>CM051637.1:11824108-14606608 GCA_028020825.1 Podargus strigoides | reverse complement strand
CCACGAAGTGCAGCACCATGATGAGCCCTAATTAAGCTTCAGCACTTTTGTAGCCAATAGAAGCCATTAAAGCGCTGCCAGCCTCGTCCGTCTCCCCAGTGGGATGCTTGGCACCCAAAGAAAACACTCACTTCTGGCTAAATTAACGACTGGGGGGTAAATTGGGGGTGCAGAGCGGGGAGGACTCATGCTGATGTTAGAGCAGCCCCCCGGAGAAAGGCAGAGAAACCTGCAGCCAGGTTTTTAAGATCAGCCTTAAAAATCCAGGGGCTGAGGTGTGAAATGTAAAAGGTTTTGTTCTCCCCAGCCTGGGGGGGTTGGAGGCAAATCCCCTGGAAACTGATTCACCTGGACAAGCCCCAGCACGTGCTAATTAACCCTGCAACCTCATTAAAAAGGGGCAGGCTCCCTCTAGCACTGGTTGAGGTTAGTGGGGAGGTTGGTGCTCAGCTCTGAGGGGCTCCTGGGCCAGCATCCCCCTAGGGAGGAGGAGGTGGGGGGCTGTGACCACTGTGGTTCCCCCCTAGCTGAGGGGCTGGAGGCAGCTTGGAGATGCTGAATTGGGGCATAGGGATGTGTCCTGTGCAGCAGAGGTGACGTGGAGCCAGATTGAAGATTCTGGGCAGCGGAGGGGACCCAGAGCATCCCTGAGGCTGTGAGTGAGGGGGCTTTGCTGGGGCAAACGCTGCTGCTGTTTCTGTATCCGGGACCATGAGCTCCAGCTGTGAGCCTCTGGGATCCCAGTGCTGGGAGGGAACTGGGGGTGCTCCCAGGAAAACCTGTGGCCTCTTTGAGCCTGTGGGTAGTGGGACTGTCCCTGAATGTCAGCCCTGGGACTTTGTTTTTCCAGCTCCTCCCTGGAGGGCTGTTGGTGATGTCCCTGGGAGTGGGGGGATGATTTAGCTCTGTCCCAGGACAAGGTGAGCCTGGCTGGTGCTCTGATGACGTGCTCATTACCAGACTAATTGCTTCCTTGGCAGATGTTGGAAGCTGGTGGACGTGAGTGGGGCTGGGTCACCCGCACCCCTGGGTGGGGGCAGTGCTGCAGGCAGGGAGCCCAGGACAGGATGCCCTGACACTGGGGACACTTTATCCCCTACTTTTCATCTCACTGCCATGTCCTCTGGTTCCCACTGAGCCTGTAACAAGTCCCAGGGGATGACACGCTGTGTGCAGGAGCCTGGTGCTGCTCCTTGTCTCTCCCTTTGCAAAGGGAATTGTTATCCCCAAACTGGTTTTACTGCTCCAGTTAGTTTTTTAGGGTGGGGAGGTGTTAGGAAACTCTTGTTATCACCCCCTCCCACCTGGCTGTGGGCAGAGGCAGGGCCTCCTGTGGGAAAGGGCTGAGGCTGGTGGATGGTTCCTGCCCATCCTGGGGGTGGGATGCAGGGGGTGGGATGCAGGGGGTGGGATGCAGGGGGTGGGATGCAGGGGGTGGGATGCAGGGGGTGGGATGCAGGGGGTGGGATGCAGTGGGCTGGGGTGGGATGCAGTGGGCTGGGGCGTGACGGTGCCTCCAGCAGCGCTGTTTCCAGCCTTGGGATTGCAGCAGGTTTCGGCAGCGCTGTCCCAGTGCCACCGTGGCTGTGCAGAGCCCTGCTGGGTTCCCGTGCCACGCTGCTATTTATAAGCCCCGAGCTGCACGAGGTTGGGACTGTTTTTTCCGTGATTGTATCGGAATGGGGAAAGCGAGCAGTCTGTTTGACATCCTGTATGTGGGCTTTTGGTTTGTGCAATGAGTTTTCATTCCCACTTGGACGGTGAGGCAGCAGCAGCATCCGTAGCTCATCGCTGCAGCGGGTCGTGACGTGGGGAGCAGGAGGGCTGAGCTCCCCTGGGAACGGCAGGAATACACCCAGCCCTGAAACAGCTTTGGGGCTGGGAGATGTGGTGGCAGCCCTGTGTCGTGTCCTTGCAGCTGAACCCAGCTCCCTTTCCAGCCGGTCCATGTGGGTTTTTCCCCCATGGCTCTGCCCAGGGTGAGGGAAAGCGCTGCGGGATGGCAGAGAAAGCTTTCCCAGAGAGGGTGAAAGTTTCATGCAATTTCTTCCACGTTAAGTGTGACATCTGCCTTGGGGTGACTCAGGCAGGTTCCCACCGCCTGCGCAGGGGAGGAGAGGACGAGCACCCACGCCAGCAGGGTGGGACCTGCTGGGTCCTTTCACCCTGTCCTGGCAGGGAGCTGCTCGGGGGTGGGGGGGGGTTGTGTGTTATAATAAGCCTGAATCAATCAGTCCCCGACAGCACTGGATTTAGAGCTCTAATTCCTTTGCTGGGTGTGGGTGGCACTCGGTGTGCTTGGCAGGGATGTGATGGATGCCACACTCCCCTGTTCAGTGCCTGTGCACAGAGCTGTTCCCCACAGCAGCTCCAGTGTTCCAGCCCCATCCCTGGGAACGGGGTGTTTGTCCTTCCCCGTCCCGCTGCTCTTCGCAGCGGTTTGCTGAGCCGGCGATGCTGAGCGCCTCGGAGGGAAACCTCAAACCGCAGCGCAGGACAAACACTGCGGATGGGACATTTTATCCCAAGTCAGCATGTTTCTAACGTCACTGCCTTGCTGACCACGGGAATAAGTTTGTGTGAGCAGGATCCTGTGTCCTGCCTTGCCCAGTGGAGGTGGCAGGTGCCTGGGAAAGGAGTTGGGGACAAGGGGATGGACTGATCCTGCCCAGGCACATCACTCAGTTCCTGCCTCAGTGCTGTGGGGTCTGCAAAGCTCAGCCGTGCCAGACCTCAGCTCAGGACCCCTCGGTGCTGCCAGGCTGTCACCGTGGCATGGGCTGTCACCGTGGCACGGCTTCACTACAGTGCTGTGCCCTCAGGCCCTTGGCAAGGCCATGAGCATCCCTGGTGGAGCAGCCCCAGCTCCCCCGCGCTCTGGGGCGGTTTTTAGGAGTCCCCAGCTCCTGTCCCATGCACAGACCATGTGCCACCCGACGCTGCTGGTTAAATCCCGGGGAGGAGAAGTGTGGGGGATGAGTGCAGAGGGAAGATATTTTCTTGGTGCCACATCAAGTGTGGGGTTATCTGAACCACCTGCTCTGTGTGGGTGGGGGCTGCCCCCAAACCCCACCCCAGCATCCAGCCTCACCCCTCCCTCCTGCCTGGGGGAACCCAGTGCCTCCCACAGCCCCCCAGCTGCCCCCCCCAAAGGCTTTCTTTGCGTGTGTTGATGGGGCTGGGGGGGTGATGGAGCCTCTACCGCAGAGCCCGCCGCGGGCTGGGGGTGCCTGGGAGCAGCTGCTGCATCCTGGTGGGGATGGAAGCCGTTGGGAAAGCAGCCCCCGAGCAGCAGCGGCAGCGTTTGGGAGCCAGATTTGACGAAGGGAAGTGACTCAACGTCTTGGAAGGAGTTGGGGGCGGTGGGAGGGGGGGGAGCAGCAGAGGACAGCGGGTGACCCAGGGTGGGGACAGTGTGGTGGGGTGGCTGGCAGCCACCTGCCTCCCCTCGCTGTGCTCCGTTAGCCCTGGCTAGGGCGGCGTGCTCGCGGCCGGGGGGACGGGACAGGAAAGGGGGCCCCTTGGGAAGCGCCTTGTTGCTTCCTCGCCTCGGCTCGCGCAGGACCCGGGCCAACGTTCCCAGCTCCCGGCGTCACACCCTCTCCCAGCTGTTGCTCACGGAGCATCGTGCTGCCAAGAAAACCCCGGCGATGGATGCTGCCGCGGCTCCGTCCCCCTCCCCTCCCCAGTAAAACCAGTGGGGAGCAGCGGGGTGCCTGCGCCTGTCCCCGTCACACCGGGGTCTGCGTGGGGATGAGATCCCACTGGCTCCCAGTGAGCTGTCGGCACTGGGGCTGGGCTGAGCGACACCTCTTCCTCACCGGGCACAGGGTGGCCCCGGCACCCCGACATCGTCCTCCCCGGCACGGGGCAGCGGGAGAGCGTGGCGCTGCGTGAGGTACTGGGAAAGGGCACTGGAAGGCTGGGGAGGGGGATGCTGGGGGGACTGGGGTGTGTGACTGCGGGAGGGGATGGGTTGTGCCAGCAGGGTGATGGGGCAGAGCCAGCCCGTGCAACCCACCCTGCCAGGCCCATTTTTCATGGTTTTTATTGCTTTTTTGGGAGTGGACTACATTTACCACTGCCATGGGGGGAGCTGCTTCACCTGTGTGCGCCGGGGGGCGAAGGGTTGGCATCCTGCTGCGTGTCACAGATGCCACAAGCGTGGCGCGCTCTGCATCACTGCTGGCACCCAGCACCCTGGGGTCCCGTTGCCCCATCCCAGGGGTCCCACAAGCCCCTGGGAGCAGGACACCAGCATGTTGGTCACGAGCCCCCCGCGTTGTCACGTCCCTGCCTGGTGCAGACGTCTGGGCTTTTTGTGCCTCTTCTCCTTTCTCCGCACTGGACTCGCCGATCCGGGCGCATCAGCAAATTTCGTCCCGATTCCGCCACGGGGATGTCACAACCCGGCGTTGTGCAAAGGGGGGCATCGGCCCGGGCTCCAATTCCTCTTTTTCAGCTCCTGCAGGAGCTCGGCAATGTGTGACAGGGGTCAATGTCCCCACCTGCACAGGGCATGGTGGTGGCCGCAAGCTCCCCTGCGGTGTCACTCCTCGCTGGGCATCGCCCGCTGTCCCCGGGGTCACGGTGGGGTGACAGGTTGTTCTCTGGGTGACAGTGGCTCAGGAAATCGGGATCTCTGTGCATGGCTGAAGCTGAGAGCCAGAGAACACCTCGGAACTGGTGACAGCGAGCGGGTGGGGACTCTGCTCCACGCTCACTCCTGGCTCCGATTGGATGCGATGCTCATGGTACAGGTGCACAGTGCTGGATGTTGGTCCATCCGTGGCATGTGCATTTCTTTTTGGTGTGTATGTCCCTCTGGGTGGGCTTCCCTGGCTTGGGGAGGAGGTTTGCTGGCTGTCCAGGCTCAGACTGTGCTGGTGCTTGGCTTGGGGTCCTGGTGCAAACCAAGACCCGATGCAAACAGGACTCGTCACTGGATCCAGACCACCCCAGCACATGGGAACAGGCAGGACCTGGTGAGTGTGCTGGAGGGGGCAGCGTGCAGTGGGGGGACACACACTCCCCTTATGCCATGCACCCCAGGAAGGGCTTTGGGTTACCCCTCTCCTGTGTGTGTGAGTCCAGGAGCATCCCAGGCGGTGGGGCAGGGATGTGGGGGTCCTGGGGCAGCCCAGGGTGGAGATGTCCCATCCTGGATTGTGGGGGACACTTTGGCTGCACTTACCCCTCACCAGGAGCAACAAGACAATGGCTTTTTTTCACTGGTGAGGGATGCCCAGACCCTGCTCAAGGGGTCCTGTGGGATTCCTGAGCTGACTGTGGGCAGCACAGGGGCTGTGGCAGATGGGACACGCACCAAGGGCCACCAGCTGCCCTGTCCCCCTCTCTGTGTCCTGCTGAACCATGCAAGAAAACGCCTCTACCCACGGTCCTACATCCCCACATCCTCCTGCTGAGCATCGCTTCCCCCTTCCCGGGCGCTGACCGTCTCTGTGCCGAGCCTGGCAGCTGCTTCATACCACTGACTGCATTTTTTATTTTTCTCATTCTCCCATCCCATCCTTCTCAGCACCATCCACTCGGATGCCAACCCCAGGGTCGTTTGTGTGCAAGCCCTAATGATGATACAGAAGTAGCAGAGACGTGTAATCCAGCCTCCGTGTGCTCCAAACCCCCTGGGGATTTATCAAGCTCAGGTAAATTCTTCTGGATTTTTATATATATATATATATGAATATATGTGTTTTTTTATGTTTTAGAGGGAGGGTTTTGCTGCAGCTGGCTGAAAATCACTGCTTTGCTCGAGGGATTTGAGTTCAGTTGAGGTTTTTTTTACTCCTGTTATTATAGAGTGAGTTTAGGGTTTGGCACAGTGGGTGATGGTGACCTCCAGGGTCCCAACGCGCTCTGCAGAGCGCGTTGGGACCCTGGAGGTCACCATCACCCACCATCCTCCACCCAATCCCCCTATTCTTTTCTCATTTTCCATCCCAGCTCTTTTGGGATGCAGCGATGAGAGTCCCCACAGTGGCTTTGCACATGGGAAAGCTGCGTGGAGGGGAGAGGAACTGGGTATGAATTTGAGGCATGGGGGGGGGGGGAGGAGAGAAATATCCTTATAAATGTGGCAGTGTCACCTCAGTGGGGACAGGGAGAACAGGGAGCTTTTCTTTGCTGTCCTGATCAGCATGCAGCTGGGATGGTGGCACGCAGCTGCGAGCTGGAGGATGCTCCTGTGCATCCGGGGTGAGTTTCTCACTTGCAGGGGGGCTGAGCTCTGCTGGCCCCAACTGTCCCCCGTCCCTAGCACGGTCACGTCTGTCCCTCCGGAAGCAGGAGGGACAGAACTATTTCCTTTTTCTTGGTTTCCTTCCTCTTTATACCCTCAAAATCTCCAGCAGCTGAATGAGCAGCCCCGCAGGTGGCACATGAGCTGCTGCCTTTTGCTCTCTATGTGATGTCCCCAGGGTGTGTGCTTACTTTGTCCCAAAGCAGCCCTGATAAAGCCCAGGCCATAGTTAGGGCTGAGGCAGGTCATGGAGCCCCAAAGGAGATGCACATCCCCTGGGATCATGATGTTTTTTTGCTCTCTCCCACCTGCCTGGCTGCAGGGGGGGATGCTCAGAAAAAGGAAAGTTTATTGGCCTTTTTATTGCCTGCGGAGTGCTGGGAGAGCTCAGGATTAATAGCAACATATAGATTAAAAAAAAAAAAAGAGAGAGAAAAGAAAAGAAAGAACTTTGATAAAATTGGAAGCAGCCTGAGTCATTTAAAGCAGCACAGAAACACAAACTGCCCTTTTTCAAGAAAACCTTTGCCCAAGATTTTCCCCTTTCATACTCAGCCCTTCCCTCATGCTAACAGGGCGGCTCGTAACACCCCAGCACTTTGTGCCAGGGCAGGAGGGTTCCTTTGCCTGGCTCCTGCAGGAGTGTCATCCCGGGAAGAGCCTCCCATGACCGTGTTTTGGGGTTAGACACCAGTTTCTGGTGCTCTCTCCATCGGGGTGACCCCGCAGCGTGGCGTGGGGCAGCTCGTGCAGACCCTCCCCATCCCACCACGTCCTGCCCTGCACAGCCTGGTGGCTCTGCCCAGATAAACACTGACTCATGCTGTTATTCTGTCCCACCCTGGGCACAGCTGGCTTTTTTTAAGGCTGCCTTTTCCAGCTATTCCTTTTTTTTTTCCTGTTCACACGGGCGGGGGAGCAGCTGGGTGCCAAAGGCTGGCAGAAATGGGGGTCCCGGCAGAGCGAGGAGGCGAGGGCTGCTCCACAGCGGTGAAGCAGGGATGTGTTTGAGTGCCATGGATGCAGGTAGGGCTTGGGCTTCCCCACCATCCCACAGCCAGAGCTCGGTGCCTCAGTTTCCCCTGCAGGGACTGGCTTTGTCCCCTCCCTCTGCCTCGGGGGGACCTGGGGGAGCTGCTAGCCTGAGTCCTTGTTGGCAGGAGCCTGTGTGCTTGGTGTCAGGCTGTTATGGATGCTCAGGGTGCTGCTGCCTCTCCCGTGACATCCCGCACCCTGGTCCCTTTCTCAGCCTGCTGGAGCTGGACAGAGGGTTCAGGGATGGGTGGCAGGGCTGTGGCGGTGGCCAGGGAGCAGTTGTGGGGCAGACCAGGGCTCAGGGCTGTGCAGTGGTGTGGTCTAAGCTCCCTTTTGATGGATGTGTGGCTGATGGCTCATTTACACCAGGGGCTGGGGCTCCATCCCAGGCATTCTCATGGGGACTGGGATGCTGTGCAGCATCTCCCCTGCACCACCTGTTGCCATGGCAATCACTGGCTAAAATTAGGGTGAATTGGAGCTCCGTACCTGGAGCTGCTTTCCCATTCATTTTCTTTTCTTGTCCCCCTCCCCGTGTGCTGGCAACCCCCAGCATGGGACTGGGAGCTGCTGCTGAGGGGCTGGATGCTGGATCTTGGGGGGGGGGGACGTTCCTCCTGTGTAACCCCAGGCTGGGAGTGGGTGCCAGAGGGATGGATGGGGTGGTCTTGAGTGCCTCTAGGGACAGGACATGCATCCATCTGCCCTCGGGCATGCTCCCACTGACAGCAATGGCAGCTCGCTGTGCTCAGCATCTGGCCCGTGGGGGGGGGACAGGAGCTTGCCCAGAGCGATAACCCCCCATGGGACTGGGACCAGTGTCTGCTGGGGAGGGAATCCAGGGCTGCATCAGGGCTCGGAGAGGACCAGTGCCAGCAGGTCCAGGGGGACACTGAGATGCTGCTTCACCCCGTGCCTCTCCCAGAGCTCCTCCGATGAGCGATCATCTGTTCTCCCCCAAACATCTGCCTGCAGTTCCCATCTCCCGGGGAGTGGGGCTGTGCCCGAGGAAGCGGGTTTGGGTTTGGGGTGTGCTGGGACCTCGGGAGCCGCTGCTGGGAAACAGGGGAGGGGAAATGCTCAGATGAGAAAAAGGCAGAGCAGCTGCCTGGGGGCAGCAGCAGGGGTGAAGCACAGAAGGGCTGTTGGAGGCAAACAGAGCCCACCCTGGGGTCTGTCTGTCCTGTCCCTGGGTGTCCCTTGCATCCTTACCACCCTGTGGGTGCCGTGATGGGGACAAACAACCCCAGGGCACCCCCAGTTTCCCCAGTGCAGGGGGAAGTGCTTGTGGGGGCCCCCACACAGACACACATTGGTTCTAGCCTGGTTTGAAGCATCATGTGGGTAAAAGCACGATGCACTTTGACAGCACAGGCAGGATCTTGTGTGCTCAAAAGCTGCTCTGCTGCTTTTATTGGATTTTATTTGGTTTTATTTGATTATTTTTTTTTATATTGTTTTCCCCACCAACCTGTAGCAGTAAAAGTGTCGCCTGCAGGCACTGGGGGGGCAGCACTGGCAGCTCTGTAAATGCCTGGTGCAGGCAGTATCCATGCCTGGGTGGTACCTGCTGCTGGGGGCGCTGAGCATCCCCTGCCCTCCCTGCCCACAGCCACATCCCCAGCACACGGATCCGGCCAAGCTCCCCCCGTTTCCCCGGTCACATCCGTCCCCCACCCGTCTGGGCTGACCACGGAAGAGCTTTTGCCCAGAAAAAGCTGGATTTGAACATTTTCTGCTGTTCTCTCCATTTCCTGTAGCTTTTCCCAAGAACAACATCCCTGACCTCATCCTCCCCCGGTGCGCACCGGGATGCTGCCGATGTGCGAGCCGGGAATCCCACCCCGGCGCCCGTGGGCCCGACCCAGCCCTCCCTGGGTACCAAGACAAATACAGCTGGGGGACTGATGGGGCCAAAAGGCTATTTTGGGTAGATCCTGTGAGCATTTTTGTTGAGGTAGGAGGACAGAGATGAATAGATTGAATGCAGAGCAAAGCGGTTTTGGCTCGAGATGGGTATTTTCGACCCGGAGAGGAGCACTGAAACATGCTTATGGTTATGTGGTGCTTTTTTCCCAGACTTTGGTTGTTTTTTTTTCTTTTGTAGGGAGAAATGGGGAGGTTTCATGCAGCTGCCCCTCAGGCTTTCCATTATTGGGAGGGTTTTGGGGAGTCAGGTGGGAATTTGCAGGATGATTTTCCTCTGCTGGTACCCAGAGCCATCCTGGGAGGTTCAGGGCAGGTTCAGCAGTTGTCCCTCCCCTGCCTTGGGGTCTGGGATAGCTCTGGAAACAAACCCATCATCTGCCAGATCCCATGGGAAAGCAGAGCCCTGATGTTTCCGTTGCTCTCTGGACATTGTCACTCCCAACCCTTGTCCTGAGTAGGGATGGAGGCCACCCCCTGCCCATCCTGGCCTAGGGGGGTGGTTCTTTTACATTGCCTGGTGAAGGGCTAATGTTAAAATCCAATAAAAAAGAAGTGAGGTGGTGGGGGGGAGAGCAAGATAAACAGGAATAATCCATTAAATACAACTTTGAAATGTCGAGCTGAATGTCACTGCACGCACTGGGCTCTGCAATTAAAAGATCATAATAAGGAGGAGATTTTACATTAAAAATATGAGTGGGCACAATTGGAAGAGGAGCCTGTAAAGCTGCAAGAATCCCTCCCACCGCCCCAGGCAGGGACTGATGGGTGATAGGATGCAATGGGATGGAATAGAGGGGGGGCTCTGGGCACCCCCACTTCTCTGTGGCTTTGCCTTTGGGCAGGGTGATGTGCAAGCCACTGGTCCCTGGAGGCAGTGGGCAGGACGGCTCGTTACCCGGGGCCATTAATAGCCAGTGCTGCAACAGCCAGTTCTGCTGATACCGTCACTTCCACCGCATCATCAGCTTTAATTCATCCAAGGTTTTGCCAGGGCAAGGCCTTATTCCAGCTCCAACTAATTCACAAGCTTTGCACTAAAACCTTATTTATTCTGGCTGCTTATTGTCTTCTGGGGCTCTGCACAGGGGGAGGTGATGGGGCTGTGATTTAAGCCCCTGTCTGGGGACTGTGCAGCGGTGGGAGCAGCAGCAATGGCAGGAAGGAACAGGAGGAAAAGCCCAGGGAGAAAACAATGGGCTCTGACACAAACACCATAGGGATTTCAAAGCTGGGCTGGAGGGGAGGGTGATGCTCAGGGGGACCTTTGAGCTGAAACTCCCTGCGAAGAGGAGGGTCCAGCCTGGATGGGCAGAGTCACATCCCTCCCACAGGGATGAGGTCAAGTGTGATGTCCTGTGCTGGGGTTCCCACCAGCCTCACCCCTCCTGCCCCCCACCAGTGTGCTCAGGCTTTGCTGATTGCCTCTGGTGGCTCTTGCCTTTAACCCACCGTGGCTGAGGGTTGAACCCCTTTAACGTGGGGCTCGAAGTGGTGGTGCACTCCAGCCTCTGATTACAGCAAGTGGTGCTGTTAGTTATCACAGTTCACATTTTAAAACAGCACAGCACACAGATTTAATCAGGGAAATAGCTGCATGAGAGGCCAAGCACCTCACGCATACTTTTGGCTTTATTTGTAATAATGTCCCCATGGGCTTGGTTGTAGGGTTCTTCGTATGTACCTACTGACACTGGCTCATGGGGGGTGCTTGTACCGAGCGTGTGGTGCAGGATTTCTGTGCTGGGTTATCCCAAAAGCTGCTGGGATCATGCCAGGACCCTGACTTCACCAGCTCCGTGGTGGGGGAGTCCCCAAGGCAGCACCAGCCTGCTGGGGAGGCTGCACAGGGTTAAATTGCTGTGGTGGCTGAGTCTGTTTCCTCCCTTAACCCCACATCCGAGGGCAAATGGCCATTGTTTGATGTCACCTTTGATATTACAGCTCCGTCCCCAGACCCACGTGGAGGGAGCTGCTGTGGGACGCTGAACCAAGGGCTCTCCCCCCATCCCGTGGGCATCCGGCTGTGGAGCTGTGCTCCCCAGGAGGGGAGGGGAGAGGGTGGTACGTGGTGAGCTGAGGGTTGCAGTGCAGTTTGCTGGGTGCTGGGGAGGGCAAAAGAGAAGTGCTGTAATATTTTGCAGATTGGAAGGTCTCAAAGTGTTAACGAGCTGTTAATAAGCATCAGCCTAGTTTTTCCCCTTGATGTAGGCGAGTAATAGACATTTTTTTGCCGGATGAGGCTACAGCCACATCCTGGTGCAGCCGGGGGACTGAATCACGTCCTGTGGCTCAGGGGGCTGGGATGTCTCGGCTGAGGGGTGGGAACCTCATGAGGAGCCATGGGAGCACCTTCCTCCAGGGCCAGCAGTGGGGTCCCCATGGGATCCCCCATACCAGTGCGTTCTGTCCCCTCTCTTCGAGTCCCCTTGTGCGTTGGGGGGCCAGCCCCCCTCCCACGGGCTGTGCTGATTAACACCATGTGTT
Organism: Podargus strigoides; assembly: GCA_028020825.1. NCBI lineage: Eukaryota > Metazoa > Chordata > Aves > Caprimulgiformes > Podargidae > Podargus > Podargus strigoides. The sequence continues at coordinate 14,594,898 of CM051637.1, read as the reverse complement.
TGCTCAGCAGAGATACGTCACCGTCAGGAGAGCCTGGGACCGATTTGGCTGTAGTTTGTTTGCGGATAATGGCGCTTTCCAATTTATCCAATTACTTGGACGATGTTGATAACTACAGCGACTACCCAGATGATTACACCTATGAGGAGACTGGCAGCGTGTGGACAGACCCAGCCCATGACCCGAAGGACATTGCGAGGATTCTCTCTGTTGTCATCTACAGCGTGTCCTGCGTGTTGGGTGTCCTGGGGAACGGCCTTGTCATCGCAATCATTACTCTGAAGATGAAGAAGTCAGTCAATGCCATCTGGTTCCTCAATCTGGCCATTGCTGACTTCCTCTTCAACATCTTCTTGCCCATAAATATCGCTTACACGGCCATGCGCTACAACTGGATCTTTGGGACAGTCATGTGCAAGTTGAATTCCTTCCTCCTCATCCTCAACATGTACACCAGTGTCCTTCTGCTCACCACCATCAGCTTCGATCGCTACGTGTCAGTGGTTTTTCCTGTCTGGTCTCAAAACCATCGGTCAACCAACCTAGCATATTTAGTTTGCTTGATTATCTGGACCGTCGGCATCATTATGAGCTGCCCGTCTCTTGTCTTCCGAGACACGGCACAAGCCCGCAACTCCGTGATTTGTTTTAGCAACTTTTCCCTCTCTAGGAATAAGTCTTACCAAGCCCTGGCACTAACGAGGCACCGAACAGTGAACATCACCAGGTTCCTCGCTGGCTACATCCTTCCCATAACCATCATCACTTTCTGCTACGTCGCCATCGTCTTCAACTTGCGTCGAAACCGCCTTGCCAAGTCCAAAAAGCCCTTCAAGATCATTGTCACCATTATAGTCACCTTCTTCCTTTGCTGGAGTCCTTACCACCTGCTGAACCTCCTGGAAACAGAGCCTGACATGATCCCACACTCCGTGTTTGAGATCAGCATCCCCATAACCACGGCGCTTGCTGCCTCCAACAGCTGCATGAACCCTGTCCTCTATGTCTTCATGGGCCAGGACTTTAAGAAGTTTAAGGTCACCATCCTTTCCAGACTGGTGAATGCGCTCAGTGAGGAAACAGGCCACTCCAACATCGTTCACAGGAGCTTCTCCAAGATGTCTTCAATGACTGAGAAGGAGACGACAGTCCTCTAAACTCAACCTGGATGCCTGCAGGAGGGCAGTCATCCTCTGGTGTTGCCCATGCCCACCACTATGATGATGGCCATCCTAATGGTGGCCTCTGGTGTGGGACGAGAATGGTCTGACGCTGTCCTATAGCGCATGCTTTGACTGGCCTTGCTGCCTGGGGGCTGGCAGGCATTGGAGACCACCTCTCTGTGCACATGGAGAAGATACAACCACCCTTAATCTTTCTTTGTGATTGCAAAGATGATTGCACCAAACTAAGAAAACATTTTGGGGCAGTCTTGTCTAATCTATGCATTGTTCCTGCCATTTCCAGAGACGTCGTTATGGGGAGGCTGGGCAGAGGACATGCCTGGGAAGCACTGCCAGGATCCTGAGGTGGGTGTCTGGATGGGAACCCACCATGGATGATACCTGCTACAGCGAAACTGGTGATTTTCTTCCTATGTATACATATAGCTACTCATGTTAAAGTCCTAAAGTCTATCGGTACTAGCATAAGGTGTTTTTATCTGTGTTGTGAGCACTTTGCACCCAGAGAGACCCTGGGAAGTGTCTTCATAAGAGGGGTTGGAATATCCCAGCCTCAATGAAGAGGGAAATCTCATGTCTTCTATGTGATCCAGACACAGGGCACCTGCCAGGGTGGGGACTGGGCTCATGCACAGAGTCACCGACATGGAAAACTGGGAGAAAAAAGAGAGGAAATGTAATTTGAAGTGTCTTTTGAACGAACCCTGCTTTGATGGGCACCTTTCACATGGTACATTTTGCAGAGCAGTTTGGTGCCTGTGGCTGTGAGTCGCAGTGGCACTGGGGAGCAGGTCCATGGGCTGGGGGAGGACCTGCTGTCTCCTCCTGCATCCCGGTGGACCTGGGGACTGTCTCTGTCGATGGCTCCTCCCTGGTGTGATCCATCAGCCCTATGGGAAGATTTTTTCTCTTCCTGACCATGCAGCAAGTCCATTGCAGTGGGAGACTCTGCCTCTGCACACGAATCTCTGCAGTGAAGGATGGGCCCAGCCACCGTCTCTGTCCAATTTCACGCACAGTTAATTTGGGAGATCCTTCACCATTTGGGCTTCTTCACTATGACACCAGTGTCACACTTATTTATGTGCTGGTTTCTCTGTGTCACCCACAGCCTCTCACTCCTAGGAAAGCGAGGAACAACTGAGTCCTCCACCTGCACTGTGTGCTGGAGTCGAGCTGATCCCTGGGGCTGGGGTCAATCAGGGACATTTCAGGGGGCCCCTGGGGGTCCCAGCCCATGCGATGTCCAGGGCAATTGAGACTCTGCTCACCGGTGCCCACAAAGGCTGAGATATTTATTTATAGGGGGTTTTAACAAGGAAAAAGTGAGTAAAAAATGAAGAGGCAGGAAAAGGCACAGAGGTATTTACAGGCTCTCAGCAGGAGAAGATCGTGCCAGACACGGACACGAACCAAATCACAAAGCCCCAGTGAGTGACCCACACCCCTGAGCTGTGGGAACACTGCAGATAACAGCGGATGCTGTGGCAGGAGCTGGATTGCAGGCAGATTATGGGGTGTCCCCTCTGCCCCCAGCACTGCCTCGCTGCTCTGCCTTGAGCTGCATCCCTGCCTGCATCCCTGCCTGCATCCCCACATCTCCTAGGGGCTGGGGACCATCAGACTGAGCAGCACCGGCTGCTTCCCCGGGGAGCAATGCCCCGTCCCAGGGCTGCTCCTTGTGCTGAGCCACCTGCAGGGACCACTGGCATGGGTTTCCCCCCCCCCAAAAATGGGTCCTTTGCCCAGTCCATAGCCTTGGAAGATGCCGTGAGCGATGAGGCTGCAGGGGGAGGTTGGAGTGGGGATGCTCCTGGCTAATTCTAGTGGCTGGATTTCACAAGCCCGTTTATTATTACTGCAAACAGCTTTCCAACAACAAAAAAAAAAGTGATGACTTGGTACATAACCTGGGGTTAAATCATCATTATAACGACAGCTTGGGAAACCCAATATTTGAGTTTGTCTTTGTAGCTGTTTGTCTATTTAATAAAAAACCTGTTTTACATACAAATACCCTCTGTACGTGCTCAAGCTCGTCCTGTGGAGTGGGAAGGATCCCAGGGCTTTTCAGTCAGCAGTGGCTCCCTAGTGTGTATTCCTGATCCCTGGCATTGAATCTGGGACAGATTCAATGGAAAGGAAAAGAAGCCAGGAGCAGGGCTGGGGCTTTATAGCCGGGAGCCAGTGGTGTGTGCCCCCAGGTTTGTGTCACCCTGGGGTGTTCTCTGTCAGATAAGATCTGGCAAACGCTCTGTTACACTGATTGGGAAGAGGAATTATTAATGCCAGCGCTGAGATGGGAGCTGTCTGCATCTCACCTGGTGTGGGCTGGTTCCCCCATCCCCTCCTGCACCCCATGGGCTTCCGGTGCTCTGTCCCCCCCACCCCAACATCCATCCAGACCCCCCAGGACAAGCAGTGCATTGCTTCTCTAACCCTTCCCACTGCTGGTTCCCCCATCCCGGCAGGGTTTGGGGTGAGGATGGGGGAGGGAAAGGGAAACCTCCCCAAGCTTTGCCCGTTGGACCCTGTAAGCCCCCAGGCGTGGAGCAAACCTCCCTGGGGAACAGCAGGGATTTCTGTTCCCGTGTCACCCATCAAGGCAGGCAGCGAACAGATCAAACAGAGCATGTTAAAAATGCGTCCATACAAACCAGAAACAGGGCAGAAAACTTCAGCAGCAGAACTGCTTGGTGCCCATGAGCCTCTTAGCCAGGTTTTCCTTTGCCTGGCATGGCCAGCCCTGCTCTGTGCCAGCGCAGTGGCAGCCACCCAGCCAGGGTCTGCAGCCCCTTTTGGGGCAGAAGTCAGTGAATTTGATAACTGGGGGTGCACATGGGTTTAGCATCTAAGAATCAAGGGGTGAATGGGATCCAGAGCCACCACCATCCCCATGAGACCTACAACTAAGGCTGTCGTGGGGATCATGATTTTAGGGTATGTCATTGCTGGCTGGGAAAGAAGAGCAGCAGGTTTGGGAGCTGGGACACCAACCCCAGCCTGGGACCTGCATCCCCGTCACTAGGACCCTGCCCACATCCCTAGGACCTCCATCCCAGCCCAGGACCCCATGGCAGGACTGGTCCTCACCTGTCACATCCTCACATCGTGCCAAACCTGCTGTGGGGTTTTCCATGCCCCCTCCCCACTGCTGCCTCCCCGTAATTCCCCACCACTCACAGGGCCCCGAAACGTGGGGCTGGGTCTCATTTCACACGAGTGGTTCGAAATTACTCCAGAATATACCAAAATCATTTCTGTGGAGCACATTACCGTCCTTAATGACTCTTCCTTTTCAATTAGCTGTCACAGCCCTGAAATAAAGCTGTGCTTCCCTTCTCCAATAAATCACTCCCTTTATTTGGAGTTGGAATTAAGGAAAAAAAAAAAAAAAAGGGATAAACATGTTGCCCTTTCCCTTTCCTTGATGCCAGGTGGGTTGCAGCCATGGTTAAATTCTCTCTGCTGCATTCAGGCAGATTGTCAACTGTAAATTTTATGGAAAATAGTAAAGCTGATAAATCAAGGCTCTTCTTTTTGCCAGGGATGAATATTGCTGCTGCTCAGATTTATAGCACGCATCTCCCCCACGTTACAGAGCCTTTGTGGAAGTGCTGTGGCAGCTCCTGGGTTACGCTGCTGAGATGGGTTATTTCCCTCTCATTTAAAGAGCAGCACGAACTTCACGTGTGATTTAATTTGGGAGGAAGGGGAGTGCTGCTCTGACGGGCTCTGCGCCCCCCTGGCATTGTTTGCATTGCCCAGAACCCCCTGAATTCACTCCAAAGGGGCATCTGCTGCTTTTGCCAGGGAAGGAATCCCTGGCCTGAGCCACTCTCCCACATCATCTCCATTGAAAGGATTGTCCTGCTGAGCACCAAACCCACACGGAACTGGGGGAAACGCAGGGAGTTTTGGTGCAGACGCCGTTGCTAGGGCAACAGCTGAGGAACCCATCCAGCCCGGGCGGGAGGATGCTGCAGCCCGTGCCCACGTAGGACTGGGGAGGCAGGAGAATGCTCCTGGGGATGAGAGACTGTGGAAAAGAGATGACTTTTAGCGCAGGAATCTGGGGAGGGGGGACAGGGTCACCCTCCCGCCCCATGCTGGGGCTGTGCGAGCTGACTGCACACACACACACCCCCCCCACACCCCACATACACACCCCCCGAGGGATGCTCGGGGCTCACTGAGGCTGAGTCAAGTGGAAAGATTCACTGCTTTTACAAACCATCATGGAAATGCTGAGCGCTGCCCGTGCGTGTCGGTGCTCCCCGGCGAGCCGGGCTAATGGCATTACGGAGGCAGCCAGGCAGGGTGGCTATTAAATGTCAAGAGCTTTGCACACGAGAGTGATGCAGAAAGGATGATTGGCTTCTCTTTCCAGAGGCGGGGAGGGGGGGGAGGATGTAAATTTTATTATTGCATGCCAGTCCCGTGTGGTAAAAAAAAAATAAAAAATAAATTCCGGCATTTAATAAATAAATAAAAATAAAAGAAACCATAAACCTTCAGCTTGGGCTTGTGGCTCGGCTGTGTGTGTGTGTGTGTGTGTGAGGGGAGAGCAGCTGCTCGCTCCTCCTGCCTTAGCTGGGCTGGGAAGCTGGGGGTGCGTGGGGGTGCGTGTGTAGCCAGATGTGCAGAACTCACCAGGAGGCAATGGCTTCTGATTGCTCCCTTCCATCCCAAATTAAAAAAAACAAACAAACAAAAAAAAACACCAAAAAAATAAAGCAACTGCAGTGAAATAAAGGCATTAAGCTTCAGTGAGCCTTAAAGCCACAGCAGGGAAACAAAGAAAGAGGTAAGGTGATACTGGTGGTGCTCCGGGAGTTTCCTCCATCCTTTTGCTGTCAGCTCTGGAGGGGTTTGGGGAAGGTGGTGATGTCCCCCCTGGGATGTGGGGGTCCCCGTGCTGCAGGCAGCCCCTCCCCACCCCTCACACCTCCCCTCCTGCCTTACAAGCTGCAGCCCAGGCCCTGAGCACGCCAGCTGCACGCAATGTCATCTCCTAATTGTTTTATCTCAGAGATTAATTGGCTTTTGGGGTTTAATCCCTTCCGAGGGGTGGAAGGGAAGGCTGCCCCTTCCTCGGATGATGCCCAGCAGAAGAAGTCACACCTGGTGTGATGCATTTTGATCACTGCAGACCTAATGCTCTTCAAAACAATGGCATTTCACCAGCTGCAGGTGAGAGGTTTGGCCAAGAGCAAAGGAATCAATTGCCCTGAGCCTGCTCTTGCTCCAGAGCCAAGGAAGGATGGGAGGCAATGAGAATAAAGCCCGCAGTAACCCCCCTGCTCCCACCCTGCACCCCAACAAACCCATCTTTCAGGACACTGTAAAGGCAATAGAACTCCCAGAAGGAGCTGCTTGGGTTGTGTTGTCAGTGGTTTAGATGTTGGAATAACATTAATGTGGCTAAAGTTGGGGGGAGAGGGGGTGCCCACCAGTTGCTGCTACATCCCAGGGGACACCTGGTCTGGGATGGGTGGGGGGTGCTCGGGTGGCCCCACAAACACACGGCGAGGCAGAATAGCAACAAAACCTCTCCTTTAATCGCTGCATTGACCTGAGGGCTTGTTCTGACCCAGGCTGGCTGCCACAAGCAGAGTGTGGGGTCAGCTCAATTCCCACTGCCCTCCCAGGCTCACCCGCTCTCCCAGAACCCCTCCAGCCATTTGTCAAGGGAAGGGTTAAAAAGGGGGCAGCACATTCACCCACCTCTGTGCAAAGAGGCAGGGACCAGGGGCACCCCCCGCCCTGGCATCGCTGCCCATGTCTGCTCTGCACGCACGTTAGAAAAATATATTTTATTTAAATTCTCCTTTTTCTCCGTGGAGTTTTCTTCTCTCTCTTTGAATACAGATTGAAGGGTGGCTCTAGATCCCCACCTGTGCATGTGTTTCTATCCAGAGTTAAAAGCCAATCATTAAATACCTAACGCTAGAAAAGGCTGCGTACAATATATGGCTTTTGCACCTACATCCAGGGGACTCACAGGTTGGAAAGGGGCTGGGGGGGGGCTTGTTTGTGGCAAAGCCAGGACAGGAATGGGCTGGGAGGGTGGCATAGGGCAGGGGGGACATGGCTGGGGACAGCATGCAGCTCTGCACAAAGCCAGCCTGGCGAAGGGCGCAGAGATCCTTTGGTTTCGCTTGCTCGGCCGTGGGCGAGGGCACCCACTGTGGGACTGGGTTTGGCTGGAGGGACACCTAAAACTCAGCCCTGGGATCTGATGATGCTGGGCTGCAGCACAGCCCCTGCTTGTGGTCCCCCAAACTGCTTCTGGGGGCACTCTTCTGGCTCGTGAGGTTTTGAAGTGAGGCACGGATGAGCTTGCGGGTCCCGTAACGTCCCCCTCTCGAGCATCATCCAGCGTGCAGCCCGGGGGTGGGGATCCCTCTCCCCAGGGAGCACCCCCATCTCCAGGCTCAGGGAGGGTCCCCATAGGGCCAAGGGACAGAGCCACCTCCTTTGGAAGCATTGCTCTCCCCAGCTCATCCTTCCCCATTCCCATCACCTCCACCCAGGATCCATGGGAGCATCGCCCATGTGGTGCCCGCCCACCCCAAGCTTTCCTCCCTTGGGAAGGGTGATGGGCTCCATGTGGGGATGGGTGGCAGCCCCTCACTGCTGGCCATGGATCAAGGGGAGTCTGGGGATTCCAGCCCCAGGGGAGCTCAGCTCCTGCAGCACCAGGGGCTGTGTCAGGCACAGCAGGACCAACACAGTGGCCCCAGCAGCCAGCCTGGAGGGGGGGCACGAGTAACCCGTTGCATTGCCAAGGAGGGCTGCAGCTTCCGAAACGGGGGTGGGATGGAGCTGGAACCCTGCAGGGGGGAAGGCACCCACATCCCTCGGTGGTGCCACCGTGCCCAGGTCTGTGTCAGCATGGGCCAAGCAAGCTCAGCGATGGCTGGGGACCGTTCGTTGCTCATGCAGGAGGTTAATTAACAGCTAATAGCAGCAGATGGAGAATTAAAAGAAAAGCCACCCACTGGGTGGAAGTAGGGAGAGGCCAGGGAAGCCCGAGCCTCTCCTCACCACGCAGGGTCAGGTCCCCCCGCCGTCATCACCATCACCTCGGGTAGTAGTCATCCGGCACCCCCGACAGGTTCCGCAGCCTCAGAGCCGTGTCCACCGTCCTGATGTACCCGCTGATCATCTTCCTCATCTCGGGGGTGTAAGGGTCGTACTCCAGTTTCCTCAAGCCGGACCGCTTAAAGTTGCCGTCCTTCTGTCCCTCGACGCAGAGCAGCCTGTCCTGGCAGGCAGTGATGCCCAGCAGCCCCACCATGCGCTGCAGCTGCACGAAGAGGTCCCTCTTCAGGTCCTCAAAATGCACCACCAGCACCTTCTTGCCGTAGCGCAGCCAGTCCAGGGTGTGGGTTGCCCACCAGGGCGCGTAGTTTGCCACGAACTCCGGCCACTCTGGAAGGAGCCGTGGGCACAGTTAGTAGGTGTTGCATCCCCACATCCCCCACCCCAGGACCACTGCCTGTGCTCCCTGCTGAAACCTTTCAGTTTTTCCTCTGGCTAATTGATCCTACCATAAAAATCAGGTGATAAAAGGCATAATGAAACATCAATAATAAGCCACAACTCCCCTGGCAGTGCTGTATCCATCTGTCTCATGATGCATAAAAGCTCTGGGTATCTGCCTCTTCCTCTTGTCCTCCCCCAGAAACCAATGCCTGATTAATAGCTTAACTGTATTTAATTCCCCGCAGAATCATTAAACACAGTATCTGTTTCATTAAACAGATACAGGACAATTCACCTTGTGTAATCATATCACATAAAACTTTGCTTTGGAACCACGCCAGGGATATCGTAAAAATTAATGTCACGGAACCAAACGGGGGTTTCACGGCACCCACAGCCACCACAGGGCTGAGAACGGAGCGGGAGGAAGGAAAATCCACCCCCTCCCAGTGCCAGCAGCCATGGGTGAGGCTGGGGAGAGGGGATGTTTTATTTCCAAAATTGCCCCAAAATTAGTTCCTGGGAAATTTGTCAGTAACCTGACAATTAACCCATCAGCTAATTACACTGTACTTCCTCTGGAAAGAATTTGGTGATGTATTTTGATGCGTGTCCAAACCGGACCATGCTGGGGTGGAGGGAAGGGTTCCCTCTGCCTGATCCCCACTTCCCCTTGGGGACATGAGGTGTGGGACAAGCCTGGACCAGGATGGCTCAGGAGGTTCCCATGGTGCTGGGGCTCCAGCGAGGGCATCGTCCTGCATTCCCCCTCCCAGCTCCATCTGCAATTTGCAGTTGTCCTTTGGGATGCAGCAGATGGAGATGCCAGCCCAGGGACCTGCCTGGGGAGATAAGCCACTGATGAAGCAGTGGGACATTCCTTTTCCCTGGTTTTATGGGGTGGGGAGGTGAGGAGAGCGTTGCTGGGACATCTCCGGTGCTGCAAGCACATGGCGATAATGAAATCCAGGCACATAACAGCACCAACAGCAAAAGCTCCCCTTAAATAAACTCTGAATTAAGGGTAGCAGATGTTCAATCAAGCTAAATATTTTAACTCTTTCCAATGAAGTCAATTCCACAACAGCAATTTGTAAATTGCTATAATTAACAAGCCTCCACACTCCGCCTCTGCGTGGGAAAGGTAGCGTCTCCGGAGCAGCTGGGTGCACGGAAATAGCACCCTGCCACTGCCTCGTCCACAGCCTGGTGGCTGCCATCACTCCTGCCACCACTGCTGGGCACTGTGAGCCCTGTAAGCACTGGGTGGGCAGAGCGCTGCCCCGCGGCGCTGTCCGTGCCAGGGCTGGCTCTGCTGCAGAGCGGGGCTGCTCGTCCCCTCCTGACACCCACCGGGGCAGGGGGTCCTGCTGGGACCCAGCTGCGGTGGCAGCACGGCGATGCTGCAGCCACACACCAGTGCATGCCCCCACCGCGCGATGGATGGAGAAATCTGATGGATCCTGCTGTTCTTTTAACCTCTCCTTGCTCTCCACCTGCCCAGCCAAGTGTTCAGGTCAGCTGCCCCTGCAAAGCACAACCCAAACCACCTGAGAGCATGGTGGAGCTGAGGGGGGAGATAAGCCGTAAGTGGCTGTATTATTTGCAGGGAATGTTGTGTCCAGTTCTGGGCCCCCCAGTTCCAGAAGGACAGGGAACTGCTGGAGAGAGTCCAGCACAGAGCCACAGAGATGATGGAGTGGAACATCTCCCTTATGAGGAAAGGCTGAAGGAGCTGGGTCTCTTTAGCTTGGAGGAGACTGAGGGGTGAGCTCATTAATGTCTGTAAATATGTAAAGGGTGAGTGTCATGAGGATGGAGCCAGGCTCTTCTCAGTGACATCCAATGATAGGACAAGGGGCAATGGGTACAAACTGGAACATAGGAGGTTCCACATAAATGTGAGGAAGAACTTCTTCCCAGTGAGGGTGACAGAGCACTGGCACAGGCTGCCCAGAGAGGGTGTGGAGTCTCCTTCTCTGGAGACATTCAAACCCACCTGGATGTGTTCCTGTGTGACCTGACCTAGGTGTTCCTGCTCTGGCAGGGGGTTGGACTGGATGATCTTCTGAGGTCCCTTCCAATCCCTGACGTTCTGTGATTCTGTGATGAGGGTGGGACTCACCCACCCAGGTCCCACGGAGCAGGGCAGGGATCATGGTGCCACCAGCCTACCTTTGCCCTTCCAGTGGGCGTGAGCCGCGAAGCCGATGTGTCCCCCGTACTTGCGGTTGAACTCTGCCATCAGAGCCTTGTAGGGGTTTCGGACGAGCAGGATGGCCGAGTCGAAGGATTCGATCTCCTTCTGGCCACTTTCATGGGTTTTGATGCAAATCGTCCTCCCACTTCGCCAGTGGTCCCTCTCGCCCTTGAACCCTGCCGGGACAGAGCAAGCGGGCACCAGTGCCCACGTTCACAGAAACAATAAAGGTGAGCTGGGGCAAGGGAATGATGGGGGGATACGAGGTCGCATATGGGCTTGAAGTAGCATTTGCATCCCTCTCCCAGGCAGAAATGAGTTATTTGCCCGAGTTATGAGTCAAGCCACGGTGTAACAGTCACGTAGGAGGGGGTGGGTGGTGGGCACGGAGCCCGAGCAGGGCTGCCCCCTCCCCAGCTGTACTCAGCTCTTCTCAGCAAGCCAGTCTGCAACAGCCTGATATTGCACAGCCTGCCTTTCCTCCAGGGCATTAACTAACCACAGACTGCATTAACATCCCCGGAGGAGTCAAGAATATATTTTCATAGCTCTAATCTCCCTGGCCACAACATTTAAACCCTCCCAGTCAATTAAGAAGGGTAAAAAACCCCTGTGCTTGCAGGGCTGCAGACGAGCCCAGGGGCTGCAGTGATGCTGTGGGGGTGCGGAGAGGGGACCACCATCCCCCATGTCCCCTGTACATCAGCGCTGAGCCCCTTTGCACCCCCTGCAAAGCACAACCCAAACTACCTGAGAAGAGCCTGGTGGAGCTGAGGGGGGGACATAAGCTGTAAGAGGCTATATTACATCAATTATAGATGTGTAATTTGCTTTCAGCAGCCACGCTGTGCGACGCAGGGACGCGGTGGCTGATCCGCCCGTTGCCTGGATACGGCCGGGCCCGGGATAAACGCGGGACCCGCGCTCGGTCGGGTGAGCAGAGCCTCGCTGAGGCTTTCCCCCAGGGATGCTCCCCTCCATGGGACACACGATGCTGGCTGCACCACAGATGGGTGCCAGTGCCAGGGGGTTGATATAGTCCAGGGTCCCCCCTCAGCACAGAGCATCGCCAGCTCGGAAAGGCTGAATTTGGCAAATCTCAAAGGAATGTGCATTGCTGCCTGTGGTGTCAGACAAATGGGGCTTTAGGGGTACCCTGGGTACAGCCCTCAGCTGGCTGTGTGGGTACCCCAGGTACAGACCCCACCAGCTACGTGGAGACCCCAGGTACAGATCCCAGCTCTGCCACGGCCGAGAATTTCCTCTGAGAGCCACAAAAGGTGCTGGAAAAGCAGGAGAAGCCTTCAAGGTTTACAAATAAAACTTGGAAATGGCTATAAAATGGGGGAACTGGTCTCTGACACCCTGAGCCAGGACACATCCAGCACAAACCATCCCACAGAACAGCACTGGTGGTACCCAGCTCTGTGCTCCCCTCCCTGCAGACCCAAGGGATGGCACTGGGACCTTCTCCCAACTCAGGTGGGACCAGTGCACCCCCAGGCAATGAACCCCTCTCTCACCTTTGTTGTAGAGAGACCCATCGAAGTAGTAGCTGCCGGTGTAGAAGCCGGTGGCCAGCTCGATCAGGTGGCGTGCCCAGGTGTTGCCAGCGCCAGGGAAGCTGGCCAGGGCCACGAGCTGCTTGGCACGGGTGGGGAGGAACCTCCTGTCCATGCAGCGGTTGTCTGCAGTGAGAACCGGCCGGGGCACGTCAGGGCACGGTGACGTGTGTCCTGCAGAGACATCCCCCTTCCCCACAGCCTGCTGCTGCCTCCCGGGAAGGTGCTGGGGCAGGGTGCAGGAAGGTGGCTGCTCTAGGGAAAGGTGCCACCCCAAAGGGTCCTGAACCCTCTAAAGAGCCCTAAAAACACCCCAAAAAGTCCAAAGAAGAGGGCAGGAGGTGCTCTGCCACTCCTGGCTGCTTGCTGCCTGTGGCATTAGGGGAGAGGGAGTAGCTGGGGTGTGTTTGCCAAGCGATGCTCTTGCTTTTCATATCGATGAATGCACAAGAGTTTCCAGCACGGCCTCAAATGCCAAAGCAGGGATTGTGTGCGCAAAACCACCAGCTTTTGGGTCCTTGCCTGCTCCATCCAGCCCTTTCCTCACCCAGTAGCAGGTTTCCCCTCGCCCTCTGCTTCCCTGGGACCTGCAGGGCAGTGGGGGATAGGAGCCCTCTCTGTGCAGCCTCCCAGGGATGTTCTTCCTGGTCACAGCGGTTTTTTCTCCCATATTTTCCCCCAGGGTCTGTTTCCCCCCCCAGTTGGCAAAGCTCCAGCTGACCGGTACCACCGGTGACAAGGAGGGAGCTGCGCTGGGGAGGAGGGATCCCGCTGGAGGCAGATGGCAAACTGCTCTCCCCTGGCTGCTGAGTCAGGCAGCAATTAAAGCTGTTTGTTCAGGGGAGGAATGATTTCCCAGGAAATTAAAATAAACGGTAATTTTTAATGAAATCCAAGTAGATGCTGCAAACTCACACTCGCTTTCAGCTGGCGTCCCTGGGAAAGGGTTGGGATACGGATGCTGACCCCACGCCGGGGCGGTCCCTGCCCGGCAGCAGGCAGGGGGAGCCGGTGCAGGCTCACCTTGCACTTGGGTCTGGTACACCAGCAGGTATTCGGCGGTGCCGCAGCTCTCGAACTCCTCGCCGGCGCATTTCTGGGCGCAGAGCTGCTCGTCCTCGCGCTCGTGCAGGGTGAAGAGCGTGGTGGGGAAGCCGCAGCGGCAGGAGGTCCCGGCCAGGGCTGACAGAGGGTACTCCTGCAGGGACAGCCAGCAGCACCATCCCCAGCCCCTCCAGCAGACCCTTCCTCTGTCCCCCGCACCCATCCTCGCCGCCCCAGCCCCACTGTGCAGCACAGGGCGGTTATCTCCAGCATCCTTCGAGCTGGTTGCACAAGCAGCTCATTGCAGGCACCCACAAACACCCGAGCCCCAACTTTCCCATGGCACAGCCGAGCTGCAGCAGCAATGCCCCGGGCGCTGCCCGCAGAGCCGTGACATCTCATGTGTGAGTTTACCACCCCACTGCGGTTATGAAGAGCCCATGGATGGCTCTGCGATGGCCTTGCCAGCGTTCCCAAGCCCGGAGTTATGAGGCCCATTCGGTGGCTGACAGGCGATTAACTGCCTGGTTAATTGAGGGGCTCCAGTTATTTACATCCCCTGGCCCAGCTCTCCCAGCAATGATGGGAAAGTGGAGCCAGTGACGGCACAGCTGCTTGTATTTAACTGGTGTGATGGTTTATTACCTGCTGTCCTCTGCCCGTGGGGCCAGGAAGGGATGACAGGACTGTCCCCCTGGGACCATCCCCACAGCACAGACATAGTCAATGCACTCATTTCTAGTTTGGGTATCCATCATTATTATAATAAATTGGATTAAAATTCACCCAGCGTGGCCCTTCCTGATGATGAAGATTTAGCTGATTAAGCTTTCGACCTGCACACACCCCACCCCCCCAGCCTCTCGGTACCTTCTCAGTGCAGAAGTCCACGCACTTGTCCACAGACATGTTCAACATGAGCTGGCTGACGGGCAGAGCGATGGAGACGTTGTCTGGCCGGTGGAAGCACCCCCGAAATATTGCGCTGCCGTCTGCGAGGGAGAGAGACCACAGCAGCACTGAGAGCAATGCTGGCCCGGCCATAAGAGCAGGGGCTGCACCCCAAAAACACTGCTGTGCCACCCTGCACACCCCAGGCTTGGGAGCAAGAGCATCTGTGTGACCTGGTGTCACTGTCCCCCACCGCTCCTCTCCAGCCACCCATCAGCACAGCCGCTGCTTTCCTCTGGCTGGGAAGCCACCTTTGCTAACAGGCTCACCCAGCTGCTGATGGTGCAAAATCAGAGCAAAAGCCCCAGTGGCAAAGTCAGGTTTATTTTTTCCTCCCTATTTTTATCAGCTCGGTGATCCCAGGCTGCAGGAAGGATGGAGCCAGCGAGGAGAGCGGGGCTGGGTCTGCCCTTGGTGCCCCATCCCAGGCCTTGCCTACCACTGCACATACCCAGACACCCTCAGTCCCTCTCCAGGGCTGCTGTTTCAATGGGTGCCTGGTGCTGGGAGCTCTGAACGCTGCCATTCCCTTTCCCATTGCTTGGGGATGAGGAAAGAAAAGCAGCAAGTGTGGGTAATTATAGTGCTGCCTAATTGGGAGCTAAACAAGCGCTTCTGACAGGGAGCACCTCCGGCTCCGCAGCTCCCACGCCTCCTTCATCCCGCAGCCAGCACTGCCAGCAGCACAGCAAGAAAGAGATCTGCACCCAAAGTCCCCCCAAATGCCCTGAATTCCTGGTGAGGGCCTGACTTACACCTCCTGGCGGACTCCTGGGCCAGCTCCAGGCGGTAGATGGAGAGGCGATTGACCCCGCCGCAGACGTTGCTCCTCTCCCCCTTGCACTCCATGTTGCACTCGGCCTCGCTGGTGTTCGACGCCTGGATCTTGTGCCCGCAGTAACACTCGGCGCCGAATTCCAGCCCTGCGTAGAGGTAACCCCTGGGGAGAGGGAGATGGGGGCGCTCAGCACATCCCTGGGCATCCCCTGGTTTGGCAGGAGCATCCCCACTGCAGCCAGCTCGTACCCAGTGCTGGAAGCAGCACTGCATCCCAAGGATGCATTGTTGGACCAGAGGATCATTGTGGGTCCCTGCCAGCTGAGAATATCCTATCCTATATCCTATCCTATTCCATTCCATCCCATCTCATCCTATTCCATTTCATTCCAACCTATCCCACCCAATCCTATCCTATATCCCATCCTATCCTATTCCATTCCATCCCATCTCATCCTATTCCATTTCATCCCAACCTGTCCCATCCAGTCCTATCCTATATCCCATCCTATCCCATTCCATCCTACCCTATCCCAAGGGAAAGGGCCCCATGGGGCACAGAGATCACAAAGCAGGAGACAGGGAGGCTATGACAGGGGTGATGGGGACTTTGCTGGGCCTCAAAGCAGGAGGGAGAGCTGTGCTGCTCTGTATAGGTGGGATCTGAAAGGGGGAGGACTGCAGCACAGGTGGGTGCTTCCCACGTGCCAGTGGAGCTGGAAAGCCACTGGAGAAGGGCAGTGCCAGACCAGCAAGTCCTGCCACAGGGCTGCCTGTGCTGCAGGGGGGCTGTGGTGTGGAGCAGCCACACGTCAGCACCACCAGGATGTAGCACAGCAGTCAGCTCAGCTCACAGCGTGCATCTATCACAGTGAGCATCCTGATGAGGTGGTCGAGCCCTGTGCAGGAGGTGTGCCACTTGCCCCAGTGAGCAGCAGTGGCCCTTTGCATCAATGCCCCAGGTGCCATGGGACACTGCACAGATGGGTTTTGCTTCTAGGGGAGTTTGGAGGCAGCAAAGTGCCTGCAGTGCCACCCACCCTGCTGGCATGGACCAAATTTAGGGCATATCCTTTGTGTAACGCTGGGGAAAGGAGCAAAATTCTGTTGCAAGGGGTCCATGTGTCTCCTGGCCGCACTCTGACAGCTGGGAAGGTCTGGGGAGGGAGTTTTGGTGGGGGACAGCGTTTTGGTGGGTCTTCCCCGGGGTGGATGGAAGTGCTCAAGGCTCCCCCAGCACCAAACTGGAGCCCTTACACCCTGCTGCCCCGTGGAGACCCATCATCCCCTTGGACCTTTTTTGCATGGGAGGAAAATGGGGTCCTGGAAAACACCGGTGAATTAAAAATAAATAAATAAATAAATAAACCCAACATAAATCTAAAGAAAAAAAAAAGAAGGCAGGTGGGAGGCAGGGAGGGAGCAGCCGGGGCAGGGAGTTGTGGCAGCAGAGCCACGCCGGCGGCGCGCGGGGATTGATGGAGCCGTGGTACCCGACTCCCGCCCCACCGTTCGGCACAGTTGTCCTGGCAACGGAAGACTGTCATCTTCTTGTAGTCGAAGAAGGACACGCCGCGCAGCGTTCGCCGGCGAGTGTTGTCCACGTAGCAGCCGATGTATCGTGCTGGGGGGAGCACAGAGGAGAGGGGGGTGAGAACCAGCAAGGGCTGAGCCCACTGATTCCCACCCCCCCCTTCCTTTTGATTTTTCCTTAAATAAGGATGCGCAGCAACGTGTCCTTTTTGTTCGCTTTAGAAACGCTCTGGGTACGACATGCCCCTGCAGACACTGCAAGGAAAGGTGGGGAGAGCCCAGAAACACCCACTGTGATAGAATGATGCTG
The DNA here is from genome assembly GCA_028020825.1 of Podargus strigoides. Taxonomy (NCBI): domain Eukaryota; kingdom Metazoa; phylum Chordata; class Aves; order Caprimulgiformes; family Podargidae; genus Podargus; species Podargus strigoides. Next base: position 14,577,846 of record CM051637.1, on the reverse strand, counting down.
GGGCTCTGCACTGAGGCTTCTCCCCTCTGTCCTCTTCCTTCCCACCGGCCTCAAAACTGAGCAAAGCATCTCCAGAAAGGGATGAGTTACACAGCAAAATAACCCCTCCCCTTCGCTCTGCCCTGCCAGGACCACAGGGCTGGGCAGAATGGAGAAATAAGCTTTTAAACAAATTTTCCTCCACTAGCAGCTCATTTTCCCCAGCCCCAGATGTGGATGCAGAGGATATTTGCTAACACTTGGCAAAGTAAAGGCTGCTGTCTGTGCTGAGAGCAAATGAAGATGCCAGTAGACAGGGAATAGAGCTGAATAAATAGTTAGGATGAAGTCATTTATTTGACAAATGTGGCCTTTCCCAATAATCTGAACCCAAGCAGCCATCTCCTCGCCTGCTGCGATGCTCTGTGTCAGCTGTGGGCTCTCGTTAGGGGCAAGCCAGCCCATGAGCTGTCCCCAGGCAGCCCTGTGCCACCAGTGCCCTGTCACTGCTCAGTCTCCTCGTTAGGTGCCCCCATTAGTGCCTTCATTAGTGCAGGGAAGACGGATGGATGGTCAGGAGTGAAGCTATGGCTCTGGGCAAGGAAGGTGCATCTCCCTGTACATTATCACCCCCTGTCTCTCCTTCCATCTCCATGTCTCCATCACCCACCAAATTATCCTTCTAATAGCAGAGCATCTTCCCATGTGCCACTCCAACACCAAACCATGCCCTGGGATAATACTTCCCACCTCCTCTTTGCATCCTGCATCTCTTTGGGGGTCCCTGAACCAGCTCCAGGTGTACACCCCATCCACAGCCTGCCCCACACAGAGACCCCCACCACCCCACACAGTGCAGACCCCAAACTGAACCAGCCTGGAGGAGAAAGACTGAGAGAAATGTGCCTGCTAACTTTAACCACGGAAGAGTCATAACTCATTGCTCCCAATTACTCCCGGCGTAACGCGACATTTCCGCGGCGCTGAGCGGGTTCTGGCAGGTCAGCTCCTTCTGGTGGCGACGGCTCCACCCGGTGTGGGATTGCTCCAGACATGTGCACGGAGCTGGTGACTGATGTGCATTACATTCAATCCATTGCACTTGACATATACGTGCTGCAACCTCTTAGGAAGGCGACTGGAATAATTAGGGAGACAGGAGGACAGGAAGGGAAGGGGGAGCTGCTGAGAGGTGTGTGGGGGGGTTAGGCAGAGCTTGCAGGAGGGTGCTGAGCAGTGAGAGGGGGACCTGCCCCGTTACACAGCTCTCAGGGGGCCAAGAGAGATTTTGGAGCACGTTGTGTGAGCAGACACACAGATCCACCCAGCAACAGCCAGTAAATCCCCCATACAGCTCACCCTGCCAGGACCTGGCTGGTCCCTGGGGCCGCCGGCAGTGCAGCTTCAGGTTCAACATGTCTGTGTAAAGCTGGGTCTTCTGGAGAGCACTGCAGCACCAGGGTCTCCATCAGGGAAGGGAAATGCTCCGTGTGAGCCTGGGTGGACAGCCATGGCAGCAGCTTTCAGGAAGGGTGGCCCATGCTGAGCAGCCCAAGACAACTGGGCTGTTTTGGAAGATATAGGGACACCTTTGGCTGTGTGCCTGGGATCCCCCTTTCTTCATGGCATGGCTTGGTTGTGTGGCACCATGGGGGAGCCCAGCCCTGGCTGGGAATGGCAGAAGATGTCCAGTAAAGGACCAGAGATGGATGCAGCAGAGAGGAAGCGATGCTGGACATCACCAGACTGGGGCCAGTGCAGGACCCTGGCACACTGGGCATGCCAGGCTCGGGGGATTCCTCCAGCTGGAGCACTTCTCCCCACCATCCTGCTTGGGAGCTGCCAAGATGCTCATGAGGTATTTCCCAGACCACCTCGATATTCCCAGACCACCTACGAGCAGCCAAAGCCAGCGATGCTCGAGCCCAGCATCCCCTCCCCGACCCTCGCAGCCCCCGCCGTGGCCGGGCAGGGGGAGGTGGCACTGCCAGCAGAGGTTAATCGCAGTGGACACATTGCATATGGCCAGGGATGAGGGAGCTGCTTGGGGTTTGTATGGTGACTGACAGCTTGGGCTGAGAACCATCTGGTGAGGCTTCGCTAACCGTCAGTTCGCATCAATGGAGCAACACAGCCGCACGTGCCTGGGAAAGGCTCCCAGAGACCCCTCAGCATGCAGGAAAAACCCCTCTCATTCCATTTGAGCATGAGAATGTCCCCTAAGCACCACATGCCTTTTTTCCTCCCCCTTCCAAGCCTGGACCATGCATCTTGCCCGGAGTGAACACGAGCACAGACCTGGCATGGGGCCGGTGGCCGAGGAGCCCCCGTGTCCCGGGAGCAGCCTGCATCGGGGGGACCAAGCTTGGCAAAGCATCGTGATCCCTGTGAAACCCCCAGTTTGCCATGGGATTGGGGGTTCCTGCTTGTTTCTGAGCCACACACCCCCTGCTCTGCCAAGGGTAGGGGAGCTGCCCAGGATGCTTGGGGAATTGCATGAGCCAAGCCCCAAGCTCCCCGGGGTGGCTCTGGAGCAAGCCTGGCTTTGAGGCACAATCTTGTTCAAGCAAAGCATCCTTCACAGTCACCAGGGCTCCCCACAGACCTGCATCCCCCTGCCAGAGATATCACCCAACCCAGGGCTCAGGAGAGGGGAGAGCAGTGACAGGCAGAGAAGAGCCCAGCAGCATCCTGACACGTCTCCAGCAGCTCCCTCTCCCAATTCCCTTCTGGGTTTCCTCGACCAGCCAGTGCTGCAGCTCCTGCCCTGAACACCAACGCATCCCTCACCCCGCTGCAGCGGCTGCGCTGGAGCAATAACCTGGATTGCTCCTTCTCACCAGCCCACTTCATTAACGACAAGAAATCCTAACTGCTTCCACGGCAGCTGAAGGCACAAGATGCTCCTTCACTGGGGGGGCTGCAGAGCCATCAGAGAGGGCACACGGGGTGCGTTCAGGTGGAGTTTGCTGGCACTGGGTGCTCATGGGTGCCAGGGAGGGAGGGGATGAGCTGAGGAACCACTGGGATGCAGCTCTCAGCTAACCAAATTCCGAGCGAGCATGCAATCCTGTCTGCATGTGGCTGCCTTCAGGATAAATAGATGACATTTTAAAAATCAATGAGAACTACTACATTCACTTATCCTTGTCCATTAATAACGGTCCCACTCGACAACACACCGTGCACTCCAGGCAGGGATCTCCTGGCTTCAGAGGAGGCCAAACCCCAGCCCTGCCTGCGCTTCAGCGCTGAGCATCCACAGGCAGCCCCTGCCTGCCCACCCCCACAACGCAAACAACGGGCCACAAATTGGGTTTTAACGTTCATGGGGGCAGGGAGAATCAACCCTGGATTCGGCCTGTGGCATGGCCAGAGGATGGGATGAAGGTGGGGTGAAGACTCTCCCTGGCTGGCACCCTGAAAAGCGCCTGTTGCAGCTCGCAAATGGAAAAATGAAAGCGGATGATTGGCACTTGGGGAGGAAGGGAGGAGGGGAAGGAGGGAGGAGAAGATCTTTCTGGGAGCATCCTCCAGAGCAGCGCTCTCCAAAGCGGGGTGCTGCGCCCCAGGGGATGCGCGGGGGTGTGGGAAGAACACCTTAGTGCTCGAGTAGCACATGCATATGGATTATCAGTAAATAAATACACATCTACTCAGGCCACGTGCTCAGAAGTGTGCTCCTGGTGGGAACGTATGACTGAACCAGCTCAGAGACCACTGCCCTGGCGCGTGAGACTTTGCCCGCCCGCGTGTCCCCACCTCTTACCTCTGTCCTCCTCCTTCTCACGGCTCCTGCCCCTGAGTGCCCGGCTCCGGGTGCTGCCGTAGTCTCCTTTGTTCCTCTCCGCTGCCTCCTTGGAGGTGCTTTTGAACCAGGGTCCGTGCCGCCGTCCCCCCTCCGGCATCGTCACAGCCGCCGCCTTGAAGCCTCGACTCAGCTGCATGACCCCCAGGTAGGGCAGCCCTGGTCCCTCGCCAGCCCCGGCGCTGCGCTGGCTCCCCGGCACCGTGGGCTCCCCGGCGAAGCCCGAGTGCAGGAACACCAAGCTGCCGGCTGCCAGGTAGAGAGCCAGCAGCGTGAAGAAACGCACGGGTTTCCGCCGAAAATACCGCTGGAGTTTTACCAATAATTTGGCCATGGCGTCTTCATCCCTTCCCCAGCAGCCGGCGCCGCGGGGGAGCTGCTCTCCGGCCCCAGGGATGCTCCAAAAGGGGTTCTGCCCCCAGCCCGGGCTGGAGGTGGCACCCGGGGGGTACCAGGGGAGCAGATGGGTGCCCCGAAAGCACAGCAGGGCTGCAGGGTGAGGCTGTGCAAAGCTATAGCCTGACCCTACGAAGTCCAGGAGGGCTGGGGAAGGCAGCGGGGGTGGATTTTGAGGCCCCCCCCGCCGCACACGAGGGGTTTCTCCAGCGCTGGCTGTCACCGCCGTCCCCGGTTTATTCTCCTCCCGGCAAAGCCCCCCGGCCGTGCCCCAGAGACTGGGCTGATGGAGGGATCATGTTAAGGAAATCGAGGGTTTGAAGGTGACTTGAAAGCCGATCAGCTGACGCAGCTCCTCTCGCTCGCCTTCCCGCCCGGCCGCGCTGGCTCTCCCGAGCATCTCTCGAATGGGAACGGCACCGTCGCCCTTTCACACAAAGAATGAAAAGTCCCTGGACCTGAAACGCTGCCTGGGACCCTTTGTCTGAGGAAGCCCCATTCAGCTCAGTCCCAGGGCAAGAAATCTCCACCTGTGAGAGAAGAGAGAGGCACACTTAGGGAAGCATCCCGGGATGCGGGAGGGCTGGGGGGCCCCACAGAAGCATGACGTCCCCACGTCGTCCCCGGCGTGGCTCTCCCACGTACCCCCAGCCCGTCACACCCCCAGTGAGGGTTTCGCAGACATCGAGGCCAGGGCATCCTTGGTCCTCCAGGATTGCACCCCGTGGGATCACGGTGCTGCCCCAGGAGTGCCATGGCTGGGGCTACTTGGGGACATCCCTGGTGGCTCTGGGCATGGGGAAGGGACAATCTCCTCCAGCCCCCCCAGGGGCTTTTCTCTCAGGGGATTTCTCTCCTCCAAACCCCCCAGCTCTGGAGGATTCACTCCAGCCCTGCCCAGGACAATGCCCCACCAGAGGCTGGCTTCACGGTGGGAAGTGACACATCGGCGGTGGCGGGGACGGTCCCGTGCCCGGGGTGTGCTGCCTGTCACGGACTCATCTTTTATTTTAGGAAAGGAGATGAAAATAAATGGAAAGACAAAGTGCCATTAGTTTAATGGCCTCTATGTTCCTGCCATCTGTCTTCAGTTGATTAAATAAAAAATATTGGTGGAACATATGGCATGAATTATACATAAATATTTTAATTTGGGTTCCCAGAGCGGTTATTCAAATACCTCTGGCTCCGATGAGTGAACTTTTATGGAGCTCAGGGCTGGGCTGGCTGCATGAGGCAGATCAGGCTCCCCAAAACCACCCCCTCCATGGCCATGCTTGGGGCCAACACAGCCTGAGTAAAGGCTGAGTAAACTCAGAGTAGCAGTGGAGCAAGGAGACTGCTTGCTATTTGGGCTTATGCATCTGCAGGCACCTTTGTGGCAGGATGAATAATTAATTTAAACCCCTTCTTTATATGCTGTGCTTCCCTGCCATAGCCCGACGGGACCTTCGTCCACCTTCGTCCTGCCGGGCTATGGCAGGGGAGCACAGCATATAAAGAAGGGGTTTAAATTACTATCATTAAGCCATCTGGAGCTCATCCTTCTCCATCATGAACTGCGGAGTCACAGGTCAATTACTGCACATTTGCATATATTCCATTAATGCTTCTGCTAATTGTCTGGAGGAGATAATGTGCTTGGCTTATGGCTCCCTGGCTGGCTACAGTTTACCAACAGTGAGTGCGGCGAGTAGAGCCAGCACCGATGCTCCTGGCACTGGGGGAGGCTTGGGGTACTGGGGGGGGGTTTCCATCCTGCTGGTGGCCATAAAGGATGGGGGATGCTGGCAGCAGCATTGGGGTGGAAGGACCGGCCACCTCGGCTGGACCCCGTGGGTCAGGAGCCACGTCTGCCACCTCGGTGCTGGGACAGCCAGAGCATGGAGGGATTCATTCCCCAGCCCTGGCTTGGTTATAGCCCGCTGTGGCTGTCAGTGGGGCTCTGCTCGGGTCCCAGGGGATGGATCCAGCCCCAGGGAATCGCATGCCTGGAAACCTCCCCTGTGGCTGGCAGCGCCAGGGCTGGGGCATCCCTCCCTACTCCCCCAGGCCCCCTGGACACCCAGAGCCAGATGGCAGAGCTGAGCGGGGGCACTTCCCAGGCACTTTGCACCAGTACAAGCATGCAGCGGGTCCAGACAGAATGGGGGGACTGGTTCCTCACCCACCTCCATCACTACGCTCCTACCAAGAGCCAAAATCCTTCTCCCAGCAGTGGGATGCCCAGCTGAGCATCGCTCCCCACCCAACCCACCTCCCCCTGCGGTGGCAGTGGTACAGGGGCCAGCAGAGAGCTGGTGAGCTCTGCCCGCAGGTTTGGGGCTCTGCAATTACCTGCAGAGAAATCCTCATTAATTCACAAGGTTTATCTTCCCCCCACCTCTCCAAGCAGAGCTGGTGCACGGCGAGGTGGGCTCAGGTCCCGAGCGGCGTGAGCATCTCTGCGACCGCTCGTGACCGGGATGAATGAAGCGCCGATAAATTATACATTTGGGTCTCGTCTCCAAATTGCTCTGCAATTATTGAGCACCAAGGTTCAGCTGCCTTCAAGCACCACCTCACATCTGACCACGGCAAAACACACTGAAGGGCTCACGTGGTTCCCCCAGCACAGGAGAACAATCAGCCCATTAAAAACGGCAAATTAACGAACACAAGAGTTCCATTAGGAGGAGAAGGCGACTGAACTATCCAATTTCATCACATCATTAGCATTTCTTATCAGAGGGACAGGGGAAGAATAGGGCTTTAAAATACAGAGGGATGGGATGGAATCTAATGACCACAACAGGGCAACGGGGGGGCCTGTCCTGCCAGAGGGCTGTGGCACAGGCACTGGCCTCAGTCCCACGGGGACAACATGGTCCTGCACCCTGCTGAGCACCTTTGGGTGCACAGCACAGCTTCCCTCCTGTAAAGGCCTCTGCTGAGGTCTGGAAATGTGGTGGCATGCAGGACCCAGTGCACGGCGTGCTCCCCGGGACCTGCTGCCACCCAAAAGCCACCCAACTTCAGTGCAAGGACCTTCTCAGCAGGCCCCATGTCCCTCCATCCCTGCCCTTGGCTTCATGGGATGCTGACAGCAGGTGACTACTGTCACCACAGAGCGGCTCCTGCAGCTTCACACCCTCGTACCTCCCAACCAGTGACACCAGCACAAACACCTAGGGGCACTGGGCACCCTTGGTGTGGCATCCCTCAAGCCTTTCAGCCTGGCAGTGTACTGCAGTGGGGGCTTGGCATTGCTGTCTGGGCAGAGGTAAACCTGCCATCTTCCCCTCCAGCCCCATGAAAATGGATTTTCACCTTTTCTCACTCGTTAGAACAGCAGCAGCAAATGAAATGCATCGGGCTGAATGCAAACATCATCACTGCTGGCAACGAAACTGAGCTAAAGTGGGACACTGGAAATCGAGGTTTCTGTCACAGCAGGGCATGTCTGGACCATCTGATGCATCTCCCCTCGAGCACCCAGCACCCACTGACTGCCTCTTCCAGGGGTGAGCCGAGCCTGCCGAGCACTCAGCTGCCTTTAAATCAAAGTAAAGATTATTTATTCAGCTGCTCTTTGCTTTAATTTTGCTGAGAAATGTGTTTGTGCATCCCCTCCGCTGGGAGGGGTGTGCAGGAAACAGCTGACTCAGCAGCTTTCGGGTGTCACAGTGAGCAGTGGCTGCACCTCAGCCCTGAGATGCTCCCCAGGCATGTGCTTCCCTGGGGAGCTTTTAAATCCCTTCCCTAGACCAAAACACCAAGATAAGCCAAGGTAAAAAACCTCTTAGTTGGGATTTATTGGCCTGATTTGTAAATCCAGGGCAGGACTCTCCCAGCTGCTGATGGATTTTTGTGCAGGATTTCCAAGCATGTTGGAGGGTTTGTAAATCTTCCTCCTCACTGGGAATTGATGGAGGGGTTTAGGCTGAAATTAGGCTGCTGACTTTCTTGCTTATAGGCAAAAAAACTGTTTTTTTAAATATTCTGGAGATTTATCGATGGTCTCAGCACTTGCCCAGAGCGAGGGGAAGCCACAGCCACCAGCCCAGCGGGGCATGAGGCACCGAGCTCAGGAGGTATCACAGGTGCCTCAGTCCCAAGGGACCAGTCTGCCCCAGACTAATTGATTAATGTCTGTAAAAGACCACGAGATCCACCGAAACGAGGCCGTGCTAATTGCACAGCCTCCTATTAACACTCCCTGCACTCTCCAGAGGATGGAAACCTGCCATGCACCAGGGCTGTGTTATAAATAAACCCCGGGGTGATGGGCTGGATGCTGCCCTGGGTTATCTCAGTGACCAGCCAGCACTGTGCAGACAGCCCAGCAGCACGCCCCAGAAAGGCTATTTTATTTAACCAAGCTGATTTAAGCAACTTGAACCTCATTTTTTAAATATGACATTTGCTGTTGAGCCACCTGGGATTGCAAATTCCCACGAGCATCCTAGGGATGCTGATCCCCCCCAGGTCCCACACAAACAGCATGGGGCAAGAATTTGCTATGGGACAGACAAGGGGCTCCCAAAACAAATCCAAGCCAGGGTGCAGCAGGGTCATCCAGCCCCCAAAAGCAAAGAAAATGCAGTTGCCTTCAGGCCACTGATTCCCAGGCAATCCCACCTCTGCAGCACACAAGCTCGCAGGGTTCCGCTCGCTTCCCGGTGTATTTTGCTTTACAAGGGAGGTTTGTGCCTGGCGCTCTGTTCCTCCGCATGCAATTACATCAAAGCCTGTTCCAGCCTCTTGTAGGATGAATTCCCCTTGCGAGTGTGAAAGTGGCTCATAAAAATGTTTTAAGCCATGAATCATTTAAAAAGCACAGGGGAGGAAATCGCCGTGTATTCCGGAGGTTCGGGCAGGCAGAGGGGACCGGGGGTGACTGAAACGAGCCGGCACAGAGATGCTGCAGCCATCATACCCGGTATCCCCATCCCAGCTGCTGAAATGCACCCTTTGTCACAGCGTTATTATTATTTTAATTCATTTGCAACGACCCCCAGCATTATCTGACTCTCCCCATCTGCCAGTGCCTGGGTTTCCTTGGGCAGAGCTGGGCAGTGTTTGTGGAAGGAGCAGGGAGCTCCCTCGTTTGCTATGGTGACTAATTGCATTCGGAGACCCCCGCACAGGGCAGGCTCCATCTTCACAATAGAAAGGAATAACCCCAGCACGACCCTCGCCCGCCGCATCACCGCCAGCCCCACGTCCCTCCCCGAGCATCCCCGCTGCCGCGTCAGCCCCGTGCCACCTGCAGTGCTGAGAAACCTCTCCTGCCCCATTAATTCCATGTTTTCCCTTGCAAGGCCAGAACAGAAGCTCCGTTTGGCTGCGAACAGTGTCAGGTCTGTGCTGGTGGTGACATACAGCATTTGGCAGAGGTCACCCCAGACACACGTCTCGGTGACACTAAGGGATGCTCCCTGGACTGCCACAAGGGCTGCGCTCCCTCTCCTCCCTCTCGCCATGCTTGCCCATGGCATCCTTTTGACACTTAAGCCCTGTGAAAAATGGTGATTTAATTTCATTTATGTATCTGTAAATGGGCTTAACTTAATGAGTTTTAATACGTTTTATGTGCTAGGTATTTTCTGCCCAGTCTGCAAAATCCAGTTATGTTTTGCAGTAAGACTTAGCGAGCCGAGGTGCACACTGGAGGGGGGGGGTGTGCTCACAGGGGGCTGCTCTGAACAGGGGGAGGAGGAGGAGGAGGGTAGGAGGAAGGCAGGAGCTGTCCCCAGGGAGACACAGCTGGACCCCAGCCAGCTGCTGGCTCAGCAAACCTCCCCCCCACCCAAGACCAAGCGCTGCAGCCGCCTCCAGCACCTCCAGGAGGAGGTTTAAGGGCTGGCTGCTTCCGGATGCAGTGGCCAAGCCAGGGAGAGCACGGCCAGCCGCACTGCAGCGGGGAGGCCAGTGGACACCCAGTCCAGTAGCCAGCCCCCAGTGGGTGCACAGCCCCCCATGCCCATCCATGCAGGATGTGTCTCTGGAGAAGGCACTGCTCATCGTCCCCAAGGCCTTTGTCCACCCCTGCAGGTGGCTGCGCTGTGTCCCGGCACAGCAGAGGGGACAGCACGGGCAGAGCCCAGGGACTCGCTGTCCCTGCGAACATCCCGGCCACCTCGGCATGCACGGACACCAGCACTGTCCCCACTGCGGGGACAAAGCAGCCCTGAGCCACAGCCACCAACACACCCAGAGCCTGCTGGCTCCTCATTTCAGAGAAAGCCACGATGCTGCTGTTTTCCTCTCTTGTGCTTAACGATGAGGAACAAACCCTGCAGCCAAACCAGAGCAGTCAGTGGCACCATTTTACCCCGAGGTTTTGGTCACTGGAGCCAGTCCTGGCTCCTGGAGTGCTGGGAAGTGCTGAGCCTCAGCTGTCACACACCAAAGGGAGATCCCTGGGGAGAAACACACATGTACCCCACCAGCTGCACCCACAGGACCACCCCTTCACGGTACATACAGCAGCACAAATCCCATAGCGAGTGCCATGGGGTCCGTCAGCTGGGCTGTGTGACCCTGCCTCACCAAAACATCTTCCACAGGCGCTACCGGAGGGCCCAGCACGTTCAGTCCATGGTTAATCCCCATGAGCCTTCCCGGCAGGGAAGAGCCAAAACTCATTTGCCTGTAAAGGCCGTGCTCAGCTCCTGCCAGTCTCTGCCACGGAGGCTCCGCTCAGCCCTCAGTAATCCGGGATTATACGCAGCGCTGGGGCAATTAAGAAAAACAGCTTTTCCAGCAGCAGACAATGCCTTCTGCAGCATATTTAAATTAATATAGCAAGAAATTTTTTTTCTTGCAGCCCTTGGTTTCAAGCCTCCTTTCCCAGGGGGGCTGATTTCCTTCTTTTCCTGCACATCCAGCAGCATTGCATCCCTCTGGGTTCCATAGAACACATCCCAACCCTCAGGGCTGCCTAGGACCCTACTAGCAAGAGCCAGCCCCTGCTCCCCCCAGGTCACAGAGATCCTGTCCCACCTGGGGCGATGGATGTCCCCAGCAGCAGGATGGATGTCACCCCTTGCTGAGCAGCACTGTACAGCAGATGTCCCTGCCCCACGCTCATCCCCATGCCCCAGGCTGAGCTCTGGGCTCCAGAGGGGACCAGCACACCGTGATGGAGGTACCAAAGCACAGATTCCCATCCCAGAGCCCTCCCTGCACAGCTCAAGGCGACTGAGGACATGGTAGTGCCAAGGGGGACAGGAAGTTAGAAGAACCAAAGACTTCCCTGGGGTGTGCTGGCCAGCAGGGACCGAGCTGGGAGAGATGCTAAACCCCCAGAGAGGCTGTTTTCCCTGTGGGGTGAAGCTGGGAGAAGGGGATCCTGCCTCAGCCCTGGAAAGCATGACTTTGGGTGGGAGCCTGGAGGGCTGGGGGTGCTGAGGGGTGGCCCTGGGGACCCAGCCCAGCCTTGTGTGGGGACACCGTGCCAGGCAGAGGATTGGCTCCAGCATGGGGCTGCAGTGAGCATGAAAAGGAGAGTGGTGATGGAAACCTCAGAGTGCGGTGCAGCTGGAAGCTGGGGATGGGGTGACCCTGTCCCAGGGTCTGGGTGGGGATCAGTAAGAGTGAGGGCAGCTTGCTGCAGGGCTGGTGGCACCCTGGTCTGCTGCAGGGCTGGGGAAAACATTCCCTGGGAAGGACAAGGCTTTGGTCTCTGGTATAGGAAAAACAGCCACACACCCTGGCTGGGCTGCGAGGGGACAAGGACAGCACGGGGGGTCCCCCTCTGCCCAGCCAGGCTGTGAAGCAGCAGCGCCAGGACCCTGGGCATCCCCCTGCCCAAAGCCAGGGGGGAGATTTGGGCAAGGGTGAGCTGTGATGGACCCAAGTCCCTGCAGCCCTGCCACCACTGGGCATGGGGCTCTGGGAAAGCCACCCAAAAGCTGAGCAAACCCCCCCAGGGAACTCTCCCTGGCCACACACCGCTCCCCACCAGGCCTGTGCATGAGCAGCGCGTACAATAAGTGCTAATAACTGCTAATGAGCAGCCTGTTATTAAAGCTAACTCGAACAAATCCCCGGAGAGGGGATGGCTATGGCACTCCCAAGGTGGGAAGATGCAGGAAGGACAGGGCCAGGCTGGGTGGGGGACACCCCAGGGCCAGGGGGTTGGTCCCCACTGCCAGCCTGTGCTTCCCAGCCCTGGATTGCCAAGAAACTTTATTTAATTCTGCCTTCAGAGGAGGAATGGTTTCTAATGCTCGGCTCAAGGTAACCTTCACCTCCAACTGCCTCTGCTTTCCTGCACATATGGGGTTTCTTTAAACTTTATATTATTTTATATTCCAATAAGTTGTCAGTGTGAGTATGAAAAGAAGAAAACAAGCAGGGGAGGTGTGTTTGGAAGGATCACTCTCTCGCCCCATTTCCCTTGCCGAGATGTTCCTGCACAAAGTCTCAGGAGGAGGAGGAGGAGGAGGAACTCTCTCCCTTCTGCCTCCCGCTCCAAAGCAACGAAACCTTTCAAAAGCAGCTGAATACAGAGCGAAAAATCGCTGCCAAGGCGAGAATTACCATGAAATCATAGAATCATTTAGCTTGGAAAAGACCCCTAAGACCATCGCGTCCAGCCATCAGCCCAGCACCGCCAAGCCCCCACTACCCCGCGCCCCCCAGCTCCACACCCGCACATCTCACAGACCCCCCAGGCACGGGGACTCCACCAACTCCTGCATCCGTAGCATCCTCAGCCCCCCGGCGCCAGCGAGCCCCCCGCACCCCCCCACGAGCCGACCCCGCCGCCTCCTCCTTACCCGCACCGGGGCTCTCCCGGCCGCCGCCGCTCCATGCACCGGCCGCCCCCGGAGCGGCGGGGCCGGGGGTGGCCGCTCACTGCGGCTCGGTCCCCGCCGTGTCCCCGCCGTGTCCCGCCGCCGGGGGTCCGCTCATAGCGGCTGCGGGGGACCCCCGGCCCGGCGGCCACCGCTCGGCTCTGCCCGGGGCCGCTCCCGCACGCCGTTACTTAACGGCTCCATCCAGCTCCGCTGCGGCTCCGCTCCCTCCGCCGGCCTGCAGCGCTGCCTGCCGCTTAACCCCTTCCCTCCCGCCGCTCCGGCCTCCCACACACCCCCCCCCCAGCGCCTCCTCCCGCCTCTCCGCTCTATTTTCCTTATTTTCATTTTTTTTTTCCTCTTCTCTGGGGATGAGGTTGGGATGGAGAGCGGTGCCCGGGCAGCCCCGGCGATGCGCTCGGGGATAAGGGATGCTGAGGGTGAGGAGGGGGGTGCTGGTCACCCTCCCACGACCCCCCGGGGGGACCCGGACCTGGCCCTGCGCTGCCCCCCGCCGCGGCACTGAGGTCCCCCAGAAAGTTATCGAATGGGGCTAACAAGAAATAACCAAAAATTTATATATTTATGTATATATATATGATATATATGTGTATATATTTGTGTCAGATCAATGAAAAATGAACAAACCTCTGAGAACAGGAAAAATCATTATTGTAAAGTGATTAAAGTGAGAAGGGATTTCTTCCCCCCCCCCCCATCTTGCCCTTGATTGGTAACTTGAAGCACTGGGGGGGATTTTTGGGGTGCACTGGTGGCAGCTGGAGGTCCCATCACCTGCCCGGTGCTGCCTCCCGCTCCCCCCTGCACACCATGGCCATGGCGCACACCGCGTCCCTCGGGGTCAGGAGATAATTAAAAAGGGATCTAGAGAAAATACCTGTGCCTTCACATGATGAAGGCAGCAGCCTTCAGCAGCCACAGACCCTTCTCCCACAGCATCATTGCTGCAGACCGGGATACAGGCTTGGAGGGTGGCATTTTTCTGGGCACCCAGCTGGCCCTAGGGCAGCGGGGGGACCCCCGAGCAGTGTGCCCACGGTTGTGGCTGCGATTTGCTGGGGTTCAGCCAGGGGTGTCGGGAATGCAGCGGCTGAGGGGAGGAAGGGATCCTGCTGCTGTCCCCGCCGAGGGCAGCTGCAGCCTCAGCTCCATCCAGGCTGGGTGGGCGAGCATCCACGTGCGAGGGAACCATCCCAAAGTGCGCCAGGCAGGAGCAGGCAGGCGCACGGACCGCGGCACCTCGTTTCCATAGGAAACCAGGCTGGCGAGTGCTGCCTCAGCTCCAGGCTGGGGGCTGAAGAGCTGTTTGCACTATTTTTATCCTCCCCGCTACTAGATTTCTTGGGGTTGGCCATGCAAACGCCCCGGCAGCGCTCCCTCACCCCGGCCAAGGCTGCGTGGGACTGGGGGGACCGGGTGGAGATGAGACCTGCCATCGGCTGGGGACAGCAGCAGCAGCCAGGCAATCCCCTGCCCAGAGAACCCCGTGCTGGGTCAGTGGGTCCCACCCCCCGAGGCTTTTCCCTGCTTCCAAACGGCCCCATTTTCCCCAGAAAACCACCAATTCTGTCTTGTATTTTATAAAACCGGGGCTGTCTTCTCCGCAGCTCCCCAGCGGGGTGTTTGCAATCCTAGGGCTCCCAGTGAGATGCAGGGCGCCTTCCCACCGGACAAGCATCCACTGGGATAAAGTTTACTTCCTGCGAGTAGGCTGAAGAAGCAGGAATTTGGTCCTGGAGAAGCAGGAATTTGGCGGGGGAGCTGTTTAACAGCCTTTTTGACGGGTGCGGGGGAAAATTAAGAGTCATCGGTTTAAAATAGCACTCACCAAAATAACTTTCCTAGACTGTTTTATTTGGCTTTTCCTAGGCTAGCCTTGCCCCAGGAGCCTCCCGGAACATCTGATGGATTTTCCTGAGTGACCGTGATGTAATCGTGGTGACCTCAAACTGCACTCGGCAGCCTGAGCTGCTCCCAGCAATGCTGCACCAGGAGGACCCAGTTCCCTGGGACTTTAAGGGCATTTTTCACCCCAAAGGCCTCAAGGTTATTGCCAGGAGCCTTTTGACATTGGCCTTAAGTGTCCCCAAGTGCCAATGTCACTAAGTAAATCCCCACGACAGGGACTGCTGTGGTTTCTGCAAACAGCTTTATCCAGGGGAGCGGAACCCCTGGCGCTGGAGTGACACTCACTGCATAAGGGCTGGGGACAAGCACAGGGTCTGGGGACACTGGAGTGGCTGTTCCCTCCCTGCCACAGCAGCAGGCTGCAGCTCTCATTTATGGGGCTTTTCAGAAACTTCTAATTACCCAGGCTGTCTCAGGAGAGCTCGTCACCAGGGAAAAAAAAAAAAAGGAGGATGTGGTGCATTAGAATAGAAAAAGAGGCTCCATAAATCTCATTTTGAGGATTATGAAGTGCCAGCACAGAAAAGCAAGCTGTAAACAGGATGTCTGAAAAGATCTTAAGCATAAAGGTCAGAATCTACAATTTAAATGGCTCGCTTGGTGCTTTCTTGCTCTGTGCCACTAATGAGCTGGGATGTCGAAAAACAAGTTTGGGTTTGAAGCCGCTGTTTGGTCCTTTTGTGATTTGATTTGTCAATTTTTTGAGCAGCAATTTTTTTACTTGGGGGGGTGTGAGGGTGCAGCTGAAAGGTGTTTCTCTCCCCGTGGTCCCCCACATCCCCATGGCAGCAGTGGGAGGGGACCAGTGGGGATGCTGAGCCCAAGGCCTTTGCACAGGGGTGATGCTGCAGCAGCATCCCAACCTCAGGGGTCTCTGGGGTCTCCGGCTGCTGGCTCCAGGGCCAAGGCACAAGGCTCTCCCTTCCTCCCAAGGAAGGATGTTGCCAGGCACTGGGTTACTAAGGTGGTGGCATTCAGGGAACAGCAGGATAACAAACCTCATTTGAGTCCTTTACTTTTGGGGGATACAGCTTGGGTGGTCTCCAGGGAGCTCTGCCAGCAGGGAGGAGAGGAGACGTGGGGATCCAGGCTCTCCAGCCGCGCACGGCGAGGTGGGAGCCATCACCAGCCCTCTCCTCTGCATCCAGGGATGGGCTCAGCTCCCACACCCCACAGGGGAACTCAGACAAGGCTCCCCTGGGTACCACTGTCCCCACACAGCCCAGCCCTGAAGCATCCTCAGCAAGGGCCGTTTGCCCCCAGTGCCCATTTGCCCCTAGGCACAAAGCAAGAAGCGGTGCAGGGATTCCCCAGGATGGGGCATTTGCAATTGATGGAGCTGCCACCAGCCCTGCCATTGACCTTGGGCCCAGCATTTCATTGCTCTGGGCTGGTGCAATCTAAAATGAGGATGAAAATACCTCCCAGGGGTGTCCTGAGGCTTAATGAGCATCAGAGAGTCAGCCTGAGGGCAGCCACTGCAGCCCACATCCTCACAGCCTATGTGACAGCACAGCCCAGCACAGCACCGCCTGGTAAAGGTCAAAAAGACATTCAATTTTCATTTCTTTCCACTAATTGATGGATGTGGTTTTGTCTTTCATATGTGTTTCATTTCCCACCAAAGCCAGGGAGCAGGCGCAGTGCCATGGTGGTGCCTGGGGCTGTCATAGCTGGTGTCACCAAACTCTTTCTCACAGCCCCCAGGGAGCAGCTCCTCCATGGCAAGAATTTCTTCCTGCCCTGTGAACTTCTGGCTTTTGGGGCAAAAGAGCTTGGAGCCATTCATCACTCCATAGTGGTGGCACCCAGTGACTCCCCAGTGTCTGGTAAGAGTTGGACTCACGCCACAGCCTCGTTTCCCCACCTACACACCTATTTTAAGGAAAAAAAAACCTGGTTTTGAGCTGCCTGTCCCTCTGCTGAGCCGTGACCAGAGCCAGAGGAAGGGACACATGGCCATGGCTGCCTGGCAGTCCCCAGGCATGGATGGCATCGCCGCGGGGTCCTCCAAAGCCCCAACTCCACAATCAGGATGAGGTCCGAGGGGCTGCCCGAGGATGGTTGTCCCTCCAGCCCCCCCTCGCTGTGGCAGAGCTGCCAGCAGTGCTGGACCCAGAGCCCACGGAGCGCTCGGGCACCCAGCAAACCCACGCCCACAGCTCTCTGGCCAGCACACAGCCTGCCCGGCCCCGACCGATGGCAGGAGATTACAGCAGCTCTGGAGCAGACACGTGTGATGGCTGTGCCCTAGTTTTTGAGAGCAGAATCCAGCATGAAAAAAAAAAAGAAAGCCATAGTTGTGGTGAGAGCAAATATAGTAACTCGCTCTCACACCGGCTCTTCTGGAGTGTTACTAGCTGTAAAGCCTTGCTAGGGTCACATCCCCCAGGAAAATGAAAAGTGGTTTGTTTGACCCCCACCTCCTCCTCCTCCCTAGAGGAAAAGCACCTCCAGACACGTTCCTGGCTGTCTGACACAACCAGGTGGCTGTCTCCCCTCCTTCGGGGTCAGTGGCCAAGCCGTCTCCTTGGCAGTGTCCCCCCTCTCTTCTCCTGTGCCCCTTCCTGTCCTCATCATGTTCCCATTCCTGTTCCTGGTTTGTCCCCATCACCATCTCCATCCCCATCCCCATTTGTTCTCCTGTCCTTGTCCCCATCCCTACCCCATTCTCCATTCTCCATCTCCATCCCATCTCATCCCCATCCCCATCCCCTTCTCCTTCTCCATCCCCATCCCATCCCTTCCTCATCCCATAAGGCACAGCTCATTGCCATTGAAAGGAAAGTGTTCATTTCACCATCGGTGCTAATTACTAATTAGCACAGGTGCAGACAGGCTGTGCTCTCATCTTGGCACATCTCCCCCACATCACCCACTGACCAGAGAAATCAACCCCAAATGTACCATGGTGGCTAAATTCACACCCTCAGCTAGATGCCCAAATTGAAAGAATCAATTAAAGCCACTTAATCATCAATTAGTGGCAAAAGGGAGCAGTGGGTGCTGTTGGGGTGCAGCCATCATCCCCCCGACATCAGCCCCTGGGATGCTCTAGCTCAGCCCAATGTGGATTTACTGCCTCTGCTCCATTGTCACCAACCAATAGAACTGTTATTACTTAATGGGCTAAAACTGTCATTCTAATGTCCCAGATCTGCCTGTTACGGCGTGGCTAATTGGTACAGAACTGATTCGGGGGGCTTAATGAAAATCTAAACTCAGGCACATTAATCAAACAGTTATTTCATAACCACGAGACAGACGGTGCTAAACCTAATTAAGAAATAAACAAAGTTAATCAGTGAACAGAAAACATTTACTAATCATATAGATAGGTTGCAAGAAAGAAATATTAAGCAATAATTTATTAAAGATTCCCAAACCTGCTCCTCTTCTTAATAACCGGCTTCCAAGAAGCACCATCTCGATTTTATTAAAGCATTTGTTCTGCTTTAAGGTCTGCTGGGCACCAGAGAACAAAAAATATATTACTGGGCAAGATGAATAATTGCATCAATTTAAAATAATAAGGCCAGGGACTGAAGGGGGGGGTGAGGGGGGTGACACCTGACGCTGAGACCGATGCATTTCGGGCTTAATTATCAGTGGTTAGTGCTTTTCCTGCCCCAAAGTTAATTCCGATTCAGACATAAGAATTGCAAAAAGACTTAAAGATGAAAGCCAGTTGTGTTTCCCTTTCCTCTCTCAAACCCTGCTTGCCTGGCACACTCTGCACATCAATGGGAATATTCCTCCCCAAACTTCCCTCTCACTCCCACCGGGAACTGATCTGAATTCCCCGCGGCATCGCTCTGCTTCCCGCAGCCTTGCAGGATGGTGCTGAGGCTGCTGAGCATCCCTGGGGGCCCAGCTCTGCTTTCGGCAGAGAGGGACCCTCTGGTCCCCCCCAGCTCCCTGTGGGTACTGGTGAGGTGAGATGGGACCCCCCCCAAACCGGCTCCCACAGGGATTCCACACGGAGCCATCAGTGCCAGCGGGATGGAAAGCAGATGGCAGGTTCAGCCCATGGGCCTGGGTCTCTGTTTGGGTGCTAACAGCAGCACCCTGGGTGCCCCCCCACATCCCCAAGGATCCCCCTGCCCCAGGGAGCTGCATCCCCAAAATGTGCCCGACCGTGCAAATCAGAAAAGAAGTAAATCTCTGAAATGCCACTATTTCCCAGCAAACCAGCACTCCCACGACACCCAGAGCTGCCCCAGCTGGGATTCACTGCACCCACCAGTGCCATCAAGGGGGTCCCTGTGACCCTGCTTCCAGCACCCATTCACCCAGGGGAAGGAGAAGGTCCTGACCCACACCCCAGCACTGGCTTTGGGGATGATTCAGTCTTTTTTGGGGCTGCCCCATCTCAGGTCCCACAAGCCTTGCACGGTGAAACCCACCTGGGAAACCACTCAGCTCTGCCAAAAACACCCTCTGCATTTCTTTTGGCACAAAGTTTTCCCCAAACTCCAATATTTGCAGTCCTGAAGCTGCTTTTAATTCCCCCTCTGGCCCCCGAGCAGCCCTGGGACGTGGTCCTGGGGTTTTACCCTGGAGTCCCTCGGCTGGGCAGGGTTGTGGTGCTCACACCCCGTTCCTGCTCCTCTCCCATCTCCAGGATGGAGGAGAGGGGTGGGGTGCAGCTCGGGGAGGTGACAGCAGACCCCTCTGCTGCCCTCAGTGCCCTCCCCCCAAGCACACCACAGCTCCTTCCACTTTCTTTTTCCAGAGCCTTATTAAGCCCATTTCCCCCAGCCAGGCTGAACTGTTTATCGAAAGCCTCCATCATTAGGTTAATGATTCTCAGCAAATTATTCCATCCACAGCCCGGTTCATCCAGAAAATGGAGCAGCAACGTTGCAGCCCCATCAGCTGCAGGAGGGATGGCTGCCTCAGCCGTGGGGTGCTCAGCACCGGTGCACCCCACTTTGATACCCCATGATGTGCTGCTCAGGACCCCGATCCTGGCTCCATCAGCACATCTCAGCCCTGCCAGAACAGATCCAGCAAGGAGCAGGGATGGTTTCTGTCTCCCTCCAGCCCAGCCTGGCACTGGGTGTTTTATTCTGGCACACGGTTTATTCAGCAGGCTCGGAAGCATCCGGCTCTGTTTGATGGGAGGAGGAGGAGGCGAAGGACAGGGATGCTGCAAGGACAGCCCAGGGTGGCTCGGCCCTCCTCCAGCATCAGGAACACCTCTTGGACCACAGTGACCAGAACCTAGGGACAAAGTCTATTTGCCTATCAGCCCCCTGAGTGCTCCTTGTCCTGAAACCACCTCATGTCATCACTCATGTCCCCGAGGCCACAAAATCAATTGCATCTCAGAGCAGGCAGCCAGGAGCAGATTTGCTGTTCCAGCGCCGCATCCTGGACCGCACAACTTGGCTGCCAGGGCTTCAAAATGCGGTTTGGTTCTTCTGGGAAGGGGACGTGCCCCAGGGAAGGGAGTGGCATTGGTTGGGTGGGGGGAAGGATTCAGTTTTTTTATGGGCCCAAACAGGGGCTGCTCTCACTGCTGTGCAACACCAGCCTCGTTGGCATTCTCCGGCAGTGCTGCACGCCCAGTGGGACCCGCGGCCGCCGCAGAGCCTGAATTATTCAGCTCAAGCAGGGCCCGTTTGCTGATGGAGCAAGTGAGGACTCACGATGCTCGGCTGTGTCAGGAAGCTGTTCCCTGGGCAAGCTCCCATGGCAGTGTCCTACCTCCCTCCCTCCCTCCCTCTGCCATGTGGGGCTGGCACACATCCCAGTCCCTGCCCTCTGCTGCTGCTGTCATGATCTCAGCAGCAATAGATCCGGAGCACCAGTCACACCTTGCCCTGATTGCGGCATCCAGTGAATGACACATGGCCCTGAGTCCCCAGGGAAGGAGCAGCAGCCACGAACCAAACCTCTCACCAACCATCTTCCCCAGAGCAGAGGGACCGGCGCTGGCTCCCTGCCACCACTGTGACATTTCAAGTGGCAGTCATGAAGCTCAAGGTGGCCTTGGTGGCGTCTTGGCACGTACCAGGTTGCCAAGTCCCAGAGATGCTAGAAAGGCTCTCAGCTATCCCCTGGGATTGACTGGGATGTGCCCATGACGGGTGGCACAAAAGGGCTGAAAATCAATCCAGACATGTGCCAGCATCCAGCCTGAGCTGCTGATTCACCCGGCTGCAGCCAGTGTCACCTCGGCCCGATGGAGCTGGGAATGTGCAGCTGGGAAGAGTGGCTTTTAAACCCGGTTGTGTCAGCCTAATGCTATTAAAGTGCCTGGGGAGGGAAAGGATGGCAGTGACTGAGCCTGGCCCCATCCACCAGCGGTCCCCATCATGTGTCCCCAGCACCCAGAGGTGGCTGGAAAGCCCTGGCTTGCAAAAGACAATTCCTCCATGCAAGGCCATGTCCCCAAGCCTTTCCAGTTGTCCCCAGGAGAAGCCCATGGTGATGCTTCTGGCTTGCCCTGCTTTCCTCTTTACTCTTTGGAAAGCAGGTTGAATGCTCCTGGGTTTGCACTTGGAAGGTCCAAGTTTGTGGCTCAGCTGTTGTCACCTCTGCTGTCACCCTGGTGATGCCATCCCCTCCCCTGGGGACAGCTTGCAGACAGGGACAGCCTGCCAGGGCTGCTCCCCAAACCACAGGCGACGGTGGGGAAACTGCACCTCCAAATATCTGCCAAAATTCAGCGGGCACCAAGTGCTCCTGCCAGTTTTAGTCCCCACCTTTGGGAATGGTGGGAATGCATGGGATGGTGGACACCATCCCCCGTGCCACACAGGCTCTGTGGTGACGGCAGCATCCCCCAACACCGTGCAGGTCCCCAGCCTGTTGATTGACATCTCCCCACGCCCTGACAACGATGTGGATTGCCAGGGCACAAATACCTTCCCCGCATCATTTTTCAAATGATTAAATATAAAAAGGCCCAAGTGCAGCTCATATTTCAGCATTAATGTGGCTGCCAAATATTATCACGTTGACGTTGCTTGTAAAACAAAAGCGGTCGATAGGGTTATATCTCCGGGAGAGTCACTCCAGCACAGCATTAGCTTCACATGCACTGAGATGTGTGACCTGCGCCCGCCCGCTGCGCACCGGGGACCTTCTAACTGCTTTCTGGGGACCTTCTAACTGCTTTCTAACAGGAGCTGCACCCAGTGGGGCTGCAGCCCAGAGCGGTCCATGGGTGGAGATGTTTAATGATGGGGAGACCGCTGGGTGGGTGGAAGTTTGCAGGTGTTTCTGTGGCCAGGAGGAAAGGTATTTCCCCAGGCAGAGAGGAGAAACCCTCAGTTGGGTGATGCAGCCAACAGCAAGCAGAGGTGAGCCCATGCTAGGCTCTTGCTGCTTTGAGCAAACACAGCCATAAAACCCCAACAGTTTGCCCGTTGCATATGAAAACTGAGCTCACGTCTGTCTCTGAATTATTCACGCTTGGCTCTGTTTCCACTAATATTAAGAAGCTGCCGTTGTGGGAAATGTTGTTCCCCTTTTTCCCAGACATTGTTCCAGATGGTTCTGCTCAAGCCCTTCACTGAAGAGCAAGTCCACCGCATGGGATGTGTGTCCTGTGCCACCACCCCCTCTGCTGGTGATGGTCTTGTCCTGACCAACACATCTCTCCTGGTTTGCACAGCGGGGAGGTGAGGACCCACTCGGGGTACACCAGAACCCCACGACACTGACCAACACAGCAGGTCCGGTGGGTAAGAGCATTACCCTGCAAAACCTGTTCTCCAGGCCAGCCTTAAAATGCAGGTGGACCTACATCTTGTCATGAAAAAAGGGGCAGGCGGCAGGGATAAAGTCCCTAAATCCTGGAATTATTTTGAGCCCAGCTACAGGCCAAGTCTGGAGAGAAATCCTGGTCTTTGGGAAGACAGCAAGGCCAAGACTCCAGCTTCTTCCAATCATGAGAGGAGAGGACATCCATCCTGAGACCAGCTCCTTCTCCCTCCACTGCCCCCGCTTTGCTGAGCATCCCCCTCTCCCCTGCATCACTCAGCAGAGAATCTCCCCCAAGGAGGGGTTTATGTGGGTGGCAGGATGCTTTGGAACAGCTCACGAGGACCTTGGAGTGATCCCGAGCCTCCCACGTGGGATGCAGCAACTCCTATGTGAAAAATTATGGGAACGGGTGGAAGACAGGCTGGTGGCTCAGGATTGGTTGGAAATTGCTGCTGGTTTCAGGGGCCTCAGGTCTAAATACTATCGATTCAGTATGTTTTGAGCTACTTTCCTCTGGACTGCCAGAATAGCAGGTTTTCCTGCTCAGTTTTCCTTCCTAGCTGTCTCAAAAGGCTTATTTCTCTGAAAACTTTCCAGCTCCTCACTCAGGGCAGGTTTGCAAGGCCAGGGCATGACATACCCAGAGAGAGCAGCAAACTGCTGGGGGGGGAAAGCGATGCTGGCATGTGAAGCCCAGCAAGGTGAGGGCAGAGCTGGGTGTTCATCGACACCCCAGCCCTGGGGATGGGCAGAGCTTTGGAGATAAGGCACATCATGAGTTCAGCCCCTGGAGATCCCACCTGCCTTTCGAGTAGGATTCAGGTTTTAAAAGAAAAATACTCTTAGCTGGCTGATAAACCCCTGATTTGCTGAGGCTCCTGAGATCCTGGCTGCACCACTCCGGGTTTCCATGGCAGGGCTCTTATCAGGGAGATAACGATCAGCTATTCAGCTCTGCCTAGCTGGCCCTTAATTAGCAATGCTGACCCTCATCCTGGGAACAAAGAGGAGTGATAGAGACACCCATGAATTTCTCAGGCTCTGTCTCTCTCCAATTCAACCCATCCTGTTCACAAACCCACCCTGAATGCTCCCCCTCCATGGCAATGTACAAGAAAATCAGCATTACGCCCAGTTAATATTCAAGCCGTGATTAATCCAAATTAATCTCTGTTCTCATTATGCTCACTCTTTGCCTGTACATCCGTTGCTTTTGTCGAAGTGCAAGCAGAGCCTACTGGAACTGGGGATTTACGGTAGCTGCCAACCACTCCGCTCTCCCACGGCAATAAGTTATATTCCTGCTATGCAGCATGCAATAAAAAAAAGGCTGATTTTTATTCTTTGGATTTTTCTTTCCAAAGAAAGTCACCAAAACTCACACAACCACTAGAACACGGCTCCGGATTCCCCAGGCGATGTCACCGCAGTCATCCGCGTGGCAGGGATGTGGCGGTGGCTCCGTGAGGTGGTCAGGAGGAGGTGAGCATCACCTGGGCATCTTCACTGGCCTCTCCTGCTCCAGACCCAACCCTGCCCTGCAGAAACAAGACAAGCCAAACCCTCAGTGCCCCCCAGGGAAAGGCTTCGTGGACCCCCAGACCCCACCACAGACTGTCTCCTGCCCCATGGCTGCTCCTAAACGGTTCTGCATTGGGCCAGCAGCCCAGGGGAGATGCTAGCCCCAGCTCTGTGCATCTGAATGAAAGAATAACAGTTTAATTTTAGGCTGAGTACTGATGGGATGAAAGCCATTGATCGGAGCTCATAATTACGTCGTTATCTGTGCCCTGTGAGATAAAGAGATTTCTAGTTGCAGGCTTTTTGAAAAGCTGGGCTCAAAAGCGGATAGAAGAGGGATTTGTTTAGTTGAGCTTCTCTATTTTTTTTAAGTGAAATGTTAAATCATAAAATTTGCTTTTATTTATTTTCATTTTTTCCCCAGAAGTTGGAAAGCCATGGAATGTTTCTCTCTTGCTGAG
The DNA here is from genome assembly GCA_028020825.1 of Podargus strigoides. Taxonomy (NCBI): domain Eukaryota; kingdom Metazoa; phylum Chordata; class Aves; order Caprimulgiformes; family Podargidae; genus Podargus; species Podargus strigoides. The sequence continues at coordinate 14,553,247 of CM051637.1, read as the reverse complement.
TGCAGCAGGAGGGCTTCAGTGTCCTCCTGACTCCCCGGGATCATGCAGGAGATGCTATGAGAGCTCCACAGCATGTTTTTTTTATGAATTATACCTCAAGGAGATAGGTTAGAAGAGAGCACTATAGGATGCTGGCATGGCTTGCGTCATCGGGTTCTGCCACAACCTTCTGGAGCTACGTGCATCTTGGAGAGGAGCCATTTGGCCATACACTGTATTTTGCATCTCCCACTCCAGGAAAGGAGCAAGAGCCCAAGACTTCATCAGTGTCTTCAGCCCAGTGCTCCTCCAGCGGGAGAGGTCTGCTCCACTCAACAGTCCTGTAGCTTCTCCTCTCTGATCATACTGGCCACTCTCCAAGACCAGCAAGGGACCTGCTTCCGTGTCAACTGCTTGGCATGCCTGCTGTCACCCATATTTTACAACCCCCTCAATGAAGAGCAAATCTGTATGGATTTCAGAACACCTAGAGCTGTAAATTACTGGTCATGAGTTGCTTGGTCAGTACCGAGATGAGAATCTATTGATTGCACCGAAGGTCTAAAACTAATTAGCAAGCAAAGAAACTGGCTGGAACAGCAGAACGATTCAGATGTTCTGAGATGTAATTAAAACTGTAAAACTACCTATAAAAGCAGAACATGCAAACAATGGTCCTGATGAAGCACAATTTGCAATCCAAGGGCTCCCTTTTCAGAGGGGATGAGGAGAAAATGGGAGCAGAAATATCAATCAGGGGAAACAAAGGACCCTCTCTTATCCCCATGGGTTACCTCAAAATGCTTCTGTCTCTCTTTTGAAGCATTTTCTATTCAGGACTTCCCAGCCCACCACAGCTGGCACTGCCTTGTCCACAATTAATCAAACCAGCATCTTAATCGCAGGGGATGTGGGGGATGCTCACTCTGGTGCTCAGCTGGAGCTGGGTGGCCTCTCGGCTGGGACCTCTCCGGTGGTCACTCACTGCAACAAGCCAGGCAGCAGCAGAGAGGAAAAATCAATAGGAAGCTCTCATGCTGAAAAATACTAATAAAAGGAAGTGAAAGCTCAATTTTAAGGCTGGTAGACATCTCTAGGAACTATTTTGTTCAGAGGGCAAAGACCCAACTATTTCCTGCCACTAAAGGTTTGAAAGAGAACGAGTTTTAGCAGCGGAAAAATGGAGATGCCGTTGGCCCCGCTGTTCTCAGCGTGCCCGGTAATTACAGGGCTGGTGGTTTGCTCCTTCTTCCACCCACCTCACCTAAAATACCCCCTCACCGCGAGCTTCGTCTTTACAGCTTCACCCGTTTTCTCTGCTCAAGCCTCCTAGCATCCAGCATGACCCAACCAAAGAGCTTTGTGCCCGTTTTCCTCACAAACCACCCTGCTCTCTTTGACCTCTGAAGGCAAGACAAAGCATCCTGCAGCTCAGTGGCAGCTGGGGTCATTTTTCCCCTTTTCCTTGGGTTTTGTGCCCAAAGAGGAGATCACCTCAGACAGTCCAGTCGCTGCTGTGTATGTTAAACCTCTGGTTATTTTTCTGACAGCATGCATAAGAACATGAGGTCTTCTCATGACCGGTGGGAGAGCTCGAGGTCTTTAAGAGCAATACGTACAATATACGACAATTTTAAATATCCTGGTGATTTTCTACACTGATCATTGCTGCTGCTCTTACATGTACAACCTAATTACCACAAAGTGCTGTCTAACTTGCCATTTTGACCTTTTTTCTCCAAGATGAGAATGCACTGCGATGGCATCTCATCAGCATGGCCACCTCAGGAAGCTTGGACTGCCCATGGACCACTCTTGAAGCAACGCCACTGGCCTGACCTCAGGGAAGCCATGGGTTATGTGTGGGAGCAGCCATGGGGCTGGGGCAGCTCCACCACCCCCCCGAGGATGTCATCCATCGAGGCTCAGCAGCACCTTGAGCGAAGACCTCATGTGGGGGGCCACCACCACAATGGGTGCTACTGAAGGGGCGGGAGATCCCACCACCAAGATGGGTGACACTGAGGGGGTCCCACCACCAGGATGGAGGGTGCTGAGGGAACACCAGCCCTGGTCGTGGGCATCCTCTGGCCCCTCCTGCTCGTGCTTCCCATGCCATACCTGGAGCATCGGCGACATCTGCTGCTGTCTCTGAGTATTGGCACCGGTCTCGTCACAGCCACCATCCACAGCTCACCTCCAGCGCCACGGGCACTTTCTGGGTACACGGAGGGTGTGGGTGTCCCGGGAGAGATGAGGCCACCACCCGTGTCCCCCATGGAACTGCCTCCCACTGCTCTCCCAGGGGCTCCCACCATCCAGCTGTGCCCTTCCCTGGGGCCAGCACCTGATGAGCTGCTGGAAATTGAGCCTAAAAATGCCAAAATTAAGAAAAAGCCCCACAAATGTTGCTTGGGTGGTGCAGCAGCCGGAGGGGGGGTCCTGTAGGGGTGCAAGAGCCACAGCTACATGGGGAAATGGGGTCCCAGGAGTTTCCATTCTCATGGGGTGGGTTGGCTTTTCGAGGGGACCCACAGAAGCACCAGAGAAGAGCAGCAACCACCACCATTGCACCACGGCCTCCCCCAGCAGCGTGCACCCATCACGTTGGCACCCAGAAGGGCACAAAGCAAGCAGGAACCCGTGGGCATCTTGGCAAAGGATCAATTCCCGTGGTGCACCCTAGATTTTATCCCAGACTGCTCCCCAACACTCACATCATCCCCATTAGGGGATGCAGGAGAGCCAAGGGGCTGCACCCCACCATCCCAAACTCCTCCTCATCCTCTTCAACCCAACGCAACCTCCCAGCGCTCCCAAGCCCACCACAAACTGCCACAACGGGGACATCTGCCCCAGCCCAGGCCAGGGTTTGTATTCCCACAGGGATTTAAAGAAGCCCAAAAAAACCCTTTTTTTTTTTTTTCTTTTCCAACAGTCTCACTTTATTACATACCACATCTAGAGAGGATGTTGTGCTGCATGCAGCGGAAGACTGGAGTATTTCTAGTTCCTGTGTAACATTTTTTTTTTCTCTTAATAGTTGTAAACTGATATTTTGCTGTAAAATCACTGCATGCAAGTTGGAATGCAAACAGCAGAAGAGGCTTTTTTTTTTTTCTTTTTTTCTTTTTTGCACCATTCCCGATCCATGTGTGCATGCTTTATTTACAACAAAAAGAACTCAGGGCAGACATTACTATCAGAAAAAACTCAGAAGAGGGTGGAAACAAGGACTGGGGTTGGTACAATAGCGAGAGGGGATTGGCAAGTCGAACTTTAATTTTATGGGTGCAAAGAGATGATGTGTATATTGTTTGTCTGAAGGGGAAACAGGCTGAGCAGAGAATGGCAATAGAGGATATGGGTAAAGGCAACCTTAATTTAATTGTTCTGCATACAGAAAGGAGGCTGGGCTGCTGCAGGGCTGGAACAAATTAAGGAATTGCTCAGATTATTTCTTTTATTTCATTCCCAGCCACATACTTCTCCAGCACAGCTCAGGCATCTGCTGCTCCCCAAGGTATAGGCAAGGGCTGTGCAAAGGTTTTGAGCAGGACCATCGCTCTGGAAGGGATGAGGACAGCATCCGACAGCCAAACCACCTCTGCCCATCATGGTGAGCACCCTGGCATGGCTGCATGAGGCAATGCCAGACACAGAAGGAAACGGTCCAGAAGAACCAGGTCATTTCAGGCTGGGTCCTCCACCAAGGACAGTGTGGCTCAGGGGCTCGGGGGCATTGCACTTACTGGTATAGAAAACTGCAGGAAAGGGAGGGGAAAGCCAGTATTAGAGTGCTCTGAGCAGCTCCCATCTCCATGGACATGTCACTGGATGGAGTCTGGGGTGGTGGAAGAGCTGCCCCAGCTTAGGCTGAAAGCAGCAGAGGATGCCCACCCTGGGTTAAGTTTGTTTTTCCCACCTATGGATGCAAGGGTGGCTGCTGGTGCAGAGCTGGCAGCACCCAGCTGGGGCTGGGGAAAGAAAGCAAACCTCTTCAGATGTGCTTGGCCTCACCCAGCACACAGCCCCCAGCAGCTGCAGAAGTCACAGCCCTGCAGGGGTGCTCATTGCAAATTCTGTGGGGGAAAAAATAATTTAAAAAAATTTAAAAAATTATATCAAGACCAGGAAAAGAACTCCTGCAGTTCTGAAGAGCGAGCTCTGCGGTACAGCTGAATTGGGAACACGCCACACGCCAGCAGGCTACAGCAGCATTTGCAGGGGAAGTCCTGGGACAACAGCAGGACCCGAAGGGGCTGGGGTTCAGGTGCCATACGACATGTGCAGTGTGGAGCTACCAACAAGATATTCCAGTAGTGCTCAGTGTGCCACTACGGTCACTGCTGCGCTTGAGGTTGTCCAGAGACAGTGAAGGGTACCAAACCCAATCAGCATCAGTCTGAGAGCATCATGACTCTCCTGCTATCAAAAACCACCTCCAGATAGTCATTAAAGCACAGGTGGAAAATGGTTCTTGTGCAGATTTGAAAAAAAAAAAGACAAAAATAAAAGAAAAAAGTTGGAAGACCTCTAACTGTTCTGGCTAATTTCAGTGTTTGTGGTATTCTAAAGCAATAATCCTTGCACACATCAGCTAGTCGGTGGGAAGTATCTTCTCCCTTGGCTTCCCTCCTGCATGTTGGGTAGTCTGAGAGGGCCCAGGGACTGTCCTTAGGTCCAGCTCGTCACTACTGTGCAGCTAGGGCATGGAGAGGAGGTAGTCACAAGCTTGGAAGATGGGTGTGCTTCTACAGCAAGGGAGCACATGCGTTCCTCGGGCCAAAGGAACCGCGTGTGGCGGCTGGAAACAAGCACAAAGCAACCTGAACCTCCGTCTCCCTGCCAGCACAGGGTGGCTCCCTACTCCTCGTTATTGTATTGTTGGTGGATCTTCTCAGCAAGGGACGTGCCACGACATTGCTCAGATGTACCGAATCGGAACTAAAGCTCAAGCAGGACTCGCAGGATTACAGCAGTGACACAGGCATTAGCCTAATCACGACTACACAGATACCAGGCGACAGTTACAACCCACACCAAAGCCAAACAGCTTTTTCATTATTGCAACTGAGGTATTGATATCACACAAGCAGAATGGGCTGATGTTCCAACCCCCCACCCCTCACTGGATGAGAGCACGGCCAGGCTGGTGGCTGTGCATCCCACTGGGAGATAAAGGAGCAGGGAGGTGGTGGTGATGGGATGAGCCGTGTGAGCAGAGGCTGGAGGAACATAGAGCATCACACAAACACACAAGAGGAAGGCTGTCACGGCGTGCGTGAGACTAGGGATAAAAAGGAACAGTCGGAGGGTAACTATTGCTTGACAAAATTACACACTAGGATAATTCAGAGATGCCTCCCAAAAGAAAAAAAAAAGAAATCAAAAGCAAACCAACAAAAGGAAGTGAATACAAAAGATCTGGGTTAGTTTTGGGGTGGAGGTGAGGACAGGGCACAGGATGCTTGGAGGAGGCAGAAGAGCGTTGCTGCCCCGGGAGCAGAGGCGTGTAGCAAGGCATGGCTGCGCTGGAAGACAGACAGGAGAGATCTACAGGGGCTGGGCAGAGGATGGGCCCTTTGGGGGGGTTCAGGCAGCAGCTCCCTCTAATCACTGGCAACGTGGTTCTCGTTTTGGAGGGTGTGCCAGCGCTCAATCTTCTTGTCCTTGTTCTTCAAACATTCGTACCAGTGTTTCAAGCGCTCCCCCTTCGCCGTAATGCCGAGCTGACACCCGCCTGGGAGAAAGGGGGGAGAAGAGATATCATATTCAGCAGTGATGCTGATGTTCCAGGAAACCCATTCCATGGGGACAGAGCCCACGATTGGGGCATTTCTCTCCACCTCCTGGATTTAAAATCTCATGGGAACAACTAGAGCTGCTCTGCCTGCAGAGAAGATCCCGTGGGATGCTGAAGATGAGAGTGTGGTGGGTCCCAGCACTGGATCAGCCACCTGGTGGCCTGACACAAGCGCCCAACCAATCTGCATGGTGCCACCTCAAAGCTCAGCCTGGGGTTCCTCAGCAGGCAGGTGACCTGCACGTCCCTCCCGTAACGCAAGCACTGTATCAGGCATCAAAACTGCACCCCAGAGCACAGACTTCCAGCTCACCAATGTAATCATTTGATTTTCCGATGTCGTAATCCCAGACAGAAATGTCCAATGACTTCTTGGCCAGATCGCTGTGTTTTATATCATAGAAGAACTCCTGCAGAAGAAGAACACCCACATCACACCAAGCATCCCAGGAAAATACACCCAGAAAACTGCAGGTAAGGAACTGCAAGTGATCTCTCTGCACAGCCTGAACTCAAAATCCAACGAGATGATATTTAAAATACATCACTGATGAGTAAATGCTCCTGGGGAAGTCTGTCTTCCACCTCCTCTGCATGACATAGAATCACAGAATGGTTTGGGTTGGAAGGGACCTCAAAGCTCATCTCATTCCAACCCCCCTGCCATGGCAGGGACACCTCCCACCAGCCCAGGTTGCTCCAAGCCCCATCCAACCTGGCCTGGAACACTGCCAGGGAGGGGACAGCCACAGCTTCTCTGGGCACCCTGGGCCAGGGTCTCACCACCCTCACAGGCAAGAATTTCTGCCTAATATCTCATCTAGTATCTAACAGTAATTGGCTCAGTTGATTTAATAATATGTATATAAAAAATAGATCCATCATTACCTCATTAAACTCAGGATTCAAGGTTTTCTTCTTAATCTGTGTCTTGTGCTTGGCCTTTTTCCCCATGTCAGGTTTCAGCCAACTGGGGGGCAACAGAAAACAGCTCAAAACTGAAGTGCAAGAACAGTGCAAGCTTATAAGCTAAAATAGAGTGAGGTTTGGGGCTAGAAAAAAAGCAAGTGAAAATATTTAAGTCAAAGAAATGGGTTAGCCAGTTTCCCTTTCCACCTTCTAAAATTATCCAAAATAAATGTAAAATGAGCAAAATCCTGAATATTCCTATTTTTTTAAAATAGTGGTTAATAGCACACAGACCAATATACTCAGCCAAGGCAGGTTCACCTAGAGAACGTGGGGAAAACTGGGGCTCGGGCTTTGCAGCCTGGCTGCAGCCCCAGAACTCAATCGTAGAGTTGACTTTAATCAATGGAAGTGGATTTAAAAATAGAAAGCCATCACCTTCTGTTTGTGGGAATGGAAAAGATAAAAAATAAAAGAGAAACCAAGAAGGAAAACTACTCAGTTCCACTCAGCTACAAAAAGATGTGCACAATGTTCAACATGAGAGTGATTGAATGTGTTTTAGGGAGAACAGAGGTTTTTTCTGAAGGCAAAGAGAGAACAGCAGCTATAACCACAACCAGGAATGGCTGCAGGGTCCTCTCTGTGTTGCAGCTTATGAGGTTTGAGTTAAGACTATCTCGTTCTGACTGCTCCCCCATCACCTGCCTCCGCAGCCGAGAGCGCCGACGGGCGCGCTGCTGCTCGAGGAGACACTCTCCGTGTCACAGCAAGGTACCACTGGCACAGACAGCAGTGACCACCACCACATTGTATTGATTGAGCCCATTTGTTTGCAGTGGAGATGTGGCATGGGACAGGGATAGGCATGGCAGGGTCATCCCCAGCTCCAACCAGCACATGGGCTTACGGGACAGCAAGTGGGGCACATGCTCCTCATCACACATGGAGGGACATCAAGCCACCTCTTGTCCTCCAGCTCTGCAGGTATGAGGTGGCTGTTGGGTGTGTGCATTTGGGAACCTCCAGGGAGCAGGTGGTCCCAAAGGCTGGGTTGGTCTCATGTGGCTTCAGCCATGGCAGGGGTATTACCACCTTGACCAGGCATCACTGGTCAGCAGCTCAGTCCTGCATGAGGTCTCAAGGTGCTTGGGAAACACTCTCCTCTCTCCAGGGTTTTTGGAAGGAGCTCTCAGCCCATCAGCCACTGCCCAAGGACAGTGGGTGGCTCCACAGCCATGTGTTACCGCACCAAGTCATCCCCAGCTCTCACTCACAGTTTAACGAAGGGGTCCGAGTATCCGTTGGCATCCATGGCTGCCAAATGCACACAGCGTACGATGCCGACGATCAAGCCGCCCTGCTGGGTGCTGTACATGAGGGACACGAGGATCTTCCCACGCTCCTCCACATCCCCACCACGATCTACCTGCAAGAGGAAGCGACCAGAGATGGGGACACGGGGTGAGGGAGGAAGACTGTCGACTGCAGAGCAGATGAGACAAGACGGAATCAAGGAAAAAAGGGGCTTGTACATGAGAAGATGGGTGAAATGTGCATGGAGCATGTTATCCTCCAAGGACTCTTACCTCCTCCTCATACAGTGCCATCCCACGGGATGAGCCTGTTGTTCCAGCACGCTTCATCTTGAATGGGGAAGAGAAAAAAGAGACTGCCATGAGTTACCACAGCTGAGAGAGGCATCACCCTATGGCAAAAACATCCCAGGAGCCCAGCCCAGCTCTTTCACTGGACTCAAGAGTAGAAGGGGGCTCAGGTACATTCATCTGCTCCACCAACCTTCACCTCAGCAGAATCTGCACCTCACCCACAGCACTGAGGAGCAGAGCTCGGGGACAGAGCAACCTGCCCTCACCTCCCCAGTGACGTACATCAACACAGGCTGGCAGTGCCAGCAGATCTGCAGCCACCAGAGAGATCCCCAGAGTTACTTCCCCTGGATCCCCACCATGCTCTGATCTCCTGGCCTTGATATGTCACATCAGCCCAGACATAGGTGGGAATCCAACTCCTAAAGATGCCAGTGACATCAGGCACCTGCTGCTCTTGGCTGGTTCCAGCTCCAAGCTCACCACTAGCTCCCCTCTCATGCCATTTGTCCACAAGCTCAACATTAACGGTAGTGGAAAGAAATTCCCCAGAAACTCACTGGTATTACTCTCTCCAAGCAGATGTTGAAGTTCTTTTTCTGATTGGCTTTGAGTTTTTTCAAGGAAACTCTAGTTTCTCCAATAAACTCATTGTGGCCAAATTTGTCTTCATCACACACGGAGATCCTGAAGGGAACAGGAAAGGTGAACGTCAACCAGGATGGAGCAGTGCTTAACTCTGGAGCACAAAAACCCTCCTGCCAGGGCACTGCTTGGGGGTGGACAGAGGAAAGCACCATCTAAGCCTCCAACCATCCATCTCTCCTCTGACCAAAAGCAGTCAGAAAACCAAACTTCTGTTTTGCCAGAAGAATCAACATTTTTAATATCCACTCTGTGTTGGGGCAAGACATTAAAAGGTGGCAATTCCCTGTAGGAAGGAAATGGCAAACATTTTCAGAGACATCTGACTCTGTTGCTGGGACACTGTCCCATCATGCACAGATACACAATACACAGATCTCTGCTGATAAGAGTAATAGCAATGCCAATAATTTTATATTAAATGACAGGGGCAAAATGCTTTTCTTTCTCATTTCATAAAGGACTATGAAAATCAGCATGTTCACGTGAAGAATGTTCTTTTTTTGACCAAAAACTGCGTTTTCAGGTGCTCCATCAACACCCACACTTCCCTGCTGGCATGGTGTGCTCCATATGAGGAGACCCATGGTCCCCATCCCACCACACTGCAGTATATCCCAGCTCCTCTGCTTGCCTGAGGGTCTTCCTTTGCATGTCCTCATCTGTGATGCCATGGTACACCAGGGTCTCGTTCCACACGGGGTTACGGGTGTTGCGCAGCGTCTTCGTCCTCAGCTTATTCGACTGTAGCATCAAAACCAAACACGACATCGTTACACCCCTGAACTCCTTCCCACCTAAATTCAGGCTCCTGGCAGCGGAGTGTGAGACACTCCATCAGCTCTGGCTTCACAAGGCTGGGGCACGGAGGACGCTGCAGGATGTCACCGCTGCCTGCCGAGGCTGTCGCGCCGGCGAGCCATCAGCTCCAGGTGAGCATCACAAACCCGACAAGGTAGACTTTTATGTAAGCACCAAGGACTCGGCTGCCTGTGGTGGCCAGGGCAACCTTCACCACCTGGATTTTTTCACTGTCTGGGCTCTACTCGCTCAAGGACACTTAAACTTGCATAGGACAGGCTGTGTGGGTAAGGGTGGTTTATTGTGATCTAACAGAGACAATAGCTTGGGAAACAAGGAGCTCTGTCACTTGTTCACATGTCTGTCACAAATACATGTGCAAAATGAATAATTAAAAGGAAGATCAGCAAACAAGAGAGCAATAGGAATGAAAGCAATTCCCAAGATCACACCACCTTGATTTACTCTGCACAAGACCAGAAAGTCCCTCCACAGAAAATAAACCTATAAATAGCAATCCAAGGGGTTTATTATCAGTTTTTCCCCTTGTTTTACACTCAGTTCCTCTGACCAAAACTCTGCTGCAGTCCCCAAGCAAGGCTCCAGCATCCCTTGGGCACTGGGCCAGTGGTGGTCATCCCTTCCCCAAAGATTTCCCTACTGAGATCAGCTTAGGTGGGGAATGAGTTCCCCAGGGCTTTTCTTCTTAATGGTTATTTCTTCACAGCTTTAAGGAGAACGTGCTGCAGCTTCCAAGCAAATGGATCATTCAAACCCCGGTAATAATCAGATTTTGATGTTTTGCAGTGTGCTAACAGCATCACCTCCTCTGGAGCAGCACTCCATCCCTAAGCAGATCCCTGTCTGCAGGATGAGCTGTTCCTCAGGTATGGGAGAGCATCTGCAAGCATTGCCACTTTGCAGAGAAACCTCCCGGGTAAAATAGCAGCAGCAAGTGACTGCACAGAGGAATTAAGGGGAGAAGGGACACGAGGAAGGGACCTCAGGGGGCTTTGAGAAACATCTGCTCCATCCCCAGCCCAAAACACACCCAAAACCTGGCAAAGCCTCACCTTGCTGGCTCCGGGCAAGAGATGCAGTTTGACGTAGGGATCCGCCAGACCGTTTGAGTCCATTGGCTTTAGGCCCTAGAAGATAATAAAGAAAACACGATGCATGAATCCTTCTCAAGCAGAGCCAGGGGGAGAAAAAGCCACCCATGAAGCAACTCAGTAAAGAGAAAATGCGTTCTGCAAGCCAGCAGCCTTGTCCTCTGCCCCAGGCAGGTGTGGGTACCAGGATGCGCTGAAAAGTCTGACCCACTCAAGGAGAACGCATCCCTACAAACCCCTCCTTCCCAGGCAGGAGCAGCAGTGCCAGCCAGGGCTGGGCTGGGTCTCCCAGGGAAGCAGCCACGGAGCCAGATGGACTTAAATAGGTGAAAGAAGGGGGAGGAAAAAAAAAAGGGGAACACTTACTTTGGCCTTGATGAGGGTGCAGTGCAGGGAGCTGTTCTCCTGGTCGTAGAGCAGGCTGAACTCCAGCGCTCCCAGCGTGGCTGACAGCGGAGAAGGGAGAGAGGAGATGGAAATAGGACCTTGTTAAAACCTCAGCCAATAACTGTTTAATCAGCCCTCATTAGTAATAATTGGAAAGATTTGCGGTTCAAGTGTAAAGCCATTTAGAGCACGTGGGTCTGTGCCACGCAAATCCAGACGGATTCACCGAGCTCTGCTGGGCAAAGCTTTACAAAGCTGGAACTGCCCAGGGTACATCTCCTCCCAAGGGCTGGGGCTCAGCAGCTGGCCCCCGTTTTGACTTGTTGGAAACCAGCTCGTGTTTGTCTTTGCGTGCTCACCAGGGAAACACCACAAGGATGGAGAGTTAGCACAGAACCTCAGCTGAGTCCACCTGCTCTTATGCGAGCACAACTTCTGCACCCACTCCTGCCACAGATGCTCAGCCTCGTGCACCAAACTCTCTCCTTAGGGGAGCAAATGACTGAACACCAAGACCTCACAGTGTAAAGGTACCAAAGCCACCAAGCCTCTCCTGCAGACAGCGCTGGTGGTGGTACCTGCAGCGAAGGATGCTCTGATGGGAATAGGCAGCTGCCTTCAGGGCTTGACTTGGGCAACGGGGAGGTTGTGTGAGCACAGAGCCTAAACCATTGCATCTCAGAGCTCAGGGGTTCGGTGCAAAACCAACTGAAGATCCCTGGAGCTGCACTGAGTCGTCTGAGTGGGGACAGCCTGTGAGACCCTGCCCCAGCTCCGAGCCCCACAGGGGTGCAGCGTCCCCTGAGGACTCTCATGGTGTGAGTCACAGTCCTGCAGCAGCCACCTCCTCAAAACCAAACCGCTCCCTCCCCTCTGGCCAGGTACGTACTGCCTTCATCAGAGTCGTAGCTGTTGGCATCCTCCTCCTCCTCCTCCTGGGGTGGCTGCCGCAGCGGGGCCGCAGGTGCTGGTGGGATGGTGGGGGGCTGCGGGAAGGCGGGGGGCTGCCGGGCTGGCCTCACCTCCCTGGCGGGTGGCACGGCATAGCCCCCTCCTCGCTCCTCCCTGGCGGTGGCACGGGCTGGCTCCGGGGGTCCCAGCGGTGGGCTCGCTGTGGGAAGGACCCCATGAGCCCCCAGCATGCTCTGCCCCCCAGCCCCTCATAGGCAAGCGGATTTTACCTTGTCTCTCTGGGAACCTGCTGGCCACCCCAGGACCCGTTCTGCCCGCTGCCGGTGGCACTGGGGACAGACACAGCATTACTGGGATGTTCACCTGGGGGATGCTCTCCATCCCTCTTCCCACTCCATCCCCATGGCAGGGCATCAGGATGTCCTCCCCAGGGACTGAGCATCCTGGCAGCATCCCCACTGCATCCTACCTGGGGGTGCTGCTGGAGCAGGACCAGGAGCGGGGCCGGCAGCAGCTGGCGGGGGTGGCCTCGCAGCCTGCAGGGAGTTGGTCCTCTTCACGCCTGCGAGGAGAGGGGACAGTCAGCAACGGGGATTCGTGCCCCAGGGGCTTTGCCTGTGTCAAGGAGGGGGTTACAGCTGGAGCTGGCCAGGGAAGGACAGCCAGGGGCAGCTGAGAGGAGAGAGGTTTGGCCGATGGATGGAGGTGGCAGAGATAAGGGCTCAGCCCCGCGTGCTTTCAGGGCCAGCGCTGCAGGGAGGGGGTGCAGCCCAGGCTGGAGCAGGGAGCCCTTCACTAGAGGGACCCCGTGCTGCGCCAATCCGCCTGCAGGAGAGGGAGATGTGGGAGAGGTGGAACGAGGAGGCTGGATGTGGCTGCAGCCAGGCACCGCTCTGAGCTGGCAGGGAACAAACCCATAAGCATCACTGCGATGCCCATCACACCCCCATCCCTGCACACCCACCTGGCAGCAACGCCCCAGGACCCCCACTGCACAGCATCCCCCCGGGGTGCACACACCCCGAGGCAGCAACGGGCCATGGGTGCACAAGGGTTACCCACCCCAGCACAAATTAAACGGGCCCTGAACGCCCCTCTCCAGCTGCTACCCTACTGTCCTGCCACCAAACATTCCCATCAGCCACCCGATCAGGTCACAGCCGCTTTGGACCACACCGAATTCTCACGAAACACAGAATAACATCCCCAGCTGAGTCCCTGCCAGTGAAGCACAGGCTCCCACAGGCAGGCTGGTCCATGCCTGCTCCTTCAACAGCACCCTGTGGGGCACACGCCCACCCCAGCAGTGAGGCGGGGGCAGAGCAGCATGAAAAATGCTTTTACCTTGGGTTCCAATTTGATGGCACTTGATCTCTGCTTCAAATTAGCCTGAGCCCACTCCTTTATTTCCACCTGAAGCTCTCATATCATATATGGGGCTTTTCAAATCCATGTCAATCCATGGGTCATGAGATGCCCCTTTGCAGGAAGCAGCACAGCAGGATCCTGCATCTCCTCCCCGCACGCAGGGGAAGGGAGGGGATTCCCCTCCACGCCTCCCCCAGTCCCACCAACAGCAAACCCACAGAGCAGTGTGAAACAGCAGCCACCAGGCTCTGCAGTGTGACATCCCTCAGCATCACTTCGTGCTGCCCGTCGAGCAGAGACAACCCATGTGGGGCTGCCAGCTTCGTGTCCCCCATGTCCCCCAGCCCTCTCCTCCCCAGGCACGCAGCAGCTCAGTTCTCACCAGGGCTCCTGCTGACCCCGCTCTCGGCAGCGGAGTCGCGGCTGTCTGTGTCCCCACCGGTGTGCTCACTGCCACACGGACCTGGCCTGCCCTCGGCTGGCTTGCGGCCGGGTGCCACGTAGCTCCCCCGGGCAGCTGCCGTCGTGTCGCTGCCTGCAGGGAGAGCGATAAAGGCAGCGGTGAGGCTCACACCCCAGCCACCCATCCGTCCCCAAAGCCAGCCCTGAGAGCAGCCGCGTGGGTGATGCCCAGCCGGGGTGTCAGGAGGAGGATGGGTGTGGCCACTTCAGCATCACTCCAGACCATTGAGGACCACGAGCAGTTCAATGCCTGCGGGGCAAGAGGAAGGCTCTGCACCATCAAACCTGCACATGATGGTTGGGAAAGCCCAAAGGCCACCCCAAAGGACAGAACAAACCATAGGGACACCAGGAGACATGAAAGCAAGAGGCATCCATCAGCCAGTCCTCAGCGCCCGTCAAACCCCTAACGCCATCACACCTCCGCGGTCCCTGGCACAGGGGGATGATATTTTCTTTTTGCTGCTCATCTTCCATTTATCAGTGAGACAACGGTGACAGCTGCCTTTGCCTCTCGTTCCATCCCCTGGCAGCGGCCGTCCCAGCGGATAAATCCCAGCCGCACGCGCCAGGGTGCCGAGGCCGCTCCGTGGTGACAAATAGCAATCCACAGATGTGACGGGAAAGGTCTCGGCGCTCACCTGGCTCGTGCTGGAGATGCCAGGTATAAATCTTTGCTGTGACATAAATGGGATGTTTATCCTTGGCTGGGCTCTCAGGGTCACCAGGAGGAAGCAAAACGCAACAGATTGCAGGTGAGGGGAGAGGAGGGGAGTAAACCAGCCACGATGCTGAGGAGGAGGGAGGAGGGGAAAGGAGCACCCGCAACCGGGAGCCCCGTGGTGCAGAAACAGCGATGCAATAAATAATTTTCCAAGGGAGCTTTAGGAAAATCATGGGCACATCAGGAGCATGCTGATCAGCAGGAGGGACCTGTGGAGCCCGAGAATCACAGGTGAGCCACTGGCTTAAGGAAAGCAGCCTGCTGTGGGGCTGGGAAGCTTAACAGCACCAGCCACTACTGTCATTGAACAGCCTTAATTAAGTGGTTTCCCCAACTGCTGCTGTGTGGGAAGATGAAGATCATCAGTTGGCACAGCCAGGCTGGGCATAGCATTGCTGTGAGCCATGGCACGGGCTGCAGCGAGCCTGGGTATGCCCCAGTGGGGACCCCAGCCCAGGTACCCCAGCACCACCACCCAGATATGCAGGATGTGTCCCCATTGCAAGCGGTGCTGCAGGGTGGAGGGGGCACAGCTCAGCACAAGGCTGGGCCACCCACCCTGCCTGCTCAATGCTGCCTGCCCGCATCCTTGCCCACATCCCTGCCTGACACGGACCAAAGCCCCAGGCAGACTGCAACTGGGAAACCAAACCAGCTTTTAAAGCCTCCTGCACACTGACAGCCACCTGCAGCTGGGTTGTCATTGTCACAGCAGACCCTGGGCTAAAGGAAGGGTGGGATGGAGGGGACCATTCCAGGGGGAACTGTGTCTTCAGCCTGCTGCTGAGGAGAGGGGAGAGGAAGAGGAGGGTCTGCAGCCTCTGGGTTGCCCCCAGCCTGATCGTCCTCTGGCTGGGAGCAGCTGGTGCTGGAGAGGGGTCAGGTAATCTCATCACCTCAGCACTGCAATGCTGAACTGTGAAAATGGGGATTAACATCCCAAATTAACTCCCAGCAGCAGGACCAGTCCGGGAGCAGCGGGAGCCTCAACCCTGGCTCCTGTCCGTGCCAGCAGCAGCATCCAGAGGCAGCTGCTCCATCCCTTGCCGACACACACAAGCCCCCCCCTGAGCATCCTACAGTTTCCATGGGAGGTTTTCTAAGAACTACCATTAAATAACCAGAAAAACACCCCTCAATCAGCATCAGGAAACGACACCTCCAGAGGCAATTCTGCTCAGTGCTCTGAATTGCAGCATTTCAGCCCAGGCGTGTGCAGTAGGTGGGGGAGTCCCAGAATAACTCAGTCCCCGCACAGGGGGTGGCAGATGCCAGGAGACATCCTGCCACTGCAGCATCCCATGGGAAAACATCACGGGGAAAGGAGGGAGGGAAGAGAAGGGGCTCAGCACAGGCGGCACCGAGGCAGCAGCACAGGGGAGGGTGCAAACGCCGGCGCTTACCGTCAGAGTCCTGCTCGGCCGGGGCGTCCGCCTGGCCTTGGGGGCACAAAGAGAGCGAGAGGCAGTGAAGCTGCAGCCCATCCACCCCACCGACACCATCCCGGGATGTGCTGCCACTCTTCCCCCACGTTGCCTATTTTATTCGGATTTTTTTCCAGGCTTTTGCATCCCTGTGTTCATCCTCAGGCACTGCCGGGTGCCCCAGGTGCCCACCCAGGGCTGCTTGGCACAAGGATGTCCCTGCAAACCCACCATCCTGACTTGGACAGCCTGGAGAAAGTCCCAGCAGGCAGGGAAGGGCAGCAGGGCAATTTCTGCACAGCTACACACGACTGCTCTGGATGGTTTTTTTGCCCTTGCGAAGGATGGAGAAGAGACCAAACGCCTCGCTGGCAGGACCCCTGCCCCTTGCACCAAGGGAGGGGGTTAGCACCCTCTGTCACCTACCTCGGGCGGGTGCACGGGAGGGGAGTTTCAGGTCCTGAGCAGGCGGCTCCGACAGGCTGGGCTCACTGGGGGCTTGAGGTCCCTTGTTCTTGCTGACGGGCATGGGCTGGGGAAGCACTTGCTTGGGCAAACCCTTGAAGAACCAGGCACCGGAGCGCTTCCACACCTGGGGGTGCAGGCAGCGGGGTGGCACCCATGTCTTGGGGAGGATGCTGGGTGCAGACCTGGCAGCCTTTGTCCCCCCACATCCCCAGGGTCTGCCTCCAGCAGCTACCGCTGGGGACGCGCACCCTGTACCACTCTGCCCTGCAGCTCATCCTGCTAATTAATTAATTCTTTGGATTTTGCCCACTGTAGGTGGCAGGGAGACGATGTCTGGCCACAGCAGCCTCTTCAACCCCAAGACTTTGTTTTTAAGAAAAAAAAAGCTATTTCATCGAGAAAACAAGATCATCCTATAATAACCAGACTAAAATAGCTGGGCAAGGTTTAGTGGCACTGGGGGACAGGCTGAATGTCCCTGGGAGCATCACCCAGCCTGGAGCTGCTCCCATCTGGGAGGCCTGGGGTGGGGACAGTGCAGAGGGTGAAACCAAGGGCAGGGACCAGGTCCCCACGCCAGGGAACATACCCGGGGGGGCAGGGGAAGCGGCCACGCTCACCTCCCGCTGCTCGCTGCAGATCTTGCAGAGCCAGATGGCGTGGGGCCGGCTGTTGGTGCTCTCCACCCCGCACTTGGTGCAGACGTTCTGCAGAGAAAGCAAAGCGCCGGGTGGCAACGGGGACACGGCGGCCATCGGAAGGTCCCCCGGCACCAGCACCGCCCCTCGGGAGCACGAGGTTAATGAGAGCTCTCCTGGCACTAACGAGGGTGATGTCCCCTTGTGCCACGTGCAGAGGGATGCTGGGCAGTGGAAACGTGCACTGAAGACCGAGGTGCCCATTTTCACACTGGGGGGGACTGTGTGGGGCTGTGGGTCACAGGGGGACACCTCACCTTCTTGCAGTCCTCGCAGACAACGCAGGCAGACCCCCGTGGCCCCAGCTGCTCCCCGCAGAGGATGCAGCGGTTCACCCCGTCCCCCAGCACGCTCCGGCGCATGTCCTCCAGCCGGGTCATGAGCCGCCTGGCAGAGAGAGGACAGTGGCTGTCAGCAAGGCAGGGCACAGCCGGGGTGTGGGGGTCCCACTCCCAAGGGGTGGCTGCTGCCTTTGGTCCAGCTCCTTTTCCTGGCGTGGTTTCCAGCAGAGCCTCTCCTCTTCCAGCTATGGGAATGCAACCGGAGGAAAATCCACATCCCAGGTGTTACACACCCCTACAGCTTTATAGTGCATGAGTATTAACTTCTACTCACACTGCAGGTACCAACCCCAGCTCCTGCATACACACACACACACACGTGTAAAATCCACCCCAGTCAGCACCTTTGCACAAAGGAGTTTTGCACCAGTGAAGCTGCTTTGTCCCCCCCCAAATGGAAACCTTTCCACCCCATCCCAATGACTGCCTGCTGGAAAGAGCTGTGAGAGGAGATCTTGGAAGGGTTCTGGCAGGAAGACTGAATGAATTAATTGGTTTTCTCATTTTCTAAGGAAAAATACCACATATCATTTACTTTATGGAAATCCTTAGCCCTTTGAGTGAAATGCAAAAAGCCCACTGGAGAGCAGGCTATAAAAACACATCTGTTTCCTGCAAAGGTTAAAAAAAAAACAACAAACCCACAGCTAAGCAACTTCTGAAAAATAAAAAAAAACAGCACTGGCAAAAGCAGTTTGCAAAGCAGGAGCGAGCTGCCTGCCCAGCACCCCAGAGCTGGCGGCGAGTTGCACACTCAGTTAACCCAGAATCCTGGCCCTAAAAATAGCTCTAGAAGGGGAAAAAAAAAGATGCATTATTTATGCCATTCAGCATGGAAGGAGAAGGACTGAAGAAAGGGAGGAGACCCAAGCCCAGCAGCCCCCTTGCCCACGGGGCAGCCATCCGACCCCAATCTGACACAGCTGCTCACACACCATGCTACAAAAAAAACCAACATTTAAAAGACATTTCCTCACATGTCTGATGGCAGCTTCGGATTTATGACAGCTTGGCTGCCAGCACCTTGGAGTCACTGCTCAGAAACAATATAGGAGCTCCCCTCTCTGTAAGGTGCCTCTGCAGTTGGTATCCAGCTGCTTGTGGGACAGCCAGCATAGAATCACAGAGCAGCCTTGGTTGGAAGAGATCACCCAGTCCAACCATTAACCCAGCACTGCCCAGTCACCACTGCCCCATGTCCCTCAGCACCTCATCTACACGGCTCTGAGATCCCTCCAGGGATGGGGGCTCCCCCCCTGCCCTGGGCAGCCTGGGCCAGTGCTGGGGAACCCTTTCAGGGAAGAAATAAAGCACCGTGGAACATGCCACCTATTACAGTTCATAAAACTCCCTGCTGGAAATTCACTGCAGTCAACAGGAGCATCCCAGAGCGCTTGGCCAGCCACGGAGACAAGCCCAAAGCAGGGACATAGTGCCATGACTCTGTGTACGTTATCCCACCCAACCACGTTGTCACAGCATCTCGGTTAGGTGGAAGACACTGGCCCTGCTAAAACCCACTGGTGAATTCCCCGCTCTGCCCCACGCAGGGGCTGATCTCGGAGGTGCCTCCAGACAGTCCCTAATGAACCTGCAGCCTGCTCCCAGCGAGGGGACAGCACAGCCAGGCTGGGGGCGGGCTGCCAGTGGAGCCAGGCGTCAGGAGAAGCAGTGATGTTCACAGCCAGTGCCACCCAGCAGCAGATGGGCGAGTGTGCAAGTTCCTTCTGTCTTCATCTCCTGGAGTTTCAGCAGCGACGTGACCACGGGCTCTCTAAATACAGCCAGTCTGGTTCTCAGCCTGGGCTGGTTTCTATCCTGAACAGGTTTGGTTGAAAAATAACATCCTCACACCCCAGTGAGGTGCTTTAATGCCTTTCTCTTAGTGGGGAAGCAATCTGCCAGCCTAACTCCAGCTTTAGTCCTGGGAGGTGCAGCTGTGTATCCCTGCCCTCAAGCATCTGCTCGCTGCTTTGCAGCAGATCCATAGGTGATTTCTTCCTATAGAATAAGTCAGCTGCTGGAGCCATCACTCGCCCTCGGTGCCTTCCCAAGCTCCACAGCCAACACTCCCTGCTGCACACACGGATTTCAAGAGAGCTGCATCATCCCACAAACACCCAGCCAGCAACAAGCAGCATTCCAATTAAAACCTGGAAACTGGCTGTTCACCAATAATTTCTTATTGAAATGAAATGAATCACACCATGATCACTCCCAGGCAACATCCCACCACATACAAATATAGGGTCCCCATGAAGAGCCCCCCAACAGCAAATAAACACCACCCCCCAGCTTCTGTCACAGCACATTGCTCCCACCTTGACAGGGAAGAAACATTCTGGGGGCAAACCCTTTGTTTTCCTCGCAGCACAAGCTCTGCATCTTCTGCACTCTCCCCCCGCTGAGCTGCAAGAGCTCTGCTCCAAGAGAAGCAGCTTCCAGTTGGAAATCTGCAAGCCCAAACAAACTTATTATAGAAACTAGAACAAATGGCACAATCAAAGACCCAAAAAAAAAAGCTTTTGCATTTCAAGAGATTCATTATTTAGCTGCAAAATCTTTCCCAGCCTCTCATTTACCAGAAGCAGCTCCTTAAGAGGGTTTTTTTTTTAAGCAGTGGCAGAGCTTCAGCAGTCAGCACACACACAGCGGCACCAGGTTCAAACAAAGCGCCTCTCCCTAATTAAAACATCCACTCAAGCTGGAAAAAATGGGATTTTTTTTCCCCCAATTCAAACGCTGCCGTGAGAGGGCTGTCTGAAAGGTTCAGTTTTAAGTCCTGGGGTGAACCTGGCAGAAAGAAGGCAAGATGTGGGAGAGGGGGTAACTCTGAGCCCCATGGGATGGGAACCTCCTCGTTAAGGTGACAAGGGGAGCAAACCCCCCATGTTCCTCTTCCCCTTCCATCCTCCACACACCCCAGAGCCCCACGCACGGGCTGCTTGCCCATCACTAACCAGAGGGATTCCTGCTAGCAGCCAGGAACAAGCTTTCTCACCCCTGCATATCATTTTATTTCTCATTTTTATTGCACATAAACCAACCATCCAATTCATCACTCCCCCTCACACATCTACAGCATCATCTTCCATACCATTACCCGTGCTTCCAAGCGCCCATCCCGCTGGTGTCTGCAAGGCTAACTCCAAAGAGCAGGAAATATGCTTCAAATGGTTAAAATATGGGGGAAAAAATGCTAAGAGAGGAGTAATTGAAGCCAGTGGCAAAGAGCTGGCTGAGCCTGCCACCCAGGAGCATCACTGCTCCCAGAGACAGCCCTGTGGAGAGGGAGAGCATCTGTCATCTGCCAAAGAAATACCTATTAGTCACTGATGGGAGCACGATACAAGAGCGGGGTGATACGCTGTATGTGAAATGCTTAATGTGCACCTGAGATAACAGCAATAAAACAGTCCCCTGATAATATAACACCTGCCTGGTCCCATAAATATGGTTTGGGAGAGCAAGGGGTGGTGAGGGCTGTTGGGAGCCCTGCCTGCAGCCAGGGGAAAGGTTTGCCTTGGGACAGAAACCCACCACACTATGGCACCGGCATCTTCTCTTGGGCTGGGACTGGAGCAATCCAGAGGGGGACAAAGCTGGTGACAATACGTGCCAACGACCTCAGGAAACAAGATTTAAAAGCGGGGCAGGCAGGGACAAGTTTGTTGTGTTTAAATATTCATTGCCACTCTGCAGAAATGAATGGCTAAAGATGTGTCTAATGGGTTTTAAACCGAGCACATTTAGTGCAGCACACACACTGCTGCACAGGGGGGAGAAGGACTGGCCCTGTGAGGAAGGACCCGACCCAGGGCACTGCTGGCTGCGTGCTCCCCAGCCCTGTGCAGCGTTGGTCTCAGTCATCATCTTCTGTGGCAAAAAGAAATTAAAGTAAAACACAAAGGAGGTCACAGACTGCCTCCAGAATTAAGCACTGACTTGCCTCCACGGGGAAATCATGTGCCTTAAAGGGCTGAATATTAAATTAAGGCTAATTTGAATGGTATAAAAGGGACAAGAAAAGAAGCCAAGCTACAGATTAAAGAAAATATAATTAAAATCAGGGTGAAAATTTAGCAGCTCTTTTCTTCCCTTACAGGCACACAGGTAACTAAAGGTAAAGCATCATTTCAGCTTTTACAGGTCCACTTGCAAGGCTCGCCCTCCTGGGAGCCACCACCATGGAGGGAAGATGCCCAAGGAGGCCAGGGGGGTTCTGCATTTCAGCATCCCACCCCATGCTAGGGCATGCCCCCAGGTGCTTGCTGTGCTCTGTGGTGTGCTGCAGGAGGGTTATGTTGCAGGTTCATCCCAGACTCAGTAATAGGAAAAAACCCCAAACCAACCCCCCCCCAAAAATCCCAGCAGCACGTGAGCTGTCTTGGCCATGAATTCACCTCCTCTCTTCTAGAAGCTGGCATCTCAGGAGACATTTCTGTCTGTCTCCAGCAACCACCCTGCCCTTCCCTGCCTTTATTTTTGTGTTGTCTGAACACGAGGAACAAAATACGAGACCGTGGTCCTCAGAGAGCATCTCTGCTGCCGGCCACCGAGGTTAATGACTTAATCCCCTGTGACTTCAGCCATCTGCTCCAGCATTATGCATGTGTCATCCCAGCTATAAGCAGCCAAATTAAAACGCAATTTTGCTTGATAGCTGGTCCTCTCAGAGGAGAGGTGAGGGGCTGTGACCCACGGGGAGACAGTCAAAGCATCACACTCGGAGAAGGGACCGGAGGGACAGGAATAGCTGCACCCAGGCAGGGGCACAATGTGTCACATCGCCCCTGGGAGAACCACAGGGTGCTCTCCAGAAACAGCAGTTTCTAAGTTTGGATGATTTAAGATATTTTCTTCGATGCTGAGAGCACTATGGACCTCATTAGGCAGCAGAGCTGACTCGGTGGGTTATTGATGGCACCCAATTATTGGTGCATAACGGAGCCAATTAGTGCTCCCACATGGGCTGGGGGGAACAGGCTCCTCATGGACCACACCGGAGCATCACCAAGCTGCCACAGGGACCCCCCAGGCACCAGCCAGGACAAGCAGGGAGGGAGAAGGGACAAGAACAGATCTGTCCCTGCCACAGTTCTGCTTTCCCCTCCAACTTCCAGCCCCCACACTGCCCCAAAGGATGATCCTAATCTCCACACAGCTGTAAAGTCCTTCATCAACTCACACCCGACCCGCTCTCACTGTGTCACTCTTTAAGGTGATTTCAGCTCCCATTATCCCTCTCCGTGCTATGAAACAGTGACCCAGCCAAAAAAAAATAACCCACACACCAAAGTGTCCCTGTCCTACTGTCCTCATCAGCATCCAGACCACGTATCCCGCGGGCCTCCATCCACCCGCGGTGCTAAAAATACTCGTTCGCCAGATTAATTTGAGCTGGGTTTGACATGAAGTCCCATTCCACAAACATCTCAACAAAGCAGCATCGATTTGTTTCCACCCTGCCCCAGCCAGCTGAGGTACGGGGATGGGGGGATGGGATGGAGATGGAAGAGATGGATGAGCATTAAACCAGGATGCCCGAGGAGGTCCATGTGCAGCCAGCACCCAGCCCTAGGCTTCATCATTGCTCAGGTATTACATGTAAAGCTCAAAACACATCCACTTATGAAGACAACTCCAAGTGTTTACCACATATTCCCCCTTTGGCAGGCACATTCATTCACGTAAACTATTCCTTAGAGTCACCTAAACCAGGTTTTTAATAAATCTTCCTCTTTTTCCCCCTTACAGGAATAGAAAATCACAGAAAATCAGGCTTTCCCTAGAGCAGCTTGACCAAGCAAGGGACACAGCCCCAACCACCGCATCCCTGCCAGCAGCCAGCCCGGCAAACCCGGATTATTTTAAGGAGCTATCCTGGATAACATCCGAGCAGCTCCTCAACGGGCGATTCTGAACGAGGCCGATGCAGACGCCGGCCCATATTTCTGTAGCTGCACATCCTACAGCTCTTGTTGTGCAAGCCAACAAACACAAAGGAGCTGGCAAGGCTCCTGCTACGCCTCCACGCAGGAGGTGGATCAGCTGCCACCGCACATCTGCCAGCCCTCCGCCCGCCTTTCTCATGAATGAGGATAAGGAAACCTCCTCCGAGTCGCCTAGCAAAGGTAAAACAGGAGAGTTTCTGCAGGTTTGCAAACAGCTGCAGGAATGCACAATGCAAAAAAAATTTCTTCATCTATATCTCCCTCGACTGCATTTCAGCGCAATCCAAAGAGCGTCGCTTTTCAGAGCAATTCTTACCAGGCTGCAGACGGGCAAAGCTGGGGAAGCACTGCTCGTAAGCACTTCTGGGGAATGAATCACCACCATTCATAGCTGCTTCCACCTGGCTTCTGCTGGAAAGCCAGCAGAGGAAAGCGCTGCAGGCTGCAACGCGAGGCGATGCCACCCAGGGAGCCACCCTGAGCCCAGGGGAGCTGCACATCCGTGGGGCACACGCCGAGCACCAGGCAGCACCAGCAGCCACTGGCGAGGTGATACCTGCCTCAACTCTTCACAGAGAGCTCCTAACAGAGCATTTCTAAAAGTGAGTAAATAAATCCACCACTTAGGAGGCAACAGGCTTCAGCCACCGAGGAAGGCTTTGTGCTGCAGCCAGAGCACCCCATGCCTGCGCATCACTCAGTGTTTAAGGGTAATTAAGCAGCTGGGGTGATGGAGCAGAGCTCTGGCTGCAGTACAAGGCTCTGCAGGCACAGGCAGCTGCTCTCCACCTCTCCCCAAGCAGTCACCCTGCAGGGCCATGCTTCTGTTTGCTGAGCAAAGCTACAAGAGGGGCTTTGACGTTCTCCGAGGCAGCAGAGAGGATGGATCCTGCCCTGGCCTGACCACTTCCCCGCAGGGAAAAGGGAAAGAAATAAAGCAGTTGATGCTTAAGCTCAGCAAGAATAAAATGCTCTGCTGTAATGAGAAGAGGCATGATGCCTGACAAACGGGATTACAGAGATCCCCTCTGGAAAACCAGCCCCAGCAGAGCGAGTCGATACCTAATTATTAGCATTATTTTGCCTGGCACCTTTGCCCAGGCAGGGGAGAGATGCAGTAACAGCAAACACAGGCACTCCTTGCCCTCTGCTCCACGCTGGAAACACGGGCACCACGGATGCCCCAGCACCCACCAGTGATCATGGGTACCCCACCACAGATGCAGCCAGGGCAAGGCATCACTCAGACCTATTCAGCTTCACAGACAGCTCATTCCTGGGTGCCAGGAGGGATTGATCACTGGGACACACAGCTGGAGGGGGTGATGGACCCACTTGTGTTCCCAAAACAAGGCAAAGCACCTTCTGGTGAGCTGTGGCTTTGTTCATGGGTGCTCAGACTCAGGACTGGGCAAGCAGCTTCCCAAAGTATGA
The DNA here is from genome assembly GCA_028020825.1 of Podargus strigoides. NCBI lineage: Eukaryota > Metazoa > Chordata > Aves > Caprimulgiformes > Podargidae > Podargus > Podargus strigoides. Next base: position 14,528,213 of record CM051637.1, on the reverse strand, counting down.
TGTTATTAATGATCCCTTCTGGACTGAAGAAAAATATAAAAATAAAATCGATGAGACTATAAATTCTCACTCCAGAACACAGCAGCATGCCGAGCTTACAGGTTCCTCCTGGCCAAGGACCAGTGCCAGCTCAAAAAGATCCCCTGCAGGCTCCCTTTCAGGAGAAACACTGCAGTGCAGTAGCTGCTGGCCAGGAAAGCAGCCAAGCGAGCGACTGGCACGGCTCCGGGTCCCTCTGTCCCACAGCGCAGCGGTGCCGGTGCCACCAACTCACCCGATGCGCTCCTGCTCCGTCGCCCCCATCCGTCCCACCGTACCCAGTGCCCTCCTGCTCCATCTCCCCCATCCGTCCCCCCGTACCCAGTGCCCTCCTGCTCCGTCTCCCCCACCCGTCCCACCGTACCCAGTGCCCTCCTGCTCCATCTCCCCCACCCGTCCCACCGTACCCAGTGCCCTCCTGCTCCGTCTCCCCCACCCGTCCCACCGTACCCAGTGCCCTCCTGCTCCGTCTCCCCCATCCGTCCCCCCGTACCCAGTGCCCTCCTGCTCCGTCTCCTCCATCCGTCCCCCCGTACCCAGTGCCCTCCTGCTCCATCTCCTCCATCCGTCCCCCCGTACCCAGTGCCCTCCTGCTCCATCTCCCCCACCCGTCCCCCCGTACCCAGTGCCCTCCTGCTCCGTCTCCCCCACCCATCCCACCGTACCCAGTGCCCTCCTGCTCCATCTCCCCCACCCGTCCCCCCGTACCCAGTGCCCTCCTGCTCCGTCTCCCCCACCCATCCCACCGTACCCAGTGCCCTCCTGCTCCGTCTCCCCCACCCGTCCCACCGTACCCAGTGCCCTCCTGCTCCGTCTCCCCCATCCGTCCCACCGTACCCAGTGCCCTCCTGCTCCGTCTCCCCCACCCGTCCCACCGTACCCAGTGCCCTCCTGCTCCGTCTCCCCCACCCGTCCCACCGTACCCAGTGCCCTCCTGCTCCATCTCCTCCATCCGTCCCACCGTACCCAGTGCCCTCCTGCTCCATCTCCCCCACCCATCCCAACTCACCCGATGCGCTCCTGCTCCGTCGCCCCCATCCGTCCCACCGTACCCAGTGCCCTCCTGCTCCATCTCCCCCATCCGTCCCCCCGTACCCAGTGCCCTCCTGCTCCATCTCCCCCATCCGTCCCCCCGTACCCAGTGCCCTCCTGCTCCATCTCCCCCATCCGTCCCCCCGTACCCAGTGCCCTCCTGCTCCATCTCCCCCACCCGTCCCCCCGTACCCAGTGCCCTCCTGCTCCATCTCCCCCACCCGTCCCACCGTACCCAGTGCCCTCCTGCTCCATCTCCTCCATCGGTCCCACCGTACCCAGTGCCCTCCTGCTCCATCTCCCCCATCCATCCCACCTTACCCGATGCGTTCCTGCTCCATCTCCTCCATCTTCTCAGCCCGGGCGATGACCCTGTTGATGATCTCCTTCTCCTCGTCCGTCAGCTCCTCGCCCTTGCGCTGCCGATCGGGCTGGCCACCCCGTGCTGCCCAGCCAGCGGGGAGCCTGTGGAGAGAGGGGGTGAGCCAGGGCTTCATCCCCAGATCACACGTGTGCGTGCACGCGTGTGCAATCACACGTGTGTGTGCAATAGGCAGGCACCAATCCCAAGCCCAGGGAGGAAGGGATATGATACCTCTCCAGCCCCCAAGCTCTCTTCTAGCCTGCAAACAGCCCCCACCCCTGGGTGGAAGCTCTTATTTCCATTTTGGAGGGGTATCATATGGAAACACTTGTTTCATATGGAGAAAGCCAATTTCCTTTTCAAAAATACTCGTTATTTCCACATTAAGTATGAACTGACATGGTTCATTTTGCACCCTGCTCTCTGCCCTGTAACGCTGGGTTTGCAGTACTGGGGCAATGGCTGTAGAAGCAGGTGGTTTTTTGGGTACCTTTCACCAAATGTGGGAGTTTTTCCTCTCCTACCATCATTTCCAAAGATCCTTTTGCCCAGTGAGCACAGCCTGGGCTTCAGACAGCTTTAAACTGGTGGCACGGTGACACCTGCCACTCAGCCCTCCAAATTAGCAGGTGGCAGTGGGGCAACGCTAATGGAGGAGTCAAAAGGCACATGCCTCTCCTCCCTGCATCCTTCCACTCATCTACAGACCTTTCCTGGGTCTTTTCTCCCCTGGGCTGAGCAGACCTGCACAGTCTTAAACCTTAAGGGTCATTAAAACCCTGTGCAACGCTTCCTGAGATTAATTACTTTTTTTCTTGCATCCAGAGCAAGATTTTTCCTGTTCTCTCAAGACCATTGGAGTAGGAGGTAAAGAGCAACAGCCAAAAAATAAAACAAGTGAGATACTTACTGCTCCTTCTCACTGCTGGGAGGCACAGGGAAAGAGAGGAGATAAGGATTAGATGAGAGAAGGGACAAGGACAGCTCAGCCCAGGCACAGCTCTCCCCACCCCAGGAATGAGGGTCCCTGGCAGTGCGTCCCTCTCCATGAATCCCCTCTGCTCCTCCAAAGCAGCGTGGAGAACACCCAGCCCCTGCATAGTCCAGGCCCCCAAACCCAGCACCCATCCATGGGTGCTCCCACCACCCACCGAGCCAGGACGGGGACCTGCCAGGCAGTGGGATTCAGCATCACCCTGTGTGGTGGTCACACTGGAGGGTGTCAGGACAGACGGACGAGGGTCCTCATCGGCACCGGGGTGCGTGCACACCCATGGGTCTGTCCCCATCACCCTTTCTCAGGGGGTTTAGGAGGCAACATGGCCCCATTCAACCAGTGCAAACCCAATTCCCAAAGTCCCCAGAGGAGGAACCAGGGTGGCTGCACCCACATCACCTCCCACCCCCAGGAACTCTCCCCGCTCCCGCACCAGCGACATCCCACAGCCCCCTCCTCTCACCCGGCCCGGAGAGACATGGTCCTGTCGCTGGGGCACATCCACCGGTCCGAGCTGCCGCCCACCACCGCGTCGGTCATCGCCGGCCGCCGAGGGGACCTGGGGACTGCGTTGGGGCACGCCGGTGCTCCGACACGCTGGGGAAGTCAATCACTTTGCTCGCCCGCCCGCGCTCTCGGATAGCAGCGATGCCAATGAAGGTAACCTGGTGCTTTCAGTCAGGCTGTAGGGAAAAAGACACCCAAATCCCACCAAATCAGGCTGGGCAGGGCTTTGTTTTTGGCATTAAGAGGAGTGGGAGCAGGGGGAGGAGCAGGAACGTCACTCCAGTCACCGTCTCGATATCCTGCACGGGACACAGGAGCCTACAACCACCACCCTCCCACGGGGGCGACGCAGCCGCGCTCGGCACGGATGTAATTAATGAGATACCCGACCTCACATTAATTATGAGGCTTCAGAGCTGGGAGGGAAGAGGATGTTTCCGTTTCAGAGAAATATCTACAAACCAGGAAACTTCCCCCCCCCAAACCCAGCACATCTCACTGTCCTCCCCCAAGCCACATCCCCTCAGGAACAAAACTCCTCCTTTTTCAGTTTGGTTTACTAAAGTTTTTGCAAAATGAAACCTGGAGAGGTGCTGGAGGAGGAGGTGGCAGCAGGACCTGACCAAGATATTCTGTCTACTCATCTCCAGAAGATTCAACAAAAAAGGATCTCTGCAGACCCTTCTCCTTCCAGTAAAATTGAGAGCTTTTATTAAAAAAAAATGAAGTAAAATTCAGAATCTGAGCACTTATTCATCCCCACTTTCTGGAGGTGTTTTCCCCCTCCACCCACTGCCCCTACTCACTGCATGGGGACAGAGACTTGATGGCAAAGCCTGAGCTGATGCTGACCAGCATCATCGACAGCATAAGGATGGATCCAACCATCCCATCATGTCTTCTGGGGGAAAACCACTGCTTTTGCACAGTGCCAATGCCACAAGCAGAGCAGCGTCCCCAGCCAAGGGCAGGGCAGGATCCATCCTCCTGCTCAGCCCAGGGGATGCTGTGATTACACCCTGAGTCACCATCCCACCCGGACCCATCTCGGGATGGTCTGCAAGAGCAAAGGGTGCAGCTCATGGGTGCATCACCCATGAGACACCATCTGCAAAGGGGGAAGCTCAGGTCGAGCCTCCCTTTACAGCCAGTAAGGTGGGAATAAAAGAGAAAAAGAAATCCAGCCATGAAGGGGTCAGCTTTGCTGCAGCACTAACGAGAGCGCAAGGCACTGAGGACAATGCAAATCACCCCTTCCTTAGGACCCCCATCCATGGGGAAAGGTTTGGTGAGCTCAACTATTCCCCATCCACAGGTTTTGTTGCTTCATCCATCTCCCAGTTCCACCAGCAGGTCCCAGCAGGACCAGCAAATGCACCTTTGCAGGGCACAAAGCAAAACACCTACAGGAGCACAGGGAAGGTTGTCCCAAGGAGAGGCTGGAAAACAGGAGCTTGCAAAACCCCCCCACTGAAACCACAAACTCCCAGCCACGGGAAAATGTGCAACATCCCCAAAAAGGGGGAAAGAAAGATGTAATTCCCACCCTCTACCTTCTGCTCTGCAATATTGCAGGGGTTACTCCACCAGTCTCCAAAGGGCCAGCAGAGATCACCTTTGCTTCACAGAGAACTTGCAAAATTATAGATATATTAAAAAAAACCCAATAATAATTAGTGAAGCACGTGGGGTAATTAGTGCCCTGCTGGCTTCATGCAGCAACTATTCCTCTGCCAACCCAGAAGGCTCTGATTGACAAGGTCAGTTAAATAAGCAAATTGTTCATTTACATCCCCACCTCCACAATCTGCACTGCAGCAGCAAACCCCTGCCGGGATGGATGGAGGGAGTGGGGGGCTCGTGGGGCTGCACCCAGATTTAACGGGGTGCTACAGGAGGAAGGGCAGCGCTGTGCTGCCAGCACCCATTTTGGGGGAGATGTGAGCAGATAGGGGACTTGCCCAAGGTCACACGGAGCAGGAGGGGCTACCCCAGCCCTGCAAGGAATTGGGGGAAAATCCCTGTTTTTTTCCTAGCGACGAGGGCAGTGTGAGCCCCGGCACTTCAGCCTGAGGGGAGGAAAACTCCTTCCCCCAACTAGAACTTTCTTCTAATAATAGAGAGGCCGCGGGCGTCTCGCTTTGTTGCAGATGGAGAAGAGCCCGGGGAGGGCTCCTGGAGGAATACACCAGCCTTTCCCTCCGCCTATAAATAATAGATTTTTGAAGATCTACTTTGCATTACTTCCAGCAACTACTCGTGCTTGTCCTAATGCCTGCTGCTGTGTTTTTAGCACACAGTAAAGACCAAAATAACAGCTTACAGTAGCTTTTTTCTCTCCCACTCCCCCAGCCAAATCCATGCTCACAGGCAAAGGGATGTGGCAATCCAAGGCATGATCGATGCGTGAGCAGCATTTAGCTAATGACATGGAAATGGCCCACTCTGAGGATGCCAAGACCTTCCAGGGCTGGGCTGACCCCAAAGGGTGTCCCAGGACCTGCACCCCCAGGTCCCCCTCGTCCCCGGCTGCTCGAGGTTCCCCGACTGGAAGCAGAGGTCGGGAGGAGCAAGGCGGCGCATCCCGGGCAGAGCCAGGAATAGAAGCAAGGTCTTAATTTCTGGCCTTAAGGAAGAGCCACATGACTCTAATCACGCCGCTCCATGACTTCTGTGCGACGGAGCCCATGAATTTGATCATGCCTTAATCAAAAGGGATTGAATGCCTTCCGTGAATCACTCTGCCTCTCCCCGAGCCGCTGGCGCTGCCGTCCCGCGCACAGACACCGCCCGCCCCGAGCCAAGAGGTGCTGATTGACGGGTCCCTCGCCAGCACCCAAAATCTGTTTGATGCAGCAGCAGGTCCCCCTCACCCTCCAGCAGTGCGGGCTGTGAGCCCATCCTGCCCCATGGGTACCAGGGGGACACGGGGTGCTGCAGGCAGGACCCAAAGCCACGCACACTGCCACCACCAACTGGGCATCTGCAAAGAGAAACTATCACGGGGCTGCCTAAACACAGTGCTTTAACCACCTGGCAATAACATACCGAGGGAGAAAACAGAAAATTCGGTCTTTTAAAGACTCCCAGTGCAATAATCAGGTTTTGTACGGTGAGCTCAACATTTCACACTTGGCGGTGCCTGCAGAGATCGTCTCCACCAGCAAAGACACTGACACAGGCAACCTATTTCTCCAGCCTTCTCAGCTCTGCAATGCAGCTTTCTTAAATATTGAATAAGTCTGCTGCTCTCCACCACCTGCCAGTGCCAATGATGAGGTAATTTTTGCATTGACAAAGCCTAATGCGATTAATCTGGTTGGAAAGAGCAGGTTTTAGAGCCCGTGGCCCATTCACTCAGCGAAACGAACTCGCAGACAGAGCATTGGCGGCGGCTTCTTGCTCAGCACCAGCAGCCAGACCCCAAACAAATAACCCAAACTGCTGCTCACATGCCAAGTGAGAGATTATTTCTGCGTGGCATCACCAAACGGGAGGGTTTGGACTCGACCGGATCCAAACCCCAGGCTGGTGGGGTTTGCACGCCAGCTCCAAGGCCAGCCCAGGGACTGATTTACACAAGGGATGGGAAAGGAAAAGTAGGGTATGAGTGTGTGAGTGCCTGATGGGGCTCCCCAGCCCCATGGCCAGGGAGAAGGGGTGCATATTTCAGGGTCACAAGGACCCAGTGGGACACACACCTCCCAAGCTGAGCAGCAAGAGGAGCAAATACAGAAGCTGGGATGCACCAGCAGCCCTGGGATGGGAACGGTGCCTCCACTGGGGACACGCATCCCCAAACACCATTTGTAGCTGGAGCTCTCTCCCAGCTAGCGGTGACATCTGCCACCATCTCCTGAGTCCATCAGGGACAGATCCTGCCCTCCCCTCCACGCCCCAGCACTGGTCCCAACCAGAGACCTGGCACAGACACTGTGTGCCCCATGTCCAGCTCTGTCCCAAGCCTTTCCCAACACCCAGGGCTCTTCCCTTCCCAGGAAAAGGAGTTTTCCCATGCACACAGCATCCCCTATGGCACACGTGCTGGCTATAGGGGCCACAGAGCTGCTCGGTCCCCTCCAGGGTCAGGCAGGATGTGGTACTATTGGACTGACCTGCAGAAGAGGGGGAAAAAATGTGTGAATAGCCCCAAAACAGCTGCCAAAGCAGCTGTGTAATGCTGCAAAATAATCAGCAAGGGGATGGAGGGGCAGCCCAGCCCCACAGGGTCCCACGCACCCAAATCCCCTGGAATCCCAACATCCCCGGGCTTTGTCTCATCACGGATGCAAACCGGTTTAGAAATTTCAGGCAAAATTGGGCAAGCTGCTCTCTGGATGGTGCCTCAGGAAACAGCCCACGTTCAAGACTTTCCTTTTAAAAAAAGAAAGCAGAGAGGCAGAGCTCAGCTGGCAGAAATGCGGGGAAGCAGCAAAGTGAAGCTGCTTGGCCTGGAGCCGCCTGCAGACACCCAGACAGGTCTGGCAGCGGGTATGGGACAGCAGGAGTCACCCTGTGCACCGAGTGACCCACAGCCATGGCACCACGCACTGCCCATGCTCTTGGGGGGACCCACACACCCCAGCCCCCAGGAACACTGCTCCAGTGCAAGGTGGGATCAGACCAAAGCGAGGGCCAGGGGTCCTGGAAATTGGCTTCTGAGAAAGAACAGAACCAGTGAGTCCTAACCCCAGAGTCATTGCATCCTCCAGCCCTGTGCCAGACCCTGACAGGGAACTGCGACCCCACAGCTCCCTGGCACTAATTGGTTAATTACCACTGCATGTGGCTCTGTGGGTACCAACGGTGCTGGCTGAGCAACCCACAGATTAGAGGGGTGCAAGAAATGCAAAGCAATGGAAGTCCTGGCCATCTTCTGCTACCCCAAGCCCCCGGCTGCCCCTGCAAGCCCACCCAGCAGCACCCTGCCTGCAGCACCCAGCCCCATGGCACACCAGGACGGGACTCCTGTGACCCAGCACAGTGCTCAGGGTGCTCACCCTGGTAGCACGGTGCCCCACGGGGCTGCTCCTGCCTCCACCACCCTCCAGCTGAATGCACAGCACAGCCTGGGGCAGTGGGGCCAGGAGCACTCCTGACCACCGATGCCTTTGGTTCAGCCCATGCCTCTACTGCCTTTAAATTCACATGAGGTGCCAAGAGATGTCTTTTCCCCCCCCCCCCCCTTAATGCCCATCTCCCTATCATCCTCCAGACAGACATCCATCCCAAGGCAGCTGAGCAGCAGCGTGCAGTCAATTTTATTTAAGCAGCACGTTGACATTTCCTCCAGCAGCTCCTTCACAAACCAAACACTGTTATGATGCTGTCAGGAGGATTTACTCTCCGTGAATAATTGCAGGAAAGACAATGGTGGGGGGAAAAAAATAAATAAAAAAAACACTTGTGGGTTTATAGGACTTACCCATGGCTGCTGGGGCTGGGGGTCTGCGGCCAGGCGATGCCTGAGCACACCCCGAGCCCACAGGGCGCTGTTAAATGCAGCGGCGGCATCGCCATCGCTCCTGCCGCGGCAGAGCTGCTCCGAAGGCTGCTTAGCAACAGATCGCTGCACCGCTCCGGCACATGGACCCGGCACCCCGAGGACAGGGCACAGGGCTGGAGCCACCGGGATGAACCAGCCCCCCCAGGGATGCTGGCGGGGGGATGGCACAGGGACCCCATGCAAGGCCAGCAGCTGAAGGAGGCTCAGTGATGGGAAAAGGCTGGGGAGCAGCCGTGAGCCCCGCGATGCAAAGTGTGCTCGGGGGCAGCAGGTGCTGCGTGCTGCCAGGGCCGGTTTCCCACAGGCAGTGGCAGCCCCTGCAAGGTGTCCTGGTGGTGGCTGAGGACTGTGGCACCGTGCGGTGCTGCGGGAGCGACAGCCAGGGTGGGCACGAGCCCCATCTCCAGCCCACGATGCCGGGGTGGAAGATGCCCAGGGCTGCAAACCCACCCTCCTCAGGGGTGGTGGGGACACCAAGGCACGGCCAGAGGAGGCACACGGAGCCAGGCACCACACAACAGGCTCATGAGAGAGGTTCCCCCATCACTGCAGCCCAGCCCTCCCCAGGAGTCACAGGGAGCCCAGGCATTGTCAGAGGAGCATGCAGCCACCTGGTTTGGAGCCTGCACTACCCTGGAAGGTGCTGGGCTCCCACCTGCCCCTGGCACTAAACCCAGCTCCTTTCTCTCCCCCCACACCCTCATTAAACATCTGGTTTCATGCAGCCAGACATCCCCCCCCCCATCACTGAGTTATGGGGCCCAAACAGGAGAGCCCACACCCACCTCCCAGGGCTGGAGGAGAGCAATGCTGCTCAGACCCAGGCAGGTACCGCCAGGGATGGAGCCAGGGCATCTCCCAGCACATGGAAGTTATAAAGCATCATGGTCGTTAGCCCCAGCCACTCCCCAGCCTCCAGCTTAACCAGGACTGGGGAATTAATCAATCTGCTCCTTGTCCAGACCTTGGGTGCTTGGCCAGGACCACCTGGAGTGACTCATTATCGTTACCACTAATTGGCAACGACTGCAGTGACATTGACACCTGTCTTCGGGCAGGAGGAGGGCACAGGGTCTCTGCCACCAGCACAGCCCCCGGGACCCGCGGCGGGCACAGAGGACCGTCTTATTTTCAGATCCCAGGGAAAGTCTCCCAAAACTTCAGCATAAAAGGAGACTCCGGAGCTGAGTCCCTCGCCCTTCCTCAGCAGCTTTCTGCTCCTCACCCTTTCCAAGGCCGGGGAGGGAGCGGAGCAGCGCTGGATGCCAGCACACACCCCCACGGAGGCACAGCAGCGTCCTGCAATGGGCTCCTGGGCTTCACCCTCACTGCAAGGGGTTCTCCTGCAGGTAAAACATGCTTTTTCCACACTCACACGCTTCTCAGCTCTCCCTGGGAGCTGGGGCAGTGCAAAAGCAAACCTGGGAAGGAGCTGAAAGCAGATCAGCAGGCTGGAGCCAGCGCCAGGCAGGGGAGGGCATGGGCACCTGGGTCGGATGCTCCTAAGGGGGTTGGTGGGTCTGGATGCCACAGACCACGCACAGACCACGCACACAGGGGACAGCAAACAGCTCCCGCCCCACGGCGCGGAGCCGGTGCAGCTCTGCCAGAGGCGGGTGGCACTGGGGCTGCTGCGGGTGGGCAGTGCCACCCAGCACTGCTCCGGGGGCAAGCCCAGCACAGAGCCCAGGGGATGGAACAGCGATCCCCAGCTCCAGATGTGGGGTGCAGACCCATGGCCCCACATACCCTGGGCTGATCCCCACACAGCGCCGATCTCCTGAGTCAGCCCCTACAGCGAAAGCGAGCAGCTCGCTCCATCCCTACCAGATGAATGATGCATCATCAAATAAAGCCCGGTATCACAACATTAACAATATTTATTTTCAGGCTAAGCTGCAGCCTGGGCTTTTGATACCAGTAATTAAAGCAAATGGTTCATCTGTTATCATCTTTGCATCCCTGGAGCCAACTGGCTGTGTTCTGAAGCCCTGTATTATCTTTTTTTTTATTGCAGCCTCACGGGAATGGGGGATCAGGCTGATCCACACACACTTTGTAGATCCCAGGAGCAGTGGAGCGTGGCCCAAGCCCAAAGCAGAGCCACGTTCAGGGCAGCCACCTCGCTCAGAGCTTTTCAGCAGCAAAATGAAGAAGCATTAATTGCTCAATGAAAAATTGCTGCTCCAGTTTATACCTGAAACCAGAATTAATAGAAAGACACCAGCAAGGAAGATAACGAGGTCCCCTCTCCAAAACAACCTGTCCCTGGGGAGAGCAGCCTCAGCCTGTTCGAGGTGGTTGGTTTTGCCTTCAGGAGGTTTCAGGCTGTGACTCTAAATAGATTTTAATGCCATTTGCCACGTTTTTGTCTGTCCTGGGAAAGGCGCAGGGAAGGACCTGCTGGAGCCCCGGAGCCACCCTGTGCCCACAGCGATGCCCCCCCGGAGCCCTAGTGGGGAGCAGAGAACCCAAAGCACTTTGGCAGCACACCCTCCACTCCAGGGCCAGGATGGTCCCCGCATCCCATTGCTGCCAGACACCCAGGGGCAGAGCTCAGCTCCCGCTGCCACCGCAGCTCGCCCTCCTCACGCTCCGGGAACAGGGTCAAGAGACCCTGAACACCCCCCAAATGCCCAAGATGCTCAAAGGTTGCCCATGGAATCACAGAACAGCCTCGGTTGGAAGAGACCTGTACGATCACCAAGTCCAACCATGAGCCCAGCACTGCCAATTCCCAAAAAGTCCAAAAGCAGTGACCAGAGCAGCCCTCCCCGTGCCATGACGTGCCCAAGGGACAGTGCCAGCTCTGTACCCGAGCTGGGCGCCAGCTCTGGCTGCTACCACCGGCCTCCCACGGGAGACGTGGCCGTGGGGATGTCACCCACCTCCCGCACAGCTCCGGGATGCTGCAACTTTCCCCATGCGGAGGCTCCCTGCAGAGAGGCGAGGAGGCTGCCAGGGGATCTGCCTTTGGCCGAGCATCCCCGGACCTGCATTCCGACCCCTGTCCCTCCGCAGCGGGGACCCCCAGCACCGCCCCCGGCCCCCCCTGCCCTCCCGGGGGAGAGGAGGGGTGATGCTCCCTTACCTGGCCGGGGTCCGGGCTGGGCTGCGCTGGGCTGGGCACAGCGCGGCTCCGCCGGCAGCACTGCGGAGCGACGCGGGGGCGGTGCGGGGAGGGGACACGGCTGGGACCGGCCCCGCTCCGCTGCCCGCCCCGGGGAGCCGCCCCTTTGCAAAGCGGCAGGGGGGTTAGAGACAGCGGCACCCGCTCTCTGCCCGCCATCCCCTCTCCATCCCTCCCCCTTTCCCATCCTCCCTCCTCCCCAACCCTCTCCCATCCCATCCCCTCCCTCCCCATCCCGGGGGGACACAGCAGTTTTTTGCACACACCCCCCCTGGGAGAGACTGGGCTTTGGGCATCTCCCCCCTCCCTGCCCGCTGCCCCCCACCTGCCTGCACCAGCATCTCCCCACCCGCACGCAGGGCCCCGAAGCGGGGCAGATGCTTCCCCCACGCACCAGCCAAAAGCTGTGGGTGCTGCCCCATCGCTGGGGTTTTGGCCCCGTGCACCCGGGTTTAAGCAGCACAGGGGACCCCACAACCTGGCAGCCTTTGCCCAGGTTAATCCTACAGACCAGCCCTAGCCCCATGTGCAAGCAGGGAACACGCTGCCTCTGGCCAAGCTCTGCGGCGACTTGAGCGCTGCTCGGACCTTCAGGGCAGCACCAATCCTGCCTGCAGGGACAGTTACGGCAGGGAATGGGGCAAGCAGGTGATTCAGAGCACAGAGGGAACCCTGGGGTTCATAAATTGAAAGGGGCAGCAGCCTGAATCCATCCCAGGCACCACCTCACACCCCCTGGCCAGAGACCTCCTGCGCTGCAGCAGGGAGCGTGTGAAGGGTGGAGGACTCAACTCACAGCCAGGAGGGAGTTAGAGCTGGGCTGGGCTGGAGCCCAGCTCACCAACATGTCTCTGTGCCAAGTTCACCAGCTCCACTTGAACCCACTCTCAATATTCCAGCGGGGAACCACAGCACCCTCGGGCTTTCATGGCTTCCCAGCAGATCTCCTGCCAGATGCTCCTGCATCATCCCTCGCCAAGTGAAGTGAGGTGGATGGATCATCTGCTGGCAGGAGGGGATGGAAATCAGTGCTGGCCTCAAACCTCGACACAAGCAGCCAAGGAGGGAAAGTTAATTAAAAAGTTTGATAAAGTGATGCTGTGAGATGAAGCTGAGGGGGTGAGACGTGGCTCTGGGCTGTCTCTGTGAGCAGGAGGGGACCGAAAGGCTTTGAGCAACATTCAGCCATGCCTGAGTCCAGGGGACCAGCACGTTTCTCACTCCTATAGCTGGATTTTATATAAAAGACTTTTAACCAGTCACCAGCAAGCCTTTCAAGAAAATCCTACTTTGATTTCAATTTAAAAAGAAATCCCTGAAGAGCCAGAAATCCTTGAAGGATGGAGCACGTTCCTTTCTTCAGCAAGGCAGGTATTGCACCATTCAAGGTTGAACTTTGATTGGCATTCATCCGGATGCTTGATGGACACCTTCTCTTCCAGGCTTACCTATGTATTTTTATTTAGTGAAAGAAAGCCTCGATTATGCAAAGCAGCCGGAGAGACGAGCGCAGTGCTCTCAGGCTGAGATGTCTTGACACCTTCCCGGGAGATTCACAAAAAGAAAGCAGCATGTGCAGAAATTGGAAAATCAGATCCGAAACCCACTTTCTCGAAAGGAGAAAAGCAACACCTGCAGTTCTCTGTTCCGAGTACCTGGCACTTTCACTCCCCTTTTAAGCCCATCTTCTAAAAATAAAAGAGCCAGTTTGATTTCTGTTGAATTATAAATACATGTTGGCAGTCTGGCATCTCCTGCAGATCAAAGCATGGGAGGTTAATTTATTTATTTCCTCTCAGGTTTATTTTTGCATCCGCAGGCCCTCTCATTCTCCAAGATTTGTGATATTTCCCCCGACGATCCCACTCAGCAGGCAGCAAAACACTGTCCAACCCCAGAGCCATCCTTGGATGGAGCCCGGCCGTGGCGCTCGGCCACGGCACCACACACAGGCAGCTCTGCCCACACGCTCAAGTTCAAGCACAGGGACAAAACTCCCAGAGGTTATTAGAGCAGAGCAGCTTTTCCCTGCTTGAAGCTGCAGAAGCCAGGGCTGGATGCACCCAGAGCACTGCTGCATCAAGTGAGCCTCCACCCTGTGGTACCCACGGTCTTGGGTTTATTGCCACCAGCAACCCCACTGGTTTTGATGGGAATAATTGAGGAATAAAACTGAGTGCATGGCTACAGACAGCCCCAGGCATCAAATCAGCTCCAGAACCAGACCCGGAGGCAGTGGGGCTGGGCTCTGCTTTACCTCCATCTGTCTCCCATCCTTCGCTGCATGGAGCTGGGGATAGAACTGGGGATGGAGGTGGGATGGAGTCAGAGATGGATCTGGGATGGAGCTGGGATGGATCTGGGGATGGAGGTGGGGATGGAGCTGGGATGGTGCCAGGGATGGAGTGGTTTCCCACAGGGCAGCATGGCCACACAAGCACAGCCCGATGGCAGGGCGCTGCAAACACGGCCACCCCAGCAAATTAAAGCATCAAAACCATGGCACGTGCCAGACTGCTGACTCAGCTATCACCACCTCTGAACTGATGTGCGGTTGCTCCAGGAGGAAAAGTCTCCCCTGGTTTTATAGCCCAATTAGTCACATCTAATTGAAGTGCTGGACAGGAGATACAGAGCAGTCAGCCAGCGTCAGGCCCGGGTTATCCCTCCGACGTCTGCAGAGCCAGGCAGCCCCATGGAAAAAAGGAATACGAGCTTTACAAAACATTTCTTCTTCAATATTTTTAATTAGGATTAAAAGCATTCCAGTGGAAATCTATAAACTCAGAGCTCAAGCACACGGAAGCTCAGGGCTGAGTAACAGCTGCTGTCACTGACTCCAGCACCAGGAAAACAAACCAGGAGCACGTCGAGCCCTCCCCTCGCAGTCACAGCTCCAAGCATGGTTGCACGAGTTAAATTAAAATGATTGATGGCAGCTCAGGTGCCCAAGAGAGCATTTTTGGCTTCTGTAAATCACTACAAGCTGAGCTGCTCCCCCCCAAGCCTACCTGGCCGCAGGTCCCAATGGATGCCCTCAGGAGCTCCCCGGGATGTGACAGCAAGAAATCCGTGCCGGCTGTGCTGTAACTCACTGCTGGCTGCCTCAGCACTTCACGCTGACTTAATTACTTGACATGCAAGAGAGATGGGAAAGGACCCACCTCCCAACACCGAGACCCGTCAGCAGCTGCCCAGCACCACTCCTCACCATCAAAACGGGCTTTGGAGAGAGAGGCAGAGGAGAGAAGAGGGAGAGGAGGATGGGGAAGGGGGTGCCCGAGCTCTCCGAGCAGGATGGACCCGCAGCTGAAACCAGGGAGGTTGTGCCTGGTGCTTTGGGAACCAGAGAGTTTGCACCTACTTTATGAAGAGGGCAAAATTCCAAGCCAAGATTAAGGCCAGAGCAGGAGAAAAGCATTCCTTGGGCTCTCCCCCGGGACCTGCACAGGATGCAGACGGATCCATGCTATTTAATTAACACCTTTTCCCCCTCCAGCCCGAGCTCCTGCTGGCTCAGAAAATAACAAGGCAGAAGCCAGAGGAGACATCCTCGATTAATCTCCTTGATTAAAGTGCCAGAATAATGTAAAAAAGAAATTAAAAAGGGAAGGAAAGTAAGTTTTCCCCCTTGTCACTCGATTCGGGTGCCAGGGTGTCACAGGGACACCCGGCTGCTCCGGGAGCTGGGGGTGGGATTTTCCCTTCTGCAGAAGCAGCAGCTGGAGAAACAGAGGAGGAAAAGCACCTTGTGAGGATGCCAGGGCAGTTTTACCCATCCCCTGAGCCTCTCCGCAGCCAGTCAGCCCTCACCAGCCCCATCCTGGCACCGGCCCTGCCAGAGATGCAGGAAAGCATCCATAGCGAGGGGACTTCAGCATCCCACCCCACTCCCACCCATCCCAGGTCCCAGCAGTCCCAGGAGAACATTCCCCCTCCCCAGCCCACTTACCTCCTCTCCCTGGTGCCACCAAGTCCCAAGGAACGCCACGGGGACCCCAGGTCCCTCACCAGCACCCCCATCTCCCCTTGCTGCAGCCCCAGTGGTGGCACAGGCAGGACCTGCACCCCCAGCCCCGCTGGGGTCCTGGCAGCAGTGCTCAGCCCCGAGCTCAGCAGGCCCAGCTCGATCATGTAGGCAGCTCATTACACTCTTTTAATAAGATATGTGCTAGTTTTACATTCATTTTTCATTTCTGATAACGTCCTGTCCCATATAACTGCACTATTATCCTTGGCGAGGTGAGGGGAAGAATATATTTCCTAAAAGACTGCCTGCATTAATTTTTCAGTAAGTGCCATAAAAGATTTAATCTCCAGCTCCTCTTTTGTTAATGGGATTAGTATTACTTATTTACTGATTTAATTAATTGGTGTGTCTGCCACTCAGCTAAATGCAGTGTTTCAGAAACTTACTGGTTTGGGCTGAGGATAACTGGGCTTCATTTCATTTTAGAGACTGCAAAGAGCATGTTATCTGCAAGCTTTAAATTCTTGAAATTATTTCCAGTAGGGCACATTAAAAAGAAGGGAGGAAGGAGCTTTATCTCCTCTTGAATCCCTGAACGTGGAGCACTGGCTGTACAACAGCATTGCCAATATATATTTGCTAACAACAGTTGTGGCTGCTGGTAACACCCTCCAGCACTGGGACGGATCCGCTCCATCCCACGGCGACCGGAGGGACCCACCTGCATCCCACCCACTGCATCCCCGTGCACCCAGCTACCCCACACCCTCTCCAAACGGGGGGGTTTGTTCATTCATCCATCTCCCATCCCCTCTGCAGCCCAGGGTCATGGGGTGCCCGTGGAGGGGTCCTGAGCTGCAGCCCTGGGACTGGGGGACCAGCGCCCCCCTGACACCTCTTCCATCGTTTTATATAGGTCACCCTGTGCTCGGCGGCACGACAGCCACGCTTGCAGCGGGGGAGGTTGGACTTCACACTCTTGCTCTCCGAGCTGCTTTTCTAGGTCACCAACCCACAGCGGTGTGTTAAAATAGAGTCTCTGCACTTCCCATTTCCCACGGCCGTAGGCTGAGCTGCCTGGGCTGCCGCAGCCGCCAGCCGGAGGGGAAGGGGTGCGGGAGGGCGGCTGCAAAGCACACCCCAAACTCTCTCCTCTGGGTACCTGCAGCAAGGCACGGGGTGGGCTGGGGGAGGCAATGCTGCACCCCCAAAATAAGCAACTCCAAGGGCATTGGGGTGGTGCAGCCAGGTGTGCCCATGCATGGGGACATCACCAGGGTGGGTTGGGGAGCCCAAACAGGGAGTCAGTGCCCAGCCCATCCCCATGGTATTGGGTCTCACCTCCGTGACTGAGGATAACCCCCCCACACCAGCCTTTATATCAAGACAGACTGGACACCAGTTCCCAGCTCAGCCTGGGACCTGCAGCCCCCAGCAGTGATTTGTGTTCGATCCGCAATAATTAACTCCCAGCGGTGCCCAGGCAGGCACACAAACCTGGAAACACTCTCCTTCAGAGAGGTGGGCTGCTCCACTTTGAAGCAGAAAAGCATCATCCTGCTCTGATCTCCCTCCCTGGCAGCTTCCAAATGGCAGCTTTACACTCACTCCCCAGCCCAGCTCCAGGACCAGCCCAGACGCACCCGCAGAGCTCAGCTGGCGGCTCCCCCAGCGCTCCCCAGCCAGGGAATTGCCTGCAGACCTGCAGTGGGGAAGCAGAAAGGCTGCTGGGGTGGCAGGGATGGCAGTGCCAGGTCACTGCACCACTTCTCACCGAGGCACTGGAGACACCACGACTGTCCCTGAGCTGGACCAAGGGCAGAAATCACCACTTGGTCTTTTCAAGCAGTGGTGACCATGACCTCTGGTTGTTTCCCCTTCAAGGACTCCCTGGCAGGAGACCCCACTGGGGTCATTTGTTATTATTTCTCTTCCTTTTGGTTCTTAGAATGCTCCTTTTCCTGCACCCCAGGTACACTGCCCAGCCCCTCGTTTCAAGATTTCAACCCAGGAAGAAGAAGGTTCCCTCTTTCAAGAGCAGAAACCAATAATATTTACACCCCCTCAATAACATTTAAAGCCCCCAAAGGAGCCAAGGCTCATTCACAGGGTCATTCCTGCAGTGCTCCAGGATGGAGCATCATCCCCTGCCCCACCGTGCCTGGGGGCTGATGTCCCTGCCCAGCGCTGGCACTGGGGATGAGGACGGGGCTGTAGGGCAGCAGGTTCAGTGGGAACCCCTCCCTTAGCCATACGAATCCACAGCAAAAGTCTTGACAAGTCTGGACAACCCAAAAATCTCTGTTCTTCCCGTGGCAACTGCGAGGTGAAGTCAGCACATGTTAGACTCACACAGAGGGACCTTCTCCAGCACGCACAGCTTGTTTAACAAGCTCCGAGATCGATGCTGCCGTCAAGTCCTGCCCACACGACAGCGCGAGCGAAGCCACCGCTGCAGAGGGGTTCGGCTGTGCGGGCTCCCCAGCACGGAACGAGCTGGCAGGGATGATCCCAGGGACAAATCCCAGCCGGGCTGGACAGCCCCAGGGGAGGCAGAGGGAGCAGGGGCTGTGATTTGGGTCCCTGGGGAGCACCTCAGCATCCCCTCGCACCCACGGGGTGCACACAGCCCAAAGCCACCGGCAACCCCCTCACACGCAGGGCTGGTTTGCAGCTTGTTTTATTCCCAGCGGAGCCTGCGGGAGATCGATCGCCGCTGCCGCTTCGCCTTGAAAAATTAAAGCAGCAGCAGCTGAGTTTCTCACACGACGTGGACTCGGGGCTGCAAGGGGAAAGGCTGCTGGGATGGTATCACAAGGCTTTAACTGTGGAGCTGCCAACTGCCTGCTTGGAGCTCCCAGGACACATGGGGGGTGTATTTACAGCTGCCCTCGCTGCCAGCTTTGGGAAGAAACCCAGCAAACATCCCTTATCCCACGCACAGCCAGGCTGCTCTGCTAAGATGCTCTACTCCCCCAGCGAGGCCACGGAGCGAGGTGGAGCCTCTGCAAACATCCCAGCACCTGGGAAGGGTTGAACCTGGAGTCTCACTGCAGGAATGTTCCCACCAACACCTGCATCTCCCCCACAGGGAAGGGAGAGGGTTTGAGATATGCCAGAACTACTTGCTTTGATCTTTAGTGCTGTGGAGTCTTATTGCTGCTGCTTGAAGGAAAAACAGCCTCTGAGGGCTTTGATATTCCTGAATACACAAACACTTGGGGAAAACAGCACAAAACACTCCCTGGTAGTTAACCTGTGTTCTGTTAACCTGGATAAAGGGTCCTAGTGAAAAACCCCAGGTTCACCCCCAGCATCCTCCCAGGAGGGTGTTTGTACCATTCCTCTTCCAGGAGAAACGTGCAGAAGGTCAGAGAAAGTCACCTGGACCAGACTGACAAATCCAGGTGACCCACGGCCGGGCAGTGGAGATCTGTAGCTCTGAGGGCCCTGCTGAAGATAAAATGCTGCTATGGGACTCACGGCCCCTGAAAGGGGCACACCCCCAAAGGATGCTCTGGCACGATTCCACCGGCGCTGGGCTGACCGTCGGCCACAGGGTCATGGGCAGCGCCTCCCCACCGGACCACAAGTGCAAACCCTGACCTGAATTTCCATGCCAAACCTGACCCCAGGTTGCAGTCCTTTCCCAGAGGATCAGATCTGGGGGGTTTGGTGAAATCGATCTTTGCTTCAGCAGACGCAGCCAAGGTCAGAGACGGATGCTCCCCTCCCACCACAGCACTGGGAAACTAAAAGATATAATAAACACATTCTATTTGGACCAAGAGATAATTAAAGAAGTGGAAGTGACTGCAATAGCCACAGCCCACACCCAGCCACGGAGACTTGGCCAGAGGCAACACAATGCCCCTGGAGCAGCTGGCAGCACCAGGAGAAGGCACCCGTTAGTGCCAGCACCGCGCTGGCTGGCGGATCAGCAGTGACAGACCAGAGCTCTGCACGTCCATGGAGATTCACGAGCTGGTGCTTCCAGGTGAGAATCCAGCCCTGCCTCTGCATCCCTGCTCAGGAAGTGGCAGGAAGGAAGGAATTCAGCTGTGAGGAGCAGCTGCCTGGGGCTGAGCACACAGAAATTCCAGCACCAAAGGTTGGCACCAGTGGAAGGATGGCATGGATTGGCCTCGTAAGAAAAACTTCCTCCATCCCAGTTATGTTCTCCTTACAGAAAGTCAGGGCTGAGCACAGTGAGATGCCATCCAGGCTTGCATGGAGCGGGATGGAGAGGTGTCCCACTGCCCTGCAGCCCCCTCCTCTCCTCTGTGTGTCCCCACAGCCGGTCTGAAAGCCTCTGCAGAAGGAAGAGTGGGATTGCTGGATGTGGCCACCTCTTGCTGGCGATCACCAGAGCAAGAGCTGAGCAGCCTCTTCCCCGCTGGGGAAGCAAAGGGACTTACACGTCCTCCTTAATTGGTCAAAAGCGGTGGCTGTAAATCTGTGGCCGTGCTGCAGCCCCAATGACAACTCAGGGACACCTCGGCCACAGCTCCGACACGCGGCGGCCGGTGCATCCTGATGGGTGGCCTAAATCTCTCTCCACATCCCCCTCCAGCTCCGCACGGCCCCGGGCGGGAGGTGACCCAGTTGGGGACACACACATCCCCCAGAGCCTCGGGGCTTTGGCAAAGCATCCCCGGTGCCAGGTCCTGCATCCATGCCTGGCTGTCCCCAGGGTGCAGGTCAGGGTAGGGAGGGTGACTGTAACCACACTGCAGTGGCACGTGCCACCGTGCCACCGGGCTTAGAGCCCTGACCATGCACAAAAAGACCCAGCCTGTCCCAGGTAGCAATAAAAAGACCTTAAAATCCCCCTGGATGAATCTCAGGGACACCCCTGCCACCGCCTGAGCCCACGGAACTGTGCCCACAAATGTGCCACCAAAACCTGCCTGTGATTTGCAATTCAGAGGATCAGATTTGGGTGTTTTGGTGAACTCAATTGCTTTTCCTCATCCTCTCCTGCTGCCGTGGGTCCCCACAGCACCCCGTGCAGCTCCTCGTCACTGCGTCCCAGCACCCCAGGGTGGCACCAGGGGCAGGCAGGACCGAGCGGCGTGGCTGCGCTCGGTGGCTGCTGCCAGCACCGCCGGATCAATAATTTTTATCTGCATCATTATGTGCCTTTGCAGTGAAATAAATTAGAGGCACAGGACATGGAGCAGCCAGCGTCGGGGCTGTGCTGTGCTGTGGGACAAAGCACGCAGTGCTCTCCCCAGGTGACACATGCCATGTGTCTCAGCAGCTCCCTCCCAGGACTGGGATTTTCAGAGAAATGTCACCATGGATGGGGTGAGACACAGCACACGTCACTGTGGACTCTGGGTGCAGCAAGAGCCTGGGGAGAAAGGCTTTAAGGTGCTGGCACACACAGTCCCCATCCCTGGGAGTCCCCTGGGGAGGGTGGCAGGACCATGCTGGGACATGTCCCCAGAGGACAGCTCTGAAGAATGCTCGTCCAGTCCAGTTCACAAGTGGAAAGCCAAAAGTGTGATGGCACCCAGGGCAGGTACTGCTGTGAAGTGCCAGAGCTGTTCCCAAGGGCCTTTCCCCTGGCAGACGCTCTGCTCCGCTCCTCACCCCAGCAGAAAGCAGGGATGGGGTGGGAGACATCGCTCCCTCCCTCTGGCACGGAGGGTTTGCATCAGGATCATCCCCCAGTGATGACTCCTGCTTCATGCCCTACAGTCACTGAACGCATCCCAGAGGGACCCAGCACCAGGGGACCGAGAAGCAGAGCTGACCCAGAGATGATCTTGGCACCATCCCACGATGCCCACGGAGCGCAGCCCTCCCCGCCGAGCCGAGCCGAGAGGTTAAACACAAACTCATCAGCTGCCCAGATCCAATCTCTTCCAGTGATTTAGTTCTCTGCTATCAAAGCTGGCTTATAAAAGAAAGAGGTTTCCTTTCAAGAACTGTCACAAATTCATTACAACAGTGACCAGCAACCCTCAAACCAGAGCTCTGCCACGGTGCTTGGGGCAGAGCCCGCGAACGCTGGAGCCAGCGGTGCTGGGTGTAGCTTTTGGCCAACCTGCACCTGTGTCTGCATCCAGGTGGTTCAATTGCCACGTGGAAGAAAGCACAGGTAAAACTAATAGAGAGGAAATTGAGCTCCAGTGGAGGGGGCAGGCCAGGACACACACAGCATCGATAACCTCCATCGAGCTGGCAAGAGGCAGGAATCCTGCCAGGGAAATGGGTGGCTCCGGTTTTCTAATCGGAGCTGATGGGGACAAACCAGGAGATGGGGACTTTGCAGGGGAGATGAGGGTTTTGGTGCATTAGCCCATGGGACACAGACCCAGCCAGGTCCACTCCTCTCAGCCAGAGAGACCAGCACAGGCTGAGGGGTGTGAAGATGAAGCAAAGAGCATGAAGGTGACAGCAAGGACCCAGCAATGAAGGTCTGAGCCAGCAATGGCTCTGGTGATGCTCACTGCATGACATCCTCAGCTTCCCTGGCCCAGGAGACCAGCGACCTCCTGCATCCCCAGCTCCCCCAGCTTTTAAAGTCTCCCCTGACCTCTCAGCTCCTCGCTCCCTTCACCCTCAGGGTCTGACTGTGAAGGCTCCCTCTGCGCAGCCATGACCCTAAGGACCAGAAGAAGAAGAATGCAGGTTTAATTCCATCCCTGTCCCTCAGCCAGGTCCTGATCTCTCGACACCAGCATCAACCCAAAGCCACTTCCTTCACCTCCCTGGAGCTACTCCTCATTTACCTCAGCATAATTGATATTCTGGCTCGTTAGGTTTTAATGCAGAGCTTCGAGAGCTTATTTAAAATTCATTGAAGCTTACCCGCTCAAAAGGATTTAAGACCCAAAAAAAAAAATAAAAAAATAGCGTGTTTGTGGAATTCTGCAAAGCCCCAAAGACAGAAGGGCTGAATGTCTCCATCTGCTCCGCAGTGCAGCGGGAGCAGGGCTGTAGTAAATCAAGCCGGGGTGACGCAGCGATCCCTCCCGCAGACCGCCTCGGCAGGCTGCCAGCACACACCGTGGGCCAGGGGTGGAAAAACCCCCGTGCTTCTGCCCAGTGTCCCCCAAAGAGGGAGAGCCTCAGCTCTGGGCTGGCAGGGGTGGACACTGCCCCAGTTACAGGCAGGGAGATGGAGAGGACAAGTGGCCTCTTGTCTGCTCGAGCATCCCTGGAGCGGGAAGGACCTTCCCCATCCCTAATTCCCACTGAGTCCAAGAGCACATCCCAGGAGAAGCTGCTAAATATTCCAGCATCAAGAAAGACATGACAACAAGCAAAAGGGGAAAGCAAGCTGGGTTCTTCTACTGTTTGATTTTCCTTTTTCCTTTCTTTTCTATTTATCCCCCAGCCTGTGCTGCCACCCCCCTTATCTCCCAGCACCCATCCACGAGCAGCTCGCACGCAGGCACCGAACGCAGATGTGGTTATTTATTGTCCCATCAACCTGAGGACAAGGGAAAAACATTCCTTGACTCTTAATGCCAAATAAAGTCATTTCCATTCGAAGGGGACGTCACAGGGGACAGATCTCCTGTGCCACTGGGCCATGCCAGTGTCATTTTGGGGACCCACATCAGGCACTGGTGCTTTGCAAACCAAGGGGGCAGCCTGTCCCCCACCCACGGGGAGCAGCGGTCCCCTCTCCCAGCGAGCTGGGACACCTCTCATGTCACACAGCCATCAAATGGGGGCTTAAAGGTTGTAGCAGAGGTGGGTGAGAGGGTGGAAAAGGATATTTAAAGGATGTTAAAAGCCCTGAAGGACCGTCACAGGCTCTGCACCTTTCTCCCAGCTAAACTGCTGGGTGAGGCTGAAGCATTTCTTCCTCCTCTTCTTTCTTCTTCCACCTCAAAAGAAAAGAAAAATAAGAGGGGAACAAAGCAAGTGCATATTTCAGAGCAAATCACTTTAAAAGCGCACTTAAAACTCTCCCGGCGCAGTTTGAGCGATGTAACACGTCCTCTCAGAGGAGATGGGGTTTTTTCTCCCCCAGGAAATGATGCACTAACAGCTTTCCAAATGCACCACCTGAGGATCATCCACAGGCATCAAAACACCTCCCAGAGGTAGAGGCTGTAGGATGTGTTTGTCACCAGCTCCCCTGCTGCACCCACACACCCACCACAGTGGGCTGAGCGATGGGGATGCAGTTGCCCCCCAGCACCTCTGGACACAACGTCAGGTTCTTGTGCTGTTCCCCCTCCCAAAATTTGCACATCCATCAGCTTTCCAAAAGCTCCACAGAGACACCAAGGTCCAGCTTCAAGCACCTCCCCCCAGGGCTGCTCCCAGTCACCACAGCCCCTAAATACCAAGAAAGATCCACAAAGCAGATTTCAACCGAGGAAAGCAAAGAGAGAAACAAGGAGCAGCACAGAGGCATTGTTTACATTTGAAGTCCAAGTTCAGCTAACGAGGGCTTGGCCTTCCAGCCTCTCTCAAGGCACCTAAAGCAGCAGGCAGGTGCTGGAAGCCCTTCCAAGGCCCTCTGAAAGGATGCTGCGGGTTTGTGCATCGGCTTCTCAGGTTGCACTCGGACACAGGGAAGTCTGAACTGGCAGAGTCTCACCCACACCCCCCCTCTGCTTTAAAAGGGCTGATAACACAAAAACTGGAGATGCTGGTGAGGCCAGCCAGCTAGGGGAGAGAATTTAATGAAGAGAGAATTGGACAAGGCTTAGGGATGTTTACTTAATTATTTAAAGAGATGCAGAGCAAGAAATTCATAAAAGCCTCGCTCAGAAGGCAAGCATCATCAGGCTTTAAAAGTTGTTTGGGTTTTTTTAAATGCAATATATAGAACTAGGTAGTTGCCAGCAGCTAAATTAGCAAATGAGAAAAAGCAGGGAGAGGAACCAGGGCTGGGAAGGAACCTGTGGTCCCCCTCATTGAGCCCGACCAGGTGGGGTAGGGAGAAACCCAAGCATGGGCTGAGCCCTGTAATCGACTGATGGGCTGGAAGGGCTGATGGTAATGCAGAGAAATTGGGTTTATGTCAAATGGAAGAGGAAGAATGAGATGATGCATTTGTGCCATAGTAGGATGAGACATTTTGCATTGCAACACAAACTAAAATAAACCAATAAATAAAGATTCTTAATGCCAAACTTTTTAAAAATCAGCAAGAACTGGAGCAATAGAATCACAGAGCAGCCTTGGTTGGAAAAGACCTCTCAGCTCACCCAGTCCAACCATTAACCCAGCACTGCCCAGTCACCACTGCCCCATGTCCCTCAGCACCACATCTACACAGCTCTGAAATCCCTCCAGGAGGTTTTAAGGAGCTGCCAAGGAGTTAGTTCTATTCCTTTTTTCTTTCAAGTCCTTTTTGAAAGGCTACTTTAAATGACAGCCACGTTATTTGTTTCCTCGTACGTTAAAACAGCCCAACGTCATCCTCCAAACCGCTGGGCTGACATTGAAGCTGGGCCCAACAAAGGAAGATCTGAAACAGGACTCCCTTAACGAAGAAGCGAAATGTAATTAGTGCCAATCAGCACGCGTTTACAAAAAGCGGATTTCATTAAACCAACCTGAGGGTTTCTTTTTTTATGAGATTCTAAAATGAGTTTCCCGACGGGACGTTTGGCGCAGCGGCGGGTGACATTCGGATGAGGTTGGAACGATGTAAAAAGCAACACGGAACGTGTTAAATGTCTGAACAGCTGGCTGAGACACAGCTGCCCAAATGGCAGGCGAAGGAAGGAGTCGCCGCTGATGGGGACGCTCTGCGGGCTGACGAGTCGCTAAATAACGAGGGTTAATCACGGACGCAGGGAAAGCAGTTTTACAGCCGGGGTAATAGCAAAGCTCAGGTCAAAACATTCCTCATGGCCTTAAAATCCATGAGTGGGGGGGTTTCCATCGCCTCCCACCCTCGATGCCAAGGGTTCAAACAGGGCTCCGTCCTCCACGCACCCACTGTGCCCGCTGGTCGTTATTTTCCACGCTGGGTTTGTGCTCCAGCTTTTTAGTCCTCTCCTGGGAAATCAGTAGAAAGCTCTGCAACAGGCAAAAAATAAATAAAAAAGGACAAAGACCTGGGTTTTTGGTGAGGGTTTTGGTAGTTGCCACGTGCTGGTTGGACAGCATAGGGGATCCATACCAACCCTGGCATCTCTTGCCCCATGGCAGCAAGGGCGGGACGTGGCAGAGCCCACACTGGGCACTGCTGGGTTTGGCCCTGGACATTCTGATCCCAACACATTTCCCCTCCTGGAGAGGGCATAGGGCTCACCAAGCCCCACCACCCCACTGGGACCAGCTCACCCTTTTTTCCTAAATCTCAGGTGTTAGGAAACCTCCTCCCCCCATGTGGAGGTTCCCCAAGGTCACCAGGCTTGGGGACAGCACTCCCTGGAGATGCCATGAGCACAGTCCAGCCCAAGATATGGACTCATCACCACCCAAAGCAGTCGCTGCCACACACAGAAGCCCCAGCTTCAGTCACTCTCCATCACTGCTAATTACTGCAGGGGACCTTCTGCACGCACACGTGCTCCCCTCCAACAGTATCTCCATGGGAAGGACGTGCCGAAGCCCAGAGCCATCGTGCTGGCTGGCTGCCACCCCCACCTCCTTGTGAAGTCCCTTTACAACCTTCACCAAGGTGGGGGGAAAGTCACCGCTCTGCTCAGCACGGTTGATACCTGCAAAGCTCTGTCTGCCACCCTCAGCCACGGAGGGGGAGGGGAGTGGTGGTTGTAGGGCTGTCCCGGGGACATCTTTGGGGTGAAAAGCAGCAGGACAGGGACAAAAGCAGAGCCAGAGCCCCAGAGCTGGGAGGATTTCACATCAGCCCCAGGGTGACAGCCACACGAGCCACGTGCAGGGGCTGCCCATGGGACCTGGGTGGCAGGGTGGCCACTGTCCTGTCTGGCCTTGTGGTGGCTGAAGGTGACAGGGAGGTTTGGGAGGAAGCAGGGAGCTGCAGGGAGCAGCCAGGCAGGGGTTGGGTTTAGTGCAGAGGGGCGAGCACCTGGCTGAGCCCTGGTGCCCGAGGGTGGAGGTTTGCACCCAAAGCAAGCAGCTCCTGCTCAGCATCCGTCCCTGCCAGCCCGAGAGCTGCATCACGGGGAGTGGAAAAGCAAGGTCTGTGCTTCTGGGCATGCAGAGGCACCTTCCTCCCCAGCCTCCACTCCTCTGCAAAACCTGCACGTCTCCGGAGGGGCGCAGGCGGGGAGGCAGCCGCTCCTCCCGGCGCTGATGAGCCCTTTGGTACCCAGCCCGCGCGCTCCTTTACCTTTGGGCAGGGACAATAGGACAGCCCGAGCCGGCTGGCTGCTGCAAATGTCACCTCTTTGGAGAGGAGGACAGGGGGTGGCCGCCGTGCTGCGGCTCATCAGCGCTCTTGTCTGGAAGGAGCCGTGAGAGGAGGAGGAATTAATCCTGGGAGCTCAGATGGTGCCTTTGATTTTGGAGCCCTGGAGCATCCGCCAGCCCCTGCGCTGTGCGGCGTCCGGGAGCAGCAGGGATCCAGCAGCATTCCCATGGCAATTCACCCCCGTCCTCGCATCGTCCCTCCCTGGCTCTGCCCATCCCAGAGACCTGTCACAAACTGGAACTGATTTCTGCACACCCACAAACCTGTTAGTGACAACCTGAGGCTGGAACCTCCCGACGGCTCAGGACCGCATCTCCTCCCCACCGTGCTCCAGCCACAGCCAGCCTGCTCGTGAAGCCCAAACACTCTCATTGCTCCTCCCTGGGGAGTTCTCCACTCGGACATCATCCTCCAGGTCATCTCTGGAGGAGATGCTGTGGCTGCCGGTGGTCCTCCCCCACCTGAAGGACACGTGTCACATCAGGCTCCCGGTCTGATGCTCAGAGACACAGAGGCTCCAGAGCAAACAGAACCTGTTAGTTGAGGCCTCCAGAGATGACTCAGACTCAAGGGAGGACACTGCAGGATGCACACCACAGCCTCCATCCAAGCACTCTGACTGCAATGACCAGAAATGTGCTGTTTGCTCCACCACGGCTGCATTTACATGCTCTGCTTTCACCGCAGGGATGCTCCTGAGGAGAAGTTGACCTGAACGCTGCAACGCAGAGAGTCCAAGCAGAGGATGTGGCACTGGAGCAGAAAGCCACACGAGAATGGCCAGAAACCATCTCCTTGAGGGGAGGGAGAGGCAGCACACGGGATGTGCCCAGTGCTGGACCACCCTGTGATGCCGAGGGTCTCAATACCCCAAAGCAGGAGCATCCTTCCTATTAGCCACTGGGTTTGGACCCAGTGGGACACACAGCAGAGACCAGGTGAGCCACCTCTCCACCCACTGATCCCTTTTGGGAACTTCCAGTGGTTCCCAGGGACCTCTCCCACCCCCTTATCACAGACCCTGAATAACAAACTCGCACCAACAGTCTCCTTCAGTGTAAATTATTCCAAGTTGTCTTCTATGTATAAAGCTTCCCTCCAGCTCACTGTATTAATCTGTGCAATTAATTAGGCGTCTGCCAATTAATTTTTAAACATCATTTTAGTTTAGCTGAAGGTGAGGTGGGGATTTCCTGTAAAATAAAAGGGGGGGCAGGTATGGAAAAGCAAGTAAAGCCCTAACCAAGGGAATGATGAAAGGCAGGCTGGCACCCGGGCCCTCGGAAGACACGGCTCTGCAGTCAGCTTGGATCACACATCTCATCCCTAACTGCAAAATCATCAGCAGCATCACCACAGCATCATTGCAAAGTCAATAACTCGAAGACAGAGCATTACTTCCACTTGCTTCATCATCACTTCTCCCCCCGAAAGCAAGCTGAGAGCATTCTCGGGTGAGAGAAAAAGCATTTTGTCCTCATCTTTGCTTCGGGGAGGAACCTGATGTGGCAGCGGGAGACCGTGGCTGTTGGGGTGGAGAGCAATTGTGTCCCCAGCCAGATGGGCTCACGGTAACTGTGACTGGTGAGAGCTTCACCGCTGGGGGAACGGCGTTTCGCTCAGCGAGGTACAGACAGACAAGCCCCGAGAGCCCCATGCGGGCACAGAAATCATCCCATTTCCCCATCACTGGTGGGACCCGAGGGCACAGGGTGCCAGGGTGGTGCCATAGTCCCTTTTCTGTCCCTCATG
This sequence comes from Podargus strigoides, assembly GCA_028020825.1. Lineage (NCBI taxonomy): Eukaryota > Metazoa > Chordata > Aves > Caprimulgiformes > Podargidae > Podargus > Podargus strigoides. The sequence goes on along the minus strand of CM051637.1, from coordinate 14,499,590 downwards.
AGCTGCTAAATCCACGCAAAGAAGCCCTTGTCACATCCACCACAGACAGGACGAGGGGATGGGCCACTGCGTAGGAAACTGAAGCAGCTCCGGAGGATGGAGCTGACCTGAAAATCCAGACGAGTGTCTAAAGACAACCCAGTGGCAGCCACAGCTCAGACCTGTGTCCCTCGTGGTCACACACAGCTGCACTCACCCAGAGCCCACCCAGAAAGGCTCAGGCAGTGGCTGGTAAGAGCAAACCTGCCCTTACAGATCCCACCACAGCACAACGGGGCAGACACGAGCCACACTGACCTTTACAAACCTGCCCTTTCCAGCCCATCTCCCGCTCTCCGGCCGCAGCCAGCGTGGGACATGGATCATCATTTACCACCAGGACTGGGGAGGGAAGGGAAATGGAAGGGTGCTGTGAGCAGGCAGCTCGTGGTCCCATCTCCGCTCCCCATTTGTCATCGCAGGAATAATCAGAACGCGAAGCCGGCTGTAACGATCCAGCCTCGCCTGAAACCACGCATCGCTGGCAGCGGCTTCAGTGCTGCCAGCTCAAAGGCAAAGCTCTGCTTCCCCAAGCTTCCTGCAGATCAGTGTGAGTCCCCACCCCACGGCACCGAGCAGAGGGACCCCCCCAGGATGCTCGCTGCGGGCTGCTGAGGAGCGCAGCCACGACCGTGCTGCTCCCCTGAATGGGGGAGGTTAATTACTGTGATCCAAAACATCCAGGGGGAAAAACGGTACACCAGATATTACCAATTAATCCAGAAATCCAAACATCACAACCACTGCAATGAATAGGATCCCACACTTGAGCCAATTCCCAGTCTGGCAAGAGGCGGCCGTGCTGGGAGGGAGGGAACCTGCAGACCCGCCGGAGCGGCGGATCCCGGCCCCAGCTGGGGATGCTACGGGGGGTCCCACCCAGAGTCGTGCCAAAATGAAGGTGACAATGCTGACTGGAGAGCTCGAGGGGGTCTCCCACCTTCAAAGCTACGCCAGGGTGTTCACACAAAGCTTGTCCAACCTCCAGCAAGCCAAACCTGCTCACAATGGCACCACCACTGTCCCCAGTCCTGTGGGGCTGTGCTGTTCTGCACCACTCCAACCACACAGGCTTTAAACTGGGAGAGGAGCTGATCCTGTACCACCCTCCCTGGTTACAGTGGGCTGTGAACCACGCCACAACCACACCAAGGGTGTCACTGCATGCCAGAAGGGGAAAGCACGGCGCATGGAGGACACCCCCTCTGCTCCACATCCCCATCTCCCAAGAGGAGAACACTCCCCCTAGCAGCCACTTTGCTCCTTAAGCCACCTGTTGGTCCTCACCCCCAGCGCGCAAGCGCAGCTGTCGAGCGGCACAGTGTAACGGATACGATGTCAAGAAAAATTAAATCAAATGTCAGGATAAAATTCCAGGGGGGAACATACTTTTATGATTCATAATGCCAACCAATTATGGCGGTGACAGGCCGAGCCGCAGTATTTTATCATGCCCAGCAGCCTGGAAAGGGAGTTGTGCAAATGGGCTCATAAAGGATCCTTTAACAAACTTGGCGGACGTCGTAACGATCACGAGCACACACTTCATTTTTCAACATCAAATGACAAAAAAAAGGCAGGCTGGCACTCGGTGTGTGCCAGAACTGATGTATTCCCACGGGAAACACTCCAGGGGCTCCACCCGCTCCGCTGCTCGAGGTCTCTCCTTCCTCCCACCACCACCACCACGGGCAGGGCTCAGCATCCATCCTAAACCCACCACGGACCTGTTCACTTCCATCAGCTGGCATGCTCCAGCGCCGCTCGCTTTGGGCACCGAGACAGCAAACCGAGGTCACGTTTCCGTCGGAAACACAAAGCAATTTAATATCTCCACCAGGTACAAAGCATCGCCCTTGGTGCTGCCTGTCCCTAAAGTCACAGCAGCTGATGTGATCGCCCCGACGCAGCGGCAGGGAAGCGGCGCTCGCACAGTCTAGCGAGCCCAAATGGGTTTTGTTTCTGCACCACGTTTACTCCCGGTGTCACAGCGCGGTGGCAGTGGACACAGCCTGGTGGGAACCTGGCTGATGCCAACCCAGGAGATGGCAGCAGAAAACCCACACAGCCTCCGGGTCAGGCTGCAACGCAGCACCTGAAAAAACCTCAAAAAACCTCCGGAGAGCGAGGCTGGATGTACCAAACACAGCAGAAGAGCACACAGGGCAGCATTATTTTTAATCCCTGGGACAACCACGCTGAAAAGCAGAGGGAAATCTCAGGAAGGAGAAAGCTTCCCACACTGGAAGTATTTGTGTTAAATATTTGCATCCTGGAGATACAAAAGGAAAAGCAAGCTGCCACCAGCCGGGTCCCTGAGGATGTTTCGGATGCTTTCCAGTCCTGGTAATAAAATATAATTCCTGGCTGGTCCAGCAGCATTTCGGAGAGGTGTTTAATTGGCTCTTACTGCAGTAGCTGCCCAGCACCCTGCCAGGATGGGACAGTTAATGAAGCAGGCAGCAGCTGCTCCTGCTCCACTTGCAATAACAATGGGGTCGTAGGCGGCAGCGCCACGCCACCAGCTCAGCGGCCATCGCACCCCGGCCACCCGCCCCGCTGCCACGGGGACCACGGCGAAGGGGTTCGCCTCCCTCACCGAGCCGGAGCAGGGTGGCAAAGCCACATCCCCAGGGCCCGCTGGAGCAGAAGCCCAGGTGGCAACAGGTTGCCCTTCCCACCGCTGCTCCACGTGACGGGGCACAGAGCATCCCTCCTGCTCCGCATGGTGACTTCACCTGGCCTGCTCCTCTACGAGGAGCAAAAGCAAAGCCACCAGTGAAACAGGGCAAAGGCAGCTGTGCTTCCAAAGGGACCGGCACCTGCAGGGCACAAGCCAGTGATCTCAGCAGGTTTTAGCACCATACTACAGCCTTTGGCCCTCCACACACCTCCAGAAGTGTTCTCAGACCCCACAGAGACACCCCTGGGCATCCTCCACACCCTTCCAAATACACATCCCCCCTTCCCAGGGGCTGGCTGGCCTCGAGGGTCACCCCCAGCCACCTCACAGGGACCACAGACCCCCCAGTGCAGCACGGCCAGGCAGCCAAGGAGCCCCCGAGGGCCCCATATCGATGCTGTCCCACTGCCACATGACACAGCACCCCAGTGGCCTTAAAATAAACTTCCCCTCCTTTCTTATGCATGATTAAGTTCCTCCCGAAAGCGTGTCTGCGTGTGCACGCACGTGTGTACACACACGGGCGCTCCCCGCCGCGCCGGCACCGCAGGCAGCAGCGCACTCATTATGTTTTAAATAAAGCATTTCTAAAATCTCTCGGAATTTAGCAACAATTGCCATGGATACCAATCACTGAAATCCCTCTGTTACTATGGCAACACCTTTCCCATCCTGCCTATTTATCCTGGAACTGACACACCACTTACCGTGAGTGATAGGAAGAGAATTTGAAAGCACCCTTCCCTAAGCGCACGGAAGCATAAAAATCCTGAGTGAGGAAATAACTATTAATAGAGATAAAACGGCTACGACGCGGATCAGCCCCAGGCTGATGGTCCACGGGGCGCGTTCTGTGCCTGCGCATCGCTGCTGCACGCCGAGGACCACGCGAACGGAAGGCAGCCCCCAGCAGAGGGGAAGGCAGGCAGGGTCAGCAAGGCTCAGTGATGGAAAACACAGACATGCTCCAGAATTTTTTTGCACGTTTAACGCTCAAATCATTACCACCAGAGCCTGTAAGGGTGAGACTGTGCTCACCCTGTCACCCTCCTGTCCTACAGCTTAAGGCAGTGATGCTGACCACGACAGCAAAGGTAGTGGGCAAGACAAGGGCTCCACCCTCCATGAAGAGGAGGATGCACTACCATTAAGACTGTGTATGTCATCCAAAAGAGCTTCATACTCAACGGGCAAGCCCTCGCTACGGGGAGTGGGACCCCAAGTGTTCCTTCAGGAGGGAGGGAGCACGGACTGGCACAGTGAACCACCCTGAGGACACAGGTACTTGCTCTGCGGGGCAGTGACAACGTGCTGGCTCCATCCCTTGGTTTTCATGGCAGGCATCGAGTACTTGGAGAGCAGCTTCACATTTTTCTCATGCCTCCGATCAAAGCATCATGATCCAGACTGAGTCCATCCAGTGACCTCTGCCTGGAAAGAGCAATTTGAGTAACAGAGTCTACTGCTTTCTCATGTTATGCAGAAATGCATCTCCGCACTGGAAGTGACCGCTCAAAGCCTTTTGATTGATTTAACTGAATTCCTGGAGCAGATTGTCCAGACGCTGGCATTGCTATGCAGATCTAGGCCTGGGAAATGGACCAAAACTAATAGAAATTCAGTGCAGGCACTAATGATTTGTACAGTTATGAGCTGCTATGAATCAAAAGGTTAACTTCCAGGCAGATCCTTGTGGGAGAACCCTTCGAGATTGATTTCAAACTTCGAGTATTTAGGCAAATCTCTTTATTAGGGGACAAGGGCAGCCTCTGCATCACTGAAATGGGGAGCTGAAGGCTACAGAGAGGTTCCTGCAGGACACCTGCAGGGATGGCAGCGTGAAGTGATCCAGCGTGGATGCTGGGGAAGCGCAGCGCTTCCCTGAGCTCATGAGCCATGAGGAATGTGAATCGACTGCAACGTGCAGGAAGGGCATTAATTACAATAATGCCAGTCACTGTGATTAACAGGAGGGCTGCAGGGGACTGGGGGAAGGGGAGCAGACTGCACAGCAACACAACACACCGAGCACTGCAGTCGAGAGGGGTGAACCTCGAAACACACGAGGCGGCCGTGGCTGTGCGTAGGTCTGCACCCACCACACGGGCTCCAAGGGGCACCAGCTCCCACGGGTGGCCACATCCACACAGACTGAGCCAGAATGGCTGCAGTCAGGCAGGAGCTGAGGTCAGGCTGAGCTGAAACAGTGAGCACAATCCATCTTCACTACGAGCCAGCCCTCAACCTGCTCTGCACACCCACCCAGCCACCGGGGAGCACAGAGCCATTCCTCTCTCAAAAGGCCGCTCACCCGCTCTATAAATACAAAACCTCAAAGGCACGAGAGAAAGTGAGATGAAGCAGTATGAAAAAGCCACCACTTACATATTATGGCTCTCTCCCGTTCGTTACACGGCACTTTATATCCCTTCAGCTATCACTCGTAGCTGTAAATATACACAGGACCTTCACCAGGCTATAAAATTAAAGATCGCGGCCAGAAAAAACAATAATAAACAAAGCTCAGACAGAGGGCTACTAAATAAAGAGACCAGAAGGAATCACAGCATCTTCCAGCCTGATTTCCAGCACCAGAGAGACCAGAGAGTTCCTCCCCCTCCCGCTTCACGTCCAGTGACACAAATAAGGAAGCCAAGAAAAGCACCGGCACAAGAATCCCAAGATCTCTCCTCCATTAGGAGCAAACATGCACATAAGTCAAGGAAAACAGTGAGCTGTCAAGATCACACTAAAAATGCAGCAGCCCCTCCAATACTTGGAGGTATTAATTGGGAGAGGTGGGGGTTTTTTTCCCCAAATCCAACGTTTTGATGTGTGAATTGTTATGCAGAGTCTTGCTCCGTGGGGAAAACAGGAAGGAATCAGCATATTAAGAACCCTTTGAAGGTATCTTCCCTAACCATTACAAAAGAAAAGGGAAAAAAATAAAAGAATAGATATATATTTGAGGCTTGGGCCCCAGCTGAAGGCAAGGAGGACTGCAGAGCCTTTGAAGGACAAGCACGACGGGCTCAAGGGCGGTCCCAAGCGAAGGGACGAGCACGTGGAGGCTCAAGGTGCCACACACAGGGACACGAAACAAGAATTGCTGCCCTGAAAACAGAGCTCGAGCTGCACCAGCTCTGCCAGGAGAGATGTGCTGGCAAACCATTCTCTTTGGAAGAGCAAAGGGGCTGACTGAAGGACACCTTCATTTGTCCTGCCCCGTTCAGCTCGTCCCGCTCCAGGATCGGAGCGGCACGCTGGCCACACCTGGCCACGGAACAGGAGGCAGGTTTGGAATTCACCTGAACACTAACGGCCTTGGGGCTTGTACTGAAGAAATGTCAGCCCAAGTTTCAAGGTTTTATGGAGATAAACTTGTCCTCGAACACCACCCGAGCATCTGGGTTTGTACCAGCACCGAGAGCGCGGTGAGAACACGTTCTACTCGTGTGTACCTACACAGGGCAGGCAGAAATGCAACAGGGCCACCTGGGAGGTGCTGCAAGCGTCACCACATCACTCTGGCTTTCAGTCTTTGCCAAAGCTGCCACACTGGACCAGTCCCCCTCCCTCCACAGCCCCGAAACAGACTACGAACCCATCGCTGTAGGCAGAGATGGATGCAGACCCATTAGACACATTCATAAAAAAAAAAAGAAAAAAATAAATCTTACTCTGAGGATAATCGCCTTAAAACCAAGCTGCTCTACATAGCTCCTGTCCTCATTTGGATTCAGCTTGGATGTGAATCCACACAGCCCTCGACCACAGGGCTTTGCCTCCTCCCTGGCATTTCAGTAGATTATCTCCACTCATTGCCATCGCCTTGAGATTAAGCTTGTTTTACTCCAAATTCAGCTGATATTTGCTCCGTGTCCAGGCGCCGCTGCTCACGTTGCCTGTGTCACAACACAGCATTTATTTCCCACAGTGGCAGGGTGGCTCAGCTGTAGTTGTACCACTCGGCCCCCAAAGCAGGATCAAGGGGAGAGCCACCGCTTCGAGGAACCTTCCCTTGAATTAGTGTTAGTGAAGCCACTCGGGCTGTCTGGTTGCTGGGAATCAGTAACAGCCACAACATGCCCAGTGGGAACACTCCCAAGGGCTTTAAGGAAAAAAAAAAGCAGTATTAGTGGACCCAAAATTAAACTGATATGCAATACTTTGGGGCATGTGTATGCTTTTCTGCTCCCAGCCTAGAGAACAGGTAGGACATTACATTTTTGGCAGTGTCTAGCTCCAAGTGCTACAGAGCCAGAAATTTGGATAGCTTTTGAAGTACGGTAGCAGCAGCTGGCAAAAGGGAGCCTGGGGTGCAACACAGCTCCTGCTCAAAGCACCAGTCCCTCCTCTGAGTCACTGCGTGGTGCTGGCATAAAAGGATCTCAGGAAAACAGCAGAGCCCCAAAGACAAGTGTTGCAGAGATGAAAGACCTGGAGGGAAGGAGCAGCAGGAGCGAGAGCAACATCTTCTTTCCCCCTCACCCTAGAGGAGCCAGCTGCAGGTAAGTGTGATGTGAACAGAGAAAGAACAGGCTTGTCCTTCCTTTCCCCCATTAAAAGTGACTGCTGACACACCACCAGCAAAACAAGAGGCTAACCCTCATCTCAGCTTTGAGGAAGTTCCACATCAGGTTCAAAAATGAAGAATCAGTACCTGGACAGCACGGAGCACCTCCCACGGGGCAGCCAGGTGGCAGCGGATGGCAGGAGCACAAAGAGGAGCTCGTGTCCCCGGGATTTCATCAGAGTTCTGCTCCGCTGGCTCTGGGGAAGGACAGCTGCTCTCTCCAACAGCACCGCACCGCGCGGGGGCTCGGCAGCACAGCTCGGGGACACTGTGATCTGGGCTCCCAGAGCAGTGCCCGTGCACCACCACCTCCGACTGCAAGCTGGAGAACAGAGGAACTGACAAACCATCTTAAGAAAATTATTTTTATTTCTATTTTTTTGTTTTTTTTTGTTTTTTTTTTTTTTTAAATTTTCCCCCCTCATTTTGAAGTTCTGACGTTTACAGACACTTTTATTTCTGATAATAAAGCTTGGCAGCAATAAAAAAAAAAAAAAAATCCAAATCACAACGCAGCTAGCAGAGCAGCTGAACTAAGACCCATAAATACCAGCACAGAAAACAATGGACAACCACCACTATTTCTATACAGGAACTATTCTTTTTAATGTCACATTTTGACAATTGTAAATGGTCTACAGAATGTACGTGGGCAAAAAGGCAGTGAGTGAGTCTTCTGAAACACGAGATGTAGAACAGCGCATTATCAACATTTACATGATTCACATCAAATTGATGACATCCTAAATGTATTCCTTTTAAAGGATAGAGATTTTTTTTTTTTTTCTTCTCAATAAAATATTACATTTCATTTAATACTCTGGTACAATACTTCATACATTGCAGGAAAAAAAAAAATAAATGCAAGGTCTACTCCACCTAATAAGAGGATCCTTTTTTCATTAGTCTTTAGTACTGTAATAAAAACAAAACAAAAAAATCACAAGAACGTCATAAATAAACAGGCTTGAAATTATTAATTACATTTTCACTATTTAAAAGGGAGAAATTAACAATTAACTTGAAATAATGAAGTTACGGGTAGAAAAATCAAAACCTGACAACACATCCTAGTACCAGCTGTGATTTTTCCCATCCCTACGACAAGAAAAGAAACAGGTTTTATAACTTCGTTAGCTGTATCCTAGTTAATCATTTTTCAAACACGTATCTTAAGAGGAAAAAGTAAAAGTTTGGTCAGGATTAATAGGAGAACCAATCCATCCTAACAACAGTTAGCTGAAATTAAAGTGTATGCTGTAAAACATTCAGTAAACGAAGTCTGCAGCAGACTGGTGCTGGCATAAGTTATTGTGCCTTAGGAGTTGGGTTAAAGTTTCCCTTGTGGTATAAAGTCTTCTACAACAGAACACTTCCCAACTGCATCCCTTTTCTGTTCCATCAGTACAGAGAAAGCCTGTACAGCAATGCTTAAAATTGATTCTCTAAAAAAACTCACCAGAAATACATGAAACCCACATTCACTTATCTCCCCTGAACCAAAGGACATTTCTCTTTCTTGCTTCATCTGCCATAAGCCCCAGCCATTGTTTAAAATCAGCATAAAAATGCTTCCAGAATCCCCCCTCCTGCAGTGCAGGAAAGGCAGACAGATTTTCATCTGCAAGGTCTCCCTTTGGTATTCAGCAGGGCCTAACACTCCAGTTAAGAGAGGAGTATTTATCCACAAGCTTTCAGATTCTGTTCCCCCCTCATTGACATTCCTCCACCATATGCTCCCCAGGATTAATACACATTCTGCAGTAAGAATTCCCTGGTTCCAAGGAAAGAAAAATTAAAACCCCACAGCAGCGGGTTCTAAACAGCTAAAATGAGGTCATAGGAGGCAACTTGACGTTGGCCATGTCACTGATTGCTGCTTATGCAGCTCAAGCTTCTAAGACACATAACACAAACTGAGTTTGTAACAGAGTTCAGGTTCATTCAGGATCCTTCCCTCGTTTCTCTCCCCTTCTCCCCTGACCTTTCAGTTTGGTGCAGAACAGCTCCAAACCTGAACGTGAGTTCCACCTTGCTATAACGTATGAAGTGTAGGATTTGTCCAACTCTGCACAGAGTTTTAGACAAATATTTAATTGCTGCCAATTGCCCTATACAAACACCAACACTTACAACTGATCCCTGTGCAGCAGGATGAAGCTGTAAAGAGGGCCAGGAGAGGAGGCAGGCGATGCAGACCGGGTATCTCACTACCAAACAAATAGATTTCTCTCTTGTCATGACTAGAAATTTTAGATCTAGAAAGAGCACAAGTATTTATGGCTAGAGTACAAGGCCATGACATTAAAACAGGTATTATGGTATGCTGGTGATGGGAGTTAAAAAAAAAAAATAAAATAACCCCCAAAGCCTCAAAAGACAAAAAGGACAATAGGCAAAGTAACAACATTCTGCTTAACATTAAAGAAGCACCTTCATTCAGTTCAAACAACGTGTTCAAATATTTGATTTTGCAAAGCACTCTCAGGAAAAGGTAATGTAATCTCCCACTTAACCTTTCACAAAGCTGCATTAATTACATTCCAGGCTCTAGCATAATTTCACTAGTAAGGCCAACAACACAATTCCATTGGCCCTGCACCTTGCACACAGCAACTGGATGCAGAGTTCCCCATCTGCACCTGCTGTAGGAAAATGGCAATAATTCCTTAACACCACTTAAGTCACGGAATTTCCCCAGAAAGATGGGGAAAGACATTGGGAAGACACCACTGGTACCCACTGCTAGGGACCAGTTCTGCCATTAATGCACACATGCAGCTGCTAATGGCTTCAAGGGGAGCTTCTGGTCCAGACAATTGGACAGAGCAAAGTGAGGAAACCCAATTAACTGGCAGCTTAACAGCAGTTCTTCCTTCTAGAGTCTCTAGAAGAGGACTTTGTCTCATTGACAACAATCAGAAGTGGTTCCAGGTGAACGGGAATTTTTCATCTAACAGGGACAGCAAATTCAATGCAGCTCTGAAAGGCACTTCAGGTAGAAGGGTAATAAACTCCTGCCTGGTGGAACAAACCAGAACAAGCCTGCTGGCCTCGCTGCCTGGGCTGCCCTCTTCAACTAAGGCAATGTTAGTGGAGAGCTAGCTTCCATGCACTGCTGTCCCCACACTTACACTAGCATAAGGCCTTACTAAAAAACCAGAAGGCTCAAGAGCTTCCACCTCCCCAGCAGAAGGGGAAGAGGGTTACCTTATGCCAAGGTAACAGCCTGCACAGTGGGTTTACTTGTTTCACTGTTTTGAAATACGTTGTCAAGGTGTCATCATGCAACTTTTTAAAATGCCTTAACTCTACAAGTTCAGTCTCTTGCTTAATAGATGAACACAGACAAATAACACAGGCAGTGTCCTCACAAACTGCTAGGCCACCGTGTCTTTTGAGAGATAAAGTTCTATTTTGGGTAGAGATCATGTAAAAGAAACTTGGTTTGATGTAAAGGCTACCTTGCATAATTACTCAAACCCAGCCCATCCAGCCACTCAGCTAAGTTGTAATCAAAGCCATCAATTATCACAAAAAGCACCTTCATATCAATAACTGCTCACCTCTATGAAACTCAGTCTGAGTTTGAAATGTATTAGGACTAATTTTACCATGTAGCTGATTCTATTCACGCTGGTGATCCACTGTTTTCAAACAATCAAGTATTGTTCCCATCAGTATTTTACATTAGTGTAACGGATTTATCCACATCATTGCTCTCCCACCCCCACCCCGTCCCCCCAAAAAAAGAATAAAACCCCACAACTGCTCAAATAAGGAGAAAAAACCCAACTAACAGCCATACTGTGAAACAAAAACACTATTTAAAAACCAAATGGATGACAGTCCAACAGTTTGCTGGATTCAAAACTGCCTCTACAAAGTAGTTGTCTACGTTGTAGAAAGGATTTCCTTTTATTTGGAAAAATGAGCAATTGTAAATCAGGTATTGGAGAGAAGAGATATAAACAATCTTTAGATGGTCTGAAGTTTTGCCTACTGTTGAAGGATTAAAACCGTAAATAAAAGGGTACCAAGCCCTCAGAGTTCACCGTTCATGTGAAGCTTCTTCCATCTCTTTCTTGACCTTTTTTGAAAACCATGTTCATTTCTGGGAAAGGAAAGGAGAAGAAAATAAAATTATATAGGAAAAAAACCAACCCAGCAGTTATTTCTTATTCTGACATTATACAGAAGTGCTCAATTTTGACTCAAAAAATCCTTAAACTCAACCAAAAGTCTCAAACTTTGCTTATAAAGGTCACGGTACTTTGGCAGTAGAAGATGAGATTGTGTATAGGCTTGAGAAGATCCCTGGACTAAAGGGATGAAACAGTTACCAAAGGGAAAAGGGAAAATAGGATTTGTGAGGTCTGTGAAAACCTCACAGAGGGGAAAGGTGACAAAAGGCTTTCAACTAGAATCTAAAGAAGTTAACAACTAAAGACAACTTAAATTCAAAGGTATTGGTTTGCTGTATTCACAGCCCATTAACTGAACTGTCAGATATTGGTTATTAGCTAATAACCAATAAAATATATAGACAGGCACAGCAGTAATGGTGCTCATCACATCTTTTATGAGGCTGAGCATGAGATGAAGTGTTCTTTGAATCAGTTCAGATGCACACAAACCCTTAGCACTGACCAGGAGCAAAGATCACTTATAAAAGACATGGAAAGTTCAGACAGTACTTGCTACTCATCTTTTGCCAGCATGCAGAATTTCAGTTTCCTGAATAATAAAGACTTCCAGGTTATGTCAGTGGTGAGTCAGGGCACGGGAACAAAGGCCAAACTACCAAGCTAATATTCCACATTGTTTTGAAAGAGTAGACATAGATGTAACTCAATCAAACTTGGCTTCTGGAATTGAAATGTCCTAAGGGGGCTAGATGACATGCATTTCAGGCATTGGAAAGTGCTTCCTACCATTCTTCTCATAGTTTTCTCCAGACCCCACAACTCCAGGCTGGGTACACACACTCACTCCTGCACATACATACCTGCCTTTGCATGGAAGGCTCTGTACATCTCCTCATCTGAAACTTTTCTGCTGTTGCATCAGCCCCACATTTTCATATACTCTAGCACTATCTTCTCTCATTCTGAAACGAAACAAATATTTACACTCCAAAAAATCCAGTTTGAGAAAATAGCAATTAATTCAGTGACAATTTATTTTGCTCAATTTAGTAAAAGAGCAAAGTGCAGGACAAGAGTCTAGGGCAGATTCTGTGATAACTCATTCTCATTTGAGGTCCCTGAAGATTACTTAGTACAGCTCAAATTTACACACTAATGACAGAAGCCAACTTACTCTGGACACGTTGGGGTTGGGGTACAGGGTGGAAGAGGGCTCTGATCCCCACTTGTCTGGTCCGATAAAGAATATTTAATGTTTGTGTATTCGTGACCTTTTCTCTTACTCTTCTGTGAAGCAAAACAGAACAGAAAGCCAGGCTGTGAATTACTAACAGAAAAGTCACTGAAGCAGTGCAGATATCACACGTGTAACTAACCATGTATGTTTTTTAGAATAAAGCTTTGTCCATGAGGAGAAGAGAGCTCAGTTCTGTAGATAACACACAGGGCATGGATAGGACCTAAAGGTTGGCTTAAGCTATTTGTTACAAGACCTGAAAAGCCTCACTTTTCAATATTCCTCTTTCTACCATCTCCACCAGAACACACCAACCTTATCAACCAGCACTCGTACACAATCTTCATCTCACTTGGCAGAAGAAACCACACTTCATTCTTTAATAGACAGCACCAGCCAGTGGGCTTCCCACTGACCTTATTTCCAGCTTGGAGATGTGGCCAAATGAGTAACAACGTCGTTTCTGAGATCTCTAATAAAATAACATCTTAGCCCATTAGGTTTGATATAAAAAGAACCCAAGCTGTTATTTGTATTCTGCAGCATATGTTACAGGCTGCAGCCAATTGTGCTGGCATTCCTCTAAAGATACAAAAAGCTCCAGCAAGCAAAGATACACCAGAAAAGAAAGGGGATGTGGCTTTCTTCATTTTCATGACAAACCTTCAAAACACACGCACACACACTGAAACCTACATATAAATTAAAGTCTCACTTCAAAATTTTACAGGGTACTGGGTTTTTTGGGGTTGGTTGGTTTGTTTTTTAAATGCTCCAACAAGTACAAAATACCTGGCTTGACTCAATCTCACAGCAGAGGATGTCAGAGCCTCTGGGAAGATCTGGCTGCTGAGTTTCCATTAAGAACACTCTGTATAGAGCAAAGTAGGTTGAAGTTTTTCCAAAATGGCCAAAACTTGCTCAACTTGTTCTGTTAATTTACTGAACTTCTCCCATTTCAGCCTCCTACTTACTCCTGACAAATCACTTTCAAACAGACCACCAGTCCAGATCAATTACCCAGAAGGCTAATGCTAAAAAAAAAAAAAAAATAAGACTTAAAAAGCAAAGGTTCAAACTCTGCTGCATTCTACGGTGTCATGGGTACAAACCCCTCACCTGCCAGTAATATTCTGAAGCCCAAACCTAGAGCTCCATTTCCCCCGTCACTCAATTGCATGATGAATGGCAGTTCAAGTTACAGATGTACTGCACAGTAAAAGCAATTTAAAAAGAATCAGTCAGTTCTCCTGTTACTTAAGATGATTGAAACAGATAAACCAAGAAAAAGTAGATATCTGGCTTCTCTTCCTTCCACTTAATTCACTGTAATTATCCTTTCTAATTCAGAGTAACAGGAATGTGGTAAGAACTGCTTGTTTCCCAGATGTAAAGATATACACATTTCCACAGGAAAAAAGAACCACAAAACCCCTAAAACAAACCCACTTTGCTTTTCTTCTGCACTTGTAAGAAGACAGGTAATATTTAACACAACACAGAACTCTGAAACCTTGAGGCTCAGCACTGCAGTGCAAGCAGGGATGCTAGCAGAGGAGGGAAATTTTCCCCAAATATAAGCAAAAATCAGGCACGCCTGTGGGAATGGATGCAGCTATTCACGTGTTCTTCAGCTCAGCTCCTTCTAAGTCCTGAATGCCAACAGGCTAACTAATGTGCCTACCTAATTTCTTATCGGAGCTGGCTTGTGTTCAGCTGGACTGAAAAGCAGACAGGGAGCTCAACCTCATATTCTTCCTATAAAGGTGCCCCAATTGATTTAATCAGTTTTCCAACTTTCACTGCTTCCAACTGCAATTAAAGCAAGCATAGAGAAGGTTCCAGAAGTTAAAGTTTCTCAAAACGCAGCGTTTCATTCCCAAACTATCTTTTGGGGGTAAAATTCAAGCATTCTGCATGGTATTCTACTACTCAGTCCATTTTTTTCCCTGCTCTATCAAAACATGCTTTGGAGCATTCCCAATTCACCCTGTTTTTTTCCAGGACATTAGTTCCTACAGTCACCACAAAGCTTGGCTTTTGTCTGAGAAATTCTATATTGCTTTATTCCTATAGCTGCCACTAGCCCTAGTTATAGGTCAAGACCTCCTGAGGTAAAGCAATGCTCTATTTTCAGTTTTCAACTTTTGTACCTGTGTCTTCTGAGCCAGTAATGGAATAGAGGATGAAACACAAGTGACTGACCCTGAACACGAGAGGGGAAATACACCGCTCCACAAAATATCAAAATACTACTCAAAACCCATTACAATGATCAAGAGAGTGTTACAGATCTGCTTTGTAAATGGCAGCAGCAGAAAGAGACCATATTCCAAAAGCTGAGGACACAAGGTTTGCATAATTATGCACACAGAGATATGAGGGAGCTCTACAGCGAAATGAGACAACAAAGCCAGGAAAACAAAGGACACCTGAGGGATTTCTTGTTCTTCCCTTTGTGTCTAATCACCATCAGAGCACACCACAGCTGTCCTGGGGAGAGGAATAAAGTCTCTCCTCTCTGCTGAACAGCACAGCTGCATCATGTAGGCAAATATAAAATAAGCCCTGTCACACTCCAAAGCAGCCAGGAGCCACAGAAGAGTGCCAAGCCCGAGCTGGCACACTCCAGCTCTAACCAGGGCTGACATCTCACACCTGGCACTGCACTATCCACATCTGCCTGAGCACTTGTGAGGGTTTATCTCCTCCTGAGCAGCAAGCCAGCTGCAGAAGGAAAGATACTGAAACAAAAAGATTAAAATCCCCGATGATCACAGGTTAGGGCAGAGAATGAAAGCAACAGTGAGTAGAATGCCAGTTCTTTATTACAAAACAAGGCAACTTCTGTAAAAGACTACAGAATTTGAGGGAAGAAGAGAAGGGAAGAGTGAGGTGAAGGTCTTGTGGGTTGGCACCACACATTCCAAAACCTTTCTCATCACACCAAATCACTCCTCTAACTGTGTTTTGTTGGACACTGTACATATTAGAGCTACCAGCATTTGAATTTGATTATCATACTTCAGAAATACAGTTATCAGATTGGAAATCTCTTTAAAGCTCAACAGAGCACAAGGTTCTGTATTAATTAACAGAGCCTTATCTTTTATTCCTCTTGCACAGTAAACTAGATAATGTAAAGGGATCTGAGGTGCAGGGACTGGGGGACAAGCATTTTTGTGGAAGGTAAAGCAGCACTAGCTGCAGTTATATGGAGAAGCCTCTCAGACTGATGATTTTCTTCCTTTGCAAGTGGCCAAACACACTGTTTTTATTTTACAGTTTTTTAATGCCACCTAATAGTTTAAGTAATTCTTAAACATAATGAATTGAAATATAGACAAACTACTTCTCTTAACAGAGTTAACAGGCTACCTACTCATGATGCAGCCAGCAGTCATGCCTCCAAAAGTCACAGAGAGCAAGTGAGCAGCTCTGCTCCCTGTTCAAGTGATAACAAGTTCCTATGTAACATTTAATGGCACCACTATACCTGCTCCTCTTCAATTCTGCGCTGTAGCGTTTCAATGTAGTGCTGCACTGCCATGTAAATAAATCTGTACTGGGCTTCTGTCTGGACCATCCCTGACCGCTGCGATCTCACCATCTGAATGGTCTTTGGAACATCAATATCACAGTCCACACCTAGGAAGAACCATCATAGCATTAAGAACAGCGAATTAAATGTTGTTTCTGGAAGAGAGATTGGCCTCATCTTCCAGCAGAACACAGCGTGGCTCGATGATCTGGCAATAAGATTGCCAACATTTAATACAGAAGATTCCTCCTTGACTACTAATACACAGATCTGTACAACTGCAGCATCAGGTGGGAATCTGTCCTGGGGGAGACAACTGCATCGCTTCACACTGTTCCAAGAGGACTTTAAATGCAATCTAGCTCAATATACATGCTGAGTTGGGGTTTATGGCAGTTCATACGTAAATACAACACCGTTCTCTGGAAACAAGTCACTGAAATTCAGCAGGCATGAGAACACTGGCAACCACACACTCATGAATGGTTTTACAAGAAAAATAAATAATAAAAATAAGAAGAAAAATATAATCAGACTCCTGGCTAACCCTCAGCTGGAAGTTTTCATTATGCTGAACTGCAGCACAGTTTCAGCACTTAGATTCCAGCCAAGCCAAGAGGAACGAGCAAGTCCCTTCTATGCCAAACACACGCCTACCCTGTAGCATCACTAGAATCCTCTATTCTGTCAACACTCCTGTTGTTTTACTGTGATGTATCTGGCAACGTCCCTCAGGAAAACAAAAGTGATGAGGAACCTACCTTTTTCTCTGATTATGTCAATAAGAATATCAATCACAATGAAAGTCCCTGTTCGCCCAATCCCAGCACTGTAGAAAGGGGACAAAAAAAAGTAGTTAATTGTTCTGTTCTTTCTGAACAGACACCAAAACACTACTTCAAGTAAGAGTCTAGCATTAAGAGACATTAGACTTCCAAATTATAGCCAGAGTCAAACCAAGCTGCACAGCTAAAAGTAACTAGAGACCTACTCAACTTAACATGGAAGAGACAGAAGTCATAACTGTGTTCATTAATGTCCTTGAATCAGAAATAACTACGAGGGCAGATCTAGCATTTCCTTGCCTTGTAAGAAGAATCACATTTATAAGCCAAAGCTGAGGAGATAACACTCACAGGAGGTGGGATGGGACACTAGAATTTCCATGATCCTGCACCTGAAATGCAGCTAGCCAAGACTGGTACCACCTTCCCATACAACATCAGAAACTCCTGTTCATACAGACATGCACACTCTGAAAGACAGCCTGCTGCAAAGGCAACCAGTTGACACCTAGCTAGAATATATCATTTTGCAAAACAGAGAGCACAAACAACTTGACAGATGAAAGTCTGAGTAGCTCTCAGGGAAAGTTGTCTTCTTTTAAAGTTTCCAGCTTCCCCCCCCCCAAAAAAAATAATAGTAAAAACCAGGATCCAACAGAACTCCACAGGCCTAGAAAGCAGCAGTAGGAGAGGTGTAGTGCATCCCCATCACCATACCTGCAGTGGACCACAACTGGTCCTGCATCAGAAATGCTCTCCTGCTTATGGTGCACCTCCTCTAGAAAATCTAGTACGCCACCAGGGTCACTTGGGACTCCATGATCAGGCCAGGTTCTGAAGTGATATTGCCAGACTGTTCTCTCTGTGTTCCCCTGGAAGGAAGATGCCAACACATGAACACAAAACCCTTCAGGATCAAATCCCAGCTAAAAACATTGACGTGGCAAAGTTGAGTCAGACCAGAAGGTCCAACCTGCTGCTCAGTACCCACAGCACCACAACTCCTTTAAAGGGGGGAACAACCAGAGCTCCTGGTCTGACAAGGCAATCGCACCACCTGCTTCCTCAGCTCCCTCCTTCTCACCCAGTTGTCTCCAACATCTCCATCCTTGCTTTTAGAAGCAGTGGCAAAGTTGTGTGAGGGTGACCAACAGCAAGGGCCCTTCATCTGTCACACTCATCGTTCATAGCTAGCAGCACTTCCCTTACACACTTCCCCCTCAGTTCCATCCCATGGAACACCAGTCTAATTCATCCTGCTTATTTGCTTCTTACACAATTCTTTTTGCACCCTGATCCAAATTGTTCCTAACAAGGAAGTGCTATTTCCACACTAGCTCACTGTTTCCTTCCATCATCTTTTGTTTTCCTTAAGTGTTCTTTCTACGTACTGGACCCCCACGTAACCATCTCCAAGAAAGAGAGCAAATGCCTAGCTAGACTGAAGTATGATTGCTTAAAAGCATGGTCCCTCTTTCCACATTTCCTCAAAGCTCTGCAGCTCTGCATCTTCTGCCAAGAAGTGCTTAGGTACAAGAATCTTCAATTATCCCAAGGACAAAGAGAAAGATGTATGGAACCAAAGCTGAAGCTTCAAAGAAAGAGACAGGGCTCAATTTATTAATCTCTCAGTGTTTTTATTGATTCCAAAGAAACACTCTATTTCTGAGGGTTTTTTTTGGTGACCTGCAACCCAAATTAAAAGTACTAACGTACTTACTTGCCCAACTTTAGAAAGCTTCAGTTCTCTTAGTGTGTAATCGTGTGCCGCACTCTCCTTAACATTCCTAACACGCATAACGCCGTACTCCTTCAGGGAATACTCATCAGGCCAGTACTTGACACACTTACTCTGTAAGATTTAAAAAAAAAAAAAGAAAAAAAAAAAGAAAAAAAAAAAAAGAAAAAAAAAGGAGTAATGAGTAAGAAGAAAGGCTGGTTGGCAAAAGGCCAGTTTGAGAGTCTGTTTTTACCTTTCCTCTTTCAACTTCTTTTGTTGTCATCACAATAACTCGAGAATTCTCCTGGAACACCATCCTCCAAAAATCATTCACTGTGTTCTGTAGGCAACCTTGAGTAGCAATGTAGCTTTTTTTCGGCTTTGAGTTGTTGCACTTGGTTTCAAACTCAGGCTAGAGAAAAAAACATTTAAATGGTGACAGATGGTTACAAGAATAACTTGGATTTAGGCAAGTAAGTTAAAAAGCACATATGGGCTGTGCCAACAAGACCCCTGTAGGTAGGGGTATACTTACCATAATAATATTAGCATTGATATAGTCTGAAACAGGTTCATTTGGATCACCATCATGTAGAACAACTCTGGTATGATCAACTGGAAGAATATATATGTTAAGTACTTGCATCCTGCAGTTGTGAACACACAGCTATTTTTAAATATCCCACAGACAGGTACATTCCCTTACTGTTACCAGAAGCCATTAAGTTATCAGCTCAGTAAATTTGTGGCTTGAATATTCAACCCTTCTTCTTTTGCCATTTCTTAAAGTGGCCAATTCATAACAAACTAGATCAAAATAAGTGTTCATCCCCCCAAGTAACTCAGGAGTACATGGATCATCAAGCACTAAGTTAAGGCAAACAGCCACTGGATTTGCATCATGCAGTTCTGCAGCACAAATTAATCCTCTTAAATGTAAGCGTTCCAGCTTGCTGAATAACAGTTTAGGGATGTGATGCTTTTAAATGAGAGTTGAAGATAAAAACAATATTTGGGGATCGAAACATCAGTATCTACAAAGTGCAAATGAACACAAATTGGAAATGGCACAGGCTAATGCTGACAACGTAAGATGGGAAATTATCACTACAAAGAAAAAGCACAGTGGTGCTTAATTAACTCTGTGTTTACGAGCTAAGAAAATAAAGCACAGAAGAGCAGCAGGCTTACACTATAACGAAAGAAATCCATACTTACAGGGTAAAATGTTTTTGTATCTATTTTTGTTTTTGTTTTCTTGACGCTGACCTTCTTTACGACTATAGAGAAGTTTGCATTCTTGCTGCTGCAAAGTCTAAATGAAAACAGCACAAATAACTGGTTTTAATAAAAGCAGAACAGATTGTTTCACCAGAATTATAGCCCTCCTTTCTCACAAAAATGATGACACTTCATGATACTGCTGGATAGAGAGAGCAGGGTACTGGATTTTTCCCTTCAGACGTAGTACAGTGCTGTTTCCAAGGTGTGTGAGAACCACAGGAGCACGAGCAACAAGGTGAGTTATTTTCCACCTGATAAACACCTAAGAATTCAAAGCTTCTTTAAATCACAAGCTATAACCTGCAAGTCCTCATGATACTGACCATATTTATCACTAGGTCTTCCTCACCAAGCATAACAGTTAGGAGTCACATTTCACATTTCTCCTTTTTACTGACTCAGGCAGGGAAATTGCCACTGAACTGGCATTAGCTTTACTACTGATAAAGATTAGTATTTAAGTATCAAGCACAGAGAAAAGTCCTTCAGCAGAATATTAGGAAGATATTCTTAAAAGCAGACTATTAGGAAGATATGCTTGTCTATTCCCCCAAAACAAGAGTCCACCTGGGAATGACACAGTGTTTTCAAAGGTATGGATGAGACAGGAAAAAAGCCAATGTCCAACCCACCACCACAGCCACGTGCCACTTTTTAAGTGCTCTAATTATTCCCTCCTGCCAACACAAGGCCATTCCACTAGTGCACACACTTTCTCATATCACCCTGTTGGGGGAGGAGGGAGGGACATCAGGGAACTACAAACAGGGTTATCTGCAAATCATCCTAGTGCAGGAGCAATAAATCTGCATGGGGATTTCTCCTGCGGGCAAGGAGCTAATTTCTCAGTGCCTGGTTCACAATTAATATGCCAGGGACAAGAGCAATTCCATACTTCACAGCCATGCTGCTCAGTAGCAAATCTCCCTACTTGCAATGAAGCTGGAAGGAGCAGAATCGTGATGTCTTTGTTCCAAGTTTTAATCCCAAAAGCAGCACTGGCCTGACTAAAAGCAACTCTCAGGCTTTGGAAGCTGCTCCCCTTGTTATTACCACCCTTAATACTCCTGCAGAGATTGCTTTTACTTTAAAGCTTGGGCATGTCAGGCACATTTGCTCACTTCTATTTCATTCTGTTATTGTTACTGCCTCACTTAGTGACCTTGGACAAATGGGCTCATCTTAAAGATAAGGAAAGCAAAGAACAAAAGCAATATAGGAGAGCTGTGAGGTTTCATGCTTGTGAAGCAAAGGACAGAAAACATAACCCCATCAAGCATTTCTTGCTAATACTAGCGACGGGTGAAGCAGCATTTTGCAGCAAGCTCACCTCTTGCCACACTGCAAGAGTCTTTCAAGAGCCATTACCACAGAGGAACCTTCATATTTTGAGTCTCAGCCAAGCGAAGCGCCAAGCAAAAGAACCCAAAGCTAAACTTTGCCAGAAGATTAAGAAATGGAAACAATTACGAGTGTGGAAACCATAGCTTCAAACACATCTTCACTTCATACAGTTAATTATTATTGCTTCCAGCATCCCTGAGGAGAGATCCACGAGCAGCAACGACTTCTAACGAGCCCATTAAGAGACGTACACAAAGCAACAATAAATCTGAAGCCCAGTCCTCAATTTCGCTGTGACGTCTGAGCATTAAGCTCACCAAACAGCCATTTTTCAGGAGCAAAAACATTACAAGGACTGTCAACGTTTCTGTCTAGTGGTTCACAGGACAAGAGGTACATTCTTAAATACGCCTGAAGACAAGTAATTTATAACTACCATCTGGACTGCCAAATCACAAACAGCACAGGCAGAGATCCATGGACAACCTGGAGTCTGCTCCCCTGTCACCAAGGCTGATGGCTACAGCTTACCTGAGGTGAATGAAAAAGCATGACACTCCAACTGCTAGGAGACTGCTTCATTTCCAAAAACACAGTGGCAAAAAATAAGGTTTAGTGCTGACCTCATTAACAGCAGTGAAGGGGAAAGAGAAGGGGAATGTCTCACAGGGAAAACCTTTCATTTCTTACATTTATTTGTCTGTAATACTCCTGGCTTGCTACCAAATACTCTTCTTCAGGAAAGTCACACGACAGGAAAAGAC
Organism: Podargus strigoides; assembly: GCA_028020825.1. NCBI lineage: Eukaryota > Metazoa > Chordata > Aves > Caprimulgiformes > Podargidae > Podargus > Podargus strigoides. Next base: position 14,477,469 of record CM051637.1, on the reverse strand, counting down.
CTTGTTTCTAAGGACCAACTGATAAATCCATTACAAGACAAATTTATTCAACACAGACCAGAGGTCAGGAAAGAAGTCATAAGTGTCTAGTAGCAGTTCAGTCATATTTTGACACAGCAACAATCCACTTCTAAACACACCACACAAAAGTGCTTCCCTCAAGAAAAAAAAAAGCCATTAACTCACATGGCTTCTAGTAAGCCATTACAAGAAGGGCAAGCCAAGAGGGCACACTTTTTCCTTTTTATGCCCTCTGAATAAGAGTGAGGAATGCTTAGAGTCTCCAGGGAAGCCAGCAGACACCCTCTGCTTGGCTAACTTGCAAACATAAGTTCAGGATAAGCCACACAGTCATCACAGAGAGCCTACATGCCTGTAGCATGGTATGATAAAGCACACCACTGAGCAGTCCTTGGAAAAAGCAGTTAATTCCCAGCTGCACATTTTAGCCATTAGAGTAGGTGTGGCTAATCTTCCTGACCATTTGGGCCCCATATCAAAGTCCACATTTTGAGCTGTGCAAGAGAAGCAATTCAAAGGTTGAGGTCAGTTTCAGCAATAGATGAGAACTGCTCCCAGGGGATCCAGCACTCTCCCATTATGGCCTCTGCTGGCTTGCTTCCCCCCCCAGGTGGGATTCTGACTGGTCAGCAGTCCTGGGTCAAGGACTGCCACCCCCACACTGGGCACAGGGGAAGAGAGGAGAAAGCTTAATCCTCATTTTATGATTTCCCTGCTGCCATGACCTCACCTTCTTATATTCCATCCACATTCGTAGTGAAACATGTTACCTCTTTGCTAAGAGTCTTTTGCTTTCCATGGATTTACTTTTCTCCTCCTGACAATAACCTCAGAGCAGACTGGACAGTACATTCAGCTACTGAATAAGTCTGATCAAAAAAAAGAGTTTCTTTAAGAATGGTTGCTTTGCAAACCCGTCACTATTCAAGAAGTTTCTCAAAATAGCAAAACACAGCCAAAACCAGCCTCTGTGTCAAAGATCAGGACTTCCCAGTTTCCTGTTGCCATCTGCTGGTCGAGTTCCAGACTCCACTGTGGTTTTCCTATGTGTGTGGTAGAAACAGGTCCATTTTAAGATACTTCTAAAGCTTTTGGCTTTGACCATCATGTGCATGCAGTTGCCAAGTGACTCTAGTCACCAGGGACAGGTTAGGATCCAGGATAGACTTGAGGAGTCTGGAATATGTTGGTTAACACACATGCTTGATTAGCTCTGCTTGAAAAATTAACAGTTTCAGCTGTATTTTCTCTGAAACATAAGTAGCTCCTTGAAATCATCAGGGCTTCAGAGAAGGGGAGAGCTGGGCCAGCACAGCCATGTTACACCAGAAGTGCCCAGGTAATACAGAAGGAAAGGCAATGCTGCTTTCTGGGAGGGAAATAAGAATTTTGGCTGCGGGCAGAAATGAAACAGCCAAACAAAACAAAAATAAACCTCCAGGAGTCCAAGGAATACATATAATCAATGCTGCTTCATCTCAGAGCTTGCTACCACTAGCACTTCACAATAGTCTTAAGATTCCCAAAAAAATGGCTATCAAAAAGCCACAAACTCAAGGGCAAGAGCAGATATTGACTGAGAAATCACACTGAAGTTTCCTTAAAGCAACGATGCCCAACCTCCCAAACACAGTGGGGTGCAAGCCATAGGACCATAGAACAGCCTTGGTTGGAAAAGACCTCTAAGATCACCAAGTCCTCTGCACTGAGGCAAGCAACAGTGCAGCCCCCTTCATATGCACAATACATCTGACACATTCCAACTGCATCAGACACCACTACTGTGGCAGCACTTGGATCACCAAGTGTAACACAGGCTAGGAATTAGTCTCCAGAAATATCAGTCCAGCCTACAGACCTCCTCCTGTCCACATGAAGAAAAGGAACAGAGGAAGGAACCTGACTCATCGTCCTGGTGGGCCACACACAGTTCTACATAAGGCTCTCTCATGATGGGGAGGATATTCAGGGCTGGTGCTAGGTACTGAAGGAATAGCACTGAAAAACGTAATTAGGTCTCAGAATCAGGAAGAAAGGCAAATATTTTAATCTTTTTACTAGCAGACACAAGCATGGAAGTGGTAAAATATTAACCCATGCTGTACCTGACAAGGAGACAGGAGCAAGAAAAGGGATTGAAGCGACAGGGAGGAGATGGGAAACTGTCAGGAAGGCAGTAACAAACCTGACTTTTTAGTAGTGTAGAGATTTAATACCATAACACTTGGCATATAATGAAGTACCTCAAATTCTTCCCAGAAGCCCTGCTTGACTTTATCTGTAGTCTCTGCTAGCTTGCTTAGCTCTCGCACTCTGCTTTCGATCTCTGCAGCGTTGATACGGGTAGTATTCAGAGGCTGAGAAAGATACAAATATTAAACAAAGGTTTAACAAATGATAACCATGAGAAGACAGTTAAAACACAAATCCCCTAAACTAAGTATATTTTATATAGGCAATTTGAGAATCCAGGCATCTATTTGGACTTCACAACTTTACAGTTCATGCAACGAAGGGCAGTGAGGGTAGAGAGGAAGGGGGCAGGGAACAATTGTTTTTAGATAAAGTCTCAGGGTTGTTCTTCAATACATGAAGTTGTCTCATTTCTGGACTAGTCCTGCAATCCCTATGGACCATGATGAAACCAAGAGAAGTCCTACATGCATCAGGGACACAAGAGTCTATCCTTCACAGGCACAGAAAAAATTGTTCCCATTTAAATGGCTGAGTTCGTCATCCAGTTTCACAAAGTTTAATTCTTCATTTTTGCAATAGTAAAGAAAAAAAAATAAAAAATGATATCTCACAGAAGACCCAGAAAAGCCTTCACTTCAACAGTACCTGCTGAAGGCAACAAAGCTCAGTGGTGTCTTCGTTCACTCACCTGCTTGAGTTGCAATACTGTGCCCAAGGTTTCTACCATAGGGTTCTTCTTGTAATGTTCCACTAGATCTGTCAGAGAGTCAAATTTCTCCCCTCCACCAACATCGTATTTTAGATCCTTGAAAGACAGATGCTTATCAAAACAAACGCACTTCATACCATGAAGTCTACTCTAATATCATCTTTAGGCTAAGCAACACATGAGAAACCCTCTTTAAAACTGTATGTAGAAGAATCTAGTAAAATCCTGCTAAGGGACGGTAGAACCTTAACAAAAACGAGCACGCACACTGTGGAGGACATTATCCTTTTTGTCATCTAACTGAAAATCCTTTTATCTGCCTTTTCAGGAAAACCAATTCTTTCTGAACTGAGGTTCAGTCGGCTCAAGCAGGCTACCTGAGCTACATGACTGAAACCCAGGAGACAGCCTTGGAAATCAATTCAGACTCCAAAAAGAGTATCACTGCGTCCTGGAAGGCTGGTATTGACTGCCACCATCTCTGTTTTAAGGAAGCAATGCTAAGTTATTTTCCTCGGTGTCATACACGCTACCAGTAATTAAGTGCAAATCAAGGAGGAAAAAAAAATACTGGTAGTTTAGCTTTTCCAATCTTGGTAGGTCATTTCTATCTCCAAACTATCTCTGTTACTGCATTTTAGTTGTTTTTAAACAAATGCCTTTTAGGATAATAGAAGAAAATGATAAAATCTCTGACGATTATTTTTGTAACAGCAACTCATAGGCACGCATAAAAATATCAAAATACTGTAATTTAATAATCCTTCAGTGAAGAACTACCCTGTATTTAACTTCAAGCTTTAGATTTAAAGCTGTTCCTTGGATTCAAAACTCAACATTTTCACAGAATGTTGACCATTTATCAGGTGCAACTTTATAAACTGACAGGAGAAACAGATATACTTGGATGGATCTCTATTTGCCCAATTACTCATATTTTTATGTAATTTATCCAGGAGACTGCAGCTCACTTAAGAAGATTCATGAACATGAAAGGCTCCATCAGCAGAGGGTTTGAGACAGACTACTGATGCAATTGAAAGCAAATCTATTAGAAGGTACTTGACAGGATAGGATAGTATGACATGATTCAGTCAGGCAAGAAGTCAAAGCAAATAAAACACTAATAGAATTGTGATGCTATCAAATTAGTCAATTTGATCAAACAGATGATACACAGCACATGGAGTACCACAGGGAAAGGGGAAATGTATGCAGCTCTTAGCGAGGTGTAAGACAGCCCTCCTGTTAGAATAAACCCACTGCCCACAGAAGTAGCCCTGTTACAGAAGCTCGTGCTCCATCATACCTGGCAGTGAATCATGACATGTGTCACTTTAGATTTCCCATCATTACTCTCTCCTTTGTCATCTCCTGTCCGGACAGAAAGAACAAAGTCCCCAGGGTGGCTTTGACTCTCACGCACAAGAAAGCTTCCATGTTTTCCTTTTTCTGTTAATAGCTTTTCAGCTTCTCTTCCAGAGAGATGCCCATGAAACCACCTTTAAATAAAGGAAGATACAGACAGGAACCCTACTTGTCATTCCAGTCATGGATGAATCCACTTGTTATAAATATTTCCAAGAAAGTAAAACCCTTATGTACACTGAACAACAATGTCCAGGTCTACAGAAAGCCTCAGTTTATAAAAATAAAAACCAAAATAAGCCTTGGAAGTGTACATGTACTTACACACCAGTGCTTACAGAAACACTTCAAAGCAAGTGCTTCCATAAGCACACAAATTTGCATTTTACGCACGCTTCGAATGAAGCTTTGACTTGGATCCTTCACAATGGTCCAAGTGGATTCCCTGGAGTCCAACAATCATGAGCTTACACTGCAACCTCTTCCTCAGTCAATGAATTTATTCTTCTTCTATTTCCTCCATGAGGAACCATGCACTTTCCTGGTAAACTTGTGGGAACTCTGCACCTTTGAGACCTTACGCTTCCATCACATCAGGAACTGGACAGGATAATCACAGCAATCTCATTTCTTCAAGAAACATGGCCAAAAAGGCAGTAATCCTCCCCACTACTGTTAAATACAAGCCATTCTGAGGAGTGAGAGAACTTGTTTTAATATTTTTCCTTGGTTTTTTCACTTCTGAGAATAAACTGATACCTACATCAAGTCTAAATTCTCAGGTTCTCCTAAAAACAGGAGTCTGAGCAATTTGAGGATTTGTATGCCATTCACTTTCTTACACATAGGCTCACTGTTGGGAAAATTGTATGAAGTTATGCCCAGAAACATCCCTGGGAATTCCTTGCAGGAATAACAGCTTCAGGAAGCTTTGGGAAAACTTCTGTAATAAAACATTCTCCCAGTAAAAACAAAGGGGACTATGCCCTCTTCTTTAGTATTGTATCATGCCAGGAAGAAAGCCCCAGAACCTACTTTCTTCAGCATAGATTGTTTTACCTTTAATTGTGTTTATTAGTCTACTTGGTAAGTAAACTCACTCAAATCAGTGGGACCTCCTTCAGCACAAGACAGTGGCCACCCACTCATCAAATGGAAGCTGACTGTAGTGTTAGCAGGGATAAACACATACTTTTATTAAGAAGTGCATGGACACTATGGTTTTCACCACTATTTCTCTGACCTTTCAGATGTAGGATCAGCACAGTTCAGTGGATATTTCAACTCTATCACGTCTCCATTCTTTTCCTTGAGCTGTCCATGATGTTCCATATAATACTGGACCAACTCAGCCAATGTAGCAAACTTCTCTCCTCCATAGAGGTCATAGTAGTCTCCTGTGTTCTGGATCTTGATGTGGGTGACAGCTCCAGTTCGTCTAATATTTGAAACAAAGGGAAAAAACCCACACAAGTCATCTGACCTCCAATCAATCACTTTTATGTTTAGTGTTCTGTTGTCTGAGTTGGAGAAATCCATACTTACGTCCGCATCACTGTCCAACTGCAATATGGCAGAACAGCTAAGCTAGTGCACCTCTGAAGTGTGCTACAGCCACATTTCAGTGCCTTGAAAGCAGGGGAAGAGGCTGTCTAAGATAGTAATTGCACACACAAGCACAAGGGGTGGAGGGGTGAGAAGAATTCAGCACCCTCAAGACACCCACCAGAGCTCGTGTGCTCCTTTCCCTAGAATTTCACACTAACTGCTAAGATCTCTCCTTCAGCAAAGAGCTGCCTTTGCCTGCTGCAAGTCCTTTGCTCCCAGTCTCCAGTGTTAATGAAGAACAGCTCTCTGAAAGAGCCCCAGTCTGTCCAGCAAGGCCCATTATCCAAAAGGTATCCAAGCAGTATTATTCTTATCACCAGTCCCACTTTTCCTTTTTCCTTTATCCACTTCCTCTCGCCATCCCTTCCCCATCCCTACCACTATACCCACCGTGTCAGGGGACAAGTGTTACAAAAGGCCTATTTTGGAAGCTGAAATAGCACCACAGTTGTCCTTAAAAACTTGCTAACTTTTCCTGTAAGAAGAGAATCTGGATAGCACTTTCTTGCATGTGCTTGCTCAGTAATTCATATCATCTCTGCAACTTTCAGATGGTTACCAAATAGATTTTTAAAGGGCTAAAAGTAAATCTACTTCTGCCTCCCCTTAACTTCTGTCTCTCTGCAGAATCAGAATTCACCACCCTCTGACCTATAGCTTCCCCAAGCTGGGTAAAAAAAATTGAGAACCTCTTCATGGAAAGTGAGAATAAAAAAAAAATAAAGAGGAAACAAAAGGTGAACTATAGACTAAAGAGTGACCCATGTCTTCTTTCATCTCTTACAAGTTCATTACAATGTTCTTAACAAGGTTCATTTACAACTCTTTCCCAATAGAACAGCATCAAATGCAGACCTTTAGCAACTCAGGGAGAAAGAGCAAAAAAACCCCACATTTAAACTTACCTAACAGAGAGGGTAAAGTCTCCTGGGTTACTTTTGCTGGGCCGTGCCAAAAAACTGCCATCCACTCCTCTTGTTAACAGTAGGTTTTCTGCCTCCACTCCAGTAATATTTGGATGAAACCATCTATAAGAGGTTAAAAATAAAGAATATTAATAAAAAAGTAGATCTTCTGGTTAACTTACATGACAAGACTAAACAGAGCTTCAAAACCAGGAAGTACTGAATTTTGTTCCTAAATTAATAAGACTCTCTATCTTGGCAGAAAGTATCAATTATTCATTTCACATTGCATTGCAATCTTATGTATTGGTACGAGATGCTCTGTAAGTGAAAGAGCTATACCTACACATACTCAGACTGCTTGGATTAAAATTATATCAAAGGTATACAATGCAAACAGAGACCACAAGACATACAGCTTCCTTACTCCAGGAAGATACGACACACAAAGAAACAGAAAGACAATCAGGAAAAATACTTAAAAATAAACCAAAACGTCCGAAGTGACACTTGACAATATTTTAAAGGTTAAAAATGTAACAAAACCTCATGCTTTAGGGCACAGGCTGACCACCAGCTGATGGGGTCAGGAAGGAACTTGTAGACAACCTATTCAGTTGCCCAGTCTTCTTCCACCCTCAAGAGGACGTGGTGCTGATCGCTGCCAGCACAAGAGCACCACTCTGTCTTCTAACTACCATGGCAATTTCTCTGGTCCGAATATATCCCGCTTAAATACAAACACTGAGGAATCTCATCTTGATATTCACCACCCACAAACAGCCTTCTGAATGACTAATATAGTGCCCTGCCAAAGGAGAGCTGTATATGGTCTATATCTCAGAAGCTCAGTGTCCCCACCTATGGCATTCACATTTGAGAGACTTATTCTTAGCCATTCAGTTCACACATCTGTGTCTTCTCTTATCTGCAAGGGAGGATTTTTATTGCACTCTTGCAGTACTAAACTGCATCTGTGTCTTCTGGATGAAAGGAGTTTTTAATGAGGCATGATTTTAGAAGACAAACTTAAAAAAAAACAACCCTAAACCACCACACAGCCCAGGGACAGAGATGTGAACGCAGTGACTAAAAACTGGTTTAGTGGCTTTGTTAGATTTGTATTTGGCAATTCAAAGATTGCCTTTATTTTCCAGAGTTACCATAAATCAGACACTACGAGTGCAAATGCACATCTGTACCTGCAGAGAGAACACAAGGTTCTTGGTTTCTCCAAAGGAAAGCAAAACATCAAGGCAAAAGACTCTGCAACTAATCCATTATATACAAAAAAATAAATATATATATATAAATGCTATACCTAAAAAAAAAAATTGCATAGCACTTCTGATCCTGATACAGCCAGCATTGCAAGCTAAACTGCTAAACCAGCAAAATAGGTGAGTGCATGGCTAAATTTGGGGTTATTACTTCAATTGTTTCAGCAATTCCTGCTATACTGAAAAACTGAATATTCCTGCCAAGGCTATCCAGCCTGTTCTCTCCAAGCACAGGTTCACAGGGAAATATTCTGGAGAGTTTTAGGGATTTTAGAATATCCAAACCTCTAGCAAGCCATTCAAATGGGAATTCAGATTACTTATGTACCAATTCCATTTCAAAAGTAAATGATTCTTCTTGTTAATCTTTCTTTTTTTCCTAGTTAAGGATATCCTGCTTGCACCAGGAAAATCTAGTGACAACTACCACATCTTTAACCAAAGAACAACAAAATAATCAAACTCCTGCAGCACAGGTCATGAAAAAAAAAAAACCCTACCTTAAAAAATACCTCCAAGTTATTACAGCAAATGGGAATGAATTAATAAATATTGCTGCATTTATCCAATGACTATTCAAAGGTCAAGAAAAGCTCTGTTATGATGCAATTTCACAAAAGAAACTGCACACGCATCAGTACCTGCGATGAACTGAACATTAAATAATATATTTCAAACTATGCCAGGTTGGTCTGCAGAAGCTGATGATACATTTACCACACATTGGACTTCCATGAGGAGAAAATAAAAAAAAAAAAAAACACACCAAAAAAAAGTGCAGCAAGTGAAGAGTTTATAAGCTTTTTAAATACACATTGGATACAAGAGACACATTTGTAAGTTTGTGAGCTTATATCCAAAAATTATAAACATACAAAGGAGGAATTATTGGATTCAGTCCTACAGATTTATTATATGGTGATATTCCATAAACTTCAACTAATATAATATCTTCTGTATCTTACCCTACACCCTATTGCATCAGGCAGTAACCGTACATGAGTTGTTTAAAAGATGTAAAATAACAGAAATATTTAATAAATAGAAGGGACTACAAATAACTTGTGCTTAAAAGAGAGGTTAAAAAGATGAGAGACTGCCTAAAAACAAACAGCTCCCCACACACAGGCATATACACTCCTGCTGAAGATGGCAAAAGGTAAGTGCAGCAAAAGAAAAGCTGCACTAGGGAGACTGATGGAGTTTATTGCACTTTATGTAACTTTTGTTCTAATGGTAACTTGTCCTCCTGCTCTCTCATCTTTGTATTTTTGGCTTTGAGTAGGAAGATGCATTTGTCAGCCACCCCAAATAGAAAAATGGGGGTGTTAGTGATCTCTGGGAGATGGTTCCGGCCCGGGATCCAGATCCCTTCATCTGAAGTACTGCCATCACACGTGTGCCTTTGAACCTCGGTGGCCGCATCCAAAACCGGAGGAGAGCGCGGAGGGGACTGCAGAGAGACCGGTAACATAAGCCCTGCAGAGGACTTTCTCTTACACTTCCTTTTATAGGGATGGAATGCATTTTAGATGATTTTTTTTTTTTTCTACTTTCCTTCTTCAACCTCTTCTACGAGCAGGTGCAGAGGCTACCCCGAGCAAAGGGCATCACAGTCAATAAATACAATCAAGAAAGTAACACCTGCACCCGTAAACCCACGCTCTAATTAAACTAGCTGCCCTCACTGTGCATGGAATACTCCTCACAGCAATTCGGATTCGGGGGCTTCAGCAGCATTCCAATCCAAAGCCCTGATTAGTTTACAGCAAGATGAAAATGTTGGCAGAGAAGTAATCAGTGAAGCAGCAGGGGTCTCATTTACAAAACTAAGGGGATATCAGCCAAGCAGGAAACCTTTTGATGAAAATTAATACGTGGTAGGAAATACAGCCCTGCTGCAATTCCCTCTTTTTTGTTTTAATTAGCATAGTCCAGAAAAGCCCAGCAGGATCTGTTTTGTAAGTCACACACAGCTAGTGCGTTTCTCTCTTCCCAAATTGAAGAGAGAAAAGAAATAAATCAATACATTTTTCCATGGCGTGATTGGGCTTTTCTGATCACCTTTTCAAGAGCAGGAGTGATGAATTCAGTTCTGAGCCTCAGCTGTCACAACCGGAGCATCGAGGGAGGCGGTGACTGGTAGTTTAATTACTCCTATTTATAGGCTCATCAGTTTTTATTTCTCATCTTTTTTTTTTCAGTCGCCCTCACAAGTTACAATTTAAACTTCTGAGCAGAATAAGAGGATCGCTCCTGTCAACGAGGAGGTTTGCCAGTGTTTCCAAAAGGGCACTTGACTACTCGTGTGACGTGCAAACAGGGACGTTCAGAAAACCCAACACGCACCCGAGAGCCTCTGCACACTTCAACAGACCCCAAATCCAAATTCAACTATAAATAGCCACGGACTGAAAAACCAAACCATTCCATTTCAACCATCTTAAGCAGGATAAGAAAGAGGCCAACCCAATGCTGAAGGAGTTATACTTTAATAGATATTAGAGATGTACTGAATTTCAGAATAGGTACGTTGGGTAAGAATATAAACATCTTTTTCTTTCTATGACAGCAATTCCTCTTAAGTCGAATGTCTACCTTAACTTCTCAGCCCAAAAAGGACTGCTAAAATAAGACAAACATCAAACTACGTTAAGGACAGTGAGAAGCTACAATAAAGAATATAGATGGAACTGGTTATCAACCTGATTTTGCAATGCCAGAAGGTTTTGAAATTAGACCGAATGCTGCTAATAAACCGAGAGCCCGGACCAGGTCAGGTTAGGAACACTCGTGTCAAAGCTGGCTCATGTTTTAGTCTCGGGAAGTCACTAGTGCTGGACTGCCGAGAGCAGCACAAGGCTCCCCGGCCTGGGATGCTGGACTCGGAGCGCAGTGGGCTGCCACACGGGTAAAATTCATCTCTCAGCTCCGATTCAAACACACCTGCGGGCATGGGGGGACCGGTTCGAACCCCCCCCGCCCCAAAGCCTATGGCACTGTAGCAGCGCTGGCCCCCGTGCGGGGTCTGCCGAGCCCAGCCGTGCCCCTCGCCCCACCGGGCCCGCAGCCAGGGCGTCCCCCCGCCGAGCCGGGTGGGGGTCTGCTGGCCGGGGAAAGCGGGGTGAGACGCGGGGAGCGGAGCGAGCCAGGCCCCGACTCGAGCGGCGGCGGCGGCCGCAGCCTCCCGACGGCGGGAGCGGGGACATCCCGCCCCAGGAACGGGCGGGGAGAGGGGCTGGGACGCGGCTGCAGGCGGCGGGGTGGGGGCTGCCCCTTGCGCCGCAGCCATGGGGCGCGGAAAGCCCTGCCCGAGCAGGCCGGCCGCGGGGAGGAGGCCCGGCCCAGCGGCCCCCCAGGAGCAGGCACTGCGAGGCCCGGGCCCTGCGCGCCCCGGGGCAGGCGGCCCCCTGCCCGCCCCACCTCCCCCGCCGGGCTCGGCGCCGCTCGCTCCCGCCTCACCTCCGCGATGTCATTTTCTCCCGTGGCACTGGCGGGTCGCGGTGCGCCCAGCCGCCCCCCTCGACGGCCGCCTCTCACATGGGAGCCCCCCCCGGTGCGGGCCGCGGCCTACGGGCGCCCTGCGGGGAGCGTGAACAACGGCCGCCTCAGGCCCCGGAGGCGCACGGAGCGCGGCGCGGCCCGCCCTGCGTCACCCGCCCTCTACGTCATCGCTCTGCGACACCGCCCCGCCCCCGCCTCAAATGGGAGCGCGCGGACGGCGCGTGGGGGCGCTGGTCGGTTAGGGCGGGCTCGGTCCGCTCGAGCGGGTCCCGGTGGCACCCGCCATGGGGGTCGCGGAGCCCCGTGCCGCGAAGCTGAGCGGGACAGGGGTCCGTGCGCAGCCTTACCTCGGCCGTGCCCCCGGCTGGAGGGAGGGTCAGGCAGCGGCAGGACGGAGAGCCCCGCTGCCGGAGCCGCCGGTCACCACAGAGCCCCCGCCGGGCCGGGATGCGGGTGTCCGGTGTTCGCGCTCGGCACCCGGCCAGGACCCTTCCGCCGTGCCCCTTCCCGGGTGCCCTGGGACTGTCCCGGGCCGCGCCGAACCAATTAGGACTACAAGTCCCAGCGTGCTCCGCGGCCGGCGTGGTGACGTCAGACGCCGCGCTCGCTTTAGGCCACTTGTACCCGGATGTAGGTCCCTTTCCCTCCCCGGAAGGTAAGAATGGCGGAGCGGCAGCGGGAAGGGCCGGGGCTTGGTGGGCTTCATCCGTCGCCATCTGCCCTTAGGTGGCCGCGCTAGGCTCCTGGGCCTGGCCGGGTGTCCTCAGGGACACGGCGATGAGGGCTGGGGGCCGACGTAGGGGGTGGAACGGGAGGTTTAGGCGCCTTCGGTCAGGCCAGGCCGTGGAGGCTGGGCCGGAGCCTCCCGGGATGCGCCGGGCCTGGCTGGGGCCGGAGCTGGAGGCCTCTGGAGAGCTGAGCGGTAGCCCGGGAAAGGCCGGTGGAGCCCCGCATCTCCAGTGGGGCCGAGGGGAGTCCCGAGCCCAGAGGGGCTGGGACCATCCCCGGGGACAGAGGGACGGCTGCGGCCTCGGAACATGTTTGCATTTTCTATCTGCTGTGGGGAGCTTGGATACGTTCGGTGAATTGTAGCTGCTGTGATGAGTGTAGAGGAGTATTTTGTGTGACGGGTGGGTGTGCAGCCAGTAGAATGGCTTTTGACTCTGCCGTGTCTTGATTTGCCATGGCTGTAAGAGGTGGCTGAGTGCTGTTAGGACAGCATAAAGGACCAAGTTCCAATTCCTTTGTTTTTGCAACTTAAACGCTTCTCTGCACGCCTTGCAATAACTGATAATTTCTGTTCTATATGAATCCACAGATGGCGGGTGAGAAGGCGGTCAGTGAGAAAAAGCCAGGCGAGAAAAAGCCAGGCAAGAAGAAGCCGAGTGAGAAGAAGCCAGCTGAGCAGAAGACAGGCCCGAAGGAAGGTGGTGAGAAGAAGAAGAGGATCAGGAAGCATCATGCCAGCCGCAACCCTGTCCTGGCCCGGGGCATCGGGAGGTATTCCCGGTCAGCCATGTATGCCAGAAAAGCACTGTACAAGCGCAAGTATACTGCTCCAGAAACAAAGGTAGGATGGTAACCACTGTGTTTGAATAATCAGTTTTTCATGGTGGCTTTGGTTTGAAATTTCATGTTTTATTTGCCTATAGATAGAAAAGAAAAAGAAAGAGAAGCCACGCGCAACCATCACTAAGCCAGTCGGCGGAGACAAGAATGGAGGCAGCCGTGTGGTTAAAATCCGCAAAATGGTACGAAAAAGAACTGGGATGCTCCTAGCTTAAGGCTGTTCTGTAGCTTTTGACTCTTTGCTGTGCCTCTGGGCTGGGGCCATACAGCGGCCTTGGCCCATGCCGTGCTTCACTGAGCTGTTGGCAGTTATCTCCTCAAGATACAGCCCCAGCTGTTGTTGGGAGATGCTGGTAATTTACAGCATGGTTAGTAGGCAAGAGGAGGTTCTACTCTGCTGGTTGTATTGCTGTGCTGAACTGGGAGCACACTCAGAAATACAGAGCTGGTCCCACATCTTACTGTTACAGAATCGTACCGAAAATACTCGGTGTGTTGAGTGCAGCAGAAAAAAAATACTTTGGAAGGGTCATCCTTAGGGAAATGGTGTCAGTTACAAAAGGAAGGATCTAAACTGCAGGGAAAGCTGTCTGTCTCATGGGATACAGGGAGGTGACACTGTGCTTCTCTCTTTCTAGCCCAGGTACTATCCCACTGAAGATGTTCCTCGCAAGCTTTTGAGTCATGGCAAAAAGCCCTTCAGCCAGCACAAGAGGAGGCTGCGGGCTTCCATTACTCCAGGAACTGTTCTGATCCTTCTGACTGGGCGTCACAGAGGCAAGGTAATCAGAGCCGCCTCCTGTGCTCTTCCCCACGCGGAGTCTCCCAGTGGTTTTACAGCACTTCTGTGCTGAAACCGTTTTGAGGGTGCAGAGGTATCCTGAATTTACCAGCTGATGTCATGGGATGCTGCTCAGCCACAAGATGTGAATTTGCTTTTCAGTGAATTCTGGGTCTGTGCTTTCTCTCATCCAGCCTTTAGGGGAAACAGTCTTGAAACTAATGTTCCACCCAGAGCTGGAAGTAGAACAGGCTGGTCCACCTGCTAAGACAAAATTAAGGGAATCTTCCTGTCATGCACTGGGAACAGCAGACCCGATGCCTGTTGCTGTTACTGTTGCAATGAGGCCCTAACTCTTAGACTAGCTATTGCAAGGAAGAACGATGTTTTCATTCTTAATCTAATTATCAAGGTAACACTTGATTGTTACATTAAGCTGTGTTCTTCATTGTAATGATGTTTACTAACAGGTCTTAACTGACATCCTTTTTTTTCTTGAATTCTTTGGCTTCAGTGCTGTTCAGGGAAGGAAATCTTGACCAGAAAGAATAAAGTGCAACTGGGGGATGGCTCTGACCATGTGATATGTTGTGGTACCCTGCAGGGTTTTATCTCATTCCTTGTATGTTCCAAGAATCTGGATGATGGGATGGCTGTCTTGCCATCCTCTAGAATAGTCAAAGATTACAGGCTTTGCTCAGCCTTGAATGATGAAGGATGTGGAGAGTCACAGTCTGTTGTAGATGTGGTACCTCTGGCAAAGCTGTACTCTGAGGAGTAGCTTGGCTCGTGTGGTGGCCACTTCTCCCTCACAATGGTGCCCGTGGCTGGACGCTGGGGCGATGCCCATACCAGTAATACAGGCTGAAGGTGGGCACGGTCCCAGTTTGGCTCCAATATTTCGGGGGCTGCAACCTGAGGACTCATGTCACTTCTCATCTCTTTTCAGCGTGTTGTCTTCTTGAAGCAGCTTGATACCGGCCTTCTGCTCGTTACAGGTAAAAACATCAGTGATGGGTCTTTTTGTTTGTTTGGGGGGGTGTTTTGATTTCTTTGCCTCTGGGGTTAGTAGTGCTACAGATCTGTGTGCAGATGGTTTGGTGTGTTGTGTGTCCATGTAACTACCTGGAATCAATGTTTGGTGGCTTTCCAGGGAGGTAATTAAGCTTCAATACCTGTAAGACATCAAGGATCACTTCTTGGCTTCTCCAGAGGCCGTGGGGATAGGCTTTGTTGATCAGATTTTAGCTGTAGGCATCTCTGAAGAAACTGTTCATCTCCTACACTACAAAAATTCAGCTTAAAAGCAGTGGTTGTTGCCAGGAAAGATAACCTTGTTCTCTCTTCTTTAGGACCCCTGGCTGTCAATCGCGTCCCTCTGCGTAGGGCCCATCAGAAATTTGTTATTGCTACATCTACAAAGGTCGATATCACGGGAGTGAAAATTCCCAAGCATCTCACTGATGCCTACTTTAAGAAGAAGAGGCTGCGTAAGCCCAAGCACCAGGAAGGCGAGATCTTTGACACTGAAAAAGAAGTAAGGATCATGATTGTTTATTCTTTGCGTGCCCTTGGTACATAAAGCCAGGCTGGAATGGGGAAATACCATGAAACAAATGGACAAATGAATTTTAAGTGGTCCTCAATGAAGTGAGGTAATACCATTAAAATACAGCAGCATCGGGATAAACCCCTTTTAAATTTGGGGATTCTTTACTTTAACAGAACAGCAGCAATGAGTATTCCACTTAAATGTCTTTTTTTGACCAAGAAACACTTTTATTGTGCTGACACTGCCAACAGCATGCTGCTGGCTCTGATGTCGGCACCGTAAGCCAACCAGTGGCTTCAGTCCCCTCTGCCACCTCCGGTCTCCTACCACTTTGCCCATATTTAGAACAAATGGAGAAAAGATTTCCTGAAAATGCCAGAACTTGGGCTTTGCCCTGAATTTTCTCACTCCATAGAGGAGTCTGAAGTCACCCTGCAGGATTTTAATGTTATTCTTTGTACTTTCTAGAAATATGAGATAACGGAGCAACGCAAATCCGACCAGAAGGCAGTGGATTCACAGGTCCTTGCACAGATCAAGAAGGTGCCTCAGCTCCGTGGGTACCTGCGTTCTACATTCTGCCTCTCAAATGGAGTCTATCCTCACAAATTGGTGTTCTAACTGTTCTGAAAGCACCACATTAAATCCGAAGGGAAAAAAAAGCAAGGATTTTTGGTGTCTTCATTGCAATCCATTATAGAACGTGTTGCACAAATCTTGCAATGTGTTTTATTTGATGGATAGGGAAACTGCTTGTGCCATGAGGTTCTGAGGGACTGCAAGTAGATGACTAGAATTCTGAGTGTCTGAGGGTTTTGTTGGGGATTTGGGGTGGGTTTTGTCCTATTCAGTGTAACCAGAAAGGAATTGGCACTTGAATTTCAGCTTTCTTAACTATGAATGAGTTGGGAGGGGGGAAAACATTTTCCTTTGGAAAAGGATGTACATACTGGATTGACTACTCATAGGACACATTCCAGAATAAACATCCAGCCTATTCCTGCACTGGAGTATTTCTCTGCACCCTCACTGCTGAAACCAAAGCTTCAGGTATCTCTTATAAAGAACCACTGCTAGGTAACTCGTTAGCATTTTAAAGTTTGAGCACAGCTTTGTTGAGATTGTATTTATGACATCAGTCACCACATAAACCTCAGCAAATACTGCTGCTTTTCAGAGGCATTTCAGGAGCTCTGCCTTGAATTTTGAAGTGGAAACCACTCTTACGGCTTTGCAGGGTATCCTGGAGCCATAACAAAATTTGGAGTGTATGTCCCTTCCCAAACTCCATATTTTTTTCCTGTTCTTTGTTTATCCATGTGGGACGTAAAGCTTTTAGTCAGGAAAAATACCTGCTTAGATCAAGAAGTGAAAACATCATTCTTAGTTCTGTAGGCTCAGAAATAAGTTAAAAAGGAGAAAGACAAGTATGTTTCCATCCTGGGAGACTTCTGGAGTCTCAGCAATTTTTCCTGTCTCAAAAACTGGCAGAAACTTCAGAAAGTCAGTCCTGTCTGCTTGCTTTCTCTGTCGAGGTCAGTTAGCAGATATCTGGAAGAGGATGCTTGGGGAGTAATAGCTCTGCTCTTACAAAAAACAGGGATGTACATGTTAACAAATCTGGCACGCTTGAGCTCTTTCTTCGCCAGACTTCTGCAGGAAACAAGGCTTATATAACTGTACCATCTGTCTTCCCATTAATTCTGAGCTGAAAGTAGCCAGTGGGGTCAAACTTGACAGGGAGAGTGGAGATTTCATCAAATTCCTACAAGCTTCATGAAAAGGGGGCTAGAAAAGGGAGTAACACAGCCCTCAATGTGGTGGAAGCCTGCAATGTTGTGTCTGTGGGGAAGGAGGGACTGGGCTTCACATGCTCCAGTGAAAAAAACTGCCTCAGTGGATTCTCACACCAAGGGGCTATGGTCATCTTTAGAGCTGATGTTAGAGTATGGAAGTATGTAACACTGGTTGCTCTTCCACCATCTTCCTCTTGATAATTAACATTAAATATTAGTGTGGTTCAGCAGAGGGAGCCAACGAGCAAGCTTTGTCCAAATGCAGAGCCAGTTCTGCCCTGTGGTGCTCTGGGAAGGCGTTCTTCATGTTCCCTGTCATCAGGGATGTCTCTGATGAGTTCCATCTTCTGTTGTATGTGGTTTGGTGGGTAATGGGTGCAGTCAGAGGTTTCTTCAGCTGATGTGAGATTTTACTGCAGAGGTGGGACTGGCCTGTTTACATAAATCAACTCTAAAAAGATACAGAAGTGTGGCAGGCATCTTGCTGCTAGTACGAAGATGTTTACTGTTACTACCAAAGATCTTAACCCAATATGCTTTGAAACTTGACTTAAAGTACAAGTTGTATGTGGGAACACTTAAATAGGGAAAATCCAAAACCAGCAAGTAGACCTCTTGATCAAAATAGTTTGTAAGCAGCACGTGGTATTGTAAAGTCTGCAAACGGAGATTCGCTCGCACAGTTGTCTAAGAGCACTTGAGGTCACTCCTTTCCCCTCTGGGAATGGGAAGGTGTAGTATGAAATAGGGCTAATCTAAGAACAGCATTTAGATACAATGGTGTTTTCTAAAATTATTGATTGCTCTGACATTCCTCATTTGTCTATCAGAAGACATAAAATTCTACTTGCACCCATCACCCCTGTTTACTGCCTGGGGAGGCTTTATCTCCCAGTGTGCTGTCAGCACGTGATTTGGTAATACAGCTCAGTTGTCTCAACAGGTCCTGGGAGGGAAAAATGGTCTCACGTGCTGTCACTGCCTCCCTCGCCCTAGTCCTGCCACTTGTCTGACAAGGTGCTGACCAGTAATACAGCCCTGCAAGGTGGGGAGAGAGGGAGGAACGAATATTTCCGTGCTGGTTTAGATCCCTGAACTGAGTCACTGTGAGACGAGATGAATGGCGGTGTCAGTACACACGGGTGAGAGAGCAGGCCTGCTTCTGGAGCTGGCCAGTCCAATTTTAACACCAAATCAAACCTCTGCAGCGCCCAGCAGCTCCCCAGGCTTTGCTGCAGA
Organism: Podargus strigoides; assembly: GCA_028020825.1. NCBI lineage: Eukaryota > Metazoa > Chordata > Aves > Caprimulgiformes > Podargidae > Podargus > Podargus strigoides. The sequence continues at coordinate 14,458,941 of CM051637.1, read as the reverse complement.
AAATGGAGCCGGCAAAAGCCTCGTCTTTCATAAGGCAGCGGGTGGGCAGCTGGGATTTGTCTCTCTCTTAACCTCTCAAATATTTTCCTTGAGTTCTGTGAAATCTGGCTTTTATCTGAAATGCTCTGGGGGCTGGAAAAGGAAAAACAAGGACTGTACAGATGACCAACCCAGAAACAAAGTGAACATTCAGAAGGATTTTTCAATCTAGATAATACTGTCCACTACCTGAAAAATACTTCCACCAGATAAAAGAGCTTTTGTGTGCGTTCTCGCTGTCCCGCAGCTTTTCTCATTCTGAGCATGTAAACAGTTCTGCAGTACTGGCGAGCTGAGTCATTGCTTTTCACTGAGCATCCCCCACAGAAGAAGCTAGAGACATCCAAAGCCTCCCTCACCCAATCAAAAGTGCTGGAGATGTGCAGGTCCAAAAATAGTGACAGACTCAACCACAGCAGCACTTCATTAGCATCAAATGTGCTCTTTGCTTCAGCTGCCTAATAAAGTGACATGTAATTATAATAAAACATCCTTTTGAGAGGAAAGATAGAGGGATGTTGGCTTTCTCAGGGAATTGGTAATAAGGTGCAATGCCTTATTGTCTACAGGCACCTATTTTTAACTGTTAGCTGCCTGGTGGGTTCAGTCCAGCCCCAAGAGGCTGTGTCCCAGCTGCCGTGTTGGCCAGCAGTCTCAGGGAGGCAAACACCAGCTTTGCTTCCAGGACTGGGAGCCTTAGGAGAAACAGGCTTATTTGCAAGACAAAGTACGTTCCAGACGCTACCGTTGGCATTTCAGTTGTTACATACTTGGTTTTAACCTTAAGTAAGAGAAGATGCTATGGCTGGAGCGTGAAGGTGCTTTTCCAGGACTACCACACACATCCCTTTTGGCCAGATGTTGAGGAAAATAAGCAAAAGCCCAGATGTGGATCAGGTATTCAGTTCATGTATGCTACAGGATACCTGTAGGATGTGCCTTGTTGTGCAGGGATAGCTGAACCATTTTTCCCCAGCATATTCCCACCTGGTCCCTGCCCTTCCTCTCCTCACAGTTCCCAGAGCTCTTGCCACTGGTATACCCAGCCCCGCTTCTGCAAAAGTCATTCTGGATCCCCCCCACAAGCTCAGTAAAGAATAAATAGAATTTGGGGACAGTTTGTCTTCACCACCTGGAAGAAGCTCTGCTATAGCCTCATAGAAAATGTAGGCTGAGAAGCCATTCCTAGGGAAGAGCTGGCCCAGGAGCCTCTCTCTACAAATGCAAGGTAACTGCTTCCACTCTTCTCCAAACCCATCACACTTTAAACGATTCAAGCATTAGAAACCCCATCCAAATGGATTTTCCTAACATAATTTGTTCCAGATCCTCTGTATATTCTTCTTTCAGTACATTTTGTTTCTTGTCTTCCAGTGAAGAGGGCTTCCTGGTTGCTCCTTGAAACTGGACAGCAGAGTCTTGCCCTGTCCCTGGCTCCACATGATGGCTGTGTTATGGAGGTCTCTTAAAGTTCCCTTAGGATAAGAGATCACACCATTTTCCTGTGCTTCTTAGGGGATTAAGCAACATCCCAATCTACAAATATCAGTGGCTCCTACGATTTTATCAGCTATTACTCTGTTACAAGACAGAGACAGGGTCAGCTTAGTCTAAGAGATCTGGAACTACATAGGAGAGTCATGGAAACTCCACTACACTTTCTTCCATCATCATTGTCCTGAAGTAGTGGGTCACAGAAATGACATAACCATATGGCACAGGATTAAGAGCTCCTGCTCCTATTCTTGTTTGGAGACAGCATCTGAACTTCCCAATGGCTTGTGTGGGACATGAGGATACAGGAAAAAGGAGAACTATTTACCTGTTAATTTGATCTCTCCAGTTCTCCTGCATTACTGTCTGCACTAAGCACTTGACAACTCATTATTTAAGCAATTAGAGCAATTAAATCCATATTTTAATAGGATATTCGTAATAGGTCTCGCTATTTTTTTCCCCTCATTGTTCAGGAAGCCACTAATTGAACAAAGCGAGCCAGTCCCACTGGCTGTAGTCAGCATTTGCACTGAGTCACGCAGGAGGGCTGGTCTGCAGTGGTTATATGTGGGATTTAACATGCCTGCCAAAAACCAGCCATGAAATTTCTTACTTGTTTAGTTGCTTTGTTTGCTTTTTGTTGGGTTTTTTTTTTTTTGATCAGACCAGTTTTGACTCTCTTGGGAATCAAAAAACATTTTTGAGCTGACTGCCTTTTTTGGCTCAATTAACCCTGTTTTTTTCCCCATTATTTCAATGTTTAACTTTCTCAGTGGAAATGACTTTACATGATAGATTGTACACACAGCCAGCAACTTCTGTGACCCAACCACGGCTCACAATATACCAGACAAAAATATTTATTAGTAGTAATAACGATGAGAGAGGAAGTATGGTAGGCAAAATATTACTTGAGACTGATGAAATTCAATGTATTTTTCTCAGCTCTATTGATTTTCTGTGTGATCCTGAGCAAGTGACTTCATTTCAGCAAGGACAGTGTTCACACACCTGCAGAATAGCAGTAATACTCTCTTATATTGGGTGTTTTAAACTTCTGCAGACATACAATTTATGACAATGCTCTAAAGTACATAAAAGAAGAAAAAGTCTGTGCTTGGATGGCACTGAGGAGTGGACCCTGATCCATTATTCTAATCTTCCCCTACTGAGCTCATATCAAAATTTAATACTAAAAATTTAATATTGATTTAGTATTGATACTAAAATTGTGGTGCTGAAGACTGGCACAGATGGCATGAGGAATCCCTCTTTTCATATTCCTATTTATCAGTTGCAATGTCATTTTTCTGCAAAACTTAGTCCATTATATTTGTACAGGACAGGACAGCTAAAAGGTTTAGTCTCTGGCGACATTCTGTGTTTCTGCATTTTCCCCAATTAGCAGTTCCCAGCACTTTGCCTGCAGAATTTTTTTAATCATCATAATAAACAACTTCTCATACTTCACATACACTGAGCACATCAGCCTCGTGATACCCAGCAGAGGTAAAAACTGTCATTAGAACACTGAGGAACTGCTCACAAAGGTAAAGTGATTTATTCAGTCCATTGGAGCAAGCCAGTGGGATATAGAGAACCAAGGAGCACTAGGAAAGGCTTTAAACCTCATGAAGAAAATAGACTAAACCAGCAGCAATTACATCTTCATCTATTTTGTCAGTCCTACTTGATCTCGAGGTTTTTCACTGGCTTGACAGATGCACTTAGGATGTAATTGTTTTTAAAATTAAGGCTTTCAGATATCACCATGTGCTATCCATGGTATCCTATTGTTCAAAATGCCCATTTTCACATGAGGAAATAAAATACAAAGATAAAATGTACAAAATCAGTCCTAGGCAGCAAGCTCATGTCCTTGATATACAAAGGAGGAAAGTTATTTCTCAGAACAAGGAGATATGAAGGCCCTAAAAAGAATGAAGCACCCTCAAAATGTGTTACTGGAGATGTTAAGTCAAAGTCACTATTTAAATTACTGGTGTAAATATCCTGCTATGCTGAAATGAAGATCCGTTTAATGGAATTTCATAGAGACTGGTGGGCAAACATACCTGCTCCTTAAAATAAGCACAAAAAATTAAACAAATGCCACTCTAGAATCAAAGAACTGAAACAACAGCAGCTATTACTCAAATGACAGGCACATGGCAGAGCTTCTGTACATTGCACATTATCCGCACGGCTTCCCTCTGGACTGACACAGAAAGTGCAAAAAGGGCATTTGAAATCTGGAGCTTTGTGTGACAGAAAAAAGCCAAACACAAACACATACTAGGGACACAGAGGGAGAAAAAGGAAAACTGCATTTTGAGACTGCTGATGCAAGAGAACTTTTTTTTTTGTCAAAATATACTGGCTTGGGTCAAAGCAGTGTGCACAAAAATCTGTGGTTTACTTAATCCAGCACTCTAGAAAAGAAGGCTTTTTCATGTTTTGCAGATAACCAGGAGTTCATCGAGGCAATTTCTAGCATCATCATGTAACCATCTTCTAACACAGACATCGCACTAATCTCCAAACTGGCTGACAGCTTGAATCAAAAAAATGAAAATAATACAAACAACATCACAAATGACGTGGCTTGGGTTTATTGAAATACCAGCTGATTTCACCAGCACCTGAGAAGGGTGTCCCAGCGTGAGCCTATCAGCACAGCCACCTCCTGGGGATTTATAGGAATAGTCATTAGAATTTCTATCATTCTTTCCACCCTGTCACCCCGAGCTGCAACATTTCATGTCATTCAGTTGGTCACTGCACCAAGCCTGGGGAGACTGGATAATCAAGCCTAAGGAATGGCTTTTTGCTGTGTTTGTCATGCACAATCAACAGCCATATGACAACGGTCTGGAAGAATGAGCATGACACACGTAATATGGGCACTGTGCTGCACGTGAAAGGCTGGGCTGACGCTCTCTGTTTGTGAACCAACAATCTAATGAAGACGGTGGTGTTGGTATCGTCCTCCAAATAGTCCCTTGCCTTTGAATGACTGACAGATAGTGCTCCTCTCAGTTCTTCTGTTGATTGATTGCTCATGGAGTTATTTCAGTTGAAGGGCAATTAACTGTTCTTCGTGGTTTATCTATAGGCTACTTGTGATTTTGTTCTTTTCAAAGAAACACTGCTATGCTGTTAAGCATAAAGTCAAGAGTTTATAAAACAGTTCCAGAAAAGCCTGACTTTTACTTGTCAAGACCAGGATTTTATTAGCACTTGACTTTCCACTGCAGCATTCAAAAACTCAACTCTACAATATGACAAACAAAGAAACTGTCCTACCTGTAGCAGCATGAAAATATTTCCAACCATCTCGGCTTCATCTGTGGGCCAGTCCACCACAAGTCTGTGGAATGATGAATTATTTGGCCTTTACTGGTTTATGCCATCTGGCTGTAAGGAACAGAGGGAAAAACAGGTGAGTCATAGCCAGCATAGGAAGATTGCACCTCTCACAGAAATCAGCAACATCCCTTTGCAAACAAAACCACAGTAGATATCTATATCCTTTTCTGTTTGTCTCCCTCATATTTATATCCCATCAGGTCATTCACTCGCTGTGACGTTATTGTATAATAGTTCTCACTCTTCCTTTAAAAGTAGATTATTGGCTGGAAATTAGAGGAAAGAGATACTGGAGAGAACAAGAGAAATGCTTCAAGAAAGAAAGGAAGTGGAGGGAGGCACTATGAGAAGAGCACCTTTGGAGATGTGGGCACTTATTAGTTGCAAAACAACACCACACAGAGAGCAAAATTGTTCTTCCCAAAGGAAAAGGCACTCCAATTTGCACTGCATGGTTTCAGTTCTCAATTAGTGGCTTTCAGTTTTAAGTTTGTTTTGAACGCCTGTCACCACTGAAGAGAAAATCAGTACAGACCATAGCATTTCCTCAGGACAGGGATTCACTGACCTGGCTTCCTTTCTTCGGAAAAAGGGTAGTTAGTGCTGCAATGCCTGTAAAAACCTGCTAATTAAGACTTCACAGGATCTTGGAACTGATTCATGAATTTCAAGTAAAAGACAAAGATGATAAAAGTTCAAAAGCCACCTCATTTTAAATTCTCATTTAAAACCCCGCTTTGACTCTTCTCTTTGGTGTCCTGTTGTTTCAGGCTCTGTAGTCACTGTTATCTCTTTTCTAACACCCTCACAATTTACCCTTACTTATTTGGTTGAATAACGTGTAGTGAGTTGTGGGTTTTATTCCCAGCATTGCTAACTCGGCAGGGGTGACTGAATAGATTTTTTTTGTCAGGATTGGCATACCTTTTTCTAAAACTTATATAAAGACCCAGCTCTAGCCTTTTGTAGTAAACAGCTGCCTCAGGCCTTTCATTCTGGATGACACCTACAAAACATGGCTGATGGAAGTATGCTGGCAAAATTCTGCTTCTTGCCACCTTTGAGCAATTCCTCCATCATTACTCTCCCCGTGGATAAGCTATTACATGGCATTCCCAAAGCTCCTTTTTTTTTTTGTTTGTCTTTTTCCTTCCTACAGGTCGTTCTGCTTTCTCCCTGCCTTAGGTATGGAAATTACTTTGAACAGAATGTAGAAAATACCAAATGGACTATGAAAACCATCTAATCCTGCACCAAGAGATCAGCTATGTCCCCATCAGGCCCAACATATACTAGTGTGTTGCCGAAGCCCTCGTTAACAGAGATCCCCCAACCTCAGAAGACAATCCAGTCTCCTGCTGAACACACCAAACCAACAGGAAATGTTTCCTGATGGTTGCCCTGCATCTCCGCAGCTGCAGTTTAAGCCCATGACTTTTTGTCCTGTTTTGCAGCTTACTTCTCTGCTTCAGCCTCTCACACGTGTGTTACTGTCTCCCCTCCAGACTGAACATACCAAATCCTTTCAAGCTTTCCTCATAGGTGGTGTTTTCAAGATGCCTGATTGCTCTCATCAAGAATTTCCCCATCCCAGCCACAAGCTTCTGAAAATGTGGTGACCAATTCCAAATGCAGCTATCTTGGTGGTGCTTCAAGGTTTAGCTTTAAGCAGTTCTGTTCCGTGTCTGTAAAACATCACAGTAAGAGTTTGGTTTTGAATGAAGCTTACAGCTGCCACAGAATTATACATCATAAGAAAACATAAGTAGTACAGACAAATTCTTGCCAGTCATAATAATCCCTGCTTTCCACCCACTTTCCTATTCATACATTTTAAACTCTCGATGTCAAAATATTCCTAGCCTTACCATACGATGGATTTAGACTGAGATATATGAATTAAATTAAACTAGGCTAATATCTGTAAGTTTTCCTAGATAGTTTGACTTTCTGGTACTCTAAAAAGCCGTGAAAACTTTAAATTTCTTTTACTCCTAAAGTGTTTTCTGTAACAAATCAAGACTTTTATCAACCAGAAATGAAAAAGCCAAGATGCACACATTTCAATTTGTTGCTTAGTTCTGCTTTGTCACAGAGGAAAAGCATCCTTATTCACAAAGAGTAGCTCCTGACTTGGAATAGTTGGAAATCTGGTTAGGGTAGGCTGATTATTACTGCAGCAGAAAAACACTGAAACACAATGCAAGTGTTTAAACTTGAGACCAACAGATATGATGGGATATTTATGTAAGAAACGTAAGGTACAGAACACCCATAGTAGTTAATTCCTGTGTTTCTTGACCTGATCTTTACAGTTCATGGGAAATATATCTTTCTACAAGCATACAAAGGATATGAGCACACTGGCCCACCTATCCCTTCTTCTGACTTTTCATTTCCTTCCAGTTACCAGTTCAGTTCATTACAGCTCTTGTTCAATATCAAGTGACATGAACCCAGCCTCCCCACCCACACTGCCAGGTTAGGCAGCTAGTTAACCAGCTGGCTAGTTAACCAGGGGCAGATTTCTCAGGGCAGAGTGTTGGTGGCCCAGCCACAGGGAGCTCTTCCCCTCCTCAGCACCTGCAACTACAAGGTATGACGCTTCCCAGCCTCAGCTGCAGCTGCTGTCCCCACACTTCACGTTTCCATCAGGCTTTGGTGATGTGAACATCCTTCTCCTCCCGCGGGATGTCTGACGGCAGGTTTGACAACATGCTTCAATCAGTGCTGAATGAAGATTTCAGGGAGTCTGATGACTCAGACACCAGCCCTGGCAGATCACCCCACCCCGTAGGAGTTCACATCCTGTTTGCCTCTTGGGGCCTTGTGTTGGGCCGGCAGCATGATCCAGAGGTTAACGCACCTAATTTTATGCATGATATACTGAGGATGACTTTATATTCTAATTCCCTTTAAAAGACACAGGTGTTCTTACTATTTAATGTAAAGGAGGAAAATATATTTAATTTAAAGATGAGAGGGCTTCAACGTATTTAACCGATCCATTCTCATTTTCAATCAGATATAAAATTATGATGTAGGGCTCTGTCTCCAAGTGGAACTTATACCAATTCTATTAAAATTAAAGCCAAGGTCTTTTAACCCAAAACAGCAGAAAAAGGGACATTTTAGACACCTGCCTTGGACAAAGGACACCTTTGAGGGACAAGGCCATGCTCCTAGAAGAAAAAACAAAAGTCTGTATGTTCTGTGTCAGTAACTGGAATTCTTGTTATCAATGAACAGCTCTCAAACACAGAGATTTGCAGGACCAATATTTCCACCAGTTTACTTGGAAAATTAGAGAAAATCATTCAAATACAGATGTAGAAACTCAAATTTAGTTCTTGAGCATCTCATAGAAAATCAGTTTATGTCACTTTTTCTTTCCAAGAGTTTAAAACAAAACTTGATGTAAGATACACAGGATATATGAAGCCAGAGATACTTCCAGTGAAAGGTATATTATGGATTTGTATCCAAGTACCAGCCCCATCCCTACACTGACCACTTTCAGTGTTACAGAGCATTGCCAAGCAGTGCTCCTCTCCTTCACCAGAGGAAGAAAACACTGTGGGTCTTGCAGCATACATTGATCCCCCCAAAACTGCCATTTTTTTAACTTGTTCTTGAGAACTCATTTTAAAATCCTCAGATCTCAGCCAAGCTATTAGGGATTTTGTCAATTTAACATTACAAACCCTGAGAAAGACTTCATAAAGTGGACCTTGTAATAACTTGTATGAATTATATAAATCCACCTTGTTACATTTATATTTTTACAATATTGAGAGGAATACTGTAGCAGGCTTTTTTCCCCTGTATTTTTTTCCTTGTTTTACTGCACCAATTTTCAGGGAGATGGAATTTTAAACCAGTACCGAATAGCTGTATTTAAAACCTACCTATTTTTGGATATTAATAATGAGTCTTCTGAGACATTAGAGATTCAGAAATTCAGGACAACTACTGAGGGATCCGTTCAGCTCCCAACAACTCTTCCTCACTGATGGGCAGCATTCAAATCCTTCCCTCCATAAAAGGCTACTTGCGTTGAATCCTTCAATAAGAAAATGAGACATGAGATTACCAAGAGTAATTCTAAATGCCAGCTTGCTTTGTTTCTGCATGTGAAATACCACAAACAGAATTTAAACAGAAGTTGTGATTCCGTTTCCAAGCCCAGTATGAGTCAATAATACCATACAGCTGCAGAGAAAGCAAAGATGATACTGAGACACTCAACAGGAGCGCTGCACAGAAGACACAGGAATCTGTCTGAACCATTTCACATTAGTGAGGCTTCATCTAAAGTACCAGCAATTCAAGAGAGATGTGGAGGAAATTCCAAAGAGCAGGAGAATGATCAGACTTCTAGAGCACGTGGCCTACAGAGAAAGTCTGAAAGGTCAGGGATTATTTAGTGCAGAGACGATGGAGAGAAATTGTGGTCACAGCCTTCACACATGTAAGAGGAAGGAAATGAACTGTTCTCTGTGCCTACAAAAGGTGAAAAAATTGAAAAGGCTTAAAATACAGTAACACAAGTTCAATTAAGAATTAGGAAACTCCCTAACTTGGTGGGACAAGCCTGTGTCACAAGTAGTGTAGCTCCAGCTTGGGTCACAGCACTGGATCAGATTGCCTCCAAGAAAACATTCCAGCATTTTTATTATCATTCTATAACTTACATTTGTTTCATGTCCAATTTAACTATGTTTGCAAGGTAGGTGATTCACACTCATGTTTCCTATAATAAAATTCTCCATATTCATTTTAATAAAAATCTCTTTTTATTTGTTCTTCCTTCCTCAGCCTACCTTGCTCTCAGTCACAGCCTTCTTCAGAGGTCACTGCTAATATAGCAAAATGAGAAAAATGCAAATATTTTTCCTTTGCTACTAAAGTACATTTCTGAAGTTTGAAATTATTTTATTTCACTCTCTAGTTTGTTCTTTCTCCTCTGTCAAATACTGTTTTTTTCCACTTCAGTCCTTTCTAAGTTTTACTTGGAGAAAACCGAAGAAACAGCATTTCTTAATCACAGTGTGCCAAGAAATGCCAGTATTCCTCGCATGGAGGCCTTATTAGTGATGGCATCCAGGCTCCCTAAATAACAGCTACTAGGCAGAGGAGCCAGCACTCAGGGTATGGAAATCTGGTTATTGCAGACCACATAAAAATAGCAACTATTTCTTCTGTTTCACACATTTCTTGGTGCCACAATGGTCATTAAAACTGAAACTGCCATTCCTAAATTAGCAGAAAGAATTTCCACCATGGGTTATAACTATTAATATAAAATTAAACTGGAGGGTAAGACAATGTTCCTTTAAATTCCATTACACGATAGGGAACTGGTCAATGCATGAAGGGTGAATTTCTATTTTCAGCACTCAGAACTGAGTTTTTGCCCATAGACCATGAGCATCTTCTGCTAAATCTCAGTAACGGTGATGCACAGAGAAGCACAGGGGCACATTCAGCTGCAGCACTGGGGACCTCTCCATGACAAAGCTCATTCCAGAATGTGGCCACCAGAGGCAGAGGTGACACAGCCCCAGCACAGACACCGACCTGACCCATCTGCTCAGAAACTATCAAAGCAAAAGGCTGACTTGCTGTACCAGGCTATTGAGAAGTGAAGGGATTTATTTCTTCAGCTTGATGATTTGTGTCACAAAGTTATTCTAGTCTGTTTTTTAAGTCTCACCATCTCCCATAATGTAGTACAAGACTTCTTTGTAGTTATTGCAGTAAGCTTCTGAACGCTACATTGAAGTTACAGTGGGTGACATATTCTGGTGACATGCAGAACAAAAATAATGCTATTTTTTTTCATTGTGTTATACAACATCTTCTGCAGCAGATGCCAAACAAACTGCATGATATATATATTAATTCATTACAGGGCCCTAATATTGAAAATTTCATGGAGAAAGCTATGTCAGCATTCCATGCTATGTAAGCTTATAGATTGTACACCATACTGTTAATTCCTGTATGGTGGACACCTAAACTAATTTAGTAAATCTTAAATTTACTAGTGATTATTTTATTTACCTGCACTGAGGCAGGACAGGACACATTTCTCAATAACTGATTTTTGAGTTGTCAAATCAGTACAGTCTAGAAGAACTCCAAATAAGCAAATAAATAACTATAAAATGGTAAACATGCCCTCTGTTCAGCTTGGGATGTCTTCACACAAATATGGCTAAAAGGGCTTTCTAAAACCTCTTCACAATTTCCAGTATGCAGTGAAGTGGCCTGCTTTTCACTCCGGGGCAGCTCAGGTTGCTTACCACAGAAAAACACATGTATCAGCATCCTCGCTGTGAGAAATTGCTCCCTAACCCCCAGCCAAATGACAAAGCACAACCTCTGGCTGGTATACAATTTAGCCACACACCTCTTTCTGTGCTTAGCCTGGTGTGGGTGCACCCAGAGTTACACATACCTCTCTTCTAGCCCTGAGTCAGCTCCTTACTCAAATACAAGGCCTTGGTTAGTATTTCAAAGCAATTAGTGGATTGAATCGACAGCTATATCAAACTCTGATTCTCCATCTGGGAGCTACAGTGGCAACCCTGTTCCTCAGGGAAGAAGCAGTCCAGAAGGCCCTGGAAAGAGCACGTGAGAGCTGGAGACAAAGAATTTTCAGCCTGGGGGTTACTCAGCCTATGAAACAGTCCTTTGGAGAACAACAGATAGATCCAAAACTCAGCCACCTCTAGAAAACACTGCAAAGCCTTTCTGTTGACAAGCTTTCCTGGCAGGAGTGCTGCTTGTGAAGTGAACATCGCATTTTAACCCCAGCTCTGCTATTTGTATGGATTTTGTGGAAGATATTCAACTAGCACCATGATAGTACTCAAAGCTGAAAGACAGCATTTTTTTCAGTGTTACTCCCACTAAAATGTATACACACTTTGCGTTTCCCTTCCTCTATTCCTGTCTGGTGAATGAATGAAAACAATGTAAAACTCCTACTCTGGGAACAAAACAATAACACCAGCCACTATTTTGGGATGAAATATTGTGACTAATCTAAACTCAGCAGCCTTCCCCTTCCTCCAAGGAGACCCTGTGAGCGCAGCTTATCTCAGCTGCCAGAACTCAGTTGCCACGTCCCACCTGCCATAAAATCTTCAAATTTCAGCACTCTCCCTTCTGAGCACTAGCAGGGCTCCTGCAGGAGGATCAGGGTGAGTTCATATCTATGGATAAGTCTATCTGCAGCTGTTGTTCTCTGTGCCATGGCTTGACCAAAATAACAGATGCCCATGAACGGTCTCTCCCTAACAAAACCTCTGATACCAGCTCTCCAAAAATGACACTCTTTAGCACAGAGGTAAATAATATCTATGCTATCATATTTCTATATCTATTTCTATCATAAAACCAAGCCTGGAGACAATTCTGCTCTCCAATGCACGAATGGCAGTGATATCCTACCAAAATAGTGTACTGAACTATCACACAGATCTCTAAATAACTACTCATATGAACTTACCTGAACCTTAAGTTGTCTGAATTGGCCTCAAAGACAAACTACGTGATTGTGTGAATGCTCGTGCTGCTCAGTCAGTGATATGAAGATGCTTTGTGTGGGTTGTAAGCTGAGTGGTGGTCCATTACATGGAAAAAAGGCTTCTTCCCAACCAGATTTAATAGGACATAAAAGCATTGGTGGTAGATCTCATTTTATTACAGCTTTGAGTATGCTTTTCCTCCAATACCACAGCACATTTGTTATAAAGCACTAATATATTAAATAATTTAATCTGATCCACCAGGTGAATAAATCTGAACCTCTCCATCTCTGTTGCGTTGTACACAGTCACCGGTTCACGAAAAGCAGCCACTTGCAATGGGAATCCCCACAGTAATTATACACTAAAAATATTTAACATTTATCATCGAGTCTTTCTCATTAACATGATTCATCTCACAAGCACGTACTTTGCTGAACAGTCAGGCACAGCTTCCCGTGACACTGTGTGCCTCTGAAGAGGTGGAGGTCTGAGGGAACTGAGGGTGAAATTAGACTGGTGAGAAATGCGGAAAATTACACAATGGTGCCCAAAAGAGAGAGATTGAGAGAGACGAAAGGTCAATTTTTCTTTGGAGCTCATTTCTTTCCACATATACTGTCGTGTTGTGAGTCTTTTGCTTCACACCCTCTGCCATCCTCATTACATAGATGAATCTGGAGGTATGGATTTTAAGGGACATACCTGCTTCCTCACAAGTCCTTCAGGAAAAGGGTCCTTGAAAGGTGACAGGATTCCTTCGAGGGGCGGACAAGGGGAAGGCAGAAAGGCAGGTCATGCTGGAAGGCACACAAAAATGGGGTGACCAGAGGTGCCAGGAGGGGATGAACCACCCTGTGGGGACTCTGAGGCACCAAGAGGGATCAGTCAAGGGAAAAGGGGGGTTTCAGAGGGGCCCTGACTAGCCCAAGGTGAGGCTGAAGGAGGAAACTCTGAGGGGAACGGCCTCACCCCTGGGGTAAGGCGCTGAGGGAGCGGGTCTGAGGGAAGGGGCCTTTGGGTGAAGGGAGCTGAGGCGCTGAGGGGAGCGGCCATTGCGTGAGCGTGAGGCGCTGAAGGGAACGGCCCGGGGCGAGCTGGGGTGATGCGCTGAGGGGAACGGCCCGGGGCGAGCGCCATGAGGCGCTGAAGGGAACGGCCCGGGGCGAGCGGGGGTGAGGCGCCGAGGGGAACGGCCCCGGGGCGCTGAGGGCAGCGGACCTGAGGCGCTGACTGGGTCCCTCCGAGCGGCGGGCGGCGGGGCGGGAGCCGCGCTCGGGGGCGGGGTGTCGGGGGGGCGGTGTCACCCCCGGCCGTGGGGCGGCACCGAGGGGCGCGGGGGGCGGTCCCGGCGGAGGAGGGGCGCGGCGGGGGGCGGAGCCCCGCGGGGCCGGGGGGGGGGGGAGGGTGTATTGTTCCTCGCGCGGTGCATGCCGGGCCCGCCTCAGCCCCCAACATGGCGTCGCGCTGTCACCTGTGTGTGTGAGGAGGGAGCGGGACGTGGTGGCTGCGGGCGGGCACGGCGGCTCCCGGAGGTCCCCGCTCAGCTGGCGCCGCGGTGGCAACGCGTCGCTCCTCGCTGCTGCCCACAGCGCTCCGGCTGTCCGGCACCCAGGCCGCTGGGCACCCCCCTGCCCCCGCCCTGCCCCCGCCATGGGCGGGTAGCGGGACCCGCCTCGCCTCAGCCCTGCGCAGCCCCCCCGCCGTCCGCGCCATGGGGTCCCCGGCGGGCGCCTCGGCGGCGGCTGCCACCGACTCGGCCCAGTGGCTGTCGGTGAAGGAGGAGACCATCTTCCTGCACGACGGGCTGATCCGGGTCACCGACCTGGCCGAGCTGCCCAGCGAGATCATTGGGGTGGCCGAGCCCGGCGACACCGAGCTGGAGGTGAGCCGGGCCCGCGGCCGGCCGGGCTGAGGGGAGGGACGGGGGCAGGGGCGAGGAGGAGGGTTCCCTCAGGGAGTGGAGGCCTGGGGAGAGGAGGAGGAGGAGGATGGTGGTGTTGTGGGGGGGGAGCAGGAGAATGACATGGTGGGGGGGCCGGGTGGAGAGCGGTGGATGCGGATGCAGGGTGAAAAGAGCCAACTGGTGCTGAGGCAATTTACCTGGTTTAAATCAATTTAATGTATTTCAAATAATGGTGACAGTGGAGCTAGGCAGGAGGGTGGTGAGGAAGATGGAGGGTGAAGTGTTGCTGCTGCCTCCCTGTTTGGAACCAGTGGGGTGAGGAAATCGGACCCACGCTCCGGTATTCCAGGGGTTTATTTATGGCTTTGTGTCTTTTTTGCTGTTACTCTTAGATGGTTCGGAATTAACCGTGAGACACTTGGGGTGTTGGGTGTTTTCCTGAGGCTGTTGCCAGTGATCGTTATTAAAGAGCCAGGAGGACAGCTGAGATTTTCATTGCAGCTCTTTACCTCCCTGGAGCCGCTGGTGCCTTTGGCTGCAGGCAGAGGTGCAGCTGGTTTGTCTTCGGAGGGGACAGCGAAGGACTGAATGTCACCCGTTGGAGGCTGCGTCTATGCTTGCATCTATTTTCTAGACTGCATCTTTTTTTTTTTTTTTTTTTTCCCCTTCCCTCCCTTCTCTCCTTTCACCCCGCCCTCCTCTCCAGCACTGTGGCTTGCAGTGACACAGGGTCTTTGTCAGAGGAGTGCTGAGAGGGGATGGAGGTTCAGCAGGAGCCCTCGCTCTGTGCTACGGGAGGTCACAGGCGTTTAGGCCACAAAACCCTTTTAGTGATGCTTTGGCTGCCAGCTGCGGGTTGCTGAGAAGAACCCGTGAGCCAGGCTTGCAGTTCTGACTGTGATGTGAACACGTTTATGGTGTTTAGGAAAACTTCCTACAGCTTTATCTTAAGGAAAGAGATATTTGGGTTTTTTTTGCTGAATGTGCGTTTTCAGTGTGATGTGACACTGGGGACTGGGATGGGAGCATGAGCTGCTCCTGTGAAATGGGTGTTGGCAAAGATCACAGGAACAGGAAGAGAGACTTTTAAGGTGGATGACTTACCTCTGTGTGTAAAAATGTAGAAGGATTATCCCTTGTGATCAGAGTCCACTCTGCTATCAATGCAGCCTGTATTCAAGACAATATTTCCATTCCATTACATAGTTCTAGAAGCAACGTCAAATCTAATAACTGTGTTAGAAAAATACATGCTCCACAGCATTATTTATGTTATATCATGATAAAGGAGGGTATCCTTTAAAAAACAAACCAAAACCCAACCCCAACCTTATTTTTCAGATCTTGCAAGCTAGACTAGAAGTATGTTCTGGCAGGAGACTTGACACACAGCTTCACTTCACAAGCACTTTAGCTCTGGAGGATTTTTTGTTAGTGCTAGGAATGTCTGTGAAACTCAAATTGTTTGGGGGAGCTAGGGATGGAATTAGTTACTGGATCTTGTCTTTTATGACCCTTTTATAGCGAGTGTTTCAGCAATCCAGTGGCACCGATTTGCATAGTTTTTCCCTGTTCCAGTATGTTTTAAATTTTGTTTTCTGTTGTGCATGTTTACAGTGTGGAACTTTAAAATAAATAAATAAATAGGACTTTTTGCCATGGTACTTATTTTGCTCTCTAGTCTTAAGTCACAGAATATTAAAGCATTTTATTTCTTTCCACTGAAAGAATTGATGAGCACAAGTGACTTATTCTTCAGGTCTTGTTTGTAAAACAGTTTATAGTTTTTGGTATTGAGGAAGTTAAAAACAGAAGTGTAATTTCAAGTGGTAAATGTAAATTATTTAGCTCATAACTTTTCTCTGCTTTTTTTTTTTAAATGTTTTTTAAAATAAAGGGCTACTTTGGTAAACTGGATTGGCTTTGAGGAGCCATTTTGTGGAAACAGGTGCATGCATCTTATTGAAGTGTGGCCATGCAATCCACACTGAACAGCTCGTTTGCACTCTTTCTGCTCCTCCTTGCAATGTAATAAATATATTTGAAAATGGTCCAAATAGAAATCTCCTGGGATGTGTGATTGGATAAGGGTAGGAGATGCTGCAGCTGCTGCTTTGCTTAGTAAACTTCCTTAATACACTCCTTGTGCTTCATCAGTGGTGGTCAGAGCCCTGCCTGAATTTCTGATATGATGTTCGTAATTAAAAAATGTGGGATACTTTGGGGGGGGGGGAAGTATCATTCCAGTCTGTTTCACTTAAATATCCTCTTAAAGATCTTATTGGTGAATAATGTCAATGTATTTGGATGGGTTTCCTTTGTCCTTCTGTTCAAAGGTTTTGTCTATTTGTGAAAAGAAAAGCAAAGGGAAAAAAATGTTACGGTGGAGGTATTATGCCAAGAAAGGCTTATGAAAATGTATTATTTTGTTATTTTGGCTCCCATAAAACTTTTACTTGTTTTTTTTTTTAAATATTTTTATGTATGTGTATATATTTTTTTTTTTAAATTTTTTTTTTCCCCTTAGTGGTTAGTTAGGAAAATGTTCATATTCTCCTTCACACGAAGGTAACTTGTTCTAGGAGTATCCAGGTTTAAAGAGTGTGGGGTTTTTTGTTTTGTTTTTTTTATGTGATATGCATGATGTGTGCCAACTTCTTAGGCTGTCTATCAGCATATTTGCAAAGAATATTTATCACCAAAAAGAAAAGAAGGCACTTTTAAAACTTATTTGATAGAATTTTGTAATCATGTGCACATAAAAGGTGCTTGTGGTATGGGTTTCCCAATGAAATCTTCTATTTAGAAGAGACATAGGTTAGTTAGTAATTATGCAAGCCTTTGCACCCTTATTTTAAAGCCATTCATACAGAGAAATGACTTTCAAAGTGCAAAGTCTTCTGCTTCCTGGAGGCAGTCTTACGTGACGAACAACTGGAGATGTTGCCGTGACATTTTGTCCGGTCTCTGCCCTCGATGTCAGTGCCTGCACAGTAGGGACAGCTTAATGGAAGATGAGCTGTCCCTTATGTGCCACAGGGAAACTGCGGCACTTCCAGAGTCCTCCCAGTCAAACATCTCTCACAGAGACAGTAACCCCTGGAAGTGAGGCAAGAGCTATGTCTGAAGGTGGAGGTCCCTTAAACCGTGTAGTTTTAATCTGCCGCTACGCTGGAGTCAAAATGCTGAGACTTATGAGAGGGACAGCAATATAATTTGATGTGTTAAGCCTTGGTAAGTTAACAAGGAGGATACTACTGAAGAGTGGTTGATAGGCTCAGTTGTGTTTTGTTTTTTTTTCCACAAGGAAGTAAGTGGGAAGAAAGGCAAATCTTCAATACATAGTCACAGGATAAAGTAGAACAACCCTATGTGTCACTCCACTGAGCTCGTAAGCGCTGTGTATTTTACATAACAGCCTAACGAGATGGGACTCATTTGGATATCTGTTCTTGCTGCTCTCCTGCATAGCCTGGAAAAGTTCTAAATACTCAACTTTTATTTTTTGTTCTTTAATATATTTTTAAGATTAAGCAAGAAGTGTAACTCCTACTTCAGTAGTTGGATCATGTAGATATGTCCTCGTCTGATGTTTTGACTCTTGTCAAGCTCTATTATTGTAGGACAGGGGAGATGCCACTGGGCAGCTGTCCCTCTGCACTGCAGATATGTATTTTTAATTAAATGTATGAGTAAAAAAATTTTTTAAAAAAAGAGAAAAGGTGGTGTCCTTTCCTCTTGCCCCTAGTCTGATCTGGGCTAGCCCTCAAGGGAGAACTTGAGCAACTGAAGCCCAGTGCTATTTTAACAGGATGTGCCAATCCTGTGACGAACTTGTGTTTTCTGTCAAAGTGACTTAGACTTGGAGGTATCTGCTAAACTTGAAACTTTCACCCATTTTCCTCGTGGACTCGCAGAAACATTTTGTCATTCTTCCCCCACTGCTGAAGGAGAGAGTAGTCCTCTGTAATTATCTAGGTCAGTGCTTCCCAGTTCTTTCTGGCTGTGACCTTACTTCCATCTACAAGCTTCACCTCTGTCAAGAGAAAAATCCCTAATGCCAGCATAAACAATTGACTTTTTACTAAGTGGCTGACCCCTCTTGGGGTTACGACCTCCAGCTTGGGAACTGCTGATCCAGGCATGTATGTCAGGCTTGTCACTGTCCTAGGCCTGCCGTTTGCATCCCCTGATACTTCCACTACTCCAGTATTCCTCTTTAAGAGGGTTTATAGCTTTCAGAGTAACACCAGATGAAGTTAATTCTGCACAGGAAGCTAACATTACAAATGTGAGCCTTGGCTGGTACTTTCACGCAGGAGCTGGTGGCATTTTTTTAGGCCTGGCTTTTAAGTCTCTCGCCTCCCTTCTGAGAGGACTGTGAAGTCCTCATCGCTTTCCTTTTAAGCTCACTTTTGTCAGATAATCTGTGTAAACCACCAATGTTGTTATTTATTCTCCAGTAGATTTGCTGTTGTCACCAGTTGTCATAAAATGACCTGTTAGAATTTCTTAAGCTTCTCTAATATGGACTACCACACCTCTTGGCTTTTTATTTTTAAAGTCATATTTTAGTTATCCTAGTAGAGGAATATTGAATACTTCTTCTAAAGGATGATTTTGCAAATATGTTTCCCAAATATAGTTCTTATTACCAACTGCAGCTGATTAGTTCAGTGATCTGCACTCTCAGATGTTTAAATGATAAAGATTTTTCTTTGCTTTTCCAGACATTTTCATCTACTCCTTAAATAAGAGCCAAAGAAACATTTTACTGAACAGATAAAGAAACACTTTCTTTTATAGCATTTTTTTGGTGTGTGTTTACAGCCTGCCTGTGCTCTGTAATTCGTCTCAGATATCAAGGTTTTTTGGTAAATTTGTATAATAACCCCAAAAAGTGTTTGGTACAATATTGTGTATGCAATAGAAGATACAGGTTTCCTAGTGCTTATTTCTGAGCAAGTAATTAGGTTTGCAATGCTTTCACAAGGGAAAATAGTTCATGGTTTTAGCTGAGTTGTTAAAAAGCTGTGCTGCTGTATACAGGGTTATGAATCAGTAGAGGCTTTGAACAAGGTGATGCAGTTAAAATTTCTTGGAGCAGAAAAGATCAGAACAGTCTTGAAACTTGTTTTCAACTGCGACACTAGAAGCATAGCGTAAAGTATGCAACAGCTCCTAAAAACCTATAACATTTCAATATCTAAAACATCAGGATGAAAATGTTTGCACATTTATATGTTTTACAAACACACAGGCATATCAAACAAAAAACCTTACAGAGGGTATGGAGGAATGTTTGAAAAGAAATGAATGCAGTGTTTGCACTAAGACAGCTTCCTACTGTGTGTCTGCAGAAACTGCCAGGAGCAGAGATGCCGTTACTCAGCAGAGCAAGAGAAAGTGAGGACTAGGAGTATGTATACAATATTGTTTATGGGAGCCGTTTAAGTTTTGATGTGTATTTCAATTTTCAGGGCACCTTAAAACTATCAATTCTGGTATTTCTCTTCTAGGATAGTCTAGAAATCTTGTAATTCAGTCTTTTTTACATGGCTTTATTTGTATTTCTAGAGATAAAAAAACACAAGTAAATGAGCAGTGCACCCTATGTTAGCTCTGTTATGAGAAGAATGACCTTATAGCTTTGATGTGGCGTTGAAAGTAACGTACTTAAATTTTTTTCGTGCTGCTGTTAAAGATGTCTCACAATTTTGAGGTTGTTTCTGGTTTTCTGTATGGTTTGTTCCTTCTGTGAGATGGGAATAATGCTTGTTTAATACTCAGGGGGGTATTATGCATCTAATTGATGTTGGTAAATGTACCACTGTCTTCAAGAAGTTGTTCTCCTTATGTGTGAAGTTCAGCCAATGTAATTATGTAGAGAAAGAATTCACTGCTATTTTGGAGATTTAATAGCTTTCACTTGCAATATGTAACTTTAGGGAATAAATACACCTTTGTGAACAGCTTCATTGCTCCTCAATTCCCCATGTAGTAGAATTAAAACTGATCAATGAAACCAACATATTCAACCCAAGACTGTTGTTAAAGCCAGTATGCAGGGAGAGCTATCACAAAAAATCCTTGCTCATGTCTGTTATTGGCCATGCATTTTCTTCTTTCTTTTCCACTCTACTTCTTTCCACTCTATCTGCTTTTTCACATCAGGGAACTGATCTAAACCAAAAATCTAGCTTAAAAAACCCCAACAAACCCCAAACCAACCCCTACAGTCATTGTTACATCCTTGTCATTTTCTTAGATTCTCTTTAAGCCTTGTTAGTCAAAAATGGTTGATGCTGTGAAGTGATCAATGATTTACTGTTTCAAGTGACTGCTTGTGATGTGTGAGCATTTGATTGCTTCTGAAATCTCTCCAAGTGGGATGTAGGTAAATATCATACAATCATAGAACAGCCTTGGCTGGAAAAGACCTCTGAGATCATCAAGTCCAGCCATTAACCCTGCACTGCCAATTGACCACTAGTATATGTCCTTCAGCACCACATCTGCACGTCTCTTAAATCCTTCCAGGGATGGGGACTCCCCCACTGCCCTGGGCAGCCTTTGCCAGTGCTTGATGACTCAGTGAAGAAATTTTTCTTAATGTCCAATCTAGACCTCCCCTGGCACAACTTGAGGCCATTACCCCTCATCCTCTATCGAGGCAAAGTGCCCAAATACCGCTAATAAAAGGATGGTGGAAATCAGTCCTGAATCAGAGCTGAAACTCAAGTGTAAATACTGAGGCATCAAGGAGGGAGTTTTACCTCTTGCTGAATGAGGAATAGTTGTTTGTTCAGTGAAGTGTTGGAGAGGACAGCTTGAGTAAGAGACACGAATCTGCATGTTCTCCATTTCTGCAGTTTATCACTTAGTTGAGGATCCATCACATAGTTGTTTTAGTTCAAGAAAGTCAAAACCACAAACTGTTTTAGCAAGTGGTTGCATCTATAGCAGGAAACAATTACATTTATTTTTGAGACAACAGAACACCCAAATTAACATGAGGTAGTTATTTAATATGTATAATATGTGGTTTAGGGATTAATATTCTTAATCTCTCTGAAAAAAATAACTAAAATAAGTTCATTAGTTTTAAGAAGCTCAATACTAACATCTATTCAAGTGTAATTATGATGTGGATTACTTTAAAGTGAACTTTTCATGACTAATGCTAAGTGGTTTATTGAAAAGCTGTTTCATTGACTTTAGTAAGGGTGTTTGGAGAAATGGCAGATGTGATTTGTCCTGAAGCCTTCTGTCAAGCTGTTCAAAATTCTACAATTAAACTTAAAAATCTATTTCATATTCTGTATGGCTACTGCCTACAATTAGAAAAACCCAAGCCAACCCTGTATGAAATTACCCATTGCATCTCTTAGTCTCTTGTATTATTCCTCCTTATGTATTTTTTTAAATTAAATGAGGGAAGGACAGTTTTACAGCATAAAGACAGGCCAAAGGGAGTTTATTTGGGGGTGGATGAGACAAGGCAGTGTGGTGTGCAGGCAGAAGCCCTTTGGACACTGGATCCAAAGTACCAGGAAATGTTTGGCTCATTGCTTTCCTTGAGGTTGCCATGGCCTAAGTGACTTTGCTGATCTCAGCTGTTGTTGTGTGCTCTAGGGAGAAAATTTGTCTGTGAAATACTTAAAATTCAGAGTTCTTTCAAGTACTAGACTGGGTACTAACCCATAACCCATAAATGTGTTTGTTTCTGTCATGGTTTGCTTGTTTTCTGTTGTTCCAGTTTTACTTAGAAGTGCCAAAAAGGCCTCTTTCTTCTGTCTGAAATGATGATGATGAGTCTTTTAGTTTTTTAAACCATGGCAGCAACTGGAAATATTTTGAGAAAGATGTAGCTAAGTGCAATATGATAAAATTGAGGAGGGGAAAAAAGCAGGGGAGGGAGAGCATATAACAAATCTCTTGGTTCATTTTAGAGAAGTGATTTGTTTGTTTGTTTGAAAAGCTCTAAAACTAGAACATATACATTTTTATTACAAAATATTGTTGACCTGTTAGTTTCTATAGAAAGACTCTAAACTCAGCCCCTGGGACCTTCCACCCCCTCAGTCCTTTTGAAGTTCATAGCAAAATTGCTTCGATTATGAAAAAATGCTCCAGGGGAGGCAAGTCTTTTTTTTCAAAGGTACTATTTCATATGTATTTTTCTTTACAGTCTATATTATTGTTGTTTTAGCATCATGATCTCTGTCAGCAACCCCCAAGCCCATGCTGACTCTCCAGTAACAGACTCCATACTCTTTGCATGCTTTTTGGCCTCCCATGTAGCTTTAGTTATGCCCAGAAATTAAAAAATAATAAAATGACAATCTGTTGTAGAGGACAGCCGATCTAGAAATCATTCTACAGGCATACATGTTGGGTTTTTTTCCTTAAGAAAAAGAAAACCTAGACAAATACCAACTTTTCCTCTCCTTGCAGATACTAACATTTGAGACCAAGAATCCGACGGAGCTGGCTGAGCGCTTACGGTCTGTGTGTGGGAACCAGAGCAATGCCTACGCCCGCCTGCTGGAGTACCGCCTCAACGCCCTGCGTGGCCTCTGGAACGCCCAGCGCCAGCTGGCCCTGGAGGAGCAGCACGACCGGGAGAGCTCGGGCGATGAAGAAGCACTGGCCTTGCTCAAACGTCAAGGCTTGTTACAGCAGCCTGAACAGGCACCGTTTACTTCACGGATGGGGCTCCTGCTGGTCTTTCCCCTCATTCAGTCTCAAAGTAGAACAGACCCTTCTCTCTGTAACATAACTGCTGAGGTGCTATTGAATTGCCTTCGAGACTGCCAGCCTTTGAGTTTGACTAAGGAACCGGCTGACTGTCTCAATGGGATAGAGTCTTTGCTCTGCTCCTGGCTGGAAGACACTTCTCCTTCAGGCCAACCGATTCCATATAAGCAAAAAGAAAATGCTGCTGCTGCCCTAGTTGCCTTGGCTTGTGCAAGGTAAGGAAATAACATGTCGTGGTTCATATTGGGAGTGTTTATGTTTAAACATCATAAAAAATGAGGTGGCCACACTCTTGCTACTAATTTTTGGTTTACATTAGTCTTTTTCTTTCTCATATTTAAATACTGGTTTGGAAAGGGTGAAACTGGTAAGCCAAGCATTTATTTTTTGCATGTGTTTAGCATATGTAAAAACAGAAGGATCTAGGTTAGAAATGCCTCTTGTGCATATTGCTGCTTCTACTGCAGTGATCTGTTCTAGGAATGGTTCCAAATGTTTTTATCGGGGGGGGGGGAAGTTGTCTCACTTTTCCCTTTGTACTGCCCCTTCAATCCTGTAGCTTACACACCTGCATTTGGCTGTCAGAGGCATTGCTGCCAAGTTTCAGGGCAATTCATACCACATTTCATTGTTACCTGTGAAACATCTGGAGGCATTTTTTCATTTCATTGTCATTTCAGTTCAGTGAATTCAACCAGTGTAGGTTGACCTGGCCTGTACCAGCTCAGGTGATTGAGGGTGAAATGCCCATAACAGCTTTTAATAAAGACTTACTCTTTTTAGGGGATGGGGCTTAGGGAGAGGGGGAGGACTATACAAGATTTAGCTTCTGCGAAGCCGTGTGAACGTGGGTCTAAAGTCACTGGTTGCCTTTTGAAAATCTTGGCTTTACTGTTTCTCAGATTGCAGCCTTGTCTGTCAAGTTTAACTCTGTTTTAAGATGTTGAAGTTCTTTGGAGATGTCATGATTTGCTTTAGAAGAACGTTTATTCAAATGAAAACTACTTAATTTCTAGTGTACTTGTTTTAATGAAGTCAATGAGACGTCTACTGTATGTGGCGAACTCTTCTGCACTGACAACTGCCTTATTTAAAAGGCAATGTACTTGAACATAGCTCAGATAAATTGGGTTTGATAAACACCATCTTGTTTATTTTTTTTTTCCAGATGTCAATTTTCAGGAAGTATGGGATGTTCTTTTTCAGCTGAATTTGTAAAAGAGCTAAATTTCAAATACAGCTTTTGAAATGAAGGTTGATCTTGTATTTTCTTTGTAAATCTGTCTTGCATTGCTTACGGAGTTGTAATATCCTGAGATGCTTTGTTCACCTGTGAAAGCCTTGCATTTGTCCTTTAAATATGGAAATCATGTGTTGGGTACCATTATGAAGAAAAAGCCTTCAAAATGAGTCTACTATTGAGATTCCTGGTTGCAATCTTGGGTGCTTCACATTGCTAAGAATAAAACAAGAGGGTGAATACTGCTTTAAATAATTAACTGAGGTGCTTTGAAGTATTGGGTGTCGATTTTCTTGAGGCTGAGGTTTATCAGGGAAAGCATAGAGCTGAAAATGGCAGTGGGGAAAGCAGGGTCTGGGGCATGGAGGGGGAGATGCTGTTAGGGAGTTAAGGAGCTGAGACTGACCATGTGAGACAGAAAGCAAAAGGCTGTTTTCAGCAGAGTGCGTGAAGAGGAGCTCTTCAATTGATCAGTCGTGCTTCTGAAGAAATCAATTTGCAACTGACTATTATCATCTCTAAGATGCAGACAAGATTCTCAAATTTAGCTAGGCTATTATGCCTGGAAATAAAGGCACCACATCTTTCAGAACATGGCTTCTTCCTAATACCCTGACCTTTAAATCAGAAACTGTAAAATATATTTTTTTAAGACTTCTGTATCTCTTTATTTCTGCAAACAACAGGTGCTTTCCACTATATTAACATACAAATTCAATAGGTTCTCAAAAAAGTATTAAACCTATGAAGGAGCAAGAATTACAATGAGAGTTACAAACTCCATCACAATAAAATTTTAAAGCAACACACTTTTAGGCAACATTAGAAACCACATCTACTTAGGTTTAATTTTTTCAGAGGTGTCTAGGCCTTACATACGTTTAAATGCATCACTTCAGAAGGGGAAAAGCTTCCAAATTTATTTTTGGAATCAAAAGTAATCAGACTCTTGATAATAAATTAATTAGCTTGGTCTTTTCTATTTTAGTCAAGAAAGCCCTCTTTAGCTATGTCTGCAGTAGCTCTCACTAATGCTTTGGCTCAGCCCCAGGAAGACCCACAGATTGTATTTGAAGATCTAAATATGATTAATCAGCTAGAAGAAATATTGAAAGTAGCTGTCTGTAATAGATACAAGATTGAGGCATTTTATCACGGGCCCAGATTGCCTTTACTGTACATGTTGTTTATGACACAGCCCATGGCTGCTGATCTCTCTACCTGCATGGTGCTTCACCTTCCTCCAAAAAGACAGCGTGATTTAGACCAACATTCTTCTTTTATGTTACCCTTTCTTCCTCTTTTCACTTCTTCCACAAAAGAATGAAAATCATCCAGAAAAGAAATGCAAATTAGGAAAGAAGCTTGATGACATGTCTTGGATATTCTCTCTCGATGGTACTGGATATTACATTCTACATCGATGCTGTTGTCTGTGTGTTCATTCTTGTTTCAATAGACATCTTTAATTCATGTTTTTCTTATCCTTTTAGAGGGTCGCTGAAAACCTTTGTTCATACAGTGCATCTATTACAGAAACAGACTGATCTCGGATCCTTGCCCGTGGCTGATGTGCTATACAGGTTTGTTGGGACTTTTTTAATCGTAGCTCTTTCATGTCAGCTCTGAAAATGTGTGAGTGCATTTACAGATAAATGTCTTTTAAATGTGGTTAAAAGGTTTTAATGTTATTAAAGCTCTAGGAAAGATTGAAATGTAGTCAATTGCTGAAGGAAGACCTTAGAAAGTAAAATCTAAAAGGATCTACTAATTGGTTTTTGGGTGGTTTTTTTATTAATGGTTCCTTGAAGTGACTTATGAACTCTGACAGAGAATAATCACTTGAAATATATCTTCATCTTGGCTTTGGATTTAAATAGTTTTTGCTATCACTGTTCTCTGTGCATCTTATTTTTATTTTCTGCTTAAAGGTTGTTGCTTTTGGAGGGAGGACCTGGATCACCCTCTTGTTTGCTTGGAGGAAAGCATATAGTATCTTGGGGCTTTGAAGACATGTTACCCGCACCCGATGCCAACAGTAGTTCCAGCAGTGAAAACAAAGGTGAATTATTTCATGACTGTCAGTATTAGCAGGGGAGGACAAGATGCTTTTTGTGGTGATAAGTCTTTAAAAATTAATGCAAAGCTTTAGAGTTGGAAAGGATTTCTCCTTTTGTGTTGGAAGTAACTTAAAAGCACAGGACATATCAGATCACTGAAAGCTGAAGAGTTTAGAAGGAGCATTCAGAGAGAGAACTGGGCATCACAGGAGTGTCTTGAAGCCTGGTATTTAATGAGAGGGGAGGGCAGCAACTGCCTGGGCACCTTGTTGTCTTAGTCTGTACATTCAAAACCGAAGTTTTGAAAACATGGATCTAATTTACAGGAGTACCAAGTTATTTACATTGTTTGGCTTGTCATATTCTTATTAAGTGAATCTAACTAAATATGTAAATCATTTGCTTGCTTTTTTAAAGTTGATTTGGGGATCAGACAGAAAAAATTACCCTGTTTTATATTAAAATTAAGAGGCTAAATCTTAAGTCTGATGTATTAATAATAACATGGCATATAATTTTTTAAAAATACAAGATAATGGGGTTCAGAATAGTGTTGCTTTTTGGTTGCTGAAGACCAGATGCTATTTTAAATTGTCTGGTAATCAGGTTGTAGGAAACGATCCAGAGCAGTAGATACAGTGACCTTCCCTGACTTCAGTGGGGATTTTGCAGAGGTCAGACTGAGTTTGGGTATTATCCGCTCTTTAGTCTTTCAGTAAGCGTCATTTTTTTGTCCTGTGCAGTGTCACTGTATTCAGTAGCTCGCTGTCGTTGGCAGAGCAAGTTTATTTTTAGAAGTACAAGTTCATTTATTTTTTTTCCCCTTTTCCTATTCTGCTTTTGTTTCTGTCCAATCTGTTGTGTATTTTTTATGCTTTCGTTTCTATAATTTTCCCTGAATTCTCAGTTTTTACAGCTTTGTTTGCTTACTATTCTTACACTAAATAAGAGAGTTCACATTGCTTTAGAAGTATGAGTTCAAGCTTTGATGACATCTCATTAAGTTTAGTGCAAGCCGTAGGAATTTACGAATCTGAGTTGTCATTTTAGGCTACCAGCAAATTTATTGAAGATGTCTATATTTTCAAAAGGTTTTCTTGCTATGAGTGACTAGATTATTTTTTGTCCTTTCCCTAGCTGACTGTTCAAGTTCTGTGAACTTAAATAGGATGACTGGACTGGTTTATTGACCTGTGCCCCATCTTGATTGTTAATAATTACTACTTTGAGTGACAAAGCTGTGTTTGAAACACATTTTGTCTTAATTTAACAGTGTTCAGTGGTGGAAGGATCTGCTTACTAGCTTGAAGAGAGACACAGAGTTGTACTAGAAATTAGATCAAGGCTTGGTATTAGATTATTCCTTCCCCACAAACAGTATGTTATACCAGCAGTCCGGAGCAGGAAGGCTTGTGTAGTCATACACCTTGCTTGTATTTTATCCTGCTGCCAGTTCTGAGTTCTGAATAGCATTACCTGTTGGAAAAGCAGAGGAGAATGGCCTTCTGCTCCTTTACATCCTTCTGAAGGCATTTAATAGCAAATACTCAAGTTGGTTTATATCTAAGTAAAAGAATTTTCCGCTTGAAATGAGTTTGGTTGAACAGTTCTGTGTTCCTAAGCATGGTTGGGTATGCTCCTCTAGTTCCTACGGTATTTATAGTTTTGAATTGTGTGCAGAAAAAGACAGTTCAAACTTATTGTTATTTTTACAGAAGCTTGGGCTGTAATACTCAAAGACAGGTCTTTGAATCATGAAAAAATAGTGCTAATGTCACTTGTTGTCTCAAAAGAGAAGCTGAGTGAGTAGTACCTAATTCTTGTTAAATTTATTTGGCCCCACCAGGAGGTGTAACTAGCCCTAGTATTGGTGTGAGCGAGTGAGGTGTAATCTGGGCACGTCCCTAAGGCTTGAAAGGAAATACTGTAAAGAAAAAAAAATGGACTTTATGTTACAGTAGCTCTTAGAACACTGAATAATAAATTCAGTATTAAAAAGACTGGTTCTGACTCATTGGTAATGACCTGTCATGGACATCTGTGGGTTTCCAGTTGCTGCAGTAGCTGTGGCAGGAGTGCAATGACCACAGAGTTTCCAGTTTTGTCTGTTACAGAGGTGCTCACTGCTCTGTTCTTCCTTCCTGATTCAGATGCAGACTTGGGGCGCTGTCTTGCAGCAGATGGGCTCTATCTTTATACAACTAACTCGGTGGGCAGAGGAATAAGCAAATTAGGATCTGGATTACATGGTACTTTGCGGTGAGTGGCAGCTGAGTATTTGCTGTTCTGTGGATCTGTTTTTTAAAACAAGAAGTTATTGTTTTGGTAAACCTCTCTCGGATTTAGTGTA
The DNA here is from genome assembly GCA_028020825.1 of Podargus strigoides. NCBI lineage: Eukaryota > Metazoa > Chordata > Aves > Caprimulgiformes > Podargidae > Podargus > Podargus strigoides. Next base: position 14,430,182 of record CM051637.1, on the reverse strand, counting down.
ACAAGACTAGAGCGTGTTATGCATTTTCATTAAATGCTATTTTAATGTTTGGGCTTTCTCATCTGAAATTCTTTTTGAGTATGTTTTTCTCTAGAATTGTAGAATAGTTTAAGTTGAAAGGGACCTCTGGAGGCCGTTTACTCCTCCCTCCTGCAGAGAGGTATGCTAGCAGAACAGACAATATTTTAGATTTTAATTTTTTAATGCATAGCAAGTTGGTTTATTCTTTGCTGAGTGGGATATACTATAGACTGTTTTAGTGACCTTTTGATTTGTAGCTGTACAATTGCTCAATTTGTAAGTATTTGTCTTCTAATTATGCCATTCATTATATAAATGATTAGTGCAGATGTGACTCACCGCACCTTTTGCTTCTTTATGACTTGGAAGTCATGAGGCTTCTTACGCTTTAAGTCTTTTACAATAGAAATTACTGCCTTACGCTGAAATTTAAGTTCAGCTCAAGTTCAAGAATGTGATTGTGAGTTGTTCTTAGAAAAACAAACAAAAAAATAGCAGAGGGTTGTAAAGAGTGTTAATATCCTGCCTTTTCTACCAGAGGTTTTGTGTACTGCCGCAACGAGGAGCTGGAGGCTGGGTGGGTTGCTTTTGGCAACGGCAAGCTGCTTCATCGGCCCGTCTCTTTTGATAATAAACCTCACTCCCTTTTCCAGGTTGTGGATCAGCATACCCTTCAGGTAAAAGGTTCATTGCAGAGTCCTAGTAAAGTCATAAAACGTTCTTAATTGCAATCATTTCTAGCTTTAGTTAGTTTTGTCCTTGAAGTTTCTTCTTTTTACTTTGTGAAACTGCATTTTTATAAGGATCCATTGAAAGCACTGCGTGATGGAACTTGTAAGTTATAATATAGATATTACTCTGTTTCTGTGTGTTAGTGTTTGTGTGTATATATGTATATGTATATGCATATACAGGCTTGCACTGTACTGTATTGTGATAGTATTGTCAGAGTAGACTGTAGCATGGTCACATTATAAAACAATCAATAGCAAAATGGACTTCAACTGAAAACATAATCTTCCTGAGCAGCTCATTAGTCTTCTTCTGTAAAAAAATCAGATATTGTTTCTGATCTAATTGTGTTTTGTCGATGAACAACTGTCATCCTTTGTGAAAATGGATCGTTTGTTTAGTTCTTGTTTTTTCCTGCCGTGGTTTTAAGTATGGATATGCATATTTCTGTTCTCTGTGTTTCCTGAAACTGAGATTGTTTGGATTCCCCTTTTCTTCCAAAGCTTCAAGTAACGTTTCAGGGAAGTTGTAGAAAGTAGCAAACTCTTTAGCATGTATATTTTCCTTATGGTACTGTGGGTATGCTCTCGACCTTTAGAGAGGAGACAGTCCTTTTATTTTTAGGTTTCTTAAATGTTTAGATCTATAAGATGGTTTGTACGCAGTAGGTCCATTTGGCAAACATTATAGAATAGCTCTTTGGAACAAATAAATGTAATAGTACTATTATAATAAGTGTAATAGTACTATTATGTCTAATAATAATCCTCTTATGGACTAATTGCACTTGATTTTTATTTATTTATATATATTTTTAAGTACACTTAATACTCATAAGAACAGACTTCAAAATAAGACCTGTTAAGATGCTCTCTGTCTTGTAGGTATGTCAAATAATCCCAATGCCAGTAAATCACTTCCCAGTTGGCAGTACTATGACCACCGTGCATCTTTCTTCAGATGGAACATATTTCTACTGGATTTGGTCTCCTGCAAGCCTCAATGAAAAAACACCCAAAGGCCACTCTGTCTTTATGGATATTTTTGAACTTATAGTAAGCAAATGATGTGTTTTCTGTGACTCTGGAGTTGGTGGCATGACTGCTGCTTAATTAAATATTGGCATTTTCAAATCAGCATGAATTGTCTTGTAATGTAAAATGTATTTTATTATAATTAGCAATGAAGTTTTATGCTGTATATTAGTGTATTAGAATATATCTATATCAGTGTGTTAGGATTTAAAGCATTGTTCACTATGGATCTACTTCATTGTGTTATAAGCCAAGCAGATCCCACAAGTTACAAATACAGTTATTTTGTCTACACTGCATTTTACAGCCTAAAATGTTTATGTTGTATGACAATCATTGATTTTAGTGTAGGCTTGATATTCTGAAATGCATTTGTTTTTAGAGAAATGTATCAGTAGTTTGAAGTCCCTTTTCTCTTGATGGCTTATATGTGTATGTATATATACAAATATATGCCTGCATTTGGGTGTGTGTATTTTAATTAGACAATGAAGCACCTCAGTCTAAAATTTAAATCATTTATATAGCAGAGCTTACAGCAATTCAGAGACCTCTAGTACTGATAATGGAAATTGTGTGAGGATTTAGCTTTGCTGGCTTTAAACTGGAAGAGGGGAAATTTAGATTAGATATTAGGAAGAAATTCTTTACTGTCAGGGTGGTGAGACACTGGCCCAGGTTGCCCAGAGGAGTTGTGACCGCTCCCTCCCTTTAATATTTTTAAGTAGAGTTCCATAAATAAACTGAAGATTAGGACAAGCAGTTCTGTTTTTGAGCACAGACAAAATAGAAAATACTGTATTGAGCCACAAAGTCACAAACAAAACAAATATTCATCTGTCTTTTATAACGCGTTTTGGTAAGAAATTCTGCCAGCAGGGCTTGGGTTTGTTATCCCTACTTGATATATTGAATTGTTTAATTTCACTGCACAATTAAGGTAATCTGTCTCCTGAGGATTTCAATATCTAAAGTAATTTTTTCCCCACTTTAATAGGCTGAAAATGGCGTATGTATAGCAAATCCTCTACAGGAACGAATTATATTAATGAGAAAAGAGGGTGAATCTGCCAAGAGTATAAATGAGATGCTTCTGAGCAGACTCTCTAGGTACAGAGCCTCCCCATCAGCAACACTGGCTGCTCTCACTGGCTCTACCATCTCCAATACGCTGAAAGAGGACCAAGCAGGTCAGGAGAGGTTTTAATGACTCAGTAATTTTTCATGGTTTATTCCTTAGGACATGTGTAAAAAGTGTGCATTCTTTTTCCCCCAAATAAGTGTTTGAAATCTATATGCAGTATTTGCTTAATGTTTGAATCACAAGTTCCTTTGCTAAATCAGACATTGATTGTGAGACAAGTTTAAGAATGAAAAATGGGAAGAAGACTTGTAGCACCTATTTTCCCCATATTTTTAGTTATAGGACTGATTTATGCCACATCTGATAATTGCATTTCTCTGCTGGCAATTCAACTGGGCTTCTAATTGTTATGTAAAAATGGACTGCAGTTTAGAAAATGAAACTATTGTTTCATAAGTAAGTTGAATATTATAAATTGGAGGTAATGTTGCTTTTTTGAGGTAATTTGCACAAAGTTGGGGTATTTTATGGGCTTGCTGAAACTATCCAAGTTAATTAGGGTGTCTTGAATGGACAGCATTGTTGGCTTTCAGGATGATCTGGAGCTTTGTAAGATCAGTCTTAAGATTTTATTCAGTTTACCCTGAATTACTTCTCTTCTTCATTCATACATACATGAGTTTTCTCTGTTCAATTTTAAACAATTAAAGGTATTTCCATAAAAATAAATTGTACAGGAAATAGATATGCTTACAGGCTAATTGGCAACGAGATAGCTTGAAGAGCTATTTTAAAGGTTGTGTTTTGCCAGTTAACAACTAGAGTGCCTCAGAAGAAGATGTATAAGTGGTTATTCTTGGATAATTCTTTAGTCAGTGCTCGGAAGAGTGTTGATCAGCTGTGGCAGGAGCTAGATCATTATGACTGTATACGTTTCATGTGGAGCAGGAGAACTTAAAATAGTAAGTGAGAGTGACTCTCAAATGATCTCTTTATGTTAAAAGATTATTTGGCTCTAAGATACTCATTTCAGCATGTATATCACCATACAATTCTTAGAAAGGTTTTGTTTCTACTTAAATTTTAGGCTAATTTTCCTGGTTTGGAAACTAGAGATTGCATCTTTTTTCTTGTTACTGTTTTTAAGTTGTTTGCTTTACTTAAATAACCCATGAAACTGTTTGTATCCTCCTGGGGATTGATGCTGCCCCTGTATACAATTTCTGAAAGCCACTTCTAAGTGCTGCAAAATGTAACTTAAATTAATTTTCATATTGATTTATTAGAAGCCCTTAATAGAAATCTGCCTTGCTTGCTGCCTGGTATTATGAGTTTTCAGTGTTCTGAAGAAATGAATATTTATGTTGTATTATTCTGTTTAATATTTCAGCTGCAAACACTAGCTGTGGGCTGCCACTGAAGATGTTAAGGAAGACTCCAATCTACACGTGTGGAACGTACCTGGTGATGTTGGTCCCTCCCCCAGGTGGATCAGGCAGTTCTGCAACACGCTCCCTCTTTGGAGGAACAAGTGCTTTGTCATCATTAAAAAGTAAGTTGGATACACACGTGGCAGATGTTAAGTCCTTGGTTTTCTGAAATACAATGAACTTCTCGGAAACTTATTGGAGGTTTCTTTCTGTGTAGTTCTTGCTTCGAGCTTGGTGTTCAACATTTCGGACGGGCAGTTCACAAGCAGAGCAGACCTCATTGATGCTGCAGGAAGTTCACTTGGACGTGGTGCTCTAGTTCCAGGACTCGGTAAGAAGTACATCTGGTTTTGGGGAATGTTTCAGAACTAGACATATCCAACCCTTAGGTTCTAAGTAATCTTTCTGGATTTTAATTTGCAGTAAGCAGCCCTGCAGTTGGTGGGGTTTCATATCTGTGGTGAAGTCTTATAAATTTAACATTTTCAAAAATTCAGAATTCCCTGAAAGAATTTCCAGTATCTTGCTTTTTCTGCGCACAAGCTCAAGAAAATTGTTTTTTGTAGCAGAAAGTAGTCTGATTTTTATACTCTGCTAATGCTGTAAGGTACCACAAATTTTTGAGTATCTTAGCTCTGTATTTGATAATACATAATTACATCTTAGCTGGAAAGACATTGTGGGTATTTCTGACTTCCCAACCGCTTTATGACTGAAAAGTCCTAAGTGTTTTCTTCAGGGCTCTTTTTTAACCTGCTTGGTATAATAAAATAGTCTTTTGAGCAGTGCATTTTGAACTGGAGTATTTACCCGAAATGAGTGCTGTTGCACATTTAATTGAAACATCAAAAGGGATGTACATTTGCTTCATTCCTTTTGTTAAGAAATCTCCTTTTGATGTTTTTCATTCCAATGCATTGTTACTAAATTGCTGTCACATGACAGAGAGCTCTTAAAGCAAATCATTTGGATTTATATCTGCTATAAAAATACTTTAGTCTGGTTTTCTAACAACCATAGTATAATTTGATGAGCAAAATACTTTCCTTTTCTTAGGTGCCTGTTATGATACTATGAATAACATGATATGGACGTGCTCCAATGATTATATTGATCAGTGGTGTAATCCTGGGAACCAGGCATTCCACTGTGTCTGTCAGAGATTGGGAGTGAGTCATGTCATTACAGAGCCCAAAGGTGAGGTGACCTACAGGTCAGCATTTGAGACAAAGTGGAAGTGAAATGTGCCATTATCTTAAAATAAATATACAGAAACTGCAAATGCTAGTGCTGTACTCTGGGTTTGTAGACTGCTTTTGAACTAATTTTCTTTTTCTAGGGGATGCATCAACCACAAATGAGGTTATTAACCAGTTACTGCACCATGTTGGTGCCATGTGTATCCACCAACTCAACCTGCTTGCAGCCAGCAGCAATCTCCCCATAACAAATTTTTTGGGAAAGCAGCATCCCATTGAAGCACATCATCTCAGCAGTATTTGTGACATTATGGAGAAAGCTATGGTGAATGGAGACACTTGTATAATACGCTGCATCCTTGTTGTCTTTCAGGTACAAGAGCATCTTAAATGTGCTTCAGAATGAACACTAAAAAAAAAAAAAAAAAAAAAAAGAAATTGTTTTAGAATACGTGCAACCACTTCATTTTATTGGGGTATTTTTTTTCCTCTGTTGCATTCCATTTAACGGAGGCTGACTTAGCAGTGTCTTATACACCCATTTAGGAGTCTTAATTTAAATTAAGTGTAATTGCCTTCTTTACAGATTAAAATAAACTCCAGAGAGGTTAATTCCTTCTTTCTTTTTTTTTTTTTTTTTTGTTCCAAAGTCAGTTTCTGACTGAGATTTCTAGTGAGCTAGACAAATACTTTGAGAAACTGACTGCAGAAAATGAATTAACGTGAACAGTGTTTAAGTTTTTAATATTGTTGTGTTTAATCTTTCTTAGGTGGTTTTTAAATTTTTCTTCAGCCCACAAACTGAAAGGAACAGAGATATTGTTAGAAGGTCTGGCCTATTACTGTGGCAGTTGCTGATGGCACCAAGGGATCAGATTTGCTCTGAGATTCAGAAGGAGGTTTGCTTAGCTATTAGGTAAATACCTGCTTTGTCAAATTAAATTTAACTTAGGTTTTACGTTATTAGAAAATGTTGTGACAGATGAACATTCAAATTGTATTCAGCTTAATTTTAAATTAATATGATCAAATTTAGATGACATAGTATGATAAAATTATGATTTATATCTGTGGAAGAAGGGAAATACAGTGTGTTTGTCTTGATGACAGTGAAGTAACAGATAGGAATTACTTTCCATGTTTTTCATTTGTTGCTTTGTATTAGTGCTCTTTAGAGGTTTTTTATTTAATATTTATTATACTGTGGCTGCTAAATTCAAGCAAAGCTTTCTACCATTCATTGATGGCTAGAATGAGCTCCATATTTAGTTTGTGGAGTTTGTTTGTGTTCTGCAATTGGCATAGCTAACGTCAGCTATTGTACCAGTGTTTCAGGTGACAATACTGAAATTCTCTGAAACAAAAGGAATATAAGGGGAAGTAGGATGAATAATTCTTGAGGAATGCTCAAGATTGAAGGCCCAGGGAAAAACATGGGCAGGGTAGTAAGACTGTCTGGAGAAAGTCAGATTTATGTTTAGAAAACAGGAATCTATTTTGGTTGAAGGGTGGGCATCATGTCTCTGAGCTGGTACACCAGGTCACTTAAACAGGATGGTTGCTTTAGCTCCACAATCTGGGTACTGCATCTCCTGAACCTGATGCTGGGTTCCTTTCTCCAGCTTGTCAAAATAGCAGGATGACTAAGTACAGGGAAGAGAGCAGCAAAAAGTGTGATTGTGTATCACAAGAACGAGCTAATGTAAATCTCAAGGACAAGGAATGCTGTCTCAAATGTCCAAAGCACAAATATAATCTGCTTTCAAGTGGGAAGTGCTCCAAAGGTTGAGAACAAAATCTTCTGAAGATCAACCTGCATTTTTTTTGTGTGAATCATGACATGCTGAATTTCAGTGGCTTCATGCAGCTCTGTGAGTGCAGAATAGCCTGTCTTTAGTATGATTATCTAGCATTTTCAGGGTCTTGCTTTTTGACAGGGAAAAGTATATCCTGTTGACTGCATGGACAGCTGCTGGGTTTTTCCTTTGTTTAACCCTGTATCCTCCAATGACTTGTAAAAAAAAATCAGAGGTGAGGATTAAGGAATATCTTTTTCCTCCTGTTTTCTCACTGGGGGATTTGGATACCAATGGAAACCTCAAACTTAGCTTGCAATGTCTGATAACTTTTCCTGATGTTTGTATCACAAGTTGATCAGCATGAGCCAGGGGAGGGAAGCTGCAATGACCTCTGTTCTTAGTGTGAAGCTGAAAAACATCCCAGTTTTCTTTTCTACAAGAGTGTTACTGAAAAAGAAAATGCAAAAAGAAAAGAAGGAAAAGTCTGCGTAATAGTTTTGACACTTCAGATGGTCACAAAGTACTTCTTTAAGTTACTGTGATCTTCTATCTTGATGTGGCAATTTGTGTAGAAAGGACAAAGCTCATCACCAGTTAGAGGGGAAAATCTCTCCATGAGGAGTGTTTATGCATAGCTGTGTTGTTTCTGGAATGCTGGTTCTAGAATCTTCTGCGTAGCTTAAACTAAGGCTTCTCTAAGGAGCCAGTGTTTAATGAGTATAAAACTGTAGCAGTAGTGACTTCGTGATTACTGTCTCTTGCATTTGCCATTGTTCTTATCACAGATAAGCTCCAGCTCTTACCCCATCACCAGAGTTATTTGAGTCTTTCTCCTAGCCATCATCCCTTTTTTTCTGACACCTGTCTGTTTATTGAAAAACCAGTTGTGCTGTCACATACGAGTGATTAATGTGGTTTCCTCAGAGGGAAGCAAATATCTCTTGAAGCAGCTTTGGGACCTAAACGATAAAATATAGTTGATTACAAGAGCTTTTTGGAGAAAGCAGCTGCTTAATTTATGACTAATATAAATGTTAAAATATGGAGGATGTCTTTCTAAGTTGGAAGAAACTATTACATAGTCGTTCTCCGTGTCACATCAGGTATGAAGCTGAGGTTCTGTGACGCCGTTTTTCATGTGTCCGTTGAAATGATTTTGTTCACTTTCAAGTACATTATGTAATACCTGGTTGTATTTTTTTCTGTAGCTCTGGTTTAAATATCCTGTATCCTGGAGAAGCAGAAATCAATAATTTATTGAAATTGGTCTTAACTGAAGGTGAGAGTGTCTTACTGACATGTGAGAGTGTGTTTTTTCTAATTGAAAACATAAAGTGAAAACACTTCTCAACCTTTCGAGGGAGAACAGTTTGAAATATGGAGCATTAGTCTGCTTTAAACCCGTCCTATTCTAGGAAATTATGGAATGCTTCATATTCTGAAGCTGCCTTCCAAATGGGTACATGGTGAAGTGTATGTTAGGTGTAGAAGAGGAAAATCTGTCTCAGTCAGGCAGCTGTTTGAAGTTGAAAAAGGATTAAAGTTCTCTTTTGTCACTATTAGTAATGTTTCTCGTCCAGGTTGTACTTTAGAACACCTGGTTAGCAGTTTGTGTTACCCATGGCAATTACACAGTAACTAGAAGCAATTTTAGTCCTTACTGAAAGAGTAATAATCTACTTGCATTCACCGTGAAATGGGAGTCTGGGCTTGGAAGCAGCTGATGCAGAGTAATTTGTTACTTCATAGGAACTGTTCGTGCGTCAGTCTTTGGAATTTAAAACAGTGCTATGTGCAGAGTAAGCTTGAACAGACTGTAATATCAACAGGGAATCAGGCTGCACTGTAAATGTAGTCATTTCTGAAGAGTAGCATATGTTAAGCAAGATATCTGAGGAAATAAAAATAAGTTAATTCTGTAAAGTGCTGTTTTGCAAAAGCTTTTGCATTCCATTTTAGGAGAGAGGAATAGTGGACTCTCTCAGCTTCGCGACGTTATCCTGACTAATTTAGCTGAACAGCTTCAGAACAACAGATTTGGAAGTGAAGATGATGATCATTATAGGTAAAATGGAACAATATGCTCCCCCTCCCATGTATTTTTCTGTTACTTCCTTTAGGTAAACTTGCATAAAATCCTGCTGAAATAGCTCGTTACCTTACCAGCAGTGTGACCTGAAATACTATCTTTGTGTCCCTACTGGGTAGAATTTCATTAGGACAAGGGAGAGAGAGGTTTGATGTTTTAAGGGAAACTTTGGAGACTTCTGTACACAGACTTAGGTTTGCATTCCCTGCTGCTTGCCACGTGTTTGGTCAATGTGGGTGATAATTCATAAGTATGACATTGTGAGACTGCTCTCCATATCACTGTTAGGTGACTTCTCAGCAGTAAAACTGTCAGCTCAAGTACACAGCTAGACTATTAACATATTGCATCTTGTGTTTTCTGAAGGCTAAACGATGAGCTGTTGCACTACATCCTCAAGATTGTTGTCCGAGAATCTTGTGTCTTAATCACCAAGTGCCAAACTGTATCTAAAGATGATTTTCAGAGGCTTCTTTCAACTGTGCCTGTAAGTAAAATCTGTTTTGATTAAAGTATATTTGCCTTTAGCTTCTTTTCCTCCTTAAATCCATCATATTCACTGAGTATATTGAGGTAAAACTTTTATAGCTGTGTGTCTTGACAAACACAGGAAAAGAATGTCTTTTGTTTATGCTGTGCAGGGAAGGAAGGAACAATTTCTTACAGCAAAGTAAATTATACAGTAGTGCTTAAACAGGTTTAAATGGGGATAAATTTTCCAATTGCTCTGGTAGCTATTTTGATTTAAAGGAAGTTTGTGTATGTCAACCCTCAAAGCATTACAACAACTTAAAATAACAACACAAACTCTTTCTACAGTTGTGTATATTGATTCATATAAGCAGAAAGGGTTATTTTTTACACTATTTAATGGTAAAAGCATGCATAGATGTGGCAAAGGCAGGTGAGTCTGCATGCAGACACTGGAGAAGGGACAAAGTCCTGGCCTGTTGGAGGATGGGAGAGGAGAAGTAGCATGGAACCATCCCCTTCAGGAATGTGAATTAAATTTAGTTCTATGGTGGCATTATCTTTTAAGAAGGAATTAATGTTACAGTACTTGAATATTACTATAATGTTACAGACTTGAATAAAATGGTACTGCTTCTTTATATGTTTTGCAAGTTATTTCACAAAACTCAATGTTTTGCAACCAGTTTCTTCTTTTAAATGTGATTTAACAAGCTCACATTAAATTGGAAAAAAAAAAAAAAAATCTGTTCAGGGTAAATTATTTTTTGCTTTTGCTTGCCCTCTCCCTCAACTTTTTTTCCTCTTTTGTGTTTCCAAGTACAAGGATTGCCTGAATCAATGTCGAGTAAACGGTGTAGATAATGTAAAGTGTACTTGTTTATGTTAAAGGCTGCATCTTCGTGTTTGCGGTATCTGATGGCCGTACAGAACCACCTCCTCAGTAACACTATTTTGATTAAACCTGATGAAAATGATGACAGTGACAGCTCCTTGCAGGGAGAGACATTGAAGGTACAGGTAAACACCAAGTTTTATTCTAGTATGGCTCTCTACAGTCAGTGTTCCTGTGGCACTTCTTGTTTCTGCACTGCATTCTATTGACGCTGTTTTGTTGGTTCTTTTCACTTGATATAGTTAAATGACTGTAGACAGTTCTTTTTCCTGTTCTCCAGCTAAAGTCTGCAATTGTTCTGTGTTCAGTATTACAGTTTGAGTTCTACATTGTCAGTGAGAGCAGACGTTTCCCCTCCTAAATATAGGTATAATGAGATTTAAAATGTATTTTAGTTAATATGTGCTAGTGAGATAATTGATGTGCCAGGAATCCTTTCTGGACACATTATCCCCCCACTTTCTCTTCTCCAAATCACTTGTGTGGTCCTTGAAAAACTATTTTTCAGATTTAAATAGGAAAGGGTTTTCTAGCTTGCCTTACTGGCTTCTGCTTTTTTTTCCAGTTTTAACTGATAAAGCTTATGTAGAGCCTCTCACATCTGTTGTCTGAAACACTGGGAGTAATGTTTGTGGCAAGGAAACTCTTAGAGGACGAGGTTTGCGTACCGTGGTTGGTTTGTTGGTATAAGGTTTTTTAAAATGGTTCATTTCATATTACTGCTGGAATAGTCTTGACTGAAGTTGGAGAAGGCAGCTTTGTCCTAGCATGCAGGCTGTCCTGCCATAGTTTTTGTAACAATTCTTCTCGGGTGGTATTGACTTCTGAATTTCTGGTATTGTTTGTTTGAACTGGTTTTGTCTGCTGCTCTTTGAGACTTTGTGTGCTTGGAATCTGCTGCAGTTGAAAGTTGTTTGTTCAGGCTTATTGAAAAAATGCTAAATATTGTATTACTTTTCTTGTCTCACTATTCACCCATGTTTTCATTGTTCAGTTTCTCTTTCTACAGTGATCCTCATACCTGCTAGGACATTGTGTCACCAATGCTGTACCCTGGCTGGCTATCAGCTCTCTCTCCTGTGCTGGATTTGGGGATTCCTTCCCTCTAGAAACTGGATGTGCATCCTCTAAAATATGCACCTAGTTTCTCCCAGCATTTTGGGGCTTAGCATTAATCAAATTTAAGTCTTGGATGAACCTACTGCTGCAGGCCTGCCAGGTCACATTATCATTATTTTAATTTGGAAATCCATCGTTTTGTTCTGTTTTCCTTTCTGTGTATTCTCTAAGGATTTAAGTATCCTATAACTCTTCTTGTACCTAGGAGCTGAAGACCAGCATTTTGTCTCTTGCTACACAAATTCTGACAGGATGTGATGAAGTCTTAGAAATGCTGCAACAAGTCACTACAGCACTAATTAACAGTGACATTTCTGATAGAGAGCAAAGGTAAGAGAAATAGGAGTGTGTTAACTTGAAAACTATAAACTGTTGCTCTTTATGGCTTGTTATAATTGTTTTTTGTAACTTCATACTTGAGTTTTGCATGGGAACTTTTTCTTACTATAGCATTTGCTTGGTGCTTATCTTTGAAGAATTTAGAATCAGATTCTGTGTCACTACTGCTAGCTTGATAATCTGTAGACACTTCAAATTAGTAAGGTTTTAGCTGGTTACAGTGGTATTTGAGCAGGGTAAATATACGTTGGGAATGGGATGTAAACACAAGCTGTGAACTTTTCTCTATTGAAACAAACACCTCCCTCTCCCAGTTGTGTTTCAGGTTCTGGTTTTTATGCTTCCTGTGCCCACAAGATTAGCTTTGTTTATTGACAATACACAATCCCTTTGAGATGTTTTCAGATGGGTTTCACGCTCAGATATATTTTTGTAGATACAGATTCCTTTAAAGTACTTTGAGCTATGTGTGCTAGGAGCCTGGTGCACATCCTGAACAAATATGTTGGTGTTTGATGTGGACTTTCATCCCATGCCCATGGGAGCTTACCATTTTCTAAGTAATTATTAAACTCTTGATTTACTGTCTTCTGGTCTATCATTGCGTAGTAAGAACTGACACTGAAGGCTAGGATGCTAATGCTTTGGAGAAATTGTAGTATTTTCAGGGTATTAAGGTTTTTTGGGGCTTTTAAAGTATAATGCAAATGTTCTGTGCTGAATTTTGAAGTGCCAACTTACGCAGTCTGTTACAAGATTAAACAGATGACTAAAAATAGTAGTGATACTCTGTGAAAATAGTTATAACTTTGTAAACCTTGACTCTTTTTACAGATTAAAAGGCCTGGAGCAAATTACCAAGGCTACTATGCTTGGCCATCTGCTTCCTGTCCTGCTGACATCTTTGATGCATCCAAATTTGCAAACTCTGACTATGGCTGATGCCTTGATGCCTCAGCTGGTGCAGCTGGTTCTTTACACAAGTCAGGTATGGTCTTTGCTTTACCTTTGCAGACAACTGCTGACCCAATGTGGCATGTGTGTTCTGCATTGCTGGAGATCTTGGTCAGCTTTCTGCAGTAAGTGATCAGCAGATCATAATTTAAGAATTGCTTAACAGCTACAAAAGCTGATAATGCTGAATATTAAATTTGACTTGGTGCAACAGCTACTAATGATTTATTGTTAATAACAGCATACAGTGTGACTATTAATATATTTCAGTAATGAGACCTTAAAGTGATTTCCTGTTTGCGTGTTTCTAACACTGTATATTTTGTGCCACAGACTGCACTGCTGCTTAAAACTCAGTCTCCAGTTTTCTCAGAACTGAACAGTTCCCCCAGTGGTGCATCAGAACAGAAAGGGAAGCTGTTACCTGATGAGAGGTGATTTTTCTTAACATTTGAGTCTTTTTGCAGGATAAAATATCTTATCTGTATAACATTCATTTGAGCATTGCTGTGGGATAAGTCTTAAAGCAGCAATTTTTTCCTTTATTTTTTTTTTTAAGTCAAAGCTGTAATGTTTTGTAAAGCTGCCTTAGACATATAGAAACCTTAAAAAGACAATTAGTTCTAAAATTTCTTTTGCATACAGAATTAAATGATTAATATCTTCTTTTTTTGGTTGTTGTTTTTTCCCCCTCACATCAAGTATTAGGAATTAATTCTAAATGTTCCTCTTACAATAAATTATGCAAAGGAGGACCATCATGAGAAAATGTAAATTGCTCTGGCAGCATGAGATATGGTATTAAAACCACTGGAAAGATATTAAATGGCTTCATTTGCATAGAGAAGCATCACGATTTTAAGTCCTGCATTTAAATCCTATGTCTCAGCTCAGAGTTACAGAGCTTCTGCTTAGAAACAGAAACACACAGCTAAATTAAATAAAAAATGCTTATCATAGCAATTTGCAGTGTTGCTGAATGTGTGATATTAAACAACTTGTCGTAATGTGTAATGTTCTGTGTGAAAAAAAATGAAGAATTTGTTTTCAATCCTCCTCAAAATTATAAGCTTCAGTGCAGTATTAGGCATATTGGTTTATGACAGTATACTTGAGTGCTGTCCCATGTGGAAAGGGATTTTTTTATGCTCCTAATTGTGTGTTAGAATCCACATATGGCATCAGTTACTTTTTTTATGGTGTTATTTAGCTTGTTTACCATCATTTGGAAACTGGAAGGTATAGGGAAGAGTTCAGATTTTACAGGTTAAAGATTGGCATTGTTATTTCCAATGTATGTGTTCATGCTGTTTAAGTTCTGCGTGTTCCCTCCATACAGTTATGTCTCAAAGGAGGAGTCAATACTTTGTGTCTCTTTATATCAATAGTGAAAGGTGATTTCTAAGTACTTTATAGTTTGATGTCTGAATATATAGTAGGAAATCTGTGTGTTGAATTTTGGGACTAGTGTTTCATTCTAATTTCAGAATGCTGGAAGAGAAAGAAGAACCAGGTTTCCTCACGGGTCTGAAGATCCCTGCTCCCTGGGCTGCTGGGAAGACTGTAGAAACAGTTCATCCCGTCAGGGATAACTATAAATTTAAAGAAACTGTACATATTCCAGGAGCCCGCTGTTTGTATCTTAGATTTGACAACAGATGTTCTTCACAATATGATTACGATAAGGTAAGTAAGGGCTAATTCAGAAATTCTTTGATTTATAGTTCTGTCAGCAGCACATCCCATTTTCATCTTTTCTACTCCGTGTCTTCCATGGCACCTTATTTCCAGCAATGAGGATAATGCAGGAGGTTTTTACTGATAGGAGTTTATTAGTGTACACTGGAATGTCACAGTCTACTTACCTCAAGGCTGGAAAGGGACACAGAGAGGTTATTTCTGGTGTGGCACAAGTGTGAATAACTCTTTAAAAGAACTCTGGAGTTTCACCTTAAGACTAAACTTAGCTAAATGATAGAAAACGTGCAAAGAGTTGTTGACGTGAAAAGGCAGGAAGATGAAAATAGATAGTTTGTGTTTAAGTTCTACTGTTCTTGAAGAAATAATCCAAAAAGAATTTATGCTTTATTCTCCTTGTGTATTGCTTCAGAACAGAGTATCCAGTGACTGTTTCAATGCTTAAAACCTGTCAGTAACGAGGATCTTTTGTAAAGAGTTAGGCTCTGTAATTAGGAAGTTTTCTCAAAAGATGTCAGAAGTAATGGTCCATAGGAAACAGGAGAAATATAGTAGTTTCACAAGGTATGAGGGTTTGGGGGGAGTTGTTTGGTTTGTTTTCCCCTCAAAAATTCATACCAGCTCTTGCATTTTTTTAAGTTCATTTCATGATGGTTCAGGCTGTCGAAGTTCAACTTCCTTCTCATTTTTGCTGTTGTTCAGTTTTCCTTATTTCTGGAATTTTCATCTAGCTGCCTTCTTTGTAGATCAGCACAGTTTAAACTGAGCAGAACTGGAAAGGTTCCTTTTTTTTTCCCTCCCAGATGATAAACGGCTTGTTCACATGGATTAATCTGAACAAGTATTTTCAATTTCAAGAACACAACTAATAGCACTTACTCTGTATAGTCAGAGAACTACTTGTGGTGCTTACTAATTGTTGCCATATTATCTTCAACATAGAGCAAGTCCTGTGATGCTCACTCTCATTAATTATTTATAAGTGTCTTTAATATTAATGTCATCCATTACCAGTTAAACTCCTCCAGAAAACTTCGGGTCTTGTCATGTTCCCACTGAAGTCACTGACAAAATATTAACTTTGATGGGAGCAGGATCAATTGGTTTATTAGTAGAGAGGCAGCATGTTCTAGTTAGCTCAACATGAGGACTGGAAGTGAGGATTTCTCCTGATTTCTGCTCCCAGTTCCTCTGCTGACTCGCTGTGTGACCTCGGGGGCAAGTCACTCGATTTCCTCTCTGCCTCAGTTTCCCCATCTGTAAAATGGGGATAATAATACTTGCCTACTCACCTCACAGGGCTGTTGTGAGGATTTGTTAATGTTGATAAAGCGCTTTGAAAATATAAAGCGCGGTGTAAGTGCTAAGTATTATTATTATTATTAGATTTTCTTGTTTTTCTCTTACAGTCTAACAGTGTATTTTATGTTTTGAAGTTGGTGATCTATGCTGGTCCTAACACAAACAGTAGGAAGGTTGCTGAGTATGGAGGCAATACACTGGGATATGGCAGCCGTAGTGTCTTAGGAACTGGTTGGCCGAAAGACTTAGTAAAGGTACAGTATTATAATCCAACAATATTTCACATAGAAAAATCCCCTTTGGAAACCGTGTCGGGTCCATTTTATCCCTTAAGAGCAACAAAGTCCAAGCTTTTAAGTGTATGGTTACCCATGATGAGATCACTTCTTAAGTGGGCTGTTATGTCCTTGGGGTGTAACTTTAAACTCAGCTGTATGTTACGTGTGATGCTTCTCTTTGAGCTTATCTTGTTCTGTTACGTCTTACTGGCATTCATTATCAGTATGTGTCACTCCTGGAGTCCCTAATGGCACTACTGGTCTCATAAGTATATCTCCTAGGAGAAATTCTTGCACAGTCTGAGGCTGTGAGTATTTTCTGAAGGTCCATGGGCATGAGTTTGGTTTTTTTAACAGTAACCCACAAATATAACAAGTAGTAGCAGCTTCCCAACCATTCGCGTTGGGTTTTAAATATTACATTGGATGTTTTTGGCAGTAAAGCTGAGAAAGTAAAATTCCTCAAACTTCTTGAAACCTCAGTATTTCAGGAATTTTGCAGGACATTCCCTCAGATTGTATGCAGTATGATTTTTTTTTTAATTTTTTTTTTTTCTTATACATTTGTGCTGCTACTTTGTCCCACGCTGAAACTGGGCTTCTATACATGACAAAAAGCAATTTCCAAAAGAAAAACAGGAAGTAGTAAACTGGAAAGTAATTTCAGACAAGCACCCCACTGTTACCAATTAATGGAATTTCTTTTTTTTTTTCAGACATAGATTTGTTTACTGCTTTTTTGGCAAACTCTTGTATTAATGTGTTGATGTTCTTCTCCTTGAAGAGCTTGTCTGTCTTCCTGAAGGAAGAGAACTGTGGATTATTGCATGGTTTCTTGCAGGCAAATAATAAAAGCATTTTAATGAAAATCAAGGCCAAGTAACAGACTAATACATTTTACAAGTATGGTGGGTTTTTGTGTTTAATTATAGTTAGCCAGCAGGAAAATTAAAATCAAATTGTCCACTAAAAGATACACTTAAAAAATGGGAAGAATGTTAAATCAGAGTATATATTTGGTAATAGAAAAAATACTTAGATAAGTCATTAAAAGCATTAATCCATAAAATAAGCCGCTCTTGTGAAAAGTATGCTTGTTTGCCTTAATTCTTAAATGTATCTTCTTTTTTTTTTTTTCCCCCCCTCCTCCCCATCAAAATGTTAAGGTGGAAGGAGATACAGTCACCTTCTCCTTTGAAATGCGGAGTGGTCGTGAGCACAACACTCCAGACAAAGCTATGTGGGGCTTTGCTTGCACTGTTCGAGCACAGGTACTCAAACGGGACAGATTCCATGGGACAGGGTCAGCTTCCTTTTCTGTCTGTTACACACTTCGGAGCAAATAGAAGTGTTCTTCAAAGTTGGAACATTTGAAATTTGAAACAGTAATAGGCTGCTTATTTTGGAAATAAGGCAAATCATCTTTGTACAGATGTTTTCAGCATTTGACTTCCTTAGCTAGAGATACCCTGTGGCATGATCTGTAGCATGCTTAGGGCTATTTGATAGTTATTATTGAATCTATCTTACCTGTCTCTTGTCATTGGCACTGGATTTGGATGAAGTCATTTTAATATCTCTTGCTGCTTGTAAATCAGGATTTGTTTGGAGAGATGGATATCTGGTAACAACCTGGAAATTGGAGATTTAATGAGGGAATAATGGTTCCAGCCTATAAAGAAGAGAGGGGAGGGATTCTGGGATCAAACAAAAGGAAACTTGAGTCCCACTACAGGAAGGCTAGGACTAGATCTGTGAGGTGACAGATCTGCAGGCCAGAAAATGACTGAACCAAAAATATGTTTACCCTTTTTTATTTTTTTTTTTGGTTCAGGAAAATAATGTTTAAATCCTGTGTTTCTCATTTTGAGTTGTTCTTATATATTGCTTTAAGTTGTGAAAGCATTTTTTCAATATACCTCTGTGTAAGAGACACATGGTGTATATCTATATATGTCCTAGATTTTTATATATAATCTTATATATAAAATCTTCTCTATCTTGAAATATATTGGGGAGGGACTTCATGATTGATTGATTAGTGCAACTTATCACTGTTCCTACTACAGGAGTCTTCAGAGGATGTGTCAGGAGGCTTGCCATTCTTAGTTGACCTGGCACTTGGCCTTTCTGTGTTAGCTTGTTCTATGCTGCGAATATTATACAACGGACCAGAAATTACCAAAGATGAAGAAACCTGTCAAGAGCTCTTAAGATCTAAACTATTACAAAGGTAAAGAAAACACTTCGGATCTCAGTCCCCATGTGGTGTTTTTTTTCTGAAGGAAGGTGGCTGTTGTAGTTGTGCTTGAAGTGATTGTTGTGATAATTTTTCCTGCAGAGTTTGTTCAGTAGTTCTGTGTTGCCTAAAACTTAGGAAATTTTCTATAGAATAGAGGTTTTCTTTAGAGTTAGTACAGGAGGATTGGGCTATGCTTTGTACGAGCCACACTTAAAAGGTTGATATGTTCTTTGTCTTTGTAAGGTGGTGTTGACTAATGTGTCTTTCTGAATGGGAGAGGGAGTTAGGGGAAAAAAAGAATTTAAAAATCCTTTCATCTGTTTTGATTTCTTTTCCCAGGTGCCAGTGGCAGGTGGAAGCTAATGGTGTCATATCTCCGGCCCTTACACCAAGTCCTTCTCCTCTGCCTCTTACTATAGATGAAGATAGAGAATTTACATATCCTTCTGATGTTCTAGTGCCTCCTGTTGGACACTATTTTGATCTGCCTAGGATCAGGCTGCCTCCAGGAATCATGATAAAACTCAGGGAAATTTCTGGACGTGCTCGGCCTCAATTCAGACCCAGTATAAAGTAAGTCATAGTTGTTTCACTCTGTCTAACTTGACTTTTATTGTTTGAATATGTTTGGTGCCTATAAAAGTGAGCTATAAAAGCAACGGTGAGGATGCAGCATGCGTGTCATGTATGATGGGATGCATTTAATATTCTGTAAACACTTGTTTGTGAATGCAGCACCTAGTGAATTGTAAATATGACTTGTCAAAAGTTTGTCAGTTATTCTTGCTTAATCAGTTTGGCTTTACCTGTAACCCTAGGGAAGTGATTCAGCCAGAAGTAATGGAGGAGATGGTAGTTTCATGTGTGATTAAACATTTGAATTTGGTTGATGCACTCCAGTCCCTGATAAATTTCCAGTATCAGGAAGAACATGCTGAAGAATATGATTTACTTTGTAAAATTATGGGAGAGACCTTTAAGAAGCTAAATGCCATGGAGAGACAATTGCAGGTAAAAATAAAATTACATAGAAAACTGGAAGGCTTTTTTTTGGGAATAAAGGTGTATTAACAGCATTTTAGAAACCTAGAAATACAAAATGTGCTCAGATTACTTTTTTTAAGATCATCTTTTACTCCTTCAGATGAGCAACAGCAATAAGTGTTATTGTTGTCTCTTTATTAGAGTGTGGCTGAGCTGGAGCAGAAGTGGCAGAACGAGGTAGATGATGCCATGCATGGGAAGCTGGAGAACAATGTCCCATTCTTTTATGACTATCACTTCAATGAGGTAAGCTTCAGTGTGGTGGCTGCTGTGGGTGCTCGTGCTTCGTGCTGCACTCTCAATACATGTTCATCCTTTGCCTTCGCTTTGTTTAGAGCAAGATGAAAGAACTAGAACTTCTGTGTTCAATGAAAGAAGTTTCTTTTGATGGAAGTGATCTTGAGAACGTGGTCCTGGCATTAAGGTTAGTAGCTGTGGAGTGTACCATTTAGGCAAGGTACTTAAGACAGGCAACATTAAGCAGCTGTGGAGTTTCAGTGAGCTCCAAAAGTAGGTGTGCAGGGTTAAAGTTGCGTACGTAAACGTTTATTGAAGTAGGCACTTGAATCTCATTGCACCCTGTGACACTGAATAATGCGAAACAGAAGCTGGCACTAAATGTTCCAAAAACATTTTGTGTCTAATTTCATTAAGGGCTGGTAGATATATGGAAAGAAAACAATCTTTGGGGGCAGGAGCATTCTAATGAACTCCTAACCAGGAATGCAAATACTTCAAAACTTAATTTTCCTGTCTGGCTGGCAATATCTGATTAAATTTTTAAAAACATTTTTGCTGTGTGTATTAATATTAGTACCTACAGCTACGGCTACTTAATAACAAATCACTTGTTTATTTCTTTTTTCTTCTTTCTACTTTGTTGGCATAGAATAGATTGATGCTGTGTATCTTCTTCAGAATAACCTTTCTAACAGTAACACTTTCTTTCAGAAGGCATTAAAACATAATTGAGTTTGCTGCTTTTATTTTTTTCCTTCATCACCTTAGGGAGAAGTTTTTTCAAGAGGTGAATTCACTGATACAGAAGACCTCTCATCCCCTAGCAAAAACAAAAACGTTAGTAAAGAGCCTGATGAACAGAGCAGAGCTGTTATTACACGTCACTATTGCAGCACAGTCTGGTATCACAAGAAGTATATCTGGTACCCCTGCAGAGACTCCAGGTAGAGATCTCATTACTAGCATTGTACTTTCCATTTTTTTGTTTGTGGGTTGTTTTTTTTTCTCTTTTTCTAAAGATATAATTTATTCCTGTTCTCTTATTTTCCCTCTCTCACTCAAATGAAAATTAAACCTTTTATTCTTCTTCAAATTAAATAAATTATTTTACAGGAAATGAAATTGTGTCTTTGTTTTCTGATTGCCATAAGATGGTAAATTAAGGTCTGAGTAATAGTATGTGGAATTTAAACTTTGCTCTCCTGAATTATTGGGAACAAAATGCTTAATCTAATCAAAACAAACTTGAAACAGTACCTGAAAACAGGGAAGTCCTCAGAACTGAGTTGCAAGTTCTTGCTTAGACTGTTTTCCCCATCCTACACTATAGCTTCCACTGGGATGTCCACAGTGACTTTAAAAGCAGCCTGTAAATAACCTCCTACACCTACACCAGGAGTGACATTCTTTCATCTTGTCTAACATTGCAGCCTGTAAATCAGCGTCTGAAACGAAGGTGATCTCTCATGCAGTCCGCCAGCCCGTCTTCCTTCGCAGCATGTCAGCACCATCTGACCTGGAAATGATTGGTAACGAAGACATCGAGTTTGCTAGATCAAGTCAAAGGTACACAAGGGTTTATTCCACGAAGCTGCTTTACAATGTTGTGGCAATAAACTGTCTTTCATGGGATCAGCTTCCTGCTGCCAGCTGTAATGGTTCCTGTGTTCTCCTAGGCGCCGCCACGTTACCAGCCACAGAAGCAGCTCCTTCACTCTTCTCCAGTCCCTGACCATTGAGGACAGCAGAGATAAACCCACGTACAGTGTCTTACTGGGACAGCTCTTCGCTTTCATTGGAACAAATCCTGACCAAGCGGTATGTCATTTTAAACGTGCTACATCATCTTACTTTCCAATCCAGATTTTCACAAAGAAGGGAGCTGTCTTGCCTGCATCTCACTAATAAAATCAATCGAATAAAATCTCATAGGTGTCCAGCAGCAGTTTCCTGCTCGCTGCTCAGACGAGGTGGCGGCGTGGGAATACGAGGAAGCAAGCCCTAGTGCACATGAGGGAGTTGCTGACAGCAGCCGTTCGGGTTGGTGGTGTGACACATCTTGTAGGCCCAGTGACCATGGTGCTTCAGGGAGGACCGAGGTTTGTTTGTTTCCCTGAAACTAATTAAATGTTTTGGTCTCTGTAGAAGTAGTAAATTGCATTGTGGAAAGAAAAACCCTGAGAAGTGACTAGCTGTGAGGGCTCACGTTTGCAGAACTAAGCTTGCAGCAACCACTTTTATTGACCTTTATGGGGTAAAAAGGCAGAAACTTCTAAGAAATGCTTTCTTTGGCAGTAAATGAACTTTCCTTTCATACTGGGATGGCATGTTCCCAGATACTTAGATAGGGTATCTTACTCTCCTGACTTAACTCTCACTTCATGTTAATTAGGTGTTAGTGGGTAGATTTAGCTGATACTAATACTGTCATCTAAGTTTGATAAATATTCTGTAAGTATTTTGTTTGCAGTCAAATTTCAATCATGTCTAAGGTAAAACTACCATACTACCTTGTTTACATATGTTTCATGTTAAAACATTGTGACTTGCAGTTTTGCTTCTAAATCTTCCTTGAGTAATTCTTAATATGTGCTGATTATTACTTTTTAAAGCTATGTTTGGAAGTTTGTTCATTTTGTTTAACTTCGAATGCTTACTGCCAACAGAATTGAAGAGCTCACGTGTGGTGGGATGGTGGAACAAGTCCAGGAAGCTTTTGGGGAGACAATGACGTCTGTGGTCTCGCTGTGTGCTCGCTACCCCATTGCTTGTGCAAACAGTATTGGCCTCTTGTGCACTATCCCTTACACAAGGTATGAAAATACATATTTCAGAAACAGGAGGGCAGCCACAGCTGTCATTATTAAGTTTTGCCTTAAGAAGAAGCATTATATAGTGTATGTATGCTCCCTTTCCACAAGATTTCATCTGGGGAGGACAAGGGAGAGGCAGAACTGTCTTTCTGCAAAGTGAAGTAATGAATTGCTGAGTAAACAGCAGGTTCTGGATTTTCATTGTGTTTGTTGTTAGTGAGTGAGAAGTTACTTAAGTAAAATCTGAACTTCTCATACAGGAGCGAAGAGAAGTGTCTGGTACGGAGTGGCCTGGTGCAGCTTATGGACCGGCTTTGTAGTTTAAGCAGCCAGACAGAATCCAGTTCAAATGAAAAACAGACCAAGAAACAGAAGGTGGCCACCATGGCTTGGGCTGCCTTCCAGGTGCTGGCCAACCGGTGTGTCGAGTGGGAGAAAGAAGAAGGTAGGAACTGCAGCTGTATTTCTGCTGTGCAATTTAGAGTCGTGCAAGTGCCTGAGAAGTGGTGTAAATGTATTTAAAATAGGGCATTCACTCACCATGACTTCAGTGATGTTTGGGTTCTTTTGAACAAACAAGTAGACATGGAAATAAGTTCATTTTTCTTCTTGTTTTGTTAATTCTAGCCTGGTTTTCCTCCTTGTGGGAGTGTTTATGTTGAGGGTAATTTAAAGTTTGTCACTTGGTTCTGTCTAGACATAACCAGAGAACCCAGAGATGCTGAGTGGTCACTTACACATTTCTCCTGTGATGGGATTCACCCATAACATACATAAACTCAGACATGTGGCTGTTGGCTAATGGGACATAGATGTTGTATCAGGATTTATTTTTTAATTAAAGGTATTTGAAGTATAAAAGTTTTACTAAGCAGAACAAAAATATTTTTTTACTATTTTCAGCTTACGGGTAAGGAATTTGTAGGTATGTACATTCATTGTTAATTTTTAATTGTTAATTACAATTGTATATTCTTGCATTACTTTTCAAGGTGGTTCAACAGAAGCTGTTCACTCTGGTCTGGCTCGTCAGGTCTCCAGCCTTCTTACCAACCACCTCGCGCGAGCTACGGAGTGTTGTGGTAACCAAGCTGCAGGAAATGATGCGCTTCAGGATGTTCTCAGTCTGCTTAATGACCTGTCAAGGTACTAGGCCTTTGTCTCTGGAGTATTTTTAAATGATGATTATTTTTTGGAGCATTTTTGGAGTACCAGGTTATGTAAGAATTGTTGCAGATAAGGTTTTGTCAGACACCGAAAAATTTTTTAATTACATCTTGTAAATAATAAATTAATTTGATTTTAATTACAAGAGCATCATCAGACAGTTGGGTTTTTTGTTTGGTTGGGTTTTTTTCTAACAGCAGTTACCTGTTTTCCCTTTCAGGAGTCACATAGGTAAAGCAATCCTGAGCCAGCCAGCCTGTGTGTCCAAGCTTCTGTCACTTCTCTTGGATCAGCGTCCTTCTCCAAAGTTGGTCCTGATAATCCTCCAGTTGTGTCGTGCTGCACTGCCTCTCATGAGTGTTGAGGACTGTGGAAATGTGGAATTGCCTCCCTGGAGTTACTCTGTACCATCTCTGAACAGTGAGCAGGATGATCCCAGTGACCCAGCCTCCAAGATTGCCTCTCTGCTGTTGGCAAAGCTGGCAGATTATGTAGTACCAGGTACCAACACGTTTTTCGTGTCATTAGCATTAGAGAAATTGCCAAACAAGTCATATTTCTGCAGGGAGCTTTTGTATTGACAGAAAGCTCAAGTAGGAAAAGGTATATGATATGTCAGTGATGAAAGACAGGCTAGATCTGTGACTTGTAACTGTTCTCAGACCAAGCTGTGCGTCACAGGGATGTTTTAGGTGCATCCTGTGTGTGTTAGCATTAGTTTCAAGGGCAAGAAAGTTTGTTGATGGAGCTCATGGTTGTGTGTTTTTCTTTCTTTTGGGGTTTTTTTTACTTTCTACTTCAAGGATGCCAGACAGTTCTTTCTCCAACTGCCTCTGAGCCAGACACCACTTTGGCAAAAGCCAGCCCTAAAAATTCCATAAAAGGCGATAAGGATCCTGGGGAGGAAAGCGAGGCAGTGGATGGTAAACTTTCTATTTTTATTCATAAGCGGGAAGACCAGTCATCCCATGAAGTCCTTCAGCCATTACTAAGGTAATCTTAACTCACTGAATTGGAATTGGCAACCAATTTGGCCAGTTTCATTTCTTTTAGTGCTCCAGCTGCAGAAAAATACATCCTAGACGTAATAGTAGATGGGAAAGCAAAATGTCTTCCCAATTTGTTGTGTTTACTGGCAAAAGAATAAGATAATGCAAAAAATGGTTTATAGGGCTGATGCTTCAGCATACTGTTACCTGGGTGAAAGTGTGTACCTCTATACTGAATGTGTAGTGAGGCAGCAGCAGCAAGAATCTAAACCCCAGTGCTTCCTGGACTTGTCTGTTTTGTAGAAGACTATCTAGGGATGATGAGAGCAGCAGAGCTGAAAGAGTGAAGCATACAGATGTATAAAAGGAGGAGGGGGATGTGAAATGTGTTGTTCTGGCTTTGACTTGCTTACAAGCCACTGGCAAAGGATCATAAAAGCATCTTAATCTGTCTGAAGACAGTCGTGAAAAATTAGCTACTTAAATGATACTCCATCACTATCAGTTCCAGTGAATGCATCTTGTTGTGGTATTACAGACTATGTAGGACTAACAAATAGAACTGTCAAAGCAAAATGGCTTTAAAAGCATTGTGTTTAATAATGCATATGCTGGATAATAATTTGCTATTACAGCTTCTTTAGTATTCTTAGTGCCCACCTAGATTTTGAGATCTCTACATGTCAAACAGCCAATGTTATCACCCCTTGCATTTTGTACTGTTTCTCTTACCTTCCCCCACCAAGTTGGTTTTGAACCCATGCCCTAAATTGATAATAATAAGGTGCAGCTGTTGAGTACTCTTAAGTGAAAGGTTAACTCGGAGCCCTCAGACATCTGTGATCAGTAAAAGCCAATTTAATCATGCTGCTTTTTGAGGGGGGAAGGGTTTGATTGCTATGCAGATAACTACATTGCATAGTATTAAATTCCTTTTGTAAATTACAGTTGCAAGAGTTGCTTTCAGATAATTTAAAAACATGCATAATATATTAAGTTGGACTGCATAGTTCAGCTGTATTTTCCACCCAGGAAAACAAAGCTAATGTGTTTTACTTTGACTTTAATAGTAGCTCAGAAGGTCGTCCATTCCGACTAGGAACTGGAGCCAATATGGAGAAAGTGGTGAAAATGGATCGAGACATGACAAAAGTAAGGAAAGCAATAACTGAAGATTTATTCAACATCTTAAAAATTTGTGGCCAGTCAGAATTCTTGTTTTTATGGATGTTAATCCCCTTTGTTAAATGTTGTTTAATTTACAGAACTGTTCAGAAAGATAAATTTATATATAAAGTTAGCATTATATAGTTACTGATGTAAATACAGGGGTAAAGGATGAAAAAGATTTTCAACAAATGCTTACTCCAACTGTTATAGGTCATGTTTAAGCCCCTTTAATGCTCTCTTTCCTGCAGTGCTTAATGCATCTTGATTGTATAAATTTTAAACCACATATTTAAATTAAATTTTCATGTATATTTTCAGACACTCTCTTGAGTATTTTCACCAGAAACACTCATGTGTGGCTTTTTGTTCAGAGAAGTGAAACTATACTCTGAAGCTAAGAATGGAATATTAAAAACAATGGATCCACATTGTTCTCCAGTGTCTTTGTAGATGAGAAAAAGCAATAAAGAATTTGTCTTATGCCTCTAGAAGCTTAATGAAATTCAACAAGGGCAAGTGTAGAGTTCTGCATCTGGGGAAGAACAACCCCATGTACCAGTACAGGTTGGGGGCTGACCTGCTGGAGAGCAGTGTAGGGGAAAGGGACCTGGGGGTCCTGGTGGACAGCAGGATGACCATGAGCCAGCAATGTGCCCTTGTGGCCAAGAAGGCCAATGGCATCCTGGGGTGTATTAGAAAGGGGGTGGTTAGTAGGTCAAGAGAGGTTCTCCTTCCCCTCTATTCTGCCTTGGTGAGGCCACATCTGGAGTATTGTGTCCAGTTCTGGGCCCCCCAGTTCCAGAAGGACAGGGAACTACTTGAGAGAGTCCAGCACAGAGCCACGAAGATGATGAAGGGAGTGGAACATCTCCCTTCTGAGGAAAGGCTGAAGGAGCTGGGTCTCTTTAGCTTGGAGAAGAGGAGACTGAGGGGTGACCTCATTAATGTTTATAAATATGTAAAGGGTGAGTGTCATGAGGATGGAGCCAGGCTCTTCTCAGTGACATCCAATGATAGGACAAGGGGCAATGGGTGTAAGCTGGAACATAGGAGGTTCCGCATAAATGTGAGGAAGAACTTCTTCCCAGTGAGAGTGACAGAGCACTGGCACAGGCTGCCCAGAGAGGGTGTGGAGTCTCCTTCTCTGGAGACATTCAAACCCACCTGGACATGTTCCTGTGTGACCTGACCTAGGTGTTCCTGCTCTGGCAGGTGGATTGGACTGGATGATCTTTTGAGGTCCCTTCCAATCCCTAACAGTCTGTGATTCTGTGATTCTGTGATTCTCTAATACCTACACAGAAGGATGTTTTGATGTGTTCTCAGTACTTTTACATATGCAGAGGGAGGAGAGTTAAATGCATCACACAGTGTGGCCAAATAGAGCTAATGTTAGTATTTGTCTTCCATGGCAATTTTGTTTGCAGAGTGGTTGCTGTGAAGTTATCACAGAAGAAGCTGCTGCAGCTCTTCGAAAGGCAACAAAGTGGGCACAGTCTGGGCTAATAGTTAGTGTTGGGCCACCCATTGAAACCATTAATCCAGAAACTACTAGTGGGTTGTCCACTGGGGACAAAAAGAAGACTGCACAAACATCTATTTGCAGAGAGAGGAATTCTGAGCTTGCCAGGTAGGGCTCTTTGATTCTGTGCTTACAGTCTAGGTTCTGCTTTTCTATATACCAGTATTTGTAGTGCTCTATAAAATAATCTGGGTGTTCATCAGCTTCCCTTTTTTGTGCTGTGTATTGTTGTTGACAACTGAAGCTTCTTTTCCTTCTCTTGTTTTGAAATTAATGGGCAAATTGCTGCTTTCTTCTGTGTAGGACGGATCCTGTGAGGCCATTCATTAGTGGTCATGTTGCAAACAGCATGGCAGCAGAGGTGATTGCTTTGCTACACAGCTTGTTGATGGCACCAGAATCAAATGCAGCTCAGATATGGACAACAACTGCTGAAAAAGTAAGCAAACAGAAGATTAAATACCAAATTCTACACCAAGAATGAATTGAGTAGTCAAGAGAGCTTATTTATTAGCAACTACCTAAGCTACTCCTTTCAAATTTTCTACTTCTAACACTTCAAACCAGGATGTGTAACTGCATAGAAGCAGCCCTTTCTAGTAGGTGGTATCTCTCTGATGTCTTAAGGTGGAATAAATAATCAAAAATTATCCAGCATTAGAGAATGTGTTGACATTCTGCAATTCACTTGTCATTCTTTTCAGTCATTAATAATGGTGTTTGTTCAGGAGTTCTCTTGCCTTTGCAGGGTGGTTATTCTACCTTTGGTATTCTCTTTGCCATGCCCTCTGAGGGCTGATGTGCTGACTGGAAAGCACAGCACATTGCTTTCATGTTCCTCTGAATCCTCTAGCACCTCATCTGTTGCTTAGGCTAAATCCTTGAGCAAAGGCTTTGGCTGAGATTATATATGTAACTCTGTGATTCTTAAAGTTATTAGGGAATGGAGCTGGCTTTGATGGTATTCACACTTCAGGGAGCTTGGAATATTCTGACTTATATAATTCTCTTCAAGAACAAATTTAATTCTTCTGAGACTGTGTGGGCTGGAGGCTTGGAACGTTGTTTTTTTGTTTGAATTGTGCTTTGAAGTCATTCTCTGGTATTTTTCCTTCTGTCTAAAGGTGCTGTCTCGGGCTCTGATGTACATTCCACAACTTGGGAAATATGCAGAGAGTATTTTGGAGAACGGGAGTAGCAGTGGAAGGAAACTTGCTAAACTTCAAAGAATTGCTCGTCAGGCTGTAGCTGCCCTTTGTGCTCTGGGTGGCTTTAAAGAGACAATTAAAATAGGTTCTGAAGTTCAGGTAATTCAGCATTGTTCATGTCTTATGTCTTAATTGAGAACTGGTGCTTTTGCCAGTGTTTTGCCTTCAAAACTCGTGGAGCAATGTGCAGAGTGCCTGCCATTGTGAAGCAGTTCCAATAACACGTGTGGAGACTGTCATTGTGTGCTGTTCCTGTTTCCTAAAATACCCAGCTCTGATTGTGTGGTGAGGTGGTGTGTGATGTTAAACACTCAGCGTTTCTTGTTTGTAAAGCTTCAAATCTTACGCAGACCTCCTTTGTTTGTAGGTTTTAGGTAAAGGCATAGCAGGAAGCACTGGAGTTGTGGCATCTATTAATGAACAAGAAGGTATAGCAACGGTCAAATTTCCACCTACCAGTATAGACAGTAGAAAGACCTCACAAGCATCAGACACATTAACTATTCCATTATCTAGGCTCTGTGTTCCAAGATCTGAGGTATGGTAGTTTTAAGAATCCAATATTAAGTATAATATCAATTATTTATCTTTTTTTTGTCACAGCATACTGGCAATTAATCTACAGCATGTAAAAAGTCTGTTTCATCTTTGTTTAAAGATTATTTGTAAAGGTTGCCTCATTATTTTAAACATATCTTAACAGTATCTGTATTTAAGTTCTCATTCAAGTAACATGAATATTCATCTTTTGGTGCTTAAAGATGTTCCATTGCATACTGTGTTGGGGTTTTTTTAGTTTTGTTTCTGTTTTTTCTTTTTTTTTTGACTGATGTTTGGTGCTGTTTTTGTGATAGTACAAAATAAGAATTAACTCCAGGTAATAAAACACCCTCATTTCTTAAAAACTAACTACTTGAATTTAACTTTTTACCGTGCCCCCCCACCATCAGGCATTGCCTCTTCATAAACTGTCCATTACTGAGAAGGTAGTACAGGCAGTCCAGTCCATGTTGCTTCCTCAGGAGGGAAGTCTATCTATTCACACCTCACTTCCTGCAACAGGAGATGGCTCAACTCCAGTAATGGCAGTGGTCCGGCTTCTTGCTGAAATAAGAACCAGGTGAGTTGTCAGTTTTTGTGCAGCACCCCAGTTGGTTTTGATACTATACACAAATATTCAAGAAAATTACATGGATTCTTGTTTTTTTTGCTCTACTGATATTGACATAGGACAGCAGGGGACAGTGCAAAAATTCTTGTTTGCTTCCTTAAGTACATTTAGTGTTTGAATGTTAAAATGAGCACCAAAAATAGTGTGTCCCCTGTAGCTCTGGCAATGCATTGAGCAAATGCTTCATATAAGTAAATGCTGTGAAGCAGGGTAAAGCTGTCATTGTGGAACTTACAATAAATAGCAAAGCACCCAGACAAAGAAATAGATCAGTCAGCATGCTCTCTTTTAAAATAGTCTCAAATTCAATACATGCAAAGACAACTTTGAGTTCAGTGTACGCTTTTGTAATGCTTTAAATGTATTTTTTTTCCATTAAGAGCATGCCTGGTGATGGCTCAGCTGTTAGAAGACAGCTCATTCTGTGAAGAATTCATTCAACAGTGTCCAGCTGCTGTAGAAGTTCTTAATTTGGTGGCACAGGAGTGCAGCCCTGGTAGGTATTCAGCTTGTTCTCACAGCTTCACTGGTGTATTTGGTTCAGAGACATAACAGCTTTTAAAAGCATTTCAGCGTATTGTCCTCCAGCTACTTAGAGTTTATGATAGCTGGCACAGTACAGCATGTCTTGTCATAGCTGTGGAGCTGTTAACATAAGAGTAGCTGATAATCAGACTGAATCCTTTAGACATTAGGCATCAAGTTTAGGCCGGAACATGATTAAACTGTGCATGACAGAAGATGTAAGTCCTGTCATTAGCTCTCCACTACTACACTTCTGAGCCCTCTCCACTTTTCTTGTTTCCAGTGTCACCTACTCTGTATTCCTTGACATTACCCTTTATATGTTTTCTTTTTATGACCTTTTTTTGCTGCTTTTTACAATGCTTTCTTGTCTTTCTTGTCATTGAGCTCTTGATTTCCTTCCCTCTTGTTTAAGGATAAGCAGTGGGCCCAGCAGAAATCTTAGTTCAAGGGCAAATTTTAGGAACCTGTCAGAGCCTTTCATTGGAGGAAAAGTGGCCAAAGCAAAGGTGGTTAGAGTGAAAACCAAGTGGGTTTCAGTATAATCTCCAGCATGAAATGGAGCATGCTGATTTTTTTGACAGCAGGCATAAATTCTTCTGAGTGCCTGCCTTTGCTAGGTCGTAAACTTGGTTACTAAAATGAACTTTATCTCTTAAATAACATCATAATGTCTTTGCTAACCAAATATAAATTAAACATGAGGAAAACGATTGCTTGTGTACGTTAGATTTTGTCTTTAATTCTGTTGATTAGGTGAGGTTGTTTGAATAGATCTCTTAAAATGCAAATGTCATGTTTGTTTTTATTTGCTGGTATTAAGGTTGCATTGTTGGACTCAAGTAACTAGCTTTGCTTGGCACCTCATGACTTGGGGTGGTTTGTTGTTACAGGGGAGAGGCTCCTGGTTGTAGAAATGCAGTGTGAAAGGTTACGAATGTTGTATCGTGACTGCGCTCGGCCGCCCCCTCCTCCGCTCCAAGCAGACAGAAGGCAGGTGAGTACAGGAACAGTGCTGAGCCTTCTGCCCCTTGCAAATGAAACCAGCCACTGAGCACAGAGGGGCTGCCTGTGCTCTTGAAGCCAAAGTGGTTGGATTCTTATTTAAACATTTCCTTTAATGGGAGTTTCTGTAATGGGATGTCATTTGTTGTGATGATAGTTATGGTAGCTGCATGCGTTGTATTAAATGTGCACTTCATAAGTGTGTCATTGGATTTCAGTTCATGACTTCAACTGGAATTGGTAGAATAAAATGCTCTGTTCCTGTTCCTAGCCCAAAGAAATCACTTGGAGCCCATCAAGAGTGTTTCCCCCCGTGCGAGCGTGCATGTTCTCATCGCATCTCACAGCTGTGACCTTCCTGGCTGATCCTAGCGCAGGTGGGGGGCTCCCCCGGGGCACATTTATCTATGCCACTTCACCAGTTCCAGTGCAGGTGAGAACTCACAACTGTGCAACAGTTTGTGTCATTTAATAGTCAATAGTGTGCCAAAAGAAAAAGGAAATTTTCTGGTTTACCTATGTTTTTAACTATTTTTTTTTAATTTCAAAGGCACCATCATTCTACTGGGAAGTTGAAATCGTTTCCTATGGAGATACAGATGATGACACTGGACCAATAGTTTCCTTTGGATTTGCCACAGAAGCCGAAAAACGAGATGGTGCTTGGACAAACCCAGTGGGCACCTGTCTGTTTCACAAGTACGTTGGAGATGTACAGCAGAAATCGTGGTCTGGCTCTGCAGAGGGGGGGTGTTGTGAGCACACTGTGCAAGGCAACGTGTATTTTAATTGAAACGTTTGAGTTGTGAACTAGAATATCTCCTTCAGAAAATAAGGAGCGTTGAGTTGCTTTTTGTGGGTACCACAGCTACCTGGACTTCAGCTGGTAGCAAGTTGCAATCCTTATTTGTTTCAGTGCTCTTTTTAATGTACTTCTTGTGTTACTTCTCAGCAATGGGCGAGCAGTGCATTACAATGGCTCCAGCTTGCTGCAGTGGAAGAGTGTTAGACTGGACGTGACTCTTTCTCCTGGTATGTAAGAGTGCAACTAACTCACTTAGCTGGTAAATCAGAAAATTCCCTAAATGTAAGGGAAACAGTGGATGAAAAAACAGATTAAATCCCTGTCCTTCTTTTGATGATGATATTTTTCTACAGGTGATGTAGCAGGAATTGGATGGGAAAGAACAGAAGGAACTCCACCTCCTCCAGGGCAGCCAGCTAAAGGCCGAGTCTATTTTACGTATTGTGGGCAGCGACTTGGGCCGTATCTAGAAGATGTCTCTGGTGGAATGTGGCCAGTTGTCCACATTCAGAAAAAGGCAAGTTTTTTAACAGAAGTATGTGGCTTGATAGATATTCTTTCAGAAATGTTAAAAACATTATAAAATAACATATTGCTTATCTATCTATTAAAAAGCAGAGTCATAGTTTTGACCTCTGTTGACTTAGGGTGAGGTATTCCATTACTCTTCAAGGGTGTATGTAAGTTTTTGTCATTATTTGGAACTTTTTCTGTCCATTGGGACACTAATGTGCAGCTGGCTTGGTGAAATGACATTATTCTGTGTTAGTAGCCTTTCTATTAGTATTCCTTCCCAGCAGTGACCTTGCTTCAAAGTATACTGGCTAAGTGTGCTGTACCTTAAAGATAGAAAAAAGGAAAGCTCAAAGTTTGTGTTTAGCAGCTTAATACTTTCCCTGCTGCCTCCAGTTTCACAGCTAGTGATGCTGGGAGAACCACGTGGCATGGAGATGTGATCAGCTTATCCCTTCAGCTGAGGCTTTTTTTTAAAAAGAGTGAAGAGGAGAATCAAAACAATCCACAGCTCATCTCAAACCTTTGTGTGCATCTTCTTGCAGAACACGAAGGTCCGTGCGAACTTTGGGTCTCGCCAGTTTGCCTACGCTGAAGGACAGGCTCACAGGAATGCAGCTGATCTGTGTATTGACCTGGCTGAAGAAATCAGTGCAAACTTTGAAGCGTTGCCTTTTGCCATGGCTTCTGATAGCGACAACGATGCGGGCACCAGCATAGCTTCTGATCCTGGCACCCACGGACCTCCTTGTAGAATTGCTGCTGTTGCCACGGCTCAACAACGTAAAGTGATGATTAACATTTTTAAAAATACCTTTCAGTAGAAATGCCAATTAATTAAATGGGATTTAAGCACATCCTGGATGCAATCCTTAGGTACTGCCTACTTAGGTAAAGCAGTACAACAAGCATTGTCAAATACATACTTATTTGATTTTAGACAAGGCAATTAGTAAAATGTTACTTTGGTTGTCCTTTATATGGATGCACAAATTATTCTCCTTGTAATTGCATTAATTGAGAAATTATCAGGGCTTTGAATACAATAGATGTTATAGTTGATTGAGTCAGCCAATTGATTATGCTGCATCAAAATGCGTTTCCACAGACTGATTGGAGGTGCAATATATTTCAGTAACCTCATGGAATGGTTTTGTGTGCCTTCTAGTGCATTATGACCTCATTATTTCCATACATGTTTTGCAGAATATGACAGTGACACATCTTGCCACTATAAAATGGAGCTAAGCTATGAGAACTTCATCACATCAGGCCCTGATCCTCATCCCCCTCCCATTGCAGATGATGAAAGTGATGATGACGATGACGATGATATTCCCCGGGTGAGGAACATGACAAGCTCTGCCTCCTGTAACTTGTAGCCTAAATACAGATCTCCTTAACTCAGACTTCTAATTTTTGTCACACAAGGGTTTTCCTTCCTTCCTTAAAGCAAATACAGCTGTCGTTAACTTTTTCCTTAGTGTTCTAAATCACCTTTGTCTTTGTAGGAGGATCACTATGCCCTGTTGGTTAAAGCCTGGGAAACAAAAGTTTTCCCTACAATTAGAAGAAGATTCCGTAATGAGGCTGAGAGGAAGTCTGGGTTGGATCAGATTAAAGGAGCTTTACAGTTAGGTATGGCTATGTTTATTTCCATGCACGTTGTTTTATATGATGTTCAGTAAGCATGAAGGTAACAGCTGTGTTTGTTTTATGTTTTACTGTATTCAGGGCTGGAAAACTTAAATTTAAAAGGAAAAAAAAAATCCCTTTCTGTTTTCATCAAGTGCTTAGAATTTGATTTCAGATCATGATTTTTCTTTAACACTTTTACTTAAGTTGGACTATTTTAGTAGGGAAAATGGCTTTAGAAGTAGTGGCAGAATTTGTTGTGCTGTGGATACAGAAATACGTTGGAATAATAGTTTGGAAAGAAATTGTATGTGACTACATCAAGGCAAAACTTGAGAGGAACACTTTAGTTAAAGGGGAGATTTGTAAATGAGTACAGGTCTTGCAAGATGACCTGTTTGTGGGAAAGTCACAGTAAGAGCAAATTAAGAATTCTGAGCCCTAATGAGCAGCACAGAAGTGTCTCTCAGGAAAGCTCCATTCCATATCTATCAAAAAAGAATATTTAAGTAATCCAATAGCTTATCTGCTTATAATGTTAAGGACAATAAGAACTTTTTTCAAGTGGCTGGGGAAAATAACGAGCACTCCCTCCTGTCTGCCAGGAATGGTTGATATAGCACGACAAACTGTGGAATTCCTCTACGAGGAAAATGGTGGCATCCCAAGAGACCTCTACCTTCCTACCATTGAGGATATCAAGGATGAAGCAAACAAATTCACAATTGATAAAGTACGAAAAGGTAAGGTCAGCAAAAAGTATCTTTAGGGGAAAATAAAAGCTAAGGGGCTCTGGTACTTGGGATCTACTGCATAAATTGTGAATCTGAGGAAAATGCTGTGCCTTAAAAATCCCATCCCTTTCTGCCCAGGTCTCACGGTGGTGACTCGCTCTCCTGACAGCAACAACGTTACCAGTAGTGCTGTTGGAACAGCTTTACCCAAGTTTGCCATTCGTGGGATGCTGAAGACATTTGGTCTTCATGGTGTTGTCCTGGATGTTGATTCGGTGAGTAAAGATACATCAGGAGGGCTTTTAATGTATCAGCATCACACCTCTGTGAGCAAACATGGTTAAGTGTACTGACTGCTTAAAATGCTGATTTGGTGCCCTTTTTGAAGGAAAAACCCACATGATCATTACTGTGTGTGACTGTGTTGGTTTTGGTGTTGCAGGTAAATGAACTGGTACAAGTAGAGACGTATCTCAGAAGCGAGGGAGTTCTGGTGAGGTACTGGTACCCTATTGACATGTTGGAAAGGCCACCAGCTGGTTATAGGAGGACTGCAACAAATGGATTGGTTACCCTGGATAACACCAATATCCAAATTCACAGGTAAGAAAAAGAAATGCAGTTAGAGGGCATTTATATTACCTGATTTGATCGATGGCGTTTCCTATAGTGCATTTATCTGCTACAGCCTTGGTTTGAGTAGCAGTAAACTTCTGAATCTTATTGTAGTTGTTGGATTAAAGCTGACAAAGAGTCATTGCATCTTCATGAATTAATGAGTAGTGGGGTCTTGATTCTTTTGTAATAAGAGAAATTGGTTATAGTTGTCTTATCAGAAGGATTTTACTTAGTCATGTGAAAGTGTTTTCATACAGGTCTAACAGGGACCTTCCTTGGAGCTGAGGTTTCTTATCCCATCAGTCAGTCACCACCTAAAAGCTCAAGAACTCTTGACTGACTTTGAGGAGAGTTGGTTTCTGATTCAGGTGCCTTAATTTGGTACCAGAATTAGATGGGCTGAGGGAATAAGAAAGATATGAGTCCACCTGAACCTTTAAACTAAGAATAAATTAGGCATATATGTTTGGATTCAGGGGCAGGTTGCTGGATATGGCTTATTTGAACTATGGTGAAGTAATTTTATGTTTTGATGTCTGTATTTCCTAGAGAACTTCTGCGAAGCGAAGCTGCTCTGGCCAAGCTGTACTGCCGCATGGCTCTCCTCAATATTTTTGCCCCCAAATCTCCACATATGTTCACTCGCCTGTTTCATATTCCTGCTATCCGTGATATCACTCTGGAGCACCTGCAGCTGCTGTCCAACCAGCTTCTTGCACCACCTCTTCCTGGTAAACACTGATTTTTTTATCACAGCTCTTTTTTGGTACAGTAGTTGTCTGGGGACAAAAAGAACTCTAATGAATTTGGCACTTATTGATTAATTGGTTAATAATGATGGGATTTGAACAAATGTCTCAATGGACTCCTGACCTTAGTGATAGGGTTCTAAACTGAAATTCTTGCTAATGATCTAATTAACCCTGTTCAAGAGAGTTCAGAGCCTCCTAAGCTCCATTTGGTGTGCTTCTGTCCCTCTGTCACCAGTGATCTTCTCTTTGGGGTGGGGGGAAGTATCCATATGGGATACTTGTCAGGAATTGAGAATGTTTAATAGTTTGAATCCAGGGTAGTAAAACTAAATGCCAGTTGGGTCTCAGTTTTCAAAATTCAACTCTTCTTCATTTCACAAAGTGGTTTGTCCTTTTCCTACTGGAATCACAGATCTGATTAGAGAATGTTTGTGCTGAATCATGGAAAAGAATCTTTGGCTAATTCAAGTGAGTGTTAACAAAGACAATTCTCGTGACAAAGCTATTCTGCATGCAAAGAAATGTGTGTAACATGGCTGGAGCATAAGGGGAGAGCAGGAAGTGTTAAATATAGGCTATTAATAACGGAAAGTAATTATTTACCATTGGAATCCTGTTCCCTCCTCCAATTACTTTGAAACTTGGCTACTTCTAACAGATGCAGCATTGTAAATGATCCTCTGGCAGAGTACAGCACTACTTTGCATGGCTTTGAGAATAATTTTACAAGCTTTTATTTAGTTTTTCCTCTTTAAAATGTGTCTAATTCAAGCCCTGCTAATACATACAGTTTCCAAACTGGCATTTTGGTGAGTTGCCCTCTCCTTTTGTGCATCGCGCTTTGTCTGTCTTTGACTTCTCCCTTTAGCTCTGGAAGGATAGCCAGGAGGTGTCAGGGCTTGCAACCCACGTGGGGCTGCCCAAAAGCTTGTTCATATATGGGGAAAGCTTGAGAACAGATAAAGCTGCTTTCACCTCACCTAGAGTGGGTGGGGAACAGAGTGGTTTTGGTCACTTCTCATTGTCCTGATGCCATGAATTGAAATACACCTGCCTTCATACCTGGGAGAGAATGAGAGAGCTGTGAACCCACAGCTCTGTGTGTGTCTGGCAGGCTTCCCTAAGGGTTGCCTCAAGGCAGGTGAGGAATACAGCTGGCATTTAGAGGGCCATCCCATCTGCAACCAACTGTGTCAGGGTGCAAGTCTGGTCTTGGGTGGATCCTTTCTACTGCTGACCTTTGGGAAGAGTTTTGCACTTGCTCAGTGGTGAAAATAGAAGCTGGTAATCTCCCAAGTGTTGTAACACCTCTTTCCACTGTCTGTCTCACAGGCTACATAAACACATTGAAGTGATCTCCAAATCTGTCATATCTTACTTGTTATTACAGATGGAACAATCAGTTCAAGTTCGATTCTTTTGGCCCAATCCCTGCAACACTGTGTCCATTCCCAGAACTGTGCTGCCACAGACCTCTTCTACCAGGGCAATTCCCAGGCCATCAGAGAATGGCTTACAGTTGCCATCACTCGGACACTGCATCAAGGAGAGGAGAGTCTGTTAGACCTCACTAAACAGATCTGCTCCTTTTTGCAGGTAAAATATTCAGTAATGTTTTATGAGCAGTGTTTTTCTTTCTCAGGAGCCCTTGCTATAAGTGATTCTAACTTCCACAGTACCGTCCTGCACACTGAATTGTTTCTCTGGATGGGTTGCACTCCTGTCTGATCATTGTGGGCACACTGACAGCACAGGCAATAGCAGTTCCCTGGATCATATTAAAATGAAGTGGCCTCACACTATGTCATTAATTACAATGCTATATTTCATTTGAAAAAAAGGGAGAGGTTGTTTGCTGTTGCTGCTGCTGCGTGGGGGCTTTCATTATGAAATGTTATGTTACAGACAGCACCAGAACAGTTTCCTGCTGAAGAATTCCCAATTTCAGAATCCAAAGTCAATATGGATGTTAATTTTCCTGGAGCTGCATTTGTAATTGTGTCCTGTAAGGAAAGTCAGTCTGGATTCCGCAAAGAGTAAGTAATTGAGGGGCTGAGAGTGGCAAAGATTAAAGATGTGCCACTGAGCCTCTGTGAACCCTGAGTATGTAGTTGCTCATTTGTTTTTTAGATTTTTCTCTTCTCAGAGACTCATTTTCTGGGTGGTGGGATAAATACTGCAGAGTGTTTCATCTTTCTGTGGTTGGGTTGGGATTTTTAGTAGCTAATTACAGTGTAACCAAACTGTTCTTGCTCTCTCCTTAGTTCATCCCTGTATAAAGCTCCGTGGGCTCGAGTGCTTGTCTACGGGCTCGGGCATAAAGTGAAAAGGAATGGTCAGTTAAACCTCATTGAAGCAGTGTGCTATCCTCGAGATGCCTCCCCAACCAACACAGGCCTAACACCTCCCCCAACAACCAATCAGTACCCTTCTGTGATCACCCCCACGGACAAGGTCCACATCAAACTAGGTAAAAAAGGAAAAAATCCATCTCTGATGTTTAGCTCCATGCCAGTCAGACACATCATACTAAAAATAAATGGTTTTGTCGAAGTCCTATATGTATTTAGAAATGTACAGGCTAAAAATAGTTCTGTTTCATATGTCATGTAAACAAAAGGTTATCTGTACACTTATAATTAGATATTAATTTATTATAGATAAACATTCCTATTTGTCTATTACAAGGTACTTAATAAATTCTCACTTAGCATGAATTTAGCCTCAAAGAAGTCCTAAAAGATATCTTACAACTTTTACTTTACAAATGCCTGTAGCCACAATAAGTATTTTCTGTGACCTTTTTTCTTAGGAGTGTCTCCTCCTCCTGGAGCTGTGTTGGTCTTGCATTCTCTTCCCCTTGAATTCCCCCTGGCAATGGCATTCACAGAACAGCTGTTAACCTGGAAGTTGGAAGATGGGGATGGAAGATCAGAAGATGAACTGGATACTATTCCTGCTTCAATTCTTTTGCAAGTAGTGGAATTTTTAGGTGAGAATGGAGTATTTGCTTAGTAATGAGCACCAATGATGTGCTGGCTCAGATGTTCAGGGAAAAAAGAAAGATTACAGTCACAAAGTATTTCTGAGCTCTTCCATTATGTTGAAACGATCTTCAAACTCCAGACATTTTCTGTTGTTGTGCACTTCTTGGAATGGCCTCCCTGTTTCTCTGACTGCTGACATACACTGTTGAAATGACCTTTTTTCATGCTTTTTTTAATGTTCCTATTGTAAGTCATGTAATAAAGCTACTAACAGTGAAATACTGCTGACTCCCATGTCTTGCCTTGCACACACAGGGAACTTTCTCTGGACAACCGACATGGCAGCATGTGTGAAGGAATTAATATTTCATCTCTTGGCTGAGCTGCTTCGCAAAATTCACAGTCTGGAGCAGAAAAAAAATCCAGCAGGATTATCATCTTCAATTGCCCTTCAGCTAAATCCCTGCCTAGCCATGCTTATGGCCCTGCAGTCAGAACT
Organism: Podargus strigoides; assembly: GCA_028020825.1. NCBI lineage: Eukaryota > Metazoa > Chordata > Aves > Caprimulgiformes > Podargidae > Podargus > Podargus strigoides. The sequence continues at coordinate 14,390,099 of CM051637.1, read as the reverse complement.
TCACAAGCTGTACGATGAAGAAACACAAAACTGGGTGTCTGGAAATGCGTGCGGTGGTTCTGGTGTCGGAGTGGCTGACCAAGGAAGGTTTTCAACGTACTTTCATGCCCTGATGGAAGTCTGCCTTGCTGTAGCAGAAGTAACCTTACCCATCAATATGAGTGTAACAGCTAATGTGATGTCTTCAACAAGTGCCCCAAATCTTAGTGACTCTTCTTCGTCATCTTCATCTTCGCCGGGACAGACGCCACAGAGTCCAAGCTTGCTGTCAAAGAGGAAAAAAGTCAAAATGAAGCGGGAAAAGACTTCGTCTTCGGGCAAACGATCTTCATCCAGAGCAGCTGAGACAGATGCTGCAATCCTCAGTATAGGAGGAAGCAAGCCTGAGGATATGTTATGGTTTCATAGAGCACTGACTCTGCTTATAATCCTCAGACACCTAACTAAAAAGGATCCCCAAGGGCTGGGTGTGACGAATGACGCGGTGGCAGATGCCTGTCAGGCACTGGTAGGTCCCACAGCTCACAGCCGCTTGCTTGTCATTTCTGGCATTCCGACCCACCTGGAGGAGAGCACGGTGAGGAGCGCCATCAGAAAGGCGTGCAACGCACACGGTGGAGTCTTCAAAGATGAGATCTACATCCCTTTGCAGGAAGAGGATCCCAAAAAAATCAAGGACAAAGCGGAAGGAGGAGAATGCCGAACTGAACTGGAGAAACCGACTGTTTCGAGTAGCGCAGACAGTTTGGACATCAGCAGCTCCAGCAGTGTGACCCCTGCCATGAGCGTGAGCGCCTCCGCCTCTACAAGCCAGGCTTCCCTCTGCAGCTCGCAGGGCATATCTCGGACCGTTAGTGATATCTCAGTTGACCAGTTTCAAGCAGGACTGGAACTGGCCATCCCACCAGGACTGCTGGAACCACATGTTGTGTCCAGCCAGGAGAGTTTGGACCTTTCACACTGCAGCACTGGAAGCCTGGGCAGCCTTGGCAGCCTCGGGGAACCACTTGACAACGTAGAAACAGCGTCTGCGTCTGATGTTGGATCGATGTACACAGTCACATCTCTGGACAACCAGCCGCTGCTCTCCCGGCCCATCAAGGGCTTTGCTGTAGTGGAGGTAAGAGCCTTCCATCAGGAGAGGGTGCCTTTTGGGTCAGTTACTTCTGAAAGAATGAGATCTGATTCTAGTAACTTCTTTAACCTCTGGCTTTGCAAAATACTGTCCTTGTAGTGGTTTATGGGGGACACCATGATCTGGCTGTTAAAGGAAAAAGTGTGCTCTGTGTTTCTTGTGTAAAGATTCTTCTGCTTGACTGAGGCCACGACTTGAGTGACGTGGAGTGAAAGGTACTGTTAGCAAAGCGTAGTTCAGCATAGATCATGGTGCAGAATAAATGTATGTCAACATGCATGTGAGACTAAGGAGACAGAGTTCTCACCTTGGCCAGGATGGCTGAGGAACACAGAACTTTATTCTCCATTGGTTTTCTCTCTATCATTCAGTCTTGGAAGTGTTTGCTGTCTCTCAAAGGACAGAGGGGACCTCATAGTGAAGTTCTCAAGTAGGAATTTGAAACCAGAAGGAGGTACTCTTGTATGTTCCAGGTTGTAGAGCCTGTTGCCACAAGGTGTTGTGGAAGCAAAGAGTATAAATGAATTCATAAGGGATTAAGTTCCTGGAGGATGTGCAAACTGGCAGCTGTTAAGCACAGCAGTCAGTGCAGCCTTCAAGTTAGGAAATCTTTGAAGTCCTGATTTCTGGAGGCTGAGAGAATATGTGAAGGAAAAGATCTATTCATTTCCTTGTTCATGGAACTTTCTTCAAAGATTTGCTACTGGCCACTGATGGAGATTAATTTAGAGATAGGTGGCCCTTTGGTTTGACCCACAAAGCAATTATTTAATGTTTAATGACTCCATTTTCAGATATTTTAAACCAGCTACAGATTCCTCTATAAAGTTACTTTACAAGAGATGATAAATTTTGTTGATGTCTGGTTTCAAATTAATTTTTAAAAGGATTGTGGGTGATTGTCAGTGGTGCCAGATCACTCCAGGTTTTCAGCTCTGCACAAAGAACCCTTCCTCTCTGTTGTTACACTAACTACAAGCTGCAGATTTGTCAGAACCTTGCAAAAGCACAGCCATTTCTGGTAGCTTGTGAGGAACATTTTGGCATCGTCTGGGATTGTTCCCTTTTAGAAGAAAATCAGCTTATTTAGGTAGAACATCTTCAGTTGCTATTCTTAAGCTATTAACTGACATGAAGACACTGGAGTTGAAATAAACCATCAAGTGTGTACAGAAAGCTGTCAGCGTAGTCACATTGAAACCTACTCAAAGTCTGTAGCTGCTCTGATGACTGTGCATGGTGGCTATTCTCAGAATCAAAGGAAGTTATTGTTCCTGTTCCCAATTTGTGTAGCTGAGACGTCAAAGCCTGTGCTAATTTAGATCTATTTTTCTAAATGGAGAACTGAAGTGAGGACAGCAGAGTTGCAAATAACCACAGGTTACCTATCTGAATCTTTCAGCTTCTTGTCTGATGTTCCTAAGGGCTGTTTCCAGACTAAGAAATGGGATAGCTGGGTCAGAGCTGTGCCTCATTAACTCACAGCATGGGGATTTCAGTGGCCAGATGTTTTTAGAAAGGGTATTTTCTAGGCTGAACCTGAATTCTGGTGTCAAATTATTGATGTAGAAGAGATTCAATAGCGATTATCCACATGTGGAGGGGAGAAAGCTTAAGCCCCAAATTCATATAAATAGAAGTTAATTTGTCTGAATTTCTGTTAACGGATTTCATTATTTGTACAGATAAGGTCAAGAGCTAAAATAGAGAAAATCCGAGCCAGTCTCTTTAATAGTAGTGATCTCATTGGTTTGTCAAGTCTGGATGGTGAAGATGAACTGATGGAGATGTCAACTGAAGAGATTTTAACTGTTTCTACTGTAAATCAGAGTTTATTTGATATACAAGGGAGCCCAGCACTAGAAGATTATTTCAATGACAAGTCAATAAAAGGTATGTGGCTTTCACAGTGACAAATACCTTGTTTGTGTTGTGCATTTTACTGTGAGGGTGGTGAGACACTGGAACAGACTGCCCGGGGGACTTGTGGCTGCCCGGGGGACTTGTGGCTGCCCCGGGGGACTTGTGGCTGGCCCCTCTGTGGCAGTGTTCCAGGCCAGGTTGGATGGGGCTTGGAGCAGCCTGGTGGGGTGGGAGGTGTCCCTGCCATGGCAGTGGGGTTTGAACAAGATGAGCTTTGAGGTCCTTTCACACCCAAACCATTCTATGGTTCTGTGATTTTTTGGGAACATACAGGAGTCAGTTTCTCCTTGCTGGTGCAAATTCAGAATGACTCAGTAATTGATGGATGACAATGAGGGGGAGCCAGGGAGTAATTTCGAAGCAAGTTTCCTCCCTCTTATCAGTTGGCAAGCAACTCTTTGCAATCAGACCATTGCTCAAGTCTGCTAGTAGAATTTTTAAGTGATTTTTTTTCTCTTGGAGCAAGTGACATGTGATACAATATTTTAGCTGAATGCAAAACGGTTTTATTTCACATTTCAAATTCTAAACAGTTGTCGCAGTATTTTGTACCATCTTGCATTATTTATTGCTTTTTTTATTAGGTGAGAAATTGGTCCCGGGTGCTCGGGAAGTCCTCACAGAAATATTTAAAAGCTGCATCCATTCTGAGCAAATGCTGAGCTTAACTCCAGCCAAACCCATTAAGGTTGCTGATATCTACCTTAGTAAAGAGCAGATAAATTCTCAGACACCTGGAAACCTTCTTCATGTGTTCTTCACAAATGTTCGCCCTCCAAAGAAGGTGCTAGAGGACCAGCTTACTCAGGTAGTGCACTGAAAACTATTTTTAGTATCTTTGTTTAACTTGAAAGCACTGGGTAATTATTCACTTTCTGTGTTGGAAGATTTTAAGGAAATACGGTGTGCCCAAGCCAAAATTTGACAAGAGCAAGTACAACAAGGCAGGCAAAGAACAGCATCCGGTGAAAGTCGTGAGCACCAAGCGCCCGGTTACTAAACCACCTACGAAGGAGAAGTCTATGCTCAATAGTGTCAGGTGGGTGTCTTCAGCCTTTGGACAGTTGTGAAACATCTGTTTTTTCTTTAAAATCCAAATTTTTACTCTCCTCCCTCCATATTTCCATGTATGGATTGGAAGAGGGAAATGCAACTTTGAGATTATAGAAGACCTTCATTTGAGGAATGTTTTGGTTTCTTGATCTTTGATCCTAACGTTCACTTTGTCCCTTAGCCGAACAGCCTTGAGTGAGAAGAAACCCACTGTGAAGCCAAAATCCCCTGAGAAGAGCAAACCTGAGGAGAAGGACCCTGAGAAGTCTCCCACAAAGAAACCAGAAGGTAGTTGCTGTGTAGAATTTTTCTGTAGTATTACATTGTAGAAAAGAAACAGATTTATTTTTGTATTGGCTGTCAGGTCACCATCTCCATACACCAGCTGCTTTCCTGTGTGATGTGTAGCCTTCATAGTAACTCATTAACTGTTTGGTGGTCTTCTCTTTGCTGTCAGTTCCTGAGGAGAAGTACTTGACGCTGGATGGGTTTCACAGATTTGTGGTTGACCGATCCAAACAGGATATCCGGAGTGTGTGGAGAGCTATTCTGTCCTGTGGCTATGATCTACATTTTGAAAGGTAAGTTTTGCAAATCTTTTCATAAAGGTGATGCTGATTAATTGTACTCAAAAAACCCCTTGATCCCAAGTGTTCCTCCTCCAAGTAGCTTTAACCAGCGTGTTAGTTATCCTCAAACTGAAATTTTTGTAACAAAACAGTTCTGCTTAAGAAAGGGGGAGAGTAGTAGAACAACCTACCTGGTGTTGTGCTTAACGTGCTCTTAGTAAGCAGTATTGCACTTAGGTTTCAACAGGTCCTACAACAGGTCCTATGCCTTCTGCGTTTCAGATGTGCCTGCATTGATGCCCGACATGCTCAGAAAGCATCCCGGAAGTGGACACTGGAAATGGATGTAGCCCTTGTCCAGTACATCAACAGGCTTTGTCGGCACCTTGCAATTACACCAGCACGACTCCATCCCCATGAAGTTTATTTGGATCCAGCTGATGCGGCAGATCCCAGAATTTCCTGTCTGTTGAGTACGTATAGATTGTTTGCATAGAGGCTTTCTCCAGTGGAAGAGCTGGGGAGTGCTCCTGAAGGACCTGGCTGTCACTCGAAACAGGGACGTTCCTTTGGAGGTTGCAGGTTGGAGCCGCTGTGGGCCGAGGGGAGCGCTGAGTCTAGGTCTCCTCTCTCCTGGGGCGTGCTGGAGCACCACAGTGCCTTTGGCAGTGTTATTAGAAATGCACTGCAGCCATTCTCTGCTCCCCAAGCACACCCCCTGGGACAGGCTGGAGCAGGAAGGTGTCCACTGAGTTGAGCCTGCAGGGGGAAGGAAGGTTGGGTTTCAATTCTGGACCTAGGCAGACTTCAGTCACCTAAATCCTGTTCTAAGCACCAAGTTCCTTTAAGAAGGTCTCCAGATAATGCAAATTCAATGATGATGAAAGATACTGCACTCAGACACCCAGAGCCTCAAGATCTGGGAAGAAACATCACAGATCATGGCTGTTCTTGCATCTTCAGCCCTCTTGTTGGTGTGCAGGGATCAGGAGGGGCTGCTTCAGAGGGGAACTTGTGTGGCTCCTGGACTGAATCTGCTGGGGAGATGGACTTTGCAGTAGGTAGGGAATCTGTTTGTCTCTCTGACTGGATGTTTCCCACCTCAGATGTTCCAGTTGAAAGCCTACGCCTACGGTTTGCACTGCTTCAGTCTCTCAACACGACGTTGGAGACGTTCTTCCTCCCGCTGGTGGAGCTCCGGCAGACTGAGGTGTACACCAACAGCATTGCTGCACTGCTGCAGGAGGCCAAAGGTCGGTGTCTTGGGGAACAGCATTAACCCACGGGCACTTCTTGGTGTGGGAGTGTTTTCTTGGCTTGTTTTGTAAAGGTGAAGGGGATTATTCTTGCAAGTAGTGAATAGACACTGTCCACCTTCCTTGACCATGGAGGGAGTTGGCCCATCTTTTCTATCTCTGCGTGGCCTTCACATGTGCCTTTGTCTTCTTGGGGATATCCATAAATTACAGTTCTTTGTTAGTCAACAAGCAGCAGATCAGGTGACAGTCCCGAGACACATTGGCATCCTTGTCATTGAAATTGTACAATTCGATCAAGAAAATCCTTAACATGCATCAGCATTTAAAGTAGTTTTTTATAGCCTTCATTAGACAACAAACACCACCAAGATTCAAGTCATTACATTTCCCAAACTGGTTTTCTTCTGAGAATTCACCAGAGGTGTTGGTGTGTGTAAGTTTGACTTCTATATTGGCCTGGCTAGAAAAAAAAAGCCTTGTAAACCCAGTGTGGGGAAGTGAGGAGTGTTCAGATTTGTCTTTGTAGAGCCTGGGTGTACGGTGCAATGTGACAGCTCTGGGTTTTATCGTGTTTTCTTCCCTCTGGCGTTACTGTCAAAACATCTCTGATTTCTGAAAGCATTTTGGCAAAGTGTTTCTGACTGCCAGTGATCCTGGTGGAGTCACTGGGAGCTGTTCATGTAACAGGAGAACTGTGTTCAGCAGTGTTCCAGCCCACTGCCCTTCTCCCAGTGAACAGTAGTAACAAATACTTCAAACAAATAGATGTGAAGTAGCCATATCTTGCCTACCTAATAAAGGTGGGATGATTATTCTGCTGTTACCCATTGGAGAATTTCAGAAAATAAGATTGTAGAAGGATAGATTGACTGTACTGAATTGTGCTCCTTTCTTTAGGTTTAATCTTTTATGACACAAAAGTAACTGTGACGAACAGAGTGCTGAATGCCACCGTCCAAAGAACGGCCGATCACGCCGCCCCAGAAATCACCCTGGACCCCCTGGAAATCGTTGGAGGTATGGGGAACATCCTTTCAAAATCCCCTGTAACCCAGTGCAACGAGTCAGGTCTGTTTTAACCGAGCTCAGATGTTTGTTAATGCCAAATATCTTGAGTATGGGGATTTTATTTCTTTTCTTTTGCTTCTAAATAGGGGAGATCCGTTCTTCAGAGAATTCCTACTTCTGCCAGGCAGCAAGGCAGCTGGCCTGCGTGCCGTCCTCGCAGCTCTGCGTCAAACTTGCCAGTGGTGGGGACCCCACCTACGCTTTCAACATTCGCTTCACGGGGGAGGAGGTCCATGGAACAAGTAAGTTGGGATTAGTTCCCAGTATTAAAATTGCATCTTCCTCACTTTTGTGAGGAGGCTGACAGTGTTTCTTGTGATCACTTAATTCATTTTCATGTGATTGGTGAAAAGAATGAACCTCATAAAGGAATAAACATTTAAGTGTCCTGACATCACCTATCCAGCACAGACTCCTCGTGACGTAGGAGTGCTGCTTTCCAACAGAAAGTCTTAAGCAATAATCTTACTGTATTAAACAAGATTATTTTGCCTTCTCTTGACGCTGTATTTTAACCTGTGAGGTTTGTGTGGGTGCTGTCCAGCCCCAATTGGATATTGACTTCCTTTGGGGGTGCTGACTCCCATGGGTGCTATGGGGCCATGTGTACTTCAGGAGTAGGCTTGATTTAAACATGAGCAGACTTGATGTAAACAGCATTCTGCCCCTCTCGTTTTCAGGTGGCTCTTTCCGTCACTTCCTTTGGCAAGTTTGTAAAGAGTTACAGAGCTCCTCGCTCTCCCTTCTCCTGTTGTGCCCCAGCTCGGCCGTCAATAAGAACAAGGTGTGCTGTCTTAATGCAAGAAATGAAGTTGCTTTCCTCTTTTTGAATGTATGTGTTTGACCAGGAGCAGAACACCTTCAGTTGGCAGCACAGAGAGAAGCCTCAGATCAGTGTCTGACCAGACAGGTCTCACGTGCCAGGCAGCACTGCACAGGGCTGTTGATGACTGTTGCACTGCAGGTGGTGCTGTGGGTACTTGGTGAACCAAGTAGCCAAAACTGCAAAACGTAGCAGAAGTCAGGCTCCTTGTCCAGGTTCAGTTGTCTGATTTAGAGAGTGTCCATCCCAAACTAGTGAAGTCATTCTGCTGCTATTATTCCAGGAATGTCACCAGAATAAGATGCTTCATCCATGCTGTTTAATGCATCTTTAGTGCCCTGTTTTGTGCAGTAGATGTACTATAGAAACAAGATCAAGCTTATGGCCCAGAGAACTGACAGTAGTTGAGGTTTGTTTCCTTCCTAGGAGTATCCACAAGGTAGGAAAGCAGCTCATTTCCCACAAGACCAACTGTGTAGCAAATCCAGGCTGTGTTTCAGAAACATCCCCCAACTGAAGCACTTAGATACCAGACTGGTAACACAGATACCCAGAGTTCTTGTGAGTACTGATTAACAGAGCCTGTAAAAGTGGGGCTCTCCAGGAAGCCATCTTCATGGTATTGCTTAGCCAACTAAACAGGCTTTGGTGTGTGTAAATCAGCATTTATTTTCACACCCCTGGTAACATGTGGCCCTGCAGGGTGTGCCTCAGCTGTTAACCACTGGTCTGTGTGCTCTGTTCTGATCTGTTTCCCAAAGGGGAAGTACATTTTGACGCCCAGCCCGATAACCTACGCGGAGGAGCAGTTGTTCCATTTCTTTGGGCAGCTCTTGGGCATTGCCATTCGAGCAGATGTTCCTCTGCCACTTGACCTCCTGCCTTCCTTCTGGAAGACCCTGGTGGGAGAGCCACTGGATCCTGACCTTGATCTCCAGGAAGCTGACATCCTCACCTACAACTACGTCAAAAAATTTGAAAACGTAAGTAGCTTTATTTCCTTTTCCCTCCCTTTCTGTTCAGGTTTTCTCTCCATAAGCACCTTGTTCTGGTAGCAGCTGCCTTTGCTGCCTGCCCACAGTGGTTGCTGTCACGACTAGCAGGTGGGTTTTGTGTGAGCAGGGTCATGAGGTGTTTTGACTCCTCTTGGGTGCAGGATTTTACATCCTGATGGCTTGGAAAAGCTGCTGGGTTTCCTCTGCTGCTCAGTCTCCTCTCCTCAGGCACAGTGGAGTTGCAGCTTCTGAAATGTTTACTGGAACTTGGCAGTGCTAAAATCCCACCAAAGCAATTGCTGGTTTTCACTGTGATGTCTCCGGGTGATAACGAGTGCCCTTTGTACCTTGTGGTGATGCCTTAAACGAGTCGCAGGAGTGAGACGCTGAGCATCAGGTACTGTTCTTGTGCTTGGTCACAGATCAACGATGAGACGGAGCTGGAAGCTCTGTGTGCAGAAATTGCTTCTCAGCATCTGGCAACAGAGAGCCCTGACTGCCCCAACAAACCCTGCTGCAAATTCACCTACCTGACCATGACGGGGGAGGAAGTGGAGCTTTGTCCCAGGGGCAGGCACGTTCCAGTGGGGTGAGTAGCAGCTTTCCTGGAGGCATGTTGCACTGGATTACATGGAAAGAAGCACCTCTGGAATAATTTTCCACACACCAGGCTCTCCAGAGGTGGTTTTGTAACAAGCTAAAGGCTGGAACGGTGTGGAGAAGGGAGTGAGGAAAGTGGAATTCATTTGGGAAACATCAGAATGCAAATAGCTTAATGCTCAGTCTCAGTTATTCAAAAGCAGAATCTCCCCATAAAACTCCCCTGTGTGTAACAGTCTGGGGTAGGACGAGGGGTTCTGACACACTCTCCTTTCCTGTCCTGAATCTCTCTGCCCTTGCAGGTGGGAGAACAAGGACGTGTATGCAGCAGCCATCCGGAGCTTGCGGATGCGTGAGCTGCAGACCCCGGAGTGCATGACTGCGGTGCGCGCTGGGCTCGGGTCCATCATCCCCCTGCAGCTGCTGACGACACTGACCCCTCTGGAGATGGAGCTGAGGACGTGTGGGCTTCCCTACATTAACCTGGAGTTCCTCAAGGTGTGAAGGGCTGCGGTGGCTTTGGCAGAACTCACCCCTCTGACACATAGAGGAGAGGACGCTCCCGCCGGGGCGGTGGTGGGGGAGAAGCTCCTGCTCGTGGTGTAGTCAGGGCAGTCCTTGTGGAACACTGGCCCTTGGACACCCCCTTTCCCCCCAGGAGTGGGGCTCGTTCCAGAGAGGACTAATGAATTTACTTTGTAACATCACGTTTTTAAATCTATCTCAATTTTATTGAACTTTATTCAATATTTACCATGTGAGTCAAGGGCTGAAAGAGCCATTGCCCCTGTTTTGAATTACAAATAATTTCTGGAAATCTAAAATTAATCTCTAACAGACAAATTTTGATCCTAAATACTTTCATTTCCTTACCATAAGAAACATGCCATCAACATAACTGTGTTCTTGTGTCAGAACGTGCTCAGCCACGGGCGTTAGCATTGCTCTGTGTTTCCCCTAAACAGCAGCGACGCGGAACTGCCCGGTCCTGCACGTTAAACAAAAGAGCAGAGCCCACTACCTGTGCTACAGGGACGTGGTCAGACACACCCCTCACAGATCTGCCTTTGGAAAGGCAGGAGAACCTGGGGAGAGGTGTAGTTACCTCCCCCTGCGCTCCTGAAGCGTCAGGGGGGAGATTTCTGCCAGAAACAAGTGGCAGTGGACATCTCACTCTCTTCTCCCGCAGGCACACACCATGTACCAGGTGGGTCTGATGGAGACCGACCATCACATCGAGTTTTTCTGGAGCGCGCTGGAGATGTTCACCCAGGAGGAGCTCTGCAAGTTCATCAAATTCGCCTGTAACCAGGAACGAATCCCCTTCACCTGCCCCTGCAAGGATGGAGGCCCCGACACCGCCCACGTCCCACCCTACCCCATGAAAATAGCCCCCCCTGACGGTGCTGCAGGTGTGTGAGCCTTCTGAGGCAGAGAAAATCCGTTCTGATCTCGTCGTGGCTCGAGCTTTCAGTTCCTTTTTTAGTTTAAATCTGTGTTTAATGCACAAAGAATGACTAAGGAGAGGTGGGTAGTTCAGGCTGTAAGTAAGAGGTGTTTAAACCACGTAGAAATAAAATTTAAAATACACTTTAACTACTGAAAACATCGTCCCCTAGAGAAGATAAAGAGATTTTGTATATTATGATGCTTTTAAAATGATTGGACTGGCAGAAAAATACCAGCCTGAGGTGTGGAAGGGTCGAGGGACAGCGAGGGGGGAATGTGGATGTTGTATTCAAACCCCTTTGCTGCTGCTTCCCCCTGCAGGTTCTCCGGACTCTCGGTACATCCGTGTGGAAACGTGCATGTTCATGATCAAACTGCCCCAGTACTCCTCGCTGGATATCATGCTGGAGAAGCTCCGCTACGCCATCCACTACCGCGAGGACCCGCTCAGCGGCTGAGCAGGAGGGGGATCCACAGAGGTGACTGTCCAGGTCGTTTCATGACTCCACTAACGTTGGATTAAAAAAAAAAAAACAACCCACAAACCAAACCTTTAATCCACATAAAAACACTTCCTGTGACACTGCGTGAGGAGCTGGAGGTTAATTTATTTTCTGAACGTTGGTTCCCGTTACAATAATCACTGGAAGACTTACATTTTGTATTCGTAGACTTTGTGGTGGACTGGTTATTTTGCTGCCTTGTTTGTGGAATATTTGTAGGATAGTTTAGTAAAAGACCAGTTTGTGTATAATTTAATTTTGAAAAAACAAACAAACAAAACAAAACACCAACCAACCTTTAAACCTGTACATTTCTAATTTTGTAACGTGGGGCGGCGTTCCCCGGGCAGCCACGGCGAGGGCGGCGCGAGCCCGGGGCTCTCGGAGGTGAAGGCTCAGAGATCGCTCTCCCCCTGAGACGTTTTTGAGTACAAAAATGGAAAGAACGGGGTGTGGGGAGGGAGAATTTCCAGCACTTGTTGAGTTTCGGAGCGGAAAATGACGCTGCCAAAGTGCATGTTTTACCTTTCCACCGTTTTCTTGTCACTTTTTCAGCTCTCAGCGAGCAGCGGGGGAGCAGCCAGGGTGGGTTTGGGGTTCAGGGGGACACGTGAGGAGGAGGATGGATCACAAAGAACAGTGAAAGGGCCGTAATTCCGTTGGGTTCCTGCCCTAGATGTTCTGGAATGTCTGCTTTGCTTAGCAACCAAATAATTTATTGCAATTAAAATATTAGCAGAAACAAACTGGCTTCTCTCTGGATGGTGTCAGATACCACAGCTCGAGCTTGTCACCTGTGACTTCATCCTCTCGCTGAACGAGCTTCCGGAACATTCACCGTGTGCTTAAACACCTGCGACTCATTTTTGTACTCAAAAAAACCGATCTTTGAGCCAATTCTCCCAGAAATGTGATGCCTGGAAGGAGGAGGTGTGGGGGCAGGCACGGTGTCCCGCGGTGGAGGTGACAGCAGACTGCGGACAGGGGACGGTTCCCCCAGCTCAGCCTCTGCTGAGGTGTGTCCTGGGGTGCTCTCACGGCCTGGGGACGTGTCTCTGCCTTCCCTGGAGCAAAGGCTGTGGTCGGAGTTACGGCGTCGCTTCCTCCGGCCCCCGCCAGCCTCCCCTCGAGGTGCTCCGGGGTCCCACTGGGTGCTCTGCGTCAGCGAAGTGCCAGCACTGAGCTCAAACTTCCTGCTTCTCCGTCCCATGCGCTGGGGGGGTGTGAGGGTCCTCCCAGGTGGGTGTTGCACGTCTCTTTGGACAGCACAAGGCTCATTTGGCTCGTCAGTGGGCGTGGGAAAAGCTGTATTTATTGTACATTATTGTGAATATTGGGAAGGGTGAGTGTGTGGTACTCGGAAGATAAAATGTGTGTAAGAGAGAAAAGCCTCAACGTGTGTGTGTGTGTGTGTGTGTTCTTGTTCTTCTGTGAGCGAATGGGGAGTGGTGGGGGCCACAGCTGGGGCTGTGCTGCTCCTCCCTTGCGTGTCGCCGTCCCCCAGGGGCAGATCCGTGGCAGGGGGGGTGTTTCCCCTTGTCTTGTTCCTGGCAAAGCCTCTGTGTAGCCGAGAAGTCCCTCGGGGTGAGCACGCACACACGGGGGGTCCTCAAAGACCACAGGGAACCTAAGGAGAAGGGAGGGCGGGGAGGGGGCTCGTGCCCCCCTGGGACTGTGAAGAAAGGTGGAATTCCCTGGCTGAGCTGCTGCTGCCGACAGTGGCACGCTGGGGGTCTCTCCCTGGGGTAAGCTGTGAGTGTCCACTCCTTAGCCCCAGGGCTCTGCTGGTTCCACCGGGGGTGAGGCAGCGCTCGTCCCGCGGGGACAGATCGGGTCTGTGCTGTGAAGTTACTTGACAGATATTTATTACAATTAATTATTTATGACTGCGAATAACACAGCTTTCAGTCGATGCTGTTTACACCTCGGTGTGTAAATGGAGCTTCTGCAGGAGAAATGGAATAACCTTCTTCAACTTTGGGTTTTCCTGGGAAAAAAAAAAGAGCCCTGCAAGAAAATGAATGGGGGGGTGGGGTGGTTTTGGCTTTTTTTTGGCTTTCTTTTCAATGTTCTGAGGAAGGAAAGGGCTGCAGTGGCTTGACTGGAGCTCAAATGGCCTTTTAATTAAAGCTTTTCTAATCCACCATTACTTCCTTGTGCTTTAAATGAACTTGACATTGTCTGTAACGGGCTTGTTTGTCAAAGCAAAGATTGGTTTGTGATTTACTCTTATTTTTTTTAATATATATTCATTCAGAATGTAAAATTATACTTAAACAATGGAAAAAAAACAAACAACAACCCCACCCCCCCTCTGGAGGTGGCGTTCGTTCGAGCTCGGTGTGTGTCCGTCGGGGCCGCGCACAGCACTGACCTGTTAAGTGCTCTTGGCCATACCCTGTACAACTGCATAAAGGAGATTCTTGCCATCCCTTCGGCCGTATCGTGTCCTTCTTTGGGGCTGGAAATACTGACGGAATGAACGGAAGCTGCCGGAGCTGTGCTGAGGCCGAGGACCAGGACTGCCAGAGGTGATGCTGTGGGTTTTACCCGCCTTTAACCCCGCTTGGGTGAGGTAATGCACTGCAGTTGGTGCTTAATGGAGCAGAAATGTAAATATTTTGTAACTGGGGAAAGTAAGCACAATGATTGACAGTGTTTCTCTGCTGGGAGGAGTGATGCAGCCCCCTGCTCAGCCCCAGTTATTTCCCATACCACCCACTTCTGACCACACTCTCCCATCACCCCTCAGGAGCCACCTTTACTTCCCAGAGCCCTTTTCTCCAGCAATGCCAGCACAAGGTTGGTCACCACCTGTTTTTAAATACCTTTATTCTACTTTTCTTGTATAAATAAACGCTTACGTTTGGTGGAAGCGTCGGTAAAATGTCGTTATTTGAGAACCAAGAGCCCCTCAGGCCTCTCAGTCCTTACCCAAGCCCTGCTGGCTCTGGTGTTTGTGTGACACATTCCCTCCCGCTGTGCTGGGGCACAAGGGGTGGCACAGATTAACAGCCACCTCATGGAGGTAATGGGAGGGACACAACAAGCAGAGCCCTGACCCTGAGCTGGCCCTCGCGCGGGGTGGGGTGACAAACTTACCCTCACAGCACTTTGGGGGGGGTTCTTACTGCACAGGGGGCTGGGACAGCATTAGATAAGTCTTTATTAGAAGGAGTTTTAAAAGCATGGACTAATACAGCATTAAAAAGCATTTTACAGGAGAGCCGTGGGCTCTGAGCTGCTCCTCTGACACCACCAATCCCCCTCTCCATGTCCTGGGCCTGGCTGGTGACACCTGTGGGGCTGGGGGCACAGAGCCCCCCATCCCCCTGGGGCACACGGGGTCTCCTCCTCCTGTCTTCCTTCAGCACAGGAGCAGCAGGACACAGCCAGAGGGCTGTGGGTCAGAAATTCCCTTTGGAGCATCACAAAGAGCAAGTACAGGAAACAGCCCAGGTGCTGCCCAAGGCAGGGGGGACCAGGTAAAAACCTGCAGTATACTCTCACAAATTAATTAAAAATATAATCACTGCCTATAAAAATGTAAATTCATAGAAATTCTTCAGGGCCACTCAGATGGACGCGTTCTGGCGCAGGGACAGGGCCTGGAGCGCTCCCCGGGGCGCTAAGGGGTGGTGGGTCGCTGCTCCGCGGGGTTATCCCCTGCTGGGCTCTGGGCTTTTGCCTAAAGGGGGGGGAAAAAAAAAGTGAAAATGCTGTTTTCAAAGAGTTCTTGATAAGAAGCAATCGCTAAAAGCCTCACTGCAGCAGGCAGGGCTGTAAATTAGCTCGTTGGCCTGGCAAAACCAGCAGCGTGCCTTTACCTTTGCGCTCCTGCGCCCGATGGCAGCGGCCGACACCCCGCGGGGCCCGGGGCTGTGGGAGAACAGGGACACGGTCAGGGGGGGCTGAAATAAACTGCTGAATAATCACGGGTCCTTCACAGCAGGGAGGCCTGGGAGAAAGCCCTTCATTCTTCTCCTGAACCCTGACCCAGTTCTTTTTGTAGCAGAAGAACCAGATCCTGTTCAAGGAGCAAAGGGCTCAGACAGGAGGGCTCCGGGACAGGTAACGAGGTGTTATCCCACTTCCCCCAGTGCCCTTTTGGCTGTCCCAATATAAAAGCCCAAATTTGCCGTTTGAAACTCAGCTAAGCAGCTGCCAACTGAAGTGGAGTGAACCCTCTTCAGCCCCACGAGGAGAGCAGGCAGAGGACTGGGGTGGATTTGTCACCGCTGCTGCTGCCAGCCCTGAGGCTGCACCTCACTTTCAGCAGAGCACAGCGGTGCCACTGATCCCTCACCCACCCAGGCGGGGACAGACGGGAGCGGCGTTACCTTGGTTGGGCTGAAGGAGCTCTGGAGAAGCTGGGTGTGAAGGTTTTGGAACCAAAGGTCTGCGCAGTCCTCTGCGTCGTCCCGCCCGCAGCGTCCCTGGCAGCGCCGCTCCTCGGCCTCCCCTCGCTGCCTGCCCTGGTACTCGGCCCCTCGGGGCCCCGTGCAGGACGGCTGAGCCTCTGCTGCCCAAAGCCCTCCGGGCGCCGGGGAGAAACATCTGCGAGGAGGACACAGCGCTGAGCAGGAGCAGTAAAGGCAGCACGAGAGAGACATCAGAGAGCGCTCGGAGAGCAAAACCAGAGGTAACTCCACCCCAGCAGCACTGGGCTTCACACCCAAGATCTCTGAGGATACCAACTTTCAGTGATTTAATCTTTCTTGCATAAAACCAGACTATTAGTAAGAGATCAAAGAATTTAACATTTGGACACAGGCTAGCATAGCCACATCCCCTCAGCCTGGAACACGCAGGGGGCCCTGCAAACGGGAAGGAACAGTCTGTGTTTTGCCCACACCTTGATGCCTGCTGTGTCTCCGAGCCAGCTCGGGTGCTGCTCGTCTCTCCCCGTTGCTCTGCGGGGCCGGCAGGTGCTGCGAGGGGGAGCTGGCTGCGGGGCTGGCTGGGCGCAGGTCGCAGTGGTGCTGAGGGGAAACACATTGGAGTGTTCAAACCGTGGCTGATGCAGACTTATTCCTGTCAAAACACTGCAGGGCATCACCCCTCAGAGAGATTCAGGTTAGCAGGGAGGGGTGTTGAGGAAGAGGTAGATATTGCTGGTCGACACCCACATTTTCTCCTAAACTGAGCTTAGGAATCGTCACGAGCTCTCACAGGACCTAATCGGAGCTGGCAGCGTGAGCCCCTCCTGCTGAACAGAACCCCCTGTATGTGAGACCTCACTGCCAACAGCCACACGCTCTCACTCAGCATCCTGCCTCTCACACCTAACAATGACCCTGCGAAGCCAGTCCCAAGCATGGGGAAAGCCCTGAAGGACTGGCACTATGACTCTGATCGAGTTCCCAGTATCAACCTGGTATTGGTGCCATCATAAAAAACAAATCCAAGGACAAAAATCAAGTTAAAAGTGCTTTCCAGGTCCCAAGAAGCACTCCTGCTGGCAATCCTTGTTATAAAGTCTTCCAACAGCCGACTGTGATGGGAAGGGGGTGGGACTTCTTGGTGCCAAGCACTACTGTTGAGCAAAGGCTAAGTCAGATCTCACTTCTATTAACAGTGGATTAACAGAAAGGAGAGGAAAGGCCCAGAAAAACAAACAAACAAATCCAGCTTCACTAGTCTGTTGGTCAGGACTGTGTGAAGTGCCAACTCCCAGCTCCTTCAGCTGTGAGACAGAAATGAGCAAGCTCAGCATTTTCATTCCTTGTCAGTCACAGGAGCCAATTCCACTCCAAGCACCCATCGCTTCCTAAGCCCACCCTGTCTCTCTCAGGCTGAGCTTCCCACATAGTCATGCCCCTACCCTGTCTCTCTCTCTTTGCATTTATCCTCTGAGACATTCCTCCCTCTCCTACACTTGTAGTCTGTGTCGTCTGCTTCCTCTCCCATCTACCCCGGGTCATGCGCTCCTGCTCCGCTCCCCCCCGAGCTGTGATTCACACATCCTGGTTTCGACACAGCTCCTGCGTATGTCAAACATATTGTGCAATTTCAGGGCCTTTTGTTTAGCTTTCGTTACAAGAGCTTTCAAAATAATTGTTATTTCTCAGTAAGAGCCTCAGCATTCCACACCATGGGACCCACGAGGGTTTGTTCAGGAAGATCTGACGCAGGGGACAGCTCCCTGGATTCCTGAACTGCACCAGAACAAGAGGCTGCAGGGCTTGGCAAAGCTCTTGAACAATGGGACGTGATACAACAGATCAAGTTCTGTTCAGTACCTGATGATGAAAAAGCATCTCCTCTTCTAGTTGGACACCACAAAACTCACAGGGAATCATGATGTTTCCTTCTGCCTGGACAGCTTGGAGCTGGGGCGAAGAGAGAGACCTACGGCTTCTGGAGCCAGTGTCAGGCAGACCATGGTACTCTCGTGGATTTGGAGAACTTCTCTTACTGAACGAGGCAAAGGCACTTGCTGGGTTACAACCTGTCTGTTGTGCAAGCAACACAGAAAAATTAGTTCTCTTGAGCACAGATGGAGTTTAAAAAACATGTTTTGCAAAGACCAAACTGCTAGAGTCCTCACTGAGTGAAGACTGTGCCCTTGTTCAGTCCCAGTAACAGGAAAAAGTCTCTCCTGCACACCCCGAGGACAACACCAGAAGGTACCACACCTGGTGGAGGATCAGGTCGTCAGCAGGGTAGAGCTCCTCACAGAATTCACACGGCAACATGACGACCTCGTCACCTGCAAAGCAAGTACTGGTTACAGCCTCTGCTGTAACTAACTCCAGGGAGGAGTCTGAGGCAGCTGCAGCCACTTAGCATCAACACCCCCAAGCCACAGCACCCTGTTCCGCACCGCGGGGCAGCACCCGGAGCAAGCGCTAAGGGAATGGTTCCTGCAGCAGCATCAAAACAAGGCAGCCCTTCAGGTCTCCCCCACATCCTCCCTTCTGCCATGAGGACATTCATTCTGTCAACACAAAAGTTGTCACCCACTCTTACGAAGCTCTCGGCACGTACCAAGGTCAGAGATTCACTACAGCTTGTGTTTCTTCTCCCCTTGCTCTCTTGTTTCAGTGATATTTCTTTGAAAAAAGCTACTTTAAACACTAATATTGCCAAGTTTTGAGGGAGCAGAAGATTAAATCTAAGGAAGAAAGGAAGTACTCACGGAGAGTCTAACCTCCTGTGTATTAATTATCTAAAAACGGTGTAGAGGGAGTCTCAAAGAGACCCATTTTGACACTTTAAAATACCCAGGTAACCTTTGCCATTCCCAGCCTCTCTTTCCTTTTCCCTTCCCTCAAACTTTAAGGGAAGAAAAGCCACCACAACAGCATTTATACTTACTTTTTGTGTGGTTTGATGTGCTAAAAGACACTGAAGAGTCACAGGAGAAGACGTTGGATGTGTCTGGTTCACAAAGCCAGGCCGGTGGCACAGCCCCTCTGGGGCAGCAGCTTCCCCAGATGTCACTGGTTATTTCAGCTGCAGCATCACTGTGAAGATGATTCTCATTTTGTAGGCTAAGAGCCAACACGTAGTCTAAATCGGCGTTCCACTCTTCAGAAGGTGAAGAAGGAGTGTTTTCATTCCTCTTCAACTGCTCCAGTTCATCCTCTTCAAAGGAGAAAGGTCATTAATTTGAGAGAACATTACATCTGCAACAGGCAGCTCACGCCCGGGCATCAGACCCGCTCAGCCTGGAAGGACACCTCTACCAAACTCGGGAGGGAGAAGGAAAACACTCATCCCATTTTTGTTTGTAAAAAGCAAAAAAATGGAGAAAAAGAAGAAAGTCATTCCTCATACTCCAAAAGCTTGAACTTGAGCTTCTTGGGCCTTTACAAAGGAACTTTCTGTACAAGGTCCAACTAATATACTGCAGCCTCGTCCCTTTTACAGGGATTAAACACTTCAGCTTTGTTTCTCCAGTACATCGATGGGACAATTAACTCCTTTTAATGACAGGACATTTGACAGCAGTGAGGGAATTGTACATGTACATGTCCAGGCTGCCCAGAGAAGCTGTGGCTGCCCCCTCCCTGGCAGTGTTCCAGGCCAGGTTGGATGGGGCTTGGAGCACCCTGGGCTGGTGGGAGGTGTCCCTGCCATGGCAGGGGGGTTGGAACCAGATAGGCTTCGAGGTCCCTTCACACCCAAACCATTCCATGATTCTATGACTGGCTTTCACACCGGGTACCTCAGCAGTCCTCTATTTATCTGGCTTATACCTTTGTGGTTCTGTTCCATGGTAAAACAGTCCCTCTCCCAGTGCCTCTGGAGCTTTCACTACTCAGTATGTTCACAGAAAGCAATTACAAAACCTTATACTTGGATCAGCTGCCAAATGGCAAATTAGAAGCCAATTACTCCTCTACACCTTACCCTACTTTTGGTTTCTTTTTCCTGCTGAAACACTTCTGCTCATGTCCCTAAGTGTTTGTGCTCCTACGCAGCTGCTGTAAATGTGTTTTTGTAGCACCTTGGGCATTCTCCAGCACACTTACCTGATCTTAGGAAATCTCCATCCTCATCCTCCAGGCAAGGCGCTGTCCTGCTCCCCCTGACGTGTTCCACCTCGTGCCCACACACCAGAGGATGCTCTGTGAGATCTCTCACCATGACGTTACGACCGCACCCGCCACACCGCTCCGTCCTCGCCCCGCAGTAAATTTCATGGTCCTGGAGCTTGTCGAAGGTGAGCTGTATGTCACAGTACTGGCAGAGGGCAGGACGCAGAGGGCACCTGCATGCCTGGGAAAAGCAGGAGGGATTATTCTTCACATAGAGAAGACTGAGAGGCAAAGGTGGAGGGAGGTTCTCAGTTTGCATAAGAGTTAAGCAGTCTATTGTTCCTTTAGCTACGCTAAAGAAGAGCCTGAAATAAGATACTATGTGAGAAATATA
Source organism: Podargus strigoides (assembly GCA_028020825.1). Classification (NCBI taxonomy): domain Eukaryota; kingdom Metazoa; phylum Chordata; class Aves; order Caprimulgiformes; family Podargidae; genus Podargus; species Podargus strigoides. Next base: position 14,369,842 of record CM051637.1, on the reverse strand, counting down.
AGCACAGCATGTTGTATAAGCTCTGTGGTCATACACATGCCAGCTGAAGCACTCTGAACAGTCAGAACATTCTTTTTAAATCTGTAACGTTTGGACACTGGATTTAGGTTTTGAAGTTAGCTTTTAGATACCATCCTGACACCCAGTACTAATCACATTTCATTGAGTACCGCTAAGAAACACGTTAGGGTGTGTTATATCAGGGAACAGATTTACAGCACATTTACTGCTCAACAAGCATTGCTTGTGCATGTTCTTTACCCACACAGAGTGACAGGTAAGCTGCCCTTCAAAAGGGGTTAAAAGAAATTAAATACATGTTGTAATTGCAGGTGCTGCAATAATACATCCTCATTCGCTTTATAAACAAAAATCAAATCTCTACACACAAACTTGGAGGAAAACCACTTCCAGGGTTTTGCACTGGACATATCTTCAAAGAAAATCCTTTTTTCCTCACCAATAAGCAGACCTGTGTGGCACTTCCAGAGCTGCCTGTGACTGAGCCCATAGGAAGGGCAGGAACTGCCATTTATAAGGAGATTGCCTGTGGCAGCAGCCAACCAGATTCCAAAATTCAGAAAACCCCACTGTGTCCTATTTGAGCTTATTTTAATAATGTTTAATAATAGTAAATTAAGAACATAAAGGCCACCAACCTCATGATCCTTCAAAAGACTTTTCTCCATCTTCATCCCACACTTGCAGGTAACCTACAATAAACAGACCTCGTTAGATTAATTGCCATACAAGCCAGCAATTTTAGAAGAGAAATGTGTTTCCCACCTGCACATGTTCAGACTCAATATGGTTCTTCAGTTCAGCCTTTGGGACTGATTCACCACAGAACTGACATACTTCGATGTTTCTGCTACAGTGGATCTCATGCATGATGAAATTAGCCACAGGAACATCCTTTTTGCTGTGAGAAAGTCACAGTGGTTACTTTTCAGAAAATAAAACTGACAACAATTTAAAGCAGTTTTTCACTACAATAAAGTTCTAAGAAAGCTTTCTATGAATTCCTGGTTTAGAGAACTGACTAAAAAGAGAGGCAAGCCCAGCCTGGCCTCCATGTTCCTTTATAGTTAGGAAATTAATGTATAGAGAGAGTTTTCAGATTGCATTAAGATAAAATCAAGGTGGATCCATTTCCTTATGAGAAAGACAAATTTGTCAGCATAAACAAATTACCATCAGCTTCATAAACTGATCTGAGAAGATAAAAAGTTTCTTCCTGAAAACAATTTGGTTATGAGAGGTCAAGCAGTGTTAGACCAGACCTGTCCAGGGATGACAGTGGTAACCACATTACTCTGTAGCCAAAATTCCTCAGTTTTCCTCATTTCTAAGATACTCATTTTCCTGTTTGGGGGGGGAATGCAAGGCTTATAAACACAAGAGGTGCAAAAAGAACTGAGCCCCTATTCCTGCCCCAAGCAGGCAGCATCACTGCTATCAGATGGAGGTATCCCCACCCCCTGCACACAGGAAATCAGCCTTCAAAACACCAAAATCAGCAGGATAACCCACTCCTTAGTGCCTCCCAGGGCACAGGGGGAAAACCCCACAGCTCTTCAGCTTCCTCCCTTGCCAGACCCCGAGCAGCTGAGTCCAGGGCAGTGCCTGACCTGCCCGGAGTCACTGCTTGCAGGCAAACTGGGCTGAAAAAAGACATTTGAGGGGAAAAAAAATGTTAATTTCTTTAGTGGCTTGTATTTCAGATGAAATTTCTGAGATGACGTCATTCCCAGGAAATGTATGACCAAGCCTGGAGCTTCCAGTGGAAGTGTTATCAAAGAGAAACAAACCGAGGCCGGTCTATGATTTTAGGAATAATTTGTGTCTGTTGATTCTGTTTTTACATCTCTGCTCCCGAGCCACGCAGCTGCTACAGAAACACCCGGAATCGTGTGTTTCAGGTCTGTTATTCCTACCTGGCTGCTCCGGCCGCTATCTGGTTACCTGTTTCGGTCAGAAAGTTTGGGTGAGGTTTGGGAAGATTCCTTCGGAAGCCACAAGGCCCAGAACGGCCCGGAACGCCTCTAACGAGGCGGTTCATCATTAAGCATCATTAACCCCGCGCCGCTCCCCGGGGCTCCCCTCCCGCAGGACAGGCACCAGCAGCTCCCAGTCCTTACCAGTTTCCACACAGCCGGGTTTCCGCCTCGCTCACGGCGGCGATGGCCATGGCGGGCTGCGGGAGGTGCTCCCCACCCGCCGCCGGGACAGAGGGGACACCCCGCGGCACAGGGACACGGGGGTGACTCCGGGGGGCCCGCCCGGCTCCGCAGGCACCGGGCCCGGCCCCGCCCCGCGCTCCCCGCCGGCCCCTTCCCCCGCCCCGGCCGGCGGCTGCGCACTGCGGATCTGCGCTCTCATCATGGCGGCGCGGGGCCATGTGCAGGACCCCAACGACCGGCGCCTGCGGCCCATCTACGGTACGGACCGCCGGGCCCCGCTGCCCCGGCCCGCCCCGGCATCGCGGCGCTGCCCCGGCCCGCCCGGCGGAGCGTGGGGGCGGCGCGGAGGGGGCTGGCGGGGCGGCCCGGCCCGGCGAGCGCTGCCTGGCGGGGCCCTCCGCCCCATCCCCGGCGGCGGCGCAGCCCCGCGCTCCGCTCCGGGGGCGAAGGGGGAGCGCGGCCCCGGGCCTGGGGAGGGCTCTCGGCATCCCGCCGCCCCGTCCGTCCTCCCGCGGGCGCCGCTGCCCCGGTGAGCCCGCGGTGTGCGCGGGGAGCTGCTGCGGAGCCCGGCCCGGTCCCCCCCGGGGCTGGACGCGGGAGTTCGGCCGGGCTGGGGGTCCCCTCCGCTGCCCGCCCCGGGGTCTCCCCGCTGGGGTCAGCCCCGGTGCCCGGGGCGGTGCGGGTCGGTGCCTCTCGGTAACTTTGGTCGGCGTTTTTCCGCGGCGGAGAAGTTAGGACTGGAGGAATTGATAACGAGCGGTGCGGGACCCTCGTGTGCGGCACAGGGGTCCGGTGTGAGAGCACTGCTCGGTGAGACCGGAGGGGAGCCGTGAGGAGGACACGGGCTGGCCGAGAAACCTCTCGTAGGAAGCTGTCCCCAAGCGTTTCCAGGGGTGTTCGTGCAGTTGGGATCGCTCCGGGAACTGGAGACGAGCTCGTCTCTGTTTATGCAAATAGGGAGAAAGAAAAATGCTTCCCCAGGCTACAGCCTGGTCCCTAAAACGGAAGATTTCGGGAAAAGTCCTCAACTTTTTCAGCACCAGAAGGAAATGTCTGTGTACAGAGCCCCGGAGAGGTGCCCCCGTTTGGGGACAGCCGTGCCCTGGGAATGTCCTCTGTGGCGTGGGCAGCGGGACGGCGTTCCAGGGCTGGGTTGGTGGTGGGACTGGGTGATCTGGGTTGGTGGTGGGACTGGGTGATGTGGGTTAGTGGTGGCACTGGGTGATCTCAGAGGTCTCTTCCAGCCAGGGCAGTGCTGTGATTCCGTAGACTTGCATCCATGACGGGTTCTGGTGAAATGGAGGGAGCTTGGTGTGATTAACAGTATCTTAAAGTTCACGGCGTGATTAGGAGCACAGCTTGTGCTGTTTGTCCTTATCTAACAATTCTCAGTGTTCTCCTTAGTTTTCTGGTTGTGCTGTCATTGCTGTTTTTATCAGTGTGTTATAACCTGTGTACCATCTTCAGTGCTCATAAAAAGCTTGGTGAATTCACCCGACAGAAGAGCAGATGATGCTGAGATGTATTGCACTGTATTTATTTTGGAGAGTGTAGCTATTAGGGAGAGAGCTTTAAAATAGCTTTCAGCTCGTTCTAGACAGGATTATCTGCAGTGTAAGGTCTGAGTGCAGGTTTTGGTGATGCAGAACCCGAGGTAAAGTGTGTGTCCTTAAAGAGGTGAATACCCAGCTTCACAGAGGTCAGAAACTGGAGATGTGCACGTGAGGGCAAAGGTCTGGTTCTGCACTTGAACCGTTGCTTCTCAGTTTGCACCTTGGGTACTCGGTTCCTTGACAGCTCTGCTTATCTTTCACCTTGATTTGTTCTCCCTTCACCTGAAGGTTCACGTGTGGCATTTCCAGCCACCGAGCATCTCCACCAACAGACGACTTCAGTTTCTTTTCCTTTAGCTTGAATTCCGTTGGAAGTTGCCAGCTACTTTGGCTTCCAACGAGCTTACTTGTTGTTAGCAAAATACCACCTTTTTATTCTCCTGCAGTTTAGAGAGGTTTGTGGTTTATTTGATTTACTTCAGGAGACCTAAAGTGGAGATCTTATCAGCGCAGTTGTTAAACAATCCAAGAGAGGCAGTGCAGCGTGGCAGATAATTTGTGTGAGAGATGTGCAAGACAGACCCTTAAATCAAGAAGTCTCTGCTGGCGTGTGCAGAGATCACCAGGATGTTCTGTTCTGCAGTTTTGAAAGGTCTCCACTGAGAAATCCCTGCTAAAGTTTTAATGCTAGAGGTGGCACACAGGTTTTGTAAGTTAAAACAGCCACCCGACCCCTGTAAAGACAATGGGTTGCAGTTTCAAACTGTGTTTTCTGCAGCAGCATTTTGGTTTGGTGAGTGTGGGCAGGCTGCCTCGTTTGATGTGTTGCCTGTATGGTCTCGGGAGCCCAATTAGCTCCGCTTCAAATCTGCAGCACTACTTGGCCACGGAAGCAAATGTTAAAGCTGCTGAATATGAATCTCATTAGTAGAGATGCACACTTTGTACCATATACTGAGGAATTGCTAAAGGTCACCTCTCTGCTCAGTAAGAGAGTTCTCTCTCATGATGAGAGCTACAGTCTTGATGAGAAAAAGATGTGCAATGTAATTTCAGTTACCTGCTGGTAGTGCTGTTGGTGGGGAGAGGCCAGAACTGTGTGAGCAGACCCTTTCCTGTTAGCACATCAGGTGCAGCTAAGCTTTTCTGCTAGGCTTTGGTTAGTGAGTATTAATTTGTGAGGGAGGGGAAGCACATAGGGGTCAAGTTCTGATGTAAAATTGCTTGGTTGTAAGTGTCTAATAACATGAAGCACTGTAGGTGGAGAGAAAATGGTCTTGAGATGGGTATTTTCTACAGCTGAAGTTTTACTGGAGAGTGGGACGTGCCCCTAGGAAACAGTCCTTAAAACCGGTCTGGTGAAAGCACAGTGGTACTCTGTTAGGGGATAGATTTGTTCTGCCTGAAGTATGGATCGTGTAGACTTAATGCTGCAATAGATTGTGAGTGCTTAGTTTCTAACCTACTGCCTGTTAAAAGTCATTGAAAGTCTCCCAAAGGCACACCAAATTAATTTCTACTTTTACTGAAGCAAAGAATGTAAGCTCCATTGCCAGCAAAGAGCTGTTGCTGCAGAACCCGCTCTATTATACGTCTCTTTTGTTGCTGTAATGATCTATGTGGAGTAATTACAAAAGCTTGTTTGTTTGAATGACTAAAACTAGTACAGTGAGATGAATACTTCATCTACAAAATAACACGTTTCCTGAACGCTTGGGTTAGTAGTAATTGTACAAGGAAAATGGGGTTTGCACTACTGCCCTAACAGCACCCACTCCACAGGAAAATTAGGGATGGCTTTCCAGAATGGTTCTGTGTTCTGGTATAATTCTGTATATGCTGTTCTTACACAGATTATCTCGATAATGGCAATAATAAAATGGCAATCCAGCAAGCGGATAAACTGCTCAAAAAACACAAGGATCTTCACTGTGCAAAGGTGAGTGTGCTTGCGGGCACGGGCCTCGTCGGGTGGGTGCAGCTCGGAGACTTGCCATGTTTCACTGTGCCTTCTGAGCAGTGTCCATCATCCTCCAGAGACCACAGTGCTTTCTGAACCCTCTGGAACATCTTGGGCTGTTCTCATTCACCCATCATGGTGTGGATTCACCTGAAAACTTGGACAGACCCTCTTGGTGAGGTGCCTTGTAATGACTAGAGTGGAACTGGTTACCCCTGAGCTATTGGTCTCGCTCCCTGGCAGTGGCACTGCCAGGAACTTGGGCACGTGGGCTGTGCCTCCAAAATGCCACTTTTAGACCTTAGATTGAGATTCCTGTCTGTAGGAGCTGGGACCAAAGCATTTACTTGGGCGGTGTATCCTTAGTAAAACCTAACAAGGTGATTTTGGAGGCATTTACTCCTCTGCCTCTTGTTTGCTGCCCTCCTTGCTCTGCCCCGTTGAAGGCAAAGTAGTTCTGTTCCTCAGTTTTTTGAGTATATCACTGTCTTTCTACTTTTCCCCATGAGTTTTCCTCTGCAGTTCATACCTCTTCTACATTTTGCAAATTTCCCAAGCTGAAGCATGTGTCATTGACCCAAATCTCACTTATGTCACTTCTCTCTGGGCAGTTATTGAAAGAAAAAAAAATGAAAATTGTCAAGACTGGTCAGTTTTCAGTCTGCAGGTAGGGAAAACCGAGCAGCAGCTGATGCGTTAGAGCGACCCACGTGTTCATTAAGAAATGCAAATCCGCACTAATTGATGCAGTTTGCACTTGGAAGTTTTCCTCTACAGCCATATGGATTTGAAGCTTAATAAAACGTGAAGTTCTGTAGAAGTAATGAGGTGGTTGGGCAAAGCCACTCCTGCCCAGGAACAAGAGGAGTGTCACTGGTAACCGCCAGCTCTGTTTCTGACAGCTGCCTCTGGGTTGTGTCAATAGGTTCTGAAGGCAATTGGCTTGCAGAGGACTGGCAAGCAAGATGAAGCGTACGCTCTGGCACAAGAAGTAGCAGCACTTGAACCCACTGATGATAATTCCTTGCAAGCACTGACTATTCTTTACCGGGAAATGCACAGACGTAAGTTTTTTTTTCCTTTGCCTCTCTTAATCATCATTATTTATGTTTTTGGAGTATACGTGGCCCACAGTTTCATGGGAAATGTGCAAAGTCCAGGGTTCATAGGCGTGTATTTAGGAGACATTAAGAGTGTAAATTATGTACTTAAGAGACATTAAGAGTGTAAATGATGCCTGTTACAAATGCCTTTGAAGCTCTGGTGATCACCATAAATCAAAGAACCTTGTTTAGGCTTCTCTCATTAAGTGTACACAGTTCCTAAACGAGTGGCATGCTAATAATGATCCAGCAGCAGCAGCCTGTGAGTTCACTTTTTTTTTTAAAATGAAAACTGCAGGATTTTGTTGTCGGTATATTGGGTAGAGATGAGAAATCACGTGGTCTGTGGTTTGGGGTGTGTTTGACGCTGTGAGACCGTAGCTGTGGGGTTCAGGCCTCAGGAAGATGTGACAAACAGAAGGGCAAGCCTGACCTCACAGTTAGCTTTTTCAGTGCAGTTCCTTGCAGTGAGATGGTATTTTAAAAATACTAAGTCGTGAATGTTTGAGTGACAGAGTAGAACTGCCTGTGCTTTTCTGAAAGAAGCCAGACCTTATATACTGCTTATCTACAGCTCTAAACAGTTGTTGTTTCTGGCAGCTTCTTGTGGTCCTTGGTGGTGGTAGCAGTGTTTACTGTTGCATCGCTTGAGCAATGACAAGGGGGTGAAACAATTTATGTAGAAATGGATATTTGGTATCAGTTTGCAATACAGCAACTGCTTGTGCTCGCCTTCTTTGTTTCTTTCTATATGTGTGGAGTTAAAGTATGATTTCTTCAACAGTACACAATTTTTGTATCTATGTGTGACTTGAACGTAAGCAAACCCTTGCTTGTATAAGCATTAAGCTCAGATTTCTCTTAGAGAGGAAATAATGGGTGTTAGGCACTTCCACTTTTGGTCCTGCAAGAAAATTGGGATTAGATGTTTTATGTGTGTGTGTCGAGGATGTGTAAACTTTGTGAAAGACTAATTACATGTAGTTTTTTAATACTACACTGAGGTATTATTGTATGTGTAAGGAAAAGTAATCTGGAAGGTTGAAAATGTAAGAAAGTTTTGCTTATTATAATAAGTATTTAGTCATAATAGGCCTGTTATTAAAAAGTATAGTGGGAAGTATTTTACTTGTTAATGGTACTAAAATAGGCAATTGGGAAGTGACAGGATATGACTAACCTAAGTAAACCTGCAGTGAAAGTAACTAATTTGATATTAGGTTCTGAAAATGCTCTGTGCTTTGATACATAATTCACATGGAGCAGTCATTCTGCCAGGGGTAGGAATCTTCATTCAGTTTAATGCTCCAAAATAGATTTTTAAAAGTGCTTTTGAGCAGTTCAGCTGTTGCTGTTAACTCTATTTTGAGTTTGGTTTTGGTTTTTAAGCACTTTCCTCCTTTGACTACTGTTTGTAGCATTTGGGGTCTTGGGGAAGACAGTACCATTGCTGTGGCTGATGAGTGTCATTGAGTTACTGCTCAGAGTATCACTGGTGCTAGCTTTAGATAGCTGGGCTTTAAAATTATTCCCAAATTTGTCTTAACTCAAGCATCTGGTTTTGGTTTAGCGGAACTGGTAACTAAACTGTATGAGGCAGCTGTAAAGAAGGTTCCTAACAGTGAAGAGTATCACTCTCATCTCTTCATGGCCTACGCCAGGGTTGGAGAATACAAGAAGATGCAACAGGTACATCAGTGATTTATGTTCTGGTCATTTAAAGTGTCTTTTTTTATATGTACAACTGTTAATGCCTTTTCTTGTTCTGTGTAATCTACCAGAAAGCTGAGCTGGGTTAGTGCAGAAGTTAAAGTGTGTGTTTTAACTAAAAGGCTGAAAAGACCATCGTTTAGGGGTGGGTTGTCTGAAGGCAAATGCTTTCTTTTCCTGACGTGGGGTAGGAGAGCTGTGGGTTTGTGTGCTTATCTGATCTGTCTGAATATGCTGGTTATTTTGGGAGGCTCTTATCAATCTGTCTTGAACAGCACGGTGGTTAGGTATGAGGCAGTGTATTACAAAGGAATTCTGGAATAGATAGGAGATCTAGCAAGACCCTCTGATCTGTGTTTTCAGAATTGATTTACTCCTTAGTCTGCTGTTATCTTTTGGAAGAGTAATCTTGCCCATGCTCTTACTCTGGAATCTGACATATAACCAGGCTTGTCTTGGTTGCAATTCAGAGAAGAAAAACTAAAAAGCACTTCCTTTAAGTACATCTGACTTCTCAGTTGGCAGAAGAGTGTCTTGCTGGTTAGTTTTGTTTTCATCCCTTCCAAATTAGGTGCCTGGAGAATGCCTATAAATGGAAGATTCTTTTCAAAGCATGCACGCTCACTCTTCTGTATAAAAAGGCACAGAGAACCAAGTAAATGAGTCCTAAGCTCCCTCTTGTTCCCACTGTGTTAAGGTGACTTGAATTTTTGTACAAGTTTGGTTTAAATAACTAAAATAATATATTGAGCAGAACTGTTACTCTCCATTGTATGCTGTTTGAGTTCGAGCTGTAGGTAGGGGCTAAGCTGTTAATGTACATGAAAGTACAAGGCTCATGTGACAATCTAAACTCCAGAGATGTGACTGGTCTTGCACAGATAATAATATTTAACATTTATGTGACCTCTGGCATGTTTAAAATATCATAGAAACACGTATCTGGTTAAGTTATCCAGAGTTGGATGTTCCAAATTGGCCTGTGTATTCGACCTAAGGACTTGGGGTGCGGAGAGTGTGTGTGGATGCTGGCTGGGGAGTGAAAATAAACCTCAGTGTCCTGTGTTCTGGGGTAGGTATTTCAGCTGAAAGTACTGGAGAATGCAAACTGAGACTGCAGGCAGGAAATCAGCATGAAAGTCCATCTGTGGTAGCAGACTCTATTCTATGTAGTTTCTTAAAATTAATTACAGGCTTTGTACGGGTAAAAGTGTTGTCCTTTGTTATATACAAACACTGGAAATCTGTGAGAAATATGTGAATAACTATTGCTTTCTTAGGCTAGAGAATCTCAAATACTTTGGCTCTGCTTTGGTACAGCCAAGCTTTGAGCTCGCCCTTTGCTTAACCACTGCTTTACACGTATAGGTGACCTCATGTTTGAGGTATCTGAGTACGTGTATGTATGAAGCGAGTGGTGAAGGGCAGTTGGTTGCATGAGGCAGGCATGTGGTGTGGTGTGCCTTTTAGCACTGACAGAGCATTCTAGTGAAAATCAGCACTGGAAATACCCCCCTCACTCCTAAAGAGTGAGTCTGCTGCTTCCTGATGTAGTTACCACTTCTAACTAAAGGTGTCATCTGTTTAGGCAATCATACGTGCACATGCTGTTCCTTGTCAGACCTACACAAAGGACTTGATCTTTGAAATGTTTTCACCCTCTGTGTCTGTAGCAGTGTGTGATAGGGTAAGAGGGCTCAGGGGCTGACTGCAATCCTCCCTTCCAGTTGCTAATCCTGTGTTGTCTGCTGCCATCACTGTAGCTTAGCTTGCGTTGCCTGTCACGAGAGCTCATGAAGAGATATGTTTCAGGAATGATGAAACTTTGTCTTCTGTTTTTCAGGCTGGAATGGCACTTTATAAGATCGTACCCAAAAATCCTTACTATTTTTGGTCTGTGATGAGCCTGATTATGCAGGTGTGTACAATTGCAAATGAGTTTGTCTTTTGCTGCAAGTATAGTGCAAACATAGAAATGTTCCCAGTGAAGATATTGGAGATATTTTCAGTAAAATGCCTGTTTGAACTGTTTGTGATGCTGGGAGAAGGACTGAGCTCTCCTTAAGCAGCACTATTGATGTGGTTCCACATGAGTGCTGTAGTGTTTTTATAATGCAGCTTAACTGGTTAATGCAGCCTTGCCACATTTATACAAATTGAATTATTCTCTTATCTGGACTGGTACCCTACTGTCTGTTTAGTTTGGTTTGGATAGAGAGTTAATGAATAAATCCTCCAGTATCTGCAGCTCCTTAGGCAGAACTGTTCCTCTCTAACTGGGTTATAAAGGCTCTAGGAGGAAATAAATGAGAGCTCTGGACTTAGCATGTCTTTAAGACTGCAGAAAGGCTGTGGGGATGGACAGCAGGTCTGTGCTGCTGTTAGTTGAGATAGCAGAGTCAAGCAGTAATGAGACAACCTGACTGTGTTGGCCAAGGAACAAATAAGCATGGAGTCATTAATCCCATTCCCTAAAATACTGTGCTGTTGAAAACACAGATGTGTTCTTGCTCCATGTTACTGGCTGTGGATATTGGGTGCCTAGGTGTGTGAGTCTCTGGACAGCATAATCAAGAGTGAGCTTTTCAGGTATCACTAGTTTTATTGCTGCCTTTTAACAGAGCAGTTGCTCTCAGTACGTGACAGGTGGCAGCTCCGAATGTGTGGTTTGGGGGGACTGAAATACCTGTGGGGTTTTTTTTTTTCCCCCTCTTCTAATGTGAAAAAAGCAGTGGGTGGGACAACACAAGAAGTTGATGAGCTGTTACAATAATTCTTCTCTTCCTCAGTCTATTTCAGCACAGGATGAAAACCTCTCAAAGACGATGTTTCTGCCACTAGCTGAGAGAATGGTGGAAAAAATGGTGAAAGAGGATAAGATTGAAGCTGAGGCTGAAGTAAGACTTGCAGATACTTTCAGCTTGATTTGAACAATATTGAGACAAGGAATGCACTCTTAAAGGAAGTTGATTAAGTTTTCCAAGATGATAATCAGCAGTGTTCCGATTAGTAAATATGAATGTAGCAGGGCAGAAGTAAAACAAAGAGCAGAGGGTTGGGAGGGATTTGGAAGAGTGTGGCCGAGGAAATTTTTTGGCATTTGATTTGACTGATGAAGTGCTTGGGTTTGCTCCCTGGGAGGCCCCAAGAGAAACTTCAGGACTGAGAATGGAAAAAAAGACCTAAATTCCTGAATGCTTTCCCCTCTGGGATGCTAAAGATAGCTCTGCAGTCCTGGCTATCTCCTCTTTCTAATGACAGTAACACAAACCACTTTATTTCTTGGCACACCTGTATGTTGTTTTACTGGCAAATTTCATTGCAGCCTAATCTCTCTTTTAAGGTCGAACTGTACTACATGATTCTGGAGCGTTTGGAGAAGTACAAGGAAGCCTTGGATGTCGTGAGAGGAAAACTAGGAGGTAACTTATCCTGTCAGTGGTGGTGAAGTGTTATTCAGTGGTGAGCTTTGCAGCAGTATGCTTAGCAGCCGTAAATTAAAAGCATGTTAGTTTGTTGTAGCTGCTATCTTAAAAATAAATACTAATTTAAAAAAATCCTAATATCCTACATTTTTGTGGACTCTTTCTGGTGATTAAAGCACCCTTGCAGTTTTAAGGAATTGGGATATGAAGGTTTCCATAGCAAATCTGTCCTTTCTATCTTTCAAGGGCCTGTCTTCTGTTCTCTTACACTTACTGTTTTGCATCCTTGGTTATAATAAGAAGCTTTGTGCAGAAAGGAGAGAAGGAAATGCATTGATTAAATAAACTTGCCCTTCTGTTTTTAATTTAGAGAAGCTGACAAGTGAGCTCCAAAGCCGTGAGAACAAGTGTATGGCGATGTACAAGAAGCTGTGTAGGTGGCCAGAGTGCAACGCGCTGTCGAGAAGGCTGCTGCTGAAAAAGTGAGATGATATTTCTGCAGTCCTAAAGAAAAACTGAAGAAAAATTTGGGGCTGGTTGTGAATTGCCTTGTTTAGTGGCTTTTGTAACTGGTGGTTAAAATAGAAGAAGATCAGAGGATCTCAAAGCATTTCCAAACATGTACACTCTGAAGCCTGAGGAAAAGGGCAACAGAATGGAAAGTTAAAGGGACATGGTGAAGGTCACGGGCAGAGTCAGTGTCAGGACTGTAGTTGCTTATTTTTGAAGGCTGACTTTAGCAACGCATTAATGTGATAACATTTTGTTTACCTCCTTTTTTCCTAATGCTATGCTGGTTATCCAGCTCTAACTTCCATGGTAGGAGAGGAGGAAAACTGCATTTACATTTAATTTTCTGGAACTTCATTTCTCTCCCTTGGCCAGACTTCACAGTGAGAAATGCATGCAATGCTTTGAACAGATGCATCAGGAGGGAGCGTTGTGGTACGATCAGATCTGTCTCTTGGAACTGTCAAGAGAGATTTGTTGTTTGCTTTTTGTATTTAGCTGTGCTCTAATCTTAAAGTTGAATACAGAGGCTTGAAAATAAGAAGGTTCTTTCTGCATCCACTGTCCGTGGAGACAGCAAAATGTTGCTTCTCTAGAAAAGTTGTTCTTGGTATTTAATATTAATATATTTGCAGTGGGGAAAACAGGAGAAAATAAACATCAGCTTGACAGGACACTTGAACACAGCACTGACAAAGTGTGGAACTAATATAAGGACATTTTCAGTTTTACCTCTTTGTATTTGGCATCTGTTCTATACTCTTAAATTGCTCTGAACACGGGCAGGAGAAACTTCTGCCTCAGCCTTTTGTGGGGATGTTCATGAGCTCTGACTGGAATGTAAATGTTAAGAGGAAGATTTGTAGCTTGTCTCAATTCTTTATTGAAATTTTTTCCTTTAATATATTTCAAGAAGTTCAGGATGACAGCATTCTTAAGATGTGAGACCTTTTCAAGGAGAAATGATTCTTATTACAGTTGGTTTTCTTCTGTAATATGAATATGAGCTATTCCTTAAATTCAGCTTTTGCAAGGAAAGCAGTTTTAAGAGTGCAGATTTTACTGGTCTGGCAATTCCCTAAACTTTGTTCTGCGCCTGATTTTTGTTTCAGCTCAGATGATTGGCAGTTTTATATAACTTACTTTGATTCAGTGTTTCAACTCATTGATGAATCCTGGACACCTCCACCAGAAGAAGAGCAGTAAGTTAACAGTTTTGCTGTGAATTTGTCTTTCCTTTGTGCCTACAGCAGTATGTTTGCATCCATACATCCAATATGAATATATGACCTGAAGTCACCCTGTCTGTGTCTGTGGCTGACTTCTTGACATTAGACCCCAAATTATGTGAAGTCCCTACTTTGCTTTGGAAGCTGTTTATTGGAAACAGCTGTATAAATTGTGGTTTGTACACTATAGAGCTCTTCCAGTTCATGTTCTTCATGATGATTGGGTTGGAGCATCCATCATGCCAGATGCTGTAAGAGTATCCTGGGAGCACGCTGAGCACGTGTTATCAGTGTCCTAGCGATGGGAAATACCAAAGAACCTTTTGTCTCTTTAATTGCACAGCTCTTTGGAAGGAGAGGTACACTATTCTATAGAGCAAGCTGTGAAGTTTATAGAAGAGAGGATAACGGAAGAATCGAAGAGCTCGCGGCCGCTTCGGGGACCATATTTAGCGAAACTGGAGCTGATCAGACGTTTGCGATACCGAGGTTGTAATGATGAATATAAACTAGGTAAGAGCCACTCACTGGATGATTAATTAATCTTTGAGAGAGAACACAAACTTGGAACAAGCCCTTTGCTAAATCATGGAGTTGAATACAGTGTCTGTTAGGAAAATGTACATGCTGTTGTCTGTATGTAAAGCATTTCGAGAGCATTAGAAGATGAGCCTTGATGAAAGGCAGGTAGATCCAGACTGTTCCAGGGCTTTGTAAGAGCAAGCATGGAAGCTTTCAAAAGCACCTATGGGATCTGGGAGCATACAGTCACTGATGTAATGTAAAGTGCATTCCTGATATAGAAGACAGCCTCCTTTTTGTACAAAGTCCTGCTGTTATCTCTGGGTGTTTCTTCATTCAAGTTTTTTGGCAGTAGTACCAGGTTTTGCTTTTTAAAAACTTTGTTTTTAAAATTGCATCTAGGGAGTCAGTGAAGGAGAGAATGTGATTAGAGCAACATCTCTGCTACTTAATAGTTCCTTTTGTATTTCCATCCCAAAATAAGTTACTGTTAGGTAAGCTGTGTATGTGTGCCTGTTATGCTGAGCTCTTATCTGCCAAAGCAGCTTGAATGAAGCTCTTGGGGGGTGTTTTTTGTGTCCTTGGTTACCAGGGACATTGAGCCTCTGTTAAAATCTGCAGCAGTGCAGCTATCTGTTTCTGAATTGCTGTGTAATATCAAAGAGAGGGGGGAAAAAACCAGTATTAACAAAGATTTCTCATAGTGATTTTATAGATTTTACTTTTAATGGAGCATATCAAAGAGATGAAGTGGGTTTTTTCCTAGGTGATCCAGAAGAACTAATGTTTCAATACTTCAAAAAATTTGGGGACAAACCCTGCTGTTTTACTGATCTCAAAGTATTTGTGGATCTCCTCCCATCCAGCCAATACACAAAGGTAAGGAAAGAGAAAGAAGTGGTGGCAGAAACTGCAGTGGCTTGTTTGTAACATGGTTCCTTTATCTTAAAATACTTGTGGATCATGTTAAAAGACTGGAAACATCTAATTTTTACCTTCTGTTTGAAATTCAGAAAACTCTTTGCACTGCAGAAAGTATAATGAACTGAGCAATTGAATTCAGAGGGTTTTTACGGGAGAGTAAAGAGAAAGTTTGATCCTGCAGAGTCTTTAGACCCAGATGTAGTATTCATTTGCCTTTTTTATTATGATTTCAAGGTGTGAGGGTGCTTTGAGATGCTCTTGGTCTCTCAGCCAAGGGGTGTCCTAGAGACCTATGGCAACTTTTCCAGAATCAGGCTCTCTTTAACTGAAAAGACTGTTTGTGCCGAGTCATGAGCAGCTCATTGATGACTTCAGCAGCTGGGAATCCTGTCACTCACCCCATTGTTTTCCTAAGCCATTGTGTAAAATTATCAGAGCTGGGGAGGGCTAGACAGAATCCTGGATCAGCCAGAGGCTGTTAATAAAATGTTTGTAAACAAAGTGTAGATGATGGTGGTGTTGTCTTAGTTTATTATAATATTTTTTGACTTGTAAGGCAGGTGCTTCCCACAGCCTCACTAATAAGGATAATGATGGCCCTGGCATGTGTGGGTTGCTGCTGTTTTATGTTAAAAGCTGTGTTTTCACTCCACTGGCAAGAGATGTGGTCAGTAGGATGTTTAACTCGTAGTTCTGGAAAGTAACCCTGAAGTCCTGAAGAGGTTTAATCCTCATTTTCCAAATTCTAAACCTGGAGCAACAGAGAAGTGCTATTTAAAAATAATAGTTTAGGGTTGCAGTGCTTGTTAAAACATGGCTTGGAATAAATTCTCTAAAATTTCCTGGTTGGCCTTCAATCTGCTGCTGATTTAGAGCATGCATCCTTGTGTCATACTGACATATTGGAAGGTCTTTCCAGCATATGGCTCACTTCTGGCTCTCGTGTCTCTGAAGCACGTGTCTGCAGCAGTTTAACTCGGTCAAGGAGATGTATAGCTGAGGAGGGTTAGTGGTGCTCAAGTGCTGGTGTGTTTTTGAAATCTGAAGGTTTAAGTTCCTTGAAGAAAATGTTTATAGATTGTCTTAGATTGATTCTTTTTCACGGCAAAAGACGCTGAAGGTTTTTGTACCCTAGGAAAGCAGCAGGGTCACACAGAGGCCATGCACAGCTGGAGGGGTTTTTTGGTTTTTGGGGTTTTTTTCTTATTTTAAGAGCTCTGAATAGTGTTGCAGTTCAGTAGCTGAGAATGCATTGATCTTGCTGGGCCACTTAGGCACACAAGATATTCCAGAAATAATGTTAGTGACATCATTCTTGATTTCCTAGAGGGTAAATTGGAGTATGTAGCCTAGTGATTTGGTTGACCTTGTCCTGCTTGGCAAAATCTCAGGCTGAAAAGATTTATCAACACAGTTTTTGTCAAAGTCTCTGGGAAAACTGGGATTTGTGTGCATGATGCTATGGGTTCCTCCTATCTAGCTTCAAGCTGTTTTCGTCAGGCATGTGTTTGATGCAGTTCTTGTGTTTCAAGACCAAATGTAGTAAAACTAAAATAATTGACTTGAACTCAGTTTTAAGTTAATTCACTGTTGGATTTCAGGGCCACAAAAACCCACTGCCCAGCCCTGAGTGCATGTTGTGAGAAGTCTGCTTCTCCTGTTAAATTTATAAACAATGGAAGGCTGCTTTTCTTACAACTTAATTCAAAAAATAAGTCATTAATCAAAGATGATGACCTCACTGAGTACAGCACATTACTTCAGAGCTGAGAGAAAATGCAATAGTACAAACCCACTATTTGCTGGAAGTGTGCTCTGAAGCCTTTCAGTAACCAATTATTTCAATTGCATATGTTATTACTGTGAGTGTTAGCAGGTGCTTGAACTCCCTTGTGTGTCGATGTACTGGAGACTTGCCTTTGATTTATTTTTTTTTCCTCCATCTGTTTGATGAAATGTAGTAAAAGCTATTGAGTGCTACCAGAGCTGTGTGCTCAGCACCTTTAAAAAAAAAATTAAAATTTTTATATTGAAGATAGTTCTTTAACCACTGATTTCAGTGTGACATCAGGGTTGACACTGACATTTCCACCTTGCTATTTTTGCTGGATTTGAGGGAGGAAATGATGCTTTCTGTTCATGCCCAGCAGAATTTAACAACAGTGTTTCTCTTCCAGTTCATCAGTCAGTTGCTGGAAGTAATCCCTCTGCCAGCAGCAGCAGAGAGTGAAGTGGTGCTGCCGGCCGATATCAAAGCCCTGCAGCAGCACTTGTGCGTGGTGCAGCTCTCCAGGTTGCTCGGTATCTATCACACCATGGATAAGAAGCAAAAGCTGACTGTGGTCCGGGAGCTGATGTTAAGATACCGCCATGGATTGGAGTTTGGTGAGAAAAATCTTGAAACTAAAGTTGCAGTGCACTCGCAGGTTTTTATGAGCAAGAGTTCAGGGTTTTTTCAGCGGGGTGGAACACAAGCCCCAGTGGCAGATACCAGTGTGGGTGTGCAGCACTCCTCATGCTGCTAGGTGATGCTCTCTCCTTTATGATTATCCTTGGGCATGCCTGATGTGATGAAATGCAGCACATACACAGTTGTTTTGGTTTTTAAGACAACCCTGGATATTATAAATTAAGCTGCTGTTATCATCTGCCATACATCTGTGCCATTTGATAATGCTGACAGTGTGAGAAGCAGCTGGCAGCACTGTGGGAATTCAAGGGTAACTGGTTGTTTTTTTTTCATTTCAGGGAAATCTTGTTTGAAAACTGAATTGCAGTTTTCAGATTATTACTGCCTGCTTGCAGTTCACCTCCTGCTCGATCTGTGGCTAGAAGGTATGTTCCTCACATTGTGTCTTGCTTAATACCACCCTGGATGGTTGTGGTAGGGAAACACTGTCCCTGTGGCCAGGGTGTGCCTGGCGTGGATTGTTAAGTTCATAGCTTGCTTTGTTTTTTTCTCAATATGAGGCATTTCAGGAGTCCCTCTATTCAGCTGGTGTTTGATCTGAATCTCAGTGACCTCTAAAGGGATTTAGTTTTTCAGATTAATTCCTGTAAGTCCTGGCAGAGCTTTGCTGATGACTCTTGCAGCTCGGTGCTGGCTGGCCTCAGAAGCTTATTCCGAGTTCCCTATGTAGACGATGTTTCCTCTCCCTTTGCACAAGTTCTGCTGACAATTCACTTCTGATATTAGAGGTGTTATGAGAGTATTTCTTTCCCTCCCTGACATACTTTGTCTTTTGGATGCCCCTGCTTCTAGACCTGCTGCTGAGACCTGTTGCCTTGTCTTGTGTTCCTGTACTCCATCTGCTCTGCCATGCGGAATTATTCTTCCACCTTTCCCTCAGGGAGCAGCTATAATGCTGGGGTGGGTGTTAGGTTTTAAGGGCAGGAAGGTGGCTGTTAAATGCCATCTGCATGTTTAAATGGGACCATTCTGAGAGGTGTGTAACTTGAGGATGGAAACTTCAATGCCAAAGTGAACAGCGCTGTCGGTGTGATCAGGGGCACTGAACACTTCTTTGTGTTTTGTCTTTTGTCACCAGGTGAAGAGATGGCTGTGTGGCAGTGCCTAACTCTCTTAGAAGAAGGATTATCTCATAGTCCTTCTAATGCTCAGTTTAAATTGCTGCTCATTCGAATCTACTGCAGGCTTGGTGCATTCGAACCTGTTGCAGAGCTCTATTCCAGCCTTGATGCGAAACACATACAGCACGACACCATCGGGTGGGTAGTATATACTGAGAATAATTGGTGATGGTGACCATCCACAACTAGCCCTGAGATCTTCAGTTTCCTTTGCTGCTGCAAGTCAGCAGACTATCAGATTTTTTATATGTTGTTGTGTAAAAGTGTTTTGGAATTTTGAGATACATCTACTTCACTTCTTGTGGAGCATTTTTCCTGTGTAATTTTGATAAGTTTGGGGGTTTTGGAGTATTAACTAAAGAGAATCTGAAAGAAATTTGTGAAATGTATATCTTGAGTCATAGCTTGGTGTTCTGGATTGTGTCATTGCTCAGCAAAGCAATGGTAAACAAACATAGAAAAAGGCTGGGCCTTGGTTAGTGTGTGGTCAGTGTGTTTCTAAAGTTCTTGCACACCTAACAAGGTGGGTGGAGGAACTCCAAGCCTCCACATACTGTTTTTTTTTAAAAAAAAATAAGAATCCTTTCCATTACTGTTAAAAGCTTAAAATTTAATATGAGCATTAATTGCTGTCTGTTAAATCTCCAGGCTTTTCAAGCTGAAGTGTGCTGCAGCTCTCTGTCCAGAGCTGTTCCCCAGGGTCGTGTGCTGCTATTTGACTTTGCCCTGTTGTGTTGCAGCTATCTCCTGACGCGCTACGCGGAGTCGCTGGGCCATTACGCTGCTGCATCCCAATCCTGCAATTTTGCACTCAGGTTTTTCCACTCCAACCAGAAAGATGTAAGTTGAAAGAAACCTCGGTGTCCTAACAGAGCAGTTATGTCAAGATGCCTTACAGAAGCCTGTGCTCTGTGTAAGGGCTTATGGAAATGTAGTGGTGGATAACACAAAGGAATAATACGTGCAACTTTGTGTTTATAGTAAAGGTTGCCTCACCTGTGGTTTTCATTACAAGAGTTTGTAACTTACTATTATATGAGGATTTGCTTTAGCTTTCTGTTTATAAAAGCCAGTTTTAATGCTCCTTGAAAAACAGGTATGGTTACTTTTTAATTAATGGATTGTGATTTTATGCAGTAATTTAAGTGAAATGTCATGTGGCAAAGAAGTCCTAGAGTCACAGAACTTCCAGTGTTTTGGGAAGTTGTACAGCAGCTGGTGATGACATGCTTAAAAATCCTATATATTGCAGTCACTGAAGCAGCATATTTCAGTGGTGGCTGCCCTGGGTACACAAGGGTGGTGAGGAATGCACATCACTTTAAAAGGCAGGGGAAGTGCAAGGAACAAGGTGGGAGGGTTTCAGAGGGGAAAAACTGAGTCTTGAAGTCTCAGCTCCACTGAAGGCACAGCAGAGCCCATGACTGACTGCATTATTTTGAAGCCATAGGATCAAATTGCAAGACTTAATGAGAACTACCTATTTTATTCAATTCACCCTGAAAAGCAGTGTGAATGAAAGGAAACTTGTCTTGAATGAGAGTCTTGGGGCTGGAATGGAAGAGATACTGAGGGGAGAGTAGCTGAATTCCTCCAAAGAGATCAGAGGCTTCTTAAAATGTGTGCCATGCCCTCAGCATCTAGCATGCTCGTAGCTTGCTGGTTAGTAAGTGTACTTGTCACTAATCTTATCTGGAAAAAGCACTCTGATGTATGTTCTCATGCATTTCCAGGGAAAATAAATGGCAGTCCTGTTTCCGAAAAGTAGGTTAGGTAGAACAGTGGAACAATGCATTTTTGAGGTCTTGGTGGAAATATACTGGGCAAATAGGAACAGAAATAGTCTGGAATTGTGGCAGGGAAGTGTATGTATGTCAGTCCCTCTCTGTAGAACTTGCAAAGTAGTCCCATTCTGAGGAGTGGGAATATATCCTGTACGTTTGTATTTTACAGTTTGATCACTGTTGAGAGGTAGGTGAAGGAAATTTATTTTTGCTTTACTTTGTAAGATGCAAAAGTGCAATCAGTAGTAACTCTTTAGTCAGCCACTGGCGAAGTTGGCTCCAAAGGCTCTGCAGCCATACAACTTGCTTTCCACCATCCCAGAAACAGATAAAAACACACAACTTGGCTGTACTGAATAGTAAAGATGCTCACACAGTAATCCCTCAGAAGAGTCCCCTTGCTCTGTTGGCAGCCCAAGTTATTCCTGTGTACACGATACCAGTTGCCATTTGCCTGTGCCTGGGAGGTAGATGCTGAGTTACTGTGACCTGTGTCTGACAAATTTCACTGTAGGGAGTGGGATACACAGAGGAGCATGTGGATTGTATGACGGGAGCTCACTCTTGTCTGCTTCCCTCTTTGTTTAAGCACTGATTCTACTTGCTAAGTGTCTTTGGGTTCCTGGGTGCAATGTTTTGTGCTGGAATGAAGCCCTGGATCCAAACAGCTTCCTCCTACATGTCTGTTGTTGGTAGTGGTGGCTTTTTTTTTTTAATGAGGGGTAACTTGTTGAGTCTTGTTTAAAAGTCACTTGGTGGATGCTAATGAAAAGCATGCCTGGAACCAACTGTCTGAATAAAACATTTGACTGCTGGGTGCCAGGTGAAAAAAGTGAATTGAAAAAACTATTGGATGTGATTTGTCTGCTTGGGAACACTGCACTGACAAGCATCAAGAAATCATCTTTCCCTGGAAAACAATCTGAAGTAACTTCAGGTGTGGTTACCTTGGAAGAAGGTTGTTCTCTTTGGCATGAATGATAAAGGTGCTTGCAGCAGAGAAGAGCTGATTGTCTCCAGTAGCTCAGCATCTGTATGCAGACGATGACAGCCACGTTCCAAGTGCTGTTGCCAGGAAAATGCTACTCAACTCGTGTTCCAGGAACCCTGAAAAGGTGGTGCCTGGATGGTTCAGACCTGCCTCACTACCACACCTTAAAGGTTGAAATTGCCAGAGGGGCAAAAGTGATGCAATCAGCATTATATATAATTCTTCATGCTACAAGATAAGGATGTGCCTCTGGAACCCACTCCCATCATGTCTTGTCTTGGAGTATTGCAACCAAAGGACTGTTCATTGCAACCAGGGTACTGTTCACCTAGGATGATGGCATGTCAAGAACAGAGAGGAAAAAAGAGATTCCTTACTGTAAGACATGTCCCAGGTATCACAAGGTCAGAATCTGCTGCCAGTTTCTCTGCTGCTGGGGTTGCCCCTTTGTGCTCAGAGTGCTGATACCAGCTTCCCATTCGAGTGCCATAACAGCATCTAACTGCAATGTTAAAGGAGAACTACCCTTTAAAAGTTACCTTTTTACCTCATTTCAGATACTGCCCACTCCTCTCTAGGTTGATGTTTAAGGTAGCTGGAATGTTGGCTACAGCACAGAGAACGTGTTCTGCAGCACGCTGTGTGTGGGACTGCCTAGAACAGCAAGTGTGAGATACAAAGAGTGGTCTGGCATAAAAATATGGCTACTGATTGCTTTGGATAAATACATTTTCCTTCTGACTTGCTGAACTTAACAGTCTGAAGTGAATCTTTTAAGAGCGTTCCTGAGTAGCAGCCATCTAGGATGCTGTGCAGTCCTGATGTAATATTTCTCCTTCAGGAGAGGATTCCAAGGGCAGAGAGGAGAGAGAAGGCAGTATTGCTATATTTGGCCAAAACTAAAAAGGCAACTTTATCCTTCTCAAGATAGTCCTCCTTTAAATATGTAGAATCACAAGTAATCTCTCTAATTTTCTTGTGTCCGTCCGTCTTTAATTTCTCCAGATACTGCAGGCAAACAGAACACCAACGTGTCCTCTGGGGATTTAAAAACCACGTCGATGCAGTTGAATTAGCGCCCATAGCGCAACCCCGCAGCCTGACAATGAACTCTGCAAGGCTGTTTATCAGAGGGTATGTTGTTGAATATTTGGCATATTTTTTTCATACAGTGCAAATAACCAAATTTTGTAGGGGAAAAAAAAAAAAAAGAAAAAAGAGAGAGCTACCTAGAGGACATTTCTGATTTTGGAGGGGAAAAACAAAAAGGTGGCTGTCATCTGTGAGTGCTAGCTAATAGCCTTCCAGACAGGTTGAGTGTGTTAGTACCATAGAACATCTGGTTAACCAGAGGCCTTTCTTGGTGCCTCTCATCTTCAGTGCCTTTCGTAATCTTATTCAGAAGAAAATATTTGATTTGCCAGAATTTCTCACTTGTGGAGTAATTCTGATGTAAAAAAATACAGCCATCTGTCTTGACTGGGAGCATCAATTGCTCGCTCTGTCCCTACAGTTAGAAATTTTCATTAAAATACAATGCTTGTTTGATACAGTGCTTGTTTGGGGCTCCTTCGTCATATAAATCTCCTTCTGGAGATTACTTGGACTGATATGAAATATTAGTTGTGTGCCTTGTATTGCTGCATTTCATCAGGAGGGAAGCAAAGTATCCCATGGACCCTGACAGTTTCCTGTGGTGTTTAGATTGTATTGTAACGTGTATACACTGTGTGATGTTATCTTGTGATACTGTATTCAAAAATCTAATAAAAAAGAAAATAAAAAATGTGTGAGTAATTTTTTTTTTTTAATCTATATTGTGGTAATATGTGATGCACATCCAAGTCAGTTCAGAAAATCTGGGGTATATTTATTTTGCCTGGAAGTACTTCTTATGATGAAACAATGATTTGAATAGTGGATTAAAAAAACCTCACCTTACAAAGTAATTTCACCTCTCAAGTATTTTTCAGTCTCAGTGGTGACAGCAACGTGATGTTTCCTGATGTTGGTTTGGTTCTTAAATCACACTGCCTGGTGGAGCATCTAGGCATTCTCAAATTAAAGTAGCAAAACTGCTGGGGTGCAAGCAGATTCTCCCAGGGACTGAGTGTCTTGCCAGACCCTGTACCTCTGAGACAGTGACAGCTGCTGACATGCTATTTCTTGGCAGTGACCTTGTTAAACTCTTGGTTTTTTCTGAATTTATGGAATTGGCTAATACAGCGATGGTGTGTGTGTTTTCTTCCAGACCTCAGAATATATCATTCAAGCCTACAAGTACGGTGCATTTGAGAAGATCCCGGAATTCATCGCGTTCAGAAACAGGCTGAACTCTTCCCTTCACTTCGCGCAAGTTCGCACAGAGCGGATGTTGTTAGACCTCTTACTTGAAGCAAATATGTAAGTACAGCACATGACAAAATTGGGGATTTGCAGGCAGAACACTGGCCAAGCGAGACCTTAGGGAGTTGCATTAGCAGCAGAGTGAAGTAGCTCACAGGTTTTTGCCACAGAGCTGCTAATCTGCTCTCCCCTTCAGCATCCTTGGCAGTGCTCTGTGTGTAAGGCTTCTGCCATCAGAAGAGTTGAACAGTGCAGAGAATGTGCTCTGTTAATGAGCTATGTTTTCCTTTTCCAGTGATCAAATGTTTGATTTAATGGTGCTTATCCTTACATACAGATCAACCAGTTTAGAAGAAAGTATAAAGTCCATGAGTCTGAGCCCAGAGGAGGATGACATTCCATGGAAGGATTTGCGTGACAACAGAGACCTGACAGTCTTGTTTAACTGGGATCCAAAAGACAGGTGGGTAGAAATATCCTCAGCTATGGAGTTATACCTTTTCCTTAGAGCACACATGGCAAAGAAAATCCTTTCAGGGCAACTGCCATACTGAAATGTTCTCTAGGCTGGCTGACTGCAAACTTAACAAGTGTCATCCATCACTTGTAGCAGTGCTGCCTTTTTACATGTTAATACAGCTTTCTGAATGCCTGACCACTCCTCCTCCATACAGTATTCATAACTTTGGGTAGGTTTTTATACCTGAGTGAAGCTTGCTACTTTGCAAAATTGAAGCATTTGCCTGAAAACATTTGGTGCCTTTCTCTAGGGACATTTCTGAAGAACATAGGAAACTCTCACTGGAGGAAGAAACCATGTGGTTGCGAATCCGATCATTAACTTTAAGGCTAATAAGCGGACTCCCAACTCTTAGTCACACTATTCAACCAAAGAACTCTGAAAAGACTGCAGAGAACGGCGTCTCATCCAAGATTGACACAATTCGATCCCTGCTTCAGCAGCTGGAAGCGGCAGTGGATTCAGGGAAGAAGTTTCTAGAACAAAAAATTCAGGTACCCGTTAAGGAAAAAAAAAAAAACTATCCCCAAATATTAAATGAACGTGAATGCAAGCAGAGAAACTGAATGCATCTTGTAACGTCCAGCAGGCTGCAGAATGCACTTAACTGTGACCCTGAGTTTGTAGTGTATGATCTGACTGAGAGATGTGCCAGAGACAAACACTGGGTTCTGGATAAGGAAAAGCTGCAACACCTTTATCTTTTTCTTTGCTTCTTGCCTAGTATCCTGTCCTTGGCCCTCCTCCTACCCGAATGGCTGGCTTCTTCAGTAATGGCAGCTGTCAATGCCAGACTAGCTTGTTTTATCTTGTTAGTGATATTTATGAACTAGATACCAATGGCTTAGGTAAGTGTTTGAGGGGCAGGGGTTTAACCAGACTGTCACGGTGCGTGGTGGGAGGGAGCGAGATGGGTCCCCATTTAGTTGGAAAACTACAAGGCGTTGGCTGGTGTGGACCCAAAGTCTTACTTGTGGGTTAATTTTTTTTAATGACACTAAGTTATCTGGGAGACAACTCCTTAATTTAATGTTTTATGCAAGCCTTCATTTTTCTGCAGTATATGTTGAGGTAATACTGTATCCTCTTTGAAAGCAGTTGTGTTTGATTTTGACTGCTAATACTAAATTACATTGAAATGCCTGCTAAATTTCTGGAAGCAGAAAATACACAAACTTGTAGTTTATAACTATTTTTTTTTTTTTTTTTCCCTTTCAGAAGATTCAGCAGAAATCCAGGAGAGGATAGGGAATAGTTTCAAGTCTTTAGTAGAAAGACTAACAGGTAAATAGTAACTCGGGAATAAACACTGGTAGCTGAAATAGTGCTTTGTGGTGCTCTGAGGATGTGCTGCTGAGTGTGCTGCAGTTCTGGGGACGTGTGTTAATGCACCTGCAGATCCCTTTGAAAGATAGTTGAGAACAAGGCTGAGATTTCCCTTGGCTTGTCTGATCATGAAGCTGTTGCATGCCACAGGATGTCCTTATGTCCTATCATTTCGCTACCTAGCAGTCTTGGCAACTGTTGTCTCCCCGGTACTTGGTCCAAGTGTGCTAAGAAATGGAGTGGAGATACTGTTTGTAATGAAATCCAGTTCAGAGGAAACTTCAGAGATGGACCTTTATGCGAGGCTTTGGCCCAATTTATGATTAGCTGCTTAGTGGTCAGTCCTCTGACAGCTTTGGATGCTGCACTGGGATAGACTGTACAGAAAATGCACATTTCAGTTGATCTACATGTCCTGAATAAGACTTTTCCTTTTTCTTTTCAGACTTGTTCAATAAATGTAAAGGTGATTTGATTGACGTCAGAGATGGCACCTTGAAAACTCATCCAAACCTGTTAGAAAACCTAGTCTTCTTTGTCGAGGTATTTTTTTGCTTTGGAAACTAGAAATTTTGGAGTGCTTTAGGGTAGAAATGTTTGGACTAAACCACAGTGAAACTTGCTTGGTCTCAGTCACTCATGAAAGCAGGGGGGTTTGTGGCATATCCTAACTACTCTGAGTAGGAACACTAAAATGAGTTTAGAAGTTGTTATAAATGCAAATTGTAACCTACTTGTACCTCTTTTTCCAGACGATCTCCATGGCCCTGTGGGTATCCAGTTACTGTGACAGTGTTCTCCGACCTTTTAAATCCAACCTGCAAAAAAAGAAGAAGAAAAAAAAAGAAAGTGGTGTAGCTATGGTAGACAATATTACTTCTCTTCCCTCACCCCCAATCCAACAGCATATTTATACTGAAAGCAAAAGCAGGATAGATGACATGTTAATAAACTGTTTATCGTCAACTTTGCCTTGCAGGGGCTGATGTAGGTTAGAGATTACTCGGTACTAATTTTTAAAACTCCTATTTAAAATCAAATGGTGACGTGCCACATCTCTGATGTCACCTGACAGCTTTTTAAGAGGAAACACGGTTTAGAGTATCACAGGCTTTTGCCTTAAATGCACCACAGTAAACTAGTGAACTGGTAGTATTTGGGTAGGTAGATTAAGCTTAGCTTTGGGGGGAGGAATAGAATGATACACCTTACAAAGTGAGTTATCATCTAGAACAGTCATTTGAATAGGCATTAATGTGTGTTTATAAATTAAAAATATGTGTTTGTTTTTCTAGCCACCTGTGTTTACACATTTTCTGGATTATGTTACTGAACTACAGACATTAACTTCCAACGTAATAGATCACATCAAAGGGCTTGAAATAATTCTGACTGCACTAAAACTTGAAGAGCTGTCCCTCAAGGACACTCTGCTTTTACAGGTAAGAACTCACATCATTATTTGTGTGCTGTACGTTTGTGTGTGACCGATAACCTGCATGGTATGGGATAACCTTACTGAAAGTTGCTTTTCTCCAAAATGTTTTACTGGAAGGAAAAAAAGAAAAAGGAAGACAAACCAAAAAAAAATCCCACCTGTTATGATTGACTTTATTGCTCTTTAATCAGAGGTTAGGGACTAGAAAGCTTAGTTTGAGAGTGCTGAGTTTAGGGGGTTTTTTATAGTGACTCTAGGATCCTGCTCTAGCAGGGGGGTTGGATTTAGATGATCGTCAGAGGTCCCTTCCAACCCCCACCACTCTGTGATTCTGTGCAATTCTGTGAATGATTTCTCTTTTGCATTTTGCAGGAAGAAAAAAAGTTTACAAAGACTGTGCAAGGGAAGGTCCAGAGCAGTTACCATCACTCAGTTCAGGAAATTGGAGAGCTGCTGAAAAAGAGACTTGATACCATTAAAAAACTAAAGATTTGAGAAATGCATCCTTGACAGACTCCACAGGGGAGTGACACCAGAGTCCCAGACAGAAGCAACATCCAATATACCATCACTTTAATCCAGAACTTCCTCATAATGCATGAAGGACTTAAAATCATAAAACAATTTTTTTAGGTATTACAGATGTATCAAGCTGATTTAAATTATTGTACATAAATGAGAAGCAGGGACCCTTATCAGGGTTTGACCACTTTTTATACATGTTCATAAGCATATTGCAACAGGAGAAATTTAACTTTCTTCCCTTTTGATCTCTAGAAACAACTGGAGATGGTCTTTAGAAGCAGCAATAGAAATCCAGTGTAAAGCATATATCTCAAAGGAGTTGTATTTTCATCACCATACAGTGTTTATAATTTTTGTATGGTCCTTGCCTTAGAAATGCAGATATTGTAGATGCCCGCGTTCATCCGTGCCCACATTCAGCCGCCTCTGAAATGAGCCTGTTTTGCAGCTGCCTATTTTGCCCGCAAGGCACCTGGTCCTACTGAATTAATTCAGTGTGTGGGTCCAGTGGGGAGAGGTGAGGCTGTGCTGGAGGAACACCCTCTGCAGCCAGCAGCCCTCCCTTGCAGGGTTGGGAGTAAGCCATGAAGGGTGATGAGGCAGATCTCTCTAAGGAGAAAGGTGCTGGAGGGAAGAGCTGGTGTCAGTGCGCACACACAGGTGGTTTTCACTTTTAGAAAAATTGAAAAAAGCTGATAAGGAGCAAACTTTGGCCATTCAGCTTCAGAGAAAGAGATGGGAATCAGTGTTTCAGCAAAAAAAAAAAAAACAAAACCAGAGACCTTGTATATAATATCTGCGGTGAAGTCTGACGCTGCAGCCTGATTTCATGTCAGTTTAATGTAAAACAGCAATCATCATGACTTTTTAAAAAGTGTATTTAGAATACTGAAACTTTAAGACTTCAATATTTTAATAGAAATTAAATCCTATTGGCTTTGGTTTTTAAGTTGGCAGAGGTAACTTTTTGCTTCCGCTGTGGTATGAGGCTGAGAATACTTTGTGTAACTGTATGCTTGCTTTTTGCAGTTGATCTTTGATTATTCAAGTAGTTCATTAGGCATTCTGTTAGTGCAACTGCATCATCTGCTCCCACTGAATCTGCATTTCTGCTGTTTTGTTCTTTTGTGGTTTGTTTTTTTTTTTTTCATTTTAAGAATAATGCAGCCTAAAAGTGGTATGCAAAAAATGACGTGTACCTGCAATACAAAGGACAGGTCAGACTTTACAGATTCCTCATCTGATTTAAAGCAGCTAATATCTGAAGTCTATATTTAAAGTTTTAAGAGAGCTGACAATCCTACCGTTGTCATCTCTCAGGAGTATGTTTTGTTAGTAATGCTAGAATGTTGATGAGAGTATTTTTTTAAAATAAATCCCCTGTGTTTAAAAAAAAGAAAAAAAAAAACATGTTGCTGCTCTTGCTGGATTTAGTTTTGCTTTGCCCCATCCTGAAAGGGAAAGAAGAATGTCTGCAGGTAGTCTAAATTGTAATGGATGTCCTGATGGTTTAATTGCAATGTCTGGTAGGTGCTCTGGGCTGGAGGAATACCAAAATGTGTTAGTCTGTTTTATAGTAATACTTTTCCTGGGAAAAATTAACCAACAACGAAACAACTGAACTCTTACGTGTTGTATAGAAATTCCTTTTTGGAAAGAAGCTCCTTAAATTAAAGCAGGACTGATGACTGAAGTCGATGCTTTGAAATGCGTAGGGTAAGTGAAAACAGTCCCTTTGCTGAGGTGATGCAATTCCTAGAGAAGCACTGAGCCAGAAATCTGCTCTGTCCCTTGTCATTCCAGGAGGCCACTGCCCTGTGGGGTGTTCCTGTCCCCTCCCTCCCCCGTGGCAGTGCTGCCTGGCGAGGGCTTTGCGCAAACACCAGCGCTGAGTGCACAGTTGACGCAGCACCCTCATTCAGGGGACAGTCCAGCAGCTGGTTTATGCTGGAGTTTCCTTCCACTGCTGCTACAACAGCTTGGATTCAACCAGTCAAGTCCATGAGCAATGGTGAAAATTAAAGTGTAAGGTTAATCTAACCAAGCTTTTAAAATCCTCCCGCCTGCTTGAAAGCAGAACTTGCTTTAAAAAAAGGTTTTCTGCATCAGCTCTCTTGAAAAGCGGAATTGAAACTGCTGGGGGGGACGTGTGTCATCTGAAGCAAAGTCTGAGAAGAGGTGGAACCACGGCTCGTGCTCGCTTCCCGTCCCAGCGTTTGGCACGGCGCTGGTCCAGCGTTGGCCGGTCACTCAACCCCATCCCCGTGCCAGCACAGGGGGAATACTGCCTGCTGCTCCTTGTTACCTGCTCACCTGTTTCCAGTTCCAGCCACTGGTGAACCATAAGCTTGTCAAATAAATACAATTTTTTGATTACTCAGTGTTTTATAAAACCAGGTGCCATCTCTTCACACGCTGTAGTTCCTCTCTAGGAGGAGATGGTGTACAAAAATGACTACGCACTGACTGTTTGAGGTTTGGTTGAGGGAGAATTTCTCTCCCCCTATAAATTGTGTACAGTTAAATATATTATATATTTCTTATGAAAGAGCATTTCCCCTCCAGAATACATCCTGCAGGGACCCGATAAATTCAAGCTATAACCCATTGCTGCTGTTCCCCCTTTTCCAATCTTGGGATTTGTTTTTGTTTGTTTGTTTTGGATTTTTGTGTGTGTGTGATGAATTGAAAAACAGACCTAGAAGAAGCTACCAAGACTACTGTTTACAGACTGAAAAAAATACTGCTTTTATACTACTGGGATCATGAGCCACGATCCTTTTACAGATTTCCTCAACTCTTTGCTTAAAATCAGTGTCTGCTGTAGATGAAGGTCAGAAGTCCTGCCCTGCTTTGTCTACATAGCAGACAAAATGTACAATGCCTGTTTGTGTTGCTCATCATTTTTGTACTTTTTAACTGTTCAGAAATTGCATTTATATTTTGCAATCATTGATAATCATGACTTTATTTTAACCGCTAGTGATCTTAGAGGGTTTTTTTTGTTCTTGTTGTATCTGCAGCCTTATCTGAACTTTCTCTTCCTTGATTATTCATTGTTAATCTATGACTGTAGAAGATATGTATGCCTCAGCCTTCTACGGACTTAGGTGACACAACTGCAAATGATCTGCTTTAAACTGGATGGGTTTATAATTTATATAAAAGTCAGTTTCGTTACAAATCAGTATTGCTGCCTCTCATTTTTCTGTCTGGATGGTCTGGAAGTGACTGAAGTGCTTGCCCTACACTGTCTAGCTTTGTCCAGCCCCTGGGTGAAGCCAGATTATCCTGGTGAAGGGCAAGCAGAAAATCAAAGTTGCCTGCAAAGAAGGAGGATGGAAAGTGGGGGGGGGGGAAGGCTCATTGCTTTCTGCCTGCAGCCTGGGCTTAGAATGATGTCTGCTGTGAGAAGGTCATTTAGATGTCTCAGTTCTTCAACATGCTCATCTGTCAGTCTGCTGTTGAGACTTTCTGCATTGCTTGCTTGCGTTTCACACTGGCTTTCGGTGCTGGCAGTGCATGAGATATCTTCTCTAGTAGCACAAAAAGCTCTGAAGTGCTTGAGAGGGCTGTGGCGATGCTATGGCAGTGGCCACCATGCCTGGCCTGCTGCTGTATACAAATATATTACACACCACCAGCTGGGCTCTGCTCTCCAGCTGTCCCTGCTAATCTCTGCCTGGCTGCAGCGCTGCAGGCTCTCCTGCAAGGCCAGATCCTGTGCGTTTGCTGCTGGAACATGCCCGCTTGCACCCGTTTCACCGGCAGCAGCAGCGCCCCCGAGGGAAGGGGCTGCCTGTGCCCTGCCCGTTCCACGCGCGGTGTGGAAACGGGACCGCGTTAGACCAGCGATCCTCTCCCGAGGGGTCCTGCCCGTCCCGGGGCTCCGGGGCCCACCCCAGCAGGCGCCGGTGGGGCGGGCAGAACGCTGGGACGGGCGGGCGGGGCGGGGCGAGCCCCCGGCGGCGGCCGGCGCTCCGCGCGGTCACGTGGCCCCGGCAACCCCGCTCCCTCCGCGCTCCACCATGGCTGCGGCGGCCGCCGCCGGTGTCCTGCTCCTCTGCCTGCTCGGCCTGGCGGTGCCCAGCAGCAGTGCGCTGCACACCAAGGGCTCCGTGCCGCTCGACACCATCACCTTCTACAAGGTACGGCCCGCCCGGCGGGCGCTGCCGGGGGTGGGAGAGCGCTCGGGGGGGGGGGGGACGGGCGGGCGGCCGCTCTGGGAGCGCGGCGGCCATGTGCACCGTCGCGGCCGCCATAGCAACAGGCGACAGCCTCGGGGGACCGGGGAGGCGGTGTGGGGGGCCGGGGGTGCGGTGCGGGCTTGCGGCCGTAGGGCATCGCCGCCACCGCCGCCACCGGCGTGGGGGAGCGCTCGGGGCTCGTGGAATGGCCGAGGCGGCGGGCCCGCCGCGCCTCAGCCAATAGGAGAGCGGCAGGCGCGGCCCGCAGCCAATCGGCGCGGTCCAAGTGGAGCCGTGCCGCCGGGGCCGCCCGGGCAGCGCTGCGGGGCGAGGTCCGGCTGCGGCCGCGGCTCCTGGGGCGAGCGCCGGGCCGGTTCCCCGCGCCCCGCTCCGGGAGCAGAAGAGCCGCTGCGGCTGGCTCCAGCGCTGCCCGTGCCGGTGACCCGGGGCAGCACCGTGCAGGGGAGCGCTCTCTGCATGGGCCGGTTGCACTTCTGTTTTGTTCATGAAAGAGAAAGCAACAGGCTTCTCCCTCGCTGCCTGTACCGAACCACTTGGAAGTGCAGGTCTGTTCCCCGAGCCTGGGAGGGATTTGGTTTCGGTAGGGACAGCGTGGGGCAGGAAGGGGACTGTGTGTGGCATACTGCACTGTAAGAGACAACAGTCAGCTGAGCTGTTCGCAGAGTGTCTGCCTAAGCGAACTGCTGGGGCGTGAGCAAACACTCCTCGCCACATGCCACCCCCCGCGTGGCATTTCTGCTGTCACAAACCATTTTTGGTGTTTAAACGCTAGGGCACTCCGCAACCCTTAGGAACTTCCAGCTCTTCTGCCAGGAGAAGAATTTGAAGTAACTGGCAGAAGGCTGCAAGAGGGGCTTTAAAAGAGCAGTGGAAACATCAGAGCTGTGACACCTGCCGTGTTCCCTTCGGACAGCAGATAAAGTAAAAAAATCCCAAGCCAGGTGACAGAGTCCATTTCCAAGCTCATCTGAACAGAGCAAAATTCAAAAGCAATGGCACAAGCAAAGAGGAATCACTTAAAACACGAATTCTCTGTTTACTGCACCAGCAGCACCTCCTCTCCTGCTGCAGGTCTCTCGCTGGGTCACTTCAGAATGACATCGGATTTGGCCTCTCTCCTCTTAATGTCCCACTGGGAATTGTCTGGCTGACTCCCTTCCAAGATGTTAATCAGATTTACACTAAGCAAATCACCTATAATTAAAGGCATTATCAGATCCCCCCAAACCTGCCCTGTGCCATCTTTATCGTGGGGTGTAGGAATCCGCACACCCAAAGCTCAGCCTTTCCTCCACACTGCAGTGAGTCATTTGTGAAAGGCCATAATTAGAACATTTCCATTCTCCCTCTGCATCTCCTCGTCGCACAGGGAAAGAACAACCTAAAGCAACCTGAGGTGACTTAGAGATTACTCCAAGTTGGAATACTAAAGCTTTGTCTTTTTATTTTCCCCTCCTTCTTCTTGTTTTAGGTAATTCCAAAGCATAAGTTTGTCCTGGTGAAATTCGACACACAATATCCCTATGGTGAGAAACAGGATGAGTTTAAAAAGCTGGCAGAGAGCTCAGGCTCCAGCGAGGATCTTCTGGTGGCTGAAGTGGGGATATCAGGTGAGGAACTCCGGACAGATCGGTGCAGTTTGGGTTGGTGTGGAGGAAATAAAAATCACTGCGATTTCGGATGGAAACAGGCCCCGAGGTAATTCTGGTGGGGAGGGATGAGATGGGCCAGCCCTGTCAGACCTAAGCAGCAGCTCCAGCGGGCGCTGAGCTCCGTGCTGGGAGTGTAGGAGTGCTGCTTATCTCCTTTCAGCTGGTTAATGAAGTCAGCCCACGCCGCTAAACTGGATGCCACCCTCCTCACTCGCAGCACGTTTTGTCTTTTTTTTTTTCCTTTCCTCACTGAGAGAAACCTTTTCACCCATTTCCAGGGAACAGACCTTACCAGAATCACGCTTAGGCCACAAGCCTGGTCAGACAAAGCAAATGTGGTGTGATTAATTAATTGCAGCAAACCCTCCAGTTATTGCTGGGAAAGCACAGAAAGTGGTCGTTGTGCTGCGGCTGGTATGACTTGAGGTTCTTGTAACTGGCTTTGAGAGAAAAGCAGTGAAGAATGGCCCAGTCACCTTACTCACTCTTGTTTTGTAGGTAGCGTTAAGAATTTAAGCTCACAGGAACTGTCAAGCTGGGCAGTTTCACACGTGGTGACATCTCTAAACACACATGGGTTTAGCCCAGTAGCACAGTTGAAACCTCTGTGGTTTCTTTCCTCAAGAATAAATGCAATTTTATGTAAGATGAGGAAATATCTACCTCAGCATGCTGTCAGAACTAAAATGTATAAGTGTATACTCTCCACACATAGATCATAAAAAAAATACATTTAACTAACTGTAAAATCAAATCAAATCAATGGATAGAGCAAAACAAGGGAAAAAATGGCTATTCATTTCCCATAAGGAGGACAGGGTTTGTACGTCGTGACCAATGTCACACGCTGTCACAGTCACAGCAAAGCACCGCTAGAATCTTGTGTTTTAATTTGGAAAACCGAAGGATGGTTAATGTTTAATTATTTTCTTATTTTGATTAATCTACTGTGCTTGTCTATGTGTCATTTTCTCTTGGTAGATTACGGTGATAAACTGAACACTGAGCTGGGAGAAAAGTACAAGCTGGATAAGGAGAAGTTCCCTATTTTTCACTTGTTCCGGGATGGTGACTTTGACAATCCCTTACCCTACAGTGGCCACATCAAGGCCGGGGCTATTCAGCGCTGGCTGAAGAGTAATGGCATCTATCTGGGGATGCCAGGCTGCCTGAAAGAGTACGACATGCTGGCCAGCAAGTTTGTGAGCACCACTGAGAAATCAGAACGCCAGTCCCTCCTGAAAAAGGGGCAAGAAAGGTTAGAAAAAACAAAGGAAACTGAGAAGAAGTCAGCTGAGCAATACTTGAAAATTATGAGCAAGATACTGGAGCAGGGAGAAGAGTTTGCTGCTAACGAAGTCGTCCGAATCACAAAACTGATTGAGAAGAACAAAATGAGTGATGGAAAGAAGGAGGAGCTCCAGAAAAGCCTCAATATCCTTGCTTCTTTCCTGAAGAAGAATAATGAAAAAGATGAGCTCTAATATGTTGGAGAACTTTGTACAAGCTGTGAAATACTGTCAAGAGTCCTAACCAGTTCTCCTTATGCAAGCAAACTTCCCGCTGACTTCAAGAGAGCAGCAGATTTCCTTCTGGTATTCTCAGTTTAGAAGATTGAGAGGAAGACATTCCCTAAAAACACAGTATTTTAAATGGTGGAAAAAAAAAATCACCTTAAAGCAAGATGCCAGTATTGTGTAATACTATTCAACAACAGTGTTAAAGTAGACAAAAAAAAGCGCATTAGATTGGCCTGAAGCACATTCCTGGTGGTTTTTATAGCTGTTCCCTGGCAAATAACAAAATTCAATCTCACATTCCATCTTACACATTGCAAAAGGTACAGATTGGGTGCCCCTCTCATCCTCACCTTTCCCTGTTTTAGTGTCCTTAGGTTTTATGCTCTTTAATCTTTTGTTTTCCCAGTAGGGCTCCTTCTCCCAGTCTTGTTCTCCTTACCTGTTGTTGACTAAGAGACTTGGGACTTTCCTTTTCTGCCTTCTCCTTCCGTGGCTCCTGTCTGTGTTTGAGGGGGTGTCGGCCAAACGCTGGCAGGTGCAGTCAAGTCAGGTCCTCCACGGATCAGAACTTTCCCCTCATCTTTCTGGAGTAGCCATTCCAGCAAACGTTCTCCTGAAATCCTGGCGGAGCGAGTGATGTGAGCTCTGAGCAAGGACAGAGTCTCCTTGAGGTGCTATTACACTTAGACTCGCCAGTTTCTGTAAAAACATGTTTTTTCCAGACACTGATGAGGTAAATTCGTGTGAGTTTTGTTACGGCTGAAGAACACAAGCAACACCTGTACGTTTTGTGCATCCTTTGCATCCGAGCTGCATTTCCCAGCTTCAAAGTGAGGGAGGGGTTGTGAGACCACAAAGGACATCTGGAAGCCTCAAGCTGTGGTTAGCAGAGTATTTTCTCCAGCCTTGTCTTCAGAAGTGACTGTCACTCTCAAACTAAAGCTTCATCAGCGTTTAGTAATTTTAAATATTTGAAAACGAGGTCTTGAAACAAAGTCTTGAAAGGAACGAGGTCTTGAAACAGGAAGCTGAAGTATTTGTGCCCTCAGGAGCCCCGTCCGTACAACTTTAACGGCGATACCTAGCCCAGGAATCAGGTCAATCCTAAAAACTCGATGCTGTGTGGAATTCAGGTGGCTGCTGGAAGACACCGTACTCCTCGTGAGGGTTAGAGAGAGCTGAAAAGAGAAACACCTGAGCATTTTACCTGAAGACTACACTTTTAAGCTAAGCAAAACTGATTTCTGTGGGAGCTTTGCTGCCTTTTGAATCCTGGGGTTGGGTACAAGGAGCGGATCTTGCTGCAAGATAAAATGTATTAATAACGCTATAATAATAATAATAAAAAAGGTTCCAGTGAATAGCTGCTTCTTAAAAGTTGTTTTCTAGAGAAACCGCTGCTGAGGTGGTTAGAGGGGGAGGCAGAGGCTGGTTGGCCGCCCAGGAGCGTGAGGCGTGCCCTGGAGATGGGTTCATAGGAAGGGCTGGGAGGGTGCCCCCGGGCCCGGTGCCCTTTTCCCGGTTACCGGGGCGGAGGACGGGCCCCGGCAGGGTGGGTTTCCCGCCCGGCCGCTGAGGACACGAGGGCGACGCCGCCTGCCCGCGCGCTCCCTCAGAGGCGCCGCCGCCGCGCGTGACGTCACGGGGGCGGGGCGAGGAGGTGAGGGGAGCCGGGCAGGGGCGGCTCGGGGCAGCCCGCGGCGGGGACCTGCACGTGCGGTACCGGGGGGTCCGGCCAGGGCCGGCTCGGGCTCTGCGCCCCGGTGGGGATGCACGGCGGTGGAGGTGCGGGTCACCGGCCCCGGGGGACAGCGGCTCCCCCCATCCCCTCTCTACGACTGGCAGCGGGGGCCGGGCCCGCGGGGCGGGGTGGCCCCGGGGCGGGGCGCGGGTGGTGCCCGCAGCCCCGGGAGCGGTGCGGCGGTGGCGGCGGGGACCCATGGCCCTCCCGGCGGAGGCGGCGCGGGTGGACGCGAGCTGGCAGGAGGTGAGCGAGCGGCTGCCGGCACCGGGACCGCGGGGGGCAGCGGCCGTCCCCCCTCCCGGGACCCTGCCCGGCCCCTCCGTGCGCGCCCCGCGCCCCCATCCCCTTCCCCCGCAGCGCTGCCCGCCCCTCTCCGGGGCTCTGTGGGTGCCCGCAGGGCCGCTGCCGTGCCCGTGGGGTGCCCCCGCGCGCGTGGGGCCGTGCTGAGCTCCCCCCGCCCTTCTCCACAGGTGTACGCAGCGCTCCAGTGGATCCAGTTCACCACCGCCATCCTCAGGTACCCGCACCGCGCTCGAGCGAACGGTTCCAACGGCGATTTTTCTCTGGAAAGCGAGAAATCGCTCATTCCCCGCGAAGAGCTCTTCCAACCTGTGCTTTCTTCTCTCAGCGTTATAGGTTCCAGCTCAATCATCGCCTACGCCGTCTTCCAAAACGCAGTGCGGTCCCCCGAGGTGAGCTCCGCGCCCCCTTCCCCCCAGAGCCGAGGGGTCGGTACCTGCGTGCGTAGCAAAGCCCCGCGTGGGTCAGGCCCTGCAGGTCGGGGGTGATGGGGTTAAACTGTAACGGCTGGGGAGGCAAAGGGCTGCCGAGAGTCCGTGACAGGGTTCAAGTGACCGACCTTGAGCAGCGGGTTCCTTAGCCCTGCGCTTTCTGTGGCTCCCGGGCAGCCCTGCAGTCATTGCCAGGAGTGAGGGTTGTGTTAGTGTGTCCTCCGGCAGGTAAAACACCTCGGAAGGCTGAAAGCTGCTGAAGCACCAACCTGAGATGCCCCTGTAGGAAGTGTATTTACAGGTGTCCATCTTGGGGTGTTTTGCAGTAGTTTTTCCAGGCAGATGCGCTGCTAAAACTGGTGTGACTCAAAGATGCTGCAAAGCTCAGACAAAAAGAGGCCAGGCTGAAAAGCAGTTTCACAGAATCACAGAATGTCAGGGATTGGAAGGGACCTCAAAAGGTCACCTAGTCCAGTCCCCCTGCCAGAGCAGGAACACCTAGGTCAGGTCACACAGGAACATGTCCAGGTGGGTTTGAATGTCTGCAGAGAAGGAGACTCCACACAACCTCTCTGCTAGGCTTTTGCTGTCCATGCAGTGTCCCTCTGTCTGTCCAGGACTTAGCAGAGGCCGTGCACAGAGCTGATCTGTGTGAAGCTGGGGTTTATTGTCCAGGATTTGCAGGTGTCTGGACCACACAGATAATGGGTTACTGCTAAGAGCAGTAGGACAGTAGAGCTGGCAGCTGTCTTGTAACAAAGCTGCACTTGTACTTCCCTCGTCTTCAATGTTCTTTCTGCATCGTGGGTTTGCTCTGCAGCCCAGAGAACAGGACTTTCAGGGAATTCAGTGAGTTATCCTCAGAGAAGGAAGGTGTGCAGTCAAGCTGACAAGTGACATGTCGTTGGATGAAGCAGGCTGGGGAGGAGAGCATGAGTCCAGGTTTGCAGGGCAGATTTGCTCCCAGGCAGCCTCCTGGAGTCACTACTCAGCACATTGAGAATGAGCTGCAGAGGTTTCCGTGCCTTCCCAGGGAGGAATGAAGGCTGGGACTTCACCTTACTGCTGGGGTGGAAATCCTGCCTGAGCTTGTGCCGCACAAGGTGCATATCAAAGGCTCCCTCTACCACATCTCCTGCACCTGGAGAGCTCCAGACATGGTTTCTTCCTGGGGTCTTCCACTCTGGTACAATATGGAGCTGGGTTTGGCAGGTGTCCTGGTGTGACTCAGTGGCCTTGGCCCATTTATTCCATGGTGAGAAGTCTGCATTACTCAGGAGCCCTTGTGCTGTTAGTCATATGATGTGGCTGTGGCTTGGGAGCTGCGCTGGAGCTGCGCTGGAGCTGCTTGGGAGCCACTCATGGCTCCAGGTCACAGATGCACCCTTCCTGCTCGAGGGAGTCCAGATGTTTCTGCTCAGCTTATTCCTGCAAATCCAGACAGGAGGGATGGATACCAGCAGGAGTCACTCATCTGCATCGGACTCCCACGCCCTTGTTCTGCTGCCAGGGGAGATCCACTGCTGATGTTTGAAAAGTGGCAAAATCTCTGGTAACTTCCCCATCGCCTTGTCCCCGTGTTTCTGGTCTTAAGTAGAAATTTGTAAACAAAGGGGCTGGAAGAGATCTATATCAAAGCTTGCCACAAACAGTTTATTCCCTGAGTCATGAGGCTCCAGAGTAAAATGTTTAAAAATAAACAACTCTGAAGGCTGGGGGAAGAACAATGTTATAAACAAAACACTTCCCTTCCAGCCGAGGCAATCAAATATTGCATTCTTGAAGCTCGTTATCTGTCGCTGTGGGGTCAATAAAACTGTTCAGCCTGAGCTAAATCATTCAGAAGTGGTGATGGCAAGCAAAGAAGAATGAATTTCCTCTGTCATGTCCTCAGGTTCTGTGCAGGCAGATGGCCCTGGGCAGTGGCCAGGCACAGCTCAATCAACATGTGTGCTCGAGCGTGGCAGCTCATCTGAATCATTACGTCTTTACATTCCCTTCCTCTATTTTATAAATACCAATTGTTGGGGTTTTTTTCTTTTTTGCAAGGAAGAGCCACACTGCCTTTCACTTACCACTATGTCACCTACTTCTTTCTTTAGGTCTGTGCCAAAATAGCTCCTCAACCAAACAGTGGTGCCTGGCTCCAAGGACACTTCTTGCTGGAGAAAAGGGTCACCTGTTTGATTGCAAAAGTTGCTGCTTTGCTTATTTTGGAGCTGCTTGGTTCTAATCTGCCTTGCTTGCACCCTGGATGATGTCCTCAGGCTGTCACATGTATGACCACCTGCCAGGGCTTCAGTTCTGCACCAGCAAGGAAAAGCCTAGTTAAAAAGACATTTGTAAATGCAGTGACAGACAAACTAGCTCCAGATATTTCGTTAGCAACAGCGGTTTGCTTTAGCATGTTGGCAGGTTGAATGGTGCAAATACGGAACTGGAGGGACAAGGATGTTTGAGATGAATTCTGCAGAAGGCAGAGGACCCAGTGGGGGTCCAGAAGGACACCAGGCAGATCTCCCTCAAACTATGTCATAAGGACAGATCTGGTTCGATCAGATCTACCTTACTGCTTATCAATCTAACTCAGCTCTTTCTTGTTGCTCACGGGAACAAGCATCACACAACGCCATGGGTGGCAAATGTTTACTTACAGGACAATACTGAGGCAAATCTCACCAAAATCTCAGTTCCATGGAAAAAAAAAATCTTAAGGTCTCCTGAAATGTTCCCATGCTGTGCTTAGCATTGCAATTTCCTGTAGGGTAAAAAAAAGCCATCATTTTCTATCCAGGATGCTGCAAATTAGATACAAAGGACTACAGTTAAGAATCTTGATAATTAGATTGATTTTTCCAGAGTGTCTGCTCTCCCACTAACAACAAAAATGTTGGCCAGAACTTTGCACAAATGTTTTCCTACAGTGTTTACAGTCCTTTTGGCCAGTGCATGCAAACTGGAAATGGGCTGGAAAGGGCCGTTAGAGGGGACGCGACTCTGTTCCAGCAGGATGCAGTGTGCAGCAGAGAGACTCATAGTGAAAATTGATCTGGCACGTAAAATAGGTTCAGCCTTAGTCACCAAGTGAAATGAAACACACAGGGAAAATTTCTGTTACAGATTATTTCAGAGCTGAAGAAGGGTTTGTGTTTACCGAAAGTTTGGTTTCTCTGTCCGTTGATGTAAGAAATAACATCACTTCTCCCTGCCCCCCTGTCCCATTCTGCAAAACTGTAACGTTCTGGACCTTTGAGATGTTTTCTGCAAGAGCTGATGCTGCCCTGGGGTCCTGGGGCGTTGCTGGTGGCAGTAAGGGTGTTCAGAGTGGGGTATCCTCATTGGAACAGCTCCTGCGAGCACGAATCAGCACAGGGGTTGTGTGTGAGGGGAGCTGGGGGACGAGAACGTACTCAGACGAGGGGGTAAAACTGCTGCTGGAGGTGGTCGTGGGAGTGCTGTGACCATCGCCCAGACCTGCTGACCCATTTCACTTTTCCCAGGTTCGTCCTCTTTTCTACCTGAGCCTCTCTGACCTGTTCCTGGGCATGTGCTGGCTCACTGGGACACTTCTCTACAGCACACCAGCCTCCAAGCAGGATCTCATCTGCTACAACCTGCAAGCGACAGGACAGGTGAGTACCCGTGGCATCACCCTTCACCACCTTCGCCGTAATCAGCCTTGCTGGTGATGAGAGTGTGGCCCTGGGGGACTTTCTATTGAGGCTTTGGCACAGACTCCTCATAGGAACTTGGCTTATCAGATCTCTTTGCCTTGTGTGTGAAACGGAGATAACGATGCTTGGGTTTAGGCACATCTGGTTTGTGAGAGGCAGTGAGGCGGGCGAAGAGGAAGGCATGGGATTTTGTGGTTGCCCTATTTGGGTTGCTTGTGTCAAGTGAGTAGATGGGTCTTGATCTGTTTCCTGTTGGACCCGTGCCCACGATGATCTCTGAGCCTCTCACACGGCAGCTTTTCTATTCCTCTTTGTGCTTCCACCATCCTGGGCAGGAACAGACACGTTCTGTGGTTTGCCTGAGCTCGGACTTACAGCATTACTCATATAAACAGCCCTGCTCTTGCTGACCTGGCCCTATCCTCTCTCAAACAATCCCAAGGATGCTCAGGAGCTGCTCTGTCAGCACAAGCTCAACTCCATGCCCCAGCGATCCGGCTGCTTTCCAGCTGATTTTGTGTGCTCAAGCCTAATTGGAGTGGAGTGAGTGGAATACTGTTTTCCTGACAGTTTGCTTTTGTCTCAGTGAGTTCCCATTTCAGCATTAGGTTTTGCAAATCACTGCTCTCAAAAAACTCTGCAGGGTACAGCCAAGAGCGTTGGTTCACAGGCGGTGATCTCTGAGCTTAAGTTTCCTTCTAAAGAACCTACAAAACTGTGGCTGGGAAGAGCAAGTGGCTGTCAGGAGCTTTGATGTGTGTGGTGTGGGCTTGGGCAGCTCCCTGGGAGCGTGGTGGTACCCACAGATGGGAACTGAAAGGTCCTGGCTGAGCAGCAGTCTCTGAAGCTGGAGAGGCTCTTTGTGTACGGCAGCTTTGTGTGTCTGGAGACAGGTGCCTGCAGCCCAGGGTTGTTTCAGCAGCTGTTCTTGTGGGTAAAAGCGTGTTACTTGTGATGGAGAGAGCAGCTGGTCTGCTCCTGGCTTCTCTCTGGTTTCCCTCGCTCCCCTGTGCCGCTGTGAAGCACTGCAATATGTTCATGTCGGGAGCAGACAGTGGGGTGTGGGCAACTTGGCCACTTGGGAATGATGTGAAAAAAAAGATGTTTTTTAGATGATGGCACAGGGGAGAATGAGAAGAGCTCGGGAGAGGCTTTTCAGAGCTGGAAGGTGGAAGGAGCATGTGGGACTGAGGGTGTTTCTGAGCTGTTTCCCTTGCAGGTTTGCCTGGGGGACAGTTTTTAATGCTGGTGTGATCTTTTTATAGCCTGGAGAGGACAGGCTGCACTGCTGGAGGAGAAGCAGGTTGGACTGGACAATATGCCAGCATTTCTCAGCAGAGACACTGAGAGTATGCCATGTTCCTGTGCATTTCTGGCTTTTCTCTGCCCTTGCTTTTCCAGCCTGTGGCTGTGCTTCTCCAGGACACACCAAGGGACAGGGACAAGGTGGGAGCTTTACATC
Source organism: Podargus strigoides (assembly GCA_028020825.1). NCBI lineage: Eukaryota > Metazoa > Chordata > Aves > Caprimulgiformes > Podargidae > Podargus > Podargus strigoides. Next base: position 14,327,211 of record CM051637.1, on the reverse strand, counting down.
CATGCTGGGAAAGGCAGCGTGGGTAGGCAGAGCTGGCCTTGGGCACGTCCTTGCCAGACTTGCCTTTGCCTCAGCCCCACGGGGGACAGTCAGGGTGCTGCAGTGGGGTGTCCAGGGTGCCTCTGGGGTGTCACTGGGCTCCTCTCCTGCGTGCCACCAGCAGCCCACCCCCGGCGGGAGGACTGCCAGGGTGGCAGAGCTGGTTTGCCTCTGGCAAGAGCTGTCACTGCTGTTTGCTCTGGAAGAAATTAAAACAAATGGAGCACTTGCCATAGCAACTGTTACCCACATGTGACACGGTGGAGGACACCTCCTTACTAAACACCCCAGCAATGCCCTTGTGTGTAAATAGGAGCCAGTAACAGGTTTAACCAGCAGCTTCTGCAGAGCATAAATGATCTGTAACGAAATGGAACGAGTAAATGTCCCCTGGCCCCGTTCTGCCCGTGCTGAGCAGAGCGCTCTCACAAGGGTTGTGTTCCTGAGTGTCTCATAAACACCTGTGGCTTCTTTGCAGGCAGACACCTAGGAGATGTGAAATGCACTGAACGAGGGTGAGGAGAGGCTCGGGGCTGCTCAGTGCTGGTGTTTGCACATGGCAGCCCTTGAGAGACTCACACCACAGTCCACGGGGTGTGATTCTCAAGGGATTGCCTTAGGAGCAGGACAGTATTTTGCCTTATTTAGCCTGTTTACCATCACTTTATCACCAAGAGTAGATGTTGCAGTGGATGGGACTCCCCTAACATCCATACTGTGTTGTAAAGGAGAAGATTGCTCTGTTTCTTGGACTTTCCCTGTTTCAGCCCCAGACTCTTGGTTGCTGTTAAATGTAAATACTGCTCCCTTCTGCTGTCCCTTGACTTTGTTCTCTCTTCCTCCCTGCTTTGCCTTTGCTTTACAATAATAAAGTCCAGAATAGAGATTGTGGTTATAATTGGACAATTCCCCCACATTCTTCCAGTTCAGTTCCAATGGCCAAATAATGTCCTGGCAGGCTCCTCTCACGCTGGTGAGCACAATGGGGAGACACAGGAGTGTTATAACGAGGGACTCTCATGTCTCCCAGCCCCTGCTTTATCTCCTCATGGTGAGTGCTGTGGGACTGTCCACAGCCCCAAAGCTGGGGGTCAGGAGAGCCCAGCTCCCTTTGCTTTCTGCTGGCAGCTTCACAAGTGGCTTTTGGTTCCCTCTTCCAAAAAAGAAGGCAGCACTGACATTTTATGAGCCTCTCTAAGGCATTCTGAAGTGCAAGAGAACGATTTTTGTGGGCTCTTTCAATGACCTTCCCTGGAAGTAATTGAAGAAGGGCAACAAACCCTCATTAAACCTCGTCTAATGAGCTGGAAAGTCACTGTAATGTTCCTGCTGCAATGTAGCAGCCCCTTGGACTCAGCCTCATGAGTCAGCCAAGAGTGTTTGCAACCTCAGTGAAGGAGACCCAAGTTTATTTAGTGACTACTTTCTCAGGATTAGATGATATCAGGGTGGGCAAACCTGTGCTCCTTGCTTCTTTGGCAAAGGGTAGCAAATCCACAGAAAAATTCACTTCTCCAGCCCTTCCTCTTTGCCCTTGCCAGTGAAGCATGTGTTTCCTGTAACAAACACAGCACACATATATATAGTGTGATGAGGCAATGCTGTTTATACTTGCTTGCCTGGAGCAGTCATGGATTCAGAAACAAATGCAAGAAGGATTCGGGATTTTTTTTTTTTTTACAGGGAAGTTTAAATATTTGGTCTCATCTCAAGCTGGAATCAAGGGCTGTGAAACACTGTGGGAAACAGTGTTCTGTATCTTTTCTTTCCTCCTTTTTCTCATGGAGGGAAAAGGGCTCTTGGGCTGTTAACTCGGGCTCAGTGCAGATATTCTCTGTCCCCACTTTCCTCTTTAAACATGCTATTGTTTTCTGTTTCCGTGAATTCACTGTGTGGTGAGCTCATTTGGTGAGAAGCAGATCCAAGTGCTGCATCCGTGTTGTGTTTCCTAATGGATGTAGCAGAGAGAAGGTCAAAGTGCTTCTGAACTCTTTGCTGCCAGGATTTGGGCCAAAAAAAAGAGCCAAGTCATAAAGATTTGTATTTTTAAGACAATCTGTTGTCATTAGTTCTCCTGTCCCTGGTGCTGGGCCAGAGTGAAGCTGCTGTTGTGTGGTGTAAGGTGGGAATCCCTCCTCTACCTGGCTCTTCCCAGTTGGTGTCCCACTGCAACCCAGTAGACACCAGCACAGGGACCCTCACCTTTGGCAGTCCACTGTGCTGTTTAGCATCCATGGGCTTTGGGTTCATCAGCAATGAGCTAAAAGTGCAACAGGGACTATTCTTATGGGACTGAAATACTGTCTGCTTGTATTTCCCAGGTATTCTACGTGGCCTCTTTTCTATACACTGTCAACTACACCTGGCATCTCTACATGGACCTAAAGGTGAAATACAATCAGAACCTTCACAGGATGCCCCCCCAGGTGAGTAGGGCTGACATGCAACAACTGGGGGGTACCCAGGTCTAACTGTGGGGTTGTGGTGGGGTTCAGGAGGTGCATACATAGCAGTATATCTCACCACAAGGCCTTTGAAGGCCCCTCTGCCCCACGGCTGTATGAACTGGTGTATCTTGACCTCTGAGGTCAGCAGAGTCACAGCTGGGTCTGCTGTAGGATCTCAGTGAAAAATTAGGCTTTCAAGACCAATGCAGGCAAAGGGCAGTGGCAGTGCACATCTTGGAGCAGAGAGAGCTCAGGACTGAAGTTCTGCAGTCAGAAGAACAGCAGTTTGCACCAGCTGGGTAACTGGTTTGCTGCTGTCATTGCCTTCTGCCAGTGCATGGCAGAGGGGACAGGAACACAGGGGGTGTCTGGACAGCCTGGAGCTGGGCACTGACAATTTCTGTCCTTCCCAGGCGTCACACAGTGCTCGAGAGCGTCAGTAAGTATCGTAAGAGTTTGAGATAGGAGGTGTGATGGGAGTGAGCTGGTGGTAAAAGGACCAGTTGGCTCTGTGAGCAGCGGCCAGTCCTCACCTCATCACCTCTGGCCTTTACAAAAGCCCTCTGGGGAACCGGTGTAACCACTGGGAACCGAGGAACAAGGACATAGTACTGGGAAAAATACTCTCTGCATTGCAGGCTAAACAAACACTTCACCTCCCACATGACCAACATCTCTCCTTGCAGTTGTTTCAGTCCTAATACCTGACCAAACAGCGAGGCACCGCCATCGCTCTGCCCAGTGTGTTGCTCCAAGATGACAGATTCCTTATGCAGCTCTTCCACTGAGCCCATCCAGCCCCATTTCCATGTATAGCCTTTTTCTTCCCCAGGCAGTTGCTGTGCACAGCAAATTTGTATCCCAGATATTCCATCTGCCAGTTCAGGAGCAGCAGGCTGGGCAGATCAGTCTATATTTCAAGGGTCCATAGGTTTGGATCCACTGGTAGAACTGCTTTCCTTCTTGCTGGACTCCCACTCAAAGCACACTGCCTACCACAGTTCCCCACCACTACAGCCATGCCCATATTGCCTTGGTGTTGCTGCTGTGTGGATGCCAGCTGCCAAAGTACTTTTCCTGGTGAGAAGAGACCAGGACACTCCAAATTGCTGCATTTTTTCACCAGAACATGACATTTCTGAGGAACCAGGGCCAGGTGAAGGGAATGAGCAATACAACAAATGAATAAGTTACACCAGAGAGCTCATCAAGTGTCTGCTCCTTGTCCAGTTCCAAGTTCCCTTCTTGAAGGAGAACAAGGCAGTAAGTGGGTGGCAACGTTGGTTGTTCAGCACAGACTGAACTCAGCGGTGTTGAATCAGTGTGGAAACCAACATTTGTGCTCAGTCTGGGGATTCATCAGCATCTGAAGAACCCTCAGGTGCTGAAGTGCCCCCTGGGAGCTGTGAACCAGTGGCTGTACAGAAAGGACAGTTTAATGAAGCTCTTTGGATTTTGCAGGTTGTCGATTACGCGAGCTGCATTGGCCGAATAGCAACGATCTCCTCAAGGTAAGAGTTGATTCTTGCTGGCAGAATGATGTGGGTTTGGTAAACTGTAGGGTGCTGATCTCTGCTTCCTACTTATTTTGAAGCAAGGTTTACTAAAACCTGTAAAGCTCATCAGTAACAGCAGAGTGACTGAACAAACTCAGAGGTTTTGGATGTAAGGGCCTTTCTCCAACCAAGTTAGTTAGAACTGTATTAACTACCTGTGGTTTTTCCCTTTACCAATGTATTGCCTGCATGAATGGAAGTGCAGAAGTTAGTAAAGATGATAAAACACTCTTCCAGCATCAATAAAAACAATTTTTAAGTCCTCTGTAGTGACAGGAGAAAAACCACGTAGTGTTTGGTTGGGGATGGGAGCAGTGCAGTGTAATAACAAGAACTGTGCTGTTGTCCTTTCTCCTCTTAGCCTGATCCCTTTCTTTCTCATGGTGCCTGTGTTTTGCCTGGGCAACAGCAGCGACTGCTACCAGAACTTCAGCCAGAAGCATGGGTAAGCTCCACGTGTCTCTCTGAAGCAGCCCCGCTGTTGTGAGTGACAGCAGGAGCTCAGGCTGTGCCTTTCCCCCCACAGATGCCTCTTGATGCACACAGAAGTAGCTGTGCCCACCAACGAGCCACAAACCCTGACTGGCTCTGTTTGCCGTGCGATGCATTTCTATGGCATTGGGGTCTTCCTCATTTCCTTTCTGATCAGCTTCATAGCCATCCTGGTAAGAACCATGGTCCCTGCACACTAGCCATTGCACCCCAGTGATCAGTGTGAGAAGATTTGCACTTTCTCATCTTTTGCTCAGGTGGTACCAGCGGCCAGGCAATGGCTGGGGAAGAACTGTGTGATGCTGCTTCCCTTTGGGAAAGGGTGGGAGGGGAGAGATTATCATTGTGCCACCACATAAACCCATCTGGAGTCCTGTGTTCTGTCAGCCCGCTCCAAAAAGGATTTAGCAGGTAGAGAAGGCTCAGAGCATGGCACGGGTCAACAAGAGCCCAAATCAATTCAGAAAAGATCATGTACAAAGCAACTGCTCTCCCCTCAGGAGCACACTGTAGTTTGAAAAGATCTGATAGATTGAAATGAGGTTTTGACTAAAAAACACATGAGATGGTCTGTCCTGGGTGAAGAAGCCAGATCAGAGCACATGCAGGAAGTACAAACACCAGTGTATTCTTGTTCCCTTTTAGGTTATACTCAGCCAAGCCCGAGGTTTGTACAAAAGGTTTGTGAACTCCACAGGATTCCTGGGGGACCAGCAGTGGGCCATGATTAAGATGGTGGAACAACGAGTGGTTTTCTACCCCGTCGCTTTCTTCTGCTGCTGGGCCCCAGGTGAGCAGAGAGCTGAGTTCTTTTCACAGCATTCTCCTAAGACACAGTGCCTAGCACTGAAACTCCAAAGAGGTGGGGTTAAAGCCATACCCTCTTGTCCATCCCTTTTCACAGCTGTCCTCCTTGGCATACTGAAGCTGACAGTGTCAACAGACAGCAAAATCTACATGGCTCTTCTAATCCTACAGGTAATCACCTTCCTCTGCAACCTCCTGTCTCTTCCTGCTCTGCGTGAACAGAAGAATGAGTGTTTGCCTGTTTATAGTCTCTCTGCTAAATCTCAGCAAAGATCATAATTCTGATTGATTTCTGCTTTTAGTTGGCCAAGACCTTTGTTAATTGTTTTAAGTTTATTGAAAAGGCTTGAAAAGGTCTCAGTAACCAAAACCACAGCACCATGGAAATTGTAGGAAATAGACCTAGAAGGCATCTCCAAAAATGAGTTTATTCCCTTTCTATGAAACTCTCCAAAGGCAAATCACACTTGTCCAGCTGCCTGAGGCAGAATTTAGCAAAGGTTATTCAAATAACCAGGAGATTCCTGTATCACATGGGGATGCAGATAGAGCAAATCAGGCTGGAAGTGGGAGGCTTGGTGTAACATCCAGGGTGTGACAGCCTGGCAGGGAGCTGCCAGTGCTGTGCTGAGCCCTGATCTCCCCCGTGGTCTCTCCCAGGGTCTGACAGCGGCTTCCCAGGGGCTTCTGAACTGCGTCGTGTACGGCTGGACGCAGCACGCCTTCCTGTCCCTCAAGCGCAGCGCCTGCCGGGACGCCGACACGCAGACTCCTCTCTTGCGCTCCCAGAAGAAGTTCTACTCCAGCACGCTCCCCGCCAGCCCACCCGGGGCCGAGGGGTCCACGTCCACCCTGCTCTGATGGATCCCTGTGTCAGAGGAGACCCTGACGTCCTAACGAGGCCGTGGTTAGCTGTAGAGCTGGAGGAGCCTGGGCAGAGCTGCTGGAGACAGACTCTTCAGTGAAGATAGTTATTTATTTTAGATTTCTCTGGATTGTAAATAGGTTCTTTAAAGACAGTAAATCTTTACTACAGACTTTCTCCTTAGGGAAGTATCTCTAGAAATGCAGCAAATTCTATGTAACGGCTCCGAGATGGGGTACAGCTCCTTTGAGGGCAGGTGGTCAAAGGATGTTTTAATTCTCAAAGTAGGCAGCAGGAGCCCCTGGAGGAGGAAGGAGAGGCCCAGTCCAAGGAGAACCCCTCTGCCCGTTGGGGCACACCATGGCTGCATCCAGCTTGGAGCCATGGTCACCAAGCCTGGCTGGAGGGAAGAGAGGAGAACACAGACAATGAGACATCAGAAAAGCTGCCTTTAACTCAGCAGCAAAGATCCTTCTCACCACCAGGACATCATCCCTCAGGGTCTGTCCTCTTCTTTGCATGACCAGGCACAAACCAACTGCTCCTTCCATCCAACGTGCCTTTTCTGTGCTCCTCCCCAGTTACCTGTGCAGCTGGGAGGTGGGACATGCTGGGAGCCCTCCAGCCTGCCATCCAACGGCTACAGAGCAAAGCAGTGCCAGAAGAGTCCTGGCATGGGGTGGGAAGCCGGGGGGGAGCTGCTCTTGGGGCTGGAATGGAAGAGCCTGAGGAGCAACCGTTGCTGCAGCCCCGCTTTGAACACAAACGTTCCATGGGGAGGATGGGAACCAGGCACCAGCACAGCCAGGAGCAAGCAGCAACATGAAATCCACCCTGTCTCATCACTAAGAGCCTGCTGCAGCCCACTTGGGCTGACCCTGATTCCTGAGAGCGTGACAAGCCTGTGCTGCCACGGCAATTTGTTTAAAAGGGGATTAAGCCTTGGTAAGTGGAAAACTATAGGAGATTACCAGGGAAACAATGAGCTGGTTGCTAATGGGACCTTCAGCCACAGGCCTGTTGACAGATGTCCTCCCAGGGCTCATCACTCAGCTGAGCACACATCACTGAGTGTTTTAACTATTTCAGGGCAGTTTTGTTGCTGGAAAGGGAGAGGCATCCTTTGGGCCACTCAACCTCCTACAAGTAGGGGTCTTTCTTTTCCTGAGCCACTTCTACAGAACTCTTGCAGCTGGTTTGGCTGCCTAAGTACTCCCAGGATGCTTGGGAATTGTTCTCTCACTCCCCTTCCCAGCCGTAGGGATGCTCTGACCGCCACTCACTATCCAGCACGTTATTAGCACCACAAAGGTACCGAGCAGATGGATGTTAACTCTTACAAAGAAGGTGGCCTGGGGCACAGGGCACTCACAGCTGGTTCCTAGATCCTGTCCCCAAGAACACAGGTGCCAGAATGGAGGAGGAACTGACAGAGGAAATGTTACTGAACACAACAACTCATCCCTCCCTTCCCTGACTGCCCAAAGGCAGAGCTACAAGAAAAATCCTACAGACCTTGGGGGGGGGTGTGTGTGTGTTAATTGGTGACACTGGGCACGTGCTGCTGCCACCTAATGGGAAGAGGCCATTTCAGGTTAAGGTGCCAGGCAGAGCACACAATTTTTTAGGGCTCTATCCAGCCTATCCCATCAGTCATTCTTTTCATCTCATGGCACTCCTGCAAAATACAAAGCAAAGTGCTTATTCGCATTTTTAAGGTGGAGGGAGGACTGAGCATGGCAGGACAGGGCTGGAGCTGGCTGAGAAGGGTGGTGGGGCAGGAGAAGGGTGGTGGCCCTCCAGGTCACAGCCATCCCATCCTCCCTTGTGTCCTACGAGGATGTGGGAACCAAACAAAAGCAACGAGTAACTTTTAAGTTTAGTAAAATCATTTATATACACCAATGCATAATATTTACAATATAATACTCATCCAAAATAAACTAACATATTACAGGTAACACTGAAAAGGAGAAATGAGAACATTTTAATACACAGAAGTTAAAACATGGCATATGAGGACAGACTCAGATTTTCAAAAGAAAAACCTGAAGTAATGACAGCAAAACTTGGACGTATCGCTATTTCCAATCAAAAACTCTTTTGCCTAATCAAGTTTTTCTCACTTTTTAATATATATATATAGCTTAAAATAATCAAGTCACAGGAGAAGTCAGATATACATAAAATTTTGGAAAGGTCAGATGATTTCAGAGATTTTTCTCTTAAATAAAATCCTAAAAAAACTCCAAACCTACAGAGCTTTCTCATATCCTTTTAGTGTTTGTACAAAGAACATCTTCTTTGATCCCCCATGACCCTTCCATCTCAAGGTATTTACAATATTCACAGTCTGCTAGAAAGGATCAGTAGATTTATTACCAAGTCAAACCTTACAGAATCAAGACAAGGCATCTTGCATTTATGTCGACTGAAAAATAAAAAAACCAAAACACAGGAAGGAGGAAGTAAAATGCTACTTTTAAAGATGTAAATGAAGCCATTAAAGTGTATTCAATTTTGAAATCTAAACCACTTAAAAAAGTAAAATAATCAGCTTTCTCATAGAAATAAAACCATTTGACCTTGAATCTTCAAACTGCGTTTCCTTAATCTTAGTCCCTCCCTGCCTCTGTTTTAGATCAGGCCATTCTCATTCATCACAGACAATAAAATCAAGTCAATCCATAAAAAGCAGTTCCTTATTCACAAAAGCCCTTAGAAATTTGACTTCCCTCCAGACACCAGAACATGGTCAGTCACAGATGTACCCACCTCACCATCAGCAACAGCTTCAAATTACTCTGTTGTGTCAGTTAAGGGAGGATGAAGAGAGGAGGGACCCTCTAACAGATTCCATCTTCTCTGCTCATTTCTGAGCTGCCTTGGATGTCGGCGAGCAGCAGCTGATCTCACCCTCCAAGGTGCTCCCCACTACATCAAATGCACACAGAAACAGGCTGAAGCCCTTTCCTAGACACCGTTAACACAACAGCATTCAACTCCTGCTACTGTCATCGTCAACACGAGAGAACCTGCCAGAGATAAAGCAGGTCCTGGTGTGTTCCAGCCCACATTACTCACAAGGTGCTTGGATGGTAGCAGGCTGTGGTGTGGCACAGTCTCTGCTGACTGCACTCTGCATTGACCATGGAAGCAGCTATAATCTGATCCATTTTTCTGCTAAGAAGTTTTGGCTCACAAGAAACTGCCTGAGTTTTTTTCCTCCTGGGAGGGCAGAGTTGCAAATTGCTTTTGTGAGGAATTTTTTGCACTCTCATTCAAATAAAGGTGATTTCCTTGTTTAGTTCTCTATTTGCCACACTTAAAAGTTCCAAAACAATGAGATTTCCCCGAAAAAAAAAAAACCACAAACCAAAACACATGGATTTCAAGTTTAAAAGGAAACATTTGAAGATTGTGTGGATGTTGACGTGACCTGGAATTTATGGCAAGGACAGAAATGCATACAATAGGCCTTGCAAACTTGCTGATACTACCAAGAAATTACACACTCTGGTCTCTTGCTCAGTCTCTGCAGTTGTCATCAATACATGTCAGTGCACAAATAGTCCATGTAGTGTCACAGGTACAATTCTGGCTCACACAAAAACTCCCTGTTCCCATCACAGAAAGTGATGGTTGAGTAGGGACTGTGGTTCTTACTCTGCAATAAATCAGGGACTGGAAAAGTGTCAACAGGATTAAAAGAAAGCTGACAAGGTGCTGATGAAAAACAGGAAATGAAGAACCTCCTTCATGTAGAAAAACTAAGTCACTGTTTAGAAAATTTTATAGAAAGAGTCAGACACAGGTTTGCCATCCAAGGTAAAGGTTGCAAGGAAGTCTGGTATAGAAAAAAGACAAAAAAAAGGCATTGGCTGGACTGCCAAAGGAGTAAATTGGGAGATTCATGGCTCAGGTTTGTAAATGTAAACCCAAAATGAACGAGCTATGAAATATAACAACGATGTTCAGGAGTCGTTACTAATAGCCCTGAATTGGCACTTCAGTCTGCAGACCAAACTCATTCAATGTCTGCACAGGTTTAGTACCAAAATATCTCTATAAAAAGCCTTCGACCAGTCTCAAAAGAAAGGAAAGCATCAGAAGGTAGAAAACTAGAAATATGTACAGATTCTTTTCATTTGTTTGTTTAATTAAAATTAAAAAAAAAAAAAGCAGCTTTTGGAGCCAATGTTCCAGACTAGTGTAAGAATCTGCCCTGGGCAGCCTCATGGCCCAGGCAGCATAAGGACATGTGTCAAGGAGCAGCCCTGCATCTGTTGCTCCCTCAGGAGGAGCTCAAAGGCATCAGAGATGGAGAGCTTGGACTCCAGAGGGTGACACAAGAGAAGGATCCCCGATGGATTCACACAGCAGCACTATGACCCTTGCCAGGATGATCTCTTCCAAAGAAGAGGACAAGTTGGAAACCAAGAGTTGGATCTTCTAGAAAGGAAAGAATGGAGTACATGGCTGGAACACACACCCCAGCTGCTCTGGGGACGAAGCAAATGAACCCCACACTTACTGTTGTCTGTAGAAGATCCCACAGTGAAAATAAAAATAACTTGTACGTAAGTAACTAGAACATTCTTCTACTCTGCTGTTGAACACTATGATTAGAAGAGGAGTCTGATGGTGAATGGGCAATTCAGCCTTAAAAAAGGTCTGAGGAAGATGAGGAATAAGAGGGCTAAGCCTTAAAGAAGGTCCAAGGAAGATGGGGAAGAAAAAGAGAGCTACTGATCAAGAACTGAAAAATACAGCAAGCACATGGAGTCAGGTGCCCTGAGCAAGGCCAAGCGTGGCTCTCAGGTCATCTGGTGCAACAGAAGGTTGGTTTGTTGCCTCTACCTAAAGCCTCAGAATTTCAGAGCAAAGGGCAGCCATGAAGTTGGGGTTTCACAGCACTTGCTTCAAGTACTTACTGAGCAGGGTGTCGAGATCTGGGGCCGTCTCGTTCACATACACAGTCATTGCACTTGGCTGTATGTATAGCAGATGGAAGGCAGCTTCTGCAACTGGTTATTAAGAAAAAGAATGGTCTTTAACAATATAATTTGCCCCATCTGATGGACTCATGATTAACAGTACGTAAGTGATCATATATACCTCAAGGAACTGAGTTTTAAAAAAATATTACAGTACCAATGATTTTTTTCTTTTTGTATCTACAACTATACAGCATTTTCAAGCAGTATGGAAATTTAATGAAATAATTATGATTTATTAATTTACATAAAAATACTTTTTACAGTTAAAGAATAAATCTTAAATGGTAAAAAAAATAAGATTAAGAAGCTCCAGCTATTGAGAGTCATGGGAGTTTGTCTGCTCTTCGATAACTTGTTTTACTATTTCTGCCAGTTTTAGTCGATCCACTTTATCTGTGAATCCTCTCCCTGAAAAGAGAAGAACAGACTGTCAGGTGGTGCTGGGCACAAGGAGGAAAGCAATCCTGACTGGAGTTATGGCACAACACAACGCTTCACACAGAAATGTGGGACAACATTTGCCAGGGAACCAAAATGAGTTATGATCCCTGGTTCCACTGAAAAAAATGAGCACTTAAAAATAAGTGAGAGTGAGGGAAGAGGGACAGGCAAGCCCTTGTGAAGCTGGCTGATGCCCCTGGTCCCCTTCTATTCATCAGCATCTGCTCCTGAGGGCTGACACTTCTGCCACCCTGCTTTGTCATGGAGCCATCTCAACAGCTCTCCTGGTTTAACTCTGTTTCCTGCACAAACTGAGCAGCAGAGATGTTGTGCTGACACAGATGAGGGCAGCAGCCTTCAGCAGAAAGAGGTTAACAAACAGCTGGAAGGAAACCAGCTCAAAACAGCTAAAGCAGTTCCTAAAGCCATGATCCATCTGTGTTCCTGCATGACTTGGTGCCTTGGAAAACTCTACCCCCAATCTCAAATAGAAATGTTAAAGCAGAGCTTCCAACCTCATCTCTAGAACAGCCACGCTGGCAGAAGGGTTGAAAAAGTGTCAAAACCTAAATCAGTCTGACACAAATTCAAGAAATTTGGGGTTATTTCCATATGAGGTGGTCACTGCTTCCCCCCCTGTCCCCCAGCATGAGCACCGCTCCCCGCGGAGGAGGAGGAGAAGGAGGAGGAGGAGGAGGAGGAGAAGGAGGAGGAGGAGGAGTTCCTCACCATTCCAGCTGAAGCTCTGAAGAGTGTCTCGCAGCAACTTACACTCTCGATTATACTTCCACGCCTCCTGCATCACTTCATTCAGCTTCTCATCTTCATTCTCTCCTGTTTAGGAGGACACAGATAAACAGGGGGGTTTGTCATGCTGCCTCACTGCACCACTCAGAGCTGCAGTAACCAGTACTGCAGTTATTCCTCCTTCCCTCATGCAAGCTAAGAAACTGGTTTGAAAGTTATTTTAACAGCTCTGCACATCACTATTATGCATGCACCAAAATAACAGTCCAGACACTGCTTTCCTCTTGAGAGTGCCTAGGAAAACAGGAGTTTGGGTTATCCTTCCTCACTACTGACACACACTGATCCTCAGGCACAGTAAAAAGGCAGTGTCTTGCACGTTTAGGAATGTAACTGTCTTAAAAGTGGCAACCTTTACCAGCCTGTGGTAGAATGCACTGAGCAATCACATCTCTGAGCTTTTCCAGAGCCACGTTGGAATCATTACTTCCATTCTCAGGGTCATGGATATAAACACCATCCTTTGGCTTAGTGCTGTGAAAGAACAAGGAGGAAACAATTACAATTTGAATGCAACTCAAGTTCGTTACTCGCTGGGTAACTGCACCAGTACAACGCTCTCTTTCACTGCCTGGAAAGTGGGACTGGGAGCTAGATTTAGCCTTAATTATAACAGTGTCCTGCACTATGAGAACACTTTAAATATGAAGACAAAAAATATTCCTTTAAATTAATTCAAGTAAGGGTAATCCTAAAATGCAGCATCCTATTTTTTAGACAGGTAACTCGAACAAAGAGAGATAAATTACCTGACTTTTTCAGTAAATAAATGTCAGGATCAGAAAAAAAATAATAATAACAGTGTTAGAGAGTTACCCCAGTAATTTCCTTTTGCGCAGGATTGGGTTGTTCACGGAGTGAAGGGGTTTGAGACTGACTTTGAGGTCTTGGATTCTCATGTTCGCAAGCTGCTCTGCATGAGCCTGTTGTATCCCTGCAACCATTGCCTGGAATGAAAAGAGTTGCACTCAATGTTTTAATTATCTTCTTTGTGAATTGAAGAACAACATATGGACAATGTTAGCCATGGACAAAAAAAAACAAACCCAAAAGATGCACCAAAATCCTATTTATTTGAGAGATGCATAACAAAAATCAAGTTTGCATTATGCAAGATGTGCTTAGAACTACAGTCATTGACCGTGGGGAAATATATCCTGACTTCACAGGGGCTGAATAGGGCAAAGGGTCAGCTCTGCTGCTCATGTTCACAAGCACAAGAGTGTCAACTGAACTCCTATTTGAGCAGAGTTTAAAGGAAGCAAGAAGGGCTATTCATCTGCTGCTAATTAACGAGGTCAGAGCTGTAGTCAGGTATAAAACATGGGAAAAAAGAGAAAATACCTACAAAAGAGTTCCCAGGCATGTTTACTGCCATACTCTGTTCTCCACTGGTCAGCACACAGCTGCTCTTTACTGCCAATCTTGGAGCATCTTTTCCCAGCCCAAATTTCAAATGGAACCATTTCCATTTTCTTACAAAGACCTCAGGCTCTCATTAAGGCAGAAGGGGAGCTCTTTGTCTGCTTAACACCAGGTGCAAGAAAACACTCTAACCACCTGAGAGCTCCCCAGCACCTCTACACAACATTCCCGATAAAATAAAACGTTGTTGAGACCTTGTCCATCATCAGCTGGGCAGAGGGTAGGATGTTATCAAGTGCCTCGGTGGAGTTGAGCCAGGGATGGTCCAGCACACCCTCAATGGTCAGCCGTTCCTCGGGTTTGACCTTCAGCAGCCTGGGAGAGGAATCAATGAGTCCATAAAGAGGTCTTTGCTGATTTACAACGTGCTGCTCTGTCTGGGGTCAGAGCACTTCGCACTCTCTAAGCGTTAGAGAGGGCAAAAAAAGAAACTCCTCCTAACAACTAAAACACTAAGCTGACCCAGGAGCAGCCTGACTTTCTACCAGCTTCTCTGCCCCTTGCTGCACGGATATTTTAAGACTATCACAGCTCATTCAGTTACAGTCAGCAACTCAGTGTAAAAGAAAGGCACTGAAAGCTGTTTCAGTAATACCTGTGTACTGCTGGACTCTCTATTCACATCCTCCCTGATGGGAAATTATGTTCTAGATGAACTGGAAATGATCCAGACCAACACTCTGTGGAAATGCACATCTGGAGCTCATCCACCTAACAGCCTGTACTCATCCCAAGGACTCTGGGCATGGTGAATAAGGCAGAGTTTCAAAGGTGGGAACCTGTTTGCTGGATTAATTGCTTTCACCACCCAACTCCTTAGCTTTTCTCCCCCTGCAGAAGCCTCAAGTAATGGACACTTTGCCAGGCTACAGCACCTCAAAATATGAAGGAACTTTATTCCAAGATCTCTGAAAACTCCATGGCATTAAATTTTACTACTATGAAATCCTAGAAAGAGATTTTGCAGGTAAACTCATGTTCTCATGATAACCACAACTGTTTAATAATAAAGTAAAATTTCACACAGAGTGCTGACAAATTATCCCAAGAGTCTAAATTAGAAACAGAAAGACTTGATGAGTTTGTCACACTTTCTTAAACAATACTCTACATCAGCTTGCTACCTGCAAAGCAGAATCGTTTAATGTACCAAGAAAGTGGAAATACCTTTTAGAAAATGCCAGCAGGACCACAGGCTGGCTCATAAATCTCACTTGCAAGGCCATGCTGCCAAACAGGTCGTAAGTTCAGTTTTGATACAGGATCTGAGACACATACATTCCTTCTCCACAGGTTTTTAAAGTCCTAACCTATTATTATCAAGCACTGCAGCTCATAAAGCTTGAGATCAGAAATCAGCTCGACATGCTTGAAAGGAAGCAGCTGCTTGAGTGCAAAATATGACCTCCAGAAGCAAGACTCCATATGAACAGCAGTCTGCATAAGTAAAATATAAACTTATCCAGAATTCCATAAAGCCTAAAAGTATTCCTGCACCATAAACACATTCAGACCCACTGGCTGGAAAAGACAAGCAGGAAAGGGAGTCCTGATAACACTCGTGAGAGAATTAAGGGAATTGAACCCAACCAACAACAATCTGTGAGCTGACTTTCATGGCTATTTTAAAAGACAATGAAACCTTTTGACTGTGGAGCTTCTGAGCAAGAATAGAGTTGACCTTGGTATAAGAAGAAGTTTCACTGCCACATAATCTGCAGTTTATCTGGTGAAAGGTTGTGTGCTCTCCTGCACTGCTATAAACAGGTCTTGGCACCCTTTCCAAGCAATGTGAAGTCCTTGGAGATTTTACAGTATGGCAGAGGAGACAGTGACAGTTTAAAACTGTTTAAAGGATTGGTTTCTTTCTATTTATGTTGCTTTCATTTATGTTCTGGCGATACAAGCAAAGGCAGTAAGTCCCTCTCACGTTTTTGAAAAATAAAGTGAGGTCAAGACCTAATCAGTGCCACATTCCTGCTTTCAAACAGGACCATGGGATCAGTCTTCCAAACAATTGCAACTGGGAGATGCCCACTGCATGAAAAACATTTTCCATTAGCATTTAGAATAAAATATCAATGCAAAACCTTATCTCACAGTCTGACACCTTGTGACAGATCCTTCTCTCTTGGCTCCTTTTAGGCTGTATATTATGTGCAGGGGGTTTTAAGGGACAGACCTACTGCTGTTGGCCAGTTCCTTCTATGCCATCTAAATGTCCCCTGATTTTAGCAGGAGTTTAGACATTACCACAGGGGCTATGTGCCTAGAGAGTGCTTGCAGTTGTGGCAGCCAGGTGCCTGTATTGTTCTGAAGCAAGGCAGTGTACCTGCTCCCCTTACCAATGAAATGAACAATGCACTCAGAGACAGGAGACATCAAAAAATGAACACAACAGTTGCAGAGGAAAAAAAAGAGAGGGAAAGAAAAATATTTACCAGCTTTCATTCATGCTGAATACGATAGAAAATGTGTCAGCTGTGTGTGCTGCAGACAATCCCCCCTGTGTGATAATCCACTTGGAAGTGTTTTTCCAATTTCTTAATATAAGCAAAGAGCAATACAACATTGTCCTCCACTGACTCACTTTCGCACAATGTCTTTCGCCATTTCTGAGATCTGGCTCCACTCCTCCTCTGGAAATTCAAAACTTCCTGTCATGATCTTTTTCCGCATGTCCTTGGGAATTGTCCGACTGTGGTGTTTGGAGTAAAACGGAGGGTATCCACACAGCATCACGTAAATAATGACACCCAGGGACCACAAGTCACAGCTCTGAAAGCAAGGAAATGATCACTTTGGGGCGCAATTTGCAGCAAGCAGTGGTGTAGCCATGTTAAAAGTTCTATTTGAGTCCCTAAGAAAACAGAAACACAGCTCAGCTCCTCCCAAAGGTCCATCCGAGGACCTCTGTGGGTAAATATGGCAAATAGAAAGCACAAGTTAACTCCTTGCTGCCAAGCTAAACTACTTCCAGTACCCCAAAGCACCTTGTTTACAGAAAGTGCTCCTGTAACCCTGGGCTATGCAATGGTGAATTGTATGGAGACAGTCAGCACATCAGAGGTGTGAGCAAGCTGCACATCTCTCACACCTCTAAGGATGCTTGAACCCTAGTCCCTCAATATCAGAACATAGAACACAGTGTGAGACTAAAAAAAACACCAAACAAACGAGCTAGAAGAGATATTTTAATTAGAAAGGTCTGTAATGAACACACATCCTGAAAGCCACGGAGATGAAGCAGCTTCAGAAAGCCTGGAGTGGTATTTCATAGCTCCTTACACTGAGCTCCCTCCTGCCCTCCCTGCCCTTGCACTAGTGTTACCACTTGTGTGATATGGAGTAAGTTCATCCAGGAGGTAGATCCAGCCAAAAAAACAGCTCAGGAAAGAAGCTGAAAGCCAGCTCTATTCCCTGTCTGGATCTCTGTGCATTCAAACAACACAGACACTGCTCCTAACAGAAGGAAGATTCAGAGTTAGAAAACCCATGTAGACCAATTCAGTGAAAGTTCTCTCTGCCCATCTTTGCTTTAGCTCTCTATAGAAGACCACTACAACATAACACTATATACATCTAACTACCCCCTCGAGCATGTGGTGGGTCGAACAACCATCCTTGAAGCTGGAATCAGTGTAGGTACTTATCACTGCAATCAGAAACCAGCTAACTTTAACCAAAACTGACACACTGAATGAAAAACACTCAGTGGTTCAGACACTGCTAAGCCAGCAGAAGACAGTGATGATAATACAGAGGAAAATGTTTTGGAATGACCAAAAAGGAGTACAACCTTTCAGTACACCTGCTGTCCTAACTTTGCCAAGATTCTAGCAGCAGTTGTTATTGCCCATGGCTACTGCTCTAGACAACACAGTACACTACTGGTCACTTTGCAGAAGATCCCTGCCCCAGACAAGGTACCACCATAGCCTAAATAGTGCTTTGTGCATCCAGAAACTCCATCTGACAGCAGGAAAGAGGATTCCTTTGAACCAGCCTCTTGTGGAGGTGAAAGAACTTCCCACGTGGTCACACTCCAGCAGAATCATTCTACTCTCTCCAAAATCTTAATATTTAATGCTCCTTTAACAGTGTTTGCATATTTTTCCTTTAATCAGATCATGAATTAGGCTTGGACCAAGTGTGTATTTTATCATTCACTCCATCAGAAAGAACACAGAGCCAGCAGCACCTTTTAGTGTGTCACTTCTAAACTGAGAAAGGCAGCTACCTGCACAGATCATTATCTTCTAATTTGCCAGTTCAACTGAATGAAACCTGGTCTGAACCTAACACATCTTAGGGGAGAAGTATCACTGTACACCTGGTCACTCTGTCCCATCTTTAGAAAAGCTGAAGGAACGACACTTTTGAGAAGTACAGCCCCAAAGACACTATTCCTTACAGCTGAAAATACACGTGTGCACAAAACAGCAAACATGGCATTTCCCTCCTGTTTCCTGTAGATCCTGCTTTTTACTCAGTGTGAGATACTTGGCTGGTTAGATGTACTCCTAGCACAGGGATCAGCACACCTTTATTGCTCCTGGCCAGAAATGTGCAATTTCAGGGCAATAAAGTTTATTGCCTTAGGTGATAAACTGTCTATAGAACTACTTGTACAGCAGATACATTGTGGGGGGGTATGGAAGACACTGTGCATTAGAGATACTGACTTGTGAACTGTTTCATGCTTACCTTATTGTAAGTGTAAGGTGTTGGAGAGGTGGGGATAATACCAGATTTTTCTTTCTGATGCCGTCTTTGTGCCTCCAATACCTGTTGCCATGAGAGGAAAAGAAAAGAAATGCAAAATAATCTCACTTGGAGGCACCACAAACAGCAGTGCCTACACCAAGGATGCCTGATGCTTTTCCGTTACGTGGACTTATTCCAGCTACTAAAGACTCTGCCAAACCCAAACTGCTCTTCCTAAGAAAGACTGGAATTTTCTACATGGGAAGGTTTCAGCTAAAATATTTTGCTGCTTCGGATGAAAATTCCAGTTTTGCCTGAATTAAATCACACTCTCTTTTTCAAAAACTCTTAACATCCCCATGCTTTGGAACTAGAACTTTCGCTCTAGAGAGGTCTCTTTTTGCCTCTCCCATGAACAAATCAAATCAAATTTGTCCTTTGCTGATCAAATCCGTGTTTCTCAGTTTCTAGAAAAATCTCAGTTTAAATATGCTCATGAAAACCCTTTCACAGGTTTGGTAGTTCACTTGTTTTAAAAAACAACCCTATCTGTCGTGCACATGGGCCTTCCCAGCAGGCTCCAGCTGAGGAGGCACTTTCAGGGCACTCGATGGTGACTGCACAGTATGATCTCTGCAACTGCTCTTCCTCATCACTGAAGGCTGCTGACATACCCAGCACTGCAATTAAATATCTGTCTGCAATCTTCATTTTCTTCAGGACTCCAACACAAAGCACAAAAGAGCAGCACTACAAAAGCCAGCCTGTCTGTAGTTATATATTCTGTCTTAATTATACCAACAAGGGGGCCAAGCCAAGGCAAAGGGGTCACCCTCTGGCACTGCCCTCTTTTTGAGCTACTGCCTTTACACAACCTTTTTGTTTCAGCATAGTCCTTTTTAATGCAATCTTGAGTCTGAGCTGGAAGACTGCAAAGCAGGGACTCTTCCAAAACAACCAGTACAATCCAGTTAAAAGCCAATTGTCAAAATCCTGGAGTAGTCTCACTGGTGTGAGCTGGGCCTGGGAGAGTCAGGAGGCATCAGCAGTAGGTCAGGGCTAAGAACACAGCCTGGGAAATATGCCTCACGATCTCCTGCTGTGATCACTTGATCATTGTGACACTCCATCTTGAAAGGTGGCTACTATACAGTTAATCAAGGGTCCTGAGCCCAGAAGCCCTTAACAGGACAGCAAAGGCTTTTACAGTGACGTGGTTATGGAGGCACAGGCAATACAGATCATTATTCCCCTTGAGCCTAGAAGTGTAATCGTTTGTTACCTGAGGTGCTACATAATACGGAGTGAACTGTGGTGTCATCAAGTCACCTTGGTCTACTTTGGCAAATCCAAAGTCACACAATTTAACAGGTGCATCCTAAAACAAAGAGAAAAGGCTTTGTTATGAAATCTCATTGTATCAGCTTTTCCAATACACATTTCTTGCCTTGTACTCATCTTACCTTTGCCACACACACTCCTCCCTTGTATTTATACCCTTACCACTCCACAAAGCAGCTGAAAGGTCAGAAATGAATCTTTGAAACAATCATTTTTGTTTTTCTAGGTGCTCTGGGACAAAAGCAGTCCCCCTCTCAGCTTTGGAAAGCACTACAC
Organism: Podargus strigoides; assembly: GCA_028020825.1. Lineage (NCBI taxonomy): Eukaryota > Metazoa > Chordata > Aves > Caprimulgiformes > Podargidae > Podargus > Podargus strigoides. The sequence goes on along the minus strand of CM051637.1, from coordinate 14,307,008 downwards.
ACATTGGAGGGGGTCACTGCATACGCAGGGTGGTCATCAGCAGGAGAAGAAACAAACAGGCAAGTGCTTGGATACATCAAAGCACTTATAATGCATGCTAGAATGTATTTAAGAAGACCCATATTTAACAGTAGCAGCATGGACAGCCTGTATTCCAAGCAGATCAGAGTATAGAAAAGCAAGAGGCCAAAAAAGGTCATTAATATTTGTCACCAAAACATTGCATTCATGTCATTTTACAACTATTCTGAAAATTGAGCCATTTTACAGAATTCAGCAGTAAACGCAGAATACCAAGCTTCATCTTACCAGAGAGTTATCCTTGAAGAGGAGATTCTCAGGCTTGAGGTCTCTATGTGCAATGTTTAGTGAGTGGCAATGCTGCAAAGCCAAAGCTATCTGAAAAAGGGCACAATAAATCAACTACAATTACAGAACTCCTCCTTTAGCCCACACAGTTATCTTAGCTTTAAAAAGGACATTGTCAACAGAGCTTAGACTCCACAATTTTCACTCCACTTGAGTACAAGTTAAGCCAAGCCTGGCCATACTGCACAACAGAGCAGTAAAATGTGACGATCGGGAAATGAAACCCACCAAGCTGTTCACTTTGCATTTCACTCAAAGCAAACAGAAAATAAAAGCTAAGTTGCACTGGGCTTCCCAACCATTTTAGTTTGATTAACTCAGGGCATTATTACCCCCTCAGAAGTGAAACAGATCAAGACAGTGTCCTTTTATATGCTGTGCTAGGCCTACAAGGGCACTGCACTTGCTTGCACATTCTCCAGCAGTTACGTTCTGTTTAACAGCCAACAGTGAGTTCTTGCTTCAATATTTCAATTAATGTTTTATTGCATTTGTTACTGATTTAAGAGTCAACATTCAGGCAGTTTTATTCCATAATTCTTGATGTTGCTACCTGCAATTTACTCATTTCATCTTATATTACACAGAAACACATTACTTGATTGAACTTCTTAACACTCCTGTGGTTTAGAAACCTGTAGCCCAGCCATGAAAGCTCTACAGACCATACATTTGAAAGTGCAAGTCATTTAAAGAAAACCAAAGCATAAATACTTAAACAGCATTACTCAAACAAAAGTAAGGCAAAGCCACACAACCCTTATTTGGAAATATTCCTACTGGCTTCTGTAGGATCCTACCCAAACACAGTACTCTGGATGAAGTGCTGAGTCCTTAAAAGATCACAAATTATTGTGACAAGAGAATTGCAGTGTTAACTTAGTTCAGAAATAAATACAAACACATTCCCAAATAAAATGAGGTAGCTTTGTGACAAGGTTTTAACTACTCCTGGGTACAAGACCTGCAGTTCAAGACAGTGATGAAGAACCACTAAGATGAAAGAATAAAACTTCAGTGTTGCTTTCAAACTTCAATTTGTATCAACATTAAAGCAAGGAGTTACTTGGGACATGAATAACCCAAGCGTACATACAGTCAGAATTCAACTCAAAGTCTTGTCTTTTGGTATAGTTTCAGAATATTTTCCCAACATGTTAATCCTGGAGACTGCCCTGCATTGTCAAAGTCAAACAGCTCAAGGGACATGAAAATGAATAATTCTGTACTTCCAGTTAACTTCTTTGGTCAATGAAGCCAGAAAGGTAAAAGCACAATCACCATTTCATTAGAAACAAGTCAAAACACAAGACAGGAAAATAAGATGAAATGATTTGGCCTTCTTGTTTTTGCCTCAGCACCAAACATTATCTCCCCAGCTTAGGGGGAAGCACGTGCTCGGGATATGGATATACTCATAAAGTCATGTCAGTGCACATCAAATGCTGTAGCATCTTGTCTCACATTTTCTCTCCTTTACTCACTGCAGGGATCACTGGTGTGGGAGCAGGACATTCATTGATTAGTATCTCCAGTACAGTCTCTCACCTACAGTTCATAAATCTTTTGTCTGGAATGCCAACATAACCTCTGCAAGCAGCAAACGGAGGCAGCTCTGGCCCTCAGCTTCATGCTGTGGTGCCAATTCCCATGCAGAATTGCTCAGCCATTTCTACAGCAAGGTCCTTGTGCCTTGTGGTTCCTTACAGCAACCTGCTGGCCCTGTGCTGTGGCTCCCTAGGAAGGCTATCACAACATATTCCCTTTCCTGCAAACTCCCCAGTAATCCAAGCTTTCTGACTGGGCACCGAAAGTCATCCAACAGCTCGGAAGTGAAAGGCAACAAGTTCACCCCAGAACTGAGAGGAACTGCCACTGGGGATCCCCACGTTGAATCCTGTGGAGGCTTTTCTGCTTCATTATCCTGCCTGCTCTAGTAGGATATAAGCCAGTCACACCAGATGCACTGCTAAGCAAAAAAAAGAGCCTGATAGACACCAAAATCTAATAATAAATACTGTGCAGCCTATCAAACACAACATTCAAGAGTGAGTTGCCTAGAGAAATGGAGAGGGGAAAAATGACATCAGAACAAACAGCACAGAAAACATGCACTAGAGTGGTACATTCCCCTTGTTATCTTCCATAAAACCAAATATAGAACGCAGCTGGAAAACCACTGGCCCAGGACACGTGTATGTTGTTGTCTGCTACCCCATCCCAGAGGTGAGAGGAACACAAAGTCCGTGTCACGGCCAAGAGCGATTCCCAAACCAGAGCTCAGGAGGCACCGGGGTCTGGTGGGAGCCTGTGCACTGTTGGGTGTAAGACTTTTAGAACGACGACGAGGGATACAGCAGGAAGGTTGTGCAAGAAAAGAGCTCTCTTTGGTGAAGTTAGGAAAACCATTGCTAAGGACAGCAGAGACACCAGGGTCCCAACCCAGAAGAACTAGCCCACACCTTCAAATTCTTTGCTTCTAATAAAACTTTGGCATTGTCAGGTTATAACAAAGCAGGCAATGATCATCGGATCAGAACTGAGGATTATTTTAGCTTCCTTTTTTCCCACCCCTCCCACCCCAAGAAATTGTTAAATACTTTAGCCATTATCATTCATGGATTTGCTTATACATGGGTGTTAACTTGCCTGCTTTGTTACTTGGCTTGCTTGCTTCTCAGTAAAGTGCCGGTGCTGGCTGATTCTGTGAAATAGCTCTCCCCCTTCCATCATCTCCATTACAATAAGGAGCCGAGCCCTGTTCAAAAGCATTTCATTTTGTTATATTAAAAATAATCAAAAAATAACAGAGTTGCTAAGCTAATAATGCATACTTCACATCTACTGATGCAGGCCAAGAGAGACATGTACTTGCTTCTTCTACAGTTGTTCTAGCTATTTTGGTTCCGTAATTTTGCCTTTAAGCGTATAAGCTGCAGGATTTTCTGGCTCCCAGCACAATCTGACTCACTGATTGTCAACCAGGAATCTATGGTTTGCTCTTCACGTTGGGCTCCCACATCCAGCTGGAACAAACACCACGGACATGTCTACAGGGATGCATTCAGACAGATACACACAAGCTCCATCCGTGCCTTCCACCAGCACGCCAACTTGGACCTGGAAGCCATTTAGACACATCAACATACAACTCTGCCCTCAAAGGATATTACAGCAGGTAGAGTCTTGCATTAAACAGGCTGAACAGCTTCCAGGCTGGACCTGGCTCAGGACACAGCACACACCTGTCTGCACCCATCCTTGCAGACACTGCCTGGGTGCCTAAGAAGTTCATGGAAACTTAGAAGCAGAAGGTCAAGGAATTATCTTTAATGCTTTTGAGTCTGGATACCCTACTGAACCTCATTATTTTAATTTACAGTTTTATTGCCATAATTATGAAGGACAATGAATAAGAAGTGTGGAGATCAGGACACCTAGATCCTCAAGAAACTAACTTCTAGATCTTCTCGCCACACAGCCAAATCAGATACATCAGAACTCAGGTCTCAGCTCTTTAATTCTCCCAGCTCTGATTTTTTTTTTTTCCTCAACTAATATCCAATTAGAAGACAATGTTTTTATCCCAAGCAATATTAACGTATGAAAAATAAGTCTGCTTCATGTTTTGCTGCATTCATTTTAAGCAGGACAATGTATTGAGAGTTTATAGAGCAAAATCTAGTATTTTTACAAGCCATTGTCTCTTCCTTCCTCTCTTCCTGGCACTCAGTTTCCCAGTGGCTCTCAGGCATCACCATCACATAAAAGGATCTCACTTAAGATTCTAGGTAGTAACAAAAGCCGCAGCTCCAATCCTGCTTTAAGAGTGCTCTGAAAGCAGGAGGCTCACAGGTTACAATTCAACTCAAGCTACTGAAGCAGTATCAAAGCAGGACAGAAGCTAGAAGCTAATATACTCTCAGACAATGCAGGTATCACAGACTGAATCAATGAAAATCCTCAGAAATGTATTCAAAACCAGCAGTGAAGGATGCAAATTGATTTAAATATGCAAAGGTCTGGGCTTTGACAGGGGGAAAAGCAAGCATTGCTTAGCCTTAAGTATAAACATTGTATCTGGAACACCCTATAAATATTCATTTTGGTCCACTGTGATAAAAAAAAAAAAGCAAACTCCACTATACCTTGGCCTAAACATGGAAAGCAAGCTGTGGGAATGAATCACCCTATGTAATCTTACCTTGGGCTGGATTCATGTGGGAACTGCACACTGTTAGCATAAACTTCAATAATTTGAACAATATTTGGATGTGTTGCACACATCATGTGCAGACGTACCTTGAAGAGAAGGGAAGAAACGTTACTGTACGCAGGGACATGCACTTGGCCAGTTCTGCTCCTCTCTCTGCCCCCAAGACTACGGCACACGTGAGCCCGTGCGCTGCCAGCTGTCAGCAGCACCAGTCACACCCAGTTTAAAACTACCCAAAAATTAGGAAGTGCCTACAAGTGTTTATAGGAGTGACCAACAGCCGTTACACTGCTCGGACTGAGTAGGACAAAAAGATCATACAGAATCACAGAGTGGTAGGGTTGGAAGGGACCTCTGAAGATCACCCAGTCCAACCCCCCTGCTGGAGCAGGATCCCAGAGCAGATCCCACAGGAACATGTCCAGACAGGTTTAAATGTCTCCAGAGATGGAGACTCCACCACCTCTCTGGGCAGTGCCAGTGCTCTGTCACCCTCACAGTACAGAAGTGTTTCCTTATGTTAAGACTGAACCTCCTGTGTCCCAGTTTGTGCCCAGTGCCCCTTGTCCTGTCACTGGACACCACCAAGAAGAGTCTGGCCCCATCTTCCTCACACCCACCCTTAAGATATGGATAAGCATTGATGAGATCCCCCCTCAGCCTCCTCTCCTCCAAGCTAATTTGTTACAACAAAACCACCAATCTTTGATTTCTTTAGGAATTTAAAATAAATTGAAATCTAGAACTAGCTTTAAAGTAGCAACAGAGATATGATTGAGACTGAATAAAACCTGAAATTCCATCATCCAGCTTCTTTCATGGCCTGATGATCTAGCACTGACCACGCATGCAACCTCATCTCCTGTTCTGACTTTCTGAAACAGGCACCTAAGGAATCTTCCCCAGTTTAAAGCTACCTGGACTGCTACATCAAGTCAAGGCTTGATGCTCTTTGTAAAGAGATTATTTTCCCCTGGGAATTTTAAAGGAGAATTTACTCAGTAACAAGCAATGGAAGTTGCCCAAACCTTGAGGATTTAATTAATGCTCCTTTCACTTTCCTGACAACTGGGACTGCCCATCATTTTCACCTGACTGAGTCTGGCACCTCCTGCCAGTCACAGTAAGTCACAAACAGTATCAGTGACCTTACTGAGTTGCTCATACGTGGATAAACTTGTATCATTTCGAGCACAACTTGAAGCATTTTTGGCAGCTCTTAAGAGTAGTGACATCCAAGAGCGAGATGTATGGAAACAACATCAGTTCTAAACTATTCATGGTACATTACACGGGACTTATAGAGCTGCATTTTAAAGCAAGTGTTCTCCCTAAATCACACTTATTCCTATACAGCTAAAACAAGAGTCAGAAAGACCCCATTTCACCCACCACCTCATCCTCCAGAACCCAGCACAGCAAGGTTAGAGGATCAAACCCAAGGAATCCTGCACAGCAAGATCTGCAGAACACTCTTGTTTGTATTTTTTCTTTTTAACCATTGCAACAATTCACCAAAAAGGGCAAGACTTTGTGGTGTGGCAGAAGGCAGACAGTATAAACAGGAACTATACCTCATTTCTAGCTTTTGGACGATCAAGAAGAATTTTCAGAGCAAAGCGTTCTTGAGAGGATTTTTTCACGCAGACTCTGGTATTACAGTAATAAAATTATTCAGTCAGCAAGAATGATAAAGAGACACTTCAAGCAATTGATCTGTAGTTATGAGTTTGCTCTCCACGTGGGAATTCCCAGGAATGCCCACAATCTGGAATATACAGGGCACCTGGCACCACATCCCAGCTTGAAGGCCTCAGTTTTCAGCCTTCCACAACCACCTAACACCGAGTTATAGTTTCAGCAATGCAGGAAAAGTACTTCAGAGCAACGAGTAACTGCAGACAAGCAGAATGCACGCTAGACCTTCAGCCTGGAGAGATACTTGTGATGAAAAAACCTGAAGCGCACAGTGGCAGCCTGAATAGCTCCAATGGAGGGTGTCACGTGCAATAAATAAAGTGTTTCTGAATGGAAAGCCTTGTTTTAGCAAGGCCACCAACTGTGCCACGCACGTTTTTTCCTCTCTTTCCCCCATTTAACATGAACAATTGAACTGCGTCAGAGGGAAGGGCCCACATATTAACAGGCAGCTGAAAGAATAAAAAAAAAAGGGATATTTTAATAAAGATCAGAGGCAACACAGCAACAGAAAATGAATGAGGAGCAACCAATTGCCTGGACAAAGATAAATGGTGGCAGAAGACAATCACCCTGTGAGGCGCCCAGGAACACAGAGGGGCAGACATTTGTTTCCCAGCGCTCGTGCAAATTCCTGCTCCCAAAAGGGAGCGTTCTTGCTGAAAAGGGACCGTATGTTTTGCTTTACAGAAAGCCTCCAGGTCCTGCAAGGGTTCGAAATTCACGATGGGCGAGCCTGGTGTAAGATGCAGAGCTCGTGGCACTATCTGCTTTGGCCTCACATGATGATGGGAAAAAAATAGCTGGTAAAAATAGCGAAGGGGCACACGGTGCCGATGCCCCGAGCGGTGACACCGAAGACGGGAGCAGTGACCTTCGCACCGCGCTGACACGAGTATCCACAGGCCAAAGGTGTGGGAGCAGAATTTTCTGCTGTCACCATTTCACCACCAACTCCTGCATTGCTTCAGGAATACAGCAGTGAGCTGGGACACCACAGAGATGCGAGGAGAGCTTTTACTTCAAACACATCCCATAAAAGACAATACCTCGCTTGCACATCAGCTCCAACCCACACGAGCTGAGACATTTATTTGTTTATAGTCTTCCACGTACCACAGCACAATTAAAAGACATACTCACTGCTCCACAGCTATTGTCTTACCTAACAGGACCACTGATCCCAGCTCCCAGCTTCTGAGTCCAGTTAATGTTGTACTCCTCTAAAATGGAGGTTTCCTATTCAAGAAGGAGCAAGGGGAAGGGAAAGAGAGTAAAAAATAATAAATTACTACATCCCTTAGAAAAAAACCAGCTCAGCAGACGTGATTTGCAGGATACCTGAGCAGAGAAAGAGCCTGCTTTGGAGTTTAGCTTCACCTAGGAAAATTAAACATAAATACAAATGCTCACATAATAATACATCACAGTTTAAAAGTGTTTCTGTGCAGCTGAGGCTGCTCACCCTGGCATTTTGAAACAGGATTATTGAGAACAATAAATGGGATCTTGCACCTTTCAACCCCTGACTCTTAAATCCAGTTTCCTACCTAGAAATGATCGATCGTGATTGAACACAAAGGCCGATTTCAGCATTATTATGTATTTTTTGGCCACATGGTACAACGAAAAATGATTTTGCTGCTTTCTTAGGGTTTTCAAACCTTTGGAATCATTATACTGTAAATTAAACCCTGCATGACTAGTTTTAGCTTGTCTGATAATGAACCAGGCTCATGTTTATAATCCTTTTGTCCCAGTCCATACAAACAGGGTTTGGTTTTGTTATGACACAGCTCGGGTGCTATCATGCTTAAACATGTCACAAGGCAGGATGTCAGCGCAGCTCCGGCTCGCAGCGCTGCGCCGAACGCCGCTGCCATGTGCTGGGACACGGATGGTGACACCAACGGCAGCGCGGGGCTGAGCGGGGCAAACTCCACTCACCGAGTCACACACGCCATCAAACTCTGCCTTTGTTCTTTGATGAACGTTGCTACCGGTGTTCAGAAACACCTTTCAAAAGCCATGCTGATAAACTGCAAGGAAAGGAGCTGGTGACAAAAGCTCGGACCAGAGAAGCTTAAGCAAGCAGGTAAAACACTTCCCAAATGCACTGAAAGCAAATGGAAGAGTCCACTGCTTGCAAAGCAACTTTATTCTCATCAGATTTGCCCTTTCTGTTAACTGCCATTCAAAACATGCAGCATTTCAGGACTCACTCATGCTACAAACTACGAGAAAACTGAGAACGCTCATGCTCTGAACTAAGGGACTGACAATGGCAGTCCCTAGCGTGGCCTCTGCTGTGACAGTCATGGGCCAACACTGGCCAGGCTGGAGCTGGACCTCATGCCACATGGATTGAAAACAAAGCAAGGGAGGAAAGCTGATAGTTAAGGCAAGATTTGAAGGGATTAGAGAGTGAAAAAGAAAGATATGAAAGGAGAAATTGCCTTTTACCACAGCCTGGAGCTGGAATCATATAAATCATAAATGATTAGTGGGAAAGGTGCAAAGGAAAAAGTTCAAGTTAACTGGAGGCTTTGTGAAGGGTTTTAAAAGAAAAGGGAAAAAAAAGCAGAGTGGATCACATATGGTTTGTTGTTTTCAAGTAAAAGCACAGAGAAACTTTCTTATCAATTTAATTAACAGACGTTTCACTTCGGAGAAGCATATTAGGGAAAAGTTAATTGAATTTTCCTGATATTCAGATACAGAGAGCTGGAATGAAACCACAATTTTAGAAGAGCATTAATGAGCAGAGAAAGGGTTTCTCTGAACTGGGGAACACCTCCTCAGCACATGCTTTCGAGATCACGCTTAGTGTTTAAGCTGTGAAGCCAAACCACTGAAATGAAGAAGCAAACACCAAAGTCTGGAGCAAGAGCGTGATTAAGTGATAACAATTCTTTGTTATTTTTAATAGCACTTTGAAGTCTGCTGCTCCTGTTCCAAAAGCAAAGGACCTGCCTGCCCCAAAACTTACCTAACCCTTTCAACTGCACAGGTTGGTCTGAAAACAGATCCTGTCTCCACATACAAGCCCTGTCTTGATTAAAGAGTTTCTGCTACCTGCTGCCACCGCTGCGATGGCACAGAGACCGTTTGCTTCCTCTCAGCTGAGTGAGTGGAACGGAGGAGCTGATGAGGAATTGGAAAGCCTGTGATCTCTGAATCAAATGAAGCGAAAATAAGATCTGATCATTCTCAGCTCCTAAAGGACAAGTTCAACAACTTACAAATAAGTCCACTTTAAATAAAAAATAATTTCCTCATATTCTGCATATTGTTTTAAATAAAAAAGCTAGCATTTTTGTTTTCTGCATTTTTATTTGGATTCCAGTCTTCATTCCAAAGCAGCTTTACAACTTTAAAGTAAAAATGAATAATCCAGAAACACTATTCACCATTTCCTAATGCTACAAAATACAGTATGTGAGAACTTTGATGTCCATCCATAGACAGAATTGCTTACATCTCCTTATAGTTCATAAACAGGAACTCCAAATTTAGCCCCAAAACTGTGTAACTGCAACCCAGCATGGGTTCACAACATTCAAATGGTGTGAAATATGTAAATGTATGTACAGATATGTATATGTATGTAAATGTATATGTAAAATCTACAGATATATGTAAAGTGTACAGATAAAAACTACCCTGTGAAAATAACAAAATCTGTTTCAACTGGTAAGCCTAAATGCTTTGCCTCTTCGTTGAGATCCAGGTACTGTGGATGCAGGTGGCAGTATCCTGTACTTAGCTCCACATCTGGAGAATAAAATGCCTTACAGTAGCACTGCTGCAGAGCACTGAACTCACAGACTGGCTGATGGGTCAGCTGGAACTAATCTGCTGTGGCTGGGAACAGAGGAGGCAGAAGAGCGCCAGAGAGAGCGCTTTCAAAAAAAAAAAATCTGCAGTGGTGCAATTTCCTACTGTAAACCTTTTTGCTCCTACTATTAAAGGAACTTTAAACTTCCAATCACTCCTTAATTTCCATTTCCTTAATATGAAGTGTATTCAATTACAAAAAAAAGTTTCATCCAAACTTTAAGAGCTGAGCTCTCTTCACTAGCACAATTCCCTCTCAGCAAGCTCCGGGTACCTAAACCAACGGTGTGAGCATCCTCCCCTGCAGAGTCAGCAGTCTGGGATGCTAACAGCCTGGCAAAAGGCAGGACTGAGAGCTCTCCCAGCATGATCTCCAACAAGCTGCTTTCAGACAGGGTTAGGCATGCTCGGGGGAAAGCTCAGGTGCTTCTCCATTTCCACTCAACACCAGTGGGGAAAGGTTTGAAATAAGGTACTTTAATATTAATGCATACTCACTACAGTCAATTAAAAGTATACAGACTGCTGCTTGGACAAACTCCACGTATTCAACAAGTGAAATTCCAGCCTTTCAACTTTGGCCACTTTGCCTTAAACAGCGATCAGGATCTTGAATCACAGACCTTAAACCTGCAGCCACAGGTGAAAACCAATCAAACCTGAACAATAACCAAGTGTTTGAGAAGCAGAGAAATCAGCATAATATATAGAAGTACTTATGTTTTAGATACAGACAATGCCTATAACCCAAAAGACTTGCCCCGAATCTGTCCTCGGTGAGAACCCCTCCGAACAGAGAGGGGCAGGAGGCAGATACAGGACTGTGCCTACACTTACACAACCACTTCAGCTTTTTTTGGTCTGTTTTTATCCCCCAACAGCTCGGATGTAAATCTTTACCTTCACACAAAATACCACAGCAATACTTGAAAAAAAACTTCTTTTTGAAAGGTTTCTGGACAGCTACTTCACCTGCACCATGCCAAGACTGATAAAGAAGCAGGAAGAGACAGCGTACAATTTCAATACTTGGTCTCGTAGTTTAATTACAGTCAGGGTTGTCTGAACATGGTGCTTGGAGTTCCTTCTACTTCGGACTTTTTTAGTTCAAAAGGCAAAACCCGCATATTTTAAATCAATCCAGATTTCAACAACACAAGACCGTGCTGCTACTTCTCTTGCATGGATTTTTGCCCCCAATGAGCTTTATAAAGACAAATCCCACCGTGGCAGATAGCAGGGCTAAGGAAAGGTGACAAATGCCAACACACAGGGTCTTTTAGCCTACATCCATAAGGAATTCACTCATCTTACTAAAAAAGGCATCCAGAGTCTGTGACAGCAAATGCTTCACACAAGGTAAAGAGCCTGTAGGGAGTCTTTAAAGCATTGTTTTATTGTCACTTTATCTCAAAAGGGTTTCCCCCAGCTCCTCCAGGAAAGCCACTCAGCCAGGTCACAGAAGGATTCACCGGGAAACACGAAGCTCACACACTGATTCTCGCTGTAAAAAAAGAAACCCTGCATCTGTTCAGCTCCTCCACCACCACTCAGAACACAAACATCCCACACACCAGATTTGTTTTCATGACAGCATCCCAACAGGCACTCGGAGATGGACTGAGGCGACAGCACTGCCTCCGCAGCCGGGGACGGTGGGGAGGCAGAGACCCCAGCTCCTGGCCACCCCGGTTCTGCTCCCCGTGTCTCAACCCCAGTCCCCGTAAGAGGGGGACTGGGATCCGCCGGGCTTCAGGGCCCTGCCCGGGCTGCCCTCCTCCCCTGGCAAGGCAGGGGACGAGTGGGGACCGGTGGCGGGGAGACCCCGAGCGCCACTACCTCCTGCCTACCTTGATCATCTTGTCCATCTCGTGATCCTCCGACATCCTCCCGCGGGGCTACGGGCGCCTGGGGGGAGAGGGAGCCGCCGGCCTGTCCCCAGGGACAGCGGGGCTACGGGGGCCAAGGGCCAGCAATGCAGAAGGGAGGGAGGGAGGCAGCGGCGCGGCCGGCCCGGGGGCGCTGGGCCGCGCTAGGGAGCGGGCAGCCCCGGAGGAGCCTTTGTGACACCGCCGCACCGCCTCATCCCCGGCCAGGCGGGCCGAGGGGGGGCCGGGACCCCGCGCGGAGGCGGGGGAGCGCCGCGGGGAGGGCGCGGACGGGCCCAGAGCCGCCGCTCAGCCCGGGAGACGCCGCCGCCGAGGCGCCGCCGCCGCCCGCGCCGCCCGGGAGCCAGGCATTGCCGGCACCCTGAGCCGGGCACACCCGCCGGGCGGCGCACCCCGCCGCGGCACTACCGCCCCCGCCGCGCCCCGCACGGGAGGCCGGCCCACCCCCCCGCCTCCTCCCCGCTCCGACCGGGGAATTTTAGGAGCCTCCGCCACTGCGGTAGCACGGTTTACAGGCGGCCGCTGCCACCCCTAAAAGTGCGACATCTCCATCAAGGCCCCCACGGAGCCTTCGAGCCTCTGGGCGCCTTCTAATGACGTAACGACGCAGCGGGGCAATGACCCTCAAGGGGCGGGAGAGCCACGAGAGAGGGCGGGGCGGGGCGAAGTCTCGCGAGATCTCGGGGCGCGAGCGCTCTCCCGCCGTACTGAGGCGTCTGCTGGTCCCCTCAGGCGCCTCTCGCGTGCGCCTCGCACACCCACGCGGGAAGGGAGCGGCTCCCAGCGCCTCCCCGCACACTGCTTGAGGCACAGATCACCCTCATTCCCCCCGCCCGATCAGCTCTTCTGCTTGCCTGCTGGGCACCAGCCGTAGGGTTTCCTTTAAGGCAATGTGGGGAAAGCAGACAGCGCAGAAAATCAGCTAAAAGCCTAAGCTCCTGCTTAGCTCATTGACACAAACTCCTCCAACCAAAGTAGGGTTAACTGCACAACGAAGAATGTTTATTGTGAGCAGATACAATGAGAGGAGGTGGGAGCAACTGAGGACAAACTTTTACCTCACAGATTCCCACCCAGAAGCTGTTCTGGGTTACACAACTGTGCCTCAGGTCACCGAGAGATGTGTGTTAGGTGTAGAGGACAAGTATAGCGTTACCTGCGTAAGCCAACAAAGTAGTATAAAACCTGCAGACTAGAAAAGCATTTCAATGATTTCTTGGAAAAAAAGCATATTCAGGTACAGATGCAACAAGAGTACGCCCATGTAACGCATTAGTACTTGATTGACTGCATTTGGTATTTTAAAAAAAAAAAAGTTTTTTTAACAAAAGCTGCTTCAGGCACCTCCTAAAAAAAATATATCTAAACTCAGATATTTTCCACCAAACTTTTGTATGTTTTAAGAAGAGGTTTCCTTGCTTTGTATCTCATGAAGCTGCATAGGTGTTTCCGAACTCATGGAGAGGGTACTGTCCTTTAGGAGTTTTTCTGTGGAATTTTGATGGTCACCTAGGAAAACAAAAAAAGTCACAAGTTATATTCCTGGAGACAGCGTTCAGTTATATTCACTTATGAGCCGAGAGGTAGCAGCATCCCACAGAGAAGAACCAGAACCAGAGGCCAATATACCCCGGTCAGTGGTCTGGAGACCTCTCTGGAGGGCTTGGAGAGATGGGAAAGCTTTAAGGCTGGGTCACAGCATCTCTCCAGGGATGCTCTTTGAGAGGTGAGAGGAGGCATGCTTGTTTGTTCTCGCCTGGAGCTCCTGTGTCAAATCAGCCCCCTGACAATCATAAGCTGGAGGGTCTCAGCCATTAACACACTTCATTGTAGTGTAATTCCAGGGCCATGGGCTAACCACCTCTGCCCAAAGAGCTCTGTCACCCTTAGACACCCACAGCTGCAATCAGACAGCGTGACAGCCCTTCTGCCTCATCTTACAGGAAATTACCCAGCCTGTGGTGACAGAATTGCCTAACACCAGGAACCCTGGTGTCATGTGTGGATCCAAGAGCATATTGACTGAGGAGAGCGGCGTTTAGTACTGGTGGTCGCTGCTCAGATTCCCCCTCTTGAGAGACAAGCACCCACCATTCATCTATTCATACTTGCAGAAGCTTCCACTCAACAGCTATGCAATCCTAGCTCACGCTTTTCCTGTTCTCCACAAAATAAACTCACAGAGAAGTCCACACACTTCCATTCTTTACAATGGAAGAAACAGCTAAGAAACAGCTAAACAGTGCCAAGCTGTGCAGACAATTTGCAATCTCTTAGGTCACACATCCCTGTTTTCCTCAGCAGTATAAAATAAGACTAGTTTTCTGGTTAAAATACAGTTACAGGGAGTTGTGTTTGTGGTTACTTCGGAAGCGCAGCTCCAATTTTGTTTCAAACATTAGAAGGAAGAACTGCAGCTCTCAGGCCAGCCTGTACTAGCAGGTACAAATACAATCTGGAGCTACGGCAGAGTGTTGGGAAGTCCTTGGAAAGAGGGATACTCACATTTTTCACCTCTACATATGCCTCCAGACCGTATTCTCCCAGCTCTCGCCCATTCCCAGAAGCCTTGTAGCCACCAAACGGGGCTTGTGCACCAAACACGTCGTAGCAGTTTATCCTGAAATGGAAACCAAGAGTTGAGCACCTGCAGTTTCACAACTGCTTAATGTAAGAGCCCTTTCACAGCAAACGGACATCTCGGCTGTTTACAACAGAGGGATGGATTAATTTCTAGGCAGGATTTCCACATCTGTCAGTTCTCCCAGCTGACAGAATTAGTCAGTTCTGCTGGAACCTTATCCTCATCAACCAGGAAACAGAACATCAAGAAATTGATTCATATCTCTTGTTATCACAGGACCAAGCATCCAGCTCGCCACCCACACCTTCAGAGGACAGATACCAAACGCACCTACTTTTTCCCTCAGGACTATTCAAAAATAAATAAACAGTGAGATACTGGATCTCCAGAGCCTCTTGTGAAGAGTAAACTAGCAGCATACAAAGAAGCTGCCAGAAGTTTAGGGAGAAGGAAGTGTTGAAGCTCACCAAACTGTTCCAGCTCGCAGGCTCTGTGACACGTAGTTTGCTTTGTCAAGATCCTTTGTAAAGACTGCTGCTGCTAGGCCGTACTTGGAGTCATTTGCTCGCTCAATGACTTCCTCAATCGTTTTGAATTTCAGAATCTGCATGACCGGCCCAAATATCTGCAAAATCCAAACAGAGAATGTGAAAACCATAGAATCATGGAATGGTTTGGGTTGGAAGGGACCTCAAAGCTCATCTGGTTCCAACCCCCCTGCCATGGCAGGGACACCTCCCACCACACCAGGTTGCTCCAAGTCCCATCCAGCCTGGCCTGGAACACTGCCAGGGAGGGGGCAGCCACAACTTCCCTGGGCAACCTGTTCCAAATCTGTGTAAACTGATCACAGGGGAGGCTGTGGTTGGTGCTGGAGTTACGTATGTGTGGTAGAAGTCACAACAAATTCCAAGTATCACTTCCCATATTACAAAGTGCCCAGGATGTCATCTGTAGGGAAGTTTAATGTGGTAACTTTCTAAGCAGCATTGAGTTTCACAGTTTATGAATGTTCAGTTCTTGTAGACCCATGGGCTTTTTGCACCAGAGGGGGCAAAATGATGAAGAAGTGAGAAGCTGACAGACAGAAAGGCACTACAGGTCTCACCTCCTCTCGGGCAATCGTCATGTTGTCCTGCACATCGCCAAAGACAGTGGGCTGGATGAAGTAGCCTCTGTCCGCAGCGGGGTTGCCACCACACAGCAGTTTGGCTCCTTCACGCTTCCCAGTACTAATGTAACCGAGGATCTTCTTAAACTGCTCTTCATTGACCTAGGTGCCATGAGATTAAACAAGAGACTGAAGGATATCTCTCATTCTAATCTACTGGTGCACAGCGACTCAAGATTGGGACTGTTTCATGAGATAACAGTTCAGGACATTTCCTGCTCTTACCTGAGGCCCCTGTTCAGTTTTCAAGTCAAATGGGTTTCCAACCACCCTGGACTTGGCCTTCTCAACACTCCTCTCCACAAACTCACGATATATATCTTCCTGGACATACGTTCGGGATCCAGCACAACAGCACTGCCCTTGGTTGAAGAAGAGGGCAAAATGGGCTTGATCCACGGCCCAGTCCACTAAGATTGGGGAGAGGAGAGAAAACAAATAAGCAAACAGAACCAACTGGAGTCAGCAAGTGACTTCTTTGGAATGACTATCGTGCAGACTGCTGGGTTATCAGTGATACAAAGTCCTTTCAGTTGAGAGGGATTTTCCATGCTTAGGAAGGGCAGAAGTTAATTAGTTTAATTAATATGAGGGTCTATTAGAGAGCCCCAAACTAGAGGAAAAAATCTAATCTGAGGCAGATTACAGTTCTCATTTGAAATTATCAGCTATTAAGGACAAGTTATTTTAGATCTAGAAGCATTTCTTTCCTTACTGCTGTATAAAAGCATGTGCGTCGGTTCATCAACACCAAAAATGAGTCAATATGCAAGAGATGAGGGAACCAGAACTTCATAAGACTCGAAAAGAATGGTACATACTGAGAGAAAGAAAATGAAAACAAAAACAGGACAGAGAAGACTGAAGGAAGACACTGAAACAATCCTCATTTGTTGATAACTGAACTGGGAAAGAAGTGGGAGTGGAGAAGCGCTGATACACAAACACGGCAGTTACAGCAGGAGGCACAGACACTTCCCAGGGTGACAACAGCCAGGTGGTGTCAGAGCTGGAGTCTCACACACACAGGGGAGGTTTCTCTTCCCCTCCAGCTCTGCCTGCAGAAAGCCCATCTGCAAGGTCCAGATTAAATATTACGCTAGCGGGTGCTTACTGTCTGCATCAGACATGATTATATTTGGACTCTTTCCTCCAAGCTCCAGCGTCACCCTCTTTAGGTTACTCTCTGCTGCAGCCTTCTGGATCAGATGCCCAACCTGCATCGTGAGAAGAACAGGTATTAGGAGGGAACTCCCACATACACCAACCCCTGGCAGGGCTCCTGGTTTCAGATCTCAGTCGGCACCTTAATAATAATCCCTTCATTTAAAGGGAACAACTAAAGTCTGCCTAGGTTTTCACCTCTACTAAGAAGCAGCTCAAGGGAAACCATAGGAAGTATTCTAAAGAAGGCACCTAAAAAATGTCCTGTGTAAAGTAAAAATGAATGTCACACTGAAGTCAGCTGTATTTTTTAAAAAGAAGTGTAGAAGGCAAAGCACCGCCAGTATTTTGTTCAGAAAAGATATTACAGCAGTGAGATATTCTCTGTATCCCAAGGTTAAGGTACTCCCTTACCTCCGTGGAGCCGGTGAAGGCCACTTTATCTACGTCCATGTGGGAAGAGATGGCAGCCCCTGCAGTGGGCCCATAGCCAGGGACGATGTTCACCACGCCTGGTGGGAATCCAGCCTGCCGGGTCACAACGGGAGAGCACAACGTTATTCCTTTTACAAAATCAAATGCTCAGATACCCCAGACAATCCAGCCTTTCTTTGGATCAAACAGCCCTTCTCTGTCCCTGTCACATGCATCACACCCCACTCCGGCAGCGACAGCCAGGCAGCGGATGGAAACCCAGCCTGTTCGCTCACCTCTTTGATCAGAGCAGCCACGTAGAGAGCACTCAGGGGGGTTTGCTCTGCCACTTTCATCACAACCACGTTCCCAGTAGCCAGGGCAGGCCCCAGTTTCCATGCTTGCATCAACAACGGGAAATTCCACTGAAAAACAAGGAGATGTCTGCTGGTCTGAACTTGAAAGTTTCAGATTAATCAGTAAGGAACCACTGGGCTTCATTCAGTCTTTGAGCCTTCCCTAGCTGCAATTCAAGGTTTGGCTCCTTTTCAAGCATTGCCTTCTGCTTGGCCAGGAAAACTGTACTCTAAAGTGTGAGGTCTCTCAGTACCACTGCAAAAACCCCACATTTTTGGGGAATTAATCTTTACTGTCAGCTTAGCCATTAAACGTTCTTTTGAGGGGTTTTGAAATAAAGTCTTTTTGTAATGACAGAGCAGCACACACAGACCAGTGGGGCCTTTACCTCCAGTTCTTGCTCAATGCAAATATCAAAACCACTCCAATTCACTGCATAACAATCAGAATCTGGCTGCTCCTACAGAGGAGTAACACTACCCACAGATCACTGTGTAAACATGGCTTTGGTGCTGGCAAACCACCACGCTTGCTACCAGCTACAGAAATACAATCAGGTGCATAAAGCTGAATTTTGCACCCTAGCTCTCTACTTCCTCATCACACACAAGTGTGGTTTTAATGTTAGGTAGTAGCTTAAACTTAATTGTGGTCCTGAGCCAGATAACTCCTATAAAGGAGTTTAAATTATTTTTTTTTGCCAGCAGGTACAAAGTAAATCATACTCAGAGCCCACCACAAGAAGAAGTAGTTCTGTCAGAGCAAAGTAACAGCCCTCCCAGCTGGTGCAAGCAGAACTTTCTTTGCCACTGGAGGAAGCAGTGGCTAGCAACACATAATAACTTGCATTTTAAGACAACTCTTCACGGTACCTCTGAACTCCTGAAACACTGCAGGAACTCCTGATACATTTTACTCACTGGGATTATCTGTCCACAAACTCCCACCGGCTCATGTCTTGTGTAACAGAAGAAGTCTCCGTCTAACGGGATGGTTTTGCCATGGAATTTATCCGACCAGCCTGCAAAATATCTGGCAACAATAATGTTTTGGTCAGTGAGTTTAAAATAACAAGCCTCCTGTCAACACAAGATAAGAGACACTTCCTCCAGCTATTTGTTTTCCTCCTTTCTTCAGTCACTGCAGAAAACACATACCAATACAAATACTTCCCAAACAGATGGTTTGAAGAATGGACAGTAAATACAAACATTTGTCTCTCCTGCCTTTGCCAGCACTTTGCTTAATATACATTCTGTCATTCCTGTGCTGTAACACAGATTACCTCCATTAGCATCAGTACCGTATATAGCAAGAGAGAAACATATATGTAACAACAATCCTTTGGAAAGTCAGAGGATTTACAGCCTCATTCTTCATGAAAAATAAAAATAGAGGAAAACAGGGTGTATGATACACTGGTGGAATGAAACCATCCAGCCCTGTCACCACCACACTTAAATCAGAGGCATCTGGTGTCTGCAGGAGCAGAGGTTCAGCTACCCCAGGCCGGCTGAGCACAGGCACGGAGCAGGAAGACTCACTGTGCTGTCACTGCAGCCTCCTTGCCTACCTGAGACATTTGACTGCCATGTCCAAATCGACCAGGTAGGAGATGGCGTAGGGTTTGCCGTTATCCAGAGTCTCCAGCGCCTACAAAAGACAGTGAGATTGCCTGACGAGCGAGGTGGCGGAGCTCACGTGTATAGACTTAGACTCGATTCTCAGTTTGCGATGCAGATCAGTTCGGCACGTCAGCCTTTTTGCTTTCAGCCTCCCAAAACTACTTCCCCCTCCTTTGCAGCGCACTCTCACAGTTTCAGCTGTGGCTAAAATCCCCATCACACTCATTTCTGCCCCCCTCTCCCCGAAGTCAGGGGTCGCAGCAGAGAGCTCAGCCACAGAGCGCGATACACACCGCCAGGTAGGCCCGGTCCCTCTCCATCAGGTCAGCAAGACGATTCAGCAGCTTCCCCCGATGAGAAGCATCCATCCTCCTCCAAGGCGAGCCCAGCTGGAAAGCTGCCTTGGCTGCCTTAACGGCCTTGTCCACATCTGCCTGCAGAGGAGTCCAGGCAAGAGGATGAGAAAGGAGTAACCAGCTCCCACTCACTCCCTCAAAATACAGCTGGAGCCCTCCCCATTCCCCAGGAGAAAGCTGCTAATGCCACCTTTTTGAGGGAAAGAACTTGCAGCCTTATCAGTCCCAGGGCAGGGGAGCATCGACCCAGGCAGCGCTGCACAGCAGCTCAGCCTCGGCACAAGGGCTGCTGCTGGTCTGGCTGCAGCTCTTCTCACCCAGTCTGCATCCGTGGGGAAGAGGGAGCAGAAGTGGCACTTACACTCTCCTATTTCAGCTGTGCAGACTGCAAATATTGTCAAGTTCTTTCTGCAGCGTCATCTGCTGGGTTCATATTTTTGCCCCAGAACAAGGCATGGAAAAAGCTCCAGAAGTGTGCTTTTGACACTCTGTCAGGATTTGATTTCACTAGCACACAGTCTAAAGGATTTTTTTCCTTGATCAAGTATCTCTAATCCATCATTTTGTCCTGCCTGGGATATTAGCTGGTTTTCAGTTGGTTCTCTGTTCTGGCTTGCTGTAATGGTCCTGCCAGAACAAGCCAGTCTACATGGGCAAGCAAACAACAAAGGGTTTCCCTCACTCACTCCTCCTTTGGGGAATACAACAAGTTTCCAGACTGTAGGAAAAACTCAAAATAGCTGGGAAACACCACCTCAGCTCTGCCACAGACTCCCAGGAGGGCCCTGCATAAAGACATGGGATGATTATGTGACTCTGTTCCCCACCATCTTTCTCTGTTTGATTTCCCAGTGCTGGGGATGCTCTCCCACTGCATGTGTACAGCAGAAAGGGGCTGTTCAGGTGAATCCTCACCTTTTGTCTCCTCTGCCACCGCAACACTGGGTCACACTGTCAGCACAGCACCCACGGGACCGCAAAGGTGTCTGCCTTCATCCCTGCCTGCCCCAGCCACCTCCGCCCAGACTGCTCCCCAGCCTCCCAGCTCAGGCTCCACTGCACACCACATCTCTTCCTCTCTGCCCTTTCCAGTCCCAGCTTGCCACTGGTAAGAGGCAAAGCCAGAGGGTTTTTGTTGAAAGCAGTAATCAGGGAAGAACACAAGCAGCACTCGATGTGGTATTTATATAGCTCAGACCTACTGCAAACACGACACTCGCAGAGCTGCCTCGGGTAGAGATGAGTTAGTGTCTTCCTCTGCAAACCCTGTTCACACGGAGAGCAAACCAATCTCATCAAGAGAACACTTACCTTATCGCCCTCAGCAACCTGGCAGATAACATCTCCTGTGGCTGGATTGACAGTGGGGAAGGTTTTCTTACTGACTGCATCATGCCACTCATTATTTATGAAAATCTGTAATGAAACAAGCAAAGCGGTGTTAAACCTTAGAGCCAGGCCGAGGGGAAATGCTAAGAACTTTACTTCTTTGATGATATCTTAAAAAGCTGTTTAATTAAAAGGGACTCAACTTGTGTGGGCTCCAAAACTGCACCAATATGGAGATATTTTAGCTTAAAAGTACACAAAAAAAAGACACAGCCTCAAGTTAATCAAAGGAATCCACATCTCCGCAAACAGCACGTGAAGTGGAAGCGGTTCCCATCTCAGTGGGTCCCTGCAAGACCTGGAAGCGTGGCTGGAGCTGCACGGGGACACTCAGGAGACTGAGTGGTGGGAAGATGCTTCAGGCACAGATGACAGAGCTGATTTTGTACACGGCACTAGAGCTTTTGGCAGCATTTCCCCGATGAGCTGATTTTAGGTTCCCCATGTACTGTTCTGAAACAGAACCAGGCGCCAACGGCAGCTTTCCACCAACTCTTTCTCTCTCAGGAAGGGTGAATTGGTTTATTCAGGTCCATGACAGAGAGTGCCAGTGCAAAGTTCATGGTGCTCACCAAGAACTCGCCAATCACTCGGCCAACCACTGCTGGGAAGGAGCAGCCGGGTGCCTTGGGAGAGCCCTCCACCAGCTGCGGGCACGGGGCACGGGCTCTCGCCTACACAGGGCACCAGCACCGAGCAGGCACCTTCCCCTCCCTCGGCACAGCGTTCTCCTTAGGCTGGCGCACCCACGGCAGCGGTTAATTGAAACAATAAATTGGGATCAGTCCTGACCGCAGCGGGACACACGCCTTGTGCACCCAGGGCCGCTTTTCCCACGAGGATTTCCTGCGGGGCCAGGCGCTGGGCCCCAGTGTCCGGCTGCCGGCTCAGTGTTAATCGGGGTGTCCCCAGCCCCGCACCGGCCTCGCACCCCGCCACCCCAGCCCCTCCGCGCCACGGCCGCACCGGGGAGCCTCGGGATCCCCCGGCCCCGCCGGCCCCGGCCCCTGGCACGGCCCTACCTTGTTATAGGCGATGTCGGGGCGCGGGTTGGGTGCGGGGATGGGGGATGCGGCGGCCGAGAAGGGCGCTCCGAGCCGGGCCGGGCCGCGGCAGAGCCGGGAGGCGACAGCCACTGCCCGCAACATGCTGCGCTGAGCTCCGCTGGGCCGGGCCGGGCGGCGGGGGCGGACCCCGCTCCTCCGGGGCGGCCCCGCTCCGCCCCCGCTCCGCTCCGCCCGCTTCGCAACGGGTGCGCACGGGTGGGAGCGGCGGGGCTCGGTCCGGCGGGGCTCGGCTTGGTCCTGTCCGCATCAGCACGGCCTGAGTGGAACCGGCTTGGCCCGGCTCGGGTCGGATAAATCGGCTCGGTTCAGCTGGGTTCGGGCAGCGCAGCTGGGATCAGCTCGGCTGAGCTGCGCCCTGTTTGGGGCAGCTTGGAACGGGTCAGTTCATCACCATTTGGGCTGGTTCAGCTCAGCTCAGTTCAGATCACATTGGCACGGCTTGGTTTGGTGCCTCATCGGTGTCCAGCACCAGCACTGACTGTCCTTGTCCCTGTCTCTGTCCCTGTCCGTGCCCAGGGAACTTTGTGCAGGCAACAAGGCGAAAGGCAGAGGCAAACCAGAAAGAGCTCTGTTGTGTGGGTTGGCTTTGTGGGGCAGGTGTTGTGATGAGGTTGGGGAGCCCGGGTTACCTGGGACACCCCGCCGTTAGCATGTGCACAGCAAGCAAAATTAAAAACCCTACTGTGTGTAGGGGAAGTGGAACAAACCCAGCACAGTACAGCACAATGGAACATTACTCGGTGCGTGCAAGTGAGAGGCTTTGTGAAATTACTCCCAACAATGGCTAAAGGCCTTTTCTGCTTGTTTGCTTAAGATGCCTTGTGCAACTTCAGTGTGCCTAAGTGCAGAGTCACGTGCAGGGAACAGAGCTGTTCTCAGGTTATCACCACCATCACTAAGGAAGCCACAGACCAACATTACAAAGAGTTTTTAACCTCTGAGATAAACCTGTGGTAATTACCCAGTATCTGAGAGCACCTCTTTGGCTCCTTTAGAGAGAGGTCTGTGAAGGGTAACTGGGGCTGGATGCCTCTAGTTTATTAAAGGGAACAGAAAAATTGTAAATATGTCAATTAAAAAATAGTTTAACCCGCTGGAGTGGAAAACCAAGGCCACTGAAAGCCTTGGTGGCAGCACGGTGGTAGTTCCTGCATCTGCAGGTCTCCAGGGATTTCACTCCCCAGGGCAATATCAGCCCCGTTTCGCAGGGAGGACCCACAAAGCCCAAAGCGAGTGCCCGAGGTTATCCAGCGGGACGCAGATTAGGCTGCGTGTTCCCTAGATCAGCTGAAAAGAAATCCTCTTGTGCTGGATCTCAGCCTCTCTTGTCCTTGGCTGCTCATATCCCCTGGAGGGTGACTGATTCCCCTTTGTACCCCAGACACTCCTGGGCAGCCCTTTGGGAGGTGGCACTCATGAGGACCTCTCATTCCAACATGTTCTCCCTCCTATTGTAGACCTTCATGCCTTAAACCACTTTTGGGAAGTGCCAGAAAGACCTGTTTGACCTGGAGAGATGTGCCTGTGTGCTGTGTCTGCCAGAGGGCCCCGGTCAGGCTGTGTATCCACAGGGCACATCTCAGGGCTGACCTCCAGCCAAGCCTTGCCCGGGGCTAAGCTCCCATGTGCCGTCCTGTGTGTCTTCTGCTGATACCTGGATGGGCAACTG
The DNA here is from genome assembly GCA_028020825.1 of Podargus strigoides. Classification (NCBI taxonomy): domain Eukaryota; kingdom Metazoa; phylum Chordata; class Aves; order Caprimulgiformes; family Podargidae; genus Podargus; species Podargus strigoides. Next base: position 14,283,203 of record CM051637.1, on the reverse strand, counting down.
ATGACATTACCCCTGTGTTAATGCTTCTGCTCCTCTTGAGCAGGACCCTTCTCTTCCCTGGGGTTTAGCAGACAGCACTAAAACCACATGCAATGGAAGAACCACCTTCATGGCAGACTCAGCTCTCAGCCTCAGACTCTCAGCTCTGCTGGCATTGAGCCTGTCTGAAAGATGAGATGATGGGAGGTGTAAAGGCCAGGTGCCTGCTAGGAAAACATCCCAGCTGCCTGGGCTGGGCAGATACAGGCTCAGATATGGGCTCCCTCCCCCTTCCACAGCAGGGCCAAGTGCCTGGGGCTGAGGTAGAATTTCACCCTGGAGCCTGGGAGAAACCAAAGCTCAGGTTACCAGGCTTCCCCCCAGCCCTACTGTCCTGGTGCTGCCCCAGGGCTCCTCCACAGCACCCCTTGTGCCCGTGAGAGCAGGGATGTGGTGGTGACCCTGGGCAGATGGATGTGACCTTGTGAAAGTGGGCTGGGAGGCTGCGCTCGCACTGAAGAAGCTGGAGAATTCACAGAAGTATGCCCACCACTTTAATATTGAATTAATACACAAAAATAGCCCAGGAATGACCATGATTGTTGTCACAGTTCTCTCCTTGCTGCTGGCCTCTGTGAGGCACTGAAAGCCCTGATTGATCCAGTCTGCATCCTCTGTGGTCCCCAAAGTAACCCAGAGAGATCCACTGCAGTCATTGGGACCCTGCAGTCCTCCCAGTTCCTCCCAGCTCCAGAGGCCAGGAACTGCTGGAGCCTCGCCTTAGGCCAGAGTCCTCAAGGACCCGATTCAGATCCCCCCACCACTGACTGGAGTCCTTCTAGAGTCTGCAGGTAGCTGGAGGTGTTGTGCTGAAGGAGGAGAGACACTCTGCTCCATTCTCTTTATTCCCCAAACCAACTCTTGCACCCCACATGCTCATTTCTGACCAACTCTTCCCGCTGCAGGGCCGGTATCGACTGCCTGCAGCCTCATGATCCAGGGGTGGATTTTGCCCCACACCTATTAAGCCTGGTGATAAAGGCACTGAGCCCAGGTACAAGATAACACCACTGAAATTCAGAAGCTCCCAGGCTGCTGTTAGCACCACCCATGCCAGAGTGACTGGTTTAGTCTCACATCCCCGCTCCCCAGCGCTGCGGGCAGTGGCTCAGCTCTGGTTTGGAGAGCGCTGTGACCCACGCAGGACCCTCAGCCAGACATGGAGCTCAGGTCCCAGTGAAGCACCAGGCTGGGGTCTGTGCTGCTGAGATGCTCTGCTCCAGAAACCTGTGTGAGAGTGAGAGCAAAGCCCAGGCAGGACAAGTAAGGGGCTGCGAGACCAGGGAAGGACAGCAGCAAATGCCCCAGCCCCTTCCAAACACCCTGGGGAATGCAGTGCTGGGGAAATGTCCTCACTTGGGATCCCACAGCAGACAGGACAAATCTCCCCTGGTGCTCACAGCCCCCCAATTGCAACACCTCATTCCTGGTGTGGAGGAGGCCCCTGAAGGGAGGTGCCCCTGTGCTGATTTGGGCCAGAGAAGGGTCAGATGTCTGGTGCATGTATCTGCTCACCTGGCTGTCCTGATCCATGGCCAACACAGTTGTCGTCAGAGCTGCTGCTTTGGTCCTGGCCCTCTCTGTCTAGGGGAAGATGACAAGACACATTATATCCTCCTGTCTCCCCCTACCCTGGTGCTGGCCCCCTCCGACAGCCAGTCCTGGCTCCCTCCCAGGCACGATGCTGGGAATGCAGCTGTGTGCCCAGTGCTTTGGCTGGACACGCTCATTCTCACACTGAAAGAGAAACTGAGCTTTGCTCTGCTCCTCTGGAGAGGATCCCTCCGGAGACCTGTGGGGACCAGCAGCCTTTGGGACCAGTGTGCAAAGCCTGCTGGCTCCCCGTGCAGGACGTGGCAGGATCAGCCCAGATGCTGCACTGTTCAGCAAGAGCACCTCAGCCAAGGGCATCTCACTGCCAAGCTCGCTGGGATGAACCTCCACGCTGGCAGTGCCAGCTGGCATGAAGCAGGCTTGCCCTTTCCCTTGGCCCTTGCCCAGCTTATGAGCACCGTGACAGTCCCAGGCCAGGACTATTTTGCTGCTTAACACTCCACTGCATTATTGTTCTGCTGCGGGCAGCAAGACTCCTCCCCTGGCTTTCACAACACGCTTCCACAGCAGATGTTGGCCGTGTAGGGACAATGCCAAGGGACAAAGCAGTGGGATGGATGGGGAGATGGCAGGGATGGAGAGCTCTCTGCTCCCCCAGACAAGGAGCAGTGTCTCTACCACAAGCCCAAGGCATGGAGTAGAGAGAGCGTGGCAGTCCTGATGTTTGGGGAGTTGGTGACTCTCCCAGCTCTCCAGGTGAGCATTTGGAATAAGGGCGAGGAGATCTGCTTGTCTCAGCACTTTCAAATTCTTCAGAGCTGCTGCTTCCCCTCCTTTTCCTCCTTCGCAGGGGATCAGCTGCTGCACACCCTGAACTGCTGGGTTTGCTGGTTTCTGCCAGAGCACAAGGAAATGCTTCTGAAGGGCTGAACGACAGATGGGATTTTTATTTTTTGGCAGCTAAAAGGCAGTTAAGTAACCCACTGGAGGCTGATAATATCCCTAGAATACATTAAGAACATAACCTTGGTAGCAAGCCAAGGATAGGGATGTTTGCTTTCATGACACACTCTGTGAATGATTACTTATCACACCACTCCCACTAAATCTGTTTGCAATACCAGCCAGCCCAGAGCCATGGGCACACTGAGCCGCACCGTGGCCACCAGCAGCACTGGGAAGCAGAAGCAGAGAAAAAACAGTTTGCAGAGGCCGAGCAGGGGACCTGGGTGTCCTCATACCTGCGCATTGACCTGGCCTCGAGAGCTGATGCTGCTCCCATCTCTGCCACTGACCCACCACATGAGCACGGGCACATTACTTTGGTAGCTGGTTTCTGCTTCCTCACCACCATACCAGGAATGACTGATGTCTCTCCATTTTGAGGGTTCAGGGCAGCAGCAGCACCTGCTCTGCACAGGAGAGCCCAGGATGGTGGCAAGGCCAAAGTCCAAGTGGCATCCCAGAGCCTGCACTGCCGATAACACTCGGCTTGTCACTGGGCAGGCGACTGTTTGCTGACAGGGAGGTCTGCAGAGACAGCCCCTGCCAGGGGGAGCAGGATAAGAGAGCACAAAGGAGGAAATAAAGCTGTGGAGGTACAAACAGCTCCCTGCCCTACCTGAGGGACCTCCCAAAGAGACACCGAGATGGACTCCTACAGAGAATTCACTAAGCCTTTCCCATGCAGAGGCAGCAGAGAGGCTCCAGAGCACTGCTGGAGCTGGAGGAGAGAAATGAGCAAGTGCTGGACTGTCAGGTGCTGAAGAGCCTGAGCCCAGCCAAGCTCTGGGGACTCCATCAACGCTGGTGGCAGGAGCTTGGTGGAGCAACACCAGTGATTACAGCTGGTCTAAGGTTAATCTGCTCATCCTGGAAGGGAGTGCCAGCTTCTGAAATTGCTGTTTCCCAGAATTTGAACTCTGTTACCCGAATGCAGCCAGAAATGGGAACCCAGCTCTCTTTCCCCAAGCCATTGCACTCAAGGAGTGCCAAGTGTCTGATGTGATCAGGAAAGCAAGGGCACTCAGAGGCATGCCGCAGTCCTACACCCTGGTGTAGATGCAGCAAAGCAAAGCTACTTGAGGGAGGAAGATGTCTCACCTTCAGCTCTAGAAGAGGACGTGGAGTCCTTCTGGGCTGGGAAATCAGAAACCTCCACTGGACACCCATGATCTTTTCCAGTTTGCAGCAAAGACCCTGGGTTATCCCCAGCAGGCTGGTGGGGGGAGTGACCAGGAGGACTTTGGACACAGGAGCTGCCCCAGGATGTGGCCAGGTACCATAGCTCCTGCTGAGGAACGGCCCTTGCCTGGCCCAGGTACTGTAATGCCGTGCGAGAGGCTTTGTCGTGGGGAGGCTGTCAAACACACGGAATCCTTCTTTTGTAGCGAACTCCCAAGCCAGGTCGGCCACAAACTCCACATTCTCCAGGCTGCTTTCACCTGGGGCTGGCCTCCCTGTGGACAAGAGTAGAATAGGACACCTTTGAAAGAGTGCTGTGTTATATTGTCACGTCCCAAACAGCGCCATGTGCCCTTGTCTGGGCCAGCCCAGCAGGACTTGGGAGACTCCTCCCTAAGAAATACAAAACTAACATCTTGTTTCTCTCTGATAAAGACTCCCAGGCCAGACCTGATGTGTGCAGATAAACAGAGTTCACACCACTGCCCTGTTTTCCAGTCTCTTTTCTAAGGTGGTGCTTAGTTTGAAGGTCTGAGAGCTCCACCTGTAGGACATGGCTCTGAGCTCTGAACTCTGGCCTCTGCTCAGTTAAAAGAGAAAGAAAAGCTCCCGTGAAAGAAAAGTGACCACACAGCAACCTCCAATCAGCACAAACAGGAACAATCCAGACCGTGCATCCAGCAAAAAGCAGCTGCTGGGGAAATGCCTTGTGTGTGCTCCCCTTTGGCCTTTCTTTCGTTTGTTTGCAGACACATCCTGACTACAGAACACAGGGAGGGAGCTCTGTGCTTTACAGGACACTCTATTCGCATCCCACATGTCTACACACAGCAATAACTCACTGCACGATTACCCCCAGGTCACTCATCTCCAAACACACAGGTGAAACAAGATCTCTCATTCTGAACCCTTATTTCCCAAAGGAATGCTATGCTGAAAGCTCAAGACTGACAGACATCCCACATTTTGCTTTACCACCTGGAGCTCTCAGGATGCACAGCCAGGAGTGCCCGACCCCTGCAGCACACGCTGCTAGTCTGACCTCCCCCAGTCTGTGCTCTGGCTGGAGACCTGTGCAGAACAGGGCCAGAGGGGCTGGGTTCCTCACCTGCCAGAGAGCGCTTGTGGAGTCCCTGCAGCATTGCAGCCAGTCGGAAAAAGGCAAAGGCCATGTAGAAATTCCAGTTCTCGGGGCGTTCCACTCCCATGTGGTCACAGTACATCTGGGAATACTCCTCTGCTGTGGGGATTCCCAGGTGCCCCAAGTCACACTTCCTCAAGCCTGGAAGACATGAAGAGGCAGCAGTGAAGCAGCAGACAGTGAGGAGCTCAGGGATGCTTTCTAGGGATGCTGTGAGGCCTGTGGCAGAGCCATGCAGCTGTGGAGTGGCAGAGACAGAGACACCTGCACCCATCCAACACCTGCACTGCTGCCATGCTGTTTCCAGACATAACAATGGGGTTTGGCACCAACCCACGTAGGTGAAATGCATATGGGGCAGTTTTCCTCACTGGGGTGAAAGCAGTGACTGACGGATCTTCCTCCTAAACGATGATTTTCCTCTCTCTTTACCCCATATTGTTCTTTTTAACAAGTGTATAACTTTGTGGACAAACCCCTTCTGGGCTGACCTGGCTCACAGCTTTCCCACCCAAAAGAGTTCCCCAACTGTCAGCTGAGCTCTCTGGGCAGGAGCTAATCTGTTTCTGAACTCCAGTTCCTCTCTCTGTGTGTCAAACATGACTTTGCCCCTCTCTGTACCTCTCTGTGCATTAAAGTGAGGTGGCAGGAAGAAGGCCATACAGTTATTCGCCAAATCAGAGATGGGATCTCCTAGAGTTGAAAGCTTCCAGCCAAGGACAGCAAGGACTTCTGGCCTGTCTGGATGAAAGACCAGGTTGTCCATCCTGTATCAGAGGGAAAAAAAGATCAGAAAAGTCTCAAGAGGGGGAAAAAAACCCAGTGCTCAGCAGCAGCAGGTGCTTTCCAGTGCTATTCGCTCTGTACAAAAACTGCTGAGTCCTTTGGGAGGCTGCGCAAGGATTAATTTCTGCAAGCATAGGTCAGGGAGGATGGAGATTACTCAATAGTGAACTCCCTGATTAATGATAAACTGAACTGTGCTTTGAAGAATGAAACCGAGTTACTCAGGACCTCAGATCATTAACAAATGTTACAGGACAGGCTAGCCAAAAAACTGAAGCAGGCAAGTCACTGTCCAGGGGGATCTTCTGGTCATTTCACAGGCACACAGTAACTCCAGGCCCTGCTCTGTCATGTGCTGTAAATTATGCTTAGTGCAGCCTTCACCAGTTTGAGCCCCAGGAGAGGGCAGCAGCCTACTGAGGAGGAAATGGGGATGGCAGCCATCCTGCCAGGGCCCAGAGAACTCACCAGCTTCCAGTCACACAGGACCTGTGTGCCCTAAACCTTGTGGGAAGGAGCCTTGGCCCAGAATTGGCACACGCCTACGCTGCAGCCTCACATCCCTGGCAGCCAGGGTCTGACAGTGCAGAATTAGCTCTCAGCATCCCTCACCTCTGTCCCCTGGCTGTTGCTACACCCTCTCTCCCTCTCTGCTGCCTGGGATGTGCCCCAGGGCAGTGCTGTCAGCCAGGCAGTACCTGAAATCACCATGCACGACTGTCGTCTTCTGAGATACAGGAAAATGCAGAGGCAGCCACTGGATGAGTCTCTCCATGGCTGGGATAACATGTGTTTCCATAGCTCGATACTGCTTTGTCCAGGTCTCAACTTGCCACTGAATGTAATTACCTGTAAAAGGGGAGCAAAGGCTCTCAGGGACAGGCACAAAGAGGCTTCAAAAGAGATGCATAAAAGGTACATGCAGAAAAAGGCAAAGAGCCAAGCAGATCTCAGCACCCTCTGATAAGCTCCAAGAGTTTAATTGTGATGTCCAGGGGTCTCATACATTCTTAACTAGCATTGGATTTGATATCCTGGTGGAAATATCAGATCCTGGACAAAAACATAACTTCTCCACCAGTTCCGAGAAGCCGAGGTAGCCCTGGAGAGAGACTGGAGGAGCTGAGGACGTTTGGTCAGAGATGGCAGCAAACAAGATACCCTTGTACCTGCAGTGCAGCCCTTGCTCATGGCAGGGAGCTCTGGGAACTACTAACAGCAAACAGCCCTGGAGGATCTGACACAGTTCTCTACACCCTCCCATCCTGCCTGAGGATTCAGACACCCTGCTGCCCACCTTTACTTTCCCAACTGCCCTCACATCTGGTCCAAGTCCTGTACCCGAGCATATCCCTTGAAATGCTGATACACAGGAGAAGAAAACAGTAGTAGAGGACACGTAGCCTTCTCTCACCATGCTCCCCGAGGTCCTCCAGCTTGGCTGCTCTGAGGTCTATGCTGTGGATCTTGGAGAGGACTTGACTCATGGCAGCATAAATAGCCCTTCGCTGACTACACTGCAGCGTGGGCAGGGAGACATCGCTGTAGACACGGCCGGCACAGTGCTCCATCAAGTAGAAAGGTGTCCCAAGGGTGCTGGGGAAGCCAGGTGGAACCGGTGGGTCTGAGGTTAATCCTACCTACCACCCCACAGATCTCACCTGCACCTTGGATATGTCCCCAGGCCTCACCGGCATGGCAAGGTGAGGAGCAGCCTCCACAGCACTGCTCCATGAGCTCCTGCCCTGCTGTGGCCTGGCCTCAAGCCCAGCTCAGGCTGCCAGGTGGTGGCACAGGGCTGTGGCATGATCAGCCCCAGTCCCTCCAGCCCCAGGAAGCTGAACTTGAGGCTGGGCTGTAGCACCAACCATCTCCCTGCTTCCCCTGCAGCGGGCTCTGCAGCCAGGCTGTCAGGCTGCACGCAAACACCATCAGCAGTGGACACACATTTAACTGCAGTGCAGAGACTTTGTTACTGCAGGCAGCAGAGATCTGAGCGTAGCTGTGCTGACTGCAGGCTAGACAGGCTGTCCCAGTTGCAGACTTGCTGCTGTCACAACTGTAGACCTTGGGGCAAGTCTGGCAGTTAGAAAAATCACCACTTTATTGGAAACCTGGGAATACTGAGCCAGCAGGAAGCCCTACAACATCGTTTTATAGCAGCTTTTCAAAGGAAGACAGCATTTCGATTAATTGCTAAAATAAGGACACTCCTAAAACAGGCTAAATAAAAGTGCTACTGTCCTTTGAACTTCTAGAGGCTCCTCTAGCCCAAGACTGGGCAAACACTAATTAGATCAGTACACTTTGTGTCTGGCTCCTTATCCCCTCCTCTCCTCATCTTTGGGGGGGTAATCTGGCTGAAGTTGTCAAGCACAGAGTAAAAGCTGAGGGACAAGATTACCTTCTGTCCTCGCAGAGAGCAAGTACAGTGGGAACAGGAACACCAGCCTCAGAGAGTGCCTTCAGTACCCTGCCAGGGAGAGTCAGAGAGCCGTGTCAGCACAGAAAGGCATTAGGGAATCGATACTAGAGCTGCATTGTTGCTAGGCAGACACACAGTATTAAAACAAAAAGCCCTGTGCTCAATTTTAAATGCATGGCTGGGGGTAGGGGAAAGCAGCACACCAAAAATCTTCGTATGGCCCAGAGCCCTGAGACTAACACACTCTGAAAAACCAAGGGGAGATCACAGCAGCCCCCCCACAAGTGTTCTGCTGCTCTGCTGCTGATCTCTGGCACAGCAAACTGGTTTGCAGCATGACCCCACTAGCGTGGGGCTAGCCCTTCACTCGCTGCTACCTCTCTCCCACCCAAGGTGCCAGATGCCACAGTGAGATCCTGCGTGTGCTGGGAGAGCTGTGGTGTGCTCTGTGGGTTGGAAGGGTCACAGTGCAGGAGTGGGGAGGGTGCTTTGCACAGGCACAGGGTCCTAACTGCACCAGCTGCAGGGACGGGAGCACAGCCTTGTCTCTCAATCGAGGACCACTCATGCTAGATGTAGCAGACAGATCCCAGACCAGGTTATGGAGCTGTGGAAAATGCAGGGGAGGACAATGTGGGAGGCAGGTGTGTGATGAACAGAAAAGCCAAGGCTGGAATAGAGCACTGTCCCTAGGACAGGGCTGTCTGGGATCTCCTAAAGGAGTTTTCTCTGGTCAGCTGGCATGAGGAGCACAGCTCCTCCTCACCTGTATTCCCTTCCGATAGCAGGGCCTGAGGGATGCAGGCCATCAGATGGCTCCTTCTTCAGCACTAGCAGGTGATCTCCAAACTTGATGGAATAGGTCTGGGTAGAGTGTCCGTGGCCAAACTGCCTTAACACTAATGGGCCTGAAGAGATGAGAGCAGAGGGTCAGCAGACAGCATGAGCTGGGATCATTTCTCACCACTTCTCCAGGTTTTACTTCCCCTTCTTGTGCCTGGGTCTGAGGAGCAATCTGGAACCTACACTTTGCTCCAGTGTCCCAGTGAGCATGGCCATCACTCACAGATGGCTCACAGGTCAGCCATATTCCTGGCATCTCTTTGGCAACTCGTGCTCAAGCCCTCTTAAAAGAGGAAGTCCTAAAATGTTGTTTCCCATTTCTGGGAAACAGTGATGGAGCACTGAAACCTGAATGGCTGTGCTGTTTGCTTGGAGATTAGAGCCTTTTGTTAAAGTGATTTTCAATCCATCTGTCGTATGATGGAAAGAGCTAATGCCTATAGGATATGCAAGCTTTCAGGCTGAAGAGCAAAAGGCGCTGCAATACCTGTTGTGTGGTCCCCAAGAATGTTTTCAAGGTACTTTTGCAGATGCTTTTTTGGGATTTCCATGCTTGGTCTCACGGAACGAGTATACGGAACAAACCCTTGCAAAGGAAAACCCAGATAGGTTTCCAGCTCTTTGAGTGCTACTTCTGGATCATCGACCTGAAAGCAGGAGGGAGGAACACTGGGTAATAGAAGATAAAATTGTCTGAGAAAGAAAGAGCTCTGCACACTTGTGATGCATTTATTGGTGAGCCAAACAGCACTGATCCTCTACGACACACAGGAATTCACAGGCCGTGCCAGCCCAGAGCACCATTACCAGCAGTCACTGAGCCTCCCACCTTGGTCTCTGGCCTGGAGACATACCCGTTACTGTGGCACAGGCACTGTGACCTTGGGCTGGACTAAGAGTTGGAACTCCCTGTGTGCAGTCCAGGGGAGCAGAGTTCACTCTTCCCACCAGTCCCATGCTTGTCCTTCCCCCTCACCAAAGTAAAACCCCTGTGCTCACTATCTCCAAAGCCTCAGGGTTAACCAGTCCCCACCTGACAGATCCATGAAGCCTCAGAGCTTCTAGAAATGTATTAAATATGTCTTATTTTCTCACATCAGATGATGTGGTTGTCTCAACCATAGGGTTAGGGCTGTTTCTCTAATAGGGAACTGAGGTCTATATAGAAGCAACTTCTCTGAGGCTACACTGGCTGCAGGGTTTAGAGCTGTGAATGAAACAGGCCAGTGCAGACTTTGCCAGTAATCCTCCCCTCTAACCCCGCCACATCCTGCAGGAATAAGGACAGGCTGAAACAAAAGGCTTGGCAACACGAGTCTGCCACTGTGATTGAAAATCCCAAGCCATTCAAGCCGAACACAGCTTCTGGACTTGGAAACCATACCCAAAGCCCGCCCTGGCTGCATTGCTTTGTACCTTCACTGTTTTAATGCCAAGCTGGGCTGCTGCTTTTAGGTTCTGGCTGCCGTTGTCGAGGAAGATGGATTCCTGGGGCTGAACGCCCAAGCGCTCCAGGCACAGCTGGTAGATACGAGGGTCTGGCTTGTGCATTCCTTCCTGATAAGATTCAACCATCTACGGCAACAAGTGGATTATGCATGAGCCTACTGTGACCACAAACATCTGTGCAGTGTTGGAAATGGAGGATGGGAGGGTGGGAAAGAGACTGGCAGTCTAAGCAACATGTGAAATAAAGGACATGGGGAAGGGAGGGCTGACGGAGCTGCATAGGATGTGATTCAAGCAGCTGCGTGGGTGCCAATTGCTTGGCTGTGGCTCTGTCAGCTCCAAGATGCTAAACAGGATCAGCCAGTCCTTGGATGGAAGATATCCAACAAGATGTCACGATGTGGGAGACTCACTGGATATCCCAGACCGTGCTGAACCAATTGCTCAGTGCTATCCAAGAAAGCCTTGGATTGCACCACCTTCCAAATGATCTGGAAAAGTGGTGTCCCAACCATCGCACCTATCAACTGCGCCAGAGCAATCTTCACAGCAGCAGAGATGTTGACCATAATAATCTCCCTAAATTTACATCAAAAAAGCTTTGAGTCAGTCTCTGAATACTCACATTGCCCTCACAACCATAAAAAATTCAAGCAGTATTTCACCCCTGCACTGATAAACACTCTGGGAATAGAAATTAATCTATGAGATAGACATAAAAGCCAATCCTAATGGAAATCCACATTCAGTTCAATTTTGTTTTCCACTAATTACTGTGCAGTGCTGTTGCCTGCTGTGACGGAAGAGCCACACCACAGGAGTGATGACACCGGATAGGCCATGGCTATTGAAGTGCTTTGAAACAGTCTGGGATGAAAGGGACCACAGAGCACCACAGCAGAGCATCGCTCCACTAAGAGAACTTCATAGGCATCGGTGTCACTCGTGTAATGCACAGAAAGCGGAGTCAATAATGACATCACGTTGACTTTAAGATGACTTTAAATGGTCTCAAGTTTTAAATGTATTGATACAACTCTTTGTTGCATATTTTGTTGTCTCAGTCAAGGCTATAAACAAACTTAAATCATGAGCAAACTCCTGAAATTCAAAGATGTGAGTGGGGACACACAAAAAAGCAAATTTTCTCTCATTTGGAGTCCATCCAGGCTTACCACATCAAAGTGCTTTCGGTCCAGGGGCAGGAAGCTCTCTCCATCCAGCAGACAGAGGTTGTTGCTTAGAAGAGCTGTCTTAAGACCTTCTGCACGGATACACTCTACTGCTTCTGCCATTATGGGGAGCTGTTTTCTCATCTCATTTCTGATTAAGTCTGAGAGAAAAGAGTCCAGGGGAACAGAGACATTTGCCTAAGAAACCAGAGAAACCCCCAAGAATGATAATTAGCCATAAATGGGTTTTTAGCAGGGAGCAAAATAAGAGTGGTTGGGTAGGTAGGTTGCCTGATCATCTTATCTTGCTGTCCTACTTCCTTCAGCAGCAGAAGGCAGTAGGTGCATCTCCCAGCTAAATTGCTTAGAACAAATAAACAAGTATTCTCACATTACTAATTCTACAGAAGCAGCAGCAGAGATAAAGGGCTGGTTTGGGGAAAGAGAAATGCACTAGGACCGTGCCTGCCATGGCATCAAGGCAGGCTAGGGATAAATACTGCTTTACCATTCAGCAGGCAGGAAAGGAATCTGCATCTTAGATTGAGCTGTTTCAAAAAGCCTTTACTAAAGAGAGGATTCTTGCACTGTGTTCCTGGAGCTGTTGTGGAAGGGCTTCTACTGATCTTAAGAACCCTCCCTGGAGGCCACGGCCTCCATCCACTGAGCATGTACAAACTAGCAGCAAAAGCCTTTTAGCTGATCTCTCACCCTCTGACTTTTCATCGCAGCTGATCCTAGAGGTGTCTTGAAATAAAAAAAGTTATGAAATAGGCAGGAAGAGGCTGGTAGAAATGAAGGCAAATTCAGCTGACCATCCTGCCTGGCCACCAGAATGATGATGGCAGTGAAAAGTCTGCCCTGACCAGACAGCAATGCTTCCTAGATGGTAAATCCAGACCCTTCCATCAAAGGATTTCTTTTAAAAGCCTCTCTCTCCTCACTGAACCATCACATGGCAGGATCCTGTTTCCCTGCAGTCAGGAAGCACAAAGAGAGGAGGGGGGAGTTGGCTTACAATCTCAAAGCACTGCTGTCCCAATTCCTGCAAAAACTCCACAGCTGTCAGCTCTCCTCTCGTGTACTTCAGAGAGAGACTGTTTTCCCCTCCAGAGAGCATTGCTTGCTGGATGGTGCCGGCTGGAATACAACTCCGGGCCTCCCAGTCTATACAGAGAAAAGTAAGAAAGCCAGGAGAGAGCATGTATGGCATCATCAGAACTGGGAAACTAGCTTGAAATCCCTCTGAGATCTGATACATCGACCAGCACCCACAAGAACCAACCTGCTGGGCTGGAGTAATTTACCCAGAGATGGAGAGAAGGAGTTTTGGCATTCCCCCAGCTGAAGTACCTCACCTCTATTTTTGGTGTGGAACCCTTGGGGCGGCGTTCTTAAAGTGTCCTGAGGGACAGTACCACTGTTGGGTGGTGTCAGGTGGTGTCACTACAGGACAGTTTCATTACTAGGTGGGTTCAGACCTGGAGATGTCAACATGGCTGTTGGTTGCTGTCAGTTCTAGTACTGCTGACAGCACAGCCCGGGGGTACCATCATCATCATCATCATGGCAGGTTCTTGAACACCGTACCAGAACCAGAGGTGGCTGACAGGGACACATGAAATTTCTTTTCCCTCCATGCATAGAAACAAGAGGAGCAAACGAGAATACACACCCGCAGCTGTCTTGTACAGGGATGGGAGGAGCACGCCACTGGCGTCGAAGATCACGGCTTTATAACGGCACCATCCGGAGTGCCACCGCACCCCGGCACGGGCAGCGCTCCTCAGGAACATGCTGTGTCAGAGGGGCTGCAGGATACTGGTGTTATCTTGATTATGCAGGGGTGTCCTTCATCCTCCACGGACAGCTCTGCCCCATAAAGCAAAGTCCTTATTTCCAGGGCCTGGATGTATTTTGTTTTCATTTACTTAAACATGAATCATGCCAATGCCTGGCACAGCCCTGAGCTGCAAGATACCGGTGTGGGGGTGTGAGGGGAAAGAAAGAAAAGGGCTTTTTGGGGGGGGTTCTGGACGTGTGCTTTGGCTTAAGGGGATGGGGCCTGGTCCCTTCAGTTTGGCTGTGTTGCCATGGCAACGGGGACTGTGGCGCTGGTGCAGGCCGGCCCCTGCTTCCACCCCCAGTGTCTCATCCCTCCTCCCAGCCCTGAAGTCCCCTCTGGGGGGAGCAGGGCACGAAGGGGGGGCCCGGGAAGGCACTCGTCCCTTCCCGGACCCCCCCCGAGGCCTAGACCGGGCCAGGCCTTGCCCGGAAGAGGGCAGGCCTCACCGCGCCGTCTGACCCCAGCCCCCACGTCTCGCGAGAACACACCTGGAACTCTCGCGAGGAGCAGCCGGGCGCTGCTCGCAGCCCCCCACGCCGCCCGCCGCTGCTGCTGCCGCGTCGTCGCCGCTTTACGTCATCACGTCGCTGACGTGACCCCGGCGGGGTCAGAGGGCAAAGGTGCGGGAGTCGGAAGCGGCGCTTCATCTCCGTTGCCTCCTCGGCGCACGGTGGTGGCGGCCCGCGGTGCTCGGGCCCATGAGCGTGTCCCTGGTGGTGATCCGGCTGGAGCTGGCCGAGCACTCGCCGCTGCCCGCGGCCTTTGCTTACAGCGCGGCCGGTGAGTCTCTCCGCTCCCGTCCGGTGCCGCTCGGTCCGGTTCCTTCCCGCCGGGAGACCGGGCTCGGGTGCGGGTCAGCCCTGTCCGCCGTGGCGACGGAGGGAGCTGTGCCCTGTCCGCGGCCCCCAGGGTGCCCGGGGAGGGGGTGGGATCGCCGTCCCGGTGCTGCCGGTGGGTCCCGGTACCGGGGCTCCGCTTGCACCGCCCTGTCCCAACTCCTCCTTTTTCCTGCGCAGCTCCGGAGATGGCTGCGGAGAACACCGGGGCGGCCCCGGCTGCTGTACCGGCCTGTTTGGAGGGGAAAGGCCCTGGGGAGCGGGCGGCCATCCTCCACCAGCACCTCGGCCGCCGGGAGATGACCGACGTGATCATTGAGACCATCCAGCCGCGGCCAGGTACCGGCCTCGGGGGTGGGCAGCGCTGTGCTTCGGGTCTGTGGTTGTCGCCCACCCCGCTGGGGAGGGCAGCACTTCCCGGGGCGGTGACAGCTGTCGGGGTGGGGGTGGTGGAGGTGGATTTGTGTGTCTTGAGTCGGTCACGCAGTTTGGAAAACCAGTGGAGAAGCTGAGGAATATGTGTTGGGACCCGGACAGGAGAGCTGGTTATTGCTGGCAAACATTTCCCACTCCCTAAAGGGTTAATTTATTCTGGGCTATGCCACGGGCTGCTTGGTGTTTTGCTTGCCAGCATTGCTGGTCTGTAGGAACAGGAGTGTTCAGCTCCACAGACACTTAAATTCTTTGGTAGAGGAGGAGTTTCAAGGTGGAAGCTCCAAGTTGAAGGTCCGAGCTGCCATCGGAGCAGCGCAGGAGGAGCAGCTCGCTGCTACCGGCCTCTCCTTGCCCCTGCTTGGCAAACCCATCCCAGTTGCTTTGTGTTGGTCCCAGTGCCTGTTGGGATTTCACTGGACGCCGTACGACACTCACCCAGTGATCTGCAGCACCGGCTCCTGCCGGGGGCTCGCAGCTTCAGAGTTCCCCTGGAATAGCAACAATAAGAGTTGTCTCATTTTGCTGCTTTCCAGGGTTGGAACTGGACTTCTCGGGGGGCTGAGGGGTGTAGGCTGTGCTTAGGGAGCAACAGACATTTCTGATGTGCCATCAGTAACGTGGAAACTTTTGATTTGTAAAAGATGAAACAAAAGCTGACATGGAAGGAAGAAAATCTTCAGAGGCTGCGTCTGCCGAGGACAAAAATAAACACGACGATCAAAGTAAAGAGCGTGAGGCTGCTCCAGACTCGCCTTCCAAACAGCTCCCTGACCAGATTTCCTTCTTCAGTGGGAATCCCTCAGTTGAAATCGTTCACGGCATTATGCATCTGTACAAAACAAAGTAAGAATGCCTGAGTAATTGTAGCTCTAGTGGGTACAGTGGCTCCTGAGTGATGCCGCCATCCGGAAGGGTGAGGCGGTCACCCCGGGGCTGCGGCTCCTGAGCTGGGACAAACAGGAAGGGTGACTCACACCTGGGAGGTGAACCCTTGCAGTAATGGGGGAGCTTGAGGCTGGCCAAGGTCCCCCAGCTGTGGGTGATGGTGCTCCAGGTGGAGAGGGCTTCTCCCAGGGGCTGCAAGAGAGAGAGATGAATGCAGGTTCAGAAAAAATGATGGTTGAAAGCAGCTTCCCAAGGGATCCCACAATTAAATTGTGATCTCTGGGGTCGGTGGCAGGCTCTCTGAGGCAGGAGGTTTCATCCCGTATTTCAGGGATTACAATTCCATGCTGTTCCCTTATAACTGTGTGAGAATTTCCATTTTGGGTCTCCCTGAAAGCTATCAGGAGACACAAAATGGGCACTTGAAATAGTGACAAACATTGCTCACTTGATCTAGGAACAGTTCTGAGCGTCTGTGACTCGCCAGCTTCAACGGGTTTTATAGAAAAAAACAGTTGTCAAATTATTCCTGACAAAACTCCTGGTTATTGGAGCTGCCCAGTTTAATCCTCTGCTGAAGAGTGGCAGTTTCACATGGGTAACCCTTCACTTCTCTTTTAATACTGACAAATGTGCAGAAGAGGATTAAGATTGACAACAAAGCAATGGCAGTAACTGCAGCCATGGAAGTGTGATGTACCCAGCTCTGCCTTTGTCCTCTGAAATGACATGGAGTTGTGTCACTGTTGTCTTATCAGCAAGATGACCTCTTTAAAAGAAGACGTGAGGCGCAGCGCCATGCTGTGTATCCTCACGGTCCCTGCCACCATGACCAGCCATGACCTCATGAAGTTTGTGGCTTCCTTCTATGAAGTCATCGAGCACATGAAAATCATCCGAGATTCCACTCCAAACCAGTACATGGTGCTGATAAAGTTTAGCTCACAGGTAAGAGCTGGAAGTGCCTTTGCTGTAGAAGGGGCTGCGCTGTCGTATTCCGCTGCTGTTTGGGAGCGCTCTCTGGCTTCACGGCCGGCTCTTAGCCCAGACTGTGCTTTATCCTGGGACAAACAGTCCTGTCCTATTGCCCAGAGCTTCCAGGGGCTGCTGGCTAGGATTAGTCCCACACCTTGACCTGGTCTGCCATGTTCTAGCTACCCTATTTCTTGTTGGAAGGGTATTTTAAAAAGATAATACTAAGGATACAGAGTTCTCTGCTGTCTCAGAGCATGCTCAAAAAGAGAGTGGTGCATTGTACTACGCTGAACAGAAAGGACCCAGCCAGTGGGGCTTCGTTTGCAGTTTAGGAAAGCCTTGTTCTGCTTTTCTGAGGAGCTGGGTGCTCTCCCAGCCACTGCCAGGACAGTGTGAAAAGGACAGTCTCCCCCCAGACTGAGAGTCGAGGGGATGAGCTGATAACCAGATCGTTTGCTGCTCACAGGTCTCCTTAAACTGTGCAGCTTTAAGCATTCCCCCTGCCAGCTCTTGTGAGGACCCTCTCACTTGTACCTTTTTTTTCTCCCACCTGCAAATGACTTCTTTTGGGGCTGGGGGAGAGGTTTTCTCCCCGAGCCATGACTGCTGTGTGAGGTATTTCCCCTGCCTGTCGTACAGCTGCAGCATTTGTGTGGTCTGTGCTGTTTGCAGGAGTTGCAGTGATGCATTTTATGTATTGCTGTGTCAGATTACATGGGTAGATACCTGGTGCTAAACAGCCCTGCAGCAAATCTGTAAACTTGCACTCAATTCACCCTGAAATTCCTGTTTCTTAGGCAGTTCCCTGAAGCCCTGTTCCCCAGTGACCCCTAATGGCTGTGTCTGCAGGCAGCAAAAGCAAATCTCCCAGGCCTTTATGCACCAGGACTAAAGGAATGTGGCGTTCCGGCTAATTTGCCTCAATCTGGTGTGATTGTTTGCAAGAGAGAGTTTGGGGAGGTCACTGAGTGAAAATGGATGATGACAATCAAATATGACAGGTTTTGCTTTCCTTCTGCCTCTTTGCAGGTGACTCAGGCCTGGTTCAGAGGTGCCTGGGTTGTGACTGGTGAAATGGAGCCTTTCCCACGGTTAAATTGCTCCTTTCCCTGACACCACTATCTCTGTCCTGCCCTCTGGCCCTCTTTAAATTTTTTTTTTGCAGAGACCAAATTTGCTTTGTGAATGTGCTGAAAATGCTGAGAGGGCCAAACAGATCTGTTATTCCTGCTGAATGCTCAGATGTCAGAGCAGCCCTGAATTTCACTTCTTGTCTTCAAGTGGTGATGCTAAACCCAGTGCCAGGATGCGATGCCCGCTGGCTGAACCATCTCCTCTGGTATTACAGGGCTTGGTGGAGGGGAGAAGAGACAATCCAGCAGATTTCTCCTCCTCTTCCACGGTTGTATTGGCTGTGAGTTTTCTCTTTTTAACTGGTTTGCTTTATTTTGTGCATAGGCTGACGCAGACAGTTTCTATATGGCGTGCAATGGCCGGCAGTTCAACTCTATAGAGGAGGATGTTTGCCAGCTGGTGTATGTGGAAAGGGCTGAAGTCTTCAAATCAGAAGATGTAAGTTTATTTTGTTTTCTTTTCCCTACGCTTCAGGTAATTTTAACAGGATTATTTGGGATGCTAGAACTGCTTCACTGCATCAACCCAAACCACGTTTCCCATTCCAGCGCTGCTGTGACTTGGGGGAGTTTGTTTGGTG
Organism: Podargus strigoides; assembly: GCA_028020825.1. Taxonomy (NCBI): domain Eukaryota; kingdom Metazoa; phylum Chordata; class Aves; order Caprimulgiformes; family Podargidae; genus Podargus; species Podargus strigoides. The sequence continues at coordinate 14,264,919 of CM051637.1, read as the reverse complement.
CCTTCGTGGGCTTTGTGCCTCATCACTGCAGCATCTCTGAGCTAAACCTGCCCTGGGCAGCAGATCCAGTGAATCCAGAACACAGAATGGGGCTGGAGGCAGAGGCAGCAGCCACGCTGAGCCCCGCTGTGATGAGGATCCTGGCTGTGGTCTATTAAATGTTGTGGATCACTTTTTCATTTTAATATAAGTTTCCAACCACTGTAGACTTGCAGGGTTCCTTTGTAGTGTTTTTGTACCTTAGCACCAGTGCTAATTGAGAGAGAAATTTGACTTTTTCTCATGTGGGTGCTTTTAATGTATGGTGATTGGAAGGTGTTGAGCAATTTGTCTCTGCTTGTTCTTTTGAAGGGGGCCAGCCTGCCCGTGATGGATCTGACAGAGCTCCCAAAGTGCACAGTCTGCCTGGAGAGGATGGATGAGTCTGTGAACGGGATCCTTACCACGCTCTGTAACCACAGCTTTCATAGCCAGTGTCTGCAGCGGTGGGAGGACACCACGTAAGAGGCTTTTCTTTTATTTCCACATCTAAAACTCTGTTTTGAGTGTGGTGGTTACGTGCTGACAAGACTGGTTCTGCTCGTCAGAGTGTGGGGGCAGGAATTACTGCAAGTTCTAATGCTCTTTTTTTCCCATTAAGGGACTCCCAGAGAGAAATCTCCCCACCAGAAGTAATTGAACAATGTTTCCCATGGGCCTTGCTGCTAAGGCAGCTGTAGAGTAATGATGATTTTAAAATATTGTAGGATAAAAATACTGGGGCAAACAGCACTGGATGCACACACAGCCCTGTTTCACTCAGCTTTGTGTATCTGTTTGGTCATTCGTTTGCTCGGCAGAGCTGAGGCTGTGCTGCAGAGAGAGCTGCACATCTGGCTGGAGCTTGGGAGTCCTTTTGGGAGCCCTGCAGTCTCACTGAGATGGTGGGGGAGGATGAAGAGGAGCTGGGCAAGAGCAGATGTGCAGGGGGACAGGACTGGGAAGCGAGACAGAAGGGAGGCAGGGAAGGAAGGGACGATGATGAGATCACTCAGCACATCTGGAAGGGGAGGCAGCTGCTCTGGACAGGCTGAGTTATTCAAGGTGGGCTTGGGTGATGGGATGTCATGTCACTGGCTCAGGGAGACCCTTGGTGGTACTGGGCAGTGCCTGCATCTGTCCTTACAGTAGCTCTTCTCTTCCGTACTATTAACTCTTTCCTGTTCTTGCTCTTATCCTCCACATCCCTGGAGAGGGGGATTTCGGTGTGTCTGAGCTCCTGCTTGCAGAGCCCTCAACTGGCACCCGGGTGCTGCTCTCAGTTGTGCATATTTTGCATTCTTCTGGACACTGTTTGCTGTTTCACTGCACATCAGCAGCCAGAGATGCTGCAGCAGAAGGCTGCTGATCTTCACTGTGTTTTCTCCTCTGTGCCTGGTACCCTGATTGCCTGATTCCCTGGTGGAGCACAAGGAGAGTTTTAGCCCTCACTCTATCATTTGTAAGCCAAAGTAACAGAACCTTGTGAAAATTAATCAGATTTGTAGCTATTCAAGTTTATGGGCTGCTTTGCCCCATAAATCAAAACCAGTTTAAATTTGAAGCAATGGAGCTTAGCCAGTGTAGGAGCAAGATCCAAAATAGCACTTAAATATCTAAGATACAATTTAAAAAGAACTTATGCTCCCAGTCTAGAAGAACAATAAAAGAAAATCCCTGTCCACTTTGCTTAGGCGCCACGGAGGCTGTAAGTGCCTGAATTTGTACAGAGAGCTGACTGCAATCCAATTGTCTCCTCCCTTGAATATTTCTGTAGCTTATCCAGCAGCTAATGAAAAATACATAAACAGTCTTGGCAACAGGATCCACAGCCTCAGTTACTCGCTCCCTTGCTGAGCTTCTAGTGCTTAGGGTCTGGGCAAAAGTTCCTTCTGGTCTTGGTCTCCCATCTTTCTGGCAGCACAGTGGTATAGTTTCAAAAGAAATGATAGCAGGGTGCCTGCTACTGATTCCTCTGGGCTGCAGTCATGGGATGTTCTTCCTGGGAGGGCTGAGACTGAATCCGTTGGGTTGGAGTGAAACTGAAGCATCTCCTCATGCCCTTAGGGTTGCTGTAAGTCCTAAGGTATGTTTGCAGAGTGTCGGTACCTCCCTCTGTTACTCGGCTGTCCCCAGCAGTGTGTAGTTACAGCATCCTTCCACAGCACTGTGTCGTTGCTGTGTAAACCCTGCAGGTAATGGCGAACTGGAGATGTCAGCTGGCAGCCGTCCGAGAGCGATGTTCAGAGATGTGTAACACATCTCTACAAGCGCTTCCTGCAGTGTTTGTGGCTGAGGCAGGGAAGTGTTTCTAGAGCTCAGTCGTGGCTTTTTTTTTTTCGCTTGCTGGCAGAGGCTGAGGTTGCTGGCAGCCCCACTGAGGCTTTTTGGTTGCAGATGTTCTCTACACCTGGACTGCACAAAACCAGAGAGTTTGAAATGGCTTTGGAAGAGCTGTTTCTCATCCTTCTATCACTGACTGGCTTAAGAACCCTAGCCTGGCGTGCAGTGGAGGCAAATTGGAATGGAGTGCCTGTGACCTGAGAGATGGGCATGCACAGGGAGTGTCCCACTGCATAAGGCATTTACTTTGAGCTCTCTGGCTCTCTTTTTAATTACCTTAATATTAAGATGGAGCTCCTTGTGTCTAATCCTGATGCTTATTGCCCTCTAGGTGTCCTGTCTGCAGATACTGCCAAACGCCTGAGCCAGTGGAAGAGAACAAGTGTTTTGAGTGTGGAGTTCAAGAAGTAAGTAGGTGGGTGGATGGTGAGTGAGATCTAGACTAGATCTGACTGCACAGCTGCTCTGGTTGCTTTTGGGGTTAATTCTGTGGCTGCTTTTGAGCTGATTTTACCAGTCGGTGGGGTATCTGCTTTCCTTTTGAGTTGGAATCAGTACTGGGAAGGGATGTTACCTCCCAGACTTCCTGTTCTGACAAACACTTCTGGTTCTTAGAAAGAAGTATTAGCTCATAAACTAATCAGAGTGTGCGTGGTGAGATGAATATGATAGCAGGCAGCTAAACTAAGGCTGAACTTGGTGGTCCCTCCTAGCCTGTGCTCCTCAGAGCTCTCTTGTTGTGGTCCTGCTGAGATGATTCGTTCATTAGTTGAGGCTGTTCTTCCATCGGTGCCTCTGGTGATCTATCAAAGTGCTCAGCACCTGTGGGCTTGTAACTGGCTGGAATGAGCAGGTACCTCCTTGTCTTTAGCCTGGAAGGCTTCAAAGGAGGAGGGGGAAAAGCAAACACTGTTTGCTCTGTAAGGAAGTGACCGGATGCACCCCGCACCAGCCGGCCGGCGGTGTCCGATCACGCTTTCCCAGGGCACCCATGCCCCCGCTCGACGTCGTGGTATGGACAGAGCTTTCTCCTTGTGTTGACAGAACCTTTGGATCTGCTTAATCTGCGGGCACATCGGCTGCGGCCGGTACGTGAGCCGACACGCTTACAAACACTTTGAGGAGACCCAGCACACCTACGCCATGCAGCTGACCAACCACAGGGTCTGGGACTACGCTGGAGGTAAGCGGTCTGACCTTGTTTGCAACACGCCTTCTGGGACCCCTTGGTGTACTTGTGGTAGAGTTTGCTTGGAGATTAAGGGGTTTGCATCTGTACTGATACCTTGTCCTTTGGGAACATCCATCTCCTCTCTAATAGCAGCTTTCACGGGTCGGTGGCAGATGGAGGAGGGAGAACATGATTCTGTAATGAAGCGGGGCAGTCCTGTAGTCGCTGTGCAATGTGTTTGTTACTCCCTTTCCATCCATTTGCCCTGAGGTATGGGAAGGGGCTGTTGTAATAAATATCCTATAAGGTGTCTGTATAAAGTCTGCTAGATAACAAATACATCTGCTGTTGGCTTTCTGCCTTGCTAATATGCTGTTGCAGCAGTCTGCGTGGTTAATTGTGCTGCATAAAGTGTTTCCACTGGTGTCAGCCTGGGTGTTCTTAAGCTAAAACTCCCTGTGGTTGAATTTTCTCTCTGCAGATAACTACGTCCATCGCCTGGTTGCAAGTAAAACCGATGGGAAGATCGTTCAGTACGAGTGTGAGGGAGATATGTGTCAGGAAGAGAAAATTGATGCCTTACAATTAGAGGTAAATATTTTGGCTCGTTGGACTCTGCATTGTGCTGCTGCATGGAAGTGTTTCAAATCCAGATATGACTACAGGAAAATTACATCAGCTTATGCAGCAGACCTGCTCCCTGCATGTAGGCAATCATCTGCAGGCAGAGGCAGGATGTCTTTACTGCTTCTTTTTTTAAAAAAAAACAAAACAACTTCTTGGCTCTGCAGAGCCAATGCAGCTGAGTGTAAGCTGGCTGCAGTTTCACCCTCTGTTCACCAGGAGATTGAAGATTAGCTGGTGACGTTGCTACAAACACTTAGGTCACTGGAGAGAGAAATGGGTCTGAATGCCCACACTCTCTCCCCAGACCCTTCCTAGTGGAGCTGTGGCTTGGCTTAGGAGCCAGGACATGTATGGAACTGTCAGTTCAAGTGGTTTAGCTTGTAAACTGAGCAAGTATGTAGGAACCCATAGCTGTGTGCTTACCTTGGCTATCAAAGAAAGCTGACAGCTCATCTGACACCAGCCCTGTTCTGCTCCCTTCTCTTGAAGAGATAATAATGATTATTTTGTACCTGTTGGCCAGCTTCTCCTATCCTAACGGGAAGGGTGAAGGAGAGAGACTCAAAATGACTGCTCCACTGAGCAGAGAGACTGCAGCATGATTTCAGCTGCATTAAACACAAGGGTATCTGAGGAGGAGCAGCTCACAGAGACCAGACTTTGTAAGCTCATTGCTCTAATAAATATTTGGTTGCTTCTCCATAAATTTTCTGAGCAACACTTAGATGCTGAACCAGCTATTTTTAACCCTTTTTTTCCTGGGAGGTTGGTGCTTAAAGTACATAAGACCCCTCTGTCTAGCTTATGAGAGCTAAATAGTTCTAGAGAGAATTAATTTGGCAGTGTATTTTGGCACTCTGATATTACTGAGACTGTTCAAAGCTTTTTGCACATGTTTCATTCTGTAGTGAATGCCTAATTTGGTGCTTATTAGCCTGGTGATAAGAAACGCTCACGTTTTCCAACCTTCTCATAACTCATTTGCAGAACCAGGAGGGAAAAGATGGGATGTAAGGCTTATATTCTTGTTCAGATGCCAAAATAACACTGGAATGGGCCATACTCGTTGGAGCACAATAAATATGAATAGTTGAGGATGGCTTCCCACAGATGTTCTTCCAGTGAAGCTGGATATGTGCCCTTACCCTTCTGCCTTGGGTTTTGGGGAACTTGGGAGCTCAGCCTTTGGGATCTTGAACTCTTGTGACAGGGATGGTTGATGCTTCATTTTCCTGTGGAGTGTAAATCTTAGAGATTTATTAAATCTGTCTTGTCTTTAAAAATTTCTTGGCCTGATACTGGGTAGGGCTTGGTGGAACTTTAATTTGATCCTTGCTCTTGTGCTCTGAAGGCTTTTCTGGACTGGAAAAAAAAAAAAAAATCAAGTGATTTGATTTTGAAATCAAATTGAGACACGTCAGCTGGATCTGCAGTTTGCACGTGTGTGCAGGATGTCCTGCATGCTCAATTTCATCTGTCTTAAATTGATTTGTATATTGGAACCCTTTGGGCTTCTTAATCAGCATAAGCCACCCTTTTGGAAAAGCTGACTGTTCTGTGTGCATCTTCTGTGTTTCTAGTACTCGTATCTGCTAACGAGCCAGCTGGAGTCGCAGCGAATCTACTGGGAAAACAAGATCGTCCGAATAGAAAAGGATACGGCTGAAGAGGTGAGCTTTGCTCTGGGTTTGTGTGAACCTCTGCTGAAACAGCCCCCTGGATGCTGTTAGAGGGGAGATGGAACCCTTCGTGACATGGCCTCGCACAGCCTGTTTCCCTTCCCGCTGAGAAAATTGGCTCCAAGACGTATCCCTTATCTCGGTGCTCAGATCTAGCAATTTGCTGCTCAGTGGTGCAGAAGTAGGTAGATTGCCACCTAGATTGAAGGTTGATTTAAATGTGCTGCTCGGGGGAACCGCAGCAGTGGTGAAAACAAGCCCGTGCTGCTGCAGGATCCCTGCCTGCCGATGCCATCCGTCTCGCGCTGACGGGTATCTCTGGGGAAGGTTAGTGTAGCACAGACAATATGACTTTAATTTGCTGGGCTGCAGAGAGTGGTAGCAGTCTTTCTGCTCCGAATGCATATTGATTTGCCCTTTCTTTTTGATCCCCTCTCTTTCCTCATCACCCTTTGGGAAAAGTTGAGAGTCTCCTCCTGTAAAGCATTCTGTAGGCAGGACTGCTTCGAAATGTCATGAGCAAAAATCCAGTGAGAATATTTCAATGCCTTTCACTCTACATTGATCCCTTTTACTAGGTTTAAAGTGAGTCAGGATTTAGGGTTGAGTCCTTAACTGAACCTCCTGCATGACTTCTAATTAACCATTTAGTATCTGCAGTTCAGTAGCATCATAAATGTAGAAATGATGACTGTTGAAACAGTGGTCATTGACCTTGGTCTAAAGAACAGTCCCAGAAATCTTATGGGGGGCTCATAAAAGGAGAAGCTGTAGCAAAAATCCCCTTGCACGTGACCAAGAAACATGAGCCACAAAGCAACTTCCAAGTGAAATGACTACGATATATCCCCCAAACGTGGCTTTGTGTTTAAAATCCTTACAGTTTTATTCATGGCACTGGCTCCATGCGAGTCTTGTCTGGATCGGTGCCACTCCGCAGCGTGTTCCATTATCGGTGCTCAGGCTGCTTCCCCAAATCAACCATCAGCTGCACAAACATTCTGTGATTAAGGCCGGGAGGCTTAAAACCTGCTCTGCATTGGCTCTGGCACCAGTGGAGGCACCATGTGTGCTGACACCGACGTTCATCCAGATTGCTCCTTCAGGAAAGCATTTTTCCTTTAAATTCCTGTCCCCACTGCGTGCAAGCATGCTTTTGACCCTAATATAGGGGAAACAAGTATTTCTGTCTATAAATCTCCTGGAAATCCTATATTCAGGTTTTGATGTGCTCTGTGCAGTGCCTAGAGAACGAGAGCTTGGTTTCCTTCAGCAGCAGCAGTCTGGAGCTGTGAGGTGGAGGGGAAGAGGAAGCCAACGTGTGTTTCTGTTTGCGTTTTGCATGAGTAAGATATTTGTGTCAGTAGGTCACTGCCTTATGACAGCAAGCTGCTGAGTCAGCGCTGAGCAAAGGAGCACGTTAATTTTCAGACTTTGGCCACACTTATTTGAGGGTTTAATTTAAAATGAGCAAAAACTCAACGCTGTAAAGCCTTAAGATGGAAATTTTAAGTTTGCTGACAGTCTGGGCGAATGCTTAACTGAATGAGTGCTTAACTGCAGTCAATAAGAAGTTAAAGATGGGGTGCAGGTTTTATTTGAATGAGGTGCCTGGCACAGATTTGCTGCCTGAGTTGCTGTTGTGTGTGAGCAGCTTCCACGGCAACGTGGTTCCTCCTTGGACTGTAACCACAGAGGGTCTGCAGCAAAATTACGCCTTTTCTTGACTCAAAGCTTTTCCTTACCAGGACACAACAATTGGTCAAAGTCTAGAAACCACTCCAGAAAAATGAATGTCATAATGAAAGTGCTGAGAACTTTGTTCTCTCTGAAATTACCCGTGTGTTTGTTTTTACAGATTAACAACATGAAGACCAAATTTAAAGAGACCATTGAGAAGTGTGACAGTCTGGAACAGAGGCTGAATGACTTGCTCAAAGAAAAGCAGTCTGTCGAAAGGAAGTGGGTACCACTGCCAGGTTTAGTTCTGTGCAGCCATTAAAACTCTGCACACTGACATCTAAAAAAAGAAAAAAAAAAAAAACAACTTCCTATTCCTGGGCAATTTTGAGCTATTTAAACTGGTGTGCTGAGAACACAGCTTATTTAAATAAAAGGGAAAAAGCTCTCATTTCTGTAGGTGTTCACAAATGGGAAGTGCCTGGTGAGTGGAGTGCAGTTTTGGGGCTCTTGGCTCTTTCTGCACGTTTAGCATTCAGCAGCCCCTCCCCTGCCTGCTCGGAAGGAGCCGCCAGCCTGGTTCACAATTGGCAGATACATCCAAAGAGAAGAAAGGCAGCTCAGCAGAGGCATCTCGCCCAGCCCAGAGGGAAAGGGACATCTTGGGAAGTGCCTAGATGAAAGATGTCAAGCACAGGGACTGTGCAGATCAGTGCTCTGCCCATCAGGCCCCTGGTGCTGTTGCCTCCTGGGGCTGTGGCTCCTGCAGCTCACCCTGATGAGCAGAAAGGAGTTTGATGCCAGCAAACTGCCAGGGCGAAAGCACCGAGTTGTTAGGAGCAGGGCAGCACTGTCTGTGAAACATGAGGCTTCTGACATTGTTGTGGGAGCAGCTTGCTTCCAGGTGAAGGGGTATCTGCAGGGTCTTGTACTTGGAGTGTGGCAGGAGCCAGCACTGGGAGTCCCCTGACTGAGGACCCCATGTAATCTCTGTGCCCTTTTTGGCCCCTGTTCCCTAAGTTGTAGCTGCATGTTTGAGGTTACAGTCCCCTGTTCCCACACCCCCCCTTGCCTGTTGCCTGCACTGTTGGCATTTGGTACAAGCTGGCATTGGCTGACTTGAAGGGATTCTCCCAGGTTATGCAGCTGGAGGGACAAAGGGATCCTGCTTCACACCACCCTATTCCATTTGCAGGTAACACCAGACAGACGAGCAGGTGCTGGCAAGCCTTAAGCTGGGTAGAAAATCCTGGGGGGATTTCAGATTTCTCTTGTGTTGTCTCCCCTTGCCCATCTCTTGCCAGAAAACCGAGTTCCAGGTGGTTTTGGTGGGGCTGGGGACAGCTGGGGGTCTGTCACCTGAAGGGTTGGAACTAAAAAGGATGCAGTAGTGTTTGATGTAGGTCTTGTGCACTGCTGACTTGTGATTCTATCTGTAAGGTGTTCTCAGCTGAATAACAAAGTGGTGAAACTTTCCAACGAGCTGAAGGAGGAGCAAGAACTGAATAAGTGTTTGCGAGCGAATCAAGCTTTGCTTCAGAACAAACTGAAGGAGGAGGAGAGAGTGTTAAAGGAAACCTGCGAGCAGAAGGACCTGCAGATCTCTGAGATCCAGGAGCAGTTGCGAGATGTCATGTTCTACTTAGAGACACAACAGAAAATCAATCACCTCCCAGCTGAGACCCGGCAGGAGATTCAGGAAGGACAGATCAACATCGCAGTGGCATCTTCTGCCAGCTCCTCCACGGGCAGCACGGGCAAACCTTCTTCCAGGAGAGGCCGTGGCAAGAGGGGCAAATGAAAACCAGAACGCCCCGCTCCTGTCCTGAAACTGGCCATGCTGGGGTGGCCAGGCTGACCGCTCGGGACCCTGCTGGGAACACCCAGCTCACTAAAGCTCAGCTAGAAATTACCTTCAGAGCTGCTCATAAAAACTGGCTGCCAGTCAGTGGGGGTGTCTGTGGTATTTATAAGCATTTCACTGCACTATTTAGCTCTTTTTAGGCAGATCTTAATGACCGTTTTGCCTTCCTACCTTCCCAAAGCCCCTCCTCTCATGCGTTTGACTTTCCTGGAGCGTGTACTGTTTTGGGGTGGGGGGTGTGTGTATGTGTTGAACATTGCATTCCCAAAGGGGATGCTGTAGAGTAGGCCCAGCGTGTAAAGCTTCTCCAGTTCTTCTCCTGGATTAAAAGTGTTCTCAATTAAGAAATGATTTTATTTAATAAACAGTGTAAATTAGATTATATACAACTCCTTTTAGTATGTGCAGTCCTGATGCTGCAGAACTGCTAGTGCAGGAGTAGAACTGTAGTTTGGAAATAAAAAGGAGTGAGGTGTGGAAAATAAACCATTTTAGTGGTGTAAAGGAATGGAATGAGTCCTAAAGGTTTGTAACCTGGGATATTAAATGCTTTAAGGGACTTTGCTACTGTTTCTTCATTTTAAAGACTGCCTTTGAAAGGCTGGTGCTTGCTGCTTTTGGGGCAGAAAGCCTGAAAGTTTGACGTTCTGGAAACTGTTTAACGTGGTTATTTTACAGTCATGCCTACAACTTCCAGAGCCATCTTTGTGAAGAGCGGTCCATGTTACCTATCCACCGCTGCCACCACCTTCCGGCCCCCCGGGAGCTGCACTGGGGGGTGCTGGCAGAAGCTGCAGTGCTGCTGTCCTCAAAAGGGGGTGAAATCTCTTCCCTCCGTGCCTGGAGCTGCTGGTCCCACCCGTGGGGCTGCCGTGCTGGGGTCCGTGGTGGAGCTGAGCGCTGGCACTGGCCCCTGGCCGCTAGATGCAGCTGTTGTCCCCAGTTACCGTGGTCACTTAGCACTGCCCGCCCTGCTCTGAGCTGGGCTCTGGCCAGCATCTCCAGACTTCCCTTTTATTTGCCCCAAAGGTATGCAGATCCCACAAGGGAAAATTGAGGACAAATTGGTTTGTTTTATTTTATGTTGGGCTTCATTTGATGCTGTGGAGTGGGAAGAGTTTTACCCTGGCTGGAGAAGTGGCTCTCCTGGTTGCAATCTGAGCATTTAAAGGCTAATCCTTCATTAAAAAGGGCTGGGGGAGTCCTGCAGTTGTCGTTTCAGACCATAGCATGATCCTTTTCTGTTGGTGAGACTTCAGGAACAGCCTTGACCTCGGTCTGTAACACTGACAACGCAGCTCTGACTTAGCAGCTCCCAACTGGAACAAAGAAATAAAGCAGCTAGTCCTTTATTGCTCAGAGTGGTTCTTTGTGACCCACTGAAAGGAACAAGTTCTGGTAAATAGACTGACTCTGGGAAGGCGAGTTGTTATCAGCTGCTTCCTGGCTTCACGGACTGGAAGCGTTGAACTTCCTCACTTTGAAATACAGGGCGCTCGTTCGTGCACTCGCTGCACCCACTGCTGGGGTCGGATCATCTCCAGCTTGTACCTTTTCTACCTTTGTAGCATGAATGTACACTGACTCTTTTTCTAGCGTGTGGACTGTACAGCCAGGCCTCTGCCTTCTGTAAATTATTCAAAGGACCTAGAGATGTACAACGTGGCTTGCTCTCCTATAGAAACTTATTTTATTTAAGAGATATTTTTACACCACCTAAGAGCCTCTGACCTTTGGCTGAAAGCTTGCTTTGTGTAGGACACTAAGATGCTGTACTGTATCTTGGAGTTACTTTTCAAACAAGGTGATTGGAAATTAAAGCGGCGTGCAGTATTTCTGTTCGTGTGTTCGACTGGAAGTGGAGGGAGGAGGTGGCAGACTGACAAAACATGGGACTTCTTTTTGATGTCTTCTACTTTTTAACTCTAAGGCAAAGCTGTCCAAACGAGCTCTTTGTCCTGTGTGGGCTGGGAGGGGAGTTTGGTGATAGGAGCAGATAAAGCAGGGTAATTACCTCTGGCTGATGAGAAGTGGGCAGCTCACCAGAAAAAGGCAGGGTTGTGGAGTTGGTTTGTTAAACCAAATCACCCCCAGTCCTTGAGTGCCCTCCAGCTTCTCCTGAAGCCATCCCCAGTGGCAAAGCAACCTGCAGTGTCCATCTGGGGGTTTATTCACTGTGGGGTCCCCTCAGGCTCTGCTGGGTGAGGCTGAGGACCCCCTCGCTGGCCCAGTGTCCCCTGCAGTAGGACCAGGCTCTGCCTGGCTGCAGGGCAGAAGCAGCGCTGATGTGGCTTGAGCCCACACGTGGCTCGTGGCGAAGGGAGAAGTCCCAGCGAAGGCCGGTCTGTGACTCTTCCTTACCCATCATCCGGACACCCCAGTGCCTGGAAAAAGCTCCAACCTCTCCCTGTGGTCAAGTTTTGACATCTGGAACTGGAACAGCAGGTCAGCGTTGTGGCAGTGACTCAGTACCGCCGCAGCAGAAGGGTGCAGCAGCAGCAAACTTCCCCAAGCACTGGGCAGCCGAGATTGGCCAAGCTCCTGCTACGATTAAAAACCTTAAAATAAACTTTTTTTTTTTGTTTTTAAATCATGAAAGCAACACCCATGCCCCCCCTGATGAACAGCAAAGGGGTTTTACTGTCTCTGTGGGTGCTGTGTTGGGTGCCTGGAGGGGTATCAAAGAGCTCCAGGACAAAGCCTGCCTTGGCACTCGCCACACGGGCTACGTGGCAGTAAGGGAGAGATGTTCCAGCAGGAGCAAGAAACAGGGGACCTGCTCCCCCCTGCAGGGCTGCTGGTGGCCAGCTCGTTCTGTGAACTTCACTGGATCCTGCAGAAGGTCCCTGATTCACAGCCTGGTGGAGAGGGAACAGGACAGCAAAACGACTCGTGATTGCACGTACGTGGGCAGGAGGGTAACAGTGCAAACGCCCAAGGCAACCCCAGCGCCTGGGATGGCAGCTCTGCGCTGTGGCGCGAGCACCCACCTGCTCGTGCGAGGAGGTCATGGGGGCTGCGGGATTTCAAATGGCCACGGAGAAACACAGATGGAGCCGAGTGAGAGCCAGAAGTCGTGCGAAGCTTGGCAGAGTCCTCTGCGCTTTGAGGATGCTGAAATGATTCACTGCAGCAGCTGTTCCCGGGCGAGCGGAGGGGAGAGGCGGTTGGACGGCGTGGTGGGGCTGCGCAGCTTCTCGTCCGCTGAGAGAAGCAGCACCTGCAGGTGGAGGGACAGCAGGGACAGAAAGGGATGTGGCCCCCTGCTTGGAAGGGGTGAGAGGGGGATGCAGCACCCGTGAGGTTCTGCAGCCACGTGAGCTCCAGCACCCCCAGGTCTCCCTGCCGATGGGTTTCCGTGAGCCCGTTTGGGACAGCCCGGCCAGCCGTGGGTACCGCAGTCTGGGTGAGATGCCAGGCTGACATCTCTCTTTCACACGGCTCCAGGGACTCATTAGATTTTTGGTGGGCTGATTTGCCTGGTGGGAAGTACCCTTAAAACCAGTTAATCCCCCCCATGACACTGGTTCTGCTCTTTTAAGAGCTGAGGTTCTGAGTGAGGTCACATCTCTCTGGTTTGTGCCCTAAAAAAACCTCACGTGGTGCCACCAGCAGAGCAGACACGGAGTCACCCCACAGGCAAACGTCCATGTGTCTGTCCAAGCAGCTGGGATGGCAGTGTGCCCCTTCGGAGGGGCCTGGGCTGGCTGTGGCACAGGGAGCATGGCGTGGCCGTGGGGCGCTCTGCTCCATTTACCTTTTCACCAGAGCCCTATTCCCTAAGGCCCCGTGGAAAATTCCTGCCTTGATCTGCACCAACCAACTTGTCTGTTCTCGTTTGAGCTCTGAGAAATCCACAACAATTTCTCCTCGGCTTCCCTTCCACCCCCCTCTTTTTACATAAATGGGCATTTTGGTTTAGTAACTGTATTTTAAAGGCAGACACATCCAGCTGGCCCAGCTCTCCCCAGCAGGTCCTACACCAGGACAGTCAGCACTGGTTGGAGTTTTTGCAGCACGGGAGAGACGTTCATGTATTTATTCCCCAGCCAGAATTCCTGCACCCAGGCAGGGACTGAAGAGCCAGGGACTGAAGAGCCAGCTCCGTGCACTGGTTCACTTCAGCCTCTGAGGGGCAACAGCAAAATCACAACAGGTTTGCTTGGAGCAGGAAGCAATTTGTGCTATTTGCTTTCATTTCCAGCCCAGGTTACAACAACCCCCCACCAAACACTTCCTGCTCCTGCACCACCCTTGAGCAAACATTATTTATAGCAGCAAACAGCATTTATAGCTTTGCCCCTTCTTGACCTGGAAGTAATTGGTTAATTGATTTAGACAACAAACCTCAAGACACTCGCATGGTTTCCTTCCACCTTCTCACAGGGAGCTGGAGAGTCAAACTCCTCCTGTCCTTCCAAACGAGGACACACCCCAAGCTGATTAAAAACATCAAACACCTCAGAGAGAGCAATGTTTACTTCCCCACCTGGAAATTGGTCCCTGCTGAACCTTCCTCAGGGCCAACAGCTCCTATAAAGCTGCTGCACCTGGGGGGCTGCTGCCTTGTTGGAGGTGGAGCTCATGCTGGGGAAGGTGGGGGCTCTTTGTGGAGGTTTCCTGAGCTGTGCTGAGGCTGGGAAGCAGTGGAAAGCTTTGCTGCTCACTGGTAGGACATGCCTGAGCTCACCAGAAGAGAGATTTTGGGGCTTCTGTACAGGTTTAGTAACATGATGGTTTTGTGGTTGTAGAGGTTATCTGGGCTGGTGGATCGAGGGCAGGGGGGTGCGGGTGACCCATCATCTTGCTTGCCCTGTGCTAAATATGTGCCTTACTCCCATCCTGAGATCCCTGGGGCTGTGCTGGTCTCTGGTGCTGGGCCCTGCATGTTCCTTATCATCTGAAGGTGGCACTTCAGTGGCACCACTGCTCTTCTCTGTGCTGCTGAAGTGGCTGTGCTCTCAGAAGTGCTGAAGTTGAGCTGTGAAGCCCCCATGTCTGTACTTGGAGGTGTGCAGGCACCTGAGCTGGGCAGGCAGCTATGGGGGCTCTACTGAATGCTGGTGGAGATGACAAAACACCCCCAAAAGCCACCTGGCTGCCCCAGACCGAGCAGCCAGGCTGCCCTTGTGCACTTGAGGAGGGCTTTTCTTGGAGGCAGACTGCAATTTCACTGTTTTATTTGCCTGTTATCAGTGTCCCTGTGTGGTGGCAATGGCCTTGGAGAACAATGTCAGAGTAGGATGTACCTTGGCTTTCTGGATGCAGAGATGATGTTCTTGATGCCTGTTTACATGCCCCTGCCTCTCAGTCTCCCTCTTCCCTCACATCTCTATTTATATGTGATTTTGCGATATTTATTAGTCTCTATTGATGTGTGATGCTGTTAGGTGAAGAAATGTATCCTCTTGCCCTGTAAAACAGAGGGGTTTAAGCACGTGAAGGAAAGTTGGTGGGCTCCTCTCTGGGGTGAGGGAGACCCCCCTCCCCCCCAACTACAGATGTAAGCAAGGTTCCAAGGCAACTTCATGGTCTCCATGTCTGAGCTCTGTAAACCTAAAATAAACCCACAGGAAATCGGTTTAGCATGTAAAACATGACTAGAACTCCTAGAACAATTCCTCTACACTACTGGTAATCTTAGTCCAAGCAGAATTAACGTAGGCTGGAGAAACTCCTAGTGCTGTTGGCTTGAATCCACCGTCTGTGTGGAGTCCCAGTTGGAAAACCTTCTGTGAGGGCTGGAGGAGCCGAGTGGGAGACGCAGCCGAGCGCGATGGGTGAGCTGGAGTTGCCCGCAGGAGACGGATTCCGCACTGATGGAGGAGGAGCTGGTGGGTCTTGACCAAGCGCAGCCATGCCAAGAGTTTCCATGCAGGGGTTGCATGAGGAGTAAAGAAGACTTTTTCTAAGCAGTTCTCTGTGGCAGCTTTTGGACATGCTCTGGCTTCACTGGAGCAAAGAAGAAATCCCAGCTGGATCCTGCCTGCTCAGCGAAGGAGCACCGAGAGCTCAGCACAGCCCTGGGACCCAGGAGCTCCTGGCCTCCACCCCTCGTTAGCGTACCCCTGCAGCTTCATCGCAAGGAGCCAAACACCCACTCCTCCTTCCAAGAAACCAACAGGGAGGAACGAACAACTGTGTAAGAGCAGAGGTTTAGAGGCAGGCAGGCGGGTGGGAATGCAGGCAGCGTGCTGAAATCGTGGCGTTTTCCTCTGCGGCGACCGGAGTCAAACTGCAGAAGCAGTTAAGAGGATTAGATATTTCTGATCATATTTGCAGCTGCGCTCGCTGTAACCAAGAGGAGAAATCCAAATGCTTCATCTTGGGAAGCGACTTTGAGCCTGGAAGGGAGCGTTCCCACGGGACCCCACATCTGGGTATGTGCTCAGCCCTGGCTGTTTTACACAGCTACAAGGACCTGCCGTTCCTCCAGCCGAAGCAGTGGTGCTTGGCTCCCATGAAGATCCAGGCTCCTGTGGAAAACTCGCTGTGAGCCAGTGTGGATGCAGGGCTCAGAGCTGCAATGATGCCTCCAAAATGTCAGCTCCCACGCAGAAGGGCTGTGTCTCCCAAGGGCCACAGCCTAAACGAAGAACGCATCAGAAGCTGTGCCAGGTTTAGCCCCAGATGTGAGAGGGGAGATCCCTCCCTGGACATCGCTAAGAGCATTTCTTTAACGGTTGTCTTAGCGCTGTGGTGCTTGAGCAAGGAAAACTAATTTCACTGTATGGTTAAGTTTCAGTGTTTAGTTCTCATGCAGTTAGTGCTGTTACCACCCAAATAAAAATACCTGACTGCTCCCTCCAAAGCTCAACCCTGCAGAGATGCTGGTGATCCGCTGCCAGCACTGCAGTAGGAATCTCCTCTGCTTTTCCTGAGGGACACCTCTGACGAGTGCTTGGCCCTGACCCCAGGTAGGATGGGCTGAGGGGGAGTATGGAATCCATGATGCTGTTTTTTCCAGTCTTAAATAAAAACGTGGCCTTGTAACCACGGAGGAAGACATCACTCCTCGACACATGTGCGTTTGGAAATGCTCCTCCCTCCTTGCAGAGGCTGCCTGGGGTTCCTGTGTGGAGGGGGGGCAGTCCTTTCTCTGTGGATGGAGCCTTGGGTGATGCTCCTGGCTGGTACAGGCAGGTTCCTCCTGAAGCCAAAATCCTGGATCTGAGCCCCAAGGTGTAACGTGTCAGAGGAGGGGAAAAGTTCCGCATCTCGCTTCCAATTTGCCTGATGACTTTAGCACAGAGTCTTAGTGAACAAGGAAAAGAGAGCCAGAGGTAACAAATTCAACCCTTTCCAAATGCAGTCATGTGGTTGTCATCTGCCAAAAAACATAAACCAAGATCATAATCCTAAATTTGTCCTTTGAATGTACCTGTGCCTGTTCTGTAGTAGTTTCCTTCTAATCCCCAGGGATTAATACTGAAGTGCATTGAAACATCTGAGGTGAAGGGGCACAGTGGAAATTCCTTGCGGGCTGGTAATAATAACTGAAAGCTGCTCTGTGAAGCAAACCTGAGGCTGACTTGGTTTTTAATGGACATCTGTCTGTAGGGGGAAAAAATGCCATGGCAACTGGCTTTCTTGTTGGCATGCCTGTCTCAGCGAAGGGACCGGAGAGGATGGGTAGCAGCGGGTCTGCGGAGCTGCGCTTGGGAAACATGGAGGTACAGCTCAACGAGGCTGTGAGGCAAAGGTTGTTTATGCTCTGTGAGCACCAGATCTGGAGGGATTTAAGAGCTAAATCTTGGCATAACGATTGCTTTGTGCTGCTGCTTAGCAGGAGCTAGGCTGGGTTCACCCCTCCCCTTTGTTTAAAAAAAAAAAAAAAAAAAAAGTGAAATCTAAAGTGTAAAGTGCTTGGCTGAAGATTGCCTGGCAGTTTGCTGGGCAGAATTGGTGTCTCCCAGTTTGCAGCTCTGTCCCAAAACAATTACTATGGAGCCAGAGCATCGCTGGACCAGTCCTGGAGCTTTCCCTCCTGAGGAAGGAAATGCTCTTGTTTAATGTCTGCAGCCAATGGAAACAGAGAGCAATGCTCACTAAAATCTTGGTTATAGGTAAAACGAGCTCTGGCACTTCTGTACCTCTCCTGAGCTCTGTGGACATTGGCATTTCCCTTCATCTCCTGTTGGTTGCAGGAGAGGCAGCTGGCAGGCATGGCTCAGCCATCATCCACGCCCTGTCTGAACTGAGCTGGAGGGGATGCTGGTGGGCTGGGAGAAATCGGGAAGAAATAGCTACAGGTGCGGATCAAAAACTGTATCTGATGGGAGGTGGTCTCTGCTGGGCAGCGAGCTGAGGATTCGAGGGGCTGCATGCAACGAGAATACACTGCACAGTGATGGGGGGAGGAAAGGCAGAGGTAGGCAGCAGTTGTCCCACCTGGATGGTTTGGAGCTCAAGCTTTGGTTTTGCTTGTTGCTGTGTTTGTACCTCATTCTGGTTCAGCCAGTAGCGTGTTCATTAGTTAAAATTAATGGCAGCTTTGCTGATGAGCTGATATTGTATCTCTGGGAAGTGTTTCTCATGTGTTAGAAGACCTGATTTGTTTTCCTAATGTCTCTCCAAGTGTTTGGAGATCCCTGTGCCCATGGAACCGTTCACAAAGCTTTAGTGTCCACAAAGAGGGTTAGGGATAATGGGAGGAATGTCTTCAGGGAAGAGAAAATGCATGTGTAGAAATGCTCAGTTCTGTGAGCTTCTCTAGCAGCTGATTTTGCTTAAAATAAATGCCAAGTGCCAGTGTCGGTCGCCCCTCCGCAGGCGTGCGTGTTTCATCTTGTTGAATGCTGTTGAGGATCACCCTGGGTAGCTCACGGAAGAGAGCCCGACACCTAACAGCAGGTTAGATCAAGGAAATGTTGCATCACGTAGCACTTCCTGGTAAGTAATGATATTATCAGACTCATTCATCTTCGTATGCAAATACAGCCTGCACATGTAGTCACAAATCTGAATGAAAATAGTAGGCTTGGAAAAAGAGCAGCTCTAACCTGGAACGTGGACAGAAACAGCAAAGCAGAACATGATTGTCCATTAGAAATTGTTGCTCTTATTTCTTGACCATGAGCAGGTGATCTTCAATCCTAAACACTTCTACAGCTAGACCACTGCATTGACTGCTGGCTGGCCTTTGTCACAACCTCATTTGCAACCAAACTAGTGGCTATAATGGTAGGGAATAGCCAAAGAAAGGGAGAAATTGATAGAGCCAAACCATTAAGTAATCAATACAGAATACTGGGAATGGTGGGCTATCAAAGAAGAGCTGTGTGCTGGTAGAAGGGAAGGGAATGATGTGCCTTAACAGCAGTATGATCCCATGATGCTGGAATTTTAGGTAGTTCACTGTAGACATGCAATCACAACACAAAGGTGAGGAGCAGGGTCTGTGCTGGCGGGCACTGAAGGAGCTGGCAGCTGCTGGACTGGGAAACCAATCACTGCCAGAGATATTTTAATTTGGTTACTTCTGTATTTACTTTTAATGTGGGTTTTTGTTTGGTTTGTGTTTTTTTTTTTACAAAGATGCTCGACACACAAAAAAGGGAGGGCACAACGAAAGCCAAACAGAGCTTAACAAAACCAAGATGACATTGAAGGAGGAGAAAACAAGTCAAACTACAACTGCACTTGAGTCATTACTGCAGACGTGAGTGTCGTTCTTACACTGCTTCCCCAGCATGTATTACCCCAAAATGTAGTTTAGTATGCTCATATCATGTCTTAGAAACCATGTCTGCCCTTTTATTTTTGCCATCCTTGACTATCAAGGGCTCCTTCTTCGGCAGCAGAACCCCACAGCATGGCTGCCACTTCAAAACGCTGCAGGCTCATTAACAGTTCTTAACCTTTAGCCACATAAATAGTGACTAATTGCTGTGCACTGTAAACATTCTTAGGTGAAAAAGCATTGAAGTAACATCCTTTTAAAAAACCCAACTATTAAGTGACCTGGATACGTTATAGACAGTCTCTTATCAGACTTCCTTGTGCTCTTTCTTGGTAACTTCCTTTTGAAATGCAAAGCACGCTGATGAAACACACTGTTGAGTAAGTAATCCTTGCTAGCTGTAGCTTTAAGTTAGTTTCAAGGCGTATTTTTGCTCTTTAAGTTAGTTTCCTGCTGCATTTCCCCTGGTGTGATACCACTTAGAGGCTGTCTGCTTGAGATCCAGTAGGACCAACCAAAAGATAGAAGACCTTATAAACAGTACCCTAAAGATTTTGGTTAAATGCTGGGGTTTGTGTGCTAGTGGATTTTACATATATATATATATATATATTTATATATGCGTATGTGTGTGTATATATAAAAGGTCTCTTCTTAGCTTCTCTTAGGTAATGTTAGTTGTCCCATCAGACTTCTGCTTTTATAGTAAGTGGTCCTAAAATTTGTGCCAGTGGTAGTGCAATCTGTCTTCAGCTCTGCAGGTGCTACTGTCTCCTACGGAAACTCTTGGTCTGCAGCAACCCTCTGTATCCTTCTCCCTCGGGTCTGTGGTTGGGAAATAGCGAAGTGTCTTGTGAGTTCACTAAAGTGACTGAAACAAAGTAGTTTCCTTAAAACCACTGGCTCTGGTTAGGGCAATTTAAATAGAAAAATTCTTTGTGTTGAGCCCATTTCAGGTAGTAGCTGTCATCTAGCTAATAACGTGTTAACCACAAGGTTATTTGGGCATGTGAGGTGAAACAAAACGAGCAGTTTAGCAGTCAAAAGTGTAGGGGGAAATGCTAATTTAACAAAGCTGTTAAATATTGGTTATCTTTTTACCATTGTGTGTGGCCACCCACAACTCCCAACCTCGTGGGAAAGCTTGTTGCTTTACAAGCAAGGTGTATAAATAATGCCTGCCGAAGAGTACCGCTCCTTTTTATTGCATCCGAATCCGGTGGGATTTCGAGAGCATTTCTATGAATAGATTAAACTCTGAGCATTTTGAGTAACCATGGCTATAAATCAATTTAGCTCTTGGTTTTTCCAGTTACATCTGCTCTTACTAATCCTGTATGTACATAGATTTTTTAACCAGGCTTTATTTTTGTGTATTGGTATGAGTTGGTGAAACCATTGCTTGGTGTAAAGCAGTGGTACCCAGTCGGTGTCCCTGCAGGAAGCCTGGTGATGGCGGACAGGTAACAACATGGCGTGATGGGGAAAATTGGCATCTTGGGCTCAAATATTCTGTTTCTGTCAGTGCAGTGACATTTAATTCCTTTGGACTGCAGCAATTTAGGGGGGAAAAGCAGAGATCTGTGCTGCTGGGGGGTGTCAGCATGGCATGTGGCAGTGCCTTCGGCCCCATCTTGCTTCCCTGCCGCTGGCTGCAGGAGGAGGGCAGGGGATGAAGTGTTTCCTGGCGGCAGCTCGGTGTCTCTGTGGTTGGAGGCAGGGGCCGGGCTGCAGCTCGGCGAGCGAGCGCAGGGGCGCTGGGCTTCTCCATTTCGCCTTTCACAGCTACTCGGCAGCTCGGCCATTTTTTTTTCCCCCCCTCTCAATTTTGGTGTCTCTCCATGGCGGGGTTCTTTCCGACCGATGCGCTGCCGGGACGAGCCCGTTGCCCTCCGCAGGCCGCCCCCACCCGGCCGCTGGCTGCCGGCCCCAGGGGGGGAGCGGGCCCGGGGAGGGGGCAGAGCGGGCCCGGGTGGGGCCGCCCCACCGCTCTGCCCCGGCCAGGCCTCGGCCTCCGGGCCGGCCCCTGGAGGAGGCCGCAGCCCTGCGCAGCCGGGCGAGGGGGAACGCTCCCCGGAGGGGCCGGGGCCTGCGGGCCGCCCTCCCTCAGCGGCCGCTCCGGGGGTGTCCGCCCGGCCGGCACCGGCTGGGGTTTGCCTTTGGGGTACGGCAGGCGGGGTGTGGAGGAGCGGGCGGGGGGTGAGAGCGGGGGGCAGCCTGCGCCTGCGGGAGCCTCACGGCAGGGCCGGGCCCGTCCCGTTCCCTCAGCGGGGCCGGGGCTGCGGCGGGAGCTGCCGCCGTCCCGCGCCGCCGCCTCACGTGTCCCCCTCCCCTCCCCGCCTCCCGCCTCCGCCCCTTCACCTGCCGCAGCACCGCCGCGGCGCCCTCCGACTTCCCGTAAAGAGTCCGCGTCCGCCGCCCGCTCCGGCGCCGCCGCCTCCCCGCCCCTCGCCTCCCCGTACCCCGGCTACAGCCGCAGGGGTGCCCGAGAGGCGGCGGGGGCCCCCGCCGCGCTTCCCCGACCCTCCGTTCCCCTCACCCGCCGGCCTGCTCCGGCCTCTCCCTCCCTCCCCCCCCCCTCCGGCGGATCCCTCCGCGCCGCGCTCCGCTCCCTCCGCCCCGCTCGCACTGTTTGGGAGCAACCGGCCGAGCCAGCGGCGCCCCGGCCCCGCCAGCGCAGCGAGGCCCCGCGGACCGGCCCTCGCCCAGCCCCGGCGCGCACCCCCGGCCCTCTCCCCTCTCGTCATGTCCCTCAAGCAAGCGGCGGCGGCGGCGCAGGCCGCCGGCAACAACCGCAAGCCCCCCGGCGGCGGCGGCCCCGGCCTCCCGTCAGCCGCGGGCGGCGGGAGGCAGAACATGGGCAGGTGGGTGCGTGGCGACGGGCCTGGTCCCGGCCCCGCCGCGGAGAGCCCGGCGCGGGCGTCGCTCCCCCTCCCCCGCCGCCTCCCCTCTGCACCGGCCTCCATGGGCGGCGGCGGCGCGGCCGGGAGGGGGAGCGGGGCCTGCTGCATGGCGGGGGGACGCGGCGCGGGCCCGGACCGGCGCGGGGGGCTCCGCCCGGCGGGGCGGGAGCCGGCATGGCGGCGGGCGGGGCGCACGTAGGCCCGCCGAGGGGCCCACCGGTTCCGCAGTGCCGCCGGGGCGAGGCCGCCAGGCCAGGCCGCGGCCGGTTGCCCTTCAGGCGGCCGGGGACGGCGGAGGGCACGGCGGCACCTCCATTTTCCGCGGCGGGGTGGCGGGGCCTGCGGCGGGGGCGAGGGGCGCCGTTTCCCCCGGGCCAACGTGACCCGCCTGCTGAGGAGGAGGAGGAGGAGGCGGCGGTGGGGGGAGGCGGGGGGCGGCGGGGGCGAGGCGCCGTAGCCGGCGGCCGCACGTGCGCGGGGGGGGGCGGGCACACGGCGGCGGGAAGGGGCCGGCCGCGATGGCGGCGGCCGCGGGGCCGGGGGGCGGCGGGGCCGGCCGGGGCGGGGAGGGGGGAAGGAGGAAGGGAGGGGGCAGCATTGCTGCCGTGTGGAAGTCGGCGGTAGGCCCGCCTGCGGTGCAGGGCCCTCAGCTTCCGGGGGGTTTAGGGTTATTTTAATATATTATTTTAAAAAAAAAAAAAATTTAAATCGCAATAAAATTCTCGCGGGAAGGGAAGGCCGGGCCGCCGGAGCCCTCGTAGGCCCCAGCGGCGGGTGGTGGTGCCGAGCACGGCTGCGCTTCCCCAGGTTTGGGGGAGCCAGGGTCCGGCAGGAGGCTGGATCCCCTCCCCACATCTCACAGTGCTGCAGAACACTGATCCTGCTCCTCACCGGGGAGCATCACCCCGCAGACATACCCGTATTTGGGGGAAAAGAGGGGGAAAAAAAAAATCCACTTTCTCGTATTATGAATTTTTTATGTCATACCAAAGAACCAAGCAGGACGGTAACAGTTCTGAAGGTCATAGCCACGGCAGTTTCATTTCACGTTTTATTCATTTTGCTCTTTAACTTGACTTTTATTCTCAGTTTCAGGCAATAAAACAGAATTTACAGTGGTCCTGTGGTTGGGCATCACTGGAAATAGGGTTTTACTTTGCTGCCAGTCTGTGGAACTGGAAGAGCTGTGGTAGGGTTGAAAATGACAAAACAAACTTAAATAATGACAATAATAGCTCAGCACTTCATTTAAATGGTTTAATGGCTTTTACATATGGCTGGCTAGATGGAACATGGTGATGGAACATGCCACTGTGTGTTGGCACCATAGAGGTTAACGTGAAGGGCACCAAAACCTACAGTTTTTTCTTGTTTTGAAAACCCAGTGTGACGGTGAGCACGTGTCTCTGTAGATGAAGGGATGTGAGCTTCAATTTCTCTCTCAAGTTTTGAGATTAAAGCCACTGGGTTTCTCCCACCAGTGTTGCCTTTCTAGTTTTGTTGGATAAATTCCACTTCAGAAGTCCTTAGGAGGTTCTAGCAGGGTTGCTAAACAACTGACACATCCTCTCTTTTTTTGATAATCAAATTTTCAAGTTATTTCTCAACAAAGGGTCTGTAAAATCACAGTCCTGGGCCTAACGGAGCCCTATGGAACACCTTCAGAGAACTTCTCCTGTTGCTGTCCTAAAGAAAAGTCTTGTCCTTTGGGGAGTACAGGTTCAAAGATGGTTCATGCTGCAAATCTGTCCACCTAAGTGAAAAGCTAAGTGGCTTTTCTGTTAGAAAAATCAAACTGTTTTTTAGCTGGCCTGCATCTTAGTTTCAATTTAAAGCATTATATTGTCTAATAGAAACTTAAACATCTCCAGTTTATGCCAAGTTTTGCAGCTCATTTCCCTGCAGCATTAGAATCCTTCCTTATCTTCTTGAGATGCGAAAGAATGTTACTTTTCATGGCTAAGTTACTCTTAAAAGCTTCGATTTGGATAGAAAGCTCCTTGTTAGTTAACTGTCCTGGACCTAATTTTCTGCTGTGTGTTTATTACTGGAAGACTTAATTGGGCTGAGCACCTGGTCCTTCCACTTCTGATGGCAAGTGGAGGGTCAGTTTTGCTCACTATGTTTGTTTCCATCGTTTCATAATGATGGATATATGTATTTCATATTAAGAAAGGTAAAATCTGGTGTGAACAAAGAAGACATTCCAGTATTTGTTCTCAGTGTTTTCATGATTACATGAAAATCATCAGTTTTCATGATATTATTATTCATTTCTTTTACATAAGGGGAAAAAATCACAGATGAAGGTGTCTTTAAAGGTGTTCAAGAAAAAAATGAACAAGAAGGATTAATACCTCTTTTAATAAAGAGGCACGAAGTGAAATGCTGTGTTTGTTTAATAGCAACTGCACGTGCAATATGGCAGACGGGAAATGGGGCTGCAGGGGGGTGCCAGGAGCATGTTGAGCTGTAAGCAGAGAAAATGTAGACCTCATACACAAACCTGCTCCCCTGTGCTGGTCAAAACATGATTTAATATCTACTTTGGTGGTTCAGTTTTGCCCTTATCCAAGCACAGGAAGGTTGGCTGTCCCATGAGTGAAAGTTGCATCTGTCCCAGCAGGCCTTCATCTGCATCCTTTTTTGTTGTCAATTTTTCCCCATTGATACTTTGTCTGAAGGCAAAACACCTCAGACTCAGGTTTTGGATAGTTATGTGTCTGGTTACAATTGTGGCAGGTCTTTTTCCTTTTTATTTGGTAACTTCCCTACCTGTCTGGACTTGAGAGTCCTTTTAAGAATACTCTTAAGTTACGATCTTTTATAAACGGCTTTGCTCATTGAAAAGTTAAAACTGAAATGATGGTCCCTTCCATCCCAAACCATTCTATGATCCCATGTTGCATAGCTTGATTTTGAGACTTAATCCTTCTTGCCCCTTCTCATTTTCCTTTTTCCTTGACATCTTTTTTTTATTAGCTCAACTAAAGGCTGAAGTAAAGGGCAGAAGAGAGGTGTCTGTTCTGTTCAGACAGGAGTACTTGGGCATATGGGGTGCTGAGGCGCTCTGATCTAATGGAAGTGACTGTTCTGGAGGTTGGATCACACGTGCCATTCAGAGTTTTTCTAGTTTGTTCCAACATCTTTGTGTGCGTCGGTTTTAATGCAACCGTGCTAAACTGCT
The DNA here is from genome assembly GCA_028020825.1 of Podargus strigoides. Classification (NCBI taxonomy): domain Eukaryota; kingdom Metazoa; phylum Chordata; class Aves; order Caprimulgiformes; family Podargidae; genus Podargus; species Podargus strigoides. Next base: position 14,239,765 of record CM051637.1, on the reverse strand, counting down.
GAGCAAAATGAATGGGTAAACCTGCAGGTCTCTGTCGCTGGTAGTGAGCTTTAGTCTGATATTAAATACCTGCTTTTGAGTAAGTTTTAATTTAACAACTGATAGGTGGCAATGTAGGTGAAGAAGGTTCTTCAATGACTAAGTCCATCAACAGGTTACAGGCGTGTACTGGGTCAGACTTGAGTCAGGTTACTTACATATTCAGATGCTGCAGAAGTTGTCATCTTGTAAGAAGACAGGGGTTGACATTATTAATGTCAGTATTGGGGAAGAGCTACAGAAAACAATGCTGCGAGGACTTCTCGTGTAATCTTAATTTGACAGCTTCAATTTATTTGACTTGTATAGACAAATACTGCACTTCAATGGAACTCTATACTTCTTATTTCTCCCTTAGAGGAAAGCTTTACCAGCTCTCTGCACTTGTAATGAAAGTTCTTCAGAGCATCCTGTAAATTTGTTTTCAAAGCTGTAGTAATGTCAGCCAGTGCTCCAGAAACATCTACTCACTCTGTTAAATTCAACAGTCTTTGTAGTTGCGCTTCTACTCCACACATTAATTGCAGTATGGTTGCATTTGTTTCTTAGTCTCAAAGTGAAGATGTTGCTGGAGAGAAAACCCAAGACTTTCTTTCACACGCTGGAAAAATTTGTGTCCCTTGCATCAGTTTTCACTTAACTGGAAAAATATAAATGCGTGACCTTGTTTTGCTTCTACAAATGCTCTACTTGGCATATAAACATTAGGATGGGAGGTGAGGGATGCTGAGGGATAGGAGAGTAAATGCTCATAAAAACAGAAGAATATTTTCAGGTTGCTGCTGGGGAAGAATGTTTATTGCACAGCATTTGGGATAAGCCCTTATGGAGACTTCGAAGATGTAACTGCTGGCCTGCAATGAGTTGGCCAGCAACTTTAATTGCTACCAAGTCATTACTTTGTCTGGTGCAGCATTTTTCTGACTTTGTGACTTTGCTACCCCAAAGCAAGGGGTTTTACAAGTGAGATTTCCCAAGCTGCTGTTCCTTTTCCCAGGGTTACCTTTAACCACATTTTTGCAGTACAAAATGAGTATTTTTTAAAAATTTGCCATACTTGCTGTAGTAAAGGTGTGGTTTTAGGTAGCAGTGCCAAATTGCTGCTGACCCTTCTCATTTCCTCCATCCCAAGTGCTACTCTCCTGTTTAAAATTGTGGTAAACCTCTGGCAAAGACCATCTGCTTTCTGGTGTTGTACAGGTCCTTGTTTTTCTTCATATGATGCATCAAAGATGTGTCAAAGGGTAGTCTGAACTTGAGTTTTCACCTGTTGGAATATAAACCTCAAGTTGATGGCCTTGGTTGTGATTGAATTGTAGCACTGGCAGAATTTGTGAATTCTTTCCTTTTTTTTTAATCTTTCCATTTTTTAATGTTTCCATTTTTCTAATGGTTTGTGTTTAACAGTAGTAGCTGGAAAACAAGAGGTCATGTGTGTAAAGAGATCTGTTAGATCAGAATAGCATATAGAATATCTGCAATTAGCTTAACTCTTGGTTTGATGTACAAGTTAGGACCTCTGGCCAACGTGGATGCGCGCAATCAGATTGTTTCTTGAAGAAACGTGGGTGGGAACAGTAATTTTTTGAAATTTAAAGAGATGGAAAATCTAGAACACTTAGGTTGTTGCTTAAAGGGAATGCTCCAAACTTTCTGACCAGTCTAGCAAACCAGTTATTTAAGTTCTAAGAATACCTGTCACTAAAAATGACAGGGCTTTCTATTTCAAAGATACCAATTTTTGACCATTTCTATAGCTGATGTAGGAAGGAATGTCTTCTAAAGTCCTTTGAGACCAACAGAGGGAACTGGTGACATTGTTTGGCTTCAGCCATGTTCTTTGAAAGACCATGTTGCCATCACTTTTGATTGTAATAGGAAAAATCAGAACTGGACTGTACCTCTCTTTTATTTGCGTGTTCCACATCTGGTGAGATGACTTTTGGAAAGAAGGAGGATCATTCATCTGAATATTATGCAAAAATTATGCTCTGGGTTCATGAAGGGTTCCCTTTGGCACCATGCTGTAGGTAACCACTTGACAAATGGTGAGACTTGCTTGGCTTCAGAGCAAGCCTGAAGTTGTGAAGCTGCCTTATGGAAAGTTATGGCTGATAGGTAATTAAATAAAGGCTATTTGCATTAGGGTTTTTTCATGAGATTAGTACTCTGCAAGTATCCTGGAAATATCACCTGGACATCCAAAATCTGCAGTTATTGCCAATCAGCAAATGTCATCGGTGTGCGTGATGCTGGATGAGACTACGTTTCTGTTGCAGAAGCTTGTTTTCTTAAATGAGTCAGGTGATAGTTTAGTGGGTTTTCAGTTTTTCCTCATTAAGGCCTTTCATGGTTCTCTGATGGACTTGCTTATTTCTGCAGAATTTATTGGAGGGATATTTATATTCACTGGGAGAAGTCCCTTTGACTCTTTGATTTCTTGACTAAATCATGAGCTCTATTTATATGGGCACGTTGTTTTGAGAGCAAGGCTGGATTCCACCACAGCATAGTGCTTGCAAAAGCCATTGAATGCAGTTGACGTTCAGTTGGATTTAGGTTTCAATGTTGTTGGGATATTTTGAAAAGTAGACATAATTCTTTGGGTCTCATTAATTAAACGCTTGTGTATCTGTAAGGTGGGTCTATATAAAAAATTGATTTTTTTTTTTTAATAGAACAGAAGGCTTCATTTTGTCTTGCATTACAGTGTGTAAGTTGTTGTGTAAGACAAGTCTAAATCACTATAAGAAGTATTTGAAACTAGGACTTCTTTGGAAGGAACTTTGAAATAAGGCACACCAGAGAAGCTGAAGAATTGTAGGTGATGTGGACTTGCTAGGCACAGTTTGCAAGGTATTCAGAGCATACAGGTTAATTTAAAAGCTTTTTGAAGTGTCCTGAGTGCTACACGTTGACAGATTTGCATTGGAAGTAGTTAGTGGTTTTGAGGGGCTGGACAGACTTAATTAGTTTCACTGGCTGGGTTGTGATAGCAGCGATAAGTGAGCTCTGTGGGTAGGGCCCTGCAGTCAGGGCTCTCTGGAGTCACAGAACAGGTCGGTTGCTTGGCCCTCGATCAGGTGGACAGTGACGATGTTCTGTGCCACTGGTCTTCCAGAAGGGACTTTGTACCGAGTAGGGATTGAGCCTGAAGGTGTTTTTTGGTTTTATGTGCCAGTAAGTTTTGGAGTTTGCTTTAGTTACAGCGTTCTGGTTAAGAGGGAATATCTTTTTGATTTTTCTAATGACATAAGCTTAGTATTTTCTTCATTTTGTCCTCTAATTTATTGTAGGTAACCCCCCCTTGCCTACTAACCAATGCTTCTTGCTCGTAGGGCAGTAGTTTGGAGGGTAAATGCTGTGGGTCCTGCAGTTGTCAAGTTCTGCTCTAGGGGGGCGCTGTTTTTCTTTGATCCCGTTCTCAACATTAAACTAAGATGGGGTTTTGAATTCTTAGTTGTTCAGAAATGAACCAGTTTTGGCAGTTTTTAATCGTGTCCTGTGTATGTATTTAATTTCAGAGGTCGCAGCAGTGGCAAAGGACCGCCTCAGCCCACGGTAAGTGTGTGTTCTTTCCTCATTGTACCACATCCTAGATAGGAAGAAACAACTTACGTACAGTGAAACCAGACGAATAGCAGAACCCCTAAGAACAGCAGGTAGTGGAATATTCTCTCAATTTTTTCCTTTGGACACCTTGATGAATATTTTAGACTGAGATATGCTTTTCTAAAGATGTAGCATCTTGCATTTATTTAATTCTCCTGGCAAGGTGAAGGGTCACTTAAACTTTAACTACACTAATATAAATCTTCTGCATTTTCTTGCTATTATAGCTGTACATACGGATAACATTTAACTTAAGACAATGCTTTTGATTTAGTTCCTCTCTGAAGACTCTGACATTGGCTTCTCCCTTAAACAAATGATAGTAAGACAATATAGTTAAATAAAAATAACAATTTTGTTTAGTTCTATTATGAAATAGCTAACCCAGTATTATCAGTAACCTGAATGTGTAGCTTTATTTATTGTCAAGGCTATCTATTGTTGAAGTATGGTATGGTTTGACTCATAAAACATAACTTTATCAACGCTAAAGATGTGGATCTCAATTTAAAGAGTGGATCTCTGAACTACACTAACCAAATATTTCCTAATTTGCTATTGGCCTGGTTTTCAAGTCTGACTGATTTTGGGGAACAGGGCAGAAGTAGGAAGGTTTAAAAGGACTACAGTTTACTTACATAAATGTTTGTTGAAGATATCACGGAATCATGGAATTTTCAGAGTTGGAAGGGACCTCCAGAGATCATCTAGTCCAACTCCCCTGCTTAAAAGCAGGATCCCCTAGAGCACATCACTCAGGACTGCATCCAGGCGAGTCTTGAAAATCTCCAGAGAAGGAGACTCCACAGCCTCTCTGGGCAGCCTGTGCCAGTGCTCGGGCACCCTCACCCAAAAGAAGTTTTTTCTCATATTTAAATGGAACTTCCTGTGTTCCAGCTTGTGCCCTTTACCCCTCATCCTGTCACTGGGAACCACTGAAAAGAGTCTGGCTCCATCCTCCCTCAACCCACCCTTTAGGTATTTGTAAACATTAATTAAATCACCCCTCAGCCTTCTCCAGGCTGAAGAGTCCCAGCTCTCTCAGCCTTTCCTCATAGGGGAGATGCTCCAATCATCCAGTCATCCTTGTTGCCCTCTGCTGGACTTTCTCCAGTAGGTCCCTGTCTCTCTTCAACTGGGGAGCCCAGAACTGGACACAGGATTCCAGTTGTGACCTTACCAGGGCAGAGTAGAGGGGGAGAATGACCTCCCTCAACCTACTGACCACACACTGCCCTGTGCAGCCCAGGGTGGCATTGGCCTTCTTGGCAGCTCGGGCACATTGCTGGCTCATGGATAATTTACTGTCTGCCAGGACTCCCAGATCCTTCTCCTTGGAACTGCTTTCCAAGAGGTCCCCCCCTAACCTATACTGATGCCTGGCATTCTTCTTCCTCAGGTGCAGCACCCTGCACTTGCCCTTACTGAACCTCATGAGGTTCTTCTCTGCCCAGCTCTCCAGCCTGTCCAGGTCCCACTGGATGGCAGCACAGCCCTCTGGAGTGTCACCACCCCTCCCAGCTTGGTATCATCAGTGAACTTGCTGAGGATACAGTGTCCCCTCATCCAGGTCCTTGGTGAATATGTTGATCAAGACCAGACCAAGTATTGACCCCTGGGGGACACCACTGGTTACAGGCCTCCAACTCAACTCTGCTCCATTGATCACAACCCTCTGATCTGTCACACAGCCACCTCTCATCCACCTCACTGTCCCCTCGTCTAACCCACACTTCCTGAGTTTCCTAATGAGGATGTTATGGGAGACAGTGTCAAAAGCCTTGCTGAAGTCAAGGTAGATGCCATCTGCTGCTCTCCCCTCATCCAGCCAACCAGTTATGACATCATAGAAGGCTGTCAGATTGGTCAGGCATGATTTGCCCTTGGTAAATCCATGTTGACCACTGTCAGTAACATTCTGTTCTGCAGCATGTTTGGAGAGGACCTCCAGAACGAGTCACTCCAGAATGAGTCGCTTTGTCACCTTCCCAGGGATGGAGGTGAGTCTAACCGGCCTGTAGTTCCCTGGGTCCTCCTTCTTGCCCTTTTTGTAGACTGGAGAGATGTTGGCCTTCCTCCAGTCTTCAGGCACCTCTCCTCTTCTCCATGACCTTTCAGAGATGATGGAGAGTGGCCCAGCAATAACATCTGCCAGCTCTCTAAGCACTCATGGGTGCATCCCATCAGGGCCCATGGACTTATGGATGTCCAGTTTGGCCAAGTGGTGTCTTACGCTGTCTTCCTCTATTGAGGGAAAATCTTCTTCTCTCCAGACCTTCCCTCTTGCCTCCAGGATTTGGGATTCACAAGGGACTGATTTAGTAGTGAAGACCAAGGCAAAGAAGGTATTCAGTACCTCTGCCTTTTCTGTGTTTTGCAGCACCAGGGCGCCCGTCTCGTTCGTCAGTGGGCCAACATTTTCCCTGGTCTTCCTTTTTCTATTGAGGTACTGAAAGAACCTCTTCTTACTATCTTTAACCCTAGTGGCCAAGTCGAGTTCTGCTTGAGCTTTGGCCCTTCTAATTTTCCCTCTGCATAGCTTCGCTACATTTTGGTATTCCTCACAAGTTGCCAACCCCCTTTTCCAAAGGCCGTAGCCTTTCCTTTTGTTCCTGAGGTCCAGCCAAAGCTCTCTAGCCAGACTGGCCTTCTTCCCTGCCGGTTTGTCTTTCGGGACCTGGGGATGGCCTTCTCCTGAGCTTTTAGGAATTGCTCCTTGAAGTATCCCCAGCCATCCTTGGTACCTTTGACCTTCAGGACTGCTTCCCAAGGGACACTCTCAACCATGCTCCTAAGCAGGCCAAAGTCTGCCCTTCGGAAGTCCAGGGTGGCAGTTCTGTTGGCTCCCCGCCTTGTTTCTCCAAGAATTGAAAGCTCTGTCATTTCATGGTCACTCTGCCCAAGATGACCTCCAGCCTTTACATCCCCCACAAGACCTTCTCTGTTAACAAGCAGTAGGTCCAGTAGGGCGCTGTCCCTAGTTGGCTCCCTTACCAGCTGTGTTAGGAAGTTGTCTTCCACACACTCTAGGAACCTCCGAGACTGTTCTCTCTGCTGTGTTATATTTCCAGCAGACATTTGGGAGGTTGAAGTCCTCCACGAGAACAAGGGCGAGCAATTGCGAGATCTCTGCCAGCTGCTTATGGAATATTTCATCAGCCTCTCCATCCTGGTTGGGGGTCTATAACAGACTCCCACCAAGATGTCTGCTTTATTGGCCTTCCCCTTGAGTCTTACCCATAAACACTCCACACTGTCATTCGCACTTTTAAGTTCGAGGCATTCAATTCCATCTCTGACATAGAGGGCTGCCTCACCACCTCTCCTTCCTTGCCTATCCCTTCTGAAAAGTTGGTAGCCATCAATCGCAGCACTCAGTCGTGCGAGTGCTCCCACCACTTTTCTGTGATGGCAGCTATATCATAATTTTCCTGCTGCACCGTGGCCTCCAGCTCCTCCTGTTTGTTTCCCATGCTGTGTGCATTCGTGTAGACACACTTCAGCCACTTTTTTGGGGGGACAAGCCCTAATATCAAGACTCTTCAGTAAAAGTAAAGAAGCTTTGAGGAAGAGTGGTGAAAGAAGGTCATATATGCAAATACTAAATGTCATAAAAATGTTAGTTTTTATGTCCTCCATACTGAGTGTTGAGCATAGGAGCATCCTTAAATGTGTCTTTTCAGACCAGGGAAGTGGCTAACCTGTAGGTGAATTAAGTAGCTGACAGTTTAAAAGATCTGTTGTCAGTTAAAAAGCTCAAAATTTGCTGAGGTCCTTGTATGTTTTCAGCATCTTTTGTTCCACAAAGATGAAGTTGACAGGGAGAGATACCAGATGTTGCAACAAAACACAGATGTCCTCACCACTTCACATATGCTCATGCGAGTGTGTCATCAGCAACCTGGGTGATACTTGGTCAGCTCTCCTGGTGTAGGACCTGGGGTCCTGATGCTGCAGTGAATGGCTTCTGAGTAATTTTATTGGTTAGCTCTTTGATGCTCCATGATTTGATGACTTTAGCTTCTGTTAATGCATGTAATGAGGTCTGTTAGATGAACAGACATGGTTCAGCAGGTCTTCTACAGCTGTTGAAGTGCCTTAGCCTGTTGATGGCTCTTAAACCAGAGAGGGATGTTAGCAGGGCTCTGTCAGTTAGGAGTCTCTGTGTAAGCTTCACCCAGCCAGCAAGAGAATTTCCTTATTGAGTGACATTAGGGGCACTCTGTCATGGTTATCGTGTTTGGGAAGGTGTTCAGATCTTTAATTGATCAGAGACAGGCTAAGGGTCCTCTTAGGTCACATGAGATTTCCAGTTCTGTGTATATTGGCTGAGTGAGGGGTTGGACCAGTGTTTCTAGGAACCAGGAGGTACCAAAAGCCTGTGTTGTTCTGGCACGCTGGCTTTGTGAATTGTTACAAGAGTTTCTCCTGCATTCATGGCAACGTCTGTTTTATTTTTCAGATTTCTTTTGACGGCATCTATGCAAACATGAGAATGGTTCACATACTTACATCAGTTGTTGTAAGTCATTGTATTTGGATGGGGTGGGGTAAACAGTTTGTATAGTGACATAGAATTGTTAACTAATCCACTGGTTGTAATATAATGGAGTGAATATTAAACTGTAACACCAGGCACCTTTTGCCAGGAGGGAATTTTAAACAATCCCAGTAGTAGCTATTCTGTATTTTTGGCTTGGAAAGCTTCACATGCAGTTTGCAGAGGTATTACACATTTCTTAGGTGCACTAGTCATATTTTGAGTGTTCTGGTTTTAGAGAGATTGTGGATAAATAAAATGAGGCTGTGTGCAGGGAATGGAAGCCTTTCTGCCCAAATCTTAAGGGAAGTCCTGACATGCCAAAATTAAGTAAGGCAGATTGTCCCATGTTTGCTCGAGGGCAGGTTAAGCCTTCACCCTTACTTGTACCCACACATATGCACAGATTTGGTTTTTGCACAAAAATTTGTGTGCATAACTGGTCAAGAGTCTTGTGAGTACCAAATATGCCTCTGTGAGTATCTTGAAATCCCTTCAGAACAAATGCTGGTACACACCCAGCTGTTTGCATCTGCAGAACACAGTGGCGTGTTTATAAATGGGCAAATGTTGAATGAGCAGATTTGACTGAAAACTGAGCTGTATTTTTACACGTTGTACTTGTGTAAAAAATGCATCTTTGAGGAAATCACTGAGATGTAATTTGTCTGGCTGGTAGAAAGCTGTGTTTTCATTTTTCTTGCATTCTAGGGATCCAAATGTGAAGTACAGGTGAAAAATGGTGGTATATATGAAGGAGTTTTTAAAACCTACAGTCCTAAGGTAATTTTTTTTCAGTTGCTCTCTTCCCTATTTTTAAAGATCCTTATACTGAATAATCAATGTTTGATTAAAATTTGAATATTTATTATTAATTATTTTGACTATTCATGTCTAGGTTTACAGAAGCAGATTCATTTTTGCAATTATTGTAAATGTCTGTGTTTTTTGCAAGTATGTGAAGTTCTTGAGTACCTTATTGTGCGTTAAGTTAATGTATTCTCTTTCTGTCTCCAATAGTGTGATTTAGTGCTTGATGCTGCTCATCGGAAGACTGCAGAATCCAGTTTGGGGCCAAAACGTGAAGACATACTAGAGAGTATCTTGTTCAAGTCTTCAGATTTTGTTATGGTGCATTTTAAGGATATGGATACCAATTATGCGAGAAGAGGTATACCTGTTTTTAAAGTTGTTTATATCTTAGAACAGAAGTTTTTCAAAGTAGATGCTTTAAGATGCAAAAACTGAAGTTCACATTTAGACTCGGAATGAGTGCAGAACATCCAAATGTTGTATTAAAGTCAGTGGAAAGAGTGGATGCTCAGCACCTCCCAACATCAGAAATGTATTAAAATTTTAACAAAAGACTGCAGAACCTTTGTGAGGACGCACTGCTTTCAGCAGCTGGTTTAGGTGTCTGGGAAGCAAATCCTTTACAAAAAAATCCTATTACAGGACATTTTACAGATTTTGTGGGAGATTGGGTTGAGGGTTTTTTTTGTGTAAATGTCTTTCTAAATTAGTCTATTAAGTATTATATGAGAATCCATGAATATACAAATACTTTATAAAAATATTACTGTTCAGAGTTGGTGTATATATAAAGTCTATATTTAGCTAAGTAACTTTTGTCTTTAAACATGCATTCATATAAATATTCTAAAAATACTGCTGCAAATGGGGCTAAAAATCTTAGAAATGTTACTTGTGTTTTTGATTTCTACTTTACTACTTGTAGAGTAGGGCTCTCCAAAACATAGAAGAACCTAGTGAGGTGGCAGGCAAGTGGTCTTAAAATCTTGGAAGACATGGCTTGAAACTGTCAGAATTAAATGATTTTTCCAGGCAGGGTTCAAACCTTTTCTAATGTCTGACCTCCAAGACCCTAATTATTTTTCTAGAACCGAAGAGGCTCATAAGTCAGACAGCTCTAGTTCCTTTGCAGATTTTTTTTTTTTTTTGGGGGGGCAGTAAATCTCAAGGGGTTTTTATGCTTATATTCCTGATTGGCTGGGCTAAGGAATAAAAGGAAATACATAGCTTTCTGTGCCATGGAGTGAAATTGCATATGTGTACGTTTTGAGGTTGATCAACAACTGTCACTAGGAGCTAAGTGGTTATTGTAATGCACATGCTTCATTCCCATGTAGCAGTGACTTAGAGATGTGTAGGGACTGGTGGACATTTAATGAGATCTTTCTCTTTTCATCTTGTGTTTGTACGTGCATATGTTCTTGCCTGATTTAAAGCTGAAGAATGAGGGGCTTGTTGTTTCAAGGAATTCGCTTTTCCCAAAAGAGGATGCATAATGTCAGAGCAAATGTAGCATTGAAATGCAGATAAGTTCCAGGTTCAGGATGGGACTTTGAATTTAAATTACACGAGAGCTGTTTTATAATGGGGCTGCTGTGAACATCACTTTAACGTAAATGCAAACTGGGATCTCCATTTCCTAATATTTATAGATTTTGAGCAGACAGAATGAAGAATTTACTACTTCTAGGAATAACTACTCAGTGGAAGTTTTCTAGAAGGAAGTGACTGCTTTGGGTTGAACAGTTGCTCAGTTTGCTTTATTAGGTGGAATGTCTTTGAATCTAAATCTCTTAAGTAGCTGGAGAGGCGAGCTGAAATAAAGCTGTGGAGACTTGGGGCAAGATAAACTGGAAGGCTGCAAAACTCGATAACTCGTAGTGGGTAAATTAATCTGCTTTCCATTTTGTCTCAAGAATGTATTATCTTGAAATGACACTTGAAAGTGTAAGTCAGTCTCTGATCACACCTCCAAATTAGAGCAATGACAGGCTTTCTGCTCCTTGGGAAATTAAATAAGGAAGGATTTGAAAGAATGGAAGTGTATGAACACGCATGAAGGAACTGCTGGCCTTTTGTTCTTATGAATAAATGCAAACCTTCACGGTACCGAGTCAGAGAAGCCTGTGTGACTCACAGTGGAAGCTGAGTCTGAACCCCTAGGTGAGGAGATGGTGCTTTTGCCACCTTTGTATTGGGAATGGTCACTGGCTGGTGCCTGGAGAAGTTGGACGGTCACTTACCCAGGAACAAATATTTTAAAATTGCCTAACCCTCAATGTTTTTTGGCTTTCACAGCCAAGTTAGTAGACACTTCAGACATACTTGGTTGGAAAGGCAGCGTGCTCTCACTTAAAAATTTAATGAAACAAGGGCACTTCACAAGCACTCTCATACCATAGGAGAGCCTTACCCAGAGTAGGGTTGTTTGTGTTCTGTGTAAGTAGTTTCTCCTACCCCTCAGGGGACGACTAGGCTTTTGAGGAGGCCTTGAAGTAAACTGAATTTCTGCAAAAGATAGTGTTTTGGAAATTTTACTGTATCCTGGTTCGGTTTAAGTATCTGTGAGTCCTGTGGATTTTTATTCTGGCATTTGCTTCTCTGCTGAGGTGGAGGAGCATGGACAAGTGGTGCTCCTGACTGTGGGTCTTGATCTTCTGCCTTACCCTTGAATAGATAGCAGAGATGCTAGCTGCATTGTCTGCCTGTCTGACCCAGTCAGACAGAAGAGACTGCAAGAGGACTGGAAAAGAGCAGCAGGTGGGGAGAAAGGGCATGGGATGGATTCTCCTTTCAGAGGAGTGAGAAATACAGTTGCTTCTGAAAGAACCATCTGAAATAGTCTGCCAAGCACCTTCCATTGCTATCGTACTCGTGCAGCTTTGGAGCAGTGAGCTGATAATTCATCCTGCAGCCACATCAGTAGTGCAAGTGCAGGGGAGGTAACAGCAGTATAGGCTTGGGGTGGGTGAAACCACCCTGTTTGGAAGCAGCAGTCTTAGATTTGCTTTTGCCAAGCGTGACATTGCACCTCTAGACACACTGGTGGAGAAAGCATAGTGCCTGCCCAGATTGTAGGAATTGGAAGGGTTGGGAGAAAAAATAGTAGGTCTGTGTGGATAGGGACGTTCTAACAGTTTAATTTTAAAAAATAAATCTGTTCCTACTTACTGAGCCCTTACTTGCAACTCTGTCAGTCTGCATAGACCTTCGTGCTTGTGTAGATTCCTGTTAGGCTTCAGAAGGAATGGAAAGGAGTCACCTGAGGGTCTCTCGCTGTGGAATTGGGGCTTTCTGCAGTACAGGCAGGCTGATGAATGAAACATGCATTGGAAAACTCAAGTGAAGTTGGATTATGTCCATATCCCTCTTTCAAACTGTTCTGTCTGCATTTAAAGAGGCACAGGCACTGTCTTCTGCATGTGGCAGTGGAAACCAACCACTGAAAATCCACTCTGATGTGCAAGTTGAAATCCTTGGCTGAACATGTCAGCATTTCATGTCTTTCTGCTTCACCTTCTAGGCAGAGGTGAAGTGCCCAGGTCTTGTAGTTGCTAGATGACTTGTCCTGCATGGTTGAAATCAGAGGTGTATTCCTCCCATGTTCAGAGCAGCTCCTAGCAGTGTTTCCTGCAGTCCCAAACACCCATCAGTCGACCGTGCTCGTTTGCATCTGATTCAAATTTGAGTAAGGCTTCAGAGCTGCCACCTTGGGTTCTCTTTAAAGACAAGACAATTCAAGATCGTAACTACTGTTAAAGTAAAAGGCTTCTACAGTGGTTTTATTGCATTTTTTTTTAGCGCTGTTACTGCACTCTGAGAGAAGTATTACAAATCCAATGCAAAATGGCAAAAGAGAATTGGCTGTTTAAGTTATTCCTTGAATTGGCGCTGGAAGTGGCATCCTTCCAGAGAAAGTGTTGCAAGGGGAATAGCAGTAGGCATATTATGAACAAAGGAAGGAAGTGTTGGCTCTGCAAAGCTGGTGGTAACTGGTTTTAATGTTTCAAATCAAGTAGTGAGTAGTTACAAAACAAATGAGAGTTTACTGTTGAAACCCTAAAGATGAAACCTCAGCTTACTCTGGGCCGTGCTGGACTCGCTGAGAGCTCGCAGTGTGCAGCAGGAACACCTTTGGCATACAGTGCCCCTTGGGTTCATAGCATTTGAACTGCAGAGTTGCACTTAATTGTGTATTTGTGTTCTTCACCATTAGTAGCTCAAAACCTGTTTGTGAAAACAAGCGTGTTAAACACTGAAATTAATTAAGGCCGGACTCTTAATTGCCCTATTCTGGCAGTTTTTTCTTTAACTCGTTTAATAGCACATACTTGAAGAATTTGCCCAAGCTGAGTTTTACTCAGAATGTGTATATTTAATTTGCCTTTCCTTAACATGAGTTTCTGGTGCATAGAATTGTCCTTGGGGATTTTTTTTTTTTCCAGTTAGCAGCCTTTAAAGCGAGAAGCGAGGTCTTTGATATCAAACCTCTTTGCTCAGGAGATGTCACATTAAGCAGGTACAGAGGCAGTGGGTGCTAATTGAGCGTTACAGCTCAAGCTCTTTGTTTGACCATTTTTCATTTGATCTTTAACTTGGATTTTACCACGTAGAAAAGGAATTGATTAAAAATTTGGCCACGTCAAGGTGTCATGTGAATTGCTCATTTAAGAGCTCAGATATGAGGCATCAGATAAGGAGGAGGCTGAGCCTGTGCAGTCAGGATCTTGTCTGTTATTACTCTGCCAGTCAGCACTTGTAGCAGCAGTTCTACCTTCTACTTTACTAATCATCTGAAGAGCAGTATTTTTGTTTTGGAAACAATTACTTATAGAATTTATTTTTTGACATATGTTCTCAATCTTACTGCTCATTAATTTTGGTAAAGTCTCGTTTGACTTGCCTCATTTTTAATCTTCGGTGTCCCCTGTGCCTGCCTAGCTGTTTGTTCCAGGAAAATAGTGATGTGTGCCTTGAGGTACCGTTCTGCTACATTTAAACTTTGCCTGGGTGCTCTTGAGACCATGCTGTCTGACAAGAAGTCTGCCTTTGTAGCTTGATTTTTTCCTAACTGGATTCTCTTTGACTTGTAGAGGTTAAACTGACATTACAGTCTCGCTTGTGACTTTCATTCTACAGTGAGAGAGACATGAAGAGCAGTGAAGCTCCTGTGCCCCATAGTATACTGGATTCTACTGGGAAACTTAGCATTGACTGCTCACCTCTTGCTCAGATCTGTAGCGTTCTGTAGATAGTGGAGTTTTTGTTTTGACTTGTTTGGGTTTTTTTCCCCCCAGTTCATCTGTATCATTATAATGTTTAACATCACTGCTGAATGTTTATGTGGCTTTTTAAATAAGAAAATTAGTGGGTTGAGTAGATGAGTCTTGTTAAGTGGCTGTTTTATTCACGGTATCCAAAATGGCCCAGCGGTGTATGGAGTTTGAAGGAATTTAATAGGAAACACCCTTCTAAAACACAGAAGATAACCTCCATCAGGTGCTGTCCTCAGTCCTCTGAGCTCATAGTTATCTAATCTCACTGGAGAAGAGTTCCTGCTACTGCCAGTGAAGTAGTTTAGAAGGAAATTCCAGTTTCCTAACTGACATAAGCAGCCCCCAACTTGCACTGGGTGTGAAGTGCCCAATCTGAGAGGATCAAACATGAAACACTGACTTAATGGTGTTTAGCACAGAAGCTGCACTGGTCGGTTTGGGTTATGGCAGTGTTAGCTGCAGGGTATTGATAAGGCAGAGTCTCCAAATACAAGTGCCTTGCTTTTGCCTCTCTGTTATATGTACTCTTTTGTTACTACTTAGATGTCATTTAAACATATCTTCTGTTTTTAGAGTATATTTTAAAAGCTGTATAAGTTGGTATACCTTAGAAATCTATAGGCTGTTTGGAGGGGGGGTTATTGTGAAGCAAAATGGGGAAATACACGGGACTGTTAATCAGGGGGAACATCCTGAAGTTTTACTATGGAAATGCTCTTTGTAAGGTGGGAGATGTATGATCAGTTTATGTCTGTGAGAGGGACTGAAAGAGTTTAGTGTTGCCTGAATTCAGCCATATAATGTGAAAAATTCCACCTGTATTTATATCTGATGTCTTCCAATTTTTTTCTCTCTCCGTATCTGTTGTAGTTCCTTCAGAAACAGGTAACTTTTTTGGCAGTCACTCTATGTCTCTGCATCTTGCCTTTCATAATGCTTTTGTTACCATAATATATAACGGAAACTTACTATCTTTGCTCGCACATTTACGGCACTATAAAACATGCATGCATAACTTCACAGAATCATTTTAGAGTATCTCGCAGTTAGTTGATAACTTCTATTCTCACTCTTGATTTTTACCTATTCTGAAGAGTTGAAAATGCAATGACTGAGATTTTGCAGCAGCACACAGGTAGTGCAATGATACGATGGCTCTGTTTCAGTCAGTAAATCCCAGAACGTGCCCGCTAAAGGTGTTGCTTTTAGTGACGAGCTAAAATACAGCCTCACTTGAAAGTGTTCACTCTGGCTGTGGTGGTACTGTCACCGCTTTGGGTGGCAGACTGTGACATCTCACAGGGTGATGGATGCAGGTTTTGCAGTTTCACGTGAGCCCTAACTGGTGTGCCTCCTTAGGTGTCTTTCATTTGGCTTTCTTCTATCGTTTTACTGATTCTTTTGTATTTGAAATGAATGTTTAGCTAATAAACTTCTCTTGTTTTTCATACATTTTCTGTAACATTTGGTTTCATAGAAGCTTATTAACAATGCTTAATTGCTTACCCATAGTTCTTTTGGTCTTGGTGTATAAGTCGAGCGAGCATTTCATGAGATAGTGCTGAATGTTACTGGGCAGACTAAGCACTGTTCACTTTTATGACAGATCACACTAATTTATATGCAGAACTTCACTGTGAAATTAAGTAAAACAGGAATAATAAGCTATGTCAGCAATCTCTTTAAAAAATCTTCAGTGATTGTTTAAAAACTGGTAACAGCAGTGACCAGCTTCATATGTTGTGAATTCTTTTCACGATGGCTTTAAAGTTCATTTTTCTTAGTAAGATTTCGGATCCTGCCAAAAGTTAATTTGAGCCACATTCTTCCATATCTGGCACTGCCATCAGCTTTTCTAAAGGTCTGAAATGTTTGCTCCTTATTTTATCAGTAGAATGATAATAGGAAATTGTAGATTGAAGGCTTACTTATTTTAAGCTTATTTATTTATTTATAAGCTGGTAACAAGCTTATTTTCTTTTTTAAAGTTCCTTCTGTTGAAGTAATTGAAGATTTTGCAGGCATTTCTGAGATTTAGTTGCTTACAAATATAAAAGCTTGGCTTCCTTGAATGGCTTTGTATATGTTTTTGGTTTTTTTACATCACTTTAATATTCTAGTATTACTCCTTCGTAAGTCTGGTTTGAATGAAACATGAACAAGTGAAAATAGAAACTCATTATCTTTATTTTTTTATATACTTTTTGTAATTTATGTAAGCAATAGCAGACCCTTACTGCTTAATGCACCTAATGGTGTATTAAAATGGTATATTTATTTTCATATGTTGTTGAGACCAGGAGGTAGAGTGTTTCTGGTCTTGCTGTGGGATTTGGGTAAGCTGCTGCTTGAAAAAAGCTCTTGCAGGAAAGAGAACATCTCTGTTCATGTCAGTGCACGGGTGCACCAAGCTAATGGGTAATTGAGTTACACTGCAGAGAGAGTAGAAGTGTGTGCGTGCATGCTGGTGTGTTGAGGAGCTGTGGAAGTAGAAGAGACTCAGGTATTTGAAGGGAAACTTGTGTTCTGCCCATTTATTTAGGGAATGGGCTTGGGTTGCATTCATGCTTTTTGACAGTTGCATAATATGCTAGTGTGCAGTTGTGTGGACTGCTTGGAAAAACATATTGTCCAAATCTTGGGTTTTCTGGAGGAATGAGGATCCTTAGGCAGTCTTTTTTTCTTTTAGCAAAACCAGATATGTAGTTTGTGTAAAATACTTTGAAATAACTGAAAGTAATTACTGCTGCTCTTTGATATATTAGAAGTTAGTCTGTACTTTCATAGCCATTCTAAGTATGACATAGGCACCTTCCTAGTGTAGTCCTGTTGAACACAGCCGCTACAGGAGAAGGTGAATGATGTTTAATGTGCCTGCAATTCAGCTGTATTTGGTTGTTCCTCAGGTAATCTAGTGTGTACAATGAATTCCTGTTCTTAACCAAATTGATTTCACCCCCATCCCTCCCCGCTCCGTTGTAGATGCTTTTACTGATTCAGCCATCAGTGCTAAAGTAAATGGTGAACACAAGGAAAAGGATCTTGAACCATGGGATGGAGGAGAGACCACCGCTTCTGAGGAGCTTGAAGCATTAGAGACAGATGTTGTAAGTAATGCTTTTTTATAATCTCTGACAGTCTGTAGAAAACC
Source organism: Podargus strigoides (assembly GCA_028020825.1). NCBI lineage: Eukaryota > Metazoa > Chordata > Aves > Caprimulgiformes > Podargidae > Podargus > Podargus strigoides. Next base: position 14,222,334 of record CM051637.1, on the reverse strand, counting down.
AGCTATTTCTCTGGACATGCCTTGCAACAATTCCTTAATTTTAATCTAGTAATGAAGTTTTGACTAAAAATTGCTGGCCCACATTGTATGGGTTCAGGCTTCGCTAGCAGCTGCCACAGTACTTTTTTACAATTTGAATAAGAATAGCTGGATTTCAGATGCCACTTTTGGCAAATATTGACAAATGGCAGCTGCTGTGGTAAGGGACATGTTTGACTCTTGGACTGGCTGAAAGAGGAGCTTTTATGAAGAACTCCAAATTCAGCAATGCACCAAAGTGATTTATGTTTAATCAGACCATTCCTGTCTGACTACCACTGCATTTGGAAATTATGGCAAAATTGTGCTTAGCTAACTGTCTCTGAGCTAAGATGAAGGAAATTGATGGAAGCCTGACCCATGACTTAATAAGCACAGATACAATCTCAGTAAATTATGAATCATTACATGAAAAGTATGGTCTCAAATGATGTTCCTTTATATATCATGGCAGTTAGCTTTTACTCAACCATGCATTCTTTTTAGTAAGGTATTCAGGCTGCAATATGTTAAAGAAAGGTAATATTACTGATGAGAGGAAAATCTAGTCGTGTTGCTGTGGAGCATATGAACTTTGTCTGGGTAGAACAGTTATCCTGTCAATTTTAGTGTACATGTTGTACAGCTGAGATTTATTAGGATGCTTAATACTGTCAGTGCTTTTATAAAAACATTCAAAACATTTATCGTTGTGCTCGAGTGCTGTAATAGCAGTTTTACTAAAGTGAGGAAGTTGTGCAGATCAACAGGAGTCTTCTGCCTGTGGTGTGTGTGTCTCAGATAACTGCACGAGTAGTGCATTTGGAAAGGTTCAGCACTTGCCACAGTGAGGGACACTTCTGATGTTCAGAAGTGTCAATTGGCACTTTCTGGAAAAGACAATTCACGTATTTATTTCTTGTGAGCCAGTAATCTTCTTGTACAGAGTGGGCATGGGACTTAAAACCAGCAGCAAACGACCACAACAAACAAAAAACTGGCTTTTGGAGGTAAAATCTGTGCATCCAACGAACAAAATTCCCTGGAATAAATTGTGGCTCTAGTAACTGTGTTATCTGGACAGTGAATTCATAGGCCCAGGAAAAAGGGTAAAAGATTCAACTTCTGCCATCAGCCCTTAGTTTTAAGGGAATGTGTTTCCTGTGTCATTTTGAAAAACAAACATCATTTTCTTCTAGTCTAATGGATGGGATCCCAATGACATGTTTCGTTACAATGAAGAAAATTATGGTGTAGTATCAACTTATGACAGCAGTTTATCTTCTTATACGTAAGTTCCAAAATATTTTGTTACTAGATTTGTATTTAATGTTCTCCCTGATTTGACAAACTTGATATTCTCAAGATAATTTTACATACTTTCTGAAGCTGTGTAATCAAATAACTGGAAAAGCAATGAATGAATTGTGCTTAAGAAACCTTGCCTGTGTTGTGTGAATAGTTAGATGCAGTAATCTTTATATATTCCCTTAAATGGGCACAGTTCATTCCCATTGCAACATTTTTAGGCATGCTTATTTCTTACAAAAACTTCTCTGAATAGAGTGGAAAACACCAAATTGTGAAACTGTCTTTATATAGCTGCTATACCTGTAGTTTGTGTTTAACCTAGCAGAACAGTTCGACTGAATCCTACTTTTATTGAGACAGTTGATCTGATGGATATTGGAATGTGGAAATGTTGCTGATAACTAAGGGGGAGTTGTGTGCTGTGGGCAACTAGTTTAGCAGACTTGTCCAGGTCTAAACTAAAGTTTTAGCTATGATATAATAACAACTTGAATGTAGAAGTAGTCTAAAGCCTGTTCTGGCTACTTTGGCAGTGCAGACCTGTTCCCAATAGTCTGCAGCTATAATGTTAACTGCAACTGCAAAACAAATCGATTGCAGATGTTCAACAGCCATTGTGAAATGCCTTTAATGTTTTCCCACTCATTTAACCCCCAAAGTGTGAACTTCTTTTTGAATATCCAGGAATTGCAGTGAATTTTTTTGATTTTTACGTAGAATTGGAGCACTTGTCTACAGGTCTCTGGCTCAACAGTTTTATTTTTACTATTTTGTTCAAATAGACCTGTAACATGGTGATAATCAAAGTGTCCTAATCGGCTTACATCTGAATCCTGGGGAAGCTGTTCTTTTGTATACTTCAGTGCTCTAAGTACTTTTTGTACTTTTGAACTTTAGCCTTCCATCTTTCTGCCTTATGGATATTAATGGAAACAGATTAAAAACATGAAGGTAGCTTTAAATTGCCAGAAACAAATTCCATTGTTTCCTAGTCAAGCAACTTGCTTTGCATATCAGTCTGCTAAACTGGGAAACCTTTCCTGATTCTCCAAGTATGTGGTGAGCAGCAGTGTAGCTAAATGCTTATATGTGCAGCTGAAGGATTGTAAAGGATTTATTGTTTGGTTTTTCTCTCCTCCTAGAGCTGAGCATTAGCAGGTATAGTTTGTCCCACTGCACAAAGGTGCAAGTTTGTGTTCTAGTGAGGGTGCTGCATTAGTATGTTGATGAGCTGCTGTACATGCTTCCCTCATTGCTGGGGTTCTGAATGTCATCTTGCCCATCCCTTTTGTTTCATCTTTAATGACCCTTTCCCTGTTAGAAAACGTAAAATCATTTTTTCGCTTGTTTAAATTGCCATCAGAGCTACTGCATACATCCCTTCATTTTTTTTCAGTCACTTTAAATTAATGAGGATGTATTGGGTGTCCTCCTTTATTGTCTGTATATTTAATATAGGCTAAGTGAGGCCCATGACTTCAGGTTTGTATTCATTGTGTTCATGCATATCTTATTTGAGCCAAAGCTTCAAGCTGAAGGGTAAGGTTTATATGTAATATTCTTGCAGTTACCATTGGTAAGGCCAGTAGATGTCCCAGCTGGCCAAAAATGTGTGTGTATAGGGAAAAAAAACTTGTGATGCAGTAGCTGAGTGCTGGCTTGGAATTTGGCAAAGCCACTTGTTTTCCTAGTTCTGCCACCAATACTTGAGTAATCTTGCACATATTATTTCACACTTGGCTTGTATCTCCACCTCCTTTCTTTATTCTTTTTTATATTATTCAAAATCTGTGCAGTTGTGATGATATGCTGCCCAGTGTAGCATGGTCCAAGCCTCAACTGTGTTCTGTGTTTTAAGTAGTTTATTCTGAAGTCAGGTTGGATGAAACAACTTTTGGAAATCGAATTAGAATCAAAGACAGAGCACAGAGTTGTTTTATGAAACCTGATATTTCAACAAAAAAATAGAACAGTTAAAAACCAAAGCCATGGGTGGACAGGAGGATGTGCCAGTGTTTCATTACTCGTGTATTTTCCCAAGGGAACTACGTATGCTTTTTGCAGTATGGTATTACCTAATATAGATAAATGGGATGAATGGTTTTGAGGTCCTAGGACATGACAAATGAGTCATGGGTTTCTGGTCCCGTGCTCTAATGTACTGCATTCATCTTTCCTGCAGTTATTCATAAAGGAGGAGCTGAAATTCTATGGCTGGAATTATCAAAGGATTAAGCATGTAACTCTTTAATTTCAGTAGGATTGGGGACACTTGTGGCTGTTGGGAATGTGTAAATAGCTAAAGAAATTCAAATTTGATCTCTTTTGGTAGCTTCCTATCTAAACAACAGACTAAGGCTTTTTATTACTAATGTACTCAACCATGTTAAAAGTTGGAGCCTTTGCATAGCTTTAGGGACTGGGGATTTTGCAAGTCATATGGAAAAGCTCTTCAGCCTGACCTCAGCTCTCTAGGCAGGTAAATGACACTGAATTGGCACATAATATTAAACCAGCCCAGGAATGTTGACATATACTGAAACAGACAGCAAGTCTACTGGCTTAAAAGCAAGTATTTTTGCTCTGACTTGGTTGGAATTAACACTGTGTAATTTTTGTAGCTCCTTTGTGTTTTTGAATGTATTTCAGAGATTTTTTTTTTTTTTTTCCCCCTTTCCATTGTTCTTTTAGGGTGCCATTAGAAAGAGATAATTCAGAAGAGTTTTTAAAACGGGAAGCCAGAGCAACTCAATTAGCAGAGGAAATTGAATCAAGTGCCCAATACAAAGCTCGGGTTGCCTTGGAAAATGATGAAAGAACAGAAGAAGAAAAATATACTGCTGTTCAGAGAAATGCTAATGAACGAGAAGGACACGGTGTGAACACTAGGTACTTGCATCCACTATGAAGAGTATTTTTATTCAAATGATGTACATATTTCGGTACAGTATCAATTTGCTCATTGAAACTGCTTTTTCAGCAGGACTGATGAGGTTAGGAACCTTGTGTAAACAATTGTGCTGGTTTTGGCACTCGTGTTAACTCGTACACCTCTGCCTGGCCCTGTGTTATCTCTGCAGTGAAACAGACTTCCTCATTCTGATCTGTCACTGTGGTGAATTCATAGCAAATTACAGGAAAGGGCAGTGGTTTTGGTCTGTCATGGAGAATTTTAGACATTAGTGCTAAATCATTCAGTGTCTGTGGGCTCACAGAAAGTGGTCTGTGTGGTCAGTATCAAAAGCCAATTCATGAGGTGAATGTTAGGTCAACATCTCACAGGGTTTTGAATTTTCCTTTAGCTTGGTTTGGGAAAGATAGAAAGTATCAGCAGAGCACTTGATCAGGTACTTCTCATTGTCTTTCAGTTCTGTCTTAACACTGATAGAAATTTGCTGTGTTTCAGAGAAAATAAGTACATTCCACCTGGACAGAGGAATAGAGATGTCCTGTCCTGGGGAAGTGGAAGACAAAACTCACCAAGGATGGGCCAGTCTGGATCAGGCCCACCAATTTCAAGGTCTGGATCCCATACTTCAGAATTCAGTCCTAACTCTGGAGCAGATCAAAGAGTAGTTAACGGAGGCAAGTATCCAAAGTCTAACTGAATGTGCCTAATAAAATTGCAGTCAATTATCTGATTATGTTGAAACTGCATATGATGTGGTCTTAGGACATGTATTTCGTAAGCTAGGCTGGCATTCATCATTTAACACAGAGGTGGTGATTTTGATTTGGCCTTGATTTACTGATAACGGAAGATGTGTGTGCCCGCACCGTGTGTAGCTTTGCGGAGCAGAAATGTCACTTGTTTTCCTTCTCAGACACCTTTGTCTTAGATGATGGTGCAGTATGTGGTTTTAAAGATTACAAATGGCTTTTCTGTATTCCTGCTGCCAAGCTCTGAGTGGAGGAGCAGCAATGCTGACACCTAGTGAAAGGGAGGTGGCAGCTGAGGAAGCATCACTCTTCTGGTGCATGGATCAATTCTGTTTCCCACTAAAAAGAGTAAAGCAGCTCACTGACTTTATGATGATGTGGAGGGGAAAAAAAAAATCATAGTTGGGAAAGTAAGAGAAGTGTTAGGGGAAAAGGAATCAAAAGCCTTCTCTCCAAATAGTTATTTGAGTATTTTCTGCTATACACATGGGTAATATTTGTAAACAGACAGCACTAGGCACTGTATAGCAGGAACTGGTGTTTCATAAACCAAACACCACTTTTCTGAGATGAATTTCAGCAGTAGCCTGTCCTTAAGGCATTATTTTTATGAGTTAAAGTGCTATTATATGAGATGGCTGTGAATAAATGAAAAACTGTATAATACTCAAGTGCCTCTATCTGGAGAGGAAGCCTGAGAGCCACCTAAAGGTAAGTGTGATGGCCTTTTCAAAACCAGAGTCAGCTCTGTGGAGGATGTACAACTGAGGCTTGCCCAAACAACACTACCCTTGAAATTTGTTCATAGTATTTGTGGTTTCTGTCATCCTGTTACTCTGCTGAATGAACATATACACATATATGTTCACAACATACGGCTAGTGAATTCAATTTCTTTGTTTTGGAAACAATGAACCCTATATCCTAGACAAAAATACTACATTTAATACTTCAGATAACTGGTAAAGGCATTAAATGTCAGGATTCAGACACTGAACACCGCTGTTTTTTGTAAAGATACAGTTCCTGGAGTTGATATTGCTCATCATTTGGTTTGAAAGTAGCAGTGTGTGTAGTCAATACTATATGTGAAGTGCTGTTTGAGAACCTCTGGTAGCTGTTGAAGGACCTTGTGGAGAGTGATGCATACTGTAGAACATATATATGATAGGCTAACAGATCAAACTTTACTGTCTATTCCTTAGTAGTATTTGTAGATCCTAATTAACCCTTTGGGGAGTTTGCCACATTCAGATGTTCAATTTGACCCGAAGCAGAGGAAATAACCTTGCAGAGTCTATTTTATTGGTTGCAGAAATAAACTAATCTATCCCCAAAGGGTTAAACATGAAAAATCATTTTGTCATATTTTACTTTTTTTTTTCTGTTGACCTTTTTCCCCATAATTTTTCTTTAGTTTTTATACTTTCCTTCATATCATTTGTTCTGTCAGGTGTTCCCTGGCCATCGCCTTGCCCATCTCCTTCCTCTCGCCCACCTTCTCGCTACCAGTCAGGTCCCAACTCTCTTCCACCTCGGGCAGCCACCCCTACACGGCCGCCCTCCAGGCCCCCCTCGCGGCCCTCCAGGCCCCCGTCTCACCCCTCTGCTCATGGTTCTCCAGCTCCTGTCTCTACTATGCCTAAACGCATGTCTTCAGAAGGTACAATACCACGATTTGTTCATGTTTTTGTTTGTCTTTGTTTAACTCCTTTGTGAGTTTAATTACAAAATTGTTTTTCCTCTTCATTACTTAACCTATAATTTGTGTTTAACTTTAGTTTATCAGACTATTTCTATTAACCTTTTTTATTTGAAGAGCTTTACAAAAACAAGATAAAGCTGTGAAATTTCCCAAGTTGGTATGAAATAAACTCAGCTTTGTAAACGCTGCTCAGTGTCTTAACCAACAGCAACATGCAGGACCTGATAACATTAGAGGACATAAATTTATCTAAAAAACCAAATATTTTAGTGCAGTTGTTCCACCAAAAGCAGTTTCAAATTTAACCAAATCATTTTGTAAAAAGCCAACAATAATAATAATAAAAATGCTGTATTTAGAGAAGTGCACTGTGGAATGGGATAGGAAAGGTGAATCTGTAGAAAACTCTAGATGTCTTTGCGTTGAGGCAGAACAGCAAGCCAGCTCCCTGGCAGTCCATGACAGGCAGAGAAAGGCTGACCCCTGAGTCTTCAGTAACTGTATGCAGAAGTATCTGAACTAAATTTGTTTATCCTCTGAGGGTACAGTAAGGAACACATCTTTAAATTTTTATTTTATTTAAGTGCACTCAAAACTTACCCTGCACAGCACGGTCTAGCAAGCCTGGGGAAATGCAAAGTGATTATACTAAACTCACTGCAAACTTGCAGTCTCTTCTGTAGCTGGCTCCACTGGAGCCACAGGAGAGAGAACAGCCATCCCACTAACTGAAGCAGTAACACTGTTCTGCAGCCTGCCTGATAAATGCTCAAGGTGGTCCATAACCAGAAGGTGGATGGTAGTAGGCATGTCCATACAGCATGCTACTGCCAGTTTATCAGTGTGAGCTTTTTATGTAGTAAGATACTGAGAATCCCCATGTAAATTCAGTTATTTTTTAGCACTTGTATTGATTTGTCAGGCATGCAGGGAACTGCTGCTTACTGCAAGGTGTAATTTCTATTCCTAGAAGAGGATTGCTGGAAAGTGTGTATTCTTTAAAATCCTTGCCTGTATATAATTTGCATTGAAGTGTACTTCAGATTCATGGTTAAAATAGAGGCTGACATTTAAACGTTTATGTAACCAGAAGAGATGCTTGATATTTTAGAACCTTATCTGAAACCAGAAAGCCATTACCTGAACTCTTCTTTATTATTGACCTACGTCAAAAATGAAATGTAATCAACCAGATTGTCTTCTGTTCATGCACGGTTTTTCCTTTCAAAGTACCAACATTTGGGTCTGATCTTGTAAAGAAAATGTTTGTTAGGATATAGAAACTGTATTGCTGCTTAGACCTCAGCAGAACTATTCTGTGGCAGCTGTGTAAGCTGTTCAGAATTACTGTATTCACTTACGACTTTAGCTTCTGGCGTTAAACATGCATGACTTGAACCTTGGGATAACAATAACTTGTTTAGTTGCAGTTTTGCTGACTTGTAAATGAATTGTGACCTGCTGCAGGCAATTCAGCCTCTCTGCAGAACGCTCTGCTGAAATTCCCCAAGAGCATTGGTCAGCCAGTGGTGACTACTCTGTAAATAAATGTTTGGTATCACTGACCAACTGACAGAAGCGATGGAAATTTTTTCCTTGCTGGAAAATGTTTGATAACCTGGAACTGTGCTTATCCAGAGGGAGCTGGGCCACTAACCTTTTTGGCTTGTCTTGCAGTAAGCAATATTGGATACTTGGATTCAAATATTTTAAATCCAAGACTTGCATACCTGTTTCAATTCTGATAAAGCTTCTCCATATTGATGAACGTGAGCTGCCATAGCAGGCGATGAGCGTGCTGGTACTCTGGCTGGACCAATGGCTTGGCCTTTTTAGTCCCATGGATCCTTGGTTCTAGTCAATGTCAGTGTAAATTGCTTGACTGTATTACTGCATTATTGAGAGTTATTAGATTAAATCCAGCTTTAAAAACAGATAGCATGTTTGGGTACTCTTAGTGATGGACATTAAGTACTTATTGTGTGGGGTTGTCTTCTTTTTCTCAGGGCCTCCACGGATGTCTCCTAAGGCACAACGGCACCCTCGAGGTCACAGAGTCTCTACTGGTAGGGGTACAATTTCAAGTGGCTTAGAATTTGTATCTCATAATGCACCAGGGGAAGCATCTACTACTGCAGTGGCACGAGGCAGCCCTTCAGGTGGGACGTGGTCATCAGTTGTCAGTGGGGGTAGGTAAAGCTTGGCTTATTGCAGATGGCTTGCCAGGGGTACTTTAGAGTGTGAATGCTAAGCAGAATACTGCATTTCTAGACAATTCAGGCTCTGAATAAAGACTGATCTGCTAACTTAGCTTGCTTAGTTGAAATGGGAGAAGGATGTGACCAGATAGCTTAGTAAAATGGTGAGTGGGTCCTTCAAGTGCAATATTGTCTTAACTGCAGAGAAGTTAGGTCAGGTGCTGCATGAAGAGAAGGAAGGAAGGAAAAATGTGGGAATTAGTTTTTGAAAGAAGTGACATACATTCCACTGCATCACTGAACTTGGTTAATAGCAGCATAACTGGGTTGTGGTTCACCAATGAAGGAGGTGTGTGGTTAGAGGAAGGCTGGTGTTAAGATGAAATGATACTCAAGTTAAGTTGGATATATTTTTCCTCTAAAAACCATGGAGGTTTTAAGTGGTCATTTTGTGTTTGAGTACTAGAGTATCAGACATAGGCAGTGTCTATTTTGAATCAATTTACACATTTTTTTAAATATTTGACTTCAAATTTAAAGCTCAGTCCCATGACACAGATCCTAGTCTCGAGCTTTTGTAGTTAGGACTGTGTTCTAGTGAGTTGTCAGCAGCTGGGCCCTTCTTGAATCGAAGGGCACGTGAGCGACAGTTTGGAGTCTGGGACTTGTTAGCATCACTAGAAATCTCGAGGAGTTCCGTGGGAATGCATTTTTCAGAAAGAAGGTGTGAATTAGACCCCCATAGACCTGTTGCATTTGTGGAAAAGATGTAAACTCTTCTCTTCTGGCATTATCTCCAGTTCATCTTCCCTCCCACCCACCACTTTATATATTATTAATGTGCATGTGGGACTGTTCAACAACGTATCTCTCTCTCTCCTTGCTCACTTGAAGTTTCTATGTGACATAAAGCAACTAACTAGTCACAGTGGGGTGAGCAGGAAGCAGGAGGTACAACTTACTTAAAGAATATACAGCTTTCCTTGCTGAATTAACACAGGGGCAAAAATACACGTCAGAAAATCTTCTTTCAATAGGATGTGTTGCTTTTTTTCCAGCTGGCAAACCTCCAAAAGAGGACACCGTAAAATGGATGTGTTTTTTCAGCCCTTTTAAAAATGTTTTACACCTCTTTATATATGGACAGCTGACCACCTTTTGTGTTCTGCCTGAAAGTGTGTTAATGTGAGCTGTTGTAGTTGTGCTGCTGGGGGGCTGGGGAGCACATTGCAGCTTTGTGGTGAGACTGCAGGGCAGTGAGACGTGTTAGGGGACAGTCTGCAGAAAAATAACACCACTTATCTGAAATGCTGCGTGGTAGAGAACTAGGAGATGTACCTGAAAGGTAAAGAGGTTTTCAGTTACTATATAATGTTCCACTAAGTAATTTAAAGCATGTTTTTAGTCGTTGTAAAAATAAGCAAACTGCTGAGCAGATCAGGAAACTTATCCTATAACTACTTTTTCCTGTTTGTTTCTAGTTCCAAGATTATCCCCTAAAACACACAGGCCTAGGTCTCCGAGGCAGAGCAGCACTCCCACGGGCCCAGCTCTGCCTTCTCCTCAGCCTGGTACTATTCCTGCTGAATCTGTTGCCATGCCTGTTCCAGCTGCCTCTCCTACACCTGCCAGCCCTGCATCCAACAGAGCAGTTACCCCTTCCAGCGAAGGTAAGTTACCTCGCTAGCTTAAAAACATGTCCTGTCACTAATCCCTGACAATGAATGTGCCCAGAGAAGAGCAGAACTGCTTTCTAAATGATGGGAAGACATCTGGTGCATTTAATTTTACTTTGTAGTGTGTTCCCCCTTTCTCATGGTGCTAGCTTTAAACTAAGGTGATAAGTCTGTATGCTTAATGTCTTCTGCCCTTTTAAGGAGTATGGGCTTACAGGTGTTTGACTTAATTGAGGATTTTTTCAAACCAAGTTCCTGGCTGTTTTCTAATTTAAAGAAACGTAGGCCACTGGTTTCAAAGCATATTTTGAGCATAGAGAAGGGAGGGGGGGAATAATTCAAGAGGACAGTCAAATGTCCAAGAACTTCCAAATCTTTGTAGCATTATGTATGAAGAGCTTGGACTATTGAAAATAATTTGTTCTCAGTTTATAGTATTTTTCAGCCTAGTTAAGATTCTGTGTGTGATGAGAGGGATGTGTTTGACTGGGACTTTTCCATTTGACTGAGAGACAGTAGGGTGGGGAAGGGGGAGAGTAACCCTTCAGGCCCTAACTAGATAGCAGAAAACATGTAGCTTTGGGTTTTTCTATTGCAGGCTATACATGGTTAAATCTCTCTTCTGTTTCTGCCTTACCATCTCTTTTTGGTCAGTTTGAGTTGTGTATAAGGGAATAACTTTGGCAATTTCTTTTCTAGCTAAAGATACTAGGCTTCAGGACCAGAGGCAGAATTCTGCAGCTGGAAACAAGGAGAATATAAAGCCAAGTGAGACTTCTAGTTTTCCTAAACCTGAAAACAAAGGTTTGTATCAAAAGCTTTCATATATATCCAAGTAACGTAGGAATTCCAGGCACTAAACCTGCTATATTGTCTTTAGTGTCTTAAGGAAGACTTGGAGGCAATCTGGCTTGGGTGTTCTGCAGGAAAAATATGGTCATGCAGTTGTGAAGTGACAGGCCTACAATTTTAAATGTTCTTGACTCATTTTGTCAACACAAAGTGTAGACACTCATGTGGATGGTGTGATTTCTTTTCACTTCTTTTTTTCTTCTCTCTTTTTTTTTTTTCCCTTCTGTTTTGTTTTTTACCCCTGCTCACAAAGCTGGTTTTTAGCTCTCTTTGAACTGAATGAGTGTTTCTACTTAGAGCTGTGCTCACAATGCTTCTGAGCAGTGTGGTCAGCATAGTTTTTTGTTACTGTGCTTCTTATTATGCCTTAAATTTGATTTTCTCTGCAGCATTGCTTTTTCATTCAGTTCTTAAAAAGATCTTTTCATATTGTTGAACTTAGAATCATAGAATCATTTAGGTTGGAAAAGACGTTTAGGATGAAGGCCAGCCATAAACCTAACCTTGATCAGTGTTTCACCTTTAATTGCTCTGTCTTGAGCCACTGACACATTATGTTTTAAGGTTTTGGTTGCGTGGCTCTGTGTTCAGCTGAGTTCTGCAGTCCCTGTGCCTCAGGGCTTCTCTCTTGGTGTGATGCTTTAGAACTAGAGATATGTCAGTTATGTAATGCTGTGGTTTCACAGGGTATTTCTGTGTGTTCATACATATAGTTCTTGGAATTACACCAAATACAGATGAAATGCTATCACTGTGTTTCATTTTTAGACATGCAAACATTACCTTTTCTCGAATTTACTAATGTAGGGCTTGTATATAAAACTTGTATTAGAAATGCTTGGCTAATGTTGGTCTTCTGTTTCACAGGTGTATCTCCAATTGTTTCAGAACATAGAAAACAGATTGATGATTTAAAGAAATTTAAGAATGACTTTAGGGTAAGTTTCTCTGTATGTTAACTTGATGGTGTCATAGTTCTCATGTGCATCTGGATTCTTCTAATGAATTGAATGCACTGCATGTGTTAACAGGAAAACAGGTCCTTGCTACTTGTGTTTAATTTATGAAAATATCTATAAGAATTCATGCTAGATATTATAAAATCAATGCTGTCCCTTACTGGTACAATTGCCTAATACATGTGAATGTGCATATTGACTGAACACTGAAAATAGCACTTGAAACCTGTTTGATCGTTAGGTACAAATAATTACCACATTGACACTCCATATGGAAGAGCTATTTCAAACTTAAATAAAGGGTTTTGCTGAGGAAAATTGAAGATGAATTAATGTAACTTGTCTCCTGGTTATAATGGTTTATTAAATCAGTTTGGCTTTTCAAGTGTTACTGTTAAATCACAGAGGGGGATGAGTCCAGAGGGTTGTCTTAAGCTTTCTTGTCACTTCCCAATCAACGTATAGGTCAGTTGAGTCTCTAAATAGCTTCTTGCACAGTGTAGGCTTAAAACACTGTCAATGTTCATAGATTTATTTTCTAGTAGAAATGGAAATGTATGTTTCAAAAGGTCCTTTCCAGATGATTGAGGCCTATGGGGCTGTATTTTACTCTTGTGTATGTGGTGGCATTAGATTGTCTCTCCCTGGTTCTGTATATCAATTCACTGAATATATTCCTTGGGTTTCTTTCAGTTACAGTCAAGTTCCTCTTCAGATGCAGTGGATCAGCTGCTAAACAAAACCCGAGAAGGTGAAAAATCAAGAGATGCAGTTAAAGAAAAGACAGAATCAACCCCTAAAGAATCTATCATAGAAACTGGCAGTAATACTAACTCTAATGGTGGCAGTAGCAAACCTAATAGTCCAAGTATTTCTCCTTCAATAAGTAATAGTTCTGAGCAAAAGCGAGGAGGGCCTGAGGTAACTTCACAAGGTGTACAGACATCTGGGCCTGGAAGTAAACAAGATAAAGAGGATAAAGAGGAGAAGAAAGATACTTCTGAGTGAGTAATTATGCCTTATAGAAAAAGCACGTCTGTTATCAACATTTAGCCATTTGTAGAAAAAACTATTATGAATGTTTAATATCTTACTGTTTATATAGCTGATGTAAGTGTAAAAGCCATCTCATGAGTCAGTGGCATTGCTGCATATGGAATTCTGGTGTCCTGTTGATGCCTAATCCATATCTAAATGCTTATTTATGTGTTTTCCTGGCTCATGTGAGTTGTAATATCAACAGCAGGAAAACTCTATAATGCATAAGTGTAGTAAGAGTACTATCAGTACTCTTCTTGCATGCTGTGTGAGTTCTCAAAAATCTGACTCACAGATGGAAAATGAGATGTTTCATCTCTTTAAATTTTTAATTGCTAGGGAATGCTGCGGATGAGCTTGTAAAAGAGTAATGCTGAACATAATTTTTTGTTCTTTATGTTTAGGCAAGTTAGAAAATCAACACTTAATCCTAATGCAAAGGAGTTCAACCCTCGATCTTTTGCTCAAGTAAGTTATTTGATACTTTTTAATATTGCCTTTGAGTAGATCTTTGTAAGCAAACCTTTTACTTGAAGGATAAGCAAGCTCATCTTGCACATGCATTTGTTTGTAGCCGAAACCTTCTACTACACCAACCTCCCCTCGTCCACAAGCTCAACCCAGCCCTTCCATGGTGGGTCATCAGCAGCCAACCCCAGTGTACACTCAGCCTGTTTGTTTTGCACCAAATATGATGTACCCAGTTCCAGTGAGTCCAGGCGTGCAGGTAAGTGCACTGGTTAATGCTTTACAGATGATTGCCAGCAAGTTGAGGAGACTTAGGAGCTCCAAGTTAAACCAATGAGATGGTACAGCTTATATTACTCTTGTAAATATGGGCACAATTACATTGTTAAGTTTTAGCTATGTAAATACTGTCTTTTCCCAGTTGTCCCTCAACCTAGATGTTCCAATAGTCCCAAACAGTTGTAAATTCCAGCAGCTGGTATTGTTAATCTGTGCAGGCTTCCTCCCCAGTCCTCCAAGCATAGTCTTACTGTTAAGTTTTAAGCAATTGTTTCTTCATCCTTAGCTTCCAGCTATGTCCCACTGGTTGTAAGGATTACTGGAATTTCAAATCTAGCTGTTACAAAGCTATCTGATAGATTTAGTACATTGCTTGAAGTAGCAGCAGTGTCATTACTTGACTGGTCGTTTCAAAGCATATGGTCTTAGTTGTTTGCGCATGCAGATTTCATCACAGTCATCTGAGGTTAGGCAGAGTTCATTAAACCATGTAACATAACAGAATAAAACACATGAAAACTGAGTGGGGCCCCCACCCTGCCACACACTCACTTTTTAAAGGAATGTCATGGCTTTAACTCCTCCTTCTCTTTCAGCCTTTGTATCCTATCCCCATGACGCCCATGCCAGTGAACCAAGCCAAGACATATAGAGCAGGTAAAGGTGAGAATAATACTGCCTGTTTGGTTCTTAGTCTGCATGCAGCATGAATAAATTACAAATGTTCATGTATTTTCCTAATCCATGTTAATTTGTCTTCGATTTATATTCTAAATGCTATTTTTAATAAAGAGAAGTAAGTGGAAATACTAATGCATTTCTAGATAAACTAATTCAGCCAAAACATGAGAAGTTTGAGTAATGGGGAGTTGCTAGGTTTGGAATCTGATTAGACAAGTGGGAAAACGTCTCTGTTACTTGGAATGTTAGGGTAAGCTGATAGTCTCCTATACTTCATAAATGTTATGGGTTTGTATAAAGGGAACTTTCTGTACTGGTTTTCTGTACTGGTACAGCAGAACCCAAACGGGTGCCTTAATAGAGGGGTTTTTTGTCAACAAGCAAAACTGCTGTTTCTTCAGAAAGAGTATGCTATGCTGCTCTTCTGGAAAGAGCTTAACTGCTGGTTCCAGTTTGTTCTTGTGCATTCCTTCTGTAACAGTAACTGAACAGCTGGACTAACAATACCACGTTTTTAACACGTGACACCTGTGGCTCTGGAGAGGAGAACATGTGGTGAGATGCACTCCCTTCTGTGCAGTGCAGCAAAGGCACAGAAAAATGACAGTCTTGTTTTTGTAGTCATGTTTCAGATAATGCTCTGATTCTACACACAGTGTGTGCATTCTCACAGTTTTATACAGTGGTTCATGATGATAGGTTCCAGTGCTGCAGCTCCAGTCACTGGAGGAGGACATTGTTTAAAAGGCCAGTGCTGCTGTTCAGGAATGAACAAGGAGCCTTTGTGAATGTAGGGAAGACAAAAACCTGCAATGTATTTCTGTTTTAAAACACACTAACTTTACTGTGGCCTGACCCATGAAACCTTTTGGTCGGTAACACTGATGGTTTTAATCAGAAATATATTGCTGTGTACTCGCTGGCTGTTTGAGGCTGCTCTCCTATCCCAAATTCCTTCTTTAAGTTTCATTATTTTCTGCATATCCATTCTGTGTGCAGCACAGTCCTGAAGGAGTTGCATAGGTTAAAGTTCAGTGCCTTTACGCTGTTCAGGTTGCGTCCTGTGCTTACTTTTTTTCTATTGTTGAATTGCAGTGTAAATAGAATCATCATTGAGTGAATTTACTGACATCTTCAACATTTCCCTCCTTTCCTCTCTCTAAGGGGTCTGTCTGCATTGCACACTGCAGTGGAGTTTCCAGGTGCTTGAGTTAGCGTAGTTCTTAGTTGCAGTCTGGCTGCAGCAAGCTGGAGCTCACCTTGAACTCTCATGCCTTGTTGCTTAGTAGGCTGAACTAGTTTGTTCTGAGTGCCTTGCTGTGGTTCGGTTGGTCGTCTTACCAGGGTAGCTCAGGTAGTCCCACACTACAGTGCTCTGCTCTTCTTAATATTTCTTCCCTCTGGTTATTTCTATTCCTCTTCTTCTTAGAGGTTGACTTGTCCCCTTCAATGTGAACTAAAAGTTGCTTTCTGCTGTCCTGAGGGGTAGCACAGAGCTTAAAAGACATGGATACCTCAAATTGTGGCTGCGCGGAGAACGCTGTTCTGCTCTCCTCAGCCATGAGCACAACTCATTTTAACTGACTTGGCTTTCCAGTTGGTGGAACAGTTGCTGACTCGTTCCCATAGAGGGTAAATTAAGCCTTTTGAAGGGGACAGGATCAAATTTTATTAATGTAGGTGTCCTGGTATAACCTTTCTCTCCCGTTACTGATTCTTGTCAGTCTTTCTCTCCCTCCACCTTTCTTCCTCCTTTCACCAAAAAAAGCAGGCCTGGGTTTGTGGCCATATACATGGCTCAAAGGCAGTGATGAAACCCAAATGTTTCTTGGAGGAACTCCTTTTCATGCTGTTCCTTTCTGATAGAGCTCTGATATGTGGTTACAGGTGAGGGGTGAGGATATTGGTCACAGTGACATTGTAATGTAAAACCTTTCAGGAAGATCATCATTCTTCATCCCCTGTTTCTAATGTGAGGCACTCTTTGCTTTGTAGTACCAAATATGCCACAGCAACGGCAAGACCAACATCATCAGAGCACCATGATGCATCCTGCCTCAGCAGCAGGGCCTCCAATTGTAGCTACACCACCTGCTTATTCAACACAATACGTTGCGTATAGTCCCCAGCAGTTTCCTAATCAGCCTCTTGTGCAGCATGTGCCACACTACCAATCTCAGGTAAGAGTCCTTTTAGCTTATGTGATAAATCAAACAGAAGTAATTAAGTGGCTCAGTCGTAAGTAACCTATTGTCTCCAGCCCTAAGAAGTCACTCCAAACAGTTTCTGTTTTCTGGAGCGTACTTGGTAGTGGTGTAATGTGCTTCAAAGCATGTAGCAAATGTTAAGGTCAGTTTAGAAGTTGGCATTTATTATTGATATTACCTTTTTAGCTCTTTGAAGAATTCCTTTCCGGTCACGGCCAGGACATCTCCTAGTTATGTGTTCTAAATATAAACTGTTTGGTGTACTCCTTTTCCTTCAGAGGCTTTTCAATATACATATGTAATTGGTTAATATATAATGACATACATAAGCTTGATACATATTAGAGTCACAAAAATTAGCTATGCCAATGGTTTTTGTCAGTTTTTAACCCATTGCAGAAAACATCCTTAAATTTGTAGAAACAACTGGGATAATTGTGATGGTGTGACATCTTAAGTTCACTCTGCATTTTAGTAAGGCCAAGCTATTACTCTTTTTAAACACATAATTATTGTTTAGATGACACTGGTTTCTTTGTGATAGTCCTCCCATTAACTGTCTGTTTTCTCATTTCTGTTGACTGCAGCATCCTCATGTTTATAGCCCTGTAATACAGGGCAACGCTAGAATGATGGCACCACCAACACACGCACAGCCTGGTTTAGTATCTTCTTCTGCAACACAGTATGGTGCGCATGAACAGACGCATGCTATGTATGGTAGGAAACGTTTTGTGTTATATGTAACTTTTTAAGTTCTTATGGTGTGCAGGGATGTATTTAATCTCAAGCTTCAAACGTGGGTATCGTTCAGATTACACCAGTAAATGTGGTTTATGTTTCATAAGATGATGAGCAGAGCGTTGAAAGCTGAGCCACCTGGTTAAAATGAAAACTCAAGTATGCTGATTTCAGTAGGATGCCAGTGACCAAGATGAAATTTCAACCTGGGAGCTGCTCAAGAATATCTGCTGAAAGAAGTTTGTTCAAGTTCTCTTGATGCTCTTGACACAAATCCCTTGATTGTTTCTTGATTATAATTAGGACTTGTTTTATTGGAAGGCTATGACCTCAGTTTCAAAACTTTAGTTCTGACAACTAGTGAAGTGCTGTCTTTATGATACTACTAGCATTATTAACAGTATGAACACTGCTGTTTAAGCAAAATAAAACATGTGTTGCTTACCTTTCTTTTTTGGTAAGTCAAGACTAAGTATATGAAACAGCTCATGTATTGCTCTGACTTTGACAATTAGGCTCCAGCATTCTCAGATGGGCGTATTACACTTACAGTGAAGTGCTGAAAATGTGGGTTACCTTGTTACAAAGCAAAATGTGAAAGAACTTCTAAAGCATTACAAGTGTATGATAAATCAATGCCCAGTTCAGAGGGAAAAACTCACTGCAAAACATGCTATTGAAAGGGGTAGAATCAAGGTTGCTAGAAGGCTTGAAAATTGTCATAAAATGTCAAACCAGCAGATGGTCTCTCGAAAACGTGGCATTTCAATACTTGTTATAGCATCTGAGGAAGACTTTTATTGGGTCACATATATTATTGACTTAGATTCTAATAAAAGATTTTCTGTACCTTTAGACATCTTTGTATGTTTTCCGGTGCTTAGTTTTACACTGCTACTTAATGGAAGTCCACGATGTGTCATGAAAACTTAAAAGGCTGAGAATCTGAAGTTTAGTGTGAAATCAGTTCTGATTTTTAAAAGTCTGTGTCTTAACCCATCTGAAAACATCCCGTCAGATCTCTGCACTGGTACGGGGACATAGCTGAGAAGCAAAAATAATAGAGAGAAACCTTTTTTGACACTTGGAGGAAGAACATTTCAGCTCATTTGTGCTGAAGCTGAAATGGAAGTTACTTGGAGAGATTAAGTCTTTCTCTCCCAGGTCCTTGCTAATTGTATTACTTTGATCTTTTCAACTCTTGTGCTTGAGGTGTCCATGTAAACAGATCTTCTGCTTGCTTTTTCATTAGATTAAATAGAATTCTGATAAAGTGAATGATCAAAGGCTTTCAGACCTTTATTGGTGAAAACTCTCCTCTCAAATCCTAATTAAAATAAAACCAAACATGAGATAATCCGAGATTTGATTCAAAATGGTTGCATGTGACTTCCTAGCAATTTCCCATTGTGCACCATCCTCATCTTCTGTAACCAGTGCGTCCTGCAGCACTGAAGTACGAGCCCATTCTGTTGGTTGGCTTTGATCAGATATCTGTATAGTTTTTTCACTGATACTCTAAACTGTTAGATCTCATTTTGTGTTGGTTTTGCACCTCGTCTGTTGTAGGTATGTGACTGCCTACCAGTGCAAACAACTAAGTTGGGTCAAACTTGAGAATTCTTCGGTATTTCCTGCCATGTAATTAAATATTACTTTTCCAAGAGCACCTAATCTAACAGAAATTGCATGTCCCCCTGTATTCTTTCAAGTAGCTACTTGGTGACTCTTCTAAATATTCTCCTGCCTTCCCAGTAAATGATGGAGTGCTTGAAATTCTTGGTATTGAAACCATCCAGCCCAACTGGATCCTGAACTCCATATAGAGTATGTTCTTGCCATGTGCAGATGTGTTTACTGCCTAGGGAACATGAATTGGCTCAAATGGACCCTTAGCCTACCAAGTTTACAGTTAGCTCCACATGAAATGACTTCTGATGTAGTGCAGCACTGTCTCAATTCAGATTTTTGCAACTTTTCCATGTGCTGAGTACTTGAAGACCTTGCCTGAAATGTGTCCATCTGTAACATATTCACTTCAGCCTCCATTTATCGATATGGGAACACTTGGGAAAGATGTAGAAATGCCTAAGGTGATAAATATAAGCTGCTCATGAAGTACATTGCTAAAGAACAACGTGCTGGAATCATTCACATCTGATTGAGTGACTATAAGAAAGTATCTGTAACTTATGTTCTGTATGTTGGGAGCCTTAAGTTTACCCATGGTACCTCTGAACTGATTATACCAATGCACTTTAATTCTAATCCTCTCTTAAAACTAATTTGAAAGTACAGAATAGGAACTTCTTGAGAAGCAACAATCACTGCTGCTTTTGTTTTCTGGAGCACTTGCTCAAACAAGTTTTTAGATCTCATTTTGGCTCTTCACAATGGCCTCAAAATTTTTTAACAAAATATATATTATTATTTATTTTTAAATTTACTTTTTCCCCCTATTGATATCAGCATTCAGTGGGCTATACAGCCCTTTTATCCTTCAAGGTACTAGTGCTTTCTTTGAGATAATTCTTGCAAAATTCACTCCATTTTTTTCCTGCGTGTGTGGTAGAGAGAAGATGTCTGCCAGGACAACCGCACTGAGACGTGGGGGTTGGGGGGGCACTGCTTATGAAGTGTTTCTTAAGGTGTGAAATGTTTTCTGGTGAGATCTGAAAGTCCATCTTCACTAATGGTTTGGGATGAGTTGAAAATCTGTGGCGAGTAGTGACTGCCTGCCAGCGAAGAGAAATGCCCGTTGAGCCATTAAGTGAACTACCCTCACTGCTGAAAGTTTGGGGTTTGTTTTCCTTCCTGTCTGGTGAAGAGATAGCTGAATCCAAAATACACCCAGTGCCCTACACTGCTTGATAAGCCCTCTTCCATTGTAAAGACAAGTGGTTTTTGTCTAACGCTGTATAATGGGATATTTCTGCACTTCTGGGATTTACAGTGTCCTGCTCCTGTTTCACAGTCCAGAGCTCAAGCAAAGCAGAGCAGCTGAGCTACGTGGTCACCAGTAGCCCCATCCAACATATGATGGAGGAGTGTTTAAATCACTGGGTTTTCCTCCTTAAAACACAATTGGGAAGGACAATGTCCAAGCAACTTTCTTCCCCACTTCCAGCCAGACGATAAAAACGTCTGTTACACACTGGGGGTTGGACTAGATGACCCTTGAGGGTCCCTTCCAACCCAATGCATTCTATGATTTCAGCTCATGACTTGTGGAGACGTGAGCCACTTAGATGTCCTTACCAAGGAGAGTTTGAGATGCAGGCACTGCAGCAGAGCAGTACAGGCACCTCGAACGGCCACATGCACACACCTGAGCACGGAGCTGTCGCTCTGGCCCTGCTGAACCATTGCTGGGTTCAGGACACGCCGTCTGTCTGAGAAGTGTTGGCTCTCTGTGATCTCCCTGATCCTGCTGTCGCTGGGCTGGGAGAGTTTGCTGGCCACGGTTTGCAGTTTGACTGCCGGGTCTGTGTCGCACAAAGACCTAAACTTGTCTTGTGCTGGTAGGAGAAAATTTGGTTATCTGAGTAGAGGGTGGATATATTCCTTCCTGTGACAATGACCTTGTGTTAGTTTTACCACGTAGCTGAATTCCCTGTGTTTTCAGGTAACTGGAGCCCTCTGAAAAACTTGACTTTTGTGTTTAAAGCCAAACCTGTGTAAAACCAGACCTTGGTTTTATACAGGTGCATTTCCTGTTTTTTGTGGTCTCATTCCTGTCCCCATTCTCCCTTCCCTTTTTCCCTTCTGCATATGTTTTACTGGTCTGGTGTTGTCTCTAACTTTATCTGGTTTCTGTCTCAGCAGTAGAGTAAATTCTATTACCCTGATAGTACAATGGTGGATATAATATAAACTTCAGAGGATTCTCCAGGGACTAAGAG
Organism: Podargus strigoides; assembly: GCA_028020825.1. Taxonomy (NCBI): domain Eukaryota; kingdom Metazoa; phylum Chordata; class Aves; order Caprimulgiformes; family Podargidae; genus Podargus; species Podargus strigoides. The sequence continues at coordinate 14,200,639 of CM051637.1, read as the reverse complement.
TGAACCAGTCACCAAAGGTGTCTTGGAACTGTTAAGAATGACAGTGATATAGCTGAAAAAGCAAGGGGCCAATTTTTGTTTTAATGTGATTACATTTTAACCTTCTTATTACAGTGGACTGTAATAGACCATTAATTGACATAAAGTTTATTTTTGTGTTAAGTAAGAACTGAAGACCTCAGTGTCACAGTTTAGAAGGAAGGCTTACCTGAGACTTGTGTTGTTTCATCTCCACTCATTTGTAAAACTAAATATCCAGCTCTAATAGCACCTAAGTAAATAAAAATATCTGCATGGTTCTACAATATTTAAAAAAAAAAAAATAAACAAAAATGATGCTGACCTTTCCAGAAGACGGGAAGTATGCACGTGGCAAGAGGCTAATTTACCTTTCTATTTCCCAAATTCAGCATGTCCCAAAATACCATACAGCAAGGAGACAGGCCCTTCTTTCTACTTTGCCAGTGAGTTGGGTTTTTTGTACTAATTTTGATTGTACAGAAAAGCACTTTCTAAAGAACAGATGTTAAAGGAATGGGACGTGTTGAGGGAACAAGTTTCCTTGCACCAAACCAGTATGTGGAAAACGTGGGAAGGTTCCTTTCCATGGACAGGGGAATGAAGCTGTGAACAGATTTATATGACCACAGGAAGCTGATTTGTCAGTCTGCTAAAATGTATTTGACATGCTGAATAATCTCTAACTTTACTACCCAGTCTGTTCATCTGCAACCAGAAGCGAGCGCTGCATGTGGATAAACCTCTGCTTAAAACCTGGGTGAACTGCCTCACTCCCTTTCCTTCATGGTCCAAGTGGGATTTTCAAACTTGGCAGGTTTGCTTTCTGAAAGGAGAAGTACCTTGTGCCTCATCTCTTTAAAAAGCTGCGGCTCAAGTTCTGACTCCTGGGAGGAAATGAGCGGAGTTTCAGCTGAAGTGGAGGAGCAGACTGACTTGGGTGTCACTGGGAGTGCAGTTGTCATTATTGCAAAGAGAGTGGCTGGGTGAGGGCTCCTTGCTGGTGCCCGGCATCGGATGCTTCCTCCTTGGCAGATGAACATCAATCAGTTACCTTACCTGGCTGCAGTGCTCCTGTGTGGTGTTGCCCAAGCTGGTGACCTACATCAGTGTAGGTGATGGGAGAGGGGCTGATGTTCTCCATACCCTCAGTGCACAACAGCTCATACCAACTTCAGTTGTGCACGTGTACAGGGAGAGGCAGATAAACAAACACTGCCTCGTATGTTGGTGTTCATAGCACTTGGAGGAAGCTGTTCTGGGGGGAAAGTGGGGTGGTTGCAGGATGAGCTGTAACTGTCACCCAAGGAGGACTGCAGTCTCAGGGTGTTTTTTATCCTGCAGTGAGACTTGTGTCTGTCTGCAGGCCCATGCAGCCTATGCCAGGCACTCTTCTGGGGTTTTTTGAGTTAGCTCACGCAAGAGAGATGTGAGAAATACCACTTGTTCTCCAAAAATCTCTTCTGGAACAGACTTCCTGTGTTTCTTGTACAGAAATGGTTCTGCATGAACTAAGTGGTGTAGGATGCTGACCTGCCCTGTTTTCATGCGTCTTGGTTTGGTGCACTGAAATCACTTTAATTAATAAGCTCGTTCCTTTCGTGGATGATAACTTTTAAGTGAAGTCCACTCTACCTGTGTAAAATGACTTCTTTAAATGTTTGTATTATGAAAGAAACATTTGCTATTTCTTTGCTTCCTACCATTCAGGTCTTTTAAATGTAGTTATCCTCACCATCTTACTGGGTCTGGCAATAGTTTTGAAGTTTGTTCACTGGTCAGTTCTTGAAAATAGGCTCTTCAGTGCATCTTTGGACGATGACCAACGATGTCCACCATTGGCAGCATTGAAATTCCTACCAGGGAAAATATGAGATTGCATTCTGTGTTTTTTGCATATACCCTCATAGCTGGGAGTTCTGCTTGATTTCTGCTGCTCTGACCTCTTTTGATTTCAGCTCCTTCTGCGGGTTTGGTGGCTGACTACTGCTCGTTTGCCTCGCAGAAAAATGGGTCGCACTTTTGTAGAGTTGAATTCAGTAATTCAATCCATCTGATATTTTTTTTTCCTCACTTCATTACTGAATCACTTACCTTCACTGTGTATCCCTGCAAGGTTAGCACAGTTAAATATTACATGTTAGAAAGAACTCGATGAAGAAGATGCTGAAGTGAAGCAGGTTAGCCCAGGGAGTATTTCTTGGGGAGAGGAACTCATGAAGGGTGAGAAAAGCAGTGTATTTGTGCTGGAATGAGCTGAGGTTACTTGGAGATACACAGAGCTGTTTTGTCCTTCCCTAGAGCTTTCTCAGCACTTTCTTGGATACTAGATGGCCATTTGGAAAATCTCCAAAGTACTCACAATGGCGGAAAATGTTGGATAATTGGCGATTTATTTTTTTTTTTCCCCCACCTCCTGTCTTATCTTGTTTGCTATTTGATACGTGTAGTGAGCTGGTTTAATGAAGAGGCAAAAATTGTTGGAAAAAAGTCACAGCGAAAGTGCTTTAGTTACAGCTGAGCAGGTGAATTTCTCATGCCTGTTTTGCAAGGCTTCTTTCACAGGCTTGCTGGTCTCGGATTTCAGTGGTTTGTCAGGAACTATTAATTGCAGTAGCTAAGCGTGGAAAAGCTTTTACATTTTCTAGAGTTGAAGTTTGAACTCTGGGTTTGAACTGACAAAAGATCTGTGCCTGTATTTCAGGCTTGCTGCCACTCGTCCTGCACGGTTCTGGATTTGTGTGCAGTATCTGTACAGGGTTGAGATAAATGTCCACGTAACATTTTTTTGAAAGACACTTTTAATCTTACTACTAAAACATAATTTGCAGCAGCATCTGAACTAGTTTTAACCATCTGTAGAGCTTATTGGAGTAATTTGTTAAAGACAAAATGGGGAGAGAAGCTAAGCAAATAAAGCCCCTTCAATATAAAAAATCTGGTACTTTAAATGGAAAACTGTGGATAAAAAATATGAGAAGGTTATGGAAGAGCTGCTACTATGACAAAAACTTGATCCTCCCCCTGCTTCTCTATCTGTTCTTTAGGGTACTATTCCTCAGTTTAACTGGTTTCTTAAGAGATGAAATCTTCGTTGTGCAGTTTTATTGTGTAATGTATCTGCTTCAGAATAACTGAGTTTATTATTCTCTTGGCTATAAAGAAATGAAAGATGAATTGCTCCAATGGTTTAAGGGAGTACCACATTATTTCAGGGGCTCTTAACAAGTAATGTGGCAGGATGTGGGAAGCCTTGAATATCTTACAACTTGGAATTAATTTTCATATACATTTTAAAACCTCTGGAATGGAGTTGAAATTAATTTGTAGTCAGGTGTGGCAGCTCTGTGGCTGAGGAAGGGTTCTGGTAGCTTGCCTGCCCTTTGGCAAACAAGTCAGTGCATTTATTCCTATTGCCTTGACAGAGATAATAACTTCTGGCCGCCTTCAGTGTTGTATAATAATAAGGCTGAAAAAATTCCCTACTGTAGGAAACCATAAACTTCATACTGTAAAAATGATCAGTGTTTTCATTGGTAATTTTTATGCAGTCCTTGTAACAAGGAGCAGTGGTTGGAAGTGAAATAGGAGCATGGTTGAGATGCTGCTGCAAAATAGATTTTAGTAGTGATATGGGGGAAAAAAAAAAGACTTTTCTTGCATTTGAAAGCATAACAAAGCACTATGGCAGAAGATACTGGTAGTTTAGCCAGTGTGCATACAGAATATCGAGGTGTTTTCAAAACCCCTCTCACTCAGGAATGCTCACAGTGTGTGAGTGTGCTTGAATGCTCATGCTGAAGTGCACTTACGTGCTCATACATAAGTGTTTTAGCATCAAACTGCAAGAATTTAGGGTTACAAAGGTATATGAAGTTCATCTGCATTAATAGCCTGAAATGGTAGTGTGCATCACTGTGGGACCATTGTCTCAGGGAAGATTTAAGAGCGCTTTCAAGACAGGTGGGATTAAGCTAAATGTGGTTGGCAGTTCTTTTATAACGGAGGGACCTTCGTAGTGGCCTGTACAGGGGAGAAAAATCTCAGTTAGGCAAAAAAAGATACTGTCTATGTGCATTCTAGTGAGTTGGAGTATTTTAGAACTAGTGTATGTAAGGTCTGTAAACCAAACTGGAGCAAAACAAGTACTGGCACAGGGGAGTAGTGTGTCAGGGCTGGTTAGTGGAGCCCAGTGGAGCTGCTGTCCTTTTGAGACTTACTTTTACTCTTGTGCTCTCAGGTGCAGCTACATTTTTGTCTGTTTTCTCCACCCATCTTGTCTTTCATCCTTTATATACACTCAGGCAGTTCTGTGTGGTCATGAACTTAAAGCCCAGCAGTTACTTGCAGAAATGAGATAAAACATGGGGCAGGTGGTTGCAGCATAACAGTTGCTCTCCAGGTTTCTCCCTGTGCCCTGATTTTCATGTTTGTTTGCTAAGGCAAGGAAACACCACCAGAAAACCCATTGCTTTCTGAAGGTGTGTTGCAGACAGGCACTTCATTGGCCATCAGGTTCTAGTGTAATACAAAGCCCATGAAAAAAAAGCTGTAACCTGATAGTAAGCAGCAGTTAACTTGTCAAAACAACACAAAGTTAGCAGAACAAATAAGGAAGAGTTGCAGGGGACTGATTCAGGAGCAGGTTGATAGTTTGCTTTGACTTTTAGTGCTGTTGTCAGCAAAACTGCCCTTGGTCTGGACAGGCTGTGGTGGTGGAGGGAGCAGTATGTGTAGAAGTGTAGTTGCAGGCTGTGGACTGGTTGTTGTGTAAGTTTGAAAGCAATAGAGAGGAATAAGCAAAATATCTTCAGTTTCTTAGGGTCTGGTTGCATGCTTTGTGTTTGAGGGAAGACTGGCTGTCATTAGAGCTTGTCATAGTTGATTAGATTCCCCCAGAGGTAAAAAAAACCCAACCAAACCCCAATGTAGTGTGGCCTGTTTTGAAGCAGAACAGGGCAGGACTCCTCAAGGAGGGACATGTTGATACTAGTTTGTTGTTGGAGACTGCTGTGGCTGTAGCAACAGATGTGGTTTCACTGGTGTGAAAGTTTTATGTTGTTACGGGTTGTTTTTTTCCCCTTTTTTGGAAATTTGTACCTTATTTGCTACTGTTTCAAAGGATTAAGAATTTTGTGGCACTGTTGAAAAGCTCACAGAAAGGTGGTGACCCAGAATAGGCTCCCTTGAGGGGAGAGGAAAGATACAGGGGGTTTTTTTAGTACAAAATACTGGCTTCAGCAAAAATTTGATGCTCAAGCAGCCTCAGTTTTCTCAGCTGTTACGTATATACTGTGTGTCCCTGTAGCTCTTAAGCATACATGCAGTGTATATACTTTACACTGACTGTACTGTGAGCAATTTCCAGAAGAGTAGCATGGTGAGGTTAGCCAGGTATAAGGCCAAAGAATTTTTTGGATGGTGGAAATAAAAATGGCTTGTAACACCTTTGAAAAGTACATTTCAGGAAAAACTAAATTGTATGAAAATAATAAATTTGGTGTTTTTAAACTGGTCTGTTTGACAAAACAAAAGATGAATGCTGCTTTTTTCTATGTAGTATCTGTTACATTGTCAAACTAGGGAAGATGAACTGTCTAATTATGGTTATTTATAGACTTCCCTGCAAAACCAAACTACACAAAAGCAAGGTAAGATACTCAGCTATTTGCAAGCTAAATATTTTGTTTTAGAAGGGGGGGGGGAATGTATTTACAGTATGTTTGAGATGTAGCGAAATCTTCAAGTGCAGGTGGTGACTTGGTGAGATGTGTGTTCTGTATCTGTTGTTAAATATTCTTCTTTTTCATCCTAGTTTCCACTGGCTCACTTGCTCAGCAGTATGCCCACCCTAATGCTACCCTGCATCCGCATCCTCCGCATCCTCAGCCTTCTGCCACACCAACTGGCCAGCAGCAAAGCCAACATGCTGGAAGCCACCCTGCTCCTAGCCCCGTGCAGGTAACAGAACTGAAGGGAGTTAATGTCTTTAAATTGTATGTAACACGCTCTACTGGAGGGTATTGCATCAGTCTGGTGCTTGACATCGATATATTGATTTCTTTGTGAGGAACAATAGTAAGCTGGAGCAGTTGCCCAAAGGAATTGCATGTGGCAGATCTCATACAGGGGTTGTCTAGATTCCCCTCTGTTTCTGGAAGGAAGGAAGCAGAGCTATATAACTTGATTTTTCTCTTCTTGCAGTGGCTGGAACTCAAAGGTGGTAGGCTCATGACATAGTTTGTAGGCTAAGCTAGCAGGGAAACTTGTGGCAGTCCCTTTTCCTTAGTAAGGACCAATATCAGAGTCCAACCGTTCACTTCTCCCTCTTCACAGGGCATGAAGTATAGCTTGTTTCTGTGCTACGATTTAGGAAGGATTGTAATTTTGTCAGAGCTTTAGTATGAGTGGAGTTAGAACTGCAAAGAGCAGGTAAATGCTAAGAAGTGTTTGATTGTATTTTGTCAAAGACAAGCAGCTGAAAATGAAATAGGTCTTGTGATAGTGCTGCATGCCTTAGGGACCTCCTGGTGATAACTTTGGGCTGCTAAGTGCAACTGGCCTCATGGTTCAGGGTCTCCTTGATTTTACCTGTCAGCCTAGGTTCTGTTCTCCAAGCTCCTGCTCACGTGACACTAGTGCAAGGAGAAAAAGAGCCTGGTGGAGTTAAAATGAGTTTCCTCATGACCACAGGTGTGGTGATGCTTAGCTTTGCCACCTAAAAGATTCACTATTGAGAGCAGTTGTGCAAACCTTCGAGTTGACAGCTTGTCTCACTTTTAGACCATAACCTAAATGATCTTCTGTCTTCTTTTGCAGCACCATCAGCACCAGGCTGCTCAGGCACTCCACCTGGCGAATCCACAGCAGCAGTCGGCAATTTACCACGCAGGTCTAGCTCCAACCCCACCTTCCATGACGCCAGGCTCCAATACGCAGTCTCCACAAAATAGTTTTCCTACAGCACAACAAACAGTCTTCACCATTCATCCCTCCCATGTTCAACCTGCATATACCAATCCGCCACACATGGCCCATGTCCCCCAGGTAAACACAGTTTAACAACCTTCAAGACTAAATGTCTTAATGCCACAAAGTTAGGACAGTTGGGCCTGCTGAAGTGATTACCATTCTGTCACCTCTCAGCACAGACTACCTGTTGTGTTATTTAGGTTTCTGTCTGTACATTGCATTTATTCAGAATTTTACAAGATATTTGGACCTCAGCTTCCAACACCCAGTGCATTTACAACTGTAGTTCAATAAAGACATCTTGAGGTGACACTGCTACTGAAAGAAATTGAGCGCTCTTCCCATTTCCTGGCTCCCATCCTTGTCCTGCCCCACCATTCTGCTCACAGAACTGTTTGGCCATGCAGCAAACCAGACTGGGGACATGATTCAGCTGAAGTGTGCCTCCCCTACCCCCATTTTAGGCTGTTTCTCAGTCAAATTAGTTCACTGCTCAGGTTCACTGCATGATCACAGGAAGAGCTGGCATACAGAAAGGTTGGAGGTGAGAGCTGAGTGGAGGAAGGCTGAATTGCTGCTTTTGGTGGCAGTTTTAGGCTCTGCATTGTAGTCAAATTTATACAAGTACATCCAATAAAAGGATATTACGCAGGGTTACTAGGGAGTAGCAAGGCACTGCAATGGGAGATAGGTGAGATGCAGTTCAGATGACTGCAAAACTGTCCTTGCTGAAAGAAAACCATGTGTGTGTGTGTGTGTGTGTCTGTGTGTGGTTCTAAATGAACTGCTTATGCAGGAGATCCCTGACAATTGTTGGGCAACTTACCAACAGTCCTTGCTTCAGGATCAGAAACCTTCTCCTAACTGCTCTCTTGTGGTCAACTCACTTGAAAAGATAAAAGGATTTTGGGAAGGGAAGCACATGATTGATTAATCAAGAGCTCTGCGTAAAGCAGCGTTACAAAGATTTTCTGATGTTTACTAAATCTCATGGATTTAGTGTGCTGTGTCAAGGAATGGACAATTACTCAGTCATTTGCCTGCACAATTTCTTTGGCAGCCCAAGTACTTGGTGTCTGGCTCATGCCTTCTCATTCAGGTTAATGACAGTTTGGGATATCATGACTAATTAGGGAGGTTAGTCTGATAGGTGTCCCATCCCTTGCAGAATTCTGATAAAAATCTTCGCTGTGGTCCCTGGGACAGTCAGTTAAGCCAATAAGTTAATAGCTATTTAGGAGTTGGTTTACTGATGTTGAGTTTTTAGTTTTTTAATTCCATTAGGCTTTTAATTTCTTCGCTTTTTTACTGTGGGAGGGTAAGGAGAGGATATCCAAACTTGACTACTGCTGGGTCATCTTGCCCTGTCCTCCCAGGCTCTGGTTTCTGCCAGAAACAAGATACTTGCTCCGCTCTGGTGTGATGGCACTGGTGTGAATGCCTCGTTTGTAGAGCTCCTGGGGGTGCCCTGCAGGCAGCCCTTCGGAAGGCTCTTGCAGGAAGCTCTCCCAGGTTAGTGGCCTGTTCAGTGCCGTGCCTGGAAACACGAAACATGTTTGTTTCAGGGTCAGCTTAAAGGTAAAACCACGCATGAATTGTGCTGTACACATGGTGGCCAGGCCCACGCCTGCGCTGTAGGATGCGACCATTGCCTTCCTTTCTGTGTGCCAAGCACTTAAAAAGCAAACCTCACTAAAGCAAATCAGATACAACTTTTAGTCAGACCTGACTCTGGGTCAGGGTGTTTTAGCAATCGCAGGCAAAGCCTGCCTTACCCCTGATTTTTGACTTACACAGTCTCTTGTGCTATCAGTTTTTTTTAGAGTGAAAACTACAATCTATAATCAGTTCTATTTATACCAAACTAACTGACTTTTCAAAATGAAGTAGTTCCCTCCAAAATCTCCTGATGAAGGAATAACTGCAGTTCTGTAAGGAATTTTAAATGCATGTAATTATTCCATTGTGGGGAAACTAATCACTGGATTTAATAGTTTCTTAGCAGCCTCATTTCCAACTTGCAAACACAGTTCGGAAATACCACGTAGTAGCAATTCCACTTAGGCTAACACAGGGGATCACTTGAATTTCCCTTCAGGTTATCAGATGAATCTTGAGCTGTTCGATATCTCACTCGAGAAGCAGTACTTCAGAATTCATTACAGAGTACCCTCAGCTGCCAGTTTGCAAAGCCTTTGAGCCACAGCAGAGAATTTTTTCTCCAGTGCGTGTATTGAGTCCAGCTGCTGTATGAATAGCTGCTTTATAATGATGGCTGCTATAATAGCATGTTTGTCAAAGTAAAAATGGTGCTGATCCTGAAAGGTATTTCTGTTTCACAGCCTTATCTTCTAAGCCCTTTTTTAGCACAAGAGTGAGATCTGAATTGCAGTTCCTGCCTTTAAAGGCTTCTTGAGTGCTACTAATACAGTGGAAGTCTGATAAAGAGTTTGAGGAATGTCTGTGATGAGTCAAGTAATCGTTTTGTCTTTTAAGAAATAAAATGATGGCCACTACCTGCTATTTGTCTTTACTGGCATGGGAAACTTGTGAGGCTGCAGTTACTGCACCGTAGTGCCCCGTTAATGGGATATGGTAGAAGGACAACGCAAACGTTAGATACAAATGGGGTTTTTAAATTTTTTTTCCCCCAAGAGAAGCCCACTGAGAGCTCTAAGAGTTCCTTAATGTTTTGTGCTTTTAAGAAACCAGTGTTTACTAGCTTTTTAAACCAAAAAGTTGATGACCTCTAGAGTCATGACCTGCTCTGAGCTCAAGAAGCCAACGGACAAGTAACTGAACTTGTTTGCCAGAAGGTGATGAACCATCGTAAAGATTAATCTCCTTTTTCCGCGGAGACTTAACTGCAGTTCCTTAGATTCCACCAGGACCTTAACTGCCATGAGCTTAACTGGCAACAGAGCAAAGCTGACCTAATGGTCTGAGGGATGAAATCACTCATTGCAGGATGGCTGCTCCGATGAAGGATAAGGTGGGCGCAGGTCACTGGAGAGAGTGGTTTGTAGGGCAGGGAGCCGTGAAAGAATGTGGGGTTGTGTCACGAGCAGCCAAGGAAGGGGTGCCAGACTCCCAGGGCGTGTGGAGTTCCTCTCTGTACCTGGTGCATGCTCTGCTCAGGCAGGGCTTTGATCTAGGTTACTAACAGCAATGTTTTGAAGATTTGTTGCTGAAGTTGTGTTGTTTTTTTTTTTAATATCCCACCGTTTAATGCTGGCAGTTTCTCCCACTGCTCACTGTCCAAATGGCTAAAATTTAAAATGTGACTCAGAGCCAGCAGTAAGGATTTGAGCCCCCCTTTTTTTGTTTTGTTTTAGTTCTTATTTTTGTGTTAAAATCTCTGACTTAATCCCTGTAGCTAATCTAGTTAAAATGGAGTAAATCTCTGGATTTACTGGAGAAAAATTTGCCAGTCATGTGGCCAGGAGTGATGCCTCCTTGTGACCATTATACTAAAGAGCTCTTTGTTTCAGGCTCATGTACAGTCAGGAATGGTTCCTTCTCACCCAACTGCCCATGCTCCAATGATGCTAATGACGACACAGCCACCTGGTGGTCCCCAAGCCGCCATCGCTCAAAGTGCACTACAGCCCATTCCAGTCTCGACAACAACACATTTCCCCTATATGACGCACCCTTCAGGTGAGGAGTGTGTGCCCGGGAGACCTGCACCTTAACTGAGCCAGGTCGTAGTAGTGAGGAGAACTGTTATGAACCAGATTTGGGGAAAAGGAACGAAAAAAAAAAGATGTCCTTGCTGCATTTTGCGTTTATACGTTGCCAGCCCGATGCGAGCCTAGATAAGCGTTCGTATGAGATGTAGCTAATTTAGTAGCAAAGACTTTGCTTCTCTCTAGCTGAAGGAGAGAAGTGGATAACTCTGCAGGCACTGGCACTGTGGGGCTGTGTTCTTCCAGGCTCTGCCGTGGTTTTGCTGTGGGGGATGGACTGTGTGTAGCCTGTTTATAATGATCTGGGGGTTTATTCAATTTAAAGTGATTGGTTTTGAGGAGTGAAAATGTTGCTTGGGGGTGTAGACTATTGACTTCTAATGACTGAAGTAAAGTGACAACTGAAGTCTAATCTTTAATTCAGAGTAACATTCTGCAGCTTTACTTTTGGGGAAAAGTAGGTGCTGTATGACTTCTTTGCGCTTTAAATTTAACCTTACTTAGGTTTCTTTATTGTTACTCGTTTCCAAACAGCCTCTAAAGTTTCGTAGTGAACTTAGATGTACCTGATTTTATTTCTTGGGGAATGTGTGAGCAGAACAAGGCTGCTTTCTGAGGGTTTAGGTAGGGGAAAAGAAAAGAACAGACATCCAAAGGACATCTTGATATGCAGGGTTTTGGTTTGTTCATTTAAAAAAGAAAAAAAAAAAAAAAAGAGGAAAAGGAAAGAAAAAAGAAAAAGTTGAGCTCAGTAGTTGTCCTGTGACCACTTTAGTAGCAAACTGTTGTGTGGCTTGCCAATTTATTATTTACATTTGAACTTTTTTTTTACAGTACAAGCCCACCACCAACAGCAGTTGTAAGGCTCATCTGGAATAACTGAAAGGCTGGATACCTTTTGTAGGCCAAATACCCTCCTTCTACTGCTTCTGCCAACTGGAAGCACAGAAAACTAGAATTTCATTTTATTTTTGTTTAAAAAAAAAAGAAAAAAAAATTTGATTTCTTGTAACATCCACTAGGAATGCTAACAGTTCATCTTGCAGTGGGAGAGATTCGGACTGAGTAGAGGCATTTAGGAACTTGTGGGCTATTCCATAATTCCATGCACTGTATCTGAGTCCTGCAAGTGCCCCAACTCTGCTTGCTGAAAACTGGAAGTTATTTATTTTTTAATGACCCTTCAAAGTTATGAACTCATCAGCTAGCAAAAGAAGTAACAAGAGTGATTCTTGCTGCTATTATCACTAAAAATCAAGACTTGGAGATCCCTTTTACTTCTAACTAAACTTGAAACAGGTTCAGTAAAAAAAAAAAATAAAAAAAATTCTAATCGTCAAACTGATGAATTATTATTTATAAATCATGTTTGATGAGAGAATCACTATCGTCAGACAGTGATGTAACTTTTAAGTTAAGAAAACTTTTACTTTGTAGATAATATAAAATAAAAACTTAAAAAAAAAATTAAAAAATAAAAAAAGTTTTAAAAACTGACCCACTCTAGTGTTTGTGTCTTTTTACCACTCTGACTTGGAGGTGCTCTCCAGCTTCCCACCCAGACTGGAGTGAGGTTGGTGCCAGGTAGGCTGTGCTGCGTGTCACCCCCCTCCCAGGCTGGTGTGTGGTGCACAGTGTCATTCATTCGTGGGGGGTGGGTAGCAGGGGGCACGAGGCCATCACACAGTGACATGGGGCTGGACTCCTGGGACGAGCCTTGGGAGAAGGGACAGCTTGACACGATGCTAGGGGAGGGTTCTGCCTTTAGCATCCAGTGTGTCTTCAAATAAAGGGAATCAGACTAAAGACCAAAAGTGAGAAACAACGTTCTAAAAACAGTTTATTAAGAGCAGATTTTTATTTTTTTTTTTTAATATTATGGTAAAATTGCATTATTCAAGAATAAGTTACTTGTACAGTACATACAGAGACAATAGATAGAAAACCCGGCTATACAAGAACAACTCTTCTGTGCAGGTGAAAAGTAGAACTTTGAATTGATGAGGCTTTTCATCCAACGAACTTGGCTTTACTCCTCCTGCTAAAGGCTGAGGCGGGGACGGCAGAGCCTGCTCAGACCCACCAAGCTGAAATTCAAATTGGGAATACTCAGACCTGTTAGTCAAGATTTCAAGGCTTTATGTGCTATGTTAAGAGTGAAACTGCGTTGGTTGGATGACAGCAGTGTTCTGTGGTCCGGAGACGAAGGAACAAGAAGCTTTGGCCTCACCATGGACCTCTTCCTCTCAAGTTTTGCCCCAAAACCCGTGGGTGAGGCAGTGGGGGTGTCAGTGTTTGGTAACCTGCTCTGGATTGCTGGTGCTGTTCCTCGGGGCGGGGATGCAGGAGGGAGGGATGGATGAAGAGATTAAATAATGCTTCGTGTCATGAACAACTTCAGAAGCCATCGCCCACAAGGACACCCAGAAGGGTCTGTTGGCCACGAGCCAGCGGTTCCTGAAGCGTGGGATGGAGATTGGGGGGGGGGGGGGGGGGGGGGGAGAAGTTCTGGCTGGACCCAAGCCTTAGGTTACACACTAAGCCAGGTCCCTGCTGTCACACGGAGCGAAGGCACTGCCTGGTTTGCATCTTTATTGCCAAAAACAACTGTCCTGAGTAGTCACCTGAAATGGGGCATCCCTCCCTCTCCTCGGGGAGGCTGCGCGAGCGGGCAAAGGCACTGGGAGTCCCTGCCAATTGGGCCATGGCTTTGTTACACTGGCTCCAAACCCGGGTTGCAGGTGCCCATCTGCAGCACTAAGGCACAAGCCGAGACCTCGGCGGTCGCATCCAGCTCTTGGAAATGCTTTCTCCTCCGTGGGAGCCCAGGAGGTGGCTGTACCCACAGCGCGTGGCCGTGAGGGGCTCCTCCATGGCTCCCCCCTCCCAACACCACAGCCAGGTGAGCTGCAGAACTAAACCTGCCAGCTCCTAGGCTCTTCTCCCAAGATCAGTAGAAGAATAACTCCTTCAGGCTGCTTATATCCCATGTATTGGAATGGCTTCGTGCTCTGCCCGTGCTCTGCTCAGAGGCAGGGCTGCGTGCTGGGCTCTGACCTGTGCCACAGCCCAGATGCTTTCAAGGAGAAACAGGATTTCAAACTCATCCCTTCAGGAACTGGGGAAATAGCCCCCCAGGGCCCCCCCCAGGGCCCAGTGCAGCTGGGGGTGGGAGCACAGCGTGGAGCTGGGGGGCTGGGCAGCCCTTGGGGGTGAGGTCTGAGAAGGAAATAACTCCATTAAATAATCAGAGCGGCGTTCCCACTGCTCACAGTGGGGAGAAGGGGAGCTGGGTTGCAGAGGGGAAGTGGCTGACGGGGCTCTAATGAACTCGATGTAGATTTCTGCTAATCAAGCACAGCAATTTCCATTTTAAAGCACGGAGAAACCCCTTGCAATTGAACTGCAGGTTAAAAATACCACATGCGTGTGCACAGTCAGTTGTTGGCGCTCGAACAATAAGCTCCAGCGTGCCAAAACAACCCATCCCAGCAGCAGCAGCATCTCATTTATCTGGCAAGGGCTGCAATCCCTTTTCCCACCTCGTTCATTCCTGCAGCTGCTCGGAGCGCGGGGCGATGCGGGCGAGCACACCTCATCTTTTGGGGCAGGACCCCTTTGGATGAGCCTGCCTGGAGCTCAGCAGGGCTGAAATCAGCCCCTTGAACCTTAGCATGATACAGCATGTGTGTTTCCTGAGGTGTGGATGCTCCGGGAACCACGCACCGAGCAGGGAAAGGAGATGACAACTTATGCTGTGCTTCCTCCCCTTCCCTTCTTTATCCCCATAAATGCAAGACCAGGGGGAATTATTTATTAGCAATGATGGGAGCTGACCTGCCCCTGCCCTTCAGTGCAGCCTCTGTGCTGCTCCAGGGAGGAAAATGGGATGTGGATACAGCTGAGAGACTCCAGCCCAGGACAGGGCTGGCTTTGTCTCTCGGGCAGCATCGCAGGGTCTGGCAGTGCAGGAGGTGTGAGCCATCAGTGCAATTTGCTCTTAATGCTCCAGTTTCGAGAGGGAGTGTGGGATGGTGTGTGCTGAGCACTGAGAAACACAGATCCCCACTGAAATACAGGATTACTCCCCGTGCACCCATTTTCAAGTTGTTTTAAACAGAGGAAGGGGGGAAAAAAAGACCTTGCTTGCTCTGAGTGTAGAAAGCCAGCCTGGGGGAAGAGCTGGAGAGGCCTAAAATGCAAAGCCAAAGCCATTCCTCGAGTCCATGGTATCCAGTTTCTCCCAGCCCTCATCCTTTGACTACTTATAAAACCAGATTTGCTTTCACGGCCACTCCCAGCCTTTGGCCCTGGCTATTTTAGCCCCCCTCCTGTGCCATATCAGCCCTTTTTGGCCCAGCTCCGTGATCTTACCCTTCAATTCCTGACCTTGAGCCGAGCTTTGCTCCTCAGGCTCTGACTGCAAGCCACTTCCTAGGGATGGAGTTTTGTAAAACTCCCTAACTCAGCCCCATGAGGCTTTTTGCTTGCTCGCTTTCAAATTAATTCCTAAATTTTAATGCTCCTGAGGGCTCCTGCCTCAAGCAAAAAACAAAAATTAAAATAAAAAGGCTTTCTGTAAGGCAATTTCACGGGGAGTTTTGCATCCGAAATCCCGGGAAGCGCCGCACAGGCTGTGCTGAGAAATCTGGAAGTTGAGTGCTGCGAACATCCCCCCCCCCCGCGTGTCGCAACAGCTCCAGCTCCTTCCTTCTTCTTAAAATAACGGCGGCTTCTCCGAAGCGGTTCCTCTCTCCCAGGCCCCCACAGGTAACGTGGCAGCCCGGGCTCGCCGGGGGCTGCACGCAGCAGTGGTGCTTGGAGCTCTGGGGCTGCTCTCCTCGTGCTGGCAGTGGGGATGCGGGGAAGTGGAGCCATGGGGATTCCCGTGGGATCACGGCAGCGCCTGGGTCTTGCTTGGCATAAAACTCACTGTGCAAGGGACCAGTGCCTGCAGGGTGTGTAACTGCAGCCCTAGAGGTGCTGCCCCACACTGGGGGTGCAGCCCCTCCGCAGGCTTGGGGGGTGCAGCTGGGAGAGGCTTTTCCTCCAGACAGGGAGGTGTACACCGATGGCACCCCCTCGCCTGCGAGAGCCCCTTGCATAGCTTTAAACACCACCAAGCTTGGGGTTATACAGTGTTTTAGGGGGGGGAAAGAGGCACTTGAGAGCGGGGTGGGCAGCTGGCTGTGCTGGGAGGTGAAGTAATGTGGGGGGGGGGGAACTCACTTTAGATTTGTGCCTGAAACGCTTCCATCACTGGGATAAAACACTTCCATCACTGGGATAAAATGCCTCCATCACTGGGATAAAACACTTCCATCACTGGGATAAAACGCTTCCATCACTGGGATAAAACGCTTCCATCACTGGGATAAAACGCTTCCATCACTGGGATAAAACACTTCCATCATCACTGGGATAAAACGCTTCCATCACTGGGATAAAATGCTTCCATCACTGGGATAAAACGCCTCCATCACCAGGGTAAAACACTTCCATCACCGGGAGTGACTCGCTGTCAGGCTCAGCATTAGTTCTCAGCTAGTGACATTATTAACGATGGAGCAGTTAGTGTTCACGTCTTAATTAGCGAGGCTGATGGCGTAGGTACTTCTCTGGCTGGTGCAGTGTAACGGTGCTAGGTTAAAAAAGAAGAGCAAGAAAAGCCAGTTTTGGCCTTAGCTAAAAATAAAGCCCAAACTCTGCTGACCATCACCACCTTCGCCCCGCGCGGGAGCTCAGCTCCAGCAGGCCGGGCTGTGCCGGGGTGGAGGACGGGGCTCTTCGCCTTCACACAGCCCTGAGCAGCAACTGGTCAGGAATTTATAATCCACTTTTTTTTTTTTTCCTTTTTCCTTTTTTTTTCCCCTTTCTCCAATGACGTGGGTGCAATGTAAGACCTGGGTTCCTTCGCCGGGCGCTGTCGTGTCAGGAAGAGGCAGGAGGCGGAGCGCCGGGGCGCGATGCTCGGCGCGCAGGGACGCAGGCAGGAGCAGCGTGTGTAAACAGTAACGAGAAAGCTTTGATAATAACAACCAAAAAATAAAAATAAAAGGCCCTTTAACAGGCCGAAGAGAGGGAGCACACCCGTACTGGAGTGAAAAATTACCCCCTTCCTTGCGAATATATAATAATCATCCCTAACCAGAAGGAGGAAACTAGGTACATTCTTTCTCTTGATGGGATATCCGGAAGGTCCCTCGGATCTCTCCACCCCAAAGTGCAGCCCAGTGCCAGCGCGGTGCCCGTCAGAGCGGGGTGTACTGGTTGTCGATGGCGCGGAGGTGGCCCCGGCCCGGAGCCTCCGCCTCGTAGTCCGAATCGTGGTGCCGGGGGCCGGGGACCGTGGCCGCCCCACTGGAGCGCAGGCTCTGCGCCAGCTCGGCCGGCGGTGGCACCAGGTGGAAGATCTGCTCCGGCGGGGGACCCGCGGGGGTCTCGTCGGGGCCGTAGGGGCAGGAGGAGCCGGTGGGGACGAGGCTGAATTCGGGGCTCCAGCTGGGAACGGGCAGGGGGAGAGGGACCATGCTGCCGGAGCCGGGAGCTGCAGGCGGAGGGGAGAGACAGGGGGTGGGTGGGATGCTCCTGCCCCACCGCCCCCCACTGTGGGTCACAGGGTTGGGGTGCAGGGTGCATCCCGCGCTCCCCCCAGCCCCAGCGGGGGGCGGCCAGCGGTTTGGGGCAGCTTCTCCTTTCTCAAAAGAGGAAGCCGGGAGCTTGGGAGTCACCTTTGTGCTGCTGCCCGGACACTTCCACTTCCCCCCGGCCACGTGCAGCTCCCCGCACCCACCCCGGGGACCCTCCTGCTGGGACAGGACCCCTCATCCCTGCCCCCCCACGGGGACATCCCCATCCCTCCACGCCCACGTACCTTGTGGCTGGGGCAGGACGACGACGTAGCTGGACAGACGGACGTCGCAGGCTGTCCCGCACTCCAGCGGGATGGGGTAGCGATGGAAGTGGTGCAGCATCTCCACGATGGAGGAGAAGCGGAGGTGTTGGACGCGGCACTGGCCCCGCTCCGTCAGCGCCAGCCGCAGGTGCTGCGGGGAGGAGCACAGACCTGTTACCCTGCCACCGGCAGGAGGTGATGGAGGACACGGGGATATTTGGGGTGGGAGGGGGGGACAAATGGCCTTAGGGTGATGTGCTGCATCCGCAGCCCGCAGTGCCCTGGGGAGGGGGCTGCCAGCCCTCTGTGAGCACTGGGGAAGGGACAAGGCCAGGAGAGCATCTCCACGGGGTGGGATGGGATGGGACAGGGACTGCACTGTGGCTGGGAAGCTGCCCGAGGGGCTCTTGTGAGATTCCCCCCCTGCCCCAGCCCCTCTCCCACCTGTACCTTTGCTCTGCCCTGGAAGTTGAAGGTGAGCACATACTCGCCGCGGCGCGTCTCGCTCTGCCGCACCAGGAAGACGCCGTGGCCCTCCAGCCCCCCCAGCTGCACCAGCTGAGCCGCCTTCACGCGGGAGATGGGCCCATGGAACCAGGGGCAGGAGGAGAGGAACTGCTCCATCTTCGGCCCTGCAGCCTCCCCTGGGCCCCCCGGCGTCGCCCCTGCCAGGGCACAGGGATGAGCATCCTGGGGACACGAGGACCTTGCCCATCGTCCCCATTCCCCTCCCCTCTAGTTCTGCGACCCTGCCATGCAGTCTGGGGATGCCTGATCAGCCTGGCCGACCATGGCAGGGACCCCCACCCAGCGAGGGATGCCCCCAAGCACCTCTTCCCTGTCCCCAGGGTCCCCTGAGTGTCCCTGCTGCTCACCTTGGCTGAGGGTGGTGGGGCTGGTGGTGGGGCTGGTGGCCACAGGGTCAGGATGCTGGCACGTCAGGAGCTCGGGGTCACCCATGTCAGACCTATCAGGGATGGGAGAAGCCAGGCTGAGCACTGGCAGGAAGAGTTGGGAGGGACACAGAGCAGCTGTCCCCATCCCCAGGCTTGGGGACACCCACGGGGCGCTTACCCCCTGCGCGCACACTCCCGGATCTCAGTCGTCCAGGAGCTGAGCTGCTGCTCGTCCCCTGCCTCGAACAGGACATCGGTGGCATTGGTGACCTGGGGGGCATCAGAGAGGGACAAGGGGGCTTCAGAGAGAGAGATGTGCATCCCCCCTCCCACCCACCCACACTTGGGGACTGACCCTGACCCGAGCCCAGGCAGGACATCCCCCACCCCGAACACCGCATCCCCCTGTGCACCCCCTCCCCGGCTGGGAAGAGGAACCGAAATTTGGCACGGGAGCTCTCGGCAGCCACGTGCACCCTGGAGGGTGGCAGTGGCCTTGGGGTCGGCTGGGGACCCCTTCAGCTGGGCCCTACCTTGAGGACAAAGGTGTGGAGGTTATCAGGCATCTCCAGGCGCGTGCACCTCCGCACCTCCTGGATGGCGGAGCAGGCAGCGTGCAGCTTTGGCTTGGAGCTCTGCGGAGGGGAACACAGCAGCTGAGCTGAGCCCCAACACCCTCGCACCCCAAAACGCCACCCCATGTCCCACTGCTCCACCAGGATGGGGCTGAGGCTCCTGGAGCCACCCCAGGCATGGCAGCCAGCAAGGAAATACCCCACACTGCAGGGAAACACCCCACTGGCAAGGAAATACCCCAAGTGGCAAGGAAATACCCTGCCTGGCACTGGGGGGCCAACGAGCAACAGGAGTGGGGGACCCATCTCAGTGGCCCCCCAAGGACCCAGCAGCTGAGGGATGGGCGGAGGGGAGGAGGGAGAAGGGGGCTCCCAGCATGGCAACGTGTGCCGGGGAGACTCGGTGCAGTGATGGGGAAATGGGGGTGCGGGCAGGAAGCCCCCTGGTTATGGGTGCGGGGGGGTCGGTGGCGTGCTCAGCGGTTTGGCACTGACACAGGCATGTGACAAAACGCTGAGCAAACACTTGCAGAAAGGCTGAGAATACCCCTCCAGCAGCTTTCGGTTCCTCCGCCGCCCGGCAAGCGAGCGGCTGACCGCCGCGAGGCTGCGGCACCCAGCACCCACCGGGCTGCATCCAGGGTGCCAGGGATGTGAAGTGCCCCTGGGGGACCCCTGCACTGGTGCTGGGTGATGGAGCCAACCCCTCCGTGCTCACCCCTGCGGCCGGAGCCGAGCGCACGGTGCTGCGAGCGAGCAGCCTGGCAAAGCCCAACCATCGCCAGCATGTGCCGGGCACGCTTGTCCCCCCGTGCCAGGCTCGCTGTCAGCGTGGCACGACAAAATTCGGGCTGGTTGGGATTCACACAGTGGCTTCAGCATCCCACGGGCTGAGTGGACGCACCCTGTGCCAGCTCTGGTGGTCCCCTCCGATCCATGGACACCGTCCCTGCGCTTGACCATGCAATGACATTTCCCAAGCAAAGCAAAGTCACCTCTACCATGTCCCCAGCCAGCTTCATGACCCCAGTGGGTGCTCAGCAACTCACTGCTCTCCACAACTGCCCAACCAAACCATGCTGGGTTGCTTGGGTTTTTTTCAACACACACACACATCCTCCCCCCTCCTCCTTTCCTCCCTCCCTTGGCACTCTTCGGCCGAGGACTCCGTGTACTTTGGGGCCGGAAAAGCAGCGTGCGAGGACTCAGCCCTTATCAGCACCAAAAAGAAAGTTCTTAGAAGTCGCTCGCCGAACGGCACCGTGCAACGGGGTTGGCGCTGCCCCCAGCACTGCTGGGGACAGTGATTGCAGCTCTGCTGCTGCTGCAATCACTGTCCCCAGCGGTGCCAGGGGTGCCGCCGCGGTGGCACTGGTGCTGTATCCCGAAGAGCTGGATTTTTTTTGACCGTCCTTGGAAGATAACCGTGCCCATCTCAGCTGCTTTCCCACACGTGGGCTGTGACGCCCAGCACGTCCCCGAGCTCGCCAGCGTGGCAGGCGTTATCAGCACACATCCCCACCACAGCATTTTGTCTCCCGCTTTCCTAGGAAGTGGGGGAATTCCAGGAAAAGGGAGTTCGGCGAAGCCCCCCGCGTCCCTCCCTGCAGACGGGGAGCGCCAAGGGAGAAGGAAATGATGCAGCAGAGAGATACGGCGCCAGCAAAACCAGTCTGGCTTCAGAGAAGTGCCTACCGCAGGCATGGTACCCTCGCCTCCCCCGCACCGCGGCACCTGACCGCAAGATGCCCTGCTCGATGGCAGCCGGTACCGAGAAAGGGAGTTCTCGGTAACCGAAACTGCGCACTCAACACACCGCGGGCTCACCCAGCACCCACGGGCTCCCTCTCGGCAAGAGAGGTGCCACGGCAGCACCGTGGGCTGGGACCCCCCCACTGCCGGCTGCGTTTGGGATGCTCAGGATGGAAGGGGATCCTTGGGATGGAACGGAATGCTCAGGATGGGATGAGATGCTCAGCATGGGATGGGATCCTCAGAGTGCCCAGGATGGGATGGGATCCTCAGGATGGGCTGGGATGCTTGGGATGGGAACCTCAGGATGCTCAGGATATTGCCCCAGCTCAGCCCCCAGTCCAATCGGCATCAGATCCCACCCCAGACACTTCACCCCATCACTTCCTAAAGGATCCTGTGCACACGGGAGAAACCTCAGCACAAGGTTGAGCACCCCCTGAAAATCACCCAGGGACATGATGCCCTGTCAGGTTGCACTCCCAAGCCCCCCTGAACACAGCTGCCACCATGCCACCGCTGCAGCATCCCTGGTCCTGACACCTGCTCTTGGCCCCGAGCATCCTGATGGACTGGAGGGGACACATCACTGCACCCCCCATCCCATGTCCCCACATTCCAGACCCCGGGTGTCCCTGTGGGGTGTCACAGGGAGAACCAGCATGGCACCTGTGGGCACCATGCACCTGGGCAGGGCTGGGAGGCCGGGAGAAAGTGGGGTTTGCTGGCATCAGCCCAATATAGGAAGGAGACCGACGCCAGCTCGGCGCTGTGGTTGTGCCGGGAGCGCGAGCTGAAGGTCAGGCCAAGGTCACAGCTGCGCTGGGGCGTTGCAGGCACGGAGATGCTGCCACGTTTCCGCCTTGCAAACCCCCAGGAACAGCTCCCACCTCGTCCTTCACTACCTGTGTTCACACCGGGGCGCGGGCAGTCGTGGTGCCGGTGTTCCACCCGTGGTGCCAGTGTTCCACCCGTGCCGACCCTGCACCGCCAGCTCCTTTGCACCCATCCTCCCTCCAGCAGCCAGCACAGCACAGCTCTGCACCTGCCCTCCGTGCCCCCACGTGCTGGGGGAACCACTGCCCGGAGAGCTGGCTCAGCACGGCGCATCCCTCTGCAGGCAATGACGGCGGTGGCATGGCGATGACTGCAGTGGCACAGCAATGATGGTGGTGGCATGGCGATGACTGCAGTGGCACAGCGATGACTGCAGTGGCACAGCGATTATGGTGGTGGCATGGCGATGACGGTGGTGGCACGGTGATGACAGCAGTGGCATGGCGATGATGGCAGTGGCATGGCCATGGTGGCATGGCCAGCAGGCCGGGACTGTGCAGAGCAGAGAGCAAATCCTTCGAGAGCGGCGGGTGCTGCCACCGGCCCCTCCACGCGCTGGGGATTTCCCCACCTCGGCTCTTTCGGTTCCACTCTGAGTCACACGGCGAGAGGTGGGGAAGCGCCACGAGCCCTTGCGCAATGTCCCCTATGGATACCGGTGAGATTCGTCACTTCTTGCATGTCCCAGAGCCCACCGTGTACCCCTGACACGAGGGACAAACCTCAGCCCGGGCATGGCTCAGCCCCACCAGGCTGCCAGTGGACAGACAGACAGACAGAGACAGACAGACAGACACAGACAGACAGACAGACAGACACAGACAGACACAGACAGACACAGACAGACACAGACAGACACAGACAGACACAGACAGACACAGACAGACAGACAGACAGACAGACAGACACAGACAGACACAGACAGACACAGACAGACACAGACAGACACAGACAGACACAGACAGACACAGACAGACAGACAGACAGACACAGACAGACAGACAGACAGACAGACAGACAGACAGACAGACAGACAGACAGACAGACAGACGGCTGCTGAGCTCTGCGAGCATCAGGTTATGCCGGCATAAAACCACATCCCGCACTCACAGCCCCGGGGAGTTTTGTGGAGTTTCCCAGGAGCACGGAGACACATCGCCCCGTCCCGAGGGATGTCGGGTGAACCAGCAGGGACACGCGTCCCATCGCCCCGGCACAGGGCAGCGGGGTGGCAACAGGGTCCTGGGGGCGAGGGGGGGCACCAAGGGTCACACTGGAGGGTGTCTGCTGCACCGGTGATTGTCCTCGGGGGTTTACACCACGGGTAATCCCAGCTCTGATCCTCGGGGATTTTTTAACACAGACAATCCCAGTGTTTGGCCTTGGGAGTTTCCACTGTGGTTAAACCCAGTGCTCGTCCTCCAAGACTTTGCACCACAGACAGTCCCAGCCCATGTCCTGGGGGGTCTGCACTCGGCTAATCCCGGCATGCATCCTCAGGGAGCTGCAGCACAGCTAATCCCGGCATGCATCCTCAGGGACTGGCAGCATAGATAATCCCAGCATCTATTCTCCAGCAGCTAATCCCAGCACTCCGGGGGGTCGGGAGCGGAGCTATTCCCGATGCTCCTCCTCAGGGGTTTGCACCACGGCTGATCCCAAGGGAAGAGGTCTGCCCCAGGCAGCCCTGTGCCGATGCCCTCTCAGGGATGGGGGCTGGGATCCCACTGATTTGGGCCATTTCCCTGCACACCCCCAGCCTTTCACATGTCTCCTGCCCCCCATGGTCACTGCAGGGCTCCCCAGCCCAGCTCATTGCCTCACAGCTCACTGGGGGGGGACCCTAGGGTGGCACACTCCAGCCTCTCTGCCTGCATGTGGAGGCTGTTCACTCTGAAACCTACTGACAGCAGCTCTGAGTGCCATCATGGGGTTCTCTGTTGTGCACTTGGGGTTGCCTGCATCTGTTAAGCAGAGAAACAGAAGAGGTGTTCCCTTCTGCGGGCTCCTATGAGCTTGAGCCTCCCCAGATCCTGGCCATCACCACCCCAAAACCTCCTCTCTGCCCACCACAAACCCCAGCCAACATCCTCCACCCAGCCACACTGAGGGACAAAAGAGTTTCCAATACACCCCGTCTCCAAGCATCCCCAGGGCCCACGGCAGGGGACGGAGCCATCCCTGAGAGGACCAGGCTCAGCGGTGACAAGAGGCACCGTTGTGCCGGCCTGAAGCGCTGGCTCGGGGGTGGCCGGGGCACAAAGCTCCTTCTGTTCCCAGCCCAAGCGGCTGCCGAGCGCCAGCGAACGGCAACTTGAGAAAACACAGCCTGGACCCCCACCAAGGCCCTATTTCTTATTAAATAAACCCAAGGCATTGCAAAACAACCCCGAGAGCTGCCGGGTAAATTCATAGCTGTGGGGAGGGGGTGTCTAGCTAGAAACCCCCACCCCATCCTGGGGGCTGAGTGCCCCTCTTTGGGCACTGCTAAACCTCAGCAGCTGCCAGATCCACGCAACTGCATCAATGCTGCTTCCCCAAAAACCTACAAATCACCCCAAACCCCCACAAATCACCCCAAAACCAGCTGCTCGCAGTGGGGCTGGGGAAGACGGAGGCTATAAACAGGATCTGTAAAGAGCAGCCTTCGCCAGCCCCTTTATTTTTTTTTTTTATATATTTTAAGCCAAACTTGCTTCCAGCGTGGGCTGCTTTAATAATTTCCTGGAATAAATAACGAGCACGGAAAGTAAACAAGGTGTCTGCATGCAAATGGGAGCCGGCTGCAGCCGGGGACTGAGTCACCCCAAAGCTTGGCCCTGGAGGGCTGCGGGACACAGAGTGTCCAGCACAGACCCTGGAGGGTCCCCACGATCCTGCATCACCCTCATGTTTTGCATCATCCTGGGTGATGCAAGAGCCCAAGCAGGAGTGTTTGACACCCCTCCAGGTGGATATTTCGCTCCCAAAGCAGGACCTTGCCTGGCTGAAGGAAGCAGATCTTGCCCAAAATGCTTCATTTTAAAACTAATCTCAAGATGACATTGAACATCATGATGCCCATCACTGGCATCAGTCAGAGGTGGGAGCAGCTGCCCAGCGGGGAGGAGTGGGGCCCATCCCATCCGAGCCCAAACCGCTGGGATAAATCCTTCCAGACCCTGCAGTGCCTGCACAGGCTCTCATAAATATTTACCTTTGAAAGAAGCAGCTCTCAGCCTCGAAACAACCACATCCTGGGCCATAAGAAAGAGGAAAAAAAAAAGAAAGAAAAAAAAAACCAACCACCCAAAAAAACACTGCCGGGCATCACACCCACTGCCAGGGCTGAGCGGGACCCAGCACCCCCTCCTACCCTCCACTGCAGGAGGCTCAGGGGGAAGCAGCGCAGTCCTGGAGTGTTTTCCCACTCCCTTTTCCTGTGATTTTCTTAAATCTCCATTTTTTGCTTCTTTCTCAGCTCGCAGGCAGTGCTTTCCCACCCGAGCAGCTCTACAGCATCCCTGTGAGGCAGCTGAGCATCACTGCCATGAGCAGGGGGGGTCACAGCAGTGGGGGAACCCCCTCCCCAGAAACCAGGGTGGATTTTTAAGGGATGGGGTTAAAAAAGAAAGGAAACCCTTGGAACCCTGATCCCACAAACCCCACAACCCCAGCAGCAGGGAAGCGGGATGCTGGGGCTCTGTCCCACACCCTTCCCCTCACAACCCAATCAAACCCTGGCGAGCTCCATCCCAGCAACACAGTTTCCAAAATAAGAAACTCTGCTCTTCAGCAATTAACGCCAGGGCTGCGGTTACACTGCTAAAAGTGTTTTTTCCGTGCATGACCAAGGATGGAAAAAGTTGTGGTTAATAAATGACAAATAACCTTTTGTCTCATCGCCCTCCCCCCGCGTGCCCTCACCCTGAGATACCAAAAAAAAAAAAAAAAAAAAAAAAGGGAGAGGGGGGGTAAAAAAAATAAATAGAAAAAGTCACCAGTGAAATCTCACAAAGCCGAAGGCCGCCCAGCCCCGTGTGCCTTCGAAGAACAGCGGGCGGCACAGCGCCGAAAGCGGAGCGGCGAGGGGATGTGCCGCCCGCCCTGCTCGGTGGTGAAAGTCTGCGGGAGGGTTTCGGTGCAGCTCCGGGCACCTTTGGGTGTGATTTTGCCTCTCCCGAGGGAATCACAGTACACCCAAACCCCTCTGGGTCTTATCTCAAGGTGGGTTTCCCAGCTCTTGCCCTGGGAATGTCAGGAGAGGGATGTAGTGGCTGAAGATGCTGGGAGAGGGATGCCAGCAGAGGGGATACAGCCTCTGGAGATGTCAGGATAGGAATGTGGTCCCTGGGGATGCCAGGATTGGAATACAGCCCCTGGAAATGCCAGGAGAGGGATCTGGTCTCTGGGAGAAGGATGCCAGGAAAAAGGTGTGGTCCCTGGGGATGCCAGGAGAAGGATGCCAGAAGAGAGATGTGGTCCCCAGGGATGTCAAGAGAGGGATACAGCCCCTGGAGATGTCAGGATAGGGATGCAGTCCCTGGTGACGGAGGGAGAAGGATGCCAGGAGAAAGATGTGGTCCCCAGGGATGCAGGGAGAGGGATGCCAGGAGAGGGACATAGCCCTTGGAGATGCCCAGACAGGGATGCTGGTCCCTAGGGATGCCAGGAGATGGATGTGGTCCCTGGGGATGCTGGGAGAGGAATGCAGGCCCTGAAGATGCTGGGAGAAGGATGCCAGGAGCGGTACGTGGTCCTTCGGGATGCCAGGAGAGGGAAGTGGTCCCCAGAGATAGTGGGAGAAGGATGCAACCCCAGCGGACACCAGGAGAGGGATGCAGCTCTCTGGCCAGGTGCTGTCCAGCCACCAAGGGATGATGCAAGAGGGTCACTCTTGGCAGGAGCATTAAAGGCAGCAGCCCCCACCAGCCTGGGATTGTTTAACATTTTTATCACAACAAAGAGAGCCAGCTCGCCCCTGGGCAAACCACAGGACGAGGGCAGGAGCACACATGGTGCAGGATGCTCTGGATCACAGGATGGAGGATACCAAATGGCATCCAGACTGACACATCCCCAGGCCAGGGCAATGATGGGACACTGAGCTGCCTCCCATCACCGGCAAACCCCGCAGGCAACGGGTGCTCCGCTCCTGGTGGTCTTGAGAGGAAAAGACCATTTTGCAGCTTTTTTTTTTTTGCAGGAATAAATAAAGGAGCTCATGGAGCTGCAGCAGCAACAAGGGCATTTGTGCATCCAACTTGGCACATCCAGTTTTGAAGTATAATTATAGGTCACTAAGAAGAGGAAAAGTGGTTTGGATTCGAAGCAAAGCACTGTGCTGCAAAAAAAGGGGGGGGTTGCTGGGACAGGGGTGCAAGTGCAGCTGCCAAAAGCATCCCAAAACATGGCCTTTCCATCCCTGCAGGCAGCAACCAGCAGCAGCTCCCCCTCCGCCACTGCCTCTCCGTATATCCTTGGTTGAGTCACTTAAGGCCATGTTTGAGCAGCCTCAATTGCTCCTGGTACAAAGCAGCTCCAGGAGGAGCTGGGATGGGGATGATCACAATGCTGGGCTGCCCCCCACCCCGTGCCTGGCTGGCTGCTGCACAGAGCCCCGGGCGCTAAAAATCAGAGCCGAGGGGTGCAGGCCCTCCCTGCTCAGGAGGTGGCAGTTCTCAGAAACCAGCTTCAGGTGAAAGGAAGGGGAAAAAGAAAGAAAAAAAAAAAAAGTAGAAAAAAAAGGAAGTCAAAGCAGTCTCACACCGAGCAGAGATAAAAATACTGCTCCTCCTGCGGCCACGGCTGAAGCCGTACGAGCCGTGACACCGGCAGCGCGGGTTTTCAGCGGAAGGAGCCTTCCCAGCTCGCCCCGACACGCCATCAGTTCATGGGATGCACTGGATTGCATTAAAACGCCATAAAGAGACCAGCACAAATGCAAATCCCATTTCCCTTCCCCTTCCTGTGCGAACATCTGGGCAGCAGAAACAGCTCGGGATGTTTCCGCTGCAAATCACGGTTTTTGTGGAGTTTGAGACGTGGCCATAGAAAAGGGACTTGGGGCTGGGGCTCGGCTGAGGAGCAGGGCAGCCCCCAAACCCCGCAGCGCTGCCCTAAAACATGCAAATCACTTTTGGGTTAAATTCATGAAGGTGGAGGGGCCTCAGAGTTACCCAGCCCTACAAGTTATATGAGAATAAATGGCGTGGAGGAGAAAGCCCTTTGTGCCTCTGCAGAAAGCAGAGAGGACTGGGGGGCTTCGCCTTCATACCAGACATCAGAGAGCCCACGTGGGCTGCACGCCTAGGACCATCCCCAGGGTTTCACTGGCCTTCCTGTGCACACGTACACATACACCCATCCACACAAACACCACAGGTCCCTGGCCATCCTCCTGGGGGTTCAGGTGCCCCCACCCTGTGCTGGGTGCCCTGAGCCCACTGGCAGCCTGCAGCCAGGCTGCGACCTGCTCCCAGCAGAGCTCCGGAGCCGATCAGCTCCAAATCCCTCTTTTGCAACATCACTTTTCCAGCGCTGGAGGGAGGAAGGAGCGATGCCAAAACCAACCCAGCAGCGGCTGCAAACATGGGAAGCCCAGCTGAGGCTCCCGTGAGACCGGCACATCCCTGGGGGACGGGATGCCCACGCCGGGCAGTGCCGCAGGGACCGTCGGTGGCTCCGGCACGACTCACCAGCACTCACCCCTTTGCCCAGCACCGGCCGCAGCCACCCAGCAGTAAATGGGATTAGGGCTCTTCAAAGCTGCCTTTGATGCCGGGCACGTTACAGGATTAGGCTGAGAGGCCCCGTTGCAGCGCATCGGGGGTAAAACAGGATAAAAGCCACCAAAAGCAGAGTGATGGAGCAGCAGCTGAGCCACAGTGGGGCACGCGTGGGGCACTGGCCTTTCCAAGGTCATTGCAAGGTGCTGAATATTTGCAGGCTTGGTTTGATGCTGTGAAGCTGTGAGGCTGAGCTGGATTTCCATTTACATCCTGTTTTTTAAAGGATGGAAAGGGAGCAGAGGAGGAGACCTCTGGGGAGACCTCAAGCTCTCCTAATGGGCCGGGGACCAGCCAGGGATGAAAGCCCCCAAGGACCATTTTTACAGCTGCTTATTTAAAACCATTCATCTTTCATGATGATCAACAGCATCTTCAAATCAGGAACAGACCCATGACATGGGCAAAAGGCAGTGGCAAAGCCCTGTGAGCATCCCAGGGCTGGAGGGTGGAGGGCAGGGGACTCCCTGCAGCCTTCCCCGGGGGAGTTAGCAGTTATTATTTAGTTTTTTTAAAGGAAAAAAGCAAAAACCAAAACAAACACCAACAAGCTGTTCAGTGCCCACTGCTCTGGGGTTTGCCCCCTTCCTGGGTTTGGGGATTGGGACCCACCAGCACGGTGCAGAGCCTTCCACACCCCCCCCCGAATTCAGGCGCAGTTACTGGGAAAGGGGCTGGACTGGTTCTGCTGTACAGGAGACAGGATCTGGCCCTGGCCCAGTTAATTAGAGAGGAAGGACCCGCCCTGAGAATATTTGCACAGGAAGCAATTTGCTCCGGAGACTGGAGAAATCCAGCGAGAAACATCCCCCTCCCTCCACAGACCTGGCTGAGGAACACTCTGCTCAGGGTCCCGGGGGACCGCGGGGTCCCCAGCCTCACCGTGACGGTGATGCTCCGGGAAACCTCCGTGGGACGGATATTTGGTGCTAATTGCAAGGAATAAGGGCTGCAGAGCGGTGGGTGAACTGGCTAAATGTTTTGTTTTAAATGCCTCTCACCCATGGGTCGAAGCCAGACAGGGGCTGGGGGGAGAGGAAGAGTGTGCTGTGTGCCCAGGTGGTGGGGGGGACAGGGGGGTGCCCGTGGAGGGGTGTGCTCGGCCCTGACAGCCAAAACCCCCACATTGGGGAGCACAGCCACCCCCAGAGATCTTCCCCTCGCTTTGCTTTTATTTTTGGCTCTTACAAAGCCCTGAGGACAGGTCCAGGCAACAGCCACCCAGGATGAGGAGGAGCAAAGCTGGAATAGCACCAGCCCAATGCCTCCTCCCCACTGGCTTGGCTGTTCCCTGCAGCAGGGTCCAATGTCGCCACTGCCATCCGGGTGAGCTGGGCTCTGGACCACACTGGCACCCAGGGGTGCTGCCCATCTGCACCCAGGGGAGCACCCTCAAAGAGCCCCAAAGCGATGCTCTTCAGAGCCAGACCTCCCCGTGCCCCAGGATGGGGACACACACTCCCATGGGGGCAAACAACCTCAATCTCTGACCTAACAGAGCAAAACCAGCTTTTACTTTCAGATTTTACAATTTTGGTGTTGTTTCTTTTGTGGGTTTTGTTTTGTTCCGTTTGAAATAAATTAATATTGGGGTTGTTTGAGAAATAGCAGGAATTCAGCCCGTTGCCCCCTGGCCCAGTGCCACGGCGAGCAGCAAACACAGCCCGGAGGCAGGGACAAGACTCCGGCTCTACCCGAGGTTTCCTCCTTCCGAAGCACCAGTTACTCATCAGAGTTAAACGAGCACACACAGAAAAAAAAAAGGAAAAAGAGAGAGAAAACCCCATCACGCCTGCGTAGGAGCTGCCATGTGGAGGAACTGTCTTTTTAAAGATTAAACCCCACGGCTCCCCCCGCATCGCGCCCCGTTCACTCACATCCTGCATCATCTCCGCTCCAGCCACGTCCCAGCACCACGGCAGCTCCCCAGGGCAGCCGGGAGCTGAATTTCTAGCCACAAAAGTACTTATAAAAAATAAAATTAAACTCCCTTAGAGGTCCCACAGGGAACAGAGGAAGGCACAGAGCTTAATTGCTATTTTCCCTTCCCTTTCCCAACTTGCCCAGGCAAGCACATGCCCTGGCTGCTGAAGCCATGGCACGGCAGGGACAGGGTGAATTTGGGGTTCACCAGAGCTGGTGATGCTGGGCAGGGTCCATGGGGCTGGGGATGAGCAGTGCAGAGGCCACCAGCCCCTGTCCTCACCTCTGCTCTGACAGCTTCTAGCCAGAAAAAACAGGTTTGAGGTCCCAGCAGAGAAACGCAATCACATCTTGGCTGACTGCAGTAATTAGTGCACACATTGCCCTTGGCACGTGGTCACAGCATCCCTCCCCCCCAGAGTGAGAGCCCACAGCCGTGGCTCAGCTCTCCTTCTCAGTGGTCTTAAATAAACAGGGTGCAGCCTCATGTGGCTGCAGCAGAGGGAAGGCAGCGGCACAGCAAACCCATCTGGGTCCTGGGCTTGCACCCAGACATTGCCCACGGTGAGAGACCCTTGCAACCAGGGACGCACCGTGGGACACGCCAGCACCTTGGCATGGTCCCCAACCTGCTGCTGAGGGACCCACAGCATTGCCTGAGGGCAGGTCCTTACCTTGGGCGGGTCGAAGAGCTCCAGCACGTACTCCTCCCCGTCGGGCGTCCCCGCTCGCCGCAGCACCAGGCGGCAGCGCTGCCAGCGCGTCCCGCTGTCCAGGGAGGTCTCATCCAACAGCCCGTACTTGAGGACCCCTTCCTTGCGCACCTCGGGGGGCTGCTCCCGCGACAGCCCCCACGGCAGGATGCGCTTGCCCAGTCCTGGTTTCAGAGCTGCCTCTGCTGCCACCTCCCCGTCCCCATCCCCAGGGAGGGCGTCCGAGGAACGACGTCGGAAGAGGCTGCGCCAGCTCCTGCGCAGCTGGCTGAGCGAGAAGGGTCTCCGCGCCGGCCCCGCCAGCTCCTCCGAGCTCCAGGACTTGCGCAGCCCCGTTGGGGTGACCTCAGGGGCTCGGCCGGGCTGCTCGGGGCGGGCGCCTGGCTCCACCTCGGCTTTGGTGGCCACCGTGCCCAAGGAGGCATCCGTGTGCCGCCGGTGCGTCTCTCGGTAATCCCGTGCCAGGCCGGCGGGGAGGATGCGGAGCTGGTTCATGGCGAAGCCCTCCTTCACCTCGTGGCAGAAGTACTGCTGGAAGAGGTCGGTGAACTGCACCGAGAAGTTCTCGGCGGCCAGGAGGTCATGGTGCGGGTGCTCGGTGGCGAAGCGCAGGTAGTGCCGCGCCAGCTCCTTGGCGGTGCTGATGGCGTGCAGCTCGCAGAACTCATGCCAGCCCCGGGGATGCGCTGGCGTGCCGGCCGGCAGAGCGTGCCCATTCATTGCCGTGGCTCCAGCAAGGCGGCCGCGCTGCGGGACAGAACACACCAGCAGTGTCAGGGCAGTCCCAGTGCCTCCCCCCACTCCCGGTGGCCCCCGGGGCCAGCACGGCCGCACGCATACCCACAGGGCAAGCGGCCCAGAGTGTGGCATGATCAGCTTGGCCCCCGGCCAAAGCCCCTTCATTCCCCGGGGTGGACTGCAGGGACAGGCGCTGCGGTGGCCAGCTCCCTGGCGGGTGGCACAGCCACACAAACAACAGCGACAGCGGCCATGCGAGACACCGAGCACCCAGCCCCGCTGCAGTGCCTCACATCCCCATCCCCACCTGGCAGGGCCGTGCCTCAGTTTCCCCACCTGCGAGGTGGGGTGCAGGCAGGTCGCGGAGCGGGGTGTCTGCGCGGCTTCCTGCCAGCACAGCTGCCTGCAGCTGCCCGCCGCCCCGCGGGGACGCCCGGCCCGGCTGCATCCGCTCTCCTCCTGCCAAGGCTCCGCAGCGCCGATGGGTTTCCCTCCAGGGACCTATTTCAACGGAGCCGAGAAAACTGGAGTGGGGGCAGGAAAGGAGGAAACAACACGAAAAGCTTCAGCAATCCAGGGACAGAGCTGCCTCGTCTGCCAGATCCACCCAGCCTCACAGGCCTGGGGAGATGTGACCGCGTCAGTGGCACAGCCAGGGACAAGCACACGTCCCCGGGGGATGCTCTGCTGCCTGCGGACCGAGGGGCCGTCGGGATCCAGCAAACCACACCGTATCTCTGCCCCGAGCAGATTTGGCTGCGGGGCCAATCTGACAGCACCCATGGCTGGCACGCAGCCGCCCCGGCGTGCCCGGCTGAGCCTGGCAGCGGCGTTCCCCGTGGCCAGCCTGGCTGTGCCACGCTGCTTACCGCCCAACCTCGTGCTCGCCCGCGGCACTTATCGGGGCCGTGCACTCCGCTCACGCAGGAAACATCGGCCAAGCCACCCGGATCCTGCCGCGCCGCCGCGGGCACCACCGCCTCCCCGAAACTCTGGCCACCCAGCAGCAGCACCCCAGCTGGGAGGGGAGGGAAAGTGATTGCATTTGTTGGGGGGGTAGGAAAAATTTAAAGAAAAAAAACCCCAGAACGAGGGGCTGGGAGGAAGCGAGCGGAACGCGCCGGCGCAGCGGATCTTGTTTGCAGCCGGGGCAGCGATAACGCCGGGAAGCGGACCTCTATCTCTGCCCACCCGTCACCCTTCCTAGCACGTCCTGCGAAGCTTCTAGGCGAGAGGAGATGTTATCTGCCCCCTGCCAGCCTCGCCGGGGCCCAGCTTCTCAGAAGAGTCGTCTGAGGCTCGGGGCCGGCCGGCGTTGCGGCAGAGCGAAGCGTGCACCCGCCGTGGCCCGGCTGAGCCCCCGGCAGGGCCCCCGTGCACCGCGGTCTATCAGCACTGCCAGCCTGCCAATGACTCAGCATCCCCCGGCTGCGCTCCCGCTTCCTCCCGGCGCCCGGGAATCGCCGCCACAGCTGCCAGCGCCGCCGGCACGCTCAGCAGGATGCTCCCCCGGACTGCAGAGGGAAGAGAGGTACCCATGTGGATGGCTCCACAGGCGAGCAGGAGATTCCCAGGACAGGGAATTCACCTTCTAAGTTATCGTTCTCCTTCCACGCCGGCTTTGGGAGAGGTTTGCGGCGCAGAAAAAGCCGGGCTTCACCTGCGCCACGTTGGGGAAAGCAGCCAAAGACCATCTCCAGCAGCAGCGTGGTTTTTCCACCCAGCATGATGATGGGAAACCCATCCCCAGCACTTCCTCCTGCTGGCACCAGCACACACCATGATGCCACCCTCCCTGCTCCAGCCCAGCGCACTTCCCGCATGGAAATGGCTATCCTGGATGAACCCAGGCCTGAGCTGCCACAGCAGCATCCCAGTCCTCCGCCTGGCCCCGGGTTTTGGCAGGGACATGCCCCAGGGATGCCAGCACTATGTACTTCTCCCTGCTCCAGCCCAGCACTCCACGATGCCGGAATTCAGCAGCCAGGGGCTTCAAGGCAACTTTACATCCACATCCCTTATACCCCGTACATTCCTACCAAGGGCTCCCGGCCGAACTGTGGGATGCCACCCAGCCAAAGGACTTGTCACAATGGCTAATTGCTTTAATTTGCACTGAATGGAGAATCCAGCCCACCCTTAGACACACCTAATGCCCCCTCTGACCTCTGGAAGAGCTGTACCAGCCAGCCTGCCCTGTCTCAGAGCTGGGTTTGGGGTGCTGGGCCAGGAGCTCAAGGAAGAGAGGGACGGGGCGGACGGGCCATGAGCTGGCTTTGATGTGGGCTGGGGCGGCGAGCCCTGGCTTGTGCAGGATCCAGTCCTGCAGCCGAGCCGCCCCCGGCAGATTTCATTAAACTCTTGCCCAACCTGGCGAGCGTCGCTGCGGCAGCGGGTGCCCACACCGGCCGGGACGGCAACCCAAGGCTGTGGCTTGGATCCGGCACTGGGTTATTTGTGCCTTTGTGGTAGCAAAAATCCCAGTAAATGCAGTTGTTTAATTGCACCCAGAGGAGCCAGCGGCACCGGGCAGCGCCGGGAGCCAGCACTGCGGCTCTGCCACCTGCTCCTGGAGGATGAGGGGTTCGGAGCCAGCCTTGGCCACGGAGGGGCTGCAGGATCCAGCCCACCACCCTCCCACCACAAACCAGCCACGCAGGGGGCTGCAGCTGTGTGGGAAGGGCACCCTCCAGCACCCAGCGCTGCAAAGCCCACCTCGGAGGGGAAGGGTACGGAGCAGAGAGCGTGTCACCGTGTGCCTGGTCCCACACGTGTGCACAGGCGGCCCCAGAGCATGTGCAGCACAGCCAGCGTGCGCAATCCGAAAACGAAACCGGCCCCGACTCCTCACCACGATTCTCTGCACCAGGAAAATGCACACCAGCAACAAAAATAGGAAATCTGATTTATGTGCTGGCTCTCCCCGAAACAACCGTGCCCCAACCAGGGGAAAAGCAGCGGTGGCATTTTCAGCTCCCTTTTCTAAGCACACGGCTGTTCAAAATTCACTCCCAGGACTATTTTCAGGAGGGAGCAAAGCGAGGGGTGGGGAGACGCCCTCGCCAGCCCCACAGCTCCCGGCTTCCCGAGTGGCAGAAAGACAAAGTTCCCACAATCCCAAGAGCGGGGACATTGTTCCTTCCCAGGATGTCCTCCATGAAAAGAGCTATTCTGAGCCGGCAGCAGCCTTTCTTGGCACAGCCCGCGGCCCGCTCGCGAGGCGGCTATAAAAGGCCGGTTACAATGAACGGCACTTTTCAATGGGAGAGCATCCGGTGCAGGGGGTTTGGGGGGATAAAGGTCCCTGAGGGGGTTCAGGGGGATGCAGGTCCCCAGGGGTGGGCTTGCAAGGGCAGGGTGGTGTGGAGCATCCCCCTGGGATGGTGCTGGTGCAGTCCCACAGCCCCTCTCTGCATCCCGATCCCCCAGGGACCAAGGCAATGGGTGCTGGAGGACCAGCTGGATGTGATGCTGAGGGGGACAAGTGAGGCAGTGCAGCCATTTGGGGATGGGCATGGAGACACAGTGAGGCAGGAGGGGCTGGTGCAGGGGGAGAGGTGGGAAAGGGTCCAGCTGCAGCCCCCTGATGCGGGATAAGGGGGGAAACAGGAGAGCACCCTGATTTCACCCTGCTCCAAGCTGGGTGATAACACCCGTGTTCACAGCATGTCCCTGCCCTGGGCACGCTTGCTGTGGAGCGAGCATGGCCACAGAAAGCAGCCCTGACTCCCCACTCAGAGAAGGCCCCATGAAACCCCCCCAAACAGCACCCACATATTCACAGTACCACTAGAAAACACCTGGGGCCATTTGTGCATCAACCAACACAACCCAGAGCAGAAACTGCCCGGCATTGTCCTACTCTTCTCTCTGGGAACAGCCCCCTGCAGTGGTGTCATTCCCTGGGTTCTCATCCAGGGTGATGGCACAGCACCATCACTCCCTGTCACCTGCCAGCTGTTTCCACTAAAGCTGGGGGACCCCAAGGCGGGGGTCTCGGGACCTTCCCTCCTCCTTCAGCTGAACCGAACCAACACACTCAAAAGCAACAGAGAAGCAGTTCGGAGAGACCTCACCACATGCTGACACAGGCTGTTTTCTTCGGAAATTGGGTTAAAAGCCAGGAGGTCTGGGGAGCTGAGTTTGCTCTCCCATCCCCAGTTCCTCGCAGGACATACACACCCCTCATTTGACCACCCGGCACTACACAGCTTGCTCTATTAAAGGTCAGAGCTGGCCTTAAACCGTGGCTCTGCGTGGGCTGAGCAGCGCTGCAGACCTCTGGGGACGCAGTCGATGTTACAGCACTTGAAATCCAGGGGAAATCCACCCGTTTGGCTCCCCCTGACCGCTCCACCAGCACAGACAGGATGGCAACAATCCATCCCGAACCCATCTCAGGCCAGATGCTCTCTTGGTCTGCAAGAGCTCACCGGGACGAGCCACTGCAGCAGCCCAGCTCCCCAGAGCCCCTCTGCCTGCTCCCGCTCACCCGAGCGCCCATCACCGTGGCACCTGGCACCCTGCAGCCTGGTTTGCACCATCGCGCTCTCCTACACCCACGGCCTGCGGCGAAAAGCCCGGCAGCGGGGTGGCCTCTTTCGACAGGGTTTGTTTTGTTGCACGAAGTGAATCGCTGCGGTGTGGGCGTGGGAGAAGCTGGGTGCAGGGAGCGCTCCCGGGGGAGCGGCTGGCTGGAGGTCCCCCAGCTTTACCCATGGGGACAGCTCAGCCCCACGCTGACCTGGCTCTCCCTGCCCACCACAGCAGCCCCCCCCCCCCGAGGACCCGAGCCGCAGCAGCGCTGGTGGTACCACAAACCCCGCCACCGCTGAGCTCTTGCACTTTCACTTTTTCTCACCCGCTGGGATTTGTCCCATGGGGTCACTCCCGGCAGTCCCACAGGCACGGGGGTGGGGAGGATTTACTCTGGGTGAGGAGGAGGTAAGACCCCCTCAAAAGGCACCACCACTTTGCACCCTGAATCTCTCTGGTGTGACACACAGCTCTGGCAGAGCCATTGCCCTGTGCGCTCTGGTGAAACCAAACCAGGTCTTTGCAGAGGCAATAAATACATAAAGGTAAAGGAGAAAATAAGAGCAGTATTGGAGGCGGGGGGATGCGCAGGGAGAACGCTCTCCTGCACCCAAAGCAAGTCACAAAGAAATCTGAGGCACTGATCTAGTCCCAAACAAGCCAAAGCAAAACCTGCCAGTAATTTCACGGTCCTTTGAACTCCAATCCCGTAAAGCCTGATGGCAGATGGGGACATGTGAGAGCAGGCAGCGCCAGGTCCCCACACCGGCCACCTCTTCCTCCAGCTGCTTTTCCTACCTAAGCACAGCAACCCGGAAAGTCCGCGGGACACCAGCCCACAACCTCAGCACATCTTGAATCCATTTGCAACAACAATATCGAAATCGCAGCTCCACAACTCATTCCCGTTTCCTTGACAGTAAATCCCAGCCCGGGCAGCAGTGACCGTGTTATTGTCACTGTCAGAGCCAGTGGGTCCGGGCTCTCTGCAAGTGAACCCGCTGGGAACTGGCACGAGCGGGACTGGGCATGCTGGCAGGGCATGGGGAGGTCGCTGGGATGCTGTCTGCTGGTGCATCAGCTTCGTGCTCTGAGCCCCTGTTGCCTGCCAAGCCAGGCAGAGCCAACAAAGTCTGCAGGGAGCAGAAAGCCAGAGGAGCCACTTGGCAAGCCCTGGCTGGCACCTCCGCTTGGCGCTCGCAGCGGGCACGGGGGCAGAGGAGAAGGGGGCAGCGGGACAGGCAGGCAGGGCACAGCCCCCATGGGCATGGCAGCACCCCAACAGCGGCTGGGGCGTGTGGACATCGCCCCACGGGGTCCTGTGCCCCCCAAGTGGGGGTACATGCTGGCTCCATGCATGCTGCACCCGTGGATCAGGGGTCCCAGGATAGGGGTGCTGTGACCCTGAGGGGAACAGGGATCCTAAAAGAGGGGGTGCTTTGGGGTAAATGGGTGCTAGAAAGATGGGGGTGCCCAGGATTGGGGGCACCCAGAGGGGAACATGGTCCCCCAGGGTGCTCACAGCCCCTGGGAAGATGGAGCTAGAGGAAGGGTCAGAGTGTCCCCCGCAGCAAAGGGGTTCGGGGAGTGGGGAGGGGCCCGAGGGTGGCAGAGGAGGGGACCGCACTCCCGGGGCTCGGCGCAGGGAGAGATCCGTGACCGCCGCGCTGTGCTGGCCCCCCTGCACGCCCCGCCGCCGCTTTCGCTTTGCAGCGGCCGCTTCCCGGGGAGGACCCGGCCCGGTACAGCCCGGCCCGGTACAGCCCGGCCCGGCCCCGCCGTTACCTGCAGGAGAAGGCGTCCGGCTGCCGCTCGCCCATGGTGGAGCGCGGCGGAGCGCCCGCGGACGGGACGGGGCGCACGGCTCGGTGCGGCACGGCACGGCTCGGCTCGGCTCAGGCAGGAAACCGGGCCAGGCGGGTCGGCATTTCCGCGGAGCGGAGCGGCGGGGCACGGACCCCGGCCCCGGGCGGGTTATGTAAAGCAGAGCGGCGCGGCCGAGGGCGGAGGCTGCGCGGGGGCGGAGCGGAGGGGCTGCTCCGTCTGTCTGTGTCTGTCTGTCTGTGTCCGTCCGTCCGGGCCCCGCCGGCAGCTCCGCGGGTGCGCACAGCTCCGCTCAGCCCCTCCCCACCACTGCCTTTATCTTATCGCATCCGCGCCCGCGGAGGCAGCGGCACAAACAGCGCGGCTGCGCTCCCGGGGGAGGTGGGGTTTGGGTTTTTACTTTTTTCTCTTTTTTAAAAAAAAAAAATAAAATTCTTATGACTTTCACAAGTTTTTCTCTGTGGATTCGGGGGTGCCCAGGCACCGCCCCCGCCCCCCTTCCACCCCCAGCCGGGTCTCTGCCCCTCGGGGACCGGGAAGGAGCCCCAGCACGGGCTGATCTGGGGGCTCGGGAGGGGGGTGCGCAGGAAAACACCTCATTTTCCTCTCCCTTCCCAGCCGTGTCCTCCCAGGGCGCTGCTGGTCCCACGGGACCTCTGCGGTGGCGGCAGCGGGTGAGACACTGTCTCAAACCCCATTTCTCATCATTTTCCTCGTTAATTACCTTGCTGTGAAAGGCTCTGCAGGGCACTGCCTGCACCCACAGGGCCTGCAGTTGTCCCACACTGTGGGCGAGGGCTTCAGCCGTGACAGAATGGTGACAATGTCCCTCCAGTGCTGAGCAGGGCTGGGGAGTGGGGTGGGAGCACATGTGCCAGGATCAGCCCTCCCAGTGCCATACTGGTGCCATCCTATCCCAGGGGAACAGGAGTGGCATGGCAGAGCTGCAGCCACCCACCCTGCGAGCCGTTGGGAAATGGGAGGACAATAAACTTTCACTGCACCTTTTTCCAGGAAAGAGCTGGTTTGTGCTCTGTACTGTCACATCTGGGCCATCGGCATCTCCCACCCACGCCACCAGCTGTCCCAAGAGCTCCCCAGGGGCCTCGTCCTCCCCAAGCAGAAGCAGCACCAGGGACGGAGGGGGCTCTCCTTACCTCGCAGACCCCACGAGGGTGCCACTCACACTGAACACGTAAGAATCATGGTGGAGCGGCACTGCCCAGGCACTGGCAGGGCACCCAGCACACGAAGCCGGGGAATCCCGGGGAAGGGGCAGCTGGGATTTTCCTGACACCACACGATCGATCTGTGGGGGTCGGGAAGGTGGAAGCTGGGGCATTGTGCCCTTGGGGAGCAGGTTGAGGGCTCCATCCTCAGCAATGCTTTAAAATACACCCCAGACACTCCTCCCATCCATTCCCATCCAGCCCCTTCCAACAGGGAAAAGTCTGAAATGGGACCCTCCTCCTTGTGGTCACCCCCAGACCATAGCCCTGGGCTGCCACCAGTGTGGACACAGCCCCGCTGCCCCCTCCAGCCCCAGTGACCTCCCCAGCTCAAATCTGAGCGTTCCTGCAGGGCTATAACCCCACACTCCCCTTGGGCATTGCCTGTGTCGGGGGTCCAAGGTGACTCTGCAACCAACCCACCCTCCCCAAACCCAGCTGGGAAGTGGCTGGGAGTGGCTGATGTGATAAAATCTTACCTTAAAAGCTGCTTTTTAATTCCTCCCGCTGTTGCTTTAGGCATAATTGCACCTTCTGGCTTTTTTTCGGCGTGGGGACGAGCAGAGGCCAGTGCCTGCCTTCCCACGCGTGGCTGTTCCCCCTCGCAGCTAGCACACGCTTTTCTTTACAAGCTTCATCTCTTTCAAAAGCGCCTTCTCTGCACCCTCAGCCCCCATGGCCTGAGATTTCTCTTTTGTTTTGCTTCCTGTATGGATTTTCTACAGTCCCTAACTGCTAATTCACTACCACCGACTTCTGCTTTTTCTGTTTGTTTATACAGAGCTGCACAGATGCTCTTGTACACACACACACACACACACACACCGCCGCTTCCCTTCCGCTCTGCACCGGGCTCAGCTTTTAACCATTGCTGCATTCTTCTCCTCTGAAAACCTTCACTAGCTTCCAAGTGTCCTTCCCAGTTCTCCCTTGCACTCCCACCCTCTGGCCCGCTTCGTTTTCAGGATGCGTGGGGGTGGTTTGGAAGTAGCACATCGGCATTTCCCGAGGTGGGATGTGAGCAGCTGCAGGTGACCTCTGCCATCCCACAGGGAGATGAGGGTCCCCCCGCTCTGCCCAGAGCGGGTCTGGGGGTGACAGCTGGAAATGTTTGGCTACGGTGAGTCTGCGTTGAGCTGGCAGTGACCCCCAAAATCTCAGCCTGGCTTTCATTCACCCCTTCAGCGGGCAGGGTGGAGAGGGGCAGGGTGGTGGTGGCGGGGTGGCAGTGGTCAGGGTGGCAATATCAGGGTGGGGATGGCGTGGGTGCCCCCCGGGCTGGCTGTCCCCCGCAGGCCTGCCGAGCCCCGCAGCTGTGGCTGGGCTCCAGCTGCCCTCTCCCGGGCACCCGCCGCACTGCGCTCCGCCGCTCAATTCCTCTCGGTGCCCGACCCCGGGCTGCCAGGCTGGAGACCGGCGTGGGATGGTGAATCTCACGTGGGTCCGGAGCGGGACAGGGGTGCCCGAACCCCAAAACGCACGTGGAGGGTCACACGAGCCCCACACTGAGGATTCCGTGACAGTCACTTGTTCGCCTGGAACCCCAGGGCACAGTCCTGGGTCCGTTTGGGATCCCTGGGGACCCTTGGATGCCAATTATGATGAAGACCCGCACCCCAGCTCCGTGCGCCGGCTGAAGACATGCACAGCGCCGGGCGTCGAGTAGCCCCTTGGTACCCCCCTGGCACCCCCAGATTTCCCAGAGCGGCCCCCGCTGAGCCAGCACCCGCCGTGACTCAGAGCTCACCTCGCTGAGCCGTCCAGCACCCGCCGCTGTGTAACCGCGCCAAGTCACCAGTCATGGGAGCAGCAGGAAGCAGAGGCCAAGGGCCACGTCCAGAAAGGCACCCGCCAGCCCCTCGCCTCCTTTCAGACCCTTTTCACCGCTCTTGGGCAAGCTCAGCACAGGAATTCATTTTCCCATCTTTCCCAGCAAGACCTGGCTGTGGAAACTGAGGCACAGGCTCTGAGCTCCTCACCGGGGGGATGCTGGGGGGGGGTAACACAGGGAAAACATCATGGGGCCACTTCGAAGGGGAAGTGCTGGAGCTGTGCAGCGACACGTGACCGTCCCAAGGGAGACCCAACGGGAAGCAAAAACCCACGGGGGAATTTTGCTGGTGGGTTTTGAGGAATTAGGGTGATTCTCCAAAGCAGCTTCCAAAGGGCTCTTTGGGAAGTGGTGGTGGTGGAGGAACGAGCCCTGCTGAAGCAGCTGATGGGGTTTTGGAGCAAAGGAAGGCAGAGCCAGGAGTGCAGCTGCCTCTTTTTAACTACCCCAGCTGGGCTCATAAAGAGATTGCTTCTCCCCACGGTCCTTCCCTCTCCTAATCTTGCCGTGTGAAAGGGCACCTCGGCAAGGCAGGCAGATAAGCGCTGCAGGGAGACTCGAGCCTTCCCACCAGCGGCCTTGAACAGAGCCGCTCCGCTCAGGAGGGGAGATAAAAGCTCAGTTTAGTGCAGGTTTAAATCCCTTTTTATAGCCTGAAAGAGAAAGTTTGGAGGTGATAGGGAAAACCACTGCCACCAGCAGAGGACTGCAAAGCCCCAAGCAGCCATGTAAGGTGGCAGGGACATGTGTGGCTTGGGGAGCAGTGAGGCCCATGACCCACGGGCAGTGGTGGTCACAGCAGGGGTGACTGACGTCAGGATTTCTTAGCTGAGGGCCTCTAAAGCGAGCGCCAACGCTGTGTTTGCTAAAACATACCCATTGCCATGCAGCTGAGCGGGGAACGAGGAAACTGGAGGAAAGGGACAGCGATAAGGACAGCAAATCCTCGACGTTGGTATTTACGAGGATGGCAGCGCTGCCGAGGTGGTCCTCAGGCTGGTGACACTGGAAGGCCAACCAGGAGCAGAAGTCAGGCTGGAGGCCTCTCCCAGCCAAAAGGTTTATGGTTGCCCTGGGACGTGGTTACCGGCAACAGAAAATCCATCCTTGGCCCCAGTGCTTGGCACCCCTGGACCCGCTCACCCCTGGCCCAGATGGAGCAAGTGCTGGTCACCCGTCCGAAAGCGCATCAGTGGCTTGAGTGCCATGTGGCTTCTGCAGTCAGGAAGGAGTGAGGGGGCCGTGGTCTCTGCCCACGTGGTTGCACAATGCCCGGCAGCTTCAGCACACGGGTAACAGCTCATCACCCCTGGCTTTCTAGCTCCTTGTCACAGTTGTCACCTTCCCCCAGACACCCATCCAATGGGTCTGGCATAAGGCAGAGACCCCTCCCCAGCCACTTTGGCCCAGCCTCTCCCCAGGACATGGCTGTAAGCTCAGGAGAGCAGCCAGGATTTGCAGCCTGGTCCCTTGCAGCATCTCGCACTTAGGAGGGACCAAGCTCTGCCCTCACTGCCTTCATCTCCAGCCCTCCCTGTTGTGCTTGTATGGTCCCCCCATTTTGCCAATCACTAAGCCTAGCACAAAGAATGCAGCCAGCAGCAAAACAAACCAGTAACCAGATTCTATGGCACATAAGAAAGTCAGTATATGGGTGATGGCTGGGGGTACAAACAAGTCAGATGACAGATAATAGATATCAACCCCAGTGACCCCAGGAATGACACAGCACGACCCATAATAGGTGGAATAAACAAAGAAACAAAGTCTCCCATAGAAGAGATGGGAGACAACCAAGTCAATATAAGATAGAAGTAGCCCCATATTGTTCCCCCACAAAGCCCACGTTTGCAAATGCCAAACCTGACCGGGGCCCAGTTGCAGGCAGGGTCAGGAGGTGAAGTGCATCCACCTCACAGCCAGACACTGCACCCTTCCTGCAAGTGGTCCCAGCTTTTATCCCCAAAGCAGGACACCTGGCACTCATTGACCCAATGCAGGGCACCTGGGGCTTGTTTACCCAAGGGCTTTCCTTACAAGGCTGGTGGAACCTTGGAGGAAAGCCAAAAGGCAAACTCATCCCCTCCTCTTAAAGGGCCATGGGGACCACCCATATGTCAGCCTTAACTCAGGGCTCGGGGTTCAGACCCCAGCACTTCACCCCCACCAACCGACCTCTGCCCGTCCCCTGCCAGATGCTCCTGGGCACCCACTCTCTGCCCCAAAAACTTGACTCAAAAATTCAGTGCTGTGCAGCCGCTTTCAGCAACAAGCTCCCAGGTTTCCCACCCATGCATACATCCACGTGTACATCCATGTGTACATCCACACCTATATCCACGTGTACATCCACACCTATATCCCTGTGTACATCCACACATACATCCGCACCTATATCCCTGTGTACACCCAAGGACCCCCGCACCGCCCCGCATCCGTGCTCCCATCTCTCCCTGACACTGCCGGAGCTCGGCCACGGTGCCCTGCGCTTTGACCCGCCGAGGGGCCGAGCCCTGGAGCGCTTTCCCCGCCGCAGCCCCCGCGCCGGGCCGCCCCGAGGCGCGGTGATGGGCGGTGGCGGAGGAGGAGTCGGGAGCAGCGCTCCGCCCGCCGGGGCCGAGCCGGGCCGAGCTGGGGCGGCGGGAGCTGAGCACAAAGGTGGC
Organism: Podargus strigoides; assembly: GCA_028020825.1. Lineage (NCBI taxonomy): Eukaryota > Metazoa > Chordata > Aves > Caprimulgiformes > Podargidae > Podargus > Podargus strigoides. Next base: position 14,156,781 of record CM051637.1, on the reverse strand, counting down.
CGTGCGGCACCGGGACCGGGATCGGGACCGGCACCGGGATCGGGAGCGGGAGCGGGAGCGGGAGCGGGAGCGGGAGCGGGGGGCGGTCCGCAGCAGAGCGGGGCTGAGCGGTGCCAGGGGAGGGCAGCTCCGCCCTTCCCAAAGGTCCTCAAGACTTTGGGGACCCAAAAGAGGTCCCCGAGCTGCCTGGGGGAAGGGGATCCCCGTTTCTCCCCCGGCGCTGGGCACCCCGAGGGCCCCCATCCCATCTCCTTGAACCCTGCGATCTGACTTCACAGGAAAACAATAATTCTGGCACACATCCGCTCTGTGCTCCGCAGGCTGGGGTGACGTGCTCAACACGCAGGCGATTCGGTGTCACAGCCAGTGGGTGCAGCAGGGACACCAGGGTGCTGGTCCCCTTCCACCACCCGACCCCGAATCCAGCGCTCACACGGCCACCACAGCCACCTGCGCATCGCTGATGCTGGCAGCCACCGGAGACTGGAGCTAGAGGCAGAGTCCAGGTAGGTGGACAGCCTGGCACGGTGAGGCCACCGGTGATTAGGGGACAAGGGGAGAGGTGGCCCTGTCCGGGTGACAGGGTTGATGGCCACGGCTCTCTGGAGCAGGAGCCGGATCTGTGGCGCAGGCCATAAACCCTCCCTGTGTGTCGCGGGGAGGAGCGCCGCGACACAGCGCAAACACGGCGCCGGCGGGAAGGTCACCTGCGCCAGGTGACGTGGGGCACTGGGATGAGCCCTGCGTGGGGCTCCCCTGTGGGAAAACACTCAGCTGGGGGGGAAGTCCCCTCCCCAGGGAGCCCTGACCCACCTGGCACCTGCCGGACGCAGCACCTGAGCTGGGAGCAGGTTTATCCCAGCTGTGATCGTGGGGTGTTTATTCACCCACTCCATTTCCTGGCTGCCAGCGCCGGTGCCGCCCGCAGCAAAAAGCCCATGGCTTGTTACCATGCAGTTAACACTCACCCATCCTCCGTGTGCCGGCGGGTGGCTGAGCACCCTCTGTCCCCGCAGGGTGCGGAGCCATGAAGCTGAACGAGCGGAGCCTGGCGTTTTATGCCACCTGTGACTCCCCGGCGGACAACGCTGGCTTCCTCTACAAGCGCGGCGAGCGGCACACGGCGTACCATCGCCGCTGGTTCGTGCTGAAGGGCAACATGCTCTTCTACTTCGAGGAGCGGGAGAGCCGGGAGCCGGTGGGTGTCATCGTGCTGGAGGGATGTACCGTGGAGCTCTGCGATTCGGCCGAGGAATTCACCTTCGCCATCCGCTTCGGCGGTGCCAAGTCTCGCACCTACGTGCTGGCGGCTGAGAGCCAGGCTGCCATGGAGTCGTGGGTGAAGTCGCTCTCGCGGGCCAGCTTCGACTACATGCGCCTGGTGGTGCGGGAGCTGGAGAGGCAGCTGGAGGAGATGCGCTGGGGGTCTGCTGGTGGATGCGGGGGCTGCCAGGGGTCCTGGAAGCCGAAGCCCTCAGGGCTGGAGCGCTCCTCGGAGCAGCTGCCGGCTCTGCCAGCCATCCTGCACAAGGAGAACGGCTGCGCGGTGTGGAACAACACGCCAGGAGCGGAGCGGCCGCCTGACACCTTCAGCTGCAGTGGGTACCACGGCGAGGGGAGCCCACAGCCACCGCCGCTGCCGCCACGCAGGCGGGCATCGGGCAGCGAGGTGGGCAGCACTGGGGTGGCCGCAGCTGAGAGCACGTCCACCTTCTGCCGGCTCCACGAGCGGTACGGCCGGGAGGTGGCCCGGCTGCGGCAGGACTGGCTGGAGAGGCAGCGTGACCCCCGGCTCTGAGAGGTGCCTGAGCCCAGGGGACCATGCCAGCCTGTCCCATCAGGACCCGTGGTGAAGAGGAGGAGATTATCCTTGGTGCCGCCTTGGTCCCTGCCTCACCCCAGGATGTACAGCCCTGTCCGTGGCGGTGATGGACACCTGGTGATGGTGCCACCAAGTGCCCAGTGCTGAGGGACACCAGTGCTGCTCCATTATGGTGAAATGCCAACCTGGCACCGATGGCAGCTGGGCTCAGTGTGCCACCAGCCAGGTGTGAAACCCCTGGGCTCTCAGGGCTGCCAGGCTCTCAGGCATCCCATGCCAGGCAGCGGGTGCTCCTCACAGGGGTGCACCCCTCTGGCTGTGCCTGGGTGTGCGTGCAGAGTTCCACCCAGTGCAAGCAAGCTATGAACCACTCTCTGACTGATGCTTCCCACGAATCGACCACTGCACTGGGTCTCGTGGGGCCTCTCAGTGCTCTTGCAGTGGTGTCACACAACGACAGTTCTTTTGGAGGAGGATTTTAGGTGGGATCACGCCTGCCTGAGCCTCTGCGTGAGTGTTTCACAGCCGGGCATCCTGCTACTGCCTCCTCCTCCCTGCCTGGCACAAGCGACTGGCTGAGGCTGGCCGAGCTCCGCCAGATCCCTCTGCTCCAGCAGGATGTGGTTTGAGAATGAAAATATCAGCGAGCACAGCCCTTCCTTAATGGCACCACACGCCCTGGCTGCTTGGGGTCTGGTGACACCCGGTCTGGGTGTTCCACGCAGGGCGATTGCTGTGCAGCCCGGCCGGTGAACCCGCAGTGGGGGCAGAGCCGAGGGGAACGCGGTGGCTGTGGGCACCACCTTGCCAGGCGGATATTTGGGGACAGAGCATCATCCCCCGGCCAGCTCGCTAAGGGGAAGCATCGCTTGCGGTGGCAAACAGGAACGTATGTGTCAGCGGCGGAGGGTGGCGAGTGATTCATGTGCCGACCCAGAGCCAAGCCGGTGTCTCATGCCGGTGTTTCTCTTTTATTTCCCCAGCAGTTTATATTGATACTAAAGCTGCTGGTCCGGAGGTGGGTGACCCATGCCAGGTCTGGGGGGAGCAGTCAGGGTACCCCAGGTTTCAGCTGGGTGGCTCCGGCTCCCTTTGCCCCCTTGGGACAGGCACAAGGTTTTGCTACAATAAAAGTTATTTCAGAAATTCCCTCCTGGCCCCAGTTCTCATTTCCACCTTTAAGTCCCTGGGGAGGAGCGCCCAGGTGGGAATTAATCCTCTGTTTTAATCCCCCTCCTGTCCCTACCGTGTCCTTGGGGCAGGGACTGGGTCCCCTGAGTGGGACACGGCCAATGCCAGAGTCTTGCAGTGTCCTGGTGTCCCACACCTGCCTGCAGGGATGGGATAGGATGGTGCCATCCTAGGGACACTGGGACACACAGGGGCAGCACAGTCCTGCCCTCCATGACAGCTCAAACAACTGAGCATAGGTGACCAGCACGGGGGTTTGGACATCGGGAAAGGCACCCCGAGAAAGAGCCGGGAATCTGAATCGGAGCCCTCCCACCAGTTCACCAGTGGAAACGGTACCGGGTGCCCCAGTGCCAGTTGCTGGTGTGTTAGGGGCTGGGTGGGGTGTTACACCCATTCCTCCAAAGCTGGGTTACAGGCAGCAGCACTGTGTGATGCCACCCAGGTTTGGGTGCCCCAGGTTGGGTGGCCCTACACCCTCAGTGGGACATCCCCAGCCCTCTGCCAAGCGGTCTTAGCTAGGGACAAAATATCTGTCCCCTTGCTGAGGCCAGTGCCTGTGCTCTGCAGGGACCAAAGAGCCTGTCCTCACGTTAAGTGCCCAATGTGACCCCATGTCCCTACCTGCAACATCCCAACTGCATGGACATCTCCAGCTTCTTGCTAATGTGGGGTCTCACAGTGAGCTGGGGGTGGGCACCTCTTGGGGAAACTGAGGCACAAAGCCAGCCAGGGCCACTTGCTTGCCAAGAGCCACTGCAGAGCGCAGAGCCCTGCTCCTGGCCAGGCATGGCACCCACTGTGTGTTTCGGTGTCTGGAGCGGTGCCACCGAGGGCAGCCGGGGGGCGGTTACACCTGCAGCATCCAGATGGTTAACCCGGCCCCGCCAGTCGGCTGCAGAGGAAGACTCCGGTTTCCATGGCAGCCAGCCCAGCTTCTCCAGACATTCAGATATTCATTAAAAATAAATCCTCCCCAACATGTTAGCCGACAAACAAGCTTAAACAGATACGCAACATATGGATTTATTAATTCATCCAACGCAAACACCCCCGCCTCGTGTCGGAAGCTGCAAACTCGCCTGGCAATGGGTGGCTCTGAAGAAGAGCAGTGCCTGAGGATGCTGAGCTACCCCGGGGGCTGGACCAAACCTGGGATGAGCACAGGACCTTCACGGGGCAGGACTGCAGCTTGAGCTGGACTAATCCTGTGTTTTCACTGGGAGATGTTCCAGGCAGGGAGAGCTCTCACCATAAACCCAAAGCAAGGCTGTGACTTTGAAAGGAGTCACAACCATCCCAGGCACCCATCTCAGCTGCCTCTGGACAAAACACACCCCAAGGCCAGAGTCGTATCCAACTTCTGTATTTAGTGGCTCTTTTACAGAACTTGTTCCTTCCAAAATTGTTAAACAAAAGTTCATCGATCTCATAGAAACTTTTGAAGTACAGTACATGAGCCTAACAAAAACGTGACCGGTATGTCCCGCTGGCTTTAATACAACAGGATTGCCGTGCCCAAGACTCTCCTAAGTGCTTCCTCGAATCCCGTTCCACTAAAGCTCCCGCCGGCACACGGCGGAGAAGAGCAGTCAACAGTCGTGCCTCGACCTTCTGCAGCGCGGTGGCAAGGACAAGAGCGGCGGTGGGCAAGCTGGGGCTCGCTGGGGCAGGGGAGGCGGGCAAGGAGAGCCGTGCCTTCGCAGAGCTGCTCTGAGCATCGCTCCTCGACTACCACCCAAATATAAAAATACCTTCTCTTCTGATAAAAATGTATCTAGTGGAAAATTAGTCAATGCATAGCCTCAGAGCCTGGCAGGGGAGCCCTCCCGACAGCGGGGGCCTTGGTGGGTGGTGGCTGATGCCATGCGGGCAGGGGACAGGGCAAGGTGTTCCCGCGTGGGCCACCCTCAGTCATTAAAAGGCATTTCATCAGCAGAGGCCGGCTGGTGGCGACGGGGTCAGGGAGGTGACAGGGGGCACGCCGGGATGGTGCCGCCGCCGAGCTCCAGCGCCTTTGCACGAGGTCAGACCTGGCGTGCAAAAGCCCGACGGTGCTTTGCCCAGTTCAGGCAGGAGCCCAGCGTGACACCCCGGGGCTCATCCCCGCTTCACCGGCGGCAACCACGGCTCTCCAGCCCACGCCGCGACCCCATGGCATGGCGAGGGGACACTCCTCCTGCCCAGGAGCTTTCCCAAGGGAAGTGCTTCAGCGGCAGGAGCTGGCTGCGGTGCAGGGAGCAGCTCCGAGGGCTCAGCCCCCGCGAGAGGGGAGCTCACCATTTGGGGGGGCTGGTCCCCAAGCACTGCTGCCCCAGGTACAAAGCTCAGAGGCTCCATCTGCCGAGGGCAGAGCGTGGGGAACCAGGATCCATGGGTACCCATCCCCAGTGAGCCGGAGCCAGCCCTGAGCATCACACCCAGGTTCCTCTTCCCATCTCACTCCCAAAATGTCAGACCCAGGTTGTTTCCTTTGCTTTTCCATTATATTTTTTCTTTCCTTTGGGATCTCTCGGGGCTGCCACCGGTTGCCAGCTGGAGGAAGCGCGAGGGACGGCGTTGGGACCATGCTACATCTTGTTCCAGAAGGCTATTGCAGACATTTCTACAACATATACAACCGCACGGGACATTCTGTGTTACAAAGTTTTCCAAAAACATAAACCACCAGAACTAAATATATACTTGATGGCATCAAGGGTTTCGCTTTAGAGTCTTGAGGGACTATGAGGCAGTCTCTGGCTGGGGCAGAAGCGATGCAGTGTCTTACAGACAGAGCTGGGAACCGCTGGGCAAAAGTTTATTCAATTTGGTCAGTCTCATAGTGCTTCGTGATGGCTTTGCTCAGGAAGTCTCTTCTGGGGGGGGTTATTTTTTTGTTTGTTTGTTTAGTTTTTAATCTCATCCAGTGGCAAACTACAAGACTTCAGTGTACATTTAATGACACGACTGCTACATCATCTTGATTTTATAGCTATCTTTAATATCAAAGCAGCTTAAGCTGTTAATAAATTCCAAAGTATCCTTTTATTAAAATATCTAAAAGAGGTCTATAAATATTTTTTGTTTGTTTGTTTTTTTTCTTTTCTAAAATTGTTCCCAGTTTTTCACATTTAAAACAGAGCTGGAGGGGGGTGGCTTCACAGCAGGAGCACCCCCCTTTTCTACCCTCCGTGGCACTGGCCAACCGTGGCCTCTCGGTGCACGCTGCATTTAACAAAATATATATATATATATGTGTGTGTGTGTGTGTGTGTGTGTGTACTGAGGGTGGGGGTGCTCAGAACTCCCACTCGAGCGCCTCCTCGCGGTTGGCAGCCCGCTCCAGGCGGTGGATGATGTTGTTGAGGTTGGCCATCTTCTCATGGCGCCGTTGGACGCTGGTGCTGAGCCGGGGGCCGGGGGCCGGTGGCAGCGCCGGTGAAACCGGCCCGGCGGACGATGGCCCCGGGGAGGCTGAGCCGGCGAGGCCGGGTGAGGAGGCTGCCGAGGGCGATGTTGGGGAGACCTCCAAGCTGCAACGGGCTGACCCCGTGGAGGACTGGGAGCCGTCGGGGTGCGGCGGTGGCGGGGGTCCCTCGGTGGTGGCACTGGCACGGCCTCCCCGCCGCGGGAGGCTGCCGGCGGTGGGGGCGGTGGCGTGGGGGGCTGCGCCCCGCTCCTCCTGGGGAGGTCCGGTCCCCTCAGCCGCCCCGGCCGGGCTGCGTGAGTCCCGCTGGCGGCTCCAGCCACCCGCCTCCCCCTGCTCCTCCTTCACCTTCACGGGCGCAGCGGCACAGGGGTGCTCGTCTCCCCCGAACACGGGTTTACGGTCCTCAGCATCCGAATCGGGGCTGTGGGGGGCTCGGCGCCCGGGAACAGCCGCCCCGCTGCTCTGCTCTGGGTCCGTGTCATTGTCCTGCGTGCCCTCCACCAGCATCTCCCGCCGCATCCGTGACCTGCCAGGACACAACCGCTGAGGGTCAGTGACTGCCACCCATTGTGTCATCTCCAGCCAGCAAAATGTGATGCCATCAGGTGCAAAACCCCACCTTGACAGCTCCCATGAATACTGACCTTCTATTTTACACTGCCTGGGGCAGTCTGAGGCTCCTTGGACTCAACACAAGCACTTATATGTCTTTTTATACCAGTTTATATAGGGGAGAGGGCACAACCCATCACCTGGGCTGCTGAGAGAGACAGCAGGTGGCTCTTGGTTTGGGTCTGAGGAGGATTCAGGAGCCACATGTCCACCTGCAATACTGCCTGAGGATGAAGCCCATGCTGCTCCCTGGGCCAGGCTGCTGTGGAGATGGGTCCTGCACTCCAGGACCCTCCATAAGGCTTTCCCCCAGCCATCGTGGAGCTTCTGCTCGGTGGCAGGTGGAGTCCTGCACCAGTGAGCAGGTGGATACGAGCATGGTAACCTCTTTAGATGCCCAAGATTACTTGGCCAAGGTGGTTGACACCTCTTGACCAGCAGCCAGCCAGGGCACACGCACTGTTTAGGCTGCAATCCTGCACATGGGATCTGCACTCATGGGTCTGCACCTCCCCATCTAGGCAAGAAGGACTGGGGAGGGTTGGAAGAATGGTGACACCACCTTGGTGGCATGGTGCCACGCGATGTCCAAAGCCTGGGAGCACCCATACCTGTAGTTGTGGAACCAGTTGATGACTGTGTTGGTCTTGAGGTTGAGCTGGAAGGAGAGCAGCTCGATGGTCTGCTGGGAGGGGTATGGTTCCAACTGGTAGGCTTTCTTCAGGGCTTCCTTCTCCTCCGGGGCCAGCACTACCCGTGGCTTCTTGATCTGGAGGAGGCTGAGGTCCTGCGGCTGCAGGCTGGGGCTGGCGCACTCGGAGCGGGTGCTGGGGGACTCGCTGTCCGAGCCGGCGCTCATCAGCCCGTACCGACGTTTCAGGTAGGCTGCAGGAGAGGAGACCCAGCTGCGCGCCGCTCGCCCCCCAGCCCGGGGACCCCCCAGCTCGGCCACCACCCCGGTCCCAGTGGGGCTGCATCACCTTGCTCCTCACCTTTCTTCTCCAGCTTCTTCATGTCGCGCAGCTTCTCCACGTTGTGGGGGTCGTTGAGCCAGAGCTGCATGCGGACGAAGGGCTCCCTCCCCTTCAGGCTCAGCTTGTGCCACGGCTTGGGCCTGGAGAGGAGATCGGAGACCGAGCCCTGCGTCAGGCCCAGGATGCTCTCCCCGAACAGCCGCTGGCCTGGCGGAGGAGAAGCAGAGGTGGTTAGAGTGGGGCAGGGCAGCAGGGTGGGTGCTGCAGTCCCCCCGCGGAGCGGGTGCACCCCGTTTCCCGGCCAGCATCCGAGATCCCCCCAACACCCACAGCAAACTGGGTCGGGGGGTCTGTGGCTACAGGAATTGGGGTGATGCATCCATGCAGCCTCACCAGCAGCTCCCGAAAACCCAGGCGGGGAGAGGGTCCGCACCTAAATTGTTGTCCGTCAAGACCTCCTTGACCTTCTTGGTGATGGAGTAGGTGTCTAGCTCGGGGGACATGGCCACAATCTCCTGGATGCCCAAGGGTCCCTGGCTGTTGGGGTACGTCTTCCCACCCAGCACAGGTGTCGACCGGCTCTCAGGCTGCTGGTTTTCTTTGCTGCTCTCCAAGGCCAAGGTGAGGGGCTCCTGGCAGCCCTTCTCGTGCTCGGTAGGGCTGGGGGGCGGTGAGGGGGACGGCTGGGGCTCTGCCGGGCTGGCTGCGTGACACCAGGGGAGAAGGGACACCAGGGGAAAGGGGTCAGCAGGGAGAGTGGTGGGGACCTGGTGGGAGTGGGAAGGATATTTTGGGGGTCCCTGTGGCTCTGCCCTCCGGAGAGGGGGGATGCCAGCTGAGCTTTTCCAGTGGCTGTAGCACAGCGGGAGGGGCTGGTTGAATAGTTAGCAAAAACACCACTAATATGAAAAAAAAACAGTTACTTCTTCATGGTAGGCACAAAGCCAAGGATTTTTGTTGTGGTTTTCCTTTTTTTCTTAAGCTTAGATGACTTTCCAACCCCATTTCTGACAAAATAACATTGGAGGATCTGTGTAACAGCCCTAAATTGTCTAAGCAACTAATTAAGGGGGTTCAAATAGGTTGGATGCATCAGAGGAGAGGGGGATGAAAGGGGTTTCCCAGGACAGGAGTGGCAGGGGGCAGCTCTCCCCAGCACTGGGATGGGGGTAGGACATGTGGGGCAGATGCAGAAGTGCTGGGGACACGGATGGCACATGGGGACTGTGGGGACAGCGGCGGCACTTACCCTGGGAGGGGGTCGGCTGCTGGTTGATGCCTTGGCCCAGCTGGTCGGTCAGCCAGAGCTGCATGCGGATGAAGGGCTCCCGACCCTTCTGTGTCAGCTTGCTCCATGGCTTGGGCCGTGACAGCATGTCACTCACGCTGCCCTGGGACAGCCCCAGCACCTAGGCACCGCACAGGCATCACCCAACAGGGCCGGGGCATGCTACCCCCAGCACCGGGGTGCCGCGTGCCTTCCATCCCCACGTCAAGGGAGGGGAGGCAGGTTGTCACCCACTGCCATGCTCATGGCTCCACTGCAAGTCCAGACCCCTTGGCCCCAGCCATGGATGCTGGGACCATGGCAGGTCCCTGCTGGGATACCCAGTGGGTCTGAGAGGGTGGTCCCCACAGGGCTCTGCACAAGGGACAGGGCATTTCTGGTGGGAAGTGCCACCAACCAGTTGGTGGTGGCCACTGGGAGACTGCTCGGGGTTGGGCCAGACCCTGGGGACTCAGGGGAAACCCACCAGGGAGAACGGGGACCTTGGAAAGAGCTAGTGGAGGCCACCGATGAGCCCTGGGCTCTGGGTCATGGAGCAGAGGGGACACAGAGGGGACACTGGACCCCCCTTCTTCAGGCTGGTACCTTCTCTCCAAAGATCCTCTGGCAGATGCCATTCTTGGCCAACTTCTCCTTGACCTGCCGGGTCAGCTCCAGCGTGTCCACCTCCCTGTACATGTACATCTCGTACTGCTCTGGTGTCAACGGTGGCACGGTGGGCTTCAGGGTCCGGGGCACATAGGTGGGGTAGTAGGAGAGCCGACCACCGGCCACCGGCTCCGTACCGGCTCCCTCCACCTTCATCTCCGTCAGCCGGTGGGGCTCATCATCTGCTGGTGGCAGCTCGTCCTCATTAGCACCGCCCTCACCAGGCTCGCCCCGCGGCCAGCCCCGGCCGTTGGCCATGCTGGAGTAGCTTGAGGAGGAGGAGGAGAGCGAAGGCGAGACGGAGGTGTAGGGGCGGCTGAGCAGGCTCCGCTCCGATGCCCAGTGCTGGTCGAAGTAGGAGCCGGCATCACCGATCTCCGACTTCACCTTCCGGATGATGCTCTGGACGAAGGCAGCGGGTGAGAGGACGGCCAAGGGTGTCTGTGGGGGACCGGGGCTGGCCCCGCTCCCCTCCTCCTGCTTGACGTAGGTCGGGACGATGTTCTGGCTGACGGTGGCCAGCGTGGAGCGCTCGGCGGGTGGCGTGTCCCTGGGGCGCCCGCTGCCCCCCGACTCCATCTCCAGCAGCGCCTGCTGCTGTGCCTGCATCTCCCGCCGCGCCTGCTCCAGGATGCTCTTGATGGCATCCTCCGAGCTGCTGCCGCCCGCCCCGTTGGGCACCACCTGCGACGCCGATGGTGGTTTGGGGTCCCCTGCAAAGAAAAGGGGTGAGGGGAGCCCTGAGGAGCAGCATGCATCATTTACCATGCGGCCATAACTCAAAATGCAGGAGGAAAGGGATTTTAGAGAGCGCTCTCCATCGAGTGGGTGCAGATCAAGACCAGCAGCACCCACAAAGCAAAAGCTGCGACACCCCCGGCTCAAAGTGAGCTTCTTTTCTGACGATTGCAAAATAAATCCCATTACCAACAACAGCAATAGACAAACATGTTTGTTTTCCCTGTCTGTTTTTCCACCGTTCCTGTCTAATTTAATTCTCTGGGATTCTGCTTTCTCAGCAGACTACCTGTTTTAATGTATTTCATTTCTTGTAATTGATTGCGAGCGCAGCTGCTTTAATGATTCCCTGTGCCAGATGGATCGTGCATCCTCATTTAATCATCTGGTTTGGGGCAGGGGGGGAGAAAGGGTAGATCCAAAGTTTCCAAAAGCCTGGGTACAAACGCCGCTGCACAGAGAGCCTTCCATCCCTAGCAGCATTTAGCAGCATTTCTTCCCACCGTGCCCCAAATCTCTACGGATGCCAGTGGGAAAAACACCAAATATAAAGTCCATTTTGGGCCAGTAGTGGGGTTAGACTGGTGCTGGGCACCCAGTGCCACCCTGCCCAGGACCATGCCATGAGTGCCAGGCTTGGCAGAGACTGGCTAATGCTTCCTACCCCTGCGCCAGATGCTGCTGGTTTTACTGGTGTTTTGGCGTGCCGTGGGACCCACAGCCACGCGGCATCCAGCCACCACTGCTGCTCCGGGTGCTGCTCCCACGGGGGCTCAGCCACCCCAGGGCCACCCCCATGCCAGCACCTACCTCCCTTCTGTGACTCGATCTCCTTCTTTGCCTGCTCCAGGATGTTTTTGATGGCGTCATCAGAGCCGGTCTCCGGGGTCCTGATCCGTGGCGTGATGCTACCTGATCAAAGAGGCAGGGGAGCAGCTTTGTCACCAGTGCTGGTTCGACAAGCTCCGCTGGCATGTCAGGAAGTATTTACTGCTCCTCATGTTTGGTTATTTTTAGGGATGTTGGTTTTAAGATAAATGTCACTCTCAATTAGTCACTAGTCAGAGCATGGGGACCCCCAGTAGCCCCCACTGCCAGCTCTCACCTCTGGCACAGCGTCCCCTGGCCATCTTGTTCACCCCATCCAAGGGCACCCACTCCCCACTGGTGTACTGGGTGCTGAGCGGGGACACGGGGACCACATCCCCTATCCCTGCCACTGTGCCCTCTTGGCTGTGCAGACAAAGGGTTAATGCTGGATCAGAATCAGGGGATAAATTAGATCCCTCTGGGTTGAAACACCAGCAGATGCATGGACTGGCATCGCCCTGTCCCCCGTGTCATTGCGGGGACATGAGTGACCCGCTGCCACCACCGAGACAGGGCCAGGAGCTGCCAACCCCAGAGCTGGGTGTTACCATTCCGCGGCGGTGCCGACACTGCACCGAGGTCCCACAGCATTAAGACTTCATTATTTTAACAAAATATTCCCGAGCACGTTGATTCATACCCCCTGAAACAGCCTAATGAATAATTAAATGGCACTTGTCAGAATAAATGAGTAAAGCACAGCCGGGGATGCAGCTTCCACCACGGGTTGTTGTTAATTGCTACCATTTGCCACGGCTCCATCCCACCCGGCAGTGAGCGGGGGGATCACGAGGGACAATCCCCGAGTGCCACCAGTGACTCCATGTGGCATCACTGCCTGTCTTGCCAGCACATCATGGGCTGGCCAGCATCCTCACTGCGGCACGGGGCACCCTGGGGTGCTGCTGGGGTGCATCGGGAGGGCATCCCACGGCACCACGTGCAGCATCCCAGGGCAGGACCCGTTGGCCGGGGCCACCCCAACCACTCACCTCTCTGGCGCACCTGGATAGTCCTCAGGGCCAGCACGTTCTGCTCGTCGGAGAGGAACTGCTTCATCTTGATGAACGGCTCCTTGCCCTTCACCGTCAGCTTGCGCCAGGGCTTGGGCCGGGCCAGGATCTCGCTGACGGAGCCCTGCGACAGCCCCAGCACGTAATGCCCGAAGACCCTCTGCCCGATGTTGTGCTTCAGCAGCTGCTCCTTCACCTGGAAGGCGATTTCAGCCGTGTCCAGCTGCTCCTCCTCGGCACTGCTGCCGGCGCTGCCCTCGGATGGCTCGCCGGGCGGGCTGGTGGCGGTGGTGGCCGGCACGGTGCTGGGGGGCACGGAGATGCTTTTGGTCCCGAAGAAGGAGGAGGGAAAGGGCGGCCCCCCCGCAGAGCTCTCACTCTTGTAGGCAGGCGGCTGGAGGTGGGGGGTCTTGGGGTCCCCCGAAAGCCGCTCGCCCCCTGGGAACGGGGACATTGCGAAAGTCCGGGGGCCATCGGGGGCCAGGCCGGGGCCGGGCAGAGGCGGGAGGGGAGTTGGGGAGGTGGGTTCATCTGCCGGGGCGTGCTGGGGGGACGGGTACGGCTGCTCCATGCCCAGCGAATCCTTCCCTGACTCATCTTCGGAGTGATCCTCCTCTAGAGATGAACGAGAGAGACAGAGACACACTAGAGTCCCCCTGGCCAGTGGCCTCACAGCAAAGCACCTCCTGCCTCAGTTTCCCCAGGTGACACCCCACCCCTTGTCCATCCCCCTGCCCTGCTACTGCCTCCAGGCTCCTTCCCACGGCTGGGGCAGGATCCAGCCCTGCTGCCCACATTCCCAGGGATGCTCCCAGTGGCACCAGGGATGCTACAGGACCCAGGGACCCTACCAGTGCTGGCCAGCAGACTGGGCTTCTCCAGCAGGTACTTCTGCGAGGGGTAGAAAGCCTCCTTCCCCAGCAGCAGAGCCTCCTCCGCCTTCGATACGCTCTGCAAGGAGCCAAGCCGAGGTGGGAAAGGGCAGAGGAGCCGCGGGCGGCAGGGCTGGCACGCACACCCCAGCCCGGCGAGCGTGTCGGTGCGCGCCGTGGCACTTGCCTGGGGGAGGCTGCAGCTGGCCGAGGCCACCTTCATCGCCTTCAGGATGCTGGGAGGGAGACAAGGGGGGTGACTCGGCAGGCACAGCTTTTCACTGCTGTCAAGCCACTGAGCGCTCATTCCAGCTGCTGAAGTGTGCCATGGGCACTGGTGGCACCCGGCCAGCCAGGGGACAGCCAGACAGCTGGCATGCATGCCAGTCGAGCCATACCTCAGCTCCGTTTTGATCTCCTCGTAGTCCGCCTGCGCCTGCAGCTTCTCCTCCAGCTTCTGTGGAGCAGAGGAGGGGAGTCCTCACACCCGGCATGGCCAGACACCCCCCTCCCTCCCCGGCAAGCCCCTAGCCCCCGTGGGCGCACCTCGATGGCTTCGTTCTTGGCGGCCAGCTGCCCCTCCAGCTCGGCGATCTGGTTGGCAGAGGACTCCTCCAGCTCCTGCAGCGAGCTCTGGAGGTGCTGCACATCCTTCAGGAGCCGCAGGATCTCCCGGTCCTTGGCAGCCAGAGTCGCCTCCAGCCTCGACCCTGAGCACATGGAATAGTTCACTTTGTCCTGCCGGGAGAGGGGACACCATCAGCTCCCGGCTGCCTGATGTGGGGACACGGGCCACCCTCCCCATCAGACATGTCCCCATGGGGAGCAGTCGAGCCCAGGGCTCAGCCCTGCAGACAGGCACCCGGGGTGACACAGCCTGGGCAGGGACAGACCTCTCCTCTGCCCTTACAGGTCCCCCAGGTTCATCTGCTCAGTGCTGTGGGGTGCACATCCCCCTCCCTGTAGGAGGTTGGGGCTGCAGGTGGGGCATGGCCAACGCTACCACTTCCACAGGGGAAAAATCCCGTGGTCACGGGCATTTTGGGCTTGTTCCCAGACATGGCGGGTGCTCCCGGACGCAGAAGGGTGCTCTTGAATGCAACGGGGTGCTCCTAAGTGCAATGGGATGCTCCTGAACATGCGAGGGTGCTCCTGGCCATGACGGGGTGCTGCTGGCCCCGAGGGGTGCTGTTGGCCCCGAGGGGTGCTCCTGGCCATGACGGGGTGCTGTTGGCCCTGATGGGGTGCTGTTGGCCCTGATGGGGTGCTGTTGGCCCCGAGGGGTGCTCTCACCCCCGCAGCGCCCGGCGGGGAGCAGCACGCCAGGCGGAGGGAGCTGTTCACAGCTGCCAGCTGCTCCCGCAAGCTCTCCACTTCCCTCTGCGCTGCCTCCGCTCGCTGCAAGAGAGCAGAGAGAGCGTCAGGCCCGGCACCCACAGCTCATCCCACCCCACGCAGGGCAGAGGGAGGCTCTGGGGTCTGCACCCACCCGCACCTCTCCAGGCATCCTGCTCCCACCACCATCACCATAAGCCCCCCCATGTATTTCAGCTCCCCCCATCCTAACACGGTTCCCAGTCCCAATCCCTGGGCGCTGACCACAGTCCACCTCCAGGACACTGCCTTTTCCACCCAAAAGACCCTATTTGCATGCAAATTGCTCTTTAAGCCTCTTTTATTATCCATGTGCCTTTATTTGTATGTATATTTTCAGAATTAAATAAAGCTAATGAATAGGAATGGATAGGAGCAGACCTAATTACACCAGAAACCAACATCAGGCTGACGTGGGTTGTGCCCTAAAACACCCAGGGAGAGGCTGGAGGTGACAAATGCTGGCTCCAGCAGCCAAACTGGAGCCTGGCAGAAGCCCACCCCCCCCCCCCAGTGATTTCCACATGGGGCAGGGGGTCCCACCAGGCTGGTTTGGAGGAGCCACTGGGTGAAGGAAACCAGATCCCCCATTACAGGGATTCCTAGTCCCAGACCCTGGTCACTCTGTACCAGTTTTAAGGACAGTCACCCAGGCCATGAGGATGTTTGGGGTCCTATGGTGGGTGCAGCACCCAGGCTTTGTGGGTAGACCCCCGTCAGCTCTGGGGGGCTGCAGCCAAGCGCAGTGGGAGTGGGGTACATGCCCTGTGCGGCTGGAAAGTCACCTCCTGGCTCACCTGGTTGGCTTTTTCAAGATTTGTCATGATCATGGCTACTTCGTCTGCCCTG
This sequence comes from Podargus strigoides, assembly GCA_028020825.1. Lineage (NCBI taxonomy): Eukaryota > Metazoa > Chordata > Aves > Caprimulgiformes > Podargidae > Podargus > Podargus strigoides. Next base: position 14,141,118 of record CM051637.1, on the reverse strand, counting down.
TGATGAGAAAGCAAGAGGTGTCAGCTGGCACAGAGGCAGACACAGCCCTCCATGGCCAGCGAGGGCTCCTGCCATAGGTTTAGGGAGCCCCCGTGACTTGGGAAGCTGCTGTGGTCACTTAAAGTATCTCAGCTCCCCAAGTACCATGGGGACATCCCAGCACCACCATGATGCCGCCGGTGGCTTGGCTCAGCCTTGGGCATGCCAACAGCCTCCAGGCATGACTGGGCATCACTGGTGACTTACTTGGATGCGGCTTCCTCGTCGTATTTACACCGCAGCTCCAGCAGCTCTGTCTGAGTGGCCTTCAGCGCTGAGAAGAGGAAGAGGAGGGTGAGCGGCAGGGTGGGGGCTTGGCCCCCCATGGCTGGTGACCACTGCCCTGACCCCCCCTACCTGCGTGCAGCACTTTGATCTTCTCCTCTGCCTCCCCCAGCCGAGCAGCCAAAGTGACCTGTGCTTCCTGCAGTCCCCTGTGAGAGATGGGCATCACCGATGTGCCGGTGGCACCACGGCCATGCCAACCCCACAGATCCCCGTGGGCTCCCTGCTCTCCCCCATCGCTTGGTGACACCGGGGAAAGGTGGATGCTGGGATGTGTTCCAGCCATGCTACCCCCTGCTGTTAAGGGCTTCATTGCCCAAGGTGTAAAAAAAATCACTTTGGGCTGAAAATAGTCCCTGATGCCTGTGGCTGAAACCCCTCACATGGGGTGGGGGGTGGGGGGTGGCAGCCCACCCCTGCCGGTGATTAATTGAAGGGAGGGGAAGCAATCAGGGAAAAGTTATTCTGCATTATTTATAGCCTGCACTTGCCAGGAACTTACTAGCAGAGATCCGCAATTTAGGGTTTAAAGATTCCTCATTTGTTTCCCCGTGCAGCGTGTTAAGGAATAACAATGAAGGCACCGGGAAAGCCGGGAGCCTCCAAATTAAAAGGCCATTTAACTAAGTCCGTCCGCCGACCCGGATTTAACCCATTTGTCCAAGCAAAGCCACGTGCCAGGGAGCCAACACAAGGGGACAGCAGCAGGGACCTGTCCTGGCTCTGCCCGCACCCACTGCTTCCCAAAAACCGCCTGGGATTGGGGATGGACGGACAGACGGACGCTCGGAGCACCCGAGACTGTGTATGGGGATTCTGGGCAGGATGCGTCCGCTCTCAACCCAGACAACAAAGGAGGGGCAGAGGGAAGGAAGGACAAATGGACATCCCTGCGCAGGAGTGGGGACAGAGCTGCCCATCCCCCTGGCACCCCGAAGTGACCCCAGCTGCAGGGTGTGCAGCTCCGTCCCCGTACTCACGTACTTTTGCTTTTCTGCCTCATTTCTCTGCAGCAAGGTTTCCGCGCACAGTGCTTTGCCCTCGATGCCAGAGAGCGGGGGCTCGGCCGCTGCCACGAGCCCGGCTGCTGGTGACGTCCCCTCTCTGCGCTCTGCGGGGGGACACGTTTCACACAGCCGTGCTGGGGACAGCAGCGGCGGCCGCTGGGGACCACAGGCCAGGGGATGAATCCTGGTCCCGAGACCCACCGCGTCCCGGGGATGCTCGGAGGCACGTGTGGGGACCTGGCTGGGGACCACCGCTGCCACCCTCGTCCGACGGGGTGGCTGGCGCCGGGGGGTACCTTTGGTGCCAACAAGCTCCGGGTGCTTCTTCCAGGGGCGGCTGAGGTCCTTGCGGGGGGGCGGTTCGGGCTCGAGGCGCTGGAGCTGCTGCAGCCGGTCCTCCAGGCTCCGGGCAGCCTCCAGCACAGGAGCGGGGTCTGTGGGACACGGGATGTGACAGTGAGCAGTAGGGATGCCAAACTACAGCCCTCTCCTACCTCCCTGGGGACCCACTGCCCACCCTCCTCACCACCCACCCCAGGGCAGTCGCATCCCTTCTCGGGCTGCCATGGGGACACCCTTGTGTCCCACACTTTCCATCACCAGCCCCAAGGAACCAACAGGGCTGCATGGACGCATCACCTCCCCGAGAGAGTCGGTGGCACCCGCAGCACCGGTGGCCCCGGTGCCACCAGCGCCATCCTGTTTGGGCGCAGACAATGGCGGTTTGTGCCGAGGTAAGCAGGTGCATTCAGCGCCGTCCGTCTTCCCTCTGTCAGCATTACACCATCATTAGCTACTGTCTGCTCAGCAGGGTGTGCCATTATGTCTCCCAGGGCTGATGTAATTATACATTGACATAATTAACCCAGCAAGCCCATTAAGCAGGCCAGCTAAAAATTCATCTATAATTATTTGTTGTGTGCATGCTAATGAGTCCATCTGCACTGCCATTGTACAACATGAACAAATTAATTTACAAGTCTGGATTTTTTAATAAGTTCAAGAAAATGCCTCCTATTGAGCCAGGTTAATATAGCTTTGGGTGGGGTTTTTTTTTTTTGAGAAAAAGAGGAAAGAAAATAGATTTGAATTCTCCAGGGTCAAAAAGTTAGGCAAACAGGGAAGTGGGACGGAGCTGGGCGCTGCTGTATGGCAGGGACACACAGCAGGCATCCAAGGGTAAAATATAATAATGGTGATGGGGAAAAATCAAACAACTGGCTGCCTCTGCTCCGAACGGGACACAGAGCGGGTCTGCTGCTGAGCCAGCCCCTGGCTGAGATGGCAGTGGTGCAGGACAAAGGGACCTGGCACCACCATGGCTGTGCAGTGGGATCTGGGGTGCTGTGGGGCTGTGTCTGCAGAGCCCAGCCGCAGGACTGGGTGCCTTTGGGGTGCACCTGCATGAAAGATGCAGGATTTTGCCTGTGATCTATGCTGCAGGTGCCCGGCATGGATGCTCCTTGCAAATGAGCAAACCCAAGACAAGTACCCCCCCAGGGTTGGGTTTGGGTGTCTCCTCCACCCACCACTGCCCTCCCATCCCACAGCATCACTGACACAGGGTGCAGGGCCCCACCACAGCACCTGCCACACGGCTTCCCTGCCGGACCAGCGACTGCCAGACCCCACGTGCTAGTGCCAAAAGCCTCCAGAACATCCTTCTGCACCGGGAACCACCCCCTTCTTCCTGCTGGGTGTCACAGAGACCCCGCGGATGGGATGGGATAAAAGGTTTGTGCGCAGAGCTCGGCCGCAGGGCCCCAGCTGCAGGCAGGTGCTGAGCCTTGCCCACACACTGTTGGCTTTGGCATGGAATTGGTGGCTCGGTTCCGGCTGGACCCTCCCAGGCTGCTCACAGCATCCTTCAGCCCATGGCACGCCAGGGCTCAGCATCCTTCAGCCTGGTTCCCCATCCAAGGATGCGGGCACGCGGCACCAAAGGGCATCGTGGCGATGCGGCACGGTCTCGAACTGGACTGGATGCTCTCACAGCCATTAATAACACCCCTAAGTACACAAGCTGAGATAACGATACGGCTAATTAAACCCTCCACTCCAGGGCCCCAGCTCACAGGCTGCGGGGGCCGGGCATCCCCCCACACTCCCCTGGCCCCGGCAGCGTTGGCAGGAGGCTCTGTGCCAGCCTGGGAGCTGCCTCTGCAGGGACAAACACCGGGGCAGGCCCCGTCCGATCCACACCGGCAACTCCTCTCGCTTCTGTGGTGAGAAATAAGATGAGAGGAACTGGACCGAGCGATAAAGCTCCAGGGATTTTCCTCGGATCAGCATTTCCCCTCCTGTGAGCCACAGCCCCACTGCTGAAATGCAGCCGGGCGATCCCAAGCGCGCTGCTCCCTGTTTGGAGCTGACATCCCGGGATGAAGTGGTCCAGAATGGAGCTTTTCGAAGGGAAAAGAGCAAGTGGTGCTCTGGCTCTGCATCCTACGTCAGCTGGAGCAGTGCTGATGCAAAACACCTGGCTGGATTAATTACATCATGCTAATAACACACATTGGCTGTGGGGCCAGCTCCAGCACCGCATGAGAGCTGTTGGGATGCACCAAGGGGCTGCTGGGACCCGGCACCAAGCTCATGCCATGCTCACAACAAGCTCACACCATGGTGCCACTGAACAAACCCTCCTGGAGAGAGGATACACCTGAAACTGAACCCATCATCTGCTCACACCGAGGCACCGCGGATGCCACGTGCCGTCACACTCTGAGCCATGCGGCAGGGCTCAGGACACTGCCCAGGGTGCAGGGGACAGTCCGCCCTGCGTGGGTCACAGTCCCCCTGGGACAGGTTAGAGGAGATGGTGCTGATGCCACAGCCAAGTGGCAGTGACTCACTGGTGGCACAGCTGGGTGACGGGTGACGTGAGAGAGGCACGTGCCAGAACAGGACGTCGGGGCACCGCACGCTCCAGCACTGCGTCTGCCCGCGGCAGCTCCTGCGTGCCCAGGGGCCACAGCATGGTGCCACCCACCGACAGCACAGCTCACGCTGATCCGTGTGCCAGCAAGTCCCTGCTGCCCAGGCACACTTACCCACCGCTCCGTACGCACACCCACTACATACATACATACATACCTTTTATATATGTATTTTTTATATATATAATAAGTGCTGCCACTAGCTGGCGTTATTGCCTGTCCTTTAATGGCACCGGCAGAGCTGCAGCAGGGATGGAGGTGGTGGACAGGGGTCCATCCTGGTGTCCCCAGCCCTGGCATGGGGGAGTGGGACTGGGGGCCTTTCCCCATCCTGGAGGGGTCTGGGCTGCCGGCAGACCCACTCCCAGACACCCCCCCCCCAGCACTGGAGCAGCTGGAGGCACCCATGGGATGGTAGGATGGGGCAGGAGGTGTTCTGAGTGCTCACCACCTCCTCCTGAGCATGCACAGCTCCAGGGAGCACCCACGCCCCTGGGGACCAGCAGCTTGTCCCTGTGCCAGGGCCCCACCACTGACCCAGCCCTTTGGCAGAGGTCTCCATGCTGGGGGCTGAAGGGTGACGTCAGCTCCATGCTGCTGCCCAGCTCCAAGAGCAGCACAGGACACCCATGGTGCACCCATGGTACCTCCATGGCACATCTGCGGTGCCGTCACCTCCCACTGGGGCATCACCTCCTCCACCACCCCGTCCCATCCTGCTCAAACACATCCACCGGCGCCCTGCGAATCCCTCCACGAGTCAAAGCCAGCCTTAAATCAAATCATCCCCAACAACAATGACATTAATTATGCTTTTAACACATTTTACTGCTTCCCCCCTTCCCTTCACGCCACATCTGTGTGAACAATATCCAAAAGATTTACGGTTTTCTCCCGTAATTACAGACACACAGCCAGCTCACTTATCAAAATACTTGCTGAGCAATCAGGCTCCGTTACAGTCTCTGCCAGAGATTTGTGTTGACAGCAGCCATTCAAAGCAAAAAATGTCGAATCAGGACTTATGTGGTGCTTGGAAAGTATTCCACAAAGAGTTTGCCTGTCGAGAGACACACGGACACGTAACAGACGGGGACAAAACGACGGGCGGGAGGGTCTGGGGAGCAGGATGGGAGAGGGAAGCAAGAGATGGATGTTGCAGGAGAGCAAAGAGAGGGGAGGAGGGGGGTGCAGAGGTCTCAGGGAAGCAGTTTTGGGGTGTGCATTCATGTGCACCCGCGTGCACACACGTGCAAGCGGGAGGAGCACGGCGGGTGAGCGCAGGGAGGTGGGGAGGGAAGATAACTGGGTTCTGGAAACCGAGCTGACATTTGGTTCTTGTAGCACAGGAGAAAATTTAATGAGGACAAAAATACGTCTCCCTAATTCCCCTAAGAAATCATTAAAACATTTTGTTATTCCTAAATGTCTGGAAAATGAATTAGTGGCCCTGCAGGAGCCCTTCTGCGCATCTTCAGCCGCTCGCAGCTCTCCGCCCTCACCGTGCCGGGGGATGCTCCGTGCCACTGTGCCCAGCTCCGGGCACGGCAGAGCCCACAGCGGGGAGCGGTGGGGAGAGGGGTCCCAGCCCCTCATCCAGCCCTAGCACCGACTCTGCCAACACACTGCTGCCCTGTGCCTCAGTTTCCCCCTCCCAAGACTTCCAGAGGCGTCCCAGACAGAGGGTACACCGCGGCTCAGTGGTGAAACGGGGGAATCCATCCAGGAGCGGCGCTGCGTGCCGGCGCTCGGTCACTGCGGTTAACTTACCGTCAAAAAGACAACTGGGGATAGCTGCAGTGTTATTACAAGGGCTGAGCAAATGTATTCCTTTCCTAATGTCAAGATGCATTTGGCTCAGGGGCTGAAACACAGCGATGGCAAAAGCTGCTTCCACTCCTCTCTTCGGCTGGTATTTCCAGAGCACCATGCGCCAGCGGAGGTTGGTGGCACCAGCCGGGATGGGGACAAGGACAGCAGTGCTGCTGCGGTCCTGGCTGGCTCCTCTCGGCGCTGGCACGCGGCTCAGGCAGCCAGGTTGCCACCGCGCTGCTTACCTGGAGCTTCGATTAATTGCTTGTAAACACTCAGGAAAGCCGTCTCAGCCTCCTTGCTTCTCTTACTAAGTGCAATCACCTGCAGGGAGAGGGAAAATGGGGGTGAGAGATGGGCTTGGGGGAGGAATTCGGCTCTGCTGGGCCACTGGGACCAGTGCCACCCATGGGTCCCCCCCTTAGCACGTCTCTGTGCCCGCTCCGTGCCCCACTCGCTGCCTTCGGCTAAATTCCTCGCGCCGCTGCCACGTCACGTCGCCCTAAATCATTGATGCACTCTGAGTAAATGAAAATTATAATTTAATGTCGGAGCTTAAATAAGAAATAAAGAAGCCTGCCTCTTGTTGTGCTTGCTGGGCCAGCCGTGGCACACAGCCCTCCCTGGCCACCCTCCCCAGGACGGCACGGCCAGAGTGATGCCATGGACAGGAGGGATGCTTGTGCCAGCCCCATGGACCAGGACCAGGACATCACACCCCATCCCCCTCAGCTGCCGGGGTGTCAGGGTGCCAGTGACACACTGGTGGTGTGGCAGGGAGGTGGCACATGGCACTGCTAATAACCAAACAACATATTAATCTGCCGTGCGCTCCCATCCAACATTTATGAGCGTGAATGATTTACCTCCTTTCATTTTTCAAGGCACTCCAATACCTTGGGGTAGGGGCTGCTGCCCACCAGGCTCTGGCACATTCTGCTTGCTGATGGTCCCCCTGCACAGCCAGCCCCACCTGAAGCGGATGGCACGTGGTGCCGGTGGGACACATGGACCTCTGTGTCCCTGTCACCCCAGTCGCAGGAGCTGGGGATGGAGGTGACCCATTCCCAGCCAGAAAATGCCCGGTTTGATCCAAACTGGGCATCCATGCCAACTGGTGATGGAGGAAGAAGCACCCACCTGGCATTCCATGCTGGCAGACACACTATTACCAAAAGCAGACTGGTCAATTAAACCACTCTTAAGCCACTGATGGGCTAATTACCAAACAAAGCCCCAACTTCGCACCTCAGCTTGGTGACAGCTCCCACACCTGAGCATCTTTTTCCCCTGCCCACCTCCTCAGTGCCAGCAGAGCTCCCAGCCAGCCCGGATTGCAACTGCTCATCCTTCAAACCCAAAGCGAACCCCTCCTCTGTAACCCAGCAGCCACCTGAGCAAACCGCCTTCTCCTGCCACGCTCGCAGGCACTGGAGCACAAAGATCATTTTTCTATTGTTAAAATTGTATAAGCTGAGCTTTTTATAGCGGCTCGTACACAAACCTACTTTCTCGGCACCACGCTTCCAGCAGAGGAGGAATTTGGGGGCTTTTCTTCAGCGTTCTGCAAAAATGCTTGGCTTCAGGGTGCTTTAAAATAATAATAATAAAGTGGGGAAGAGAGGGGGGAGGCAGCAAGCAGGCGGCGAGTGGCACTGCTGGTGGCACACAGTGTTGAGGTGGTGTGGGGAGCCCTAAGGATGCAGAGACACGGCGGTGTTGGGGTGACCCCCCCCAGTTCCAACACCCTTCAGATTTTGCACAGGAGTGGGCACAGTCCATTGGCACGGCTCTGCCACAGGGTGATGGGGGTGCCTGGACCCGCTTGAGCTGCTCTGAAGAGCTTCATCTCCCCTGAGATGGCACCGACCAAAGGGTGCAGAGCAAAGGACCAGCCCTAATGTGCTCTCCGTCACCTCCCCATCACCAGTGCCTGTCCCTCCCCAGGTCCCCAACCCATGCCAGCAGGAGGAGCTGGCCCAGACCTCCAAATCAGGCTGTTTCCGCTGAATTTTGTTCCTGAAGCCACATCATAGAGACAAAGCATTTTTCAAGTGGAAACTTTGATGCTTTTCTCCCCTCTCCTCAGCAATCCCAGTGGACATCCCAGCATCTCCCAGAGGGAACGTTGTGGCTCTGGGGCGGACAGGAACCTGCAGCATCCCCACGCCGTGGTCCCGTGGACCTCACCTGCCCATGGTCTCACCAGGATGGATCCAGGTTTCCGCCTGGTTCATGTGAGGGGCTGCTCAGCCCACCCAGGAGATGCATGTGAAACACCTGCCCACCCATTAGCTGCCATCAGCACCTTAACTGGCGCCACAGGACCCGTGGTTTGCTGGTGAGGTGGCATTTGGAGGCATCTGGGGGCCGTTTCACCAGCCCCAGCTCCTGCCCTGTCCACCCATGCCAGACTCTGGCTCGGAGCTGGCACATCTCAGTGCCGCAGCATCGCTGGCGCCAGTCGGCAGGACAGCGAGTCAGGTGTCAGCTCTGCCCTTTCAGAGTCCCACTAAACTTCAAGGAAATGTCAGCAAAAAAAGAGATATTTTAAATTTTCAGCAACCTTTTCCAGACGGGGACAATTTACCAAAATGCCAGAGGTGATTCCTGCTGGAGCAGCCCACCCCTGCTCCTCAGCCCCCTCTTATTCCTCACCTCGAGCTGAATTAACACCCCGAAAAAGCCCACAGCAGCCCTGAAATGAAGGTTTTGTAGAAAAAAAAAACCAAATCCTTTCTTTCACAGCTGGACAAAACACTGTGTCCCCAACTAAGAGGGTGACATCACCCGTGTCCTGCTAAAAAGAGGAGAAAACAGCTAAAAACGGGGGAGCTGAACATCCCCCAGTGGGATGAGGTCGGGACCGCGGCATCCCCGCTCCCCCAGCACCACAGCACCCATTGGTGACAGCGAACCCACCGCCAACCCCCCTCCCTCCGCCCGCAAAGCCCTCGGTGAGCTCCGTCTCCCCATTATATATCGATGTACGATTCATTCCTCTTCCCCCCACCCCCTGGCAGCATCCACGGGCTCAAGGTGAGGCACGGCATCGCCGCCGCGTGATGAATTACATCTACGCGCCGGGTCCTTTTCATGGCTGGTGACTTTCCAGCAAAGCAATTATCACTGTAGAATGCGTAATAGCCTAATTAATTACTATTGTCAGGCTGGCCTCTGTGCCATGATTATACCTTCCGAAGCCAACTTTTTAAACATTTGGAAGCAGAAATATTATTATAATTGACTGACAAAATGGTAAAACTCCCCCGATGCAGCCGGCCCTCCTCCCGGCACGGCGGCGAGGACCGAGCGGCTGAGCATCTCCTCTCCACAGGCGCGGGATTTGCATCGCACCGGCGGTGAGTTTATTCTTATATCCATGAGATCAAGTGCAGGATAAGTAGTGGGTTATTTCCATCTAAATACTGGTGGCAGTAAACCACAAATGAGCTCTTTTTTCAGTGGAGAGGAACAGCTGTCAGGGGAGAAAGCTGCAGCAGAGACCCCAAATGCTGAAGAAAACTGATGAAAAAAAAAAATTCATTCAAGCCTTTGCTATTTTCCTCGCTTTTTTTTTTGCTGATGTGTAAAGAAGTCGGGGAGAGCGGGAGGGCTGCGGAGGGGTGAGGGGGGAGAGCCTGGCTGATGGGGGCTGGACCCCCATGTGGCTTTGGCTGTGTGCTGGGGTCCTTTGCTGCCTTCCCAGTGCCCCACATCCAACTGACTCCTTAAACCCATCTCCACAAACCCATTGCAGACACCCACAAACCCACTGAACACACACACACAGCCCCGTCACACACCCACAAACCCATCACATGCACACAGACCCCCACAGACCCATTGTACACCCACACAAACCCATCACACACACGCACAGATCTATTGCACATGGGCACAGACCCATCATGCACCCACAAACCCATCACACACATGCACAGACCCATCGTACATATGCACAGACACACCACGCACCCACAAACCCACAGCACACACATCCATCATGCACTCACAGGCCCATCACACACTCAGACCCATCACACCCCCACACAGACCCATTGTACACCCACAAACCCATTGCACACACCTACGGACCCATCGCACACCCACAGACCCATCGCTCATCGACCCATCGCACACACCCATGGACTCATCATACGTGTGCACAGGCCCATCACACACACTCAGACCCATTGCACACCCCCAGACACTCATCACACACCCCCAGTCCCATCACACACACCCCAGCCCCTTCCTCCAAAGGCAGAAGCAGCTCACAACGTTTTCACAAGGCCAACAAGCAATTCATGTCAAAAAGATCAATAATATAAAAATAAAGCCCCAGAATTCTAGTTAAAGGGAACGTCATAGAAATATGTTGTTCACGTTCATGATTTGGAGATTAAAAAAAAAAAAAAAAAGAAGAAAAAAAAAAGAATCAATATAAGTTTTTCAGATGATGTTATTTCTAATGAGAAATATACCGAGACTGCTGCAAATAACTGCTTAACGGAGAAAAAAAATGCATTAATAATTTACTTTCTAAAGCATAGGATCCCCAATGCCAGAAAATTGCTGCTGGTTCTTAATTTTGTTGTAATACTTCCTGACAAGTTCAATGATGCTTTGGCAAAGTTCCTGAGAGCAGAGGCAGAGGATGCTCAGCTCATCAGGTTATTTTTTTCCCCCTCTTGCTCCCCAGTGCTGGGAGAGGTGCCTGAGCTCTTCCCTTTCTCCACACCACGGGATTTCTTGGGCTGAGCCAGGCTGGAGCATCCTCCTGCCTCCTCCTGACGTCCGTCCCCAGGTGAGCTGCAGCCTTCAGCCACCACGCTGCACACAGGGAAAATATTGCAAGCTTATTTTACCACCCTCACTGACATAATTTAATAATTTATTTTCCACTGCCTGGTTTAGTTTTGGAGGTTTTTTCTTTATTTTTTTTGCTTTCCTTATTTTTTTTCCCTTAATTTATTTTTTTAGCTCATCTGCTGACAGTTGGCAACTCCAAACCATCTGCTACTGAAACACAAGGCTTCAGCGTTGAACCCAGCGCGGCTGATTTCCAACCATCGGCATGAGAGGGTGCCACCAGGGCAAGTTAATTCCCAGTGGCACCGGATTTCTTGTGAGCCTACAAATTTATTTCCCTGCAGAACTATTTTCCTGCAAAGTTATTTCCCTGCAAAAATTATGCCCAATTCCTTGGGCAGGCAGCGGTCCAGGTCAGCAGAGGATACAGGCAGGGATGTGTGGGGCTCTGCATCCCCAGCCCAGATGAAGCGGGGTGATGAAGGGGTTCCCACTGGTCCCCAGCTTTGGGATGGAGCCAGGATGGAGCTGGGATGGCCCCAGCACATGGGCACACCCTGAGCATGGCAAAGTTTCACCTCCCATTTACCAGAACAAAACTTTTAATTTAGATGTTTTCATCTATCTATCAGAGTAAAAAAAAATAAGTTTAAAATAATGACTGTAATAAATGAAGGTAATTAATTGCAGTTTGTTCCTTTACTGTCTAGTCAGCTTAATTTTACCTTTTCATCTAATAATGAGAAAATAATTTTTGTGCTCTGAGGGTTAATGATATGTAACTGCAAGAGCTGCTAATTGCATGTTGCAAACTATTCATCAAAATCCCCATCTGCGCTACTTGATTATGTTTGCTAAATTATTGCTTTGAATTATCTTTCATAAAGCAACTTTTGTAATTAGCAGGGCTTTCGTTTTGCTCTTTTCTCCGTCGCAAGGATATTCAAACTTTGTCCGTCTCAAGCTGTTGCCATTAAACTGCTTTTGGGGAGAGAAAAAAACTGCCCTTTAGCTAATCAGGGGGAAAAATAAAAGCCAGGTTTAGTCTCAGTGGGTAGAGTTTATTCCCCTGGTCCTGCTCCCTCCTCCTCAAGGAATAAAATATATAAGGAAGGATACAGGAGCCTAAATGTATATGAGATGTATTTGGGAATGGCAGAGAGAAATGGCCCAAAGAGCCCATCCATCCTCACCTGGGTTAATATTTCAAAATGATGATATTTTTTTCTCCCTTCCCATGGAGGAGTGGAGGGGAATGCTTGGCATCTGTCACCCATCGCGCTCTCCTGGGCTCCTGCCCGTGACACGGGTGACAGAGAGCTCTGCTCTCCCTGGGTCGTGACCATGGGGAGCACGGAGAAGGGTGTGTGGAGGGGAGAGATGGACTGAAGGAGTATTTGGAAAAATTAGAGAAAGAGGGGAAAAGGGAGGAAAAGGGGAAAAGGGGGAAAGGGAGAAGAGGGGGTTGGCATGAGAAAGAGGATAAAAGGAAGAAAATAATTTAAGAGGAAAAAAGTGAAAAGAGAGAAAGAAGAGGAAAAAGGGGGGGGAAGGAAGGGAGAGCGGGGGGAAGGGGGGAAATGGGGAAGAAATGGGGGAGAAACAGGAGGGAAATGGGAGAGAAAAGGGAGGAAAAGGGAAAAAATAAAAGAAAAAAAAGGAGGGGAAAGGAGGGGAAAAGGGGGGAAGAAAAAGAAGGAAATAGGAAAAAAGAGGAAGAAAAGAGAAAAAAGGCAAATAGAGAAAAAGGAGGGGAAAAGAAGGGGAAAATAGGAGGAAAAGAAAGGGGGAAAGAAAAGGGGGGAAATGAGGACAGGAAAGAGGAGGGAAAAGGAAAATCCAGAAAAACAGAGGAAGAAAAAAAGGCAGAAAAAAAGAGGAAAGACAAGAAAAAAAAGAGAGGAAAAACAAGTGGAATAAAAACCCTCCAGGGCCCCTGCACGCTGGGTACCAGGGGCAGCAGCACGCAGGTGTCCATCCTCATCCTGCACCACCTGGCACTGACAGCCCAGAAACCCAGCCCCAGGGGAGCGGGATCCACCTTTGGGGATAAAAATCCCCAAAAAACTCCCATGGAACAAAACCCTGGAGGGAAAGAAGGCGGCTGAGCCGGGAATCACATCCCGCTCTCCCTTACACCCCCATAAATCCGGAGCCACTTGGGCAGGGGGGCTGGCTGGGGCTCCCCAAAGGACATCCCTCATGTTCTCCTAGCGGATCTAATGAAGACTATCGGAAAAAATGCAGTATTTAAAAGACTGCAAATGTATTCCTATTGTTATCACTCTCTTTTATGTGTTTATGCATAGTGCATCGGAATGAATCAATACTGGATTGCCCTATAAATAAATGAGCATATCAGTAAACCCAGTAATAAAATGAAGCGATGAAAAATATGGAAATCAGTCGCATTTGTGTAAATCCACTTATTGTTTACTTTAATATTTTCTTATGCAGTTCCGTAGCTCCAAAGAGACAGATTTAAAATCAGGTAATGCTCAGCAGATGACAGATCCTAATGTGTCGCTGCTGGCAAGCTCAGAGTACCGGCAGCTCCCCGGGGGTTTCCATCGAAGCACATTAGAGGAGCAGAGAAAGCAGCCCCCAAAGAGAGAGCATTAAAAACCCAGGGAGAAGAAGAGGTACCTGAAGTGCAATGCATCTCTTGCATTGGGGACCAAAGACAAAGCATCCACAGAGCCTCTGGGGATGTGGTTGGGGCTGGGGAGCATCTGGGTCAGGCTGAAGGTGTAAGATGCCTTCTGTGGCAACGTGGTGGGCTGGGACCACCTCGTCCCACCCCGGTGCTCGGCCTCTCCTCAGATCACCCATTGCAACCTCATCTGGTAGAGCCTGGCTACATCATGGCACCTCCCAGCCACACCATGGCTTCTCCTGGCCACACCATAGCACCTCCAGTCATGTCATGGCATATCCTGGCCACACCATGGCACCTCCTGACCACACCGTGGCATCCCCTGGCCACGCTGCAGCACCTCCCAGTCATGCCATGGCACTTTCTGGTCATGTTGTGGCTTTTCGTGGCCATGCTGTGGCACTTTCCGATCATGCCAGGACATCTCCTGGCTACCCCACGGCACCTCCCAGCAGCGATGGCTCCTTCCCCTGCCTGGAAGCTCTCCAGGACGGGGCCACCATCACTGGTGTCCTGCAGGGAACATCAGGGAGCTCACCAGCAGCAGGGTCCTGCCCATACCCCTGCCCATGTGTGGCACAAGGACCACCCAGCACCAGCTGGGGAGGCAAATCAGACTGATATCATCAGCTGCAGAAACCCCACAGTCAGGGATGGTGACCTCGTGCGTTGGTCACACCAAGTCGAGTCTGGTCTGTCCCTCTAGGGGCTCTCCCCTCCCCATTTCAACCCTCTGAGAGCCGACGGGGTGGGAAGGGGCTGAGATCACACCCGGGACCAAGGGGGTGAGGGCAGGTCCTGCCACACTCCCCTGCCCACTTCTCCTCTGAGCATCCCCCTATAACGCTGCCAGTTTTTCCTCCCACCCAGGCAGGCAGAAAACACCCCTCCCCACACACAGCCTCCGAGAAAAGCTATTTTAAAATTGCTCTTTTTTTTTTTTCTCCCTCCCTTCTCAACTTTTTTGCCTATTTCTTCTTTAAAAAACAACACATCTCCCCCCATCTGGGCTGTGAGCTGGGTGCCAGCAGCTCGGCGCCGAATGCTCAACGTTTGCTTTTTATAAACGCCTCAAACCCCAAAGTTTCCTCCCGCGCTGCCAGGATGCAGCCGGGCGAATGCCACATCCAGATGGATGCTGTGTCCCCCCCCATTAGTACCCAGCTCTGCCCATCCAAAGGTGCCACTGGAGGTGGCAGGAGCCAGAAATCCCCATACCCCAAGCTATAATTAATCTTTGTGGCTAATCAGGTTCCTTTCTCATTAGTCACTTCTATCTACTGCTCTCAAAAATTTAGTTGCCGAGGAGGGAAACTCGCCATCCTGCCGAGCTAATTCTCTACCAGCAAATCTCCTGTAACTCAGGTACATTTTTCTTAAATTCCCAGCTGAGTTCAATTAAATGTTTATGAGGCTGTGTGCTTTTCCCCCCCGCCGCACTGCCAGCGCCGAAGCAACGGAATTAAGCTCCTTCTGAAACAAAACAAAAACGAAAGGAGGGAAAAAAACCAACAAAAAAACCAGAAAAAATAAAATAAAGGTGGTTTAGGAGCGTTGAGTTTTAAGATTGCAGGAATATAATATTCCCCCAGCCTGATTCTGCTCTGCGTTGCTCAGCCACGGTGCGATGGCGATATCGACGAGGGGGTTTATATGAATAATTGAAGAAATTCTGTATTCCCCGCAAAAGAAAAGGCGAGCCGAGAGGGGTTGTTGAGATAATCAGGAGCTCGCTAATCAATATTCTCAGCCCCAGCCTCCTCCTCGCTTCTCCAAAAGGAGCAGTGCCATAAGCTCATCAGTAACTGTAAAAAAAACATCGCGCTTCGAGTGTCAAAATAGTCAAGCACAGCATATTGTATTGCCAGATTTCCCTCCCGGTCCACCCCGGTGCCAGATTACATCCATCAGTGGGGAGGGAAGGCGTCCAACGATGACTTACTTATGCTTAAGTGTTCATAAATAAGGTTTTTAAGATATATATGGCTTTTTAATTTTAGTGGAATGTGGCAAAAAAAAAAATAATAAAAAAATGATGGGGTTGATGCGATGCAAAGCAACCTCTGAGGTGCTCCCTGTGCTGGGGGATGTCCCGGTCCCTATCACGGTGAAAACAGAAGGAAAAAAATGATGCTAGCACCATAAACGTGACAAAGCCTTTGTCTGATGGGGAGATATGGCGAGAGAACGTATCCCCGCCACAAAAACCTCATTAGACAGACTCTAATTACTGCCCTGCAGTCGGCGGGAGAAGACAGAAACCATAAAACCTGAGCGGGGAGGGGGGGAGGTTATTAATTGCTTTTTGATAAATTAGGGGCCAAGGTGGTGGTGGCTGAGGTCGGGAGCTCTGGCCACGCACACCCCGTCCCCAACTCACCTGCCCACAGCATCCCCACCCACCTCCTAAAATGGGCATTTTGGGGGCAAATCAGGTTTGCAACAGAAGAAGCCACCTGGGCCAGGACCAGGAGTTGGTCCCAGCTGCAGGATCTGCAGTTTGCTCCAACCTCACGTCCCACAGCAGGAGGAGATGTGGGGCAGGGTGGCCACCACCATCCCCTGCTAGATGGGCTGTGGGGTAGGCGGGGTGACCCCGGCCATCAATCACCCCCTATCCCTCATGTAAATTCACGGTGCTCAAGATGTATGGAGCCAATTACCAGGGGTCACTGCTGGGTGTAAAATTTAGACAACGAAGCTCCCGGTCTCAAATGACTTTGTGGGAGATTGCGAGCTTACTGCCTTTTATTGGACAATATAAATATTTCACTGTTATATAAAAAAATATTGGTGAGAAAGCAGATAAAGCCGAGTCCTGTGTGTATACAGAGAAGCAGGGAGTGAAAAACGGCTGTCAGCATCTTTTTAACGGCCTTTGGTGCGGCACAGGAACACGGGTTGTGAAGGGGGATTGGGACAGTGAGACCAGGGGACCCCAGTTCTCCCCCATCCCAAACCCACTGGGGCTACACTGGGAATGGGAATGATGCCGATGGCGTGGTCCAGGGGGTTGTGTCTTGATCTGGCTGTGATGGAGAGCAACACATGGGATGGAGAAGGGGATGTGGAAACTCTGGAAGCTCAGCACCATTCCCAAGAAGTCACCCCCAAGCCCAGGGCTGAGCCTATGCCACACCACCTATGCCTAAGCTGGGAATGGCCTTGCCATACGGATCAATCCCAAATGCATTTTCCCAGCAGTTTTTCCCACCTTGTCCTTCTGGGATCACATCCCTCCTCCTGTGCAGACCCCCATGCCAGCACAGGGCATCCTTTTCATGCTCACCAATATACCAACCCTTCCCTGAGACAATAAAAGCAGGAGAAAAGAAAAAAATAAAAAGCCTATAGGAATCAATACCTCCTTCTCTCTCTCTCTCTCCCTATATTTTATTAAAAACTTTAGCATCAATATTAATGTTTAAATCCTCACCAAGCTGAGTTTAATTACCTGTAAACTGCCTCCACAGCTACGTGGACTTCGCTCTTTGTTGCAGTAAATACAACCAAGGAGGAGCAGTGCCAGCATCCCTGAGCATCACCTTCCTGTCCCTGCAGGAGTGGCTGCATCCAGCCCCCAGTCCCCTGCGGGGAGGGGACAGTGGGTGATGGAGATGGAGCCACGGCGTGACCCAACCAAGGATGGGGTGAAAGGAGAAGGGGGAGACAAGAGAAGGGGAAAATTGGGATCCTGGGAAGAAAATTATGTGTAAATATAAAATATCCAGGGCTCTTGCTGCCAAAAGGAATCTGCTTTCAGCTACTACGTGAATCATAACATTTGGGAGGGGGGAACAAGGAAGAAGTATCTGAATGGAGTCCATTAGCAGCTGATGAACAACTCACAGGCAGGAGGAACCACTCCAGAGCCACCAGCAAGGTCATGGATGGCTGGCACGATGGCCCAGGGTCTGCCAGAAAAACCAAGTGGGGCGGGGGTCGGACCTCACTGACCCCCCCAGCAGCCACCTCCTCCCTCTGCCCGCAGTGCCAGGAAGAAGAAACCCAACTTTACGACGCTTGCACATGTGTGGCCGCATCCTTTCACCGCTGGCACAGGTGGGTTCAAAGCAAGCGGGCGCAGTGGCCAGGATGGAGCAGGGATCAGTCCCACTGCTGTCACCGGTCACCCCGGGGCCCGTCCCAGGGCCACCAATGTACCGCAGTCCCACAGCACAGAGGCTGAGCCACGGGGTCTCAGCATCTAAAATGGAATCGGGGGTTTATCAGCTCTGTAATGGGATCTCGCAGAGGGCAGGGATTGGAGATTTCCATTCCCGAGGAGACAGGAACAAGCTGTGGGTCTAAAAAAATACATCTCTCAAAGGATGCTATCTAATGTGGTGTATTGGTGGCCGCTCATGGGCAGCTCCACCGCCCCAGTGTTCTGCCATCCTGCTCCCTACCGAGGGCCAAACTGGGGCTGATGGAGGGAGCCAGCCTGGTCCTGCCCCTCGCATCCCTGCAAACCCCCCTGCCACGCTTCTCCTGCATCCCACCGCTTCGGCTCCTCCCGTCCGGCCTCGTTAAGGCCTCTCCCTTATTACATCTATTACAGCAGCTTCCCAAGGCCAGGGCTGGGACGGTGACGGTAGCGTTTGAGAGCTACACTTCCAGAATAATATTCATTACCATATTCATTCAGTGTTTATCTCGCAGATGTACGGATCCGTTACAATGGAGAAAAAAGAGAACTCAGAATTTGTTCTCAAAAGATATTCAAATTAGTTAATCAAGAGTCCTTTTATTACACGTCTCATGTACCAGCAGCAACTATCCATCGAGATAAATGATCAGCTGCTAATAACTGATTACATTGCAGCAAGTGTTTTCTTATCCCTATTACCACCATGTTTAAAGACATTTTATAAATTTCTAATTATTGTAAATTGTTTCTCCTTTTGAAAACATCTTCCCATAGCCATCAGCTGTCAATTTTCCCTGAAAATCTCTCTCCGAAATAAGCTCATAGCAAGATGCTCAGAAAGCAGAGAAAACCCATCCTGGCTCCTGGTCGGTGGGATGCAGCCCAGCCACCTCCATCCCGGGGTGGAGTGGGACCAGGATGCACCTCCAGCCCTTTTATAGGCCAAATAGACTTGAAAGTAAAATAAAAGCACCCATAATTGGATCAATCCTGGAAGGTGCTGTCTCCACGATGCCAAGGAGCCACGTGGTGGAACGGGTGAACCATGAAGAAATAAGCAAACCAGCAGTGTATAACACAGCTCTCAGGCAGTACGAGGCACCCGCTCCCACAGACACTGGCATCCGAGGGCCAGGCTGGGTTTGAGAGAGCCCTAAATAAGATCCTGTTTGTTTTCTGCATATTTTACAGCTGAAATCTGAAATAGCTGAGAGGGTTCAACACCAAGCAAGACTTTAAATCCAGTGGCTGCCACTCCAGCCCATTTCTGGGCTCCATTCATTATTTGAATCAATCAGCTTATAAAAAAAACCCAAAAAGACCAACCACAAAAGCAACAATAAACCACCCTCTAAATTCTCTTAGACACTTTAATGGAACAGGTATCTCTTTCCATCTTCCCCGGTCGTGACCGCGGGGCTGAAGCAGCAATCCATGTACCACGGGCCAGGCTGCAGCCAGGAGGGTCTGCTCTGCGCCGGGGACCTTGATGGCATGTGCTCCTGGAAGGGACCCAGGATCCAAACGGGGGACAACAAACCCTCCTCAACATGGTACCAGTCCATCACCACCAGTGCCACCACCTCAGGTGATGGCAGAGAAGTTTGCTGCCCAGGGATGACCAGGACAGGAGCACATCACACCTGATATTTGCCAGGGTTTGGCCAAGTGCCTCTGTGCTGGAGCCAGTTGAGCCAAAGCCAGCAGCAGCCATACCGCCGAAGCATGAGATGGAAGGAGGAGGAGGAGGAGGAGAAAGGTTCCCTGGGATAATCTCCCTGCAGAGGACCAGGGTGTCTGGCCAAGCACATGCTCTGGGCAGAGCAGTGCCCATAGCTGCCAGGAAAGGGAGGAGCAGGCAGCAGGACGTGGAGCCTGGCATGGAGCAGCCGAGGTCCTTCCCAGCTCCCGGGGGGCTCAGACCAGGGGAGGAGACGCCACAGGCACCAGCCATGCCATTATACGCTTTATTGATGCTGTTCTGAAGAAAGCTAATCAATATATTAGATTTCCCAAAGAAAGAAAACACCAGCTGCCAGCAGCACATAACTCCTCCGCCGTGGTGCGTTTTTCCATCAAGCCCCGGAGCCGTGCATGTCTGCGCAAGATGAGGTCACGTTCAAGAGGTGACCTCCCGCTCCCCCGGTGGCCAGGTCAGGGCCAGGGCCACGGCCACTGCTTCACCACGCAGCAAAGCCCATGTCTTCCCCCTTGGGCTGAAATAAAAATGGGAAATTCCCCAAATATCTTGCACCAGCATCACTGTGGCCCAGCTGGGCCAACACAGGGACCCCCCCAATCCCGATGCCTTTGCATCTCTGCATGGACCCCGAGTCCCCAGCATGGATTTGGGCTTTGAGGAGGGTTCCCATTGGGAAAAGCCATTTCATAAACTGCCCTTTTCCAGCCCTGTTTCCCCAGCAGAGCCATTCCCACAGCACTGACAGGTTCCAAAGGCAGCTGCTCAGCCATGCACCAGCACCAGAGAGAAACTGGAAAGCATCAGCCCAATGGATGCACTGAGCAACAGCAGGAGTCCTGCAAAGCAAATCACAATGCCCGGCGTGCCACGCTCTGTGCTGCCACTCCAGCATATTCATTCCTTAAACTATTAAAGCCAATGCCATGGCAGCTCCAGAAGCCATTTAAAAAGGACAGGATAAATCCACGTTGGACCTAACGCTCGGCACCGGCAGGAAAGGGGACTGACGTCACGGGGAATTGATTAGTGTTTTAATAGAATTAGATCATTGGGAGGGTTGCAGACCTGTTTCAGAAACCCAAATGTTATGCAGATTTGCATTCCAAACCCTAAACCAGGGCGCATTTAAGCAAGGCAGAGTAAATGTCCCACATTTCCCCAGGATTATCTGAACCATATCAGATATAATCCAATGATCTGTAAAGTGATTATACCCAACTGAATATAAGAGATCTCTTCTCGTAATGCAATATTTCATCCAGCTGCAGACATTAGGAGGAGGCAAACAAAGGAGGAGATTTAATAAGTGGAAATAAAACTATAGGCAGAGATAGTTTTAAATTTATTTTTTTTTGTATCGCATCTAATTGCAATCAACAACAGACATCTGACACAGTGACAGCATCAGCAAAATTGCTGCTGAGAGCACAGAATCTTTGTCTAAAAATAATCAGACATTCAGCGCGCCACTGTTTGTTATAATGGTAATCGATGCTGGAGGCTTTGAATTCCATCAATTTATAGATCTGCTCTGTTCTGCCTGGTGATTGTGTTCTGCACACATCCACTCCCGCTCGGCGCAGGCAGCGCCAGGGCACTGTGTGATTAAGATAAGCTCAGATTCCTTTCATACATTCCTTATCAGCTCTAATTCTCCACCAGGCAGAGATGTTCACAGCAGTTAAAGATTAGTTCAGCTTCTCAGACGCCAAATTTGAGGGTATTGATCAATAAATCAAATCACAGGCAATCAATCGCCCGATCCGAAGAGTCTAGCCAATGCATTATTACTGGCGCCTTCCAAGCTGAAGGCCTTTTTTTTTTTTTTTTTTTTTTTTTTTGGTTAGTGGGTTTGTTTTTTTTTTTCCCTGGGTTTCATCAAAACGCGGCATCCCTGGCTCCCCGCCAGCTCCTGGGCTGCCTAATAGACTCCGCAGCAGAGGAGCTCCAGCCCCAGCAGAAGAGCAATAAATTTCTCATCAAACAGCCGATAGAGAAACAAGATGAACATCTGTTTTGCTGCAATGAAACTCCTGTGTTCTTCAGAAGCTGCAAACCAGGTCTGACAGACCACCCCAAAGGCAGCTTTGCCTTCAACAAAGCAGCAAAGCAGAATATTTGCCCGTTATTTCAATCAGGTAATTTAAGAAGACTTTGCATTCTCCTCTCTGCAGCTGCCGGAGCTTTACAGACAGGATTCCTGCTCAGTCGATAATAAAAGCCATCCTGGGACCCTGTACTATGAAGGCAATTTTATGATACCCATTATGTGGCAATGTAACTTCATTAAAAGCTGTTTATTCCCTCTAAGCATTTTAAGCACTTTCCCTCACCCATCAAGAAGAGCCTCTCCATGCACTGGAAAGGTTCTTTGTGCCCAGAGCTGCTTTTGGGTATTTGTGGCTGGGGATGAGGGTCGTGCCAGCAGTGGGATGCTCAGCAAAAGGGCTTCTCCTCCCGGCCAGCAGCGAGATGGGAGCTGCTGAGAGGCAGCCGTGTATTATTTTTATTATACTCTCAAGATGAGCTATGTTTACTGGAGCTCTGTTTAGGTGACATTTATTATGCCAGCTTCTTTTATAAATTAATATAGACAAGTGGCCCGCAAATTTGCCTCTGTTGCAACGAGGGACTGGCTCCTCTGCACCCCCATTTGCTCTTCCATTCAGGGCATCTCAGCCCTGAGAGCTTAATTTGCCAACCCAGAGTTATAACTCAGCATCCAGAGATGGAGCTGCCATCGCAGCAAAGCGAGAGCCAGAGCCCATCCTGCAGCCAAGCACATCCCTGCAGCACCTGAGAGGTGCCTTCCTCCAAAGGAGGGACAACATTAAATCCTTAAAAACAACCAAGCAACCCCTAAATTGCAAATTTAATGCTCCCTATTCCTGCTGCCAACATAAACCAAAAAAACCCCAGCCCAAAACAACAGCTCAGTCCCATCCTGGTGCTCAGCAAAGTGTTAATTTAACGAGTTCATTCTTCATAAGCGTGGCCATTGGGCCAAGGGTGGGTTGGGGACATTTCTCTCAAATGCTGCTAAAACAAATCCCAGATGGGGCTGAAGAGTGCAGGGAGGATGTTTGTCTCCAGATGGGATTTAGTGGCCTCTTCATCTCTGCAGGCTGACAGAGCAGGTAGGTTATTTGAGCCAGCAGTAAATGGCTATTTGTGCTCTGCTGATATTCGAGAGTCAGTGAAACCACCCAGCAGCCCCCTCCCCGTCTAACAATGCATCCTCAATTAGCCAGCAGACTGGGATACATTATCCACAAAGCAGGGCATGTTTGCAAGTTCTCCTTAAATTAACATGATTTAAAGAAAAGAAAAGAAAAGGTGGAGAACGAGAGCAAGCTACACAATGGCTCACAGAAAAGGTGTGAATCCCCAGTTTTTAGCTCCTGTTAAATTTTCTCTGCCAGCCACCGAGGTTTTTCCCGCTGCACAGAGGCTGTGATGTCCTTAGGGAACAGACCTAAAGGCCCATCTACAGCTGGACTGCCACACATCGCTCGCGCATCCTCCCCAAAAAACACTTCTGGGAACACGCTGGAAGGCGCAGCTACATCTTCAGCAACTAATAATCAGGACAACCATTGGCATGAATACCCACGTTTCAAAGAAAAGAAAATTCCCTCCTTATTACCTTCAAAAAACCTGTATCTCTCACCAAATAAATGGGCAGAGCCCTACGTGGCTTGCAGGAATAGCACGGAGCACAGCACGCTCCTGCGCTCATCGCCGAGCGCTGAACTCAACAGCACCAGCTCGATATTCTCCCATAAACACAGGCACAAACACACACAAAATACCATTAATGGCTCGGTATTTCTTTAAACAGAGTCGCCAAGGAAAAATAGAATTACTAGAATACATTTTAATTGATTTACAACAGCACTTAGTAACAGTGATAAAAGAAAAACTTGTTTTATTGGACCTCCTGCTAATTAGCTCCACTGACTCGGGGTTAGAAAAGCATATCCCTCGCAACCCAGCACAACCCTGACCGGCACCCGACACGGAACAGCTTTTAGGCTGAGAAAAGCCTTTATAATGATCAGAGAAAAAACATTGCCAAATGGTTATTGCCGAGAGACAGCGGAGGGAAGGAGGATGGAGCTCGGAGGATGGAGCCACCGAGTGGGATAAACCATCCCCTCCGGAGGATTCAAGCATCCCCTTTCTATCCATAAACACGCCTTTATTGCAACTTTGATATATCCTTCCCTTAACGACTTTTAAGGGCAACGGAGAAAGTCGAAAGATGCTCACACGCAACCAGCAAATGTTTAATATTCAATAAATGTGTCAATTTTACATACGGAGGCAAATGGGGCTTTATTGAAGAATTGGTAAACTTCCTCGGAGGAAAGTAAGTGCGTTTTAGCCTTCAAGGGGTCCCCGATGAATAGAAATGGAATGTGATTTGTGATAAAACTCAGCTGCTCTATAAAAGACGTTAAATAAATGTTGCTGTTTCACTAGGGATATACAGAATTGATTGCATTATAGACTGATTCGAAGATGCACGCTCCCCCCGAGCTATCTGCTCGCTCCTGCGTGCCGCGCAGCCCCTTCCCATTGCCTCTACGTTGGCCTCAGTACCTGCGTGGAATTTTCTGGAAATGCTTTAAAACCACCCTTCTGCCACAACCTTGGGGCAGCACTGGACTCTGGGGCAAGGCGACCGCCACCTTGATTCCTCCCAAACCACAATATCCCTCTATTATTTGCATCAATTACCACTGAATGCAAAAATAACACAGGATGAGCAATTAAAAATATTTTCACTGCCAAGCCCATATCCACCCTGAGCATCCTCCACCAGCACTGGGGGACCCGACCAGTCAGCGTGGGGAGCGCCACCCGGGAAGGGCAAGGCAAACAAACCCATCTCCACCAGACAAATGAGAGGCCAACGGTACCACCGCGGCGAGCACAAACTGTGATATAATTGCGCTGCTGCTACATCATCTTTAATCAATAACATCCAGGGCTGCCACCGCGCGCAGCCCAAACCTCAGCCTCCGCCAAGAAACAGCGTGGTGTTAAAAAGCCCAATAGCTTTTTTTTTTTTTTCTCCTTCACTAATAGGTGGCTCGTTCCCTCAACCCTGCTGATTTTCTAAATAAACCTAAATTCCAATAATTGTTTAATGTTTATTTTTATTTAGCTCTGGTTCACCTACCCTGGCTCTCCATGTCAGAAATTGATATTTTGCTTCGGTGGCTGGGAAAAAAAATGAAATAAAATTAGGAAGCTGTTGGTTACATCTCGTCATAGTCAGACCATGCTGTAACTGCAGCTCAGGGTGGCCTCCAGCACACCAGAGGAACAACTCCACTCCTCTGAAATTCAGATTTGCTCCACTTTTGCAGGTACCAACTTCCCCAGGAGCCTCAGTAAGGGCTCCCAGCACACAACCACCAGCATCACGGGCATCCCCACAAGCATGGGGTTTTTTCCCCTACCCAGTGAAACCCTGGATTTAAGCCCCAAAGAGATGCTCTTACTTTCTGGGTGGATTCATCCTTTATAAAACCCACCAGCACTGCACGTCAGTGCTGCTGCCTTCCCGTCTGCCCCCGAGAAGGCTGAAGGTGGTTCTGGAAAAGTACAGGAAAGCTACAACCAATTCCTTTAGGAGATCCATCACGTCAGATTAGCAACTTAGTTTCTTATTAGCTATTTTCCATCCTATCATATTAATATTTGTTTTCACTAATACAATGCAGGAGTCTTATCATATTAGCAACTTTCACATCACATTAGTGAAAACAAATACTAATACAATACAATACTAATATGACATGACCTGATGGGAAATTGCTAATACAATAAGACTCTCCTACCATATTAGTACGGAAACATCGTGTGTCCCAGTTACAGCTCTCTTTGAACTGGGTAAATACTCCACATTTCCAAAACCACCCATGTGCATTATGTCCAAAGGTGCATGCATAGGACGGGGGGGATGCACAGGGTCAGGCAGCAAGGACCCTGCTCTGCCCCCATGGTGCAGATGACCTGCAGTGGATGCATCAAATTGCAATGAAAAATCCTTATTCAGAAGTAAATGAGTGAAATTTGGATCCCCCCCACCATGGAACCAGCTCCCCTGACCGTGGCAGCGGATGGAGCCCCAAGCCAGCTGCTGTGACCCAGGGACACCCCACAGCTCTGGGAAAAATCACAGCCTCAAAACTTGTACAAGCAATAATAATTTGAAAGAGAAACCAAATTAAACCAAGGAGCCTGTGATATAGCTTCAGTGCTAGCAGCTGCCTCTCACCAAGACCCCAACACTCCGTGAGCCCCCAGCACAAACCCATGGCAGTGCTAGGACCACCCTGAGGAGCAGGAGACTCCGCAGCCAGTTTGCAGCAGCAGCCAGTGTGGGGATCACATCCGAGATGCCAAGGGAGAACGTCCCCAGGCAGAAATGCCATGAGGAGGAGGAAATCCACAGGAGGAAGGCTGGACCCACAAGAGGTCCCAGTCAGTGTCATGGTCCCCAAGACAGGGATGCTCCCCTGGACCTCAGGGAGCTCAAGCTCAGCACTAGCCCAGGGATGACATATGATGCACGCATTAGAAAAAACAAACATCTTAAAACCTTGGCTCCACCAGGCTGCCTCCTGTGGCTGGGAGGATCACCCACCCACTTCAGCTTTAGTTCCCCCTCACCTCTGGCACCTGGAGCCATTTTCCTACCCTTCTGCTTCAGTTCTCCCTCAGGCCCCACCTCACACCTCCCGACCCCCAGCCATGAGCTTCGGGCTCAAAAGCAAAGCAGGGCTTTTTGCCTCAGCTCCTCCCAAAGCCATCTCCAGAGCCACTCCCCGGCTCGGCATCGCCACGCACCCAGGAACGCTCCACGCTGCCCCGGCCAAGCGTGCCACCAAGTGCCGCAGCAAACGGCGAGAGGCAGGCAGCGTGTCTCCTTCCAGCAACGCCCAGCTTCGGCACGCTCAGCAATTTTCTATTCTCTCAGCAATTTTCTGTTCGACTGAATTAGTAGTTTGTATTGAATTAGTATTCATTTTCCCTAATATAATATATAAGCATAATCATGTTAGTGACTTTGATATCGCATTAGGCTCTACCGCCGGCATGCATCCCAGAGCGCCGCCGCCGCCGAGGAGCTGCCAGCGGGAATACTCCGAATGTGGGGCTGGATCCTGCTCTCACTGCCTTCTGCAGAGCCAAGGTCCCCCCCACCACAGGATTTCTCTGCTCATGGTGGCGAGATGGGAACCAAAATAAAGGGTGCTGCATCTTGAATGAGTAATTCATCGAAAATAAAAGATTCCCAAAGTCGAAAGCTGCAGCCACCAAACGGCACCCACTGGGTGCTCCTCTCCTCACAAAGGCACCACAATTTGGGAATTAGAAGCTGAGCAGACAGTGGGATGCAGATGTGTAGACTGAGGTTACAGCAGGGATGGGGGGATGCTCGCTCCGCTTCAGCTGAGAGCTGGCATTCTCCTGCAGGAAAACCCCAGCCAGCACTGAGCCTGCCTCAGTTTCCCCATCAGGGTGACAAAGGGCTCTGCAGGGCCCCTACAGACCCCAGCATGGGCACATGGCCCCAGTCCTTAATTAGCTGAAGAAGTTGCAATGAGCACAAGGAGCAAGAGGGAAACAGGGAGGGGGCCAGGGAAGGTCCCACGGGCGCAGAGGGACTGGGGAGGGAGGGAAGGGGTCTGGGGACAGCACAGAGCTGCTGCTGGAGCGGCTCCAGAGCCAGTCCCACTTGGCTCAGTGCATCTGGCAGCAGGACAGGAATGGCCTTTATGTCAGGATGAGCAGCTTCCGAGCCGCATCGCCAGCG
This sequence comes from Podargus strigoides, assembly GCA_028020825.1. Taxonomy (NCBI): domain Eukaryota; kingdom Metazoa; phylum Chordata; class Aves; order Caprimulgiformes; family Podargidae; genus Podargus; species Podargus strigoides. The sequence goes on along the minus strand of CM051637.1, from coordinate 14,113,879 downwards.
CACATCTCGCTGCTGCTGGAGAGCGACCGCGTAGCAGTCAGCGATCTGCCGCATCCCTAATTAGCTCAGTTATAGACTCAAATAAATTGGCTTTGCATTAACACGAAACCGTGTTTCTTTTAATTCGCTGCCCACGAGACCCTGAGAGCATCATTCCATCGCCCACCGCGGGTGTGAGCAGCACTGGGAAGGACCCAAAGAGCACTGGGGGTGGAGCAGAGCGGTCCACTGAGCATCGGTCAAGATCAGAGCAGCCACATTGTAAGACCAGCACATTTTATATGTATTTTTATATATATATAATAAATATAAATCCCCTGCCTGCTGATGCCCCTGCAGACATCCCAGGATCTCCAGCAGCTCTCGGCACCAAGCACCCAACCCAGAGGTGACCCCAAGAAGAGCTCCCGGCCACACACAGATGCGTACACACGCATGCAAACACACACACAGACACATATTTTCCAATCCTAAGAAAATCCTGAGTCTTCACTGTCACTGCTGTATATCACTTTGAGATATATACCATATTAGCAAAAAGAACTGAATTATATTGCATTCATGATGCAATTAAACACTTCACTAGGAATCAATGTAAAACTGATGAGGCCTGAAAGTAGTGCATATGGCTTAGAACATTATAAAACATTACCTTCACTCAAATCCTTTTCAGTAGCAATTTAAATCTTCTTACAGTTACTGCTGCCAATGGTAAACCATCTACTGATTCATAACAGTGCATGGGAACGAATGAATTTTTTTTAAAAATTTATTCAACTACTAAATTACCCATGAAACCTGAATAGCTGACAGGAGTAATCTGAATTATTATTAGCTCTGCAAGTATTCTGCATTAGCCAATTTAAAACCACGGCTCACAGGCAGAAACCAGTTAGTACAGGCAGGGTGTTAAATGACTGCCATAGTTCTTCATTTTACTGCTGCTTACGTTTAAAGGTCAAGAGATAAAAATTACATATGACTGCAAACACAGAAAGGGTGTTTATCTTTTTTTTTTTCCCCCCTATGAATCAGGTCAACCAGAAACTTTAAAAACATTTGGAGATATGATTGTATAAACCACAACACCTCTGAACTACCCCAGGATTTAGGAGGGGGTTGTGGAGGATGCACAGAGGATCATTCCTCATCATCATTATCATCCTCCTCATCCCCATAGTTTTCCATGCCAGCCAGGTAGGAGAAGACACAGATGGGCATGGCATCATTACCCAACACCCATTCAAGCTACAGTTGTGGGCACAATGTGTCCGGCCACCCCATAGTCATGGAGGGTCCCATCAGGGAGGACTGGGGTGGCTGGAGGAGATCTCTGCTCCCTCTCCATCACCTCTGCCACAGAGGCAGCATCAGGACCTGCTCAGCAATTCCTCCCCAGCTGAAATCTCTGCTGGGCTCCTAATCTTGGGCTGGTAAGACAGCAAAACCACCCGGAGATCTGGGCACTGGCTGCTCCAGGCAGTGTCAGCCTGTGGGGCTGGGGAGACCCTGGTGCCCCCTGCAACAAGGGGAGAGGGTAGCACCCAGGGCCAGCACCCATCACATCATGAATCCTCTGGTTTATAAAGCCCCATCAAGGTGAGAGCAGCCCCCTCGGATGCCAGATGCGCCCTCATTTACCTCTCACAAGGTAATTAAAGCCTGCATAAGGCAGGGGGAGGGACAGGCTCAGCCCCCAGCATGGGCACCTCTGGGGTCCCCAGCTCCCTGCCTGCCCATCTGGGGGGCAAGGGAGGTGTCCATCCTCCCCCAGACAAATGCAGATCCAGCACCGCAGCGATGGGCAAAGCCATGCCAAGAGCCAGCCCAGCTCCCACGCATCCCACGAGGGTCCCACCAGTGGCTCTCCCATTTGCCAGGGATGAATTCGGCAGGACAGGGCGGGTTTCCAGGCAGAAGCCCCTGGTGCCGGCGTGGAGCGGAGGTGGTGTCTCTTTAACTGACCATAACACTGCATCATCCTTTCTCTTCCTATTTTCAGTTTTATTAGCAAAGCAGCACAATGTTTATACTAGTGGGTATTACATTTGCCAGAACAATTACGGTATGACAAATGGCACATCAATGTAATCCATCAACTCGCCCGAGACAGGAATCCTTTATCCCGGGCTGCCATTAATTCCCAGCCGAGTCTCTGGGGTCCCATGCGTCAGTAACCATGACAACTCGGGGGACGCCAGGCGGTGATGGCATCTCGCTGGGAGAGACGGGCACCCCGGTGGGGCACTGGGATTTCACCTTTGGCACCAGCACATCAGCCTTGGGATTGAACGTGAGGGGCGGTCACGTGGTGACACCCCTCCATGCAGCATCTGGACCATGCAGGAGCCCAAAGTCAGTGTGGGGACACCAGGAGAAGCCATAGAGAGTGGTGGCACAGCTTAGGCTACGGCAGACAGCTCCCATGTGGGTATTTCAGTGCTTGTGCTCGCATCCCCTCTCTCCACAGAGGAAAATCATTTAAGGTGTTTTTCTCTGGCAGCCTACCAGCCCATTTTCATAAGAGTTTTTGGAATATCTCTCAAAATATTTACATCTCCAGTAACTGGGTTAAAATTAACCAAAGGCATCCAACATTACTGAGGGGGACGGACACTGAGGACAAACCTCAGCCCTGCAGGACACCAGGCACAGGGGGACAGCACTCCCTGCTCCATGGCACGTGGCGTGGGCTGGTGGGGTTGAAGGCTACGGAGCTCACCAGTTGGATGCACAACAGGTCAGTGGTGCTCTGACAGCTGGGGAGCCAGCAGCACATCCCGCTCCGCACAAACACCAGTCAGGAGGGATGGTTGGAGGGCTCCTGCCCAACCCGCTGCCTGGGGCTACATCCCAGTCAGATCTGAAGCCTTCCAAGGATGGAGGTCCTGGCATCTCTCTGGTCCAAGGCTGGTGCAGGATGTGGATGAGCTTCCTCCTTCCATCCGCATTCTCCAGGATGATGACCCTTGCCCAGCACAGAGACCTGGGACAACTCTTCAGGGCAAGGACTCGTATGTTTAGAGAAATGCACACTTGGCACAAGCTGATGGATTTAGGGTCTGAACAGCCAACACAGACCTCTCCTCTGCTTCCCCCTGACCATCTCTGGGAGCAGTCTGCAACATCCATGAGTTTCCACAGCCTGTGGTGGGGTTGAAGCTGTGCAGCATCTACAGCACAAGCCAGGATCCCTGAGCATGCATGCAACCACACATCTCCAGTCCCACCAGAACAAAACCCCAGGTGCACCAAAGTTGGTTACGAGATGACATACGGCTGCACCAACCCACAGCCAAAACACCTTGGCAGACACAGCCACCACCAGGCTCCCTACGCCCCAAGCTGGGAGATGCCCCCAGAATCTCCTTTCCACCTATGAACACAGTTTGGCCATTCTTTCCCCCAAATTAGACAGGAATTCCCTGGGGCCAGCGCATCCCCCAGATAACAAAATGAGCCAACTGCTGCTACCCAGAAGCCAAAACTGAGAGGAAAATCAAACCCTCTATGGCCATGCTCTCCAGAGCGCCAAGGGGTTTCTCCTCCTCTGCCAAATCACTTTGGCCACGACCCAAAGATGTACACAGACAGCCTCAACCACCTCCCCTGTTTTATTAAGCCATTACCAGAATCATCTTATCCTCATTTATAACGCTCGATACGTGGTCTGAAGACTTCTCTAATCCAGTAATGAGACGCAACACTTAAATGGATGAAACTGGGAGGATATTTTATGCAACTACACTGCATTTTCAAAGTGTCTGCCCCAATTTTTAACCCCCTGAGCTCAGCTCTTGCCTGCATCCTGCACCCAGAAAGTGCTCAGCTGCCACAATAAAACCATTTTCTCTCCAGTCACTCCCACATACGGGGCCTGGAAACAGCTTTATCCCCCTGAATCCTGTAAATCATCTCATAGCCATCCTTGCAATTTATAGGGAGGACATTAAACATTATAGCCACTGACGGCATCAAATTACACTTGAAAAATTGAGTTCTGCTGGAAAATGAATTTAAAAACTAAATTAAATTAAAACCTAACTAAATTAAAATTAGGTTTCTAAACTAAAATGACTTTTTAATATTTTCAGGAGGAGAAAAAAAAAAAACCAACCACCAACCACAACCCTTCTGTCAACTAATAAAATTTGCCAGTGTCTTTTATAGCTGACAAGTCCTGTCTGAGAGCAATTCTGGTTCTGCTGCATAATAAATAACTGGAATAGAAAAGGCAGTGGAGGATGGGACAATCAGCTGTGCCACCGCGACTCCTTCAAAGAGGGGTTGGTAAACGACAGAAAGACCACCCCAAAGCAATTAAAAAATAATCATAATTAACACAATCTTCAACAAACAGCCAGATGAGGCAAATCCAGCCATGACTGCTCTGCTGGAACGATGCCGACGCAGTCCTGGCGTGCTGGTGGGACATTTGGGGATTGTCACAGCCTGTTGGTCATGCATCATCCCATGAGGATGCTCAGCCAGGGGTGTTGGAGGGAGGTTTGCTGATGCAGGACCCAAGGGACTGGGGAAAAGATACGTCTAAACGCCCTCGTTCCAACGTTCGTTGGAACGAGGGCGTTTAGACGTATCTTTTCCCAAGGTCCATTCCCTACCAGGGACTTATCACACCCTACAAATTTCAGTCGGTCTCATACCAACAAGGATCATGGACCACAGCATCCCATCCCTGAGCTGAAACATCAGCACTGAAGCACCGTAAGATCCCACCTACTCAGTTTATCTCATAGCTTGAGGCTCCAAACCATCAGCTGAAGCTTCCTAAAGTCTCTCCCTGGTCATTAATGGCAGTAATTAATTCATCCCGCTTTTTAAATAGCGTTCGATGTATGAGCCTGCCTGCTCGCATCTTGATCTCATGTTGTCAGGGCTTTGATAGAAGAGATACATAAACAGCCTGGGTGACCATACGTCTATTGATTATTAGTGCAGGCAGATTTAACACGAACACCCTAATAGGACATATCCAAATGAGCTTTAGGCGAGGAGAAAGATCAAGCATGCAGCAAGTGGGTCTAACACAGCCTTGTCTGATAATTCCCAGTATCCAGGAGGAGTTTTGCAGGTATTTGGCACTGCAAAGGCATCCAGAGGAGTAACACCAAGAAGATGCTGTTGGATCCCAAACCAGCACAGTCCTCATGGCATCGTGTATGGGCGCTTGAGCCAGGGAACAGAGGCTCAACCAGCAACAGCAGCACTGCAAACCCTTTTTTAAATGCTCTTTTTATCTCTCAATATTATTTATTGCTCCATTAAATTGGCAGTTCCCCCAGTGGGGACTTTCTTCCCTCCACCCCCCCGCCCCGACTCGCTGCTGCTTCACAAGATGCCAGACTTGGGGGCTAGCCTGCTAGACGCCAACCCAACCGTCCTCTTTCAACAACATTAATTATCTCGAGCTTTCCATAACAACATCAACAAAATAATCTTGACCCCACTGGCTGCCAATAGTGGAGAAGCTTGCAGAGGAAAAGGCTTTTATCTCCGCATCTCCGACAAGAGCCTCGTGTTTGATCAGTCGAGGGGGTGTTTTTTCTTCCCTCTTTGTACATTTTGAACTTTATAGACTGATTAATTCCTCCTAGCATGGTAAAACTGCTGCTGAGTGTTGACTTGATTTTTCTTTCTATTAAAAAATAAATATCTTCATAAGAAATTAAAATAGCTTAACACATCTTTGCTCCATGACCAAGTTGGAAAGGACCTCAGTCTGGAAGCGTGGGATGGAGGAGGGGAAAGAGGCGAGTTGAAAAGATGTCTTTATTTTAAATTAAAGTTCAGGATTAAAGGCATCAGGCTTTCAAGAGTTATTGTGAAAGCTTTTTTAAAAGTCCCAAGTGGACAGTCCATAATCTTCTTTTAAATGGCTAAATTTAGAACCAGAAACCCTCCAAACTCCAGACCTCCACGTCTGGCACAGGGCATCTGCAAGGGCCCAGAAGTTGTTTGTTTGTGTTTTTTAACATGACTGTTTTCAAAAATACCAAATAAGATTCAAACAATTTTTGTAAGCCCTGGGTCCAGAACACCCAGTTTCCCTGGTACCAACGGGATAACAAATAAGTGCCCATCCCCGCTGCCCATCAGCACGACGGATAAAAGTCAGGAGGGAAAGGTTGGAGCCACTGAGTTCAAAAGTTAATTTCTCCAGCTAGGCAGGGACAGGAGAGGCAGACGCCATCCCCAATATCGACAGACCAGATCAAAGAGCCCATTTATTGTAATTTATTCCCTACTTTTATCATTTCGTCAAATTATCTTAACCCTTACCTCTTATCACAGATCAATGGGCTGGCTGACAGAAACCCCGAGCTGGCCACAAAAAATACAGTTTACATTTCACTCTCTACCTTGCAGTTTAAGCTCCTTAATCGTGCCTAACAAACAAAGGATTTGACTAAGTTTGCAGCTATTTCGGATGATAAATGCTTCCAGATTTATGGTAGTTATCCATGCAAGGACTACATCACATGTAAATCAATACAATTTGCTAAAAATACAAATACCATGTTTTGGCTTTAACAATATTAGCAAAGTGGGATTCTTTGTGGCTGTATGTAAAATAACTGCACCTGCTCGAGCACCCAAGCTGAGATCAGAGGAGTGCTCCATGCTAGTCCACCCTAAAAATAAGGAACAGCAGCACTGCCTGCTCTGCCAAAATAGCTCCTGAAGCTCCAAGGGTTTGGGGGACTTCACTCTCCATCCACATGGATGTTTGATTCCAGAAATAACAAATAATTTGCAAATCAATGCAAAATGATTTGCAAATAAATGCAAAATGATCTGCAAATAAATGCAAACCCATTTGCAAGGGGATACAAGCCTCCCGTAGAGACCTCCCTGCTCCTGCCTGCCCATCTCCCACTGCAAACCAGAGCTGGGTGCAGTGGCTTCTCCACCTGGAGATGTCCACCCAGGCCCACCCATCAGTGTGTTCTCTCTGTTTAGCTGATTACAGGGGAAGGTAGCAGAGACTCAAGGTTTATTTTTGTTGAGGCTTTTAGTTTTCCCACTCCACTGTGCATCCCTGTCCCATGGCCAGCAGTGATGCGGGACATGCCACCCACACCCAGGCAGGACAGGCACAGGGGGAAGGATCCTTCCCCATGGGATTGAGGGCTGTGTTGAAGAGAGACATCTCTCCCTGTAACTACATAACTCAGAATAAAAAGCCGAAGCTCGAACACAGTGCAATTAATGCGGGAAGCATCGATTTCTGCACGGCACCAAGCTGGCTCATTAATTCCAGGTGCTCCTACAAGCCAATTCCAGCACCAGCCTCTCTGCAACAGGAGACAAACGGGGGAATATCGAAGGCTGAAATTCCTTCATGCACTGACCTTTTATCACCACAGAGCTTCAAAAAAAACACCCACCCTCAGCTGCTTCCCTCCCCAAAACCCACATTCCAGCTACAGCCATGTGAGCCACTGTCCTGGGAAATGCCAATGCAGGGCTGTGATGTCAAGGGCTGCGCTGCCTGCAGCCTCCCACCTGCCTCTGCAGGGGATGAAGGCAATGTTTGGATGCAAAGGATGCCTTTTGGGATGTGAGGGACAAGCCACCTCCATGTGTCAGCTCAGTCCCTGCATCCTCACAAACCCCCCTTAACCCATTGGCCACCCAGCATGGATGCAGGCAGTGGGTTGGGAATCCCTGAGCTACTGGGGAAACCTCTGAAAGTCACTTCACCACACACAAACCATCAGAGAGCAATGCTGCTGCCCCAGCACCACCCAGCTAGGAGAGCATCTCCCCACGCCAGGACCCCGCTGGCTCCAACAGCCCCTGGTCAGGGGGACGGACCTAGATGCAGGAACATGTGTCAAGCAGCCAAAAAATAACCCCAAGATGGATAAAGCTGCCCCTTTACCCCAGCACCAAGATCCATGGGGCTGGAGGAGCTGAGGAGGCTGTCAGCCATCTGGTAGTTGCAGATATAGGGATGGGAGATGTGGGGCAGGCTGGCTGGTCCCCTCTCTCCCCAGGATCCAAACCACCCCCCTCTGCACCCACACCGAGGTCGGATGCAGCAGACAGCAGGGAACGTGGCAGCATCCTCCCCGCCATAACGAATGCCAAATCTGGTTTGCACTTGATAGAGCCTGACAAGAGCAACAATCACAGATTAGGAAGAAAACTTCTTGCTTTTCAACAAAGGTTAATAAATAGTGACAGCATTAAGTCTCTTCTGATTAACTATGCTGAAAGATATTATTGCCGTTTGTAACATGGAATCATTATTGGATTAAGCACAGTGTATAAAAATGAAATGTGAGTTTTAATCTCAAATGCGGGCTCTGAATGCTCCGACGCAGAACGGGTAACTTGCAAAAGCTTCCTTGTATTAAATCCCATAACTCCATCAGTGGAGAGATACCATCAAAACCACGCTGCCTTTCTGGTTTGGGGGGATTTTTTTTTCTTTCCTTGACTATAACAAACCACCACGACTTGACTCGAGAAGCATCTAAAAATAAGCCACATGTTCTGGCTAAAATTAAGCCCCAAATCCCTTGTCGTTTCCCAACACAGCATCTCCTGGGGAGGAACATGCTGCACTCCAGCCCCCAGCACACAGGGCAGGGACGAGAGCACGGGGCAGGAATTACTGTGCTAATTAAGGAGGCACTAAATTAAGTGCTCCTGCCCATGTGTGACCACCTCTGTGCTTCTTCACCCCATGGCTCTGGGCAGAGACATCTTGGGGGGACCATATCCCAGGGCAGAGCAGGGCAGGGGGACAAACCCAGTGGTGGGGCCATTGGCACTGGGCATCACAGCAAGGCATGGGCTGGGGGGCAGTTGGAAACAATCTACAGTGATCATCTAGTCCAAGATGTTCAAAGGGAAAAGATTTTCTAAGAAAACAGCTAAAAGCAAAAGGGAGAAGACCGAAGGCAGTGCCCAGGCTGATGCCACTCGTGTCTGTACAGCAGAGAGGGAAGAGAAAACCTTCCCGTAAACCTCTGGATTTGCTGTAACCGAACGATTTCCACACGTCATGTAAATTCTCTTCAGCTGCTCATAGGGCATTTGTGCACAGACCCAGCATTCAAAACAGGAAAAAACAAGGTGCTGCTGTGTTTAATTGGGCCAGAGCCAGGCAAAGCACAGCCTCAAATGCCACTTTTCAGAAAACCAAGCTGCATTTTCTCCAGAAAAGGCATTTCTGAAGATGTTCTCACTTGAAATCTTGGGAAAACCAAATCTGACCATCTCTTAAAAGAGCAGATTCGTGCTGTTTTATCTCAGGAGGATTCTCTCCTGTTTATCACCCATACTGTTGGTACTACACCTTTTATTTCACTCCACAGCATCGGGGCTAGCTTACAACATGACATAATAGCTTAACTATTTTTTTTCTTATTTTTATTTTTAAAATCAATAAGAGCAACTACTAGTTAGCACCGATTGAAACCCCTTATCTTCTTTTCCAGATGAAAGGGGGGGTCTGTTTGTTGTAATGAAACCAGTTTGCACCTAGATCAAAGTCTCCGCTGTTTGCATCGTCGGAAAAGTGTTTGACACTCGTGTCAACATGTCAAACTATTTCATTACCACGCAAAGCGGAGACACTTTGACTAGAGGAGATAAGATGTTTCCATCAATCAGCATCCAGAAACAGCCTCCCCACTATGATTACAAAAAATGAAATAATAAGGTGGTTTCAGCCACAGCATTCGAACTGCGGGTGCGTAATGAAACGATGTGGTAATAAATAACGGCACAAGAGCAAAGCCCAACAGCAGTCCATGAGTATCCCACGATGCTCCTTCTGGGGGTCATCAGCCAAGGGGAAGTCCCACTCAATAAATGGGAAAACAGGGAAAATAAAGAACTGCTGCCCAAGGAGTGGGGGATGCTGCTGTCTGCTCATCCTGCCGTCAGCCCCGGCGCCCCAGCAAGGGTTTAGGGGATATCCCTGGCTTTGCAGGTGGGAAAACACGAGTCAAGCCTAAGAAATGCCAGAAAGCCTAAAAAAAGACCTCTCTGCCCACAGAAAATAAAGCACATAGGTGGGAATGCCCACACCTTTGCTACCTCACAGCCCAGGCACAGCAGAGACAGGGTGCACAAGGGATGGGGATGAACCAGAGAAATGTTACAACACCCTCAAATAAATCACCAGCCCGATGAACTGCTGCCCAAGCTGACTTCTTCTGCAGGGCACCACCAAAACCACTCCAACCAGGCAGCCTCGCAGAGCAGGCAGGGCTCAGGGACTTCCACAAAGACAAGGAGCCACCTATGAAACCAGGGTCATGTCAGTAAAGCCCCAGGAGGGAACTGGAACCCCTTGGATACAGCAAAGGAGATGGCAGCAAGTTGGATCGTGTCTTAAGGGACTCATTACACAAGCAGAGTACTTTTGCATTGGAATGAATAGAAATTAGTTGCAAAATTTAGTTAGAAAGCAAGATCTGAGGTGCCATCAGCTTCATCTCCTCTGAGAAGACCACATTGGGGATCAAAACTGCTTTGGTGAAATACCCCTAAAATCTGTCTCTCCCTATTTCTGCCCATTCCTCCAAAATCCATCTCTTGCAGAAACACGTGGTTGGGGGACATGAGACCAGGGGACATTTGTGCTTGATGCCAGGAGGCAGCATGATTTCCCTGCTCAGCATCATCCCACCAGCACCACCAACCTACACCAAAGCCACTAATCACACTGTACATGGGCTATGGGATCTCCTCGGGCACAACAAATACGTTTGTTCAAGGGAAAATAGAGTTGGAAGCAGCAGCCAGTCGTGGTGGAGATTAGAGAAAAGCCTGCTTAGACCTGGCCATGCTGGAGGAGCCATGAGGGAACACTTCATCCCTATGTAAATACTGCCACCGTAATGCCAGCAGAGCCACCGGCTCCAGGACTGGCTAAAAGTTATCAGCTGAGCAAATTCTGCTTGCTTAATATTATGTTGCCTTCAGACACATTCACCTCTCTGATTTTCCCCCAGAATGCTCTCTCTGGAGGAAGGAGACTTACTCTTCAGGCTCACCCTCCCATAGGATCAGCGTGGATTTATAGAAGCAGGAGAAGAGCGGCTGCGACCCGCACTGAGGATGCTTCCTGGGTTAATTCAGGTCGGAGGCGAGCTCCCAGCCGTCTGAGGCACAGATGCAGATCCTCACCACTAACCTCTTTGCAAAACTCCCCTTGCAAAATTGGTTTTTAGCAAAGCCACTTATCACCTTAACCATCTATCGATTCGCTGACTCCTGGCCAGAGCTCCCAGGACCCAGTACAGCACGGGCAGGAAAAGCAGAAGAACAGGACTGCAAATGAGGGCACTAAAGCGTGCGGCCGAGATCACCTCGAGCGCAAACGAAGGTGGTGCTCAGAGGCTCACCGGGGACTTGAGTGCCCTCATCTTAGGGCAAAATGGTGCCAGCCAGAAAACTTCTGCCATTTTTTTTTTGCCACATTTATCAGAGGAATGATGCAGGTGAGGCAGCTCCATCCCACCAGGGACAAATCCTGCCCTCCAATGTGGTTGCATCACCCAGCTGGGACCCGCGCCCGACTCCAGCATGATGCCAGGACCCCCAGCTCCCACCTGACAAAAAGAGAAGAAAAAAAATACACCACCACCCCCCACCAAGCATCCCCCTCTCCAAGGAAGCCCCATGACAGACACGTTACCTAAATCCCAGGACTGCCTAGGAACAGCCGGCGCCAGGACACGAGCTGCGAGCAGGAGCTCACCGGTTGCGAGCAGGAGCTTGCGGCCCCGCGCGCTTCCCAGCAGTATCGATCTCCCAGCAGTAACAGCCAGTATAATTTTGCTTAGCTTCAAATACCTGGTGATCATGAATTCTTTGGCCACAAGGTTATAAAGCATTCTCTAAAACATGAGAAAAATATTAAGCCTGCTTATAGTTAATATACTGTACACTGTCTATCAAGCTGGCTGTTTGCTGTTGAGAGCCTACTATTAGACACTTATTTAAAAGGCCTTTCAAGGCTTCCCAAGAAAGTGCAGTTATGCCTTTTTTTTTTTTCCCTGGCAAGAACTACTATAGATAAACATCAATTCGCTCCTGCGGATCACAGTCGCAGTAAATAAATTTTTCAGGAAGCTAAGTTCCATACAAAGCCTCCTCAAAGCTCCCATTTCACACAACATCAATGTTTGGCCTCCGAGAAATAAAAAGCTCAACGGTTGCTTTATCCAGAGCTAAATTATCAATTGTAGCTGCTTAAGAAAAAAAGTAAAAATAGAGTATTTCAATGAGAAATCAGTGTGGGAGGTAAACACAGTGGCTGGATGGCGATGTTGGTTAGAGACAAAATGGGGAAAGACAGGGATTTCGCTGGGGATTGATCCGGACCCTCTGCGACGGCGTCCGCAGCCCCGAAGGCACCGCTGCGGCTCCGCACCGGCGATGGGAAGGAGGCAGCACCAGCCCCGGGCAAGCGTGGCAGCCAGCACGCGCGCTGGGTTCTTTTAGAGCTTTTTCAAGTAGCAGACTGGGATTATCCATTATCAAGTATTTGTCACCAAAAAAAACCCAACCCCATGCCCGTTATAAGTGTCCAAGGCGGACGGCACGCGAGCGGCTGGCAGAGGGGGCGGGGGGAGAGCTGCCCAGCGCCCCGCGGAGCCCAGGGCAGCCACAGCCGATATTGCTGACTCAGATCGTGGGAAGGAGTTACGACCCATTGGGGTCCAAAAGTGCTTTTCTAAGCAGCTCGCTGTGATTCAGCTGCAGGATGGGAAGGGAGGGCAGGAAAAGCATCTCAGCTCTTCTCTACCAAACTGTACCCTTGCCACTTTGAGTGACAGAGCGGTGTCACCCCCGGGATCACCGAGCGGTGTCCCACGGGGCTGCTGCCTGCCCAATATCGCTGTCCTTGGGGGGCACATCCGAACCCCAAGCTCCAGGACTCGCTGACGCTGTCGGAGCCAGGACCATGCTAATATTCAGGACGCTCCATCTGCTCTTTAAATAAAGAGATGCTGAGCTCTGTTCTTGTTTAATTATTAGCCTAAAAAAAGACAGAAACACAGAATCCCTTCCAGGCCCTGGTAGGAGGGGGGGTTCTTCAATAAGAGAGCAAGGGATGGGTAAGAAGAGGACTGCTGCCAAAAGGTGATCTGCATGTCCCCTACAGCTATCCCTAACAAACCCAAGTACCCCGTGGTGCCCCAAATTGTTGGAGTTTCATACCTAGATAAACAGCTTGAAAATCACAGAGGAATAAGGACAGGACTACACGCTGGTCTCGGTAACTCCAGATTTACTCAGTGCAGTTTTGAGCAACACAAGGGCTTGAACCCTCCAGCCTTGAGACTGCCGTGAGTCCCAAGACCCACAATGAACCCCCAGCTGCAAAGGATGCCTTTAAACCACAAGTGAAGCAGCAAAGCACCACCTCCAGCCCCACCAGTGCAGTTTGTTCCCACCTCACTGCACCCACAGGGGTGGCAGAATTATGGGGTCAATCCTGTCCAGAGCAATGACACCAAAACCCAGGGATCCATCAGTGATTCATTTACTCAGTTGCTAAACACAAGGGCAATTCTGAGGGTTAATAAGTTACCAGAGGAGCACAGGAACTGGGCAGCTCCCCAGTGCCCAACAACGGACACTAAAAACCCATCATTGCCATCCATGCTTCCTAAGCACCCGTTGTTAAACAAAAAACAGGTCAGCTCCAATCTTTGCAAAAATCTTTGTCTTTCAACTCATTTCAGAAAACAACCAGCAGATGCTCAACAGAGAAACGCATTTTCCATCACTAAAATAAACTTAATATTGAAGTCATGAACTTGTGACAATCGTTGCTCTCCTGAAAATAAAACTGCCAGGGATGATATAATATGCATATTTAACCTCCTGATGTGGCTAATGTTTTTAGCAGGAACTGATACACAGCCTGTGCCCACTGATGGGTGCCAGAGCCCAGCACCTATAGCTGTGGCTATTAGCAAACACATCTTGCCTGCAGCGTTATTTCCAGGTTATAGAATCCAGGTTATAGAAATGAGTCCTTGGGCTTATGGTACTGCACTAACAGCAGGCACTGCAAAGCTCTGAAGGAGACCTCAGAGCATGGCTAGTTGTGGCCAGAGGTTGGCAAACACAAGGGATGTGGGTGCCCACATGGGGCTGGAAACAGCATTCCAGCAGGACCAGGGAGCTCATTCCCACTGCCAGCCAAAGGCTTCCATGCACTTTTCCTGGTGCTTAAATAACTACTGATCAAATCAGTAAAAAAACTATATAAATTCATAAATACACCCATTTTAAAATAAGAGACAACTTTAAGAAAAAAATGGGAAAAAAAAAGCCTGCCAGGAGCAAGCCCCTACACAGCCACGGTCTTGATTGATTCATGGGAAGAGGGAAAAATAAATATTTAGGTTAAGGAGACTGCCAGAAGGCACAAGTTTTAAAAGTAAAATCCCAAAGCACCCAGGGCAAAGCCATGCAAATCACCAGCACAACTGAGTTCTTATCTATATCAATATCTGCCAGCAGCAGATTGTCCCAGCCAGCAACTGCAGAGTCATCTGCACTCCAGTGACTCTGCCCAAAGTTTTATGTATGAGACTTTCACTTTTCTGTTATTAAAAAATAAAGTTTCATTGTCACAGAGTTTTGTTCTAGTGGTTCAAGCCAAAATTTTGACCCAGTGGATTCCATTTAGGAAAGAAAAATGTATTTAACGCACATCTTTACAAAAAGAAACCTGTGTAGTTATCAAGAAGCAATGTAATCATAGAATAGCCTTGGTTGGAAGAGACCTCTAAGATCAAGTATGTCACATTTGGGATGCTTTTTGTGCCACAAGTCATCACAAAACATAATAAATCAATCTGCCCAGGTCCTCACCCAGTATTTAATTTTTAATGGGAATCCATCTCTTTTAGTATTAATGGTAAAATCAAAGTTACCCCCTCAGGAACTTTACTCACACCCAGGAATTCGGCCAGGACCACTCTGGGGTCTGTCCCCAGCACCACAAACTCATCTTGAAGGTGCTTCTTGGTGACCCTGCAGGAGGGGAGCTCCCCATAAGGACGGTCAGGAAGGGGTGAGTCGAGCACCCCCAAGGTGCTTTTATCTCTAAGATCTGGCCACGAGTAAGTAAATGTTTTCCCATTGATAACAACAGAGCTAAATCAAAGCCTCGGTGTGCCCTCGGATCTCATCATGGATTTCCCACTGAATCAAATACCTGGTGTAGATAATCCCGACGATTTATTTTAGGGGAGCCGGGGCGAGGGAAGGCGGGGGGCAGGCGCCGGCCCCGGCGAGGATTTGCGTATTAGTAAAAACAAACAATCCTGTAAATAACGAGCCCCTCGTCCTGTCTCCACCGCGTTACTCTTATTGAGTGAGTCAGATGTTCTGCTGATTAAAAATTGATCCATTTCAAAATCTAATCAACGGAATAGGATTCTTTCATATGTTATCAAGGCAGCTGCTGACAACAAAAACCAAACCTGTTATTAACCCATGAACCCCAATGACCCCAACCTGGCTGGGCTCTGCAACTGTAAATTATTCAGTAGTCCAAGAGCAATACCCGTAAGCCTGATGAATTTACACCTCGACCGGAGCCGGTGGGGGTTAACGCCAATATCACAGACCCGGGGGTCCCCGGGGAGGCAGTTCACGACACGCTGCCACTCTGTGTCATGCCTGCGAATACATTACCGGCGTCTGCTCAGCTTCGCCTTGCAAATGTCTAGTCTTTTTTTTTTTCTTTTTTTTGTTGTTGTTTTTAAAATGTCTTTCTGGATTCAGCAGGGCACCAGAGGGAGCAGCCCCACACCGGTGGAGCCCAGGCAGCCCTGCAAGGCATGGCATAGCCACTCTTTGCTCAAGCCACAGCTTGTTGCCATTGAGCAAAATTCATAAAGCAAACATTTTGCACTCCTGCTTTAACCCAACATTGCTGGATTGGCCATGGAAAAGAAAACTAGGGGAGAAATTGGGATTTTTTAAAAAATTTTAATCATTATTTTTAAGCCCCACTTGCATTCCTCATCCACGTTGCTCAACATGATGATGGAGACATTGCAATGGGTTGATGCCACTGTTGGATGTTACCCTGCGGGTTGCCTCTTGCTTTATGGGCTGGTGACATTTCTCTGTGGTCACACCGTGCCCAGGGTGCCTGGCTGGCATGGGTCAGGCTCAGCTCTGCTGGGGCCCCAGCACTGAGCCCAGGCACTCATGTGCTGCTGACTCACACCTCCAAAATATATCCCCATTCACTCAAAATCACCCAGGGCACAGACAAGCCCAATGCTGCACCACCGCCAACACGAACCAGGATCACCTCTGGCTGAGCCACAGCAGCATCACTTGGCTCTCTAAACCCCAACTCAATCTCTTTCTGCAGGTTTCAGTGGGGGAAAAAAGAAGTGGCAGTTTTAAGCACAGGTTTTGATACTTTTCAGGACAAAGACCCCCTGGCCCAACCCTGTTGCACATTTGATTTTCTACCCCAATCTGCCCGGGTGCTGCCCCAGCCTGGTTCCTCAGCTGCTGGTTTGTCCACCTGACATAAGAGGCTTGAACCAGAACGGGAAAAACTGGCGCCACATAAACCAAGCTCAAAGCTAACAACAGCTCTTCTCTTAAATCGTAATATATTTATAAGTTTAATGACTCTCTGACCTCTCCTTAAAGCCCAGATAACCCCTGGGGAGCCTCCTCAGACCGGCCGCAATCGATCCCGGCTGGGCTGCGCTCTCCCAGCAAGCGGCACCTCCTGGGGATGCTCCATGTATCAGGCAGGAGGTGAAACCACCCCCTATCCCCCAAAAACCCACTGGGTGCCAGCACCACGTTGGGGCTTTTCAGTTATTTAATAGTGAGCCCATCACCATCCTTCACCCCACAAGCTCAGGAGACCCCCAGTTGGCACCATATGGCTAGAAACACTAAATATTGACTTTTTTCCCCCCCTATATTAAGTCCAGAAGAGCTTTAAAAACAACCCAGAGAACTGCTGGCAGTGGCAGTACCACAAGGATGCTCCTTGGCTGCCCTGGAAGCAAAGCACCAGTTCCTTCCTAGTGGGGAGAGCCACTCTCTCCTCGGCATGGTGACACAGGCCATCCCCATGGCCCCAACGTCAGCATGCAGACATCACCTCCACCGATTTTGGACCCCAAACTCAGTTGAAGGTGTCAGGGCTGGGGGTGTGAGGGCTGAACACAGCCCCCTCTTACACAGGGGTGGGAGAAATAGAAACAAGAAATAGAAAAGCATCAGCAGTTGGGCAGTGGGTACCATCCCTGCCAGCGACAAACAAAAGCAGAGCATTTTTGTGGTGTTTTTCCTTTTTTCAAAGTCTCCCTGGGTTTCTGGCTGACCAACCCCCAGCTCTGCAGTCAGAGCAGGTGGATCACCCACAAAACTCCTGGATGGGGGCTCTACAAGCCCCCCTGCCATGGGGAACCTGGATTAAGCCCCAGTCAGGCTGCAGCCCCGCATCCCTCCTGGCACACAGTCCTGTGGGCAAGACCTCCCCATGCACTTCAGCATCCTTAGAATCACAGAACAGCCTTGGTTGGAAAAGACCTCTAAGATCATCAAGTTCAACCATTAACCCAGCACAGCCAAGTCACCACTGCCCCATGTCCCCCACCACCTTACAGGGATGCTGCCCAGTGGTATACCAGAATTATTCAGACACAGAATGCAGCAGAGTTTTGCCTCTTGGTAAATCAGACATTCTAATTTCATTATATTAGAAGGTAGATATTTGGAAGTCTTGGAAGAGAAACTGAACGCAGGATCCAGCCCAGGAGCAGCCCCATCCCAGCACAGGCAGTAGCAATCCATTCCTGCAATCTGCAGGGATGCACGTGAGCAGCCACTGGTTTGTCTCTCCATCACCACCACCACCGCTCCAGGGGCCACGGTGGCTCCCTCAGCGCTGCCGGGGCACTCACCGGCCAGCTACCCCCTGCTCCCTCCTCCCTGCCTAATAATCACACTTGTGCAAAGCTGTTGCCGAACATAAGGAAAAGAGAAAACATCCTTGGAGAGCCTAACAATCAGACAATTTTTAAGATCATGGAGCATTAAACCATTCCCAATAGGGTTTACTAATCAAACAGCCAAATCCTTCATAACCAACCAATCCCTACAGAGCAATTAAATCCTTCCCCTTTAAAACACTTGGCACGCCGTCTGGGGAGAAAAAGAAAAATTTGCAAAATTCATTTGATAAATTAACCAGGGAAAAGAAAGAAGTGAATCAAGCTTTGTTCTTTTCATTTTTTTTAATTATGGAATTCACAATGCCTGAATAATGTTTAATAAGAACTATGAAAATTCCTAACAGTATTACAACACAACACAAAAGAATTAACCTGGTTACCGTGAAAAATTGCATATTTAATTAAGAACAGAGAGTTCAAAACTATCCAGAGATTTCAAAAGTACCGTTGCCTAAGGGGCTAAATTACACGCTCGCAGTGCTGCTAACAGGGCTGGAGCGCGCAATCATTACCCAAGTGTCCCCATTAAGTGACAATGGGCAGATGACATCAAATTCATTTCAAAAGCAACAGGAATTGAAGCATTCGCTTGGGTAGTGGAAGGAAAAGCGACTATCCTGCTGGTATAACCAGACCCCTTGTTGATAAAGGCAATAATTAAAGAATAATGTTAATTAGCTGCTTTTATTTGAAAGAAAAGCGCAGTGGCAGGAGATGCCGCTACCTCTGCGGCGTGCGCCGAGCGGAGAATGGAGCGGGCAGAGCTGCTGGCCCTGGGTGCCAGGACACGTGTCAGAGCTGTGCCCCAGGCTGGGCTTTGGGACCCACAGAGCACAGCCCAGCACCGGTGCTGGAGGAAGGGAACTGCGGTGGCACATCCAGGGCATCCCACTCCAGCACAGTGAATGTGGCATCAGCAAACGCTCACAGGGGGACAGATGTTGTGGAGGAGCATCCACTGGGCATGTGGGTGCTGAATATGGGACCCAAAGGTGCTGCTGAGGGGATGTCATGGGACCCTGCACGATGCTGAGGGATAGTGGTAAGCTGCTGTCCTGGGGGGTATGAGCAGCTGCAGTGTGGGGGTCCTCAAGTGCCTTCCTCCTGGAGGGCACCATCCTCCCCATCACCCCCTCACGCTGCTGCATCGCACATGGGCATCACAGGGGGCTTTTAGCAACACTGCTCCCCCAATCCATGCCCCTTCAGCCAAGAAACTGGGGTAATTCCCAGCTGGCAGGGATGAAGCAACGTTTGCAAACCTCTCTGAGAGCCGCAGACGAAGGCAGCTCCCCGTTGGCGTGATTAATAAAGAATAAATGTCCTCTGCAGCCAGGCTAAGCAATAACGCAGCGGCCCCGGCGCCGACGAGCGGCCGTGCTTACGCCGCACATTACAAGACCCGCTGCCAGCGCCAGGTAACACTTTATTACGTTATCCCGGCGGAAGAAAACAAAGGATGCCCGAGGTCCTGACTTGGGTGTAAAACCACAGGAGCGTTACCAAAGGCAACGGCAGCGCGCTCGGAGCGGCTGACGCACGGCCCAGCTCCCACCAGAGGAATATTTACACGGGGTTCAAATTGGTTATTTACTTTTTTAGAAAGCCATGTTGCGGAAGAAGTAGCTAGCACACACACGCCGAGCAATTAATATGGGAAGGGCCACGCGTTAGCGGCGAGTCGCTTAAACTGCAGCTAAATCAATACTCTGGGGTCCTGTTGCAGCTTTGGGGAAATCATTAAGTGCTACACCAAAGTAGTCAAAAAAATAATTACACAGCAAGGCCATATTAAAACGAAAAAAGCGCTGAAACCATTTTAGAAGGAGGCGGTGGAGTGGTGGGCTGAGGGAAATTGGGAAGCTTGTCTTAAAATGAAATTATTCCTTCCCACCAACAAAAAAAATATACCAATGGTGGGAATATTGCAAAGGGGCCTTGGCAGACACGGCCGAAACAAATCATGTTAAACACCCAGATGAAGCTGAAGCAGCCCATCATTGCACACTGCCCTTCCAGTGGGCTCCTGCCTGCCAGCCCAGGGTAAGCAGTCATTGCCCCCCTCAGCTGGGGCTCCCCCATGACCCCAGCCCAAGCAGGGAAGGGGCGGATGCTGCTGTGCCCCTGCTCATTAACAAGTGCTGCAATAAATAACAAGCACTTCAGTTTTCCAGGCTAGCTAAGCTTTTTGGTTAGATTTTGCTGATGGCCTCCCATGGCTGACATCCTGCTGGCTTTGAGAGCTAGTTCATCACGCTGATACAGCCTGGACCTCTTTGCAGAGATGTCCTCGAGATCCTCTGCACACATAACCCTGCCAAGGGCCCTTTGCTGCAGGAGACTGTGGACAAGCACACAGCCACATACTCAGGGCATGGGCACCAGTGCCATGACACTGCCAGGTCCCTTTTCGGAAACTGAGGCACAAAGCCATTGCCCAGGGCAGCAAGTGGGTGCTGAGAGAGCCCAATGCAGCATCATGGCTGTTTCACTCCATCCTGAATTGCAAGGATTTATCAGCCTGCAAGGGGGAAGGGGATGTGATCCCATTTTTTAATGGCAAGTGGGTTTTAACAACAGAACAACCCAACACCCCATGCTCAGCCCCATCCACTGAGCCCCGAGATGATGGGGTGAGGCACCCACAGACCCCATTCTCCCCGAGCCCCCCACCCCATCACCAAAGCCAGGCCAGGAAAGGTAGATCTTAGTAAGGCAGTGATCCCAAGCAAGTCAGACCCAGCGTGGTGCCAAATCCTCCTTCCCAGGTTTTGCTGTCTCAGTGAGAAAAAAAAAAAAGTAATCAAAGGAAACTCAGTCATAGATCCTAATGCAACACACAGGAGAAAGTGTTACAAAAGGGGAAAACTTTTTAATAAAGTCTGCAAGTATATATTCCTCCTTTATCAACCTCAAGATTTATTGACCCAAGAAGTCATATTGACTGAATAAATCTTGATAATGACCCCAGCAGAAGTCAATACCTGCTTATTATCTCCCAAGTTGGGGAATTACATCTTTCGGTAATAGGAGCAAGACGGTACAAAATGTTCTGAGAAACTTCACCCAGCCTTTTTTGGGGGGGAGGAAGGATGCCTCTAATGTGCCTCTTCCAAGCTGAGAGGGAATCTGCTACACCATTAATGCAGCGAGCAAGCTGCGGTGTGGTTTCTGTCTCGAGGTCTGGCAAGGGGGGAGCACACGCCGTCGCTTTTGAACCCCAAATGAATTTCATTTCAAGGCAGGCTGCTGAGGAGCAGGATGCTGCAGCTGGCCAGCACCTTCCCTCCCTGCAAACAATGGCCCTGCGTTTCCAATTTGCCATGTTGTGTCGGCAGCTCCTGGGATAATTCCCTGAAATTCAAGAATTCCCACAGCTGGGGATGTACAGCATCGTGATGGCACCAGTGCCCAAGGGAGGGGGGGGAGCAGCATCGCTGCTGTCCCGGGGGGGACACAGCCACCTCTGGGAACCCCAACACGCTGCTTTTCTCCAACCAGCAAAAATAGGATGGGAAAATGGGGGAGCACACGGACCACTCCACCCCAAAATCCACAGGCAAGCAAAACCTTCTGCATTTAAAGATGGTGCTTCTTTTGCCAAGAGTTAACTTTCCGTTCAGCAGAGAAAACAGGGGCTCTGGGACCGGAGCACACCACAATTATGCCTGCATTTTTATTTGAAGTCTCAGCAGACAGCAAGAAAAATTAACTGAAGGGAGCAGCTCCTCTGCCAACATATGGAGGGAGATGAACAGCGAGTTCTGCATGCTCCACTGAGGTTATCTAGTTAAGCGAGTGCCTCCTAAAGGACTCGCAGGCTGGGAGTGTACTGTTTGCTTAATCTGGTCATAAATAATAATTGTGATCACCAAACATTTTAACATTCAGCTCCACCTGCAGCACAAAAGCCCTGCTGAGCCCTGCCAGACTCGCTGCCCGTGAGGCAGCGGGAGATGCCAACGATGCAGCCCGCAGACCCCGATGAACTGGCTCCTCTCTCACCACCAAGCCACGCAGGGCATTGACACAAGATGCTCCTCCACCACCCGGGCTGGGGGCAGAGGCAGCTGCCTCCACCCCATGACTCCCCCTCCGTGCTCTCCCCCATTTTGGTGGGCACACCAACGCCAAGCACTCTGCTTGCTGTCCCCATCCCTGTCTCCAAGCTGGACAATCCACCAGGAGGTGGCAAGGCTGATACCCTTCCCTCCAGACCCACAAAAAAATAATCAAATTATATTTCCATCCCTGCCCCTTATTCACCTCTTGGTCACAATCCCCCCTTTTCCCCCCTGCCCCCCCAAGGCCACAGAGACAATCCACTAAACTGGATCAGGAGGTCAGCGCGTACATCTCTAATGGGCTGCAGCACGCACACAATTAATTAATGGATTTATTAATTAGGGAAGAAGTCACTCTTCGGGCTGGAATTGGGGTCACCAGTTTCTAAAGTGAGAGCTGCAGAGCTAAAGATAAACTCTCATTTTCTGCAGCTCTCTTGTCTGGCAGCGTCTCAATTATTCAGCCCCAGGAAAAAAAAAAAAAAAACACACAAAAAAACCCCACCACATTTCACTCCAGGAGCTTCAAAGACCCAACAGGAGGTGGGACAGCCCAGACCATCCCTCCTTCACATATAAACTGGAAATATTAGAAATATCAAGTGTTTGCTTCTAAAGAGGGATTTGGGGGGGAACAGTGGGATGCAGGATGGATGCTGCATGTCCCAACAAGGGAGCTGCAGTGGAGGCATGGAGGAAGGGGACACCAAAAAGTGGTTAATGATGGTGACATCAAGAGACAGGCGGGTTCTCCAGTAGCCAAGGTTTTAACAGGCCGTGCTGGGGCACCAGCTATGCTTCGGTGGTCAGTTCTTCCAAACCTCCTTGGTGGCACATGGAAGGGACAAGCACTTCTAACTGCCAAAGCCCTAGATCTCTAAGGAAAAGGGTGAAGGAAATGTCACTAATGTCCCTGCCAAGAGATGGCCTACAGAACACAGCTGCAGTAGGAGACAGCAGAGAATCCCCATGAGCAGCATCACAAACACCTTGGTCATTGGGAACCTCTCAGGAGCAGCATGCAACTATCAGACAACAGATAACCCACTCAGGAGACAGCCATCTGCAGAGCACCAGGCTTCATTAGTGCCACTGCTCCTCAATTCCTATTAATTGTTTAAACAGGATGGTTCTGCAGCCCACGCTCCAACGCATGGGGAGCAACTGGGGCCACTGGGAAGCACAAACCATGTTCACGACCCCACAATGCTCCTCAGCCAGCCCAAAGCATGGGCTCCACTTGCACAAACCCTGAGATTTCAGCTTGGAAAGATAAAATCCCCCCAAGATGGGGGCACCCAGAGCCTCCCAGGCTCCCCACTCTTCCCCTTGGGCACAGCGACCACGGGCACCATCCCACCCTCCACCTCCACAAAGCAGGGGTGGGAACGGATAGTGTTGAGCGCTGGAGGAAACTGGAAGGTCCCACCAGTCTCTCCATAAAAGCCCTAAAAACCACAGGGGACCCAGGGAACTTGCCAAGGTGAAGGGCCCCCCCATTCACAGCCCCAAAAGCACCTCGGCCCCCACCCCAGGGGTTACCCTGCCCATGGGCTGCTCCACCAGAGCACAGTTCATTTATTAGTCCAAGCTCCTGGAATTAAGCTTCAGCCAAGAGGACTGATAGCTTATTTACTGCTGTCGTCTATATAAAGAAGAATTTTGACACATTGTTAAATGATAGCACATTTAGATAAGTCAAGCTGTCATATCATTTAATGGATGTCTAAACTCCCTCTGTAGCTGATATGTAAAATTTATGCACTTCAGAATATCATAAGGTTATAATATTTTAATCACATCCACATTTTTTCTTCCCTCCCCTAAACTTCGAACCAGCAAAAACACATCCCATCAACCACACCGCTCTCCGAGGCGCCCAGCACACCGCTGTCCGATGGAGCCACCACCAAAGTTTCCACCCAACTCCACTTTGGCACACGGGGAGAACATTCACATTATGGGAAAATAAAACTAGGAGCGTTTTATATGACGAACCAAACCCTGGAGCCGTACAGCCAGAGCTCATCTGCATAATGAGATGTGAAGACGTTTATAAAAGATGGCTATAATAAGTCTCCCTCCCCTCACTGGTGGTTGTATTTATTATCCCAAACCAGCAGCTCACAACTCTTCCCATTTTTTGCTGTTTTAACACAGAATGGGTTAGATGAAAACAGCACCGGGAGCGGGTAATCCATACCACACTAACCAGGACGTAATAAACCCAGCGCAAATTAAAACACAAAAACCCCATAAAGGTATGAACCCGCTATGGCTGTTACACACGAGAAAGCTGTAAAAAAAATACTGCATTAGTAATGTACACAATAAAACAATCTCGTAACCCAGTGAAATATGTCTGGTATTATCTCGGATAGAATTTTATCTCTCCTCATTTCCGAGACTGTTTGCTGTAAAAAGGCTCAGTATGCTGCCGAGTAGCACATTATCTACATGTTTTACATATGCCCACCATTCATCAGGGGCTGCTCAAACTCTGCTCAGACACATGCATTAAAAAGGAAGGGGGGGGGAAAAAAAAGGAAAAGCTCTTGGAAGAATAATAAATGGATTGTTTCCCTCTTTTTTTTTTTTTTTGGTTATTTTTCATTTGGTTTTCCCCTCAACAGAGGGCATTAGGCCAAGCTGGCACAAGGTCACCTTTCCCACTGTGATCCCAGCGAGGTGACAGAATTGCTGCCTGGACAGAAGTCAGTCCCCACTGCTCCCTCTCCAGCTCTGCACCCAACCACAGCCATCCCCACCATCAGGGAAGGAGAGCTGCCCGCTTCTCCCTCCAGCAAAGTCCCCCCTCACTTCCAGCAAGCCCCCCAGAAAAGTAGCTGCCAATATTTGTCATGACATAAAGGTCTGCGTGCACCCAGGAAAAGTCATTAGCGTGATGTGGCGAGGAATGCTTTTGTATGGGAAGCTCTTAGAGCCGTAATCCCCTTCCGAGCGCGCCGCCGTCAGTGAGCAGTCATGGCAAGCCACCAGCCCTGGTACCTGCAGTACTTTTAGGGTCGCGTAGGACAGATGTAGCACATAATCTGCTTAAAAGCCAAAATGCATTAAAGGCTGGAACTGTTGATAGAGTACCGAAGCCCCATAAATCGCATTTCAATTTGTTTACTCCCCTATGAAGCATGCTGCATTTTAAACTCCGTAATATCCTACAGGGATAAAGCCATTTAATATCCATGTAAATGAGCGTTTCGGCTTTTGTAGTAGATCCAGGTTGGTTTTCATCCCATTATGTTGGGAGAGCTATTGTGTTAATTACCCGCCTCCCCGCTACAGAGGTGTCTATTTAAGGTCACAAACTGCCAGCATCCCTTGGCAAACCTTTCCCTCGGACACGTTAACAAAGGACTTACCGGTGATTTCACAGACCGAGGGCACTACGGTGGGATACAGCATCCGTGACCTGCCCAACGCCACAAAGGAGCTCTCTCCCGCTGCATCCATCACAAGTCCCGGGTGATGCCGATCGCCTTCCCTGACATTCCGGGCTGACCGAGCCCCGATTAACAATGGGATAACGATGGGGCAACCCTGCTCCGCCATCCCGCATCCATCATCTCCATCCACAGCCTCTGCCCTCCCAGCGCCCGAGCAAAGGATGCAATTACAGAGGAGGGAGGGGGGACGGGGGGACGGACACTTTACATCCCGAAGGCACCTGCGGCTCCGCAAGAAACTTGGCGGGGGGCCGCGCTCCCCGCAACTTCATCCCGCGCAACTTCATCCCTCCATCCCATCCCATCCCTTCCATCCCATCTCCTCCCGCCGGGGCGGAGCGGCAACCGCACACCCCCCACCCCCACCCCCCCGACACACACCCCCCTTCCCCGGCCCCGCTGTCACCTCGGGGGTGGCGGGGAGGGGACCGGGGCGGTGCGGTTCCATTGCCGTTTAACGTTGTTCCATACTCCCGGGCGGCGCCGAACAAAGAGCGGCGGCGGAGGGGATCAATTTCTGATACCTATCGATGGGGAAGGGCGGAGGGATGGAGGGAGGGAGAGGGAGGGATGGGGGCGGCCGCCTGCATCCCCCCCCCCCCCCCAACCCTCCTCCCCATCATCATCATCATCACCTCCGCCACCACCAACCTGGAGCCGGCGGACATCAAACCTCGTCCGGTATCGAAACATCGATCCTACATCGGCGGCCATCTTAGGGGAGACCGGTAAGGCGGAGGGGGCGCGGGGGGGTGGGGGGCCAGACCGACCGCCTCCACCGCCGCCCCCTTCTCCGCTGCCGTTTCGCTCCGCCCGCGCTCCGCGGGAAACCCGCGGAGCGCGGGCGGAGCGAAGCGGCAGCGGAGAAGGGGGCGGCATCCCCCCCTCAGAGCATCACCCCACGCGTGGGACCCCCCCCAGCCCCGATAAAAAAAAAGCACAAGCCCTCTATCCAATTAATTTTCCAAACCAAAAATCCTTATTTTACAAACGCTCATCCCCTGCAGAAAGGTGGGAAAACAACAACAAATCACCATCTGGAAAAGCCACTGGTTAAACTTTTTCGGCTCTTTTTTTTGGGGGGGGGGTTTTCCTAACTTGACATATCCAGCACCTTTGATCCTGGTGGGAACTGCAACAACAAACACGCTCGCAGCTGGAAAAATCCCCAAATTCAAACTAGTTTAGGATTGATTTTTTTAAATGACTTAATACAGTTGGGTTCTGATAAATTCAAACAACTTCCACAGCTGGTTTTACTTGGGCAATAATAAAACCTCTCCACGAATACCCTCTTTGCTTTCCTACCTCCACCCCCCAAAAAAAAAACAAAACAGCCAGCTTCATGTTTTCTGCCCCAATTATTCCATATTCTGTCATAGCCACCAGAACAACATCCAAAGGGCTTTGAGCATCCTTTCACCCGGGGAACACAGTCACCCCCCAGCTGAGCTGAAGGGTTTGCACCAAAGGGACCCCAACACTGCTGGCCGTGACTCACTTCTGAGCAGCAAAGGGCCAAGCTGCCCCTTCAGGTACATTTTACAAGCAAGAATTCGCAGACCAAGCAAACACAGCATTTTAATATTCCTGCTCAGGAGCAGAGAACACCCCAAGCTGTTGTGCAGACACGTGCACGTGGAAGAGCCCTGCACCACATCCCAGCTCCTCAGTATCCAGCATGGGGTGAGCTGGATCCCACCCACCCCATGGAGGGGGATGCAGTGCTGGAGCATTGCCCCTGGGCTCACATGCTGTGGGTGCTGCTTTGCCTCTGAAACAGCAGAGAGGATGAGGATGGCACACAGTACCCCCTTGCTCCCTAGCACACCGGTCCCCACATCTTACCTGGAGCCATGCGCAGAGACCCTCATGCTCAGAGGGGCTGGAAGGAGGTGGTGACCCATCGCAGCACCCTCTGCTCCCTGTGTGTGGACACCAGCAAACCCAGGACAGGTGCTCCTGCAGCTCTCACTCGCAGTCCTTCACCGGCCCAGCACAGAGCTCCTCTCACTGCACCAGGTCTTGCAGCACTGGAGCCTCTCTCTACATGTGGCCGGGGAAGAAGCAGCCTCTCGGCCATCCCGGGCTTGGTCCCACCTGGCAGCCCTGGTAACATCCTGCTGCCCTTCCCTGCAGGTTGGGATTCCACTAAAAAGCTCAATTTGAGTTCAGAAGCCATGGAATGTCCTCCAAGCTGCACCCTGCTCCACAGGTGCTTCCAATTGCCACAGGCACAGGTCTGCTCCTTCTCTTCACCTGGGCCAGGAAAACTGTCCAAAAGGATAAGGTGACCTTAGCACCACCCTGTACCACAAACAGCAAGGAAAGGAGCTTGTCCTTCTCATCTCTTCCACTCAGAGAAACTCAGAGCTGCTCTGCAATCCCACAATTGCAAATTGCCTCAGGCAGAAGAACAAGCGAACGGAAAATCAAAGTTCAAAGAAAGGATTTGCAAGAGCTGAGGCAGTTTGTGCCAGGGAGAGCCTGGATGCTCCTGTGAGCCCGGCTCCAGAGTCTTCCCCACCGCCAGAGCTGGCTGGAGAAGGAGGCTCCCGCAGCAGGTCCTCCTTGTGATGCTGCAACAAAAGCATCTGCCCAGAACCAGTGAATCCCAGGTGGAACTGCTGAGCTGAAATCTTGACCCTGCTGGCATCAAAAGCAAACACCATAGATGCTCTGAGGCCCCAGCCATCAGATGCCTCTGCACTGCCCCTGCTTGGGTGCAGCCAAGTTTCCTCTGGGAACCCAAGCACTATAAATAGATCCTCTCTCACCCCCACCCCCCCCCACCTTCAACCTCAAAATTCAGCAAGCCCAAACACCTGGGAGGCTTTGAGATTTGTTACAAGATTGGCTCTGCCAGTGATGCCGGCCAAGTGCTTTGCATTTGGCTTAATGAGTCTGTAATTAGCCAGAGGTGAGAACACATGGGGATCCCCCCATGGGAATTCATCTCCATCCCTCTCTGAGGGCCACGCGTGGGGGGAGGCTTGGTTCTAGATGGGTCAATAAACCCAGGTGGGGTGGGTGGTCTTTGCTGGGGTGAGAGCTGGTTTCTACGACCTGATGTCAAGCTGCCCTCTCTGTGCCAGCAGTGGGAATGGCACAGTCTGTTCATGACCAAGAAGCTCCAGGCATCTGCTGTTGGTCACCATCAGAGATGAGTCCCAGCGAGGGGACCTCCTCCCAGCACCCACACCGCCGATCTCAGGCCCATAAATCACTGCCCCGCTCTGCCACCAGAGCCTGCTCATAAATCAGAAATAAAACTAACTTGGCATCATTGGTGAGCAAATTAAATTGTGGGCTTTGGAAGAATGGTTCTGTTTGGCCAAACCATTAATAAATCAATGGGGGCCGTGAGGAAGAGGAGAGGGGCTGCAATGGGGATGGAGAGCTGGGGGGTGACACACTCCATCCCTGCTTCCCCCCTGTGTCCCTCTGTCCCCTTGGGCACTGCCCCAGGGGGCCCCAGGGCACCCCTGGGAGAGCAGGGGGAGCCCAGTCCCACCACCCCCCACCACCCAGGGCTCCCCCACCCCAGGGAGCGCTGCGAGGCGCGGGTTAATAAACCAGTTTGTCTCCAGAAGGGTTTGCTTTGTGTGCCTGACAATAGCCCGGTGGCAACGGCAGCCCCCCCTTGCCTCCTCTTCCGAAAAGCTTTTAATTAAAACACGGAAGGGGCTTTGCTGTGTGTTTTAAAAAAATAAAGAAAGAATTAATTTCAGCACACTCCTGTTCCAGGCGTGAATTTCTTCTCCCTTTCCTGCCATTTGTGACCCACGTGTGAACCCTTTGTGCGGGGATCCGGCCCCATTTGGTGGCTGAGGGGCAACGTTGGCAGGTGATGGTGGCACCCTCGGCTGTCTCGCTCTGAGGACGGGCAGGGGGATGCCAGGAGCAGCGCCAGGGCGAGCAGGGACGAGCCAAGCCTTGGGGCTGGCCAGGACCTCAGGGCCAGCTTGTCCCTCTCCCCCCCTCTCCTCTCCCCCCGCCCCTCCGGGTCCCGCAGCGCCCGTGACAATGGCGCCCCCTGGTGGCTGTCGCGGCGCTTGCAGCGCGTCCCGCCGGGCCGGGCCGGGGGCGCACGGGGGGACACGGGGGGACACCGGGGAGCTGGCGGGGGGGGAGGCGGCTGGAGACTGCAGGGAACACCCCAAAGGGGACACTAAGGGACATGGGGGGTACGGGAATACGCAGGGTGAGACACGGAGAGGGGCCGAGCACCCCTCCATCTCCCCAGCGCCGGTCCCGCAGAGCATGCACTGAGCTGTGCCCGGCCTCAGCCCTCGGTGCCCCCTGGGCTGCCCCTGGATGCGCAGGGGAGGCTGCCCAGGGCCCTCCACCGACCACATTTCTGCCAAGGCTACTTCTTTCCACATATATTCCCCCTAAAATTAGCACATGCTCTTTAATTAATATTCCTCTTCTATTGCTTCGCCCAAATTATCTCAGCTACGGCGCCATTCGGCGCGTGCATGGCAGATAACGCTGCTATTTATGGCTTTTCCCTGTCAATGAGAGGCCAGGACAGTCACCTCCTCCTGGGGCCGCATCCTGCGCACGGCGCAGGGCAGGGCACGTCCCCAGCAGCTCAGGGATGGGGGTATCATCCGTCCTCATCCCCATCACCTGACCTGTCCTCAGGCCAGCTGGCTCCTGCCTCGGTTCTGTGGGTGGCAGCTCTTTGCCAGACCCGTGAGCTGGGCAAATCCTCCTGAACATCGCTGCGGTGATAGATCCTGACGAGGGAAAATGAAGCTGAATTGGGCAGAGCTGCTAAATGAAGTCAGTCTGGAATAAGCTGTTGAACATCAAAACCTTCTGAACACCAAGAGGAGATGAATAAAACCCTCTGAAAGCTCCTGAAAATGCTTCCAGCAGAAAGGGGCTGGGGGTGTGTGTGTGAGATGAGTAAGGGCGAGCCTAAGGAAAGGGAAGGATGCCCCCAAACCCCCCCGCAATGGGAGCTGAGGCACAGGGATGTGGCCAAGGGCACAGTGGCCATCTGTGGCAGAGAAGATGGGCTTCAGCCACCAGTCAGCACTGGGACACCCCCATGGGCCCCCACGGCGTGAGCACTGGGGACAGGGTGACCACCACCGCTGGCTCTGAGCAGCTCTGAGCTGCACAGGAATCCATCTTTCTACCTTTAATAAGCTTTCTCCCTTTAAAAATAATCATTACCAATAAACAAATATAGCAGGCAGTGTACATAAGGATCAAATTAAGTAGCTACATGCATTTGTTATATTTGATATAGCCTTGTTAACTGGAAATTCCTAGGTTTGGAATATGTATTGATTTCAGCAAACATATATTATTTTACTGTAAGTACCAACAGCCATTGTAGTTAATATACAACAGTTTAATTTAAAATGCATTAGTTTAATAAAAATGCATAAAATAGAAGAGAATTGCATTAGCTTCAATAAAAAATTCAATTTCATAAATATTATCCAGTGTTAAAATGCATTGATTTCCTGGGAAAATGTATTGGTCAAAGGTAATTTACATTGGTTTGAATGGGAATGTACGGGCCTGTATACATATGTATTAGGTTAGTCAAATGTATCTGATCAGGGGGAAAAATATTGGCCAGAGCAGAAGATATTCATAAGGGAACCGCCAGCGGCTGCACGGGCTGGCTCTGGAGCACATGGCACGTCGACACGGCCACCTCAGCCCGGACACCCCCAAATCAGCTCAGAGCTGGGGCTGCCCGTGGGCACGACGCTGTGGGGCTCCCCAGGACGCCGGGAGCCCGTTATCGGCCGCGGGCAGGACTTGGCTCGGGCGCAGACACGCGTCTCGCTCAGGCAGAGCACGCGCCTTGGGAAGAGCGGGGGTTAATCAAATCCTTTTGACTCCATTTTTTATCGAGCTCAAGAGGGGCTGTCCTATTAATTAGAAAGGCTTTTTCATGTAAAACACAGGCTCTTTTGCAGATAAGAAGGGATGCTGCTTGATTTTGCCATGGCACGGATACATGTGTTATTCCCTGACATCCATTCACAGGCTGCAGCCGCTTCCCAACAGCTCTTTTGTTCACTACAGAGCTCTATATGCACATATGTACATCCATTTATATATTTAAAACACTCAGTTTTGCCTGGATGCCAGTAAGTCCCTCAGTAAGAGAGGACCGGGGTGCTCACTGAGGGGCAGGATCCGGCCCACGATTACGTCTGAGAGGCAGAAGTGAGCAGCAGAGCAGATGCACCGTCTTACAAATTACGGCAGGAACTGAGGCTGCCATCTGCCCCCAGCCCCGGCCAGGATTTGTGTGCCACACGGCCCCTGCGCACGCAGCCAGCCCCTCGAAGCCCCCAGCCTCCACCTCACCCCCAGCCACAACATGGTTCACACCGGGCAGAGACCAAGGTCTGACCTCTTCCAGGCTGGGCAGGCAGGAAGGGGGTTTTCTCCCCAAAAAAATACCTATTCTGGGAAATCTCTTTGGCTCCAGGGCTGCCTCCTGCACCACCAGCCCCAGCCCGGCGTGGACACGGAGCCAGGGACGGGCAGTGCCCCGGCGGCGCCGGCGGTTCCACGGCCAACCAGTCCTGTTAAACCACTACACATCACTTCCCTGATGCTTATGGATTTTTCCTTAATGCCACAAATTAAGGTAATTGGGCTCGGCTGGCCGATGAATCCAGCTGAACTTGGCAGGAGGAGGGAGCATCCACACTGAGATTGATTCCCCTCATCCCCGGCTGTGCCCAGGGCTGGTCCTCGCCCCAGCTCTGCCCCTCAGCTCTATCACTTGCCCTTTTGCTCAGACAGACCCCAAAACCCATCCTGAAATCCCTTCCCTCAGCTGCAGCTCCATCCAGATGAGTCAGTCATTCCCAGATCAGGAGTCTTCTACTCTCCAGGCACTTTTCCCTCCGCATTTCCCTGCTGCCTACTTAAATCCTCCGTCAATGCCATCCTCGCTGGCAGCCACGTGTCAAGGTGCAACCGAGTGGCAAGTGCCAGGGATTAACTGGGAGTGCCATTCCTGCCCCAGCACACCCACACTGCCAGGGCAAGGCAAGAGGGAGGGGAGATAAAATTAACAGGCTAAAAACAATGAAAGCAAAACAGAATCACCCCGATTGGCAGCGGTTCTGCTGCGTGAGGGTGCTGGGGACAGGTCTGGGACCCTGACAGAGGTTTTGCAGGATTGCTGCATGCTTGCCTGTGCATTCAGTGGCTCCCTCCAGCCATGGCAGCCATGCCATGCTGTGCTGGTGAGCCGTGGTGGCCAGCAGTGTGAGTGCCACCACTCCCGGGTGCCGCAGGAGATGGCCCCACACCGGCTGCCAACCCCACCGGGATGGGAAGGGTTAATTGTGTGTGCCTGGCTGGGACCAGGGTGAGCAAGTGTTTGGCTTAACTGGGTGACAGGTGCCTCGGTGGGGGGTGACACATGTCAGAGGAGCCCTGTGTGCCCGTCTGTCTCTGCAGGGGCTCAGCATCCGCCTCTGGCCGCACCCCAGTGCTCTCAGATGGGCGCTGCATCCGAGCTGGCACTGCAGCAGGGTGGTCCCCTTTATCCAGAGATGGGGTGGCCAGCAGCCTCTTCTGCTCTTCGAGCATTTCGAGTGATGGGACCTCATTGCACCCAGGACAGCAGGGCTCCTCCAGCAGCCAAGCATCCCCAGCTTTGCCATCCCAATGCTGCCATGGGGCATGAAGGCTCCCAAAGATGCTTGTCAGGACCGTGGTGAAAGACCCATGTCCCAGAGCTTGGGGAACTGCAGCCAGGGGTCCCCTCGGGCCAAGTCCTCCCCGCACGTTCCAGCAGAGGGGAAAAGCTCAACCGCATTCCGAGTGACAAACGCAGGTGGGATTGTCCCTGTGCAGTCCCTGCCACGGGTCGGCATCTCCAGTGCAGGAGCTGCGGGGCCGCCTGGCGCTTCATTAACCTTGAAACCCTCTCTGGCTCACATGTCACGTCAGCGGGTGACAAGAGCAAGCTGCTATTCCAGATTAGAGAGAGAGGGACAGGAAAAGTCAGAGACAAGAGGGTTGGGGGCGGGTAATTTACCTTTTACAGCCAAAAGTGGGCATGGGGTTATTTTTAACCTGGAGTGGGATGTATTTATTGTTTCAGCCCAGGGGGAGTGAGGGACTGCCTCCGAGACACCTCTCACAGCAACATCGGCCGCTGTGTGAAGCCATGGTGAGTACCCAGAGCCCAAAGCTCCAGCAAGAACAGCAAAATCTGACTGCTTTTTCACCAGGATAGCTTTAACAGGCAGGGAGCGAGGGAGGGACCGGGGATGTAACCCCCTCCCGCCCCAGAGGGGGGGTGAGCAAGCTGGGAAGCATTGAAAGCATCCCACGGGAACAGGGAGGTGTCTCCCACACTAGCAGAGCTTTCTAACTGGTGCAGACTGCTTTGGGGTCCATATGCCATCTTTCTGCTTTCCCTTTCTCCATGCAGTGAGAGGAAGGGGTGTTGTGTCACACAAAATCCCCCCCCTCTGCCTCCTCCCAGCAGACCCCCCCATCAGAGGGAAAGGCTGCCGGCGTACGCGGCCAGCCGGAGGGACGATGGGCAGGGTGGGAGGGTGAGCAGCTCTGTCCTCTGCGCCTGTTCAGAAGGCACATCAAGCCATTTCTGGTTGTTTCAAGGCTCAGTATGGGAGGGGACAGAGTTTTTTAATAAACAACTATTTTAATCAGTGCTGTGTTCTTACACAGAAAGGTAAGGAAGCACCTGCAATCTCAGCAGTGCTCCCAAACCCAGATTTCCAGCAGGGGAGATGTCACCCCAGTGCCAATCCTTTTCCCTGCCGTAGCCTCTGGTGGGGAAGTGATTTCCCACCTCATCTTTTCTCAGACCTATTTGCCTAAATTCATCAGGAAAGCAAAGATGGAGCTGTAATTTAATCAGGAATCTTAATGTCCCTCAGTATCTCAGAGGGTCGCACGTGCCCAGAGCTCCTGAGCAATGCACGGGGAAACCACCAGGCACCCAAGTGCAGTGACAGCTCCATCCCAGAGCTACCGTGAAGGACTCTCAGCTCAGAATAGGGAAGTTTCATGCTTTTCTTCCACACCATAAAAAGCCAGTGAGTTATGACACATACTTGAACCCCTGCAGGCACCCAAGAAAGCCAAGAAGAGGATTGAAGGTGCTAATTCCAACGTCTTCTCCATGTTCGAGCAGGCCCAGATCCAGGAATTCAAAGAGGTAGGTGGGTTCGGTAGATCCCAGTTACGGGGATAACTGGTGCCAGTTGGAGCAGCTGATGGCTCAGGCTGTCCTCTGCTGTTGGTCTCATCCTGGGGCAAGAGGGCTTTGTGCAAGGCAGAGGGTCTGTAGGGCATCAGAGCGTTTGGGCTGCTGTAGGGAGCCACCACCCCACACTGCCCAAGGGCACAGGAGCCAGGATTGCTGCTGCATTAAGTTGTTGCTCCCTCGCTGGATGAGGACCCTCAAAGCCCCATCCTGGGCAGGGCTCAAACTGCCTTTGTCCCATCCAAGTGGAAGGGACAAGGAGGAGGAGGAGTGTACTAAAGCCTCTGCAAAGGCCAACAACTCTCCCTGTGCTCCCTGCCCTCCCCCTGTGCTTCCAGGCGTTCACCATCATGGATCAGAACCGGGATGGCTTCATCGACAAGGCGGATCTGAGAGAGACATTTGCTGCACTTGGTGAGCCCCCTTTTAGGACCCTCCCCTCCCCAACAGCTTTGAGGACATTAGATCTGTTAAGTGAGAACCAGCTTGGCTCTCTCATCACAGAGGTCAGCATGAACCAGCAATGGGGCCGAGGAGTCCCAAAGACACCCCAGCCTCAGGTTAAAGGATGTAGGCATTCAGTCCTGGTCCTTTCTGACATGAGGGGCCAGGGGGAACTACAGTGCTGGTGGTTTTGACCCAAAACATCTTCTGAGGAGGGCTGAAGCAGACTGTGGGGACAGTGAGGGAAGGAAGCAGGAACAGCTCAGTCCTTTACAGCTCTCTCTTCTGTGATCCTGGAGCCCAAGAAACCAGAGCTGGAGATGTCCAGCCCTCCCATCCTCTGCCAGCACAGGATTCTCCCCTCCCTATTTCTGCTGCTGCCTTTCCCTCTTGGAGATGGCTCCTCAGGGCTATCCTGCTGCTCATGAATGGGGGAAAACCTTCAGGGCAAGGCTCCATGGTGTGTCCTTTAGCCCCTGGCACACAGAGCAGAGCCTGAAGGTCTGCAGGCATTTGCAGCTGGACAGGGACATGCGATTCACCCAACACTGCTCTCCCCTAGGGCGCCTGAATGTGAAAAATGAGGAGATCGAGGAGATGATAAAGGAGGCATCCGGCCCAATCAACTTCACCGTGTTCCTCACCATGTTTGGGGAGAAACTGAAGGGTGAGAGGGCACCTGGGGAGCTGGGGGTGGGGCTCGGTGGGCACACACCTTCACTGATATGCTGTCCCACCTGGGGAAGCCACCCAACTCAGGGCCTCCATCACACTTCCAACCCATCAGAGGCTCCTTGAAGGTCTCAGATGGGAGCTGCTAAAGGAAAGGCAGGTGACACTGACTGCCATACAGAACCTGTGAAGTGGGTCAGAGCAAAGATGCCTCCCACACCACAGCCAAGAGGTGACATATCTCCCTCACCTATCCCTCCCGCGCCCCTTAGTGCCACCTTCTCACAGGGACCGCCCCAAAGACAAGCTACTGTCCCGAGGGATGTCCCTGCACCTCAAAACTCATGCTGACTTGCAATACCAACAGTCCCAAAGGCAGGGCTGGGGCTGCCTGTCCAGATCCTGGACCTCATCCTGTGTGTCCCCAGCCTGTTGGGGTATATGAGCAGGTACTCCATGCCTAAGTTTTCCCAGCTATTTATAAACCCAACAGACTTTGATGCTGCGGTCCCCCATAGAAAGAGGGGACAGGAGATCTTGTGGCACCTCTGAGCCTGCTGAGACCATCAGTGGCACTGGTGGCCACCCTGGCAAGACCACTGGCTACAACACAACTTTGACTCAACAGCTCCAACCAGCTGCACCCTGTACCACTTATGCAACCAAAGGCATGCAGCCTCCCTGCAGATCTCCAGGAGGCTACACAGCCCTGACAGCCTGTCCTGGAGCTCTATAAATACACCCAAAAGATTAGATAGGCGCCGGAATGCAGGGCGGTGGCAGCACAGCCTGCTTTGTGGGCACACCTCAACCCTACATCTGCTCCTCTCCATGCCATCGCCCGCGCTCCAGGCCCCAGCTGCAGGGTCAGCATTCCTGTGGGACCTCCCACTTCCCAGCCTACCCCCCAGGCTTCCCCCTGAAGGCTGAGGGAAGCAGGAGCTGCCACTGGTTCCGCCGCCGCCGCCTCCAACGGCTGTGGCCATGTCATCCACAGGTGCTGACCCGGAGGAGACAATCCTGAACGCGTTCAAGGTGTTTGATCCAGAGGGAAAAGGCCTGAAATCTGCTTAGTGAGTGCGGGGGTGCCTGGAGGGGGAGGGGGGAAAGCGGGTGTCCCCATCACTGCCTCCCTGGTGTTCACTGTGCTCTCCTGTTTGCAGCATCAAAGAGATGCTGATGACGCAGGGGGAGAGGTTTTCCCAGGAAGAGGTATGAGTTCCTTCCTGCCCTCTGCCAGTCTCCCATGCCCTCCATCCTGACAGACCCCCAGCCCCAGCCACAAACCCCTTCTGTGCCACCTTTTCACCGCAGCTCTTTCCCAGCAGGTCGAGCAGATGTTCACTGCCTTCCCTCCAGATATGTCTGGCAACCTGGATTACAAAAACCTCGTCCACGTCATTACACATGGTGAAGAGAAAGACTAGCCCACGCTCGATGCTGGGGCTGGCACCACGAGATCACCTCTAACTCACATTGGGGGGTCCCTTTGCCTCTCCCCCTGGGGAACACGTGAATGGCATCCACATTAAACTGCCTTTTGGAGAGAGGAAATCCAGCCACCGGTGTGAGCAGTACTTGGGCTTGCGGTGTGTGTGTGCACAGTGCGTCTGTGGCCAGCAGGAGCCCCCAGCCCCATCCCAGATCCTGCTGCCCCCAGCCCAGCCTCCCAGCCCCCCTGCACATCACCCTGCCTGGCCCATCCCCCAGCCCCAAACAGCTCATTTCGCACTGGCTGGTGGCTAGCAGCCATCCGGTCCCACCAGCCCAGCACTGAGCTCACCCCCTCACGCCCTCCCCAGGTCCTTTGGGCAGGCACGGTGTAGGACCAGGACCGTGGTCTCCATCTCCTCCCGAGCAGCCACGCAATGCCTGGCTGCAGGAAGCGCGT
The DNA here is from genome assembly GCA_028020825.1 of Podargus strigoides. Taxonomy (NCBI): domain Eukaryota; kingdom Metazoa; phylum Chordata; class Aves; order Caprimulgiformes; family Podargidae; genus Podargus; species Podargus strigoides. Next base: position 14,076,092 of record CM051637.1, on the reverse strand, counting down.
TGGGTTGTGCAATGGGGACAGCAACCTGCCAGAGAGCAGCTGTTCCCACCCCCGGCCGCGGCTGCCACCAGCAGTGGGCGAAGCCATGCCGAAATATCACCCGGGGAGCTTTTGAAGCCTGCAGAAGGCGTTGGGCTCCTTCCAGAGGGGAAGGGAGATGGAACGATGTCGATGGCGTACAAGCAGAGGGGGAGCTCAGGAGTGAAACTGTTTATTTCGTCCATCCCTGCTGGGCTCTCTCGCAGCATGACCCTGTACCTGCCCTTCTCGCCCCTGATGGTGGACACTCTCTGCTTCTCTCTGAAGAATCAGCTGGCGCAGGTGGCCGTGGTCCAGCGGTGCTTCCACTGCCACCCGGTCACACCCCCCCACCGCGGGCCTTACATAGCCAGTGGGGTGGGGCAGGCTGGTGGTGGCAGCAGGGGATTGGCTGGGTCACCAGGGGGGAGTTGTGGATTGGCTGGTTGTGTGGCCATGGCCCCTCCCTCCCACCTCCCACACTCACAGGCGTTGATGGCGTCGTCGTCGTCGATGGTGTCGTCCATGCCGGGGGACACTGGGCAGAGCCAGGATGGATCCATGGTGTGGCTGAGCTTGGTGCCACCCAGCAGCGGGCTGACGAAGGGCTCGGCCACACACGAGTCATTGGCCAGTGTGTAGAGCAGGGTGGACTCCTTTAGCAGGAGATCCTCGATCTTCTTCTCCACGATACCTAGGCAGAAGGAAGCATCATCCCACAGCACCCATACACTGCGCTCCTGTCCCAGTCACCCCTCTCTGTGCCAAGCAGGGGATCCCTTCATTCCCCCAGGCAGTGCCATCAGGCAGCCCATCTCTCCAGGGACAAGGGCCCAAGGCTGAGTCCCACACCCAGAGCCAAAACAAGGGCTTGGGGATCCACTGGCATGTTTATAGGTCACCTCCTGAATTTGCTGGGAATTTACCAGCCCAAATTCAGATTAGGGACACCCGTGCATGACGAGGCAGGAGAAAAAAGAACCAGCTCAATTCAAACACAGTGCAAGCGGGTGGTGGACATACAAGGTCCAGGTCATGTGGCGGGGGAAGATGGGCAGCCCTGACCCACCGAGAAACTGCACCAGGTTCAGATCCGTGATCTGCCCGTTTTCACCACTCCGTTACAGGTGTAGTGTCACAGCTGATTTCTTTGAACAGGTCCTCCATGGTAGACAGGTACTGGCCCAGGACTTTGCTGCTCTCTTTGCATCTGTTTTTGTACTCACTGGCTTCCTCAGTGATTTTTGTTAGATTTTCCTATCAGCAAAGGTTTTGTCAGGTGTCACACCAGCCCCCTGCTCTCCTCCCACACCCCAGCGCTGTCCAGTTCAAGTCTGGACACTGGAGACAGGCCAGAAGAGGCCGTGGGATGCTCCCATCCCTGCAGAGGAAAGGCTCTATGGAGGGGACCCCAAGCTCCCCACGCTGCAGATGAGGTCCCAGGCGCTAGAGGACCAGGGCTGACAGGAGCCCTGCAGTCACCCTCTCACCACGCACTGAGAGACAGGGCTGCCAAGGCCAACACAGGGCCCTTTTCTGCCCACGCCTCTCCAACCGTTGGCCAGAGCAGCGTTGACAGGACCAGACGTCCTAGGCCACACGCCGGGATGGACAGGGGTCTGCTGCCCTTGCAGAGGGAAATCCTGGCTGCCATACCTCCAGCTCCTGCAGGACATGAAGTTTGCTGCTCTCTGCACTCTCATGGTTCCTCATGAGGGCTGCAATTTCATTCTGTGTAAAGACAAGTCCATGGAGGGGGTACTGGCTGAGTGCCCACTAGAGGCTGAGAACCATCCCTCCACCCTGGGAGCAGGGACATCCCATTTGACCGCTTTGGGGATCACTGTCTCCAGGCCAGGAAGGCAAGTGATGACCCCACAACAGGCAGCATTTCTCACTCCAGCCAGCCCCTCACATAGCCAAGGCAGTTCTTGGCCCTCCTGGATACTGCAATATTTTTACTGGGTACACGGTGGCAGCATTGAGATACTTTTAGCTGCTAGAACACAGTGTTCTGTCTATGGGAGTTATATTTTTGCCTGTCTCTTTGCATTCCCCTAATCCTACTTGTGTGGCAAGGCTGTGAGCCGGGCTCTGGTGTGGGCAGTGATGCTGGAACACATGGGAGAGGAAAAAACCACTCCAGCCCAAAAGCACCAGCTGAGAAAGGGGAGACATGAAGAGCTTAGAACAGACCTGGAGGTCCTGGATCCTCTGCTCGATGTTCACCACCTCGTTGTTCAGCTCAGTGGCGTAGCTGAGGCAGGCAAAGTTCTTGTCCTCCTTTTCAATGAAGCCATTCACCAGCTGGTCGATGTCCCCGTTCTCCACCAGCTCCAGCAGGCGCTTGTAAGCCACCTGCTGGCTCTCAAAGCTCTCTGCTTGGCTCTGCTTCGCCCACTCAGCTGCCTTCAAAGCTGAGGGAGAGATGGAGAGCCTGGGCTGAGCGTGTCCCCACGGGCTGCCCTTTGCAGAGCCTGTGTGGTTTGGCAGGGTGCTCAGGGCAGGGGGGGCAGAAGTTGTCTTTATTTCACCTAGAAACTAAGCAGGGAGCCCACTGTCCTCATGGGAATGGGGCAATCACAGTAGGATTCCTCCCCAGGAGGATAAAAGGAGCCATGGTTGCACATGGAGGCAGCTCCCTGCCTCCCCATCCCTCCCTCTCCCCCAGGACACATGGTTTTGGGTGGCCTCACTTGGTTATCACTGTTAATCCTTTTTTCTGTAGGGAAAAGGGTGGGGGAAGGAGCCTGCAGGCAGGGGAGAGGTCCTGCCTTTGGGGTGCAGAGCTATGAGCAGCCCTTCTGCCAGCCCCACGGACTCCTGGTTTGTGGTCCCAGTTGCACATGGTTTCTCTCATCTGATACCTCTTTTCTTTTTGGCCTGTTCCTCCAATTCAGAGCGACCTGTAAATTTGGTGAGCATGAAGTTTTTCAGTTTGTTCTCCTTGACAAGGACACGCTTCCACTTCTTCAGCTCAGCATTGTACTGGAGAGTGTCGTTGCTGTGCCTTTCCTTCATGGCTGAGATCCTTGCCAGAGCTTGGGTCCTGCACACAGGTTACACCATGCGTAGGTATAAGAATTTGTATTCCTGGCCATTCCCACGCATCCCTGTGCCTGCCCTAGCCAAGCCTGCCCGTGACGCTGTGCGTGTTGCCTGGCTCTCACCCAGATGCAGCTCCATTAGCCCAAGGCCAGCAGCAAGCTAACACAGCCCTTGGTGGGCTTTTGTACTAGGACACAGCACCCAACTGTGGCAACCAGGCTCAGTCTGAGCTGTCTGGCTCCTGCTACATTTCCTTATGCAAGCTCAGGTGGGACTCAGAGGAAAGAGACTGCTTCATGGGGCAACTCACCCCATCCCAAGAAACATCTGGGACAGGTGGAATAACTCACCCTGGAGGTACCAGTCTCCCTGCACTGACCAGGCACTTAGCCCTTAGCTCTAGACAAGAGCAGTGAATCCTCTCTCTGAAGTTGCAGTCGGTCTCTCTTTACATCAATCCTCATCGCTGGCATTGCCCGTCGGTGCTGAATTTGGCACGGAGGGTTTGCAAGGCCACGTACTGCTCCTTGTAGGCTTCTTTGGACTGCTCAATGGCAGCGTTCATCCTTTCCCTCTGCCGACACAGCTTCCTATCGAGCTCAGAGTACAAGTTGTCCAAAGTGGCTTTCTGGATTTGCAGGCTTCTAATCTCTTCTCGGAGCTTGTAATTTCTGGTCAGGATGGTATTGACACAGACAGTGACCTGGGGAGAGGGAAACAAAAGGTTTGAAGCTGGTGCAGAGACCTTGACCAGTGCTGGCACAAACAGAGCCCAAGAGATTTTCAGTTGGCCCCGCACCATCCTGGCCCCCAGGACAGGGGAGGCAACAGTAGGCCAGGTCGATCACCATGAAGACCTGGAGCTGGCGTTGTCCAAGGCAAGGTGGCTTCAGGCAGCTCGGTTTTATCACTAAACAGGTGCAGACCTTCAGGCTTCTGGGCACAGCACAAGCTCTGCATTTGGGTCACCAAGCTTGAAGGAGCCTTTGAGATATTCTGGGAGCAATCAGGCCAGGGGAGCCAGCCAGGTCCTTTATGCAGTTTATGTCAATCCAGTGCACCACTACCCTTTGTCCTGACCAAAAAGCAATTTGCACACAGGCCCCAGACCACCATGTGGTCTCCAAAATGTTTGCTTGCGTTGTTTAGCTGCATCTCCAGGGTCTCAATCTGCTTTTGCAGCTGTTTGCTACTGTTTGCTTGCTTCACCTTCACTGCTCTCTGGTTTTGCCTCATGATCTTTATTTCCAGCTCTAGTATCTGCACACAAAGAGAGAAAAAAAAGTATAATCTCCACCCCTATGTCCTGGACTCTTGTCAGGACACTCAGCCAAAGAAAATACCCTCTGTTGACCTGAACTACAGCAACCATGTCATCAATGAGCTCAGAGTTATAGAAGCAGCTTTAATCCCAGAGGATCCCATCCTGCACACACAGAAATGTAAACTGTAACTAGGAATGGGTTTATTTTTGTGTCACGAAGGAAATGCAGCTGCCTCTGGAGGGGAAGTCAGCAGGTGTTGAGCAGCACTCTGTGTAGAGCGGAAGAGGCAATGAGGATGGTTTTTTGGTAGTGGGATTGTGCGAGCCAGACAGGGATCAGTGCAGTGTTCTCTGGGAATGAGTGAAGAAAAACTTTTGCCAAAAGTGGGGAGCAGCCAGAAGAAATAAATCCATGAGAAGAATGAAGTAGTTGGAGAACAACGAAGAGCAGGGGGTAAGTGGGAGAGGTATGACTCAGCCCTGATTGAAAGCTAACCCTGTCATGGAAAGCTCTGCAGCACCTCTAGCAACTGGGAATGACTTGAGCATGTTCCCTGCCTTCTGTCATGGTCTTGGCTTGTCCAGAGCAGAAAGCTGCAGGGACCGGTCACTTCTGTAGCACTGGGTTTCCCTTGGCCTCCCACCCCACCGCTGACCAAATCCAACCAGGCTGTCCTCAGGAGAAGTGATGGGACATCCCCCAGATGTTGCTACTCCTCTATTTGCCATATCTCAGGCAGCACAACTAAATGTTCCATTTTTGCTCCTTTTTCAGGAGAAAAAAAAAAGTCAAGGGAAAATCAGAGGGATGTTGTGTGACCCCAGGCAGGCGTGTGCCATCAAAGAGGACCTGCAGAGACCGGTGGGACAAGAAGGCTGAGAGTCAGGGAACAGTCCAGAAGCTCTTACTTGGTTGTCCAGGTCAGCTAACAAGCCTTTTTTGTCTCTAATCAGAGAATCCTACTGATATTTGTTCTTCAAAAGGCTCTGGATCTCCATACAGTTTCTGTCATCCAGCGCTGAATTCCTCAGGGACATGATCTGGCTCAGCTTTAATGACACCTCTTCATGTTCTTGCGTCAGCAACTTTATTTCTTTTCTGTAAAAATGAAAAGACAAATGACATTTAGCACATCCCACCTGTGACACCGGAGCAGGTCCTTACCCCTCCCCATCCCAGCACCGGGGTCCCCAGATCTCGGCATGGAGGAATTGTCCACGCACAATGCAGCCGAGCGAAGCTGCACTTACTGCTGAGCCTGCATTTGCAGCCTCATGTTGGCACCATAAGATTTTCTCTTATCCATTGCTATCCAAAACTTTTTCTGGAGTCTCCTCATCTCGGATTCAGCCAGCTTTTCTTTATTATTCACAGACAAGCCCGACAGCTTCTGCCTCAAAGAGGGCCCTCCTTGCTGCCACAGAGAGAGTTTGGTCACTCGAGCAAACAGGACCAGCAGTGGTAGACAGTGCTCAGAGGGAAGTGAGGTCATGGCATCACCACCCCCAGCTGTTTGTCACCAGCCTCAGCTCTTCACTGCTACCTAAGATATTCATTCCCACCCAAAACACTGAGCCACACAAACCAACTCCACGACTACTTCTGATCCACTCCAGAGCAAAGTCCACCAGGTGCTCTGCTCTTGGGTAACCCACTCCCGTGCTACCACCACTCCCCAGGCAAGGAGGTGTTAACAGCCACCAAAATCAGTGCTTGTCGACCGTGGCGGCTGAGCCACAGCCAGCATCTCAATTCCAGGATAGGGGAGGGCAGGTGGCAGCAGGTTGTCACCTCTTTTATCACCCAAGCATGACTGTGAGGACCACCTGAGTCAGAACCAAACCCACCCATGCTGGGGATGTGTACAGACTCAGTTGACTTTGCCCAGGAGCAGAGCAGGAGTGCTCACAGCCCCAGCTGTGGGAAGGTGACTTCTGGCTGAGAAACTGCCTAATAGGTAAGCACCGAAGCTGTGGCAGTCAGATCCACCACTACCTGTGTCCTCAGCTGACCCATATTCCTCACCCCTGACTCCCCCAACACCCAAATCTCAGGCCACAGCTTCATCCCCGGCACAGGAGGGGAGGCAGAATCAGCTCCACCACAACCCAACACCTTCCTGGCAAAAGAAAGCCTGGCTCCCCACCACCTGCCCGGCTCACTGCACCCTGCATTTAATTCTGCAGGTGAGATTCCCCCCAGGAGATCCTCCATAGCACCCACAGAGGAGCTCAGCTTTCGACTATGCTTCAGCTTTTACCTTTGAGCTCGTCATCTCTTCCAGCTAACTCCGCCAGTTGCTCTGCAGACACCTCGGGAAGGGGACAAGGAGGACTCTGCCAGGTCTGCTTTCCCAGGGGAGAAACACAACCCAGGTAAGGGGGTGGCTGCGTCCCCCTGCCCATCCCTCAGCACCCGCTCGCTTGTTTGGCACATGAGGAAACCATCACAGATGGCTGCACGATGAATAAAAGGAGAGCATTTGTAGTGATGTCATCGCGAAACACGCTCCTCTTATTGAGTTTATAAGTAGGGGAAGAACAGATGGTTTGAGCTATTCCACCCCGTTTGGTACCTGGGTTTCCATAGAAATCCCGGCGAGGCCAGGCCCCCCTGTGCCAGTGGGCAGAGCCCCTGGGGACAGAGCCTGGATTCAGCCCCCATCCCGCTGCAGCCAGGGAGGGCACCAGGCCTGATCCCACAGCCCTCATCCCCAAAGCTGGTTCCCCTCAGCCCCCCCTGGGCTCCTCTCTCCCCCCAGCACTGCTCAACCCCACCGCAAGGTGCTGCGGTTCCTCTCCAGCCAGGGCACAGGACCACGGAGGCAGTTTGGTATTCCCAAGGAAGAGCCCCTATTTCCAGTGGGAAGTGCAGAAGAGGTGAGACCCCAGCAGGGAGCTGGTCCCTGGTCCCCTCCTGCACCCCGCACTGCCCCAGGCTCTGCGGAACAGGCACTGGCCTGGCTGCCACAACACCATCATAGATGGGTTGTCCATGGGGAAAGTCAATAAGAAGGATGCTGATGTCATCAAGGAGAAGAAGCCAGGGCACCCCCACCTGCCCCATGGGGAGTGCTGGGAGCCCACCTGACATGGGCCAAGGGGGTTTCCATGCCCCAAAACCAGCCCTGAAGCATGTGCTCCAATGTCTCCCTGGCTGCATGCCCACCAAACAGAAACCCTCATTTTAACAGTTCTTCCCTTTGCAGTGTTTAAATCACCCCATAACCTGGGATTTTGAAGGTCACCTGGGGTCTCACCATCCCTGGCATCACTCTGGGGCCACAGAGCTGCCACTCCCTCCCCTTCCTCACCGGCCCCACTGGTGGCTCCCTGGGCTTCCTGCCTGTTTTCTATCTGTTTTGCTTGTGGAGAGGCAGCAGTCACCCCATCACTGCCACTGCCCTCAGCATCCAGACACCCTTGAGGTGCCCACCATAAGAAGGAGAGCAGCAATGGTTGGCACTGTCAACTTCAGGAAGCTCCCTGGGGACAGAGCCTGTTTAGGCAGCCAATATAGGGGACAAATTGGGGATTCACGCCTGTTTCTCTCTTTTGCATGCAGTGAAGCACACAGGAGCAGTGGGCTGAGTCACAAGAGCCATGATAATCCCTTATCCATAAGCCTTGCAAGCCCTGAGATCTCTGGAGGGCAGAAGCACGAGACAGCACTGGAGGCTGCAGCAGGGCTGTGTTTTGTATCCCTGGTGTTGCTTGCTCAGCTCTGGGATGACGGGGAGCAGAGAACCGCTGAAGGTGAGGAAAGGGCATCCGCGTCCCAGTTTGCAGAGCTGCGGCGAGTTCAAGGCGATGAGCAGAATCCCCAACCAGTGCGTCGCTCCCCGTTATCCCAGAGACTTTGATGAGCTAACAAGCCAGCCATCAAGTTCCAGGCTAATTCACAGCCAGATAGGCTCTGAGGATGCATTTAATTGGAAATGATTTTCACAGCAGAAAGCAGAATGCGGCATTAGATAAGAAAAATCGCAACCAAGGGCAGAGCGATGCTGGGAAGGCACCAGAGCCTGAGGGTTCCGCTGGGGACAGGGGGAGCTCACGGAGCTTTTCATGCTGCTCCTGCATGATCAGCTGTGCCCTGGGATAATGACAACCTGTCTCAGTGGCCCTGGCTGTGTCATGCTGCAGATCCCTGCTCTCTGGTTTGCTTCTCTTCACCCTCATTCTAGTTCAGAATAAAGGTAGAGCTGCAGGGCTGGACATTATTTGCTCAGAAACAATGCCACTGGGTGGCTCAGAAGCCTGGTTTCCCTTGGCTTGGACTAGTCCAGCTTCAAAATACAGCTCACATTGTTTGTTCTTTTTGTGTTCCTTCTCCATGGACCAATTCTCAATTGTTTAGCAATGAACAAGTCAGTAAATTAAACTACTGAGGAGAGATTTGATTTGGTAGAGTCTGTGTCTGTCACACTCCTTGCAGAAGCATTTATTTTACTGAACGGGCCTGTTTTCACCCAAACAATGCTCAACTGTCAAGACTTCATCTGAGTGCGGGTGACTTCATTGTCTGGATGGACCTTTAAGATGTGGCTGAGCAGAATGGTAATCGGAGCAGGACGAGATCCAATGAATCCAACGAATCTCCATCTTCTGGAAGAAACAGAAGAAAAGTGACTTTCTATGCAACTTTCACCTTCACTGTCTTCCCTGATTTAATAGGTACATTTAGCACTGATTGACATGGAGAAATTATTCCTTCAGCTGCAGATTTGGGGTCTAATTAAAACTACTTGTACTATTTTAAGGGCCGAATTCTGATCCATGCAAGCAGTGTAAATCCTTCCTGATTTCAGCACTGATTTCCCTGTTTCACTGGGTCCAGTTCAATGGTGGCTGCAGGGGGTGGTCAGAGCTGGGCTGGCTCTGATCTGGGCTCACCTACATGAGAGCGTCCCATCGACGTCAAAGAAAATCTCTGGGGTAAGCTAGAGAATCAGGCCCATATTTTCATGCAAATGTAATACATTCATGTTCTTTAATGCCTATTTATAACAAATCCAGAACTTAATTCTACTTAACCCGTCTTCGGTGTTTGACACATGAAATCTGTGAGTCAGAGGACTATATATGGAGCTGTCAAAACTTTCTTTTTTCCCTCCTCTAAAAGCCTGGATTAAATCATCATCAAACTCCCATCAGCTCCAGCAGCAGCGCTGGGAGGAGCAGGAAGATGCTGACAACTCCTAAGGCAGCTGGTGATGGGGAAAGGTCTTCTCAGCCAGCAATCTGAAGGCAAAACCTTACAGAAGAGGTCCTGAACTCAGACACATGCTAGGTCCATCTTTGCTGAAATGTTCTGTGGACCTGGAGTGACACTTTGGCCTCATGGTGTCACCTTACCAAGACTTGGCTTGTGAATGGCATCCCATGAGCACATTTTCTACCCAGGTTTTTATTTCTGGTTATCTTCATATGTGCAGGATCATGCAAGCCTTCAAAGGGCAAGACCAGTTTTGGTCCTAAAAGCATTGCAAACACACTGCAACCTGCAGACCTGCAGCCTTTTGCAGCTGGCCTGAGTTTTGCCCCATGTGTTTCTTACAGAAAGGGTTTCTTTTAAAATACACACCTTCCAGTCCCCAAACACTGAGCTGCTATCCCTTCCTTGGCACACACACCCTGAAAGCTATCATGCCCAGCACCTGAAACAACACTGCAAATATTTTCCTTGCTTAGCACTTAAAATCTCAAGAAAAGGAAACCCAAAGATGCCAGACACTCTATAAGCATGCAGCAGGACATCCTTCTCAGGCTGAAAATTTACAGTGTAAAAATAATCAGTGCATGTCCATCATTGGAGACAACAAAATAGCACAAAAGTAGCTGATTTTCACCTCTGGGTATGATTTTCCTGCGAGTGCAGGAGCAATGGCCTCTAGGTAGCAGGATGGGATAGAGATGTCTCTCTACAGGTACATGGCTCCAAGTTTTAAGAGTAATTGGTATTAAGTAAAGGGAGAGGAGGCTGTTCACTGCCTCCTCGATTACAGCAAAAGAAGAAATTACAGCTGTAATTCCTCTTCACTCGAAGAGGAAATTGTCATCATAATTTCCTGCAGATGGGTTCCTTCTGAATTGCTGACACCAAGAGAAATGTGATTTCCAGCAGCGAACTGACTCCTTTGTGGCATTACTTGGTATTTTTTAGAGTCATTTTAGGAGCCAGTTCCCTAGACCTTGACTTTGAGAAAGTAAAACTCTCTTCCACTGCAGGCTCAGCCCCTCCGGCGGAGAACAATAACATGGCTTTGCTTCCTCCCTCTGTGCAAACTTACAGATGCCTTTGACTGCAGCAGGTACACCGTACTGAATTACTGCTCCAAGCCCTCCACCACGGGTGGGGAAAGGCAAAAGCAAAACAGCTGAAGCCATGTTGCTGTCTGAAAGCAAGCAAAGACCTCTGAAAATTTCCCTGGCCTGAGGTCAAACCTGGCACGTAGCAAGTACTCAGACACTGCGGGAAGATTTTAGCTAAAGCAAGAGAACAGAGGACTCAAGGACAGGAGGTGCTGTCACACGGGGTCCTGCCTGACTGGGAACGGAATTCTCTGTGCAGAGTTCTTTTTTTGCCTGTGATTTAAGCAAAGCTGCAGAAAGTAACACTCTTAGCAGGGCTGCTGATCCCTCAGCAGTTTTGGAGGGACACAGCCATTTTCTCAGCATAAATACCAAGCAGGAGGCAAGGTTTTTGCTCAGGGCTGGGATATGCAATGCAATATGGCTAAGCCAAGCTAATAAATTCCCACCATGACCTCCCAGATCCCCCAGGGAAGTCTGCTGGCAGTTCTAGGTGCTGTGCTGGAAACCCTCCATGTCAGATCTAGCTGGAGAGCACTGGGAAGAGGGGTGGGAGGTGATTTGTGGCTGAGAAAGCAGCACATCATGGGGGGAGTCCCTGCCCTGTGCCCCCCCAACAGCTCCCCATCAGCTCTGGGAAGAGCTGGGCAGCACAGGACAGCATGGTACAGCAGGTCCAGCCTGATTTCGAAGAGCTATTTCCAATTAATCATTCCTGATTACCATCCCATACAATGCTCTTGATCAGGACTAAGAATACCTTATTAGTTGAACATGCTCTGGACGTGGCTTAAGGCAACTGAGGATTTGCCTATATAAGATCACTCAGGGAAACTACTTTGAATTAACATCTAAAGGTAATTAATTAAACTGCTGTACGGGTGTTCTGCACCATCTGCATGCAGTTTACCTTTTTATTTTACTTTTCCAAATCAAATGAAGGCCACTTGACCTCTGGGTTGGGCATAGAAGAAAAGGATCCTGGGGGAGCCCACAAGCCCCAGAGAAAGCAAGACAACTGAAATAAATCTGCCTGGAGGAATTGCAACCCAGGTCCAGCCCGGCGTGATGTTGGTATGGACAGTCCCAGACCTTTCTGTCTCTCAGATTTGGCTTTATGGGAGAGGTTTGGGCACTCTGGGGTGTCCTCTTCCAACAGCAATTGCAGCACTGGGCAAGAAACTGGATGCACCAAGTGCTCTGTCTCAGTGACTTTAATGCCCAAATGACCCAAGGTGGATCCACAGGGTTTCCCTGCCTGAGCATCAGCCTGCTGGCTGCACTGTTGGAGCAGAAAACCGCGGACACAGCAGTGAGCAGGTCCCTGGGACGAGGCAGAGCAGTGCTCCTTCAGCATAAACCTCCCTGGAGAAGAGTCAGCCCAGCAAAGCCACTTGCAGCTTTTTTTATTTGATTTAGGACATGTCTCCTTGTAATTACCCTGTCTTGGCCCTGCCATTTTTCTGTAGCAGAATTTCAGACCAGCTCACACCGAGAATAGCTGCTTTCCCAGCCTACTCCAGCAGCCCTTCTCTGGAGAAGGAACAGATTGTTCTGAGCAGTCTGGTCCATTTGCCATTTCTCCGAGCTGGCTGGAGCTGCTGTTTATTGCTGCTCACTCAGCAACTGATCTTTTGCAAGATCACAGCTATCAGTTGCCTCCTCTCCTGTCAGTCTTTGCTTCATGCCCCTCGCCACAGGTCCAAAGCTTTACAAGGGACATCAGCTGATTTTTGCAACAGGCTGGTGTTACTCAACACCAAGAGTTGATTTTAATTAAAGCTTTAAAAAAAGAAAATCCCAAGGGTTCAGGCTGCATATTTCTGTTAGTGCAAATCTGAAGTGACTCCCAAGGGAACGCAGAGGTGACACCAACCAAAGGCAGGTTATAATGAGTCTTCCTGGGTGTTTTGTTCACTGTGTTAGCACACATTCCTGGAACACACATTTCGGAGGCAGGGTGGCATGGCCAGGGAGAGCTGGGCTGGCCGGGACAGAGGGATGCAGGGATGCAGCCATCCCCTGCCTGCTCACTGCTCAGAGGGAGGAGAGCAGGAGGCGGCAGAGCTGCGCCAGTTGCTTGGCAACTCCCCTGCAAATCTCTATCCTGTCAGAAAACATTTTTCCCAGCAATTCAGATGGGTTTCACAGGCGCAGGATCAGGCCTGGCTGATCAGGTGGTTTTAAGAAACCACACACTGTACCTGGAGGGGCTGCACATCCGCTTCAGCCTTGCCATGCAGCCAGGCATGGGCTGTGAAACAGCTCCTGATGGGCAATGCACAGCAGGCAGGGCTGCAAGGGCACATGACGAGGCTTCCTGGGGCTCCTACATCCCCATTTCGGCTTCTGCTCAGGGACCACAATGCTCTGCATCATCCATATCCTAGGAAAAGACAGCGGGTGCAACCGTCTCACCCTCTCCTGTCTGCAGGCAACCCCTGAATGAAGCATGAGCCGCCTCCGAGGGGTAAATGAGCAGCCAGCACGAGCCCAGGGGAGCTGCTCCCTGGTCTCACTGGCCAGGGAGCCCTCCATTAGCTGCCCCTTGCTCTCTCGTGTGAGAGAGAAGCTGAATTAGGCTGATCCTACTACAGTCTCTGTATCCCTCCATCACTGCAGGAGCAAAGCTGGGGCAGCACCATCCCCTGCTTACCCCAGCCCAGCTTTCCTCTGCCGTCCCATCTTCAGCTCTCCTTCAGTCTGTACCTGGCTTCCTCGAGCCCCTGAACTGAGCGCTCAAACCTGACCTGAAGAGCCACCTGGCCCTCCTGTGACTGCCCTGTGTGCAGAGAGGAAGGAGAAGGAAGATGGGCCGGGCAGTTTCCAGCATTCCATGGAGAGCAGGGACAGAAGGGAGCATCCTCCGAGCAGAGCAGGATGCTGGGGGCCACCCTGGGCTTGGTGGTGGAAATACAGCCGAAGAGAAAAAGCACAGGGGCTGAGGGAGTGCAAAATGGCCCCAAATCTTTGCCAAGCAGGCTGGATCATATCACAGATGTATCATATCACATACAGCATCTCTATGCATTTCCACTTTGCTCCACTGCCACTTGCATTTCCTATAGGAGATGCTCCTGGCTTTGTCACCTGCAAGGGGCAGGAGCCAGTGACAGTGGCAGCATGTCCTGCAGGATCCCAGTGTCACCGATACCACCCCGGAGGGGAAGGATGAGCCATCCAAACCTCCCATTAACCCCCTCTGCACTTCAGCAGGAGCTGAATTGCGTGGGAGCTGATCCTTCTGCTCAGAGCTAATGAAGGGGGGAATTTCCTCAAGGAAAACAAAATGGTCTCAGCCCAAAAAGGCTTTTCTCTTCTGGATTTTTTTATTAGGAACAGTGGCTGAATTTTCCTCCTGGCTACGCTGACGCAACCCCTTCTCCTCCACTGTGGGAGGGGAATTTGGCCCACTGATATTATATGCCAAGTTTAGATGGGGATAATGATATACTGTTCGAGTTTCTATAGATTCTCAGGTCACTTTGCAAACAAGAATTAATCTTGACAACACAGCTGCAAGGAAATGGAGGTTTTATTGTTCCTGATTTAAAGAGAGGGAAACTGAGACTCAGGGAGTAAATGCTTCTCACAAGGTTGCAGAGAAAACAAGCAATGGAGGCTGGGAGCAAACCTGGGGTCCCGAAAGCCTTTCCGTTTCTCGCAGCGCTGCAGAGCGCTCCTTCCCACACAAGCCCGTTCTGGAGCATCATTTTACACTAGCCCAAAATGTAATTCTCTTTTATATTTAGCTCCCAGGTTCTGTAAAGGGACGTTATATAACAGACCTCAAGCATGGCATTTTATAATTTACCAGCTCAACTTGTGCTGCTTCTAGAAACCCGTCTGTGTGCTGTATTCCCCTGGTTCAGCACAGAGCCCTCTCCCATCTCCTTCTGAGCTGGCAAAATATTCCACTGGGCACTTGTCTGTGGCTTTAAAACCCCATGGCAGTGCCATGGCCCTGGCCCCAGGCCACCATGCCATCTCTTAAGCAATTAGTGCTGATGTCAGCTCCATTTTCATTGACAAATTTTTGGCTCCTGTGAGAGGAGGAAAGGAGGTAGCTGGATGTGCTGCTCTCAGAGGGCAGGTGCAGCCCTTGCCCGTGGGAAATCCTCTTTTGGGTTGCAAAATGATCCAACAGGCTTTGAAATCCCCAGGGAAAGGTGGGAAGGGAGAGCAGCCATGCACCCCTGCCAGCTGAGCTCTGCAGGGAGTCGCACCCATCCCTCTGGCAAAAATTGGTGTCCCCAAAGCTGGGGGTGAGTGAGGCGATGCAGCCAGCAGTCAGCACAATGCAGGGCTGGCCCCACTGCCATACAGTCCCTGTGTCCCTGCTGCTCCCACTCCTGGGCATGCCAGGAGGGCTGCAGATCCCTGTGCATCAGAAATGGGGGACTTACCCCCACAAAGAAGAAACCCAACCCTAAAGCCTCAGTGGCTGCACAGCATCTTTGATGCTCAGTGCTCCCGACAGCCTGTCTGGTCCTCTCCAGATCTGCTGCCCCAGCCCAACACAAGAGCCCAATGTCTTGGGAATGCCTTGCATTACCACATGTCCCTGCACGTGTCCTCTTCCTCTGACTGACGGTGAGTTAAGCACAGACCCACCGGTGCAGGAAGAGCACGTTGCCTAACGGTAAGAGCTCAGCCTGCTCCCTCCACCTGCAAGCAAACTGCTGCTGCTGGGCTTGGGAGAGAGATTTTCCAGCAATTCCTCCGCTCCAGCAGTGAGCATCCTCCCTGGACACAGCTGATCCTGCCAGAGGACCTGAGTCTGTCCTGACAAAGGGCAGAGCAGGCAAATACCAGACCACAGCTGTATTGCTCCCTTCTGGCACTGCAGCACAAGCCCATCAGCCTGCAGCCCCCTGACTCATCCATGTGTTGAAGCTTCTCAGTGCTCTGGATGTCTATTGACTGCTGAAGAGTTTGGACATTTGGGGTGCAAGGGTGAGGAGGGAAACACCAGGGTACCAGCTTTTAGGATCCAGCCCTGAGCGGTGCCAGCATCCAGCTGGGGAGATGCATCATAGGTTAAGGGGCTGACACCTTCAAGGTGAGGTGAGGCTGGCAGGACAAACCCAACTGACAGCATTTCTGGCTTAAATCTCTGCCTGCAGGCAGAGGCAAGAAGCCACATTAAGGAAGATATGCTGAAGTAGTGGTAGAGGAGGGCACCCTGGCTCACCCACTCAGCGCTGCAGCCCTCCAGCTCCCCCGGTGCAGCCAGCAGGAGCCCTGAGCAGACAGACAGATGGACAGACAGCCCTCCTGTGCTCATCTCCAAGCCAGGACAGCAGGGTGATCCCTCACCTCTTTCAGCTGAGCTGAGCAATTACAAGGAGTGACCTTAAGTCCTGTATGTGCCTTTTCCAATACATGATTTCTATAATAACAGATATAAACTGGAGCTCCCTGAAAGTTTTGCCACAAGCTCGGGTGCCTGGTGCTGATGAGCAGTGGAAGCTCATCCTGCTGCTCACTTCCTTCTCCCTTGGAAAGCCGAGCACTTAACTCCCAGATTATTGTAACCTTCCACATCTGCAATAAACAACAGAAAGGACACGGCATGTGACTCAGAGAGGGACGAGGAAATGACCAGAAACTTCAAATCCTGAGCTGAAAATACTGTTTTACTAAAAATACATGTCCAGCTCATTTCAGTGCATGAGACTGTCTCCACCCTGGGAGGTGAGTTTCAGTCACATCACTGAACATCATCGTCAAACAAGTGAAACAGAAGAGCATTAATTAATCAGCAGTTGATGGCCCAGCATTTAAAGGCCATGCTTGGTAGAACCTGGGAGCAGTGAGTGGAGGATTTAAAGCATCACTTCATGCTCCCACTGCAACTCAGGGGAGCCAGGGACACCCCGCAGCTCAAAAGGCATTTCCAGAGCAAGGACCAGTACAAGCACGGGGATGTGTGGTCACCCAGCACGGCCATATATGACAATTTCCATATTAATCAGAGCACAATAAAAAACACCAAACAGAAACGAGTTCATCAGCGTGGCCAAGCTCCCAGCACACAAAGATCAAGTGTTCTCATCATCCTGGCCGCTTGCACCCTTGGGATTTCCAGTCCCTCCTTGGGCCCTGGTTTTAAGCCCCAGGGAATTCAGCAGCAGCACAGCAGTTTCACTAAGTGACTCATGACTCTTTGGACTTTATATCCTCACCGCTCCCCGCTTTTTCATGCAAATGTTGCACCTGGGCCGAGGTGCTGTGGCTCCTGGAGGGTTTCTGGCATCCTGGAGCAAGTCTGGATGAGACAGGGCAGGTCGCTTCACTAGCTGGGGCTGGAAAGAGACTGCAATATGCACCCTTGATAAGTAAATGCATGACAAAAATAAGTGCAAACTTGATAAAAAATAAGTAAATAAATTAATTAAAATGCATCTGAGGCCAAGCAATGTAACATCACAGTGAAGAGCTGCTGGCTTCTTCCACCTCCTCCTCCGCAGACAGCAGAGGACCGAAGCACTTGGTCATGGTGCAGGGGACACCAGGCAGCATGGCTCATGAGGGAGGAGGACACCCAGGTCTGGAAAAGGTCATTTGAACAACCAAAATTTAAAAAGGTGCAGGAAGAAAGAAAACCGAGGAAATGGTGGCTGCTTGCTTGTTTTGACCTGTTTCTGATGTTAAAATAGAGAGCAAGCAGTGAAGACAAAGCAAATAAAGGCTCGGAGAAGAAGCACGTGCTCTGCCACAGCCATCCCCATGGGTCCTCTCTGGAGCTCATGGCTGTGAAGGCAACCCATCGGCAGGGCAGGCTTGCCAGTGGCCAGGACACGCGTCTCCCAGGGTCCCCGAGCTGCACCAGGGCTCCTGCACAGACCCCAGTGGTGAGCAGGTCATGGGGGTCAGCCCACAGCTCACATCCCCCCAGGCTTGTCCTCAGCAGCTGCCCCTGTATCACCAGCCCTGACACATTCCAAGGCTTTCCTTCCTCGGCTGGGGAAGGGCAGTGACCTTGCTGCTGCTTCCACCTCCTGTGTGCCAAATCACAGCTATAAAAGGCAGAAAAGTTCAGCTGAAAAATCCAGCTCACCTTTTTATAGAAGAATATGGGATCCATTACATTCCAGCTGAAACCCTTCCAAAAAACCAGGTGGGACTTTTTCTATATATATATCTAAATAAACCAACTTCTTTTATAAAAAATCAAACAGCTTTGGCAACTATCCCATGTCGAGAAAGACATTTAATTGAAGCCACACAAAAGGCAGTCGGTCTCACCAGTAACTGCACTTCTATTGCCTCCAGAAAGCTTGACGCACGGATTCAAAATCAAGGATGAATGTCAGCTGCCAGGTCCCTAAGGCTTTCCAGTGACCTACATGCTACGGAGAAAAAAATACCCAACACTTGTTTGAGGTTGTGTTGGGAGAAGTGGCAAAGGTAGGATGGCTCGGGAGAGGGGGGGTCACTGAGGCAGGAGTTGGGGTGAAGCATCCACCATGCAGGCACTGCAAATCTCTCCTGGGGAGCTTGTGGTGTAAATCCATTGGTGCATGGAGTTACCCAGGAGCAGCTCTCGCTGGTCCCTTCCTCACCCCATGCTAGAAAAGTTAAATTCACAGCAAGCTTAGCACGGGGGGAACTCTTTGCAGAGAAGTCAAATGGTATCAGAAAAGGAGAGAAAGTACAGCCCAAAGGCTGGAGGCCACCAAGGCTTTCACCTTCAGTAGAGGCTGCAGAGGAGCAGGCTGTGCAGGTGCAGGGGCTTCTCTGACCCCCAGTGGGGTCTCTCCATCTCTGGAGACACCAGAGATGTCTCCAGTACAGTACAGTGCTGTGTACTCGAGCCACGGGTGGCAAGCATCCCCTGGAAAGGAATGGGAGGGCAGGAGGGGAATTCAGTAACAAGATGTAACAATACATTGGAACCCTAAATGCATCCTTGAATAATCAAAGCTGTTCTGGCTGCAGGGTGAACGCTTCCTCTAATCTTTTTTTTTCATTTTTAAATGGAAGAAAGAGACTGCCCATGCCCACAGCCATTCGCCCCGAGGCAGAAGCTTAACGTCAGCCCCCCTGGCTGGCCTGCTGACCCAGAGCCAGTGCAATGCTGAAGCCTCTTGCACTGGGCTGAATCCCACCTGTTGTGCAAACACACGCAGGGTGTCCTTACTGCAAACAAGGCAACTGTTTTTAAAAGGCAAAAAAATCATGTGAAGTAAAACAGGGAGAGAAGGAAGAGGACAATCAAGTTCCCAGAGAGCAGAGACTGGAACAAAAGTGGCAAGTTTCCAAGGCTCCCTTTTCTTCACAGATTAATGTTTCTGGCTCTCCTGTCTCACCTGCCGCCTGACAGCGTACGTGTGCATGGAAGCACTTACGTAAAAGCCCAATTTATTGGCTAAAAACCACTATTGTGTGCACTACCATTCTCAGCCCTTAGATTTATCACTGCACCTGAACTGAAACGCTCACGATCTATCACCAAAGGCACCTGGATGGAGACCAGCATGGGAGAGAGCTGCTGGGCTGAGCCCCCATGTCCTCTCCAAGGGGTGCCAGGGGCTCTGCCCAGCTGGGGCTGCCCACAACATGGAGGAGAGACTGTCAAGGGTTTCCTCAAGTCACTTAAGGCGTCCTCTGGATGCAGGTGCAGGTCTGTTGAGCCAAAAACACAGCTCAATGTGACTCAGATGAGTTAAATCAGTTTCATATCCACTCCCTCAACCAGGTAATTACCACTAATTATACAGGCTTGAACTCTGGCCATGCTCTCTCGGGGACCTGGGAGATGCTGTGTGCCCAGGAGAGCCAGCACAGAACCCCACCTGCCAGCACACAGCAGCCGAAGGCGGCTGCGGCAAAGGCAGTGCTCACTGAGCCACACGGCTGGAGACCTCGTCCTCCACCTTACACCAGGTCCCCAGGGATGTCAGCGGCAGAGGATGCCTCAGGGCAAAGCAGCAGCTCACAACGCCGTGCATGAGCTGTGCGGACTAACCAGAAGGGAATCCAGGGATCAAAGGTGACTCCTGCCATGGATTCCTCCAAATCCGTTCGTACAGATTTTGGCGCAACGTTATGTAAGAGCAGCCCAGCTCCTGAAAACCTGCCAGGCTCACGCGCAGCGAGCAGCAAGGAGGTGAGAATAGAAACAAATAAATAAGTACACGTGGCAGTTACCTCCACAGCGGACCACGTTTTCAAACACCGTAAGCAGAAACTCCAGGTGTCTGAGAGCCATCAGTGGGATTGGTCTGGATTTTCAGGAGTGTAAAGGGGGATTTCCCATGTGTTTCATCTGTATTTCAAAATCCCCAGGGATCTCCAGGGTGCACAGAAGATCTCTTTCTCGCTCCTGCACCTTGTATTCAGAGATGTGTCTCCCACCGGGGTTCACAGAGGCACAGCAGCCATTTGACCAACAGCAAATCAACAGACCTTCATCTTATTTCCACTTTCTCACTCCCCTGGCAGCCCTCCTAGTCCTCCTTTTTCTTCGGTTTTAATTAAAGAAGCAGCTCATCCATGAAGCAGAGTTATGCCGGGGTAAAACCAGAGGAAGCAAAGCAGCCAGCCGTGTCCTAGGCTGCTAACTTGCATTTCTGGCCAACGCAATGAGGAACAGCTACAAAGTGCTTTCTTCAAGCCATATGAAGCTGAAGCTATACAAAATGTCCCACTTAATCTTTCTGAGAAGCAGCTGCCTCTCCCCATCTTGCGAGGTCTGCTCCACACCATGGCACAACTCACACCCCTCTGCAGCCACATCCAGGCAGACCATGGTCTGCTCCCCACCGCCTTTCCTCTCGCACAGCAAAGAGAAAAGGCAAATTATGCTCGTCCCACCATAAACCAGCTGAAGAAGGGCTGAAAAAAAGGGCTGCCGCATACATTTTTCCCTTTTCCCCTCCATCAATGGCTCAGCTGAGCCCTGTGGAAACCCGCAAGAGCTTTCTAGCCGGTTATGAAACTCAGGCTTTGGCGGAGCGTAGAGATTCCTGACCGGAGAGAGGAAGACGGGGGCTCTGCTCCTTGCCAAAGTAGTGTCAACTGATCTGCTACGGCTGTTCTCCACTTAAAGTAGGACAAAGCCTCCTTTAGCCCAGTTTCTCCTCTTTTTCTAAGTGACGGAGCAGACCTCCACCACGCTTGCCCAGGGATGCTTGATGGGGGCAGGAGACATCAATCAATGTGTTCTTCAAATGGCTCTTGTGCCTGGTCTAGCCTTAAAACTCAGATGCTTATAAGACACTTACTGAGAAGGCGGAATGTGCTGTGTTTTCTTAATCCAAATAGCTATAGCAGGAAAAATCCTAATGTGGTCACTGCTATGTTAGAAAAAAAAGCGACTTAGGACATTTTTATATGAGAAGGATTTTATAGGGAATATTTTTGCCAATATGAATCTTCCAAAACTCACCAATAGAATATTTTTTCCGTCTAAAAACACCTTTCATCAGAAACCCATGAAGTACATCAACTTTTACCAAAATAAAGAGAAGGAGGAGGAGGGGAAGAATGGCAAATCACATTTCTCCCATGTCAAAATAGCCCGTCTCGAGATTTTTCAAGCAGAACCTTTTAACATTTTTAATCAAAAATGTGATTTTAACAAACTTGAGATGGACTCATCATCATTGTTGTCAGCTTCCGTTGGTGGGAGCTTTCAGACAGAAACCAGCTGTTAAGACTGCGAGACGTTCAGCTCAGTGGAAATCAAGGCCTGGCTCCGGTGTGCAGGGCACACCAGTGAGGAGGGAGAGAAATCTCCAGCAGGCATCCTGCTGCTGGGTGTCTGGGGATGGGGCTTCATTCGGCTTCTGCACGTGGTTTGAGTCCTTGGTGAGCCCCAAGGCAAAGCCAGAGGCTCCGGAGCAGCAGCCAGCCCCAAGCTCCTCACCAGGTCCCGCATGGTGCAGCTGCCTGCCTGCAGTTTGCACATTTTGTTGCTCGAGGGAGATCATTGCGCTGTATGTTTTGCAAATAAAATATGACACTAAGAAAATACCCTCCTGTGCGTCATCAGCTCCCTTCCAAACAGGACACAGACCCCTACATCTCCAGATCAGCCTCACGGCACGTTCCAGCTGCTCTTCTTTTGTCTGACAAATTGGCACTGTCCACCTCCAAACCTCTGCAACATCTGAAATTTGGGGGTCAGCACAATATTTTAGGCATCAGAAGCAAGAAGCACGCATAAAAGCTTTATCTTGATTGTAACACAAGGAAATCTGGATGCAAACAGTAGGTGTTATGAAAATATTTAAATCGTGGCTATGTATTGAGTTAGAAAAAATAACATTTGACCCACAAGTCACCCGCTCTTGTTCGTGCAGTGTTTGAACAGTCAATGTAGATCTTTGTTTGAAATGTACACAAACACATTGAATTTCATGGACTTAGCAAATATGTACTCTAAGGCAAGGGGAAGTGTGGGTGACTCGCATTTCTTAGGATCCACCTACGTATAGGGATAAAATAAGGAGCATTTCATTATTAACTGCATTTATATACACGTACATGAGTGTGTATGTATAGTCTATATACATATTATACACAGTATATATATGTGTGTGCGTGTATTATGTATATATATGTACAGAACAATAATGAAACACTCCTTATTTCACTCCTATACGTAGGTGGGCATTATATATATAAATATTTTTAAACATAGCCAGATTATGAGCAACTGTACAATAAACAGAAGTGGCATGCGCATGAGATAGTGAGGACAAATCAGGGGGGACCGATATTTTATACAGAGGCTTCCAAGGAATGTTAGCAGAGCAGTGATTTATTTGTGGAATTCCAGGGGGGGAAGGAGGAAAAGACACAAAGGTCTCAGAGCTGCAAGTGAAATAAACCGTACATCATCGTGTATTTAGTAAACTAGAACGCAAATTGTAGACAAATAGAAAGAAGCGGGGGGGAATATATGAACCATAAGCTTCAAAATTATGGAGTGTTTCAAGCCCATGTGCAGTTTAAGGACAAAGGGATTTCCCTGATTGTTCCCCCTCTAGAAATAAATCATTGTTGTGAGTAACACTGGAGAACAAAATAGACTCAGGATATTTATAACACCTTGGCTGGATCCCTTTTCTAATCAGAGAAGCTGGTGTGGGGCGAGGCTTGTTATTTCCAGCAGAGAAAAGTTAGCTTGTTCAAAGGATAATTTTGCGGTGTCATTTTATACCTCTGGCTCGTCACAGCTGTTAAGTAAGAGTCCTTATTTTTTATGTAAATGCAAAAGACCCTGTGCAAAAATACAGCCCCCTCCGAGCAGGACACCACGCATCGGCAGCTGCTGTCAAGACGCGGAGCTGTAGCAAGACGTGTTGGTTATTGAGGTGATGATAGGGCCTCGAGACATTAGCCTTTATCTGTCACTTCTTTCCTTTCCCTTTGGCTACGCCTCTTTTAATGAGAACTGACAGTGCTTTGGACCTTGGCTTGATGTGGTTCAGCAAGTGAGATATATTCTTTGCCCTCACCGGTCTCTTTTGAAGGGCTGGATCCTTCCTTCCAGAAGTACGGTGTTCCCAGTGAATTCCCAAGTACATCTCCTGGGTCGCACCCTGGAAGGTGCTGAGCTCTCCCGCTCGTTTCCCAGAGCATGAACAGGAGTGAAGGGGACTCAGTATCCCCCAAAGGTGCTCAGATCCTCACAGGACTCATCCCTGGAGAGTAGGTAACAGCTGAATCACAGAATCACACAGAATCACAGAACCACCTAGGTTGGAAAAGACCTTGAAGATCAAATCCAACCATCAGCCTAACACTGACAGTCCTCAACCATACCATGTCCCTAAGCACTATGTCAACACGACTCTTAAACACCTCCAGGTATGGGGACTCCACCACTGCCCTGGGCAGCTCATTCCAATGTCTAACAACCTGTTCTGTGAAGAAATTCTTCCTAATATCCAGTCTAAACCTCCCCTGGTGTGACCTGAGGCCAAGGATGGGATAAGATAGATAGAAGAGATTGGACAGATAGAAGAGATAAGATAGATAGAAGAGATTTCTAGCAAGGAAAACAAGGACGGGAAGGTTCCTCTGGAAACACAAGACCAATTTCCCTTTTTAAATAATTCAGCTAAGCCCAAGAGAACAACTTGCCCTGCAGATTTAGAAAGGATTTGAAACAGAAAGCAAGCATTCGGTGCCAGAGCCGGGGCCGCAGGGGTGACGTGGCCGTTCCCTGGGAAGGTGCAGCACACAAACAGATGTAAATCTGTAAACGCTGTCACGCTGAAGTAAATCTGAAGTAACTCTATTGTCTTCAATGGGGTTACTCTGGGCTTACACCAGCGTGACTGAGATTAGTGTATCGGCTTGGGCGCGCTCGTTACGATAAGCGTTCGCTCAGGGAGGCCGAGCGTTGAAGCAGCGTTCTGCAAGGGGCAAACACCTGCGTTTCAGGTAGGCTCTGTCTGCATCCTCTTATCTCCTTCCTCGCGCCAGACCCAAGGGGTGCTGAGGCTGCAAGTCCTGCGCTTTATCGCCCTCACCAACCCGAACTCTGCTCCGGCCCCACCGCACTAATAACCCGTTACGAATATTGTTTAACTGCTGGCAGGAGGAGTCGGGCGTGCACAGAGGGAGCAATTCACGTGGGGAAGGGAAGGGAGGAGGAAAGAGGTTGACAAAGTCATTTCTGCGGATTAAATAAAGCAATTAAACAATATTCAATTGGAGATGCAAACTGAACAGTGGGAAGGCCCTCACAGCCCATCTCCCGTGCGAACGCAGTCCAAGGGTTTCAAAGAGCTGTAGGTTTGTCACTTAAAGCATTCACAAGGGGAGATGTGTCTGAAGCTGCTCAGGACCTGAAGCGCTCGCTGAGGCTGCAGAAACCCCTCTGAGCGATCGCACACGGGATCTCACTGCCCCACAGCAACCAGGCACCGGGGCACGTTCTGCGAGAGCGGGTGATGGGCACCAAGTGGCTGCTGGCCTTGTGCTTCGGGTGCTGTTTGCCCCATTTTAGGACAAAGGCTGGGGAGGCGGCCATTACCCCTCCGCCTCACACCAAGCCGCCACTGCCTCACAGGCTGAGCCAACGTGGGTGTTGTGAGGCGGCACTAACAGAAGCCCGACCCCAACCACTGCTTCCCGCCACCAGCAGACGCCAAAGGGCCCGCTGGGCCAGCCCACGGCCGGGTTTCGACAGACCGAGGCCGCACCATGTGGCGGCCCCGACATGCCGCACTACTTCCCCACCCCTGAGCGGAAGAATTCCGCGAGGGCGGGCCGACGGCAGTGCGTTCTCGCGCACCGCGCCTCTCGCCCGGCCTATAAAAGATTTCCGGTGAGCCGCCTCGCGCTCGTAGTATCCGTGCGCCGGCCGAGCTCGCTGAGGAGACGGCGGCCATTTTGTTCAGTCCTGGGTCGCTGCTGAGGCCGGCGGTCGAGGGGGGGTGGGGGGGGGAAGAGAGAGAGGGAAGCAGGAGAGCGGGGAGGAGAGGAGGAAGGGGAAAAACGAGACAGAACGAGGAGAGAAGTCGGGCCGGCCAAGCAGCGAGCGGAGGGAGGGGAGCCGCGGGGAGGGGTCCGCCCGGCCGCTGAGAGGCGATGGCGGATATAGACAAGCTCAACATCGACAGCATCATCCAACGGCTGCTGGAGGGTGAGGGTCGGGGACGGCACGGGGCGGGTGGCCGTGGGGTGGGTGGCGGCCGGGCCGGTGCCCGGGAGCCCGCCCGTGCGGCGCCTCCGCGGTCCCACCTCAGCCACCGCCGCGGGCGATGCACCGCGTCCCGCCCGCCCGGCCGGGGGGACCAAAATGGAGGGGCGCCGAGCCGCTTTGTCTTCCCGCAGCTCTGCCCTTCAGCCCCAACTTTCCCCTCAGCCCTTGTGTTTCCGACCTGTTCCGCCCTCTGATCCTCCCGGTGCAGGGTTGGGACCAGCCGGCTGCCCCCCTGCTCCTCTGCTGCAGCTCGAAGGAGATGCTTAATTTGGTGTTAATTTCGTAGGAAAGTGGGGTTTTTTTTAAAAGAAAAAGGGTTTTTCTCTTGCTTTCCTCACATGCCCCTGGGGTCTGTGCTTGGCTGGGTAGTTGTGAGGCTCTGGAAATCAGACTTAGGATGTTTAAAGAGTCTGAGGCAGCTTCTCAGCAAGTCGGGAGGAGACTTGCACGGGTTTCAGGATATCGTGCTTTTAGCTTTATTGCTTGCATTACTGCCACCGAAGGACTTTGGCTCATAATTTGTAACATATGGTGGCTTTTTTCTTTAGGTGTGAATAGAGAGATGGGTTTTGGTGTTTCAGACAGCATGTGGAAGGGCTTCTTATCTTGTCAGTGCTTTTGGGTTGGAAATAGTTGCATGGGAGCTTCTGAATCAAGGGACAAGGTTCTCAATCAACCTAGAAGTTGCAGGAGGTGTCTTCAGCATCATCCCTTCGGTTGCAGGGATCAGCACCGGACTGGAATTGTCGACTGATCTTTCTTAAGGCAAAAGGCTGAGAAAGGAGCCCATGACAATTTTTTTTTCCAGGCATCAAGGAAAATCATAATTATTCAGAGAAGGAAGGTAGCCTGATCCAGCCTCATTTCACGTGTATCAGGGCAGCATCTCATGTGGACTTACACTTGAAGAGCTTGGTCAGGGATTTAACTTTTTTCCGTTTGGCACAAAGTCATCTGAGATGTTGCCAAGACAAATGGTGAAGAAATGTCTTTCATTTATATTACATCCTTCTTATAAGATTTTGCTTGTTTAATGGCTTGGCTAGCAAAAGGTCAGGCAGAGGAGCAGTAGTTCTACTCTAGAATTTGGAGTTAAAAATCCTATAAATGTATTATGGGATTATTGAACTAGAATAAGTAAAAGTAAATAGGGCTTTTCCTGTGATCCGTTTTGAGTTTTGTCTGTTACCAATTTAAACTGCCCTGGTTTAAATTATTTAAAGGCTTCCCTTCATAAATTCAGACCAGGATTTTTCTGAAACTTTAGTAGTACGATTTGTAGATGTCAGCTCCTGTACGTCTCATGTTTAGTGACATATTAATACATGCTCAGTTTTACTGCAGGTATTAGTTACAATTCTTACTTGATTTCCCCTAGTGTAGCTAGTGCTATTTTCTCAAAAGTGTGAGTTCTTAATATCAAAAACACAGAATAAGATAATCCTAGAAAGACATCTGAAGGATCTTGAGTGATTTCTCTTGTTTGAAGTTTCGGAAAGTAGTAAGGTATACTATGACAATGTTATGTTCTTGCCCAGCTCGTATCAGTATTACACATTTGGAGGAGATGAGGGTTCAGAAATCATGCTTCAGAAAGTTTATGGATGAGATCTTTCAGGTTCATGCAGCCAGAGATGTTACCTGAGGTTGCATCAGCTGCCAGAACTGAAATTAATTTTTTTTCCTTTATTGACATTTCAGCCAGGAGTTTGGATTCCTTGAGACAAGGATTTACTTTCAATATTTAAAACAATTACCAATGTCAGTAACCTGTGCCACTGCTTTTTTTGTTGCTTATTAAATGTCTATTATAAACATCTTTTCCAGACAGAGTAGTGATTGACCTTTGTGGCAGTCTGTCATTTTTAGACTTTTTGTCCAGAAGGGGCAAAATGATACTGCATTTTTGATAGATTGCTAAATTGTGTGAATTACTGTGCAAACACCATTCTTTTTGGTTGTTTAAAATTTTCTTGACACATCCCTGAAATTAAGGTCTGGCTAGGTAGGTGACAGGACTGAATTTCTGAAGTGGAAATATTAAACGGCAGGGAAAAAAGTCTCAAAGGAATGTGTAAGGATTCTCATTCTGTTTAGACTTGGAGCAAATGAGATAATCTCTTCAGTGTGGTTCTGGTAGAACAACTGCATTATGTTAGTTATACAAAGTCAGATGTGCCTATACCACACTGTTTCCAGTGATACCTTTTCAGACAGGGTTGTGCACAGATTAAAATCATACTCAAGCATGAAACTAATGCAAAATCTATTTTAATAATCAACTCTCAAACCGAGTTGTCCAGTTCCTTGTGCAACCTTTAATTTTTAAAGCAATTTGGTATTTCATTCCAGCTGTCTTGAAACTGTATTCTTAGATATTTTTACAACAGTTAACTCTAGGAGATTTTGCTAGTAGAATACAAAGGATATGAACAGGGGGCATTATGCCTTCCTTTTTACAGGTAGCAAACCCAAGTAGATACTTAAGGAGATACTTGATGAAATATTCCAAATCAATGAGAAGATAGCAGGTATTTGTGGTTTATAATATGCCTTAGCATTGCAGTGTTGAGAGAGACAGAGAGCTACACCAGTAGTGAATCTAGTCTAATGGTTGAGGTAAAGTGAAGTGGTTAAAGGGTGAATAACAAATTACTCTTGCTTTTATTCTTAATATAAGATATTAATAATATATTTGTGAGGGAGTTTTACTTTCTGTCCTGACTTCTCTGCTCGAATGACATTATTCTTTTTCCCCAGGTAGTTGATATTCTCCCACCCACATTAGACTAGTTAGCTGAAATTATTAGTTTGTTCTTTAAAAGGCCTGGCAGTATATTTTTAGCTTCTCATTCTAAGATAAATATTTGAAGAGTCTTTCTTGCTCCAAATGTTTATAGTACAGAGCCATTTGGCATTGAAATGTCACAAAAAAAACATTTTTCAGTAACATTGTTCTTAACCTTGAAAAGCCATTCAGTGAAAACATTGAGTATACTTATCGGTTTTTGCTGTAATTGAATTTGTATTTGTTACCTTCCTTGCTAATGAGGGCTGTGTTCTGCCAGGAACAATTTCATGAGTACAGGTTGTCTTAATTTTGTCACTTTTAGTAACTGTACTAACAATTTTCACAAGAATAAGGCTTTTAAAATAATAGTAAATGACAGTATCCTGCACTGAGTAATGAAATGTTTCCTCAGTGTCCTTGATAGTGGATAAAGGCTCAAAAATTTATGGAACTAACTCACTTTACTGAGGAACAAGAAGGAGCAAACACAAGAGGAAATTACTGTTCTAGTAGGAGTACTGCAGGCAGTGACTTCATGGCTCAGAGCTTGTGGCTGTGCATGTCTGCTAAGTCAAAACTGCCAGTGGACAAGAAGATAACAGAAAAACTCCCTGTGAGATAAAAAATCAGTGGCATTTGTATGGTCATGGAAAGGGTTCCAGGAAATGGCAGAATTCCTGCTCAGCTCCGGGCAAAGAATGAGTGACAAATCCCACGATTCCCTGGGTGTGAGCATGGTTTCCTTTCTGTCTCATGTCGTGTTGTTCCTATAACTCGAGTTCCGTACCTGTTTCCTGCAGCTGTTCACAGATCAGGAGGGTCTTGTTTGAAAATGGAGCTCATAGTAATACACCTAGAAAACAAGATTGAAATGTGCTGGTTTTACCATGGTAATAATAAATAATGGGGCAAAATAACACAATGTCAACATACATAAGTGCAACCCAAGTTGAAATAGGTTTCTCAAAATCTTTTCTATACTGCAGCCACTGCAAATGCTATTAAGGGAAAACTAAATAATGAATGGAGGCTACCCTCCCTAGGAGTGCTCAAGGCCAGGTTGGATGGGGCTTGGAACAACCTGGTCTGGTGGGAGGTGTCCCTGCCATGGCAGGGGAGTTGGAAGGAGATGAGCTTTGAGGTCCCTTCCAACCCAAACCGTTCTACAATTCTACTTTGGATAAAGCCATATGATGCTGAAGTGGTGGTAGTCATTCTCAAAGCTGAAATCCCAGTTAGTGTACTAAAAATCAGCAAAAATACTGTAAATCCTCGAACTTTCCTGTTTATACACCCACAGATTTCTATTCCCGGTAAAGCCTGTTGTGTAGCCTGTATGTCAAGGAGATATTCTCTCTAATTTGCTTTAAATGTGAAAAGAGGATCATCCAGTTATTAAAAACAGTTGAGTCAAAGAGTATGGATAAACTTTTGCTGACAACAGAGAAGACTTACTTGTTACAAATGCAGTTCTCTGCTTTTTTTCACCTTTCTGCTAAATACAGCACTGATTGGGTCTGAAGCGTTGCTTGCAGTTTGGCTTCATATATTGAGATAAGTGTGTGTCTGATTCTCACAGATGTTAATCTGAATGTCACTTGTTGATGAGTTGGGATGCTGTGATAAAGTTTCTAATAGACAACAGCACTCAACCTCAAACCATATAATTTTCCATAGTTTGTGTAGCTTAATGTTAATCGTTCCCTGCTGTGTTGCAGCAGCTTCTAATAATGGGAATTAGGAGCTCTGCATTTGGAAGAGAGGGTTAGATTCCTGTCACTGCAGTGGATTCAAATAAGTCAGTTAAATTTTGTGTTTGTTGCCCAGTCAGTGAAGTGGAGGAGTTTGTCACCTCAGAGTATCTGTGATCAGCATGAGTACCTGTTGCTGTGTACCTCTCTCCAGTGTGGAGTTGTTACAAGATGAAAATTTTGCAGAACCTTCTGTTCGATAATGATGCTGCGAGCTTTTGTCATACTAAAAAGTAGACTAGAACATTTTTCTTTAGAGGCTTGGGCGCTGAGGAATTGCTTTTCAGTTTCAATTCTGAATTTGAGACGATCTGATCAAAGTTGGTAGTGCCTGCAG
This sequence comes from Podargus strigoides, assembly GCA_028020825.1. NCBI lineage: Eukaryota > Metazoa > Chordata > Aves > Caprimulgiformes > Podargidae > Podargus > Podargus strigoides. The sequence continues at coordinate 14,045,897 of CM051637.1, read as the reverse complement.
TAAAGTAAAACCTTTTTTTTACATCAACCACTTTCAAGTTATTCATTCCCTTTGTGCCTATGGTGCAAAACTGAATGTGAAACTGTCATCGGGAACTGCTAAAAACAAGATTAAAAACAACCTGCAGTATTTTTGGAAACGTGTCTGAGAATTGTAGACATCTTAATGTAAAATATGGTAAAACTGAGAGACTTGTTTAATAAGCCAAAAAATGAACTGACCTGCTGATAGATTCTTGAAAACACTTTCTGTACCAGAACATGATTCTAGCACTTTAACTGCTTATTTAATGTAATACTGAAGGAAAATGTTTGGATGACTGAAATGTCTAGTATTTTTTAATGTTCTGCTATTTTTGAATACTTTCCTAAGTATCCATCCCTTCCATATTAACCTTGATTGAGGTAATACCCTCAATTTTATCATAGCATTTGCCTTCACTCACGGATTGTGTGGCACCAACCTGAACGTCGGAGAATGCCAGCGATGGGATGTGGTGTAGAAGTCTGTTGTGCTCTGTACACATGTGGTTTTCTGACTGTACATTCTACATCCCACACTTCTTGACCCATTTATCCTTCAGACTTGCACCAAAATCACAGGGGTGCTCTTCTTCCTTCTCTTTCCTTTCCCCCTCTGCTGGGTGGCTGTTGTACTGTGCTCACCCCTGGTTATCATACACCTTCACTGTAGAGTTGGCATCTGTGGTTGCTTTCCAGCAGTTCTCCTCCTTATCTTGGAAGGCAATATAATTTAACAGCTTGAACCTATGTTCAAGTCAGTACCTCTGCATAGATCATCCATGCTCCAGGGAGGGGTGTTTTCTGTAGTCTTTTTGACTCGGCAGAGAGCTTATTTTCCCAAAACTTCTCATATTTTTGTACAGTGGAGAAGATTTTACTTGTTAGAAGACTTCCCAGACTGGACATTGAAATTCAAGTTCTCAAAAAACAGTTTTTAAGAGCAGGAGCATCTTTGCCTAAAAGAGGAGGGGGATATATTACTGTGTAGAACTAGTGCAGCTGTATGTTGAGACAGGAGATAAATAACATATTATTTGAAATGGGCTGACTTTTGTCCTCAACTGATTAATCTTTAGTTTATTCTGCTGTCAGTTCCAGACTGTCATTTCTGAGAGAGGTTATTTTTTATGCACTGAAAGAACAAATGTGCATGTACAGTACTATTGAGCTGCTCTTTTGACTTTATGACCAAGCTGCCAATTAGTATCGTACTGTCTGATCTCTACAAGCTGCCTTGTTTTGGTCCAAAACAGAGAAAAGAAACTGTAAACACATTTTTCATAGTGTATTATTTTTTCCTTTCTTGATGGGACTAAGGAACTAGAAGGCTCAGTCATAGAAACCTTTTAAGAAGTCATTCACACTGAACATCCTGCGTTTCCTTGCCAATTCTCATCGTGGCTGAGAAAATCGTTGTACTAAAAATACAGATTTCTCAAACCAACATGCATTTCTGCATATTTGATTCTTCTGAAGCCAAAAATATATTAATTTTTTTCCCAGCTTTTCGGGATATATAGGTCAATGCTAGAAGAAGTTAAACACATTCATTTCTTCTGTGCTGATTCCATGTTGGACGAAAGTGGTCAAAATGTCATTGGCAGGCAGCAAGCTACAGAACTATCAAATTGTCCTGTTTTTTCAGCCTTCTGGTACCTGTGCTAGTGAGTTTGTGCACTGCAACAAAGCATCATTTTTGTCTTGTCAAGGTTTTCTACAAGCATATGACTAAAACTGCATGAAGATTTTACTGGTTCAATATGAACGTGTTGGAGAAACATAGGAAACTTGTAACTGAAGCAGTCAGTTTTCAGATTTTCATTTAATTTTCAGCAAAAAATGAATGCATATGCTTTATTCATGAGCTTTAGTGACTCAGTGCATTACATAGTCTGTATAATATTTTATACTTTTTTAATTTATGCATCTGAGATGCAGGGTTTGGTTTTAGCAATTTCTAACAAGATCAAGTAATGGAAAGTTAGATTTTTGTCTTCTCAGAAAAATAAATACAAGTATATTGTATTATCTCAAAAACAAGGGTGAACTGTAAAATTTAAGAGTAGGGGGAAATTTAACATTTATAATTCAGCCAGCTGATGACTTTATTCTATAAATTTCTATTCTTTATTGCTTCTGGATATTTGGCATTTTGACGAGCTTGCTCATTGCTCTGGAGGGTTTGGAAAATTACTGGATGGATGAAAAAATTACTGTGTGGATGGAAAGCCTCATGCGTGATAAACTGCTGTGACAAAGATTTAACTTTCATTTATATGGTTCATTACATCAAGTATTTTAATGAAAGACATGAAGTTTAGCATCAATGACAGTGTTGCTGTGTAATGTCAGTGTTGAGTGATAATACATAGGCTGGGAATTGCCTGAAAGATATTATCAACGCCATGACTTTTGACCTACAACTAATGTCACTGTCAGTATACATTGTAATTTGAAGGGAAGTTTAATTTTGAAGCTTGTTTGAGGAAATGTTGTGTAATTTAGGGTATGGTCAATAATTCTGTAGGGTCTCTGGGAGTCAGTATGCAGGGTAGAATTGTTTTGGTAGTACCGCTGTAAGTGCTGGCAGAGATTGTGTCCAATGACACATGATTTTATGGTTGGATACTACACAATCATTATTTTATTCTTGGTCTAGATAACAATGTTTTCTCCTCTGATCAGAGGCTTGCACAAAAGTTGGAAACTTCTGTGCTAACGAGAAATTGGAGGGGGAGGTTGGTCTGAGGCTGGGAAATAATCTCCTACTAGCTTGTCTTTTACTGTGCTCAAAGGCAATGATAAGGAAAGCTGTTTTGTCATTGTGGTCCAAAAATAGTTCCTTACATACAGTTCTGACCTTCCAATCATACGCTTATTTTTCTTCCATGTTTGCTAACTGCAGTGTAGAATGGGGCAGTACAGTATTTATTGGTACTGTTTGGTTAGGTTCTGTCTTAGGCAAGGCTGTGTGATAGTTTAGGAAAGCTTGCACGTTTGAGCTACAATGTTCACAATTAAACAGGAGTTTTCCTTTTCTCAAGTTCAGACAGCTTTCCAGAGAACAAATATGTAACTGCTTCATTTAAAAAAAAAAAAATATATATATATAGTCATGTTGTCCAAGATAGGGTTTATAACTAAATAGAACTAAACTGATGCTATTTAAAGTGTGACATTTAACGGGGAAGTGTTGAGCCATGAATTCTGTTAAATGGAAGTAACAGACAATTGAAACAGAACACCCTACCCTTTCTCTGGGAACACAGCAGTGCAGTTCCACCTCAGCAGACTGATATCACCCTGTTATCATCCATTTGGTGTTACAGTGGCATTTAGTTAGGCTCTTAAAATAACATTAGGGATACTGTTGATTTTGATAACTGACTTCTGACTACTTCCAACAGTGCGAGGATCAAAACCAGGCAAAAATGTCCAGCTTCAAGAGAACGAAATTAGAGGACTGTGCTTGAAATCCAGAGAAATCTTTCTGAGTCAGCCTATTCTACTAGAACTTGAAGCTCCACTGAAAATATGTGGTGAGTATTGTGATTTTGATTTGATGCCTGAGGGGGGTATCAGGTAAATGCAGACCTTAAGCAGAGAACAAATGCCAGATGCTACTTTCACTTGCTAACAGTGGAACTGATAAATGATTGTGGCAAAAGGGAAAATTAAAAAAAACTGCTGGATGCTTGGTGGGGAGGGGGTAAGAAACGTGGGAATTGGAGTGGGGACCAAAATAATCCAAACCCAAAAAGTAACTGGTCCAGTTTAACCAGATGTCTTGGGGAAGGGATTCACATGAAGCTTTGGAAAGGGGTTTTTGTATCAATGAAATAACATTTGGCCCAGTCATGACTGAACAAGGGGACACAAAGGAGAACTACGGTAGTTTATTGTAGCTGCTATTCAGAGTTGAACAAAGGTTTGATAATACTTCAAAATCCTGCTGGAAACTGTTCCTTGGAATTATTTTCTAGTTTGGTTTTGCCATACTTGTACACAGTGGTGCTCGTTTTGCACACGTGTACATGTCTAGTTATGCTAAAAGAATGAAGAATGTCAAAATAAAAGCTTCAGTAAATGCACTTTAGAAAGCTTCCAGCAAACAATATTTTATCCTACTCTAACAGTGAGGATTTACTTGAAGTCGCTTGTTCAATATTTATAACATTGGCTGTCTAAAACCATAATTTCATGTTCTGCTTGTCAGAAACAAAACCATGATTTAAACCAAAGACAGAAATACCAATTTCATTTTTGATACAACTTCACTGCTAGTATTTGAATTACTGTTTCAAGAAAATACCAGAGATGGTACAAAGGGAAGCAAATTCCCCAAGTGGTCAGTTTTCCATCATATTACTACTGCTGTGTGGAAATACCAAGAAGGAGGTAAAGGTTCCTGATCGGAAAACCACCAGTCAAGTAGAGGATGTAACTGGATGTCAGATTTTGGTTTGGGCATGCAGTGGTTTCTTGTTCTTCATTTGTTCTTTCTCTAGAATCAAACTACTGTAGCAAAGGGTCACTTACGTGTCATTTCCGAATACTCTGTACAGGTGACATCCATGGACAGTACTATGACTTGCTGCGACTCTTTGAATATGGAGGTTTTCCACCAGAAAGCAACTACCTGTTCCTTGGTGATTATGTTGACAGAGGAAAACAATCTTTAGAAACAATTTGTCTTCTATTGGCCTACAAAATTAAATACCCAGAGAATTTTTTCCTCCTCAGAGGGAACCACGAATGTGCCAGCATCAATAGAATTTATGGATTTTACGATGAATGTAAGTGATACAGCTGTGTGCATCTTTGGCTTGGGAGAGCAGGATAGGAGGTGCTAGTGCTGCAGTGTTAGGTGATTCTTTCCTAACTTGCAGTTCCCTTTGCCCACTTCATGGGGGCCCTTGGCCTGTTTGAGGAAAGGAAATGTGTCCTTTCCCTGATCCTGTTGGGAGTCCGATCTTCACAGTACAAAGCAGCATGCACGTGGGTAATTTTATTTATTGTGGTGATCTTAACCGTATATATGTTACAGCACTTAAAATCTGCTTCATATTAAGACCTGTAACTTTGTAATGTTAATAAACCCCACAACTTTGCCCTTCTCTGGATGCAGCCCTGCTGTATTGTATGCCTTTGCTTTGACCAAAACTGTATTTCCTTTCATAAATGGGGCAAAGCATGTGTGAAGCCTTCGGTGTAATGCGTTTTTCGATTGAGCACAGCCATACTTGCTCTTCCAGTAGGTGGCTTCAGCTGCAGAAGTTGTTACTTGAACCAGTGTATCAGCCTTTTAATGAAGAAACATGCTTGTATTCGGCATCATGAGCACTTCTTTTGAACAGACTCAGTTGCTGTGCAGTCAATGTACAGCTCTGTCACCGCAGAGCGCATTAAGGTCTGTTGTGATGGAGGCTATATGCAGACTTTACCCTAACAAGTCATTTTGCTGTGAAGTAAAAGCATATGTTCATGTTTCAAAGGATGTGACTTAATAAATCCAGATAATGTGGAGGAGATTGAACTGTTAAATTAATTGTGCACTGAAGCATTCTCACAACTTGTGTTATGGGACATACTTGGCTTGTAGCTTACAAGATGTACTCTCCATGTCTTGTTCTCCTTCAGTGAGGAAACAAAGATGTGTGGTATTTCAGAGCTGACTCCTCAGAGATTAATCACAGGCTTAGTCATATATCACAAATATGTTCAGGGTTCATATCTGTTGGGAGAGTCCCTTTGAAAGTAAAACTGTACGAGTTTCATTTTGCAGTCCCGACTCTTTGCCTAGAGAGACTTTATGTGGTAAAGCACTAGCAGAAGTTTAAAGAAAATCTGCTTTCCAAGAATTGCTGACTTCCCCTGAAGAAAACAGCAAATGGCAAGATTTTCTGAAATGGATCACATTCTCCAAGGGATAATTTTGCAGAGCAAAATTGGGACTGGAGAGTCTGTCTGCCAACAGTGGAATGTCATTCTGTTGAACAGACTTGTGCACTCCTCAGAGCCACTTCAGAGCGCTGAGAGAGATCTTTGCAACATTCTTATAAGCAGTAAAATATGTCAGGGTATTGGAGAAGAGAAATAATGTATAGGCTTTAATGCTAACTTTTTGCAAGGCTTAGCAAACTTAGGGCAGCCATGTTAGGTTGGTTGTAGTTGTGTTAGGAAACCATATTGACTGGTTTTTCTCCCAAAATGTCTTCTAGGTAAGAGAAGATACAATATTAAGCTGTGGAAAACCTTCACGGATTGTTTTAACTGTTTACCAATTGCAGCTATTGTGGATGAGAAAATATTCTGCTGTCATGGGGGTAAGTCACAGTTCCTGAGTTGGTGTTTGAAAAACTGTAACACTCTGGTGTCAGTCATGGCCATTTCATGTTTATGTTGCTGAAGCCTCAAAAGTTGAGGGAATTTTCTCTGCTTGGTTTCATTTATGAGGTAGGATTGAACTTGATCAGTGTCAGTTTTGTGAATCATTGAGCTGGTAGTTTTGTAACCATACACTATGATCTTTTCATTTTATACCAAAAGGCATATTTTATAGCCTCTCCTTTTGAGAAAAGAATCCTTGTAGGTTTTTTTTTTTAGACTTAGATGACTAGGAGTTTTATGTACATTCTGAAAACATACGTTTTCTTATGGAATCATAGAATGGTTTGGGTTGGAAAGCACCTTTGAAGATTGTGTAGCAGAATCCCACCCTGCCACGGGCAGGGATGTCTTTCACTAGATCGGGTTGTCCACCCTGATGGATTTGGAGTTTCATTTGTAGAAATCGGCTCTGTTACGCTGTGTGATGCTTGCTTCATGCAGCTTTTCAAAGTAATAAAGTACATACTGCACCTTAAATGTTTTATCGCTTGCAAATATTGCAGTTGCCCAGGAAGACATATCAGTAAAAAATGGTATGGGGTCTGTTTGATACTGTATTTCATCTTACCATGTTAAAATAAACACAGCCTGTGATTTCCAGTATTAATGCCTTTTTTACTTAACAAGCTCTTTTAACGAACACTTGCAAAATACTACAGTGAGATTATTGTAATCCTGTAAAATGTGGAAATGGCTTCGCCTATCTTGCTTCCAGTAAATCTTCTAGAAAGTGACTTGTCTTCGGGTACAAAAGCTTTAAAACAAATGCTGTATTTAAAAAACGTCAGTTAACGTTGCCACTGAACTATATGAAATTGCAGTGGTGGATCAGTTTGAATACAAGTTACTTCTGTCTTGAGTTAATACCTCAGTCTTGCAGAGCAAAGCTGGACTAAAATGTGAACTGCGTGTGTCTTAACTCTGAACAGGTTTGTCACCAGACCTTCAGTCAATGGAGCAGATCAGGCGAATCATGCGCCCCACTGACGTACCAGATCAAGGTCTACTTTGTGATCTCCTGTGGTCTGACCCTGACAAGGATGTCTTAGGGTGGGGTGAAAATGATAGAGGAGTGTCCTTCACCTTTGGTGCTGAAGTGGTTGCTAAGTTTCTCCATAAACATGATTTGGATCTCATATGTAGAGCTCATCAGGTATTTTAATTTTGTACATTAAACCATACAATAATTTAGGTTCAGAGGGACCTGAGGTGGTTATCTGGTCCAACCCTACACACAGGTGCTACTCAGGGTAGGACAAACCCGAGTTGCTGAGGATCTTGTCCAGCCAAACTTTAAATAATCTGCCAGGATCGAGATTCCATGATCTCTGAACAACTTGTCCCAGTGTTTACAGCCCTTGTAATGAACATTTGTTTCTTAGTACATGTAAACTGTGGCTGTGACTCCCAAACAAGATTATTGTGAACCCAGGAGGATCCTATTTTACTCAGTGCTAATTGACTCTGTTGCTGAACTGGATCCTGTGATGGTCATCTTGTTGTGGTGTGAAAGTTTGGAACTTGTGCTCTATAGGTGTAGCGGGTTTTTCAGCTCTTGGCTCTGTTGAAGCTGCTTTGTGTCTTGGCAGGAAGAAGTTCTCCAGTCTAATATTCCTGCTCTTCTCTCTAAAGGTTGTTGAAGATGGATACGAATTTTTTGCAAAAAGGCAGTTGGTGACTCTCTTTTCTGCCCCAAATTACTGTGGAGAATTTGATAATGCTGGCGCCATGATGAGTGTGGATGAAACTCTAATGTGCTCTTTTCAGGTACGGTGTCTGAAGGTTTTCCCTCCTCATTAGGGTACTCACACTTTACATTTGCTCTATTTTGAGTTGGTTTCAAATAGATTTGCTTGTTTGAAATAGATCTTTCCAGATATCACATGTAGACAGGGCTAAGTTTGTGCGCATGTCTTCAAAAATGCAATAAACCCGTGCCGGTGTGAGTAGATGAACTGTTTTTCCCTGGAATTAAATCATGCAAGCAAAGCTATGGGCTGTTATCCTGCTTCCACAGGCGTGGGATCAGCTGCTCTGAGCCCTGTTGTAGCTCTGAGTAGGCAACATTTATTTCTTGGTATGTTTATGACCTCACTTTACTAGTGAATTAATTGATTGTAAGAAAGTGAAAACTTCTTGCTAACTGACTGAACTATCTTTTCAGATTTTGAAACCTGCAGAGAAGAAGAAGCCCAATTCCAGCAGACCGGTAACGCCTCCCAGGGGTATGATCACAAAACAAGCAAAGAAATAGTCGCTTTGGCACTGCCTTGTTGGGACTTGTACTATAGTATATAACCTCCCTTTTTAAAACTGTAATGTGTACTGTTCAGCTTGCTCAAAATAGATAACGTGTTTGTGGTTTTCCTTTTGATTTGATGAATGGCATTTGCTGGTTGTAACAGCAAATGAAAGACTTTCTCCCTCCCAGGATAAAGAGTTTTAAAACTTTTCCTTTCGTTGGTGTTACCGCTGTACACTCCGCAGCATCTTATCCTGTCCTTCCGGGTAATTAATTGTACGACCGACTTTCTCAATCTGTACAATGGGTAGTGTAAATGCTTCGGGGTTGTTTTTTTCCCTTTAGGATCTAAAGAGGGCACTAGTGTGCTGTGAGAGTAGAGATTTGTTACTGTCAGAAATTACATACTGTTTATACAAACCACTGTGAACTTTTTTTTTTTTTTTACTTTAAAATTGGTTTTAAAGGGATTTTCTTTTAATGTCTTGTCATGTACACGTTAGTTTTATCGCTGTCAACTTTAGAGATAACCTCCGACCTTGCCGGCATCACTGGTATGATGTATATTTAATTCCGACACACGTCCCTCTCCGTAGACTTCAAATGACAATTAAAGCCATCATTTTAAGTGTTTGTGTCTCTTTCCTGAAGCCAAAGTTCGCTTAGAAAACTCTTGGTACTCGACTCACCGCGCTGCGTTGGTGGAGCTCGGAGATAAAAGGAAGTCCTGGCTCGAAATAGCAAGTAGCAATGCTGCGCTGTGCATTCCGTTCGTGGTAAAAGTAAACATTTTTGGACAGTTCCCATACGTTCTAGCAGACTGTTTTCCGGCGGCGTCAGTCCTGTGGGATGCCAGGTTCAGGAAGAGGGAAGTTACGGAAATGGTTCTAGATCTTCCTGAATGGTTTTGGTGCATTTTAGCCTAAAGACTTTGTTCTACAAAGAAGAAAATAGCTCGCTAAGCTGACCTGAGGCGTTGATCTCGATCACTGGTTTATGTAAATCTCTCACAGAACCTGTTTTTTTAAAAACTGTTAATCTTTTTTGAACAGATAACAGTGTACAATATCATGTAGTGAAAAATCACTTATTAAATGAAGAAATTGTTAAATCTTCTCAGTGTCAGTTTATCACAACGTATACACTACTGCTATCAGAGGACCTGACTTAGATAAATAAATCATTCTGGAAACCCACGAATTCTTGGTTTGGATTTGTCTAAGCTACGAGCACTCGAGGTATGTTTTTAATTGGTGTGTGTGTGTGTGTGGATTCAGAGCTTTAATGCATATATTGCCCTTAAATACAAGGCATCCTCCCACTAGGGGGGTGTGGAGGTGCTTCCCCATTTCCTCTGGTTCTTAAAGAACTGAATTTTTGGTGAAGAAGGAAAGTTCAGTAATCTTCACTGCTGGTGCCTGATCCGTTTGCGATGCTCAGCGTGCGCGACCTAAAGCGGGGTGCTTTGAGGGTGGCAGGGTGACACGGGGATGGCACCATTGGTCTCTGCCCCTTCATCTGCCACCTCCTCTCGTGGGAAGGTTTTTGGAAGCTGAATGATGTGGTTTGTTCTGCCTGTTGGGTAGTGGCTGCAGTGATGGATTTGGGGTGCTCGGTGGGGTTCCTGTCCCTGAAATACCCAGCCCAGATAAGCCACCAGCTCCCTTCTGGTGTCCCCCCCAGCGGATGAGTTTCCCTTCACTCTGGGGGGGTGCGCTGAGCTTTTTTGACAAGAACACAGCCATTGATTTTAAATTTTAATGCATTTTGCTGCCATATCCAAGAGCCCTTTTCCCTCCTCTGAAGGCCTTTTCCTCTCCCTCCCTCTACAGCTAATGAATCAAACCACCTCTTGGTAACTGTTGATGAGCTCGTTAGATTAGGTGTCAGAGATCACCCGTTAAAGGCTTTCCCGCAAACTTACTTTCACCCTTTAAATCACACTTGTGGTTTTCTTTATAGCTCTATATTTTCTCCCTCCTTGTAAAATAGTCACCTGCGTGTCTTTTATTGATCTGGTGAGTAACAGAGCACCTACAGAACTAGTTTTTATTTGACTTATATCTACAGGAATGTATTAACCCGTGTCTGCAACCGCGAGCTTGCCACCCATCCTGCGTGTCGCTGCGTCACACCTTTTTCCTCTGTGACTTGTGTTTTTTTTCTCTCCTCGAAGGTGGTTTTTGGTGACACATGCACCTATTCTGGGCTGCGTGGTTCTGCCTGGCTGCATTCCCCTGCTGTGCTTCACCGGCCTCAGGCTCCTCGGCTGCACAGGCTGGAGGAAGACCCACGGCTCCGAGGTGGGAAGGCGTTACTCCGGAGAAGAGCGGTAAGTTCTGAGGCATTATCTGTCAATTTGGCGTTTCTCTTGAGTTTCTCTGCAATTCACCGGTGAGCTGTGGGAAGGCCGTTTATCGGCACAGGTCGCCTTTGGTTGGTCCTGGTTTGCTTTGGGATGTGTCGCTGCTGTTGTGGCTTTCAGTCCTGAGTCGTCGGGCGAAGCTGTGGCATTTAATAACCCACAAAGCATTAATTTTGTTTGCAGTGTGAGACCTGAGGTGTGATAGCGGTGGGTCCCTGATCCTTTTGGTAGCTGAGTGTGCTCTGGGCACACAAACCAGTTTGTGTTTGACAGATGGAGGGAACCCTACATAAGAAGAGACCCTCTGATAAAACACGAGCCTATAAATAGTTCACCGAGGCCTCATTTCTAGGTGTTACACTTTTGATTCCCGGACCTCTGCCTATTTTGTGGGACTGACTGTGTCCCTTGCCAGCAGCCCAGCTCGGATCTCGATTTAATTTCATGACTATCCTGGCTGTCCGCTCGCTTTGCCGGCAGCTGCTGAAAATAAGTTTAAACTTTTTTGTTAGTGTTGTTTTTAAACTCCATCTGGCGTGTCCCGTTCCCGCAGCTCCCGCTCAGGGGTGAGCCCGGGGGAAAAAGCTGCAAAGGCGGAAAATGTAGGAGTGGGGAGCCCGGCCCGGGGGCTCCGGGACCCGCTGGGAGCCGCTGCGGGGGCGATGGGGAGGCGTGGCCGTGACGGAGGAGGCGGGGCCGGATAGGGGGGAGGCGGGGCCTGGGCGGGGGAGGCCCCGCAGCACCGGGGCAGGCGCAGGGCGGCGGCGGGCGCAGCCGGGACACGCACGGTACCGGGGCCCGGGAGGGTGCGGGGTGGCCGGGGGCCTGCCGGAGTGTTGGTCCGGTGAGTGCCGGCTCTGGGGCGGGGGGTTCTCAGCGGGACTCCCCCGGGGCTGCCACGTCCTTACCCTCGGGGATCTGTCCCGCTACGGGAGCGGAAAACCGCCATGGTCGCTCCGGTCTGTGGTGTGGACACGGGGAGGTTGGGGACTCCCAACCACGGGCCCCGGTCCTGGTCGCTCCATCCACCGGTGACGGCCCCAGGCCCCGCGGCCCGAGCAATCCCAGAGGCCATCCTGCAAGGGGTGCCCCACTTGACGCCCCGGGCAGCCCCCCACAGGGCTCCTGTGGGCTCTGCTCAGCACCCAGCAGCTGGGAGTGAAGATGCTGCCACTGTGATGGCAGTGTGGGGCCATCTCCATCCTCTACAGCAGGTTACAAGGTGGCCCCGGAGCCCATGTGCCCTCCAGCAGCCACCACGGCTGTGAGCAGATGCCACCAGAGCCCCCTGAGATCTCCGCTTGCAGGGATCCGAGGGGAGCAGCTGGGGGGGGCACAGGCAGATCCATGGCAGTTCCAGTGGACCAAGAGCAGCTCATGCTGAGTTCCCACCAGTGCTGGCTAAGGATGGAGCCCCACCGGGGTTGGGGACATGGTTGTCTGCTGGCAGCAGGAGTGGTTTTCGGCAGGGTTCATGGGCTGGGCAGTCTCACCAGCTTGTCCAGACAGGAAGGGTGAGCTAGTGGGGCTGTGACAGGAACACAAGAGCAGGCACAGACGGAGCCTCTCCTGGAGCCGTTCTCGGCACTGAGCTGCAACAGGGATCGTCTGCGTTTCTGGGGTTGGTCCTGTCCTGGTGTGGCTGGAGGTGTGAGCAGGCTCCAGTTAGCCCAGGGGCTACCTGAAGGGACGAGGGCAGCTCTGGGAGCACAGTGGAGGGTTTGTCTCAGACCTGGCACTGCCCTGGTTTGTAGGGGACAAGAGAGCAAAGGAAGGAGAGGGAATCTCTGGACTAATAACCTCCATCGATCGGTGTCTAATAGAAACACCAGGGCTCTGTCCGAGGGGAAACCAGCAGCTGCCTCCTCTTGCACCACGAGATGCGAGATAAGGGCTGGCAGTTTTCTCTCCTGTAATCAATGCTTTGTTTTGAGATGTTTGGAAATACCTCGTGAGGAAGTTCCTTGCTGTAGAGCAGCACGATAGGATGCAAACAGCACCGGGGAGGGCAGTGGGGGCTCTGCGGCACGCCGTGGGAGGTGATGCAAAACAAGGAGCACCACCGTTAAGCAATTTCCCGTCAGCAGGGTCCCTCCACACCGGCCAGCCGCCTCCGAACGAAGCATCACGCTATTGTCACGCTCGCTGTGGTGAAACGAGGGGGATTTGGCATCCTTGGTCGGCCCTGAGTGGGGAGGTGACACTCTGCTCTTGTCCCTCAGTTGTTGGCAGGGTGATGCCAGCTTGATCCAGAGCCATGTCCAAGTACCTGAAGCACTTCACGGTGGTGGGTGACGACCCTGTGCAGTGGAGCAACAGCTATCAGAAATGGGAGGAGGAGGAAGAGGCTGGGGAGAATGGGGAGAAGCAGCCAGATTCAGAGATCAAACTGGAGCCCACCAGGAGCCGTGTCTCCTTCCAGGACATGATGAAAAAGCTCTTCAGCTCCCACAGGTTTCAGGTGAGGCAGAACAAACGCAGGCCAAAGGCACCTGTGACAGCAGCACAAGGCAGGCTGGGAGCTCACGGCGCCTGTGAGAGTGGCTGCTGCCCCTGAACTGGGCCGTCCTGTCGGAAACGAGCGGCTCCACAGCGGGTGCAGATGTTTCCTGAGCGGCGACAAGCCTCGGTGCACGCTCGTCACGGCGTGGGTGGAGGCATGTGCTCTCCCCGAGACCCCCCACGCCAGATGGTGGGAAATAGCTGGGTTTGGTGGGGAGCTGAGCGGTTCTGTACGGGTGAGGCTTTGCAGGAATAACCCACCCAGCAGGGGGAGTGGGAGTCCTGGGTGGGAGCAACAGAAAGCTCCCTGAAATACAGCCAACCAAATGGGGGGGTGTGGGGAACTGGGGCACATGAAGCTGAAGGCTGCATCAGGTCCTCTTGCTGATCTGTCTGTGCTGGGAGAGGGTTCACACCGGTTCTTCTCCTCTGACAGATCCTGGTTGTCTGCTTGGTCATCCTGGATGCCTTGTTGGTCCTCGGGGAATTGCTTATTGACTTGAAAATCATCCATCCGGACAAATATAATATAACCCCAAAGGTAAAACGCAAGGAAATGACATAGTGAACTGTGATTTTCCTCTCTTTGGTGTTCAAAGCCCGCTAGATAGGATGACTGGGCAGGCAGGACCTGGACCTTCAGCTTCGCCAAGCCGGCAGTCGCAGGCACAAGGATGAAGGTCTCACAGGGACTTGTGTGAGAGCCCTGCAGTGTGTGGGGCCAACCTGGCTCGGCTCATGCCGCTCTGTGCAGCAGCTCTGTGTTTCCTTGGGCTGTGGCAGAGCTGAATCACTCTCAGCACCCTTTTCCCAATCATCTTCACACCTCCTGGTCTGGCTTACCCAAAGCCACTGGCTGCCCACCCATGCTTGCTCTGGTTGTTCTTTAGAGGAGGAGAGAAGTCCCCAGCCCTCCTCCTCATAGGCTCAGATCAGATGTGCCCTTTAGTGGTGGAGGTTTTCCAGCCTGCCCCACTCATGTGCACACAGGAGGGTTTCCTGACCCTAATCTTGTGCTGTCTTTTCCCAGGTTTTCCACTACCTTTCCCTTTCCATTTTAACCATCTTCCTGGTTGAGGTGGGGTTTAAAGTCTTTGTCTACCGCCGGGAGTTCTTCCACCACAAGTTCGAAGTGCTGGATGGGATCGTCGTCATCGTCTCGTTCATCCTCGACGTTGTCCTCATCTTCCGGGAGCACGAGTTTGAAGCTGTTGGGCTCCTGATACTCCTGCGGCTGTGGCGGGTGGCCAGGATTATCAATGGTAGGTGGCGATCAGCACGGCCGATCTGGAGCTTTCTCTTGTGCGTGGGCTGGACTTGGTGACATTACCTGAATTATCTGGGCTCGTGTCTTTGTTTCCTTCTCGAAGCCATCTGCCAGACCCTGGGCCTTTGCTCTCCCAGCGAACTCAGAGTTTCACCCGTGTAGTTTTTGTTGCTGGAGCGTGGCCTTAATTAGGCTGTAATTTCATTAACACAATCTGCTGCCTGTGTTGGTACAGTGCCTCGGTGATGGGGGCACGGCAGCTGGCCTGAGCTAGCAGAGATGCCCAGCTCTAGCATGGCACCATTGGCATGTTTCCCTAAAAACAACCCATAATGTCTTCTTGCATCCCTCTCTCCTGGAGGGGGTTAGCTCACATCTTCAGGTTGCACCCTAGGATCCTTTTGGGAACACTTTAACAGGGGAGCAGGGTAAACCCCTGTTGTCCTCAGTCTGCTTCTCTAGCTGAGTAGGTTTTGCTGCTCTGATGTTCTGCTGCGACTTCATCATCCCCTCCAGGGATGCTGCAGGGAACATCCTGATCTTACTCTGGATCTTTCTTGCTTGGATTCAAATGTTTTACCATAAAAAGAGGAATATAAAATGTCCCCAGATCAGACTTTACAGTCAGTAAAGGCTGTTGTAATTGTAAATTGTTGCAAATAGATGTAAATTCAGACACTTCTGAAACAATTACAGCTGGAAACATTTTCTTTCTTCTCTGAGAAAGGATTTTAGGATTCAAAATATGTGGCAATGGGATTATCCCTAATTCCTGCATGAAACGTCAGCCCCAGTGCTGTCCTGTGCCTACGAGTGCACTTTTGGTGAGTGTTCTTAAGGCAGCTGTAAGTTGGAATAAAAGGAAAGGATTGCTGGGGCAGAGTCAGACACCTGCATCCCCCCGCTGCCATTTTGACGGGGAGAACATGCTCGGTCGGTGGCAGTGGCCGGGAAGAGGGAAGATGTGAGAGCAGCTCATGGCTCTTTTTGGTTTGGGGTGAAAGTCAGAGAGGAACCAGATTCGTGTGCAGCTGCGTGAGCCACGGGAACCACGGCATCTCTTACCACGCCGTTTTACAGCAGGAACACAGTTCTGTGTTTACAAGTAAATCTGCTTAACCTTGGGTGCTCCTGGTTTTCCCTCCAAGCCTCTCACCGTGCCTGCCTGCTTGGAGCAACAGAGGGGAAAAAAAAAAGTCTGCCCTAAGCTCCAGGTGTTGTGTGCTGGAGCTCGGGCATGGCTGAGTGCCTTCACTTCAGTCACTGTTGATTGCTAGGGACTGGGTTACAGGCAGGTGGGGACTGTCTGGTGTTATCAATGCAAATAAGCAGCATCGCTGCTTTGTCTTCTGAGAAACAAACCCCCAAGCCTGCTGCCCGTGGTGCTACAAACACCAGCACGCATCGCTGCACCTTGTCCTGTCAGCAGCCAGAGGAGAGCTGTTGGTGAGGAAGCACATGATGTTTTGATGCTTTTACCAAGATACTATTTTATTTTTTTCCCCTCAGAAAAGATTGGGAAGAAAATACCTTTACTGTGGGGGCTGAGTTCACACGTAAGAACCCAACAATATTTCAGCAGAGAAGTAACACCTCTGCTCTAATGAGAAACCGAGTGCCCTTACTGCAGGCACGCCAGGAGAAGCCAAAAGCTTTGAGGACCTGATGATGTGCCATGTCTCATTCCACTGGGCTGGAGCAATCGGCCCCAGGGCAGGGGACACAAGCCTTGAGCCCCGGGGTGTGCTGTGTGCTCCTGTTACAGTGAGGCTCCCAAAAGCCAGCTAAAATGCAGCCCCTGAGATAACAAAGCTGCCAGTTACATCCCCCAAGGCTCTGCCGAGGGAGTGAATTCAAATTCAGGATTTGAATGACAGTCTAACTGATTAATTCAGCTCAGAGGCCAGACTGCCTCTTCCCAGCAGAGTATCAGTGTCTGAATCCCTGGGGTGGCTAATTTAAAACCCTCCTCATTAAGAAAAGCACTCGGGAAGGGTGGTTTGAAGATGACAGAATCAGAACTGGAGAGGAACACGTTTAACTCCTTGAGTACAGACCCTGTGTACTGTGAACCTCCTGCTCGTGGCTGTTTTACATTGTAAAATGAATCCGCTGTGAATTGTTTCACAGGAATAATTTTATCGGTAAAGACCCGCTCGGAACAACAAGTGTCAAAGCTAAAGCAAGCAAATGTGAAACTTGCAACGAAGGTTGAACAACTGGAACACAGCTGTGTGGAGAAGGTAAGAAAACACTTTTAATTTAAACAAGGTTTACCTGCTGGCTGCTCTCCAGGACAAGCTGGCCTGGGGTCCTTTTGAAAGGATGCCACTGTCAGCTTGGTTTCCTCATCAGAAAGTTGTGGGGTAAGAACGGTTGGACTCGATGATTTTAAGGTCTTTTCTAACCAAAATGATTCTAAGAGTCACAGCCCTGCCTGTGCTTCCCTTAGCTGCAAACGGATGATGGCTACCTCTGTCCTACTTACTTCGGCCAAGTTGTCCTGTTTTCCTGCAGCATGAGATATGTTTCAGCAGTGGGAAGATCTGTGGGAACCTGGGAAACTATTTTAAGGGAAGAGCTACATTAATGATATGATTTCTGTCTCCAACAGGAGCAAGAAATTGAGAGGCTTAACAAGATATTAAAACAGCACGGACTCATCAGCGAGCAAAAATAGGGGGCCAGTTTTCCGGGTTGAAACCTACTGGTTTGTCCTGAAAGGTTTTCCTGTCTCTTTGCTTTCTCTTGTATAGTGTTTTCTATAAACATTTTCTATTTGACCACACTTTGATTAGATCTTGGGATTACAAAAATAGTTTGGCTGGAAAATTAATCACGCGTATTCTCTGTAAACAGTGATTTTATAAGACCTTTCTTGTACAGTTGTACAGTCAAAACTGCAAAATAATGTAATAAAGACACATCTTTACAAGCTATACATCCACAAAAGTACCAGTTCTTTTAAATAACTGATGTTTTCTGTGATAGTGTTCTTTGTTTGCAGCATCTTGTAGAAACTTGCAGGTAGGAGTCCAGGCTAAAAAGCTAATTTCTTCTCTACAAGCCAACCATTCATGACTAGTACATCTCTTCTTTGCCAGCCATTCTTTTCATGTTGTTGGTAGTTCCCTCATTTCTGTTGCTGCTTGTGCCACTTTGTTATTTATATAACATTCATTTCAAAAATACCAACATACCACTCCTTGAGTTGACAATCAAATTGGCACCAAAATCGAAGCGAACATGTGCCATGTGACGTCAAACAATGCTTGTTCTCAGCAGCAGATTTGAGTTCTGATATTGTGTTCTCTCATCTTTCCTTCCACTTTAAGTGTTCGCTTGTGGCCCACTGGGCCACTAAAGTTCTTTCTGCTTCCACAGCTCATAAATCAACACTTTAAAAGAATGAGAGTGTGTAAGAACAGATGTAGGTGAGTGGACTGCTGGGAACAGTCAGGCTCCAGAAAAGCCATTAGAAAGCACATTCCAAAGGACCAGGCTGGTGTTTGAACACAACATGAACTTTTTCAGGTACTACAGGTCCCTGTGGTGAGACTATTTTATAGTTGAAGAGGAAGATTCAGTAAGTGAGAATTTGGAAAGGTGTTGACTGTCTGCAATTGATTTCAGCCAGTCAGCTGGAAGGGTCATTGAGCTTTTTGGAAAGTGTCACTTAACCGTTTGGATTTTTAAAGAAAGGTAATTAATTAGTGGTTTGGGGAAAATAGCTAAAAACATGTGGCTTATTCATCTATGAAAACAGATAAACCAGAAGCCTTATATAATAGCATGATTACTTTAATTAACAATTTAGCTCTGTTCACAGAATAATGAAGCATACTTGCCTTCAGAGCCATACTGCATCCCTGTGCTCTTCCCTTCCCCTCCTGTCTCCGCACTGCCGGGCAGGCAGCTCGCACTCACGCTCCTTCGGAGCACCCGATGTGCTGGAAGGCTGGTGGCTGTGCATGAGCTGACTGGTCAGCTAGAGCCACCATGAAGTTCCTATTGCAACCTTTATTCCTCTTGGCACAGGTGTAATTGGGAACTTTCCACTTAACGTGGGGTTTTTTTTTCTGCATAAGGGCTGTCCCTTTCTCTCTTGGCCAATTTTAACTGAGTGTATCTAGGATTTAGAAGAAACTGATGGCTCATCCCAGTGACTGGATAAACCTTGTTTCTTTAGGAAATAGGCTAAAAATCAGAAAAAGCAGAAATCTGTTTTTTAAAATAATTTTGATGGATACTTACCTTAGACAAATGGAAAGAAAAAATCAAAGGGTAACTTGGCATTAATGGTGGGCCAGGCTTTATAGCCTGGCTCTGCAGGTGAAGAAATATCAGTGAAAACAACAGAACTTGTTATAGGAATAATCCTTTCCCTTCCTGAGGGAAGCTGCAATGAAAACAGAAATGGTTGTTAGCTTCAGTCTTCTCTTTGTACGACTGCTTTGTTTGGACTGGGTTATATTTTCAGCTGTTATCTGTAGAAAGTTGTGGGGTGGTTTTTTTTTTCATATACAATTCCATGTTTCTTTTCATGAATGATGTATAGATTTTTTTATTGAAGTGTGTTTTGGCAAGCAGCCCACAACTGTGCTTGAGTTGGAACAGAAACTGTTGGATGCAATACGTTCTTAGTATGAAGTGCTACCTTTAGATAAAGAGATTAACTGGGTCACTGTTTCACAGCTGATAGCTAAGTGAAACAGGCCTTTCTTTTTATCTTAAATCCTTTAATTTAATTACATACCTGCTTCAATGTGCTGCTAGTGATCGTTGCTGTAACATTCACTATTCTGGCTTGTGGATTGACTAAGGATCCATACTTAGTCCACTTTACTTCTATTTCAAGCAATACTGGTATTTGGCAGGAGCTCTGAAAAGTGTTATAAATTCTCTCATTGTCTGACTCGTACAGAAGCAATCATATTAATTATTCATCTTATTAAACTGGCAGAATGCCCCCAGAATGCTCGCTCGGGGAGGTTACTAGAGCAACTACACCATGCCTGTGCCCTGGACTGCTGCCTGTGTGGGCAGCGCAGGTTCTTGCAGCCATGCCACAGCAGTGTCCCTGCAGTTTCTCCATAGGTGACAAACTGGCTCTGTGACTGCACTTCAGGCAGGACTGTTCTACCTGAGCAGGGCAGGACTTTGGCTCCTAGTGATTAGTGCTGAGCTGGCTCTTTTTAGTAGGACTTATTTCAGTAATACTGCTGGGACACTACAAAATCCTTAACTATGCCAGGGCAGAACTGTGAAGCCTACAGTCTTAAATAACTTTCTGAAGTAACTTTCACCTGTTCTGAGGTGTGAAGGTGAGTTATCGGCACCCAGTCAAGCACATCCTGGGCTTGAGAATTTCCAAATGAGGCCACGTATTCAGGAAAGCTTTGTCCCTTCAGTAAATCTAGGAGGGTCTGAGTCAAAGGCTGGCATTTTGAATCTGAAGTAATTCTGCCAGGAAAAAAAAAAAAAAAAAAGATAAAGCAAAATCCATTGGGTTGGCACAGTAATAACTTCTCCTTGCTCTCATGCACTGTTTGACCCTTCTGGCTACACTTGCTAATGTACACAATCTTTTCAAGAGATAGGCCATTGTTAATTGAATGATATTTTTTATAATTAAATACTCCTAAAGCAGTATAAATGTCCCAGAACCTGAACAGATCCTAATGGAAAGGGTTGTCAGAAGGTCAAAAGCACTAAATAAGAAAAAAAAAAAAGTCCTCTTACCGTAACTTACAGCCTGATATCATGTTATAACCAAATAATATTGGGGTTCTGCTTCCCTGTACTGCCAGACAGTCCTGGTTGGATGTACTCTGCAGAATGGTAAGTTGACTGTATTTGTTAGTAGTCTGAATGATGCCAGATGTAACGCACAGTTAAAGGGAAATTCAATATTTGATGTATATCATGAACAAAAAGAATCCTTAATCATCTCGTTAAAATATATCTGAAAATGTTGTAATAGCTCAAGTCTCCTCTTACACTGTGAAAAAGCACTAGAGTGTGCAATGGAGGTCTAAATCTACCTCACTAAAAAGTCCGAGGAGGTTGCAGTCAGGACTGAGTCATCCACTACTTCTAAAACATAGCCAAAAAAAGCACACTTGGTAAAGAATAGATGGACTTTATAGATGTCCATGCTAGAGAGTGTTTGTGAAGATGGATCAGAACAAGTGCTGCAAGCAAACTTTCACCAGGGAAAGGATATCCTTGAGGCAGGAAGCCCGCTCTTACAGGCAGTCCAACAACATAACCAGGATTACCACTGAGAGGAACTGGCACTGTGTTGACCTGCAATGCAAATGTAGAGTGTTAGTTCTTATCCTGTACTGAACTGGTTGGAAAACACGGAAATATCTCACTGATTTTAGGATTATGAACTGCCTTGAACAATGATATAGTAGTAAGGCTACTCTGTAAGATTATTACAGTTCTCTAACATTGGGGCAGGCTTTGTTTTCACTGAATTCCCTTATACAGAGTCACAAGATGACTCTTCTAAATGTGAAAAACAAACATTGGAGACCTTTATTGCCCAGTTCTGAAATGCTGCCTTATTTGTGTATCCAGGGCAAGTTACACTTTACCTTGCTGCTAACAATTGTTCTGATTCAAGTTTAATAAGTTTTGTAATTAAATGTCTTTCAACAAGTCATCCGTAACACCTCTAGCAGTTACCTGAGTAAAGCTGATTTCAAAGCTCTGCTGTATGGAAAGTGCTTCTTTGTTAATTGCCCCCAAGACAAAAGAAGCAGCTGCTTCTATTATTTCTCCTGCATCTGTGTACGTAATGTGATAACTCACCTGAAAATTAAACATTTTAGATATTAATTAGAACAAATACGTAAGAGTATGACACTAGAAAAAAATAATTTAAACCTAAGTATTGTTTTCTTTCCTTCCATGCTTAAGAAACACTCAACTACATGCTATAGATATACTTTATCCTCAGTTGTAGTAAGGATGGGCCCAGAGAACAGGAGGAACTGAAGGCTTGGTAGGTGGCCAGTCATTTTACAGTGATTGTGCATTAAAAACACAAAGACCTGCCTCTACATCTAAGGGAGCATATGTTTTTGTAAGCACTGATACTGAGGGACTGATGAGACACTTTCCCTCCAGATGCTGATCTAGCTTTCTCCTACAAGTTAAGACACGTGGGTTGGAAATACTGCCTATTTATTCTCATTTGTCACTCATTTCCTGTCTGCAAAGGGAGAGTTTCAAGAAGAGTACGAAAAAAAGCTGTGGTCTGATCTGACAGACAAAAACATGACATTCACAAGGTAACCATGTCAGCAGATTTGCATATAAAGGACATGACTCTTACCAACCAAACCACTGCTTAGCAATGGTTGGAAACGGATCTAGGGCTGGAGCCTCTTAAAAACTGGCTTGATAAACCTCTTATAAGCCCAATGTTCATCTATTTAAGATTAAAAGATGAAACTATATTCCTCTGTCTCTGCCACCACTCTGCCTGAAGTCACCTTCTCCCAAGCATAATGTAGATTCTAAGCTCATGTTATTGTCTGTTATGTTACAGGCACACAGCAATAATAGAAAAGGATTTCATCCTGTCTCTGTGTTACATTGCATATAGTTATTATATCGTTGCAAAACACTTTTATACCAAAGTCAGCATTTCTCCTGCCACATTTGTTTTGGAGCTGTCACAATATATGGAAACTCTGCAAGGCCTTTCTCACATCTTTGTAATTTGTGAATCAGAAGTTATTTTGATGCATACATGCTTTCCATCAAACGTAAGGAACTGTCATACCTACCCCAAGAACTATATTTATGCACAGTTCATCCAAAATCATAGGGAGCCTGAGGACATCACTACTATTAAGTAAAGTCCGCATTCCATTCGGAGACTGGACAACTATGGACTGGACAGTAATATTAACCTGAAAAAACAAATTCATGTCATTTCTCAATATTATGTGTAATTATTTTTGGCTTTTTCTGTATTATTATATTTGTGACCCTTCCGGGTTCTGTTCCACCGCCACAGCAGTCAATAATCCTCTGAACAATTGCTATGTCACACATATTGCTGAAGTTTAACAAAAGATTCTGTTTTTAAGTAACTAAAGGGATTTACTTAAAAAGAGAGTTTTATATGAGGGGAATGCATCAGGCTTAAATGTTTGCAGGTAGCGTATTACCTCTGAGTTGCCAAGTATCATTACTGATAGCAAATGATAGATTTTTTTTAATTTAAAGACTAAGGATAAAGTCTCTGTTCTGATGAAGTCAGTGAAAAACTCTCACTGAATGTAACTGAGTAAGAATTTTTCCCCCAGCTGTTCCAACTAAGTTAGAAGGACACTTACCATCTGACTTGATTTGGGCACCTAGAGAAGAATAAAAGAACAAATTCAAACAACAGCCAGGTACGACCTATTACAAGTAGCAGTTAAGGAAAGCACTTTAAGGCCTGTTTCACTCTCTATCATTACAGTAACTTCTACATTGTGGAAGTGATTGGCTACAGTATCCAGGCAGGGTGAAAATCACTGCTGTTCTTTGTGGTTAGTAGGCAAAATCTTATAGTCCAAGCCTCTCAGCCAGGGGCTCCCAGCAAGCTTTCTTGGGTTCATGTTTTGCCAGTTCTTTTACTGGCAGCTCCACCTGCTGGCACTGAAAGGGCTCCCTACTCTGCCCTGTGATCACCCCGTTCCCAACACCAAGTCACTTTTCTCTTGTCATGTCCCATCTTTGGGAAAATGAGCTTCCTACACACCATCTCTAGTGTCTATTCGTCCTTCTCCAGTTCTTGCATCTGATCCTTCCTGAATGCTCAATGTACTTTGGACAGGAGTCTGAGCTCTCCTAAGCTGCGACGCTGGAACTGGCAAGCAGCATGTGGGTGACGTGTTGTGTACTCTTCTAGCCAGAAAGGGGAATTCATTTAATTCAAAAACATTCAGCTGCTTTTTCTTTTCTCAAAACCCTTCTGAGGCTGAGTTTTCTCCCCCTCTTCCACAGCTGGATGATCAAAAGCTAACACTTGTGAGCAACCCTTTGCTGACTTCAAGGAGGTCCTGAACGATCAGGAGAGTGATCCCTCCCACCTGTGAGAAGGTGGGCTTTGCTTTCCTGTTGATAGCTTTAGAATCTGTGAGAAGACTGGGAGAGGTCTTTAAGCAGTGACTCACTATGGATTACTAATTAAATTAATTTAAATAATTACATAAATTTAAAACATTTTAATAGTGGAGAGTATGCTGTTTCTTTATGACCTTCACCTTCTGGAAGGAGCCATCAGATTAAGGTACTATGTATTTCAGTTTCAATTTTGCATGCATGATTTCTTTGTCTTCCTGAATATCTGTATTTATTTATACATAAGACACCACCTTCCAGTTCAAAAGGTAAGCTTAGCTTTGAAAAATAACCACAAACTGGATTTGGTAGGAGGCTGGATACAAATAAATTTGCTCTCAGTGGGGTAAAAGGCCGTGTTCTTTGAGGAGTATAAAGATGGCTTAGCATACATGTGCAACACCTCACTATTAAAAACTGAGGCTTGTAAGAAAGGTCTATGTGCAGAGGATTAAACCTTACAGTTTCTTCTTTAAACACAAAGGTTTACCAACTCTTTAAAACTCGGACTTCTCAGAATTAGACACTCTGGCAATAGTCTTCTCAGAAAAGCTTGAACATGCACAAAAGCATAAAACTGCTGCCACTGCAGCAGGCGTTCGCTCAGTGATACAAGCTTGTCTCTAAGACTATTATTTTTGTTGACTAACTGTTGTACAATCAATGCTTTTGTTACCAAAGCTTGAAGTAAAACATTTCCAAAGGCCTTTTGTATAAAAGCCTGTTGCATAGGGAGGTTTTTCTTTTCCCCAACCCATAATTTAAAAATCCAAATAAAACACCAAATGCTTTAATAAATAGAAGTTACTTAATTCTGGAGATGCCAAAAGATATGGTTAGCTATATGGTTCAAATCATACTTACTGCTAAGATGCTGGAGTTGATATAGAACAGCATACTAAGTGCTTGAATCTTGTCACATTTTTCCAGGCTTACTGATCTAGTGCATTTTGTAGCCTGGTTTACTAAAAACCCTGGAAAAAAATATCCCAAAGTATTACCGAAGGAAATTAAAGAGTAATTTTGAAAAACAGAAATAAGAAACAATGCAAGAACCTCATGTATAAGCAAAAGTGGAAGTAAACATAGTTTCTATTGCAGTTAAGGTTTTATGTGAGCTACAGAGAATACTTTCTTAAGATTCTCTAAAAATGATAAGAGACTAAATATTACTTCTTAACAATAGAAGCTTAATAAAAGCTAGAAGGAGATTTATGACTTCATATTTGAGATCTCATAAGTTGTTCTTTTTTGTTTCCCAAGAGACTACAGCTTTCCTATGGTCATCATCATGATTGTTATGATACCAGATTTAATAACACGGTGGGTTTTGGAAAATGTAGGTGTGTGTTTTTCGTTGTAGCTGTGGCTTTGGTTTGGGGTTGGTTTTTTCCCTCCCTCTCTGCAGATTTTCAGGAAACTGTGTGAAAGGTTAAAATACAGGGCTCAAGCCTGTGAGTCTGACTTCAGTTGCATTCAGGTTGTGAAAGGAACCTCACTATATCGAATGGACATCTTACAAAGGCTGCCCAGGTAGGTCTTGCTTTGTGTAATACCCTCTTCCCTCATAGTGTCACCCTTGGACTATTTTATTAAACCAGTTATGCCAAAGAGGATGTTTTACCGTTGGATAAACAACCCATTAACAAGACTCTGAAGGATTTACATATCTAACGTTGAACGTTTAATATAGATGCAATGCAACTTCCAATCTATGTCTAAAAAACCCCCCGAGAAATAGAAGCCATCTGAAAAATACTTGTTCATGAATCTTTATCTGAATTTACATTTGTGTGAGTGCCAATTTACCAACTGATTAAGCTCAAGTAGGAGCAGAATGCTTGAAAGCAAATAAACTGGAATTCAACTGCATTTTCCAACCTGCAGGATTCGCATCAGAGCACCAAGAGGAGACAACAGGACTAGGCAGTCTTAGAAGTGCATCCACTGTCTGTACAGGAACACCATACTGCCAAATAAAACAACATATTCAAGTGTGTAGGTGGGTTTCAGTCTCTGGAGAGTTTTAGAGCATTTGTATTAACAATAAATCTGAATAATAGTAGTACTTATTTCCATTATATCTGTCAGTAGTGTACACTACTTTGTGCCTCAATTCTTAAGCCTCAGTTAACAGCTTTATACTTAAAATAGCAAAAAACCTACTTATTTTTCAACTATCTTAAAAATCTTTTAAGTAAGCTAACATAGAACACTACACTTTGTTTTGGTTTTTAAATAGAGAAATGTAAGTTTGTCTTTTCCAGAACTGCATTTTTTTAAAATTTAAAAGCAGATGCAAACAATGCTGACTTGGTCTTTTATGGAACAATCTAACAGTAATTGAATCGGATAATTATTTACCTCATATCTGTAAGTTTCATTTGCATCAGGAGGATTTGGAGCATCTGTGTTCATATTCCAGCTGTCAGGCTCAGCACTGAAAGCAGCACTTCCAAACCGTTTAAGCAATTGATCAAAGTTTTCAGAGGTAGGCATTTCGGGGGAACTGAAGGAGAGTGCTTGTTTATCTGTTAAAACATTTTAAAGAATGAGATAACTTTTAGGATAAGAAATATAGAAACAGTAACATTTTTTCCTTCTGGAATTGTTAAAAACTCAGCGATAGAAAAAAATACCAACACAGCTTTTATTTAAGGAAAGCTTTCTGGTCTTTAAGAGAAAAGCTAGGCAGTATCTTAATTCATCATTTCACCCAGACCCATGAAAACACAAACTTAAGGAAAGATTGCTTTCCTTCAAAATCAGTTTCTAACAACATATGTCCCAAAACAGAGATATATCAATTAGTGTCTACACTTTCCATGCTAAGAATTCAGATGACTACTGTACAGTCATAATTCAATTAAAAGAACACAGCACTGATCAATTCTTACTTCCCTGCAAGTCACTTCAAAGCTGGCCATAAAGGATTTGCAACACTGGTGCCTGTTACATAGTTACAGTAGCAGATCAGGAATTAGTCAGTTTCCCATGAGACAATTTTAAATGGGATTTCTTGGGGATGCTAAATTCTTTACCAAAAAACCCCCTAAATCCCAGTAATTTATTTTTTCAACAGAGAAGACTAAGAGTTAGAGTATGAGATGTTTTAACTCCATAGTTTCACAAGTGAAAGGATTACAACGTAAGGACTGTGACCATACAGAATAACCAGTTTTCCAACAGGTTTAGTTACTTTTAATTTTAGTCTGGTTCTGGTACGTAAAGAGCTTATAAAAATAACAGCACCATGTTTAGTATTGGCAACAACTCTACTTACAGTTTGTAGCATGAATGCAGAAAACACTGGGATTGACTTGGTCAATTAATCTAAATATCCTTTCTGGTGGATTTGCTTCAACATCAAGTGAATATATAGCAGCTTTCTGACTGCACAGACGGCTGTCACCTCTGCAAACAATAATAATAAAAATCAGTGATCCACTAGAAGTTAGTACTGATCATATTCTAAAGTTCTTTTCATGTATTCAGGCAGCATCAAAAAAAGCACAAAAGAGATTACTCTTTTTAACATGATTTGTATAGCAATTGTGCCTCCTTAGAAGGCTTATATTGTTTTGTACTGTCTGCTTAGCAATAAATAGAGAAGTCTCCAACATGTTTTATCTAGCAGAGGAGCAGCAACATGAAGAAAGGTAAGAGACAGACGAGAGGGAAGGGAAGAGCCTGGCAGTAATAATATTAGAGCTAAATTGACAAGTTGGATGGGATCCAGATGGTGTGAGACACCGCAAATGCTGGGTGCACCACAGGCTATACACAGCTCAGAAGTACTTTTATTTATACAAGTGGAAAGTATGAGCTTTAGGATAACGTGATGTCGTGTAGACCAGAAAAATATCAATTTTGTGAATATTGGAATAATATTCACTTTGCAGGGGAGGGAGCGGAGAAAAAATCATCCTTAATATGCACATAAAAGAAACAGCAGTGAGAAACAGGGAGGTGAAATAACCCATCCAATCTAGGAAAAGTGTTTGTAGATGTGCCCAGAACTGCAGCAGGCTGCACAGCAAAGGTGCCAGTTCATACCCTCAGTACTGGTGTGTCCTACATGCTAGAAATAAAAGATGATGATCCCTGTGAAACTGGTACTTAGCACTTACTTAAAACAGTTGAGGACATGTACTGAAGAAGTAAAATGACTTTTAAAGCATGGAGTTAAACTTTCCTATGAGGTGAACCATTTGTTAGTGGGATCACATCATAAATCCAACACCCTTTTTCCGCTGCTTCAGAGACCACACAGCCTCTCACTTGTGATCGGTGAAACCTTTCCAGCAACTAACACAACTATGCAAATGTATATGAACCTAGATGTAAATAATGAGACCCACAATACCTGCAGTCATTGGAAATCCCATGGATTTTTCATGCAAAATGAACATTTTACAAAAAAGAATTTGGAGAAACAACTTCATTCTATGCATTTCTAGTCGACAGAGACAGAACAGTCACCCGACACAATTAAAGTGTCACTCAGGAAGGCGTTGATCAGCCCTTTCTGATATATATAAATATCTATAAATGGGTGGCAGTCATTGTGTGAAAGAACAATAAGAAACGAGAGTCTGGGCTGACGGCTAATTCAAATTTCAAAGCACTGAGAATAAACCCCGGTGTTCAGATAGGCGTAATTTATGCAGAAGGTGGGCTGCAGAGCTGTACGTAGTGTTCCGAGAAGTCACCAAGAGATTTTTTTTATATTATGATTGTGAAGTGATCTTTCTTAACTCCTTTTTGAGAAGAGGAAATTGGGTTAAGGTGTTTTCAGATTAAATAGCAAAGAAACAACTATCAGCATTACTTTATTGATATAATCTTACAGTTTACTGCTTGCAAAGTGACAGACTGGCAGCGAGGCAGCAGCCTGGGACACTGACTTGTAAAACAAGGATGAGAACGATGCTGATGCTACTTCATTAAGCCCTGAATTGCTCAAGTTTCTAGCTGATATCATAAATGAAAGAGGCTGCTGATGACCTCCTCAGGTGGCCAGATGGTCCCATGGTATCAGCTTTCTTAACTTCCAGATGCTGCATTTTATCGATGCAAGTCTAAAAATGCATTATTCTTCCCCCAACAGAAGGCATCACCACCAAAGTGCCCGAAGACAGCAGAGTGAAAGAGGAGAAAAGCAAGGAGTGTGACTTTAGAAAAGAGGGAATAAGTGAATGAGAAACTGTGGTGGTGGGAGGCAAAGGTGCTGTTCAGCCTGGCTGGGCCCGAAGGTTTACAGGAAGGACTGGTGAAAGGGCAGGAGTGAGTTAGGATGGCAGGGGGAGACGGGTTAGGAATT
The DNA here is from genome assembly GCA_028020825.1 of Podargus strigoides. Lineage (NCBI taxonomy): Eukaryota > Metazoa > Chordata > Aves > Caprimulgiformes > Podargidae > Podargus > Podargus strigoides. The sequence goes on along the minus strand of CM051637.1, from coordinate 14,016,653 downwards.
GGTAAGAGGAGAGGACAGAGCCCTTACAAAAGCAAGTCAAACATGATTTTGTATTTCACATAGCCATTTATCCACTTACGTGACCACAGCGACTGAACACGTCGTAAAGAGACTGAAATCATCTGCGCTGCAGTCGGGGTCACAGCAGCAATTCACATCACACTGTGCCACCAACAGATCACAAACGCACAGCTTGGCAACTGGAGGAGAGAATTAAATTGGAGTTAGAACTTTACACGTTACAGTATGTTCCCTAACACTTTCACTTTTCACCTCGCCTCTTTTTTTGACAATGGTCAAAAGTCTATATCCAAATTCACGTGTTGTTTTTTTTTAAGCCATTTTTAAAAGTCATCTTTGCTACTCAGCAGATCTATTTGGAGCACGGTAACAAACCCAAGGACACACTAAAATCTGACGGCGTGTTTCCTGCACAATCAAAAGAGCCGCCGGTGCCCCGCAGACCCCTCCCCGCAGCGCCCCCCGCCGGGCACCCACCGTCCGTGACCGGGGCTGGCCCACTGCCAGGCCACGCCTGTTCGACAGCGCGGGTCTCCGGTGGCGCCGCGGGTCCCTCCTCACTGGCCGCGGTCTCCACACTCGGCTCTGCTGCCCGGAGCGGCAGGAGAAGGAGGAGAGCCCCGAGCCACCGCGCTGCCGCCATGACGGCCGCTGCCGGGCCGCCCCTAGCAACGGCGGCGTTACCAGGGAGCGCGGAGCATCACGGGAAGGGCGTGTCCCGCCCCCCGGGGCATCACGGGAAACGAGGGGTCTGCGGCCGCGGGGCATGACGGGAAGGGGCCGTGCGATTTAGGCGCCATGGCGGGCTGTGAGGGGGCCTGGGCCTTGGCGCGGCAGCGCTGTGGTCGTGTCTGGCTGCTATCTCCTGCTACCGCCGCCCTCCTCAGGGTGAGGCAGCACCCTGTGCCTTTGGCTGGGTGTGGCTGAGGTGAGGCTGTCCTGCTCACCTCACCGCTGCCATCGCGGTGGTCTCAGGTGTCCGCTTGGGCCGCCCGGCCCCTTCCGAAAGCGCAGCGGTAACCCAGGTGTGTTAGTGGCGCCGCAGGACCCGGCTGAGGGCAAGAGGAAAGGGTTTAAGATGTAGCAGCCTAAGTGTGAGCCATGTACGTGGTTTGGGCAAGAATGCTGTTGGAAGGCCTCGTGTAAAAAACCAAATGTGGGGAATGGCTTCTTGTAAGCTCTAAAATCCTCTGTTTAGCATGGTTGTGCAACTTTGTTTTTAGTAATCTGCTTAAACTAATTTTTAAAGTCTTGACCATTTTTTTTCTCCTTTTGAAAATGCCATGGGTCCTTAATACTCAGTATGCATATTAATTAATTAATCTTGTTAGTCATCTTGCAATATATGTGGGTATTTTTATACTAATTTGGAAAACCTGAGCTACAGAGTGACTAAATTATTAAGGTTCCTTAAGATTACATGATGAACATGTAGGCTTCAGTTCCAACCAAGAGATGACTCTTTAAAATTAAACTAAAGTTTGTTGTCTGCATTACCTGATCAGAAGCACCTTTCCCTGCATCAAACTGGCAAGTACATCATTACAGAGTGTTTCTTATTCTTGTGGCCAGGTCCATTCCTGTTGTCTGGAAGGGAAGCCGACGAAAGCTTTACCACCACAAGAGGGCACATTCTCTTTTATGTTTAATGCACTTGACTGCTCTCCATGCCAGTCACAACATCTGAAGAGCACAACTTCACGCCAGCACGCAAATTTAGTACATTGGAGATGTTCCAGCTTCTTCTATTGAAAACTTAAATAATTCCACAGCACAGAAAGCATCTTTGTCCTTCTTTGCACTATCGTCTGCTGCACAAGAGCCAATTGCTGACAAAGATGTTGATGTGTTATGCAAGACGGACTGTCTTCTGCCTCACACAGTGCAAGGCTGCCACGGTCATTTGATATTATCAAAGAGCTGGTGACTTAGGATGGGTTTGAAATAGCTCCATATCATGTGGCAAAATCTTGGAGTCATCGTTCCCCTTGGAAAGTCCTCATTCTTCTAAGGACACAGTGACATGAAGGTGAGAATCCGCTGTTCTCCACTGTACCTCAGATCTCTGTGTGCCTCCCATGCTGTAATAGTCTCACCTGGGTCTCCATTTTGCATTCCTTCTGTTAAAACAAGTATAACCCAAAGTTACTGTATTTGCCTCCTCCTTGATGAAAAAGAAACAATGTGTTCAGTCTCTGTTTCTTTGCTGCTTCTGAGATTACTTTGATTCAGCTGGAAACATTCATCCATTTCCTTTCAGTAGGGTCTCCTAAATGATGTTACTAGTGTTGGGGGTTTTCTTCAGGCTTGAAGAATAACAGTAACTTCAAGTACACTTCCATTTGACAAGTGGCTGTAAAAATGGCATCGTAGGACTCCTCCTTTTTTTGCTTCAGCCACAGAGGAGAATATGTGCCTATATTTGGAGAAAGTTATGTCATCTGCAAAAAGCAGTATCTGCACAGTTTGAGCAGTGCGTGGTCTCTCCTTTGCCCTGTGTTTGAGATCAAACATCTCTCTGGGTGAAGCTGACTTAAAGGTTTACAATCCCTTGACTGATCTCCCATATGCCACACTTGGTCAGTTAACCATAGTAGTAACCAGTTAAGGATGAAGATGTTCCTCCCACCTAGAAGTCCTGCAAATTTTGAAACTTGGAATTTAGTTTGTGGGCTTAGGGAGAGCTGTGCATAGTTTAGTGTTTATCTCCATTGGTCGTATGCTGTCTTCTGTATCACTTGTTCAGCTGCAGTGTCATCAGATGAGAGAATTAATATCGAAGCACCCTTACTTGTTAGTTTACACATTTCTGATGCATTTAAAATCAGTAAAAAGAGCTGATGACAATGCACAAGGGAAAATATAATTTAATACATTCTTTTTGCATCCAGAATTACTTTGCAAAGCTGATGGTGCACAGGGGACCAGACTCTTAGATGCAAACCAAGCTTTGCTGAAGTCTGTGAGCTATTCCCAAGCGCAGATTACACCCTGAATGCACATGGGCAGGAGTTGGATGAATAAGGAGGTATTATTTCTTACTGCAGCTACCATTGAAGTAGAACAGGACTGGGCATCTGTTCAACAGCAAAGTGTAATGTTATTAATCTGATTTTCTCACGACCTTTTTTTTCCCAGAAGTAAGTTAGGCCTTTACTCAGACCAGCAGTTCACCTAACCTCATCCCCAAGACTTGCTGTAAAAGAAGAATAGGACAAACATAGCTGTTGTGTCACTTCAGTTTCCTCTTTATTAATGTTTAAGTGAGTAACTCTGAACTCCTTAACTGTAGGATGTGATAGTTCAGTGAAGTCATGAAGCCTTCCCAGAAATATGTACACACAAACAGAACATGGTAAAGTCCCTGCAGTAAAGAAAATTGAAAAGAAAACCAAACCAGCTTTGCATACAGAGAAGGAAGGCAAGACAAAAGTAGACTATAAGAAAAAAACATTTGAAAAATCCCACCACCACAAAAGCCACCCTCTTGTTAGACTTCTGAAGCAGGTTCCAGAGAGCAAACTCATAGTGTGTAGGACAAGATCAGGGCATTAATAAGTAATGCATGTTCTCCATCACAGAGATTTTAATTTATCCTACCAACACAAGTTAATTAATAATTAAAAAGGGCATGGTGATCCTCATGTGGGAGGTACTACAAAATGAAAATTGAAGCAGTTGAAGATGCAGTGGATCGCCCTCTATTAAAAAACATGTTAAGGGATTTAGTATATTACTATTTTAATTATATTTTAAGCACCAAGATTTTGATGTGCATTTTAGCATTACAGTGTGGCATCTGCAATCCAAACATTGTGGGATTAAGTCCCATCAAGTATAGTAAAACACAGGGAAGTAACTGATTATAAACACAAATAAAACTAACAGAGATGTCTTTTATGAAATGCTAAGATTAAGCAAAAAGCACTACTTACATTGCAGTTTCTCTTATCCAAGCTTATTTTAATAATTCAGTTAAATTTAAATTTTTAACTCTTCAGCCCTTCCCTTTTAAAATTACTTGAGATTTAAATAATTTAATTACTTTTACACACCTAAAATTATTGCTGTTCCTCAGAATGATAGACACAAGAGCTTCCAGAATAGCATAACAATATCTGTCCCCAGAATAGCTATGAATGTGCACATCTGCAGCAGGACACTGACAGAAATTCTGCCCATGGGCACATATATCCCTTTGATTAAACAGGGTCATTTTATTCATTTAAACTGAGAGTGGAATTAGCTTAATAACAATGGTCTTCATAAATGATGAATGAGGTGTTCAAGCTGTTTGTTGGTTGAATACATGCTGTTCTTTCTGAACGCACTGTATGGAAAGCCTTTAACTGACTCAGGTTTTGGTGTTGGGAAGATTTAGTAATTAAAAATGCGCAACAGAGTTACTGTCATGAAAGAGCTTCTCTAGGAAGTGGTATAATTCCTGTTAAACTTTTTAAATGAGGCAAAAATCCCAAGAGGAAGCAGTTTTGTACGTGCATCATTTGATCTAATTTTCAGCTTGATGCCATTCAAAACAATTTTATTACTGACCAAAAGTCACAGTCCCCATTAAACAACAATAGTTTGTGTTTTATAGAGGAGCTGGATGACTTGGGTGAGATTCTAAAGGAACTGAGGGAGAAACTGATACACAAAATAAATCATTTCTCCAGGATTTCAGACCGCTAGGATCTGGGAGGTCTCAGTTCCTCATCCTGAGATGGTGATCTCCTGACTCTGCATCTTCTCTTGGCTCTTCCACATGGAAGAGCATTGTGTCATTGGTATCACTGTCCTTTTCACACGAGTTTTCTGTTTGATACTAACTATGCTGTCTGAACTTCATTTTTTCAAGGCAAACATTGGTTTTGCTCTATGACAGATCACTTTAAAAATTCAAGTGGACAGGCATTTTTAATTAGAGTCAAAACAAAATCAAATAAGGCTGGAATAAACTGCATTCTGGTTTAGCACAAATTAGCCCTTAAATAAATAGCAAAGAAACCTGGGCTGTCTCTGTACGGCAGATGGCATTACAGGTAACATTTATCGTACTCCAGTCCCAAGGCTAAGATAGTAGGGAGGGAGGATTGACGTCAGCTACAAGTGAATCAGTCTTAATACAAGCTGAAAACCTGCTTGTGCCTTCAACAGTTGATTACATTGTCCACCACTTCTGCTTAGTGCTCCCCGCTGCATTTATTGGTCTGTCTGACCAAGCCTAGCAGGAAGAGTTCATTTTGTTTTGCAGCTTAAATGAACTGATGTAAACGGATCTTGGACTTTGAGAAGATTCCACCCAGCTGCAGTAACCAGAGGGATGCCCTTTGCCCCAGTTTTTGTGCCAAATTTGTGCATTTGAGAATTTTAAACAAATATCACTTGGCAGGATGTTGACCCTCAGGGTACAAGAATCAAGTGAGTGGGACAGCAGGGCATGTACTGGGAGGGATTTACAGGGAGATCTACCAGGACTGATACTGAACAGTGGGGAAAACCACTTCTGTCCTGTTTCATTAAAAATGGTTGTTCTTTGTCTCCTAGGAGCCGAGTGATCCTCTGAATGAAAAGCCACGACAATTTTTCATCTGAGTACAGCATCATCGTGTAGGAGTGGAGTTCAGCAAAGGTTACTAATTATCACATACATGATGTAGTCTTCCTTGGCTGTCTGGGCAAGCCTGGGTGACCATCGGGGGGAGTACGAACTGCTTGTGCCTTGGCTTGGGAGCCCTTACCAAAACACAGAGTCACGCTCTGCCAAGTGTGTTTCACAGCCTTGTGCTTGGCATTTCTCAATCCGTGAGCCATGGCCGATTGGCAAAGAGGTACAGAGAGCTCTGGGTCCAATACCCTGCGATGAGGCATCACATCGGGTTCAGTGGGAAGTGTGGTGGGGGATCATGGGTTGAAGAGCAAAGCACACCCAAGCCAGTGCAGGACAGATCACCTTGTACTGACCAGAGCTGCCTCAGGGCACCCTGGCACTATAACCAGGATTGAAATCTGCTGTGTTAAATTAAAAAGGGTTAGACCAGGTTGGATTTACCCTAGGAGGGACCTGGACAAGAAGGAGGAAGAATGAGGGGAGGGAAAGAGTGACTCTGTGGGTAAAACTGAAAATATGTGCTTCCCTTTCCTGCTAGAGGCACGGGAGGGGGTGAGGCAGTACATTTGCTGCTGTGGAGAGCCACCTTGCAAGTACTGTTTGTCATCTCACACACCCTGATGTGCCTTGGCAGCAGCACACCCTTATCTCCAGCACCTTGGCAAATTTGGCAGTTTCCTAATTCACCAGGGCTGGGCCTGAGCTGCTCTTTGTGTTCCCTGCATGTTCCTTTTAATGGGCAGGTTAATTTTTTAATAAGTTTGGCTAAAATTCCACCTTTAGGCAGAAAATCTGCATGCGTTGCTTAAGCCTTTTGCAGTTTAAAGGAGAGGAATACCCAGCAAGGGAGATGCCAGCTGTCTCTTTAACGCTGTTACGATGACGTGTGTCGGTAACGTTTCCCGTGGGGTGGGTCGGTGCCACACAGCTTTTCCTTTCGCTGGAGTCAGCTTGGGGTTCAGGTTTCACACCTGCCTCTGCTTTATTTACACCCCTCTATTGTTTTGTTCTTTACCTGCCTTGGGTTATATAAAGCTGCAGCGACCTCTTCGTGCAGAGGCATTACATGAATTTGTGCAGACCTGCCTGCTAGGAGCTTCTAAGGGGACAAACCATTTTGCACACCCACAGAAACCCGAGCTGCAAAAGATAAGGAACTGGGTCTTTTTGAACACGGTGGGTCTTTAAATTGTTGATGCCTTTGAAGTTGTCGATGTCTTTGAAGCAGTCCAGGGGACCCCTGAAAGCTGTCCCACTGCTTTTGTCTCATGCTCACCTGCAGTCACAATAATCTTACCGTTTCTATCTGTGGTGACTGCACACCACGGCCTTCTCCTGAGGGTTTTGTTTGGCATCTCGTGTCCCTTTACCCAAAACGGGTCAACGCTCTGCACTTTCGTGGATTTCCACAGAAACCACACAAACATCACGTGCCGCAGTGAGCTGGCTCTATCCCCAGCTGCACCCTGCTGGGGGAAAACAGGAGGAGCTGTCCTTTAAAAATAAATTTTTGTGTGGTATGACTCACATAACCGTCCTGAATAGCCAGAAAGTACAAACGGCCACCGAGTCCCTTTAAGTTATTCGGAGCACGCCAGACATGCGGCCCGATATGGGCGTGGAGGGGCAAGTATCTGGGTTAGGCGCAGCCTCGCTTGCCCCGGTGTGCAAAACCTAATTGCAATAATTACGGGTCAAACGCAGCACGCCGGAGAACCGTCTCCCCGGCCCCCACTGTCACCCCGCTCTGGGGGCCGCGGGGCCCCGAGGCCGCTCCCCGGGGCGCTGTGCGCTGGAAAGGCCCCGCTCGGCCCCGCCGTGCCGCAGCCGCCAGCGCGGGGGTTGCTGGGAGCCGCCCGGTGTTATTGTCCCGCAACATGCAAATGAGCGGCGCGAGGAGCCAATGGGAGAGGCCGCCGGGTGCTGCGCAAGCGCGTTGGGGCGGGGCGGGGTTGACCTCGCCGCCCGCTCGCCGAGCGCCGGGGCCTCAACACGCGCAGCGAAGATGGCGATTGCGGCCGGCGGGGTGCGGGGGCGGCGCAGCGGGCACCACCGGCTCTGACCAGGCCACCCCACGGCGCGGGAGGGCGCCTGGAGGCTTCCACGGGGCAGCGCCGGCCGGCCGGGGAGGAGGCAGAGCCCCCCTCCGGGGGGGGGAGGTGGCGGCGCGCAAGGCGAGGGCGCTGCCGGTAGCCCGGCCGTGAGGGGCCGGCGCGTGGGGCGTGAGGCAGCGCGAGCGGTGAGGGCGGGAGCCGGCCCGGAGGGGCGAGGCGGCCCGCGGGGGGGAGGGCGAGGGGCCGGCTCCGAGGAGGGGCAGCGCGGGCCGGCCGGCGGGCGGAGGAAGGCTGGCTCCCTGCGGCGGGCGCTCGCAGGTCAGGAGGCGGCTGCGCCGGTGGCTCCCCGCGTTCCTGGCTCTCGGCTGCTGGGCGCCCCACGCCATGTTCTCGGTGCTCTCCTATGGCAGGCTGGTGGCCCGGGCAGTCCTGGGCGGCCTCTCGCAGACGGACTCCCGCGACTACAGCTTAGTGACAGCCAGCTGTGGCTTTGGCAAAGATTTCCGCAAGGGCATCCTGAAGAAAGGCATGTGCTACGGGGACGACGCCTGCTTCGTGGCCCGGCACCGGTCGGCAGATGTGCTGGGTGAGTGCTGGCGGGGCCCTGCCCCGGGCCGTGACCTCTCCTCCTTGAGCTGCACATGGCGAAGCGGCTCAGTGTGCATTCAGAGACAAAGGAGCTGGTTATGCATGTAAATGTCAGCGTGAGTTCTCGTTTCTTAGTTTCCAAAGACAGGTGTCGTGCCCTTGGCTGCAGCACGACGCCCGCCTCGCTCAGCCCCCTTTGGGACGGGGTGCTGGGTGTCGTGGCCCAGCCTTGGTGCTTCACCTGTAAGGCCTGGTGGCTCCGAAAGCTGGAGAAACAACTTGTAGTGCCTTTCACTTTAAAACCTGGCCAAGCCCCGTGTAAGTGTTGCATTTCTCCATAAAGGATCATCGAAACGCACACTTCCTGATTTTGGCGCGTGCTGTGTCCTTGTCAAGCGAAAGGCAAAGTGACATTGAGCCTGGTTTCAAATGTCAAACTTCAATTTCAGTTCTGGTTTTGCCCTGATTACCCTGTCTGGTTTGGATTCACGTGCACAATTTATCTTAAGGGTTCGAATTTTAGAAGTGGTGAATAATTAGAGGTGATCAATGGAATCTTCAGTTTATGAGCGGCATTGCTTTTGATAGTGCTTGACCTTTCTCCTCTGTAGTGAAGGTTGAATTTGGCTGACACTCTGCAAAAGTTAGTTTCTGAGCAGTAGAGGGAAGTAAATTTTCACCAAAACTTTGATATTATTTAAAAAAAAAACAAAACAACTTCCCCCTGCCTCTGTTGTTAGTTTGTTTGGGGGTTTTTATTTGAAACTGGTGGGGTTGCACTGCAGTATCTCATGATGTGATGGTGCTTGGCGGTTCCTCACAGTTTGGTGCTGTCATTGTAACTTGGTTGCCATTCAGTATAGCTGAGGCATTTTTTCAGGAAGCTCTTAACTTGGTGCTAGGAAGCAGCAGCCTTACTGATTATTCTCACGGGAGCTGTTCCTCTAAGGGGGATGCTACAGCTTTCAGGGAGATGTGGAAAACTGCTCAATGCGTTTTAGATGTTCTGCATCTTTTCTGTTGTGCCTGTTCCAGAGAAACTTTTTTTTGCTATTAGAATTAGCTGTTGGACAACCTGACTTTGACATGTGACTCAGGCTGGCTGCCTTCAAAGTTCATACGAGGCCAGCACTGATAAATAACTGAGCAATCGGTATTTGCCTGCAAGAGAAATGCAGAATTTGCTTTACTTAGGTGCACTCTTTGCATGGGGAAGCAGGTGGGTTTAGACCCATTTGATGATGTTTTAGGGGGTTTTGGCCATATTTGGTAATTACCATGTGGACCTACAGCTTGTCTTGTCTTCCTGCTGGAACCAATGGAGAATTGTGTTTCTGAGTTGGTCTGTGCGTTAATTTTCATGGCAACTTGAAAACAAACAGAATTGTAACTCCACTTAAGGATCAAACAGCAGAGGCTTCAGACCAGAATGTCTTAAGTACCAAGAAGGAAATAATTTAAGTAGAGTAGTTGTTGAGGTTTTTTTCCTATAGAGCTATTTTCATGTTAGTGCTTTATTGCTTTTCTGATATACATACCTACAAACCCAAGATCACTGTACACTCTGCAAAGCAGTAGCGCTCAGGATGGGTTTTGATGCAATCTAACTTGGTGCTTTTTCTTAATCTGTAGTTTTTAAGCTTACAGAAATAGTAGTTATCTCCTTGTTCCTGCTGCTATGACCATCTCTTTGCTCTCCTTGTCTCAACCAGCCCTTCTACAATGCTGCAAAAAGTTTCAGCACCAGCATTTTCCTGCCCTCAGTTCCTCTTATCATAAATCTGAGGCTCTGTACCTATTTTTTAAAGACTCTCATAAATTTTGTACTGACTAGATACCTGCCTAAATCTGCACCTCAGCAAAACTGGCTGAGCTGAACTGTTGCTTTTCAAACTTCATTTTTCAGTATTAGTTTAATGAAGAGGCTGGTGTGGTTTTAGCCCAAGTGAACACTAGACACAGTAAATGCTTATAGAGAACAGCAAATTTCAAGTGTATCACTTAGTCTGCCTTTGTAGTCATCAGTGACAAAGCCATGCCAGATAACTAATTTAACATTCTTCCATGCCAATCTTTTCTAGAACCAATATATGGGAAGCAGGCCTGTGTGGGATGGGTATGGGTGTGGTGTAATAGTGAAAGAGCTACTCCCAGCCTTTTGGCATGAGTGCTTGGGGATTCATTTTCTTAGGTCAAACAAAAGTTGACTAGGCAGTGTTTATAGAAGATATAAAAATGCTAAACACTTCTTTTGTTATATGTATACTGTATAGTCTAAAGGCTGAAAACAGCCTGTGCTTTGTCCTTTCATAGTAAGATCAACAGAAAGCTTGCAAAGATTCAGGTTATTTCCAGTCCACCCATAGTTGTTAATGGCTTGATAAGGTCTGTTACAGGTGTACTTGAATCCTTGGATTTTTGTCTCTTCTTTTTACTTCTGTCTGTTATGTACCCATTGAATTTGTATGTTTTCTTCCCATCCTGAGCACGGGGAGAAACAAGAAAACCAGAGTTTTTCCTTTGGGGTCACTCTGAGAAAAGGAAATGGCTTCACTACTAGCACTAATCTCTAGAGCTTTATGATTCAGGCTCATCTTTCCTTTTTGTTGCTGCTTGTACCATATTGTGCCTTTCTGTTTGCTCACTGTTGGTGTCTTGGTTGTCCAGATCCTCAAATATCTTCCTGAGACTTGGCAGACATAATGTACTTCACATCTGAAGGCATGCCTTTGTAACTTTTGAGGACAGAAATACTGTTTTTCAAAGCTGAAAACCAAAACTGTTCAGAAACTGGCACTTCTTTTTTTCCTAATGAGCATGTAAGTAATGTTTAGTGCATAGGGAAGAAACTACAAATCTTTAAAATGAACTTAAATGCTTTATAAAAACCTTTCACTTCTAAACAAGCTTCGATGTTTGGTTTTGTTAGCTAAATTTTGAGATGTCTCATGCTGGTGATTGTTTTTCCTGTGGTTGGGATCTGCCTTTTCGTGCTTATTCCTGCCTTATCAGGCTCCTGATGTCTTTGCTAGTTTTTTTATGGATTTTCCAAGCTGTTGTGTGACTCATTATTGAAACATTACAGCAACCAATGTGCATCCCGTGACAGCATCACTTATACAATGTCTGTGCTGGGTAGAAGTTTGGGTGTAGCCAGTGTGACTTGACTAGTCTTCCAAACTATTTCTGTCCCCTAGCAGTAGTAGGAAAAAACTGTCTGGCAGCAGGGTGCAATGTTAAAATTTGGCAACTGTTCTATCTGCTGCAAATCTTGATTTTTAATTTTTTTTTTTTTGGAGGAGGAGAAGGGCTATTGTAGGGCAGCTACTTTGAACTGAAAGGAATTGCACTTTATTTGAAAACTAAGTTTGTCAGCTGCCTGCGTAGGAGGTATTTAAAACTCCAGAGTGCCAAAGCCCCTGGAATATTGTTAGTTTTACTGTCATCAAGAAAAGTAAACTACAAAACGTAAAAGGATTTGTAAATTAAATGTCAAGGCTGTTCTGGCAACTACAGAGGAGGAAGGGATTCCTACTTTGATGCCTGAAGGTCATATAACACTACGTTAAGTGGTTTCTTTGGTCTCATACCTATTAAAGAGATTGCTGCCTTATCACAATTTACCACACTAAAAGAGGCAAGTCATCTGCTCACTTCAGAGTAGCCTTTCCCCTATACCATGGAGAGAACTCAGGACATCTTAGAGGGAGAAATCAGCAATTTGAAAAAAAAAAGAAAAGTATATGTGTCTTAGTTTGTAGTAGACCAAATGAAATTTTCTTTCTAACATGGGAGCAGAAGTACTGTCGTGCGTTGAGAAACTACGGATTATTGAGAGACATCCCCATTAACAGTCATACTGATGTTCTTGTCAATACAGCTAATCCAAATGTCAGCAGAGCTGTCCGTAAGTGGCATTGAGGGTAACCTCTTAGAAATGTGGCAGCTCTCTTTCTGAGAATGAAACTAAAAGCTGGTTATTTTTTTTTTACCAGTTTCTGGAAGGGCATTGCACACAACATACTCTGAGCAGAACTGGCAGTTGAACACTTATTTGAAGTGCTATTGATACAAGTTGATAGTGGACAGGTTTCCATTCATATGCAGCTCTTAGCTTGAAGGAAAAGCAGCTTGTGTCAGAAATCACAGAAGGAAGCAGGCAGAGCTGAACACACCGCAGCAGGTGAGGTGTTAATCATACCTATGTCGCAGGAAACTTTGCAAAGATCGCGCGGTTCATCCGTGCTGTCAGTGCTGTGAGCCTGAGGTTGCTCAAGCTGTCAGTAATACCAGCACAGCCTGGCTGGTGTCTGTCTGCAGTGCCTGTCCCTTTCAGCATTTATGTGCCAACCACTGGGAGCAGTTCAGCTACAAAAAGTTCCGTGGTTGCTCAACACCCGGAGAGATGAAGTGGTTTTAACTGCGTAGGGAAGTTTTTACTAAACTTTCAGAAGTAAGTAATGGTTTAGTGTTCTCCTGGAGCTCCCAGAGTGCACTGAGTGATTTTTTAGGCTTAAATAAAATAGGTGAGAGACCTACCTGGTAAAAACCTGCTTCAGGAACAGCAGGGTATTGTAGCGGGGCGGGGGGGAATACATAAGGAACTACTGCTTTTTCCCGGAAGGAGGTGCACAAATCAGTGTTTTCAGTTCTTTGATTCTCCTTCAGTTTGTCCTTCAACATCATCTCTCATTTTGCCTCTTGCTTTTTGTGCCTCATTAGCACTTAGCCAGTTGTTCTTTCAGTACCTTTCTATTTCATGCAGGAGCAGTTTAAGGTCTACTGTAACTTTTAAAATGCACAGTGTGAATAAGTAACCTTTCCTTTTGTAACTAATTATCAGTCACACACAGTCTGCCTTCAGGGATTTGTATTTAACCAGGTTATTTCTTTGTCAAAACCTGGTGGGGTTACAGCACTTGACTCTAACCTTGTGATCCCATACACCCTGCCAGTGAAGCTGCTAGGAGAGCTCGTGCTGGCTTTCAGCACGTGACTTGCCTTGGCTGGAGAACCTAGCTAGGTGTGTGATTTTTTTTTTTTTTTTTTTCATTGCTGATAAAACAAGAAATCTTATCAGTTTATCTCCATTCTGATATGTTGACAAACATTAGGTGCTGTATTTCAAACTTGCATAGTGCAGTAGATTGCACTTTGTTACCATTTCAGCCTTCCTTCTGTATTTGAGGCAAAATAAATTCAGTCACAAATATATCCTTTTGGTGTTCTTTTATCAGTGATTCAGTGCTAATTCAGATAAGGTTCTCAAGAAATTTAAAGTTCACTAGGATGCATGGAGTGTCGTACAAAGTTATTCACGGTTGCATGCAAAAGTAATCCCTGCTGGCCTACGGTGCCTGCCTGGTGCTTCTGTGTGTGCTTACTCTTCTTAGCTGATGCAATGTTTGAAAGTATCCATTTTAAAAGAGATTTTTGGGACAGGGTGATACTTCTGGACTCTGACCATGGGCAGGTTTGTGAACTTTAAGCTTGTTTAGTGTTTCTTTGCTCTGAACCAGGTAGGACATCTGGATCTGCCTGAGGTGTGCAGTGAAAAGCACCTAACACGTAATACCAGTCTCACGCTTGCTGGCTCTTCCCTGGGCTTCTGCTGTTAACCTTATGTGTTGGCAGTCAAAGCAACGTTACGTTTGCCTTTCAGCTGGTATTTTATCCCCCGTGCTTTTAGCATTGTGAAATAAATTTTAACAAGTTTCAGTGCCAGCATCTTCACTTGCTCAGTTTCAGTGTTGCAGCGTCAGTCACTTGTGCTTTGACTTGAAGCTTCATTATAACTGTCTCTCTGCGAGAGATCTTGATACACCGAATCTTTTAAGATGTTAGAGAGAGCCAGTTTTTGGACTGACACATGCAGTGAGTATTTAATCTGGCAGTAGTATTTGTGTATTTTCCAGCAGAAGGCAATGTAGTGGATTGTTAACTCTCAGTGATTTCAAAAGGTCTCCATAATGCAGTTAAATACTTAAGAAGCATTTATTCTTTTGAAGTAATTTATTGTGAAATTTTCAGTTGCTTTATTTACAGTGATTGTTCACTATGTCATGTGGCTATTTGTGTAATGTCTGCTGAGGCTTGAACAGGGAATATCCAAAGAAATATTCTATCTATAAAATTTTCTGATTTATTGAATAGTTTAGGGAAAAAAAAGCAAGAATTGTGTACAGTTCAATTCCAGCAATTCTTCTCAGCCAGGCAGTTTCTCTTCAGTGTCCTGTGGTTCCTGTTCTGTAAGATGGTTAAGTTAAATGGTAGATACTGGAGGACAATATTGAATGTTAAATGGTGAAATGTAAGAAGATGAAAACATGAGGAATCTTTTTCACTTGTTAAAACAGTAGTTATTTTGAATATTTACAGGGTTTTTTTTGTCTTAGATGAAAACAAAGGTAAGATAAATGCACAGGGCTTGGCATTACTCCTTGGCACTGATGCTGCCAATAACACTACCTTGGAATTTTTCTGTAGTCTTACAAGAAATTAGTCCTTTTTTATGAATTGAGTTTTCAGTTCTTGCTAGTTGGAGTTTTTAATATCTCACAAATAGTTTTACTCCTTGTTTGCTGTGTATCAAACACCAGAAAGTCTTCTTAAGCTTTATTCTCATTTATAATCCATCTATTCCAGTAGTCATTTGTTCAGTCTGTTTTAGAATCACATATTCTTTTCCCATAAAACTGTTCACTTTATGTTGAGAATGTAAAGATACTGGTTTTATTTTAAAACCATGCTGAAGGTAGGACAGGATGGCCAAAGGTCTTGGGGAATATAAAAATCATCTTCTGAGGCAAAACCAGTTCAGGTGGCACTGTGTGGTACAGAGCTTCTTGACTGCTTTGCTGATGTGCTGCCACTGATCCCGATGGCAGGGGTGATTCCTGGCCCTGTGCTGGAGCAGGAGGAAGCGTGTGACTGCTCTGGCAGTGTTCATGAACTTCTGCTTTGGGAGCCAACAAGGTCATTCAGCTTAAATTAAATGAACTCACCTATTGTCTTTTAGAGAGACAGTTTAAAAAACAAAGAAAGGGGGGGGGGGGGGGGGGGAGGAACCCCAAACCTTTGCAGAAACCCCACATTGTCCATTTTGGGCAAGGACGAGAAATAGATGCCAGAGGTGGTGCATGAGTCAGTGAGGTGATGAGGTGTGCTGGAGGTTGCAGTGAAAGCATGTTCCCAGACCTGCTCACTGATGCAGTGGTCCTGTGAGCTTCTGTGCCAGTGATGGAGGAGGAATGGACAACTGTCCTGTTGATTCTTAAGCAGACAATCTGTTCTCTTAAGTGTGGTACAAAGCCAAGTCAGAGCACCTCCTGATGATCTGTCTAGAGGATGATTGTTTTGGAAGGCACTGGCAGAATGTACTTAAAGCTGTTTATAGCATGCAGAAAGCAGACAGGAAGGGAGACAAAGCCATTTCATGGCTCCAGATAGAGTATGAAGTGTGCTGCCATGATTACAGATTCAAATTTCCTGCTTGGAGTAAGAAGTAAGCAAAGAAAATCTTTTTGCTTTAAAAATTGAAGTAGGTTTTGATAATTAACCTTACCAGGTGCTTGTTCTGACAGCTCTCTTGTACTGTATACTAATACTGTAGTGTTTCTATGTAAATATTTCCCAAGAAGACTCATGCAGAAATGGTTTACTGATTGCTTGAGGGAACTCTTTAACTTTTGATGAGCTTGTTTTGTAACCACATTAGGAGCCAAAAGGTTTGGACAGTACTTGTCAAACATCACCTTTTCATTGCATTAACCCTGTTGTCAGCAAAGCAGCGCTGTATTCAGCTAGCAGAAGTACATCTGGATTGTGTTCATCTTAAAAGGGGAAAAAAAGCCACTCACTCACCTGGTAACTTCCTGTAAAGCAAGTGCCATCGTCTGAATGAAGCTTAGTTTCTATTTCGAGTACAAGATCTAGAACTTTTTCATCATAATCCCTCATTCTAGACTTGTCTGCATGGCAGCAGAAAGCAAAGGGTTAATCCACTAAAAGAGGATTAGTTTTTTTCTTGAAAGAAACCAGAAAAGGCATTGCTGAGGTTGCTTTTGCATGAGCTTCTTCCCAGGGTCTGGTCTGAAGGGCTGAATACAGGGATCTGCCTTCCTGTAGTGTTCTTCTAAGAAAGCAAATGGACAAAGCAGGTGTATAAAAGGTTGTGCACTATTTTGGGGAGGAATCTGATTAATGTTGATAGGATGTTCAGAATCTGGCTACAACCTCCTGTCAGATTAGAGTTCGTGCCAAGGTCGGCTCTAAACCTTCCGTCTCGGTTTCAGATGGTGTCCGACATGAAGGGCATCTGTAGATGAGGCAAACTTAAGTTTTACCTCCTCAGTCAAATTTTCATGCCTTTGCTAATAGTAGCAATTCTTTTTCTGAGGAGATTGTTGTGCTTCAGCACAATCTAAGCTCTGAAATTGGCTCTTTGTGCTTTTATCATGAGCATGTTGTTTTAGCCTTATTATGTTGCAGAAACCTGTGCTTGAAATGGTTACTCCCTGACATGCTGAGGATCAAAAAGCAAAATACTTCAGCCATATGGGCAGCAGAACATCGTATCTGTTACTTATTTGCCTCTGACCACCCTTCTTTTCAGTGTGCATCTTCACTGTTTGCCTCTGCAGTTGCTCAGAAGCTTCCACAGCTTTGGCAGAATTGGTCTAATTGTCTGATATCTCAGTTGTTTTAAAAAAAGGAATGAAAATTGACTGAGTGATAGTTTTCATTCTCTTGCTTGTGTGAAGCTGCAAGTGACAAAACTATCCTTGCAGGGGCAAGTCCCAGCATTGTGTTGGTTACATGGTTTTTTGAACACACTCTTAAATTGGAAGTTTAATTTCTACAGAAATTGGTATTGCCAAGTAGAAAGCAGCATCCTTAATTTCTATCCTATTTAAAATCTTAACAACCTTCACCCCTAAAACTAATTGGAAGAAGAGTTTCTTTTTAATGTGCTAAAGGGTAACATGACTGAATCCCTCTGCTTCCCCCAAACTCCCCATTAGTTGTTCTCTAGTGAAGTCAGCCTCCTTACAGGGTTCTCAGCATTGGATTTTTACCTTCTTTTCAGCAATTCAGATGATATTTAGAGATTTGATGTCCGAAGTTATCTTAAAAGTGCTCAGAATTTTATTTCTTAATCAAAAATGTTTTTCAAGCAGGCGCTTTGCCCTACTTTTTAGTTACTGAGTAACATAAGTGATGTCAAAAATTAAAAACCTTGTTTTGGAAACCATTTCTGTTCCTGTAACTCTTGTTTTCTGTTTTCTCCTAGGGGTAGCCGATGGTGTAGGTGGCTGGAGAGACTATGGGGTTGACCCTTCTCAGTTCTCAGGGACTTTAATGCGAACATGTGAACGTTTAGTAAAAGAAGGACGGTTTGTACCAAGCAATCCTGTTGGGATTCTCACCGCGGGTTACTGTGAGCTGCTGCAGAACAAAGTACCTTTGCTTGGTAAGAGAGCTAAAATGTATAAACTGTTTCTGTGTTGTATGTTATCTGGAGATATTCTTGCTCCAGGTTGCTTCAATCAGCTTCTACAACGAGTTTGTAGGCAGTTACTTCTCTTAATTAACGAAAAAATGGAGAAATATAGTTGTCTTGGTAGCAGCCTCATTTTTCTCTTGTATGTTTAAAAAGTATCTTGATTCATTCAGTAATGCAGGGAATGTGTGTGTGTATAAAAACCATTATATAAAAGGCAAACTGTCCTTGTGTGTGAAGGGTGGTAATTCACCAGTGCTTGCAGAGAGTTTGCAAAATGAATTCTGCAGTGGAATACCCTGTGGCATGTGCACCCATACTCTCTGTTACGTATGTATAAATAACTCTTCTCTGTTGAAGACTCTGAGATGGTTGGTTGTGACTTTCTCCTTAAGCTATGCAAGCAGAAATATTTTCTGATGCTAATTGGATGCAGTTCTGCTCATTCCTTGCCTTATTGCTCCAGTGGCCTTTTATGTCCAATGAACTTTAAACCTAACTGGTTGACTTAAGTAGTTTATATCATACAATTGCAGGTACCATATATTATTTTTATAATTCTTTGGGGTGGGGGGAATCATTGCAGGAGGGTTTTTTGAAGCTAAAGTGGATGCTTAGCATATTCTGTGTCAAACTTGATTTTAGGCAGTGCTTCCAGCTGGGAATGGTGAGCAGATAGAGAGGCAACACTTGGCCTCAGCTGACAACCTTGAAAAGAGAGTACTTTTCTAAAGGGCCTGTGACCTTTTTTGCACCAAGAAAGTGTTACCCTGCACGATATGCATGTTTCTCTCCTGACCTTAAACTCCTATGCCAGAAGAGCACTGTGCAAGCTATATTTAACTTGTCTGCTGAGCGTCGGAACAGACCTTCTCGCATTATATACCTAAAGAATAGGTTTGAACCTCAGAAGTGACCTTAAGTACCACTAAAATAGCAGTGGTTGGTAATTACATTAGGATTTGGGGTGTTCTAATAGTGCTTATTTGTGCAAAGCAGATGTCACTGTAAGGGGTCGACAAAGTGGGCCACTGGTGAGAGCTCTCGCAGCGGCTTTGGAGGCGGAGGCAGCCCAGCTTGGCTTGACCTTTCCAATTCTGAAAAGCAGCGTATGCTGAGTCACAAGATCTGCATTCCACACATGGCCTCCTAGTTACACTCTGCTAATAGAGTTAGAATTTGAAACTAATGATCCTTAGTGTTTCACTTTTAACCGAGAACAGTATTTTTAGACGGAGAAATAAAAGCCTGGAATTGTCATAGCACTGAGCATTTGGAGTTTATCTTAAATGAAGTGAAGGGAGAGGACTTCATTAAGGACAGTTCATTAAGCAGTAACCTTTCCTTGCTGTTGTGCTTTAAGTCTTGATACTTAGCTCATCAGAATTGAATCTAGCAAATATTTTAAAATAAAACTGAAAAGGGAGGAAACTGCCATTTGTTTAAAAACTATTCTTGTATTGCAGAACAGTCTTGAACACTATCACATATAAAATATGAATTTTTCCTAACGTGCTGCTTTGACTTACCATTCAGTAAGAGTGGAGAAGGTCCTGTGTATTCACAGGAGATCAAATTTAAGTGCAAGTGTGTTGCAGGGAACTCCCTGAATTAAAAGGGAAACATCTGGACTAGGTGATGCCTAGAGCCAGCTGGACTTCAGCACTAGCAAGCCTGATCATGAGCTTAGCTCATTGCAAGCTTGTGACCTGACCCACATGTAGCTGTGCTTGGAAACTTCTGCTGGAAGAATGTTAGAAGATGAAGACTGTTCACCGGCCCGTGGTATGGGGACTTATGTTAGAGGCAGAAGTCAAGAAAAGCTTTAGCTGTGTTTCACCCTCTTCAGGAATGAAAGTTCTTTTGGTGGATGTGCTCTCCTGTTTGCAGAAATTGTTCACTGTGAAGGATTTAGTCTGTGGATGGGTATCTTTGCAATACAGTTGTTTTTCTGGCTTGCAACCAAGCTCAGTTGGTGGGTACATGTCTGAATAAATCCGGAATTCCTCAGAGCCCTCAAGCATAGCTGGGATAGTTCTGAGTACTGACAAGGAGATATGTTTCTGTTCTGTCTTACTTTAATCTAGAATAGCATTTGTCTCTGAACCACGTTTTCTTTAAACCTGTGCAGTTGGTATCCTGAAGACGTGACCGGATTACTATTTTAAACATGAAGGCAGTTCTACAGAGCCGTGCCATGAAGAAAAGCATTTTAATGTTGTGACAAGAGTAATGCAATAATACCTAATACTTAATTGCAAGCAGTTCTTTACTTGACATGGTTTATTTACAGCTGATGAGTGAAACTGTGTGGAGAGCACCTAGCATTGTATGGATGCTACTAGAATTCTATTATCTCAATGATTTCGGAATTTCAGTATTTTATGTGACTTCTGTAAATCCAGTCCTATAGCAGAATGTGCTGACATATGTCGGGATGGAAAACTGTAAATAAAGTGGAACAAAACAGGTATTTGTCAGCATAATGTGTTTACCAAAATCAAAGCAGGAGTAGTGAGTTCTATACAAAAATCATAGTTGGTGTTGCAAAGATTTCTAACATTTTGCTATTTTTAGTGTGGATTAATTTTGGCATTATTATTTCCATTTCTCTTGATTTGTAAGCTTTGATAAATATTTGAATAATTGGACTATGAATCAAATCAGTGTAAGAATATGCAGTTCCTGTAAGGCTAACTCCAGTTCCTATGTTCTGTTTGCTTTCAGGAAGCAGCACAGCTTGTATAGTAGTTCTGGACAGAACAAGTCATCGTTTACATACGGCCAACTTGGGAGATTCTGGATTTTTGGTAGTCAGGGGAGGAGAAGTAGTCCATCGATCCGATGAGCAGCAGCATTACTTCAACACTCCGTTCCAACTGTCGATAGCTCCACCAGAAGCAGAAGGAGTTGTCTTAAGTGACAGGTAAGATGGGAATGGATCTTAAATTTTTAATCTGTACCTGAGCACAACTCCCCAAAGGCTGCAGTTCTGCTGCTGCAGTGCTCTGTAGCACATGGGATTTAAGCATATATCCAGTCAAAGGATCTTTTACCCTGTTTTTAAGGTAACATGATCGTTTCTCACCTTGTACTTTAATGTTGTATGCTGTTGCACAGTCTGAATTAATTGGGCTAATGATTATTCATTCATGTTGGCAGATTCCCGTAGTTTGTGGGGTGCAACAGGCATGTTCTTATCCATGAGAAGACAGCAATAAAGCTGCTGTAAGGAGATGGTGTGGCTGGAGTACGCGCCGGTCCTCCTGCATGAGCAGCCTGTCTTATCAGTGGCTTTCGTTCCCTGTCTGCACTCTCTTGAGACTGCTGTGGAGTACGCTAATTTAGATATCTTGGCAGTGAGGTAGCAAGTACTTGAAGAATAGAGCAGAGGGACATGTGACTGTAACTTGTGGTTCCAGAGAGCTGTGTTTCCTGTATTGTATCTGACCAAAACGAGAAAAAAAAACTGTCTGGCGGAACACCAAGCTGGAAAATGGGAGTACTGGGAAAGGGCAATCTGTTCACAGGAATGAGTCGTTTCAAAGGCAGACTTGGACTTGTGTCTGCCCCTAGGAACGTCGGCCTGGTCCATCCTCTGACTTCGTGAAGCCTCACCAGTAAAACAGAATAAAATAAACCACAACAGCTTTCAAATAGGTCTTAAAATACAGCTCTCAAATCAATGGTTATCCACTCACCAAACTCATATCCCTTTTCTGAATACAGGCAGATGATAAAGGGATCCTCAGAGAGTGCCCACAGTAAGGGCTGTAACTTTTAATGCCAAAATAATACATTTTTGAAAATGTTGGTTCAGTTGCTGAAACTCCTGACCATTCTCACACGTGGTTTTGTTACTTCATCATAAAGCTGCAGCAAGGAAGTGAAGGGTGGAACTCTGCAATTAGAACCTTAAATAATCTAACCTCTTTATTAGACTAAAATTAAATGATTGTTTGAAATTCCAGAACTACAAGAAACTTAATTTTTCCGACACTTTGTGTCATCCATGGGAAGACAAAAGCCCAGGAGCACAAGGACAATTGATAATGTCCAGTGGAAGTGGGGAAAGCGAAGTAATGGGAGTCATCGTGTAATAAGGAAAGCACAAGATAAATGAGCTCCCACAGTTCTGAATCATGATTACAGCTTTCTGGCTGGTTCCTGCACTGTTCTTGACATTAATTAGTGCTTGTGCGTGTTGTCTAAATGCTTCTCCAGTATGTTTTTTTATTTGTTGCCCCAGTTCAGTGTTAAATCTGGCTCTACATGGGAGTAGGTGGGCAATCTGAACTTTATTAACCTTCCTCAAGCTACAGATCAGTTGGGCAAAGTGGCTTTTTTGGCGTAGCTAAATGGCACGGGATGCAGCAGTTTCTCCCTTTTAAAGACCCCTGAAGGCTCTTTAAAAATGAAGGCTTTGTCATTATGCTGCTTCTGAGAATTGGATTTTGCAGCAGTATTCATGGCCAAAATAGGTATTTTCTCCTCTCGCTGTTGTGTAATGTATTAGAGGTAAGCAGATCAACCGGCTGTGGTCTCCTGGGAGCGATTTCCAGACGTGTTTCGTATTCCATTGCATTAGAAAGTGATTCAGAGTCCTTAAGTGTACTGGCAATTCCTGTTATGAATTGGCCTTTCAAGTATGGCACTCTTACATATTTAGGATGAGTGAGAAGGAAGCCCTGAGCTGCCATTCTACTTAATGGTTTCCATGGCGATGCACTTGTGAAGCGGATTAGCTGGCAGGATTGTTCATCTGGGAATTTTGTATGCAAATCCTTTGTGTAATAGCTGGAACATTACCTGTTTGCAGTCACCATTCTCTTGGAGCTTTCTTGACAAGCAGAAGCTCCACTGTTAGTGATTGTTTCTTTCTTTTGCAGAAAAACACCTAGCAGTAGTGAGTGACAAAAGCTGTTTGTGTGGTAGCTTGACATTTCTTGGTGCCTTAGTGAAAGCTGGAGTCCTTTTCTTTAACATCCCTGTCATCTTCACAGCCCCGATGCTGCTGACAGTACTTCTTTTGATGTCCAACTTGGAGACATTATTTTGACTGCAACAGACGGACTGTTTGACAACATGCCTGACTACATGATTCTGCAGGAGTTAAAAAAGCTGAAGGTAAGTGTGTGTATTCTGAATCTCTCACATGTTTTGTACTGGTTCCTATTATATAAAATTAAAAAAAATAAAAGACAAGACCCACCACAAAGTGCTGTTTAGAGGCTTTAAGTTAATAGCACGTGTGAGCAGTAGAAAGGGACATGGACCCCACAGCGCCGTCTCTTGGATCTGCACCCAGGCTGAATCCAGAAGCAGCAAGTTGGGCATAAATTTTGGGCATAAATTTCCTGAGTAGCAGCTGGTACCGTGTCACTGAGCAGTGATGGGAGGGAGAGGAGGAAGGGGGAGATGTGTAATAGCAGACACTGCCCTTGGCCAGCTGCTCACTCGTTGTATTTTATCTGTACTTGCAGGTTGTAGGTTATATACATGAAAACACAACATTATCTTAGGGGTTATTTGAGGGGGTGAGCTGTATGCATAAAAATACTTGGAAGCTTTTCTGAAGACTTATGAAACAGTAATTTGAAAGTAGGATGGGCTGTCTGAATTGTGGGTTGTGTGCGCTTGAAAATCTTTAATGTTCTGTTAAAAAAAAACCATTCCTGGCAACTCTGCCAGGTTAGTGACCACAAATGTTCCTTGTGAATAGTAAAAACCCATTGAAATTTTTTAATTGGGGTGAGAACATTTAGCTTCAGGCTATTTACTTACAGCAAGGAAAGCACACTTAGGAGGTATCAATATGTATAACCTCCCTGAGGAAACTTACTCTGGTGTTATGAAATGCAAATAAGGTTGACATAGGGAATTACAGTGTGGTTTAAAAAAAATTTTGCTTGCTTTTATCCTGCAGCTGCATAACTGAGAGGTGGTGTCAGACAGAGCACGGTCCTTACCCAATGCCTGAGGGGCCTCTGTCTGAGTTTCCCCCTCGTGTCAGTCCCCACCCTCACTCTCCCCTCAATATTCAGGTCTGAAACTGAGAAGCAAATCGCTTCAGGTTAGCCTGGGGCAGCCACTGGAGGTGGAATTCCCTTGTGGAAGACAGTTGAGCTCCACCTTTTGGCGTATTTGGGAAAGGCACTGAAGTTCCCTGAGAGGTTCAGCCACGAGATAATCATGGAAATCCCTGCTGGGAAGTCTCTTGGGAGGACGAGGCATTTTAAAATAGTTACAGGCAAAAAGAGCAGAGGTGGTTGTGTTGTGATGGCCCGAGTAAGAAAGGTCTTGGAGTAAAGCAGCAGAGTTACTGAAACAGGAAAAAAAAAGACACTTCAAATGCAGTCCCTAGAAAGTTGGTGTGCTCAATAAATTTTTTTTCCTCATCTGCCTTGCAAAGGACGGTCCTGTCAGCGTGAGCTGCTGGTACAGCTGCCAGGTACCCCCGTCCTGGGGTCAGCCCATTTCCAGGGTTAGGCTTGTAAGTTCCGAAATTCCACAAATCCTCCAAAACCAAGTCGTGTCGCTCTGGTGGGGAGTAGAGCTCTGCACTTCAGGTGCGAAGCTTCGCAGTTCTCGCCCAAACCTATAGAGCCTGAAAGCTGGTGAGGGTCCCATTTGGAAGAGGTGATAACTAGCGCCCTAATCTGTGAGAGGGAGCAAAACAACTGCTGGTAGCTTCCTTGTAAGGATGAACTTTTTTCCTGGTTAATTTAGAACTCCAATTATGAGAGCATACAGCAGACTGCGAGGAGCATTGCTGAGCAAGCTCACGAGCTGGCGTATGATCCCACTTACATGTCGCCGTTTGCACAGTTCGCATGTGACAATGGATTGAATGTGAGAGGTAAGATTATTTTTTCCCTCCTCCACCCACTCCTGTTATCTTTGAGAGATCTTAGAGCGAAGTTCTGTTCCAAAACCTGATAGGGAACAGAGCGTTAAGGAACGTGGCTGGCAGCAGAGCGCCGATGTAGCGCGCTGGGCTTGGCAAGGACCCCAGTTCCTGGCGCAGGTCAGCCCAGGCCCCGCCGATCGAAGCCTCCTGCAGGGAAGCAGCTGGAACACAGAGAACCCAGCCCACTGATTTTTATTTATTTTTTATCTAATATGTACGCTCCTGCCCCAGGAATCCTGCCTGACACAAGTTCTCCGGGCTCTGGGGAAACTGGGCTTGACTTGTTCCTTGGATTTGGGTGGGTGGGTGGGTTTTTTGTTTGTGGGTTTTTTTGTTGTTTTTTTTTTAAGATCTTTTATTGATGCTTTTTAGTCAAGATTCTGCCCAGTCTTTGGTAGGTTTTTTTTTTTTTGGTTCCAATTTCTGACCCTTGTACCATTAACATCCCCATCCTGATCTCTCCCTTGGCTCCGTTTGCTAAACTCTAGATAGACACAAACATCTGATGGGGTTCAGAGGCCTGGCAAACACTTTTAAAAAAAATTTTTCTTTTAAATAAATAAATAGAATTCTGCTAGTAAAGATGTTTTGTTATCTCTGTATCAGCAGAGATAACCTTACGGGGCTTTTGTTGAGGTAGAGACAATAGTTGTAAAGCTCGGGCTCTGTGCAGCTACAAAGCTCAGCCGTTGAGTAACGACACTGCAGCTCCCCGAGTCCAAAGGGCTCCCACGACTTCCCGCGTAACAGAACCTCTTCTGAGCTGCGGCTCTGGGATGTGAGTGTGGGAGAAGCAACTACTAAAAATGTCAAGTAGCTTTTGGGGAGATAGGCAGGAGAAGATGCTAAAGAGGTGTTTGATTTACAGCAGAGGATAATGGCTGTTTTACTGCAGCTTGCTTGTAAAGAAGCAGTATCATGGGTTTTTTCTGTGTTTATTAAGGAAATAATTTATCTGCTAGAAAACAGGCTGGCTGCCCTCCTGGCTAGTGACAGTAGTCAGGGATTTGTGCTCCTTCTCGTAGTTGTGATCTCAGTGTAGGTTAAAAGGAGAACGTGCTTTTGCTGTGTTAAATGTCATTGCTGCCCTCGGAGGCACTTTGGAGAGGGGGTGGAGGAAGCAGAGTTCTTGCATCTACACAAGTTTTTGAGCGTTTAAATTATGTTTTTTCAAGACCTTTCCAGGAGGAATGTCACAGATTATAAGGCAACCCGCTGTGGTTCGATGAAATAGTTTTATTTTCCTTCTGTTCCAGGGGGAAAACCAGATGACATCACCGTCCTTCTTTCTATTGTAGCTGAGTACACAGACTGATCCGCCCGGAGCGTCAGCCTCTGGCGCTGTCGTTGTCCCCGAGCTCCCAGCTTCACCCGTACGGTTTCCTGCTGGCAGGATCGCTTCCTTCCCTCGCAGCTCATCTCAGCAGCCGGTTCTCCAGCTCGTTGCCTGTTTGAGATGCAACTGAAGTCCTTGTTAAGAACCACTCTCGTACTACACTGGTCTGTGTCTGCCAGCAAGAAATGAAGAAGCTCAAGGCTTGAAGCATGTCGTTCCGAGCTCAGTCATCGTCCTGAAAAGGGGGAGGATCAATCGTTCCTGTGGTTGAAATGTGACTTAATTTTCAAAGGAGTAGAATTGGTTTCTCATCTTTCCAATAGATTCAGTAGATAAAACCTCTCCAGGAGGGCGTATTACTCTATTTGCTAGCAACGTTCGCTGTCCATTAAAGGGTATGTTACAGAACACACTTTCATAAGCATAGTCTTGTTACAGTGGTAGCCGAGGTTTCGTGTTTCCAAGCTCCAGTTTTCAGGAGGTTTATAACTGCTGTACACATTCTGCTCTTGCCATACCTGGTGTCAGCCTTAGGAGCCTTTTCTAGTACGGAATTTCAAAACAAACAAACAAAAAAAACCCCACAAAACCCCATACTTAGTTCAAGTTAAATGGATGCAAATGTGTTTTGTGATTTCAGGTGCTTAACTGTGATCTTTAAAAGTTCTGCAGATCATTCGTCCGTCATGGGCCTGCTGTCTGGATGTTTTGGCTGTGGATAATTTTAAGTTGTTTTTTTTTTTAAAACACAAAGATTTGAACTCGGCCTCCAAAAGCTGGGGTCCTCGCAGCGCTGTGACCCAGCGCGGGATGCCGTGGCTTAAACGCGACAGTGGGAGGTTGCACAAAGAACAGATTCTCAACTCCAAACGTCTTCGCTCTCGTTAGATAATCCCCTCGTTAACGAAACGTCACATGTGTTAATAACTGCCACTC
Source organism: Podargus strigoides (assembly GCA_028020825.1). NCBI lineage: Eukaryota > Metazoa > Chordata > Aves > Caprimulgiformes > Podargidae > Podargus > Podargus strigoides. The sequence goes on along the minus strand of CM051637.1, from coordinate 13,989,695 downwards.
TCCCCTGTGTAGCACAGGATACGCTGCGCCGGTTTAAGTCCAGTCGATCCTTATTCTGCCTCTCCACCCAGCACCTCTCCGCTTACGCTGGGGCAGCAGCAGTAAGTACGCAAATAGAAACTTATCAGTGAGTAATCAATGACACTTAACATTTCATTAACTAAAGTTTAGGGGGTTTGGAATGAACCTTAATGATGTTTACAGTTATCTAACAGCCACTTTGCAATATTACATTTCCTTTTAATTACAGTAGCTCACATTTGTTCCCCCCCTCTTCCAGCAAACTTTCCTTTTTTCTTTCCTGAGGTTCATACGAAAAAAAAAAAAGCTGATAGCTGTAAAGATATATATATTTTTTGGTCAGTTTTTCATTAACTTTTTTGCTGGTAGAAAAGTATGTAGAAATAAATTAAAGCCATGTTTTTATATATAAAAAAAAGTCGGGTAATGTTGCTGTTTAGGTGAGTGCAGTTAAACTCGGTCAGTAAGTAATCTTACCTGCTCTCAAAAGGAGATTTTTACTACCTGGTTTATTGTATTAAAACTGTTTAAGTTTGAGGTTACCTCAACTTGTTTAAAGAATTTTTGTGGACTCGTACTGTATATTTGCGTAACTATGTCAAGCTTTTATTTAAGATCATTTAACATGTACCATGTACATGTCATTTTACTATATTTCAATGCATCATGCTTGTAACAGGCATTTCATTTATAATGAGTGATTAATTTGGAAGCTCTTTGGTAATTTATCTGCTGTTCCTAAATCGGCGTAATGTTAGTTACCTATTTTAAATCACCTTGTAATTACTTGTCAAAATGCCTTAACTACCCTAACTTGACCAAAATATGAGTTTTGGTGAGGGTACAGGGAGGATTATCTTAATGAAGACAAATTCCTGAGCTTTGCCCTCCGTGGGACAGTGAGTGGTGGATAACTTTGCACAAATCGTCAGTCCTTGTTGTTTTTTTACGCTCGAACAAGCGGTGTCTGGCCGCCTGGCCGGGAGGAATGTATCCGCGCTGCAGCACAGGGCTTTGTTCCTCGCCTTTGGGACGGGTGGTTCTCTCCCAAAGCTGAGTGTCTTGACATTTTATTTTCCAGTATTTACTATCGCGCTTCTTGATTAGAGCAGATTTGATCAATTATTCTTTCCCTTGAACTTCCCTTAAAAACACATTCGCCACCCAGGACTGCGTTGCACTCTGACCCCTCGCTCTCAGCACTCGGTATTCCCTCCCTCCCTCCCAAATTCCAGAGCTGTACAGGGGTGAGGTACGTGGATCGATGAGGACGGCGGGGGCCGGGATCTGGAATCCCGGTGAGGCTCAGGCGGCTCCGCTGTGAGCCACTCCCAGCTGAGCAGTAACTCGAAGCCATTTGCCTCCCATCACAGCGGGATTGATTTTTTTTTTTTTTTTTAGTACTATTTTTCTTTTAATAAAGAACAAATTTGGACTTTGATTTACAAATCATGAGTTTATCCCTTGCCGGACACACCAAAGACCAGTAAAGCTTATAGCTTTTCCATCTGTTTATAAAGCAATACTGTATTATAAAGAATTGATATTTTTATCACATGCTTGATTGTTTTTGGTTTTGTTTCTTTTTTTTTTTCTTTTTTCTTTTTTTTTTTTTTTTTTTTTAAGATGTGCACTCTAAACATATCAAACCTAATTTCTTCCTATGAACTTAAGCTGTCTGCGCACAACAGATTTTTTTGGGGAAAAAGGAAATGACAGGGCCCATACTATCAAAATAATTTTAAACAATGCATGAAGCAGTAATGCTTCCTAGGAATGAGATTGTTGTGACTTTTCACGAGAGGAAGGTACAAGAAAAAGGTGTTCTGTGGAATGGAGGTGTGTGAGCGGAGCACAGGCTGGCTCTGGGCTGCTGCAGGTGGGCTGGGAGGTGTTACCCAGAGCTGGGGGGTGGGGAGCAGCCATGGGAAGGAAAAGGGAAGGGTTTTAGCCAGCAGTGCCCCCAGAAGGTGGAGGGAGGTGGGGTTTCTGCAGCAGCGTTGTTGAGTGTTTGGGTCAAACAGGGCTAAAATGTGGTGAATTGGACAAACTCTGTGGTTCCCTTCATGGCTATCTTTGGGAGACCTGCAACATACAGTTTCCCTCTTGTGTACTTTCTTTGTGTTTATGAAGAAGGTATAGGTGAAAAAAAAACCAAACCAAAAAAACCCAGATTTTGGGACCAGACACTTAAGACAGAGTAAAGGAGGAGGGAGAGGCGAAGGGCTGCAAAGATGGGAAGGACTTTGTGGTGGAACCTCCACCTTTCAGTAACAGACATCCTTTCTCTGGGGGAAAAACCAGATTGTGTGTGTAGAAACTGACTGTATGGAGTAGTTTCTTACAAAGATAGCTGAAATGGTGAAGCAAATCCGAGTCTGTATCTAACGAGGATGTGTTTTTGTTGTTGTTAAAATGAGACTATCATCTATGCTTACCTAAGAGGCAATTACGTGAATTTTCATGTCTGAGGTATAACTTATGCAGGAATAGTTCTGTAAATACATTTAAATGAATTGTAAAGATATTTAATAAATATAGTATTTATACTAAAATGTGTTTTTTAAAGTAAAGTTGACTGCAGAACCTCTGTTTGTTAACACAGCGATGTCCCTGGGGGGGCACAGCGATGCTCGGGGTGCTTGGGCCGTCACAAACACCTCTTAAACATCACTTTTATTTCTTTAAATGCATTTCCATGACAACTTTGGCTCTTCAGTTAAATGCTATAACTCTACAACGTAACATAGCCACTATTCTGTAGCACTCATGTCTGGGTTTGTTTTTCTGGCACTTGTAACTTTACAACAGCAGCTTGATTTGCCTGAAGCAGTAACACAGTTTGATTTCTGCAGTGAGACTGTATATATTTATATAGTATGACAGCAGCTAAGGGTGCTAAAATGACCTGTGCTGGTGGTGAACATTAACAGTAAATAAACAACCTGTAGTGACAGAGCAGGAGCTGGTAAAGCACTCGGTGCTGAGGGCAGTTTTGTCCTTTTCTTGTATCTCTTGCCAAAAACCCAGGCGCTGTGTGAGTAGGATTCCCACTTTCCAGGCTGCCCCAGTAGGTATTTGTGAAACGCAGTTCACCACAAGCTCAGAACACAAATAGTTTCCATCTTTCTTGCCAAAGAACTGCAATTAAACTTTCTAAAACGATAAACAGCTCACAGTTACCATGTCAGACACACTTTTATCTCTGAGGGCAATCCCTGCAGTCTGTACTTGGATTCTGACGCTCCGTGTCACTACAGAACCGGGGAGTTCTGCGCGTTGCCAAAATCCTCTTCGGTGTCGCTATCTGTTGCCAAACTGTGGAAGGTGTGAGGGGTGGCATCCTTCTTACGAGAAACTGCTCCGAAAAACATGGAATGAAACTGGAAAACACAAAGTTTAAGAGAAGTAAGAATCCACATGTGATACAGAACTGGCATTAATTATTTCTGAAGCTTTCGCCACGTTAAAATCTCTATCAGTGCACGGTGTTCCCTCCCAGAACACACCTGCAGCCCGTGAGTATTGGCAGTGTTACAGTTAAACGTGGCAGTGGTGGGTTTTGTCAGCTCTGCTGCTGTGAAAGCCAATTCCACTCTAAATATCATGGGGAGCCTCCTTACCTTCTGATAATGAGCTGCTGTTGCCTCTCTTTCCAGCACTGCGTGGCCCTCTCCCTCAGCTGTCCCTTCCATGCCTGTCACACATCTCTTTGTGACTTTGGGAATACTTTTAATCTCTTGTTTTGCCAGAGGACTCGCGGGTTTCGCTGAGACTCCGTTCCGTGCATTTCCATTCCACTGGGGCTTCTTGGAAGTAACTGCTTTTGTGTTGTCATCTTTATCCATGGAGGTTTTGTCAGATTTACCCCTCCGTGTCTTGGAGCTGGATTGCAGAAAGCAGGTCAGGTTAGGAACTGGCTTTTATGTGGTTTTGTTAGAATGTCTTTATTTTCTGTTAATGAAAACCATTATGGCTTTGGGTTCTTCCCTTCCCCTCCTACTGCAACAGAATGTTGTGGAGATAGAGGAAAGCGGAATCTGGTACAGAGTGCTCTGTGTTGCAGCAGGTTATTGCTGTGTGAGACATTGAGATGTTCCTGAACCTGTCTAGCTCATGGTCTTCCTGTGAACAAACACTCCAGGATCCATACAACGCTCACTAATACCCTGCGAGAACTAACAGATCACTCCCTTTCATCTTGACTCTGACTTGGCTGGGAAACATTAAACTTTTCATCCTCCTCAGGCAGCCTGCCTCCCTCACCTGCCCCCGAAGCCCCCCTTTACCTTTCCTGTGGCTGAGAAGAGCAGGGAGGCTGCTGGGGAACCGGCTCCTTTTCCACATCATACAAGGTAGCCAAGATAAAGCTGGCTTCCAGCACCACATCTTCAATGCTGAAAGCAATTGGTCTAAACACAGATATTCAGAGACTAAGCAGCATGAATAATTACACATACTGTGGCAGGAAATAACAGCTCCTGCAATTCTATAGCACAGACTAAAAAATACATTAAAAATGTATATAAATCAAATCAGCTCTGAAAAACTGAAAATCTAATGTATTTGCTGCTGAAGAATATGAGATGGCTTCCTGTTACAGATTTAAATACACCAACCAGCAAATGCTATACAATATTATACTTAGTCAAATTACAGTTTTAAATATGTAACTTAAAATTACATTTTTAAAAAGATAACGTATTGTTTCTTTAGGCTACGAAATGAAATCACTGCATGCATTAGACTGAGAGCCTGAGGTGTCCAGGTAGTGTGTAGGTAGGTGCTTGTTAGTCAGCATGGCTCAGTAATGCTGCTGCCTGCATTAAATGCTTGCTGCATAATAACAAACTACTTAACCCTGTATGGCAGGTTAGAAATACAGCTTTTGGTCCAAAATGAAAATCTGTTGTACTGTTGCAGTTAAATCTTCATTGAGTAACCTGCAGACAAAACCCCACTGTGGAGCTGTAACTGCAGTAATTCTAGGCAGGTATGTTCCAGAACGTACTTTCCAGGTATGTCGAAATGGATGGAGACAGGAACACTGGTGGCCTCTGAAAATGCTAGCAGCCCCTGGAAAGAAGGGTGGGTGGTTAAGCAAGTGCTGGTTTAAAAACAGGAGATGGATATTAGAATGTAAGTTTATCCCAGCTGTTGTTTACTGGCAAAAAGTAGGTAATGGTCTATGGCTTCTAGAATCGTTTCTTGCCTTCCCTGCCTGGAGCTTTGCCAGAGAAACTTCTGTCCATGGGACTTGGGTGGCCACACTGCTTTATCCAGCACTACAGTCTCGTTTTAAAAAGGTTTTGTTTGCCTTTCAAAGGCCGCTCTGAGGGACTGCGCAGTGTCCTGAAGATCCTGGTTTTTAAAGCTAATCCTCAACCAGCTGAGGAAGGACACTGCTGGTCAGGAGGCCTGGTGGGACACTGCCCAGGGCCGTTCTGCATTGGCAAGTTAATGGGAAATGGTTTATTTCCAAGACAAATTCTTACTTTACCCTCAGTTCTTTAAGGCAAAACGTCACTTCAGAATCCACTCCAACCTGAAAGTAGTCAAATTCATCTGGACTTAGCTGCATTTCAGTAAGCATTGTCTTCGAAAAATCTGTTTAAAATAACAAAGTCAAGGACTCAAAGGAGTGAAGTTTGACCTCAACAAAACTATGCTTATAACCATGAGGTTTTTAATCAGCATCATTTGAACAAATAACTGTATTTTTATAGTGATTAATAAATGTTTAGCTTACCTACATTTATTTCACAATTAAGCAAAACAAGATCCTCAGTTGATTTACAGTACATGATGTAGATTTAAATGTCCTTTAACAGAGCCTATTTTACATTCCACCGCGTGATCTGACCTGGTACCTGCTGCCGTTCCTGCAAATCTGCTTTGCCGACAGCCGTTCCTCGCAAATTGTATTCCCGGCTGCTCGTCGTTGCAGAGATGGGAAGACCAAGACACCACGTGACTTCAATCATAATTGCTGACAATCACCAGAGGACAATGAAGGTGGATTTGGGTTCTTTGTTTTAAATTATAAGCTTTTCCTGATACGTAAGTGGCAACAGGAAAGGGGCTCTTCAGTTTCAGGTGTTCAATTGTTGCTTGTTATCGTTAGATTAGTCCGGAGTTGTTGTTAGATGTGTGAACAGAAAGTAAAAGGGTATTTCTGTGATGTGTCACAGCCTCAGAGGCATTCAGAGAAACTAAACGCTACACACCTAACAAAGTATTACAGTCTGTTCCCAGTCTTCTGTTTCTCTGCTCAAGAGGGTTTTTCCCTCCTCTCAGCCTTCAACAAGGCCCTGTTGCATGTTCAGATATACTCTTGTAAAGTTCCTTAAAACTGCAGAAATCTATACTGCAGTCTGCCAGGTTCTGCACGGCAGAGCCTACCACAGGCAAATGGAAACAAGTCTAGGCAGAAGGTGTAATTTCGTTCTTTGAAAATTAAACCTGAACGTGGAAAAACCCAAGCCATGGCCAGAGGATACCTTCAAAGGACACGTTTTGTTTCAGTGCATAGGGAACATTTGCTGCAGGCAGTGTGTTGCATCATGTGCTGCACAGCAAGAACAATGCTTTTAATTCCTCCTCCTGCTCCTTGACTGCTTGGGGTTTTGGTATCTCATTAAATTTTTACCTGCTATTTTTTTCACTTTCTTTCTTACAATAACCTGTGTATGTTTCTAAACTAACAAAATTTGTCATTCAAAATGCACCCTTTTTAGTGTCTTTTTATTTTCAGTAATTCCTTTTCACTCATTTCCACCCCTTACTCCTCCTTGCTGGCCACTTCTTCAGCCTGTTCTCAGCACAGTCCCCACCCCTTCGCTCTAGGCAACCATCTTTTCCTAGGTCATTATCCTCAGCTTTGGTCATAAGCAAGTATGAAAAACATCCCTTTATTATATGATATACAAGAACCTATACTTCAAAAGCACAATTATATCTTTAAAATTAGTTTTGAGTCACACACCAAGACTCTAGATAGTTCTCCAGCTCAGATGGAGACCTGAAAATGGCAGTGCACAGCACAACAGCGTTAGGCCAGCTAACACACTGTGTCGCCCTGATACTAAAATACACTCCATAATAATATCAATTCTATAATCATGGTATTCAGATTTAAAGAGTTCTTTTTAAAACATAAAATTATCTCTTTTTTTCCTGTCAGTTGCCTTGCTTTTGCTCTTGCAGCACAGTAAGTACCTGTTCAAGCCTGCAGCAAGTGGCATAATTTATTTCAATTGGCTGCTCAGTCTGATACCTGCCACTGACACCAGGAAAATGTTATTAAAAACATATTTTCTTAATATTTATTAAAACCAGAGGGTGGCAGTATGATTTAAAATCTCTTTTTATATGTTCCCACTCTTAAAAATCTCATTCAGCCATAAAATGCATTCTCTGTTCCTGTTGCAATAATTATTATTCCTTTGGTTCACCTGTTTTAAAGCCCCAAAGTTGTTTCATATTTTGAATTTCCTTACCAGTGTCTTCCTCAATGTAACTCTTAAAACAAACCTTCATTGGAGTGACTGATAAGGTTACTTCTTCTTGACTGGTTGGAAAGTGAATCATTATATCAGCCAGCAGCCTATAAAATGTCAGTCAACATTAAAATAATTTTACCTGGTGGAAATTACTAAACATTTGTCACTCACATTAGAAATAACTAACTTCTCAAGGTCAGACTGAGCAGGATTAATGGCAGAGTGAGCCAAGTTTCTGAAGTTGTAAAGTAAAAAATCAAGCACTAGTACATAGGATTGAGGAATTTGCCATTTTTGCCTGTGCCCTGATCAGATTTTAATTACATTAATGACTGTGACAGCAGTATTGCCTCCTGTATGATTTTGCTTTTTCAGGAAAAAATATTTTTGCATTTGTTACCTGGAGTGGACTTTAAGTAGGTTTGGACACATGTGCTTTGCAAAAACAGCCTGCAAAGGATCACATTCTTGAAACGTCAGATTATATGTTTTTACAACACCTACGTATAAAGGATATGAACAAAAATCAGTGCTGGTCTGTAATTTTCACTGTTTTTTTTCAGTATTAATTGTACCTTTAGGAAATCTCAATAGAGAAAGTAATCAAGTATTTAACTGGTATAATAATATAAATGGTGGTGGAATACAAAAGGCAAACCGTGCAGATCTCTCTGTATTTCTAGATAAGCATGAACTAAGTGAACTTACTTGTCTTGAGACCTAATTCAATATATTATCACCTTATTAGTAATACAAGCTAGATTTTAAATAATATAAACCACTGCCTATTACACAGCGCAGCTCAGCAAGCTACGCTGAGAGATGATGGTTCTTCATGAGTTTTCAAAGGCCCATGCAAAGGATATACCTGGTGTTCTGCTGCACTGAGGATGTCAGACCTGCTACTGCGCTGAAGAACTGTAAGTATTAGAAGTGAAAAGGCCCAGTAAATCCTCTGGTTCAAACCCCTGCCAAAACAGGATTCCCCTCCCTTTCCATAATGTGTATTTTTTCAGAATTTACTCCAGCCTAATTCTAAATGTTGGAAGCAGCAGGCTGACCATTAATATATAGCATGCATTAACTACTGAACTGAAGAACATTTGTCTAATAAAGCCTGTTATAACTTCATTTTAACACATGATAAATATAAATTATGATGTGCAGAGGCTGAAAGTGTATAATGTTCCACCAATGACATTCAGTTAATAATGACACTAAATATTATGTTGTCCTGCTGTTTCAAACTGTTTCTGTAAAGTCACTTTCTGTGTAACCTACCATGTTTGCAGAGGAGCTTAAAAGTTATGTGATGATCATTAATATTTGTATAAATGCTGCATTTCTCTACATTCCTTTCCAGCACATTTGCACATCTAAATACAGGAAGAACTGACTGTAAATAAAAAAAAAACAGTGCAGAGGTTACCAAGCAATTATGCAATGTTATTTCCCAAGTTTCGTAGAGATTATCTCAAGCTCCTGCTTTTATGGCTTCCCCATCCTCCTTTGTAAGCAGGCACTGAGGCAGCCAATACCGATCTTCACCATCCTCACCCAGTACATGGCCAACAGATCTGGTGAAAGCTCTCCTGCCTCATGCTGGTTTTGAAGGCTACAGGAGAAACACTCCAGAGGCAGAAATGTGGTACTCCTTCACCCCAAGATTAAGCTGGTTCAGACTTTGGAACCACAGGGCACAGCTAGGGAGGTACAACTTCTAAGCATAATTAAATACCAACACTCTCTTTTGCTCAGAAGCACTTGATTTTAGAGCCATCCCCAATGCCTCCCCCTATAATTTCATTTGGATTGGGCTAATTTGCTGCTTACAAAGCTGTACATAACAACCCATTAAAATGTACCTTAATTATCAATTTACATGGGAGGGAGAACTGTTTTCCCTTCTGACGTGGCTGAGACCCAGATGTCCAGCAGTAATGTTGAAAAAACATAGATGAGAAGAAGACATATGCATATGCTGACCTTGAAGAATTCACTGATCTTAAGGCAAGCTGAAAATGTGAGTAATTTATTAACTCAAAACTAATTCATATCAAACCTTCAATAAACAAGCTACCTCTGTGCTTTAGTACCATACCTAAACCACAAAACCTTTAAATGTGTACATCTCAAAATAAATATAGATGCATCATGCATTTAATCATGTCCAAACTTATCACCTTCATTAGTACTGGTCAGAAGTCACTGGTATAATACAGGCACAGGAATCCAACCTATGGACACTTAAGTGGCCCCGAAGTGTGAGTTACCCAAACACTTACTCAGCTTGTGTTTGAGGCATTTGAAGGACTGGAGTTTATTCTAAACCAATCTTCCTGTGTACACATCCACATGACACATACAAGTGAGCAAAGACACTACTGGCACCTCAAAAAATTCATCAGGTATAAAAACACTTTATCTCCACTTCTGGTTTTCCAGCCCCCCCCCAGCAAGTTGAGTTGATTGCTTTTAACTAAGAAACCTCTAGAGAAAACCCTAATTCTGCTGGAAATGGTGTTTGATTAATCAGACGCATAGTAATGGATGCATTCTTCCTGTTGAGTCATAGCAGTACAAAAACATGTTGTTTAGAGCAGCTTCTGATGTGGTACAAAACATAAACCTTTTGACCCATGACAACAGAAATAAAACCCTTGGTATTAATCCAGATGTCCTGGACAAGCTTCAGCCTGGGTAACAAAATATGGAAGAATACCAGGGGCAGAGCAGGAATAGCTCTGTGTAATTACAGTTACGGAAAATATGGCATTTGTCCATATTGAAAGTGGAAGAAGCTGAGAGAGAATGTAACCCAGACTGAAAGGTACCTGTAGGGAAACAACACAACATCCAACAACATAAATACTATGCTTCCAAGAAAGATTTTTAAATGACAATAATTCACTTACACCTTTTTCTACGGGGTCAAACCAAAATTCATCACTAATCCGTGCTATGGCATGTATTGCTCTTCCAAACACTAGCAGGAAAAGAAAACAGTGCAATGTGCATTCTAAATTTTAAAAAAAGAAGTTATACTGCATTTTCTCCAGAATAATTTAAGAGGAAACATTACAAATTTCCTACATATTTCAAAGAAAACCAATGACGTGATAGAAAAGATTACTCTTTCTTTTTTTAGTACCACAAACACCTTGATGTTTTTGAAAGCTCCCTCCCATGAGCTGCACCTTAAATGTCACCTGTCCCTTTGCAGCAACTGGTATGACTTGATGTCACCACAAATTAATTAAATGTATTTGGACGAAACACCACTGGAGTTAGAAAGGCAACAAGTTTGAGCAAGCAGCTGGACATCTGTAAAGACGTAGCCCTAAAAAATACAGGATTTAACAGCAGTGGGTCTCAAAATTTGCCTCAGCCCAGCCTGGCACTGGCAGAGCAGCTTTTTAAATGAAATACTGTGTGCAGGAGGTTTCGTTGGGGCCCTGGAAGGAGAACAGTGTGTACAGGGAGGCGCCCAGCTAAGCAATGGCTGCATGCTGCCTCACAAAAACGCCTTTCTCCTCCTGGAGATGAGGAAGAGGCAGCTCCTCTGTGACTGCGGTGGAGTTGGCCGCTTTGCCCCACCTGAAAGCCTCCAGGGGGAAGCCTGCTGAGGGCAGTGCCAGGCCACCAGGGTGCCAGCAGTCACACATCCCCATGGCCGCCAGCCCTGCTGAGCTGCACCACCCTGAGGCAGCCCTGCTCTGGGGTGCCCCTTTCTGCCACATACACCCCTCTGCCCCAGGCTTGCTGGCTGCCCTGGAGCCGCGGGTACCTCTGAGATGAGCCCCCCCAATGACACACTTCATGGCCCGCCTCAGGCCGCCGTCCCTCGCCCTTCACCGCGCCCTTCCCTCACACGACGGCAGCAGAAAGGGCGGGAAACGCCTCCCTGAGGCTGAGGGGCGGGGCCTGGCGCTCCTCAGAGACCCGGATGTACGCACGGGGGTGGGTGGGGCTGCGGAGAAACGCGTTTCGGGCTAGGTTGGCCCTTCGGAGGCGCCGTAGCGGGCGGTTGAGGCCGGCCTGGCTTCCGGGAGGAGCCGCAGCGGCGGGTGTGAGGCAGCGCGGCGCCGAGCAGGATGGTGAGCGGCGGAGGCGCCCCGTCCCCCACTCCCGGGGCTTTCTCTGTCCGCCGAGGCTCGTCCCGCCGCGCCGGGGGGGCCCTAGGCTCGCTCCCTCCGGCCACGGCCCGTCGGGCCTGGGTCAGCGGCGCGGTGGGCGCGGGGTGCCCGCGGTGCGGCGGCCGGGCCGAACGTGCGCTCAGGGAACGCTTTCTGTCAGTGGCCGCTCAGAAATCCACCTAAAGTCGAGCTGAGGTAGCTGGAGGGGCGGGAGGGGAGCGCTGCGAGGCGGTGACGCCCCGGGAGGGCCCGCCGGTGGTAAGGAGGCCGCGCTGAGGGGCTGCGCGCAGGAGCCCGTGTTTAATTTTTTATTTTAACGCTGCTTTCATAACATCAACAATTCATTAATTATTATTTGCCCGTTCATTTGGCTATGTTTTCTTTTCTGTTGCTTTCTTTTGTTTAACATTGATCATGTTTCACCCTGTTTTTCATCCCCTTCCCCTGTCTGCAATCAACTCCTCCATCCCAATCAGGCTGGGCACAGAGTAAGTTTACTCCTCGTGGCTGCTGCTAACACCGGTGGTAAGGGCTTGTTAGTGTGACTGGATGGTATGAATCATGGTAGTGTGTATGAATTAGAGGCTGCCCTCCAAACCATGCACAAAATCACACCTAAATTCCTAGTAAAAAACAGATGCTGTAACATTCTTTGCCGTTATTTTATCTTGCAGATACCTGTGATTGTTAAACACACTTAAATGCTTTTACTTTCTTTGTGTTATTGTGGCTTGCCAAGCTTTAATTAATGGGAGTGCAAAGGTGATTTGGGAGAAAATATGGGGCCTGGTGGTCTGTCAGCAAAGGAGATGTTGAATGCACACTCTGCCGACTTCAGTGGGGTTATGTGTTTTAAGGAGCAGTATAATTTTATTAAACATTAAGTACATAACTGCTATTGCATGTCTAAGTCCTTTAAGCATCAGTAAGAAAATATATTGTCACCTTAGTAATGAAAATCACTTTGATAATCAGAACTGCTTGTTACCCCTTTTTTACTTATATTCAAGTATATTATCTCTAGACTGATGCTCACAAGGGTATTTTTCACTGGGAACTCTTGAAAGATCATCAAAAATGTGTCTTTTTTCCCCTTTCCTGGGTTAGATTTAAATTGGTAGCTCAGTGATTAAAAACCTCTTGTATTGCTTTACCAACACTGTCAGCCATCTCTTCTCCAAAGATGTATGGTTTTGGTGGTGGTGCTGATGATGATCTTAATCTAAAAAAATCCAAGCCAAAACCCAAACTAAACCCCACTCAAATTCCCTCTGCCTTTTTGGATGACTGTTAGCATGAAAGTAGCTGTATGGCCTGAAAACTTTAAAAAGTAAATATTAAAAAAGGTAATTTCTTAGCATAGTTACTACTGCTTTTATATACATATGTATATATTTATCTGGGCTGTGTATTTTACAAAGACATTTGACCACTGGCATTTTAGGAACTTCCTTAGGAACAAAGCATTATGGTTGGAAGAGAAACTGTCTCTTAACATGGAGCTGTTTGTCAGGTTAACAGGGATGGCTGTCCTAGATCCAGTGGTTTTAGTGTAGTTCCATAATACCCTGTGCTTTATAAGAGCTTTTCATGCCCTTTTTGCATACTTTATTGCTGTGTTGCTTGCATTAATTATTTACTTGCAGATTTAAAGCCTGTGATATTAAACTATGGTATTACTTCATCTGAATCCTTAATTTTGAAGCCTCTGATTAAATTTGTAACCTCCTTGCAGCTATTGTACTGAAACTGAATATATAGAACGGGTGATAGAAGCACCATGTGCAGTAGTCTGGTTTATCTTCTCTGCAGTGCCTGAGCTGTTAAGTCTTATTCTGTTGTTCAGTAGTTCCTACAATACAGACCCTGAACAAGCTTCCTATTCTGGTCAGCTATTAACACATGTTGCATATTTGCTGCGCTTTTTTTTTTTTTTTTTTTTTTTGTAAGAAAGAAAACAGAATTTAATTAAAGCAGAAAGAAACTTGGATGAAGGGTTTTAAAGGGAAGTAGCCACAGTTTAGCCAGGTCCATGCTTGAGAACACGTGCTAGAGATGTGGGGTTTTTTTTCAATGTTTAAGGAGAAAAAAAAAAAAAGTGGGATAATTTATGGAAGTTCCCAAATTTGTGTAAAATACCGTTTTACACATACCCGAAATTGTGTAAAATATTAAGTAGCAACACATTTCTTTTGTTACACTGTGCAATGGCTTTCAGCAACAAAATAAAAATAATCTATAGAATGTTTCTAAGCCCCACCTTGATAATGTTCTGCATTAATAAGGGCCCCTGTTTTCCCTCAATACAGCAATACTCCATCACCGTTTCATTCTTACTTTAGTATCTTTTATATCAAAATGCAAAGTTATGAAACTGAAGAAAACAGTGCAACGCTGTTTCCTGATGATTGTCTCAATAACTATCTGTAACAATCTTTCTTTCCTGTCATGACACCCAATAAGTTGGTGTTAGTGTTAGGAGATCTTCACATTCCACACCGATGCAACAGTCTTCCAGCCAAATTCAAAAAACTGCTGGTTCCAGGGAAGATCCAACACATCCTCTGCACAGGAAACCTCTGCACCAAGGACACCTATGACTACCTCAAGACTCTGGCTGGGGATGTTCATGTTGTCCGAGGGGACTTCGATGAGGTAGTGACCTCTTGATAATGATGGGGTTTGTGCATTTTGTACATAAAGGCAACATTTGGGTTATTTGTAACTCAAGTTAAAGTGGGCAAACTGAGCTTATGTAGTAGCAAAAGCATGTGAAAAGCAAATTGGGCAAAAGAGTTGGGGTTACAACCAGTAATGGGAATTGCACAGTAAGTTCTATGTGTCATCAGTGTGAATAAAAGTAACTTGTGTACTTGGCTATGTGTAGGACTCTAGCAACCAGGACCTGCTGTTATCAGATCTTTGAAATTCCTTGCATTCTGCCACATTTTCCACACTGTTCATAAAAGTAGCTTTAGAGCTCTTGTTTTTGTAGTGGTGAGGCCAATTACGTTGAATATTTCCCTAGGCTTTCCCTCTCTCTTCTTGGTGTTGCAGAGAGTTGTTTTGAAATATAAATCTGTACATCTAATCTGTGGGTTTTTTTGTTTGCAGAACCTGAATTACCCTGAACAAAAAGTTGTAACTGTTGGACAGTTCAAAATTGGGCTGATTCATGGCCATCAGGTTATTCCTTGGGGTGATATGGCCAGCCTGGCACTGCTACAGAGGCAATTTGATGTGGACATCCTCATTTCAGGACATACACACAAATTTGAGGCATTTGAACATGAAAACAAGTTCTATATCAATCCCGGATCAGCTACAGGAGCCTATCATGCCTTAGAGAAGTAAGTGAAGTATGGGAAATACCTGTGGAGGGTTTCTTTTTGATAACAAAGCTGAACTACAGACCTCATTATGAGGGTTAATGCTTACATTCTAAGTTGATAGTACTTGCTAAATCTCCTTGACTGAAACAGATGAGGGTGAAATACTCAAATAGTGGTGAAACACTACCACTAAAGTGATTACTTATGCACAATTAACATGATTTTTTTCCCTTTCTTTCCAGCAACATCATTCCTTCCTTTGTGCTGATGGATATCCAGGCTTCTACAGTAGTTACATATGTCTATCAACTCATTGGAGATGATGTGAAAGTAGAAAGAATCGAGTACAAGAAATCTTAAAAATGTCTTTGCTTGTCTGGTGTTTTTACCATCTCATTCTGAACTGCGAGTTACTACAATACTTGATTGCTAGTTTACAGTACTACACTTACTTGCTAACAGCTTAACAATGTAGCTCATTGGTAGTAACTTTAAAATAACATTGTTTGCTTTTCTCTGTATTAATTGATTTGTAAAATATTCCATTAAAATAACTGTTTAAATACTGTTCCTTAATGTTGTAATAAACTCCACTTCATAGAAAAACTAAGCTTTATGAACTGTTGTTGGAACATATGGAACAGTTGTTTTTAAAATGCCTGATGTTTGGTAACTTACTCCTGAAGGATACTTGGGCTTAAGCAAAAGGATTGAGGGCTCTGAGGCCATGTTGTGTGTGCTTCAGAATCCAGTTGATATTTAATTTTCTCAATTTAACATTCCCAATTAAGTTAAAAGAATAAAATGGATTGATAGATTGTGAAGATAGTACAATTAACTCATAACTTACAGTAGTAATTTCACTGTAGAAAGTTTAACTTTGGTCTTTTTATAGTCAAAGCAGTTTTGAATACCACTATGCTTTAATGAATGATGGTCTCCAATCTATAAACAGTGAAGAGACTGTTCTTTATTTATGGCTTATACCTGACACTATGTGTATATGCACTTTGCTCCATGTACAAAGGTTTTAAATAGTGTAATTCCATATGACACTTATACTGCTCCTATGGTTGTTGAAGGAGATTGGACCTTTTGGCTGTCCTGTTGTCATGACTAGAGGGAACTGAATGTATTTTAACAGCTCCCATTTCTCCTGACTGCTACCTTTCCAATAAAAACAGTTTGAGCTTTTGTTGTCTACAGAAGAACATTTCGAATGGCAGTCTGTTTCCCTTGGTACATGTTGGCCTTTTTATTATGACTTTTTTTCAGTGCAGTGTCTGTGCAAAAAGCTGTGCAGTATTTGTCATGCAAGTCTGAGATAAACTAATGGTTTTCCATCAGCTAGAACCCTTACTTCTATCTTATAAGCTGATAAAACAACTTATTTCTATTCAAAATACTCATTTACCTTGAAAAAGCCCAAGTAGTTCAACCTGGTATCTCAGGAACCTCTGGCTAAGTGCTGCTTCATGCAGTGAAACACATGCCTATTGCTCTGTCCTGCTGCAGCCATACAGGAAGTTGAAAAGAAAACCTTGGCACACGTTATTCAAGGAAGGTTAGTGACTGAGTGAAATGTCAATTTATGGACAAATTCATAACTAAAAGGTTTATAGAATACTGCAGGGTCAAAAGTGTTTATTTGTGCTCACTGTAGTTAAAATTACAATTTGTCTACAAAGTGTATTTTACATGAAGTACACCACTTACAGTTTTAAAAAAGTTAATCACAGTTATGCAAGGTTATGTTTGTGTGAATTAAATCTTAGAGTGATCCCAACAGCAGGCTTAAACATGGAGAAATATAAAAGGAAATAAACTTTAATCCTTCCTAAAAATCAAAGTGCTGAATAAGTTATTGTTGAATAGAAACAGGAAACTCTGCTGTAAATGTAAACTGTTTCAACAGAGGCAGAGTATGGAGAAGAAACAGTTTAGAACAGTTAAAAAAAATATATATATATGCAAAAAGCTAGGGTAGCTCTTGGTAAAAGAGCATTTTTTAGTTTAACCTTCACCTGACCAGTCTGAGCCTCCCCAATGCATGGTCCTCATCTTGCCAGTAGAGGGAGAAAAGGGTAAATCAAGACCTTTTCGATGACAGTTGTGTTACACAGGTCTCTGGTCCATTCAGGTACATCTGGAAGGTAAGAGAACAATATTAATAGGGCTTAGGAAAACAGGATACAAACTAAGACCTGTGAAAGTGCTTGAAAACGTAAGGCTTAGCATGGCACGTATTTGGTTCAAGTAAAATTAATTATTTGAAGTAATAAAGGGCTATTTTAGTATATACAATATATCTTACTAACAAGTATTTTTAGTAAAAGTTGAGCAAAAGTCTTAGTTTAGGAAAATAAAGGAGAAAATACTGCATGAGGTACAAAAGTGCTTTGTTTTACCTTCAGAAGATCAGATGATGGTATGTCTGCCACAGTAGGATTTCCACATTTCTCATGATATTCTTGAATGAGGGCTATTGCATCATCAATGCTGTAGGAGGCAAAAGTTTATCAACTTTGTCATCAGGTTCTCTAAAATGCCAGGAACTAAGACATCTACACCAAAGTATAAAAATAAGGTATGACCCCACCATTTCCCAGTAGAGGGAAGCAAGCCATGACAAACATAGCATAACTGACTGTTAATAAAACAATATACACTAGAATTTAAGTGGTTATTTATTAGTTCCTGTCCTATTTTGACAGCAGGGTAACTGGTAACAGACTAACTCACAATACTGAGTATTTGGGGCCTGAAATGAACATTTGCAGCTGTGCACAATGAGCCCAAGTGCTGTGAATCACTGATAGATCCCTGATTGAGGACCACCCTGTAGGAGGTTCAGGGTTTTATTTAAGTGGAACACAAGAGGTATTTCTAACTCTTGGAAAAACCCAGCAGCAAAACTGCTCATTCCTAAGTCTTGAGTACAGACAGTTCACTTATTTTTTTCAGAGTGTTCCTATCACTGAAGTTGTGACTCCACTAAAGCTGAAATTCATCAGAAGGTAAGGTGAAATGTTTCAAAGCAAAAACTTTTTTCGTCAGGTTACTTCTGCTATTTTAACTGCATTTGATCTGCTTGCCAGTCCAGGCTCAATAACCTGTTACTTTGGCTTGAATGACATTGTAGAACTCTATCCTAAGTGTGCAAAGTAGCAATGTGAGATTTTTATTTTATTTATTTAACTTAGCAATACTTTAAAAATTCTTGGAGACTGAGTACTAGAGAATCTCCATGGCTTCAAATAAATGAAAATAAAATAAAGGAGAGATTCAACTTCGTAAATATTATCAGTTGTGCATCACCTGTCTTACTAACTTACCAGTTCTTTTTGGCAAAAAAATCCACCAGCTCTTTCATGCGGTGAGTATTCATCAGCTGTTGCTTCAACAGTGGGAAATACTTAGTTTTCAAAAACTTTTCGTACAGCTTCTCATTTATGATACTGTCTAAAACCAAAGATCTAATCTGTGGAGTTAAGATTTAGTAATGGAAAAGTATTAATATTTTAAACATTAAAAAACTTACTTTTGAATGAAAAGACTCCCACAGGCAGGATTTTGTTGAGAGAAAAAAAAGGGTTCTGTGTAGACTTAATCTATCAAAAAAGCCTCCAAGTCAAAGGCAAATGAAGTAAACTTTATTTATTTACCTGAGAAGCAAATGCCACTACTTCTCCAGAGTTCATCTGTTCATCTATTTGCTGCAGCACAGTTTCTGTGTTACACGTCGATAGGAAACCCTTGCAAAAGTCAGTTACAAAACATTAACATTCTGTGAATGATTAAAGTAAAAACTCTCCCCTCAGAGCAAGTATATGATTTATTCAGGAAGAAATAATTTTTTGAAATTCTAGGTACAAATATGAAATTATCAAACCTGGATCTGTGCAGTTTGACTGAGAGTAGTACTCATTGCTTTTAACTCACAAAGGATATTTTGCTGTAGCTGTTAGAGAGTTTGGTTTTTTTTAACTCGTTGCCAGCAGATGAAATGTCTTACACTAATGCTGTAATTTGGGACAATCTCTCTGAGCTTAACTTTAATGACTGGAAGTCTAAGAATTTAAGATGCCTTTACTAGTGCCAGTTTGCTCATGACAAATATGGGAATAGCCTATAATGCTTCATCTGGGAGAAGAATGCAGAGCATAAATAAATGGCAACAAGTAAGGGAAAGAAAACTGTCACGAGAAATGAATAGCAAGGATATGGCTTTAAGGCAAACTGTTTACATCAGAACTTGTGATGAATATCAATCATCTTTCTAAGAAGTCAGGAGTTTTTACTCAACACTTTTCTGAAGTAGGATTTGGTACTTTTTGTACAATTCTCTGCAATTATGTATGTTCTCATCAGTTCACACTGCTCTGTCAGGTATATGGCTGTGGCTTGGGTTTTGTTGGTTTCTTTTTCCAGGAGTTTTATGGGTGGGATCCCATAAAATATCTTCAAATCCTCAAAAGGCAAAATCATATGACAAAGCTGCTGAGGATGACTTGAAGCTAGCTGGTTTTGCTTTTTTTTTAAAAAAAAAAGAGGAAGTGTTCACATGATCCCTTTCAGAAGGATAAATGTAGGGCAATTGCCTTCGTGGGTGGGAAATGCCAAACAGCTGTAAGCAGTCACTTATTTAAATAAGATGTGATTATGAATTACCATCTTTCACAGCCTCTGGTGAACATAACATGCTTAAAGACACTTCCCTTGCACAGACAGAACACACAACTTATTATTTACCTGAATTTGCTGCTCTCGCTTCTCAGACTGAGGAATCAGCAACAGGCACCCCAAAGCAAAAGCTGGAAGGTCCAGCTGTGCATATTGTTTAGCTATTCCAATGACATCCAAGTCAGCCAGGACAGGACACCTTCAGAAGAAGATTAGGAGTGAAGTTCCCAACTATGCTATGTATAACTGGATGACTAAATACTGTGCTTTTTTACATTGTAAAGGCAGTGCAAAACTGGTTTATGTATAGAATGTTTTGGAACATTAATACCATAGGTTAATCATGTTTATAGATGTGCAGCTATTAGATTTTTGTCTGTTGGATTTATCCTTTGTAGGAAATGGAATTCTTTCTCTCATACTCTGTGCTAATGTTTTAGGGAAGGTGCTATATTTTGTGTTAAGAAAGATATTAACTGGACTTTTAATGTTGACTATGAGTCCTTTAAAAGTGTCAGGACAGGAACAGGTATCCCTTATGGGGGCAGTGACTGGGCAGATAAATTGGTTTTCACTGCTCATTCTGAGTCCCAGTTCAGAGTGATGCCCAGTACAGTTTAAACAGCCAAGGTACTGAAGCACAACTGTGCTTGACAACAAGCACATGTTGTCAACAGTCTGTGGGCAAGCACAGAATTTCTGTTTGGGTACGAACCCTGATCCTGTCATTCTCACAAGAGGCAAAAAGTTCTTATTTATGCCTCAGGTTCCCCAGTTTTCAGAGCTCCTTTGCATGTTCCAGGGCAGGTTGTTGGATGAGAAATTACACATGGGCATTCCCACTCAAACTAATACAAAAGTGGGATGTACTATCTATCTACTTACTTGAGCAGAGTCACAAAACACTCGCAACATTCCTCTAACTGTTTAGGGCTTGGTGAACATGAAGCTAAGAAATAAAGAAAACATGATAAAGTAAATATATAACCAAGTTACTAATCAAGCATGATAGCTAATAACAACCTTACCTGTGAGAAATGGTGACAGAACTACACTTCGCCATGCTCGACTGAAGTTTGGAATCTGTTGGCAACAAAGTTTTAAAGTAACAGTCAAACACAGTTGTAACTAAGTGTACTTGTAAACACAGACACACAGACATCCTGACTCACTGTAGGTGGAAGAAGCCTGTCAATTTTCCTTTCTTTTTGTCGTGAATGAATTATTTCCTAACATTGCTTTCCTTATCTCCTAGTCTAATATTTAGCCTTATTTTTACTGATAGTAGAATTATTCTGTCCAACTTTACAAAACCCCCCAAGTGAGTGTTTACTGGAGGAACTACACAAGCAAAATACACTATTTCAGTGATTAATAACAATACACATCTGCATATTGCATTGTCATAAAAAATCATTCAAAAATAATCTTTTCTTGCCTAAGGATTCATGGCATAGATGGCTGCCATTCACACACACACACAAATAGGATGCTAAACTCCTGTTAAGTAAAGAAAAAGATTCGGAGTCCCAGGGTATTTCCTTACCTCCCATAATGACTGAATCCCTGTAATTGCTATCAAAACTCTCCTTAGATATTGAATCTGGAAAAAAAAAAAATTCATTAGAAAATGCTGCCCTGTTTTTGGAGATTTGGTGATGATCTACTGAACTGCATTACAGTTGATGACCTACAGAACTGCTTGTTGTCTGCAGTTAACTTACAGTTCCTCAAGGTACCTCTGCTCCTTTGTGAGGAGTAGCTGATGCATATGGAAATAGGACTTATAGTTTAGTAAGTTATCATAAGCTGTAGCAGCATATGTTGTCTTAGTAAATACTCAAGATTTTTTGTAGTCTTAAAACATCTAGTGCTGAAAAGTTTATGATCTCACCTTCTTAGGCTGTAGCAACATTACAGAAAGCTGGACAGTCAGAGGTAATTAGGATTCTGAATGACAACAATCAGGATTACTATTGTAATAAATACATTTCAGGGGTAATATGTGTGTGTGTATATGTATACACATATGTACATACATATTATATGCACAGTTTGTGCATATGTGTGTATATTTTTTGCACACAAATACACGTGTTATGTAAAATTTTATGATTTTTACATAATATGAAGATATTTTTCAATTTGTTATTGTAGGATTTACTCTTGCCATATGAAAAGCTTTGTGCCTTTAAAAAAAATGAAACTAGAACAATTTAAGGTCAAAATTTTCAAGCAGTACTGCTAAAAGACAAATTCCTCAAAGCTTCATCGGTTCAATATCTAAGAGCCCAAGTAACCATGTAAATTATCAATAAATTTTCACAGTAAATTGATAGTTTATGTATCTATCCCATTCTTTAGAAATCAGTGGATTAAAAAAGCCTTTATCTTGCCTTGCTGCAGAACTTCATGCTTAAAAATTCCTTACCATATTAAACCCAAGGAGTTTCTGTAGTAGGCCATTCCACAGCTGGGAATCGTACACTTTGTATTCCAGACTAAGTTCTGTCACCAATCTAACAGCCTAAAGGAGAGCAAGGACACACTGTGTTTTAATATACATTCATGATCTTCAAATCCTTACTGCCTGCCATACTAATTTTAGATTTTTACAGCATTACCAGGACCTTTAACTCCTGAAAGGCTAAGCCACTTTCAAAATTATTTTACAGATGTGAGGAGAATTAAAAGAAAACCAAAAAACAACCTATACATGATATCCCTTCATTTTCTAATTGTAGGAAGGCTGAAGCTTTTTTTATCTATAATTTCCAAATTTTAGACTAGCATGTGTATATTTCAACTAAAGAACAGATCACTTCCATTTTGTGGCTATAAATCAGAAATATTACTGTTGAAGCCTTAGTAGGATAATATACTTTTTTTTGTCATATACCATTGTCTACCTGGAAATCTCATTTACCTGCCCTTGTCTTCAGTGTTAAGTTACCTGTTCACAAAGCATACTTGGTAACACAAAGTAATTGTCAAAGTCAAATTCCTAAGCAGAGTATAACTTAAAACCTATCCTTGGCATATTAGATAAGGAACTAACAGCTATTCTAAAGGTGTATACCTGTTAATCTTTAATTCCTATTAAAGTATGAGGTATGAGTCCAAGCAGCTTCAAGTCAGTATTAGGGAGTAAATGTGATGGGAAGTAGTCAGCACATAAACAGTTGTTTTTTTTCTGGTTACTCTGAGGGTCTTTGGGGTAACTGCATATTTGCTGGTATTTCTAAATATAATTGTGAGTAGCATATCATGAGTAGTGTATGAATAGGACAGCTTACACTGGAACAACATCTGTTTGAAATGCATGGGCTATGTACAAAGGTATACATTTCACAGGGTTTGTAACAAACAAAGTTACAAAAGGATTTAAAAATCATACCATGGGCTCATGGCTGTGATTCTTCCATAGCCCTTTAATCATTCCTTCCTTAGGACTCTTATGAAATGATTCATAAGTATATGGAATATTCAAGATTTCAAACTCTGTCAGATAAATGAAGCATTTTAGAAAATACCTGGAAAAAAAAAAGCCCCCCCAAAACCAGGAGTTAATAATATTTACAGTTATCATTAAATTATAATTCACATAATCAAGCTTTTAAACTTTAATTTTAAAAATTCTGTTGCCTTTTTTTTTAAAAAAAAAAAAAAGGAAAAAATAATGTAGACTGTATTTGTACTTATGAAGGAGATCTTAATGAAGTAAAAAACTTCCTGGTAATTGCTTAAGAAAACCTCATTCACCTGAATGATGGATGGCTTGGGTCATCTCTAAAGATAAACTGGTTACTATATCTCTTACAACTAAAATTTCATTCATGCACAGAGACTGCATATTTACAGAAACCCATATCTAGCCCTTTTGTATAATGTACTCTGAAAACATCACTTTCCATTAAAAAGGCCCTAGTTCCAGATTATCAGCATAGAAACTCTGTTCTAGATATTTTCTAAGTTAGTTCTACAGATATTTTCAGAGAAACAACATTATTCTGCTAGGGTTTTGGTTCCTTATTTTTGCAGAGGACTAGGTCTTTGCAAGATGACCAGTTCTGAACTCTGATGAACAGAATACTACATATATGGGTAGGAAAAAATCCTCAGTAACTGCAGTCTATCCAAAATGGAACAAAACATTTTTTTACATAATGTCATATTACTTTCAGGCTTACAAATTAAGACTGTGATGTACTGGACTGCATTACAGTGAAGCTAAGAGATTTAATTATGCTCTTCAGGAATATATTCTAAAAACTCAATAAACAGATTAGTAAAAATTAATTATCCAAATTATGTTTTTTTTTCAAATGGTGTTGAAGACCAACAAAACATCATTATTAAGGAACACCTTAAAGAAAATTCATCTTACTTTACTCTCTCAATAGGTTTCTTGAAGAGTGATTCCACAGTGTTGGTATCTGCCAAGTAGAGCAGACACTTAAGAGCTCTGCTCCTGTGAGCAAATGTCAGCTGAGTAGCACCAATCGGCTGAGAGGGGGGAGAAACAACACAGTAAAAACTCACAATTGCCTGAACAACTATTAAAAAAAGTTATGTGTCTAGTATGATCCTTCCTAAGATTTTTGAATTAATTTAGTGGAAATGTGCTAAGTTACAGACTGGTTCACATAGAACTTTTATACTAACCAGTTGAAATATTTGTCGATTGCAAAGAACACTGCTAAGTCAGGTGGCTTTCTAGGTTTAAGACTATTAATGCAGGCAAGAAAAATATTTATGACATGCAGTGTCACGAATACATTTAGTAAGTGTGAAAGACTGAAGGTTAAGGTTCTACTAAAAAAATTCTACCACTCTGCTTCAATTCCACCCAGTTTATTATACCAGCTTAAAAGACATTCTAGAAAATGTTTAATGAAGTTACTGTTCAGATAATATCAACAATGAATTTAGAAAACCCAGAGTTCAAAGGCTGCTCTTGACTGTCAATAGCAAAATTCAATGACCACCACAGTTTTACTTCAAAGTTGTGTAAGGGAGAAACATAGAGCTCATATAGATATATAAACTAGCCAAATCACCAAGGCCTTATATTGAAATCCATACAGTTAAGCAGACAACACCTGATCTCAATAATGGGTAAAAATGTCATAAGTAGCAAGCTAAACCAAGAATTTAGACACTTACAGATGTGGCAGATGATGTAATTGCAAAAAGGATTCTTGAGCTATAATCCATTGGACGTGACTGAAGTAGATATATAACTCTGCAAAAATGAGTTTGTTTTTAATACACCATATTTCAGTAGCTACGCTGTACTTGTATCAATACTCATTCAAATGTAATATATTTCACTGTCAAAACCAGATTAAGCATAAGAGATTCCAAGGATGGACAAAACAAGGAGAAAACCTCCAAATAGCCACTCTTAAGCACGCACTTAACATCTGTAAATTACTGCAAATGGCATTTCATTGCATGAGTGTTTGACAGTTTGAAACTGATGGCACCAGAAAGTCAAACCAAGAACACAACAGTGAGTTCTGAATCACACACACTGTTATGTTTCTACAAAAAGCAGATGTATTTAAACTTGCAAGTTGTCTTCCATATAATTTGGTGAAATGTAGCTAACACGCATACCTTCGGAGTTCCTCATCTTCCTGTACATCTCCAAAGATTTCTTGAGTTTTCTTTAAAAAGACATGAAAAACTAGTTGTGAGAGTTTTCTAAATTGTTTGGATAAATAGCTGGGTCATATCCTTGCTTAAACCCTGTCTTAAAATCTGGACACTCCTGCTAATGCAGCCAAGGAAAGGAATTCTGGTTTTTGTCAGTCCTTTCTTTACTTAACTGAATGCTCAGCAGTGAACACCACTCCTCAGCCTGATGACTGGTATTCTGAGGCAGAGGCAATGCCTGCTCCCTGCCCTTTCTCACCCAGCTGTATGCTACATAGACAGCAATTAACTCTGATAGCTAAGTTGTAAGAGGAGAGGATTAATTCTAATTCTAGAATCGGTGTTTGACAAGGCCAATATATTTTCAGCTCCTTTACTCCTTTAGGCTGGCTCCACAATCTTACTGTAGCACCAAAGATAAGATTTTAAGCTCTATACAGAGAGAAGGGAAAGCACTTCAAATCATTCTCGCTAGACACAGCAGTGTGCAGCAATATTGGAAAGGTATTGAAATTGTAAGTAGTCTGGATTCAGATGCATCTCAGATTCATGAGTACTAAAGGCAAATTGTGCACAATAACCTCAGTCTTTTGAACAAGTGATAAAAATGTATGTATTTTATGTAATTGGCCATTTTCCTCCAAAACCAAATCTCCAGTGGTGACTTACTTCTGAGGGCAGTATACTTGGACAGAGCCATTTATCCAGCAGTCTATCCCAAATCTTGTTCATATCCAGATTGTTAATTTCAGCTATTTCCTTAGCTGCCGTATGGATATCTACATAAATAGGTAGAGACAATATATTTACAAACTAGTATTATCCTGCTTAGCATTTTTAAAAGAACAACGTTTTGCTCCTTTGAAAGTAGATTATGGATACTCACCTGGATAATTTCTGCCAGTTGGATTTTGGATTCTTTCATCTATGCTGTGGTGCTCGTAGAGTAAAATGATAAGATTTGCTGGTTTCCCAATAGACTTTAAATGCTCTCCAGTGTTCAAGTTATGTGCAATTAGCACATTTTCTGTTGCTGATCGCGTGTACTGCATATATAATTTCTTCTGTAGGATTTTTGCTTTTTCATGTAAATCACCCTTCAGCAAAACACCATGGTTTTATGTAAAACAACCTTCTTTTACTCAAAAGCACTAGAAAAATAATCTTAACTTTTTATAGTCTAAACCAACGAACTGGGTAGCAAGATCAGTTCTTCACATGTGTATCCATACCTGTACCTACAGGTATTTTTTTTGGACAGAGACATTATTAACTATGCTGCTCTAGCAAGAAAACATATTTTGAAAAAAATTGTAAATAAAGGTATGTTGTGAAAAAGCCAGTTAAAAAGTGTACTATTAAGACATTTTGAGGTAAGATGCAGAAAAAGAAAGTATCAGCAAACTATTTAGTGTTCATTGTTTCTCAACAACTCCGTAGCAAGTTTGGTATTTATGAGCAAGAGTAAGATTCTTATTCATCTTTCCCTGCCAACCATTTGAAAAGGAGCCTCAGAATCAAGGCAAAGCAGACTTTCTTTATACATACTGCTACAAATAGCTAAAGAGTCTTGGAACTCAAAGAAAAAGTTAATAATGCTATTGATCTAACAGCTGGAACAGATTCCAACTCATTCTCCTGCAGCAACAAAAATGCACAAAACGGGGGAAAGAACATATTATTCTTCCTTCAAATTGATTATTTTTTGTCCAGCCTCCAAGAACTGGAAGCCTAATTTTGGATAGGTTGTGAACAGGAGAATGCTACTGGACAGAGAGGGTTCTTCTGAGGGGGTCACTTAACAGACACTTCTCCACAAGAAAGCACTTCCCATATCGGTGTTGGGTAAGGTACAATTTACCCACTGCTGTGCAAAACACCAAAAGACAGAATGCTAACATTAGTACTCAACTACAACAGTTTTGCAAACAGTTTACCATTACCTTAGCTGCAGTATTCTTTAGCCATTTCTCAGCTAGGTAGAGACAGAATTTCAATGCCTGAATCTGGTCAGGACCTTTTAAAGAAAAACCAAAAGAAGAAGAAACTAAATAAAGTTTTCATGAATCCTTTCTACAGTATACAGAATATCCATTTTATTTCAAAGAATTTTTAAAAAATATTTTAGAAGCTATTTAAGATATTAGGAAAGATCTTGTACTTAAAGAGCAAAAAAAAAAAATATTCTATTTGGATTCAGATAATAGAGCAGCTAGCTGAGATTTGGCTGAAGTATTTGCTGTTGCTGGAAAACTTGTCTGAAGATGGTAGGAACATGCAGAAAATTTAAGCAAGACAATATGGCTTAAAAAGAGAGAAAAAAGGGTTTAATAGTGATGCTGTGTTTATAAAATGGCTGTTGTTTCAGCTTACTGTTCAAAATTGGATGCAGGAGACAAATGCAATTTTATTCTCAGACTTCCCCTGGCTTTTATGCAAGAATACTGAGCAAATGTTAGGTTACAGGCTAGCTTTTCTTTTCTCAAACCTATTCCTCTCGTCCTACTGCTTCACCCCACAAATCATCACATATGCACCTTACCTGTTGGAAATTCTTGTGCAATCTTGTGAGCAATAGCTACAGCCCACTCTGGATTAATTATAGCCAGCAGATAGGACTGAATTGTCTCCACAGTTTTAGTTGTTTCCTTGTTAACAACTGATGTATACCCAATGTTTCTCATTTCAAATATTTTTGGTTTCAATTTTTTTTCAAAGACATGCCGAGCTGCAGACATGTATAAGGTGTCCAGTGAAACCTAGAAAAACATTAAAGTAGATTAAGAGTTGTCAGAAGTTCTATAGTGAGGCCAAAATCATGCAAAAGAAAGACAAATGTTTTTTTTTGGGGGTGTGGGGAGGGGAAGAATAATTTTGAAATAAATCCTTTCAAGATGCTACTTTACCTTCATTAGTTTGGAAATCAACAGAAGTGTTGGGAAGGATTCCTCACTGAGCTCTGCAGCTGAAAGGAAAAAGACAGCTGCCTATGATAGTGTTACAGCACACTTCCAGCTTTCTCTATGAAATTAGGCACTTTCAGTTTATTGTTAGACGCAGACCTCCACTGGGAGAGAAAGAATATAATCTCAATTATCCACATTGGCCTGGGAAGTGGGATACATGGATTACTTTGCTCTTGAGAGGTCCTAAGAAAAGATTTTGAGGCCAGGATTCTGCATTGTATATATCATCATGGTTCCACTGAAAGCCAGTTACCACACCAGCAGCAATTTGGGAGCACAAGTGCTTCCAGAAGTACTTGGGATGAAAAATGCACTAAAAGAAATACAATTAATATAACAAAGGGAATCGTATATATATCTAGTCATAAAAAATACAGAACTTACATATAATGTTCCAGAAACATTGTGCAGTTCTAAAGAATATCAGATGAAAGGGCAGTCTGGTTTGAGCAGCTGGAGATAAGGGAATCACACACTCTAAAACATATTGGTGTTCTAGATCCACAGGTGGAGAAATTCTTTTGTAAGATTCCAGATGTTTGAGGAGGCTCAAAGCCTAGGGGAAATAAAGAAAAAAAAGGAAAAAGAAGCAAGGAAAACGCAAAAAAGCCACAAGACTACTGTATTTCTCACTGTCCCCCCAGTAAACGTGCCAAAGTCTTGGAGGCAGATGTTTTTCTGTCAGAGTGGGTATATATCTGTAGTTTTTATCCCTGCTATATAAGCCATGGCTGAGAAACAGGTAAAAATCACTATTTCTTGAATGCTATTTTCTGAATGAGAGCTGTGCAGATAGAAAAATCCAATTAATTTCCACAGACTCTGGAATAACTACAGTAATAAATACACAAAACAACACAGGTGCCATGAGGAAAGTTACAGCAACATATTTGGACATACCTGATTCAGCTGGATACTGGTGTTCTTTTCATCAGCATTTTGTAACACTTTCAGGACAATTTCAATAGTTTCGTAGTCATAAGGATCAAGCTGTTCAAGATAATAATCTACTTTGTAAGATTATGATTTGTCTTATAAAAACCATACAACTCAGTTTTTTCAATTTTTTTTCAATTTTAAAACCAAATATTGACACAACACTGGTGAAACAGTGTGAGAATCGTAACATACTTCTCTAAATCAAAAGACTTTCACTTCATAGTCCTAAATCCTAAAAAAAAAGTCAGGATATTGCAGAAAGACCAAAGGTGAAGTGATGAAATGAAAACCAAAACAAAACACCAAACCCAAAAATGCCCAGAAAACAAACCCAAAACCCGAAGATACAGAATTGTTTGCCTCTGTTTATTTTTAATTAGCACTTTGAAATATTGCCAGGGTGCTATGATTTTTAGAAGGGATTTTGATTATTTTCTGGTTGTTTTTTAAGGGAAGTTAGGAAGAAAGGCTCTACCTGTCTTTAAAGAAAATTAGCTATGTTGTTCTATTGGTTTTTTCCTAGAGAAGTAGAAAACTGAAACTTAACATTTACATTCTTTAGCGAAAATTGGAAGTAAATAACCTTTTAAAATTTCTGTGGATTTATTAATCTGTCATTTGAGACTATGCAGACTTCAGGGATTCTTTTTGCTTGTTTTGCTGTGGTGTTTGGGTTTTTTTCTTTTGTATTTTTTACCTTGTGCAGTATCCCACTGAGGCCAATGACCAGGTCTTTCGTACTTTTCAGTAGAGGGATTATTTCTAGTGCTCTAGCTAGTAATGTGGAATGAGGCTGCTTCACGCTGTATTCTGCAGAGTCATCTTCAGCATGACTTGTATTAGCATTCTGGAGAAGAAGTGTTTCAATACAAAGCTGCAGTGCGGCATCACTGTCCAGCATGAAAGTACTAGAAGAGGACGGAGTATTTTCTCTGTGACCTTTGGTGTTGTCAAGGTGCTAATTTCCTTATGAATAATTTGCATTTTATACAAACAATTTGCATATTACATTAATGATTACTATTTCATTACTATTTAAACTGCTGAAATGGATTTCAATAGGCATAGTTATTATTACAGCAAGAGTTACAGCACAATTAAACACAATTGATGTGCTTCAATTATTACCTGCAGTAATTCAATATGAGATCTGTGTCTACTTTTGGATTTTGTACCAGTGCTGTTATGAGTTCCTTCTTCCTTACTGGTGGTTGTCTAAATACTGTCTCGAAAGAAATCTGCAAATGAATAAACATTTTATCTTCTCCCCAGAGACAATAGACAATATCAAGACTAATTCCTTATATAGTTATCATTTTACATTCTCTTTAGTTTCAATGCAGAGATTTTTAGAGCAGGAAAAAGCAGTGCATTTGCTGACTGTGCCCTGTGCCAAGGAATACCAAAGACCTTAAAAGTTCTTTTACAGCACCCTCAATTATTGCATTTCTCAGTTTCTGAGCTTTATTTATTTAAGCAGACAAGCAGAATGAAAAATTAACAACAACCCCAATTTTCCTTACATTTGAATGGGAAATCTGTCTAAAAATCACAATGCATCTTGGAATATACCAACATTTCATCAGTTAACAAAACTCTAAATTAAAGGAAAAAAAGCAAAAAAAAAAAAAAAAAAGCAAAAAAAAAAAAGCAAACTTACACCAAATTTACCAAGTTGGATACCCCATTCTGCATCAGTAATCAATTCTTGGAATTTTTTTTTTTCTTCTGTTTCACCATATTGGTGAGTGAGCTGTGCTCCAACCAGAGCTACTGCCTAAAAGGAGTGAGAAGGGAAGTGAATACAAGTATAATAAATATTCTGAAAACTGGGAATCCTAAGGTCTAAATATTTAGAGGAACTTAAAACAATTCATAGATGATCACACAACTGTGTAAAATGAAAACAAACCTCACAGAAGGTAGTATCAGGATTAGTCTCCTCCTGAGTTGGCAGTTCAAAGCTACTTTAAAATTGAGGTTCTTTCTTAAACAATACTAACAAAATATTTTTAAGTGAAAGTAACACAAAGAGTATTTTTTAGCTATCATATTTTCTTCAAACTGATGTCACTCTCCATCCCCCTTTCTTTGTTATGCTTTACTTCCCATCTTCCTTTATGTTTTAATGGATGTATTTATTTATTCATTCCATACTTGACAAATGCTGTCAGAGAACAATAATCTCCAAAATATAATGTAGGTATAAATTATGGTGGGACCTGAAATAAACAATTTCAAGTTTTGGAATAAGTCATGAGGAGGTAATTTCCTGATTGGACTTGCATCACACTAATTATTCACAGCAACTGCCTATGCACAATCTTACACTGTAGTAAAGAGGGACAGGCTCTCAGTGCTGCCCTAAAGGAGGAACTTGTTAAAACAGCTAAACCCTTAATAATGGCAAACTGTTGCACCTTCATATGATATTGCTGACATCTTTTTTTAAAAGAAACTCTTTAACATTCTGTTTGCTGAAGAAATACATTGCCTAGTGAATTTACCAAAATTTTTCTGTAATTTTGCCAACTGTTGTTTATGACATCCCACAGCTTATTCAACGTATCTTCCTTGGGCAAAACTGTGCAATATCCCAGTGCCAGGTTCTGATCTATGAGACGACAGTTGAACACCTGTATTTTAAGGTGGGGAGGAAGAAAGTTATAGACTTTAGGAATTTATTT
This sequence comes from Podargus strigoides, assembly GCA_028020825.1. Classification (NCBI taxonomy): domain Eukaryota; kingdom Metazoa; phylum Chordata; class Aves; order Caprimulgiformes; family Podargidae; genus Podargus; species Podargus strigoides. The sequence goes on along the minus strand of CM051637.1, from coordinate 13,957,768 downwards.
TAACAGGTCTCTTAGTATAAAGTATAATGCATAACTGCAGAGGCCAACACTGGGCAAGGGTGGGCTGGATGGCCCCATTCTGTTGTTGAGACTTGAGGCTGCAGAACCCAATCCCTCCCCACCACTGAAATACTGTCAGTACTTCCCTTCCACATCTCTACAGTTTTCCAAGTTGTGTAATTCTTCCAAAATGTGTGAGTTTCATGGTGGTTGGCCACAGGACAATTTCAAAATGGGCTTCTGCAATAGGAAGGGTAGCCCCTTTCTTGGTAGAGCAGAAGAAAGGGCTCACTCTTACCCTTTTCAGAGCATTCTTACCTTGTGTAGTAAGGTCACGATAGTGGTCATAATCGCTGAAGTACAACTCTGTTTCATAGCAATGAGAAAGCTTTTGATTTCAGCTAGCATATTGCCATCATGTAGCTATCATAAAAAAAGACAACCAGCACATGGTTAAAAGTAAATTCTAAGTTTTCAACTTCTCTTGTCATTTATAGCATAATAGGAGGTACTTTAGTAATTGCATTTTCAGATTTAAGGTCTTATAAAGATCTCTTCTAGATAGGAAAAGGTTTTATGTTTCCCAGTGCTTTTGAACTGAGGAGGGTTTCTTGACTATTCTACTTACAACTTTTCCATACTAACCAATGATAAATCCATGTGAAAGAACGTAATAAACCATTGTTAACATTTATTTTATTCCTGGCCTCCCTGCAGAGACCAGGAGTTTAGTTCTGAACATACTTTGCAAAGAGAAACAGAGGACCATGAAAAATAGGGAAGAAACTATCAGCTCCTTTCACTCAACGTCTGATCAAGTGGTAGTAATTTTCAAAAGGTCATGGCGATGGCCTCTCCCATACCCATCAAATTCTTATAGAAGTACTCTAAACTTGTTAATAGTTGGCATACTTCTAAGATTTATGCTCAGCAAAATTCAGCATTGTCCTTGCCGTACCTTTCTGCTCAGGGACAGATCCATGTTATTTGATACACCATGCTGAAGACAGGAGCCAAATGAACAGACTATTAGCCGCAAAGCTAACTCGTACTGGCTGCACTCCATGAGGTTCTGTAGCACTGCACTGATGGGAGTTCTAGCTGGCAGCAAAAGATTCTGTCCTGTGATACATTTTGAAAACAAACAACCCCACAAAAGAATTAGTATATTTATATTAAGTATATTGTTCTTGGAATTAATATCAGAGCAGTTTCTCTTTTTCTTCATTAAATTTATGAAACAAGATCAGCCTTAGCTTTCTTTGAAACCTTACATTTTCAGGGCTTTTAATTTAATAGAGACTCTCATTTTAGCTCAAAAACCAGAAGATGGACCCATTATTGCCTAAGATGACCTAGCTCATAGTGACACAATTTCTGTACTGAAGTACAGGCTTTAACAACATGCCCCAAATCCTCTGGCTGAATGGTAGCAATTTCCATCCAGGCTGGTGTCTTCTGGGCTGAACCAAGCTATCCCCCTAGAATATGGCTATAAGTGGAACATCAAGGCACCTATTTAAAAAACTATGAGTTAGTCACACTTGTGTAGGTTTAATTTAATAACCCTCACATTTTCTAGTGGTCTGGTTTATACTTTTAGCATGAATTTGCCATCACAATACCTTTAATAAATGCACAGTTTGACAAGCTTGTAGAGTCCAAAGGATACAACTTGTTCTCTGAAAGACAGACAAACACACATCAGCAGTGTGCAAAGATCCCAGCAACACTATGAAGCCTGGAAGTACCTTAAAAATACTGTACTTCAGGGAAAGTACATAAAATAAAGACATGTGAACACCAAGAGCCAGGACTGCTGTTTTTTTTAATGTGCCCAATCACAAGTTATTTTATAGGAGGGAATCTTTTCAAACACACAAAGGAATACAAACAAACAGTTTTCAGTAACTACTTTCTGTGTAAATCCCTTTGTCTTGATGAGACAGTCAACATAATCTGTGAAAATTATAAATCTATTCAAATCAATCAAATAAGCATATCCTTTATAGGTAGATTTAGCACTGTGCAACAGTACTTGGAATTATGTGCTTTTTAATACACCAGTGACATGTTAGGAAAGAAAGCATTTACATCAAGAAGTATTCAGTGCTTCTTTTGGAGAGCTGAAAGTGTCTTTTTTCAGCACCTTAAATGTTGTAGAGTTCTGTTTATAATACTTCAAATTTTGAAAAAGTTGTGTGTATCTACAATGGTATATAATACAAGCCAAATCATTTTAGAATAAGCTGAAATTCATCTTGATAAAATCCTGTCTCCATTAGTGGCTGCCAGAAGAGGTCTAGAGAAGATCATAGGAACAGGGCAAGTTTATAGTAACACTTTTCCAGAGCATTCTCCATGTCTTCAGGTATTTGTCATCAGATTCTTCCTGAACAAAAATCGGTTATCTTTACATTCCCCCAATGGACAATTCTTCCATGAGGTTGTCTGAGATTTCTAAGTTGATTATTTCCACACAGGTGCTGAATTATTTATATTCCTAGATAAAAATCAATATGCAATACAGTATCTATATTGACTTAATGTTCAGGAAAGCAAGTTTACCACAAGCGGGCAGAAAAGAAGAAATAGCTTCATATGCAACTGGAAGAGCTATCTGTGGATCAAGAACTATCCCATCTTCATTGAAGAAGTCATCATAAGTCCACTCTTCATAAGGATCTTTATCTCCTCCAAGAGATGTTGTCTAAAAAAGAACATTGTCAAAAGTACACACAATAAAATAACAGCTAATAAGTCTACTAACAAATAGAGGAATAGAACACAATCTGATTTGAAAATGGATTCTACTATACTACTTTTTGTTAAATGACCAGTAGCATTAAACACATTTCCTATTTAGAATGGCCGCATTTCTCTTGAATGTTGCAGTTATTTAGCTGTACAGCCAAATAATTAATTTAATGGAGGCTTTCATAAACATTCTTGGCCAAATATTATAAGCAAATATTTTCCAAATGGATCATTTTTTAGAAAAATAACATTCAGTGCATAGATATGCTTGCCTAGCCACTTTGATATATTCCACTCCAACTCTAAGAGTCCATTCATTTCAAGTAGCCTAAAGACCTGAACACAAAAAAAAAAAGATGGTGTTCAAGAACTTGATCTGTCTTCAAGCTTTACAGAACTGTTGGGAATGTCTTCATGTAGTATGTGCAGTTAAAAATATCAAGTCTTCCCTGCCATATTTTACCTGTTTAAAAAAAAAACCAAAAACCCAGAACTTTTTAAAGTCAGCTCTCTATGCACTCTAGCAAGTCCTGGCAGCAGCTATTCAATAAAATCACTAATATTTTCATAAGTAGAGTATGCTACTTGTGCTTGTGCCATAGCTGCACTGCTTTTTGAACTGAAGTACACACATCTTCAGGGAAACTTCAATTTGTAGAGCTGTGTGGGGTTTTTTTTGTTGTTGTTGTTTGCTTTTTAAACAAGCTGATTAAATATTGCTGGAGAATGGGGAGAAAAACTGTATGTACAGTGAACACATCAGTCAATCAAGACTACTTATATTAAAACAAATATATGAAGTTAGTAGAAAATACCTTTGCTGTAAATCCATAGTTTTCTATTTGGCATTGTCTGTAAATTTCCTTGGCAGTGCAAGTATATTTACACAGTTCCAGAGAATCCAGTAGTAAATCTGTAAAAATATTAAGATCATTAACATACTATGAATAGAAGGTTCATATCTATCTCCTATTAAAAGGAAACCTGTACCTATTTTTACAGATGCACCTATAGAAATTCACTTTGTTTTCATGTTTGTTCAATATTAGTTGGAAAGTTGGATTCCCAACATGAACACAAATAAATTATAATAGTAATTACCTGGACTACATACTGTAGCTGCTTGGCAAGCCATTTCATAGATCACTGCTGGAAGATTCATATCATCAGGAGTGATCATTGGAACATCAGCTCCCAACATATGACAAAGCTTTTGACATGCTGAAAACAGCAGCTTCCCTGTTTGTTCATTATAGTGATATTCATAGAACTCCCTATGAAAAAAAGTGGATGTTAAAAATTAAAAAAAAAATAGTCTTTAGGGCTTTTACTTAAGGCCACATTCTGATCTAATTATTTAATTCTCTTACTTATTTTAACCTATATGACTTACTGCAACTAAAACTTCTGTGGCTGAAATGGAAAAATACAGTGGAGCTTACCTTAGAAATATATACTGAAGCACACAGAACGCATTAATAAGAAGAAATATATTTAACATTTTCATCTCTTTTAGGGGGAAGCGGTGATCAGTTTAACTTATCTGACAAGCCAAGCCTGAGGCAGAGACCAGCTAGAAACCACGACGTGGTATGTACAATAGTTTTCCTCTATCTGTGAGAAGCTCTCGTAATAGTTATTAAATATTGTGCCTTACTTGTTTCACTATAAAACTGTAGGAAATCTTTTTACTTAGTAATCATGTTATGGCAGAAATCAATGACAATTTTCAGCGACTACAATGTAACTCTGCACTCAATATCCCATATGAGCAATATAAGCATTTTGCTCAACACTCATTTTTAGGAAAAAACTACTACTTCGGCAAAGTATCAGAAATAGTATCGAAAAGCCCATTAAAAGTTATGATCTTGAAAACATCTGCAGTTTTACCTGCATATTTTTGCAGCATCTTCAACTTTTCCAGCATCTAGTGCTCTCAAGGCCAGTTTTTCTCCCAGTTCTTGCTCTGACATTTGCAGAAGCAAAGCTAGTCTATACAACCTTGATTCAGTAGAACAGTTCTTGGTTTTACCATCTTCTGAACTACAATTCATTGTTTGTACTTTTCTAGATTTTGATAGAGATCTGACAGTTTCATAAGTTTTTATGTGATTCTCAAGCAGCTTAGACATCAGTGAAGGATTCCTAAATTCTTCGACCGAAAGAAAGATATCAAAATCTTCCTGTAATAAGAAAATAAGATTATATATTTGTATCCATGTAACTTCCTCAAAAAATGTTGTGTTGGTTTTTTGTTTTGTTTTTTTTTTTGTTAAAATGTTTTTATTTCTTGTTTCATTCTTAGAGAAATACTTTCATGAAGATGACATACTGATTCATGTAATAAATTAGAGATATTTGCTAGACAGTAGGTAAACAAAATAAAAAAACCTGCAGGATACTGTGTGCTCAAATGCTATATTAAATAATTTAAGTTCACAAACCATAATAAGACCTTAATAAAATATTACAGTACTCTATCATGAAATCTTTTAAGTGTTAGCAATTAAGACACTTGGGACAGTATCTAATTTTTTGGTTTAAATGCCTGAGTGAGTTCTAGTAATTGGGAACTTTCCCAGGCACTACTGAAATTGCTGGATTAGCCTTAGAATCTCTTTGAAGTCAATAATAAAAAAAAACTTTTTAAAACAACCTTTTACAACATATGTTGTAAATAAAATTAATTTTTAACATCATCCATGGTGTAAGAACAACTGGAATAACTACAGTAAATCAAAAACTGTTTGAAATTATAAAGATACCCTACCTGTAGGGTAGCAAGTGTTTCAAACATTTTTAGGTTTGCTTCACATTCATCTTTCTTCAGAGGATTGTCTGTTGGAGAAGAAAAAACAATTACTTCCTGACTCAATTTATAAACAAAATGTAAGACTTTTAAGCTGCTTACCTTTCTGAATGCTGAACAAGAATTTAAGGATTTCCACGAGTGTCTTAGTCATAAACATTTGTGTTTTGTGCTGCAGGAAAGGAAGAGAATAATGTTCTGTTTGGACAAAACGTTGCCAGTAACAGACAGTGACCCTCAGGCTTCCACTCTATTAAAACACTATGCAATGCTCTACAAATGTCTTAAGCAATGATTCTCAAGTCTAAGATACAACCAGTTGAAAAGGAAGTGAACAGAAAGCTATTGTAAATATGCATCCTTTATAGAAATAGCAAATATTTTATAGCTGTGATATCTATGTACTCAACACAGTCCCTTAGCTCTCACAGGAGCTTTGAAAATATCCACCCTTCTACCTTTGTTCTTCCTTCCCTCACCCAGAATAAGCCCCTAAAACACCCATGAACAAAAATTCTCTTCTGTGGCTGCAAGACAGTAACAAGAACTGTCAACTGTGAAGCTTCATCCCAATTTTGGCGTATGGCAAAGCCATACTTACAGTTTTAAAATAGATGTTTTCCAGGCAACTAAAGAAAGAACTGGAAAATAATGTAGGACTAGAGGTATAATAATGCAGCAAGATTTATAAATTATTAATTGCATTCAAATAGCTATGCCACTGTGTGGAGATGCCTTTAAAAAGAATATAAAATTGTGTAGTATACAGAATCAGAATAAACTCAAGTTGGAAGAGGCTTCAAGAGGTTACCTAGTCCAACCTCTTGCTCAAAACAGGACCAGATCATCATCCCTTTTTGCTGTAAGACACAGTTTTTACATTTGCATCCCCTAACTTATTTTAAGCATGGGTAAGAGTAGTATTTAGAATAATTCGTGCACACAGTTTACGATGTGAAATGACTTGGTACCTCTTCAGAATTATCTGCTTTATTCTGTAATACCAGTGTTCCCCATACAGTCAATCTCTCTGCAACTTTCTCAGCTTCAGCAAGAGTCAGAGATTTCAACAAAGTCAGAGATTCCTCTCCCTGGGGGGGGAAAAAAAAAAAAAAAAAAAAAGTAAATCAGAAAGAATCAAAAGAAAAGAGCATTTGCTTTTGGAAAAGCAAAGTTATGTGTAACTCCTTGCTTTGATGCAATGGTTGCATGATGGTCAATTGGGTAAGATTAATCTTCTGATGATGAACTTCAACCTCTTCAGAAAATACATTTACTCTGACATGACTTCCTTAAGGTCCCTGAATAGTTTTCACTAAATCTATGAGGCTTGCAGTAAAATCTACATGCTTACTCACTAAGGGTTATAATAGGCAAATTAAAATGCAGTTTTGTTCATTGGCAATTATGCAATATTTTTAAAACAGTATGATTATCAAGAATACCATGTGCTAATATGTCAGAAGAAATGTTAATATGAGAAATGTATTTTGCAGGGGAGTTAATATGATTAACCAAAAAGACTCCTTCAGGTCAAAGATATCCCAATAGCATAACCAGAGAAAACCACGGGGTAAAAAGGTAATCACACCTTCTATAATGTAGCAAGCAATTTAAATGTTTCTAGTTAGGATATCAATGTAATTTAAAGATAACTTCAGGATTTTTTGCTGAACTGGGACTTGAAATTAACTTGGAAGAAAACTTCATAGTAATAGGTAAACATTCAACACTTTATCACAAGACATTCAGGTGCTTTCAATACTAAAGGGCCAGCTCTGTACTCATGTGGGGTTCTGTTGCGTTAGAAGAAAGCATTTCTTTGTTCTTTTTTTTTGTTGGCAAGAAAGCAACTTGCCCAAAAGCAACTCTAGCAAAAGCAGTATCTGAAAATATGTAGAGACTTCAGTTCCAAACTTCTCCTGTATGTTGTGGTCCACAATTTTCATCCTTTTTTGCCACAAACGAAGGATGGCTCATGATGTTTAAAACTCTGCCAAAGGTTTCCTTTTTGATGTTAAGTATAGGCAGTTATGTGTACAATTAATAGAACCATATGTAAACCACATATAAGATTTCAGCAGGTAATACGACTTGCTCCCGTTCTGAAAACAGGTCTCAATGTCTTTAAATTCTGAGATCAACTGCTATGAAGTATTCTAGTACCCTTTCTTTGTCAATCAGGTCTATCATCCTCAGAACGTAGACTTCCACAGTGGGCAACATATATGCTACTACAATTTTCAAAGCATCCTCCAAAGAAGTAGGGGTATCTTGTTTCAGAATGTATTTCACTAGCCTCTGCAAGAAGAAAACAGACATGGACTTTAGTTTGTTGATGTGTAGGGTAACAAAGGAAGTAATTTACACACACTACTTCTGCATTGTAATTGTACAGCTCATACCAAGCAAGTTACTTAGAAGTTTAAAACTTCTGTCTAGAGAAAGCTTGACTAAAGCATAACTGGGAGAAGATTGGGCTTGAGGAAGAGAATTATTCTGGAAACCCTCACATTCAGGGGACTCATCTGGCTCCATAGGATGGCAAGGAACTTTTCCAGAAATACTCAAGTTTTCTCCCTAATAAAGGGTAGATGCTAAAAAACCCCATAGTATATACATATACATATACATATATATATAAAAAACCCCATCAATTATTGCTCACTGTGACCTCAGGAGAAATCTGAAGTCTTGAGAGGACTTAGCTTTCCATCTTTTTAGTTTCCTCCTTTCTTTACTGCTCCCCATACAGAAGGCACTATATTATCAATACTGTGCTAATTAGGTTCAGCCAAAATAATCTGCTAATTCTTTTTTTTTAAAAAAAGTGAGCTTTTAGGCTAAAACTGTGTCCCACTAGGACAAGAAAAACAGATATGGATAACAAGTGGGAGCTACTAGTTGCTAAGGTTTTTTGAAAAGTCTGGCTTCTAATACTTTATGAAAATACAGGCAGGTAAATGTAATTGAAATAAGAGTAATGCTGATCACTTACCATTATCATCTGCTTGTCCTTTAAAAGATTCGTATCTCTTATCCCATAGGCTCGCAAAAGCTTCTTCATCTCCATCAGTCGGTAACTTTCCTGCAGTAACTTTACTCTATGGACAAATTAGACTTTTGTTAATGTATTTGTTACCTACAGCTGTGTGATTTAGTCATCATACTACAACAGATAGATAGTATTCCTCCCCTCCATCCCCAAAACAGAGTTTTAATTGAAAGCACACGCAAAACTGAGGTGTAGATTCTGGATTTTGCCTTACTTGACATGATTCATTTCCAAATGCTCTTTTACCAGCTGCTCCACTGCTGCACTCCATGGTACCATAGCACCATGTGTTATCTGTAGAACTGCATCAAATTTCAGCTATAAAAGGAACATAAAGAGCTTACTTTTCAAAATAAGTTACAAGGTAATCTCTCAAAGTGTTGTTCACATGTGATTGATTCATTTAGGCAAGCATTTTATTTCCTGGCCCGATCTCCACTTGCATAAAGGGCATTCATTTATAATAATATGATGTGTCAAGTTAGATTAGAAAATGCTGATGGTAATTTACAACACTGTAGAGCTTGAGTTTCATACATATTAAAGTTGGTGAGTTCTCTACGTGATGACATCAAAACTACAATTAAATTGGCAAGCAAAGAACATCACGTGGGAGAAGATTACTAAGATAAAATAAAGAGACTTACACCTGTATCAGTGATACAGCCAATGACAGCTATTGCCTTTGCCTCCCACGCAGTTTCAAATACTGAAGCAGGCCGTGTACAACAACGTTCTAGCAAATCCTGTATAGTTTGATAAAGATTATTAGGATATTTATAAGATATTCCTATCTTTTCTGAATGCAAACAAAAATTAAAAGTTTTTTGGACATTAAGGGACAGATTTGCCTATCTTCCCTTGTAGCTGTTAATGCCTTACTAGTGAAATAGTAACTATCAGTAAGCTCATTGACAGGAGTAAACTAATCTGAAAGCTGGTCCTAAAATTCAAGTGTAAATAAAAATGGTAATCAGATTTGTTTTCTGCTTACTCCTGTTTAAGTAGCTTTCTTCAAACGAAAGAAAATATAGATACCTTTATATACTGCAGAAGAAGTTCATCCTTTTGTAGGTTATGTTCACACAGGTAGGGATTTATAAACTTCTCTAAAACGGATGGGACAAGCTCTGGTGCCAAAATTTTATCAAACATGCGAAACACAATAGTAGCTGCATTTTCCTGGGCAGCAAATAGAACAATGCCACATTAGAACGTCACACATGTTAGTATGTGATCCTTTATATCTCTAATCAATAATTCAACATCCAGAGTCCATTGAAATCAAGTGATTTCAGGAACTAGCATCCTTCTTTAGCTCAAATAACAGCTTTCTTTTACAAAGCCCCTTCTTGTTCAGTTGTACTTTTAGTTTCTCTGTTGCTAATGCTTGCTCCACAATATACAATTCGTAATCAATTACAAATCAGGGAGTTAAACCATACTTTCTCATAGTATCTTGTCACATTATATATTTATACCCACAGTTGAAACAAAAAATATAACAAACACAATGTATCAAATAGTCTTAGCAGCTTATGAATGCAAGCTTAACCAACCAGTCTGACTTTAGTCTGACTTTAAACCACGTTCTACAAGAATTTTCTCCTTCTCAGAACAACCCACTGCTCAAAAGCACTTTTTGAAGTGTCTGCAGAATTACCTTTTCAAAATCACAAAGTGCCAGCCTGCAGTTGTATTTTCTGTACAGATTTATCAGTTCTTGTAAATCATTTACCAGCTTCTTTAACCTATGTACCTCTTCACAGTCATCACATCTCTGAAACAGTGTTTAAAAGTGAAACATTAGAGGGCTTGCTACAATCTTCAAGACTATTAAGTGCTGTCATAAACAGGAAGAAACAAATCATTCTCCACATCTCAGGTATAAGACAAGGGTAGTTGACTTACAATGCAGCAAGGAAGATTCTGGTAAGATATTAAGAAAAGATCTTTCTAAATATAAAGACAGCAATGCACTAGTAGAGCCTGCACAGAGAAGAGGGATGAGCATTTCATTCTCTGAAAGCCTTAAGGACAGGTAAGACAAAGAGCTAGGAACAATGTACCTACAACTGATATTTTCTTTGGAGTTGGAACCCCATTTTTAATGCAATTTTCCAAGAAACCTCACAATTCTGATGCCTTGCAATCTTGAAGATTTTTATTAATATATGTGCTGAACTGTTGTCTCTATACAGCATACAAGAAAGAAAACCAAGTACATGTTGAAAGTGGAAGAGTAAATTTCTCTTCTTTGCATTATGCACTTTGGGATTCTGAGGTTTAAGACAGCAGATCTAACTAACAGAATGTTTCCAATGTTTAAAATGCACAGCTGGTTAGCTTTAAGCTTTATCTTTCTTCACTTTCATGCTATCACTTCCATAAATGGATATAACATATATATATATATATATATATATATATATAGTTTTATTTTTAAATCTGTAATCCCAGGAAGATTGGAACTCAGTTCCTTCCTTTCATGGAATTAAGTCAATCTTCACCAAAACCAGTAGTGACCTAATTATCATCCATTCCAACTCTAGCACAGAGTATGTGTTCTGAAGTCTCTTAGTAGCACATCCTTATGTTTGTCACATTTCTTACCAAAGGAGTCCATTGGCCAAAAGTTGTCAGTCCCATTTCACCTTGTTTTTTACTTGTAAAAAAAACCTCTGCCATTTGGAGTCCATTTTCTGGCCAGTTTGCCTGTAAAAAATAATTGATATTAGCAAACTATATTATACACATAGAAATACAAGACATGCAAAGTTCCTGCAGTATGTCTCACCTTATCAGTTAATTCAAGGTTTCGAGCACTTTGTTCCAGCCATTTTGCTAACATTTTCTGAAAAAAATACAGTTATAAGTAGAGTTATGCTCTCTATTAAAGCTAAATTTGCTATTAATCATTTAAAATATAAACCAGAGGGAAAAGAATTCCTTTAAAAGACAGAGGAACAAGGTTCTGACATTCAAAAATAAAAGTCTGTAGGTGTAACTATAACATCTTAGCCTGAGAAAATTACATTTTTGCATTTATTAAGTCAGTCTTACCTGTCCCTTTGGCACAACTCTTCTTAAGAAAGGGATGACAACATTTTTAAGCCACAAACATAGTTCCTTCAAAGGAACAGTGATATGGATGGCATTAAGCAAACTCTCCAGCATTTTCTCATCAAAGCTGCTTTCAAAATCTGCCTAAAATATTAAAATAGAACAATTACAGATAGATATATGGAGTATATGTTTATCTGATACTTTGTAAAGCTGTAAGAGGAAGAAGCAATAGATTTCACAAACACAAAGAGAAAACCTCAGTAATCATAGACAGGAATTTAAAAAAAGTACAGCCCTGTTCAAAAAAAATAGAGCTTGGTCTTCTTAAAGAAGGCTGAATTGAAGCCATTTTTTTGCAAACTATGGTGGCAGGATCATAAAGAATGTAATAGCCCATAGCCACTATTAAGAATGTGTCATTCAGAGTAAGGAGTCTATGTGACTATTTTTAAAGGATTGTAAGGTAGTCAGCAAATGTACTTAAAAATTCTGAGAGCTGTGCTTGCAAGAAAGTAAATAGAAGACTATAAATACTGCAGAATCAATCAAAGAATTGTCATCCTTCAGACCTGGAAATATGTGTTCTGACATCAGAAACACCAGTTTATTCTTAAATCAATAAGAAGTTCAGTCTTCTAAGGAGCCAGGTGAACAGGTAATCGTTGTGATAACAGATGAGATTCTGCCATAGACCTTTGCTTTGAGGAGCTGTTTCATAACTGCTTTGGTCTGATTCTGTTAAATAAGTCTGGAAAATTTAAGAGACTTAACATCCTCCATAAATACCAAAGAGATGTCTATGCCATCTTACCTGATGCCTAAGCCAGAGGTACTGTGCACAAGATAAATTTCCTTCTTCTAGCTGAAGAGGGATATGCTTGAAAATGTCTTCGTCATTCAAAAATTCTGTCCAAGTAATACCACTAGAAGCAAGAGGACGAAAAGAAACTCTGTTATTGTTATATGTCAATATTAAAGGAGTTGGGGGGGAGAGAACCTCGAAGCTTTTCTAGATAATACTATATGCTGTAAGAGCCAACAGTAGTGTTAGATTGTGTGTGTATAAAATCACACCCCCTCCTATGTATGTTAACCAAAAACCTCTATACAAAATAGTGCATGTGCAACAGATAATATATGTTTTCAACATATGGGATGACTCAATCTCTCTGCATTCTCCCTTCTCCACAATAGAGGATGGGAAACTTCAAGAAAGGAGGAAGGATTTAAAGTTTAATTAACTCTTTTTTTTTTTTTAATAATCTTGATTTCAATGGCACATACTGAACCATTACAATTAAATTTACTTTAAACAAACAAACAGAAACAAACCTGAATTTCTCTAGTCCAAAAGCTCCATAGAAAGTTGTAAGCCTTGCCTGAGCTCTCAATACCTGAATGCAGATAAGAGATTTAAGGTCAACAGCTGGCTTATCAAACAGTAATATTACATGGTTATAATAACCATCACAAAGAGTAAGAATGGAGGAAAATAAAGACTTTTCAAGAATTTCAATTAATTACATATGTAAGTTTGTTTAATAAAGCATTAATTCTAAATTTCAATTGTGTAAACACTTTACACTGATTCACCTTGAAGGCAGATGAGGCCTGTTCAGTATACAACAGGACTAAATAGGAAACCAAATTAAATACCTAAAAGCACTTAAAAAAGCTTCTTCCTTCAATTTCTGGAGCATCTGAAAATGAATCTTTCTATGACTGAAAGAATTGTTTATTTCTGAAATCTGTCATTACTGTGGTTCTCTTTCATGCTATAAAATATTATCTTGTTCAGACTTCTAAAAAGTTCAACAGTAGTACAGTTTTTAAAACTCCATATCATACTTGTTTATCATATGATAGTGCAAGGCCAAGAAGTTTGTCCTCACCTCACTTATGGATACCAGAACCCCATCAGATGATGGAGCAACGGTTCTATCACATTTCTTCAAGATCTGAAATAAATACATGAAATGGTTTGGCTGACATCTCGGTACATGCAGGACATGCCAGATAGTACTAGAAATTTAATAAAGACATGAGCAAAACCTTAGTAACTCAGTAAACTAGAGTCTTTATTTTATAATGTTAGGCTCTGATTGGATTTCTACATGTATGCAGGATCAGACAGATAATACCTATCTCTCTGATTCTATTTCATAAGGCAGGAAAGACTAAAATAATGAAAACAAAAAAGGTTACATATCCTAAGCTTTCAGTCCTGAAATTAATATTTTAAAAGTACTTAAAAGGACTACTACTCAAAACGAAAACCTGCTTTCTGATGTGAAAATAAAGCTGTAAGCTCTTTTTTGTCCTCAAGCAATAGCAAGAACAGGTTAGAACAAGCCTTGCTTCTTCTTTGTGTTTAATAATATACAATTTATAATGCATTTACCTTTTGAATGACTGTAACTGGTTCGACGATGTGCCCCCTCCCAAGCTGTACAGAAGCATGTAATAGGAATGGACGAGTATAAACAATTTAAAGAAATAAAACCCCTTACTCTGACTTTAGCGTAGTTCAGCATTTCTTGAGTGGTTTCATACAGTGGCCATGGAGCATTTATGCAGTAATCCACAACAAATTGGCTATCCTGTTTGCATAAGGAAACAACCAAAATTAATTCCAAGCTCCTTTATAATTTGAATTACTTGGTTAGAGAAAGAGGGTAGAAATGAAAACATACCTGAATTTTTTGCAAATTTTCTTTGGCTTCATTCACAAGATCCAGCCAGGCTTCATGACCATAACTCCCAACAGAAGCTGAAGCCAGTTTCTCTAAAATAGTGTTTGCTTTTACTTTGTATACAAGCTGTTTAAAAAAAAAAAAAACAAAACCAGCACTGTTTTCAGTTTGTGCAGGTTTGTTTAGCAACACTGTTTTCTGCTATTTAAAGGGACAAATGTGTCTTCTCTTGATCCAGCAGTGCTGATTTTGATCAGAAGAGGTACTTCTGCACCACTTCTCCTTGCAAGGTTTGTTAGTTGTTATAAATAAAAGGATAGTTCACCATGTAGTTGTCTAATTTTGAATCAGCTTTCAAGTATAATGTGTTGCTTTGTTAGGTAACGTTCCACTATATTTGTAATATTTTTAATAGTTTCTGTTGGACTACAGGGCAAGAGCCTTACTCGTAAGTTCAGTTATACTAATTCATCACCAAATATATTTATCAAGAATGGACAACTTACCTCAACATCTAGTCCAAACTGAATAGCAAAATTCTCTGCTTCAGTGAATTTGTGTTTGTGAAGTAAGCGACTCAGTCTAGAGGTGAAATAAAGTAAAGTATACTACTTCAATGTAAGTGCCAAACCACAGATAAAAAAATGAAATAATAAAATAGCATTTCACAGAAACTAGTACCTATTTTCTGGCAAGGCTTCAGTTAAACATCTCATCACAACAATAGAAATTGGGCCTTCAGAGGGTCTAAGGATGAGAGGGAAGTGCATGAGTTTGTCAACTGTGAAACAACTATATGTAAAATTAATCTGTCATTTTTATATAATAATGATCTAGTAAGAAACAAAACATTATCTTACATCTGATGTTTTTCATGAATTCCTTCCAAGAAGTATATTGTATCCTGTAGCATGTAATAACAGAAATCATTAGGGGGTAAGGGAAATCAGTCGTAAGAAAGCACAACTGTAATGCATTAAGTGTTTCTCAAGCTAGAAACAAACTACCGCTTTTCTCTCAGATAAGTTTGTTGGGTTTTTTAAATGCTTATCATGGTATTTCCTGGATAGTTTCCACCATCTAAAATGTCTGAGGGCCTCAACTGGACACTTCAGATTGAAACCACTCTGCTCTCCCAGCTCAATCAACATCAGGACACCTTCCACATGAGTGAATCATCTCAAAATTACACACTTTCCTTTTGTCCAAGCCATAAGCAGATCACACTGTATCCATCTTCACATCTTTTAGATAGAATCTGATTTCTGTGCTACATTCCACAAAGGCAATATATGCCTTGGCATTTCTCACCTTGACTTTATAATCTCAGATCAAAGAAGAGAGATACGTTAGCCATTATTTTCTACACTATGTAGTTGTATACATAATCTTTCCTGCTGAGTGCTCTGTACAAGGTAAGCAATTTCATCAGCTTTGTGTTTTATGGCCTATCAGATTCAGAGCTTACTACATTCACTTTCACAATTCCAATGAAGAGCCACTGCCTAGAATTCTGACTTGGCATCCTCTCACATACCCACTCCACCAATCTTTATAACATTCCTAATTCATAAAGTTCTCGCTGTCCTTTTTGACCTTGTTTTGTTCAAGTTTTCATAAGGGAGCAGTTTAAACAGTAAAAGAAGTAGTTCTCTCATCTAAATTTAAATAAATCCCAAATAAATCCAGAGCATTTTTCTATGCCAAGAGAACTTAAAACTTCATATAGCTTTTAGCAGTAACAGCAGCAAGAACAATTGGCAGCAGTATTAGACCTGGGCCTAGAATTAAACTGTTCAGTTTGCTATATATTGTATCTTTTTCTCCATCCTTTGGGGCCATCATTTAATCTTTCTTTGTACACTTCCTGCAGTTTTCAGCACAAATTGGTTCTAAGCTAACAAGAATAACATAGTACCTTCTTTAATAATGATACATTTTAAGACAACTATATTTCTTCAAAGAACAATAACAAAAATAAATAAACATACTGTGTCAATCCCACTTTGAACAAGTGAAGAAACAATAGATACTTCCAAAGAATAAAGTGGTTGCATGGTGGGCAAGGCAAAAACCATTAGACTTCTCATCTATAAAAACAAAGGGAAAACAAAAAACCAAGGGGATTTGTAGAATCATTTCTGGATTCTTATGGGGTTAGATGGAAGACAATTTTTACAAGTTTTCATGAAAAAGCAGTTCTCTATAATTTAAGAAAGTTTAATGACATTTTAGATGTTGCCTCTATATATAGGCCTATTAGATATAATTAGACAAATTTAATATAAAAAAATTGTATGATGTTCATCCTGGCATTCTATTTCAGTTAACTCCACTGACTGTACATGGAGGTAGATGCTGAATACAGCAGAGATACTGCTGTAAAGGAAACTGTGAAGGTATGTAAGACAACAGGAAATTTTGCTGCTCTCCCCTATCTGCCTACCATTTAAAAAAAAGCAAACAAAAAACCCAACCTCTAACAATCCATAAAAAACCCAAACAGCAGGGCAGCTTGCCCTGGTCACCGCCATAAGACATTGCAATAGTCCCTCATTCGCTATATCCTGTGGTCACATTTCAGTTTGAACTTTGAGCTCCTGAGAATTCTGTTGGCTCCAAATATTTAGCCATCTCCTTTTCTTCCCCCCCCCCTTCTTTTTTTCTGTGAGTGACTTCATAACAGTTGAGAAACAGAACACAGATAAAGAGATCATACCTGCTTGTTGTCTGGTATTGTCATGACTATCAGTTTAACATTGGCAAGCCCTTGCCTACAGAACAAGAGAGAAAAAAATAAAGCAAAATATACTGTATATATACTTATGTTAAAAGTGTGAAATACTCTAGCTTATGAGTTTTAGAAAATTTAGTTCTCCATGGAAACTAGTACACTTTAAAATGCTATAGTGCACCCAAATATAACACTGTTTTAGCATGTAGAGGACATGCAATTAACTTCTGACATTTTTAAGCTTTACAAATGGATCTGATTCTTATTTTGTTAAACTGGTACAGAGCAATGGAAAGAGCCAAGAGTCTTGTCTTCTAATCTTAATTGCCATTAATTCTTTCTGTATTTTAACCAGTACATGTACCTCTAGATTTTGGCTTCTCCATCTGCAGAATAAAGATCTTACTATTTATCTATCCAAAAGACAGATTAGCTTTCTTATCACATCAGACTTGTAAGCAATATTATACACCTTATTTTAGATGAGCATTTCCTAAATGATACAGGTTACACGCAAGATTCCTTAGCAGAAACAACACATAAACCAAGAAAAAGCAGAAAGTGCCAAAGTTTTCTTTTCTACAACACAAGAGCTAAGGATACCAATTACTTTGTCCTACTGACTAGAAAGATTTCAAAAAAGATTTCTAAAAATTCACTACCACAGAAAATCAAGTGTTTGTGGACATTTCCTGTAGAAATAGACAACTTTCCACTTTTCAGAATTGCTGCTATAATGCTTTACTTACCATATAACTGGAGAAGAATCTGACTCTGTACTTAGAAGAAATTCTTCAATATGTATTAAAGGCCAATCCCAAATTAGAGTAAGCGAATAAACATCCCACACGCTTAAAATATTCTAGATTTAAAAAAAAAAAAAATAAACAAATCAGATACTGATTTCATAATTTTCTTCATAGAAGACATTTTTTGTCATTTTTATGAGCAGAATATTAAACCACTCCATAACTTAAATAATGACTAGAAGTAGAATTAAAAAAACACAGTAGGATCTTGATTCTCAGTAAATATAAGCAACTTTATTTTATAGAATAAATACAGCTGGTTAAGGAACTTTATAAATTAAGACTAAATCAAATCATTACACATACCTCTGTATCTAAAACAAACAGCAGATTGTCAAGAACTTGAAGTTTCACTGCATCTAAAAAATATCCAGTCACATAAACTTATTATTTTTCTTGAGAAATATACTGGAAGCAAAAATGTTTTAAAAAGTACAACCAAGTATTGGAAACCTATAGATGTTTAACCTCATGTATCTTCCTAGGTCTGTGAAAAGTTTGGCTTAAACAGAATTGTGATGTACATACCTAAGTGAACAATTTTGAAGCATACATTTTGCCTGTATCTTTACAAGAAGTGTTCTATTTGGTATATGTGTATTTACTAAAAACAAGGAAATAACTGAAAATGTCTTACTATATGCAATTAAATATGAATTCTACACTTGTCTATAAAAAGGAAAAAAGCCTCCTCTTTACCTTTGATCAGACTTGAATCAGCAAAACCTTGAACAGACACCAGGTTATTGGCTGTGTCTACCTCCCATTTGGAGAGTACGTAATCGCCTTTACCCTGTTAGCAAACACAAAGTAAAATATACATTGTACATTAGAAACTTGGCCATTGATGGGGGTGCTTCTTCAATTGGTCTTTATAAAAACACTTGGCAAGCTGCAAAACAAACTTTATTCCCAGTGAACGATAATGTTCAGAAAAATACTTTTTTTTTTTTTTTTTTTAATATAGCCTTTTTGCTTTCTCCTTTCAAGACTGGCCTTTCCTATAGTAATTGTTATAGTCAGCATCCCCAAACATTTTTGGCTCTTCTGAAAACAAGCCGTATTTCAAAGTGTCCACTTGCCATTCTCATAGAACATAAAACCTGAATGAAACACACAGTGAAGCTACTGAGAAAAATTGCATTGAGTTCAACAGGCTTCAGTCAATGAACTCAGAAAACTTGTTTCTAGTCCAGAATAACACTTCAAAATACGTATTTTTAAAATATTTTTTAATTAGTTCCTGTATTTAATTCATGCTTAAGGGCTTTGTTCAGTTGGGACCTTGATTGTTACTTTGGCAAGCCTTTGTTGATTGTGAGCCTGATTGGAAGATTCTTGACAACTTTGGCTTTGTCTCTGAGCTCAAGGACGAGACTATAAATAGACCAGCCCGTACAGGCGAGGAACCACAGTGATTTACTAAGGTTATGCAACCAGGGTGAAAGTATTTTTTCCCCCATCCATCATAACAGAGCAAATTCTGAAATGACAACAGTTATTTCCTTACGAGAGAAACTATGGGCAGACTGTACAACTGATAACATTTAAGTTTACAGTGAAGGATACGAAAGACAAAGTCTTAGTGCAAAAAGTTTATTATCTTCCTTTGCAACCAGCTAGAGATAAGTTTTGTTGCAGATCAAACACAATCACTGATCAGATAACAATTGTCACAAACATTCTTAGTACTTACCCCGATTATCACATGGATTTTGTTCAGCGAGTTACTTATCACAAAGTTCTGACAGCCGAGGCTGTGATGCTCTTCTGTGGAAATGAAAGCTGTCTTTATCTGTCCTTGCAACTTGTGAGGTAGAAAATGAAGGAAAAGCAAACAAATGGGGAAGAAAAAAAAAGTTGTTTGTACAATCAGTTGTTTGTAAAATCAGATAAAACCTTGAACTGCTCACTTCTCCATGTACAGAAAAAGTAATAATCACAATTATGAGTTGTAATAATAAACTAGCAAGTAGTCAGTGAAATGTACAGAGCAAAGTTTTATTACAAACCCTGAACTTAACACGTTACAAGTTAGCAGGTATTTCTTACTTTCTTTGCCGTAATCATATCCATCTTGTCAATTGCTACATTTAAAAAAAAAAAAAAAAAAGTGTTAAATAAAAACTTTTGCAAAATTGAAAAAAGCCACTAAAGGTCAGAATAGTTTAATTCTAATGCGACTATGCTGAAACACAGCTTAACCAGGATTTTTGACAGGGTCTATTTCTATTATCACAGTAAATTAACTAATAACTATACTGATACAGAATTAATATTTTAAATTATTCCCAATATTCTTCAGTACAGCTAAAACAGATTATGGCTGAAAATCCTGCTTCCATAGTATTCAGTACTCTCTCTGAAGCGGTGACTGAGAGAAACGTAAGCAAAAGGAATTATTGGAAGAATACAAAATTAATTTTATTAGAGAGCTAGTTGTATATCTGTTTCCCTTTAAAAACAAATTAAGATTACATAGAAAATTGCAACTCAATATCTTATTCCCATTAGAAAGATGCATAGAAAAGCTTTTTTTTAATGCAGCTGTTCCTGTTCAAATGGAAATCCCAAGTGGTTTGTGGATCATCCTACCTTCCTGCATTTTATCAAGTGGGAGACACATGATGCAGAAGAATCCATTGTTCGTGAGAATGAACATATGATAAACACCTAAAAAAAAATCCAATACAAATATTACAAACTTAAGCATTCAAGAGTAAGTAAAGAGACTACTTGCTTATAAATAGGACAGTGAAATAACTGACCAAAAAATTCTGACCAATAGATTAGACTATTTTCAAACAAAAATTTTGTCACCTTTAACAAAGAGTAGAATAAATCTGTAAATCTTAGAGTTTTGTTTGAAATTATGATTTTTGTATGCATCAACCAGAACACAAATTCTGTTTTCATGACAAAACTACATTTAAGTACATTATACTGTGACAGAACAAGACCTTATAGAACAGAAACTACTAAAATCTGAAGTCTGATAGAAGAAGATGACAGAAGGAATAGTTCCTTTTTGCACATTTTCATATGGATAGCACAGTCTCAAAAGAAGTATTGAGTTCCGAATGTTTGTTGTTTTTTATGACATTCATTAATGAGCTAAATATATTTTCAGGAAAGCATGAAGAAAAGTGCATATATTGTGTACAATGTAAAGTAAAGTTGTATTGATAATTTATTTTGTAGTCTCTTTCTCTGAGAGATATTAAAGGGGAATAAAATTACAAAAATTGAGACAAGGTAAAAAAAATAAAATATTCTTACCTGCATCTGCATTATCTTTTTCAATAAAGAGATTTAAGTAAGTCTTTTTACTTGAAGATTTCTCAACCAACATCTAAAATAAAACCAACATAAAGACTATTAAACTATTATTCTGTGTTTTATTTGGGAAAAAAAAATACTGGAAATACTGATCATCAGTTCAAACTTTAAACTTTCGTCCTTCATGAAGAACTGGTTCTTGTTTATACATGCCATTCCTAAATACATTTTCCTTATTTGTTACTTATGGGAACAAAAGTATCTCTTTACTCTGTTAGTTTGTTCAAACTAGAAGATGTGTTCAAAACACAAGAAAGTTTACATTTTGATATTTGGAAGAAAACAAAAATAAAACAAACTCAAAAAATTTTGAGAACAAAAGGTTTTCAGCAAAATCAGAACAGAAAAACTACTGTACCTTAGTTAGCAAGGTTTGTTTTGACGGTATGTGAATAAGATGGAAATTGCCACTTCTCTCACCAACCACTAGAAACTGTTTTTCTTGACACATACCAGCCACATCCACATTAGTATCTGAAATGTTCCATAGCAATTTGTCAAATATTAACATTTATTTTTTACTAATAGACATTTATATTTGAAACACAGGAATTGGACAATACAGTGTCCCAGATTTCTTCAAAATTATTTATTTTGATTAAACAGGAAAGAGCACACAGGGAGTGGTTTTGGTATCCATTATTGCCATTTCAGTGAAAATTAAGCAAGCATTCTAATTAAATTGTACAGAAATAGTTAACTGTATACAGAACCAGCAATCACTTTATTACTTAGGTATTTATTATAACACTTCCTTTTACAGACTAGTTAGATATGCAAGATCCTTGTTATATTTGCCTGTACAAACCTAACATACATATTTTAAAAGTCAGTTTTAACTTCCAGTGGAATGTCAAACGAATGAACTTACCAAACTGAACGTGCATCTGAAGAGACTGCCCAGAGCTGTCAAGAAGTGCCACCGATTTGTCAACAACAATAATGCTGCCATCCCTCGAGTTGGATCCATACAACTGTGGATTAACAGAGACCTAAGAAGAAAAAGGTTGTTATATATAATAACTGAAACACTTTAGGAAAATATGGCAAAGCAGCTCTGGTAATTATTAAGAAGGCGACCACAGCTTGGATCAATTCTACCTTTTCTGAAGATGTGATTTGAAGTAGTGTATGCACTTGGTATAATGCAGTTCCACATCCGCATCCTAAACCTACAGGGAGCTGCCCACTCCCTGTGTCATCATTTGCCAGAAGTTCAATGTCATTCCACATGTTTACCTATGAGAAACATTTAAGGAACAGACATTAAAACACTTAAAGCAGAGCGCTCTAAAAAAGTTATATGACCACATACAGATTATTGATTTTATTGTTCTATCGTGATTCTGCGCCTAGGAGGAAGGGTGGCACACTAAACCTCCTAAAGGCAAGCTGCGTGTTTAGAAAAGACAAAGCTAAGTCGCCAGAGCAATGTGGCTCCCAGCTGATGTCCCCAGCGGGCCCGACTCAACGCAGCTTGGAGAGGACAGGTTTTGCGCCGAGACTGAAAGAGATTCGGTGCCGGAGAGCCCTCCTCCCCACGCAGAGGACACCCCTGCCCACAAGGACCGCGATCCGTCCTCCCGTCTCCTCACCGCGGCCCCACACACCGGTGACAAGCACCTCCCGCGCTCCCTCAGCCGCTTCAGGCTTTCAAATTGGCGGGAGCCCCGGCTACGGCTACGGGTCGCAACGTGGGCCAAACTTCCCACAAACGCGAGCGGCACCGTTGCTAAGAAACCACCTAATCCTTGTCCGCTCCCAGAATGCACCGCGGCTCCCTCGCTCCCCGCCGCGTTCCCCCGCCCCATGATTACATCCGGGCGCCTGAAGGGAGAGGGAGGGCGGGGCGCGTCGCCTCGGTTCGGGAGCGCAACGGCAGCGGTTGCTGAGGGAGGTTGAGCCCGTTGTGAGTTGTTGGGACGGGAGCGACGTCCCGGGCGCTCGGTTATGGCGGTAAGTGGTGCTTGTCGCTGGGATTTTTTGGAGGGAGCCGAACTGGGAAGGGGGCTCCTGCGAGGCGGGAGGGAAGAGCGTGCGAGATGGGGAGGGCTGGGTCGGGAAGCCCGTGTGCGCGGAGAGACAAAATGGCGCCCGCCGCTCCTTCGCTTGCCGGCGCCATGATGGGCCTCGGGGAGGGGGTGGCCGCTTTTCACCCATTACTTCCCTCCTTGTTTCCAGAAGTTTCTGTGTCATTTCTCTTTGCTTGGAGAGAAGCGAGGAGGCCTTGTGCCCGAGGCCCGGTCAGTTCCTGGCCGGGGAGAGGAGTGCTGTGGCTGCGGGAGCGGGCGTTTCTCCGAGGGGCTGTGGGGTTGCCGGGGAGGGAAGAGGGGATCGGTGTGGCGGCTGGGCCGTGCTCAGCGTTCGTCCGTGTAACTTTCCCTGTCCTGTTGTTTTTCGTTGTGCTTGGTCACAGGCCTTATATTTTCAGTGTCTCCTTGCACAGTGGTTAATTATTTGCCCCCATCCTCCCGTTTTTGTGGTTAATATCGATAGGCAACGCCTCTGTTACAGTTACCACTGTCCTTTATGTTCGTACACGGCCTAAGAGTGCAGCTTTATTCTCTATTAAAATTTTTGTGGCCTGGTAGCATGTAAAGGTGTTTGTCCCATAATTGAGTAGAAGAACCAGTAAGAGGACTTATCAAGCCTCATGTGGTTAATTTTTTTCCAAAAGTTATTAAATAGTCTTGAGTGGAAAAAAAAAGCACAAACCGCCCAAAACCGACCAGACTCTAAAGTGATAAAACTCTTCGAAGTTGACATTAAGTACTTTGTAGTGTTTAATCTGATGTTTTAAGCCCTTGTCTTGAAAGTTTGGCCAGTGGTGAAACAGAACAAGAGGACCATAAACTCCTGGAGAAAAAGAATGATGTCTTCTTTTTTTTTTTGTGATACTTTCTCGGTTTACATTACTTAACCTGTGAAAATAAATGTTTCTGTAAAAAAGGTCTTAAAATATGGACTTGTAGTTTTACACCTAGATTATAGGCACTATCTTTGAGGTTCCTCTGAAGTAGGTGAGGGGCTTGCTCAGTTAAACTGTGAGCCTGTGGCCAATCCGTATGTGCCTGTAAGAACTGAGAATAGTCTCTTTGAAGTCTGTCAGCTTTTTTTTTTGCTGTTTGTTTGGTTTGGTTTTTTGTTGGTTTTCTGTTTGTAGAGCTGAGGGATTTCTCTAAGGTGCAGAGCACAAGAACGTTAATGAGCATCAATGTATATAAATGAGACTGGTAGCCTTGGAAAATGTGGCACTCTGATCAGTTTGAATTGAGTACTGTGTTTAAAAACCCAATTAACTTAGACTGTTTGCTGGTGTTCTCCTTATCCTTCTTTACTTCAAAATGTAAATTTATAGAAATCTCAGAATTCCTTTGAAACTTTTTCTAGCTGAGTCTTTTGGAAACCTTAGATGGAGAAGGGAGGCACTGAGTAGATGGGGTAAAGTGTAGGTGAGTAGATGATAGATGTGGAATGCCAGTGACTGTGATGGCTAAGATCACAAATAGGGGAGTCAGCTCCTACTCTAATATTCTAAAGTTCTCAATACTATCGATACACCACTCGTCATGCTGAGAAGTGTCACTAAGACTATAGTTATAGCTCTGCTGCAGACACAATCTTAAGTGGTCGCTGCTTTTGATCATATATCTAATTTAGAACTAAATATCAATATACCATGCAAATGGAAAAGTTAACAGCTGTTTTATTTCTCTTAAAGAGAGATTTTACTGTAGATGTATCTTTGTACAGATGCAAATTAATAAAGAATTGGGCAAACTAAACAGTAGTAGCTGAAATCTAAATCCAAATGTTTACCTGTAATGTTATGAAGAAAGTCTACCATTAATACACAATATATTAATCTGTGATATCTGTTGTTGAAGGAAAACTAACTGCTTTGTTTTCAAAGTAATGAATATAAGTCAGCATTTGAGAGGTTTTCACATGTCTTGTTTGCAAATAAAACTGCAGCTGGTAGAAAACCATGCAAGTTTGAGTCCTCTGCTACACTAAATTATCTTCATGGATAGCATTTCTGGGCCAGATTAGGTCCTTACTGGAATCTTCTGCAGCAGCATGATTATCAGAAGGTTTGATTTTTTTTTTAACTACCTTTTTTACATGATGAGAGCAAGAGAAACCAATGAGTCTGTAAAGGCATTAATGAAAGCACATTTGCCTTTTCAGTGCGTACTTTTTTTGTTCTGTTCCTTTCGTTGTTTTGTACACTGGTTGGACTCATTTACTTCTTCCAGCACTGAATCACAAAGCAGCCCTGACTGCTCTACCTAAGATAAGTTTCTGGGTTTAGTCCTCCTAGGTAAAGGTTTAGAAGGCATGGAGAGAACATCCTGGTTTTTGTTATCTAAGAAAAATGTGATACAGAAATTGTTGGGACAGGTAGATGTGATCTGTATGTACTCTGATACAAATACACGTTTTTGTATAAAGATACTGTTTGAGCTTTTTTCTTATTCAAAAGTTAGATAGCACCAATACAACATACCTCGTTTCATTTCCCTTCGAAGTTTATTCTGTACTTCAAAATACTGTGGGGATTTTGTGCTATGCCTCAGTAGTGCTCTAGCTTGTGAGGTGTCTTAGATCTGTTGGGACAGTATCAACCTTAAGTAATCTTTAGTCATGTAAATGTTAAATGGTAATTGACCTGCAAACAACACCATTCAGAGAAAACTGGATCAGAGTTTAGTCTTAATGACGTACTCAAAAGTGCATGGAAAAAGTAAAGGGCAGTGTAATGCTGTGGGAGAGCAAAACGTTACTATATATTTGTTCTCTTGAAAAATCAATCTGTGTGCAGTTACACAGTTCACTAAGTCTATCAAGCTATTGCCTAACTAATGGGATGGCTATGCATGAGATTGTCCTTACAGAAAATAATTTCAATTGTGTATTCAGAGGAAGTACTAAGTAAATAGTTTTGCTTGTTTTTTCAGTCCTAAGTTTTTGTTTTTTAAACGTTTTATCTTCATGTGTAGGGCAGTGATACAGAACGAGATGGAGTAGCCCCTGAGAAGTCCTCTCCAGAAAGAGAGAAGAAAAAGGAACAATCAGATGCTTCTATTTCTCCCAGAGCATCAAAGCATCATTATTCAAGATCACGCTCACGGTCAAGGGAACGAAGACGGAAGTCAGGTATGGGCTTCGTATAAGTAAAGTTGCTCAGTAATGTTCTGGTGTATGCTTCTGGAACTGAAATCTCTTTAAAGGTGTTTTGGAAAAAATATACAGACTTAGCTCTAGCAGCTTGTTAGAATTGGGGGATAAATGAAACTAGTAATTTCAGTTTTCTATCTTAAATACATTATATTGAAACTTTTCAATTTTAATCATAGAAGTGCTAAGGAGAAAGGTCTTGTCAGTGTTCAGGGGATGGGGGTGGGACGATGGCAACACTGAACAGAAAACCATACTACTTTGTCTTAATTTTAATTAGATATGCTTAGGGTGGGATACTTTTACATAGTTGTAACAAAAAGGTTAACTGACTGAAAAATGTGACTGAAGTATGACATGGGCTGGTTTTTCACTGTCAGAGCTTAAATAAATGCAAAGAACTGGAAATAACAGCTAGAGTTTGCTCTCTGCAGTAGATATTCAAATAGTGCTGTTTGTTTTCTGAATCTCTATTCTTGATTTTGGGGCGTGCAATAACTGAAAGGAATTAGAAAGATTATAGCCATCTGATCTCTTTAACTTGGTGAGTAACAATAAGTGTTTTCTTCTCCAGATGCTGAAGGAAGAAAACACAGAAGCCGGAGCAGAAGCAAAGAGGTAATTAACACTTTGTAGCGTTTAGGTAATTGTACAGTACATCTTTAAAAGTATCTTGTAGTAATGCACATGTATGTGTAAACTTATATAAATGACCTTATGGTAAGTACAGAAATTGCAGACTTTAAGCTTAAAAATGGATATGGAGATCCTTTCATAGTGAAGCATGATTGCAGCCATCATGTTGACAAGGTAATAGTTTTCTAGAAAAATGCTTTCAGAAACTAGTAACTTAATTTCTTTTTTTTTTTTTGTGTGTGTGTGGAAACAGCCAAAAGAGAGAATTCATGTGGAGAAGTAGAATGGTGTTCTTGATGACTTTCACAGAGCTTCCATTAACCCAAAGCCTTGGGTGGCTTTATTCCTGGCCAATGTTCAGGACTTCCAATGATACATACCCATTTACTTAAGTATATTAAAAATAATTCCCCACCTGACTGAGCTCTGTTTATTGCATCCTTTAATTGTAAAGACTCTCATAGCTTGACAAGCAAGCTGAGTCAGCTGGAAAAATGACAGCAGCAGCAAAATTTTCATAGGGCTGTCTCTCTATTTTTTAAAAAATAAATAAATATGTGTGTATATGCATATATAGGGGAGTAAGAAGAGACAGCATCAATAATACCTTGAAAATAATTGGTTTACCCACCAGAGAAGAGATGAAATGTGCAAACCAGGAGCATAAAAGTAGTCACAAAGAACCTTAAGCCATGTGGGGCAATAGCAGGCTGGGTCAGATGAGGGACTTTAAATTTTAACCTGGGTCAGGAATTTCTCTTTCCGCCATTCCAATGGAAGCTCTGTTTAAAAAAGAAGAAAAAAAAAAAAAAAAGAGGAAAAGAAAAATAATCTAGGAGAGTTTTTGTGAAATTGAATATATTGTTTAGCTCACATGATAACATTTCTATAATAAATCATACTCAGCGTGCTAATGCGCGAAGAGACTGAACTGAAGACGCTGCAGACTCAGATAGCAAAATTATAAGCCTACTTCATGATAAGGTAACTATTAGTCATTCAAACTCCTATTTCCCTTAAAAATATCTTAAATCCGTTATGGGATATAATGGTGGTTTATTACTAAGTGTGTGCCTGGAAGACATGATTTTTAAAAAAAATTAAAATCTCTTTTTAATGTTTAAAAAAAAAAAAAAAGTCCTTGCTTAAAATTGTCCAGTGTTTTGCCATGCTGTTGGATCTATTCTTACACAATTTATTTAGCAGTTTCTAAGTTTCAGAGAGTGAACAGGTGAGGAATAACATCCCACAGTAGATTTACTGTTTTCACTTGCAGGATTCTTTGTCTGTAGACTAAGTACTGAATATCAGTCATTCTTTCTAATACGTATATCAGAACAACTACTTTTGTAAATGCATACTTAAAATTAATGTACAGGTAACATCTCGAACTTCAGATATGGTTTTATATAACAGCTCATTCAAGGAGTTAAAATACTGTAAAAGCAGGAAAAATATCTAACATTATTGTATACTTGAACTATAATCAAATATATATGGAAATGGATAAATATTAATAAGGATTTAGAAAAGCTTGTACAAGTAGGTGTATAACCTAATTATAGCATCTTCTCCAGACTTCTTTTGGGAGAGAGTTAGGATTATAGGAAAGGCTTTATGAGTAGTTCACAGATTTAGATAAGCAAAAAAACCCTCTGAAGAATTAGATTTTAGTCTACGATGAATGTATCATGCTTAAATTGTGACTTAAAACATTATTTAAACATAAGACTTAAGCGGGCTATGCTTTTCTGCTAGATAGATTTCAAAATAACCTGGATATATTAAGAAAAGGTGTTGATGTCACGACTTGGTCTCTAAGGGAAACACTGGCAAAAATCAGGCCTGACCTTGCTAAGTATTTTTGGCATTGAGGCTATAAAAAGGAATTTTATTTTAAGTGGCACTGCAGGAAGTAATTGCAGTATAGTGGAGCAGCATACCTTTAATTTAAAACTACTGTGGGAGGTCTCAGAGTGATGCATGTTAGTTTTAAATACTAAAAATGAGATGTCAACCATTAACTTATTACTGTGCTTTTTAAAAACTGTTGGAAGTTACTGACTGAAGAGAGTTTTGCACTAAAAGTTAATTATCTAATAATGGGTAGAAAATTGTTTTAGTTCTAAAAGCAAAATAGTTAGATGTCTGCAACTATGTATGGATTTTAGTAACTTTCTACATGGTAGGCTTAAGGAAATATTAAATATTCACTATAAATGAGTGTATATATATTCATATTCATAAATTGTCAGATATTTAAAGTAGGTACTTATGTGTTTGGAATGGAGACAATAACTGAGAGTGACAGCTGTCTTTTTTTACAATGCTCTGCACTTTTATATGGAAACACTGTAAAGATACCTTGGTGGATGCTTTAGAAATCCTTTAGACAGTGGGGAGGAGGGAAAAGGGGGAAAAATTATAGGGTGCATTTGCAACTTTGGGTAGTTGGTGGCATTAGGTAAAATAGCCATCGCTCACGATTGAGTCACACTCCTAAGGTTACTAATGTTGCATCACAACTTATCATTTTTTATCTTCTGATACCCATACTAACTCTCTTTGTTGCACTATTTTCCTGAAAGAACCAACTTCTTCTTAAAACAGGCAAGAAGACATGAATCCAAAGAGAAGTCCTCCAAGAAGCACAAATCTGAAGACCACAATGACAAAGAACATTCTTCTGACAAGGGAAGAGATAGCCTAAATTCATCTGAAAATGGTGAGGATAGACATAAACGCAAAGAGAGGAAATCTTCACGAGGGAGGAGTCATTCAAGATCCAGGTCTCGTGAAAGGTATGTTGTTTTACGTGATTATTCTTTCACAGTACGTTTGCAAGAGTAGTGTTTGGAATTCGTGTAGACTTCTGAAGTACAGCTAATTATCTTACTGACCTGATTTAACTCTAAAGCATCAGTTTATATTGCATGTTTCAGTTTTCATTGGGTAGTGCATTTGCTGCTACTTGTTTTGTTTCTCAGATTGGTTCTGAGTAAAAGTATACAAAATACCTCTAAGGCTTTATATAGTGATTGGTCTCATGTTTATACAGAGTATAGAAAATCTATAAACAGTGTATTAAATGTTCCCTGTTGTCAGTGACAGGAAAGAAAATATACTTTAGGAGTGTCCTGGCTTTTTACCTCCTAAATCAAGAGCTTTCCCAGAGACAATGCTGTCTGAGCCTCCTTGCACAGTAGGCTGCCTAGCACAGTCCCATGGTAGAATTGCTTGGGACAAATAGGTTGCTGCCAACAGAACCTTTCAGCCAGCTCTACTCATATCTGAGGGATCTGTAGCAAACATGATAGCAAGGAACAGACTTCAGCTAATGATACACTGAGGGACTGTGTGTGACTCACAAGCTGAAGTTTGGGCATCTCTTCCCTAAGGTATTGGAATACCATGGGGAGGAGGAGAGTTTTGTTGCCCCTTGAATTTAAGACTCCTACATCAGATTAGTTTGGCTGTTTAGTTGTTTTGAGATGTACGCTTTAGTAAACAACTAAAAAAGCTATATTGATGAGTATGATTGTTTATGTAAACTCTGCATAACTTGCTTGTCTGTTGTGGCTGGTGGTAGTGTTTGGTTCCTTTCCCATTTCATCTCCTAGTCTTACAACTTAAATTATTCCAGGCATGGACTCTTCTGTGTGTAGCTTGCAGTCTCCCCACCCTGCCTGCTGCATTTTGCCCTGTGGTGATGAACCTGTGTGTAAGTTCTTGCATAGAAGCTGAATTCAAACATGAGAATATATGTAAGAATTTGGGATGTGTGTTTCAGACGTCATCGTAGTAGAAGTCGTGATAGGAAGAAATCCCGATCTCGAAGCAGAGAGAGAAAACGGCGTATAAGATCTCGTTCTAGATCAAGATCTAGACACAGACATAGAAGTAGAAGTAAAAGCAGAACTAGGAGCAGAAGCAGGTGAGTGTTAACTTCCTTATATGCTTAGTGGTGGTGTTTGGTTGAATGTTCTGTGGCGGGCTGATGTACAGAACGATGGGTGTTTATGTCTGTTCAGTGTAACTAAATGTGGTTCTTTTTCTCAGCTGTGTCAATAAAGTAGGTTAAGGACTGAGTAGTTTGCGTACGCTTACAGAACCGTTTGTCCTAGACAAGTGTCTCAGGTTCCTAGCTTTTCATAGCATGATTTCATGTTAGCAATTAGAAATGCTTAGCTAGTTATTTTGTGGGTGTCTTATAAAACCACTGTTTTAGAACTTTTGACTGATGAAGTAGAAGGAAAGTAAATAACTCGGTATTTTGAGTAGTAATAATTACCACAGTTCAAACTCTCTTTGGTTTCTTATACCACAACTTAATCTACTATTTTAAATAGGATATTTAAATGATATTTAAGTGGGAAAAACTGAAGACTGAGATACAACTAACCCTCTTGTGTTTGATACAAGAGTAGTGTGGTTGGCAAAGCACTACCTTAAAAATACTATTGTATTTTTGTCTGTGTATACTTTGTAAAAGGGAAGTTTAATTGGAAAACACTGTCAAAGCACATACACTGATCAGAACCTAATCCTGATCAGCTTCACAGACTTTATTTAAAAAATTATCCTGTCTGTGAACTGGCACAGTTAGTGTAGTGTTAAGGTGAATTTTGAGCCAGATGAACCATTTCTGATCTGGATGTACTATTTTGTATTGGTGATTACCAAGTCGTTTTTGTCAAGTTCAACATGAGAATGTTTATCATGTTGATTTTTCTCCCTATCTTGGGTGCTTCCATTTCTTCCTTAAATTCTAGAAGCACAGACTTAAACACACTAGCTAGACACATACTGGCTTATTCTGCATCTGTTTGACAGAGTTGAGATCCATGCTTTACCTGGAATAGACTGGGGCTGAGGTTTTCATCACTGCATAGGAGATAATGTTTTCCAGTACTGATGAATCATTCAGTATTTTGGTGTAGAGTTCTGAGTCTATTTATATGTGTCACCTTTGCATTCTTAAGCCCTATAGGATTTTCTGAATGAGTAAGCTGCAATATGACTTAATGACTACTACAGTTCTGGTTTTTCCCTCCTACTTTTTTTAAAGTAAAACAAGTAGTTTCAATGCAAATTGCTGTCCCTTCAGAGCTCCCAAGAAAAGTGTTGCCATTATTCCAGCTCATTTGGCAGTATTTTCACTAGAATATTTTAAATTGCGTATTTAAAGGGTGTAGAAGTTGGTTATGACTGCTCAACATTACAGTGGATCATTGGAGACTTAAGAATCTAGCACACTTGTGTAATGCTACAACATCACTTGTGAAACTGTTAAGAAGACTTATCTTTCTGAAGAACTAGTTGAAGTACGTGGTTTGTGACGTATTTTATTTTGGCATGCACTTTCTACCAAACTTTCAGCTGGGGTGAGTAGAGCTGGGTTGTAAGTTAGTATGCATGTTACTTGCATTAAATGGTATTTAAGCCATCTTCAGCATGATGTGTAAGGCTTCAGTTCTCCATTATTTCCAGTTATTATAGATGATGTACGCTTACCATTTTTAAAAGTCACTTTGAACATTTTCTGTTTAATGACTCCATGAAAACTTCACATCCCAGAATAGTTTTTTGCTTCTGCTGTGGAATTCAAATTACCTGAATAGCTAATGTGGGAAGAAAAAGTGAGAGATAGTCATAGCTTAGGAATTCCTTCAACTGGAAACATGCCTTTTTGGATAGCGACGGACGTACTGCAAGAGTACATTTAAGTACTGTTTTTGTCTCGCAGATCCTAGAGAAGGAAAATAAGTGAGGCATAAGTATTTTTTTAGCAGTTGCTAGAACACTTCATCAAGTTCTGGGCTCGGATGAAGCCTTTGGAAGAGAAGTATGGGGCAAGCCTCAAAGTGAACTCTTTACAAGCCAGATAAACATGGTGTGGAATCCTGCCCTGAAACTCAACCATGAAGTGAATTCCCTCACTCATGAAATGCAGTATTTGTTGTGTTACAGTAAAAAGGCTGTGACAGAAGTATTCATAAATAGTAGAGCTTGACCTTCTCTTGATGGTTCTTTGCATAATCTCAAGCTCACCTTTTCAGGTGATCTCTCCTCACTAGCATTTAAACTAATCTTTTTGTTCTGTGAGCGTGTAGACTCTCCTGGCAGTACTTTTGTGGCATTGCTCTGATTAAATGCTAGGTGGAAAACATCATACCATCTGCTTGCTTCAAATGGAAATAGTTAAATACAAAAGCTCAAATATTTATTTCCTTGATGTTTACCAGTGCAATAAAGCATCAGACCAAAGACAAGACCAAACTACAATAGTCAGCACGGGGAAAATGAAGGTATCTTTGAAACATGCATTACATCTTATCTCAGGAATGCAGTTCTGTCACTTCCCAGTGCCTGAATCTGCATCTTGTCATCTTCTATGAAAAGATAAGTCTTACCTCCTTTGTATTCTACCAGATTTGTCATGTAAACAAGGATCTCTTTTTGTAACTTCAGTCTACATTTCATGATATTTGTAGATGCTCCCTGAGTTGCAAACAGGAGAAACAAAATATCTGAATGCCATTTAAAGTGTTTGTTGTCACGTTGCTATCTGAAATGGTTGCTAATAACATTTAAGTATAAAATTGCAGAAACATCTTTGTGCATCTCAGCTTACAATTTATGGCAAATCATGGAAAAATGAGTGATAATCTCCTGTAATTTAAGCTTTGTTGGACACTTGCAGTATCTGTGACTTCTTTGTTTAAAACATCGGTGTCAGAGGCTTAAACAGGGATAAACCTTTCTCTCTTGTAGTGTAGATACGATCCTGGCAAGGAGAAATACTGCTAGTAGTACTTTATATGTGTATTTTGAGCAGCTATTGCTTAGATGGGACTAGATGTATATGGCATAAGAGCAGCTTCTACTCGGGAGGAGATGGGGAGAAGGTTACTAAAGGAGAATTGAACTGAATATTTTGATGTTTTGCTTAAAAGTATGTTTTACCTGGATTCTTTTCAGATTATCAGGCTGCAGATAATACATGCTTCATAGCTCTCTGCACAGTACTACCCTTCTCAAGAGTCAACTTGAGACAAATCACATGTGTTCGAACCAGCTCTCTGTTTAGCTTGATAGCCTCCCTCAAACAGTTGTCCAGAACATGTTTAGTAGAGTATAGAGAAGGTGAACAAATAGTAATTTTTCTGAGTACTATTCCAGTTTTAAAATTGAGCCTCTTCACAATGCTCATTTTTAACGTGCTTTGAGGTCTTTTATGGTTTTAAAGCATTCTTGTAACTTGATCCATTTTACAGTTTTCTTGCAATTGACTTTACACAATGTTTTTTCTTGTTAGGTTTTGGAATGAATCTCTAGAGCAGATCTATCTGTTTTAAACACTAAGTACAAGAGGGTAAATGAATACCCAAAATTACACATTCTGTTACGTCTTGCAGTTGGAAGTCTTCAGTTTTAGTTCTGTGTTGTTACAAGGCAAGTGTGACTGTTATTCTAGCATCATCTCTGTGAAAGCTGTTCTTGAGAGCCCTCCAAATTAATCATTAAGTGTGTTTTCAGAGTTGTGCTCAAATACTTTATGAAATGTTAAAGTAACTTCATTGTTTTAGCAACTCTGTTAAATTTGGTTACAGAGAGCGAAAGAAGAGAATTGAAAAGCCCCGAAGGTTCAGCAGGAGTCACAGCCGGAGCCCGAGTCCACCACCTTTTCGGGGACGCAATACAGCTATGGATGCACAGGAAGCATTAGCCAGAAGGTCAGAAATGGTTACCACTTTAATGGTATGTGACATAAGTAAGCTGCTGCAGTTGATTGTGCCTGTCTAAATATTTTTATTCTCTTCTACTTACTTCTAGACTGGAAAGAGCAAAGAAACTGCAAGAACAAAGAGAGAAAGAAATGGTTGAAAAACAGAAGCAACAGGAAATGGCTGCAGGTACTCCATGTAAATTATATTAATTACTAAACAATTGTGTGAGTGGAAGATAATGTAGGCTTATGTGCTGAGTGTGTTACAGTCCTCTCCAACAGATGTGCTGGTTGCCTTTGTAAAATTAACTTGGTCCATATATAAGAACCACAGCTAGTTCTAGGAAATGTTTCCAAAACCAAAATAAAATAAAACCACAAAACTAACAAAACCGTAAAATCCCAACAAAACCAAACAGGATTACTTATAACATACCGAGTATTGATGACTTGGTAACAAAAATGTATGTTCGGTTGGTAAATGATTTTGTGGTGGTCATTGGACCCTTCCTTTATGTGTCATTAAGCAGGAGCGTGAAGCATGGGGGTATTTAGAGGCATGAGGTACATTAGTTTCACTTTTAATTCTGGTATAAAACTACTGGAAACTTGTTTTCTTCATTTAAAAGAACCGTGTATTATGCATTTTTTGTTGGGACATTTTCAACTTCTGATGAAGGGAAACGTTTGGGGTTTTTGTTTTGTTCTTTCAAAAAAGCCTAAGCTTACTCTCTGATGGCAGTTCACCTTTCTCCTTCAGCGGCTGCAGCCACCGGAGGTTCCGTTATTAATGTTGCTGCTCTTCTGGCATCGGGAACACAAGTGACTCCTCAGATAGCAATGGCAGCTCAGATGGCAGCACTACAAGCAAAAGCACTAGCAGAGACTGGCATAGCTGTACCTAGCTATTACAACCCAGCAGCAGTGAACCCAATGAAGTTTGCTGAGCAAGAGAAAAAGCGGAAGATGCTTTGGCAAGGCAAAAAGGAGGGGGTAATGTTGTCCTTTCTTACTTTCATAAAACTTGTTTGGAAATGACTTGCATTCAGACAGTTTAAGAATGCTTATTAATGTTAATTTCTAGCAAAATTACTTTTGTACCTGTTACGAAGTTTCCCCATTAACAACAGACCAAGGTAAAACGTGAGGAGTGAAAGTACTAAGATAACCAGACCTTCAGTGACAAATGTTTGTCACACAAGCCTCAGGAAAACCCCTAATACAAAACTCAAGACATATAATCGGATCTTAATGTTATTTTTGTCAGTTAACCTACAAGTTGTGACTAAATATCAAATATAGGTGGTGTCTCTACTGGAAAGTGATGCTAAGCCACAGAAACTATAATTAACCGATCCTTTCTGTGACTGTAGAGATTTCTCATTTGATTATTGTATCCTGTCCAATTCCAGGCATGTAAAACAAGTCTGCAAACCTTGGTAGTAACTTTTCAGGAGCAGAGTAATGCATTACTAACACTAACGAAAGTTATAAATACAAATAAGCTTTCAGACTTTTATGCTGTTTCAAACAAATGCTCTTGCAATTAGCAAAGTACAGACCACCAAATAAAAAAAAAAAAAAGGCTCCTGTGGCAGTTGCTTGTTCAGGACTTGCTGGGTTTCAGTACAGGGTTTGCCTGCTGATATTATGGAAAAAGTGGTGCTTTAATACTTGTATTTTTGTCTTCTGACTCTATGCTAGTATGGAATTGTGTTTGTTACCCTTGTGTGTGCCTTATGTAACAGGCTCACTTAGCTTTTCCCAGACTGTTTCATAAGATGTGAAAAACTGAAACTGGTTCATGCAGCATTAATGGGAGGCAAAAGGGAGGGAAGAAGAAACCTGAATGCTGTCTAAGCAATTCTTCCTGAATTGTGCTGTGTATTGCTTAATTGTATTAAGCAAATTCTTTTTTCCATAATTCCCTTGAAACATGCATTCTGACAAGGTTTCCAAACTTTATGGATATGAATGTAGTCCACCCAAGTAAAGAATATACCTCCATTCTGAAACCTATGGCGAAGGAGAGTTCCCTCACAAAGAGTTTCTGTGAGGATGCTGCAGGAATGTCAGACATGACTTGGAAACCTTTTACTTCCAACTGTGCTAGCGCTGCACAATGGGCTCATTTTTAGTGCTTTCTTGCTCGTTACTGCACTGTGATATTAATGGAAACTTACGTAAAAAGGTGATACATCTTTTTTTAACTCGTACAGGATAAATCGCAGTCTGCAGAAATATGGGAAAAATTAAATTTTGGAAACAAGGACCAAAATGTCAAATTCAGAAAACTGATGGGCATTAAGGTAAGGGATTCTGAATTAAGTGTAATTAAGTTTATTATTAATTGTAGGATAGTGATTTCTTTTTTTAAAGTGTAGTTTAACCAGTAAAGATGTTAAATTAACCTGATACTACCGAATGTCGTTAAGAACTTTTAATTATTTCTCATTAAAGTTCACAAGCAGCATCCAAATTGGAATTTAATTCAAATTTTGGAATTTCATTATGTTTCTGGCTAACGAGGCAACTGTTGCAATCTGTAACAGCAGTGGTACCTGTAACCAATATTCATACTCTAATAAACAGTATTTTGTATAGATAAATTAATTGGAGACATTTCTTTTAATTAGAAAAAGGATCTGGATGAAAGTCTCTAGATGTTCCTTGACAGTCAGAGGAAAGCTACCCTAGAACGTTCCAGCAATAAAACCAAATGCTTGAATTCTTACTAGATTTGAAAGCAAGAAAGCAAAACTGTTAGGTTTAGGACCCCTGTGGTACCTGAGAACACCGTTTCCTACCCGGCTAACGTTTGTTGTCTTCTGTCTGGTTCCTAGAGTGAGGATGAAGCTGGCTGTAGTTCAGTTGATGAAGAGAGTTACAAAACGCTGAAACAGCAGGAAGAGGTTTTCCGAAATCTGGATGCACAGTACGAAATGGCGAGATCACAGACTCATACGCAAAGAGGAATGGGGTTGGGGTTTACATCTTCGATGCGAGGAATGGATGCTGTTTAAAAAGGAAATAATAAGAAAAAAAGCAATTTTAAAGTTTGGGACTATGGAAGGTTCTTGTTCAAATGTTGGGTCCTTGTTCACCAAAAAGCTAGCATTCTAGCTTGCATGGGTGTTGCATTGACTTTAATTTATTGAAAAATACAATTTTTTTGTAAATATCAGCTCAGTGATACTGGTGTTAGTGTTGTAACCAGGTTATACCCACTTCCATTAAACTTGACAGAGCTCTAGAAGGACAGTATTTTTTAGTTACAAGTTCTACTTTTCAAACCAAGCAGCAGATGGGATAAACTCATACATGGATATTTCGTGTCCACTGTCTTGTGTACTTTTGTACTTTAACCTTGTACAGTTATTTTCAATTCTTGAAACATGAAAGAAACATTGTGTAGATGTTATTTAGCGGTCTGGGCCAATAGGCACATAATCCAGTGCAAAAAAAACCTGGTTAATAATAAAGACGTTTTTTTCTCTAAGGTCTTACTTTATGTTAATTAAGTTGTCTTTTGGGCCAAACCATAAGAAAACTTGTTAAAGGGTGTCAGGAAAACTTGAGAAGTCAGATCACTATTTCTGTTTTGCTTATTTTGAAATAGGATTTTTGTAAAATCAGGAGATTTGTGGGATGGAGCAAATTTTATGGTGGTGAATGCTGAGCGCTCTCTCTTTTTGTTGTTGATTTGTTACTTGCAAATTTTAGGAGAGGGAGAGGGATAACAAAACCATTGGTGAGGTAGGCAGGCTCTTGGACCCCCATGCTAACACTTCAGTACTTAAAAATACAGAAGGTGTGTTAACTTTTTGTAGTAGATAAGCTAAGCTTGTTTTACAAGAATGCGTGTGTCTGCACGTTAGCTGCACGAGGTGGTGTGCAACCGGGAGTGGAACTCCTCGCCAGGGAGTCCTACACCCTGCTGCTGCCCCCTTTCCACCCCTCACCCCTCCTCAGAAGAGGAAGAAAAGAAGAAAAACAAACAAACCACACCCCACAAAAGGACCAACGCGGCAGACGGTTCCAGGAAGCTGCCGGCCTCCCATTTTGAGGCCTCATGTGCTCCGCTGAACTACAGCTCCCGGCATGCCCCGTGCCCCGCGCTGGGCGCTGCCCGGCTGGTGCATGCTGGGAGTTGTGGTCCCCCTGCGAGCGGCGGCTGCTCTGCCCTTTGCCCCCTCGGCAGCTTCCCCCTCCTGCCCAAGCCCCTCCCTTCCTGCTGCAGCTTAAGATGGCGGCGGAGGTGGATTTCGGGGACCGCGAGCTGTTCGAGCAGCTCGAAGAGGAGGACGGCCCGCCGCCACCGCCTCGCCTCAGCTTCGAGGAGGAGGCGGAGGGAGCCGAGAAGGCGCTGGAGGAGCTGTACGAGCGGCTGCGGGACCGCGAGGAGACGGTGCGGCGGCTCCGGGCGGAGAATATCCTGACGGGAGAGGCAGGGCCTGCTCCGGGGAGGGCGTAGCAGGGCGGGGGGAACGGGGGCGCCGCTCCTGCCGCCGCTTCCCTTCCGGGCCAGCCTTGGCGCGGCGGCCCGAGGGGCTCCGGCTTTTCCCGCCCGTGGGGCCGGGCCCGTTGGGGTGGTTGAGTTCCTCGGCGCTGGGAGGGCCGCTACACACTTGATGCTGGGCTTCTCCGTTCTCTCTTTCCAGGGAAAATAAACAGTCCTATGTTCACTGTGAAAATCTGTTTTTAACATAACTAGACATAATTGCGAACTGTTCAATCGCGACCTATTCCCTGACGGGTTTTTGGGGTAGATACTGTGGCAGAGTGGAATCTGAAATGGTTTTTATACTTTATTTACAAGTATGTGTGTTATAGGGTTGACTTTTTTGTGATGATTGTACATATTTTTAAAATAAAACACTATAAATCTGACAATTCAACCATAGTGCATGTAATGAGTTGTACTATTTGGATTGTCGCAGATAGCCCTTTTTTTTTTTAATCCGTTTTTCGTTTTATTGTGTTTCTTCAGCACCATGTGGATTTGTAAATAATCCTCTGTGCAGTGAAAAGAAAGGGCTGAAACCCCACTCGTTATTCTGTGGAATTCTTGTTGGGTGTCTTCTTGTTTGAATCCTTTAATTAATTAAAGGTCTGGGTCTGTGTCTCCTGAAGGAAGTAGTGTTCCTTAACAATAAGTTAACATCAAGAACTTAAAAGGAAGCTGAATATTCTGACTCGTCCTAGGTATGTTAATACTGACTTAAAACCTTTCATATGACCTGTATGTGTTTGAAATTTGTCTGAGATAATAGCTGCCTGGGCTAACGAGGCCTCCCACGTCTTTTAGAAACCTTATTTCTATGTCACCATCCCTGCTCAGGTGTTGGGCTTCTAAAATGCTGTTGCCATTCTTGAAGTCTTTTAGACTTGAGTATCAAGAACTTTGTAGTGCTGTAACTTTATTTGTGTATATTTGTCTGTTTATGAAACCTGTGTAGCCTTTAGGGAAACGGTTCTTTGTAAAGTTCATCAGTGAGAACAAGTACATTAAAATGGTTGAATAAAGATCTTATTTAGAGGACTTTATAGCAGTTTACTGCAGTTAGAAGAAGACTTGCATAGTGTGGTGTTCTCTTCTGTTTTCACCTCACACCAGGCAACTTGCTTTGTTTGAAATCAGAGGATGATTTCTGTTGAAATTAATAGGAACTGCTTAAAGAACAGAACTTGTATTGGCCAAACCTTTCTCTCTCTGTAGAATACAGATTCTTTGCTGTGATAAAATGGATAGGGAATATTTGCAGTAAACCTAATACAGTAACTGTTGTCTGTGTCTTTGTTCTGTTTTTCTAGTGGAATTTCAGTGGACAAGTCCAAATTTGATGGACCTTTGTTGCAGATTTTATTTATGAACAATGTAATTTCTAAGTAAGTACTTACCAAGAAAAAGCAGTCCTGACAGGAAATGGGACTGTTTTTTGTTTCTTTGGATATGTTAGTGTTTGTCCAAAGGACGGATGTATGCTTTATTCAATAACATAAACTTGTTAAGGTTGAAGGGGAGAAAGAATAATGAGCAATATGCTTTCATTGGTGATATCTGTTGTTATCATGAAATGAAGTGTGGCTTCCAGGAACTCGGAGTGAGTCTGAATAGCAGTTTGAGTTTCATGAGTGTTGGGGGTAAATAATGTAAATTAAATTTTCCCTGCTTATGAGTTTATTTTTCTCTGACACTAAGGATGCTCTCTAATAATAGATTGCATTCATGTTGGTTGGGGGTTGGAAGGAGGACAGGAAAGAAGTTGATTGCTCCTTTTCTAAGTTTTTGAGTAAATGCTTAAAAAAAAAAAAAAGTGGCATATGTTTCAATCTTGCTCATGTCTTTGCATGCTTCTTCACTCTGTTACAGGCAGTATCATCAAGAAATTGAAGATTTTGTTTTTAATTTAGTTCAGAAATATGAAGAGCAGAAGAGAGGTGAACAAGAAAAAACACACTTCAATGTTAAGCCACAGGTACTTTAAAACTCAAGTTGTTGTTAGGTGCTCCTTCTCTTGCATCTTTATAGTGGGAATATTGAAATCCTACACTGCTAAATATGCTGAATTCTAGATGTTTTTTCCTGTTTAATTGCGAATCAAGTAACTAGCAAACAAATGTTGCAAAACTATTTGTTCCAAAAATAGATGACCAAGTCAAAGAAAATATCCTTTCTGCCCGTGAAAATGCTTCTTTAAAATTGTTCCTCATGAAACTTGTGAAAAAGCAAAGTAATAAGTTGGTTTAAATAATGGAGAAAAGACCACAAGAAACTTAATGTATCCTCTTCTGATGGTATTTAGCCCAACTTTGCCTATGTATAAGAGTGTAGATGAACAACAGAATCTGGAAATTTCCGCTTTCTTCTCTTATTTTAGAATTTTAAGTTTTACATATTAATTATTTGCATTTTTACTTTTCATGTCAGCCCTCCAGTGTTCTTTTGGAAGAGGACTGTAAAACAGCAAGCTCGAATTCTGTTAAAAAAATTAAAGAAGCTTTTAGTGTAAGTTTTTGACTAAGTACTCTCCAATGGTAGGTCTGGCTCTTCCTTCTACATATTCAGTATACACTGCTATTAAAATAAGGTCTTGTTAAATTTCATTTATCAGTGTAATAGCAGCAGTTAAGTTTGAGCATGTTTTGACTACATCAATGGAAAAAAATCCTTATTTGTACAGGTGTGGGCATGTATTATTTGTAAACTCTTACAGAGTGGGGGAAAAAAACCTGGAAGTATTTCAAGCAGTGTAAATTTATAGAAATGCTACCAATCTAACCTAAATACTGACACATTTCTGACAATTTTCTGACTTTTTTTCTACAGGTTGTAGGAAGTGTTCTGTATTTTACCAATTTTTGTCTCGATAAACTGGGACAGCCTATATTAAATGAGAATCCACAGCTGACAGAAGGATGGGAAATACCTAAGTATCCTGTTTACTAAAACAAGGGGCTTTTTCCGTTTGTCAAATCGAAAGAATGCCAGTCGGTAAATTGAACTCAAATTCTGTTCAGTAGATTGTACATTTCTATCAAAACCCTATTGGTCATTACAGATGAAAAGACTTAAGGAGTCATAAAGGCTTTTTTACACAAAACATACAAGTATTTTGTTATGATTGGCTCACTGATTTTAAAAGGTGTATGCTTGGGTGGAGTGTATGTCTTATCCCCATAAATACAACTTTAGGAATTTCCTGGGCCAGTCTGTAATCAGGTTTGGAATGACAGTTCATTCCAGATATGAATGTTTTCTCCCTCTATATGCTGTTTGGGAGAAGAAAAGGGCTTGGAAAACTCAAATATGCTCTAAGGTGATTTTTTTTTCCCCAAGTGTGGGAGCCAGTGGGAAAGTATTTTAATAAAATTTAGTTAAGAGCATTTCATAACTTGCATCCATTTTCAAGTTGGTTCTTTGCTGTTTATTAAAGCCAGTATTTGAAAGGGAATTAAGGGAAATGTTGGAAAAGTGGTTTTTAATATTGTAGTCCTTCATGACAAAAAGAAATTGGACAGAAATGTCTCTATTTTTCTCAAGTAATCTCACCTCTCCAGTTTTCCAGTATTGCTTCTGACCCAGAAAGAGTCAGGAGAAAAACCAGTTTCATAGTTCATTTCTGCAATATCTAGTTATCAGACTTGTAATAAAGGTCATTACCTAGTGTTAAAAAATTACTTGTATCTGAACAAAAATTGCAAATTTATAAGCCAGCTAACTGGAGTTTTCCTGTGCCTGCCTCTGACTGTAGTTTTACATTTGGGAAGCTGTCTCTGTTACAGTGCATTAATTCAGTCCTGTTCTCCAAATGAT
The DNA here is from genome assembly GCA_028020825.1 of Podargus strigoides. Lineage (NCBI taxonomy): Eukaryota > Metazoa > Chordata > Aves > Caprimulgiformes > Podargidae > Podargus > Podargus strigoides. Next base: position 13,914,640 of record CM051637.1, on the reverse strand, counting down.
ATCTGTGCTATCTCCCAGGCTTTAGGTGAAGGAAGCAGATGCCTAACAGGGGAATTTCTCCTAAAATGTCAAGTTAAGTGTGGCTGAACTTTGACATCTGCCAGCTTAGCTTTGATATTGTTCTTTAAATGTACTTACTGCATCTTTCTTTAGAGCTCCCATATATAACATTAAGCCTAAAATAGCACTTATCTGAGTGAAATGGTATATCGGGTACCGTGCTTCTAAATGTCTGAAGTACTGCACTCAGCACGTCAGTTTGACCAGTATGTGGCATCTGCTTTTCTTTTTAAAATCAACTATTGGATTCTGGAAACTGCTGTGCTTCTGAATTCTACTGAACCTCTTAGTCTTTACCTTGCCAGTTCGCTCGTGGCCCTCTTGTCTTTTCAAACACTTTTAGACAAATGGGCAGAGCAGCTGACACACTGCAGTCCAAAAAGCAAACACAAGTAGTATGATATGACCTGTCTCCACCTACTTGAGAAGTGAGTTATATTTTTGAAACTCTGCCAAAATGTTATTAATAAGTTTGCTGTGAAGCATATCAGAATTATTCGCTCGAAACTTCTGCCTATGAACATGAGGGCTGTAGTTTCAGCAAGTGCTGATGAAGAACAACTGGTTATTGGCTAGAAATTGGGTAGGAGGAAAAAACGTAAGCCCATCTTAGTAAATAGGTTATAGTAGATATAGTTTTATAGTTTATACTGTAGACTTCATATCAAGGACCCATCTGTAACTTAATCCACAAGTCAGTATCCTATTCAAAGCACTGTTAGGTTTTCACTGATATTTTAAACAAGACTGAAATTTTGCTTCATCCAGTAGCAGTTCCTTATTGAAATCTAAAGATATCAGCAAGTTTTCAGCCAGATTCTCTCCCTAGATGGACAAGAAATACAAGTAAAACCAAAAAGGTTTGTATTACTCTTAAATATAAAGTTTTGAGCTGAAAAATTCAGATGTACACTGTGATTATTCCCAGTATAAACCCTTGAACATACTTGAGCAATGAGTTTAAACCAGTGCTGAGCTTTGCAGTCAATGGGTCTCTCTTGTTTATTGACTTTCTTTAGGAAGGGTCTAAAATCAATGTGTAAAAACTTGCTGAAGTTTATGCTCAGTTCTTCTATTGCTTGTCTTTTTAGTGATTGCTTTGTCATCCTTACACTGGGGTACTATCACTGTTCCTACTGTTTTGTAGAACAACTTCTGTCTTATTGAAAAAAGTTTTAAGACAGACTCAGAGTTGATTGTGTAGCTTTTATGGGATGTAAAAAGTAAAGCCAGCTGAGTTTCCATATGACAGCTTGTGTGTTCTTCATAGTATCTCAAGTCACTGATTTCAGGTGCAATGAAGACCAGGCGAGCTCTTAGGGGGATTTTCAAAGATGAAGGGGTATGCCAAGTTAAACACTGGTTTGATGGAAAGCAGATTGAAGGGTTGTACTCATGATATGGAATGGTGATAAAATACTTGGATCACTGCAAAAGGTTTCTGTTTGACTACTATGTAAAGATGAAGCAGAAGATGTGCTTCACTTTATCTCATTAGAGGCTTCAAGAGGTTGGAGTGTGTGCGTGTGTGGGGACACTCATCTTTGTGTCATCCTTTTGTCTCCACTGCTGGTTCCCATCCTAATTCACTAAAAATGAATGTTCAGAAAATAAATCTTTCTCTAAAATCTGGTAAGAGGTTGGGATTTTTCCCCCTATAATGTTGAAAATGTTTGCTGTCATAGTGTGAATTTAGAAGGAAAATGAAACTTGAAGCCAGCTGCAGTTCCATTGCAGGTTTTCAGTGCACAGTTTCACAATATGCATAACTTGTTTAAACTGGGGACCAAGATTTTCCAAAGAAGTAGTCATGCTCTTCTACTTGTTTCTGTTAATAACTGATTCTTAGTATTGTAAAAAGGATCAGACCTCTGATGATAGAAGCATAAAAAGACAATTAGAGGTATTAATGTACTAGAAGCATATTGAATTGAAGGGTTCCTTATCTGTACTCCAGAGTTAAAAGTATTGTTTTAACATCATCCTTCCTCTGGATATAGCATAAGCTTTAGTATGTAAGTTTTGTTTTCATTTATAGACACTATCCAAGCAAATATTTATATATTTAATCAGAAATCCTTCAGTGAGTACTCTTCTATCTGCAGCATGATATAAGGAAAAGCATTTCCACCTTGAGGACAGGAAGCTATTGGATGATGTTGCCTAGAGAGGCTATGCAGTCTCTATCATCGGAGGTTTTCAAGACCCAACTGGATAAAGCCCTTAGCAACCTGGTCTGATCTCATAGCTGACCCAGCTTTGATTGAGGGGCTGGATTAGAGATCTCCTGAGATCCAGCCTGAATTATTCTATAGCTATTCTGTTCCCTGTTAAAGGAATAGATCTCTAATATATGGAATATAAAAGATCTGTTTCTGCCTGGAAGTACTACTTTCCCTCTGTAATTTTAGTTCTCTTTCTTTCTTTCCTATCCATATGCTGTCATGTGTTTCTGCCCTCCAGTGCTGTGCCTGTGTTTTTCTCATTTTTTGTGTTCTCCTTAGGATTGTGAAATAAACAATATTCTGTTACTCTGTTTTGAAGATTAACATTAAGCAGTCATTTTAATAGAAGCAGAAGACAGCATATGAAATCAGGAACCTTACATTTTTTTTCTATCTAAGTCTAAAACTAAAAATCTAGCAAGATTTAAAATAATTTAGTGCATTTAACATTGCAAAATGATTTTCAGGCCTAATATCTTGTGCATTTTTTAAGCAGGCCAAAAGCGCATTGTTTCAATTGTGGTTCTGAAGATCATCAAATGAAAGACTGCCCAAAGGTAAAGTCTACATCAGTATTCAAAAGACTGCTGCTCTCCAAGAAGTGTTTCAGTGTAACTGCACCATTTAAAAAAAAAGAAATTAGATGCATTGGGGTCAGGATGTAGAAGTGGTTATTCATCACAGATTATTAGATTATGCTGTTCATACTTATAAATTCTAACATACTAGATCAGAACACAAATTAATTTTGTAGCATAATGGTTTGAATCTCTCCTTTAGTTTATGAAGGGACATTTTTCAGCTTGAGCAACTTTTCCTCCTGTTTTAAAGCTCTGCTAGATGCAATGCAGATACTCTTGGTTTTCATTACAATTGTGGTTGTATCATAATGGCCATGTGATAAACGATTAAGCGTGCTGAGGGCAAGGAGTACCAGTTTTATGTTGGGTGAAGGAGTGCATAAATTGTAAATTGTCCACATCTAAACTTCCCAATTGTATTATCTTTAAGCCACGAAATGCAGCTCGTATAAGTGAGAAGAGAAAGGAGTTTATGGAAGCTTGTGGTGAAGCGAGCAATCAGAATTTTCAGCAGCGTTACCATGCAGAAGAAGTAGAAGAGAGGTTTGGAAAATTTAAACCAGGAGTAATTAGGTATCTCTTTTCCTTCCATTAGCTGTTGCACTGCTTTTCTGGATTACCTTTTCTACCTTTGGAATGCCAGATGTTACTTTCCAGAGTTCTATAAATCCATCTGCTACTCTTAACTATGGGTGTATTATGTTTGAATTTGCTGAATTTTGTTTAATAAATTCCACAGGTATTTTTCAAATGAAAACTCATTGCTAGCTGAATAGTCCTGTCCTTTCCCATGGCACTTTCCCTAATGTAGGAAGACAAATTTTCCTCTTTGGCTACTCAAATTGCAAATATATTCCTAATAAACTAAAAATGCATGCAAGATTCTGAAATTTTGAGTTTTGAGTGTCCCTTTCTCTTTTTCTCTCTGTTCAAAATGTTTAAAAAGTCATAATATGGCTGCAGCATAGAAATCATCGGTAAATTTAGTGTTGCATCAGTGGAGTAACTTGTTCTCAGCGTAGAATTAATTCTCATAATGTTTAATCATACAAGAAATGAAAGTGTTAAAGTTATCTTTAACATCAGAGGTGGTTTTGACCTAAAATTGTTATATCTGGGATTGGCAGGCAACATAGTTCAAGTTAAAACTAATTTCTTTTGACTTGATAGTTTAAAATTCAATAAAATGATGATAACTTCCTTTTGTCAAAACTCAATTATGGATTTTACTGGAGGACTTTTTGTTTTCTGTTTGTTTTCTTAATTTAGTGGGGAACTTCAAGATGCACTTGGTGTCACAGATAAGAATCTTCCTCCGTTTATATATCGCATGCGGCAGCTGGGGTACCCTCCAGGCTGGCTCAAGGAGGCTGAAATGGAGCACTCAGGACTTTCACTTTATGATGGAAAAGGTAAGGAATGTGGTGCAGAAATGCAGTTTTCAGTATGCAGGCTATTTACTGGCTGCACCCTATTTAGGAGGTAATGAAGTACCTAGTTTGTAAACCTTCATCTTCCTTAGGTAAGAAAGTTGTAAATCAAGTTTTCTAAAGTCATGTAAAAATACTCCCCTTTCATCTAGCTATGCTGTGACAATGAAACAACTTTTATAATGATTGGATTGCATACATGAAGACTGGATCAATGTGATTTCACTCTCATCAGCCCTTGATATTAGAACATGGAGTTCTTGTGAAACTCTGCAAGACTTACAAATAGCCTATTGTCAAACTTCATCTTTTTTTTTTTTTTTAACAAGCTTCTCTTACGTTTTATGAAAGAAACCATAATACTTTTTAAAGTTCAATAAGTTTTCTATAATAATAGTAAGAAGACCACCAGCAAGGAAAGAATACATCTCTTGAAACCCAATTTATCAAGTAATTTACTGGCTTTTTACTAATGACCAACGTTTATGCTGCATCTCAGAACAGTCGTGGTGCCAAATTCTGAGGCACACATTCTTAATTAGCATCAATAATAATTATATTTCGTTGTAGATGATGGTGGAACAGAAGATGAAGGATCTCGTCCATCAAAACGTGTCACTTACGATGTCTCTAAGTTGATAAACTATCCAGGCTTTAATATATCCACTCCAAGTGGGATCCCAGATGTAAGTGGCTGCTCTCTGTCTTCTAAACAATATGCTGAGCAACATTAATTACTTTTAGCAGAGTTTAACGTTTTGTATTCTGCATCTGACAGTTTTCTTTCAACAGGCTCTTGTTTTTAAGCACCTGGTTTGGGGCTGTTGAGGTAATTGACATGACATCCATCTATCTGACACCTGTCACAACTCTTGTGGGTAGGGTCTGACAGTGCTTCTGTGGCGATTATTTCCATTATGAGACTAACAGGAGCCTAGAAGGGTAGTTGGATTTATTTTTTAAATACAAAACCTCACACACAATGCCTGTTCCTTCCATACATTTAAATTTTCTCAGTGTTCTTGGAATATGAAAATTACTGTGGATGTTGTTATTACTGTTTTACTGTCATGTTATTAGCCAACCATATGCAACGTTATTTCTCCTTTTTTTTTTTTTTCTGTAGGAATGGCAGATATTTGGTTCCATCCCCATGCAGCCATCTCAACAGAAGGATGTTTTTGCTCACTACCTTTCTAATTTTCACGCGGTGAATATATCTCATTGTTATTCACAAAAAAAAAAACAGTTGTCTTGTAGTTACTGTAGCCAATGATGACCTCTTGTTTATATCTTCTTCTTTTTGCACAAGGGGATAGACTTTCTTATTGGCGCTACCAGGTGTGAAATGCTGATGCTTGGCTTATCTGCTCTAACAAAAAGGAGCTTCATGTTTAGAACAAATTCCATTATTTCAGTTAATATAAGTAGATCCCAATTGTGCAGTGTTTTATAAACTGTTGTGGAAAAGGTTACTATAAACTTTTGCAGCCTAAAACCAGTCTTACCTCCAGACTTCTCAAATAAGTGAAAAGTTTACTTGCCATAGTCATGATTTACAGTAATTTATTATAGTGACTTGAGAACTAGTTCTGTTCAGTTGCATTAAGTCTCTCAAACTTCATTGTCTAATTTGCATAGTGGGTTGCCAAATGATTGTATAGTTAGGAAATTGCTTTAAATATGTTTAAATATGCTTTAAATAGCTGGAAATGCTACCCTGTACAATTTAATACTAATTTCTTTTGTTTTCCTGTATAATTTCTCTTTAGCCAAGTCCAAAATCTAGCAATAAAAGGTCTGCATCTGAGGCAAGCTCTCATAATTCAAAACGACTAAAAGAAGACAATTCGGAGGTGCCAGCAGCTGACATGGACCTAGATTCTGGTATAGTTATTTTGCTTTTTTTTTTTTCCTAGTTTCATTTTTTTATTTTCAAAATAACTTGCTCTGAATTGAAATGTCAGTGTTTCTAAAGAGAAACCAATGCGTTAGTATTAATTATGGTGGTGATTAATGTAACTGCTAACATATACTAGCAGTGTCCTACTGCATTTGGGCCTCTCTACGATAAGCATTCTCTGTTGCTGTGATTGTCTTCTCTTCCAGTACCAAGTAGGAGGTTTCAAGCGTGTCAGAGCAATTGGAATGTTAGGTTACAAATTCTGATCTCATTACTTCACATGTATCCTAATGAAACTTCTCTTACAAAGACCTCCAAATCCTTAAGTATTTGGATGAAATAATGTAGGAAGTTAAAAACTCCCAACTTGTTGAAAATGAGTCTAACTCACAGGAGGACTTAGTGTTGTTTAAATGTTAGAGTAGCTGGAGAAATTTCTGGCTTTCCTTTTGGATTTGCCATGAGGAAATCCTTCAGTGTGTCACAGTGTGCAATAGATTTGTTCTCAATACATTCTTGAATGGCTGGCAGAGCTAAAATCCCCCAAAACATAGTTTCAGTGGGTATTAAAACCTTCAAAAAGTTTGATCTGTGTTAGCTGAAAACCAAGGATAAGATGACGTAAATAGTCTGCTAGTTAATCAGGGCACTGGCACTTTGAATCTTCTCCTAGTGAGATTTCATGTTCTAATAGAAGTCTTTCTATCTGTTTCTAGATCTGGAAGTGTCAGAAAGATCTCAAACTCATAACAGTTTTCAGTTCCAACCTCCACTGCCACCAGGACGTCCATCAATGCCAACTCCTCCTCCTTTACCACGAGGAACACCAGCTCAACCTTCAACACTCACCCACCCTCCTCTTCCTAGGACTACTCCACCGTTGAATCCTTCCAGTGATGTTCCTCAGCTAAAAATAGTGGACTCAGTTATGGATGAGGATACTCTGACCTTGGAAGAGCTAGAGGAACAGCAGCGATTAATCTGGGCAGCGCTAGAGCAGGCAGAAAGTACAAACAGTGACTCTGATATTCCTGTTGATACACCTTTAACTGGAAATTCTGTTACATCATCACCATCAAGGAATGAAATAGATCTTGTTGCAGAAGTAAGATCATCTGACAAGGGGATTACAGTGGAAACTAGGTTTTTCAACATCAGTGAACAGATACCAGAAAACGAATGTTCTGTAACTAGTCCTAATCCAGGAGACAGTTTACATAACTTAAAGGAAAATCCTGATAATACAGATTCTGAAGGCTTGCTGGATAACACCACGCCTGCTCCCAACAGCGAGGCTAACGATGGAGAAAATACAAGTGGTAATGAAGTGGTCACAAGCGGTCAATCGTCTGCCAAAAACTCCAGTCTTGTTCCTGACATGAGCAAGTTTGCTGCAGGCATAACACCATTTGAATTTGAAAATATGGCAGAATCAACAGGTGTTTATCAACGAATAAGAAGCATGTTGAAAAATTCCCCAAGAAACCAGCAAAAGAAAAAGACTTAATCTTACCTGATCTTCCTTTGTTCCATTATGTCCAAATCCCTGCTTCCTTCTATCTCCTCCTCCAGTTTTACAAACTCGGATAACCTTCCTCCTGCTTTTGTGAGAAGGAGAAAATCTTGACACATACAGCTCAGCCCCGTTTTTCCTTGGAAGAAATCAGTGCAGGGCTTCCATATTGACCAGGACCACCAATACACAAAGAAAATATAGAAGAATTTTCCCAAATTGCATCCTTCCACTAAGGAATAACGAGACTGGTGATTTGTTAAGAGCAATTTACTTGCCAATGCGTGAAACTCTTAAAAAGAGGAGTTTGTGGTTTGCTGTTCGTTACTTTGGCTAAGATTTATATTGTCCTTGAGTTTCAGGTGGATTGGTGATTTTTTTATATCTGTCCTTTGTACAATAATCTATACTTTATACATTTTGCTAATTATCCTGTAGATAAGTTTAATATATTCAGAATGTTTTTAAAAAGGTCTAACGTTAAGATTTCCCACATCAAAATCCTGGTAATTGGATGAAAATAATCAGGGATTACCAGTATTCTCTTCACCATTTCCAATATTTTTATAAATTATTTATGTGGGTCAGTTTTAATTGCCACTGTATCTTTTGTAACATCATCCTTCATGTAAACGTGCTGTACATACATGTCCATTGTTGTGTACAGAGGTTTAATAAATGAGCTTTTATATGAAGATTTTTTTTAATTGGAGTCCTAAACCATCAAATTGCTGATTTTTGAAAATTAGCTGCTGAAGATAATTAGAAAAACAAGCTGATTAAAACGAGGATGAATAAAGTTAAATATTTTAGGAAAGGTCACAACTACTGGGTTCAGGTTTTCATAGAACCTTGCCATACCATTCAGTTTTCATAATCTGAAGAATTTCCTACTTCTGAAAGCTTAAAATTGTTATCATTCTGCTGATTAATTGTTCTAACACTTTTTTCCCCTTCTCTTAATTATCTTCAGGGGACCTGTAGGTGAAATGACTGTACATTATTTGCATTGCCAACAGAGGGAGCACTAGATTGACTTAACAATATTCATTGGAGGTGGTAAAGCATTTGTTCTTCCTTCTGTAAATGCAGGAAAAAAGTCATCCTAGCCAAGTGAGATGCACAGTAAACCAAAGTATTTTCAAGCATCTGAGAAAAGACTTATGAAGAGAGGCTGTTCAAAGGTGTTTTTGATAAGGTAACTTCAGAGACTTGAACTTTTTAAAATTCTCACCTTTGCAGATAGCACATATTTTTCAAAGATCTTTATAAGAGATGATATTAGTACACTGCATTTTAATGCTTAAGAAAACCCCAGGCTTTTTGTAGTTAAAGTTTTTATATTTATTTCTTTTTTTTTTTTTTTTTCCTCTAAACTTTACAGGAAAGGAAAACCAAAGTGTCTTTATATATGAACTGCTTGTCTTCCAAGAGGCTGAAAAAACTTTTTGCAGCATATACCAGTTCAGTTTCTGGTTGCATTTGGAAAGAGCAGCAGTCAAGGTAAATATTCATTGTATGTGCTAAAATGAAAGGCACTTTGTGTGTGTGTGTGTGTGTGTGTGTGTGTGTGTGTGTGTGTCTTTTATAGGAGAAATAGTATTACTTGCTGTTACAGGAATGGATAACAAAATAATGTGTTGCTTCTATGCACTTTACAAAGTAGAAGTCTATTGAGAAGGCTCTAGTGGGAAGCATATAGAGATCTTGTACTTTCTCCATGCTTCCTTCTCCCATGGAGTCAGAAGCTATGATGTCAGTTTACACAAAGCCATTATGTGCTGTGTGCTGCATCATTTACATGTAGATGATAATGTGGTGCAGGGCATGAGGTAATGATTTCAAGTGTACACACCTTTTGGGTGTGTTGAGGTGCTCATATTTTAAACATGCAGTTCTCTCTCCACACCTTAGAAGATCTTTTTTTAATAGCTCTTATGAAACGCTGCTTCATGTAGGACATGCAGCCTCAACGTTACAGGAGTACTTGTGTACTTCTTGCCGCAAGGGGAAAATCATCTTTTTGTGCATAGCACCCTTTAGTGCTCTGTATGTTCACAATAACTTCATAATAAATCACCCTTCCACCTAATTGATCACAACAGATAAGTCTTTAATGCTTGTACAAATTCTCAGTCTTACCTCTAAAGTAGCTGTTAACTTTATTGCTTCCAAGATTTATACTGGAAGTGTTAGAGTAAGGGTAAAATGAAATCATTTCAGCATCACGGTTTTTGATGTAATGGTAAATTCTAGTTGTAATACATTAAATCCTTAATTTTATAAAGCTTTGACTTTTAAATTGTTCAGCATTTTTTTTATCACTTTGTCCATGTATTTGCCACACACAAACTACTTGGAGATACAGATCTTATTCATTTTTGGAAGACGACATCTTCTGGTATCTAAAGCAGATGTTATCTGCAGGGGGCTTGGGATAGGAATGGGCTGTGTTTGGGTTCACATTTTATATCCATTGAAATTTATGTCCAAAGTGACTGGACTCACTAGTTGTTAAAAGTCAGGAAATGTTTTTGTCTTTCATCTGTAGTCTGCTACAATTGGAAGCATGGCCCATATTGTTGCACTGGAAATGCTTGTAATTATTGATTTTATATTTTTTTTTAATCTGTCAGGTGTAACTGCTTATATGTTTTTTGTATATTGAAACTGCAATCAAATCACATTACAGGGTCTGAGGAAAAAAGCTGAATAGCAAAGTGTTTCTGGTACTTTTAAATCCCGTTCCCAGGGTGATGGGTGTGGCATAATAACCTAGATTAGAGCTTACTAAAATGAATGAGTAATAATATTTGTAACTAGGTGGGTATAGTGTGAGCAGGCATCACTCAGATTTTCCCACAGATTCCTGTTGGGATAGTACTCGTGTTCGTTTACAGCATTTGGAACAGAAAAAGTATTTAAAAATGCTTGTGCACATCTAAAAATATCTTACCTGTCCAAAATATTCAGGGTATCAGTCAGGTGGCCAGTTGTCTCTTAAAAAGATTTGAATTTCTAACTTAGATTTTTATAACCTATTTCACAGTGCTTAAAATGTCATTAAAAGAGAAATAGCTGAAATTCTGGAAGGTGTCTGAAAGATGTGTTATCTGCTAAGAAGAGTTATTTTTAATGCAAACTGTAAGGCAGGATAGCTGGGGGTAAAAAAAAAAAAAAAAAAAAAAAAAAGAGAGAGAAGAAGAGGAGGAATAAGCTCAAATCTAATGAAAGTGTTTCAAATGCATTGGTAGTTGCTATGGAACTCTGTGACACCTTTGTGTTGTAACACGGCTGTATTGCCTCTGGTAAGTTCATGCCATTGGGGATTGATGGTGTTCCTAAGAATACATTGTGGAGTCATACTTGGATTTTGGGGGGTGGGAGGGGATGAGTCAGAGGTAGGAACTGGCCTCGATCCTTGGAGAAGCTTACAAACAGGATGGATTTAATAACATAGTAATTAATGTGTGACAATTGGACACTTCCTGATCTTTAGTTAACTACAAGCAACAAAGATTTGGCATAAGATTTTTTGACAACATATATTTAGCTGTCATCCAATGACTGAATAAAAATTTATTTACCCTTCCTTTAGAACTCAGTACTCTCAGTAGGAACAAAAAACCTGCTTTGCTTCTCTGTAGGTGACAATTCAGCTTCTGTTGGTATTTACATAAGTGGTAGAATGATTTGCATAGTCTATCTTTTTTAATAGACTATGGTTTCTCAGTTATCTGTGAAATGAAACGCTCATAATCAAGATGAAGATTATTGTTTAAGTGCCTTGTTGAAACAAACATGCAGGGAAAATTCTTTAAAAACTGACTGTTTAAGTGCTGTTCTCTGCTGTTTTACCCATGTTGGGTAGAACAAATAATGTAAAACTGTATGAAAGTTTGTCTTGTGCAGGACACCAACAAACAACACAGACTTGCAGAGCTTTTTGTACCACTGCTGCATCCTGCAGTTGACCTAGGGAAGGAAAACAGTAAATTCATTAAGAATGGAAAGACTTCTTGCAGCCTTTCAGTCCACTAAGCTGTGACAGTAACTACCAAATCTGCAGTATTTCTTTTTGGAACTGTTGCATTAATTAAGGCTAAAAGGGGCAGTTTTCCCATCTAGTGTAATGTATCAGTCAAAGGCTGCCAGTTTTAGTGACATAAATTTAAAGTCAAAAATAATAAAAGTAAGCATGAGGCTTCAGAACACTAAATCTCTTTAGGATCAATATAGCTGTAAATAGCAAAATGTACCACTCAAGTTAAACAGGGAGGGGGGAATCCGTGTGGTTTTGCAACACCAGAAACTACTACGGAAAATAACAGTGCAAGTTTCTGTGCTGGGATTTTTGAAGCAGCACTTCTGTGATTTTAAAAAAACAACCAACCACAATCAGTTGCTTTTTCTGAAGTAGGTGTAACCATCAGTATGTACATATTGAAGAGATCATTCAGAGGAAAAAAATCCTGTACTCAAAATCTTCATACCTGTGAGGATATGTCCCATTGAATATCAAAATGGATCTGCCAAGTTAGGCTGTCCTTAAATGCGGTTCTTAAAGAACATTTTAGCTATTTTGAAAGCTTCAATAATTTTGGACCCTTCACAAATCTGAAAAAGGGCAGAAACATTTTCAACTGGTGTTCCCCTATGACTGAAGAGAACAATTTTCATTCTAAAGTAGGCCTTATACTTGTGGCCAGGATGCCAGTAGTTATGTCAGCATCCTCAAATTTCCCTGGAGCATCCAGCAGTTCCTGTTTTCGTGGAGTTATAAAAATGTCTATAGATTATATGTTGACTGATTGGATCATGCAGTTCAGAATAGGACTGGAATCAAAGACAGTCTGGCTTTCAATTGTATTTAGTCCTTTATATTACCATGATTTATAGTACCAGCATCTTTTTTTTAATAATGACTGCTACAAACTGGATGTGAACATGTTACAGTTATCACAGTCCATGTGTATCTCCATCTAAGCACAGACAGGTACACAGAACCTAAGTCAACCATTTCTAATGGGGTTGAACTGAAATTACAGTTGCTCTGAAGCTCCTTTTTCATGTTATGAAGGTTGATACTGGTTGAATGATGGATAACTCCCTTGTTTCCTGCAAGATTACTTTGATCCTGAAGGTATGATTCACTAGGAAATTACCTGAAAAACCATGCATTTTATAGGTAGAAGCTTTTGATCATGCAACATCATTCTCCACTCTTGCTGTACTAACAGGACGTTTTTAGTTTAGCCTTGCAAAGGAGTAAAGAAAGCAACTTGCACATTTGAAGCATATTTTGTCTATTCACCGCTGTATTTTACTGTTTGCACTTGTTACAAGTTCTATGAGAACAGCGCGAAGCTGCAACTCTTGGTTTCTGCCTTCAAGACTTCTGGTGGTTGTGCTCCACTGACCTGCATACTGGTGAGATCTACCTCCATGGGAACAAAGCAACTGTGAGACAAAAAATCTAATTAATGAAGAAAAATGATGGGAAATGATGCACTTGGAGGAAAACACTTTCTATATGAGCATGAGATCAATTCAGAAAGCTCGTATCTACGATACCAAAAACAAGCACAGAGGTTCACAACTGTAGCTCTAAAGCCAACAGATATTTTGGGCAAATATTCTGTAAAATAACTAATTTTTACCCTAATTGCAATTTTAGTTAAGGATTATTTCCATAGCTAGGGGCTGCAGGGTCAGTTTTTTGTTTTAAGCAATCATTTGCTGTCTCTGCGCTTCTAAATACAATCTATCTGTCAAATATTTAAATCCCAAAGTCCTTATTCAGCAGAACTTTTATCAAATTTTGCAGGGAGAAAGAAGAGTGGCTGTACATGGATTGGAGTATCTGTTTCAACATCTAAAGACCACGGTAAGAGATTCTATTTAACATTTAGGAAGTGAAATTCTAACAAACATTGCTAAACGCTGATGTAGCCGAAACCTATTATTTAGGGGGGACCGCGTGGCACCGTTTTGTGCTTCACCGTGCTGGGTTTGTGCCAGAGGACGAAGCCAAAATGAACCGATGAATTGCTGTCGGTCTCCAGCAATGGAACTGCTTTCTCATCACCCTTTTGTTTGAATGGCATCATGCAGAAGGGAAACGATCTACGAGACTGCGGCTGGAGGTTTGCTTTGTGATGAATTCAGCAGTTGCAGGCCAGCTCTGGCCGGGCGCTGTGGCCTCAAAGTAGTGGAGCAGGGCTGTTTGATTCAGCCTTGGAAACCGGTATTAATTTGTTGGTGATGGAGGTACTACTGCAGCTGTTTAAACTTTAGTGATGGGATAAGGCCAGGTCCCCATGTGTTGCTTCACAAACACAATGAAAATAAGGATATTCAGTAATTTAGAGACAGGAATGATAAATTTCTGGGTGTCAGGACAAAAGGGAAATGGAGAAAAGAAGCAGGCAGTGAAGTTATTCGGAGCTCGGTGCCTCACACCGCCCCGTCTCCCCTCCCATGCCCGCCTGCCGCAGCGCCTTCCCCCGGGGGTCACCGCTCCCGGTGCTGCGGACCCGCACCCCCAGCCACCTCCGCTCCCCGCCGGGTCCCCGCCTGCTGCCGGGCCGGGCGGCTGCCCCGGGGCCTGCCCGCAAGGCTCAGACCCCCTCAGCCCGGCGGGCACCCGAGCTGCCCCGGGGCGAACAAAGCCCGGGGAGACAAAGGGGACTGACGGCGGGGAGACGACGCGGGGAGCGGAGCGAGGAAGGGGCGCGGAGGGAGGCGCGGTCCCCGCTGCTGCAGTCCCCGCCTGGTGCTGCCCAGGCCCGGCCGAGCGCAGACGTGGTCCGCCCGCTCCGCCCCCTGCGAGCCGGGGAGGCGCCGCTGCCGCTGCAGAAGGGGCGGAGGAGGAGGCGGCAGCGGCAGGAGCTGCGCCCGGCGGCCGGGAAAGGCGGCAGCGAGGAGCCGAAGGCGGCAGCGGGTGAGGCCGCTGTTGGGGCCCGCGCGGGGAGGGCGGCGGCCGCCTCCCGCCTTGGGGCCTCCGCTTCCCGGCCGGGCGCCTCAGCGGGCGCCGCGCTGTGCCCGCGCTGTGCCGTGGGGCGGGGGCGGTGGTGAGGCGGCTGTGAGGGGACGGCGGGCGGTGGAGGAGCTTGCGCTGAGGAACCGTGAGCGGGACGTGGGGCGGGGGGCAGCACCGGAGGGGCGATGCTGGGCTGGGTGTGGCGGGGAGCCGGGGCGGGAGCGCTCCAGCACCGCCACCCCCGCCGGGAGCTCCCTCCGCCGCCACACGTGCCCGCGCTGCCCCGCCGGCTGCCAGGCCCGCGGTGAGGGCAGCCGGTTCGGCGGGTTCCCGGGCCCTGTGCCCGGGCTTGCCGCGCTCCTGGGTGGGCTGAGGGCCTCACGGGTCCCTCGCCGCCTGCAGCCCGCGGGTGACTCCGTGGTCCCTGAGGGGCAGGGAGGGACGTGGGGGTCTCCCTCAGGTGCAGCGCTGGGCTCGGTTATTGCTGGGTCGAGCGATGATCCGGGGGGAACGGGCCTCATGGCAGATGCAGTTCTCAGCATCCCACTCTTACACGCTAATATTTTAGCTAGTAACAATTTGACTTACAATTTACCTCAGCTTTTTGGGGGGTTTTGTCTTCTCCCCGTGCTTGCGTTGTTTTCAAAGCTGCTGATGTACAGGTGAGCTGCTCTCCTGTCGCCCCGCGGTTCCCGGTGGCTCAGCCGGAGTTCACTGCCAGGTTCACAGCCAAGGTCAGACCTGTGGGTCCCCCCTGCCTCCCGCTGTGTCCCTAGTGCTCTCCCTAAGGCCATTCCCTGTCCTCTGTGCCCCAGCAGTCGTGGGGCACCAGGTAATTGTTGGGGTTACTCACGTGTTAATGTGGCTCCAGCTGCATTAAGATCAGGAGTTATCCCCTTTCTTTATAACATCTCTATGTAGTCTTGCAAATAATTTTAAAAAGAGAAGCAAATAAAAGCCAACACCACAAAAAAAATCTCTTCTGAAACAGCATGGGGAAGAAAATTTAGTCTGTGACTGTGTATGTTCACGGTGAAAAATATGACTGAAATGAAGACTCTTTCCTCCCTATCCCTTCACTCACTCATCCCAGGTGCTGAATAGGGAGGGTTTTATGGAAGTCCACAGGTTGCTTTGAGATCTTTGAGCAGAAGGATTTTAAACCACGTCATACCTGTGTTAATATGCAAGAAGAGGGTAGAAAAGAGGAAATGAAATATGCGTGTAATTCTGAAACTATGTCAGAGTGATTTTTTTTCTTGAGTGTGGGTCTGTGTGCACCTGCTACAACGTGTAACAGGATAGTAAATTGGATACCCTGAAGGAAAAGTAAATAACATTCCTCCCCTTTAACAGCAGCGTATCTTAGTCTAAGGAATGTATAACTGTTCAGGTACTGACAATATTTCTTCCATGTACATACTGAATGTAGAATGACTGCAAGATGTGCAGAGGATTATGAATTCTTGGTTTAAAATTGTGGTGTTTCAGGGTTTTCGTCCTGTCCAGTCCTTACACGTGCTAGAAGATTTTCCGTCTGTGCTAAAGAGCACTAAAACTTTGTGTGTGTTGAAGGGAGAGGGGTGTGTTAACCAAAGCAGCTTGGAAATATGACCTGAAATGTCCATGTGTTTAGAGATCATGAGGGAAGATTTTACTTGAGGGAAAAAGAAAAAGACTTTTGTATAATTTGTATGGTTTCTTTTAAAGAGAAGATCTCAACTTCCTAGCAAGGGGCAGAAAAGCAGCTGCTTGTATCCTCATCAGGGAGGTGTACTGTAGGAGTAAACAACCCCTTTCCTCATGTGATTATACTGTAGGAAGGAACAGCGGTCGTATATACTGATTGCTGTGACTTTCTAAAGCTCCTTCAGATTTCCTGTCCGAGCTATAGGCTGTATCTCTTTATCATTTCTGAATGTGAATATCCAGGACAGCCTTTATTTACTTAGCTTGGGCATATTGGATAATTCCTTCAGTCTTCCTCCCTTTATCCTTTTTAAGCCCTGTTAAAAGTTTTTCTTGGGAGTGAATGAGAATATTTCAAAATAGACTATCCTTCAAAAGAAAAAAAGCGATCTGTCTTGCCAATATGGTTTTTCAAAACTGTTTTTTGTTCTGTCTCTCAAACATTCAGGTCAAATGTTAGCTCTGTATGTTGAATGCGAGTTTTCTAATGTTTGAACATGAAGACCATGAATGAATGCAGCTCTTGTTTAATCTTTTGGCATTCCCTAGGGACTACTGGCTCTGCTGGCACGCATGAAAAGTAGTGCACTGGAATCCTTATTGGACTGGCATGTTTAGAAATGCCTCAGATGGATGGTGTTTTGTTATTTAATGAAAGGCAATTATATACTGCATTAGCTGTAATCTCAGCTGCCCTCAGCTAGATGCCAATTTCTGCTGGAGCAACCATTTCGTTCTTCTGGACCAGCAGAACTGCAGCCAGCTCTGTCAGCAGCACTGTCCCTGATGATTTCAAACATCTACTAATATGTCTCTGCTTGTCCTGGTGTCTGCTGTCTGCATACATTTATTTTTGCAGAGTGATGTTGCACTCACATGTCTTACAGTGATAGAACTGCTCCTTAGAAATACCCACAAATCTGGTCTCTACCTCCTGGTCTCTGAAAAGCTGGAAAGACTTTAGAAGATGTATCTAAGAACAGACTGCAAGTTTCTACCTTAGCACCCACATAACTGTTTTCCACCTGGAATCAGTTGTTTGTAGGAACTCAGACAGCAGACTCTTGGGTGAATAATACCATACATTCTTTTCATTCATAAGACATACCTTCACTCTGTTGTTTCTAGGAGAAACACCATTAAAAGCTGCTCAGTTTTCCTGACCTTTATAATCTTACTGTCTATATTTTTAGCAAAGCAAAGAGAAAAACTCTGTATTTGATAGAGTTAGCTTATCTGACACTCTCATTCTGCTTGGGAGCAGCATCCACTCAATCACAGAAAAATTTATCCAAGTTCTGTATTTCTACTTCTAGTTTATTCTGTGCCAGCCATGTAGCAGTCATGTTACTAATTTAAAAGGCTAAGAACATGGAGAGCTAAAAAGGGGTTGCTGACTTGATGTTTTCAAAGAGTGTGAAACAGTTACAGTTTCACCCAAGTCTATCAGAATTAAATGCTAACTATAAAAGGCAGCATCTTTGTTTCAGCTGCTTCAGTTGTAATTGCATTAGGGAGAATCCCTCTGCCTTTTGTTTATAGGCATTTGGGTTTGAGGCTGACAGGAGATTATATTTTCCTCCTCAAACTTTCATTTAAACTTCAGATCCCCAATAACTTAAACTTGATGCTGTGCTATTCCAAAATCATCATTGTTATTGTGGACTGAATGCACTTACTGAGATGGCTGAAGTGCATTGTCGTCAGAAGTCAGTGCAGACAGGCAAATTACTCTTATTATTATCAAAATGGAGGAGTTTTTGGGAAAGGTAAGAATTTCCTTGGAGAGATACAGGAAAAGTAGTAAGTATGGATAGTGGGCTTACCAGAAGAGGTGGCAATTGTTTACTTTCTCGGGTGAAAACTTTTTCTACTTCTCAGTCCTTGACTCATTCTGTAGAGAGTGATGTGTGCTCAGGAGGATCATGTGCTTTCTGATCTTTTAATAGACTATAGCAGTGACATTTTTATAATGAGTGTGTACAGCGGCAACTTGAAGTGTTAGGAGTTTGCATCATATTTTCTGTGATTTTTTTTTTTTAGGCTTATTAAAATCAGCTCTACTTTATTAATTAAAGATGGGAATCTTTTTAAAAAATTGAACAGATTGTGTTTAGAAATAGCAACATAGATTGGGGAAAAAAATACTCACAGTATTGCTAGCCCCAAATACTTTTTTACCATTACAGACATTCCTCTCTTATTTGTGCTTCATATTCAGTAGTTTAATTCTTTGTGTTTCAGTGATAATTTTTTTAGTGAGAATCTCAAAGCATTTGGGAATCTGAATGAGCATATGTAGAATGGTAAGCTGATGGAAGTTAAAATGTCCTTGGTGCAGAATTAAGATCCAAGCAGAAGCTTTAATGCATTATCTTTCTCATGGCATTGCTGTAATATCTGACTGATGCTTTCTGGTCCTAGGCCTCTTACTATCTTTGATCTGATTCATCTTGTTCTTAGTGCAGTTTCTTAGTTATAGGAGCTTACCTTGCCTTTTCCCTGTTCATGCAGTTAGTAATGAACGTCTTGCACTTTCCAACACAGAAAAACAGCCATCTGTTGCTAACCAACTTAGCAATGTCACCAGAACCCTCAAATCTTCTGTGGATTTGTGTCTTATGATGGTTGCCTTCCTAGCTGTATTATATTTATATTTTATATTACCTCCAAACATACTGATAACCAGCTGCTACCAAGTGTGTTGATGGCAATACTCTGTTTTTTCCATTTTAGTTCAGAAATTAGTTGGTCTGATCTGAAATCATTGGGAGAAACTCAAGACTATTTGAACACAATTCTCTTTCCTACTAGTTGGCATACTTCTATGAAACCTCTAAGAATATACTGTTTTTAGAAATCTCCTGCCTTTTATTTTATTTAGTTGAAATTACCCAGCATGTTCAAAATCAAAGGAGAAATACAGATTTGTATGCAGGCCTGGCTGCCATAAAAGCCCTGATGTTAAAAGATAGCCTAAAAGTCTTTGGTCCTGAATATGCTATGGATCTGTGAACTCACACAGAAAACAGTTCCAGTCATCTCCATGATACAGGAATGCGGCTGCTATCTGTCTCCATTGTGAAACAGCTCTAAAGTTGCTGGTAGAGCTCTAGGTTAGCCACATCCTTAATGAGGGGCAGCATCGTGGGGCGTTAGGATCGATTCCCAGACAACAAATTTTGTTCTTCCCCAGTCCCTCTAAGTGTACAAGAAAGCAGGAGTGTCTTCTGAGTTCTTAAGGCAGCAGAGATTCACTCTTTGAAGTTACAGAAAACCGGTAGCTATTTCTGGGGATGTCCTTACACTGTGGTGCGATGGTGGCTTGATAGTGGGATGAGCGATGACAAGGCGTAGTGTTTGCATTACAGTGTTGGGACTGTTTTGGATATCCTCTGGGTGTCTTTGTTTCACTGAACACACCAGTTGCTTCAGACTAAGTAATGTTTATCTAAACACATGCCCTCTAACATAGAGTTGAAAGACATTTCAGGATCTCTGCTGATGATCGTATAGATGTGATTTGGTTTGAGTAATTTGTCAGCCACTCTGTTTCAAGCTCTGTTCATTGAATCAATGATTCCGTCGGAAGATCTGTGTCGTACCAGTGGGCATACATCTTTTGGGTTTGTATTTTTATGATACAAAAAAGTAAATGCATTTTGAGGTAGACTAAAGACGTACTGAAACTTGCATGCAACAGTTAATTTCCTGCAGTAATCCTGGTAGGGTCTTTGAAGGCACTTCAGGAGAGCAAAGTATTGGTTTCTTTCTGTTAATAGTTATGCCTAGTTAAAGCAGAGATGCATATTATTTTGGTGTCTTTTTATTATGGTAGTGAAGTACATGAAGAATATATACAGATCATGGTATATTACTTGATTAATTGACATCAAAATCCATGGTTTCTGGGAGACAAAGTAAAACTGAAGTTGTCTTTTTAAATGCTCCCTTGCTTCTAATTGCTTAAATTCTTAAATTCTTCTAATTACCTTAAATGATACCTAAAGATGCCTCTGTAATCCCACAGACTGTGGTCATTGAACAGTACAGTTAAAATCTTAAGCAACATTCAGATAATTTGGTTTGACAGTGTCTACTACAGAGCTGTTGCATCAGTACCACAATAATTTGCTGTTTGTGACTTGCTTTGTTATTAAATGCCTACAGTGCTTTCTGGCTTATTTCAGTCTGAACTTGCTACACATCCAATAAATGCTTTGGAGTTGACAAAACAAGCTGAATTTGCACTAAGTCATGGGCATTAGGTTCAGAGAGAAGTTCACTTACCATTTCAGTAATTGCCTTTAGTGGCTCAATGGAGAGAGACCTTAAGGTGAATTCAGAGCTCCAAAATGGTTGTATTTAAGTAGCAAATGGCTCAGAACATGAAGTGCAGTGCATCATTACGATAGAAGTTGTGAAAAGTGAATGCATGAAGGCTTCCAAACCCATCTCTTTGGTTTAACAACTTGTAATTATTACAGAACTGACTTTGAAGTTTAGTGTGACATTTACAATGGATATTGTGTGCTGTGGAATTATTTAATTGTAAATGTAATGCAATGCTTGCAAAATGGTGATTCAGTCTCCTTGGTTGCCCAGTATGAAATATCTCCAGTAGACCCAGAATGTGGCAGAGGGGGCATCGAGCTCAGGAATACGCTTGTTCCAGGATGTGGCTCGTCTCTCACGCTCTGGATGTGCTGACACTGCAGTTTTCCAGAACATGAGAAATCTGGCTGCATCGTATCTGGGAGCGGAGGGCTATACTTGCATTCCTCCTTGGAAACCAAACACGCTGGTGGCAATAGGAAATACTGCTTAGGGAGAGTGTCTGAGGCTATTTGCTTTCTGCGATTTACCCCTCTGCTATGTCTACCTCATCCAGAATTGTTTCAGTAAGGATGTTGGTGGGTATGGCCTAGTCTGATCAGCTTGTGGACTATCAGAACCTTCCAGAAGTTTGTGATCTGACATGTTCTTGCATTGAGAGAAATATTCTTCAAGAAGTAGCACGAAGCAAATAGCAGTGCAGTGTGAAGGCATTTATTTTGTTCAAAGCCAAAATGTGGTTGTAGTTTTAAATTGTGTATGAATTCCAAAAGCCTATAAATTCAACTCAAAGCATTATTTTAAGTGCTTTTGGAAATATATATACTCATATTTTACAGAAATGTAATGCCAGCCCAGGAGAGTGCAAACACAACTTTTAGAGCTGTAATAAGAATTAGATCTGACTCATACAGAAGATGCTTATATGCTTTAAAGTTTCAAGGTTGCAATAACTTTAGGAGTTGTAAGCATTTGTGACTGTGAAGGGTTTGAGCTCTTGGAGTAACTCATGGACCAGGAGAGAAAACATTGCAGGGTCAAAAATCCAAGTTACTTTCCCTAAACCATTGTCAGGATATTTGAGGAATGATTCATGAGCTTCTGAAAGCTTGGCAATAGTGGTATGAACATCAAGAGAATGACACAGAGATTTAAGAAGGGCTTTTCAGGCTGCTGTTTCAGATGTCATGCTTCGTGTGGTAAGTTTGTTGTTCTCTTGGGACAGTGAAGTTACTGGATTTTGTTGGTCTTGGAAATATATTCTTTCCTACAGAAGGGATTTTCTAATTTGTTTTGTACACATTACATTTTCTTCATGGTACAGGCAGAATTTGTTTTCTAGATACCCTCTATTTGACTGCTACAGGGATTGTGTATGATCTCTGGATACAGATCCCTGTGAGATTCTCAGCAGTTATCTATTCTACACAATCCTTTTAGAGTATATACTCTGTATCTGTTAGTCTTAATATTTATATATATTTTGGAAAGCACTGATATATTTAGGAGAATTAAGAAATTGAAGTGGTCTCTTTTTTGAGCTTAGTAATGTGAAAGGCATTGCAAGGCATTTCCCAATGGTATTTAGTCTCTTAATGGTGTTGACAACACTTAATATTATTCTTTTTAATGTGAAATGTTTTAAAGAACTTGTGCATGACTGATCACAGAGGATCATCAATTGAAATAATCATTTCACTTTATTATACAAATAAACCACGAGAGCAGTGTTCCAGCCTCAAAGCACACTGCACAGAGGCTGAGTGCATATGTCTGCGTGCAGAAGACAGAGATTATGCAGTCTGGTTTGAGTCAGTTCAAACATTATGCTGCTCTCTTCTAGAATGTCCTCCTTTTTTCCGTACCGAATGGACAGACAACTTGCTTTTCTCCATGGAAACACTGCATCTGTTCATCGGCAGTCACGAGCAGCAATGCCAGCAAATGTTTCTTCCTTAAGTTGTCAAGTCATTGTTTCAAATGTTTTATCAGATGAAACGTTTTATTCTTAATTATGGCACGACTTGTCCCGAGGAAGGAGAGTGTGGTGGTGGCAGCATGCTTGTCACATGTCAACTAGGCCTGAAGAACCACTGGTACTGTTAAATTCTAGGTGTGACTGTAGGGTTCTTAAGTGGAGTGTGCTGAGGCTTTAACTTTTTTCCCTGTTTTCTTATTTAATTGTGGTTTAGTTCTTTTTGGAGTGCTAGTTACTGAAAATACTGTCTTGAAAGAAACAGTGGTGGACAGCTGTTTTCTTTTTATTATAGGAATTCCTTTTTTGACAGTTGGAAAATATTCAGGTTTTTTAACTCAGGGTTATGTGGTTAAATTTTATTTACTTCTTTTTAATCTCAACTTGCCAAAAGAATTCATGTCTATTATCAGGTTAATAGGATTTATTTTCTTACACAAATGGTTCTCAACTTGTTGCTTATGGATTGCTTCGATCCATGCACTACTTAGGTCTGTACAAGGTAAATAAGAAAAAAGATATTAATCAGTTAAAAGGCCGATGCAAGGATTCATTTGCATTTGAAAATTTTTAGTAGTCAACACACACACGAAAAAAATGCAATTCATTTGAGAATGTAACGCAATTTTATTTTTATGAAATCATATATTTCCCAGTAATGGCACAAGTGTGAAGCTTGTGTTTAAAATATCTTTTTTTTTATGCTCAATTGTGATCCTGGTAGAACTTGTGGCTTTCTGAACACTTAAGTAGTGTGTGTATATATATGTAATCAGATTCTTTCTGGGCATTTCCTTAGGTTCCTGTTATGTTCTTTTGAGAAACTTAGAGTGAATGTTATTGCCTATTGATTAAAAGATTATTTTTCAAGAGAGCTGAGACAGATTCAAGGAAGGAAAGGGAACAAAGGGAGACAAGTAATGAGCTGCTCCCTCTTATGAGAGCTAAAATGAGATAATTGACATCTGGAGCTTGTTAGGAAATGCTGGAGTGCGTAATGCTGAAAATCACTTGATGCAAATGTATGTGCTTTCAGTGTTTTATGTATTCTATTAGGAAATGCTGCTATGAGGATCCTGTCTCTTTCCAAGGCTGAAAGTTGCATTTTCGCAATTGCAAGAAGGCAGTAATTTACCAAAATGTGTTGCCTAGATTTTAGCAGTTTTTTGAATTAAGCTACAATTTCAGTAAGTCTGAAACCAGGGCACGAGGGATTGTGTTACTGCTGGCCTCGTTGAAGGCCTGTATGTTGAAAAAAGCAAATGACACAGCAAATATATAACCCATGACTGTGGAGAGCGAGATTAAAATATGAATGAGTACCCTGAGCCAAGAAGTGCAATGTTAGAACATTCTGACTTTCTGTTGAGCAGAGGTTTGTTAAACATCTATTAATAAATAGTTATTTGAAACTGGCAAAATGTAATTTTGGGGGGGTAATTTAGTGTTTGTTTTCTTTTAATATACCTATCCTTGCATAATATAGATGGTTACTACCTGTGTAACTGGTAGTGGTGCTGGAATGCTGTTGGGGGGGGGGGGGGGAAAACAAACAGAAAAAGAGGGAGTATATAGTAAAGACTGGCAGAATACTGTAAGACAGCTCCTAGCTTTGGGTTTAAGAGGCAATCTTGCTGAAGGGGGATTTGTCTTGGGCCCAAATGAGATTGTTGAATTTCCATGAATTTGGTGTTTGGCACTGACAGAGAAGACTGGAGCAAAAATAAGTGACTTTGATGCTTCTTGCATTTCTGTATGTGTACCAAATCCTTCTTTATTGTGTAGTTTTTCCATTCCATGGATTTTGGTGAGTTGAGAAAAGTAATGGAGGCGTGCACGGAGATCCTGGCATTGGAGGGGAGGGAATAGGGCCTGCAGCGTGGGGAAGAGGTAGGTAGCATGTGTATAGGAGAGAAAAGGAAGGCTTTTCAAGTCCTTGGTGTGTAAGAGTGAAGTGCAGTTTTAGAAGATTTCTAAAACAAAATATGACGACATAGGATACGTTTAGATTTAGCAGGGAGGACAGGTATGTAGTAGGAGTGGAAAAAAAACCCCACAGTGTTCCTGCTGTGTCCCAAGTGACATCGTATGTGACCCTCGAGTTGTTCTTTTGTATAACTGTGCCCCCCAGTTCTTTCACAGCTTAGTCATATTTCATGCCTGTCCTTCTGCTTTGGTTTTAGAGAGCTGACTCTGCTTTCATGAACATGAAAGCTCCCACTTAAAAATTAATAGTAAACTGGTATGCATCTTGCAAAAACAAAGGAGAAATTTTTCTCTTCAGTCGTCATAACTCTGCAGATGGGTGGGAGACATTCTTCTGGCAACGCTAGGAAAAATGTTCAGAAATCTTCACAGCATTACTTCAGAGTTTTCATGGAGCCTGACTTAAATTGTAGACAGACACCATACGGCCGAGGTGGTAAATAATGCTTTTTAAAGTATAACATTTTTGCAGACTTAGAAAATGGCTTAAATTTGGCATGGCCAGTCTTGCAGTAGCAGAAGAAATGTTTCACTTTCTTATTTAGGTTCACAAAGCAGTGTGTCTGATACTTTATTTTCTTTTTTTCACAGTGAATTGATTTTTAAGAGCACTGATGTGCTGGCTATTAATAATATACACGGGGTACAATTTCAGCTGATAGGTAAAAGACACGACTGGCTTCTCTCTTTAGTCTTCCTTCCTGTCTCACCTTCACTCGTGTTTGTTTTGCCTTTAAACATGCTATACATTCAATATGTGCACCCAGGCACTGCTGACACGCTCTGGGGGAGTCTGACCCACCACCTTTCTGCCTGGGCATGCCTACAGATCGGTGCCAAAAGGATGAGTAAACGGCAGGGCTGAGACCTGCTTTACAGTTCTTGTTTGTCATGTTCTGAGCAAACAGTTGAGCAAACAGTCTATTGCTACATGTCTACATTTCCTTTTTTTTTTTTTTAAGGTGTTTGTTGAGATGTGTGCTGGTTTTTAGTAGGGTTTTTTTTTTCAGTGGGCTTAGCTCTTCTATCAGTGCCTTATATGTAAAGCTTAGCAAATAGCCAAGTTGTGTTCATGCAGAACAGTTTATGGTTTTGAAGATGAGGGGAGACCAGTCACAGTTTGTCTTTGAATTCCTATTTGAGATTAAAAAAATCAGTAACTTTTTTCCATTATAGATGGAAAAGCCTTTCTAAAGCTATTGTAATCAGAAGGAAGATGCTTTCTGTAGCAAAACCCTCATGACATACTTCCCTGAAAAGCTTATAGCTGGCTTCCAAGTCTGAGCAGCGCTCTATCCTAGCAACGTAGGGAAGAGTCCCTCCTCCTCCTGCCAGAGAGCCGAGCTGGGGCACTGTGTTGGGGACTGCGAGCCGGTGCATCTCGTGATCTAAAAGATCCCATACAGCTGAGGTGGTTGTTTACTTTTTGGTTGTCATCATCTAACCCTGTTGCTCAACCTTAATTTTTCAGTTCCAGTCTCTCTTAAAAACTTTATTCCTTTTATCCTGAAATTCTTGGTTCTCTTGATTTCTCTTGCAGATAGTTTTCAAGTCTCAAGTTGTTTGGTTTTTTTTGCTGGGATATTGCAACACTTGAAAAAATGTGACTGAAAACAGTCGGGTGTGCAGAATGGTTTTATCTATGCGTAATGTTAGCAATGCTGTTAAGGGCTTTGTTTTTCTTTCTTAAAATAGCCTTTTAGTTTAAAGCTGAAGATGAAAACAGCAGCGTTCAGTGAAGTGAGTTATTTTGATGTTTTAGGTTCAGGCTTGGTGTCTTTTAATAGGAAATGGCCTTCAAAAGATGAGGAGTTGGAAATGCTATCCTGGGAAATGCTTCTGGTTGTTACTGTAAAGCATCTTTTATCATGTATTTCATACACAGACTATGTGTATGTATGGGAATCTCTTCTGCAGGAGTTAAAATACTCATTTTTATGTCTAATGTTTTTATATACAGGTTTATTCCAGAGTTGGAAAAACTCGAATAATATATTTTATTCATGTTTGGAAAAAGATAGTTGCTACAGAAGAAGAGGCTTAACACTGGTATTGCAAAAAGATGAGTATGTTAAAACCAAGTGGACTTAAGGCTCCTTCAAAGACCATCAAGCATGGGAGCACGTTGCTGAAAACACCTGCAGCTGTTGCAGCTGGTAAGGAATGTTTAAATATCTAAACTTTTCCCTCATTTGTCTTCTAACAAAAAGTATGCTGTTGAAAGCTGTGAGCATACACTATTTTTACTATTTACACCAAGGTATTTTTGCTTGTATTTCTGATCTAATGAAAATGACACGCAGAACATGCATCCAATTAGTAACTTCAGATGTTTTGCAATCAAGCAGTTTTCCTTGAGGAAACCTTGTCATGATAAAAATGATTAGGTAGTTTTTGAGGGAAGACTTGTAATCTTTACAAGTTTTTTACCAAAACTTACATTAAATGCATTCAGTGTCTCTGTCCTTAGATTTTGAATTATTGTATTCCAGATGTTACAGTGTTTTCATAAATAAGAAAATTTGGTATGTTCTTTCTTTTGGAAATCATACTTTTCCAAAGGCTTAGTACATTGAAACTAAGTAATGGTGCTCGCTGGAATACTAGTGTATTTCATTCCTGTTGCTTTCTCCTGTGCTTGATTCCAGCTCCAGCAGAAAAAGTAGCTTCCAGTGAAAAGGCCTCAAGCACAACCACTGCAGATGCACACGAAGAGTTTGTGGATGATTTCCGAGTTGGTGAGCGTGTTTGGGTCAATGGAAATAAACCTGGCTTTATTCAGTTCCTTGGTGAAACACAGTTTGCTCCAGGACAGTGGGCAGGGATTGTTCTAGATGAACCAATTGGTAAGAATGATGGCTCCGTGGCTGGAGTTCGCTATTTCCAGTGTGAACCCTTGAGGGGAATATTTACAAGACCCTCCAAATTGACAAGAAGAGTGCTGACAGAAGATGAAGCCAATGGTACACAGACAGCCCATGCTTCTAGAGCTACATCACCAACTTCCACGTCAGCTGCAAGTGTGGTGTCTTCATCTGCTGCTGCACTTCCCCCTTCAGGAATTCCACAAAAAACTTCACCACTTGCTGCTAAGGAACATTCAACTCCTTCTCAGATTAGCAATCTTTCAAAAACTGCAAGTGAATCTATATCAAACCTCTCTGAAGCCGGATCACTAAAGAAAGGAGAAAGGGAGCTCAAAATTGGAGATCGAGTTCTGGTAAGATTCCCCTGCAGCCTCTGTGTCTGCTTTGGATTGATTGATTGATAAATTGCAACTTGCTAATATTCAAAACTTCTCTGCTGTTTCCTTGGTCAAGGTAATGTAAATTGGTGCTCTAGCTTTTTCTCCATTGAGTCTCTTCTGTAGGCAAGCTCTTTGTGTGCAGGAAGATCTTTGCATTACCAAGATAAAATGGTTACTTTGACAGTGTTTAATCTGTTGTTTTGCCAGTGTTTAAAGAAAACATTTGGTCTTTGACAACATATCTTTAGCTTATCTTTCCATAACTCCAAGAGCTACAGTCATGCTAAATAAAAACTAAGCTTGTGAGATTTCCATGCAGCTCTTCTGCCCTGTTCCAGGCCCTGTCTTTAGCAAGCTAACAGTTCAATAATTGATTGTTCCCCTGGGTAGTGATAGGCAGCAACAGAAGCAGTCACATAATGCCACTGATCACCCAGGAATTACGTGTTCTGTTGGTGATGTGCCATGTTACTTGGCTGCCCTTCCTAACTTCAGAATACTAAATGCTTCTGCTGATGTATCATTTCACTCTTTTAACAGGCAGTTAAGTTTTGTTAGTTTAAACATTTTCTTAAGGTAATTATGTTCTACACCTTTTATATTTGGATTGATGTAATAGAGCATGGGTCATTTTTGATAACTGATTTGACATACACCTACTAAGAAAAGTGGGAAGCTTTGCCTTGAAACATTAGCTTTTGCTTGAAAAGGCAGTGGAAAGCTGATGATCCCTTATTGATGTTGCATTCTTTCTTTAAGGGCTACATATGTAGCTTTCAAATACAAACAGAGTGACATTTGTGTGTCCACCAGATCTATGGTCACCGTAACAGAGATCTGATTGTAGGTTTGGATTACTTGTGTGTGTCATTCAGCTGAAGAATTGTCTTACTGTTATTTTGATGCAATCTCTTTTTATTTCCAATGTATAAAATTTTGATTAGGTAAAAACAAGGCCAGGAGTAAATACCTTGGCACAGAAAGTGTTTCTGGGGTTACTGTAAGAACCTTGTGTAGAAAAAATCTCATGGATTTCGTTGTTTGCCCTGCACTGCCCTACCAGATATTAATTCTGCAGTGAAAGTGGATTGATATTTTAATTATTTTTCTTTTAAATTTTTTTCAGGACGAATTTAACTCCTCTTTCTGTGTAAAGAAAGCTTAAGATACAGGGCCAAGTTGAAGAAAGTGTGAAGGAGACTGTGGTGAAGTGAGGGCAGGGTTTGTCTGACAGCTGGAGTTGGGCTAAGATCTGTTTTCTTAGAGTGGCAATGGAAACAAAGGTTTACCATTTATCCCTAGCTATTTCTGTCAGAGGCTTGAGCTCTGTCAGTGTAGGTTTTTTTAACCATTTGTTTGCCTTTGTCTCAGGGATCTTTGGGAGATCTTCTGGGCTGTCCTCTTTGGGTGGGAAAATTCTCTGGTGCCTAGCTCTAACTGTCCTGTATCTTGGTAGTGCAAATTACAGAAGCAACGTATCCTAACTGCCACAGTTTGATCATAATAAGGTCCCAAACTCCCATTTGTTAAGTAGAACAGATTAAACTTAGTATTTCATCCTCCCTACTTCCTCTCTCTGCCTTAAGTTTTCCTGTTGAATCATCAAATTGTAGTTTGAGGTTTTGGGGCAGTTCCTAGCACAGTGTGTAAGTGATGCATACCTGTAATTTATATGCCAGTGTGTAAGACAGGGTATGCACAGGAATAGGAATGTTAAATGGACAGGATCCTTGTCTGCTGGGTTTTAACCCTTTTGGTTCCCATGCTAATTTTTGTAGTAGATCCCAGATTCTGCTGGTGTCATGTCTAATAATAATTCACATGTAAATATCTTAAACTTTTAGGTTAGTACAAATAATAGTAAACTTGGCTGAATAATCCATTTATCTATTAATTATTTTTTTTCTGTTACTAATTGCTGGAAGCTGTCCTCAGAGCCTACAGCTAGCTCTGGTTGTTGTGGCAGACCTGCCTGTCACTTACTGTAGCTTGCGTGGCCATTCTATGTCCATCAAAGGTACAAATGCAACTGGACTGCTCCTTGTCAGTTGTATTTCATTTATACTGACAAGTAACTTTTCAGTAATATGTTGTACAAGAGGATGAGAGGCTTGATGGAATTTTTATGTCCCACCTCAGCACAGAATTTCCCCTCCAAGTGACAGCGTAGTGTCATAGGCCTGAGATACGCTCCAGCCTGACCGTACCATTGCAGAACTGTAGTGACTGAATGCTGCCTGTGTTCCTCAGTTCTTGCCATTTGGACTGACTGCTACTGAGTACTCTGTGAAGGTTTTTGGTGATATCCATGCTGTGATGTTTGTGGATATATGGGGAAAACAACTGCTGAGAATTGCGTCTTGAAAACGGTGAGCCTCCAGCAGTGAAGAATTGCAGTTCAGCAGAACAATGAATTTATGATAGACAAAAGCTCATTTGGGAGCCTTATTAAAATACTTAACTGGAAAAGTATGTCCTAAAGGGCAATTCATAGATGGGTAAGATGCAGCTCGTCAGCTAAGATTGCATTCTAGAATGGACTTCAGATGTGGCTCAACTCTGTTGATCTTTGTGTGTGATCTTAGGGTGTGGAGTGTTACCCTGGAGTATTTCAGTCTGCCAAATTTTTTTCTCTAACTTTGATTTTAAAATGTGCTTAATGGGAGCTACCTTGGATTGGTCTGTTCAAATTTTGTTGTTGTTGGCAACCGTCTGGTTTTGGATGATACCTTCAACAAAAAAAAAACCAAAATCATGCGGCTTTTCTTTCTGCCAGATCTGCGTTATCAAGGAACAAGAAAACAAGAGGCCATTCTGACAAATATTTCAATGCCAAAGAAATGATTTTACCAGTTCACATCTCTCCTCGTCATCTTTTCTGCATTACACAAATGTAAATTTGACAGAAGTTTGTTGAACCTGAAATGTTGGGTTCAAAGCACTTCAGGCTTGACAAACTGACGTTTCCCAACAGCTAAGCTTTGTTAGAACATTCTCCAGTCCCTACTGAGATGTTAGTGCTACTCCTCTACATTAAAAGAAGCTGTAAACTCTTCACAGTTGCTTATGCATTCTGTCACAGCAAACTGCTGCAGCAGATGTTCGGAGCCAGTGGTATTGATGAGGTAGTTTGATTGAAGGCTGTATGTGCAAAGAAATCTTAGAGATGATTGAAGCTGTAGTGAATGATCTGTATTGTTTTGTGTGGATAGAAAAACTATCTTAAGCTTATTTTCTTCTTCCTTCAATCTGTAGTTGTTTCACCAGTCTTTTGTGCACTTAAAGTTAGAATTACTTAATGCTACATGGTCCCATGTGTAGAATCCCCTCAGACTTCTATGGGAGAACTGACAGCTTCAAAAAATATACTGATTTATAAATAAAGTAAGCTTCCAATATACATATCCCTGTTTTATTTGGATACAACAGGTGCCTTAGAGGATCTTTCCTTAATTCAGCTAACATTAGGAATAGTAGTATACAAACTAAGCATTTGGGACACTCATTCAGATGCTTCTCAGAGAAAAGCAATTCCACTGCAAAAAACCAAGTAGAGCTGTGAGGTGATCACCTACATATTCTCAAATGCAGGCTTGTTTAGAATATCTTGTATTAGATTGTGCTGAACTATGCAGTAGATGTGGAGATTAAAAGAAGCAAAAGCAAGCAGGCTTGCATTTTCAGGGGGCAGAAAAAATCTTTTTCCAAAATACCTTGTATGTATTAAAAAAAAAAAAAGCTTCCTTAACATCGAAACAGACAGACAGTGCTTCAGGGTATGTGCTATGTCAGCTGAGCTGTCTTCTCTGGATGCCTGCAGAAAAATACTTGCTGTACATTTGCTGCAACAGTCAGCTACAATTTTTTCCTTCTTGTTTTCCCCTCAATTTGAAGGAGACATGTTCCAGGCTGTTAAATTGAGATGCAGACATCAGGAAATAGCTCATGGTAGACATCAGTGTCCGTAAGGGAAATACAATAATCGTGGAGAAATTCATGTTGTCCTGTTATCTTAAAAATTCTCTTCCTTGACGTTCTGGAGGAGTCAAAGCAAATCGAAGTTAGTAAAGCGAATGCACAAGATGAAGTGTTATACCCCAGAATGGATGTTCCAGTGCAAAAGGAGAGGCCCTTTATATTTCCATAGTTTACTCCTTCTCAAAGGCAATTAGGTTAAAACAGCACACAAGCCCTCTGCTGTCTTGGAAAATCCCTGATAAGAAGTCTGTCTCCCTCAGTCCCAGTATATCTAAGCCATATTCAGCAGGCATGTACTTAATTGCCTGGTTGACTTGAAGCTGAGCAATAATTTTCCTTTCACTAAAACAAGTATTTGGAAATACTTCATGTGTGTATGTAGAAATGCTGAAAATATAGGGAGGCAAAGTACATATTTAAAAGAATAGTGGTTTATAATGTGTAACTCATTATTTAGCTTTCCATTTGTTGCATTGATGTCTAACTGGAAAAAATAATATAGCTAAACCAAAGGAGAAGTTAATTAATGCAAAGAGTAATTCAAGTAGTTCTGCATTAACCATAATTTCCATTCTTAACATCTGAAGTATGTTCTGGAATCTGGCTGTTTAGTTGTTAGAGAGAGGCCGTTAACTCTGGGCAGCCTGCTCTCTTTATTTGGGGATTGCTGGGAAGTAGGAAGTGTTGATGGGGAAATCTACATTTCCTTCCTTGCACTCCTCCAGCCTTTACTGGGTCAAGGACAGAGTGCACGGCCGGTAACACAACTGCAGTTGATTTGACTGCTGAGAATTAGGCTATGGGTTCAGCATTCTGAACCTTGTATGAATAAGAATTCCTATGCAAAATGTGATCCCTTCTTGTGCCAGTGGAAGTGGTGTCACTGGGTACCAAACCAGATGGGGAATGAATAACTGACAACTAATTCAGAAAATAAATTACTTTCAGGCTAAGCCAGTTTGTGTTTCCTGTTGGAGCTGCAGCCACAGAACCTGTTTGCCCTGGTAGTGCAGACACTTAGGATTTCTTAAGAGCCCAGTGCAAAGTTGATTTAAAAAACAAACAAACAATCAAAACCTCCTGAACTAACCAAACCAATCAAGCCAACTTGTTGAATTAAAAGGGGGAAACCTCCTTGGTGTGACAGCCATTGCACTTACCATAAGCTGAAGCAGCTTTGAGAGCATCTTAGGCTTTTTTCTTGGAGGGACCAGATGCTGTATTTTAAATAAATAAATAAATAGAGAAAAAATCTTATCCACCAAAGGGGCCTTAGCCTTCTCAAGGGATTAAAGTGCTTTCATTCATTTAACCAGTTACAGCTTTGTAGAGGTCTGCCAAATCTGATGCTTCTGGAGCTGAGCTGCAAAGCTGTGACTTGGGCCTCCGTCCATATGTTCCCAGAAGGTTACAAACCAGATTTACAGGCAGATGCTGCTGTGGCCTTTTTGTAAAGTTATTCTCTATGCATGAGCAACATCTAATTTCTTCTTATTGTCTGTTTTACACTGCTCACTGTGTTATTTTGTGCTTCATTGTTTCCCACAGAGTTCTTTAGTGATATAATAGGCAGAGACTGATTGGAGATTATTGTCAGATTTGTTTCCACCCATGTAACCTATCTTCAAGTAAACATGACGTAAGCCTGTCAACTGATTAAATTCCAGGGCTCTTAAAAGCCACAACTTCACATGTAGAGAGGAGTTTCTCCCTTTAGAATTAATCCTGCATTGACCATGTGGGATTTTTAGGTTTACCTTTTTCTAGTTTCTGTAACATTCTGACTAGAAAATGCACTTCTGAGTTTAGTCTGTTCCAAAATCTAGAATAGTAATTAACCATTAGAAAAACAAATATTCATTGGCATTGTTACAGTTAAAGCAATGCAAAAATATCTTGCCACGTGTAGAAAAGAAAGAAAAACTTGGAAGCTGAGAACATGTGACTGTTGTGTGCTCTGGGGCTGTCCCCTCCTCAGCCCCGCCACGCAAGGCTGATTTTTGTGTGTGCGTGGGCTCTGTCTCCCTCCCCCTCCCCCTGCCTTCCCACGGGGACTGATAGCCAGGAACACGTTGTCCTCTCCCATTTCAACACAGGATGGGTGGAAGAACAATTTATTTATTTACCCATTATAGTCTTTGCCTTTGCTTTTTTTTGTGGTGGCAAAATCACGTGTGGCTTTTGTAGTATGGAATTGCTGTTAGGTTTTTTGTATTGCTTCCTTTGTGAGTGAATGAGTTGATGGAATGAATTGAACCTCAACATTTTTAATTATTAACCTGTTTTCTTCTGGCAAAACACTACCACTTTCCCCTCCTAAAAAAAACCCAAAACAGATAGCTTGGTTGGTTCCATTGGATATGGTCACTAGTGTGGTTTTCCTTTGAGCTAATCTGATGCCAATACTACTCAGCACCTTTGATCCATGCTCTGGAAGTAACTGTAAATCGTTCCTGATGAAATCTCTGGGCAGTCAGAGGGGTAAATGACAATATGCATGGAGCAGTCCAGAGGGACTTGTCATTTCATCCCCAGCAGCCCAAGCTGTTGGTTGCATTTTGCATTTAATGACAGAGTTTCTAAGCCCAAGAGTGAGCATATAAACTGTGAACAGCCATGGGATAGCTGTCTGCTGGAGAGGGGAGTGACTGAAGAAAATCCAGGAGCTAAAGGTACTGAGGAGGAGTTTGTGGGCTGATGCGGCAAGAGTTTCAGTGAAAATACATGGTGCTCTAAGCAGTGCTGACCATGTTTTGCTCAGCACTCAAATATTCTCTATAATTGTGTCCTCGGTTATTTGAAAAGCCCATTGAAAACGTTGGTGAGAACTCAGAACACAGCTGCAAAATGACTCAAGCAAGAGAAAGTATCTTGCAATAAAAGATTTGAAGAACTCAATCTATTTAATTTACAAAGAGAAAAATTGAGGTGTCTTGCTTAAATTAAAGCACGTGTATTCCTGCGTAGTGAATGCCAGTTGCTGGAGAACTCTATAATCTTCCAAATAAAAGCATAATGAGAGTCCGTGGCTAGAAGCCACAGTCAAATTTGGTTTATTTCAAATTTAAATATGTTTCTAACAATGGAGTGATTAGCTATGAAAATAGACTGCCAGTGGAAGCATGGTTTCTGATGGGTATCATCTCTGATCTAAAACATCAACACATACAGCTCAGCTCAGTATGGTTACGGGGTTAATTACAGATGTGGCTGGGTCAAATGAAAGGACCTGTTTCAGGAGAGCCAGGGGAGATGATCTGATGGCTCCCTCTGGCCTTGAGAGGGTGAACAAATAATTAAATACAGAATCACAGAACAGCCTTGGTTGGAAGAGACTGCTAAACTCATCAAGTCCAACCATTAACCCAGTGCTATGAAGTCACCACTACCCCATGTCCCTCAGCACCTCATCTGCATGTCTCTTAAATCCCTGCTTTTGCCAGCTGGAAATGGTTCCTGTAAATTTTGAGCAGTAAGAGAAAGAAGATTCTGATTAGCAGATCCCACGTTTTCCACAGGTGATGTTTGTTTGGATGGTTTTTGCTTTTTCACGTGTTACATATTATGGGTGCTGTGGTTTGAATGGTTCTGAAAATGCCCAGTCTATGTGAAAAACAGAAATATCAAAGCAATGCTTTTCCAGAGTCACCATAAATCAGTGCTGAGGCACAGAGGGAGACAGAGCAATTGTTATTCACCTTTCAACTCTGCTCACCTGGCCTGAGGAAGTGATCCTGTTTTACTGCCAAAGTTTCAGACAGTGGATATCCTCTTTCACGGAGATCTGTATATTTAGATGAATACTGTATAAATAGCAGCCTCCTTTTTAGACCATCTATTCTTTTTTTCCTGGATTACACTGGTTTGTTTCCTGCTTCTACTTCTCTTTGGAAGTGCGACTCTACAAGGCTGCTCACAAAGTCTGACATGCTCCTCCCCATGTGCTTTCTGCAGGAAGTTTTTAACTGCTTCAGGTTTGCAAACCCATTTTGCTACTTCAGTTTACATTGCAGCAAATTAATGTAAGCTTAGTTATGATGTGATAAATGGAATTTAATCACTTTTCCCATGTGTTTAACATAACACTAGTGAATTCCAGGCAGACTTCCTCACCCTACAGTGACCTGTGGCCTAACCTAGATTCTCTGCCACATTATCACTTTATATTTTACAGCTTGACTATATTGAGTGTGATAACTGACTAAAAAAAGGTCTGGCAGTTCTTTTCTCTGCTCTATTATTTAGTGACCTGCCTTAGCCTGAATGAAGGTCATGGAAAACTGTCTTTGGGGTAGTGATGTCCCATTTTTCCATAGAACTTTTAGAAACTTTTTAATAAACTTTTTTTTTCCCTGTCTCTTTTAGAAGCTGGGCTTTTTTTTAGTCCTTCATGCACTACTGGGAAGTAGATATGCTGGAAATGCAACTAATTTTTTGATTTGGGGTGGATTTTTTACATTTTTTATAATTCTTAAAATTTGTAATACTTTTTCTATAATAGATGCTATAATTCTGTAAGTACAATTCTTTTTTCATATTGGTGTATATAGTTCAGTGTAATCACATCTTAGTCTTTTTTCCCGTTCAGAGCACTGAGGTCTGTATATGTATGCAGAGTATTTAATTGCAGCTGGAGATAATGATATTGTTTGAGCAGATGTCTGTGCATGACTGGAAGTCTTCAGTACATTCAGGGAGCAATGCTGACCCTGTCTTTAAAACTGAAGACTTAGAAGTCTTTTGCTTAAAACTGAGTATATTGACCTTAGTTGATGCTGCGAGCACTTCAGTACTGCAGCGTGCTCTGATCCCTGCTGCTGGTAAGGATATGCAGCTCAGTGTTTGCAGGAGGCAGAGAAATAGTAGCCAGTTACTCAAAGAAACCTGACTGGGTCTGGAAAAAACAAAAATTCTTTGGCATACTTCCTGGCATTTTGTTTTAAAATAACCCGGGTGCCATGGTTACAAGACTAGTCACATTGCTCTTTCTCCTGGGGAGCTCATGTTGTGCATCCCCATATGTTCTCGGGGTACGAATTCCTCCACTTGCCCACTCCCACCAGGCCTTGGAGTGCGGTCCTGTGCACCTCCACGGTGGTTGCTGCACCGGGTCCAGGGGGCACTGGGCATTGCCAAAGCTTTTCTTCCTCTCTGTCCTCTGGTTTGTGATTTGGATGCAATTTCTTCAAAAGAAATGCTGTATGTTTTTTACGTAAATGTGGAAAATGAGCAGGGCTGAGGTATGAAACAAAAAGGAATGAATATTCTGCATCCAAGTTTAATCTGTATTATCCCAGAGCTAGCGTTGCTTACCTAGAGGTTTATTGAGTTGGAAGGAACAGACTGCAAGTTTTTCCTCTCTCTGGGAGTCTTTACATACAGTTATCCTTTTCCACTCCCGTGCTTCCAATAGCTCTTATCTTGCACACCCCATTTACCTTTCTATGGACAGATTTTGTGTGCGTGTCTGGTAATTGACTTCTGTTGTTCATTAAAAAAACAAAACAAAAACCCACCACCACTCCACAAAACTGCAGTAAGATTCCTGGTCCTGGCTGAACAGTTCTGTAAGAGGAGCTGAGGAACCCTGTGAAACCACAAACCTGACTATTGTCTCTGAAGGGATGCTCCTTATCCAGGCTATTGTTCTAACTTTCCTGTCTGATTTCTTTAATGGGTTTTTTGCAGCCTCTTTTGATTTAACTGTGTTTATTCAGGCAGACAGCAGTACAGGATTGTGTAGGGAAACAGTACACACAGATCTAACCAGTGTTTTTCACCTACAAATGCCTTCCAAATTTATCTTTAAAGAAAAAAAGCCAAGAAAAAACCTCCAACCTTGCTAGAAAAGGGGTAAGGAGAACTTGGAAGACCTTGTGTGGGCTGACAGCACAGACACGTGCATATTTTTCTCACACGCTGCTCAGTTAAATTGAATTTTTTGTTTGTACTTAAGTTATTTATCCTCTAGAAAAAGTAGGTTATGTCAGAGGGTGAATAACATGTGTCAATGTAAGAGAGAGTTCTTCCCAGGAAATACTTTTACCAAATGTGATACATTCCCTCTTCAGCACTGCCACAGAGATCTGGATTCCATGTGACTGTTTTGGCTGGTTACGATTCTTTTTTTCCAAGACAGTGCTCGTGGTTGGTTTTTGAGAGGGGAAGTTTGTCTCTTCTCTGCCAAGAACACCAAATACCAAACGTTCTACTAGTTACTATATTAGGCCGAGTCATGATAACTGTCAACTTTCTGTATTTTTATTCCATGAAGAAGAATAATTTGATACAGTGCCACTTAAAGTGAGATGTAAAGGTAATTTGCAGATTAAATGTTATTTCAAGACTATCTCTATTGAGAAAGGAGAAGGGGACTCCCTGAAGATGTCTCTGCCAGCTTTATCATTTTTCTGATATCAAAAAGGGTTAATTATTCTCCCCTGGATTTATGAGGTTTGTGTGGGTGAGGGTATTTTTTTTTCTCATTGGCTGAAGCATTGCTAACAGAGCTGTCAGCTCGGGGAAGCGGTGAGCCACAAGCTGGAGCATCAGTGTGTGTGGCAGCACTAACTTAGTACTTTGTGGACACTGTGCTTTCAAGCAAGAGAATGTCCTCTGTTCCAAGATTCCTCACAGTTAACCTCTTGTGCAAACACTTCCCAAATATATTGATATAATTATCTAGTGTGCTATGATTATGCCCCTTAATTTATGGCCCAAGAATCTGCTTGTTCTCTAGATATCCCGGGAAGTTCCCCCCAAGACATAGAATGTCTCATGTAAAATTATATGAAATCCTAATATGCTTTTTAGTATATAAAAAGGAAAGTTCAGTCTTTGTTAGCAAGTTGCATCCATGCTCTCTGCCAAGGCTACAAAATATTCCTCTTTGTGTAATGTGTGCTAGAAAACACAAGTGAAAAAAACAGTGGCCCTGAAAATGTCTGTGTTGAATTCAGGGAATCTCTCAAAGAGATTTTCATTAACATTTCTGTGTTTTCATAATGCTGGATGCAGGCTGAACAGATTTGCACACAAACAGGGCACAACATATTGTCATCCTGACCTGCAAGGATCCTGCAGTTCTGGCTTGTGGCCCTCCCTGGCAAGCGTCAGCCACACAGAACACCTTTTGCTTCTTCACTTCATTTAATTCTTCCTTCCCCTGGGCATTACAAAAAGCTATCTCCTGCAGACATTGCAAGTAATTGGAATGGCTGTAAATATTTAATACTCTAAGTTTGAAAACAACTGATTTCTAGTCTTCCATTTAGGAGTGGAGTTTTTTGGTTTTGTTTGGGGTTTTTATGGGTTTTTTTTGTTGTTTGAAGAAAAAATAAAATTATTCTCCCCTCTCCAAGAATTCAAATAGGTCTTTGCATTACAGTTTTGCAAAGTGCTGTGCATCATGCTTTATAGCTGTCCTTTGAAATGCAGGAGGGCTGTAAATAAAGCTTTTTCACTGTTTGGTATTTTAATTTGGAAATGCTGTAAATGCAGTTGCGTGTCATTGCTGCAGGTCGGTGGAACAAAAGCTGGAGTTGTGCGTTTCTTGGGAGAAACAGACTTTGCTAAAGGAGAATGGTGTGGAGTGGAACTGGACGAACCTCTGGGAAAGAATGATGGAGCTGTTGCTGGAACAAGGTTAGTCCCTCCTCAGATCGCAGCCACCTTAAAGGTTTTGCATCTCTATAGTCTGTTTTGATTTTTTTAATATCTTACGTGAAACTTGATATCAAAGGAGGTAGTTGGGCTATAAACCCGACTGCTGATGGTGGTGGGTGATCATTAGACACTGATTTGCATTTTATGACGCCTACACATCTCTGAAAGTCTGCATCAACCCCACATTCATGGGATTAGTTGCTCTCTCCTACTCCCATGTGAATTTTATTCACAGACTGGTAATGGAAAACACAATTTCCTGCTCTTTTAACGTCTACTTGTTTCTCAGCTTGGAATAAATGCTCAGTTAAGGAAATATCTCTGGGTAGCTCATAGCTGAACTTAAGGGAAATCTTCCTGCATCACAGGAACTGAAAGCTCCTATACCAAGAGTTGCTTCATGGTAAAGATTTGGAAGAGTTTAGCTGCTTCCTCCAATAAGTCACACTTACAAAGCTTTGACTCACATCACAATTTAACGTTCTTTCTCACTTGGTATAGAGAACAGTCCTTTAACTCTGTAAAAAGAGGTTTTACAAGGAGTGTGCCACCTTAACACAGGTAATCACAACTTAAAATTTTAAGTGGCTTTTGCTTATATGTAACCAAAGATATGTTCTGTGTAATCAAATATGAATGCATGTATAGGCATGTATGTAATAAAATATAAAACTACTTGATTTAATTAAAATCTGAATTTATTTTTAACTCTGCTGTCACATTTGCTGTTGGCAGCTCAGAGGAATGTATCGAAGAGGAAAGCTATGTGTGCTAAACTTTGAGTGAAATTTTTAGGAAACAAGGAGCTCTAGCTCAAGAGTACTCTGTTGAATGTCTGAAGTCTGCTATTGTCATCGTGTTTCAGCCTCTCAAAGGCCCATTTCTAAATCTAGTGTTTAAAAAACATAATAAATGGTAATCTAATATAGATTAGGTTGTCACCAGCTGTTACCCTGTTCTTTAATACTTTTAGATTATTGATCTAGGGCTTGTTGTGAAGCCAGACAACGTATCTGAAAAGACAGAAGTTAATTTAGTGCTCTTACCTGTCTGCTTTGCTTTTTTAAAGGTATTTTCAGTGTCAGCCAAAATACGGTTTGTTTGCTCCAGTCCACAAAGTGACGAAGATCGGGTTCCCCTCGACCACGCCAGCCAAAGCGAAGACAGCCGTGCGGAAAGTGCTTGCGACTCCCACAGCCCTGAAGCGCAGTCCGAGTGCATCTTCCCTGAGCTCTCTCAGTTCTGTGGCATCTTCAGTAAGCAGCAAGCCAAGCCGTACAGGACTAGTAAGCTTCTTTTTCTATTGCATGCTTTACCTGCCCAAGCAGGAATCCACGTGGCGCTTGCCCGTGGTCTGCTTGCA
Organism: Podargus strigoides; assembly: GCA_028020825.1. Taxonomy (NCBI): domain Eukaryota; kingdom Metazoa; phylum Chordata; class Aves; order Caprimulgiformes; family Podargidae; genus Podargus; species Podargus strigoides. Next base: position 13,873,708 of record CM051637.1, on the reverse strand, counting down.
TCAATTGAGAATAGAACAGATCTTGGGGAGAGCACAACGTGCATTTAATTGTGCTCTCTTTTTCATTCAAAGCATGCATGACGGAAGGAAATCTTAGCTAGCCCTGAAGAGCAGCTGAATGTTTGAATATTTAAGCTTACACAGCTAATTTGGCCTAACTGAGTTACTGCAATAAGAAAGGGGCTTGTGATGCCAACAAACTGAAAAGGCATCAATGGAATCTCCATTTCGAGGTGCATTTTCCTAGCACTACCTCTGTCATATGGGGTTTGTGTTTGAGGATCTGGCATGCACTAAAGCTTCCATAGATCAAACTTGTTTTATTAAGCAGGAAGCTTCAAATTGTCAAAAATGTAAAAGGTTTTATTTTACCTTGAAGAGATGTGTCAGCTGAGAAATACCAAAATAGCATTTGTCAAGTCTTTGCTGACAAGAAGCCTCTTTCTTTCCTTTTAGATTTGGTTTTAATCCTATGAGTTCATAAAGGCTAAATGTTGCAAAGCACTGTGGCTCAGGTGAATTCTAACACAGTACTAATTCCAGCTAATACACTTACTATGGACTCTTTTAAAGTTACTCTGTTACATAAATGTCCTAATCTTGGGTTGCGGCAGTAAAACGGAAATCTTGTGGGAAAGCTGAATTTTTAAGAGTCTCTCTTTTAAGGCAATTAAAAGCATAGAAATAATGGGAGGGTTTTTTCCACATTCACCCTAGATTGTTACCTTTTTTAAACCAAAGTACATAATTAAATCTATTTAGAAAGAGCTCACTCTAACTCCCATTGATCTGGAACCAGTTAGCTTGGCACACTGGCTCACTGACCAGCAGGTGCAGAACAGAGAGGTGACTTACATAGCCCTTCAAAACTGAAGCAGATTATGAGTAAAAAGAGGAGAACAGTTGGTCAGGGCAACAGGGTTAATACCACAAAAGGCGTAAGGGATTTTTTACTTGGCGCAAACAGTGGGACTTTATTACTTAATCCATTCTGGAAGTTGCACTTCTAGCTGCAGAGTGCCCTCTAGTTTGAAATCAGTGCATGAACATATGGTGCTGCCTCAGTTCAGGGCAGACTTTGTGAGCTGAAATGTTAATATGGACCTCTACATTTTATTCCATGTGCTATGATACTCTAAGCAACAAGAGAGTACAGTTACACATTGTAAATGTCTACAATATTTTTGCTGATTTTGCCTCTGTGATGTGCCCCAGGGCTTCTGCATGATTGGGGTAATAAAATATAAAGCTTCTGTAGTCCATTATTTTTAGAATTGAAATTCCAGGTTTCTTCCCACTTTTTTTCTCAGACATTTGGTTACCATCCAAGTTAAAAGGACTGTCAAAATAATTTTGACAGTTTTTCTTTGAAAGTTAAGCTACTGAAGAAACTGGATTTCCTGAAATCAGTTTTGACACAGCAGATTTTTCTTACTCCAATTTCTAGGAAATTTCTAACTTACCTGGAAATTGCTGGGCTCCTACATGGACTTCTCAATTATTCAGGGCTGCTGCTGTTTTCTTCTTCCTGTGTAAGAAAAGCAGCTGTCAAAGTAGGTGGCCTAATGATTTCAGAGGGCTGTGTGATGCAACCTGTGTTTATTGCCAAGCCTGAAGGAAGTTGAGGTTTCTCTGAAATCTTTTGGATTTCTTTTGGAATCAGGAATTAAGTCAAGTTTGATTCACAGCTAGATTGTTAGTAGGCAGTCCATTCTGGAATTAGAGATCTAGAAACTGAGGATCTGAAACAAGTAACGAAGCATCAATGATGGTTTATCCTTTCTCATAACTTGTGAATCACTTGATAACGCCGTTTGCAATGGATTGCGGATGTATCATTCAAGGCTGTGAGTAGACAAGTTAGAAAGATTGTGTAGTAATCATGGTAACAGAAGGGGAAGTGTGTTTTTGTGATGACAGAATACCTCCGTGTTATGCCTTCTGTCGGGGATGTTGTCCACTGCCAACATTCCAGGCTGTATATGGCAACTGTTCTTCAACATTTTGGTCTCCGAAAGGATCGTGGAAGAAACATGCTCCTATTCTTGGGCAGTACTATTAGACCGAGCTGAAGGTTAACGTAACAGAACAAGCCTTTGTTTATTGTTTTGCGTTTCAAATAAGGCTTTAACTAAGATGTAATTCTCATTTAATACTGAGACAAATATCTGAGCTGCTACGTGTCAAGTCAGTTTTTATAAGCTGTGTCAGATTTTTCTGGTTCGGTTTTGGCTGTTTTCACAAATCTCTTTTACTACATAATTTCAGTTTATTTACTTTCCCTTCTAGCTCAAAAACTCTTGAGGAAGTAGAAGACAGGGCCATGCTGAATTTTCACTGACACTCATTCTGTTCAGTGGAGCAGAGATCATGCAAGGTCAAGGAAGAACCTAAGGTTCATTTTAGCTATAGTTCTCCAGATTGACTCACAAGGTTTTAGCTGTCAGATTGGCTTTTTAGGTCAAGGGAAATGCTTTTCATCCTGGATGTTTCATTGCCATAGTGGAGGTGCAGAATGCTAGTGAGAGTCCCAAAGCGTGTTTGGAAATGTTACCCCCTTGCTGGTGACCCAAGATGATGACTTGATAACTAGAGGCACAATGTTTTCAATTTTCTAAGAAAAGCTTGCCTTTCTTTTTTTAATGCAAAAAGATGCTTAGAAACACACTGAGCTAACCTTTGTGGGAGTCTGCAAAGCCACCTTCAGCTGAGGTCGCCCTTTTGTTTTCACTCCAACCCTTCTGTCTCCTACACACTAGCTGCTAATTTCTACAAAGCAGTCTTGCTCCACATGAATGGCCACTGTTAAATTCTAGAAAATGAAGTAATTTAAAGGTAAAAGGAGAAGGTACAGTAGGTTACAGAAAGCGTTTGCTTTACTAACCCAGTGTTTGTAAAGTCTGGAGATGTCCCTCGTTTTCACTTGATACAGAATGATTTTTAACGTATTTACTTTGTGAAGTTGACAGAAACGTCCTCCCGGTATGCAAGAAAAATTTCTGGTACCACAGCCCTGCAGGAGGCACTGAAGGAGAAGCAGCAACACATCGAACAGCTCCTGGCTGAAAGGGACCTGGAGAGGGCAGAAGTTGCAAAAGCAACCAGTCACGTAGGGGAAATAGAGCAGGAATTAGCTCTTGTTCGTGATGGACACGATCGGGTAAGAGTGGTGTTGCTGTTGGTGAAATAAGAGGCTTTAAGACAGTTGACTTAATTTCCAAAAATGTGTTTTCTTGTTCAATAGGTCTGGGAGTAAGAGATTGTGTTCTAAAACTGAAGTAGTCCATACCTATGAGATCTTTCTTGTGGGAGCTTTGGCTTGATGAGATAGCAAATCTCTTTCATTTAACTAATTTTGATTTAACTTCTCTGCACATCTCAATAAGCAGTGGTTTTATTCTGTGCATATTTGAACATGATAACATTCCTGTGCGTTGGCCCATCACTTTACCAAATTGTGATTACTGAGGTATAGATACGCAACTTGGGAAAGATTTCCAAGATATTGTTCTTATTCTTCCTGCTGATTAGCATGTGCTGGAGATGGAAGCAAAAATGGACCAGCTACGAGCTATGGTGGAGGCTGCTGATAGGGAGAAAGTGGAGCTTCTCAATCAGCTTGAGGAAGAGAAAAGGTAACGAAAAACTGTATTTATTGGTATAACTGTATTAAAATCAAACTTTGCATTGAGAGCAAAGGCTGTGGTGACTTTGAAATAAATTTGAATAATGCAGATATGGGCAATTGCTGTATAAAATCATATTGCAGTTTCTTAAAATTAATACTCAAACTTTCTTAAATTTGGGGAGGGAAAGCCAAAGAAAGTGGAGTGGTTTAGAAGCTGTAACTATTGTTTATAGCTGAATTTCATGCAACTGATTCCTTTTATTATTACTTTCTTGTATGATGGATTTTAGTCTTACTCGTATGAAATTAATGGATCATGCCTGATCTTCTTGAGACACTCATATTCCACTTCAAAAAGAAAATTTTGTTAATCTCATTTTCCGACAGTGATGGATTAAGAATTTGCAGTTCTCTTTCTTATGACTAATTTATTACTACTAGTGATGTGCTTCAAGGTAGGGTCTGTCTCGTACAGGAAAATCATCAAAGCCATTCATTTTAATGCCTTTTCTAATTGCCTTTTGTAACCACTTGAAGAAGGGAACTGAGATTACCAAATAGGTAAAGTGAGGTTAAGAAAGGAAATAATCTGATAAACTCTTGGGACAGGGTTAGGTGAGGAAATAATCTGAGAGATTGTTCTGATGGATTTGGAATGCCTTTGAAAAGCATTCCCTTTGGGAGCCTGCCCTGTAGGCTTGTGTCTGCCCCTGGAATCAGTCAGTCAGCCTCTCTGAAAGGCCTCCTAAAGCTGGGGATCACAGATGAGAAAATGCAGTGGTAAACCCTGGCCAATTCCTTTACAGTTTTCATGCTGCCTTTTTATGGGACCCACTCTAACTGAATTTTCAAACCAAGCAGTAGAGTTAGGTCTGGAATTATTTGTATTTTCTCTACAAAATAACACAGTGGTTTTTTAAATTTACGAAAAAAAATAAAAGCAGCTTTGCAGCCCCTCCGGTAGCCTGGCTGTGGATCTGCTCCTGCTGAATGCCAGGTCAGTGGGGGTCTGTTGTACTGCAATCCTCCATGGCCTTGAGCTCACCTTCAGCGTGTTGCTAGGCAGCGCGGCAGTGCTGCTCTGCGCTGCTGCCCCTTCACCAAAGAGATCTTCTACAGCCAGGAAAACATTTCATGGCTTCAGCAATGTAATATTCTCCTTCCTCCCAACCACTCCAGGCTTATTTACTTTCAGAGTTCTCCAGTATGTATTCTAGTCAGTCTCAGCAGTGTCTCAAAGTCAAATAATCTTTAATCCTGTTTCCCAGAGCACATTGGTGAGACCCACTTCCAGGAATAAGTTCTTACCGTCCTTTTATTTTAGACATCCATCACTTGTACCTTTGATGTGATGATTTCTATGTCTGTCAGCCAAGCTGCAGGCACCAGCAGTGTGTGTAATTCAAAGGAAAGAAGACCTGCTTGTCTCTTCCTTTGCAACATCTTATAGTGTGGAAAGAAAGGATCAAGGGAAAAAGGAGGAAATCGGGCTCCTTATTCGTGGAGTATACCAGAGTCAGAGGAGGGAAGAAACAACATTTTACAGATTTTATTTTAAGTCAGGTATCATCAGAAAGTGCAGCAAAATACTTTCTCTGTAGAGCTCAGGAAGAGTGATGCCTTACTTTGTCAGTGGTTGTGTTTTAAAGACTGTGGCTTTCCTTCTCTCTGATGCTTCCCCTGAGAGATTCCTCCTTAATGTTTCTGGCAGTTTGCTGGTTCAGTCAGAATGATGTCATTCTCATTGTGATTTCCAGTGAAAAGTGAGCTTGAAAGCATTTTCTTTCAAAGTTATCTGAATTTTAATGAATTGCCCCCACAGGAAAGTTGAAGACCTTCAGTTCCGGGTGGAAGAAGAATCCATTACCAAAGGAGACCTAGAGGTAAAATATCTTCAGCTTTGTAAACAGGATATATAGTAGGACACAGAAATGCAGTGGGTTCAGATAAAGCGTGCTGTTCTCCAGGAGAGAAAGGCAGGAGTGATTAATAGATGCAGTACTGGTCCAGGTGTATGCAAAGCACATGAAAATGATTCCCAGTTCTGCAGTCCTTGGGTAAGCTAACAGTCCTGAACTACAGGATTGCCCCCGTAATTCAGCTACACACTTGAGCAAGGGCTGTACTGTGGAATGGCTGTGGTTGTTTAGAGTAATTACATTAATTCATGGAAAGCTCTACTTCTTGATACTTTATTTTATATTATATCTTACCTTTTTTTTTTTTTTTTAAATTGCTTACAAGTAACCACCAAAAGAAATTCATTTTGAAGTTATGGAATTGCAGGTTAATATTTATGCCTTTGAAAAGGCATAATATTGAAGACTAGTCCTGTTTGTCTTCACTCAGTTTTTTGCATAATCCCTGTGCTTTCCTTAGGGAAGATTGATGAGCAAAGAATGTTTTGTCCTGAGAGTTACTGTACACAAAATCTAAACAGAAATGAACATGTGCAATTTTTGCCTTCCTGCTGTTTGTGTAACTGTAAGGTTGGGCTGAAACACAGTGTGTTATTACACAGTCAGAATAGGAAACATTTAATGAAGGATTACTCTCAGACACATGAACCCTGCCAATTTTTATCCCAAATTTTAAATTAAAAAGCAACATACTTTTTAGTTGTTCTACTCTGTTGTTGTCTAATCAGAAAAATACTAGGAGTTCTTACACAGCATAAAGTACAAACTTCATTAATGAACTCGTGTTCCTGCAAACCATTTATGAACAAAGTGCTAGCCTTATGGAAGTTACTCATTTCACATAACATTTCTTTTATTTTAGTCTTCCATTCATTTTAAGATACCTATCTAGACTCTTCATAGAATGCTCTTTTTTATTGTTTAGTCATGGAAAAATTTAGTTTTTTATTGTTTTGTTAAATCAGTCCATAGTCCTGGCAAACCATCTTAAAGACTCTGGTTTGTCAAGCTGCATAACTTCAAGAGTTTAAACTGAATTCAAGATAATGAAATGTATCCTGTTGTTTGTGTTGGAATGATAGTGCTAAGTCTACAGGTGAAATATTTTTGTTTGTTTGTTTTTCTTAATTTTACTGATAGCGAAAGAGGCAGATTTCGGAAGACCCAGAAAATGTAAGAGGGCACTTCAATGTGCAGAGACATCCCATGTTAACAGATTGTGTGCAGAAAATGCTTATACTTATTCACTAACTGCATAATCTGTTATTGAAACATTGACTCTAGTATCTGTGTGCATGTTGCTTTCAGAGCAATTACAACATTTATCCAAATGAACGTGTGTAATGACTAAACGTTGTAATCCCCATTAACTGAAGAGAGGGCAAATGTGTCATTAGAATTCCTTAGGGTCAGAAACTTTGTGACTAATTGAAGAGTATAGGAGCTTGTAGGAAATGACTGTCTGCAATCTTGAAATGCCTTTCGCTTCAATGTAGGATTCCAGTTGCTTTCTTTGCAGAATTTCCTATGAGCTCCTACTGCTCTTCAATGGATCCAGTATGCAATTAGCCAATTAATTTTTCTGAGGAAAAAAAATTGGTATGTTCCCCATCTCCTCTTACTTGTTTCGGGGGTTTTTGGCATGAAATGCTAAGGGGGGAGATGATTAAAAGTATCTGCAGAATTACTGTGCAAAGCTGTCTGGTTTTACTGTATCTTCATGTAGCTCCTCTTTGAATTATGTAGGAAAAATATATGCTACTGGGTAACAGAAACTGCCTTACGAGATGTTTAAGCAGTCCTCTTGCTTCCATAGCTCAGAATGGTGGAATTTAAAAGCCCTCTCTTTGATTGGACTCAGGAAAATTTAAGCCAGGCTGCCTCCTCTGCTGCGTCCCCAGCCAAAATAGGAAGTTCTCAAGACTAAAACTGGTTTCCTGCTGTGCATTCTTAGGTGTTCCTTTTGCAAAGCTACTTCAGCGATCTGGGTCTCCTCTAGTCTTCCAATCAGGCTCACGGTGTGTTAGAAGTAAATCTGCATGTGCCCTTCCTCTCTCTTGTTTTGTGCACTCCTTGTTTAATCCTCTCTTTACTCCTGATTTCCCTCTTCTAATTATTCCATTAAAATGGACATCTTCACTCTCTAAAGGAGAGAAGTGGGTGATCACGTCGTTTCTAGGAGAATCCTTCATAGTCTCAGTCATGTTCTGTGATTGTTATCCCAGCACGAAGGGACTGGAGGTCCTCTTGCTGCTATCCTAGAGCTGATTATCAGCATTTATGGCTTCAGCACCATTTCAGTTTGACCTATAGATGGAGAACTTACCAGTAAGGTTGATTTTGAAGTGAAAGAGTAGCTAGAATACACAGATGCGGAACAGAGCTGATGCCTGGTCTCTGAAGTTTATTTGAGAGCAATTCTTTAAGGTTCAAGGCAGAGTAAGGCTTGTCCCATTTCCCTGTCTTAATCTAACTGCCAAACTTTGGAGAACGTGAAGGTGCTTCTTTTATTGATTTTGATTGTTTGTTTGTTTTTTCTTTTCTGTTTTTCTTTTCCATCCAAGTTAAGGTTTACAATCAAATTCTTTTCTTCTTTTTGTACTACTCTGTTCTTCTTAGTTGACTGTGCCCTGTGTTCTCTCAAAGAGGAACCTAATCATTTAGGCATTTCTCTCGAGATGATCAGGAAAGAAATTTGAGTGATTCAAAATTGTGCAGTGATTTTTACCTCTGTGAAACTGGAGCCTGTCCCTTGGAAATCAGACTTGTTTAAAGGATAATCCCTCATGCCCTAAATTTGCCCAGCAAAGATCTCTGGAGCTGGAGTTTTTTTTAAATCTCTTATTTCCATTTTGGTAGGATTTTAACTTATTTCCCTTTGTAATATATGAGAGATGGGATTTAAAAAAAAACCCAGTAACCAGTGCTGGTAGATCTAAATTTTGCAGTAGTAAGGCAATGTCTATAAAATTAATGCTCAAAGTGGTTTGGGTTTTGTGTAGCATAGGAAAACTTTGGGTAGCGTATTTTGCAAAGACATGTAGGGAGAATTCTGCAGCTGTCAGGTTTGGGGTTTCTTGGTTTTTAATGGGTCCCTTTGGTGAATTAGAGTGAGGAAGGTATGAATATTCAGTTTTTAAAAATAGATTACTTTTCAGATTTACAGTTTGTGGTGGATCAGAACTCATACTACGCTGTCTCAGAGAGGGGCTGAATTATAGCCACTTACAAATACTGTTATTGCCCTTAGAATACTTTGTTCTCTTTTCAAAGGCTGTGGGAAGCAAAACCAGTAATCTGTGTTCTCGTGGGTTTTTTTCCCCCATATACACTGGAGATCTTCCACTGATAGAGAAACAAATTTGCTGTGGGAATTCAAAAAACAGACAAATCTAAGAAGCAACTTCTAGTGTTTGTGGCATTAAGTATTTTGGACCTCAAAACTCCATAGTACAACAGCCAGCTGTTTTCAGCTGGAAAAACGTTTAAAAAAATTAAACTGCCAGATGTCTGCATGCTTTTGGCAAAGAAGATCACTTGATGGTGCCAGGAGGAACAGTGTGTTTGGAAGAGAACAGGCCTGAAGCAAAACAAGAGGCTCATCCCCATCCCACTTGCTCTGCAGAGACTGTGTAAGATCTTTAACCACTGCGGCTGGTTTGGAGGCCGTACTAATCAGCTTGTCACTCCATAAATAACAGAGTTCTGTAGGGATTTTTAAATCCATTACAAAGATCAGAGAAGCAGCAGTATCCTGCCAGCTGTGCACACACTGCTGCGCTGCCGCTTTGGAGTTATTCACGCGTCTTCCTGCCTTTCTGGATCCTTTCGAGCCAGTGCTCAGCAGGTGGCTGTTGGGCTTGCAGGACTCTCTCCTGTCAATAGTAGTTCAGGGGGTTGCTGTGTTACTTTGTTCTGCAGTAAATTAACTGCGGCAGTGATGGATGCAACTTCTTTGGTTAATAAACACATCTTCCACTTCATTCAGTCTTCTTCAGGACATCTACCTGCTCTGTTTGGAAAAGACACTGTGAGGCAACAATAGACTTTCCTTTTAATTTGGGTTATTTAGTAAATCTAAACCAACAGTAACCTGTCAAGATTGACACAGTACTCAAATCTCAGCTCGTCAGAAACAACCATGGCACCTGGCTCTTACCTCTTTACATTTCTTTTTCTTTTTTTCTTTTTTTTTCATCCCTTTTCCCCACTTCAGAGGTGCAGTCAGACTGGAACTCGCTGCTGGACTTTACCTGCATCTCTCAGCCTTGAAGCTCTCTTGTGGGCCTCTAGGTATCGAGCCAGAATACCCAGTATTCTGTGTTCTTTCTAAAAATTCTACCTCTTTGTAAGCAGAAGGCAGGAGGTACCTGCTTACTTAGTTTCATCTTCTTCTCTTTAGGGACCTATTAGAATTACAGAGATATTACTTGGGTTTTTTCCCTTACTTCCACATCTTGTTCAATATATTTAGACTTCAGTAAGTATAGAGCAACCAGCCTGATTCGCTTTTTTACCTGGTTTTGGAGAATCTTACTTGTTGCTTGCTTCCTTTTTGAAAGAGGAGGAGAGGGGAAAGCTAGGAGGGTTCTGCAGTTATAGACAACCATTCTGTTTCTATTCAAATAATTCATACCATAGTGACAAATGAACCTTAATGTTCCCAGGTCTTGGCCAAAAGGATTTTTATGGCTGATATTTGAGATACAGCTACTGTTCTTAAAAAAAAAAAAAAAAAAAAAAAAAAAAGGTTTAAAAGTTTGGATTTGTCACATGAGCTTCAGTGGTGAATTTTTGTCCCTGGGTTAATAACGAAATCATTTATAAAATAAGCCCAATAAATTAAAGAAAAAAGGTAGTGGAGTGACAGGGAATTATCCTGGTAGAACAGGTATAGATAATGTACACGTATATATATTTTACGTAACTATCCTAATTTGTGCTGAAAACTTCATGTACTGATAAATAACTTCTACTCGGCTGCATGAAACTTTTTTGTTCATATTTCTTCGTTTGTGATTTTTTTTTTATATATTTTTTTTTCTTTTTTTTTTCCCACACGTCAGTCCATTTACACTTTCAGTCCATCTTTCTCATCCATGGCATTTCCCTGTTCATTTTATCCACTGCATCTTCTCTGCTCATCATTGGTAGAAGATTCTGGCAGCACGGCCTGCATGTGGCTCCCTCCTCTTGTGCTGGCATGTGATGGTGGCACCGTTGTGTTCTCTTCCTTTCCCTTTTTACTAACAGACGCAGACCAAACTGGAGCATGCCCGCATTAAGGAGCTTGAACAGAGCCTGCTCTTTGAAAAGACCAAAGCTGACAAACTCCAGAGGGAGTTAGAAGACACTAGGGTAATGGTTTTCACTATTTAAATAACAAGACTGATTTGTGTTGTGGAAGATTTCTGATGACACAGTCTGCTGGGTATAACACATGCTGAAACAGATCCTTGCTCCTGCCGTGATCAGTACCTGCTATAGGTATAGCTGGAATACTTCAAAAATTAGCATTCATTTTGAGCTTCGGTGTTGTGTGTGTGTGTCTGCCTGTATGTGTATACTCGTTTCTTCAGAAGACTTCAGGTAAGATGTCTTAAAACTGCAAAATTAACACTCGAAGCCAAGTCAAAAGTAGCAGATGGGACTGTGAATTGACATAAAGGAACGTTCAGGGGTTCATTTTTAGAAGTAGCAGTGTTCATTAAATCAAAAAAAAAAAAAAGTAAAATCAACTGTGCCAGTGCTTTTAACACAAACTTACTATTTGGGGCTTGGTTTCTGAGGTCGTCAATAGTTGTGCTACTCGCTTTGCTAAATCATGGTTTGCAGTGGCTTTTTAGTTCTTTTTTTCCACCCATGACATTATCTTCTCACGGATATCCCAGTAGCATTAGTAATACTGTTGCCTGTGAAAATATTACTGGACATGTTCTGTCCCAAGTCAGAAGTTCAGCAGCTCAATTCTTAAGGAGATCTATATATAAGAATATATATTTATGCTCACACATGCAGCTTTTCTTGAAGTTGAGGTAGCATGAATCTTATTAAACCAAGAATGTACTCTATAATAAGTACTTTTAAAGAGCAATTGCAGGTAAGTAATGTCTCTTTCAGGATGTTGGTATAATAAGGAGACTGAAACAGTAACTTCCTAGTTAGAAATAATTGTGGTAGCTTTGTATGCTTTTCTGTACCACGAGCTGCTTCAACAGTCAGTGAAAAGCTCGGATGATGCGAGGACACTTTTGCAGAGAGAAAAATAGAGTGGATATAGAAAGAGTTTCAAAGGATTTGTAGGCTAAAAATATGTTTTTATTTTACTCTGACAGTCTCATAGCTGGCATGAGATTAATTTGGAAGCAATTATTGCAACAAATAAAGACCTCGGAGCTCTCTCTGCTTTTCCAGTCTGCTTTAAAATGGTTCTGAGAAACATTTTGTTAAACATTGATAATACACATAAGCATAGTTTAAAAGATATCTTGTCTAGATAACTTAAAAAAAAAATAATTTAACTAAATTCTGCCTTTAGAGAGACTATAATACAGATTTAATACAAAGATGGGGACATTTTTACTTTTTTTAAAGCAATGATTTTTATATAAATGAAACAACAGTTGGTCTTGTTTCACAGCCTTCCATGTAAAAGCAGCATTTGCCTCTCCTTAATGTTTCCATAGAAATAGGTGTTGGCAAAGAAACTCACAGGTGTTTTAATCCAAAATGCTGGTAAGAATACACTAGTGATGTTAGCGTGCAACACTTACTATTTTCTTTTCAGTGAGGCCTAAATGTCTTTGTATTTAACCATACCTTTTATAATTCTTTCTTCTTTCCTTAAATGCTTTTAATCATAGGTGGCCACAGTATCAGAAAAATCTCGCATCATGGAACTAGAACGAGATCTAGCATTGCGGGTGAAGGAAGTAGCTGAGCTTCGAGGGAGATTAGAGTCTAGTAAACACATTGATGATGTGGACACTTCTCTTTCATTGCTACAAGAAATAAGTTCTTTGCAAGAAAGAATGGCAGCAGTCAGCAGAGACCATCAGAATGAGATGAATTCGCTGAAAGAAAAGTATGGAATTAGTGAAGAAGCACTGCAGAAAGAGATCAAATCACTTTCAGCTTCAAATGAGAGAATGGCAAAAGAAAATGAGTCCTTGAAAACTAAGCTTGATCATGCCAACAAGGAGAATTCGGATGTCATAGAGCTGTGGAAATCGAAGCTGGAATCTGCAATTGCCTCCCATCAGCAAGCAATGGAAGAACTAAAAGTTTCTTTCAGCAAAGGTGTAGGGGCCCAGACAGCAGAATTTGCAGAGTTAAAGACTCAGACTGAGAAGATTAAGTTAGACTATGAAAATGAAATGTCAAATTTAAAACTGAAGCAGGAAAATGAAAAATCTCATTATTTAAAAGAGATTGACTCGCTGAAAGCAAAACTGTTGGCAGTCACGGAGGAGAAAGAGCAAAACCTGGAAAGCCTGAAGACCAAACTGGAAAGTGTGGAAGATCAGCATCTAGTAGAAATGGAAGACACTTTAAACAAATTACAGGAAGCTGAAATAAAGGTAAAGGAGCTAGAGGTACTGCAAGCCAAGTACAATGAACAAACCAAAGTTATTGATAGTCTTACACCACAGATCAAAGCTGCTGAAGAAAAGCTTTTGGACCTTGCTGCACTTCAGAAAGCCAATTCTGAAGGTAAATTGGAAATCGAGAAACTTAGCAAGCAGCTTGAGGCAGCTGAGAAACAAATTCAGAGTTTAGAGACTGACAAGGTTGATGGAAGTAGCAAGGTTTGTATCAACATCCATCCTTTTATTTTTATTTTGCTTTCATTTTACATCTGTACTGTTCTAATTTGCTATAGCAAATACATCACAGAAAAAAATGATTTTATTGAATGTGTATCTTAATACCATCCAGGGAGGTTTAGAGAAAGCATGAAGCACAGGTCACGTCTCTCAGCAGGTTTTTAGTGCTGGGTCTGCACCACTAAGCAAAAGAAATAAAATCCTTTCTGCACTTCCTTGCCACAGGCTTCGGTGTGGCTCTGCTAAAGGCTTTGTGGTATGGACAAGTTGGTTTGGCTTATTTGAGAGAAGAATCCACACATCTTAATATATAAATTTTTAATCTTTGAGGCATTTAGATAAAAGTGACTTGGGGCTGAAGGGGGTAATATATTTTTCCTTAGTACCTTCACTGCCTTGCCTCTCATCCAACAGGGTGATGGAAGAGGCTGTTCTAAGAGAAAAGAAAGCAAAAAAGATCCTGGTGGAATTTTTCTTTAAGACAAGGGTATGCAGGGATGTTTTTAGGCACTGTTTCACAGCATTTTGGAAGCACAGACTGCACTGTGATACATCTTACCAAGATTTGTCTTTATTTTAGATGAAATGTCTCTTTAAAGTTGATAGCCTGGCATTCAGTAACTGAAAGTTGTTCTGCTGCTGCAGCTAGGAATAAAAGTGTGAAGAGATCATTTCATTTTAGAGCTTTCTGCACATCCCCAGTCTACGCACGACCTGACCAGATGGAGCTCTAATTGCAAGAGTAGTGGGAAAATAGCTTTCCTAAACCTTTCACAGATGGTTTCAAGATACTAGATTTCTCTGGGCCTTTGACTCTGTTTTTGAGGTCACCCTGGGTTTCTGCACTGCCCCGGGTGTGGTACAGAGCCTTTTGAAAAATTACATCCTTATGTGTGTATTGGTCTGAATAGCCAGTTCAAACATAAATGCTAAATTTATTGGTTAAAAAAGTTAAAGCAATAAAGAACCAAAGCTACTAATTCAGCTGATGCTGTAACTTTGTTTGAAAATTTTGAATGTACTCAAAAATGCCTGCTATTAAATAATGTTTTCACCAATAATTCCAAGAGAACGAAATTTTAATGATTTCAAATATACTCCAAGTTACAATTAGTACTGTGATGTAATCATCAGTGGAAATCAGCTTTGCTCTGTTAACTCATATTTTTTCCTCAGTTTTTTTTGTTTTATTTTTCATCTTACAGTGATTTTAATAGTATAGTTATTTCTTTCAGATTCAGTTTTTAATTTTCCCATTTTTTCACTCATGTTTGTAATTTTATTTTACTCCATTTCATCATCTGTTAGGCTAGTAATCTGGCCAAAGAACTGCAGGGCAAAGAGCAAAAGCTGCTTGACCTTGAGAAAAACTTGAGTGCAGTAAATCAAGTTAAAGATTCTTTGGAAAAGGAACTTCAAGTTTTGGTGAGTAACACCCAAAAATTTTGACTTTCTTCTTTGGATTTTGGTTTTCACGGTGAGAGTATAATTGAAATCTGAGAATCAGCTCTGAGCTCGTTAAAGAACACATAGCCCTTTATTGTAACTGTTGTACAAATTAATGCTCACTGTACGCTTGTCTTACAAATGGTTTTTGAAGACATTTTTCACCTCATTTCTCATTTTGCAAATTTAATCAAGTTTGCAAGTATTCTGGAGCTGGGTGGGATTCTCCTGAAAAACTACCCTGGAGTTAGTAACAAAAAGATGTGCTTTTAGGTTTTACTGTCCCTGTCAAAGTCTTTCCATGGCTATAGTAAATACTTGAGGTTGATGGAAGGGTCTCCCTTCTTACCTTCCTCAGTATCCTCCCTTTTTTTCACAGTCTAGCGTCATTTCCTGCTGGTAAAGCTGGAGAGCACTGGTATGAGATTGATCACAGGGTGGCAGGTGTCTGTTGTGCAGCCTGTGAGCAGCATGGACAGCTGCTTGTGTTGAGATGCAGAAATCACGTCACTGGGCTGTGTGGCAGCAGTTCTCTTGCTGTGCTAACTGATGGAGAAGTTATTTTGAGTGTTCAGGGAATTGCTTGCAACCAAGGCAAGGGCAAATCTTGCTTTATGTTGCTGATTATATCTATGCTAAACTATAATTCAAAAACTTCAGATCTGTTTATGATAGGAGTGAAGACTGTTCTGTTTCGTACTTGAAAAATACCTCATATAAAATCAGTGGTTGAGTTTTACTGCTATTACCAAACCTTACCTCAGGTTTTTTACCCATTTTTCAGAAAGAAAAGTTTACTAGTGCAGCTGAGGAAGCACAAAGCGTTCAACAAACTATGCAAGGTATGTCTGCTGCTAAACTGAACAAAGCATTAAAAAGCTGCAGAAAATAAATGCTGCAAAATAAAGGGTTACTTTCCATGAGCTTTCATATTTACACCTGGCAGTACAGCAGTTTCAGCAGCTATGTAAAGGACAGGAGTACTTGCAGCATCTTTTCTTAAGAGTAATATACCTTGCAAGTAGGTGGAATTCTCTGCATCTAAGTAGTTACTAACTTTGTTTTCAAAATTTACTTGCATAGAAACAATAAAAAAACTAAACCAAAAAGAAGAGCAGTTTGCACTCATGTCTTCAGAACTGGAACAGCTGAAGTCTAGTTTGACTGGTAAGGAAGTCATAAAATGGAATGCTTTGAAAAATGCATCAGCTTTCCTATGCCTCCTGCTCAGCTCACCGCATCGTAGTACGCAGTGCTTTCACAGATGCGTATGCCTTCAAAAGAAAACAGCTTTTGTGGCACCGTGTATAGTGCCACAGGAAGGTGACATGATGTTAAGGAGACAGGGCAGTAAGGCAGAAGATCTTCTGGCAGAGTGTATTCCAAATCAATAGTTAAATTCTTGTTTGACGTTGCAACAAAATCATGCTGTGGTAATGGTCAGATGCCAAAGACTTGGGGACCAGCCTGAAGCATTGCAAGCATAAGACAGTTAATTCACAGAAGCCTTGTCCCTAAGTAAGTTTTGTATTTTCAAGGACATCAAAAAGCCTGTGCATTAGTCTGGTTGTCCCCTTCCTGTCTCATAGGAGAGAGCCTTGCTGTATCTTTCTAGTTGTACATCTCAGTTTAAAACTAATGTAGAAAGAAATGGTGAATCATTATGTATGCTCTAAGCAAGCCTTTCAAGCCATTGTTGGGACTGTAGAAGTCATCCCAGGGGATGCTCTTGCCCTTGGTGGTTGTGCCTGACCTGGACTGAGTCATTTTGAAACTGTAGCTTGGTGTTGCTTGCATTGATTGTCTTCTGCTGCTCCACTAACTAGCTGGGGAGTTGTCTCGCCTGTGCGATGTGTGTACCTCTCTTATTCTATTGCTTGATTGCCCTCTGATATGGGTAGAACTCATATCAGCTTCTCATGGCCTGAAGCTAAATTAATTACTTCTGAAAATGATTTCTTGACTAGTTGCTGTTTTACTATTTCTGAAGAGTTCTTAACCTTCTGCTACAGTTAGCAGTTCCCAAAACAAACAATCATAATTTTTAATTGTAAAGGGGTGACTGGCAAGCTCTGTAGCATCAATATTGCTCTGCTTATGGCTCTTTACTATCTTCTAGCTAGTCCATGCATACCCTTTCTGTTAAGCTTACTAGACTGCTGACCTTTGTCTTGCTCAGTGATGGAGATGAAATTGAAGGAGAGAGAAGAGAGAGAACAGCAACTGATTGAAGCTAAAGCCAAACTTGAAAATGATATAGCGGAGATCATGAAGTCTTCAGGAGACAGCTCTGCCCAGCTTACGAAGATGAATGATGAGCTGCGGTTAAAAGAAAGGTATTCCATCACTTGTCCCAACATTTTCACATTAGTTCTGTAGTCCTGCACTCCCATTTTATCTTCTTGTAAATACCTGAAGAAGATGCTCCTGTGTGTCACATTGATGTGACAAGTGAACTTATTCTATCAAACTAAATTCATCAAAACAGTCTCCTCAGAGTGATCTGAAGAGCATCTAACATTTATAATTCTAAAATTCTTGTGTAACATTTTAATAATCTTGACTGTTTTCTGGTTGTGCTTCTTAATTATTTGATTACCTGATAAGCTTGGTTTATTTGGATATATAAAAGACTTGGGTCATATTTTTGACTAGCCAGAGAAAAGGTGTTTTATTTCAAATAAAAATTGTATGTAGAATAGTTGTTCTTTACCTTTACAAAACCCCAGCCTGGGAGCAAAGTAACGGGCAGCTGTGTTGCTCTGCACACGAGCAAGTGCTCAGTCTCACTTGTGTATATTTAATTTAGCAGAACATTCTCTGTATGTTAAATAATTAAATCTCTTTCTAAATGCTAGGACAGTATATAGAACTTCAGCATAATTTAGTGTCTTTCATCTCTGTGCTTGTTGTGCTGTCAGCAAAAAGTAATGTTCTTTTATTTGGTCTTTCTAGGCAGTTGGAGCAAATACAACTTGAGCTTACAAAAGCAAATGAAAAGGCTGTTCAGCTTCAGAAAAATGTGGAGCAGACAACACAGAAAGCTGAGCAGAGTCAGCAAGAAACTCTCAAGATTCATCAAGCAGAACTGAAAAACATGCAGGATCAACTAACAGACATGGTAAGAAGAACTTTAAAAAGTGCTAGCTAACTGTGTGCAGGATATCATACCGCTGCTGCTGTAACTGTGTTCCAATTGTTTTATCTTCTATCAGAAAAAGCAAATCGAGACCAGCCAAAATGAGTATAAGGATCTTCAGGCAAAGTATGAAAAAGAAACTTCGGAGATGGTCACTAAACACGATGCAGATATCAAAGGGTTTAAGCAGAACTTGCTGGATGCAGAAGAGGCGCTGCAAATGGCACAAAAGAAAAACGATGAGTTGGAAACGCAGGCTGAGGAGCTGCGAAAGCAGGCGGAGCAGGCCCAGGTACGTACACTTTGTTACTCTGCAGCTCATTTAAAGCTGAAATGTTCCTGTTTCAGTGAATCACTGGTTTTGCCTGGCTTCATCATTTCACAGTAGGATTTTTGCAATGTTTCTTTTTTGAACTTTTCCAGGATAGAGTAATACTGGTTAGGGAAGAGAAGCGTACACAGTTAACTGGTTGTCTTCTCTAGATTAGACAAGAATCCATGAAATATGGTTCTTTATTATGTTCATAGATATGTGGCTCAGCACAGTCAGTTGGAGCCAAACGTTATTATCTTTTTTTTTAGATGCATGAACTTTAAATAAAATATGTTTGAAATATTTCACTTAAGTGTTACACACCTGAAATTTCGTTCTGTTGTATGATCCCATATTATGTGCAACTACACAGTAAGTAGCTTGACTTTAGCAATGTACATTTTTTTCCTCCTGTTTCTTTGACATTGCTACTTATTTTCATCTTTCATTAGTTACTTGCTATAATATTTATGCTTTAGCAAAATATTTAGTGTATAAATTGGCACACAAGTAAACTTTAAATACACCACTGATGTGGCATTGTGAATTAAATGGGATATGACAACATGTTTTGGACAGAATCATGACATTCAGCTATCGAAGGTGAATTTGAGAATTGGAAATCAGTATCTAATATAACTCCCTGCATTTTAATTCACTTCAGTTCTCATGAAATCATTCTGTGGCTCTTTTCTGAGTAATTTGCATTCAGAAAATTTGTTGAGAGTAGTTTTAAAAAAAAGATGAAGTCTTGTATGGAGGAACCTCCAAACTGTGATTTAATTTTGTTTTATTTAACCACTGAAAAGTTTTCCTGTGGATGGCAGGTGTTTTGTAATGAAATATCGGGGGGGCTGTCAGCAGCTGAATTCGCACAGGGACTGTGTGTCAATGTATACGCTTTTTTAAAACTTAAATTGCAGTAGCTCTGTTTGCCCTTAAATCACATTTCTCATTTGTCTGCTTGATTTTTGTTTTCCCTTCTCCCTGACCTTATTTCTTTAGTCCTTAAGCTCTGTGTTAGCATCAGCCAGAAAAGAGATTGAACTAATGTCAGACAAGATGAGGGGTTTGATATCAGAAAAAGAGACTCTGGCACAGGAGGGGAACACGTTAAAATTAGAGAGAGGTTCCATGTTATCAAAACTTGTAGAACTGGAATCAAAGATTTCGTTAATGCAACAAGACCAAGAAGAACTTTGGACAAAAAATGAAGAACTTAATTCAGAAAATAAAAAAATCGTAAAGCAGAAGGAAGAAGCTGAGGCCAAAAGCCAGCAGGAAAGCACAGAAAAGGTAGCACTAATTTCTGAGAAAAGCAAATTACTCTCTGAAATAGAGGCAGCACAGGCAGGCCTTCTGAAGATAACTCAAGAAAACGATGCTCTCCGGTCTTCAGAGTCAACCTTGCTCCAACAGCTGAAAGAACTTCAGGACAACAAAGATGCCATGGATGTGGTATGTCAGAAACATACCAAAGAATGGGAGGAACTGGAGCATTATCAGAAGAAACTTTTGGAAGAGAAAGATGTAGCTGTTAAAAAAAAAGATGATATTATTCAGAAGCTGGAAAGTTCTTGTGAGGCCCTGGCCAGAGATCAGAGAGAGCTACTGCAAGAAGTGTCAACGCTGACTGCAGAGAGAGATTCAGCCCTAGGTAAACACTTGGATCTTAAAAATACACATATAGCTTTAAAAAATGAAATGGACAGTCTATTGCAGACAAGTCAGAGTCTGCAGTCCGAGAAGGAGATACTTCTTAAAAGCACAGAAGAGCTGCATGCGAGTTTAGACAATTCGGTTAGTGAAAACCAAGCATTAAAAGTGAGAATGGAAGAGATGCAAAAAGAACTTGAGACTGAACATGAAGAGCTTAAAAAAGTGGTGAAAGACAATATGGAGCTGAAGGATTCCCTGACGAATCTCTCTTGTCTTCTTGAGGAAATGAAAGCCTCAAGAGAGGTGTCAGAGTCTCAATGTACTCAGTTACTTCAAGAGAAAGAGGCTCTTTCTTCATCAGAACGAAGGCTTTTGGCTGAAAGGGAGGAACTTTTAAAGGAAAATAAGGCAACTGCTGAAAAGCTTGCTGAAGCCACAGCAGATGCCATGCTTGCTGAGAAAGTCTTTACTGAGAAAATAAATGAACTGAATTTAGAAAAGGAATCTGTTTTTCGTAAGTCGTTGCAATTGGAAAAGCACAATGAAGCTCTTCTTCAAGAGAAGAATGAATTGGAGAACAAATATTCAGAGCTTCTTGATGAAAACAAGTCTTCTGCAAATGCAATTTCTGATATGAAGAGAGAACATGAACTGGATGTCTCAGCCAAGGGAGCTCTGGCCCGAGAGAATACCATGCTCCAAGATTCCATTGGAGCCCTC
The DNA here is from genome assembly GCA_028020825.1 of Podargus strigoides. Classification (NCBI taxonomy): domain Eukaryota; kingdom Metazoa; phylum Chordata; class Aves; order Caprimulgiformes; family Podargidae; genus Podargus; species Podargus strigoides. The sequence continues at coordinate 13,853,058 of CM051637.1, read as the reverse complement.
AAGGAAGAACTAAGCAAGAAGACTCTAGAAAATCAAGAGCTAATTGCCTGTAAATGTGACCTTTCAGATCTTCTGAAAGAGGCCCAGGATGCCAAAAGAACATTAGAAAATGAACTGGCTGCTCTATCGCATGCCAAACAGGTCCTGTCATCTTCATTTGAGACCTGTTCCTCTGATAGGGAAATGCTGACCAGGGAGAGGACTGAGCTGCAGGATAGGTGTCAGAAATTAAATGGAGAGGTTGAGATTATGAAAGAAAATATAACCATAGAAAAGGAAGCTAGAAAACAGGACAAGGAATCATTTTTGTTAGAACGTATGGAGCTTCAAAGCAACATCAGCTCCTTAGAGAAGGAGATAGAAGAGCTGAGAGGGAAAAATAAAGAATTGCTGACTGAGAAAGAACTTTTAGTTCAGGAGAAAGAAAAATCTGAAACTAAACTGGTGGAAATAATTAAAGAAAAAGAAACCCTCTGTGCAGAGACAGAACAGCTTGGTTGCAGTATGGAACGACTGAAGAGTGACTTTGCTTCCTTGACTGCATCAAAAGCAGAGCTCCAGGATTTGCAGAGCTCCATCTCGGAGAGGCTAAATGACCTTCAACACAAGCATGAGGTGATGGAGAAGGAGAGAATGAAGTTACTTCAGGAAAATGACAGCCTGCTTGCAGAACAGAAGAGTCTGGTCATCATTAAGGAAGAAATACTGAAAGAGAAAGAGAAATGCTCCAAGGATTATGATAAACTGCACGAGGAGGTAGCACTTTTAGAACAAACTAATAGTGACCTCTCAGGCAAACTGCTGGTGTCTCAGGGCAAAAATCAGATGCTGCAGAAGGAGATGAACAATCTGGCTTTGAAACTAAAAGAAATTGAGACTCTCCAGGCCCAAACGGTAGAGCAGAAAATTGAGGTATTGAAATGCATAGTTAAACAATCAAATTATGGTTCTACTAACACTGAGCACTAACCCAGTGCTTTCCTCTCTGCACTTCATTGCACAGTCAGCACTTCATCTCAGTACCAACAGCCTGGAATTACGGTCTCTCTCAATGTATTACTTTGGGTTTTTTCAAGTTGTGAGTCTGAAAGACACTTTTAATTTTTACAAAAAAATATTTCTAAACATAAAAGCCAATGCTGTTGCTGAATGTTGCAAGAAAACAATGTAAACTGTGAATAAAAGGAAGTTTTGTTTCCTAAATCTGGTAGGAGAAATCGAACAGCTCCTTCTGTAGAAGTACTCTGCAGCTCCAGAGCTGGAGTATTAATAGATACAGTTTTAGATTGGGTCTTTGTGCAATTTTTTGTTAAATTACAACAAACTACAAATTTGAGTTACTCAAAAAAGCATAAAGCAATGTACTGCTCCTGTAAATTTAATTGGATAAAAAGCAGTGTCAAAAACCCATTTAAGTTTACATTATAGGACTTTCAGTCTGTTGAAGACATTATGTTTTTATTCTGGTGTTCTTTTTATTCACAGAAGCGTTTTGTATTCACCACCAACAAATTCTGTAAAGTATTTTTAATTTCAGTTTATGGGGCTTGAAGCCCATAAAAACATTTTGAATACAAACTGCAGTCAAGGGATCCTTTAGGAGTGTATTGTGCCTACGTAGGTATTTTACTCTTCTTGTGAGGTATTTCCTTTTATGAGGGCATAATGAGCAACACTGAATTGATGTGATAATGGGCTTTACTGCCTATTTAATTTTTAATTCTTTTTCAAATTTTTAACAGTTTTTTATAATTCCACATTTTCTGAAAATAGAGCAGTCTGTTGGAAGTGAATATCTGTTGAACTACTACTGTCTAAAGTGGTTAGAAGTCTAAGAGCAATCACAGTGGTGATAACTAGAAATCCAGGAATTAAGGAAGAAATGGGCTCCCTCGGTGGTAACACGAGCATGGGGTTATGATCTATTTCTGCATGGAATTGAATCTTCTCATCTCCATTTATTGTTATACTTTATGCAGCTTCAAAATGCAAATAAATTCCCAGTTGAAGTCCTTGCTTAATTGGAAAGCAGCTGGCAAGCAGTGGAGCTGTGCATAAAGTATTGTGGTTAATCTTTCGCTTTCAGAGCTCCCTTGGGTAATAACTTTTTTTTTTCCTCCCCCTCCACCCCCCTTTATATCTAGGCTGCCAAAGTGGCAGAGGATGTTTTCCAGACCGTGGAGAAGGTGACCAAAGAGAAGGATGCTATTCACAAAGAAAAGATTGAAACTTTGGCCTCTTTGGAGAACTCTAGACAGACAAATGAGAAGCTACAGAATGAAGTAATCGCATTTAAATGTTTTTATGTGAAAAGCTTTGCCTGGTTGTAAGGAACAACTATTGAACTACAAAGAATTAGTTCAGGCAAGAGTGGATTCAGTCGTTTTCCCAACACAATACTCAGGCTTGAAATGCGGGTGCTTTATACAGCCATGTGACCCGTGTTCTTTTGTATTTCACATGTAGTTTCAAATGCTGTACAGGATATAAGGTCATGTCCCTTAAATCTCGGTGCAGCAACAAAAAAAATGATCTTGTGTAACAGGAGTTCTGGGTGCTGCAGTCAGTAGCTTCTGCAGATCACAGAATCAAGAGACATGAGTTTGACTTAAGGCTTCCTCAGTCTTGCTCGATAGCTTTGGAGAAGTTGCTTAGATGTGAAGTTGCTCAGATGTGACCACTCTGTGCAGGGTGGGGTGCAACTTCTTGCTCTGATGAAGTGCTGCAGAGCTCTGAGTAACTACTGCTAACCCATGAAAGTTATGACTCCATTTCTCACCCGTAATGCACTCCTTGCTCTGTACATCCTCTTTGCGATGTTGGCACACATAATGTTATCGTTTCTTCTTTTTTCCACTTTTCTGTTATCAGAATTGTGGTGTGACAAAGTACAAATTCCCCTGAGCTGTGCACTTCCACAAATATGTGAACACAACGGTCCCAAAGAACTTCACGATCCAACATGTGCAGAGTTCCTCTAGGGACCGGTTCTTCAGTCTGTCCCCTCCCACCACTTTAGGGTTTGACGGAGGGAAAAATGTCCTCAATAATCTTTTCTCACACTCTTTCACCCCAGAGTATCTAGTTTAACATTGAACTGGCATCTTTTCTGCAGATCTTCAGCACCCTGTGGCCTCTTTTTGATGGCTCCTATAATAATGGGGAGTGAACAGCTGGGCTGACCTAAATGCCACAGCTTGTGCTGAAACAGTAATGATTTCCAACGAGATCTGATGGCTGCAGAATTAAAAGCAGTGACGTTAATAATGGCAGGGTTCACTTTCTGGATTAAAAAAAAAAACATAATAAAATCCACAGGGTTCTGTAATGCCCTGAGAATGGCTGGAGATTATCTGTTATGTAATCGAACGTGTCGCTGAGTGAGAACAACTAAGGTTCACAAGCTTGTGGTGTGTACGTGGTAGATGGGGAGCTCAGTAAATAGACAACAATTTGTCCCATGCGACAAGATCTCCGAAAGGAATTCATTTCTTATGGTTGCAAGCACAACATTCAGCCTATTGTTCCTCAGAAATTAAGGTATGGTAAAGCAGAACTTTTTATCAGTTGTCTTAAAGGAGTAAAGATGAAGGGAACAGCTAATTTTAGCAACAAGCATTGAATTTTTTTTAAAAAAAACCCACTTTGAGTTGCATAGCGTTTGAAATGGAGGCACTTTGGAGCGTTACCTGTTGTACTAGGGGATATACGTCAGATTTCTGTAAGCTGCTCTTCGGTGGACTTTGAATTCTTTGTGCTGCTCAAGTTGAGTGCAGAAAGTCTCATTACATTTTTTTGTTAGCCAAATGCTTCTCAGGAGAAACAGACTGAGTTAATTTAAGGACTAAACATGGAAAAGTGGAACACTCAGCTCAGGCCCCCATTTTGCTGAATATCTTTTCTGAGTGCTGCATCCAAGAACTGTTTCGTTTCATTAGTGTAATGAGGGGTTTTTTTCTCTTTAAGTTGGACATGCTTAAACAAAACAACCTGAAAAATGAAGAGGAACTTAATAAATCAAAAGAGCTTCTAAATCTGGAGAACAAGAAAGTGGAAGAACTTAAAAAAGAATTGTAAGTATTTCAGTGATAAACCTGTTAAACAGTTCTTTTGAAGTTACATTTACTAAGTTCTCTTTCAGTATCTCTCTGGTGTCCTCACTTATGAAGCAGATAGTAGATCAAAATCAAGTATTAGTTTGATATGCATAAAACTTGAACTCGGAATGTTGCTCCCGAGTCACTGAAGGGTATTGAAGTAGATCTTGCACTCCAGGCATTGTTTGAAACTGTTTGTTTGTTGGAGGAAGTATAGAGTTCTGCCACCTGAGGGCACTACGTTATTTTCAAAGCTTTATTATAAAGAAATTCTGTTCTGATTTAATTACGAGAACAATTGGAGGGTTAAGTAGTTTTATGTGGCTTTATTCATAGAAAATCTCATTCTGCTTTTATATTTCATTGATGGCTTTATCCAGTTTATTCCCATTGCCTCCCTATGCACTTATTTTCTAACTGGTACAATATAAATGCAATATACAGTTTGTAAAACTAGAGTTAATTGCCTATTACTTGAAATGCTCCAGTTGAGAAACTACCTCTTCTGTACTACAGAGCATCTGATATAATTTGCCCTGTGGAATCTCATTGTGTCAAAGCTTTTGGTGTGCCACCATGAGTGCTACCCTGCCCTAGCTGCTTGTCCCTCTGCTTTCAGAGATGTAATGCATTAAACCACCAATCTCTGTTCCCACCTGCACTCCAAGAAGAATTTCTTGACTCGTAGAGTGAGAGCTGGAATCCAGACTGAGAGCTCAGAGCAGCTTTGGCTAATTATTATTATTGTTAGTTCTGTAAGTCATTTTGTGACAGTTCCTAACTACTGCTCTGAGGTAAAGACAGGGCACAAAGGAAATTAGCCCATGGAATTAATATTGAGTTTCTGTATGACTGACAGTTTTACTGCCTGCTTTAGAAACCTATGTACTTGTACAGACAGCAGGATTTGATTCCCTGAGCAGTTCCTACCTGCCTCAGTGCCTGTGGGAAGTGCCGAGGCAAAATAATTATTGCAGACTAGTTGGTAGAACTGCAAGGGGCTGGTGTCATGGAAAGACAAAGTATATTAGACTGTCAAGCAGAAGTTATTTATAGAAGAAACTTCCTTGAAAATCTTCAGCACTAAAAGGTGTTGTCATGATCCTGATCACCCTGTGGGGTTTTTTAATTATGTTTTTTTTTTCTTAAGGTTAATCTTAGTCATAGACTATTGCTGAATGTGGTCTCTAAACATCAGTGGTAAGAGACACTGTGGATCAGTGGAAGCTTGTCCAGTTGTTTTTTAATTGATCTTTGTTGTCATAACTATTTTGTGTGTTGCATTGTTTTAATTAGAGTAAGGAATTGGCTTGATAATAGGCATTTCTTGGTCAACAGTCATGTGGGCAGAGAGAACACCTTTGAGAGGTCAGCTGATGAAGACAGTGCGCTTGCCTTTGCAAGGAGGGTAGAGAGGGACCTGTGCCCACAGGAGCTGTGGCTGTCGGCAGGGACGTGGTGCCTGTTGGAGGCAGGAGAGTGTTACAGTGACATCGGTGTCCTTGGTAAAAGAGCTGTCTGTGTAAAACAGGGTGAAGCAGAAATACCAGCTGGATGTTGTGGATCCACGCAGTACTGCGCACTGTCGAGTGCACTTGCAGTTTAAAGTTCCTTGGCACTAAACGCAGGGGAGCATTTCACACAAATTGACCCCAGTGTTTCGTGTGCTTTTTTTACAATGCCCTGAGTCAACGCTTTAGTGCCGAAAGCAGAAGGAGAACTGGTTAGTACTGCAGTTCAGCAAACAATCGTGGTTAAAAATAGGTACGTGCCTGCCTCAGCAAGTGGATTCGTACCAAGATAATTTGAATCAATGCTCAGGGATGTGAGCTGGCCTGTTTAGGTGGATCGGATTGGAAATCGGTCAAGGTGAGACCAGACAGAAGAAATGGCTGGAAAATCTTGGTCATGTTTCATGCTGAAGTCAAATCAGACTTCCTTTTGTTTAAATGTGCCCAATTACAGACCAGAGAGTCCTTGAGTTATGAAGTCCTTCAGTAAGTTTCTGACTTAGGGGTTCTTCTGCCTCCCCCAGTCATAGAAGTATTTTTAATATTCCAGGCAGGGTTTAGCTCTGTGTAATATTGGCACATAGGGGTACTGAGACTGTTTTTAGAAAACAAAACACAGACGTAAAAATTGCTGTTTGGTGAAATGAAGTGTATCTTTTTTATCTTTTGAAAGACATCAAATCCTATAAAAACTTGTGTTAGTCACTTGTGTTACAAGCAGGCGTGCAAAATCTGTTTTTTCAAAAATTTGTTGTAAATAAACTGACTTGAAGGAAACCACACATATTCGTAGCCACACGGGCTAATGAAACCTGCAAATCCATTTTTTTTTTTCCCTTCAGCTTTTGATTTGTCTCATTTTCAGTTCTGGAGCTGTTAAAATAATGGAATAGATGAGGTGTTTTCCTGTTTTACCTCCTGTGATCTTGCACATTCTTGTGTGTTTGGATGTCAGACCTGGTAGGGAGTATTTAAATAAGTAGAACTGTAAACTTTTTTTCTTGTCTCTTTTCTTTTTTTCCCCTTCCTCTTTTTGTTTTTTTTTTTTTTTTTTCCCCTTTTTAACCAGTTCTTCTGTTTTGCCTCTGCCTGCAAAGTTCACTTCTGAGAAAGTCTAGGCTATAAACCTCACCAGCACTCTTGCCAAACCCTAGCCCTCGTTTCTGAATCCAAGCATTCGCTGACCATCGGGCACATGCAGAACTACCAGTCTGAACTTACCTTCTATTCCTTTGAGTATCTGATACATTTAAAGGAAAAGGAGTTCTGTGCTGCTGCTGCTTTTCAGGGTTAAACCCATCCCTGTGCATCTGAGGTACAGATTGTCACCTTTATTATAGATCCCATTAGCCACGTGACCTAGATGTATTTTTCCAAGCTGTGAAGCTGAAGCTCTCCCACAGTTTTTTCTTGCCTCTCTTGTTCCTATGGTAACGATGCACTCTCTGTCCTCCCAGCGAAGCGCTGAAGCTGGCAGCAGCTCAGAAGTCCCAGCAGCTTGCAGCTTTGCAAGAGGAGAACGTGAAACTTGCCGAGGAGCTGGGCAGGAGCAGGGACGAAGTCACAAGTCATCAGAAGGTAGAGTGGCCGGAACGTTTCCCGATGTGGGGTGCAAGTGCGGCGCGTGCCGGTTCCGCCGATGCCTGGGTGACGTTGCGCTGCATGTTTGTGCTTGAGAGATGAGTTGTTGGGAGAATGTTTTAAAATAAATTGGGAAGCCACCTGCATGGGGAGGGTAGAACTGCAGGCTCACAGAAGGTTGCGTAACCCGCGGAGGATACTCAGGAGGCTTGGGAATAAGCATAAATTAAATATGCTTTAGCCAAATGTATTAACAGACACGTGCTATTTCTGTTGGGAGAAATTCTGTTACACAACTGCAGAAATCTCCATCTACCCAGTAGTAAGGAAATCCAGCTTTTTAATTCTCCTCCTTATTCCTCCTCTCTCCTCCCACTAAAAAAAAAAAAAAAAAGAGAGATTTGGGATGTTTTTCAGAATACTGTTTAAAACTGTTTGGTTGGACTCTGTCTCTAAAAAGCACTGTGCATGTGTATGCTTGCTTAAACTTCATACTGTGCATGTACATGAACAGTGTTGCAGCCAGGTAGTGGGTGCTGGAGGATTAGAATCCACGCGAGATGGTTTTCTGGTGGTAGTTTATAGGGGAAAAAAAAAAGACTCCCTTAATTTTAATATTTTGGTTTTACAATTACATTTCAATATGTTGTTGGAATCTTAAAGTATGGACTTGTTATACAGCTTATAACACTGGTACTTGCCAAAAGAGAAGTTAGATTTACAGCCATTAAATCTGGTGGGTTTATTTCTTGTGGAGCAGATCCAGTGACAGCCACACTGTGAAGGCATCTTTGGAAGATCTAGTCCAAAAGCAAGAAAATAAAAGACATAGGTTCTATATTGTCCTTCTGAGATGGCACCTGCTCAGAAGAGGGGTATGCCTGTTCCCAGTGACAGTGGGACAGATCTTTTCCATCCTGCAACAAAACCAAATGTTTTTAAAGCCAAGAGGTTGACTTTTCCTCAAGAGTCCTGGTTTGAAATACTGAGGATGGGTGGCTACAGATCTAACCAGTTTCTAAACCCTTTTGGCTGCTGACAGGATCAATGCACGAGCTGCTTCATCCTAAAGAGCCTTTGGAGATGATTAACAAGAGTCCCAGACATGTGGGCTCAACCACTGACTCATGCTGCATCTGAGTAGTGGTGTGGTAAGAGAATGCTGTCATTCTGAACAGCCAGTGGGAGCTCTGCTCCCAACTCCCACAGGTTTTCTTAAATTATTTCAGAATCTTTGAGGCAACCTGTTTTTTTTCAGAAAGAGTTGTAACTTGAAAAGGATTTGGCAACGTTGGTTAAATCTTTCTGCCTATCGTGTAGCCAGAGTTGATCTACAGAAGGTCCCTGAGGGAAGGGACCCTTCAGCCCAAGGCATAGGCTGGCATCCGTCGCTGCAGTCTCAGTCTGTGGCCTCCATTGTTTGCAGATGACCTTGCGAAGGAGTCCTGCTGTCTGCATCCTGCCTGCTGTGGATCTGTCTGCAGGGATCCTTCTCTCATTGCCAGGATAGGGAGCTCAGTCTGTGAAGCACAGGGATTAGTCACTCCTCCTGCAGACTGCATTGTTCTCAGTTCACTTGCACCATGGAGTTTTCTGCCTGTGAGTAGATGGCTCCAAGATCAAAGATCTGGAAGATCTGCTAGAGCTTGGAGAAACAGGCTGCTTGCCTTCTTCAGCCAGTTGTGTTGCATTTTGTCCTCTTCTGTGAGAAACATCTAATCTGGATCTCAGAAACAAGGGAGTGCTGTCTGTTGCATCTCCTAAATGTAGTATTTGGGCTATGGTGTCGTTAGGTCTAGTGAACTGCGTGGCCTCCTGCAAGACTGGAAGAGGCATCTGATATTCCAGGGAGCTCTGTGGTGGCCAAAGGAAGAAAGGCACAATGGTGTCATTGAAAATGCAGGTTTCCTGCACGTAACTAATGAGTACAGCTTTTCTCAGTTCAGTGTCGCTCAGCTCTTGTTGGTGAAACGTGCAGTCCACCTGCCCAGAACTGTCCTGTTTCCTGGTTGCTCCTAAAAAGCATTCCCTGTCTCGTCTGGAGCCTGTGAAGTACTGATAGAAACCTGCTGCTGCCCCGAGGAGCAGAACTTTTTCGTGTTCCCTTACCCAACCTAAACTTTGCAGTCCCCTTGTTCTACCTTTGACTCTGCTGGGTTCTCTTAATAGCAAGAAAAAAAAAGCAGCCAGGCTTGAGGGTTCTCACATGGACAGCCCAACCTGGGGCTGGCACAGCCTTGGGGATCCCCCCTCCAATTGCTACTGTGCTGTCTCTTGGATGGATGTACACCCTTGGTTCAGGCTCTGTGGGGAGTGGAAAAAATGTTACTATGAAGAATGGCTCAAATGAGATTTTAGAGCACAAGAGTCTGTGGTGGCAGTGAAGAGGTTTAATTAACACAGAGCTTGTGGAGCTGTTTTGTGCAGTGGTTACTGAAAAATTGGACAGTAGGGAGGAAAGTGCAGAGTGCAGCAGGGCTTCAGTCCGTATGAGTTTCTGTGCATGTGCCTATTAAAATGCAGTAAGAAAGGTAGCAAACATATGTTTTAAGTATTTTGAGCAGTCACTATGGTAACTATATAAATTCTAGCAAGTGTGTTAGTCAATTGGGTTAGAGAATCTGTGGCTGCATGTGACACATTTTGCAAAATTAATGACTGCTCTTTCATGAATGATTTATCCTGACATCTAAAGGTTAAAGTGTCTGGTACGAAAGATGCTGAGGGGTGCTTTCTATATTGATCCATAAATAATTAGCTGTTTGTAATTAGTTAAAGATTGCCAGTCAGATATATACTGAGCTCGGGGAACTTTTCTGGCATCTAATTATTTGCTGTGGTATTTCGGTAGCCTCAGACCTGCCCAGGCATTTCACTGGGAAAAGTGTAGAAACATCTACTAGCTCAGCTGGTCCATCTTTTATTAAAGGTACGGGAGAAGTCTGCTCTGAGGCTCGTGGAAGAGTGAGCGCATTGCTGGAGAAATACTGATGAGAGAAGGGGTGTCCTTCCTCCCCTTCTACCATGGAGCTGCTCAAGGCTTGATCCATGACTCCTGCAGCTGCAACAGGGGTTCAGAAGCTGCACAACTCCCCTAACATCTTGTTGTCCTTTACTTTTTTATGTCCACTTCTATATTGGTCTGTACAAAAATCACTCCATCTCCCCACAGCCAACCAGGAAACTAAAAGAAAGGAGAGATGCAGGGTTTATGCCCATGATCTTGGAGCATTCTCCAAATGCTGAAGGATTTTCTGAGTTAAACAGGCACCACAACTCTCTCCTAAAAGAAACTGATAAAAGGGGTGGAAGGAGAGCATCATGGAGCTCTGTGGACACAGCCTCTGGGGAGCAAAGGGTGAATAATGTCAGTACAAGGTTTTCCCAATTGCAAGCAGCAGTCAGGAGCGTGAACACCAGAAAGTTCAGCCAGCCCAGGGTGAAACAAAGCAATTTGTGGAACATGGCCAGGTTAATGCTGCACAGTGTGATCAGAGAGAAACACCAGTGCTGGCAGAGGAGGAGCAGTCCGAAAAACCGTCCGGAAGAGTGTGATGCACAGGAGAGTGCAACGTGAGTCTGGGGCAGGAGAGGGGGGTTCTGGAGAGGTGGCTGAATAGCCTGCAGCTCACTGGGATTTACAAGTGCAACAGTTATCAGAGGTTTTATATTCCTTTTTTCCTTCCTTTTTTTTTTGTCATCACTCTGTGCAGACATAAGGAGTTCATATAGGCTGCCTCTGTAGGAAGCAGACAAAAATTCTTGGAAACATGGGGTATACTTGGTGCTGCAGGTGAAATTGCTGGGTTTGACTTGCCTGCAGAAAAAATTTAGCCATACCCTCATAGTACTATGGCTGCTCACAGCCTTACAGTGCTCTCTCCTTGAGAGAGACCTTCTGATTTTAAGACTTCTTAATATAAATCTCTTTGCACCCGTCTAATATCTATTTTTTGTATCAATAAAGTTGTCTAATTAAGCCCTAGAAAAATAATACCAATTAATCTTAAACCCAGAAGGCTTAACAGCACTGCAGTACATGGAAGGAGAAGGTAAGTTGTCAGAGAATATGAAGGAGACAGTTTATCTCGGTGAGCTGTATTTAGCTGAGAATTGGAGGCTGGCAGACAACCTTCCTTCTCACTGCAACTTAACGCTTTCTGTGCCTATCCATGCCAAATCTTCTGAATGTGTGCAAAGTGCTGGTAGTATTTGGTCAGTAAGAGACTATTTGCTGGTTTTCTTGGGGCTCTGAGGTTTCCACTATAAATGTATGGCTGGGAACCTTGTGGCTGAACCCTGAAAGCTCACGCAATCTAAGCAGAGGTGGCGTTCAAGCCAAGGCACAGGTTGCTACTATAAGCAGTTCTACAGGGCAGTAATTGCTGACTTTGGCCATTGAGTAAGAAGAAAGGAGGAGATGGTGAAAAATAATTAATTGGCCTGAAGAATAGTTAATTTCTAACTTGATCAGAAATTCAGTTACCCCAGTGTTTCTGTGGTGGGGCTTTACAGTTTTGTTGTACAAATTATGGTGGTTGTTTTCCTAAACCTGCCTGTGCCTGTCAGTTTGGACCCCAACAATCTGCAGCAACAATACTTTCAGTTGAGGGCTTTACTAGTGGTAAGGGTTTAAGGTGGCCCCACTGAGTTACAGGCTCAGGATACAGTAACAGACACCAGGCTAACAGCTTTAGGGATCAATAATTTATCTCTAAATAATGGTTCAGTAACAAATACAAATCAGTAGTACGGTTAGCTGGGTCAGAACAACAGCAAATCCAGTAATTCATCGATACTGGGCTTAGGGTTCTCTTTAGTGTGCATGAGGCCTGGAAATATCCTATAAGGCAGTAGTAGCCTCACGCCTCTCTCGTGTGCAGGACATGAAAATACAGTATAAAGCAGTGAGAGGCCCTCACTAGCTAATATTTTTGGTCACTGAACAATTTGTGTGTGTGTGTGTGTGTGCGTTGTCCTAGTAATAAATCCACTACTTTGAGGACTTGTAGGCTCTGTAGCCTCTCCCGCGTTTGTTTTACGATGATAGTGTTGCTCTGGTATATTATACTAAGGAAACAATCCTTAGTGTATTAACCATAGTCTTTTTATACTTGTGTTTTAGCTGGAAGAGGAGAGATCAGTACTCAATAACCAGTTATTAGAGATGAAAAAGAGGTAAGTTGGTTCTTCTGATGTGCATTTAACTGTACAGTCCTACAAATAATACATAACATAACAACAGTGCTAAGAAAAAGCATTTCATTTCTGTTGTATCGTAGCTAAAAGTCCTGAGGTTGTTACACGGATTGGCTTACAAGATGGTATCTTCCTCATTTGCTTTGTTAAAAGTGAGAAGGAAATGTCATTGTATTAATGTAAGAACACGTTAAGCAGTGGTATTTACCGTTGCCCCTTTAGTTGTGCACCTTTTGCAGTGTAGTAGCTCACTGTGTTTTCAGTAACCAGTTTAGTGTTTGGGTTTAGTCTGCTCTGGAATATTGGGTTGTCCATCAGTCTGATAAATATGTGAGCACACAGATCTGACCCATCAAGTTCTTAAGGAATAATGGGAAAATACAGTGATGCTAATGGTTGTTATTTAAAAAAAAAAAAAAAAAGAAAGAAAGAAAAGCAGGAGTTATTCAGCCTTAAATGGATTGTTCTCATAGTTTTGGGATACTGTGTTCATTGTGACAGTAGTTATTGTAGTTCATTCAGCACTGTTTTTAAATACCAGGAGATTTGTCCTGGGTGACTGGGGCATCCATTTGTAAACTCTGCTGATCAATCAATGGTCTCAAGTTACAAAATGTACTGTCTTTGTGCAGTATATGTGTGGAAAGCTAATTCCTGAAGTGCCACAGTGTCTTTAGGGAAATGTGGGCTTTTCAAAAGCAGTTACATAAATCCTTAGAAAAAGATGCAGCTCTCCACGACACCAAGTGTGTTCCAGGAAAAACAAACCAACCCCTGTTCAATTTCCTGAATTTATAATGGTCCCAGCAAGAACAGTGAGTGGCACTTTGGTATTCAGGCACATCCTTAGCTGTACTCTGATCCCTTCAGGCACTGGATCACTCAGCCTTTAGCTGCATAGAACGCTGTAAGTTACTTTTTTACGATGAGGTGAAGGAGAAGATAAGGAGAGAAATCTTTAGCTGTGTAAAGACCATTTGACATGCACACTAATGAGTATGTTTACACCAACTGAGGATCATCTCCAGCATATATGATGTGGAGGAAGGGAGGGAAAAAGGATAGCAGTGCTGCTGACAGCTTAGAATGCTGTTTGTAGCCTGTTATTTAACATGTTTTACAACATGTATTTTACATAGTAGAGAGTTATTTTAAATAGTGTAATTCCTCAAAGCTACTCAAGGAAAGGAAAGAGGGAATGGAGACCCAAGATTCACTCAGTACTTTCCAGTAGTTCTGTTTCACAGCATACATGTTAAAAGACAAATTCAGTAGTAAATTATAAAAAGCAAGGTGTGTGGCTGGGATTTTCCTTCTCCTGTTTTTACTCTGTGAGCTGCCTGAAATAACCTAGATAATTATGAAATCATTAAAGTCAGTTTTAGCATTACTTCACCTTCAGTCGGTTACACTGAGATGCCCAAGTTTGCCTTAATGACATTTCTGAACAGTGTTGAATAAACTCCAAGAGAAAGGGTAAAACAAGTAGCAGAAACAGCCCAGCTCACTGCAGCAGACTGCGGGCCACCAGGGGTTATAATACGCCAGCACGGGACATCATTTGCAACAACAACAAAGAAGTTAGGCTGAGTAAAGAGCTAATTAAATAAAAAAGTGTCTCTGAATTCCCAAATCGCACTGAAGTTGGTGATGAGATAAGCAATGATTTCTTCCTTTTGTCTGAAGCATTTGAGATCCTGAAAAAGAGACATCTTTTTTGTTTCAATTAGGTCAAATCTCTAGCAGTAGCTTTCCTGCCTCCCTTCCGCCCACAGGAACTCTATTTTAGCAGCTCCCTCTGTGAAACAGTCCGGCTAGGAGCGCCAGGAGTTCGATATTCATGAGTCTCTGGGGGTTCTGTGTTACTTCAGCTCATGAGGTTCATTGTGGGTTGCTAACTGTCTTACTGTCTTTGAGCTTGCGCTATTTATCGATACTCATTTCATTCCTCTCTCTTCCCTTTCCTGCCCTTGCTTCCTTTGCTATATCTGTATGTCTTTAATGGTAAGACTCAAGAAAGTCTATCCACGTTACAATAAATAATTTTATTTTATTTTTTTTTAAGTAAAGTTGTTGTACATATTTTGGCTGCCTTTGTCCCTTGGTGTCTTGCTTTTGTTTTGTAAAATACTCAGCTATATATATATCTATACATATATATATAAAAAATAGTCTATATTTTTTACCAAAACAAAAAAAGCCCCTTGGTGCAAATTTAGTTCTTCCTTACGATATTTTGCATTTCTACTCCATGTTTCTAACATGTGGTTCTTATTATCTTGCATTTTTAAAGCTTGCCCAGTAACACTTTAAGGTATTTGCTTCATTCTTAGAATTTCTTATTTTTGTAGTAAGGGAAGAATCTGGGTTATTTTTTTCAATGTTAAAACAAAACAAAAACCTCTCTCTCCTGTGATTTTCACGCACTGCTCAAAACATGGGTTAACCTCCTCAACAAAGTGACATTTTAAAATGGCGTGTGAAATGACAGAGCCATTTTTATTGTTTTTCTTTAGTCCCTGCTGGCAAGCAGATTATTTTGGACTTGAATTGGCAGGGAAAAAGTTTTAAGTCTGCTGTATCAATTTCCTTTTTTTTTTCCCCTGATAAAATAAATACTTTCCACAAGGTTTTTCTTGTGAGTTACCACCATGTAGTTATTTCACATTCAACATATGCTCCTTGCGTTTACTCTCTCACATGAATCATACTACAAACGACACTGAAGCTGAGTGCATCAGTGGGGTAGACTCTCAGCTGATGCTGGAAGTGAACTGTGATCTACACTTACGTGTAAGTAAGTAGTGACATTTACCTACTCTATGTGTAGGTTTTCCAGCGTTTTAGAGGGCCTCCAACTGGAGCTGTCAAGCGTGGCTCCTGGGGACACTGCCCTGTAAAAGAAAAAAACAATGCTGCAGTACAGGGACCTTTTTCTCCCTCTTGTTTCCTCTCCTCCCTTTTTCTTCTCTTGTTTCTCTCCCCTTGTGTTACACTATTCTAGACTCCTATATACTGATATGCTCCCAAACCATTTGCCTTTTTCAACCACCTAAATGCTTGTGGTGGTTGAAACCAAGCCCAATAAATGGCAAGTACTTGTACAAAAAGCATATGTTTGATCTTGATCTCTAAGATGAAGATCTGACCAAAAAGTGGAAACCCTGGCTAAATAACAAGCTCTTGAGCATGCAGTGAGTCACTGGGGTTTCCATCTGCCCTTCTAGAGCTGCCTGTATAGCAAAGGGAAGCCCAAGTGAAGCCTCAGGTACAGGAGAGCTTGTGAGCAGCAACTTCCAGATGTACTTTCCCATTTAGCCTTAAGTAAACACTGGATTTGCAGCTCAGTGGATTGGAGAGGGCAGCTCTGCTCTGTCAGCAGTGTCCCATGCAGCGCTGGCACGTTTCTTTCCCCCCACCACCCTGTGCTTTTGATCCAATTCAGCAAAGCATTTAAAAAGATGGGTTAGGCTGGAGCGTGTATGTAATCCTGCTGGAGAACACGGAGATTGCTGTCGTGCTTTTAGAGCTTTGCTGAATCAGGGTTGGCAAGGAGATCTATTAAATGTCATTGCCCCTTTGGTTTTTGTTAACAGTATAACTTGTATTTGAAGGCAAGACCTTGCAGTCTGCAACTTGTTGTGCTTCTGCTTATATTAATTCTCTCATTGTAAAAATATACCCAAACCAAAATCAACCCTTTGGTTCTTGTTTGGTAGCTGCATCAGCTTTTCTAAACCCCAGATTCTCCACTTGCTGCTTCCATTCCTGAGTATAATCTTAACAATGAAAGAATTGCATTAATTGTGCTCTCTCATTGTTGAGTTTTCTACCTGTCCCAAGTGGGTGAGATGTATTGTATTTCATGGGCTGGGTATCATGGCTCTCACTAACTGTAGATACTGTGGATATGAAAGCTTTTCCATTTGTACTTAATACCTGTTCCTTACCTATTGAGCATCACCACACAAGGACGCGTTCTGCTCTTGAGCCCTTTAGCAGTCCTAAGAGAGTGTAGTTTTGTTTAGTTACTTAAATGAAATCATTATGTCACTTGGTATCTTTGAAGTGTTGGCTACTTGGTGCACTTTGTGCAGTGGGTACGAATTCAGGTAACCAAGTTTGTCTTCAGCCCTTCCAGCTGGTAGGAAGAGCAGGAGCTCACTGCTGGGACAGTGAGGTGTGACCCTCTAAACTGGGAGGTATGGAATTGCATAGGAAACGGGCTGCACCCGCAGAAGCTGGGAGAGTGGACATCTAGCTGCTGGGCACTGCTCGGTGCTCTGAAGAGCAAATTTCTCTCCTAGATAAGTAAACACAGATTTTGGAGTAATAAGATTATATTTTTTTTCAAAATAAACCAAATCCTTTAATCTTACAAGAACTTCTGTAGCAATAGCCCTCATATTCAGAGGACAGTTACTCATCTGTGTGTATTGTGTGAGTATGAGCAAGACTCGTTAGCTTCAGTTTGAGGATGTCACAGCTATGTTGCCTTAGAATTCACAGCAGAAGTCATGTCTCTTATTAAATCAGTTTAAAAGGTTGGGAAAACCAGACATATGCACATAGTGAAGGTGTTTGCCTGCTCTGGAGGATTTCTTTTTAACCCTTCTTCCATGAAGTAAAACAAATCCCACACAGTTTTGTGCTGAAACAGTAGTTACTCAAGGCCCAGAAACTCTCAAAGTACGTGTTTCAGGAAATAATGACATTACTGAAATTAGTGAGGACCAGCTGATATTTCCAGCATCATCAGTGCTTTGCATGACAACTTGTATAATGAGCTTTGCATGTATGTTTTGTTGCTTGTTAATACTTTTTCAAGAAGTAACAAAACTCTGAAATTAGGTTTTGTGGGACATTGTGCAACGTGTTTGTTTATCCTGTATCTCCCCAGTCTATTAACTTGCTCCTTTAAATTCAAATGGATACGATGATATGCAGATTCTGGCATGTGCTACCTAGGTAAAGTTTTTGCTTTGTTTCCACAGTTGTAACATCTGAAATATTTATATGTGTATAAAATCTTAGTCAAGTACAGAATTGAAATTTGCTTTTAAAGTATCACTTCTCACTGTAGTCTAATACTTGAAATTAAATTAAACTTCTTTAAGCAACTACAGTAATCTATTCTTTAGGTGATTTCTGGTTGTATTTGGTTTTCTTTTAGAGAATCCACATTAAAAAAAGAAATTGATGAAGAGAGAGCATCTTTACAAAAATCCATCAGTGCTACTAGTGCCTTGATCACACAAAAAGATGAGGAACTGGAAAAACTCAGAAATGAGGCAAGTGAGGAACAGTGGGACGCTTCTTAATTTTGGATTAAGTTATGGCTAGAAGCATATGGCTGTGTGTGCTTGCTAAGTTTAGCATAGTTAAACCTATAGAATTAAATCTTTACGTATCTGTGCCTACTTTAGGTGACTTCCAGGGTGGTTTTTTGGTGGCTGTTTAGCCCTTACTAAGGGTGTTGCCTTGGTGCTCTGACTTCATTCTGGAAGGCCTCAGCATTCTCAAATAATTCTTACAGATCACGGTGCTCCGTGGAGAAAACGCTTCTGCAAAAACCTTGCAGTCGGTGGTTAAGTCACTGGAGTCTGATAAATTGAAACTTGAGGAAAAGGTGAAGAACTTGGAGCAAAAACTCAAGGAGAACAACGAACAGCCTTTAACTGTAACTAGCTCCTCAGGTAAAAGAGAGACTCCCTTTATTGCCTCTGTGCCTTCAGCTTTAATCTTGTAGATTTTTGCAGTCCTTAACCAGGTAGTTAAAAGGAGGTTTAACTAATTGAACCTTCTGAGAAATGTGACTTTCCTGTTGTAGGACACACGTAAGACTTCCTAAGCACTGCAGTCTCATCTCTCAACAGAGGAGCAGATCTGTGAATGTTAGCTCTCACCTATACGTAAAATGTTTCATAGTTTAGATTACTGGATACTTACACCTTGTTTGTTTTTGTTCTTTTTTTTCCTTTCTTTAAAGGTGACATTGCTGCTAATCTACTTCAAGATGAAATTGCAAAAGAGAAGCAGGTATTTGATGTGAAACATCAGCGTGCTAAAACGGCGGTGTGTCTGTTGGCAGAGAGAAATATTTTACAAAAGACAGTTCCTATCAGATTTTGTAAATCAGGATTATAATGGGCAGATTTATCTCGTAACCTTCTGCTTCTGAAGGGAAATACTAATGGCAGGAAATATTAAGAATCAAGTGATGAGTGATAGTGGAGAATTCAGGTTATTGGGACACGAGGAAGAAAGCAGGGGTGGCAAGTTTGGCCTCACAGCCTATTGGTGAGGTACAGCCCAGCAGAGCACACTCAAACTGCTCCTACTGTTCTTTCCAAAGGTTTCTTGGGTGTGAGCAAGGAAAAAGGTGTGGCCCACCTGAGCCTGGAGAAATGGGCTCCCTGAGCTCACATGCTACTTCTAAGCTTCTGCAGTTGAAAATGTTGATCTTTGCTTCCTAACTGCAGAACTTCACTCAGAATGTGAGGGTTGGCAGCAGTGGGGCAAGGAATTTGCTCAGTTAGATGTGCTTGGTAACAGGAAAAACGTGTGTCAAAGAGATGATAATCATAATGAACACGTGAAACAGTGCCATGCCACAGGTGGCCTGTGACAGCAAATGCAGAGGAAACATGGTTAGAACAGAAGCACCTTCTGCTCATTATAAAAGTCCTTGTTAGGTGGTCAGTCATGTTAATTAAAAACTGTCCTTCCTACTCTATACAGAGCTCGGAAGTAGTGTAATTAACACACACTAATCACCAATCTTCTTCTGTTTTTCTGCCTCCTTCAATTCACCTGCTGATGGGAATGCTTCCTTTAGCATGAGGTTTGTTCCACTTCTTGGCTTCCTTTATTGTATTTGCTATGTTAATTTGCCAGGCATTACTTGATTACATTCAGCAGTGCTGGCCTGCTGACCTCTGGCTCAAACAAGCCTTGGGAGATGCTGTATGGGCACGCTGTGCTGTCCCACTGCCCGTCCCAGGACAGCTCTGGGGCATCCACCAGAGCTGCAGGCTCAGAGGAACAGAGATGCTGTTCTGATCAATTACACAACTGGGTTTATGTTCAAAATGTAACATTAGAAAAAGAACTGGATCTGTCAGTGGTGGGTTGAGACCCACCGATGTCTCAGGTGTTGGCTGGGTGGAACTACCGAGCTCCCTGGACAGAAATCACACTGAGGGTCTCGGGGGTCCTTTGGGATGTTCCTATCCCTTGTCCCCTCAGTGTCCACGGGTGCTCTCTGTAATACAGCATCCCAGTGGTAAGATGTAATGCAGATCTGCACGTGTCATTTTGAGGGCTGTTCCTTTTTTGCTTGCTTTCTCTGAAGTGCAGTCCTCAGCCTGCTGACTGTCCTTGTTCTCCACTGTCACAGATCGACTTCCTGAATTCAGTGATAGTGGATCTGCAAAGGAGAAACGAAGAATTGAACTTGAAAATACAAAGAATGTGTGAAGCAGCCCTCAATGGCAATGAAGAGGAGATAAATAACTATGACAGGTATAAATCCTAAAGGAAACCTTGGCTTGTGTTTTGGGAACTGTTGGTAGCAGTCAGGACGGACAAACATAGCTTTCCCTTGAATTTAGGGTGATTAAATCCAGCCTTCTTTTGAGGTCCATTACTATGTTGTGGTGGTGCAAAATGATCCTCTAGTTACTCATCACAAACACTGAGGTACTGGAACACATTGGTCAGTCTGGGTTGTGTGTGGCCCTTTCCAAATGAAGTAGAAGAGTCTTTGCTCTCAGGAGGCCAGTAGCAGTATTGAGATGGGGAGGTCCAGTCCAGAGAAATAGAACTAAAAACCTATTTGATATGTTGTGACACCAGATCTCTTTACTCAAGGGAAAAGAAAAAAACAGTTTACATGTTTCTTTTTTAAATAATGTCTGTATTCATACACATCTTTACACAAATGGAGCAGTTTGTTTAGTAAATATTGTACTATCAGGGATTATGGGGGTACTGCAAGGTAGCCAGGATATCAGAAGATCTTCAGAAGGGGTTTTGTAATTTTTTTTGTTGACCACTGTGGTGTTCCCAGTGTCACTAATTACGAGACAGCTTATGGGGCGGGGCAGGGAAGCAGGCCTTTCTCCTTTATGAAGTACCCTGCTTGACTTGCACTCGTGCTGATCTTGCAGTGAGGAAGAAAGCTTGTCAAAGAAGAAACCTCGTCTCTTCTGCGATATCTGCGGCTGCTTTGATCTTCACGACACTGAAGACTGCCCGACCCAGGCACAGATGCTGGAGGAGCCGCCCCACTCCGCTTACCATGGCAGCCGGAGAGAAGAACGCCCCTATTGCGATACGTGCGAGATGTTCGGGCACTGGACAGCCGACTGCAACGACGACGAGACCTTCTAATGGAACGCACATCTGGGAGAACGGACTCTCTGTGCGCCCCAATCGCACAATTTATACCACCAGCATTTGTGTGCGCTGAATGTCAGGAAAAGGGACAGCGTTTCTTGGCCCCTCACTCCCATTCCCCTTACCCATCCACTCCAGAATCATTGATAAATATTTTGCTCCTCCCCTAATAAATGCCCTCTTTCCCTTTAATAAACTTAAGTGAAATATAAATAAATGATTTAACAAATGACTTTATGCTGTTTCTTCCCAGGTTCTGGGTTTGTTCCCACTTGACAAGAAGTGCCCCCATGCTCTTGCATCTGTTGATGGGAAAATATGTATAGGAACGAAGCACTATAGTTATATTAAAGCTTATTTAAATACCTTAAAATTATGCTGTTAATTTTCATATTTGCACTAAACCATTTTAAGGCTGAATTTGTACATTTAGATTTTTAAGCTTTTTTTTTTTGCTTTTTTTTTGACACTGGACTGGGTTGAGAAATGTTTCATCTTTATCTTCCTTCATTTACTTGTTTGATTGTGATTTCGCTCAGTGAAGGTGAGCTCTGGGTTGTGGTTTGAAACGTGAAATCATGAAGCAGGTAAGAAACAGAGCTGCTGTGGGGTTTTTTTAGAAACCCGTATGCTGTGCACACCTGAAACCTGTTTGTGGGACAGCCTTTTTTTTTTGGGGGGGGGGTGGGGGGTGTGTGTTTGGCATTCTCTCAGCTTCTATATAGTGTGTGTGTGTATATATGCATATATATATATTAAAGTTATATTTTGGAAAAAAAAACAAGGTGTGTTTTCTTTTGTATCTTTCTGGTTGTAAAAGACCTCGAGGATCATCAAGTCCAACCATTAACCCAGCACTGCCCCCTGCCCACTACTCATCTGTGTGAGTGTAACGGGTGCTGCGCGGGGACAAACGTGCGCGTGGCAGAACTATAAATAAAGGGAAAACGTTATCAGCGTTGCGGGGTGCTGACTAGCGCGGCGCGGGAGCCCTCCCGCAGCAGGCCCCCGGTAACGGCCCCCGAGCCGGTGATGGGGGGGAGCTGGTGCCGCGGCGCCCGCCAGGGGCCGCTGTGGCGCCGGGTGCGCGCCCGGGCCGCCACGTGATGGTGCCATGTGACCGGTGGTGTCACGTGAGCGGCGCGGGCGGCGACGGGAGGGCGATGGCGGCGCACCTCAGCTCGGGGCGCGTGAACCTGACGGCGCTGCGCGAAGCGGGGCGCAGGGAGCTCCGCGAGTTCCTCGACAAGTGCGCGGGCTCCAAGGTAAAGCGGGGAGCGCGGGGGAGCGGGGCCGCCCGGCGGGGGTCCGGCCTGACGCCTCCCTCCCTTCCCGCAGGCCATCGTGTGGGACGAGTACCTGACCGGGCCCTTCGGGCTCATCGCGCAGTATTCGCTCCTGAAGGTAAAGGCGGCGGCGGCCCCTCGGCTCGCGGGCCCTGTGGCCGGGGCTCCCCGCGGTTCGCTAACGCCCGTGTCCCCGCACAGGAGCATGAGGTGGAAAAGATGTTCACGCTGAAGCCGGGCCGGCTGCCCCAGGCAGACGTCAAGAACATCATCTTTTTCGTCAGGCCCAAGCTGGAGCTGATGGACATCATCACGGACAACGTGCTGAGGTACAGCGGGGGGGGGGCTGCAGGGGGGCTCGCGGTTCCCTTGGGAGCCAGCGGAGGGGCTTGGTCTGAAACTGCCCTGTGGTTCATCACGTCTGGGCTCAGCGCAGGGAATGACGTGACACAAGCTGCAACTCCTCGGGGAGGGAGCAGGGGTTTCACTTCGGCTGGCAGTGCCATTCCTCATTACGATGTACGTTCTTTGGCTGGAAAAAGCCATGCTTTGATTGACCCCCTTTTGAGAACTGCAAGGACACCCAGTCATCGTCACTGGATACAGCTGGGTGAAAAATACTCTGAAACACAAAGCTAGGAGTGGAAGTTGGCAACAACAACCAAGCGCAGCACTCCTGTTTCCTCTGCATGCAGTGCCCCCCGCCCGCGGTCGGTGCTGGTTCCCTGCGCCGCTGAGTTACCGTTCTCTGTGACTCCTCCAGGGAAGACAGAGGCCGCTCTCCCCAGAGGGACTTCCACATCCTCTTCGTGCCACGCCGCAGCCTGCTCTGCGAGCAGTGGCTGAAGGAGCAGGGCGTGCTGGGGTCCTTCATCCACCGAGAGCAGTACAGCCTGGACTTGATACCCTTCGACGGAGACCTGCTCTCCATGGAGTCTGAGAGCGCCTTCAAGGTAAGCACTCATCTCTTCTAAAAACACCACGGGTTTGTGTTGGCTGTTGGGTTTTGGTACAGAGGCTCTCGGAGGGTTTGTGGGTGGCCCACGCAGCGGGGAAAGGTCCCGCAGAGCAGACATGGCTTGGTCCTGAGCCTGCACTTCTCAATGTATTTTCTGACTGAAGGAACGATCACTACACCAAGCTGCACCCCGGTTCCTCCAGCTTTAACTGCTGGTGTTGTTTCCACAAATCAAGTGTTCATGAGGCTTAAAACACTTACTCGTTACACAGAGCCAGCACGGTTTGCGTGACCACGCAGCCGAAGAGCCACGTACAGTGATTAACACTGAGCATTAACAGCTGTCACATACCAGCTGTGTATCCTGTTGTCCCAGAACACTGCGTCTGGGGACAGGAAGGTTTGTTTCTTTGGCCATCTCTGCCTTGTTAAGCATAGCCCAGAGGATGTGGCTATGATGAGGTGTTGTGCTCTCAGATTGGCCTGATTAGAGGGAGAGCTCTTTCCAGTCACTTTCTGGCTCTCATAACTCCTCTCCATCAAACTGGGAGTAGCGTGTGGGGTTCACAGATATTAGTGTCTGGTTTGAGCAAATTATTTGGTGTAGTAACAGCACAGATAAGGTCCATATTTGCCCACAGCCATAGTTTTTCCCCAGCCTTTGTCTCCTCTGAACTGAGCACATGGACCACGTTCTGCTGTGCAAGCAGCTGTGTGGATCCACACCTTCCATCAGGAATCCTTCTTGTTTAGGAGTGTTACCTGGAGAGTGACCAGACAAGCCTGTACCACGCGGCGAAGGGGCTGATGACGCTGCAGGCTCTCTACGGAACCATCCCGCAGATTTTTGGGAAGGGCGAGTGTGCCCGGGTGAGAGAAATGTTGCTGCTAAAAAAATGCATCTCGTTCTTTGGCCCTGCTTTAAGGAGTGTTTGGCTAAATGCACCTGTGGGGTTTTTGAATCCAGCCACAGACCCTTCTTAATGCATTGAGTTCCAGGATCACAGCCATCAGGTCTTTGTCATCTCTGTTCCACAAGTCTTCCTGTCAGGAGGATTTACCTGATTTCATATGGGTTTTGCTCACAGGCACACTGCCTTTGTGTTTTCTGCAGTTCTTTCTGTGGGCTTTTAACACTTAGCTGCTCTGTTGGTATCAGAAGGGCTGAATAAAGTGGGAAACGTGTAACCTACTGATCATGCCTTGGCTTTTTTATCTCTCCCTGTAACTCACCCTTTTTTCTTCACTCTGATCAACCTATGGTTTAATTGGTACCTTTTGTAATGAGGGAACAGCTTGGGATGAACCCAGTGCTGTGGCTGCAGTCACTGTCCTGCTAAGCTGCAGAGAGCAGCAGAGGACTTTGTTTTCTTTGTCTTGTCCTGCCCCCATCAGTCACTCAGTCTGTAACTTGTGCCATTCTCTTCCTTTACACATATTTGCATGAGCATGTGCTTGTAGGGCCCAGAAGTCAGATTCCACCTATTGTGGCCTGCACCATAACCTGACCAACGTGATTTATTTTCAGCACGTGGCTAATATGATGATCAGGATGAAGCGCGAGTTCCCTGGAAGCCAGAACTCAGTATTTCCTGTCTTTGATACCCTCTTGTTGCTGGACCGCAACGTTGATCTGCTGACGCCATTAGCTACACAGCTGACCTACGAAGGGTTGATAGATGAAATCTATGGAATTCAGAACAGTGAGTACTGCTGGTAAGGGGGGAAGGTCTGCGGTGTGCTGGAGCAGTTGCAATGTGTCAGGTGGGTTTTTGCTTCACTAAATGATTGTGATGTGGGAGCAGATCACATGAACGTAGTGTGGGGATGGTTCAGTCCCAAGCTAGAGCCCATCAAGATCAACTCTGGCCCTCATTTATATCAGCTTTGCTGCTCAGAACTCTTTGCAGCTCAGGGGGCACATTTCCACAGCCTGCTTATCTTAACTTCTCATGGTGAAGTTCCAGTCCTTACAAGGGTCATTTCTCTGCATTTGGTAGCTTACGTGAAACTCCCTCCTGAGAAGTTTGCCCCGAAGAAGCAGGGTGAGAGTGGGAAGGATCTCCCCACAGAACCCAAGAAGCTCCAGCTGAACTCTGCTGAAGAGCTGTATGCTGAAATCCGAGACAAGAACTTCAATGCTGTGGGGTCAGTGCTGAGCAAGAAAGCCAAGATCATCTCAGCAGCTTTTGAGGTGAGGCCTGTATCCGACCGTGCATCCCTTGGGCATTCTTGTCGGATAAGTCACTATCTTCATTCAGTGGGGCTGTGACTGGCAGCTCGAGCTGTTGCCATGGAGTAATCCCCCAGCCAGAGAAAAACAGGCAGTCTTCAGAAGTCCCTCCAGTCTGTTCTCCTGCCCTGGGATGAGATTAGTTCTGCTTCAGCTGTTCTGAGTAGATGTTGGTCATATCTCCTCTTGAGAATCCTGTGTTAATGTGGATCCTCTCTTCTCCCCACACCCCTGTTCTGGGGCTTTTCCTATCCTCACTGTTAAAAGCTTGTCTCGGAGCCAGCCTAAGCCACACTTCTGCTGTGTGAGCCCGTAGTTCCCGTAATAGGAATTGCTTTCTTCAGCTTGCAGAACAGTCAGGTGCTGCTTCCCTCTGCAAGAGGCCAAAGGCTCACTTCAGCATACTGATCGATTCCACTTCATTGCTGTTGTTACCTGTTAACTGAAAGGTCCTTTTCCCTTAGTATTCACTGAGGATGCAGAAAAAAGGCTTTAAGAAATAAAACTCCAGAGTGTGCATTCATAGAGTATTATGGCTGGCATAAAAAACAATCAGGATGTGAAAAAGACAGTTGTCTTACAGGAGGTTTGACCTGTAAATTCATGCTCGTGTGTCACCTTTGACAAAGCTGGAGAGTGCTGTGGAGTGTGTTTGCGGTTTTGTTTGAAAACATCCTGTTGATGATTCATAAAGAAGCTGAGATCCCACATCTCTGCTTTCAGACTTCATGGTGATTCTCAAGAGAACTTCTTTGGTTTTTTCTTTGCCTCTTCATTTCTGCCACATTTAAGATGAGGTCACGGTACCTTAACTGAAATGCTGTGTGCTCAGCCTCATCTCCTAGTGAATGTCTGTTACTGCAGTATTAGTGCTGGCGGTGCTAAAGATGGATTATTCATACTGGTTGTTAAAAAAAGACATTTAAGGAATTGTCAGAGTTAATAGGTGATAATGAAACAGCAGCATACTGGCAGCAGGGGACTTCTTACATCGCAGGCTTCATCATTATCACTCTCCTGCCTTCACTTGCCCATTGAAATCCTTCACATATGAATCAAATTAATAATAATTTTATTCCAAGTTGCAGCAAGAGGCAAGTAGCCCCAGTGAAATACAGAGCTCTGGACTGCTCTGAGAGCTGAAGTCTGCATTGTGCTTCATCAGGTCCTTGCTCAAAACCTGGGACATTGTTACAGCCAGGTACAGTGAATGGCAGGGTTCTGCTTGTGAGGGACGCAGACCCTGCCAACCCAGTTCTTCAGCACCTTTCACCACTGCTTTGAGGGGAAATGTCCCTCATGTCTGTATTTCCCTATAGCTCCATGTGTACTGGCAGCTAGCAAAGTAATTAATCTTTGCATGAAAAAGGTAGTTTTGCTGGTAGGGAAACTGAGGAGCAGGTAGTGAGACAAAAGTGGAGAAAAGTGATAGGTATAATGGAAAAAAACAGTCTAATGATCCTGTTGTGTTACGTCCTGGCTCTTCTAACTTTCCAAGTGCTGTTACAGGTGATGCTATGGGTTTATATAAGCATTTAAAGTCTTTTGTCTAAAAGGTTGCATATCTCTAACAGTATCTGCTGTTGCAGTGAGTACAGTAAAAAACTTTATCATGATAAAATGACCTGTTTGGTGTTATGATATTGAACAAGACCTAACATAAGCAATGGATCTCTTCTTCTAGGAAAGACACCATGCGAAAACCGTTGGAGAGATTAAGCAGTTCGTCTCACAGCTGCCACACATGCAGGCAGCGAGAAGTTCTCTAGCAAACCACACCTCCATTGCAGAACTCATTAAAGACATCACCAGTGAGTATGTGTTAAACGGTCTAGCTGGCTAATTTACATACAGCAAGATGGAAGACAACTCAATGGACATCACAGAGCTAAGCAAAAATTGGCTTTGCTCCATCCAGTGTGTCTCTGCTGAAATGTAGAAAATAAGCTGTCAGTTGCTATTGTATTGATTTTTTTTCTTTTCCCAAAGCATCTGAAGATTTCTTTGATAATTTAACAGTGGAACAAGAGTTCATGTCTGGAATAGACACAGACAAGGTAAGTGGATAATGACAATTGTAACTCTTACGTCTTCCAAAAAACTCCAACATGTTTCTCTGGGTTTTTTTCCATTAGGGTTTTTTGAAAGAGGAAACATCTGATCTAGATGATGTCTTGCCTCCTTCCAGTGTCAAGGGTGTGAGCTCTCACTCAGGTCTCCTTGCACATTTGTAGTTTTTTCCAAGCAACATGCATCACTGAACGTACCTGGAGGTGGTGCTGTACTGTGTGCTTTGCTGGGCTCTGGTTACCTGTAACACAGGTGTACACAGCTGGGGTGTGGTGACTTGTACAGGGGCACTGTGTGCTGTGAGGGATCAGTGAAAGATTGAAGACCATAAATCCAAATTCTTCCAGTGCATCAGACAAAGTCTAACTATTCACTGTGGAATTGACATGCTTTAGAAACATGCTAAGTGGAACCAATGCTGGCCCTCTGTTTGACAGAGGGTCTTGAGCTGTCTGGAGAGCAGCTGTTTTAGAGATACCAGGCAAAATTAGATCTTTCTTCCCAGGTCTTCTAGGCACTTTAACAGATCTTTAAATAACAGCTTCTGTATTTTTTATACTAGGTTAACAATTATATTGAAGACTGCATAGCTCAAAAACATCCATTAATCAAGATCTTGCGTCTTGTTTGCTTGCAATCTGTGTGCAACAGTGGACTGAAGCAGAAGGTTCTGGACCATTACAAAAGAGAGATTCTCCAGGTTGGGCTCTAACTTTGGGATCAATAACATTTTTCTGAGAAAATCCACATCAAACCCTCAGTTCTACAATACTCACATTCCAGACAGACGCATCTTACACATAGGTAGTGCTGACTTCTACACTGTGTGTACAGACAGAGCCCTGAGGCTTCTCTCTGGGCTGATAGCAATGACTTGGGAGGTGTTTGTATGTGTTTTACAACAAGCAGATACAGAGAGGTTTGTATCACTGCAGTTCTTACTGTTATGACTTAAACACTCTAAATGACATACACTCCAGACAGATCTTAACAAAAACCTTTTTAAACAAACATATTTGCCTTTTATTTTTGTCATGGATTATTGACATGGTATTAAAAGTAAATTCTTCATATTGCAGACTTATGGCTATGAACATATATTGACCTTAAACAACTTAGAAAAGGCTGGACTCCTGAAACCTCAGACAAGTGGCAGGAATAACTACCCAACGATCAGGAAAACCCTGCGCTTATGGATGGATGATGTTAATGAACAGGTAAGCAAATGCCTCAGCAGTGAACATTACATCTAACGGGACAGAATTATGTGCAGCAGGAAAACCTTCTTTATTCCTGTGGTGGTGCTTTGCAGCATGAAGTTGCACTGACCTGCTGCTCACACTCTGCTCTCTCCTGCAGAACCCCAACGATATCTCCTACGTGTACAGTGGCTACGCTCCACTGAGTGTACGCCTGGCACAGCTCCTGGCTCGCCCAGGGTGGCGGAGCATAGAGGAGGTTTTGAAGATGCTGCCGGGTCCCCATTTTGAGGAGAGGCAGCAGTTACCTACTGGCCTTCAGAAAAAGCGTAAGTTTTGCTTTGTTTTCCCATTTTTTAAAGGCAATCAGAAATCTGGGCTGGCAGAGTTCAGGCATCTCTCTCATCTTCCTGTCCCACTGCAATGTTAGATCTCTCTAACCCATTTTTTGACAGATAGCTTTCTGGTCTCTTTGAAACATCCAGTCACAGAATCATCCTGCTATTAATGCACAGCACCATGTGCACTGAAAATACTACAGAGTTGTACATTTGTGTATCTTCTCGTCTGAGTTCTAAAATAAACCCTAACCCTACACTGTGTTTTTAATAAATAACATTACTTTACAAAGAAGGTTGGCATCACCTTCCTAATATTAAGGCTGGGCAGGTAGAAACCCTGCCTGTAAAGAGTGTCCAGAGCTGGGAGCAGAGTCTCCATTTCTGGGCCCTGCTCTGGTATTCCACTCAGTAGGCTTCTCTAATTTAGCTCCTGTATTTATTTTAGTGTTTAGGTCATTTTGAGTTTGATTGACAACTGATGGATAGGAGACATAAAAATACAACTAAGACAACCTGAAAGTTTCTCTGAACACACAGGTCAGCACGGTGAGAACCGAGTCACGCTGGTGTTCTTCCTGGGAGGCGTGACATACGCAGAAATCGCTGCACTGAGATTTCTGTCCCAAATGGAAGATGGAGGCACAGAGTACGTCATTGCCACTACAAAACTGATCAATGGAACAAGTTGGATGAAATCCATGATGGAAAAACTGGAGCCTGCCCCTTTCTAGGGTCTGTGGCAAGAGACAGAAGTGAGTGGCCCTGTGCGACACAAGTACAGCAGCTTCTGCTCTCCCAGTGTGGCTGCTGGAATGTCAGAGAAACAGGACTGTAAAGAAGCTCTCCCGAGACCCACTCATGATGCAGTTACCCTCATTCTCTGCACTTGTGTTCCTGCTGTTTGTGGAACTTATTACTAGTAGAGAGGCAGTGCTGAAAGGCACTACCAATTAAATAAACTGTGGGAGAGAGAGAGATCCCTGCTCGGGGTCTGAATTGGTAAACAAGCACTGGGGGAGTGGGGATTTCCCCTTGACCTCTTATTTGGTGAATTGCTGCTCTTTTTTTCTTCCAGTTTAGTTTCAGTGGGAGATGTGATTGCTTCTTATCACCTGCTGAAGGTGCTGAGGAGACAGGGTGTTTTCTGTTCCTGATTTCATGCCAATACTCCTAGCCTGTCTTTTTCTCTCTCTGGTGCGAGGGAGATGCTCGAGCCTTTCCCTTCACTCACCCTCTGAAGGGAGCAGTGGCAGGTGCCTTGTTTCTCCAAGGTACACCCACCTGACTCCGGAAAGCTACTCCAGAGTATGAATTACATCAGTGTGTGTCAAGAGCTTATGTTTGAAGACACACAGACACTCCCTGCACAGGCCTCAGGCCAAAAATAGCTGCAGCAGTGACCCAGTAAACAGCGGGTTTAAAACAGACACTTTTTTCACCACCCCCCCCCTTCAGTTTATAAATTGTGGTACTTGCTGCTGCAAGCTGTGGTAGAGCTCAGAATTACAAAATGGAATTTTCCATGGTCTTGGTGGCTGAGCCCTTGGTGTTGCTGAGCCAGTGCATGCACGAGGCAGCTTCTGGCTCCAGAAGCCTCAGCCTTGCTAATTGCTGGAGGAAGGGAAGGCAGACCAGGGTCCTCACTTGTGCCTGTGCAGCTGACCACTGCCAGAGCTTGTGCTGCTGCACATCAGCACCTTTCCTCCTCACTGTCACTATACTCGCATGCTTCAGCAGCAGCCACTGGGGACTGTTTCACACTGCATTTCACTTAAATAGTTAAAAACAGCTAAACAAACCCAAACAAACTACAAGTCACACCTTAAATCACTCAGCAAACATTTCTGCTCTCGGTTATCCATAATGCATAATATGTCCCCAAAAACCCCTTCATTTTTCCAAGTTGTTACAGTTACGACTGTGGGTTTCACTCTTTTACAGTTTTGTTTTGTAAGACTGAGTTCTGCCAAATTGGCCCCTTCACAGAGCCCCTCTGTCTGGTTAACTCCAGTTGGCTTATTAGAATAAAATAAAAAGGTATTTGATCTTTTTTTTTTTTTTTTTTTAAAGTGCTTGCTCACACTTGCTCTGGAATACAAAAATAAATGACATAAAAACCTGTACTGTGGTCGTTGTATCCTTCTCCCCGTGCCTCAGGCTAACTGAATTACTGAAGTTAGTTAAAACGATTTTTTCTAACAAACATCTAGATGTATTTTCTTTAAGCTTATGCACTAAGTTTACTAACTAACTAAGCTAACTAACCCGATTCTGTTCTACCACTTAATACATTAGAAATATTTATGGGATTTATTGAAAGAAAAGTACAGTAGAGACAAACGAGACAATGTGCAATGTGCAATCCTTACAGAGGGTCCTTGGCTTCTTGGTTTGGCCTTGAGGGTCTTTGTACTATCACAATTTCCAGATTATTTTTTTTTAAATTTTTTTTTTTTAAGCTTAAAAATTGAACTAATCACAAGGAAATGAATAGCACTGCTCAGGCTAGTTTGTGAACGAAGGTCATGGCATGTAAAAGCTATACCACAAGTGAATAAAGGAAACCACGCAAAGCACCAGCCCAACAGCTTGCTTACCTTCTCACTCGGACCAGCAAATGTGTGTTAGTAACACTAAAGGCAAAACTTACTTACTAATTTATCAACAGCACTGCTGCATATTTTTTTGCAGACCGTAGCCTGCACCACCACCACCAAGCAAGAGCCATGTGGACACTCAAACTAGACAAAGTCTCTTCCTGGAACTATTCAACAACAACAATAAAAAATAAAAGCCATCTTGACATTGATCAATTCTCTGGAGGAGCAATTACTACTTAACAGGCTTCCTGAGCAGCTTGATTATGTTCTGCTGCTGTCTAAGGCCTTGCTGACCATGCGGGTAATAATTTGATAACAAGAGAGCCTAATTAAATT
Organism: Podargus strigoides; assembly: GCA_028020825.1. NCBI lineage: Eukaryota > Metazoa > Chordata > Aves > Caprimulgiformes > Podargidae > Podargus > Podargus strigoides. The sequence goes on along the minus strand of CM051637.1, from coordinate 13,821,247 downwards.
AAGGGACCATTTTCTACATCATAATATCTTTGTAGGTAAGAGATTTGATTTGCAGTACATACTCTTCCTTCTCTCTGCTGTCTCCATTTGTCTGGTTTACAAGCAAAACAAACAAAAAAACCCCAACATTACCCAACCTCCACTCTGAAAGACTTTCACTTTTCATGGAACATTATCGGAAAGCAGTTGCCCTAAAAATAAACATAGAGCTTACCTCCCTCCTCCCCCCTGCCCCTTGCTGCAAAAGACAGCTAGTGCTTGCTTTGTAAAAGGTTGGGATGACTTCTCAGGGGTGCAAGGCTGAAGCTAGAGCAATGAACTAGTGACAGTGCAGCGATGGGGCTCTCAGCACTCACCCTCTTCTGATAAAAGAGTCTGACTCAGTCCATACCATTCCATCCTGCTGAGCTGGAACGATCCCCAGCTGCATGTGAGCATCCTCCTCCCGAGTGGCCCACAGAGAGAGCACAGGACTCCCAGAGAATGGAGAAGAGGCACAACAGCCTTCCAGATAACTGCAGAAAAATAAGATGACATAATGCTTTGTTAGAGTAAAAATTCCCACATTTAAAAAAAAAAAAAGGCGCTTAAACTCACAAAATCCTGTTGACAAAAGCCCCCTGGGAAAGGGGAGCTGTTTGGCATGCTCCATACTGCTGTGCTGCACGGAGTGCAAAGGCGCTCTGTCATATAATAATTGGTCCTGACCACACCTAGTGCATTAGTCCTCGTGCGGGCTGCAAACACAACCTCACTACTCCTGGCTCCCAGATAAGCAGAGCAGAAGGGGATCAAACTACAGCACAAACCATTCAGAAGCCTGAAATCCAAGGGACAGCTGCAGAATAAAACTAGAAAGAGGAACTTGACGAAGTAAAGCCCCCTCATCTACCTGGGTAAGCAGTTTATTTCTTTATCAACATCTTTTCAGATAATCAGAAATCACGTAAAGCCTATAAATAGACAACTTTAATGCTCAGAACGACTGGGAAGCCATGGCTTGTTTTAAAATGCAATAGCTCCCATAATGTATACATGTGGCTAAGCTTAGAATGAAATGACTGAACTCTTGAATAAGACCAAAAATTGAACTCTCTATCACAAGAGCTTTTTAAAAAAAATATTCTAAGTGGCAGGATGGGAATTCAGTTTACTTTGGGTGGCTTTAGACCGTTTACAAGATAAATAATCCTTTTAGGTTAGCTTTATCCTCAATCTGGTTTTAAATTCCCTTTTTGTGCTTGACCAAGAATGTGGGTATATTTGACCAGGCACAGTTATGATTAAAATTTAAAAGAATATGCAAATTGGAGAGATGGTAGAATTTCTTAGATGGGTCTTCATAGCCAAAAACTTCTCTGATAAGAGTTCAGATTTTATATTAAACTAACAGACAAGCAATCAGTTCTAAAGGGATATATAAGCATGACTTTAAAATACAGCTAGAAGATGAATTCTAAAGCACCTTATCCCATGTCTCCCATTTAAAGGTTATTTTTAACACGAGATATAAATATTTGCCTGTGCAAACTTGTATTTAAGCCCTAGTTTTCATCATTCTTAAACAAAAGGCTCAGTTTGTGCCAGTATCTCCATTAGATGCAATTATATCATTAAATATTAATGGTGGCTTCCTTGGAGGAATTGACCACTTTGATCAGAACACACTGTTGGTAATGCACCATCAGCGACCGCCCTGAACGTGAAGCTTCCTGGATGCACAGCCACTGACATGGAGGGAAAGATACGAGGAGCCAGCTGGACCCTGTAAAGGTCTCTGCTCCTTATGGGCACAGCAGTGTCCGCTGCCTATGCATCTATATTTTAATGCTTAGTTACCAGTCCTGATTTGGAGACTTTGATCAGATCCCAAACTCTTTTTCAACACTGCGCAGCTCAGCAACCCTGTACAGTACTCTGAACAGGCACACACAAGTCCAGTCTGACAGCAACAACCTTCTGAGAAGGATGGGTGGCCATTAACCCTCCTGAACACAGCTATTTCTCCCCACAGCAGAGCCACCCCCTCAGTTCTGCAGTCTCCTTGCTCACAAAGACTCATCCTGTCCCTTTGCTTACAGCCCGGGGAGGAGCACGGCAGCAGCCAGCCCCACAGACCCTACCTGCCACAGCACTGGGGAGAACCATGCCGGACTCCTTCACCATACACTTCCTCAAGGTGCTGAAGGAGCTGCTGGCCTTTGTGCTCTTCAGTTACACTGTGCTGGTCGGGGCACTGCTGCTCGCTGGCTGGACAACATATTTCTTGGTGCTTAAATGAGAGCTCCTGTTCTGCTGCTGCATCCACAGGCTGGCCAGAGGCTCCTCCGTGCAGCTCATCCTGCACATCCACTCAGCACACAGGATGGTGGTCCCTTCCTAAATGCGTTTTGTTTCATCCCTGCCTAATCATAATCTTATTTTCTTATATAAAAAAAGATTAAAAAGTATCTACACGCATGCACTTTACTGATCTTTGTGGCTCTTTGTGTCTCCTAGATATTTGCCCCTGTTCCCTGAAGTGTTTAAAAGCCTCCCAGTAGTTTTTCTCCTGAGATTCCCAGCCCACACGCCACCTCATCAGTCTGCCGAGCACAGCGGGGGGCCGGGAGGGATGCAACACAATTCAAACATGATCAACATCTCAAATAAACAAGTCCTGCCTTGTCTAACTCTGCCTCATTGAGGGTGTGACGGCAGAGACACAGAAATTACTTGCAATTTGTTTAGAAGTCATAAAAAAAGACATTTCAAATCAGGACAAGGTTTCCCACTTCCTACAGTTTTATGAGGTACACTTCATGGGGTGGGGGCACCAGCACCACATTATCTACAGGCCCTCTATCTGGCACTCTCAAGTGTGCAGCACTTCTCAACAAGTGCTTAAAGCATGGAGTCAGCTGGAAGATGCACCTGTGATACAGCACCACCTTGTTAAACCTGAACCCTGCTGAGTAAACTGAGCCTTACAGAGAGCAGATAGGAATTTCTGGTATATACAAAAAGAACAGGTTAATCGATCGACGCGTTTCATGTAGAACGAGACAGGAACCCTTTGCTGGAGAAGCTGGGGATTATCACTCGCGTGGAACTGGCCACAAAGCAGCATCATATACTCTTGAAAAACAAGGATGAAATAAAACACGGGAGTGGGGAGCACAACCTGTGGCAGCCAGTGTGACCTCAGCCAACACTTCTGCTGATGAGCTGACACAGGGCTGAGGGCTGCCCTACCGTCTGAGCAGGGGAACACAGAGGAACCAGCCAAGCGCGGCCAGAGCCGAGAACTCCTAACACCATTGCTGCTTCCAAGCCCGTGCTGGCGTGTCCCCAGACAAGTGCAGTTACCTGGAGATCACCTGCAGTCACCAGAGCAGCCGCTGGGCAGCCCGGGGCGGTGGGAGCAGCTCACCCCTCAGGCGCTGGGACGCCCACGCGCCTCAGGCTCCCCCCGCCCTCACAGCGCCGCGCGCCCTTCCCGCCTCCCACCAACGGTCCCCGCGCGAGACCCGCCGCGCGCCCTTCCCGCCTTTCACCAACGGTCCCCGCGCGAGACCCGCCGCGCGCCCTTCCCGCCTTTCACCAACGGTCCCCGCGCGAGACCCGCCGCGCGCCCTTCCCGCCTTCCACCGACGGTCCTCGTGCTCACGTGCCCACCCTCACGTGCCTTCCCTCTGCGCATGCGCCGCTCCGGGAACCAGCCCCGCCCACATGGGCGCGCTGACGTCACTTTTGCGCGCCGCCCGGTCCCAAGATGGCGGCGGGCAGCCGGTGGCTCCGGAGCTGCTGCTCACTCCTCAGGTAACGCGGCGGGTCCTGGGGGCGCAGCGGGCCGAGAGCCCAGGGGCGCTTCAGCGGAGCCGCGCCGGTAACGCCTCTGCGGCGGTTTGCTGGGCTGAAGTCCGCCTCCCGGCTGGGTTCCCTGTCGCTGGCCGCCCTGCCCACTTAGAACCACGCCAGCCTCTGCTGGAGCGGCGGCCTTTGCCTCAGAAATAGCCATAACGCGCCTCACCTGTCTCGGGGTGCCACAGCGCAGCTGGAAGAGCACAAGCAGTAGGAGCTGCGGTACCCACCAGCCAGTGGTGGTCTTTTGTCACTGGATTGCAACAAATCATTACCAGTCATAGTGCTCTGTACCATGCACCACTCTCAAGCATATTTTTCAGTATTATTGAATATTAACAATGTGATGGTACCAGTTGAGACAAGATCCATTTCCTCTCTCAAAGGTTTAAGCACTAGTTACTCTGCTTGTCATCTTTTATTGTACTTACAACTAAGTAATATAACCAAATTTAAACCAAACTTACTCATTCACTATTATGCAGCTGTGCTACAGAAGCTTGGTAGAGACTAGGTCACCTAGAACAGCTTCTAGGTGTTCCTTTCCACTTTTATCCCTATTTCTCACCACACACTGGTTATTTCTGGCATTTAACTTTGTTTCTTGCATTTCCAGACAAAGCTTCCCTGTTCTGGCCAACATGAGGAGACGCTGCCTCTCAGGAATGAACGGACGGTGGCACCAAATGGTGGGCACAGGGCTGGGAGTGGCCTTGTGTGCAGTTCCAGTCGTGGAGGTAATGTACCAGGAGTGCAACACACACAGCACCCGCTCGGTAGAAAGTTTCATATTCAAAACCACTTGCTTAGCATTTTACAAGCTACTACTTACCCTCAGAATTGTATTCCTTGGGGGACTGCAGGTGTTTAAGCCATGTAGTTAAGGAAATGAAAAAGACAGTATGTACCCTCAATAACACCTTGCAAAAATAGTTGCCCTGTTTTACAAAGGCAAAACAGCAGTGAGAATTAAGCTGTCCAACCTTGTAACTAACAGTGGTGCCTGTCCTTACCGTTATTTGTTAATAATAAACACCAATTTACGGTGTAAAGATCATGGAAAATTGTCTTGTCTTTCAGAAACAGAACTCAATTTCTCTCAGTAACGATGCCTTGATTAAGAGAGCAGTTTCCTTGGTAACAGACAGTACTTCTACACTCCTCTCTCAAACAACATACGCGCTGATCGAAGCATTGACAGAGTATACAAAGGTAAGCTGAGAGCTTACACACTGCTAGCAAGTCAGTAAGAGAAATATTAAATTATTTGGCATGAACTTTACCTGTTAAAACTGTTCTTAAAATGGACTTTGTTTTTTTAAGAATTTTAATAAAAGAGGTGTGGGGGGTTGAAGATCACAGAATGTCAGGGATTGGAAGGGACCTCAAAAGATCATCCAGTCCAGTACCCCTGCCAGAGCAGGAATACCTAGGTCAGGTCACACAGGAACGCATCCAGGCGGGTTTGAATGTCTCCAGAGAAGGAGACTCCACAACCTCTCTGGGCAGCCTGTGCCAGTGCTCTCTCCATAGGAATGTCACGTCCGGAGGAAACAGTTGACGTAGGGCTCACTGTTCTACTATGCCAAAGGCAGAAGTTATTTTTAGCTTTGTTAGACTGTTCCTTTGAGCTTGAACTTAAGCCAAAATCATCCGTGTCTCAGAACTGGGGAAAGAAACTCCTAACCGTTACTGGACACCTGTGAGTAAACAGGATACACCACCCTGTATTATTAGGTATTTTGTTTACCTTCCGTGCCCATTTTTAAGGCCGTGAACTTGTTTCATCAGAAGAATGGAATGAGTCATATTTAGGTCTAAACCAACAAGATACAGTTTAAATTTTATAAATAAGTGCCAATTTGAATAGAGTATTTGCATTCCAGTTTGTTTCCTTATTAGTATGTCAAGTATATAAAGAGATGCCACACACAGCACTTTTGCAGGCAGACAGCAAATGCTGTCTGTGCCTCCAAAGCTGCAGTGAACTTGAGAACAAAGCACCTTTGGAACCATTGAGCAATTTTGCTAATTAATACCATTTAACACCAAGACAACATCAGAGATGTACAGATTGTGGTGTAATTGTGGGAAATGATTCCTTTGCAGGCAGTTTATACGCTGGTGTCTCTCTACAAGCAATATGCAAATCTTCTTGGGAAAATGAATTCAGAAGAGGTGGATGCAGTCTGGCAGGTGGTAATAGGAGCCAGAGTTGATGTAAGCAATCGTCTCCCTTCAGTCAGCAGTCTGCCACTTAAAACTGCTCAGAAAGTTCTCATCTTGCTTCCTCACCTTTTCACAAAGGCATTGTTTGGAAGAGCATTCAGACACTGTTACATCTAGTTAAGTACTATTTTGTTTTACTCCTAGATGACAACAAAACAGCAGGAATACCTCAGGCTGGAATCCAGCTGGATGACAGCATTACGTCTTTCAGAGATGGCAGCAGAAGCTGCCTATCAATCAGGTAAGCACAAGCAGAAATACCAAGAATTTCCAGAATTACCAAAGCATCCAGGCAGTATTTACTGAATGAGAGTAGAGTTGAGAGAGAGACACAGAATACACTTTCAGTTAACATACCAGTTTACAGGTAATGCCTGGTTTGTAGAGATGCTGAGAGCTTACGTTCTTTTATGGGCTACAGGTCTAGTAGAAGCATTCTGAGAACTAGACCTGGAAATTTCACATGCGGTTTAGATCAAGACCGACCATGCCTAAAAAGGTCTGAAGGAAGTTTTTAGTCATTTTTTAATTGCAGTGTTGAAACATGGTTCTGGGGCCCACAGAAATCAGGCTGCCTAGGGGGTCCAGCAGGATTCAGCTGGAAGAATTCAAGGGGGCAAAGAAATCTGACAGTAGGCACATTGTTGTTTAAGGTAAATGAACAGTAAATGCATTTAGCATTAACATAGCCCACGAGCCATCAAAACACTTAAAGCAGATGATAATTATAGACAATTGCTTAATTGAAGGCTTGCTGAGTGCTTCTCCAACTCAATGTGTTTAAATTATTACTTTTCAGGTGCAGACCAAGCCTCGGTGACAGCCCGCAGCCACATTCAGCTAGTGAAATCTCAGGTGCAAGAAGTGCGCCAGCTGTCCCAGAAAGCAGAGACCAAATTAGCTGAAGCTCAAACAGAAGAGCTCATAAAAGCTCAAGGAGAGGAATCTCCATTGCCACAGGGTATTTTAGGAAGTACAGAGGCGGATGAGGACCCTTACCTTCGAGAGGACTGAAAAGAAATTATCACTGTAGAATATGTAAGAGTCAATTGCAAATCGAAGGGTCCCAAATTTTAAAGTGTGGGATAGTGGGAAACTGCTGAAATAAGCCTATCATTGCATTTTTTTCCCCAAACAGGACTGCTTTACAAATCAAGTCAGTTCCAAGTACCTGAAAGGCTGTGACCTTGTTTGTAACTTATCACGTTTGTAATACTTCTGGTTTCAATTATTTAAATGTTTAACTATGCAAATGTGAAAACTGCTATCAAGGATAGCTTGTTGTTAATTGTCTCTCTGCTGGGAGGGTCCTACTGCTCGTGATATGTTTGTCAGAGCTCTCTATCTTAGAGGCTAACTAGGTATCAGCCAAAGAAGTGTATTTAAAAGTCATTATTTTTAACCTGTGAAGTAAATGTTGTCTGTTAGGAGATACCGTTATTAAATTCTGCAAAAGCATCTCGTTGCAAGTGTGTCCAGTTGGATAAGAGATTAAGCACTGTCTTCTCTTTGAACTTAAAAGTTTGTAACAGAGCCGAGTCTGACAGCTATATCAAATTACACTGAATTGCAACCAGGGGAAACAGAGCTGAAAACTTCCTATGGAGTTACCCAGGCTCCTCTTAGTGAAGTCTTGCAGTTCAGTCGAGCAACCTCTTTTACCCAAGAGTTACCGCTTGTAACGCACCTGCCTTCCCCAGGAAGCAAAGGGAGATTTGATTTTCAAGATATTGTGGTTATAAACAAAGTTGTTATGGCAACTGTTGTACAGTCCTTTACAAAGCAATGCACAGAAGTGAGTTTCCAGCACAAACTTCAGGAAAATCATCTTAATTCTCTCTTTTTGCAAGCTTTATGTTTCTCACTGCAGGCTTCAAACCCACAGGTGTCTTTCACTGTGTTCATTTTCTAATGTGAAAATTGCAACATTAACTGCACAGACAATGTAAACTTAAGCTGAGATTGCTTTGTAGAATAGCATCCACTTTATCACTGCTGATTTGAGTCAGTTAATCCCCGTTCATCAGGTGTTGTACGAAAACACACATTAATCTTGGGTTTTTCACCACAAATTAGCATCTGATGCACTACATCTGTGTTGAGTTGATGTTACTAAATGGAGCTGTGCTTGACTAGGAATTTTTTCAGCTGTAGCATGAGCCTTTGTGTCTCGTTTTGCCTGCCTTTTGAGCAAATGTGCAGCACTGTACATTTATAGATTAAATAGTGAAGGAATTAACAAACCACCTTTCCTTGCTCCTGCTCTCATGGGGTGCTGCTCTATGTAAAGGGTCTGGAATTCCAGCTCACAGGAAGATGCCTGTGTCTGCTGTGCTGGTAGTCAGGAGGGCTCAAACACAGCTTTGGGCTGAAGCAGTAGGAAAAAAACCACTATGACGAGAGGATTATTTGCAGCAGTGGTACGACCACACCCTCAAGAGCCAAATGCAACTTCAGGTCAGCCTCTAACCACAACTGCTCCAATTTATTACAGGCTGCTGATTAAGAACTCCTGCCAAGCCACTGACCCAAATGCATGTACAGGTTGTGTTCCTTTCAGGGTGCCACAATAACTCTACTCAGATGCTTGCATGGCAGAGATATGGCTTAAGACGGACAAGCATGACCACAGGAGTCTGCAAAGCAGCCTGTTCTTCCCCTTTCAGAGCCTGCTCCCAGCCCCCTTGTTGCCCCACTTCTTGTTTCACTGTATGCCCTGCTCTTACTTCCCAAGACACAAGCTGTACCCACACACATCCAACCTTCAGATGTGACAGGAACCAGCTAGTCAGCTCAGCCACGTCAAAAGAAGAGTGAGGAGCACGAGTGGCTCTGTATCGCCTCTAAAACAGGATAGAAAAGAGTCCCATACCAGGAAGTAAGTTGCCTATTGGGGGTTAGCCCATACACCTAAGCCCACAACAGACATGACATCACGCTTTACATTATGTTACTGAGTTTGCATTTGGAATCATCTAGTGGATCAGAAAAATGCTACCACAGCAGTTCACAGGGTACCATGGTACCCGCTCTGTCCAGTCTCTTCTCTAGAACAAGCAGCAGTGCCCAGAGAACGGTGCCCAGAAACCAGGTTTTGCTGCCACTACTCAGCCTTGTTTACAATGACAGTGTATCTGAAACTAAGTGTAGATGATTTCTCAGGCACAGCTAATTCAGCTAATTAACCCCTGTTAGGGCTGCAGCGAGAAGACATAGTAGCAGCTTTACAAGACCACACTGAAGATAGACACACACAAGCTTACCCTTGGAAGAGCAGTCTTCCCAGACAAAAACCTACTTGCACATGGCACTGTAAGAGCCTGGGTCACGCTGTAGGGCTAAGCTAGAACTACACCAGGTGCTTTAGAAAGCCAAGGCAGCAAGGGATCAAACGAGGACCAGCAGTACTGCCAGGTGTCCCTCAGCCTGAGGTCGCACAGCACCACACCACCACACTGGAAGGCAGAGCAGCCAGCAGTAGTATAAGCAAGGATCTCCTGGAAACACTTCCCAGGCACCTCTGAGAGCTCCTGCTCACATCTGATGAGCAGTGAACGCTGGGCAGCTGGCACTAGAGAGCACTGACAACAGCACAACACATTGCTATGATTTCTGTAATCACACACTTCCTCTCTACCTTTTTCTAAAGCTCCCAGGCTGCTTCCTGCTCACAGCACAGCAGCTTCTGATCAAGCAGCAGGGCACCCAGAAGCTGATAAGCTTTGTAAAAGTATCACCACACCTTGGGTTCATATTTGGTCTTTCCTCAAGTTAGTGACTCCAGCACCATCAATACACCTTGTTGGGACAGGCAGAGAACGGCAGCTGCTCCCAGCAAAGGAAGCAGCAAGTTTCCATTGCCACATAACCTTATCCTCTTTAGTATCAATGACACCTTAATGCCCAGCACCAGATCTCAGCCTTTGGCTTTTACTTCTCTGAGCTCTCAGGAAACCCAAGAATACTCCTGTGAAAACACTTTTCAAAACTGTGTTTTATTCATACCCAATATCACAACAACAACAAAGCCCAAACACCTCCCACACAACATGAAAAGCTACGGCCACTGTAACTACTACCGTGATTATCCAAGACATGGTGCTCCTCTCAAACACAATCAGAAAGTGTTTGTGCAAAGGCTCCCAGTGCAAGTAAACCTGTAATAATATTCTGTACAATCCAAAGGGCTGGAGTCAGAGCCCAGTCCCTTGGAGCATCGTACTGTGTTAAAGCAATACATTTCTGAAGCTTCTTTTTTCCCCTACTCCACTCTCTTTCTCCTGCTGTCCAGTAGGACCAGTGGAATTGCTGGCCTGGGACAGCGGACGTGCACTGCCGTGGAGCCAGCAGCACACACTGGCCTTTCTTCCACCATTTCAAGTAATCTCAAGTGCTGTCACTCATTAGTCATTAGCTTTCCTACACAAGACTGAACTTGGCTGGCGGTCAGACACCAGCCTCGGTGTTGCTGCCCCTCTATAGCAGGTGGCCCCTCACTCACATCCCTGTGACAGTTGTGACTTCCCCACGCTCCGGCCTGGCAGGGAGGAACCACGCCGAGTCCCCCGTGCTGTGTCTCACTGAGCCACCAAGCCCATCCCATGACAATTCAACTGCTTCAGTAACCCACCAACAGAAAAAGACTTACTGCAAACAAACCCCTATGGCTCAAGTACAGTCTGTTAGTAGAGGACACGTTTCTCCCACAACCTGATTTTTAGTTTAAGTACCCTGTGTCTGTCCCCAGTCAAAATCCCACTGTGCTCATCAGTAGCTTCAGTTCCAACCCCTCCTGTAGCTGTGCGTTACTGACACCGCACACCTAATACTGTCATCCTTTACCAGCGTCCACATGATCCACATCTCAGTTGGGTTTAGTTTGTGCACAATCATCAGCTCTTTGTACAAGCATGGATCAAAAGGATTGAAAGGTCTCTGGATCCCGAAAGTCTTAAAGCCAGCGTGGTTCTTTGGGGTCACTGCCATCTTTGCCAGACACATTCCCACAAAGACATCATCTATTGGGAAGAGCTCCATGCCCTCTGCGGTGCCCTGGAGGCGGCGCACTGTCTCTCTAGACATCACATAGCCCCCTCCACCTGCATAGAGGGGATAGAAGGGGGCTCCGTACATGGACTCCGGAATAAAATATTTGACCTTTGTGTGCCTGATGGGCCGGGCATTGGCAATCACATCCCCCACAAAGAGATCCTGTTCAGGGTCCAGTTCCTGGAGGAACTCAACAATGTTATAAGTGTTGACAAAGACATCATCGTCACCCTTCAGCACAAACCGTGCATGCAGGCAGTCCTCCATGAACCAGCGGAGGAAATGCAGCTCCTTGAGGGTCAAGTTGAAGAAATTATCAACAAAATCCCACTGCACGATGTCACCAAACTCCTGGCTCTCGTAAGCCAGCAGCTGGTGCAGGGACTGTACCTGGATTTTGGCCTCTGAGCGCCCTAGAAGGAACACCAGCCTGATGCGCCTGCCCCCGATGGAGACCTCCTTCCCCCACGTGTTCCTGATCGCCACCCGCCGGTCTATGTTGATGGGGGAAGACTTGATCGCCAGCAAGAGGAACGTCTCTTTGCTACACCTGGAAGGCTTCAGCAGGACAGAGAAGTTCCGGCAGTGCTTGTAGGTTAAGAAGACGCGGTGGAGCTCTGGGAGGGCAAGAGAAGAATTGGCAACGGTCAAGTTTGGCCAACACTTGGTGAGTTCAGCATTCTCCGCAACCAAAGACTTCGGTTTGTGATTCTCTACATCCACTTTCTGGTCCGCTGATGACGCTGCCAGCTTTGCCTCTTTCTTCATGTAAAAAACCCACGCCAGCAGCGTGATTGAAAAGGCGTAAAGCACGAGGTTTTTAATCCTGGGATACATGGCAACCTCCGGTGCAAACCCTGTGTGGTCAGAGGGAGATAAGCAGTGTATGAACCAGACCTTCATACTCACACTTTCCACTCGCAGCACTCCCACGCCCGCAGTCACGCAGGGACGGAGCGCAGGACCCAGCCCCGTCAATGGAACGGGGCTCGGCGTTTCCCCTCGCGGTTGTTTCTCGGGTCCCACCGAGCCCAGGTGGTGCCGGTGGGGGCGGGAACGATGTGCCGGGAGGACTCCGGAGGGCTCGGGAAGCCGCACCGCCCCCGGCCCGGGGAAAGCCCGCCCCGGTGGGGCGCGCAGACCGGACTCGGAGCTCCACGGTGCCCCCCGCCATGACCCGGTGCAAATCCCCCGGCCCGCTCTGCAGAGCCGCCGCCGCTCAGACTTACCGGTAACCGCCGCTCCGCTCCGCGCCGCCGCCAGGCGCTGCCCGAGAAGCCCGGCACCGCCCCCCCCCCGCCGGTCCCGCCCCGCCCGAGGGTGGAGGGGGTCTGGCACCGGGCACTGCACACCGGGCACTGCACCCTGCACCTCGCACAGCCAACCCTGCATCACGCACAGCAGCACCCCATCACTGCACACCCATCCCACACACTCCACATTGCACACCCAGCACTGCACACTCCACATTGCACATCCCACCCCACACCCCTTCCCTGCACACCCCACCTCGCACCCCCTGCACACGCACCCCTGCACACTGCAGCTCAGCAACAGCCCCACACAACCACAACCCCCGTGCCATCTCCCAGCCCTGGCAATTCAGTGGAACCAGGATCCACGTGGCGTCCCCGTGGGTTTTATTTCCCACTCACTCTTTTGCTACAGACACATTACTGAGTCTTCTCCACGGCCATGCTCTCCTAGCTCTGGGTGCCCGCTGCCAAGGGCCACCGAAGCAGCTGCATCTGGAATTGAACCGTCAGCGGCACTGACTGGAGCCCTCGACCTTCCTCCAGTGGAGTAGGGTTTTTGCTTTTTCTTTTTCCTGTGGAAAGAAGTAAATCTGTTACTGCCTTTACAGAGTAAATCACCCTAAAAGCAGCGGTGCACCAGGGGAAATGCCCACCGTGTTACCGCTGCCTTCCGGGCTGTGAGGGAAAATCTATTTGAATGTGGCTTTAGGTAAGAAGCCCAAAAAGCATCTTTAAGCAGGTGATCGATCTGGGGGCAATTTTGCTTTTTGTTGTTAAATTCCCCTATAATTCCTGGGGGGGCGGGGAAAAAAAAGAAAGATGCAGAAATAAATCATTCCAGGGATCCTGGAAAATCAAGCGTTGGTTAAAATGAGACCTACATGAGGCTACTTCCAAAGCCATCCTTCAATGTCTGGGCAAACTGTTTGCTCGAGACAAAGCGTGCTGCCTTTCCTCTTGGAGCTGTCTGGAAGGGGTCCCAATTCCTCTGAGAGGACTTATTATTTGTGTGCATTTGCCGACTGAGAGATGCAAATCAGTCTCAGCTCCCTACGGTCCCTACGCAGCCTCACAGGGCTGCAGCAGACCCAGGGCTGGGAGCCCATCGCTGGGCCCTCAGGGCACAGCCACTGCCACAGCTCAGAGGTGGTACATGTTAGGCAGGTGATGAGCAAGTGCCAAATGACCACAGTGCCATTTAGTGACTGGTGGAGCAGCCTGGGCTTGCAGGCACAGCCCCCCTTTCCCCCTAGCTGTGTCTGCCACCCCGGATGCAATCAGGGTGTACTCATGAGTCATGAGTCACAGCAGAGCACACGGCCATGGGACACTGCCAGCACAGTGTGTAGCAAGCTGTGGGGGCAGCTGATTTTGGGGCACTGTCTCTGAAATATGCACTCAGTGACCTCACTGCACAGCAGCCTGAGAGGTGGCCAGCTAGCCTCCACCTGCACAGGCATAACAGGACACCAAATTAAGCACAAGTCTCTAATCACTTTGGGTTTCCTGCAGCAGCAGCGGCTTTCTGTGCACCCAACTCTGTCTCCAGCCACACAACCCCTTGTGGACGGGGGTCATTCTCACTTGAGCTGAAAGGAAGACATCCCACGTGCACACTGACCACAGGCACTGGGGGGAAAGGAAGTGAAAAGCACCACTGCTAAACTTCAGTTCTCTGACAGCAGCTCCCTGCTTCAGCAGCAGCCTGAGCATGTATTACAAATGCACATCATCTTGTGTGGAACAATAATTCAAGTTTTTTCTGCTTTTCAAGCAGCTGGGAAGGCCATCAGGCTTCCACGAGCGCAGACACAGCCCAGGACCGCAGGGCTCAGGATCCTCTCTAAAGACAGGGACCTCACTGTGGGGGACAGGGCATGGAAAAAGCAGCCTGGAACTTTGGGAAGGGAGTTAGTGACTAAATCTGATGCCAGAGCAGGGACACAAGGCTCCTTTGGTAGCTCTGAGCAGTGCTGAGGAGGCCTGGCCTGCTCCGTGCTCTCCTTGACCCATGAGCAGCTTTTCAGCATCACCTTGTCACGCCTTCCCTCCCCCACTACCTCCTGCTCTTGCATTACCCCTCCGACGTGCTGGCACTGCTATTTGTGTAGTCACAACAAGACTGCTGGAAAAATAACCTGCAAGAGGCAGGGTGAGGTTTACCTCCAGTGACTTAAGCAATGCTGCTGGCTGAGCAGGGCTCAGGGTGGTCTCTTCATGGGTGACAGGAGACCATGGTCTGTTCCCAACCCTGCCATGGGTTGGCTACAGCACCTGGGGCTCTCTCTGCATCTCATCGCTGAACCAAACAGAACAATAAACCCCTCTGCAAAGTGCTTTGAGATGCCAGTTGGAAATGGATGAGGACCTTATTATGCATCCCAGACATCACTCCCCCCAGCTGCCCGCGCCAGCCCACGCCACCGGCCACATTTGGCACCGACACATCTCTCACCCAACAATCTGCTTTGCCCTTCTCCCCTGGCACGCAGAGCTGGTGAGTGTGTGCCGTTCCCGGGACAGCCAGCAGCCCACCCCCGGTGCTTGTTCAGACACTGATTCAACAAGGTGTCCGGGCGTGTGTCTAACCCCACAGCCCCCGCAGTCAATGGGTGTATTCACAGCCCCAAGCTCAGGATGTGAGTAAGTGCCCTGCTCGGGCAGAGCTGGCAGGGACCTGCGGCTGCCTCCGGGACGGGCACCGCTGCTGTTTGTTTGCTCTCACACATGCCACCCTCCACCCAGCCAGCTCCAGTCTCTATCACCTTTGGCAGACGCCGTGGTGGTTTTCTGGCAGGCCTGACTTTCTCTCTCTGCTTTCTTTTTTTTGCTCTTGTCTTTGCCTTTTTTCCTGTCCTGTGGAGGGAGATGTTTCCATAGTTAGGCTGTGTTGAAATTCACTGCCCGCACTCAGTCCTGTGACAGCCATCGCCATCTGGGTTCTGTCACCCAGATTTGAAAGGCAGAGGGAAGGGCTGAGGGGAAGCAGGAGCACAGTGGCCAGGCTGCTCAGAGAAGAGAATCCAGGAAATAGAAAGTGTCAGTACAGCCGGTGTGTGTTGCCATGCCGAGAGAGAGCATCAGAGGAAACACAAGTGGTTGCTTTCACATTCTCAAGATATAAAAAACCCCTCATCTATTTTCTTAATCTCAGCCTATAAAAAGTAGCAGTACTTATTGCTGCTAATAACATTAAATAATGATACCAGCAGCAATGGAGGTGCTTAGGCAGGATTATTTCAGTCCCATTTTATGAGCAGAGGACTGAGGGATGGGCAGGAGGGATGCCTGGGCCAGCCACAGGGCAGGACATGCTGAACCCCAGCCTGCAGCCCTGCCACACCACCCTGCCCTGGGACATGCTCCTTACCTTCCCCTCCAGACTTGGTGGCTGCAGTGGTTGCTCAGTGATCAGGATCCCAAAGTCACACACAGTTGCCACCAGGTCCTCAGTGGCCAGCAAGGCCTCCAGGCTCACCCTCCTGGTGGCCAGGGTCGTTCGAACGGGAGGGTCACTGAGGAGTTCACATGGCTTCTTCTTCTTTTTCTCCTTCTCCCTGGACACAGCACCCTGTAGGGCATCAGTGCAGGGACAAGCCCCAGCAGAGGGCGTGAGGTCCCTTTATCAGACAGCAAGCAACCCCAGCCCAGCCCCTTGCCCACCCTTGCATCCAGACCAAGATGTGTGTACAACCATTGCTGCCTTCCTCCCATAGCAAGGGGGGACTTTGGTGAGAGGTCTGGGACGGAGGGGAGATTCTCTGACACACCAAACTGATCCAGGAGAAGGGCCCTTGCTCCACCATCATTATTTTTGCAACTCAGGTGTTATTTGGACATCGTTCTCTCTCAGCACCCTATCTTGGCACTGCCCTTCTGCAGCTCCTGTCCTGCCTTCCTATTTGTGGCTACTTTTTCTTTTGGATCAGCATTGACAGGTCATGAGAGCACCTGACCAGAGAGAGGAGCTGGGGCTGCAGGGTCTGGGATGCCTGAGGACCCTGGTCTGGGGTCATCACCATCCCTGGCTGCCTCCCAGAGGGAACACAATACCTCCCCCAGCAGCTCTTTCCCCTTTCATCCAGCTCTGCAACACACTCACCTTCTCCTCCACAACTGAGACAATGGTTCCAGATGCCAGGTAGGACTTCAGCCTCACTAAGTCCTTGGCAGTGTGCTCCTTGCTGTAGCTGCAGTCAATGGTCTCTCTCCAGGGCTTTCCAGGGGTGAGAAACACCTTTGCTGTGCAGGGACACAAAAAAGCTCTGAGGAGAGATCTCTCCTTCATGAGGACAGAAGGATCCCTGGGACCAGTGTCAATTCATTATCCATCAGTCTCACTAACAGCCTGGCTGCAGCCAACACTGTGAGGGATGTCCTGATGCCACCACAGCCAGAAAGAGCCATAAACCTGCCCTGAGCAGTGGGGCAGGGGATTTATAATTCCTCATTACCAGAATGGGCCTTGGACTCCTCTGTGGCTGCAGGTTCCTGCTGGCTCTTTGTTTCTCCTGTGTCCTGAGCAGAGTTGTCCACATCCAGGGTGGCCACCACAGGACTCTCATGGATTTTTGTGACCTGGAACAGAGAGAGATCCCTTGGCAGGGCATGTCTGGTTGTGTTTGCATCAGGACCAGGGGACAGAGCTGCCTCTGAAATCCCATTCCCCAGCCCACCCTCAGCATGGGAAGAAGGGGCACCAGTGCCAGGGAAGGAGTCTGCCACAGTCAATGCGAGGGGAACTGTGAATGCACTCCCATGTGCAGAGCAGTGCTGGGCTCCCTGAGAGGGACAGGGAATGTGGGCAGCAGGGACTTGTCCTGCCAGATGTGGCCACGTGTGAGTTCTGTCCCCAGTACTGCTGCTGCCCATGCCAGGTCCAGTATGAATGGTCTTGCTCTGCAGCCTGGAGATGAAGTCCCCCCCCTTGCTGTGACCTGCCACTGCCTGTTGCTTTCAGGAGCTCAATTAAGCACAAACCTCAGTGCTGCTACCATCCTCAATCTCTCCCTCTGGGAACTCGTACGTCACACAGTAGCTGTAGGTGACCACTGGAGCTTTGGAGCCAACCTCCCGCTGCTGAAGAGTGCTGGGATCAGGGACTCCCTTTATTTCCCCAACACTCACAACCACTCGTGCTTCATATCTGATCAGCTCTAAAAGAAAGACAATCTTGCTATGAAGCTGCAGTGTGCTCCGTCCAGAGTGAGGAAGGCAAAGACCAAGTGGAAGCCTCCAGGATGCCCTGTCCCATGACCTGGCATCCCTCCCTGCCACCCTGTGCTAATGCTGTGACAAGCCACTGCCACATGGGGTCACTCCAAATCCATGCAAACATCTCCCAGCTGGGTTGCCTTGCCTCCCTGGTTAACATTTTAGACTCCAAAGAGCACATCCAGCACATAAATTCATTGAGTAGGGACCATCAAGAGGGGCTTCCCACCCCTGAGTGTCCCCAGCCTCCTGCTCTCATCCCAGTCAAGGATGTGCCATGCTGCAGAGGTGGCAGTGCTTCTTTATGACAGTGCAGCACCCATGTGAGCACCTTCCCCAGTGGAGATATTCCTCTTTCAGCAGCTCAAGAGGGAAAAACGTGGTCTGAAACCAGATGGTGTCTAGGAAGCAAAGATGGGGGCAGGGCATGACAGCAGAGGCAGTGCTAGGACTATGTTGTTCTTGCAATCTTTGGACCTGACCAAGGCTAAAACTACTTCAGTTGTAATGACACTGCTGCAGGGTCCTCTGCCTGTCTCCCCGCTTGTACTAGTGGGGTAAAAAGGCACAAAGATTCCATTTGAGGAAAGGCAAGGAAGTCAATACTGGCTCCAGAGTTTGCCCCGAGGACTCTTAGCTCAACCATGATGAAACCACCTCTCGAATCATGGGGTGCGCACAGACAGGTTCGAAGGTGAAGGCTCACCTGGCTGCCTTGACAAACTGTGGAACTGGTGCCTCTCATCAGGCCCTATGTGGATGTCATCGAGGATGGAGAGCTTGGGCAGGCTGTCCACGAGGAAACCTCTGTAAGTGGGAATGAGAGCCAGTGGGTTCCCTTGGAGCACCAGGATGCGGAGCTTCTGCAGACTGGACAGCTGGGAGACCAGCCCCAGCAGGTCCACGAAGTTGTTATAGCTCAGGTCAAGGGAGACAAGATTTGGCCTAAGGAGAGAACCCAGAGAAGTTTAGGCAAACATGAAGATAGAGAACTACTGCTCTGGGCCAGAAAAAAAGAAACAAAAATTGTGTTTCACCAGCACAAACTGGGTCAAACTGGGGAATCCAATGGTACAATCTCAAGAGACCAATTCCAAATTCCCAAGCCATATGGTCCATTGCCAGTCTGGCCCACAACTCAAACCCATGTTTCTTCAGCATCCATTAACCATCCCAGAAGGTGAAGCAGCCTAAGCCTCAGAGCCTTCCCAGGGCAGACTCCCAGCAGGGGCTTTGAGAAGGGCATGGAAAAAAGCAGCTGTACAGGAACATAGGAACTGCAGTGGGCAGGGTGTCAAGGCAGTTCCTCACCTTGGTCACAGACCTCTAAGCATGAGACACAGGACAGCGAACAGAGTCAGAGTGCTCTGCATGAATGTTGGACACAGAACGAAGAAACAACTCTGCTGAAGGGCTGTAATTTCTTAACGTGGGCCACCTTGATGGCTTGAGATCATCTGTTCACATCTGCCCACCCCTTTCACACAGCCTTACCAGAAGTCTGCACTGAGGTACTTCTCCTGTGAAGGGCCACACAGCCTGTTGTATCCCAGCCCCAAGTGCTGCAGCTCTGGAGGAGGCAGAGTGCACAGGTCCTGCAGATCAGCCACAGCGTTGTAGCAGAGCTCCAGGACCTGCCCGGGACAGAGGGAACAACAAACACCTTTTGCACTGAGCTGCTCCTGGCACTCCCTCGAGCTGCTCAGCCTGTACCATGTTCCCAGACAGGACCTCCCTCCCCCTCCTGCTGTCGCAAGGCACCGTTCGCTCACCTTCAGCATCCGGGGCAGGTTGGCCGAGGTTATCCTGCTGATCTGGTTGGCACTGAGGATGAGCTCCTCCAGCTGCTGGAACTGCAACAGACCCTCGTCGACCTCCTCCACCTGCGAAGAGGTGGGTTTGGTCAACATGTCCCTAAGTCACCTCGTGGCCAAGGCAACATGGACATTTAATGTTGATTCTTCTGACGTGTGTAACATGGATTAGTGCAACATGCTCGGTGGGGGAGCCAGAAGCTCTACTCCAGCCACAACAGTGGCATACTGGAAGACCCTGGGATGAGGAAAGTGTCCTCTTCCTAGAGTGTTTTCCCTCCCAACAGGAAGATGTGGTTTCCTGGCATGGAGATGGGTTAGCTTTACAGACACCAGCAGCCACACTTACTCCCTTGCCAATGATCCGCAGGGACTTGAAGACCTGGAAGACGTTGGAGCCGCGGACAAGCTCGGGTGTCAGCACGGCCATTTCCCGCAGGTGCTGGTCCTGGGGGCTGCAGTCTGGTGGCAGGGCCCAGGGGCTGTGCTGGTCGCTCAGCAGCTCCATCAGCTCGTCGGGGCTCTCCTCATCCACCGGCACAGCCTCCTCCTCCCGGGCTGGGTCTGCCTCCAGCCCCAGCCGGCCTCTGCGGGGGCTCGTGCGTGCATTGAAGCGAGACTTGTTCTGCAGAGGGGGAGAGGAGAGAGGCAGTGACAGCCCTGCAGATCACAGACCCCGCGCCACGTCCCACAGTTGTGCCCCCCTGGCTCCCTACCCAGCTGCCAAGGCCGCAGGGGAAGTCCCGCAGACCCAGGCGCCGCAGGTGCTCCTGAAAAGCAGCCGAGACGCTGTAGCAGGGTCCTGCCATCCAGCCCAACAGGGAATTCCCTGGCTCGGCAGCAGCGTCGCTGTTGCTAGGAGATAGTGGGGACGCGGATACCCTGGGGACCAAGCTCTGCAAGAGCGAGCCTGGGACAGCACTGAGCTGCCCAGGCTGTGAATAAATCCCTGTTTTTCTGGATCTCCCTCTGGGTTCTGGGGGCTGATCTCCACCATAGAATCGTTTTGGTTGGAAAAGACCTTTAAGATCATCAAGTCCAACCATTAACCTAGCATTAACCAGGGAAAGAGCTGGCAGCCTCATGCAGCATTTGCAGGGCACAGTGTGAGCCCTGTCCCCTGGTCAAGGACCTACAGCATGGCATCTGCCATTTCACTTATCTACATCTTCAGTGTCACTCAAGTCTCGGGGCGGAAGCAGTCAGGTTCTGTTAGCTGTAAAAGCACTGCTGTTCAATTGTGTGAAGGGCACTGCCGCCACAGCAGCGCAAGGCCATCGGAAAACAAAGTTCACAGCTAAAAATACCGGCTCCTACACTTGGAAAAAGTAAATGAGCCCTAAGAACAAAAGCCACAGCTCTGTCTCAGGTCAGATTCAGGTCTCCACGTTCTGAGGTTTACTTTTTCCAGCCATAGGTGTTGAGGCAATAGCTACAAATTCCATTTTAGGGAGCCTACAGAGCAGCCTGAGTCAGCAAAACTTCATCAAATGAATTGCAGATGCTCTGTGGCATCTGGTGGTTACGTGGTGGAAAGCTGAACTTCCACGCAGACTGGGTTTTACAGCACGGATGCCGATCTGCTCCCTTATCAGCTCAGCAGCTTATAATAGCTGTGTACAGAGAGGAAAGGATGTGCAGAGCATGCACACACGCCAAGAGACAGTGGCATGCCATGGCATGGAATAACCAGGTAAACTGCTCTCCTCAGCTCAGCAGAAAATTAAGTCAGATCTTCTAGAAAGCTTTGATAAAGCATCACCAGTGGTCAAATCGTGTTTCGTGGAAAAGCCAAGCTGTAAGAATGCTGCTTCTCTCATTTGTATCACTGTTACACATAACTGGGCCCCATTACCAACAAAGAGATGTTCCCTGCTCTCGGAGGAAGACTGGCTGTGACTCCTTGTCTGTCCTCCCTCTGTCCGTCTGGGGCAGCTGGAAGGGGACTGGCAGTGCCTGATGCCTAGTGGTATCTTGTATATGTAACTCACACACCTTCTGCACATCTTGCACCACATTGTAGGGCACTAACCTGTTGCACCTCTCTGATTTTTTGTGCTTCCAAACAAACAACTCTCCAAGATCACCCTTCTACCTGAAAGGAGCCATCTGTACCCATCATTGGCTTTGTAGGGATGTTCCTAAAGAGCACCCTGCACAAAGAAACATCTCCCTCTCTCTCTCTCCATTTTACCCCCAAATCATAAAAACCTCAAATAAAGAAAGTGTCTCCCAGAACTGTCCTTTCCTGGTTCCTCTCCAGCACTCTGTGGTACTGTCTGCTGCCTCATGCCATAGGCCATGATAACTCATTCTCTTTCTTTGCATTATTTAGCACTTGGGAACACAGGTTGTGCAAGAAGAAGTGCATCCCTGGGGGATGGCTGCATCCCTCCACTTGCCTGTCCGGGGCTCCCTCACAGCATGTGGCAGAACCATGTCCAGTTTGTGAATCTCCATTATTGTGGCTTCAAGCAAGCAACTGAGTCCTAAATTACAGCCTGGTGGGACCTGAGTGCAACATGGTACAAGAGAAATGTCCATTTCTATTTCAAGCCTTGGGAATCAGTTCAGCCCAGAGAACAGCCTTTGTACCAGTCCCAGGCTCTTCAGAGGAGTTTATGCGCACACCAAGCTTTTTATTTTCAGAGATGGATTATTTCACATGGAAAAGAGAAGTGATTGTTTTGACACCAAGCTGTTGTTCCTTGAAGGTCTTCTAGTGACTTGACAAATGTTCATCTTTCAATCAATGACTACCTTGCAGGCATCTTTTATCACGCAGGTGGGAAGCACAAGTGTGTATGCATCCCTGTGCCTTTTCACAAAGGGTTTCCTCTGCCCACCTTTCTGTCCTGAACTGTCAGTAGCTCTGCAGGTCCTCTTCTGATCACAGCCTCATACTTGTAAATCCTAGGAACAATTTTTCTGTTTTGGCATGTATGAGAATTTCCTGCATTTACTTACTGGAAATGGCAAATAGCCTCAGAGGAGTTAGAGAGAAGGGTGACAGAGAAGGGGAGGTGGGATCCTGGACATTCTCTGCTAGGTTACATGAGGGGGTAACACCTCAGGGACAGGGTCTTACAGACATCCAGCAAAAGGATACATATGTTGACCTGGAGGCCTGACCTGCCTTGCACACAAGCCCCTCATTGCTTTTTCACTGCCAGCATTAGCCCACTCTTACATTGACCCTGCAGGAGAAGGTTGATGGCTTTGGGCACCAATGATGTGCTTGCATGTTCCAACCAGGTTTTTAAAAAAACCCAAGAGTTTATGTTCTAAATCCAACATTTTGGAGAGCCCAAGGATTTAGATGGGATGTCTAAGTCGAGTGCCCTAAACCCCCAGTCAGATAGATGATACGGGACACCATCTGTGTCAGTCCGAAACTGCATCTAGATCACAATCAGTGAAGACGCATTTGAACCAACTTTTGATATAATCTTTCAAAAAAGAAAATACCACAATCACCATTTAAAAAAACCCCATGGAGGAGCCACTGACGTAAACCTCCAGGGTACTTAAATACAGCTTGGCTGTCCACATCTACAGCACTCCAGGAAACAAGCAGCTTGAACACCAACATCCAGCTAGCTTTCGGCCAAGTCAGCTGCTCTCCAAGCCCACCATGAAACACCGAGCAGGTAGGTGAGACTTACCCTTGTTCCACAACGTAAGGCTGCACTGGTTGATGTTCATCGCTAGCTCAGCCACTTCATGTCTATACGCTTTAGAAATTTGGCATGCTGCACAAAACCAGGAAGTTTTGCAAAAATGATGTAGCGGCTCGAGACTAATCATTGTCTTTTTTCCCCCCCCCCCCCTCTTCATTTGAATGCAGAGGTCAACAGGTTTGCAATCTTCCTCTTCTGTTCACTGGTTCCTTTGGGCTCCTTGGCACCAACAGCCATCTCAGAAGCAAACAGATCTACTACAGGACAGAGACAGAAGCATTTTACCACCAGAATAAAGCCCTTAGCATCAGTGATAGAAAAGCGAGCGACCACCTTGTTTAAGAAATACGTAAGTGTACTATTTTGCATTTTCTGTGTCTGTGGAGAAACCTCTTGAATTATTATAAAACACTAGAAAGACCATCAGGAAAGAAATATTTGGGTTAGAACCTAAAATAGTCTGTTCTTTGCATTCCATACAAGAAGGAAAACACATTGCATTATTTTAGGGCAGAGTTGGAGCAATGTCTAGGACAGCTGGGGAAAGCTTGGGCAACTTCGCCTCAGCTAACTGGTAGCTGTGATCTTCCAGACTCAATACATTGCTCTTCCTTGGTCTCTCAAGTCATGCCAGGCTTAAAGCAGGCATCTTTTTGGATGAAACTGGTCAGATCACTGGATATATGGAAAGAATTGCCTTGCTCTTCGGTCTGATCCTAGTACTAGAACAGTCAGGAGCACTTCTGAAAATCTTGCTCAGCTCATCTGTTACTTGGAGATGGTAAAATGTGCACCGAAGCCAAGTGTCACTACTTCAGACAAATTTCAGTTCCTGGGCATGTGTTCCCAAGAGTACATTGTTAAATATCAATGTAAACATTTCCCCTGAATTCATTCTGGAAATCAAAACCATCTCTGCTGAAACAGATGAAAATATACTCAGGTCAAATTGAATCTCTTGCATGAGTAAATTTGTAAAAACAAAGCCAAGCAGGCTATTAAAATGGAAAGTACTGCACAATCATAGCCACAGACAGTGTGCGATACCTCCTCAATAAAAGGAGTGTAGGTGTTAATACAGCTATTGAACAATAACAAAAAAAAAAAACCAAGCATACACAAACTGAAAGATAGGTGTGTATGTGCCTAGACCTTCAAACATGAAGCGACTACCAGGAAAGATGTAAACCAAAAGACTGATAACTTCTCTCTCCTGTTCCTCCCCCTACAGAACGCGTGCAGCCCTGTAACCCCCCAAACTGAGAGCTGGCTAACTGCTGACCCCCAAGCCGAAGCCCTGCTGAAGGAAATACCTGAATGCCCAGTTTTTGAGGCAGATTGCTGCGCTCTCCACATTTTTCACAATGTTCTGAAAAACCTGAGAAAGGACATAGAATTGCTCTGTGGTAAAAATTTGACTCTGTCTGTCGATGCAAATACCAAACAGCTTCATGTGACACTGATCGAGCGAGCTGCGCTTTACACCTGCAAGGACACGGAGCTTCCACAGCTGGGTCACAGCCAGGCCCAGACGATGACAATGGCGGACAAGAAGATGTACATCTGGCGGGTTTTACACAAATATGATCAACTTATGCAAAACACAACAAAAATATACTCTTCAGCAAAAGGTAATATGCCAGGATGAAAAAAACTAAGATACTAAAGCCTTGGCTAAATGTGACCTATCAGTAGTGATGTGATCAGTTTGATGCCAAGAGTAACATTGATAATGTACTTGCTATTCTACATATAACTATATAATCTAGTTTAACTTAATATTTAAAGGATTCAATGTCTTAAGTTATTGATTGTATTTATTATAAAACTATTTATACTGTTTTATTTGCAACAGAATATAAAAAGGATGGACTAATGTAAATCAGGGTGATTTAATTAACCAATCATGACATAAATAAGCAAACAGGAAAGCATACTTTCAGTGATTTTAATGATATTTATATTTTTATCTTGCAATTATTTTTCAAGAGGAAAGTTGATTGCCAGTAGACTGATTTTGTACTTCTCTCTCTGCTAGTGAATTGTATTTATGAATTTATAGACTATATCTATTTTTATAAATTTATTTAAGCAATTATATAGTTTACATATATTTATTCAGATTTTATATTTAAATACTGAAAGGGATGAATGATATATTTGCTACTTAGTAGGTGAATGGCTTTACTCATTTTCTGCCATTCTATCTGGATAGAACCTGGAATTTAACTAAAAGGAGATTAAATAAAACTAGTATTTTCTGGATTCTTTTTTTACTATGTAATTCTATTTTACAGTGGTTTTTTGCACTGAAAACCTAGTGTTTTTATTAAACAGCAAATTGAATTAGTTGTTTCTGGTCCTTATGTTAAAGATATTAGAAACAGCACATATCCTCCTTTCCCATCCATTTTTATTCATAGACATGAAGCAGTTTTGTTTCTTAAGATCCCGACTGGTTTCTCATTTGGATCCACCAGTGGGTAAATCGTTTTCTGATCAGCTCCTGCTTCTGCAGGCTGAATTAATGTGGCTTCTGCGTCACCGCTCCAGAGTTTGCTTTGGGTTTAGAAGTTTTCATGGTTCATGGCCAGCACCAGCTCTGTTGGAAACATGCTGGATTAGCTCAGACAAAACCACCGCACTGAAATGTGGCTGAGCTAATTACCACTCCTGGAGCTGGTAACGAAGATGCTCAAATGGTCTAGGAGCAACAGGACTTGTCATATACTTGCTTGTCCTTTATTTCATATCCACTCCTGACTATCCTCAAAAATGGGAAGGTTAATAATAATATAATTATTTTAAATTACTATACAAAGTTCGAGCCAGTCCAAGCATTAGAATCAGTTCCAAAATTAACATTATTTACCTATTAAAAAAATCAGTTCCAGAAATTAACATTATTTATCCATATACAAAAAATATTTGACTTGAAACGCCCGCTTAAAACACAAGTAAAGGATTACTCCTCTTTCTGCTGCCATCCCTGTGTTAACTGATGGTGGTCCATACCAGCACACAGCCCTGTGCAGGGTTGACTGCTCAGGAATACTCAGATTTGTGCTCTGAATATCCAGGGAATTGCAGCTGGATCGAGCCCCTGTGTTCCAGTGGCACTGAGGCTCCTTCTCTGCAAGGCTGTGAAAAGCCCAAGAGGAGCTGGAGTGAGGGATTTTGGTACCAGTTCATCTCTATCCTCCTTTGAAATAATCTCAATTCAAATACATCAGTGCCCAACTCACCCTTCTGATGGTGGTTCTTCAAGATGGTGCTGTTAGTGCCCATACAGCTGTAACTCTTCATCCTGTTGCTGGAGAACTGGCCCTGTTCTGCCCAGACTTTTCCATGAAGAGTGGTTTCTTGACATCAACTGAGTCACTGCTAGTCCTCAGAAAGCATCAGTCTGTGTGTACGTGTGTCCTAGAAAAGTGTTTTCGTTTCCTAAGAGGAACAGAGGGACCAAGCTCCTTCCTGGAGCCAGGGGAATAATTCCTCAAACGGGACCAATTTCAGACACCACTATGGAGCTGTCACATAGTGGCGACAGGCAGAAGGATGGTTTCTGATGTTAACAGAAATAACACATCTCTCTCTTTGTTAGTGTCACACTAACACACCTTGAACTCAAAGAGTGTTTTGATAAACCACCTCTCTAACCTGTATGAGCTTTGTGCGAGCATGGCAAGTCCATGGTGGGTCTTTGCTCGCGTCTTCCGCATCATGAAGTCAAGTGCCAGTCCTGGAAATCTCAGTGCTAACAAGCCCTGTGGGAAGCAGAGACACAATGGTGGCTGGGGCACTCTCCCAAATTATTCTGCTTTGTTCAGTGTCTACTGATTTTTCCAGGGTCTAAGTGGTGCAATCCCAACCTCATAGCCTTAATTTTTAATAGGGAAAGAAGAGTGGATGGAAAAGGATCACTGACTGGGGATGTGCTTATCCTCAAGGCAGAAGCAACATCTGCTGACCTTATCAGGTAGGGTCAGCAAACCACTACAAGCAGGAAGACATTTACATCCTGAGGGCTTAGACAGCACTGTTTCCGATGGCTGACACAAACCACTTAAACCTTGCTGAACCAGAGGATTACACAGGGCCACTCCCTGTGGTTTCCCCTCATGTACATCTTTTCTTTCACCTTCTGAATAGGTAAATAGTGAAATGAAAGTGTTTTCCTTGGAAAGGGATGCTAAAGTGAGTCAGATGGTCTGTCCCAATTCACATCATGGGAAGAGCAACCTGAAAAAGAAGAGTTGTTCTTCCCCACAGGGGCACAGAACTGTATTTCCAGCCCTGCAGACTCAGCTAATCTCAAGAATCTGAGCTCACACAGATGGGATGCACACTTGAAGTAGGGAGACACAAGCTTATGTAAAACTGCGGCAAGCTGCTGCTCTCCTCACATGTGCCTGAAAGAAAACGGTGCTTTGCCACAAGCATTTGGGGTGCAGGCAAGGCAGACAGGCTGGCTGATACCAGAACATCAAACCTTAAAGGGCTGAGGTCAGGAAGAACGACTGCAGATAGTCTGATACAAGAAGTGACACAACAAAGCACTTCTGACATCTGCCTTATGCTCACCTTCTGCAAGCTCCTCTAGCAAACAGCCACTGAAATTGTCAGATAGAGTTTATTTAGGTTCTGCAGGCAGCCTATGGGTGTGTGGCTGCTCAGGTACTGTCCTTTTGTCTATCTGGATGCAACTGGCTCCCTGCCAACCTCAGCCAGATGTAGAGGCTTTTTCTTTGAAACGGTCTTCCCACTTCTCTAAGATGATGAGCAGCTTCAGAAAATGGAGGGCCATTAAAGAGTGTAGAGTCACATGTTGGATGACTGAGCTTGGTCTGCACAGTAAAGAGGAGACGTGAGAGCCAACACTAGCCCTAACGCAGAAGTGGTTGTGTAGCATCCTTTGCAAGAGCTTCTCAGGACCTCTGCTGCCCACACCTGAGGCAGAGTGCTCACAAGCTCATGCTGAAGCCCAGAGATTCTCAAAAGATGACCTGAGCATTCACAGAGAGAACAGCTCAGACAAGCTACTCTCAAGAGGATGTGGCCACCAGCCCCAGACAGAACAGTGCAAGAACATCTGCAGATCTATAGCCTTCCTGGTGCAGGATCATGAGGACTCAGATAAATCCTCTTCAGCCCTGGAGGGTTGGAAATTGGGGGATATACCTGCACCACATGGTGCATCTTTGCTGTGGATAAAAGGGAAAAACTTTCTTGACAAGTAGTTCCCCATTTATCCTGATTGAAAATGAAGCTGTTGGCTTTCAAGGCTTATAAGGAACGAACAGTTGAGATACAAGAGCCACGGATGGGCTTTGTAAGAAGTGTCAAAAGGGCAGGCAGCAGCAGGACTTAGGGACGTGATGACTCTAATCTTTTGTGGGTTCGTTTCCATTCTGTGATGGAAAGGCGTTGCAGTTTGTGATACACACACCTTGTTCCGAGACAGGAACATGTTAAACATCTCTCCAGATGACAACAGGGACTATCCTGTGTTTGCACGCAGGGAACTTCCCAACACTCAGCTATTCATTGTCTACCTCCTGGTGATGAGCACGCTCAGGAGGAGTAAGTCCTCACAGATGAGAAGAGGCATAGAATAGCTCCTGAGGGCAAACACAGGTTTAAAAAAAAAATTTTTAAAAAAGTCTAGTGAGCGTTGCTTTCCATTCTTTTACATATAAAGAGAGTCCTGAGCTGTTTGCCCACTGAAGTGCCAATTCTCTTACAGCAGTGATTTCATTTGGCATAATTTCCACACAGCAAATGTAGGTACACTTTTGGCACTGTTCAAGGATTAGCAGAATCAGCCACAAAAACATTTCAATAACTGTCTTTTGGCATAACAGCTACAGTTATACCAGCCTCACTAAAAATCACCACAAAATCAGTAGTAAAGAAACTGTGCTCTCCAGCCACAGCTTCCTCCCAGGGAAGTTTGATAGCATCACTGCAATAACATCAGCATTCATATGCTTGGTCAGTAGCAAAGTCAGGCTGAAGTGTTGTTTTATCACTGTTTAAACAGCAGTGAAGAATCACTGCCTTCTACCAAAATGCTTTATGTGAGATTAAGCTAGAGATATTTTAAAAAAATAAATGCAAACAGAGTAAGGAAACTGCTATACCCTCTTCTTGAACCACAGGCCTGACTCATCAAAAGTGCTCATATCAAGTCAGAGCCACCAATCACAAGGGTGAGATTAACCAGCATCAACTCTTGTGCAATGATTCTAAAATAAAATCCCTCTTTACACTCACCTATTACCTTTCACTTTAACTAGAGCCTCAGTCACTCAATGCTGCTTCCACTAGGCAAGAAAATCCAATATACCAATGAGGTGACAACTGAAGCAGAGATCTGAAGTGTCCTACCAGGGAAAAACAAAAATCAATCATATTAAAGGCAAAGATTAAATGCTATTTGTTTCATGTTTTTAAATGGACTTAATCAGCTCAATGCCTAACACTGATATTAACTCCACGGGAATACCATGTTATCCAGTCTCAGTGCTGCCCTCTGGAGTCCACTGGCCAGGCAGTATGTCAGCCAAGAGCCCCAAATCCAAACCTGTAAGAAAACAAGAGCATCAAGGCTCAAGGCATTGGTGCAGCCCCTACTATTTAAGAGTTTTACCTTTCTTGGAGAAATACAAGGGCTACCTTTGAGTTCCTAGCCTGTTAGAAGTAGGTGCTGAAATAAACAGACCTTTGTCTGCTTAGTCTTGTCAAAAGAGCTCTCTCTCACTGTTATGCTTAATATTATTAACAACAATAAGGGTCTGATCACTTTAGGAACACATCAGAACATCTTAACTGCTTCAGTGAAGGGGAGCAGAGTTGAGTATAGAGGGTAATTTTCAATTTTTGCTACTCTGGCTAACAGTGACTCTGGTGAGACAGGGGATAACCCAGCACAGAGCAAATGCAGCCTGGTGGCCAATGCATGAGGAAAAGAAATCACTTGTTAGCTCTAAGTAAGCTCATGAGATGACTGAGTTGACTCTTTCAGTCAAGAAGAGCCCGAGGGGCACAAAATTTCTTAAAAGGAGACCAAGGTTCAGAAGCTCAACAGAGGATAAACACCTTGCAACAGGAAAGCCAAACACAGATCCCAAAGGGTAATCTCAGCACTGCTAATAGGGAAATGAGCCCTTGTCATCTTTCAGAGTCCCAAAAAGGACGTAAGGTGCTGGTCCTGGTCCAGGAACAATTCCACTTACCATTTCCCCACATCCAGTTAGAAAATAAAGGCATTACAACCCGTTTCTTCCAAAAAATAACCTTTATTGTTTTGGTTGTAAATATAAAAAAATGCATTGCACAATTTAACAGACCTACCGAAAAGTGCTACATATCAACAGCACAACAGAAGTTGTGTCATGCAACAGAACAGGAAACCTAGGCAAAGCAAGAGCACGACCTGAAGTCCTCATACCTTCAAGCTTTTTTTTTTTTTTTTCCTTTTTTTTTTTTTTAACAAGAACAAACTCCATTCACTTAAACCACATTTAAATACAAGGTTAAAAGAAGAAAAAGAGCAATTTATTCATTGTGTTGCTAATTAAAAGGCTTGCCCCTAACATTGATATCTTTTGATTCAAAACCTTATTCGTGTTGGAAAAGTTCAGATATAAAAGCAGTTCAGACAATGGCTAGAAAGTAATTTTATTATATGCCTAAGATGTGTTTCTTTGTAACTGAATCAAGTTTTATGGATCAAGCTATAATTCAGTACCACTACTTCTGCTCTAACACAGTAAATGAGCATGAAATCCAACCAAGAATGAAGCAAAAGGAAACGTGAGGCCTTAACCGATGTTGTGGAAACAATATTAGGATCTTATAAAAGAAAAAAACCCAAAACAAATGAACTTCTCTGAAACTCAAGTGTATAAATTGAGGAGGAATAATAGGAAAACTCCAGTTGTCTCACCTAATCAAAATACCTCCTAAAAGTCATCAAAAGTTGTCCATAGTCCTCTGAGACTGGTATGACTGAATCCTTAAAGCACCTAAACCAGGCATCATCAGCCTTTTGATTCTGGGTGTTTTTCCATGCAAAAAAGGTGGAAAGTAACCAAAAAAAGAAAGAAATGAAGAAAGAAAAAGGTCAAAATAGTGAACAAGCCATTCTATTTTCAGCAGTATCATCTAGTTGGCAACATGAAGGTAAGAATTACCCACTCTTAAAGTGTTTTGGGCTTTAAAAACAAACAACCCAAAATTTAGCTGCCCCTGCCACCTCTCCAAAAACAAAGGGATGCTATTTTTCAATGCAATTTGACAGCCCTTTGTCTTTTCAAGTCATTGCAAATTTAGACATTTAAGCATTTGCATATTTACTGGGTTTCTGTCAAACTCCTGGTGTGACAGTATGTACATGTGTGCGTATGTGCTCGTGTACATGGGAGCGGAGGACGGTGAGGTCAGAAGGTAAGACACAATTTTTTCCATACATACACACGATTCTTCACAATCTCAGTTTCAAAGGGACACGGTAATGTCACACAGATAAAACCCTCTTAAAAGCCAGGGAAGCCCCACTTGGTCAATTCACTGAATTTTCCACGTAGCATTGTATTAGGGGGAAGAATGTATGACAAGGTAAATCGAACGCATACACAACGCCAAGATCTAAGGCACAGATGGAAACATTCTAGTAAGTCTCTCCCTTCAAGGAAAGCTTCCCAGGGGTCTAGGAAAGCATGGAAGAACATGCCAATCAGGTCAAATGCCATTAATTAAGAATCCTTTGGTTTTGTGCGGAGATCAGACTGTCAAGATGAAGCATGTGCTTGTCTCTGTTCCCACTATTCATTAGTTCCTTCAATTCTAGTTTGCTCCTGGACTTCTACCACTTACTCCTCCTGCTAAGAGAGAGCATCCTACAGGCCTAATAAATACAACAGATAATGCACAAGTTCCCCACAACTTGTGTTTGGGGTGGGGGACACCTACAATATACTGATTAATAGAATTCAAGGGCAGAAGGAACCACTAGAAATTTTCAGTTTGACTTTGTGCATATCACAGGCCATAAATATTTTACCTAGCCACTCCTTATTGAGTGAAATACGTTGAATTTGACTGAACATGACTTGTATTCAATTACATGGGGATTCTTGTAAAGTTTCGCACCAGTTCACCAAAGACAGGCATGCACCATCTGTAATTCTGTGTAGACTACAGGCACCGTGTGTTTTGCTTAAGTATACTTTGGTGACACTGAGAAAATCAGACCCCTTAAAGGAGAAAGTGTTACAAAACTTATTTTTTTAAAGAAATATTGTATTTAGACTCCTCAATGGGTAAGAAAGACAAAGGAGTTCAAATATAAACCAAAGTGGAAATCTATGCAGGAATTAATACATACGTGGTCAATCGCTTTTCATACCAATCCTTAGTACTTCTACTGTGCAGATGTGAGACATAATACAGCCTTTTCCTCCTGTGTTTCCAAACGAAGTGAAATCACACCTCTCATAACGCTGACTGATAAAAGAAAAGAATTCTGATTTGCAAAAAAAAAACCAAAAAAACCACTGAATCAGAGCAGCCACCTCATTTCTGGTAATTGCAGTACATGGAAAGTATCTTTTCACTTTTCCTTCCCTCCTACACTCTTGTCTAAGTAAGCAATCTTTAATTTTTTTTTCTCTTTACTGTGTTAAGATTTGCAGTCTTTTAATAGCGCCATGAGCTTGTTTCTCCATCACAAGTTATTAAAATAAGCACTTTCCCTCCAATCATAACCAGCTCATGGTACAATGAGCATGATGGACAAAGTTTTTAGCAGTTCAGTCACACTACCCGTTCCTATTCCTTTAAGGTCCCTTTCAGCTTCCAATTCATTCAGTGAGATCTGAAATATTAGGATTTAGGCCTAGAAGTCATCAGACTTCCCCAGGCTTTGAAATATGCTTATAGTGCACTTTGCTTGTGGAGACCAAACTCTAATGTCATTGATACTAGTAGTGCAACCTCAGTTGTAGACACATGGTTAAGAACATGGTAAAAATCACACACAATCACTGTCTGACAAGCAGGAGGCCACGCTGCAGGGGAGGCATTACAGAGTCTGTTCATCTGAAAAGTACGGGAAAACCACCAGTGGGGCTGTTCTTGGACAATTTGCCTACTGATTTCTTTCTAGAAAACCGGATACATACTTTTAACATGCAAATATGCATGCAGATATCTATGCATCTCAATGAGATAGCCCAGTAAAGACAGAACTTGAGGGACACTCCCCAGCTAATCACAGTGTTAAAGGACTTTACTGGAATCAAGTTCACAATCAGTGATATAAACAGGAGGATTTAAAGCACTGATTTAAAAAAGAACTTACACTTATTCAACACATTTTATCCAGATGCATTCCAAAGAATATTGCTTAATTGATTACAACATTATGTATGAAATACCTAGACATGGTTTCCTCCAGAAAATCTACTCACTATTTAATTACTATGACAACCTTTATACTGTATTTCAAAAAAACCATTCCTTAGCTGAGGCCTGGATTTTTGTTGGTTCTGTCATAGGGACACAGGTTTTCACATGCCACAAACTTCAAATGATATGTCAGATCTACTGGGGGTGGGAAGAGCATCTCCTTATTTGTCTGCACAGCTACAGAAAGTTGGTACTTGCTTCATACCATTTGGTCTTCCCCTTTGGCTCATTTCCCCCCCTCACAGTCCCCTTCAGCTTCCAACTGCTCAACTCTCAGTACCTCTGCTCAGGGAGAGGGCCCTGGGGTTAACCTTTCATGCTTTCTTCTTGCTACAGTCCTGCTCATACGTCTGGTTCACTCGTAAGTGAACTCTGCAACGAAAGCCATTAGCTGCAAAATCTCAGACCTCCCCATGCTCAGTCTCACTCCCCATGCCTCTTGTTCCTTTTTAAACTCTGGCCCTCCAAGTGGAGAAGATTGGGGACAACTCAGAGAAAAACTCTCCCAAAGGAGAACCTACTGACCCCATTTCAGCACGTGCAATGCCCAAACTTTTAGCTGCTCCTCATCATCTCCTGCTCATCACCTCCAGGCAGCCTGCTTTCGAAACTGGAAGAAAACTACTCAGAGGTACAAAGGAAATGTTACCCACGGCTTGCATAGCTCTTAAGAATCAGAATCAAGTGATGAGTGGAATCACAAGGGTCAGAGGATCATTCCAGACCACAGCCAAGTAGAATGAACATCCCAGTGCTAGGTCAGGATGGGCAGGCCATCACTGCTGTAACAAGACTAAGTTTGTCTGCAGCAGAGCACAGCACTTGCTGAGACTGTCACAGAAAAATGTTATGCAGTATTTCAGGTTTTAAACATATTTTTATATGTTTGATAATCCACATTGAACACAGCCTTCCCATACAGACCGAATTTAGCTATGTCCTTCAGGTTTTTCAGATAGAAGGCAAAAAGAACAAGCAAACAAGACAAAGCAGAGAAGAACTGACTAGAAATCCATGTGGTTTGATATAGTTTCTGAGATAACAAAAAAGCCAATTTCTTAACATTACAAACTCAATTCTTGTCTCTGAAGCGCTACTACATTTACCTATGGATGTGTTTTATATGCGCACATTTTATGAGGAAGGCAGCTGAACTCTGCAGAGTGCAAGAAAACAGTTCATAGATTAATTGGGTATCAAGTTCATGTACCTATCCTAATGGCAGAAATATGCAATCTAAAACTGCTTTCTTGCACTTCCTGCACAGCCTGCTACTCACTCGCAATGGCTACATCAGGAAAAATAATAAACCCCAGCTACTTTATTTGCTAGAAAATAAAGCATGTCTTGAAACTGTTCTTATGCAATGATACACTCATTAAAATAAAAATACACAAAAAACAGCCTGAGATTTTAATTCTAGTATTTTTGCCACAAGTTGACATCACTGATGGATATTTTCTTCTCCTTTGGTTTTTAATGTGAACCTGTTTTAACAATTTTCACTATTCAAGTAAAACAAATGGAACTGAATACCAGAAAACAAAATAAAAAGCACATTTTGTTTCATGAAAGCAAAAGTGTGTTTCCCCTTTAAGAGAACATTCCTTGGTGTACAAGATAAACACTTCAGAGAACTTGGTACTTGAAGCTGTTTCATAGAAATACGTTTGTTGCATATAGATGCATGCTGCATTGATGGAGATATATTGCTGCCTGCAGGATTCAAACCTGCTAAATTTACCTGAGCTTGGTGTTTTCTCACTTAACTGAGTAACAGCACAGCACTGAACAGGAATCAAAGTGTTATGGCAACGTTGCATCATACTTCCACATATTCTGGAGGCAGAGCCAGATGCCCTGAACATCTCGGGTGATGGAAAGAATTCTTTCTAAAGTGCACCAACTGAAAGGAGACTTGCCAGGCTGCTAGACTGGCAGGTTCTCCACCCCTTGTATAAGCAACTCATTGTCTTTGGTTGTTAGGTTTCACCAGCTGTTTCATTCATCTTGATAACTGCCTCAGTGGCTTGCTCTGGCAGGCATGATGGATCCGACAGAATGGAGGTGGTTTTACTTAGATGCCGGAGGGTGTTCAGCACCACTATAAAAAAAGTCAGAAAAGTATCAAGTAAAGACATTAGTCTGACTGCAAACAGACCCATGCAGGACAGTGTGCAGGTATGCAACGCTGTCATGCACGAAAGAATTATGGAAATACTTCAGCAAAACATGCACACTTCCACACACAGCAACAGCTATAAACAGATATGTAAGAACTGTGCCAACGGAACAGGGAATGGAGATCTAGGACTTTTTAAAAACCCCACCTATTTCTTCTACAAAAGAAATGGCAATTTTAACTGTAAAGTAAATACTTGCTGGATTGCAAGGGGGGGGGGGGGGGGAAATCAAGCAACCATGCCCAAACAGAAGGTCTTTCCAAATCTGAATACAAATTTCAGAAGTCTTCCTTCATAAATGAGATAAACCACACTGCCAAACTGACTCCAATTACAGCAGATTATTTGAAATTTAAACGCAGCTTGAGACTGTTTAAATTCTGGTCTCTATATTCAGCAGTTTGTTTGGTTTTTTTTTTCTGTTCAGTGTGAAGCATGCAACCCAGTGTCTTCACAGTCAAAAGAGGTTCTTATTTTTCCACTGAGATAATAAAAAGGAACTGAAAGTCATATTCAGCAACATGTGCTTTATTTGCCATCTTCTGACTTTCAAGAAGCGGTATCATATGTGGCCTCACTTTCTATGATCTGGAATAACTGCTGGATAGAACTTCACTTACTTGGCCTCAGAACAGGAAGAGAACAGTGCTGATCCAACCAGGCCATTGCAGTTTGATTCAGATCCTTAAAGCTAGTTCTGGAAAACATCCCATTGAAGGACTCAAATAATGGTTTGATAATAATGCTGAACTGCAAATCATCAAAAATTAAGGAAGACAACAAAGGAGGAGTTCAAAACATTCTATGGAAAAGGCTACTACAGCTCAGTCTGCAGAGAAAACAAGATTTTTCAGCAAACACTCAATTCTCTGCTACTGCAGCTGAACAAACACCTCAAAGTACATAAGCATTTTCTCAGAGATGATCAATGGCGTGGCAAGGATTCCCATGCTGAGGACCAGACTTGCTGATCTACATCTATGTGGACCACAAGAGTAGCAAGCTGAGGGCTGCCAGGCTCTCTATCATCACAGCTTGGAAGGATGGGCCTGGAGTTGGCTCTAACCTTCCTGGCAGAAAAGGAGCAGATGGAATTCTTAGCCTGTAGTGTATTAAAATGTACAGAGCACCACCACAAGCTCAGCTGGCCCCAGCTCCCAGGCCTTCAGATGAGCTCTCCTGGAACGGTCACCATATCTGAACTCAAACCAGCTTGTTATTGTCATGATAATCCACCAAGTAGATTCCAGCTTACACATACATTTCTTTCAGGAGTGGGTTGGATGATAAAACTCATCTGAAGGCTCAGAGATCTGTAGTTTTACCATGTTACTTCAGATGGGGTTTTCTAACAAGAGTCAGCAGCATCTGAGAATGTGGCCCAAACCAATCTCAGCATTGTCATGTTCCCCCATCTTTCTCACTGGGGCTGACAATCAAGACAGATCTAAAAACTGCCTGAAATAACTGAGGGGATTTGCATGCCCTTACAGACTTTTACAGAGTGACTGGAAGAACAACACGGGTATTATTCTACCAATACTCTAATATTCAAGAGTATTCTATTTTTGGGTTATCTGTAGTAGCCCAAGACCAGATTACTCATTTCCCCTCCCACGAAAAACGATGGTATTTTCATATTTCTAATGAAACTGCCCTTCTCTCTCTTACAGTCATTTCATGAGGAGGAGATT
Organism: Podargus strigoides; assembly: GCA_028020825.1. Classification (NCBI taxonomy): domain Eukaryota; kingdom Metazoa; phylum Chordata; class Aves; order Caprimulgiformes; family Podargidae; genus Podargus; species Podargus strigoides. The sequence continues at coordinate 13,783,812 of CM051637.1, read as the reverse complement.
TTTTTTTATTATTATTATTATTAGCACTCATCCCTGGACCTTTTCAGCTTTTACCATGAGACATTCCAAAACATGTCAGCATGCATTAAGGATTCAATTCAGCTGTTAGAACAACTGTTTTGCCACAGTTACATCCTGACTTGTAAGGGGAAGTTTGGGAACACTGCTTTGCCTAACAACAACTATAAAAGTCTTTGTCTTTCCCCAAATAGTACAAAACCCAGCTACCCAAAATTGCACCTTCATCCCTGATAACCTCAGTCACTTTTTAGAAGTGTCTCATTTCCAAATTCTGGAGCTATTTAACATCTTGGAGCAGCATAAAATAAACACACTATCCAATCAGCAAACATTTGCAGGATTGCCTTTAACTAACCATTTTCATTGTTATATTAAAGACCTCTATTTTCGTAATCCACTTGAAATTGTTCCAGAGTTAACAGTGCTGTAGAATCCAGAGTTTCCACAGTTGCACCAGCTCTATGGTATTAGGGACTGCGTGAGATCTTGCTAAGAATTGTTCCCTAAAAGGATGCTCAAAGGAAGAGTGTCTTTCTATGGCAAACATAAACCAGGAAACACCAAAGAAAGCATTTTTACACATCAAAGTATTAAAAATGCTGTACTTTGTGCATGCACATATATACTCATATGATCCACATAGTAAGAGGGAACTAACCAGCACAGAACACAGACATATAAAATATAAAGTGCAAATAAACAGCTATATGAACATATCAAGTTTAATGGGAAAAGAGGTTACCACTACTGCCCATTGGTAATTACTAATATCCTGGAACTCATTCAAGCCAATAATGTTTGACCCAAACTAGTTAAGTCTGTACAGCACAAATGCAGCTCACTTGGTGTCATTCAGTTCTTTTCCTTCTACCTCCTGCATTATCATTTTGCTTATAAGCAGAGCTGCTGCCACTGGAGAAGCAAAGAGAAACTAAGTTGATTCACTGTTGCAAGAAAAGACAAACAGAAAAATTAAAATTAAAAAAGGAAAAGGAAGAGAAATGTGCATGGTTTTAAAACTGCCATTGCAACAGCTTCAGTAATTGTTTGCTATCATTTTTTTCCCCAAAATCTTTGTTATTCTCTGCTCAGTTTTTCCAAAAGACTACAAGAGCTACAGTTACAGAAACAGTCCATCAAATGTTTCTTGCAGCATAAAAACCCACCAGGAAAACCTTGTCTTTGTATTGCATTTTACTTTCAAGTTACCTCCCATACTTTAAGGTGAACAAGTTCTGCCTCATGACAGCCTATCAGGCAAGGATTCATATCCACATACAGATGAGAATGAAAACTGAGGACATACATTATTTAAATAACTTGGCTTAAAGTCACAGCATCAGAATCAAATGTTCTTGGCTCTAAATATAGTACGAGACCTCAAGTTCAGCAGGTTAATATAAAAGGATACAATCCAAAACTTCCAGTTCTGTAGGGTCCTGCTTCTCACGTACTCATCAAACATCTTCCTCATGTGGTCAAATCTTTGCCGTGTTAGGGGAACCCCAGTAGCAGGGAGCTGCTGTTGACAAGAACTAAAAAGATGTTCTGAGGTCAGAATCCTCATCAGCAAGGACACACTTTTCTTCCAGACTAAATTATAGGAAGAGAAAAGTGTGTACCCCCAGTATTCCTGACCGAGTGCATGACCCCCCCCAGAATGTAATTGTTATAGTCAGGAATACATACTGTTTTCCCATCAGTTTTGTCTATATTCACTCAGCAAAGAGATTTCTCAAGCTGCTACACACTTCTTATTACAAGCAACAAAACTGAAAATGAAGTATAACACAAAACAAAGTAGTTTTTGGCATCCCATTAGAAAAAGGCACATTAGGAGTCAAGGAAAATTTACAGAGTTACTCCTGAGCAACATTACAGAAGAAAATGTTACAGAGACTCTTAAGAAACAGACCAATTTAAAATAAAACCAAACAGATATCATACTTTTAAAGAAAATGATTTTGATTTGCTGCTAAGTCTAACATAATGCCTAAGCCTAACACTTCTGAAGATGGAAGAAAAAACACTGGGGTTCTCACCATGCTTTGCAATAGGACATAACTATCGTAAATGCACAGAGGAAACTAAGGCACCAGGAAGGTGATGTGACTTATCAGAGTTATGTTCAGCCAGTGGCAAGCTCCTCAATTCCAAGTTCTGTGTCTTATGTACTCAACCATATTTTCCTATAAAAATCGACTGCATCTGGAAAGAAAACTGCAGCAAAGCCATCATGAGGAATGTTTGATCACCCAGTGAACCTAACTTTAAAAAAATCATCATCACTGGTGGCTTCTCAGAATTATTCTGACTGACCTGATGCATCTTTTCTGATGCTGCCACTGTTGTGCATTCATGCTCAGTTTGCTGAAAATTCACATGGTTTACTACCAGTGCCCATCCCACAGCAACTCTGCTTTTTTTGTTTGGAAGCTGGTAGCAACTCTACTTCTGTTCAATACCCATCTGTTATTTGGCATGACACCTGAGGCAAACATCCCCTGCTGTTAGCCAAAGCAACGTTCAAGCTGCTCTGCTTCATTACAGAAATTTCCCCAAATCTCACATGATGGCAGCGTTTAGCTCCTCGATTTCTTCCCGAAGGCGCCTGGTTTCCTCTTGCATCTGTGTTCTTTCCTGCTGTAGTTTACCGATATATTCTACTGTTTTCTGGAGCGTGATTGCATGGCTGATCTAGACCAAACACAAACATAGAGCTCACTTTCTGGAACAAAACTAGAGAGATGAAGAGTTTGCCCCTAACCTCCTGTAACACCCAAAAAAGCCCTTCAGCACCTTTTCTTCACTGTGTGCAAAAGCACACACACAGGCAGAGCAAAACACTTCAGATAATACTAAACTCTTCATTTCTCTGACTCCTGTTTGTACACTAGTACAGAGAAATGTGGCTGCAGTGATCATTTTCTTCCACAAATTACATTTGTGCTACTTTGTTGAAAGTAGGATTTTAAGAATTTAAAATGTTTTCTTTCGTTACCTTTCCTCTTAAAAATATTCACAATTCTTACTTGAGTATTGAAGGTTGTGCTACATCTGCTGCTAGGTTCATGGTGCTGTTAAAAACATTGTTTGAAGCTGACAATATAAATGATTTAGTTTGGGAAGCCTGAATTTATTAAACAGAAAGTAACATGGTCTAATTGTCACAAAGGAGACAGAAACAATGTCACAGTTCTTTTTAAAAAATACTCTTCAGTTTTGAGGAAAGAATGAAAAATCTGTACTTGGGAAATAAAACAATCAGACACTTTACTAAAGGTGAGTTTTCAGAACTGACTGACTCCCCTTCAAACAGGCTATTCAAATCAGGAAGTGAAATTCTGACAACTTATGGCCTAAATTTATAAAACTATAAAAATCATGTAAATGAATCAACAGGTTGCAGAAGTTTTCACGTTTCCCATGTTTCAAAAGGTACTGGTATCTAAAGGACATTTAGAATTTTGTAGTGCAGACAAACCTGTGTTTCAATTATTTGCACTTCAATTTAGTGAACGAAGTTAACTAGTGTAGCCAGAGTATGCTCTTAATTCAGACAAAGCCATTTGACAATGAGAAGTCAGTTGGGAATTTTTTTCTCTGTAAATCTATGCTCAAAAGAGCGGTGACGGGGGAGAAAAAACAAAGCCCTGAGAATCTTTGCAAGGCTGTGGGCACAGGGTCCAATTCTTAAAGGCAGCTGGGTGATACTAGATTTAAAGAGTCCTAGAGGGATTTTAGTAAAATCATCTGAACTGGTCAGTCTCCTGGCTCCTCCTGGGAAGAAGAGATCTCATCGGTGTAGGAAGTTTTAGATGTTTTTCCCTTTGGCTCACTGACACATTTCAACAGCATTTTTGGGTGCACAAGGTTGCTCTGCCCCGTTCTTAGCTGACCAAATGCAGCACAACTGTGGTTAACACGGCATGAAGCCTAAGCTAACAAGTTGTGCTCATAGGTGGGTATATTAGCTCAGGCCAAATGTTAAGGTATATTAAAAGCCAGGCCCAGCATCGTACCAACAGCATCTCCAGGCTTCTGAATGTCTCATGGGTCTGGCAGAAAAACCTTCCAATACTGGCTGGACCATAGCTTTTCCGGGTCCAGCTACGGGGACCAGAAGCCACCCAGAATGGGTATAAAAAGCCAGTATGTCAGAACAAAGGTGACATAATAGTAAATGCAAAGTCACGCTGCAAACAGGACAAAAAATTTCATTACTGGGGTCCTACGAACAAGAATTGCAAAGATCAGTTTTTCCTCTTTCTCTGTTGACTTTAAAGCTGCAGCACCTCATCAGACAAGGCTTGTTCAACATTTGAAGCTGCATCAGAAGAATGACGTCTAAAAGATAAAGCACTGTCACACACACTTTTGACTACAAGCCATGGATTTATCACCCTTCCTTTCCCAAGTCCCTCAGTTTATGTATCTTCACTGACTGACTGGCATTCTCAGCCAACACTGAGGAGATTACATTTATTACAAAGTCTCTTTAGAATGGCTCTTTTTTATATTCCATATTAAGCATTTAGCGCTGCCAAGTTACTTACCGACTTGGAGTTGGCTGAAACCAAGCTCTGCAGAGTACTGAAACAATTCTTGATATTAAACCTTCGTTTTTGTTCTGAAATTCTTCGATTCTGCATGAATAAAATCAACTCAGTCTATGCTGTTCTCCTTTACCGTTCTACTGCTATGAATATTTCAGCTATTCAAATTCAGTGTCATTTTTGTTGAACTGTGGCATTCAGAGTCTTCCCAGTCAAAGCCACATGACTATAAATTTGAAAACAGTGACTTGAGTTATTAAAAAGAAGTGTCCAGCGCATCAAATTCAATTCCAAATCTTGTAGTTTTTCTTTCCAAGGTAAAAATTCCTATTTAAGACCATTACACAATTTCCTTTTCAGAAGTCAAATTCCAATTTTTGAGGCATGTAATTAGATAGGGTCTTGTTGAAGCCTCCAAGTTTAAAACTGTCCATATCATTTATTCCTAATACATACACAATGTCTACTGATTTAACAGGCAGTCTGACAAAAATAACAAAGAATCCACAACTCTGGCGTACCCTGAGGATAAAGGCTTTGTCAGGAATTAGCATTTGTATCATTAAAGACTTAGTAGGTTTTTCCATCAAAATTCTTGGACGAAAATAAGGAGTTTACACTTTGAGAAAGCATTCTTGGCAGAGCTGGGCTTTCTGGTGGTAGCTCACCATCACCTCAGTTTATAATGGAGGAAAACAACGTAATAAAGTGGTGAAGCAGCTGCCCAAAACCACAGCAAATGCAGGTTCAAGAGCAGAACTGAGATTTCCAGCGCCCTCTATGCTTTGCCAAACTGAAAAAACAATGTTACCCAGCAATACAGAACTAACAATGTTTAACTAACAATGCAGAGCAGCAAAACAACATACAGTTAGAGACTGGCAAACATCACTGTTTCTCTTGTCTTACAAAAGAGTTACTAATAGTACACGCCCGAAGCAATTCCTGTCAAAGCAGGTGAGTTTATATGGCTGGAAAGCCTATCTCGTTGCAGTGCCCTTACTTTTAAGAACACTCCTCCATCTAGTGGCCACTTTCCCACCACCAGCCAGTCCTAATAATTTGTTCCTTTGTTAATTTACTCTCTAGAAGCAAGAACAGGCTGCAACTACTGACTGTGAGCATTTATGCCAAGAAAAGCACTGCAGACTTTTATGAGTAATTTGCAGCATGCTCAGCAAGCTGATTCTGATTCTCCTCTGCAACAGAGCTAGAACTGAGTGCAATCACAGGCTGTAAGTGTTTAAACTTACCTTTCTGCCCTGGGAGTAATCAAGCTGACATCAACTCATAGGGTATGCAGAGAAGCCAAGAAGGGGTTGGCACTTGCAAAATGATTAAGTAACACTCCCTTTCACAACAGAATGAATGAGAGGGTTACAGCTGATTGTCCTGCATATTTGTGGAGAAGCTTCTCATACCATCACAGAAAGTGTTCTGACAAGGTCAGCTTGTGTACGAGGTACAGCCAGCTTTCAGATGCTACCTCTACGCTGCCAATTCCTTACTCCAATAATTCTCGAAGTGTTTTACAGTTGTAACTTGTAGACTCTGTGGAGCTGCTGCTCTGTGGAGCAGCACAGCATCACTGGAGACATGTAAGTAACTCAGCAAGTCAAGAACTCCCCCTCCAGTGATGGCCAGAGCCCTGCAGACTGAAGAGCCCCAACAGAACAATGGCAAAAAGCCATGGTTTAGAAAACTAAGCCTGAAACCCTTCGACCAAGTAAACTGAGACCTGTCATAACACTCCTTCGAGCCACAGTAGGAACTGCTGTCATGACCATAAGGACCTGCAGAGGTACAGTTAAACCTGGCCCCTCTGGTGACACATCCCTAAGGAACAGAGTAGATTAAAGTCTGACATGTAAAATTGAACAGAACAGCACAGATGCAGCACAAGCTAAGCCTAAGGCACAAATACTCCACTGCTCCTGAAGCACAATTTACTCTCTAAGTCCATGCTCAGACATCAGGGCTGAAAATTAGCTACAAAGGCAAAGCACCTTAAAGGAAAAGGACACACACCTTAAATGTAGCCATATTAGGGTCAGTGGCAGGTTTTCCTGAGCAGCTGTTCTGGGGAGACTGTGGACTGGGGCTCTGCTCAGAGGTGCAGGGGGAAGCTTGGCCTGAATTCTGACAGTCTCGGCCTTCATAAAGGAAGAAAGACAAGTCACATTAATAAACAGCTTTCTGTAGCAAATGTAACTGCTGAGAAGTTTCTATTCAGAATTGAACTGAAATGCAACCAGCAACCAAATTATACTCATTGATGCAGCAACCAAATGCTAGAAAATGTCAAGATTGCTGGGAAAGCTTAGTATTTCATGGTACAAGACTAATATATCCCAAATAGCAATATGTAATAGTCCTTTCACACTCACACACTTCAGCAAAGGCAAGTTGAGTGCGTAGGCTACAATTCCATCATCCCACTAGGCTCCCCAACTTGAGGCTCTAATGGCCTGGACGTGATGGTAACACTTACAAGCCATTTACCAGAAAAAAACAGTCTATGTCTCTAAAACCAGCCCAGATACCACTCTATCAACATGCATGCAAAAGGAGTCTTTGCACTTACCTACTGTTAACAAGGACTGTGTCTGAGATCCTCCAAAATTATAGTTATGATACTGAACAACAAACCTATTCAGCACTCTCTACAAAGATGCCTTTCAAACGGGTTTAGTTTCTTGGTGACTATGACAGTACATCCTTTTAGAAAGCAGCCACTTACAGGAAGCACATCATCACAGTTTGGGGGAATGCTGCACAGCAGTTTAAGACAAAAATTGCAAACAACTGGATGCAACCAAAGCTGCAGGGGAGAAGGGCCTGAAAAGCTTTTCCTTCTAAAATTATCCAGGGATCCTCAAGGCCTAACCAATGGAAACACTTACATGTGCAGGGGACAGAGAATGCTTACAGCTTTCTAACTTACTAGGTGTAGGTGAGGGAATTTGTGAACTGCTACTGTGGGAAGGGATTTGCTCTCCTTTCACCAACACTTCCTGGGCTACACTAGGAGAGAAGAGATGTGAGACACTGGACTGGGTTTGTTGACTACTTGGTGCTCGCTGTGCTGGACCAACCAGAATGTTACTATGGAACTCCGTCACCCCGGGAGCCTGGGAACAGCATAGACATAGTACAGAGAAAAAGAGAAAGAAAAAGAGAGCAGGAAGCAGGGGATGGGGGCAGAGGGAGAGAAAGGATGAGAGAAAGGAAAAAGTGGAGGAGAGAGAGAGAAAAAGAGAGAAAGATTTGTTACCTTGCCTTTCACTAAAAGTAGCAAATTAACACACGATTAACAATCCGATGACATGAAACAAGGACTAACATCTAAGGAATTGGCACACACTGAAGTCAGACTTCTGGCAGGACACCAGTACCCTTTCATAACTTAAAGCAGTATTACAACACATCAACAGCACAATATACTAAAATCTATTTCCATCTTCCTACATATAACATATTTGGAAACCCACTCATACACTCCAGGAATGCTTTCCAATATGTAAATGGAAAGGTGAGCATCCTGGGTTCCTTTGAGCTTCTGTACAGTTAACAAACCATCCCCATTCATAGTATTGTGTAAACATGCCCCTTTGTAATCTTACTGTTGTGTGAGATGGAGTCTGTGAAGACTAGATAGTGCTTCCAGGCCCATAAAGTAGCTAAATTAAAAATAAGCAAACATAATGCTGAATGCACAAATGCATATGCTGGGTAACAGGTGAGATTAGCAGACTAGTTACCCTCCTGAGCATATTACAGCTCTAACTACTTGCAAATAACAGGCCTAGAAAACAAAATGTATTTTTTTTATTTCTTCTCCTTACTCTGACAATTCCAGCTGGTGAAATTGCAACATTAGACTGAGACGTGGCTGGCGTCAAAATCCCCTCTCTTTTTAAAGGTGCTGGAGTTACAATCACAGCTCTGGACTGTCCCTGAAAGGCAGCTGAAGAACACAATTAAGTTAGAATAGTTAATGAGACAAAAAAAAAAAAAAAGCTGGAGATTATTTTGTATGGAATAACTTGACATTGAACAGGGAAATGGATCAATGGGCACCTATTTGGTACTATTTCATTGCAATACAAAGCACCACCACTTTTCTCATAGTCTCAATCCCATTGATCCAGTACAAAGGACTAACACACCAGTTATTTCTGAGGCTTCTAGCATCACTGTCAGTGTTTCAAGGTGAATTTACAGAGGAACTTACTGAATCAGGGAGGTGCAAAGTGTCTTTATTCTATCAGAGCTGGTTTTGACAGAAGGATCCTCTCACACCCATACTTCTTGGATCTCGGGTTTGCTCTGCTGACCCAGAAAGGGTCAATGACAGAAACCAGCTGAAGGATGCACATTCAATAGTACATGCTTCCTTGTATATATATTAAATTCTCTTCCTTACCACTTCACTCTACTAGCTTCTTTCACCATCTGGTTTTACAGCTGCTTTACATGACACACAAGCACGAGACAACCAAATGGGATTGGGAATTAGCATTAAAATTCCAGAAAAGAGGCTAAAGAACCAGGAGTTCTGCAGCATTAGACAGTTAGAGATAATTGTAAATAGCAGCAATTGTCTCCACAGAGGAAGTTACAAAAAATTCTCAAAAAAAGTCTGTACAGGAAGCTTGCCCCCATGACACGAGTCAGGATCCTTGCTCTTTAGGTTTTTTCACCACTATAGTATTCGAGTCTAACATAAATCTGTTAAGATCTCAATTTAACCAATGCAGATGCACAGTTATTAACAAGGAATTAATGGTGACATTGTTCTTGCCCAGACTTTAGAGAGAACATGGCTAACCATCCTATATTGTTACTAAAGGAAGAATCATGCAAAGACACAGCTTCTGTATGCTTTTTGACAAAATTAAACGAAACTTAGTTTCATTCTAGCCTGTACTGGATTCAGCTCTCCTTTGTACTAATAAAGTCACGATGTATGAAAAGTGTCACTATAGCTCAGGCACTGCCAACCTACCCTCTGCAGTTTAGCATCAGGATACTGAAGGACACACACAGCAGAACACGGAGACAGTGCAGAACACCCAGCGTTCTCTCCCCTACTGTGTCATCTGTGACTAACAATTGTGTTTTGAATCAACTAAAGCTTCTGTATAGCCTGTATTAGAAAGGCCTGTGGATTTCACAAACCTTGTGTCGGCCTCTGCGTGGGTATATCTGGCAGAGAGCACTGTCACTCTGCTACAGGGAGTTCATTCTTTGCCTGAGCATTCCCACATATAAAGCTGGCATCACAACCCTTCCACTGTTCACTAATGTTCAGCCAGACTCATGACATCTCTATTGAGCTAAAGAGCCTACTCTTACCAATGCATTAATGCTGCTGCACAAACTTGGTATTTCTCACTTCCACATTTGGGTTACTGCAACAATCAGCAGATGCCTCTTTATATTTTTCATGTTTCTGTCCTACACATGCGTCTTTTGCAGACTTTCCTCTCAAAATCAGAACATTTATCCTGAAGTGGTGATCACGTGGGAAAGAACTCTGCTAAGTCTTGCACCTGATGAGACAATATGTGCAGATTTCTGAGGGCAGTAAATGTTACACATCCCTTTCTAACACAGGTTATAACATAATTTGCTTTACAGTCAAGAGATGTTTTGTTTGTTCTGAACACAAATGACAGGCATAAATGCCACTGTTACAAGTACTGATGTTTATTCTATTGACAAAAACAAAGCTCCAGTCCTAACATAAAATGTTGGATTTGACCTCTAAGCTTGGTGCCTCAGTAGTTCAGCAGCACTGTGATCCCTGAACACACGTCGCTACCAGGAATAAAAAACAGCAACAACTTAAAACCTAGATGAAAAATAAAGCCATTTGTGTGATGGTCTAGAAGTGATGAAGTGATACATGGGGTGAGGAACAAACCAGGATGCACTAAGCAAGGTAGAAGCAAGGGCTTTCTGAAAATGAGAAGTGCCTACAATGCTTTACTAAGTGAGAAATGCATGTCTTGACTGCTGAAGGTACATGGGCTCTTGCTTTATAATGTACTATAGACAGAAACACTGTTAATAACACCCTAGTGCTATTAATCATGGACCAACTTGTTCCCCGTGACACATTACAATTACATCCTTGGGTCTGTTCTACTCCTGAGCAGTGATTTTTTTTTTTTTTTTTTTCCTCTGGTGTGTAACCACAATGCCAGGCCCTGGCAGACACACCTACTCCTTAGTAAAGCCTGTTTAACAATACTCCTCCAGGCAGGGTTTTTCTTGGATTACTGTTGCATGTTTTGGATGGCTGAAGTCACCTGGCCCCCAGCCAGCACAAGTCTAAAACCAGTATGTAACAATCCCAAGAAAAAGTGGACTCTCTGTCCTGCTCTAGCCTTGAGCTTTCCCTCAAGAACCACCACAAGCAAAACTCTCTCTGCTCATGCTTGCTATTCTTAGCCTCGTGCAGTGCCAATGGCTCCAAATCACACCCAGTGTGGAGGTCCCAGCATATCAGCTAGGCACTCATACGCTGAACTGAAAACCACGTGCTCCTGACAGCATCTCAGGAATCTGCAGATAGCATGAGAGAAAGATTTCCAGCTCCCCCTGCCTGTTCTTAGCCCTTCCCCACTGAAAGGACTGACTCTCATCACCCTAGTCCTGCTAGGGAGCATTGATGGCGGACAATAGTCACGCTTCCATGTTTCCATCTGGACCAATGATGTGGCCCACTTCACCAGCTGCTCCCTCACCGACACTGTACTCAGTCTCAAAGAGTTTCAGGCACACCTAAGATGAACATCAGAATCCATCTAAAGTATTACCAAAGGATATAGAGCAGTACCCCAGTATTACAGAGCGTGATGATGCACAGGCAGAATAGTGACTTGTCCAGGACAACCAGATGAGTCAATGTCAGGGACGGATCTGCCATTCTCCATCCCACACTATCTCCATACTCTACTGTGGTTGAATGCTCTGAGGGGCAGAGTTAATCGGGACAGCATTAAATATCAAAATGAAGGTTCCTGTGGGCCAGGAGCACAGAGCTCCAGTCATTCTATGTACAGCCCAGCACAAATTACACAAGGAGATACCCCCTTTCACAGCTTCCCACACCCGCAACCAAACTGCTTCCAATCCTTGCAGCAGTCCAGAGCATCCCGCTGAACAGCATGGTCACACACCAGTGGATTCAGGGGATCCTTGGACAGGACGCTATACTTTTACTTATTATGTAAACCAAACACAGCAAGAAGGTCTCTCCATCCTGCTAGTCCCACTCAGAGAAGAAAAACATCACCCCACCAGAGCTTCTCACCTGGGGTGATGAAGGCATTCTTTAACAATAAGGACACTGTTTCAGGCACTACTTTTTGTGACTGTTTGGGCCTTGTCCCAGCACTGGCCAGAGGAACAGGTTTGAGGAGTGCAAAAGTCAGTTGGGACTGCAGCTGAGGCCGGGGCTGCCCCTGCAGGACAGTGGTCTGGAAAGCCAGGTTACAAGGCACTTCTGCACCGGGCTGCTGTGTTGCCAGGACAAGGTTCTGACTCTGGCTAAAGGTAGTGGCAGGGGCATTGTGGGTCAACGTAGCAGAAGCTGTATGGGTGATAACTGTAGATTCACGGAGTTCAAACTTCAGGGTTTCTGGTGCAGCAAATGCAGCTGGCGGAGAGCTTAAGCTAGAATTCAGAGGCACTGCAGGCAACGGGGACGGCTGCTGTTGTGTTGCAGGTTGAAGCAGTGGCAAGGGTGTCTGAAACACTGGCATAAAAGTTTGTGGCTCACTGAGAGGCGAGTTGGGAGTGAAGTCCGGGGGATCTTTCATCCAGCCACCACTTCTAATGCTGGAACACTGGTCAGTGCCAACATCAGGAATGACAGGAGCAGGGACTGAGGAAGCAGTCAGTCCATCACTGATGTTCCCCTCTGGAAGCGTGTTGGGCAATGAATCCGAGGGCAGGACAGGAGACTGACGGGGAAGAAAAATATTAGAGATTCAGACATGACCTCTGAAACTCTGTGAACTCCTTCAGAGAAGGACACGGCTCATCTCAGAGTCTTCACAGCACATGTGATGGGATGATGCCATTTTAAACATTGAGAACCTCTCTTACCTGGGAAGAATGGCTGCTGCTGTCTGTTGTAGCTGAGCTGACAGCAGACACAGAAGGGAAATAATTACTGGAACGACTGGGTATGAATAAATCTGAAATATGAAAAGACACCTATTAATTTTCTACTTTTTATATTCAAGGTACAGCAATGCCAGATACAACAATTCAAAGGAATATAAATATTGTTCAGCAAATAACGAAACCATGAGATTTCTGCTCCATACAACTGCTGCTGACTGAGCAATGAATTGCTGTCTTCCAGAGGAACTGGTCTCCTCAGGGCAGTCTTCTTCAACTTTCATGCAAGCTGAGGACAATACAAAAAGCAGCCTGTTGTTTAAGGCTCACCTACACATAGATAGCCAAGAGCTGATTCTCAATGCAGTCCCACAAAATTCAGTTATCTGACGCAAACTGCATGCAGGCCCAGCAAAGAGATGGAACTTTTAACTTCCATGAAGACAATCAAAGTTGTCAGCAGTAGTTTAATGTCTTATGTCATTCTTGAGAGTATCAGAAAACGTTCCAAGGCAAACAAAGTGTAAAATCACCTCATCACTAAGAAGTGTTAAATGGGAAAACCCTTGTGATTCTGTGAGTTCTTCTGTCCACACCTGATGTTCTGTCTTTAATTATGCAATGATTTAGGGACTAAATGCTGTTCTTCTGAAAGGCAAGTTAACAACCAGGTTCAAAGCTTGAAATAAACAATCCTAAAGTGACACTCAACTCCAGGTAAGTAAAACACTGCGGTCACAGTATCAAGGTATTCTACCCACATATGCATCTGCTTGAAATAATGAACAATGAAAACATATCAAGTGTTCTTCACCTTTCACTCAAATCTCTTGCCTTCTAAACAGAGTAGGTATCTGCAACATTTAATCTTTTTAACAAAAGTAGTTCACAAATCACTGTGATTTTAAAGAAATTAACTGACTATATATCTGATTCTTACCTTGAAAAGGCTCAAAAGTATCCATAAAATCAAAATTTGGCTGGAGAGGAATAAGCCCAGGTTGAATCATATCAGCATTTCCTAAGTGTCCTAGAAAATTCAAGAGACCGATTAGAATAATTTCACATCACTCACACAGTAACAGCAGCAGGAACACAGCATTTGGCTAGAACACAACACACGCTCCGCAGCCAGGCATGGCCAGGGTGTTTACAGAAAAACTGCTGCTGAAATGAACTGAGCATCTGCTTTTCTTCAGAACTACAGCACAGTTCTGAAATCAAAACCATTGGGGAAACTTTCAACTAGTAAAATGGAAGAGGTGAAACGTGAAGGCTCTGACTAACAACTGGGGAACACCAAGCTTGGCTCTCTCCTGCTCCCAAACCCCCTGTCCTGTCCCTGCTGCACAACACAACTTACTGGGAAGAACAACCTGAACCACCACAGCTGACAGCACAGTATTTTAAACTATTTAAAGTAAAGCAATCATCTAGGAGCAGCATGTGAGAAGCTATGACAGAAATTAAATTTAGATGAATAACTGAGATTCCATAACCTATAAAGCATAAAACAGTTACATTTCTGGCCTATTTTTATCCGTATCAGCAAAGTAAGATAAATTGCTTAGGGAAAACTAGAAGCAGCAAAGCAACAAACCAGACTTCTCCTAGAAGTTCTCACTGCAACATAGCTAACAGCCAACAAATACCTATGTCCCTGGAATTTGGCCAGGAAACCAGCTGATGCGAAGACAGTGTGGAGAAGAGCGTGTCGGTGAACTCTGACATAAGCATATCTGCATCCAAGAGGCTGCCTTCCTCCATAGGGACAGGGGTGTCTCTGCCATACCTTCTTTTTTGCCAGAGAACCACATCATCATCCTGCCAAAGGAAAGGAAACATCAGGCAGCCTAGACAATGCTAGAGCAGTCTGGTAGAGATACATAAAACCAGTCTTCACATTTTTGAAGAAATAAATTCTCCTTTAGGAGCCATGCAAATGGACTGAAACAGACCAGTGGTACTTCTAACACATCAACAACTTCAGCTAACTGATTTAAGCAACAGCAGAAAATTTCAGTAAAATACCACAACACTCTGAGAAAGGTTTTTGCTCAAAAAACAGATGTTAACTAGAAGCACATAAGACAAAATAACTTCTTCACCACTTTCTAGTTTCATTGATTATATGTGTAAGCTAAACTGCATTGCCTTGCATCAGTTTATATGCCCAAAGTGGGTTTGATGGCTTTAAGGGGCATACTAAATGGTGATGACACTGTTCCTTTAAATATTTCACCTCTTTTTAAGATCCTGGCACATTATTTGCCTGTGTTGTGGGCAAGAGGAAGATCTGCAACATGTAGCGCACACATCCTCACAGATCCAGTTACACAAGCAAGGCAGTAGTGCCAGCTATGACTCAGCAACAAGATGAAACAATGTGCCAGCCCTCAAAGAGATGGATCTTTCTGTGCACCCAATACTAATTCTCATTTCTTCTGTCACAGCCAATTAAGGCTACAAATCTTACATTGCCCTGTAAGGCGCAGAAACATTAAGGAGTCTAACCTTAATTAAGGCTTAAGTAATATGCTTGTCTTTAGATTTTAATGAATGCAACCTACTGCATGTTACAGCTTTGTTACTTATTGCAGCTTCTACAAGCATAAATGCTGCCACTTATAAGTGGTGTTACCTACCCTGACCAAACTTGAAAGATCTTCATCTTTATGTTTCTGTAACTGCAAAAGGAGAACAAAACAGATGTTAAAGTCAGAATAGGTCCTGTACATGCCAACAGAAAACCTGATTTTGCAAAACTTTCAAGACCAAATCATGCACAATTAGTCCCTGCACAATAATTTTTAGTTAAATAGGACTAATCAGATGAGTATGCCTGTACTAGCTTATCAGCTGTTTTTAAGTATTCTTGCGTGCTAACAAATGTGACATCAAAACTCAAAGGGGAACAACACACTGAACAAGTTCAAGTAAGCTACTTTCATTGTGTAAACCAACAGACCCTTTTCTTGAAGTACGTTCTCCACTTATGGTATTCCCTGATGACTATTTCAATTCTTCGTTTCCAGTATTTCCCTTCTGTTGCAATGGCCTGAGAACACAAACGCATACCATGAATTACACGGAATCACATAATGGCTGAATGTTCAATAAATTTCCAAGCAAATATTCAAGCAGAAAAAATGCAAAAGAAAGCATGCTAATTCTGTTTGAGCTCATGTATCAGCAGCCCACGCTGTGCCAGTGTTCAGCTATCACAAAGCAAATCTGACAGTACTAACTTCATCTTTCCCACAATAAACAAACAAGAGATGATGTCTGACTGCACCATCAGCATCTCCCACATCAGCTCAACCATAACCAATAGTTAAGAAATGGCAAAAAAAACCAACCCTTTAATATGAATTTACTAAAACATAATGTATAAAGCACACAACACCCTGTTCTGCAGAAAACAGGCAAAGGGAATTTTGTAAGGTTACATGAACATGCACTCAGATACACAAAAGCTCTTAAGAATGAGATAAAGCGACAGAAATCTGATGTCCAGCTCTGGGAGAAGCCTGACCTCACAATCCACATACTAATAGCAACAAAAGGATCGGAACAATGCATATCTTTAATGTATCACAGACAGCAGTATATAAGTTGGGGATGGCAGACTAATGAGAGCTTTAACACAACTTTATTGTGTGCTGAAAGATGACCCTCAAACAAACACCAGCACTGTTCTTTCAAAAACCTGAGACTGTTCCACAAACTCATCTGGAACCCCTCCGAGTTATAAATTATTCTAGGTTATGCAGTATGGAGAGAGCCACAAATTGCCTTACTGGTTTTCTGCAAGGAGCCAGAGGGCAGACATTCATTTTCATTTATATTTACAAGAGCACAAAAATGAAAGTACACATATTCACTCTTTTTGTGAAGTTACCTTGACAAAAAAAATTGCTTGTTGTGTAGAAATCACACCCCACCATTAAATAAAGATACAGAAAATTCTCAGAGGGTCACTTGGATTCAATCCTGGAAACAGTCATCACTGGCTTCCCACTGACTCCAGCAATCTCCAGCCAGAAGAGAGCAGTGGCTGTCAAACCCTTAACTACTCAAATTGCACTTCTACGACTTATGTTTCACTGAACTAGAACACAGATATAAGTCACATAGATAATAAATGTCCTTCTGGTTGCACCTTGATCATCTCAGTATAATAAACTCACAAAAATGGGTTCAGCAGCACACCTGCTTTATATTAATGGGTCCTTCTAAATAAAGACATCAGAGCAAAGAATTGCTATCTATGGGACAAGAAAACCTTGTTATAAACTCGAGAACTCCTTAGTCTGCTCCTCAGGTTTTACATACCTCTGGCCGACGATGTTCATCGACATCAACAGAGCCATCCAGGGGAGTCACAAAGTGGCACACTGGATTCTTGCGCTTCTCCAGGTCTGAAACAAGAATGAAAACCTGAGTGCTCAGCACATGCAGGCTCTACAGAGAGCTCTGTCACTTCAACGGCAAGGTGTGAAAAAAAAAAACTTAGCCAGGGTTCCTTCCAGATAGCCAACAATAAACGGGGAAGTCTCAGGCTGTGCTTGGACCACTCAGTACAGCCTCTGTGTGGACACCTCTAAAACAGCACTGATCCAAGGCACTGCCATGACAGCCTCCGAGACATCTGGGCTTTCAGCAGGTTTTTGAGCTTTTCACGAGACAGTAATTTCATTCTTTCTTGTTTCTTACATACATGTCTCTCATGAATATTTTCCAGGAAGCGCCAGAGCCCCGGGCGATACTCACACTGCATGTACCAGGCCCTCCAGATGGCGTTGTTGAGACGGATTTTATCTCTCCACTGAAGTTTCAAGCCTTTAAAATTTTTCCACTTTGGTGAAACCAGTTTTCCACTGAAACAAAACAGACAAGAAATCATTTCACTTTCAGTTTTTCTCTTCCCACTCCTTTCAAAACTAAGTATGCCCCTAAAACTGCCAAACTGACAACAGGAAAAAGTACAACAAGCCATGCTTGGTCAGCAACAACTTTTGCCATACGCTGTCCACAGCTTACTGAGATGAGTCCAGCTTTCAAGACTCCTTCATGTCCTCATCTGCCTGCTAACAAGTGTTACAACTGGTCTCACAAATACCTTCAGCAGGGCTTAAACTCATTCCACCAACACTTTTCTCCTTGCCAGAATCCCACCTTCCCAAATGCCAGTCTATGAACTTCCATTGACTGAGAACAAAATTGCTCAAAATTAAACCCAAAATCTGGCCTAGAGGTTTTTGCACATTTGGCCACATATAGTTTTGACTTAGATTTTGCCAAGGAGCTGGATGAAGTCAATGCAAGTTCATTTCTACAGTTCCATTCCATCATCTAGGCTGGTAACACTGGAAAGGAAGAATGAAATACCAGTTCTGGCCCAAGAAAAAACATCACCAGTCAATTCTACAATGCTGGTAAACACAGTGGGGCACAAAGGATCACCAACAGTGAAATAGAAATAGTAACTTTTCCCCAAGGAAAAGAAAGGCTGGAAGGAGAAATAGCTTATGTATGAACAATCCTGGGAAGCGGGAGGGAGACAGAAGGAAAAAGGAACAGGGACTCCAGTAAACACTGTACAAACACTAACTACCCAGCCCATAAAACACACCTTTATGAATCATTAATCCCTACTACCGACAGGGAAGACAAAGTAGGAAATACAATATAGTAGATTTCAAGACACAGATTAAAGTACAGGTATTGTACCTATCTCCCAGGTTCTCCTCATTTCTGTGGTTTTAGCCATACATCTTCCTAGTTTACATCTCCTTACGCTGTTTGTGCACCGCTGATACATAGGAAGCGGACCAGCAATACAAACTGCAATCAATATGACAACACATGCAAAGGCAACAGGTTCATCTCGAAACATGACAAGCATCAGGTCAAGAGGTCAAGGTCTTCTGTAGTGAAGAGTACACAAATGAGTGACAGGAGCAACGTCACCTCCCAAAAATTTGCCCTCTCAGAAAGGAACACCGAGCACCTGGTCAGTCAGGAGTGACTTCCACCACGAATTGCAGTGGCACTAGAGAGATGTCCTAGAACTGGCCTGTGCTTGGGCACTGTGTATTTGCTATCAAACATCCAGTACAAATAAACTCCGAGAGCTGAATTATTCTTCCTTGTCGTATCATTCCTTCTAAACCCAGATTAAAGCACATCTTTCTGCTTCTCATACATACATTAACGGTTTGGAGACAGGAGATTAACATGCTGATGCATCACCAACACTGACAATATGCCCACATGCCTTTGACTGAGAAATCTATCAACTTAATGTTCATTTCTTCATAGCTCTGTGTGACCAGACAGTTTGCCAAAGGAACAAAACTCTAATAATTTTCACTCAGAATAACAAGAGCAAATGCTTTTCTACAAGAAAAACCTAAAAGGAACTTTTAATTAATTCTTGTACACTCCTTGCATCTTCAAAGAGTCAATTAAACCTAGAATTAAAACACAAATAGTTTAAAACATTTTCTATTACATTCTTACTAAACAAAAGTAGCACATCAAAAGAAGGAAGTGATTAAGAAACTATTCTTAAAATAATTATTATGTTTAGTTCCCATGGGAGCAAAGCACAAGTCCAGCTTGAGGTCATAAGTGAGACGACTTCGGTCTCAGCGGAGAGGAATCAGCATGAAGCTGACAACAATATTTAGACACTATTCCAAATTCCAAAGTCAATGGAAAGTCTATTACTTTGAACAACACACTGACTGAGAGCAGCTGCCTAACTGAAACCCATCTTCAGATTGTAAAGCAGCAAAACAACAACAACAACAAAAAAAAAAAAACCAAACCCCCCCCCAAAAAAAAAAAACCCAAAAAAACCAAATGGAGAGACCAACACCACGCCAACTCCTACAAGAAATGCAGAGCAACTTGCCAACCAGCTAGACCGTCACAATGCTACCCAGGGCATGCTAATTCCAGTAAGCAATGCTGGAGGAATAGTGATGAAGATATGAAAATCACATATCAAACACAGATCGAGTCAAAGTGGCTGAAAACCACTTGGTGGATAACGTGCAATACATTCCAGCAGCTCAGTTCAGTCTCCCATGTAGAAATCTCCATCTCCTGAGACCAAATGTCCTCAAGTGATTTGAAAACAGCACACCAACTGAAAAAGCTTCAGCTGAGGAACCAACAGAGCTGGAACTCCCCTTGGACACAGGGGCCCTGATGTGTTTTGGAGGAGTCGCAGTGTTTTCAGAAGAGAAGCTGCACACAATGGAGGTTGTGACTTCCATATGCTGCAGCTTTCACCTATGAGTACTGGGTGTGCCAGGAGAGGCTGGAGTCCATTCCCAAGTTTTCTACATACTTTTTCTGAGCTCAGGAACTACCTCAGGCAACTGAGATCCAAGCAGGCAGACAGATAACACAGCACTGATCTGTCAGAGTAACACAACTCCATCCATTTTTAAAATTCCAGTGAAAGCAGCTGTGGTTTAAAAACAATTCCAAACCTTCAAACATCACAAGATCTGCAGCAAAGTACAAGATGCAGATGCCTGTTGTGAAAGCATGATGTGATTCCCCTAAACATGGTTGATTTTAAAATTTTTCTTCAATAAACTGAAATGTGATTAGGAGAAGGGATGTACTCCAACAGGTTACAAAACAGATTTTGATCCTGGTAACGTTCATTTTTATGCCAAATTTTGTCTCTGATAATCTCATCATTTTCTTCTATGTTAATAACACACAGAATAAAGGATTTCAGGCACACACAAGCAAACTTCCTATGGAGGGTTCTTCCCTTCTTGTCTCCACTGATTTTATTTAAAGACTGTACGTTAAAGGGTTGCTTTCCACTGGTGATCAGCACTGCACAGCATTTTAAGTGTATGGCTAACAAATGTTATCTAGAAGTGCCATGAATGACTGATCTTACAGGATATTTTAGTGATGCTTTTGACCCATAGGGACAAGGCAAATGGGTGACCTTCTTCCTTAACAGGTATAAGGCACATGAGACACCATTCACAGCTGTCAGAATGACTTAAATTCAGAGCAGCAGCTCTCTATAATACTGAAAAAACCAATCAATAATCTCAATGGAAAAACTCCTGCCAACAGCAGCAGCAGCATGATCAAGCTCTGATATAAGATGACTCACAACAGAAGAATCCCCTGTTCTCCTCCCTTAAATCAGAGGATTTTAAGATGGATTTTGGTCAGCGTAAAACCACGTGACACCACCACCCTCTGCATTTCGACAGAAATAGACATTTATCTGAGTGCAAACCCAGAAGAAGTCTGGGGGTTTTTTTCATTACTAACTAGCATTTTAAGAAACATTGACTTCTACATAGAGCACTGGAAAGGCAGAGAAGGAACTATAAACGCCAAGATAAATTCCACCCAAACCAAGACTAAATCTCAGAAGGCTGGTCTGGTCAGCTTACACAACCTCTGTTAATAAGTGGTTTGAATACACTGAATTAATTGATTGATTAAATAGAAACTGTATAGTACAGTAGAACCTATGATTTTTATACAGCTCAAATGCTTTATGAAGTTGTTTCCAATTCAACTTGCAGTTCCTCAGTCTTTAGCTACCTCAGAAACTGTCAAAACAGTACCATAGCATTATGTTTCAACTCCTTTTCTGATAGAAGACAAGAGGGAAGAGTTTGTTGTAAGTACCAATCCAAAAAATCCCCTTCCCTCATTCAGAAAAAAATTGAGTTCATTCTCCACAGCATGACATGTAAATGTTACTGAGCAAGGAATTGCAGCTGGCAAGCTGTCTTGTGATTGTACAGAACTAAATGCTGAACAGAGGTCTTTAAAATACCCTGTGACGGAAGAAATGCACCATCTCTTGCTTAAAAATAAGGAAACAGTGACACTGAATTATATGCCCATGGCTACAAAGTGTAATAGTGACAGTGCTTGAAGCAGGACACAGATTTTTTTTGACATATTACCGTACTCTGCATGTAAAACCCTCATTTCCACCCTCTCTTCTTTCACTTGTTTTGATATGCGGGGACAAGGAAAATCCCTGGCTAAAGCTGGCTCTCTAGCTCAGGAGAAGTTGTTTCTTTCTTTTGCTCTTGGATAGCACCTGGCCTAGATCTATCGTACACAGAATTTAAACATAAGCCTCTGAGCACCGCAGCTCAGATTCCACAGGCCTGACTCTACTGCCCAAATATATATTCTCAGCAAACATACCTTGACAAGCAGCTGCTGCAGACCTGCAGGACTCACTTGTTATATAGACCACAGGGGTCTTCTGTACTAGAGCTGTAAGTGAATTATTTTGTTTTCAAATCTCAAGTTTGTAAATTCAGTTTACAGGAGCGAGCTACAGAAATGTCTTGTGTTTTCCTGTTTAGTTAACAGATTCCCACTGCCCTTGTGCTAAAAGACTTTTTTATCTCATTAACTCCTGCCTCAAAACCCACTTCCCTCTGCACCTTTTTCCTCCCTCAATTCCTTCCTCTACATAACCATGCAATCTTTTGAGGCAGACTTATGATTTTTCCTTTTATTGAAGGTGATGATAATAAGGTTCTTCATTTAAGTAATAGGAAAAAAAAAATCTGATGCGATATTACAGTAGCTAAATAGATTAGCTTTTTCAGCAACACAGAAAAGGAACTTTCTGGCTTCTCCCCAGCACTTTTTTTTGAAGGCGTGGTTTTAGTTTGTTTTTTAATCTCCAATCTGTTTTGTTGGGGAGTTAGGCTTGTCAGCTCAGCTCTCCAAGAGCCAAAACTAACAGTATTTCCCCAAACAAAGGTTCATTCAGAGAATCAAATTATATGCATTGTGTGCCGGAGCAAAGAGGTAGGCAAGTGAAACAAAAACATTTCTACACTGAGTGAATGTGTGTAGGACTTGCGAGGAGGCCACGCTGTAGCATCTTACTATTCGTACCTACAAAGTTAATCCCAGCTGCAGCCCTAGGATACCAACCCCAGACAGCTCATTTTAAATGCAAGCATTAGGGCAGCTCATTTTCTTGGTTACCTAGTTCATTCTCCTTACGTGACATTCTCCCACAGTAGCAGACTCCAGGTTTGTGGACGGATGTTCTATTGCCCACGCTCCACAAACAACACTAGGGAGTTTTGTACTGAAGGTACATCAAACATTTTAAAACATTCAAATCCTCCTCACTGTTTTGATTCCTCTCCTTTTAGAAATAATACTTCAATCTTGAAGACACAGATACTAGAACAAACATTTTTCCTCTATCATGAGCATTATATATTAAGAAGCATTAAAAAAAAAAAAAACAAACAAAATCCAAAGTTATCCACTGGCAAACTGGAATTGCAACACCCTCCAAGGAACATGTTATCTACACTGGTTTCACCCAGGAAGGCTGAGGTATGCACCTCCTGTAAAGGAACAAGGAAAGCGCAAGATCAGTCATACCTCAGAAGCAAACACTCCTGCCCCAATGAACACACTACAAACCTTCATTTATTTATTTTACAAATTGAACATCATTTAAAGCAAAGTATGGAAGTTTAACTTAATTTGCATAAATGAAAGGTCAGCAGGGTCTGGGCTCTTGCTCTGACAAAGACTGTGTCTGCCCTGGTGATTCACAAATGGACAAGGTTATTGCGGCACACTGGGCACTGCCCTGGCTTATACCAGACCTGTGCTCTGCCAAGGCAATGCACTGCAGCCTCCTCAGAGAAAAGCAAGAGCTGAAAAACTCAAATTTTGAGAGTATTACCACATCTACACTGACAGCTTTCCAAACCACCATTATGTGAATCAAGGAAAGGAATTTTACACTGTAGCTTTAGTCAAACATAATATAGTCAAGAGCTGCTATATGATGAGGAAGGCTTGCAGACAGCTGGGAAGGACCACTGGAGAAATGTTTTCAACAGAAGCAAGTTTCATACAAGTCATGGAAGGGTGAAAAGAGCACTGAAACAGCACAGGGCAAAGGGGAACATAAAGAGCAGTACAAATACCAAGGAGACTTGGAGAGTATAGTGTCCTTCAGTGTCTATTTAAAGACTCAGAATATTTAGACAGCTTCTCATTTCCAGTCAGAAAGCAAAGGATATTTCTAAAAATGTTCCTGCTTTTCCAACATTTGTCCAACGTTGACTCACTTTACTACAGAGCTGAAAGAGCAAGAAAGCAGAAAAAGCTTTGTAAGTTGTGCCAATACATTTCAGTCAAAAGGCTGAGAAATGGGCCTCACCATCACCATCTATCACTGCTGACTCTTGATCAAAACCTCTTCTTCATCCCTGCTGTCCGTAAGTGTGCCCATCTACAAAAGTCACACACTTTATAACTTGATAAACGTTAAAACTTTATAAAATGTCACACATTTCAATTGTTAAAAATCAAGATTTCCTTCAAAGAACTACGAGATACCATCATGAAAAAAAGACACTGACATACAGAACTAACACAAAGCTTTGAGATCCGGGCTCAGAGGCAAGTATCGCCACTTTCATTTGCCTAAAACTGAAATGCCATGACACAGAGCAGCTGCCCATGGCCACAACATATGGCAGTGGCAATGCGAGGACAGAAAGAATGCCACCCGATCGTATCCCAGCTACACACCCCATACTAGAAATGCTACGAGCAAAAGCAAGTTTTAGCAAGGATTACATTTACATATTTCAATGTAGACATTCCCTAGCATGAAAGAATAATTTATGAAATATTTTAATAAGCTCAGTATGAAAATGGTATAAAGATAACACTAAAAATTAAGCTGCAGGTGGCGTAACAAGGATATCGCCATCAGTTCTACTGTGATCTTTTCTTACCAAAACTCTGCTAGGAGGTAGAGGAACTTTCCTAGTGCTATCAGCTGTTATGATGATGATCAACACATTGTATTGATAAACATATCAAGAAAGGAATTCACATCAGATTAATATATTTGGTTTTCCTTGGTTTTGAAGTGTTTCCTGCACACTCTCACACACGGTGAAAAGTACAAAGTGTCATTTTTAGAAAAGCTTCAATAGGGAAGTGATCCTACTCGCTTCTTTCACAGTCTTTTGAAATTGTCCATTTCTTCCTACAACTTCATTTCTGCCACTAGTTTTTGCTCAAACTTCTCTGAATCAGAATATCCAGTACAAACAGCTGCTTTCCGATACAGATGATCAGGAACTGACACAGCTCTCCAGTCCATCTTCCTTCTCATTTGAAAGGAAGACTGCTGGCATGGACCCTCCTGTCAGGATCCTTTTGTATGTTAAGGCCTTAGCCTAGATTAATAATCTGATCAAGATGTGATGATCTGGCACCTTGTTTATAAGCACTTAAATTATGGTTTGAAGACTTTACACACACAGAGCTTCTGAAAAACCCAAACAAAGCATATCAGCGTGGCAGATCAGCACAACTCTCTGAGCAGCACACATACCGACAGGAACCCCGAGCTGTTTACCACACTCGACAGGCACAGAAACCCGAAACCAGCACTTCTGCCACAGAGGATAGCCCAACGGACTCTGCACAACATTACAAGTCTATAAATATACTGTAAGGCTTCAGGGATCTTATTCTGAAAGTGACTGAAGTGTTTTAAAAAGAAGAGATGCTTCCCCACCTCTCCCCTTGTGAAACAAAGCTTTCATACCAGCTGTCTGCAACCAACTCTCCACAGCATGAAAAGCACCAGACTCATTACCAAATTCAGTTATTAAAGACTCAAGACTGCAAAACAGCACACACAGTTTATTCAAAGTTTACATAAAAGCTGAATCAGAAACTACACAGAGACAAGTAGGCTAAAGGCATCCTTGTGTTGCTACCATGGCTACTGAAAGATCAAAACCAATCCCATAGAAAGATAATGTAGAGAGAAAATCCCTTCCAGAGTTAACATAAAGCAGACTGGAATGAGAGAAAAAGGGACTTGAAAAAAAAAAAAAAAAAATAAATGCACCTTCAAAGGCCATGTACACCTTACAGGACAAATCTCTTGGAATTTTGCTGGATCTACATGCAAATAAATGCTTTGACAGTGCCTTCACCAAAACCAGCCCTTCAATTAGAGGTGAACATCACGTTAATCTGCAGAGCAGCAGTTCCTCCTGCCCCTGCTACAGGAGCAGCCACATCTCAAAGCACGGCAGCAAAACTCCCTGGGATTCACCAGTCAAAGCCCACAACCTCCTAGGAAGGCTCAACATTCAGAGAATGACCTTCACCTCTGGGTCACCAGCTCAAACAGGAGCTGTGGAAACTTGTCTGCAGCACTGCAGGAAAGGCTGTGCAAGTGACCCTTCGTTAATTAACTGAGACAAGGGCGGGGAGGCATACTAATGCTGGTGACACACAATCCTCATCAGAGGATTCTGATGGCTCTCGTTGCCCACTGAGGATTGGACAGGCCAAGGGAGCTGCCTGGTTCCCACACACAGCGAGATCAGCCCTGTCCTTAGGAAAGTGGCTCCAGTCACGCTGAAGAGTTGAGTCTGTTACTTTATAATGATGGTGGTCACAGTCATGATGCTCACCACAGCAAAGGGCACCAACAAATGTTTCATAGCAGTTAACTTGATACAGCAATAGTTAATTTCACTATATGTGGTGTCAGAGAAAGATCTTGGGTTTATTGCAGTATAACCTTATATCCTTTGCTCACAGTAACCACCATGCTTAAATATCTACCAGCGAAACAGTTCAGAAATTCTCATGCCATTCACCCATGTGCTAGTTAAAAGACACAGCTGGACTAACACATCCCTTTTCCTTACCAGGGTCCATTTTTCAAATGGACCAAGATGGTTTTTGTCCCAAAGCAAGTGGTGACTTCCCAAGTAAAACTTATGACAATATCAGCACTTCTCTGAATCTTACTACAGATAAAACAACAACAAAATCCACCCATCACTAAATGACCCTCACACACTCTCTTCTTTGAACCATGTTTTCCATGTTTCAAAATCAAAATAAGTCAGCCTCAAGTTTCCCTTTGTAGAGTCCTTTAGAATGCTCAAATGAAAGGTAAATAACATTTTACACGTTTATTGCTATAGAGAGAAACAATCTCTCAAGTGCCTAAGATCTGTCTCCCCATTGTAAAGAGCCTGTAATCACCACATGCAGAGGTCAGACCCAAAGCCTACTAATGTGCTAATAAAAACTGCTAATAAAAATTTTAGGCTCCTTAAGCTCCGCTAAGATTTTCACTAGAGATTTGAGTGTTCTACTTGTACAACGATACTGAAAACAGATGGGATGCACACTGGGCTCCTAAACAACAGCCTTCACCAACCAAAACTTTATTAGAAACAGTAATGAGCTGGATTTTATTGCAGATTTCTGTGCATGTACTTAGAGAGTCTCTAAGTTGAGCTGTGCTCTTCAATAACATTTGCTTATTTGATAAAATAAATTAACAAAATCTAATCACATGGTTCCTATGAAGGGTTAAGTATTTCACACAGCAAGAGAGACAGACCAGAACATAGGAATGTCTCTTGTTCCCATTCAGTTTGATTACAGATTACCCCTCCGTCATATGAGGAATGACTCAGATCACAGAGGCATTCAAGTCACAAACATATTGGTTGTCTGCTTTCACAATACAGCAGAATACTCAGTACCTTCCGGCAGCCGGTCAGGGAAGGCAGCAGCACAGAGCCAGGCTGATAACATGGAAAGCAGCCACGCAGCAACACAAACTGGGCTTATCTGCAGCTTCCAGAGACCAAATGCCACTGACATACACTGCCCTGAAGAAACATTTCTGCACCAAGCAAAACCTATGAGAGCCCTCTAAAGCTGTAATTTTTATACGGCAAAAGATAAATCTCTTATTTAGAAAGCAAAAAGGTTAGCAAACAGTGGAAGTGCTGCCTGAAATTCTTTCACAGTTGATACTAAACTGCTGTCTAGCTCACTCTAGTACTTGGCACCAGATTTCGCCTGATTTAGCGAGAGCTGTAAGGACACCCATGCAGGCTGGGCCAAAGATCCAGCTGTCCCAGTACTCCTTCTCCAGCCGTGGACACAAGCCAGTACTTTGGGAAGAGTGAGAACATGATGAGCACGTTTGTAGGACACTCCCTCCAGTCCCCAAAAAACAGCCCCCTGCAGCCCCTCGCAATTATAAAGGAAAACTATATTAATTGTTACATTAACTTACTCTCTAAAAGTAAATTGGAAGAACTACCTTATATCTCCTTTTGCTATGTTTATAGATACCCGCTTTGGTTTTTTTCCCTGTACCTGGGAGAGCTGAATATGTGCATTGATTTGGCAGGTCTCTGCTTTGAAAAGGGACAGATAATGACATTTTTAATAGAAAACAGCCACTATGGTGACTACTGCAATGTCTCGGATGCCCCAGCTTTTGGACAGATTGCTTCAGGCTCTCGGCTATTTCGCAATCTCTGCATGCCATTTTCAACAGGTTTTAGGTGTCAAACGTGGTTGCTAATTACCTGAAATAAGTGCAGTTTCCTCCTTGAGGATATTTGTATCTTTGATCAAGTTCATTCTCCCATCCCAACACTAGGTTAATTTGAAATAAGCTGACAACATGCAAAGAACTTCTCTGGCTTTATAGCAGCTCTGAGTATTTCACTAAATCCTTTGACGTAGTCCTTCCTTTCTACAAGTTTCATATCCTCAAACCCAGAAAAGTAATTCTTGTGTGTGTTCCCAGGTCAGTAACCCGTTCCCCCCACTACAACTCCTCCTCTCAATTTTCTTTCTCAAAAGCTGTGTTATAAAGAGCAAAAGCAAGTATGTTGTTCCCTTCCACAGCCTCATGCTTTCCCACATCTGGCATGCCACCACCATATTTTCTATTAAAGTTCTCTCAACGTCCATCCTGCCAGGGACAGATGTTTACCAAGCAAACAGAAAGCTGGACTAAGCTGAAGTATGTGTGCAGATACTAATATGCATGAATTTGAATGCATACAGGGAAACATTTATGCCTTCTCTGGACATTGGACACAAGGAGCTAAGATGAGAAGTCTGGTATGTAATATCCAGAGCCCATTCCTGAATTCACAACACAGCTTAGCAGAACCAGGACTTAATTGTGTCACCTCTCACTCAAACATGGCAAGTTCTCCTGATGCAGGCAGTTGTCACTGTAAGTATTATCAGCAGAACTTGACTTGCCATGGATAAGCTTACTCGCACGGCTACAGCTTCTGTACAAATATTCAGAAATTCATCAGAATGAGCAGAGACCAACCATCCTAGAAAACAACAAATTATATCATTCTTTGCTCTGGGAAACGTGGCAGCTGCTAATATTCATATCCATTGATTGGCACATCAGGAATGCAACAAGATCTTCCACTGGTCCCTTCCTGTTTGGCACTTCTTCTCTAACAGCTGCCAGGCCCACAGCCCAGGTATTTCCTTTTAAACTTTTCTTTTTTTTTTTTTCCAATTTCCTTTTTTACATGCATGCCTTTCCTTTTTTACCTTGTTGATCACTTCTGCCTCAGACACAGTTACTGAAAACTATTACTTTGCAGTAACACAGGCTACATCAAGTATCATACCATGGCACCAAAAACAGAAGTCTGCATGATAAGATAACGAAGAGCAGTCACGGGCTTCAAAGAAGAATCTCTAAGAAGCTCTTCCACAATTCATGCTCCATTTGGTCCCTGTCCCTTTGGGAATGGTGTCAATAGTGAAAACAGTGAGTAATTTTAACAGCAGCCCAAAATCTGGATGCAAGATGCACCAAGCAGAATTTAGCAGAAGAGCCTGTAAAGACTCGCATACACATTCACAGCAATGTACAGCTGCTATATGGTAACTAAATGCAGTGAGCCCAAGTTATTTTTAGGTCTATTGTGAAACCCCAACCATCACTTCTTTCCAGCTGCTCCAAAGACACAACAACACTACCATGCAGGCCTGGGCTCTGTATCATCACTCCTGGTTTGATGGGCTGAGTCTAACCCTTGCCCTGTATTAGAACTTCACACAGTAAGAACTCAGCCAAGGCAACAAAGCCCCTGACAGAGTCAGGGCGATGCAGACAAGTAGTGTGTTCGGACAGCTAGCTCATATGGGCTGGGAAAGTGGTCTGGCTGTTGGATAGAGAAGTCACTGCGTTCGCTGCAGCCCTGCTAGAGGTCTCATAGCTGTGCTGGCCAAGGTCACTTCAGTTGATGTGTCCTTAAACTGCTGCAAGCAGAGCACCAGTTATTACGGGACCTTGAGGGAAGGGAGAGTAAACAAAGTGGCAGAGGGAAATGGAGGCCAGGATTTCAAGTAAACATCCCATGCTAGAGAGTTCTGAAAACAATGAACTTGAGAGATTCCAGCAGCAAACGCGTCCTTCATGCCTCTGCAATGTTTGCTTGGATCTTGTTACGCAGACATGTCACTTAAAAACCCCCTGCTGATATATGAGGACTAACAGGCTTCCCTGTTGGAAGGATCAGTGAAGAGAAAGGGCCTCACCCTGTTTATGTACGCTTCTGCAAATCTGTCCCAAGCAGCAGCACAAGATACAACACATTCTTCAGGACAGAACAGCCTTCTACGCCTCTCGCTCCCAGCCTGGCAGGACAGGACAGCCCCAGGACCAGGGCATAGCTGCAAGCTGCCACCTTCCCCCCACATTTGCAAGACCCAAGTGAAAACAATACAGCTGCTGTCTCACTTCCAATACCAGTAAAAGCAATCCTCTTTCTCAAGAAGGGTGAACCTATTACCCAAGAGCAAAACTATTTGGATCTTCTCCTTATCCCCTTGGTCACCCGTAAGGCTCAACTCTTCAATTCTTGTTCTTAATCACAGGCCAGGCCTAGTACAATAAACCCCACCTAACACCAGCAAAGGCAAGACCACCCTTTCATGTCCCAACTGAGGCAAAAGAAGAATCAAAAATCTGTCTAACAAATCATTAAAATTTAACAAGTCATTAAAATCTTTCTGTGCTTTTCAGAAAAAGTGTTCATTAAGTAGCATGCTCAGCTACTTAAACAATTGAACCCTTTTCATAGAATCATAGAATCACTCTGGTTGGAAAGGACCTCCAGGATCATCAAGTCCAACCTTTATCCCATCATCTCCCTAACCACTAGACCATTAGACCATGGCCTCAAGTGCTTCATCCACTCATTTTTCAAACACCTCCAGGGATGGTGACTCCACCACCTCCCTGGGCAGCCTGTGCCAGTGCCCAACCACCCTTTCAGTAAACAACTTCTTCCTAATATCCAGTCTAAACTTCCCCTGACGTAACTTGAGGCCATTTCCTCTCACCCTATCATTAGTAATTTGGGAGAAGAGACCAACACCAGCCTCACTACAGCCTCCTTTGAGGTAACTGCCCTCTACAATAAGGTCTCCTCTCAGTCTCCTCCAGACTAAACAGCCCCAGTTCCCTCAGCCGCTCCTCACAAGGCCTGTTTTCCAGACCTCTCACCAGCCTCGTTGCACATCATGTCAAAAGGTCAGCATGCAGGCTGGCCAAAACACACATATCACTAGTTAAAGAGAATCAGATTCTTTCATTAATACCCTGCTAAATGATAATCCAAGTGGTGGCCTGCAGGCTCTCCCATTTTGAGGGGGGCAAAGCAGCTCTGCGAGCCACTTCTAAAATCCTGGGCTTTGCACCTCTAATGTACCTTCCAAGTGCCCACGGTCTGGTTAACTGACCGGGGGAAGGAATCGTTTCACTGTGCCTTGGGCACAGACGGCTTCCTACAGTCCTCTCCAATCCCATTTTCTATTACCCATCTGATCGGGCAGCTAGACAGCCCAACTTGAAAAATACCAAACATCTGCTCAATACAATACAATACATTTAACACATTGAAGCAACTTGACACCATTTAGACTTCCAAACCCCACAAAACAACTCTCCACAGGTAAAAAAATCCAAATTCCTTTATGAATAACACAGCTCCCGTTGTTCTAAAAGGAAGAAGGTTTTCTAGATTCTCCAGAAGGCCATGATCAGCAGCAGACTCGAGAATAAAGAGCTGATGCTTCAGATTTTCAAGCTTCCTTGGTGACTGCATGAGGAGAGCAACAATGCCTCTCAGAATCACAACTGCCAGTTGTGGCACAGAGCAGGTGCTTTTCACAGGCAGTTCAGTCAATGCCAAGGGCATTCGGCAGAACATTGCCTTCCAGAAGCATTATGACTACCATTAAAATACCAGCCTGGTTTTATTACCCTGTAATTTGCATCTGTAGGGTTCCTCATCAGTTATAATGGCTAGTAGCTTTTCTAACACAGGTGTCTAAGCTGCACACCTTCTTCCTCTTCCCCTCCTAAATCTTTCTTCTGCTTGTCTCCCTTATGATTTTAAGTTTGTAGCTGAAGTGTCAT
Source organism: Podargus strigoides (assembly GCA_028020825.1). Lineage (NCBI taxonomy): Eukaryota > Metazoa > Chordata > Aves > Caprimulgiformes > Podargidae > Podargus > Podargus strigoides. Next base: position 13,751,760 of record CM051637.1, on the reverse strand, counting down.
CTTTGATACGGCTTCCTTTTAGACTCCTATGTCAGCTCACTTCTAAACTTCATGCCTTTGTTTCCCCCTTTCAAAAAGGCCAGTACACACATCTGGGTCTCTGGAGTGTTGAGACTGCTTTGGTCATTTTTAGAAGGGAGAAAGGGAGGAAAAAGCAGTTAACTGATTTATCTAAGATCAACAAGCCAAGAAACTAAGGGCTAGCAAAAAGCTTTGTGCTTGTGTCACAAAGTAAATAAGCGGTGGCAAACGCACACTGGAACATTTCCGATGGCGATTGCTGCTTCACTTACAAAGAGAAGTCTATATTAATTATATTATGAATCGCAGTGAGAGAGCGCGTTTTACATTTAAATCAAACAATCAAAAATGACCTTCCAACTCCCATATGAGCAAACAAACAAAAAATTATTTTGAAAAGACCATGTTTAGAATTTCTATTCTAGTACTAAAACTATTAGAAGCAATTTATGGAAAACCCAGTTTTTCCTAACCCCATTTTCAAGCCTTCCTGCTTCAGAAACTGTGACAATAGTGCAACTCCAGCTTGTACTAAAAACAATCAGATTCAGGTTTTTCCATCACTGTCTGAAACACAAAGAACCAACTCTATTTTCTTTGGAGGCAACTGAAACAAGTACTTTTCCTAATCATCTTCATAATTGTTTTATAGATATGGTAAAGGTTTCCTTCCCAGAGCCAAAGGAAAATTGTATGAAAGCTGTAAAATATTTCTATAGCCATCAAAGAGTTTACAACTTGTCTTTTTCCTCAGAAGTATCTTAGAAGTTTTGTCTTTAAAGAGATTGCTTGTGTCGGTGAAGCTAAATATCAAAGGACAGATGAGGAAAACTGCAAATGTAATTAATTTCTGCATACAAAGGAAAGGAAGTAGCAAGCTTATAGCCTGAAGTCTGTTAATTAAAAATGAAATACCAGATTAAACCCGAACTGGTCCAAGTCTCTAAACCGATAAGGTTTGTTGTTGTTTTGTTTTAAAAAGACAAACCTTTCTCTAACAGCAAAAGGAAGCAAGGCAGCATTAGAAGAACCAAACCAGGAACCTCAGCTCTCCTGCCCCCATTTTACTGCATGATCATCCATATCAGGGTCCATCTTGCTCAGACTCTCCCTTTGTCAGGCACACCCTTATGAAGTGCCTCATATCTAACTCTCCCATCACAGATCAAAGCACCGGGAAGAAATGCTGGACTTCTCTGACTCCAGACACACCTTCAGTCACCTACCTTTATTCTCCATATTGTCTTTCATAATTGTTTCTCCTGCCCTGAACAGCACTACACTGGCATCCTCTTTCCCACCTAACTCATCGTTATCCATTTGCCTTTGTCCTTTTTATCAGATCTCCTCTAAGTACAACTCCAATCTCTTCTCCACAACATCCTTATAATCCTCAGACTTCCCTTGCCTTGCTGCTAAACATTTCCTCACTGACACGTGTTAAGTGAGTTTGTAACCCAGGCTCATACCCACTCAGTCAGCTGAAAGGTCATTTATTTGACTTGAACTTCACAGTATCTTCTTTTTTTTCCTTCCTGTTTCCATCCCTGTGACTTCCTCTATCAACACCATCCAGCCCACTGTGTGGCTTTCTCTTGACCCTTCTAATTCACTCAATGCATTCCTCAAAGATCCTCTTAATTATATTCCAAATCTCAGTGAGCCTCTGGCCTCACTCCTTACCCTCTCAATTCTTCCTTCTCTGCATCAGATCAGAGTGCTGTTATTAGGGGAAAAAATCCACTCGCACAGAACAACTTGGAAAGTTTGCTCTCTAATTTCTGTGCAAATTTAAAATGCCTCTCTGACATCTCAGAGAAGTCCAACCATCAGGTCAAAATTGCTACAAAGCTCCTTTTATTTCTCCCAACCACTTTTCAGCTTGCTGCATCACTAGATATCCTTTTGTTTGATTAAGACTAATCATAGCTTTAGGATACACAGACAGATAAGCAGCTCCTGAAGTGACTATATCAACTCTGCCTTCCAAAAGTGGATTTTTTTTTTCCCCCACGTGGGAGAGTAACAAACAAGAATGATTCAGTGACCTACTAAAGGAACATGTGGAAAAACATGAGTAAAGCTAAGACCTGAATTTCAGGTTTCTTCGCTTTAATTCCTCTTTCCACCCAGCAGAAATAAATTAAAATGAGTAAGGGGGAGAGAACTGGGAAATCAATGTGTTATTTTCTGTTGCCATCGAACTCTACTTCATTCAAAGCACACCATAATCTTGCAACACAAAATCTTCACTAGAAGTAATTCCAAAACTCACAGTTCAGCCAAGTTTTTTTTTCAAATCATGCAAAAGCTATTGAGAACTGGTAATCTGAGGACAAACTAGCTCCCTCTTCCCTATTTCAGCAACTCATCAAAAATTATGATTATGAAATCTATGTTCTGTTTAAGCCAGAAAATAACATCTGTTTACTGTGTGAAAACACACGGCAGGAGAACTACAACAGAACACGTAGATTAAATGGTAAATCAAAAGATGATATCAGTGATATGCTTCTTTGATGAAAACCACTACTACTGTGCACCACACCTCCATAGTAACACTCTACACAGCCAAGTCCACATAAACCACTACAAGCTTGTGACCTGCAGAGCCACCAAAAGAGCCAGAAGAACAAAACCAATTTGTCCCTGCATCTAAATCACTGTCCACAGAATTTGTCTTTTCTTCCTATAAGTCACATGTAGCCCTCGAGACATCAAAACTTTAATTTCAACCAGGGCCTTTTCATACTATCACTTTTAAATGTTTACTTTGGCAAAAGACATTTCAAGGCACCTTTCAAGCGAGAACAGCTCGGCAATCTTTCTGCAAACCTTTCTGATGTTCAAGGTTGTCAAGGTGGAATTTAAAAGTGCGTCTTATATAGAGCTTAAGAGCTTGTGAGTGTATCAAGCATTAGACATAAGTAAGAGGCTCAGGAAAAACATTCTGATTCATACTGCATTCCAAATATAGCATACTTGCTTTGAAATGACCCTTAATCATGAGTGCCTATAACACAGCAACTCTGCTCAAATTAGGCTCAATTCATAGGATGAATACGGTGTTTTTATCAGAATAATTTCTACAAGCAGCATGTAAAATTCATCACTAATTTCTGGGAGTTTTTAGTTTCAAACCTGCTATATCACCATTGTTAAAAGCTTCCCAAAACACATGCTGCATTAACAAAGAATATGTGGCAAAGGTGCTTTGGAAATAAGCCAATCCCTCACGTCAGTCCACTGATGGGAGTATTTTTGGCTCACATCTACATGAAGTGAAGGGGTCATATTGCTGAAGAGGAGAGATGAGATCTAGAAATGACCTGGCAAGCTTTTCAAAAGGCAGCCTTCGTCACAGTTCCCAGATCTCACTCTCCTGCTCTGTGCAACTTTAACAAGCAGGAACCAGAAGGGTTTAGATAAGTATCCGATACCAGTGTTAACACTCTTACCTAAAGTACAACACCTGGCATGTTCCTTAAGCTCTTATTAGAGGGTGAGAGAACTCTCAGGCTACTTAAAAATAAATGAGCCCCCAAAGTCATCTTCATTTACCCTATCATATCCTATTACTAAGTAAGACATCAACCAACATAATAATTAACAAGTTTAAAAAGAATACCACCCACATTGAGTGCGAGCACTATCTTTAATAATTCCTAAAATAAAGCTTGTGCTTTGTTTACATGATGTACATGACCACCCACAACTGACTAGGCCATCCTCTCAACTGCAGAGATAATCTCCCCAGCACTGCAAGAGGGGAACCTTCATAAAGAAAATTAATGGCTTACATGGTCCCAGAGCGTGATCAACCTCTTATTTCCTTACAAGGCATGGATAAAGCACACCGGGTAAGTACTAACTGAATTAAACCTATTGATTTTACATCTAGAGAAAGTAACTAAATCTGCTTTTTCCAAGAGTAACGCATTGTATTTCCTACTCCCTGCAATGAATAGTGATTCCAGCATGATTTACCTCTCTACCACCTCTGTATCAGAACCCTGGAGATAAACTAGCACAGTGCCACCGATTCCTACCACGTGTTTTCAGAGCTCCACATGCCGAGTTCAGAATACACAGATCTGTATTTCCAGGTTTTGGACCTTAAACTCTATGCCATTGTTCCCAAAGCAGAGCTTTCCACAGGAAAGTCTAACATCCCTATATGTGCCTGCTAGGGCAATAAACGGTTTACAGTGCCCTTTCATAGAGCATCACTTTTCACTTCACATAAGCCTTCAGCCTGTATTCTACAAGGGGCTGAACATTATTCCTCCATTGAAGACAACAGCTCTCCAAAATGAAGATAAAAAGTTCTTTTGTCCCAATCTCAGAATAAAACTTCATGCTATGATGTCAGTTACTTCTGGGCAATTACTTGAATAATTGTAAAGTTATTAAAGGGCTTTACTAAATGAAATATCAAGATGAGACATCATTTGACTTAGTTCTGCTTAGTAACCATTGCAGGCCATACAACCATTGACATGGTTTCTCATTAGCATGAACAGCATCAAAGGTAATTTTCATTTCAGAAAGCATGTTTTTAAAAATCTTTTTGCCTTTAAAGTGTCCAGCCTGCCATAGGTCAATTATAGCTGCCTACACACATCAAGATCTGCAAGGTCACATTGTTTTAAAGGGCTGAGATGAAGGGGAGTATGTACAGGGGAGTATGCTATGGTTGGATTTTCCTCTGTGAAACGGCTCATCTGAAACGAGGATTTTCAACTGGATACATGACTGAAACAGCTATGATGAAAACTAAAATCAGGTTAGCTCGCACTGCTCAAAGGCATGAGGGAATCACTTCCTTAATGTTCAAAAATAGCTTTTCTTATCATAAAAACTTGGACAGTTAACAGCACAGATAATATTAAAAAAATTACAGTACAATTAAAAGAGCTCAGGCTACACTATGCATCCCAACATGAACGTGATTCAGCATAAATTTGGTCGCTTTCACACAGAAACCATCCAAGGTAATGACCTAGGTAATGTAGGAAAAGTTTCTAGCTCGTTGCTGAAGCTAATGGATACCACACAGTTTAGTGCTTATTTCTAAAAGTTTAAACACTGAAATACTAGCATGAGGTGTCAAGTGTAAATAAATATTACACGCCGAGCTCTGTTACAGCAACTTCCTTGTTTTTGTACTTAGCATAGCTGCTAGGAACGTGATGAGTTAGCTCATGCCCCTTGTGCTGGTTCTGCAACAGCCACAAAGCAAAAACCACACTTCTTCACCTTTTCAGTTTTGTTTTTGGTGTTGGTTTCCACCCCCTGCCCCCAGTTCTTTTCTACAGTAACTTTCTACCCAGCAAAGGCAGTACAAAATCGGCATGTTTTGTCAGTGCTAGATCAGATGGACAGTAATGGGAAAGATACAGCTGAAGCAACAGCAATGAAAACATCCCCATAAGCCAACCAATACTTCTCAAATCAAACTTGAAGCTCAGCTCAAAAGGCAGTTGCTGTTTACCCGAGTGTCACGTGTTCCCCGAGATTAATACAGACGGATAGATCCCTTCTAAGGTAGAAAGGTTCAACCTATATGCTTAATCAATCACTTGTTAAACAGTAATGACTCCTCATTTCATACCCATGTTCATCAACCCAAATCAGACTTTCCAAAATTATTTTAAGCCTTTTTAGTCCTAAGTTTACAATTGGAGTTTTAGGCAGATTTAATACATTTACCACAAAGCCATCGAGTAAGCAGGTTGAATCGGGGCAGAATGGTTCATCGTTACAACTAAGCAGACCTTAAGGCATTCAAGTACAGAAGTATTAAGAACATGCTTTTCTTTGGTAGCCTCCAAGAAGATAATTTCCGCACCTTGCCTCATACTACCACCAACAAACGGGATAAAATTATTTCTTCTAAAATAGATTTGGTGTTCAATTTATGCATCTACATCAGAGTTCACTACCATCGAATTAGTATCACAGCATTATTCCTTTGCATTAGGTGTGATCCTGAGTTTCAAAATCCCAAGGATACACTAGTGGAAGCACAACACGAAATCAAGCTGATGGAGGCCGATGGGAAGATACACATGAGAAGTCAGGTTTCTTCCCTCGTAATACTTGTGGTTCCTTTGCACATTCCTCTCAGCTTGTACAATGAAGGCAGCCTGGCCAATTCTTAGTCAAGTTTTCCATTTTTATTTCTTTTGTCACTGCAAAGAATTTGCATCCATTGTTGTAGGCACCTATCTAAGATTCGCTCTCTCGCCAGTAACTAATAACTTGCTTGGTAAATATTATCAAAACAAGAAGATGACTTACATTACATTTTCTTGATAACCACACAGAACAGATAGCTCTATTGTTTCCTCTTCATTGAGCAACACTTAAATAGAGGAATTTGGGGTAGGCAAAGTTAATTTTCTTTGAGCAAGCTAATATGGTTCCTATCAATGAAAATAAATATCTCTGTTGATATGCTCAGAGGCATTTTCCATCATTCCTTTTAATCAACTTCCAAAACAAGCTGAGAGAACGTCAGATCCAATTTCTGCTCTATCACACGGAACAAAAGACTCGAGCAGGCACACATCTTTTCGGAACACTTCTATTCCATAGCTCTGCCTCCATTTTGGATGGCAGACAAAGGGAGTAAATGTGAATATAACGCTTTATTCCATAGACGAAAAGCAAAACCCAAGTCTGAGCGAAAGGCGCAGATAAACCCAGGAAGTGCTACCACCAACCGCAGGCACCGGAACAAAGGGAGCGGGGACAGATCCCACTTTCTCCTATTTGTTATAATAAAAAAATCTACGGGGGTATAAAGAAAATTTCCCCGGTTTTCACACAGACCGGTGCAGAAACGTTGAGTTTGCCCTTTAAGGGTTTCTCCCGGGACTCTTAGCAGTAGATGTTTCCACTAACTTCAAGCCTGACCGGGCGATGGTGCTGAGCGTTCCCCGGTGCCAGGAGGAGCCCGCCGGGGCAGCGCTGCACTCCCACGCGGGGCTGAGCTCCCCCTCCGCCTCACCCGCTCCCCTCCCCGCTCGGCCTCGCTGGAAACGCGGTGACAGCCTCTCCTCTCACCCCAAACCGTTCGCGGCCAGGGCTGGGGCGACGCTCTGCCGCCGTGGCCTCAGGCCTACGGAAAGTGCCCGCAAGGATCCTAAAGTTCACTGAAAACAAAAGCGACACCGACACGCGTGGGGGGTACCACCGCCGACAGGCGACGCGCGGCTGCCCCCACGCCCCCGGGGGTGCCCCGGACGATCGCCTCAGGCCCTGCGCACCCCCCTCTCCCCTCACCGCGCCCTCGGGGCCCCGGCCCCGGCGCCCCCCGCCGACGCCCAGCCGGGGCTTCCCCCAGCGCCGTGCCTCACTCCGGGAGCCGCTCGGCCCCTCCGCACCGACCTCAGCCCCGGGCCCGCCCTGCCCCGCGCCCCCAGCCCAAGGGCGGCGGCCGGTACCTGTAGGCCAGGGACATGCACTCGAAGAGCTTCGTGAGGGAGGCGTCGATGCTGAGGCGCCCGCCGGCGCCGCCGCCGCCGCGGGCCGCCCCGAACTGGTATGTCTGGCAGGTCTGCTCGTTCACCGTGTCGAAGTCGTAGCCCTTCTTGGGCGGGTGTTCGCTGTGCGGCGACGAGACCATGAAGTGGCCCGAGTGGATGATCTGGGGGCCCGGGGGCTGCCCCCGCCGCGGCCCGCACCGCCGCCCCCCGCCCGGCGAGGCACCCCCATCGTCCGTGTCCGACGAGTCCTCGTCGGGCTCCGTGCGGGGGGACAGCGGCCCCGCCGCCCCGAGCAGCCGCGCCGGCCGCATGAACACGTCGGCGGCCATGGCCCCGCTGCCGCCAGCCGCCAGCCGCCGGCCGAGCCCGCCGCCCGCTCTGCGCCGCCACCGCCCCGCTCCGCCCTGGGCCGGCCCCCGCCGCGCCGCGCCGCGCCGCCCCGCTTAAAGGAGCAGGAGCGCCGGCGCCACCGCCACTCCCCTGCGGCCTGCGCCTTCCCCATTCGCGCCTTCAGCCGCGCGGGAGAGGCAGCGAGCCCGAGCCGCCGGCCCCCGGCCCCTGCGGGTCCCTTTCCCTCAGCACAGGGCCCATCCCGCCATTGCCACCCCCGAGGCCACTCTCTCGACGAGGCCCCCAGCCACATCTGAGGCAATGTCCCCTCAGGGAGAGCCCCGGGCCGCCATCACCCACCCCAAAGGCCACTGGAAAACAGCCCTGAGGGTGTCCTCCCTCAGGGGAAGCAGCAGCCTGCCATCACCCTGCAGGCCGCCTTCCCTCACGAGGAACGGGTAGAACCATCCCGCCTCCTCCCACATACCCTGAGCCAGACGGTTGTCGTCCGTAAGTGACACGCACCATGTTCTACCACTGCTGACCACGAGCCAGCCCTGTGGGGTGGCTGGCCACCTTGTGTCACCACCAGCCTCACCAAGAAAGGGGAAGGGATCGCTGCCACAAGGCCCTGGTGTCACACTGCTGCTGTCCTGTCCCCACTCCTCACAGGGGCTGCTGGTTTAAATGCTCCAGTGTGGCACTCCATCCATCAGGACCAAGGTCAAGGGGCTTAAAAAACTATTCCTAAACTTAAGGGACGCTTATGAACATGAGAAGATGCAGAGAACAGCCCAGAACTGACTGAAGAATGTTGATGAGATAGTGATTGTGCAAGAAATATTTCATGTATTTAAACTATAATACAGTAAATTGCTTATTATTTTCCAGCAGCACAGTCTGCAAGAAGCCAGGGCAGCTACAAAGTAGCTGGAGCCTTGCAGCAGGCAGGCTGCAAACATGGCTGGAGGGATCAGCCTGCAATTCCAGAGAAAAGCTTGGGACACAGAGCTACTGCCAGCCCGGTGACTCACACCTAACCCACCTACCTGCTTGGTGGCATGCCTGAAGTAAGCACAATTGTTCCAGGGGAAGGAAAGATCAGATTTCATCCTTCTCAAAAGCATAAAGGAAGCAATGGATCCTGTAGGTCAACATGAAAGCACAGCAATTGTAGATGTATTGGTCTGGGGAGAGAAGAGCAGCTTATAGCACAAAACCCCACATACATATGGATGTACTTTCTATAGTCAAGAGAAAAGATCTCTAGCTCGCCCTGTAGAGCAAACTTCCATCACCAGGAGAGCAATTGTATTCTAGGTGGCATACTCCAAAGCATTTATACTAAAGTGCTTATATTCTCTCAGTTCTAGGACCTCACACTTCAAAGAAAAAAACAGGCTCTTCTACATAGTCATCGTCAAGAGGGAAAAAATCCCCAAACATTAAATTGCCACATGCTCCTTTTTCTGCTTTGTAAAACGAGAAATAAGATAAAGAGAAACTCAAAAGATAGAGATAGCAAATCCTGGGCACGGAAGGAAGAGGCATTCCTGCAGTATCACGATCGTGCCCTTGCAGTGATCCAATAGTCTCCATTAGAGAGCATGAAATCAAGATGGATCTCTGTGTTTAGGGGAGGAGCAAAGGGTCAAATACTTCCCCACGCATGAAAGGAGCAGTAAAGCATGGTCACAACATGTGAGGGCTCTGTCTGTCTTTAAAAATCAAGACTAACGTTCAGCTCTTAGTCGGCCTCACAAATGACTAAAATAATTCAGAAAAGGACAGAATCATATTTAGCTTTAAAGCTGGTTATTGCTACCTTACATTAACATTGGTTTTAAAAAAATAAAACAACAAACCACACCAATGCTATCTCCCAGGAAGTCATTCTGATTGGGATCACTTTTAAGTACAAAAAATGAAAACATTTCAGAACAACATTCATAGTTTTACACTATCTGTTTTAAGACTTACGTGTGGTTTGTTAAGAACCAAACCTGAACTAGAAAAAATCACAACCACACATCAATAACAGCACTGTATACAGTACCTCCGTGACAACAGCCTATACATTTACATTATTTATAGGCCACCATCTTCTGATGATGTTCCTTCAACAGCACAGGCTTTTAGCACAGGACGAGACAGCCATTTACCCCCTCAGAACTCAACTGCAATATACACTGAACAGAGAGACATCCAAGCTGTTTAAAAATACACCCATAGTGTACTCCACAACACTTAGTGGTAAGAGATTATCCTCCTGAATCTACAGACAGGAAGATAAGCATTCCCATTTTGATGAGGCACAAGAATCTTACTCACAGCCTCAGACTGCAGGGCTGATTGCAGGCACTGGGAGTCCAGCCACCCCGTTACCACTCCGCTGGCTCCTCTGCCCGTCCTGCTCCCAGGCAAACCACAGGGCCAACCTCCAGCTCCATGCCCTGCGGCTGGGCTTGGCCGTTGCTCACTCCTTCACCTTTACTGGCACCAGCCTTACCTGTTCAGAGGCCTTTTCCTTCTGGGACTCACCTTGAATTACATCCTCGTCTCTACTTGTTTTCTCTCTCTCCAGTTCCACCCTGTATATAATGCCTTTATATGTCTGCTGATTTAATTCACTAATCCAGAGAAGAAAAAAAACCTAACTAAAATGGGTAGTTTTCTTCCCAGGTGGGCAAATTTAAGTGGTTGATGAGAGGATGCTATGAAAACCCCTGAAAATGCAAGGGAGGCAACAAAACCAAGATGGGAGCAGGCAAGCTGGCTGTGGCTCGCCCTTCTGGTAGGCCTGAGCCAGCAGATTGGTTCAGCTGTCTGTGAAACTGCAGGAAACTTTGGGACAGAGCACACAAAACACTAAAAATAAGCTGGACACTTTAAATCCATCCTGAATGAAAAGAATCTTTCCAAAACTCTTAAGGAGTTTTACCATTGCCAGCATCGGACTCAAGCATGTTTCCAAACTATGCCCTCCTTCCTCCACTTAAAGTTACCTCAACATTAGCCAGGTACTGAGCCAGCAGTAAGCACCTTAAATTACCAAGTTATTCCACAGGTTGCTGTAATTACACTGGCCATATCTATTTATTTGTTGTTGTTACAACAACAACAAACTGCCCCCGCCCCGCTCAGTGTCCTGCTACAGTATCAAGACACCTTTGATCCACTCAAATATGAATCATTTTACACTTTACCAAATGACACAACACCAGGGAATGCACATTTAAAAATATCATTTATAAAAACAGAGATTTATTGCAAATTTAAAAAAAAAAAAAACAAAACCAAAGTGAGATTAAGTTTCTTGATAAAAATTATTCACACGGCGTTCATGTTGTGATTTTTTTATTTTATTTTTGAAATGAAACCATTGTACATTGTACAAACCATAACTACCGATGGAATAAATAAGTGAAAAATTATACTGCTGTACAACACACACACACACAAATCATAAGATGGAAAACGATTAGGTATTGAAGAAAACAAAAATTCTTTACACCTTCTAACAGGCCCTTAGATATAAAGAACATTCCAAAACATGACAATGTTTATGTATGAAGATAGCCACCCAAAACCAATATTTTATACTGCCTTGCTGATTATTTTTTTTTGTTGTTTTGTAAGTGCCAGCACTTTTTGGAATGTTTAACAACTACTTTCCCAAGCATAAAAATTCCAAGGAATAGTTCTGCTATAAAATGTTTGGCTGAGTAAATCGTTTATTCGGAAGGCCTTCCCACATGTTCCACAAACTCAGCTAATTTACTTGCTTGCTTCTAGTTTCTTTTTTTTTTAATTATTTTTTTCCTCCTCTTTTTTTTTTTTTTTTTTTTTTTTTTTTGTAGTATTTATTTGTAACTGAAGCTCCAACATTCAGCATTGTAGCAAGGAAGCACTTCTTGATATTTGCACTATTTCTAACACATTAGCTGTATGAGAACTTTCAGTCATTTTGAAGAAAATTACATCTCTCCTTCTGCTCCACGTCTCAATGCTTTCAATAAACCCTTTTACAGTGAGTTCATAAAACAAGTTTCTGGTAGAGATAGGTCCAAGCCAAAAAAAAGCTGGATTTAGATCTGGTTTCAAACCTCAGGTCGATTTAAATTCGATGTTCTGGTTTGGTCCCATCTGTACTTTCTGGCATTAAAATGTGTTTAATCACATCCGTTGGCCCATAAATGTTATCAGGCACTTCAAAAAAAGACTAATAACAGTCTTATACACTATTTTGGATTTCTTCACACCAGATAATGTCAAAGTCTCTTCCCTTTGAGACTGACAATAACAGGTATAAGGAACCCAAATCTATCTGCTTGTTCAGTTGTCTGTTGTCACTAGAATCTCTGGTTTAAAAAAAAACTAAGTTCTGAATGTATTCTGTATAAGCTGTAAAGAAAGAATTACTACTTTAGAAATAAACCCTCTAGGAATATGGTTATGATGCCTTGTCTTGTAAGCCACAGAACAATGAACAGTTCTGAGCAGAAGCCACAGGAGAGAAAAGGAAGTTTATACTTAAACCTGTTGATGTCAATAATGCCAATAAATGCTCCTATCTAATGAAAAATTTGAGGTATTTTTAGTGCTATTTATATATTTTATTTCTTCCTAAAGTACAGGAATTAGTTTCTAAATGAAAAGTCTACTTACTCCCTTGGAAACGTCTACAAAATTAAAATTAAAAACTTGCTGCGATGCACCTGAAGCTAGGGATTAGTAAACATGACTACTTGTCAAAGGTGGCATCAGATTTGTTTTGTTTTAGCATTAAAAACAAACAAAAAGTTAGTAAATCAAAAATATTTTTAAGTTTGAATCTTTCTAAATTTGCCCATTTAATATATCAATAGAACTTCTCACAAAATATCACTTAAATCTGAATGTAATATACATACAAATCAATCATCATTGACCAGTTATCCACATTTTAGGCATACACACAATTCAAGAGAGAATTCTACCGTTTCATTGCATATATTGTGCAAATATAGTTTTTGGCTCCTCATTTCCTTATTTTCAGAATGTTAATGGGCTTCATGATCAGACCAGAAATCCCAAAAACTTATTATTAGGGAGCACACTGTTTTCATCAATGATTTGCAATCAAATTTTATTAAGTTAAAATCCAAAAAAAGTTTTATTTCAACATAAAGTTCCGAAACTGAGTGTCATATGTTATTTGGAGTTCAATCCTACAAACATCTTACGGAAGGTCAGTATTGGCTTCCCACTCCTCCCTCCCTCTATTCCCCTCCCACCATTTCCCCATTGTTTGTCATAATAAAGTGGTAATTGCAAACGTAATGCAGTAGTCTAAGTGCAAGCCATTTTCACTATTGGAGAATTCAGAAATAAATAAGCTTAATGAAGAGCTAATTATGAAAATGTATCAACTGGAAGCAATTTTTTTTTTTTTTCATTTAAAAAAGTATTTACAGTTCTTAGCTTACAAACTATATGCAACCATTTTCATAGCTGTGAGATCATATTTTAAATTACAAGTTCCATCTCCTACACAAAGCGAAGACAAAGGGCCCGATCCAGCAGTACATATGTGAGAAATAAGCAGTTCCCACCTACACCAGGTATTTATAAATGGGAGTTCACCCTGGAAGTACAAAGAGCCCACTGTAAGATCGGGCTCTTGTGACCTGATGCAGATGGTTCTGCACTTCTACATGCCAGGAATTTGAAGGGAGCTGCACATACTTCGTGCCTTTCCATCAAGTTTAGCATAAGCACACTTCAACGTAATTCGAACAGAAGGAACATTCCTAACAATGATGTAAGGACTATGGAAACAACAAGGCTTATTTACAAGACTTGCTGAAATCAGAAGAAGAAATCCCAAATACAGTATTAACCTGGAACACAGAAGTAAACACTTTATAAAGAAACAGTACAGTGAAATCCAGTTCAGTGAAAACATGATATCAAAAAAGACCAATTGAAAATAAATTCACTGTGCATCAATCCCTTTGATCCTATTTATATACATAGTGGAACTTTTTTGTAAAGCAAGGTGTACCCAGTACAGAGATCAGGACCTAATACGTAAGTATTTTAACTGCTGTGTTATAGTATCTATTCAGATCTGGACTATAAATGGTAAACAGATCATGTTAACTTCTGATGAAGTTAAGTAGTTAGAAGACCAAATTTACAGTTGCGAATGCCATGCATTCAATAAAAGATCTCCACTATAGCTGCTAAAATAAAATATCAAGCTCCTTTCTCTCCTTGGACTCCAAGAGTGAAAATGGCTTCCTGATCTGTATTTGTTAAAAATTTAAGCACCAGGGATTCAAAAATCAAAAACAAAACAAAAACCCCAAACAAAAAAAGAAAAAGCCTTACTACATGGCATTATACAAACATAGGCCACTTTGCAATGGAGACAGTTGCAAAACAACTTTTAAAAGTTAGCACTGTTTTCAGAACACAAGGCACAAAACAAAAGCAGACATCACGCCAGAACAATGAACTTCACATGAAAGCTAATACCTGACCTGTACCATCCTTAAATATCTTACAATGTTAAATAGAGAAATGAAAACAAAAACAAAACAAAAAAAATACAGCAGCAACATAATTGTAATTTTGACTTTAGAAACAGTGCGTAGACCCCTCCTGAGTTGTTTACTCCACCCATTTCAGAGACAGTAACTTAAAAGTTCTCAATGTTTGTTTCACAGGAAAAAGTTTTCAGTGTCTGAGAAGTTAAACCTTTGTTAGGCTTTCTTGGATTTTTGCTTGGTAACTTGAAAAGTTAGGAGTTCTGTCCTCATCCAAGAGAAGATGCTTAAGGTTGTTCTATAATTAAGCCCACTGATGTACCTTACATAAAAACTGACCAGAGAAATCTATAGTCTAAATCTCTTCAACGTTTTGTTGGGAAGCCTCTACTTTCATCTTTTTAGAAGGTGGCACTCCTTCAGAGTCCTTAATGAGGGCGAGAAGAAAAACAACCACGTTATCATCGCACCGAACTGCAGGTGCCACAAACATCAAACAAAAAGCATGAACAAATCCCCTGGAGTGCGTCCTTTGTAAAATACAAGGCACCCCTACGTATCAGAATGGCATGGCCAAGTGCATTTGCTTCCTGAAATCACTCCTCTGCTTACCTCTTACCTTAACATCTTCTTGTCGTCTACTGACAAAGGGCAAAATTCTAGTTCCGGGCTAAAAACCACAGTGAATATTCCATGGAACAGCCTTGATGCACCGTTATACCCACATTTCCCTCAGCTCCACATGAGCACAACCCACCAAACCTACCAAAATTAACTTTCCTAACTACAATATGCATTTACTTTTATAGAAGGTATTTTACTTCCGAATGGTCCTCAAAGGGACCTCTCCAGTAGGTTTCGTCCAAGTAATTTATTAACATTAAATTTTAATATTCCCTTACAAAACTAACACAGACTGGTTTAGGAAACTGAAAAGTAAACCAGGCCAATCTAGTCGTACTGTTCAAATTATGTGAAATGCAAGAAGCCAATCAAATAAACCACAAAACCAGATATATGTACATTTAATATTCTACAGCTGCTTTACTGTCATCACCTTCAGAAATGAGCCTAAATACACACATTTGCTTTTTGGTAAAAATGTTCTTTTCCAAATTCCAAGTAATTGGACTTTTGTGCTTAAAGTTACCTGAGAGTTTTTAGATGCTTCTGTAATTATATCATTTTCTCCAGAGGACTGAATTTCTGCTTTCTCTGAACTATTCATGGAATTTTCCATTGAAGACTGTGAATTCTGTTCATCAGAGGTATCTGAAATTTCAAGAAATAATTTTAAACAAACAAATGAAAGTGTTCAGCAGGAGCTTTTCAGATGTCTTCTCATTAGCAACAAACCAAACACATAAATTTCACCCACGTGTAACCACTAAGGATAACATACATCTCAGTACGAATACAATGAATTAAGCTCAAACTCCAGGACCACAACCAGTGCTGCTGCCAGAAGAGCTTTGCCTTCACTCTGTGGGCAGTACACAATTGCTGGAATCAGTCCCTAGAGGGAGCTGAGCTCCCGCACACCCTGGTACACACAACCACGTCAAGCTATTAGCAAACAAGTTTCAACATACATTTTGCAAAGAGGCTGACCGCAAGGAACCTCACTTCAAACCAGAAGTAAAAGGCAGCTACAGAAAGTGCTGAACTGTGATAACTAGTGGATCTAAAACCGTGTAGCTAAGGAGAGAGAATAAAAGTACCTGAGTTGAAATCCAGCCATGTACTTAAAATGCACTTTTTTGCTTGATACTACTTTTAGGATAAAATTTAGAAATTCAGCTAGCTAGCTTAACTATTAAGACTGCAGGATTTTTAATTCTAGTGCATACTTGTGGAGAAGTCTTCCAGCTTGTTACAGCTCTTACCTGCTTCCAATTCTCATGGGGTTTTTTGTTCATTTTTAAACCCCTCTCTATCTCAAAGCAAGACTTGCAGAGGGCTCAGGGTTAAAGCACCCGTTCACTCGAAGAGGTGATAGGAGCACTTAAAATGTCTTTATAGGTTAAAGATTCCTGGAAGTTTAACACGGTATGTCCAGAAGTAGAGACTCAACAACAACCAAAAATAAACCACCCAAAACCAACCCCCTTGGATTCTAAAATGTCAGTTATATTTCCCTCAGTACCCACATCAAGAACAGCGTAAGGACTGGAACACAATTCCTTCCTTCACCTCATTTAAAAATCCTTTTTCACTTGAATGAATTCTCCATGCATGGAGTCAAGTTTTATGAAGTGATCTCCTCACAGGTCCCTGACCCAAGAAACATACACATTTATTCTACATTAGGAGAAATGCAAGATCAAAAATTTTTTCAGACAACTTTGGTTAATGAAGATGACGTAACCAGTGAGTACTGGGTATTTTTGTGGTATACTGTATAAAAAGCATTGCAAGCATTTCTGAAAGTTTCTCTGACTGAATTCAAGATAAAGTGATGCCTCTGAAGAGCAGCCTCAAAGACCACATTCAGCAAACTCAGACAGAACTGTCTTCCGTGTCTCACCAGAGAAGCATGTTCATACTGATAATGAAACAAGTCCCAAGGGTCAGAAGGAATTTCAGTTTCTGTTGTGCCTGTCTGCACACATTGCAATTTGAGCTAAGAAGCCCACGTGATGTGCCCATCTCCCCATGACAAAAACACACCTAGAGCAACTTCCACAACGGACAGCTCATAGCCGCTGTCGTCTCACAGCTACCACTCATGATGCTGCTGGCCTTGGGACAAGGGGATCCACGCTTTAAACTGCCAAGCCCCAAGCTCTTCCCATGCCTGCAATGTCTTGTTTACACAGCAAAATGCTCTGACTGCACCTGTTTTCTTTGAGAAGTCCACATTAGGCATTTCTGCCCACCCAAACTAGCTTTAAGGACCCTCCCTGATTTCAGTGTAGTAACGTGATATAGATGTACAAGGTCATTAAACTTATCTAGTTGAATAAGGTCACAATTCCAGGGGTATGATTGATCATAACACTTTGGTAGATAAATAATTACTTAATAACTTTTTGAACACTGCATATAATCAACAGAAAAAAACACGTTAATAACAGGTATTTTTTTGCCATTACTTCTCCCTTTCATTTTACAGTTACTGGCTCTGGAACTAATCCAGAGAACTTGGTATGATTTCCCCTGAACCTAAATTTAGCCAGGGAAGCATGCATGCTATCTAACAACTTCACACAAGCAGGTCCAGACAATATCAGATCTAGGAGTAAATCCTTACTGTTTAGTGTGACCAAATATGCTGGTTGAGATTTTATATGAAGGATACGGCGTTCTGACTTATTTCAATTTGGTGACGATTCAGTTGTCAAATTTTAACCCCAATTAACAATGACAACATTGAACATACTTAACCATTCTGGCAGTACCAAGATAAAAGCTCTAAATTTAAATTGGTTAGAGGATCTACTGAGCTAAGAACTAAATCAGGAGGGCATAATTTAATTGCTTTGCTATGAGAAGAATTCTGCAACCAAATCATTAGAATGGTGTTAAGGACATCTTTTATCTGTTATAATAGGATGAAGAAAGTTATCTTCCCAAGAAGATAAAATATAAATATAGAGCATGTTTCAATTACCCAAAATACCATTTAAAGAATGAGGTTCAGAACAATCTCTTAACACACATGTATTTTTAATCTGTGCACAACTGCAGTACAATCTTGTAATGCTTTTAGAAAATCAGGACAGAATTCAGAGCTAACTTTTGAACAAATAACTAGCAGGGCTTGGAAAAAAGAAAGCTTACATTATAGTTTACACAATTTAAGAAATAATTTCAAAGTATCTCACCTCTATTTTACTGTCACACTAGATTACAAGCATTCACGGATCTACAAAAGTAATACTTCCCAGGATTTGTGTGATTACATGGCAGCAGGCATTTCAAAGATGATTTTAAATTATTTTTTCTTTCAAGACTGAGCTTATGACAACAATAAAGCAAGTACTTTGTCCATTTCCTCTCTGAAAAGACCCTGAATGTCATTCTGACCTTTCTAGTTGTATGGAAAGATCACAGGTGGGCTGGAGAAATTATGGCCCATTCTCACATAAATGCTGAGAACTCACAAACCATTTATTTCAAATTGTTATTATTCAGTTCTTAAAATCGATAAGGAAATAAATGATACGCTAAAGGATTACATTTTTATGTTTGGCTTTGAAGATGGTCTTTTCAGCTTACCTTCTGAACCAGGCTGCTCCTTTGCTTCTGCCTGAGTTTCGTCAGACTTTACTTCAGTGCCATCTGCTTGTGTTGCCAAGCTCTGTTCTGGTGCTGGACTTGAATTACTGCTGTTTTCTTGTTTTATTGGAGAAGCATCAGCTATTGAACTCTGGTTGCTATTGTCATCTGTTAAAAAAAAGAGTTAAAAACAAGAAAGTCTAATTTGACAAGGTAAAACCCCCACACCTTAATTCTTCCATATTTTTCATGTATTATTCCCTGATAACACATGATATAGTCTAGCTTGTTGGGTATCAAGTCCAAGCATTTAGACTAACACTACACCACACCACAATGTTTGCTCTTGCAGCCTATGCTGTAATACAGGAGTTTTCTAGCAGTACTAAAAGTCAGAGAACTTCAAAAAAGGTGCTCTAACAAATATTATACAGTAAAACCAAGAGAGCTTTACCCAGATCTCTTCCAAAAGAACCCTGAACTCTGTAACACGAGTAGAACAGATCAACTGAAGCGACAGTCTCATTTTACAGTTCGTATAACAGAGGGCTAATTAACTGTTCATGCTGCAGATTTAACAAACACCCATCACTACGATGTTCAGATGAACAGATACGTTTTTTTAAGTGTGTCCTGAAGGTCAAAAAAAAAAAACCCAACAAAACCCCATCAAGGTAAAATGTAACATCTAGTCCCAATAATTTCTAAGTTATAATTGTCCAGAATATTCTTTAGCCTCCAAAAACTTGGATCACAGTGACTTACTACAGCACAGATCATGTCTTAACAGGAAATATTCTGCCTGCACCCTCTTCCTGTGAAACCAATGACAGTGGTTAAGTATCTCAGTTAACACTTTATGGATAGCAGTGGGGTGCAACTTCCAGTAATCTTTAAGCCAACCTAACAACCATGGGTAACCAAGAGGGAAGTTCCTGCCCCCTAAAGAAAACTAATCCAGAAAAACATTATTAGTTAAATTACTAGCATGCAAGTCAACCCACCTCCCTCTGCACCTGTGCAATAATTACATCCAAAGGACTTCAGAAACAAATAGCTGGTGATGGGACCATGTGGAGCCTGAAGTCAGATTAGACTAATTATCATGAAATTGTACAGTATAGCTTAAAAACACTTAAAAAACAAATATATATATATATATATATAATTGACCTAATAGTGCCTGACTGGCAAGCAAAAAAGTGTTTTCTTAACCTGTTAATGACATCAAGCTGAAGCAGAAGGAATACACCACAGAACCAGAGCTTGCCTTCTTGGCTCTTACTGAATTTTTTTGACCCGATTCACCTACAGAGTGAAAAAAAAAAAGTACGAAACCTGCAGAAATTACAGTAGCTGCCACTGAGACTTTGGGGGTCTTTCAGTTCTTCAAGCAGCAAGCTCAACAGAGTTACTGTTTCACCCAAGTGTAGTATTTTGAACGGTAGATATTTATCTTTTTATTTTCATGTTTAGCTCCACTAACAATTTTTTTTTTCCCCACACACAGCCCGAATAAAAATGGCATTTAAACAACTGTTAGTACATCCACAGAAGAGAAGCCCAAGGTACCAAACGAGTATCTGATGCTGTTTTCATTTTGACCTAGTCATGTTGTCCGTACACCTGAGCAATGGAGAATGTGATACTGTCAGGTTACACATCCGTCACAGGGTAATTGCGGCTGACCTTCTCCCACTCACCATGCATGTCCATCATCCCTGGAGAGGAGCTGTTCTCTGGAGTGGTCACTTCAGAGCCACACTTTTCATCTTTGCCTTTTTTCTTATTCTTATTTTTCTGAAAAACAAAAGGTACCACAAACAAATGAGACTATCACCATGAAGAGAAATCCATGTAGCAATATAAAAACCATCCCACTCATTAAGCATCTCTCAATTTCAAGTGAGAAATAAAGCCAATGTAATAACTGACACTATCAATAATACATTAGCCTCAATAACTGCAGAGCTGTTTTTCTAATCAAATTCTTCATGACACAAAACACTAGGATATATGGGTTTTTATCCAGAAATTCTAGATAAGGCTAACACTTAAACATGTCTTCCATCTTCAAAGAACCACACAGTTTTTGTAAAAGGTACAAAAGTTCTCAGTTATACCCCTCACTCTACAAACAGGGAATCTGAAGCACAATGAAATGGCTTGTTCAAATTGAGTTGGAGAACTTGGGAGGTGCTGGCTGCTAAATTCATACTCAGTCCAAAGAGCTACAAAAGCAAGGTCAAAAGAATCTGCTACACCAGGAGAAGAGAAGAACATCGCTGACCAGAGGCAGGGCTAAGATTCATTAAACTACTCGATTTCTGAGCTCATAAATCTGCTCACTGTATGGTTCAGGCATATCACCACACTGCTACAAAACTCAATATCTTCTCCCTTTCATGTCAGAAAGCTTGTAGGATACACCTAGACAACATGCAAGCATGCACAACAGGAATGATCACAGATCTAGAATTTTAACACTAAAGAGACAGCTATTTACCTCTTTCTCAATGACCTACACTGCAGAGACCTCCTCCGCCTCTACAACTACTGCTGTTTGTTCCTTAAAGCTAAAAGATGGATTAAGAAAAATCATATTGGCCTAAAACAAAGAGCATGAGCAAGAGAGTCCTACATGAACAATAGGTCACAACATGCTCATGACCGAACAACAGTATAGAGTGCCAGCATTAAAACAAAGGAAGAGACAGTGGCATCCATCACACGGAAAAGCTGCGTCGGCTAAGGGATGCAGCACTTTCAATTAAGAGGTGACGTAATTGGTCTCACAGGAGAAAGAGCCAGCTGCACTCACTGCTTTTGGAGGATCCTGCGTGCCTGCTGAGAAGTCAATTAAAAGCCTGACTCTAGGAAGAACGCTCAGCAATCCATCCATTCAGATAAGACAATGTCTTCCAACGAGGGAGGGAACTAAAACCACGCTCAAATACTGTCTAAGGATACAGAAAAAATTCAACAAGTGATACCCAGAAGGACTTTCCCCTCTAGGTAGATTATTAGGCTTATTTTTAAATTGCATTTTTACTTCAGAGAAGCCAGGTTTTATTCCCTAACACGTGAAATAGGGAAGCGGGAAGCCTGGCTGCTCTCCTAATGGATACAGCATGGGGCAACTGTCTCAAAGAAGGGCTTGAGAGGTGAAAGCACATGGACTTCTTTCTTTGCCTTTGCAAAATGAAACTTCAGAGGGGACATAATCTCTCTCAAGTTTGGTTTTGTTTATAGGTATAAAGAATACTTTTGCCACAAGAGAAATATTGAAAAACAACTGTGAGCATTTAAGCTAAAATTTTTTTTTTAAAAAAAGGTTTAACCATCAAAGTGGTGAGGTTCTACCACAGCCTTCCAAAACTAGTAGGAGGAAAGAGCCTAACTAATTCTAGTTCAAAGAAATGTCAGTGTCTTAGGAATAACACATGAGAGGGGGAAGTAATCTAATCTGTGTTCACTAAAATCAGAGACAACTTCCATCTGCAACATGAAGGAGTAAAGAAGATCCTATTTTCCTGTTCTGCTAAAAAGGGAGTGTACTGTCAGCTCCTTCACAGAGGGATAAAATCCGATATAAAAGGATGTCCACAACAAAATTAAGTAGCCAAGATGACCCCTATCTGCTATTTATTTTTAAATATAGGCACTTCTGTGAGAAGTGTGCAATTGTGTGAAGTTCCAGAGCAGGAAGACAGGAATCTTATGACATCAAGCCTGCAGCAACCACAGCCACACATCGGCCTCTACTCATAATGAACAGAATGTTCTGTAAGACCAGTAACTGGTCTTGAACAAGTGTCTCAAATTCACCAAATCTAGAGCCTAAACCTAAAGATGATGGCTCAAAAAATACAATTAAACTCTGTACATAGAGACTGTCATATAAACCCATTCTTCTTAATGGAGAATCTGACTTCAGGTACCAGTCACCTTGTAAATTCACCCAGAAACTCACTAGAAATTCTATTTCAAAGTTCCATGGTACTCATCATGTAAGCACAGCTTAACTGCAGGAAAACAATTTTCAGAAGCCGTGAGCCTAAGTGTCTCTCTCTCACATAGATAGCACAGCTTTTTTTCCCCCCTATGTATTACAAATCATGAAATCAAGACCAAACATTTGACAACTAGAAAGAATGAACAAGTTTCTGTAAACAAACCAGGAAAGGTTTCCCAGTTCACAAGGGGTTACTTCACACAGATGCTGCTCAAGCATTGGAAGAATACAAGAGGCTTACCACAACTCTGACAGTCATGGAAATCTGTGGTACAACCAAAGGTACAGAACGAAACAAACTCAGTTAAACCAATGTTAATCAAAAATAGGTCTTGAAATTTAGACTTTGCTAAAAACAGGATCATGACACTGTCTTGTCTGAAAAACCATCACTTCACACATTTATTAACATAGTAATTTACTTCCAGATAGGTCTTAACTACTATTTCAATAAAGTAAAAGCACATGACAGCCCAAGGAAGGTACACCAAACTTAGGATATATACTCTGTTGTATCCTTAATTTACTGTGGTACCATGGATTACTTTTCTCTCTATAACAAAACCTCAATTTATAAAATGAGAGCAACGTTCATTTTGAAAAACAATTTGTAAGCCCTATCAGCTTTGATTTTTACACTCATTTTTATGCTACACAACTGTATCATAGCACATGAACAGTGCACACTAAGAACGTAAACATAATGCATACACAAAACATTTATCAGGAGAAAACACTCATTACAACAGAAGCATGTCTGTGTATCGCTTGGGCTGGTGTCCCGGTTTGACTAAAACAGAACCAATTTTCCCTTTCAGTGATTTTACTTCTCAGTTACATCTCAATACAAATCATCTCAGTTCCACAGGATTACATTCTCCACACAGTTCTAAACCAGCTACTTTCCTTTAAAGACTCAGGCATAAAGAGGGGAGAAGTAATCAATGCCTTAGCTTTCTCCCCACCTCCCAATAATTATGTTAGAAAAAGGTTTTAAAAAATCCTTTTCAAGCCAAATGTTTAACAGTTATCTGAGAATTGATCCAAGTTGACTCTGGGAAGACTGCCACCCACTGAACCATCACCATCACATTCTGTAGAGATCAGCATTTCCTCTATTCAAACGCTTGCAAGACCCACATCAGCCTTAGCTTAAAGGCTCAAAGAGCAGTGAGCGTTATTTCTTTCCTGACACATGAGTGTCTACATCTTAAAAAAAGCAAGACATCTGCAGGATACTTACATCATCGACTTTGGGCTCTGTTACTGGTACCCATTTGTAAATCCTTAGGGATGTGTCGCCAACTGTCACCCATTTCTTCTCCCTATAAAATTACAATGCAGGAGAAGTTAAACTTCAGATTCAAAAGAAAGTGATCTACTATTGTAAGTTGTCAAGGATTTAAATAGCCTATTAAGTAGGATGATCTCTATTACATCGTCTTTAGCACTGCATTGTACAAACTGTTCTTTGCATTTCAAAAACTTGTTAGAGCACGGCTAACCTCCAGATTTCTCAGGGCTGTTACTTGACTGGGTGAGTAACTGCAGTAGCAGTAACAAGATCTGGACTAAAGACACAGTTAAGAACAGCTATTGGAAATGCAGATTTAACGCCTACAATTTTCACTTAAGTTTCTAGAGAGCAGAAGAGGTTTTAGACAGACCAGTGTGTTTTGATTGTCATGAAGCTGTTTAATGGGATTAGAAATCTAAATGCATTTTGACCATCTGAGGTTTATTTTTGGGTAGAAATTTGCTGTAAGCAATTTAACATTCACTCAACACTCCTGTCAGACAGCTCTGAAATTTCCAGCCTTAGAACCAACAGCCTTATTGGCAGCAATATGTGCCATGATGCAGAATTGGGACTCTGGAGAGCCAGCTCTCTTGGAAAGGGAAGGCTGAGGCTACCAGAGAGGGAAAAGCATAGCCTAGGGCACTCTGCAGACCCCTGCCAGCCAGCCATGAAGTTGTGACATTGACAAATTGTGAAAGAAATCTGGCTGGAGGGCGTCACTACATTAGGGGGTCACGCAGACACAGAGCGCGGAGATGGAAAGGATGCTGAACACTTAGTTAAGGGATGAATTCCTTGAGCTCTTTACATCGGAAAATTAAAAGAAGGTCCACAATGCCAGAGAAATTTCATCGTATTTCTGTGCTCAGTTTTGAGGACACAGATTACCACTGCTGGTTCCTGGGTTTGTAATACAGCTCCACAAATGGACTGATTAGCAGTTAACAACAAAGACCAATCCCACTAAATATTCAGGAACATCTGAAATTAATTTGGCATGAGATCTCAAGCATTTTTCTTTTTTAAAAACACGCTTAAATAATAGATTTGGGATCCAGTTATATTTTATTTTTTAAAAAATGTTCTTTGCAGGATGGGAGAAGCTGGATGTGACTCCAAATATATATGTGATAGCTCCATTTTTAGGAAGGGCTTCCAGAATCAAAAGCAGTCACATTGTACAAATGCCACAAACATCCTCCTGACTGTTTGTTTTAGCTCCTAAAGCCAATCTTGTTTTCCCTTTAGAGGAGACACTTTCCTGTTTAAAAAAAAAAAAAAAAAAAAAAAAAAAAGCAAAGCTATATATGGTAATTTGATAAGCTTTGGATCAGTCCACAAGGATATTTTAATTAAAGTACAAAATTATTTCAGATTAATTTCTTTCCCACTGCTCTTCCTGGAGCACAGTTTTTCCTCAATGTGTTTAGATACATCCATTTGGGTAGATTAGATGGCTAAAGTATGTCATAACCCAATTTTACACTAATTTGGAGCTCTACTGCTAGATGTGATAGAAATGACAGTGGAGATGAGGGCATGTCAATAATGAGAGCATACTTAATTGTGAGATGATCATGATATATATATAATTTTTTAAGGATACAAGACAAACTAAATTTATTTTTACTTAGGAAAACCTTTGAAATAATGGAAATAAAACTAGCTGGGGTTTTGTTTTGGGTGTGGGGAGAGGTGAATAAATGCTTTTTAAAAAAATCAAGATTTTAGTCTTTTCCTACAGCAAAATATTACTTAGAGATGCTGCACTGGAAAACCAAAAGTTCAAGATACCTGTTAGCATCTCAAAGCAGCCTCACACAGCATCTTCACTGGACAGACTGTAGAACACAGGAGGAAACCTATATTAGTAACTTTTTCCTTCTAGTATTAAAGTTAGCCCTGACATTTTAATTCTTTTGAGCTTCTTAATTACCACTTTAAGTTTTGATAACCCTCAACTATAGGGATTGTTTTAACTGAATTCAATACACAGTAATTCAGACAACAATGGGAATAAGGCTATTTTGTGATGGAAGTACACCAACATCCCAGTCCTGCAAACACTTATGGCTAAAAAGAAAACCCAACATCACACTGCTATTATTCAAATATTTTACAGGTGTAAGCATTTACAGTATTGAAGCTTTAAAGACCATAAAAGTATAAATAAGAAAAAAGAAGACAACTTCCCCTAAGACTTAATACAATCATTGGCAGCACAAACACAGACTTGTTAACAAAGAAACGTAATGACTTTCAGGCATTTAAGATCAACAGGGTAAAATAAGTTCAGGATTTAAGATGTTAAATGCAAATAAAGCTTTGAATACTATTTGTAATACTTACTGCCTTTCCATTTTAAAACAAAAACCAAAACCCAAAACAACCAAACAAAAAAACCCCAAAACCACTTCTACTCTGAACACTCACATTTTATCATTTGTGCACAGACACCACCCCAACCTGCTGGTCAGGGACTTTCCTTTTCATTGAGTGAGAACTGGCAATTTACTGATGCTGCCCAGAACAGTAAGGCTGCTGAATGCTGCACAACATGCAAAATATTCTCACTGACCAAATGACGGAGTAGGAACGAGGTCTAGTTGGAGGCCTGTGACTAGTGGAGTCCCTCAGGGGTCGGTACTGGGACCGGTGTTGTTTAATATCTTCATCAACGACTTGGATGAGGGTACAGAATGTATCCTCAGCAAGTTTGCTGATGACACCAAACTAGGAGGAATGGCTGACACACCAGAGGGTTGTGCTGCCATTCAACGAGACCTTGATAGGCTGGAGAGTTGGGCGGGGAAAAACTTAATGAAATTCAACAAGGGCAAGTGTAGAGTTTTGCATCTGGGGAAGAACAACCCCATGTACCAGTACAGGTTGGGGGCTGACCTGCTGGAGAGCAGTGTAGGGGAAAGGGACCTGGGGGTCCTGGTGGATAGCAGGATGACCATGAGCCAGCAATGTGCCCTTGTGGCCAAGAAGGCCAATGGCATCCTGGGGTGTGTTAGAAGGGGGGTTGTTAGTAGGTCAAGAGAGGTTCTCCTTCCCCTCTATTCTGCCTTGGTGAGGCCACATCTGGAGTATTGTGTCCAGTTCTGGGCCCCCCAGTTCAAGAAGGACAGGGAACTGCTGGAGAGAGTCCAGCACAGAGCCACGAAGATGATGAAGGGAGTGGAACATCTCCCTTATGAGGAAAGGCTGAGGGAGCTGCGTCTCTTTAGCTTGGAGAAGAGGAGACTGAGGGGTGACCTCATTAATGTTTATAAATATGTAAAGGGTGAGTGTCATGAGGATGGAGCCAGGCTCTTCTCAGTGACATCCAATGATAGGACAAGGGGCAGTGGGTGTAAGCTGGAACATAGGAGGTTCCGCATAAATGTGAGGAAGAATTTCTTCACAGTGAGGGTAACAGAACACTGGCACAGGCTGCCCAGAGAGGTCGTGGAGTCTCCTTCTCTGGAGACATTCAAAACCCACCTGGGCATGTTCCTGTGTGACCTGATCTAGGTATTCCTGCTCTGGCAGGGGGATTGGACTAGATGATCTTTTGAGGTCCCTTCCAATCCCTAACATTCTGTGATTCTGTGATTCATGGCCTCTTGTGCCCATTCTGTTGTGAAACCTTAAGTTTCTGTCTGTAAAATGGATCTGCTGTTGAACCCACTCATCCTGAGGCCCTGACCAGAATTCCACCCCCGTAACTCTATTCCACCTTTGTTAAGCAGTCACTAGGCAATATTTTTTATCGCACCATCCCCTGTTGTACTATACAGGTCGATCTCTATACTGACTGGTGGACTGGAAAAGGTGGCTGATAGAACACCATCACCCTGAGAGTTAATCAGGCGAAAAATGTAGCAATTATCAACTTTACTTGCCCATGTCTAGCTGAACTCCATAGCTTTACAAAAAAACCCGTTTTTTCTGGTTTCAAACCTCTCCTGCTCCTCCATGAGTGACTGAGGTGAAGCAACAATGGAAAATGGCAAAACTTACAATACATATGATAATATTTTTTCTTTTAATCTTCCACACTGAAATGTATCTTAAATATTTTATTTATAGCAAATTCAGGAACTAGGCAATGCAACAAATCAAACCCTTACATTTCTCTGAAATCCTGTGACAACATTTTTAAATTCTGAACCATATCTGCACAGCATTTAAAGGACAGCCAAGGATACGTAGGGTAAGCATTAGTATCAACACTTCTTTAGTGCTTATGCCTGAGGCATACTAATATCCTAGAACTTACATAATTATACACTCAATTCCCCATTCTAAATAGCATGAGACTCTTATATTTATATTTTATATATTATCTCTAAAGCTCCAAAGATAAACATCAAATTCCATGTATAAAAGTAATATACCGGTGAGCAAACACGACAGTGTATATTACACTTATACATAAAGTGTCAAGGCAGCTTCTGCAGCAGCAATGAGTGCTAGAAACATTTGATGGCACAGAAACAGAAAGCCTTTACTGCCAATATATTATCATTCAAGAAAAGGCTTTCACACTTGCTTGGCCTTTTACCGTGACTATCATGTATGACAGTGATCTGTATTTACACAAGGATTTGCTCCCACATACCCCATCTTCTGCTGATGATCACGAAGTGACGTCATAATGCTGAATTTATCACATCACACTCACTTGCATTGCAACAGAGTTTGGTGAAAATCACAGAATTATGACCTCCCTGTGGGATCAAGCAAAGGAGAAAGGGGAATGGGAAAGAAAATGCCATTATTATACACAAAAAGTGCTGTCAGATGCACAAAAAAAGATTTTTTGGAAATGAAGGCTTGCTTTTCAGAGCACGCCGATCGCTGTGTAGATGTTTCTCTAGTGACTAATGTGAAGTAACCCCAAATATACAGGGTGTTTCTTGACCAAGCTGCAAATACAATAAAACACCAGGTAGCATGAATGGAGAAAGATTAAAGGTTAAGGATACCTCCTCTCTGAGTTTACCTAAATATGGTGCATTATGAGAGTCCCATTTAACTTACACAGGCCAGCAGGTTTTTAAGTAAGTTCTGCTAAGTTCCACATCGCAACAAGCACTTTTTCTTACAGTAAAGAGAATCATGGCTTATGCATGACAAAACTCTACCTTTAACACACACCCAACTTCCACTGAGGTCAGAGAGGGTATCCTGGCTCAAAAAGAAATAACCACGAGCCAGAAAAAACATATCGTAATTCAAGCATGATAACAGTGTGTTTGGGCCACTACAGTACTTCGAGTATAGTTCCTGCATACACACTGGGTATTTTTATTTCAACTACCACTGCTCGAACCACAATCTTAGCAGGAAACCAAACACAGCCAACGTAGCCAGACTGAACTAGGGTGGCAATCCAGCAGTAGCAAGGTGTCTTTTTCCAAAGACATCATATTAAGCAGTTCTATGTCATGACTGCTTTTCAGAGTGAAAGTCTATTTTAAGAAGGACGCACGAGCAGCAAAACCTGCAGCAGCTCAGTCTCAGAGCATTACATACCACACACAAATATTTTAGCAAGTCTGAATGGAGAGAGTGAACAGAAAAGCTACAGCAGCATTGTCTAGAAATTCTCCTCTACCTAGCCACAGCTAGTGATCCCAACCAACGGTACAGGTAGCACAATCTCACTGCCCGTGGAGACTTTGCTCCTCAACTCTTGCACAGCACTCTTTGTTTTAAGCTCCATCCCAAGTCATGGCTGGCTCTACAGCCAATTCCCTGCCATAATAAATAGTTAGCACTTTCTATCAGTACTTTCATCAGTTGTCCAAGTTCACTTCTTCACAAGGTGCTGTCATTATCCCTAGGTTAGGGCTTTGAGGGTCAGAGAAAGGTCAAAGGACTTCTGCAAAGACACTGCAATTCAAAGACAAGAAAACACAATGAGATTTCCTCATTCCTGGGGCAGTCTCTCAATCAGGGTACCTCTCCCCATCAGCCACACTGTACCTCCATCCTTAAATGTTTGCACAGTTCTCCAAAAGCTCAGCAGTGCTACAAATCCATGCAAATTATCCCACTGCCTCCCAAGATGTCCTACTACTTATGCTTGCCACCTGCCCATTACTTCTCTTTTAGTAAATGTCAGCATTTTCTTTCATTTAATAAATCAGACTTTTATAAAACATGAGTGTTTCCAGTATTTTTCCAATGCTGGTTGAGGGCACAGTAGTTTTTGCCTGTCTCTTCTTGAGAACCCATTTAGAATCTACACATACCCATCAGTCTTTAAAGACAAAAAAAACAAACCTCTGTACCTTTCACGATCTGTTGAGATAAATTTATCTCAGGGGATTTTTTAAAATAGACTGAAAGAAAAAGTTTAAGTACTTTTAAAAAAACAGTAGAACTACCCTTTTAGCCAGGGAAATTGAACATTTCTGTGACACAATTACAACACAACCATGCATTCTCCAAGACACGTGCTATGTTTCTAAAATAGATGCTCATTCACAAGGGTGGTTTAAACAAAGGAGATACGGTTACATTTATCTCAAGATAAAAACGTAACAACTTCACTGTTTACTACTAAGTTCCAGTAGTACCAGAAGTGCTAGGCGCTCTACAAACACACACAAAGATAGCGTACCTGCATCAAAGGGCTCACTGTCTAAGAAAGAACACTAATTTTCTAAGGAACAAAGTCTGCACTGATGGAAAGTGCTCCCCAGCAGGCACGTTCATAGATGTGCCAGTACAGGCATTCAGTAATACTGCACGACAAGGCTGCTGCACACCTTCACAGGGCAACAAAGCTTTGTACAGCACGCACCGGAGCCACTGTCCGCGTAGAAGAGTTCCCAGCTCGGTCTGCCTCTCTCCTCATCTCTGGCACGCAGCACTCTGAGCACACAAGTCTCAGAAAACTCTGTTCTAGGAAATGTTGGATGCCAAGGTATTTTAATCTTCAGTGGCTGCATTTCCACAGAAGAGCTGTGGATGGCAACAAATTGCTCCTATTATGCAAATGAAACTCCACACTTGGAAATTGCCTATGTGGCTCTTCTGAAGATGCAGGGATTGCTAGTGTGTGAAGTTCAATTTAACAAGCCAGGTCTTCTCAAAACATTTAAACCACAAGACACAGAATCTCTCTTACTAATTTCCCACTGTACTTTACTGCAAGTAGGGGGGAATCAGGAGATTCACCTCCAAATTAGGACTCCTTTAAAACTAAGAAAAATGGTGTATGTAAGTACTTGTGAGATGCACACACAAAAAGCTACAGGAATCCTTCCGACAATCATCAAAAGAAACACTGCACAATTCTGTACAGGAACCCTTTAAAGCAGGTTGTCTCACACGAGGGTTAAAACGTACAAAAATCTATTTATACCGTGAGATTTCTGTTTTAGAGAGGAAGCCATAGCAACTGACACGATGGCAGAGAGCCCTTGCTAAGAAAAAAATAAAATAAATTAGACATTTTGTTGAATGGCCAAGCTTCTGCCTCTACTCCTCTCTGAAATCCGCAAACTCGGATTCAAAGGCAGTGCGCTGCGCTCATGAATGGAATACCTATGGACAAAACAGCCCCCCACATCCACCGACACTCCCGCTGGAACAAAAGTCCTGTCACATCGCTCTGTATTGTTCTGACCTTCCAAAGCTGGCCCACCAGTCAGCAAACAGCACTTAAAAACACCACCCGAGTAGAAGAGAGTTCCTGAAACCAACCGAACCGCGGTGCTTGGGCTGCCCACACAATGCCTGGATTCTCTGAAATCCCCGTCTCGTGCCCGGCGTTATTGGACACACGTCCCCATTCTTTGTCCGGCTCAAACCAACGGGGCCCATTCATCTGCTCAAGGCCATTTAAAAACACAACGATCCGTTTCACCCGCATAACGAGCACGTTTCATCCTGTATTTCACTCTTCTTTCAACGAAAGCGAAGCGTTAGCTGTGGATCGCAGTAAGTGTCCCCTTATTTCACCGAGTTACGCAGATTAATAGCAACCAGAGGGATTTCCCCGTGGATTTCAAAGGTGTAAAGAAAGTAGTTCAAGCCATATGCACAAAGACAACTGAACTTGCTGGAAGAAAGACTCGCTCTGGAGTCACACCAGCATTGCTCTTTATCCCATCCAAAGACCCCGCACCAACTGGACATCCCAGTGACCGTGTCACTGTATTGTTTGAACACCTCACCTTGATTTTCCTAACAAAAGCAGGGGGGGAAAAAAAAAGGCAAAAGTGGGAAAATGCCCAAACGCCTTTCAGGCCTAACAAAAGGGAATTACTTCTCTGGGGGTACAACCTTCAATTCTATCGTTTAAAGCCAATTCCAGTGGCACTGAGGCGCTGCCCCGCTCCGCCGGAGTGTTTGCGGGAGAGGATCCGGTCTGCTGTGCTTAACCTCGGGAACGCGGACGGTGAAATAAATATATACATGTGCAATAATAAGAAATCAACTCTCGGGCATTTATTTTTAACGCTTTTTTTAAAAAAATAAACACTTGTTCGAGCTGTAGTTCCACACAGTCCCGGCTGCACGGCTCCCCCAGGCCCGCTCCTCGGGGCCCTTTGTAGGGGAGGGCGGCGGGAGGAGCCGGGCCCGATCCGCCGCCCGCCTCCGCCCGGCCCGGCCCGGGACCGGCAGACGAGGGGCCGTGGCCGGCGGGGAGCGGCGGGGGTCGGCGGGGAGGGGGCTCTGCCGCACAATGGAGCCGCCTCTCGCCCTCACACGCCGCCGCCGCCTTCATGTGACTCGCAGGAGCGAAATGGCTTCTGGGTGCCGCCGGCTCCCCGCCCCCCGCGGCCGCCCGGCGGGCTGCGGCCCCGTGCGGGGACCGCGCGGGGGACGCGGGGGAGCGACGAGGGGTGAAGGGGAGCGGGGGCGGGCGCGGGGTCCCGGCGCGGCGCGGCCCGCTCACCATTTGCGCACTTTCTCGATGGCCGCCATCACCCGTTTGATATCATCCTTCGCCCGGCTCCGGGTCTCGGCCCGCACCGACCGACCCGACATGCTGCTGGGGCGGGGGGTGGGGGGGAGGCAGCGGCGGCGGCCTCAGCGGGGAATGCGGCGCTGCTCGCGGCGTCCGTCTGTCCGTGCGCCCGCCCGCCCGCACAATGCTCCCTCGGCTCGGCTCGGCGCGGCTCGGCTCCGCCCGCCCGCCGGGGCCCGCGCACTGCGCACGCGCCCCGCGCCGTCGCCGCCGGCAGCCCGCGCGCGCGGGGCCGAGGGGAGGGGGAGGGGCCGGCGCTGCGCGGGGTGGCGGGAGCCGTGCCGGACCCCCGGTCCCGCTGTGGGGAAGAGGGGCTGAAGGGGCCCGGACGCCTGGCTCCGAGGCTGCCCCCTCGGCCGCCGCGGACCCGGCGGGGCCCCGCGGAAAGGTGCCCGTGCGGGGACACTTCGGTCCCGCGGCTCTGCGTGCGTGCTGGGGCAGGGAGCGCGGTGCCCGTCCCCGCGGCGCTGTGCGGGATGGGCGGAGCCACACGGCCGAGCCGCGGTTCCTCGGCCCGGGGCTCGGTGCGGGATGGGTGGCAGCCCCGTGCGGGCCCTGTGCCGGTCGCTGTGGCGGTGTTGCAGCCCCTGAGCAGGGGATGGGCAGTGCTTCCTGTTGAGCAGAACCTCTGCCTTGTTCAGCATGGTACTTAATGACACACCGTAATATGCAGATTTATTTATTTTTTCCAGTACTTATAAGATTTCTCAGCTGCCTAAAATAATTCCAGTAATTTCCATGGATTCGGGCTGGTTTTAAGAAGCAGAGGACCTGCTCTGACACAGATTCACGGGAGTATGTGAACATACAGAATCACAGAGCAGCCTTGGTTGGAAGAGACCTCTAAGCTCACCCAGTCCAACCATTAACCCAGCGCTGCCCAGTCCCCACTGCCCCATGTCCCTCAGCACCTCATGTACACATCTCTTAAACCCCTCCAGGGATGGGCACTCCCCCCCCACCCTGGGCAGCCTGGGCCAGTGCTGGGGAACCCTTTCAGGGAAGAAATTTTCCCCAATATCCAATCTGAACCTCCCCTGGCACAACTCGAGGCCATCACCCCTCATCCTAGAGTGAAACGCGAAGCGATGCTCTGCAGAAAATCCCTCCTGTCACATTCCTGGTGTACCCTGCTCGTGGTGCTGCCCGACTCCTTCATTAACTCGCATCTAGTGCACACCTTGCTGTTTGTACTAATTGTACAATCACAGACACTTTCCGAGTACGTAACAGCGATCTCTGTTTAAAAAACATTGCCACTGAAAGGAACGCTTCTTAAGGGCCTACATTATTATTCAAATTGATGCTGAGGATGGTATAAAGAAGGAAGCGTGTTCAACAGCACTTCAGTGATACAGCAGCTCCTATCAGCCTCATTATGCTGTTTATACACACACAGTAAGATGCCGTCCCGTTGGTATTACACAACTAATTGGAACTACTGCTCTCAGAAAGAAAACAGAAGTTTTAAAGGCCAAAATGGTTTTAATGTATATCACAGCATTCCTTTCTTTACTGAGGTCCACTGGATAATTACAAATCCATTCTAACCTAGCCAAGCATTTTGTACCCTACATTCATCAGTGCATTTAATCAATACAATTCTTTTACATTGCGATTTTGCTGTCAGGTTTCACAAATAAATACTGTCTTAACATAATGAAAACAGACTGCATCTAGCATAAACCCACTTGAAATGGATTCTAGGAAGGTTCCAGCCAGGGGTAGGGGTGGTCAATGCAAGAAGACAATGCGGCAGCTACTGCTTTATTCTTTACAGCCGCCCCAGTGTCTCCCTACGTAGGTTTGATCCTGTTGGTTCGTGGCATGTGCTAAACTGGGAGCTTTTTCTGGAGTTTGATTAATACAGAACTATGTGATCTTTACTCTTTAATATACATGTTGAAGATAGTTGGGGAGAGGAGGCTGGAAAGCAGGAACAAGGAAGAAACTTCGCAGCAGATATGCTTCTGTCTCTTCACAGACCAAAGATTCATTTTTTTTTTCTGCTCTTTTTTCCTGGTTCAGCAATAGGTAAGCCAAGAATGTCAGCAGTGAATATCTCTGCTGTGATTTCCTCTGGAATTTCTTCTCCAGTCAAAGCTGCTGCACCTGGAGAGCGGTAACAACACCACGAAACACACAATAGCAATGTAAAAATGGCTTTCCAGGTCAGTAAAATTCATAAGCAGCAGTAAGTGGATGGAATGCTTTTAAAGAGGTACAAAGTCATCATGAAAATTGTTGGTTTACTAGCTCAATACTTCATGCATTCGTATCAGGGATGGAATCTGCGAGGCTGTGAGTCTCACCTTGCAGTAGGTCCTTGCCTCAAGAGAGTCAAGGGGCCAAATGCATTTTAGGATCCCAAGGAATCCAGGGATTTCAAAGTCAGGTTGCAGTGCTAGGCAGTTCCCTTCAGGAGCTGCACCTTTGCTGTGTGCAGCCCGTTGCCAACAGCCCTAACCAAATGCTGTTCCAGACTGGGACATGAATTGTACAAAAAGGTGTCACTTCCCAACAGTTCCAACTACAATGAACAATGCCATTGGCTGAAATCAACACTGTAATTTGCTGTTCTAGACTGGTGTAGATTGGGACATAAATTGTAGGCTAATGGGGTAGTTACCAACAGCTCCCTTACAATGGGCACTGCTGCCGGGATGAAGTCAACACTGTAATTTGCATGTTGTAGGATTCCTTTTTGCCTGTGGACTTTGGCATGTAAACCTTCCACTGTGTGTTTCTAATTCCAGTTCCAAGCAAATAAACAGCAATGTAATCTTGTCAGGTCCCAGTAATCTTTCATTGTCCGTTTATTTTCGGATACACCCGTGCAATTGCTGCAGGGATGAAGAACAATCTGTAGCTCTACGACTATTTTTGCAATCCCGTCTGAGCGTTTTTGACAGTTCTTGGCCTAACAGGGTAATGGGTTTGAAATTTAAATTATTCTATTTGGGAACTGAAGCTATCCTGCTTTTGTGCTGTGTGGAATGCTAATCCTGTACCTGCGGGATCGTAGGTGTCCAGTTTGGATTCTCCTCCCCCAGGACGCCTGCCCATCAGGGTGGTCAGGCACTGCGCCAGCTCGTCCTCTGTCATACACTCTCCTGTACACAACAAAGCAAGACCAGCCTCGTGGGTTACAGTGTTGTTAGCACAAAAACTAGAAGGCAACTCGGGCATAGCACTTATTCCCAGCTGGTGGTTGGCTCGTGCCCTGAAGCATAAGGTTATAGATCTGTTATGAAACTGTTCTATCTAATGTATCTATTTATGGATGTTCACACCATCCGTATAAATAACTGACCTTTCTCACGCTGGTCAAATCCTTGGTTTCCAAGGATCTTTGTGGCAAGGAGTTTTGCCAGGTGATGTACTGAGTAGAACAGCATTTCCCTCTACCTGTTGTAATGCTTAGCTGCACTAATGCTGCCTGCTTTTGCAACAGGAGCAAGGCAATAGAAGTTCATTATTTACCTCTCTATGGCATTGGCCATAAGCATATTTATACATGCCTTTACAGAGCTCCCTCTGATTCAGCTGAACTAAACCATCCCCTCTTTTCAGTCTTTCACACTTAGATTCAGTCCAGGACTGAACAATTCCATCCCTTCTTTCTTGTCCCCCTCTTTTTCAGTCTTATACTACCTTTCAGGAGACCATGTGACTGGAAGAGAGAACAATGATTCAGATAAGGGTATACTGGGAGAAGGATACAATTTGCCAAGGCCCATACTCATCATTTGACAGACAAGATACTTCAGGCCAGCAGAGGTTTCCAGAGCAGTAAAATAAGTGCAGCTGAGACAATAGATGTGATTATTCAATTTAAAATTCCAAGTCAGGTGGCTCCACATGCCTGCCCTGGTTACCAAGCTATAGTTCCAGATTAATTTTTTGCTGCAGTGAATATGTTCTGAAATTGAAGGCAGAACTAGCAAGCATAAAACTAATATTAGAGAAGAAATAGCTCACCTCTGCACTGAAGCAGCAACAGTAAGTCTCCTCTGTCAATAACTTTGTCTCCATTCTCATTATCATAACCAAGAACCTGAAACGCTCGTTGGATTTGTTCCATTGACAAGCCAAACGCAGGTCGATGATTTATATAAAGTTTGATAAAATCCCCTAAATTGATGTCTGTCACTTGTTCTCCAGTATCCACATACTTGCTGAATTTTACTTCGTTTATCATTTCTTCAACCTGAAGATCAAGGCAAGACAGATCGTTACATGTTTTCTTTTGGAAGAGCATCTCATGAATGCCAATGTACCGTAATGGTGCATGTCCTGGGACCACAGATGCCATGACCGTATCCCAGTAATAAGCAGCTGAGGATGGACATGGCTCACGGTTCCACGCTTGCTGTTATGATATTAGGTAAAGACAGGGGTAACAGATATGTACTCATTTTGGATTTCCTCTGTTTTCTTATGACAGGCACTTGGTGATGTTGCAGCTGTTACCGATACCTTTGCCACAGCTGTGTCTCTACTCTGGGGACAGAGGCAAGCAAACCACAAACTAGTAAATATACCACCCTGCTACAAAAGTACGTGCATGGAAGTCCCGATATAACCAGGCTGCACACAGTATACACACACCCTGGCCAACATCAGCGATCGTCCCCCCTATCCAACACACGTCTGGTGCAGTTCTGCCAAGCCAGAACAAGTCATATCTGAAATTTGCTCGGAGGGGCTGACATCCTGCACAGCTGGATCGCTCGCTCCTCTCTTGGGCAAAGGGGCAAGCACTGGCTGTGCTGGATACTAGTGGTTTTCCTTAAGTCTGGTGCTGTGAGTCAGCCCAGTTGGCAGCTGTGCAGATGCGTGTCCCCTGCCTTCACTGCACTCATGCTCCAAGAGGTGGCCCCTTTGGAGGCACACAGGCAGCAGAGAAACGCTGACAGAATTCCCCGTGCCAACACGTACCAAGCCTGCTACCCCCTGGGAAGGGAAACTGATGCAAGATCTCCCTGGGGAGGACTTTGCATTCAGCCTTGGGCCTTTGTCCTCGTGTCACAAGTTTTTCCACTGAATGAAGCTGAGGGAAGAGGGAAATCTCAGCCTTATATTTTTCCTGTAGCGAATGTCAGGTCAGGCAAGAACAGTCATTTTCACTCCACTCTGGCTGGGATTAGGTTTTATATCAGCCCCACTGAACTACAAAAGAAAAACACCAATTCCCAAAAGCTTTGCTAGTCAGCCCAAGCTGCCTTTTCTCCCTCCTGCTTTTCCTTTATTAAAACACTCTAGAGAGAGATGAACTTTCTCTCTGGATTTTAATAGTCCTGCCTGCCTCAGGAAGCAGATTGTAGGTTGCCTGGTTTCACAACAGCTTAGCACCTCTGTTTCCATGCCTGAAATGCTGTTTTCATTTTGATTTGAGGCAGGGGGGGTGTGGGCTGTTATTCTTCCAGATACGTTTCTCAGGGGAAATACGTTCTCTCTGTCCCCAAGAGGCAATAATGTAACGAGCCAAGGAAAAGATCTAACAAAGTACGAGGGGATAATGCCACAGCTTGACCCAAGGGCAAAGCAGTCTGGGCTCAGACGAACATTTGCTGGTTGCAGGGGCTCCAAATCAAGTCTGGTAGGTGGTGGCTGTGGCAAAGGTCCTGCCTCCCATCTGCTGGCTCTCCTGGCAGAGAGTAAGCCCAGGCAGATGGGGTGGCACTGACTCACAGCACCATCTCAGCAGCCTGTGGGGTTCCTGTGCAATGGCAGAGATGAACGCAGCCTCCCCCGCAGAAAGATGAAGGGAGCACAGCGATGTACTGCTTCCCTTGGGAGAACCCCTCCTGTGTTGAAGGGCTGTAGCTGGTGCGAAGAGGTTGTTATTCAAATCTCCTTGCATCAGATCACTGATATTTTTGGTGCTTTAATTACCCTTTTGCCAGGTTATGACATTACAAATGAGGTTTGTATACAATACAAACTGCCTTGTTGAAACAGCCACAGAAGGGGAAGAAGCAACACCCTTATTGAATCAGTTGTCTTTGTCTTCTGTAAAATTTGAAGCTAAAAAGCTCTTGAGAAATGTTTGATAGGAAGCTCTGCTGCTGCAACCTGAAAGGCAAGCTCAGAGAGAGCTTCTGCAGTTTATCAGTTATGAAAGAGCTTTAGGTTCCATGGGAATAAAAGCTACTGTCTCCATCTAAAATCATTCTTTCATCAGACCCAGACAGGCCCGACTCTCCCGTGAGGAATCGTTACTTTTTGAGGAATTTACTGCCAGATTCTGACCACTACTATACTGATGTAGTTAAATACATGTATTTAACCTGACCAGGTTAAATACATTGAAAGCCAGCAGATATACTCTGGAGCCATCCAGCATGACAATGGTCAGAAGCTGTCCCTCAGGACACTTGGTAAATGCAATTAGTCTTGCTCTTTTTTTCTTTTAATTACAACAATAAAAACAACTGACCGACCTTTTCCTCTGATGGATAAAATCCCATCGCTCTCATTATAGAAGGAACTTCCTCCAAGGGAATATGTGTTGACACCTGTCTGGTCTCCAGCGTATTGATACCATGGCTGCACAGCTGTGCATAGTAAAAATAGTCTTCCAGTTCCTGCGAGGGATTCAAACACGATACCGTAAAGTTCAGTTACCAACAGGAGCAGAAGATAAGACTTCTTTTAGGATTTACTAACAGGCATATCAATGAGATTGCTGTTAAAGGTGAGCTGGACAAAAATATAAAGAAATGTCAGGCCTGTATAAATGAATCTTAAACTCCAACCAGATGTTGCCAGGCAGCGTTCACGGTGAGCATAATTACCCTGAAGAATTCGCCTTCTCTGCCACCATCCAGTAGCTTGTAGAAGGGGATCAGGCCCTCCCCACCCAGGGAAGCAGCAGCATCCAAGGCACTGGCAGAAACAGAGAAAAGAAGGTACAGGAAGGGTTCATCCGAGGAGAGATTTCATGTTTCCCTTTCTAGTCATCCTTCACAGACACTTTCAATAAATAAATAAAATCCCTGGGCCTCAGAATTCAGGAAAGAAAAGCATTGCCTTGAACCATGTACTATTTTATCATCAGCCTGCACTTCCATGGCATATTTCATACCCAGGTTTTACATACAATAGCACAGTGTGGGAATTAATTATTACTGAATGGTCCTCTTGTTTAGTGGAATGAGCACAGGGCTGGGAGCCAAGAGCTTTTCCATGGACTTGAGCTTGGTGTCTGGCATTTAGCTTTTCTGCTTCCTTATAGAGACATTGAGGGAGATGAATTAGCTAGATCAGCATTTTGAACATGCAGAGAGGGCTGGGGCTCGGGGTTTGCAATAAACCACACAAACCTAAGCTCCCTGTTCCTTGATCTAACACATTCTTCCCCAGTAACTCAGCGCAATCCATTACGCTACTTCCTCTGCTCTAACGGGTGACTGTCACAGGTGCAGGCTACATTAAACTGAGAGTGTCTGAGCGCCACCTCTTTGTTTCAATTTCATAGGCAGTTGGTGCCAAAAGAATCCGTTCGGCTCGTGCAGATGAAAAAGGAAACCAAGCCTGGCAGCGCAGTCACGGCGTAGCGTTGCCACATAATGCCCCACGCCTGGCAGCAGGGCTGCAGCTTCCACGCACACCTCTGTAGTGCTGCTTCCACTGGGGTTTTTTTGCAAGCTTCAACCTTTTTTTCATAATTAAGTTATCTGGGTATTAAACACAGTGGAGATGCACAAGATGCCAGAAGCAGCAATAAAATGATAATTAGCTCATCAAGAGCTTCGCTCTGAAAACAAATTACATAGAAATTCAATGTTGCCTGGACCCTGGCCAACCATTATAAAGAAGGATCATTTATATTCTATTGCCTTCCTTAAAATGTCGCTTATTCTGACCCCCGACTGCTTAAGCCACACAAAGTAGAAAAGAAAATAAATAAGCCCATTGCTTTCCCATCCAG
Source organism: Podargus strigoides (assembly GCA_028020825.1). NCBI lineage: Eukaryota > Metazoa > Chordata > Aves > Caprimulgiformes > Podargidae > Podargus > Podargus strigoides. The sequence continues at coordinate 13,710,934 of CM051637.1, read as the reverse complement.
GTCTCCTTTGTTCTGGCACATGAAGGTGAGCTGGCTCAGCACCCTTTGGGCTTTCCTCTGAGCAGGCAGTACTTGCAAGAAATGTTTTAGGCAGGACTAGCACATGCTTTAACCACGAAGCCTTTGTCCTAGGATGGTGAAGGGCAACGGTGTTTCCTGGGCTCAGCGGACTCCAAAAGGCAAAAATAGGATCAAGGGCTAAAAGCCAGCTCCCATGAGGTTGATTTCCCAGAAACCAGAAGACGTGTTCCATGCTAGTAGGGTGACATGCATGATAAAAAAATCCAGCCACAGATCAACAGGGAACAAGCCACGTTGTCTATCCTTTCTGACTCCGACTAAGCTCCCTTTCCAGTCCCCGAAGCGTGAGGCTGCTCCACACTGGCCTGGCAGTTCTCAGCTCATTCACAGCTGCCCGCTCCCTTTCAGTGCACACGGGAGTCTACTGGGTGTCTGCAGCCACGCTGGCGTGGGGAGAGCCCTCTGCCCAGCACGCTCCTTGCACTGAGTGACTTTGGCCCTTGACATGCAGAGAAACCAAAATATATATCCTGCCTCTGCTGCGTTACCCGCCTGCCACATGGGAGCACGCGTCTGGCAGTGCTGCCCAAGGGAGCTGCCAGAGGGAAATTGCACACTTCCAGAGAAAGGCGGAAGAAACCTGGCAGGGTTTGTTGCTGATGCTCCGGGCCAGAGCCTGGCAATCCTCGTTTGCAAAAGCAGCCTTCACTCCTCCAGCCACTCCATTTACTGCACTTCATTTACTCATGTAAGCAAAGCTTTATAGGATTAAGGTGGCTTGTCCTAAATCCAGTCTTCAAATACAGGGGGGATTTCCTAGCAAATGCTGGCCTGTCCCATTTGGAGAGCAGACACTTTTGTATCACTGTATGCTCCTCCTGCAGCCAGTGCCACTCCGCTGATCCCCTGACTAACCCCAGCAAGCCCCCATCACACCAGCCAGGCCCTCACAAGGACCAGAAAATCCTCTGCTCATCTTCTTACTCTTTGGGTACCATTTCCCAAACGAGTATTTCATAGGTGCTATGGCCACCACCTGTGAGGTCTGCTGGTTAAATCCCCCCTGTTGACTATGTGGCTACATCGCATAGAGGGGAGCAAAGTCCCCCCCAAATGTGTATCCTTCCTGTTTCAGCTGCCACCCCACATAGCTACTTGGGGCTGCAGGGCTTTGTCACCTGCCCCAAAAGGACCCATGCTCAAGAGAGCCCTGCAAAGAAACTCTCCCCCTGCCATGTTGCCCCATCGGTGCAGCACCGCTCTGTACACCAGGATAAGTGCAGAAATAGCTGGGAGACCTGGCTTTAACTCCTCTGGACACAAACAGAGACCTTTTAGGACAAAAGCCTCTTTCTCAGGGTAAGTGCTTGGGAACATTTGCTTCAGCTATGTTGGCCAAACAGCTGCAGAAAGCCGTAACAAGACTCCTTTCTCCTTCCTGTGGTACTCACTTTAGGTTGACCTCCCATTTCATCACAGTGCAGTCGTTCCCCCCCGCTGTAAAGATGTAGCGTCCGTCGTAGGAGCTAGCAAGGTCAGAGACACCATCTGGGTGGCAAATGAAAGCTGAGGACTTGTGAGGGTTGCCATCAACAGGCAAAATCTGCAAGCCCACCTGTAAGGAAAGAAGGAGGCTGGGAGAGCTGGTGGTCCCACGGGAGGGCTGCATGCCAGGGCAGCACTGCATCCTCCCGGGAGCTCGCTCAGCTCTCAGGCAGGACCAGCCTACACATGGTTTTGTCTGCGGTGAAATTCCCCCAGGGACTGCCACCTCTACAAGGGGTGGGACAGATGGGGGTCCGTACCTTGTCCTTTGTAACATATGCCAGATAGTGTTTCTGGGGGTCCGTAGTGTTCGTTGTTGGGAGGATTTGTATCTTCTCCAACGGGGAGCCATAAGTCGGTCCCAAAAAGGTCTTTCTAAAGGCAAACAACATTTTCATCCATTTTAGGGCTCACAAAACATTGTCCCTCTCTGAACGGCTGCCGTAGACAAGGGGAGGTGTGGTGGTTCCGAAGGATTCATACTACTGGCTGAGAGGACAGGATAGGACAGGGTAGGCATGAATCTCTCCTCTACCTGCATATTTTGGTTGTCGTGTTGTAGAGCTTCATTTTGTAGCAGTTGTTGGCAGTGAGGATAAAGGACTCAGTGCTGAGCTGTGGGTACCAGGCCAAGCACAGGGGCACAGCAACCTGCTCTACCCGGTCCCTGTGCAAGACCACCAAGTGGTCCTTGCTGCTGCTCTTCAGGTCATATTCAATCTGGAGGGAAGACAAGAAAACACAGCAACTCCCCTGTGGTCTGCCAGCACCATGGACCTTGTGGATTAACTGGATCTAGCATCTCTTGCAGCACTTGGGGCAGATCTCAGGCAGACCTGCCCTGAGACCAGGCTGCGAAACAACCCCCTATGACAGAGCTGGTGGGGAGAGGGTTAGAAGCTGCAGAAGCAAAGACCAAGTCTCCCTCCATGCCCTTGTCCACTCCCCCCACTTTAACCACAAAGCTCCACTGCCCTTTAGACTTTCACATCCACCTACCAGCTGCCGGTCCTCCCCAAGGCTCAGGAGCCTGGGCTCGTTGCTGTCTAACTGGATCCCAAAGAGGATGCTCCGGATGGGTTTGTAGTGGGAGTGCAGCCCTGCTAGGTGTTCCCAGCCTCTGCTCCCGTTTTGCAGCACTCTCTTGTAAACAGTCACTGAGTATTTCTCATCCTGGAACGACAGCACAAAGGTCAATGAGCCACCATCCCCGTGCACATCCCCTGGCTGGCAGCAGGCAGCTCTGCATGTCCCCCTTTCAGTTTTGTGGGTCCCACCAGGAGGGGTTAGAGTCACGGCCAGGATAAAACACTGGGTCAGGCAGATGGGGGCAGCTGCTCCCCAGGGCAGCACCACAGCACTCTTCAGCCTGGCGCGGGCATCCTAGCTGGCTGGAGGGCATTCCCTGCCGTGCTCTCACAGCAGAGGGCAGAAAATCAAGTTCAGTGACTGCAGAAATCACAAGGAAGCTGCTTCCCACTGCTGTGCCCCAGCATCCGTGCATGAAGGGGGAGTCTTTTTCTTTGTACAGATCACCACCAGTTGCTAGAACCTCTGTGCCAAACAGCTTCAACGCTGCCTCAACACTTCTGCACCGAGAAGTGAGACCAAGGGAGCAACCCCCCTTGCGGTGCACCAGCCAGGAGGAAACCCCTGCTCCAGCCCTTTCTGCAGAGGGATGCAGAGCTAAGACTTGTCACTAAAGTTACCGATGGGACGCTGCCAGCAGCAGGTCTGCGGAGCAGCTTTGACTGGTGACGTTTTTACAGAGTGACTCTTCAAGCCAGGAAAAGCATTTCAGAGTCACGAAGCCCTGGGGAAGGGACAGCCCTCAGCACCGCTCGCTCGGCAGTACCTCACAGGATGGCCAGCAATTCCCAGTCCCACCCAAAGTCGTGCACATAAATCACTGAGAGGAAAAACCAAGCTTACAGCAGTTGCAAAGTACTCTGAATCGTGAGAGAAGCTGATTTGAGTTACGGGACCATGCGAGAACTTGAACTCTTCGCAGCTGGACTGAAGGGAAATGGCATCAAGGATGTAAACGCTTCCATCAGCAAAACCAGCGGCCAGAAAATAACCTGAAAAGCACACCAGAAAACTCTCATGACAGAGAAGAGAAAGGGGGAAGCCCAGTGCTTGGCCCCTGGGGAGGTCATGAGGCCAGGATACCTTCAGGGTCGTAGGACAAGCACTGGATGCAAGCCTCAGGGAATATCCTGCTAACGAGGTACTGGGTCTGCTGGTAGTCCCACACCTTCAGCAGCCCGCAGCGACTCCCCGCAGCAACGAGTGCCTTCCGGGGGTGACAGGCGATGGCAGTCACAGCTTTCTTCACCTCTTGCATGACTTTTTCAAAGTTTGCCCCGTCTGTTGCAACATGGAACACGGTTGCATCAGAGGTTGAAAGGATAAAGTTCCTGTTTAGTGTGAGAGAAACAGAGTTTGATGAATCAGACTAGCTGGCTCATGTCCCTCTAAGCTGCATTACACATTATATTACACATGATGTCGGATGATCACTTATATTTTGCGATATGCTATATGCAAACGCTTCTTGACCTGGACCTGGAAGGCAGGTGGCACTTTGTATTCATGACCTGGCAAATCTCCACGGGAAGACACTGGAGCCAGTTCCATTTTCTAGTTGGGTGGGCAAGCCAGAAGATGAATGACATCTGGTTTGCAAGTCACTGGTGTGTGAGATGGACAAATGAGCAATTGAAGATACTCTGAATAGTCTTTTCACATGTCTCCATGCCACCATTGTCAGTGGCTCCATGTTGACCGCGCTGCCATGGACAAGGTCAGAGGACAGTTTCAGTCCTGGGCCGCCGACAGAGCGGGTGCCTGTCTGTTCACTCAGCTGCGGTGACCGTAAGGCAGCGAGGAGGGTCCCGCTGCATAACTGGTGATGTGTAAAGCAGCCATCTGAATAACTGTGCACATTAGAGAACAAATATGGATAGTTGTCAGTCTGCCTGAGGACTGAGAGTCTGGGCCCAGTTAAAGGGTCAAGAGAGGACCACACAGAGATCTAGGAGCTGTACAGACAGACACGCGTGGCTGCATCATACAGGCAGCAAGAGTCAGGAAACGGCCACCTCTTTGCTATCTGGCCCGGGACAGCCATCAATTTATGCACATCTGGCCCAGGCACTGAAGGATGCTGCGCCTCTTGCATGCCTTAGCTTGGCTCTTCAGCCATACCTGGTCCCACCAGCCTGGTGAGACGAGCAGACTCAAGGCTTCCCCTTTGGTTTTCTGCCTTTTGTGCAAGCAGCAGGAACTGCAGCAGCGACCCAGGAAAAGGGATGAGACAACAGAGACCGACGGGGAAAACCAAACCCCAGGGCACTGCTCCAGGCTGGAGAGGAATCTATCCCACGTGGCTCTTTGGAAAACATGTGCAGCTAAGGACAGACATGGCCAGGAGAGCCTTAGCAGGAGTGACAGACATATGGTTTGCAGGCTGGATGGAGCCACAGGACAGCTTCATCTGGCCTGCAGACTTCCTATAAATCCTCAGGCATGGCGACATCACGCAGAGGGGCAGAGAGGGACCAGTGAGCAGGCTGGGGATGTCCCAGGCTCCTGAGTCCATGTGGGACAACCCAGTAGCGGTGCCCTCGCCACTGGGGCAGTCTCTGCACCACCACTGTCCCGGCCAGCTTGCCCAGCCATGACAAGATGGAACTGGAAATAGCCATCCACAGGAGGGGTTTAAGGGGGGGATTAAGGGGCCAGGCAGGAGCTGGAGGCTCAGCATTAGCACTGCCTGTTGTGTTGGGTACGTGACCGAGGAGCCGCACCCCGGGACAAGCTGATTGTCTCCGTGCCTGCGTTAACGCTTCTCTCGCCTGCGCCGAGGCATCGCACCGAGTTCAGAATTGAAGATGTGCTGGGGCCCACGTGGATTTCGGTGCTGCTGGGGCCCGTGCAGGCAGAGGGGAGCTGCCCATGAGACACCCACCTACTTGTCCCTGGTGGGACAAATACCCAAAGTGAAAATCTGCAGACAAGGGGTATAAGGGTGCACATTCCCTCCCTGTCCTGCTCAGAAGCCTGGGTACGGGGTTGAAACCTCCTCAAGCCAAGGCAAAAGCCCACAAGGCAGCTGCCCATCTCCCCGGCTTTCAAGCTGCAGGACAAGACCTGGGTTTATAAAGGGACACCCACCTGGTGACGAAGGGCTGGCTGCTGGCGATGGAGGAGGTGGAGCAGCCTGGGGAGGCACTGGGAGGATCAGGAGGGGTTTTGGAGAAGGAGATGGACCGAATGGGACCCACTTTGCTGTGGCTGTAGCAGGTGAGGAACCGCAGCTGCCCATCGTAGAATTTAATCTGACCTTTCACATCTCCGGTTACTATGTAGCTGCAAGGAAGGGAAAGCTTTTAATCAACCCACTGATTGAGAGCTCCCAGATATTTCCTGGATAGCGTCCTTGGGCAAGAAGCAAATCTCTCCCCCTTTTCTCTGCCCAAGTGCATGAGGAGAACCCTGTAGGGATGTGCAGGGGGAAAGCCCAGGGCTGTGCAGAAACCACCAGGTTCTGCTGTGCCGCTGCAGTGTCCCCTGCCCTGTCCCCAAGGCTGTCAAGGCGTTTGGTGGCTGCTCCCTCTGCCGGTAAAGGCCAGGAGACTGAGCAAGACTCATCCACGATCCTCCGTGACGGTGGCAGCCCGGTGTCTGAGCCACCCCAGCAGAGCTGGCATCACATCACCAGGAGTTTTCAACCTTCTCTTTTTTCCCCAGCCAAATTCATGGCTGGAAGAAGCCGGAGCAATGGGCTCACAAACTGGCAGCGCTTTCCTGCATGGTTTCCCTGGTCCTCGCACGCTGCCAAGCGACTGAAAACTGCAACGCTTGGCTGTAGCCCATCAGCATTAGCTCTGCCATTGCTGTGGCTGAGATGTCTGAGCACTGTACCTCCGGCTACTGAAAACTGCTGTCCCGTTACCTCTCAAACACCTTGAGCACGGTAAGGCCATCCTGCATAGGCACCAGTTTGGTGGCCTCCATGTTGTGTGGCTTGGCTTTCAGTTCCGTGGAGGAGGTGCGGGGCCTGGCCACGTCCCACACCACCAGCTTCCCGGCCGAGGTGCCCGTCAGAGCTTGCGAGTTGTTAAAATGAAAAACCGACTGGCTGAAGCGTCCCACCACGCTGTTGAAGGTCTGCAGAGAGAGCGGCAAGGCCGTGTGTTCATCCTGGGCGCTGGCTCTTCCCTCCTCGAGCAGAAACAGTCCTGCTTGGTCCCTTCAGGTGACATTCCCTCCCTGTCCCATGGCAGGACCACCAGGGGCAAGGAGAAGATGCAATGGGGCATCTCTGGGAGAGAGACCCCGTCTTGATCTCAGCTCAGGCAATCCTGATTTCTCCCTTCAGGAAACCGAAGGGGAGAGGTTGGGGACATGGCCAGTGTTTTTGCTTAAGGAGATAGGAAGGGACAGTGCTGCTCTCAGGAGGAAAGCCAAGAGAGTGATATACTGTGGTCCCCCCCCTGCACTCACCTGGTGGCTCAGGAGCGGTGCTCCATACTGCAAACCATCATTGCCCTGGGGAAAGCAGAGAAAACATCCAGGACAAGCATTTTAGAACTGTGCTCTGCAGTGCCAGTGTGTCCCCTCCCCATCACCTGGGCACTGGCCTCGTGACACGGTGACCAGAGCAGGGCTCCTGGGGCAGAAAGGCTCCAAGACTTTCCAGAGAGCACAAAACACCCTCTCCCTCCACCCACTCTTCTCCCAAAAGCTGCTGACTGGCACGAGGCACGCAAAGGGTGCCTGGGAATGCAGGGGTGGGAGAGGCAGAGAGCATCACTGCCATGGCTGGGACAGAGCAGACATCTGGCCCCGCAGCCGCCCATGCCACCTTCCAGCCCACTGGGAGCACATCCAGCACCAGAAATACAACTTCCCATGTCCCTACTTACCCACAGGTAAAATATCACCTGGGTTTTGCTGTTGCTGACAAACTCATAGGGATTCTGAGGGTTAAAAATGACATAGTCCTGAAATGAAAAGGTGAGAAACCCACTTCACCACCTGCACTGAAGTGAAAACAGAGGCCAAATTCGCTGTGAAACACCAGAGCTGGGTGCTCTCCTCTGCGGTGGAGGACATGCCACCAAGGTCCTCTCTGTGTCCCCTGTCCGTCAGGCAGCGGAGGAGCAGTGATAATGGCCCTGAGATGCTCTGCTGCATTGGGGTGCCACAGGGATGGGGTGTGATCCTGCCTCCCATCTCCAGCCAGCATCTACCAGCAGCCCCATACTGGATTGGAGTACAGGGGTGCAGGGGGGAGCAGGTGAGGATGAGGCTGCCCAGTCCAGCCCATCACACTCCTCTGCGCCTCTCAGCTGCCATCACTCACCTGATGGCCAAACTCAGGCCTCAGCTCCGCACTGCACACGGGCTTCTCTGTGGGCGAAGTCCAATTCCAAACACAAACTCTCTGGAAGAGAAGGGAAAATCCAAGGGACATTTGTGGTTTTCTGGGAGCTCAGGGGAGCCAGGTGAACTCTGTTCCCCCCAGACATAAGAGATGGGGGGTATAAAAGACTGGAGCAGGGTAAACCCAACATGGCGTGACAGTGGAGAGCTTTATTTCAGGAAATAATGCTAGAAATTGCTTAAATGAAAGTGCATTGGAATCAGGAGGTTTTATCCCAACTTAAGATTCATTTTCTCAGCTCCACAGAATTCATTTTAATGAAATCCAGATCTGTCTTCCAACAGCTCAGCAAAACCAAGCCACCACTCTGCAGACCCATTCCACCTCTCTTCTTCTCTCTCCATCCAAATTCTCCCCTCCCCTTCACTGCACTGGGAAAAACTTTCAGGGATCTATCCCACAGGGCTACGAAAGAGGAGATATTTTCTTTACCTGCACTTTACCAGCACTAATGGTTGCCAAATACTTCGCATCCTGGGAAATAGCAATAGCACTGACCCCGTCCTCTGGATGACTCTCAAAGATGGTGTGCACCGGTACCCTACGGAGCAAAGTCCTCATGGGGAGCTCATGGCAGCACAGGGGGTTTGCAGCAATTTCTTGGCAAAATCTGTGGCACAGCCCACCCCAGTCTGCGTGGCAGGGAGGGAGACTGCAAACCCCAGTGCTGTCACCGCACGTGAAGCGGGAGCAGCCAGCACTACGGCTGATGCTCAGCATCCTCTCCATCCCTCCCTCCTTCCCAAGTAAATGGCTCCAGGAAACAAGTCACCAGGGATCTTTTAAGAAAATACTACAGCCTGGAGATGTGATGTAGTTCTTAGTCTGAGGCAGCTTGTTCCCATCTCAGTGTCCCATGGGTGTGGGTGATACGAGGATGATGAAGCCCTCTGTTCAATTTTGGCTCTTTGGTCACTTTGCCCCATCCCTGTATTTCTCCCATTTCACTCTCAGCTGAGGCTGGAGTCAGTCCTAAGCAATTTACTGGGCACAGGAGGTTTCCAAAGAGGAGGTTCCCAGCACTTACCCAGAGAAGGCGTCCCACACGATGATCAGAGGATCAGGCCCTTGGTCAGAGGTTGCAACCCAGCGCCTGTCTTCACTCACACACAGACAAGAAATGACATTCGTGTGGCCCTGGGGAATGAGAAACAGCAAAGTACCTTGGAGGGTCCAGACATGGTGGTACTTCAAAGCATCCATCAAACTGCTTTGTTCCTGAGCTCCTCTTGGCTTCCCTCCCAAGGGTCCCCCACCCTCATCTTTCCAGCCCAGTTTCAGCATCCTGTTTTTCACAGGCCCTTTTGAGCCCATCACCCTGTCCCTGTGCCTTCCTCTGGCTGCAGCGGGCCATGACCCACATGCTGCTCACCATCACTACTGCAATCCAACACAAAATGTCTTCCACCAACACGTGTTGGGAATGGCAACAGGTGTGTGAGCGAAATTATGCACTCCCTTGCATGGGCTGCTCCTCAGTTCAGTTATAGGTGACTCTTAAGCACCCTCACACCATAAATGTATGGAACACCCACATGGCGTGGCTGCTGCAGCAGCTGCAGCAAAGACCACGGACCACTCCAGCTGTGAGCATGCGGAGGGCACAGGGAAAAGAGATGGAGGGACAGAGTTCGGGAGAAGGAGAGGAGGAGGAGCATGTGTGAGCTGCATGCCAGACCTGCAGGTGGCACTGCCTGTTCCCCAGGACGTCGTGGATGACCACTGTGTGGGAGGAGACGTACAGGAGCACCCGGTCCTCCCCATCCATCAGGCTGTGCACAGCCAGCCTGCTGTTGTAGCCAAACACCCAGGACAGGCTCTGCAGGGAAGAAGTACAGCTTTTGTTCCTTACTTTTAGTGGCCAGGATGAAAAAGCCACAAAAGGTCTCTGGGGTGATGGGAGAGAGCCGGGCAGGAGCACTGGGTGCTGTGCGGACCATCATGGTGGCACTGTGCCCATTGGTACTTACGAGGGGGTGAAGGCTGGTCTGCCTGTCCTCCTGGAAGAGCATCCCTGGTGTGGCTGTCCACAGCAAGCTGGCAAAGCCATCATGCCAGTCATCCTCCCCACAGCTGAAGCGAGGGCTGGAAATGGCCCCCTTGGGCTCAGGCAGTGCTGGAGGGGGTCCAGGGGGTCCAGAACCCCCAAGGTGTGTTGTCCCAGAAGTTTCTCCTCCCAGGGCAGTCCTCAAGGTGACTGTGTCTTCCCTCCCAGCCCAGGTGCTGGGTGGAGTGCCTGGAATCCCCATCCCTGAAGGAGACCACAGGGGACCCAGCGGTGCATCTGCTCCAGCATCCTCCAGTGCTCTTTCCTTCCCCTTGGCAGCAGTGAGGGGGTCCTTGCAAAGGGTGAGAGGTTTCAGTTGATGCAGGCTCCTGGGCTGGTCCAGCCAGGGGCTGCTCTGTGGCTATTGGGAACGCACCCCAGCACGTCTCAGATCCAACCTACATCCCTCTCAGGGCAGGCTCCAATATGAAGATACTCCTGTCCAAACTGCCTATGGATTTTTTCCAGGGGGAAAAACACCATAGAAAGATTCCCACCAGTTGCTTCTCTTTCTGCACATCTAATCTTATCCTCTTTGCACCTCCACAGCATCCCCTGTCTCACACCAGAACCTCTTCCACACAGCTCCTGTCATCTGGACTAAGATGCCCAAATTATCTCCACCAAAACTAACCTATAGGTCCTTTGAAGGCAAAAAGTCTGGCCTTTCTGCTGTCCATCCTCTGACTATTCCCCCTGCAATGCTTATCGAGTGCTGCAACAGGGCACATGGTTGTGGGCTGGAGAGGGAGTGATGGCAAATTGAGGTTAAAACCAGGGGAATCAAGTCCTGGGACTGGGGCTGAGATGGCTGCAAAGGGCTCTGGCAATCCCAGCCCTGCTGCCAGCACTTCTCACCATGCTGCCTGGCGAGCAGACAGAAAGCAAGGGTAAAAATCCCACCACCCCCCTGTTAATAAATGTATTGAACAGTCCTGGGGTGTCAGGGCTTGGAGCAGTCCCCGTCAGGCTTTCCCCTGGTCTGAGCAATGGGCATTTAATCTCATTCTTGGGATCCACATCAGCTTTTGCCTCTCCCCACAGGGCTACTATTTCCTATAGCAATCTCGCATGCGAGGTGTAAACCTTGTTGGGACACCGTTTCTGTTTCCGAGGGAGGTAAGATGACATTTCGTTAGCGCAGGGACGAGGCCGGTGTCCCTCCTGCTCAGGTAACTCTCAGGCAGCTCAAATGCTCAGCAAATATTAATGGCAGCACCGAGACTACACAGATGCTGCATCTACTGAGCCCTGCTGGCAGGGTCACCCCTCCACCTCCCCAGGGACATCTCAGGAGAAGCCATGTCCAGAACACACTACACTACACCCCATCCTGGAGCCAGGGGCTCCGCTTCCATCAGGACCTGGCCCAGGACCCTGTGTTGGTCAGGGCTTGCTGTGGTGCTGCCCTCACCTGCTCAGGCAGCACGGGCGTCCCCTGAGCTGTCTGTCCGTCCTGGGATGTCTCCATGGCTCACTGCTTGCTCCTGTTCTTCCCCTCCTTTGTTATAACTCCACTTGACCCATCCATCCACACCTTCGCCCTCCATCCAGGGAGCTGGGGCACGGAGATGCTGTGTGCACAGAAAACTTTGATGGGAGCGGGAAGGGAGCCCTGGGAAAACCCCTCCCTCTGGCCCCGGCAGGCAGGACGGCTGCTGTGGGACAGCCGTGGCCCCACAGGTCTCACCAGGGTCACTGCAGAGCCGTTCCCAAGCCCCCTCCAGGCCTTGGTGCCTCCCCAAGTGTCCCATCCTCCCGCTGCCCCGCGGGACCCCTGTGGGTACCCCACCGCTCACCGCCAGTCCCGCTCCTGTTGTTATCCCGCTGCCGTTCCCAGGCAACGGCGGCACCGGCGACAGCCCGGAAAGCGCCGGGGGAGAGAGGGGGGCTGTGCGGGGAGAAAAGGAGGGACCATCCTCACCCTCACTGGCTGCCATGGGCAGGCAGCGCTGACCCCCTGCCCAAAGCAGGAACCTGGTGCCGTGGGGGGACATTCAGCCCTTCACCCTGACCAAGCCTAAATTCTGCTCGTGGTGGTGACAAAGCCCCTCTTGGCATTGCCAGACCCCTTTGGGACCAAACCCTTGCCCTGCCCAGGGAGCGGGACGAGAGCTCTTTACCTGATGCCCCCCATGGGTGGCTGTGGGCAGCTTCTGCTCCCTTGGCACCCCTGAGCAGGACAAGCAGAGTGAAAGCAAGAAACATCAGCCCCCATCCACTGCCAGGTCCCCCCGCCATCCCCAGCTCTCTGCCAGGATGGCACTTGCATAAAGGACAGCATTCCCAGGGATCACTCCAAGCTGTCGCCATCCCCACCGCAGATAATCAGCTCTAAGGGCTCCCAACTGCTGACTTCAGCCTTGCTGTTAAACTCAAATAATAACACTTCCTAAATCTCATTTGTTTTTCCTTCTGCCCAGCAAGAGTCTCGTACCCTGCTGGCAGAGGCAGGGAGGTTTGTGATCAGCTCACATTATCTCCTCGACCTGAAGAGGCTGCGGCGCAGAGATGGGTGCTGCTCTCAACTCCTCCTCTGGGGCACAGCCCGCTGCTTCGAATCGGGGCGGTTCTGTGGCTTCAGGAGCTGGGGCTGCGGATGCAGCCGTTGGGACACAGAGGTAGGGGACACACTTCCAGAAATCCTCACAGAGCCAAGAGCCACCTGAAGAGTGCAGACACCCTCCACGCTGCAGGGGAATGAGCTCTGTGGGAGCAGGACTTACCTGGCTCACCCCCAACCTCAGTGGTACAGAACACTTGGGATTTTCTAGATCATTTCATCCTGAGAGGTACAAATGCAAAGGCCTGGATGTGTCCCATGAGCTTATATTCTCGCAGACTGGTATCTAGACACAGAGTCCTCTGCAGCTTGGGTGAAAGCTGGCCACAGCTGGGACAGTGAGACACACATCCCAAATACACATGGCCAAGGCCAGTCCTTCGACAGTCTGACATTTCAGCTGCCCATTAATACCCAATTTATCCACATACTTACACCTACATTCCATTTTATAGGGACACAAGATAGAGGCATCTTCTGGACAGACACGTTTAGAAACAGCAGCAGCACCTACAAATATGAAAAACCCTTTTGCAATAAATTAAGCTCCCAAGCCTAATGCAATGTGCATTTACAAACTTGTTTTATGCAAGTTATTTGGCACTGTGGTCCCACAGAGATCCTGAGCCCCATGGAGGTACTTACCTTGTAACTACAGATAGGGACATCACATGGACAAGTTAAAAGTCTGATGTTTAGTCCACTTTTTCAGGTCTGGTTAATAATTACAACAAAATTCTCATGATGTGTGATGTGTTACTGATGCAGCACCCACTTATGAAACACTAATGCAAGACTTGCACCTTACCTGGGCTTCAGCTCTGGCAGGTCAGAGGGGTTATGATTTTGTGTCTGTGCAGATCTGTGTTTAACCCACCCAACCTGGCCCACAATTACAGCCCAAAATAGTAACTCCTACAAGAATGGAGACAGGCGTAATTCAGTTTTATTGAGCTTACAACAAACCAGTCAGCCCAGAAATCCCCTTGAAGAGTTTATACACCCCAAAAACCAACTACTGCAAATAAACAATTTTTAAAAAAATAAAATTAAAAAAGCCAAATCAGGAGTATTTTTATCCTGACTATACAAACTACTAAAAATAAACCAAAGTAGAATTATAACCCCTATTCCTTATCTCATTAACTTAAAAAAATTAGGCATTCTAAAAATTCTTTCATCATGTTTAGTTCCTTCAAAAGTTGCAGTAACATGGGGAAGATAAAGTATCAAACTTGTGTATTTCTTGACTGTGATCTATTATTACAGACACCAAAAAGTGCTTGGGAATTTTTAGCATATATTACAAAATGTTCAATGAGGTGCTTTAGGGGAAAAAAAACAAAACAAACCAGGAATGCTCTTTTATCACCAAATAAGAGCATTTAATGCTCTTTAGAGTCTGTATCAAGTGGAGTTTGTGTCTCTACAGCCTCATTCCAAACTGATACAAGGTGTAAGAGATGAGAAGCCACATCTTGCAACTCTGCAACCTACTCCTGAGGAACCAGTGCAATTCTGACTCGCAGTCAGACCTCACTCTATCAGAGCCTCTTCAGACTCAGTCTGGCACATAGAGATCACAGCCTCTGAAACATTTGTTTCAGCAGAAACATGTAGGGAATTTTTCAAACCAGATCAGAGTCCAGAAAGCAGGCACAAGCTTCAGCTTTATTGTTTTTCAAGCAATGGTCATCTTTGCAAGGGAATGATATTGCAGCTGAAAAACAGAAGAGGATAGAAAGAAATATTAAAGTCTCAGTTCTCAAACAAGCACAGAAGATCTGACATGGCATGAATCAGACCCACCACAATCCTCCTCCACTGGTGTCCTCTACCAGACAAACCAGCCCCTGAGATCACCCTCCCTGTCCTCACGTTTGATACCGCTCTCCTCCCCACAGCTGAGAGCTGGTACCCGCCAGTGAAGTCCATCAGAGCAGGCAGCAACTCACACTGAGAGCAAGGCACTGGAGCTGGCCTGGCTGCAGGAAATGTGCTCCGAGCTGGGTGAAAGCCTTATCTGTTCTGCTAAGTGAGACAGGAGCTTACCCCAGGAGGCCTTTCCCAGCCCAGCGCTTCGGAGTCAGCCCCACGTGCACTTTTTTGCCGCCGCGGATCACAGTCACACTCAGAGGCCTCTGAGAGGGAGAAAAAGATAAAATTAAAAAAAAAAAAAAATGGTAACTTCCCACCATCACCAGGTCAACTCTCTCCTTCCTTCTTTTGCTGAAGACATCTCCAGGCAATCGCTCACTTCCACTATAAAGCACTTGACAGCTGCAGCAGCTTCTGTGACCAGTCCACGAGGGTGGCACAGCAACGCAGCCTGCTGCTGCAGGGAGTCCCCAGGGGAGAACTGATAGCATCATGCTCACAGGAAAGAGCACACACCTCTTAGCTCTCTGCTATCCAGCAGAAATTAGCTCAGTGCTGTGAGAGAACAATGCTACAACAGCACAGACTGAATGTGACAGTTTCTGACATGGAAGTGATGACCCCAGAGATCTCAGTTCCATAGAAAAATCTGTGGCTAACAGAGACAGGCAAGAGAGTGCAGATACAGCAGAAACGAGCTCACCCCTTCGCTGTGCTGCACCACCGTGGCAATGTTCTGCAGGTTCTGGAAGTTGCTTATGTTGACAGACCCAAACTCCACAATCTCATCGTCGACCTGAAGTCCCTGGACAGATGGAACAGAGATGAGCATCTGCCTTCTCCAAAGACAGGAGATATCATCCCAGGGCATCACCCTTCACCCAGCCTCGAGGGGAGAGGTGTGCTGTGACACCGCTCCTCTCACCTCTTCTTCAGGCACCTGAACTACTTTACACCCTCTCCATGTCCTGAGAAAGTAGTAAGTACTCATTCCTCTGTCCTACTTTATGGGAAGAGAAACACTGAGGCTAGAATGGCCAGTGAGGCCTTGCAGGAGGTGTGGGGTACAATGATACAGCTGAGAAGAGATTACTCATCTCATTCCCATACAGTGACCAGTGACATCCCAGTGCAACCAAAAAAAAACCCCAAAAGGGCAAGGGGAATCCTAATCAAACCCCCAATGTATTCCCACTTATTAACAAGAGACAGAGAAAATATCTGCTGTGTTTTCTCTCTGGGTCCAGAAGAAACCTTCCCCACAGGCCGTGAGACCCCACCAACGTACCGAGGTACTCGCAGGAGATCCCGGAGTCACCGCGTTCACTTTGGCGAAAGCCTGGGGCAGGCTCTGGTTCTGGCTCAGCGCCTCCGCCAGCGCCTCCGCCTCGTCCTTGGCATGCTTCTCCTTCTCCCGGGCGTGCAGCTGGTGAAGAGCTTCCTCCACCTGCTTCATCAGGGCCTTGTGATCGTTCTGCAAACCTGCGGGTGACACCATTAGCACACAGGGAACAGGTTACAGCTCAGGGTTCTTTGTCAGCACACGCTCTCCTCTGCACAGAAAACTATACTCTGGCTGTCTGGGATTTCAGCTTCTGCTAATTCTGGGTCCTGCTGCCAGCCCTGCGGTGGATGTAGAAATTGGACACACAGAAACCCACCCTACAAATTTTGGTAAACACAGAAGGAACCAGGGCTCAGAGGCCCATGGTGACTTAGGAATCACCGAGCAGCTGAAGACTTTCTTCCACCAAGTCACATAGGACGAGGGGTGATGGCCTCGAGTTGTGCCAGGGGAGGTTTAGATTGGATATTGGGGAAAATTTCTTCCCTGAAAGGGTTCCCCAGCACTGGCGCAGGCTGCCCAGGGCAGGGGGGGAGTGCCCATCCCTGGAGGGGTTTGAGAGACATGTACATGAGGTGCTGAGGGACATGGGGCAGTGGGGACTGGGCAGTGCTGGGTTAATGGTTGGACTGGGTGAGCTTAGAGGTCTCTTCCAACCAAGGCTAGGACTCTGATCTAGAGGAAAACCCAGGATGACGAAACAAACACTAAGCTAATTTTACCCAAAGCTTACTCTACAAACCCCACAAAACCACCCTGTATATGTCACGGGTCCCAAAGGGCTCCACAGCAGAATTCCAGCGCCGCTGTGACAACATGCGGGCACAGCGTTGTACTGAGCGAGCAACAAACGCAGGGCAGCCCCGGCCTCCGGTGTACGGAGGTGTGCAGCGAGGGGCCGAGCGGGGCGGGGGACCGAGGCGGGTAAGTGGGCGCCGTTCTGAAGGGGGTGTCTGTCCCCGCAGCTCCCCCACCCGAGGGCCCATCCCCGCCGCACGGGGCGGCTCCCCGGGCCCCACTCACAGATGATGTTGTGCCGGGCGGTTCGCACTTGGTAGAGGTCGATGTCATCGCGGGGAAAGCCCTCCGCGTCGACCAGCGGCTCCGTCATCCCGACGCCCTTTTGCTGTGAGGGAAGAGGCGGCCGTGGGGCTCCGAACCGGCGGCGCAGGCCGGCCCCGCGCCCCGCCACCCCCGCCCGCCCGCCCCGCCGCACTGACGCCCTCCAGCAGCTCGTAGCAGGCCTTGATCTGCGCCTCGATCTCGTCCTTCCTCTTCACCAGCTCCTGCACGTCGCGGACGGTGACGGGGCGGCTCCCGCCGGGCTGCGCCATGGCCGCGCTCAGCAGCCGCTACGGGCGCCGGGAGGGGACAAAACGCGGCGCGCGCGGCGGGGCGGGGCCGGCAGCGGAGGCACCGCCCGCGGGGCGGGGATCGGGCGGGGGCTGCGGGGCGGGGGCGGGGCCGGCGGGGTGACAGCGGTGATGGTGACCTGTGGTGGCACAGCAGTGTCACTGCCTCAGGGTTATACAGCTGTGATGGTGCCATGGGGTGGCACTATGGTGTCCCTGCCATGGGGTGACGCTGTCCCTGCTGCCAGCCCCTGTCCTGGCCGGGGCGGTGTATGGCAGCTGTGCCCCCTCCCGTTCCACATTCGGTGGTCCCCCACAGGACGGCTCACCCGGGACGAAGGTGGCGCTGTGTGGCCCCAGCTGTACCCACAGCTGGACTCTGCACGCAGCCGAACTGCCCTGGCTGGACATTGGCTGGGACAGGACACGTCCCCGCCGAGGGGTGAACGTCCCCGGGGGCAGGCGGGTGGGCTGGGGGGATGTGCTGCAGTGCTGGCATCACTCCACCCCACGCACGGGGCCGGGGAGGTTTTGCTGTGGGGTCAGCAGCCTCCCGGACCACGGGGCCTCGCACGCTTGCACACTCACACGCTTGCACGCTCACCACCCTCCACGTTCAGCCCTGCTGTGCCACGGAACACAAACAACCCTGTGGCATTGCCCTGGCAAAGCCACCCATAGGAAGATGCCAGCACCCCATTACATCCTGGGGTGTCGCTGCCTCTTCACTCATCCCTTGGGACACCCCATCCCTTGGGACACCCCATCCTGCAGCTCACCCCTTCCATAAAACACCCCACATTCGGCTTCCTACGCAAACCGGCACACGGGGCTGAGCCCTCCGCCCCGGCACGGGGCAGTTTCCAGCCCAAACCAAACACATCTCTGTGTTTGCTTCCATTTGGGGGTGGGAGAAGGTGGAGCCGAGGAGGAGCTTCCCCCATCCCACCACGATATTAAACGCCCTCGTGGACTCCTGCTCTCTTTGCCGCTGTCACGTCGCCAGGTCACAAAAATGGTGAGGGGCAGCGGATGGGGATTAATTAAATGGCCGGGGCTCGACGGCACGGGACGTCTCTGGGGGCTTGATGTCTGCTTGAACGCGGCGTTGCCAGTGACTGTGCTGGCAGCCGTGGGGAAGAGCTGTTCCTCACACGCCGACCTGTGGATCTGAGCTCCCTGGGGGCTGAGGCACCTTCCTGACCTGCTAACATCTCTTTTCTCATTCTCTCTTTCAGACGACTTACACAGACAAGGGAGAAAAGGTAAGCGCCGTCTCGTGTCAGTGGTCCTGCCCCGCTGCCACGCGTGAGCCATCGGCCGCACCAGGGCAGATAATGCTCCCTCCTACTCCTTGATTACCTGGTAAATCAGAAGTAAAACTGCTCTCTGGCTGCGCTACACAGGACACGGTTCCTCATCATAAACCAACCTTAAAAATGGAAATGTTTTTCGTTTCCTTTTGCTTTCTGCTTTGGGAGGAGGGCGACAAACGGGCACTGATGGGTATTTCCCGACCAGCTCCGATGCCCACGCAGAATCCTCATTTGTTCCGACATTGATTTCCCAACCCTGCATCTATTTGCCACTTTTTGCCCCCACGAAGTGCTTTCCGAACCGCTGTGGGGCGGGGGGCGGTGGGGAACAGCGCGCAGGGGGATGCGTCCCAGCGCTCGCGGTTGTGTAAGAGCGTTTCGGGGGGGGAATTAATCTTTAACACGGCGAGGTCTGCAGGTGGGCAGCACCCTGCAGGGAGCACTGGGACTGACCCGGCCCCAGGGGAGCTGGGGCTTTGCACCGTCCACCCCACCCTGCAGAACCCGTAAAGAACGTCAGAAAACTGCTGGTTTGGGGCAGCAGAGAGGGTTTCGTGGGGCTAATTGAGATGCATTTGCAGGGTTGCAGCCACCACTTCTCCCCACTCCAGAGATGAGCAGCACTGTGGGAAAGGCTGTGGCTGCTGCTCTCAGCTCTGTTTTCCCTTTCCTTTTAGCCCCTGCGAGGCCGCTTCATCCATTTCCACTCCATCACCTTCTGGGTTGGCAATGCCAAGCAGGTGAGAGGCTGTGGTGGTTGGCACGTGTGATGGTGGGCACCCGCCGTGCCCGGACAGGGCACCAGCTCTGGTTATTGGCTGACGGGGGGGGGGTTTGTCCCAGCAGCCCATGAGGTCGGGGCTGTGCCGGTGTCCCAAAGCCTGTCCCTGGCTTAGCGCCCACACCCACAACAGCCTCAGCCGACGGCCTTGGCGGTCCTTGCGCAAGGCGAGGGGCGGCTGCCCGGGGGTGTGTGCACGCGCAGCACAGCTTGAGCCACGGTCACGTAAGGTATCATGGTAGCTGCTCTCCATCACTTGCTGCTAAAGGCTGCTGACGAGTCAAAAATCCTTCTGCTTCAAACCTGAGCTGCTTTTTGCCCAGCCTCACCGATGAACAGGAGGCAGGCAGATGTGTCCCCCGCAGCGGTGGCTCCCTGCCCACCAATGGCCGTGCACCAGCCCTGTGCCCACTGCGCCCTGCCTGTCCCTGGCCCACAGTGGGCACAGGAGGGGGCAATTTGGGGATTTTTCCCCAATATGGGCCATTTCTCACCTCTGCCTGCTCCTCCGGGGCTGCTGTAGGGAAGCAGAAGAGCTCAGCTGTTCCCCATGCACACTCACACACACACGTGTGACTTGCACACGTAGCGGTGGCGATTCCCCAGAGGCTGCTGGCAATGCCCTGGCTGGGGGAGCCCCACGGGAACCAGGGGCTGCTGACACCGCAGCTTCACCCGGGGCGGCTCTCACCTGCCCGCAGGCTGCATCCTACTACTGCAACAAGATGGGGTTCGAGGAGCTGGCGTACCGGGGGCTGGAGACCGGCAGCAGGGAGGTGGTCTCACATGCCATCAAGCAGGACAAGGTAAGGGGGCTGATGCACCTTGCAGAGGTGGTGTTGGGTGTGTAGGTGCAGCCCAAACCCATTGCACCATTAAACCTTGCTCCTGTGGTGCATCTGCCCCAGCCTGGGGTCATCACCACATCTCCATCCCTCACCCATCCTCCTCTTCCTCACCAGATCGTCTTTGTTCTCTCATCCGCTCTCAACCCGGGGAATGAGGGTAGGTACCACGGGGTGACACGGAGAGGGAAATGGCTACGGCAGAGCAAAGCACCTCTGCTCACACCTGTGGCTGCTCTTGCTCCGTGCAGAAATGGGGGAGCACCTGGTGAAGCACGGTGATGGGGTGAAGGACATCGCCTTCGAGGTGGAGGACTGTGACTTCATCGTGCAGGTAGGCAGCCCCTCTGCCACCTCCTGCACGGCACCCCCAAAGGGTGAGGGGAGGTGGGGAAGGGCCTGGGGATGTCTCCCCCCAGTCTGGGGGAGCTGTGGCAGGAGGGGGTCTCTCTCCTCCTGCCCAGAAAGCCAAGGAGCGTGGAGCCGTGGTGGTGAAGGAGCCCTGGGTGGAGGAGGACAAGTTCGGGAAGGTGAAGTTCGCGGTGATCCAGACGGTACGTGTCGGGGCAGCTGCAGAGGCTGAGCCCCAGTGCTGGAGTGGGGTCTGCAAGAGCAGGCTGGACCTGGGAGGTCCCTGAAAAAATGGGGCCGTGACACAACTGCTTTCCTCGCTCTCGCAGTACGGTGACACCACCCACACCTTGATAGAAAAGCTCAACTACAAAGGCCTCTTCCTACCTGGGTACCACCCGCCCCTCTTCAAGGACCCCCTGCTGCCCAAGCTGTGAGTACTTTCCAGAGGGTCCTGCCCGGCTCTTTACCATGGTGTGCCAGTGGGATGTCCCACCAAGGAGCCAGACAGGTCCCCACCACCTCGCCCCAGAGCCCCCTGCACTGTGGGGTGCCCCTGAGCCCAGCTGAGAGCCACCCCCACCTTCTCCCTGCAGACCAAGTGCCAAGCTCAACTTCGTTGACCACGTTGTGGGGAACCAGCCTGACCTCCAGATGGTCCCAGTGGCAGACTGGTAAGAGTGGGGAGGGCTGGCAGGAGGTGGAATGGAGCAGCAGCACTGCTCTGCCAGTCTAATCCCCTCCAGCATCGGTGGCTGAGTCTAATTAAGCCAGAGCACAGCTTTGTTAGTGTAAGGACGGAGCGAGGGACATGAATGTGCCCTTTGTGGCTGTGCAGGTACCAGAAGAACCTGCTCTTCCACCGCTTCTGGTCGGTGGACGACAAGCAGCTGCACACCGAGTTCAGCGCCCTGCGCTCCATCGTGGTCACCAACTACGAAGAGACCATTAAGATGCCCATCAACGAGCCGGCACTTGGCAAGAAGAAATCTCAGATTCAGGTGAGCGGACACCGGTGGTTGATCCGTCAATGCCACCACCTCGAGCGGTGAAGGAAAAGGGACCGAGGGAAAGCAGTCCTGGCTCTGCTCAGATCTGCCAAGGGCTGTGAAACCTCGGGGGAGCTGCCAGGATGGACCTGATTTACCCCTGATCTCACCAATAGTGTCTTTTTTCATTTCATGGTGTCCCTCAGCTGATTTTGCTTTCATGTCTGTAAGCCTACGCCCAAGCCCTTTGCATGCCGTAGCTCCACTGTCACTAATGCAGTGACATTTTTTTCCCTGTAGGAATACGTCGACTACTACGGAGGGGCCGGAGTCCAGCACATCGCCCTGAACACCTCCGACATCATCTTGGCGGTGAGTTCAGCCTGGGGCAGCTCCTGCCCTGGCACCACTCCACCTTCACGCCGTCCCGCCCGGCACAGTCATCGTCACATGGCAGTGGTGGACTATGACCCCCCGCTGGGGTATGAGGACATGGGCAGGCTGAGCGGGCTTTGTGCCATGGTTGTCTTGCAGCAGGATTAACTGCCCAGCGAGTTGCTGGAAAGGAACCTGCGAGCTGCTGGCAGATGCCCGTCCCTTCAGCTTAAAGCAGTTGGGGTCTGCAGGGACCCCAATGGCACGTGCTGTCCTTGGGGGGGTGGCTGGTGGGGAGCTCAGGCAGTCCAGGATGCTTTGCTGATCCCAGGTGCTCTTGAGCACTTGGTTTTGGGCTCCTCTCCAGACCAAAGGCTCTCCAGAGGTATCAGGGGGTAAGGATGAGCTGAAGTGTCCTTGTAGGGTGTCCAACGCTCTTCATTGCCTGGAGAGGGCATCTGGGGCCCTCCCGTTTCTGGTGCCCAAAGCAAGAGGGTGGGTCAGGTCCCCATGCGTGAGGTTGGCCAATGTCATGGGATAGCATCACTCTGCCTCCTGACACCGTCCGTCCTGGGCCACCCTCCCTGCACAAACCACTCCACAAACGAGCCCCAAGCCCGACCCCACGCGGTCTCCCCTGCTTTGCAGATCACCAACCTGAAGCAGCGGGGCATGCAGTTCATGGACGTGCCATCCAGCTACTACCAGGTGCTGCGGGAGAGGCTGAAAGCTGCCAAAATCAAAGTGAAGGAGAACATCGACAAGCTGGCGGTGAGTCAGACCGGCATGAGATGGAAAAGTATTGCCTGGGGCTGGACCAGCTCCCCAAAGTGTTTTGCAGGGATGAGGGTGATGCAGAGGGATCTCCTTGCTCCTCTGTGGGTTTTCAAACTGTTGCCCTGTTTCTCTTCTCCAGGAACTGAAAATCCTGGTGGATTTTGATGAGAAAGGCTACTTGCTCCAGATCTTCACCAAACCAGTTCAAGACAGACCCACAGTCTTTCTGGAGGTCATCCAGCGGCATAACCACCAGGTTGGTTGGAGGATTTCACCATGACCTTGGCTTTGAGACCTCAGGGCCATCACGTACCATCACCCAGCTCTCAGTGCTGCTCTTTCCCAGCTGCTTCCCAGCTGAGGAACCCGCTGCCCATCCCCTTGGTCCGTAACGTTGTCATCTCCGCAGGGCTTCGGTGCTGGGAACTTCAAGTCTCTGTTTGAAGCGATAGAAATGGATCAAGACGCGAGAGGGAACCTGACCGTCCTGGAGCCCAACGGGGAGACCAAGCGCATCTGAAGGACGGCAGAAACGCCGCCCTCGCCCCTAACGAGCTGATTCACAAACGAACCGGGAGATGTTTTGGTAAATAGCCCAGACCTAAGTGTCATAAACCCAGGGAAGTCGCTGCCAAGTTGGAGATGTGAAAGGACTGAACACCTATCCCGACCCAGCCCCGGTGCTGCCCCCCGGTGACGTCTTGGGAGAGGGAGCATGGGAAATAGCAAACATGCTCTTAAAAACCAGTTTAATCTGATCCAAACCGCTGAATTCTCAACAAAAGGCACAGTTAACGCACGTGCCAAAGACACACAGCTATGGAGGGAGACAGAAGAAATGACTGGGAGTGATTTAATTTAGTCTGTTCAAAGTTTTCTGTTAATTTTAGCTATGCAGGAACTTGGGAAAGCACGGAGGTGTTTGCCTCTCTGTGCATCTCACTTTGTGATTTTATTTTAATTGTATTTAGACTCAATCTTGCGTTTGGATTAGCTGAGATGAAACACATGGTTTTAGGGTAGCTACAACATTCTGGAATGAGACTTAATCGAATTTACGTATCTCAGCCTTCCCAAGGCAACACAGCATTACTCTAATACCTGTAAATTCCTGAATTAATGAAGTGTTGGGGTTTCTCCCGTGTTTCAAGAAGTAATTGCTGGCACTGGCAGCGATTCCTTGGCTCACATCCTGCCTGCATGTGCAAAGTCCCCTCTGGGCATCGCTCTGGGGTTGTTCCTGTCCTTTGCAAGGGGACTTTCCCCATCGACACAATAAACCCTTTTCTGTCACAGCTTGAGTGTCTGGTCAGTTATTGTGTGGGGGCTGGAGGCCCTCTACCCCATGTTTGCTGTGGCTGCAGGTCAAACGCTCCCCGAGGAGCCCACAGAACTCAGCACATGACTGCTGAACACCATCTCAGGGTCTCCAGTGCCCACAGGTCTCCTCATGGTTGCTCTCTGCCCTCCAAAGCTGCTCCCCATGTTTCCCAGCATCAAAGCTGCTCAAACCCTGAGCAGCCAAAGCCGCTGCCAAGCCCTCAGCTCAGGACGGGCTCCTCAGACACAAGTCCTCCCACCAGCCCAAGCCCCTGCCTCATCCAGCCACCCTCCAGGCTGAGCCCTGCTGCCCTCTGCCCCTGCACTGTCCTGCATCTCCATCCCTTCAGCCGTCGGGGTCAGCTACAGAGGCTGAGAACGGAGCTGGGAAGTCACCTACAGCCCAGGCTCCCTCCTGTCTCTTCCATTTCCTCCTCCATCAGTCAGCTCATCTCCTCTCTGGGTATCTCTTTTTCTAAAGCTCAGTGAAGTCACTTTGACTTGAGGGCACGCAGCCGGCTCCAGGTTGCGCTTTCATCTGCACCAAACCTCCCCGGCTCCCCCAGGTTCCCCCTCCTGTAAACCACAGGGAACAGGATTCATTTCACATCTGAAGAAACTGATTTAAAAGAATGAAACCAAAGGGCCTTTGGCCCCAACAGCATCACCCAAACCAGCAACGTAACACCTCGCCTCGTAGGTTAAGGGCTTTCACCTCCATAAATCTAAATAAATACATACGTGGGCCGAGAAAAATCCCAGGCAGGGAATCCCTGGCAGCACCAGTGACATGGGACAGTTTAGGGACACCCAGCAGCGTGGCAGGGGCCAGAGCCTGCCTCTGCTTCAGCTCTTAAGGGCTGTGAAGATTGTCAATACTATAAAAATTTTAACAACTTTAAACCACTCACATATTTCTTTCATGCAATATAATGTTGCTTCAAGTCCTTTCCTGCTCACCAGAATTAATATTTTCAATAAACTTTACAGAAAGTCAGTTCTTTGGACTGCTCCCTCTCTGGATCTGGTTCTGGGAGCTCTCGTGGTTCCCTGCACGGGTCTGAGAGCAAAAAGCTGCCCTGGCTATACATTAAGCACAACATAATTTTTCTGTAAGAAAAGTCAGTATATTTATGGTTTGCTTTATAAAAGTTACTATAATACAATGGTACATAGTATTCAATTCACAAAAATATGAACAAATATATACAGCATGACACATCCACAACAAAAACACTTTCTTCAAAACAAGATACATACTGGTGACAGATTCTATATGCACAAAACATCCCTAAATTTATAAATTTGCTTAACGAAAGAAGAAAGCAGAAATCCTAAATCTTCAAAAGCAGAACTGTTTTTTTTAAAGGAACTTAAAAAAAAATAAGATTTTTATTTCATTTATTTATTGCAAACCATTTTACCTGCCTCCTTTTAAAGGAAGCCCTTTATTTTCACACTGTGAATTAAAACAATCTGTTTTATAGAACCAGAAAACTGCAAGGATTGGGAGCTGGGTGTTCTTCCACTTTGCTTTTAAAACTGCCCATTTTTGGTTTAGAGTGTCCGTTCCGATGTGTTTCTTTTCACTTGGACAAATACTACAGTGGCAATTAAGGAGGAAACTCATAAAAACAAAACATATTTAAATTGAAAGAATCCAGTTGCAAACTCGCTTAAATACATTTTAGGTGTCTATTAGACTGTACACATTTCCTCGCTTGAAATAAATAGATTTTGCACATAGTTTCAGACTGAGGGGGGGAGGGGTAAAGAAGAAGCCTTGACTTGGCAATTTTTTTTTTTGTCTTTAGTTGCTTAATGCTTCTAATTCCATCTATTTATTTGACAAAAAAACCCATATTTATACAGAATTTACATTATACAAAGCTTGACACAAGCTGTAAATGCCACCAGCTCCTTTTCCATACTCAGTCCTTCCTCCTCCCCATCTCCTCGACATGATTTAGAGCTGGAAATCTGTTTAAAAAGAACTCCAAATTACAATAGTCACTTTTAATAAATTATTTACATGCTCTTGAAGTACAAAGAAATCAGCAAAAAAATTTCAACATGTTTCTACAAGAAACAGTGTTTGAAGAGAAGATTCTTGAGTTTGCCTATGTACAGAAGATGCATTATTTTTTTTTATACTTCAAAATCCTTTTTTTCCTTAAATTTTTATTTTATACAGAAATGCACTGAAATGATCCCTGAAAAAGGTCACAAAAACCAGAACTGAAACTACTGTATACTTTGTTGGAGTTTAAAAATGTTTGTTGTGGTTTGTTTTTTGTTTCTCTTGTACAAATAAGCTGCTCTATACAATATAAATATCTGCAAGAAGAGCCCCTTCCCCTCCCGGAGCCCCCCGAGAGTCACAGACCACTTACTGGGACCAACCTGGCATTGCAAACTGGGCTGTGAACAGAAGGGATAAATGCAGCAGCAGGTGGGATTTGCAAGCACAGAGCGTGCTTCCGAGGAATGCCAACTGCAGAGACATCTGCACCCTGAACTCAAACCAGCTCCGTGTTGGGAAGTTAAGAAGAGTTAAGTTGCGTTTCCAAAACTTTCTGCATTATTCTCTGGGGTCGTTTCACCTAGCAAGATAGAATTTGGCAGCAAGCACAGTCAATGTCTCTCTCTCTTTTTTGTCTTAGGTTTCAGTGTAAGTGAAAATAAATCAGGGACAGATATTTCAGTGAACAAAATGACTTCAGTATATCTCTCTGCAAGCAGCATGTGCTGGTGAGGTTGCTTGTTAGTCCTTGCCACTATTTCCATGGGGTGCCAGGCTGCCTGTGCTGCCCACGGGTGGTGAACGCTGGGTCCAATCCAGGCTGGCGCGTGAATCACCCACCTTCCACCTTCCTCCTCTCATCTCATCCCTTTCTATGAGCAAAGAACCCAGGAGGGATCAGAAAGGCATTTCCATGGGGCCGCCCCTCAAAACCACATCCGTGGCTGCAGGGCTCCCCTGCCCCAAAGAGCCTCTGCTGGCTCGCAGGGACAGGACGGCCACAGGCAACTGTGGCACCTCATGGAAATCACTAAACCAATCTGTTTTGGGGATGGGGCCACTTCGCAGTCTGAGACAAAAGCTACGCAGGTAGGACTCTGCAAGTCAAGATTTATAGGGAAGAAGTCTCAGGTTTGGCTTTGAGACCAGACTGAAGTGATTTTTCACAAGTGCTGCGGGTCCAACAGCTCTGTTTCCTCCTGGGGGGCTACTGAGAGCTCAGCTCTTCCAAAAACTCATGTTATTTGGCTGGGATCCTAAAAAGGGATGGGTTACGGGCAGCTTCAGGAGTACCCAAGGGATTTAGGCGCTCATGGTCTTTGGCACCCAAATCCCTTTGGTGCTCCTGAAGACATGGTGAATGACCCCAACCTGTAGGACTCATTTCAAAAGACCATGACCTGCCTCCTCACCTCAATAAAGATTAAGGCAAACTGCAGGGGCTAATCCCATCCAGAGCTCACAGATAGGCTGGGGGATACAAAACAGTCAGCAGGTACTTAGGGGCTGGGCCACTTGGGGTGTCTTTGCCCCCACAAAACCACCATGAATGCGCTGGTTTGATGGACCGGAGAGGAAGAAGTCCAAGGACATCAGCAGAACTGCCACACGTGGGGGCTTCAGTTCTGAGACACAGGAAACTTCTGTGCATTTCCAAAGCTTTTAAAGTAAAAGGCCAAGCTGTAGAGATGCCAACTGGAGCATCAATACAATAAAATGAACCTTATTTTTAAGAACAGAAAATAAACTGAGCAGCTGGTTTAACTCCCAAATGCTCCTGCCATCACTGCAGTTACAACCACGGAAACTAGTTGTGCTTCTCATAATTTTAGGTTCTGGGTCACCATTACCCAATTGCTGGAGAGATTTACAAAAAGGGAGGGGAAACAACAAAACAAAAACTGAACAGAGATGAGACTACAGACTGTCCAATCTCAGGAACACTTTCCTCGCCCTCAGACAGAAATCCAGGAGGTTTTAAGGCAGCTTGTAGCAGTCTGTGTGTTCCTGTTCTTTCAGGCCTTTTGTCTGCAGGAGGAATTCAGACACAGAGGTCTAACTGACATCATTCCACCCTGCAGTGCAGGTCTGGCAATTCCAGCTAACAGCTGAAAAAACTTCCAGGAAACTGTTTTGCAAGGTTGTAACCTCAGATTGTGGAGCTGTGGTCATAGAGCAATTATCACTGATTTTAAAAGGCTACAAAAATACAGCTGGGCAATTTGTTCTGTGGGGAGAAGCTGTTTAGTTATGCAGATAATCTTCCCATCTCATAATTACATTGCAACTTCCCCTTATAAGCCAATTAAAAAGGTTTTAGTACAACTAATCTCTACTTTTAAAGCAGGAGAAATTCAATGCAAGTTGAAAAACTGATCCTGCCTATACCTGAATGGTCGTGTAATATTTCCAGATCACATCCAAAGAAGTATTTCTTTGGTGTTTTGCCCCATTTTTAAATGGAACCTCTTGAAGAACTGCAACCTTCACCTCAGCACATCTACAAGGATAAAATATATTGAAAAATCATTTCAAAATATGCCTTCCAAATGTAAAGCAGCATTAATTTTTGTGCTGTAGATGGGGGAGGACAGGATTACTCTCGGGGCCATTTTTACCATGTCCTTATTGGAGGGATGGGACCACCCCAGGGTAAGTTACTGAGTAACAGAGGGAGGAGAGCGGCATGGCTCAGCTCGCTCCTATCACAGGAGACATCTCCCACATTCAAGGACAGAGCAAATACTCCACGTAAAATGCTGGAAGGGCAGGAAAATGCAGACAAAACTGAGAAAAATTAGTATGAGACACACATTAGCCTGGTTCCTATCTAGGGGAAGAAAATCCCATTACAAATGTGGGCCGTAGTGTACGCTTACAGGGAGGGGAAGATTTCTACAGCATAAACGTGGGCTGACTTGTCCATTTCAGCCTCAGCCTTTTCTGCATGCAAGGCAAACATCTCCCAGAAATGGGCATCCCCGAAGGCCACACGCTGTGCCACGGTGCCACAGCTACACAACTGACTCGATTTCTTGCTAGCGGATTGCGGCATTTTTCACGTACGGGTGCAGAGGTTTTGATCCCCCGATATACCAGCATGGCATATGAAAAGTAGAGAGGAGCCCAAGGCGTTGAGGTCTGTGGCTGACCTGACTCTTCCCCGGGGTGTCTGGCTTAGGGGACTTGTTCAGGCTCATCCCTAACGAAAAGGCAGGACAGTTCACCTATAGTCTTGTTGCAGACACATCTCCATACACACACGCACCCAAGCACACGCACACACCCATTCGCACACCTTCAAGCCTCTGGCTTGCTCTGTAACATCAACCTTACATTTATTTACAGCTTACTCTGAGAAATCTGTGCAATTTCAGCCAATCAAGCTCCCAACAAACCCTATATGGCATTTTCAGTCTCTGCTTCACATTTAAACGTTGAATGTCTTTTTCAACCAACAAAACTGATGAGAAAAAGGTAGCAGCATTTATGAAAAGATGAAGGTTTATAACAACAATTTAAAAAAAAAAAAAAAAAAAAAAAAAGGTACCATTATCCTATTTCGGAGCATTAACGCAGGGACTGAACAGAGAAGCTAGTGTTTGGGTAGACCATGCCACAAAATGGTAGTCACCTTTTTGTGTGCGTGTTGGATCTGGAAAGGAAAGAGCACCTGAAACATGAACAGTCCTCGTAAGCATGTGCGCTTTTTGCTTTCATTTGTGATCCTGGCAGAAGTGCGAAACTTGCTTGGTTTTTTTTCTTCTCTTTTTTTCCTTTTTTTTTTTTTAATTTTTTTTTTTTTCCTTTTAAAAATTTTTTTCTTCCTTTTTTTCATTTGGTTTTTTGTGTTTTTTTTTTTCCTTTTTCCTTCTTTTTTTTTTGGCAAAGTGCAACCACACCTGGTTACCACAGTTTTGACATGGCCGAAGGTGCAAGTGTGACGAGAAACCTCGAGTTCAGTTCAGGGTTCCTCTGCAGTTCTCGGAGCCACATAGACATGGGATTTTTACATCCTCAATTGGAAACTTGTAGTCATAGGTAATTTCCTCATTCACATTGATGTGCTGTTTGGAGTAGATGACAATCTTCTTTTGAGACTCCACTGTGATCACTTTAGCATAACAATTTGGCTGCAAGGGTGACAGAATAGGTAATGATTTAGGCTCCTGATAGCCATGGCTCCCAGTATCCATCCAATTATTCCAAGCTACAATAAAGCAGAGCAGCCCTTTCCCTAGACAGCCTCAGCCACGCTTCCAGAGCCTGGACCCAGGCTGAGAGAAGGAGGCATGAAGCCAGAAAACAGAGCAGTCCCTCTTCGTGTTCCTCCAACATACCCACATTCTGTGGTACAAAAAAGCCTGGATGATGCTCCACACCAATTTTGTCACAGGCTGAGAGCAGCTCAACTAATGCTTAATAATTTGGTCGGGCAGCCAAGCCTTTGAGTGCAGACTGCAGCACAGAGCAGAGGGGAAAAGCAGCTTCTCTACCTGCTGGTGCAGAGAATACTTTTCCCATGCGGACACTAGAAGGAGTCTGTTCCCACAGAATAACAGTGCTGAAATTTGGTTTGTTTTAAGGAAATACTCGATAGATATGTTTGAACAGTGTCTGTTAGAGTCCCCCAGTGCAGTCAGGATTCTGAGTGCACTCTGTCTCACTGCGTGTTTCATTTCTCAGGTCTCTGAAATCTCTTAGACTCTGCTTTGATCTGCTGCAGTTCATTAACATTTAATCATAACCCTGTGACCCCCTGCTACTTCCAAACACGGCCCCAGTCAAAGTTAGCAAGGTCTCAGTGGGTTTATCAGTATGTCAGAGCACAATTATATGCAAAACCATGATACTTACATTGCAGCTGTGATTAATAAACCTGGCGAAGTTTCCACATTTCGTGGCATCGATGATGGTATCATGATCGACTCTGAACATGTAACTGCTCCCGATGCCTTCATCCTCGTATCGCTTCTCACGCATGTCAGCAATGACCTACAGAAAACCCCACGTGCTGAGTCAGGACACGCTGCAGAAGTGATCTGTGAGCAGAGATCTACACAGCACTCACCTGAGCTGTGCTTGCACCACTCAACACATACATGATCCCAAATACCCCAAGAGAACACAGACCTAACTGAAAACACAGACATCCTAAGGATCCATGTGTTTAGCTTCTACGGGTTGCTGAAAATCCCACCCTTGTACCTCCAAACCATGTGCCAACCTCTGCCTAGCTCATGTATCTAACACCTTACAGCAGGGACTCCAAACCACCCTGCCATACTCAAGCACTTCTTTCAGGGCTGGTTTTTGCTCAGATGTTGCCCACAGTCCAGCTTACCTGCCTGATGTTCTGACCCACATATTCGATCACCATCTCATCAGCTGCAATGGGCTCCATAGCAAAAAGGCCCCAGTCATGAATGTGGCTCTTGCAGAATTTTAGTTTTTTCTTCCGGAACTGCATGAAAAAAACACCCCAAAACCCCAGCCCTGAATTAGCCACAGCATGGAAGGAGAAAGGCTGCCCCTGGGTCCAGCATCTGCAGCATGCTCCAAGCCACAAGCAGTGCCGGGGGTACTTCAACCTCATTGAGTTTCCTTCTGCCTCACGGTGACAGGAAGGCAGAACAGAGTCATGATGGGTCCCACAGAGATGCAGTACTTGGGGTTTTACCACTGACCACACAGACTCTTTGAGGCCATCAGTCTCTGTTCTGCATAACCCTGATGGTTCTGACTAGGACTCAAACTCTGTAACCATCATATACTTATTTATAGCCATTTATCAGCCCGCTCATGTCTCTGCTTCTCACAAGTGAGCACACTGGACTGTCACGTTTTCCCTGCAGCTGCTCTGCTCCTACTTCTTTCAGTAAATTATTTGTATTTGTTGTATTAAGTTGTATTGTTGTTGTATTACATGGAAGTACAGGAGAGCCAGGTACCACTCAATCCTCTTCCAGGACTGGTGCCCAATGCTGAGATGGCCATCACCAAGGTGAGACCAAACTGTCAGGAGGTCCCCTGTCCTGGCCACAGACTGCTCCCAACCAGCCCCTGTGCAAAGCAGCAATCCACGGGGTGACCTACCTTGAGTTGGTTGAACTTGAGCAGGTCACTGTCACAGCTACCAGTGAAGGAGGAAAGGAGCCTGCGTTGCTCTGACCGCCTCTCGGAGCCAGCCCGGGTGGAAGCGTGAGGTTGGGCAGGGATGCTCATACCCTGAGAGGACAAATGGGTGATCAAAGCTGACCCAACACCTTGCAGCCTCCCTGTGAGCAATCCCTTCTGCTACAACACATCACCGCAGAACACGTGGCCTCCTAAAACACCCCACATCAAACACTAACACCTCCCTAGCAGCTTGGGGACAACCAGCTCGACACTGGTGCAGCAACAGCTTCACCTCCCTCCTTGCCAAAAGGCAGGAAGCATCCACTGTGCGTGACACCGTATAAAACCAAATCCCATTTGCACCTCAGCAGCCAGCAGAGGACACGTTCTCACCTGCGTGTCAGCTGGAGGCTCCTCCGCAAAAGCTCGGCTATTGTTGAGGTATTTCAGTTTGTCCTTCTTATCAATTTTGTAATAGCCTTCGCTTCGTGCACAGCCCGTCACGTGCTCCCGCATCCCATCATCCCGCTTCTTTTTCTTGGGGGTAGAAAAGCTAGTAGGTGGGAAGAAGTCAAGGAGAAACACAGCCACTGGTGGACATCAGACAAAACTTGCTACAGCTACACAAGAGCCAGTGTTGGGAGCTTGGAAAATTAGGAAGGTTCTGGGAGGGTTTGCATAAAATAACAATACTACTGAAAAATAAAAACATACCACTGAAGCCTGCATGTCTACAGGAAAACCAAGCACAGTCCTTCCTTCTTAGCTGAATGCTTTGGGAAACTAAAGAGATAATGAAAATTTAAACATAAAAAGGTTAAGCTGTCAAGAGAAACCCGTTTGAACAAGGATTTCCCCACAGCAGCACTACATACACAGAGAGCAGCTGCCCAGCCATCTGGATGGACCATTTTCTCTGGTTTGAGTTACACGCTTTTGTTCTACCTCCAGAAACTCCCTGCAGCCACCCCAAGCCCTGAAGACACCACACTCATCTCCCAGCAATCATCCCCACCAACTGGGGCTAGAAGCAGCACAGATGGGCAAGAGACACTCCTGAGCCCAAAGGGCTTGGAGAGAGATGCTGCTCTCACCAGGCTCAGTACACCAGCTGCTTCAGACCCCGATGGGAAAGGTAAGACCCTGTGCAGATGTTTCAAACCCCACCGTCCTGATCAGTCAAGAAAACCTGCAGCTGGCCTGGCAAGGACTCACTGCATTGAGCAGGCAGAAGTCACCCTCAAGTCTTTGATTTCTGGAAGGACAGTGGCAGCTCACCCCAAAAACACAGCCATGAAGCCTACGATGATTGAGATCTACCCAAAAATGCTTTGAAATTGGTTTGGTTTTGGAACTGCTTCCCCAAAAGGGGCAGACACAGACTGAGAACTACTGAGGATGATGCATTTCATCAGCCTTTTAGAATATTTCCTGTAAACAATTAAATAAATCTATTTTGACCCTATTGCACTGGTATGAAAAGGCAGAAAATTATAAATTTAATCTTACACGTTGCCCTTTGAGACACAGAGAAAGAAAGGGTAAAAATTTACAGCTTGGCACTGAGCTCCACTTACTTTTTGTTACTATCATATCACTATTTAAAGTGGTTTGGGCTTTTCTGCCTTTGCTTTCATGTCTTGCAGGGAGCAAGGGATGAGATATTTTAACTCCACACAACCTCTAGCAACACATGAAGTGGTGCATTTGTCTTCTTTAACTTATAATTCTGTATATCCTTCCCAAAAACAATACTAGAGAGTTCTTAGGTGATGAGAACAGCCTTTCAGGCTCTGTTCTGGAGATCACTGCTGATGGCTGCACACATGTAGAGCCTTGTTCTGAGACAGCCTGTGTGTCCCAAAAATGCTCCCAAAGATTCAAAGCTACAGCCTACGCTGCCAATTACCAGATTGTGGGCAGGGAGAGAGGGGAGAGGGCCAGACCTTGCCCCACCAACACTACATGTGCTCCCCACTGCAGCACTAGCACCACGTTCCTCCATCCAGCCCCAGGGCCATGTCTGTCCCCGATGTGCCACTTAGAAACCATTGCTTTTATCCGTATTTCAAACTCAAAGCAAATTAAAGCTGCTAGCACCTCTAACTCATCATCTTGGGCACAGATGGCGAGATTATTTTTACAGCAAGTTTCAGCCTCAAGTTAAAGCCCCGTATGTGCAGGCTAGAAATTCCATAGGCAAGCTAGAAAAAAACCCCTCTGGTTTAAATGCAGACAGAAGCTTCTCAAACTAGCAAGGAAATCTCCCCAGAAGAGGCGCATACAGATTTTCCCTGCAGTCCCAGACTGAGAATGCAGCAAGAACAGCCACTTCTGCAGTATTTTTGTATTGCAGCTTCAGGGAATAAACCAGTCTAAAATTCCCTGCTGATATAAGCAATTGCTATTCTAGTAAGCAAATGCTGCTTCCACCAACAAATAGTCTTTTGCATTCTAAGTCCTACACAACTACTATTCAGTGCATCTTACATGTGTTGTGTAACGCAGAGCACCAGTGAGAAAGGATATAAGGATGGAATACCCACAGGGTGTCATTGAGCCAGTCCATACCATTGTCCTGCTGTAACAAGCGGTCATATGTGATACACATGAATTTGATATCTTCCTCATCTATGCCTCCATTCCAAATATCATACAAAATGGTCATCTCCTCAAATTCGGAGCGTGGCCTGAACTGAGGCTGGGGTGGGGAATACTCAGGGGAAGGAATCACTGGGAGGTCCTCTGGTTTCTTCTGCATTCGCCATTGTCTTTTAGGTTTCGCGTGAGCATCTTCATCCTTGAAGTCTTCATTCCACTGGTTCTCCAGTTCCTTAAATGGCAGTTTCTCTGCAACTGTCTCAGCTGCTATTTTCTCTGGGAAACTGTCATTCCTGAAGTCCAGGGTGACAGCTTCAGGGTCTTTCAGTCCATAGAAAGCATCAGGATGTCCACTCAACAGCTCTTTGCCCATAGCACTTTCCACCAAGGCCACTGGCACAGGAGGAGGTTCTATGGTTTTGCCCGAGTACACATCCAACGAAAGGACAGAAGGTGGTGACCGTCTTGGCCGACCCGGCCTCCTTTTGGGAAGAACAGAAGGTGGTGGTGGGGGAGGAAGAATAGAAGCACAAGTAGGTACTTCTGGTGAGAGCAAAACAGATTTTACTTCTGCCTTGCATTCCTCGATGGGCATTCTTCCATCTCCATGCATGCATGACAGGGCTGCTACAGATATTGGCTCATCAGGTGGCAAACCCATGTCCGTGTGGAAATCTGCTTGTGGGGGGCTGGCAAAGGGGATAGGGGAAGGAACACTGTTCATGGTGATCGTAAGGGAAGCACCAAGAGGCTCTTTAAAGGGTTTTTCATCTAGCTCATCCTCTGACTGTTTCTTGCCAGACAGAAGGCAAGGAATGGTAGCACCAGCCTCTGGGAAAGTAGGCGTGAAATTGAAATCTCTCCCAGGAGTCCGAGGAATGCCACTGTTAATGCCAGGAGATTGGGATGGGTAGGAAAAGGGGCTCCCTGGGACCTGAGGGGAACTGAGGGTCAAGCTGCTTCCCGTAAGAGGAGCATCGCTTCCTGGCGTGGCTGGAACAGTCTCCGTGCTCTGTGACTTTGCAAGGGGGTGTGAAGACTTGGCCAAAATGTCCCGCCCAGGAGTCCTAGGAATCTCCTCTTCCACGGATGTTTTGGTCACCATTAACTGTTCAGGGAACTTCTCTGGAGGGACTAAAGATTCTTCTTTACCGGGAGTTGATGGTACAGGAAGCATGGAGGATGGCACCTTGTGGGCTGGAAGCAAAAGAGTATCGGTCTCTGAATGGATCATCACCTCCCGTCCAGGTGTGCGAGGCAGCCGGTCGTCCTCCTCCGCTGCTGAGGGCAGCTTTGTTTTAACACGAGCTTCTAAGCTGCTGTCGTCAGACTTGTTAAAGAAGCTGCTTTTACTGGGCAGAGGTTCTCCAAAGACTCCCACTGGAGTCGAGAGACAAAGCGCCGTCTCCTCATCTTGAGACTCAGGCTTTGGACCTTCCTGTACCTCTGGCTCCAGCATGGCAGCAGGTTCAGACTCTTCCTCTGAAAGGGGTAAAAGAGAGGAGAATCAGGAGCTTTGCTCAGCACTTGCCAATAAAGGCATGTTTAAGATGCTACAATTACAGAACAGCTCAATTCCACTGGGAGCCCTTAAAAACTCCAATGCTTTACATTTTGGAGGCACAGAGTGTGGAGTAATTAGACGTTACCACAGACATCCCTAATGGACCATTAAAAAAAGCACTATTAATTTGAGGATTAGCTATGACACAGGCCAGAAAGAAGGTTTTCTGCTTTGAAAACCCCTGATCATCTTTTGTACAGACATAAAAAGAATTAGCAGATTGTGGGGCGAGGACCTCGGAGGAGAGCAGTCAGAGCCCCACGCTATCAGCTTTTCTAATGTGGGAAGGTAAACTAATTGCAAAGCCAAGAAGCACCCTCAGCTCTTCAAGGAGAAAGCAGCGAAGGGAGGAGCGTAACGCTCTTGAACAACACATGGAGGAAACGGGAATCCCTTGTAATGAATGAGGAGACACTCAGATGGTATCAATGAGGCAATTTATATGCTGCTCTCTCTAGAGCAGGCTCATTTGTCTGGAGTTTATTTATCCCCTTAGGGCCAGGGCCAAAAGGAATCAACAGTGCATCTTGTTAGGCAGCTCAAAATAACATTTTCAAGTGGGAGAGCAAAAGGAGGTGAAAATGCCTGGAGAGTTGCAAGGGAAGCATTCCCCATTTGTGCTGAGTGAACTGGAGTCACTGGAGAAGGGTCTGATCCCTGCAACTCCTGTACTACTGGGCTGGGCTGCACAAGAAGAGTGCTGCAGTTTGAGCTTGTTCCCATAGCCTACCTATAAAGCTCATTCCACACGTCAAGGTGCCTAAATGCAGGTCTCTCCAAATTTATGTCCTTTCTGCACACTGACCCGTTCTAGAAAGGATCTGTGCAAAACAGGTTCTTCTTTGCCCTGCCCAGTTTAACGTTTTGCCTTTACAGTCTTCAGATTTTATGGCAGCCAAGGGCATACAGCCTGTGCAGGGACCAGAGTTCCAGCTCTCCAAGTCATAAAATACTGCCCGGTCCTCAGACAGCAGTGCTGCCCAAGGTACACACTGCAGGCCACACTAGATGTGCTCTCCCTGTTGGCTCCAGCTTTTAACTTCTTAATTCTCTCCTAGCTGCAGAATTTGTCAACCTGTACACATCTCACTCCTGTTTTAGCAAAAGGTTTCCAGTTTCTTTGGGTTAAATACAACTCTGGATTGAATGAAGAAAATTTCCCTCTTTCAGAAAACCAGGGAGTATCACTCATTTGAAAGGAATAAGTAAAAAAAATGCACAAATAATATCAGGAACCAGATATGATTCTGAGACTCCACTCACTTGCCCCATATAGTTTCCCAGTCACATACTGCTTCAGTATTAAAACAAAAAAAAAGTCAGTAGGGACTCATTAAGCACAGATTCCTGTTCTATTTTAGCAGCTGTGGCTTTTCTATCTTGAGCTTCAGCCACCACACCATCCAATCAGTCACCCTCAGACGATGACAACTGTTCAGTTCCTGTAGGACACTAACTAAACTGGCCCAGGATAAGATTCTGGATACAATAACCACTGTATTTTTAGTAGCAGATGGCTTGTATAGAACTCCTTACTAGGAAGGAAAGTTCAGCACAGACCTCTTTCCCTGTACAGATAACCCCTTGCCTAGAGCCAAGACTGGAGGAAGAAACAGAACAAGTAAAATATAAATCATAGGTACTGGATACTGTGAGAATACTGTACTTGGAAATGTGGTAAAAAACTGCCAAAGCATGTGGAAGGTCATACCTGGCCTACAGATGGGAGACAGCGCAAGTTTTGTCTCCTGGTCTCTTTCCATAACCAAGTGTTTCAGTGTTTCAGCAGCAATAGATGCCTCTGGGACATCACCACATTCCCCTTCCCCGGCCTTGATTTCTTCCATGCCTTCATCTTTCACTGCCAAAGCTGGCTCTGCGAGTCCCAATCCTGTTGCATCCATGTAGTCATCCACAGGATACAGCTCCAAAATAGTCTCCCTCTCATCATCAGGAAGCTCATGACTAGCAGGTTCATGCTCTGTCTCAGCAACCATGGCTTCTCTGTCTTGATCTTCTGCCACTTCCTCCTCCTCTTCCTCTTCCTCCTCCTCCTCATCTTCATCATCATCGTCATCCTCATCATCATCTGAGTCTGAACTCGACTCGAATTCAGAGGAGTCCTCACTTTCATCAGATGACTCAACTTCAGCCTTGGAAGACGAGGGACTTGCTACATCTACAAGAAGAACAAATTACCATTAGTTCCACTTTCTGACTTCATTAAATAACCAGAGTCTACTACAGGAGTAAATATCACTTCCACACTGTGGAAAGAGCCTCGACAGCAGCTTGTGGGTTTGAAGGAGTTGCCTCACAATTTATTTATTTTTGCAGAGGCTTATAATCCATGTATTTGGATGCTTACAACAATCACCACACAACAGGCAGTTCTGTGAGCAGCAGAGCTCGTGCTGCCTGGCACTCTGCCCACATGGGTCTCTTGGTGGATTGCCTCTTTACTGGAGTGGTCCTAAGATTTTCTGTTGCCTTCACACACAGCTCTAAAATGTGGAAGCTATCACCTTCCACAGCAGGAACTGATTGATAGGACAGAAAGATATTAGCACCTAAATTACCCCTGTATGAAATCCCTTCTCCTCCCAGCTACATGTTTCATAAAAACAGCACAAACTTAGATGGCTTTAAGACCTCTGCCCCTCTGAGATCACTCAGGGAGCTATTGCAAAGGGACCCACAGACTGAGGGACCACGGAAGCCTCACAGGTAACAATTAAGAAGACCTGTATGCATTAACTTGTATAAAACAGCCCTTCAGTGAAAGAAGGTGCACAAATTAAAAAATCAGCTCACAAGTGCACCAGGGAGACCACACCTGAGCCGAAAGCTACGCTTGCTGCTTCTGCTGGAACTGCTTACCCTCCTCGGAGTCCTGCTTCTCCTCCTTGTCACTTGTGTCTATGCCTGTCTCCTCTTCTTCATCATCTTCATCCTCATCATCATCTTCATCCTCATCATCATCCTCATCATCATCTTCATCCTCCTCCTCATCCTCCTCTTCCTCCTTTGCAAGAAAACATTTCCAAAAATGAACAGTGTCTGACTCCAAGACCTGGCTGTCACTAGTACTATCAGCGACCCTCAGGGATACTGATCAGAGAACCTGAAGAGGGAATAACCTCACACAGGTTCTCTTAGGACAGATCTGAACAGGAGCGCTCACCTTCTAAAGAAGGTAACTATGGCATCTGGAATTACTACACCTTCTTTTAATAACAGACAGCATTCAAAACTGCAACCACAAACCACCAACACACCTTGCCAGGTGCTGCTTTCACCAAGCCTCCTTCTTCTTCCTGCTCCTCTTCCTTCTCTGAGGAGGACTCTTCCTCTTTCCCTGATGTCTCATCTCCCTCTTCTCCCTCGCTGTCGAGCTCCAGCGGCCTTGCTGGTCGTCGCCTCAGCCCCACAGCTTCTGCATCCTTCTTTGACAGGTCAGATGTGGTATCGGAAGCATCCCTGTCCCTCTCCGACTCTGGTGAGCAAAAACAAGGAGGAAATTGCCATCAAATACCCTGCAAGGGAGGGAAAGAGTTGACCACATCATGGAAACGTTTTCTTTGGGAAGATCAAAGTTAGGAGCAATGTGCCCATGTGGTGTGTGAGTCCCCAGGCTGACAGGGGCTTACTAACTTCACAGTGCAAGCAAGGGCAAAACTGGGTGCAGAGTGTTGAAATACCAAGGATGGCAAAACGTGGATGACCAAAGCTGACAAGCTATAGGCAGAGCAGCTAGGAGACACAGCACGGCTGAGATCACAACAGATAAGCCAAATTTAATGCCTTTTTGTTTTATTTAAGGGCTTTACAAAACCTGCTTCTGTACTCAGGCTTCAAAACCACTCGTTAGTCTGAATCAACTTGATGGCACAACTAACTTGTATCCACTTTTTTATGCAAAATGAAGGGTATTCAAAGCTTTGCCTTATCTCTACTCTTCCCTGCTTCCAAGAAAACATGTTAAAATATTTTAAGATAGATTTTTCTAGCAAATAACTTGTTTTGTTTTTAAAATCAAACGCAGGGCAAACTGCCTCTTAGGTGCCTTCTCCCACAAAGTACCCAGTGAGTTGCACACATACCCCTGGCACCATCCATGAACTCATCTGAGCTCCCTCTACTGGGTGACCAGCTCTGCATCTGCA
This sequence comes from Podargus strigoides, assembly GCA_028020825.1. Taxonomy (NCBI): domain Eukaryota; kingdom Metazoa; phylum Chordata; class Aves; order Caprimulgiformes; family Podargidae; genus Podargus; species Podargus strigoides. The sequence goes on along the minus strand of CM051637.1, from coordinate 13,670,501 downwards.
GAACTAAAATAGGTTAATGAGTTATTCAATAAAATGTGGGTCTTAAATTTCCCACCAGTGACTTTAAGATAACAGAATCCAGAGGGGACATCTCTCAGCTGATCAGAGTTTCGTGAGAAGCAGGGTTTTGGCTCAGATCCTCGACTCTGTGTCTAACTGTAAGTGAGCACACTGCTGTGAAGTTTAAAAGAATTCAGCTTGCATGTGGTTTGCATCTGCTCTTGTGTTTCAAACAAATGAGCTTTGCAAACCTTCATCTTCATCATCCACAGAAGTAGAAGGCCGGATTCTCTTCTGATCTCCTGCTGAGGCAGCTTCAGGTGGCTCCTTTCTTTTCACCTGAACAAAAGACACAATTAGCATTTCTAAAAGTTTAGAAACAGTAGAACTCAACTTCTTAAGCAAATCACTACTGCTTTACTTTGGCATGGTGACTTACACCAAGAAACCAAGGGACACTTCGAAGCTCTTGATCCCTTTCTTTGCTGGTGAACAGAATTTCACTGTGAATGAAATTCTGCCCCTTCAATTTGCATCAAAACACTCTGAGTAGCACCATGGTGCATGTCATCACCAGGTACTTTCAAAGTGACAGAGAAAACTCCTGACAAATGTAGCTTGTCTGAGACACAGCAGAACAGAAAGAGAGCCTAAGCCTACGATGTCTTAAAGAACCTCAAAGCAAGTTTTATTCTAAATGAAGACCGCAGAATCTCTCGTCCCTAACCTTTATTTGCACCTTCTGTGCATTCAAACCCCTAATTTCAGGGAAGCCCTCTACTCTCCCTTGCCCTCCCCTCCTGCTTTTTTAAAGATCCTTTTCATTTATTCTGCCAATGCTCTTTAAAACAAGTGACCCTGTGCTTGCAAGTCTGATTCTGTAAACTCACATGAGGCAGAGAACACCATTTAGGAGGATCCTTGCTCTCACAGTGTACTGGTGGGTTACGAGTGACGCTGTCAGAAGCAGCCCTGTAGCTAACCAGCTGCAGGGCTTTGGGGCACAAACCTAGAGATGTGTCCTCCTAATGTTCCTTAAGGGAATGTTAGAATAATGAAGACAGATCTTTGTTTTTACCTTGAAGGATGGCAACCGGATGGCCCCTCGCAACCCAATGCCCAAGCCGATTCCCTCATATCCCAAGCCTTCTCCTTTGTTCCAGTTCTCCAAAAGACAAGATGTGATTCGATCCTTTGGCTTTGGTTTTTCCTCCAGCTCTCCTCCAGACTTCACTGGTGTGAGAGATGCCTGCAACAGAGAGGGCACACTTGAGAGGGAAAGTTTCCTGGAGAGCATGCCAACCCGGGAAACCATTTAGACAGTTCAGGTTTGTGAAATATCACTGCCCTGCCCAGGCACTGGTTTCTCTGAAGGCACATCACATGGCCACACATACCTGAAAAGGAGAAGGTGCAGCAGCTCTTGATAATGAGACCTTTCCATCTCTGAGAAGCCTTCTCCCCTTTTAATTTCAAGAAGTTATTTTCTCTGCACAGGGCACTAAAATTGCTGGAAACAAACCTGCTGGGATTCTCAGAGCAGTGGCTTGGCATGGGACACTTAAGTGACATTGCATTTCGAGTCATCACACTGTCAGGTAGCAGAGCAGACACTCCTGCTTTCTCCACTCAGTGTTTTGAAACATGATCTCAATTTCCTTCACAGGCAGCTTAACACAGTCCAAAAGTACTTAACAAGAGAGGACAAGGGAAATGAACAGACCCATTGGCCCTCATGGCTCATTCAAGGTCTCCCCAGTGCCTGGTGAGGGGATCACAGTGACCACCTTCAAAATGGCCAGAATCCATCACAGATGCTGGAAGCAAAGGTCATCAAAGGGAGAGATGAAACGGTAAGAAGAGGTGCAGACATTAACCCAGGACTCAACAGCCCAAGGGAACAGGAGCTACCAAATACCAAGGAGCAGCTACTGTACAAGTGTCTTGAACTCTGAATGGAAGCTATGGAGCTGGAATACACCACCATCCTCATACACCACCACCCCTGAGCTCCCAAACGCTGCAGGAGCCCACCTGGATTGGTCACAGCTGCATGAGAAATAAAGCTGCACACATACCTCCCACAAATAACTCGAGTATGCTTTAGACAAGTTAGCTTAACACTGTGTTATCCACCTTCATTTGCTAACCCACATAACTGAAAGCAGCTTCTGACCTCCTAGCTGGGAAGGCCTTTCTTCTTTTTAGTATAAAGCATAGTATAGTGAGTCAAAAATCACACACCCCCATGTTCACTTAGCAACCACAGCCCAAATCCATAGAAACTGTCAGAAGGCTCCAGTCCTGGGAAAAGGGAAAATCAAAATATTTAGGTGAAACACCTAAAGGTCTACAAAACTTGGTAACTAGACACACAGCTTCATCTCTGCTCAGCCACAACAAACCCCTTTTCACCGGAGCTGAGGTGTGAAGGAAGAGCAGCAATTCAATCCTCTGCAGCCCTGGAGAGGTGGAGGAGCAGGGAGAACGTCACGCACGGTGGCATGCCACGCTCTTCTTGAGCGAAGGGCACTGGAGGTAACGTTCACCGTGGCGTAACAGTGGCATAACACCGTCTAAAAGTAGGTTTCTCTTACAGACATCAACAGAGCTAATTTGCTGGCTGTGATCACTGAAGAGGAAGCATAAGCTCAGCTCTCCTGCTAATAAGGGACAAGACTAATGGGAGCATCACACAGAGAACCCAGGTGGCAGCACGCCGGGGCCAGGCATGGCTGGTTATTCCTGATACACTGCTTAACACATCTTACTCAAGCTTTCAAACCTAAACCCACCACTAGATTCAGGAACAGGGAAAAGCTTCCCCCTGTTCAGGCAGACAAGGTCCATGGTATGTGCTGCCTTCCCTAGCAACAATCTCCTTAGCAGCTTCCACCCCATACATTTTCTGACCCGTCTGACTGAGGACTCCAGTTTTACCCTTGAGCTTTCCCACCTTTTACCTGTGGCATGATACTTTTTGGAAGTCAATCAGCTGCCCAAGTCCATTCCTTTGATGGAATATAATGGCCAAAAAACAAGAGAAAAGAAAGTAACTGAGGCAAAGGAGGTGACAAGTGTATTGCCCTTTTGTGTGCCAGTGAAGGTTCAGGGGCTGCCAGCAGCATTGTGTAGATAATATTTACTGTCCTACTAAACTTGAACATTGTCACTCAGCCATGGAAAAAAGAAACCCACAAGGCTTCCTGCTCTTACGCCTGGGGAAGGTCAGGGAGATAGCGGACCCACACAGCCTCTGACCAAAGAGGGACACTCCTACTGTAGGAGCTGGCATATGGTGGAGCTCATGTGCTTCCAAGATGAGCTCCGATCTCCCCTGTGAAAAAACTGCATCTGATGGTCCAAAGACAGGAGATATTAAAAGATATTATCACTCCCTACAAATCTGCCTCGTTTATTTCTAAAGGAAAAAAAAAGATGTAAACAAGCACATATGTGGTCTTATTTATACTTCCAAACCTCTGAAAATAAAACATCTTCTTTCACTACTGTCAATCAGTAAAGAAAAATATGAGGAGCTCCAACTAAAACCATTAGGAGGGAGGAAATGGGGATGCAGGGCCAGTTTTGGAGGGTCATTTCAGCTCCAACAGTGCCTAGAGGTCTTGGTCCATTCTTCAAAAACCAGCGTGATGGCAAAGTACAGGGGGAACTGACCTCCAGCTGCCACCAAGCGACCCAGATCAGCTCATCCTCATGTGTGCATAAAGACGCCAGCAATAGGAACATACAGCTTAAGCTGAATACTCATATTTTGCTTTTTCTTTGGCAAAAGCAGGCAGCTTTTGACTGAGAAGGAATCCTGTCCTGCACCAGTGCCAGGGGGTGTCCAGTCCTAGCAGAAAGGAGGCTCTGAAATCTGTGTGATTTTTCTGCAAGCAACAGTAACACATGGCCTGGCAGAGGCTTCTCCAGGCAGCGCCCTGAAGCAGCAATAGTGCTGGCATTTGTGTTCCTGGACAGAAAGCATAAGTGTTATTCCATGCAAAAATTTCATGTTTTCAATTAGGCTGCTCACATCCAACATAACCTGTGGCAAGGACTGTGGCAAGCTGCTGCGGTACAGTCAGCTTCCCTTCCCAAAGTGGGTTGCAAATTCCAGGTGAGGGAGGAACACACTAAATCCAACCATGGCTCAGGATATAAAAGAGCCCGAGCAGCCGCTGAAGACCTGCCTCAACTTGCTGCTGCTTCTTCACTGTGGATGTCTGGTTTAAAACAATTTCTTGGGTACTTCAGTTGCTGCTTTTGCAACTATTTGCTGGATCTGTTTCCCTCACTGCCCTGGAAACTCAGGGGCCTCCTCCAAAACTGTCAGCACACGCTTTCTGGTAGCAGGCAGAAGCTCTGAACACTAGTCAGGAGGAAAGGGACGGGGTTTCTTACTGGACGTCACGCCAGCCAGCTCTAAGCCAGAGCAAATTCCACTGTCATAAAGCAGCTGTTAAACAGCAGCATTACCAACCTCTCTGGAAAGCCAAGGAGCTCTCCCAGGCACTAGAGTTAACACACAAGAGGCTTACGAAAGCAGGTGGTGAAGATACTGCTCTGAAAAATCGCATCTGAAACAGATGTATCTGCAGGTTGTGGTGTTGGTTTTGGTTTGTTGGTTTTTCACAATAATTTACTGCAATACTAATTTTGAGGCTTGCATGAACCTTTCTATAGCATTAGGGTTGGTTTTGGTAGAGACAAATTCACAAATTCAAGATCACTGAGCTGTTTGCTGGCTGAGGTACACTTTAAATGGGCTGAGAAAGGATCAGACGATTCATGCAAAGCTATTTTCTTAACTAATCCCTGGAACTCCTTGTGCATTTGGCCAATGTTCAGCTTTTGAGTTAATTGCTGCTGTGTACATGTGCTGGGGATGGGGGAGGAGCGCAGGAAACTGGAAATACCCACCGAACTCATCACACAAAGTAGGGAACACAAAATAGCAGCTTGGTGATTTCAAACACTCCCGCTGCATCCAACTTTAGTCTTCTAGAGCTAAAGTTCATCTTCTTCTTAGACATGAGAGGGCCAAAGCAGATTTTTCTCCTGATCTCAGGGTCGTTTCCTCCTGCAAACCCCTTCCTAGAGGCAGCCAGCAGTGCTCCAGACCACCAAAAAAAAAAACCCCAAATCAGCCAATTTTTTCAAATTTCAGGCCCTGGAACTGCTGCAATGAGGAGGGGAAAAGGGAAAGGAGATTGTGGGGGAAAGTGAGTAACCCTGGGCTTTTGGGGTGTAAGGCATTTTGGGGCATTCTTGAAGGCTTTTCTGAAAGGAGCACCATGGAGAGAACTCTCCCACGCATGTGTGCTCTGTGTGTCAGAGCAGGTAGCCTTGTCCTATGGCTACTGCTCAGTGGACATCAGCTTTAACGGGAGTGTGCAAACTCCCCCAGCAGGGAAAGCCTGCAAACACGCACCACAGGGCTGCGGTGACACTCAGGAGGTCACCTAACTCATGACCCTGCCTTGGGAGAGCAGCAGCTGCAGTGATGCCCCTCCTCAGAGACAGCTTTGTAAGGACATTACAGCCCTTCAAATCACAGTTGGAAAAACAGCTCGTTTGCAGATCCCCCCTGGGATCACACCCCAGCATGGCTGGTGAGTCCTGTCGAGATGAGCAGGGCAGATGCACAGGCCTGGGCAACGCGCTGCCAAAGACAAACGTGCTCTCTGAGAAGCTCATGAGGTGTGAACTGTGCTCAGTCCCCCTCACAGAAAGGGCTGCCCTAAGGTGGCCCCAAAGCTGGAGGGGACAAGGAGGAGATCCACCCCAAAGCAGAGGGATGACACTGGGAACTAAACATTCCCTCCTCAGGCCCACATTCCAATCAGCAGGATGGTGTGAGACAGAGCAGCAGGTCACTCATAGGTGAGCAGCTACAGCTCCACACATTTTCAGAGATAACTCTGCACAGAGTGCCTCCACCAAATACTAGGATGGACTAAATTCCCAGCCCATGCTTGTTCTGATGGCAAAGCAGCATGAAATACCTGCCTATATAGAGTGACACCACAGAAATAAACCAGGTTGAATACTCAGGTGCTAACCTGTCCCGAGGCAGGAAGCACCTTCCAGGTATTTGCAGGCTGAGGTCTGCTGCTCCCAGCACAAAGACCAGCCCTGTGGGCAGGCATGGAGGCAGGTGAGGCACAGGGACATGCACACCTCCCATTTAATAATTTCAGCAGTCTCAAGCAATGGGGTTTCTCACAGCAAAGTTACTTCATGGCTTTATTTTTTGCTTGTTTTAGTTACCATAGCATTTTAGGGTTGTGGGGGTTTTTTAATGTCAATTCCAGATCCCTGCTTAGGCATGCCCTGGCCACAAGCTCTATGAACACTTCCCCCTGGGATCCAGCACAGAGTATGTGAAAACCTACCTTTGCCAGACGTTCCTTCTTGTCCCACCAGTCATCAAATGCCCGGAACGCTACCACTTCAACCATCTTCCGGTTCAGGTCCCTTTTCATGATAGCCTTTAGTTCCTTCACTATGACCAGGAGGACTCCATCCACAGTGGCTTTGTGGGGATCTTCTTTCTTCGGCTCATAACCCGGTGGTGGAACCGAGGGGTCAAACTTAGGCAGTGGTGGCCACTGCTGTCCACGACCAAGAGCTGCTCCCATCGAGAAAGGGCGGTAGGGTGGAAGATTCACAAACTGCATCCGCCCCGTCATGAAAGGCGGATACTGGTATGTGTTCTGTGCCTGCATCATGCGGCTCAGCATCTGAGTTTGCATCTGGAAGGACATTGGCATGCCACCCCATTGGTTGCCCAAGACACTTATCATATCCACTTGCATGACAGGGAACATGCCAGGGTGGAACGGAGGAAGCGGAGGTAAGATATGAGGCGGAGGGACCCCAGGAGGGGCAGGGAGCGGAGGCGGGGGGACGGTGACGGCGGGGTGAGTGGGTGGAGGTGGCGGAGGTAGCGGTGGAGGCATCGGGAAGCCTGGCTGTGGAGGTGGCGGAGGAGGAAGAGGAGGGAATCCTGGTGGTGGAAGGGGGGGGATCGAGGGGGCCATCACGGCATTGTTGCTGACAGAGGAGTTCACCACAATGGTTTTGGCACATTCTGCACTGGTGATGGGCGCAGGGTTGGTCTCGTCATCAGAGATTTCCATGTCCTCCCCTGAAGAATGCTGACCCTGTGACAAAAGAGAGAGAAAACATGAGGAGCACATTCCTTTGACATCAAATATCACAGTGCTGGCTGCTTCAAACAAAAGCTAAGTTTAACACACGTTTTATTTGGGAATGGAGAAGAGCAAGCAATGTTCTAAAAAGACAGGACCCACTGAGCAGCTGGTGCCTATTGAAGCTTTTCTCTTCCATGTCAGACCTCAGGAAGCAGAGAGGTAAAAGCTTTCTAAAAGAGCATCAGTACCAACTGAACAAAAACATCAGCTTCTGTGGAATAGGAGGAACTGCTCCCGTGCTTGGCGAAATACAGACAATCCAAATGTCTTTCACAGCAAGATACATTATCTCTTATTTGCATTTAATACTGACAGGTGCGTTACACCATGAGTTTTTATTCCTTATTTTTCACCATGCACAAAGAATTTCTCTGCTTTTAAATTACAAGCCTCGGCTCATTTGACTCTTAACCTCTAACTGTGAGAAGACAATACTTCCACACAGTTGCTGCAACTAAAAGTTGTCTTGACTAGACCACAGCAATTCACACGGGGAAAAAAAGAACCCCAAATCTGCTTAAATTGCCTTTAAACATCAGTCATAAATGCTGGGATTCAGACACAGCATATGCCATGTTCCTGGGCCAAACGAATACTTTACTAGCCACAAAAAATACAGATACAGAGTTACATAAAATGATGTCCCACCTCCACTGTCAAAGGGATGGAAACTTGATTAAAACAGAGGGTGCCTGCTTGCTCTGAAGTCTCAAAGCTGCCTGATTAGGTCCCATACAACAGAAAGGCCTCACCAGTGAGTGCCATCCTCAACAGCAAATGGTCACACCTGCATGCTATGTCCCACAGGCATTTCAGTCCTGAAGGCATCTCCAGCACAAAGAAACCACATGTATGACTGTCACAGCCCTCAGGTACTGTTAAAACAAATCCTGGTAAGAAATACAGCAACCAAATACTACTGGAAGACATATCCAACACACTGGCAATTCATCCAGGAACCACAAATGGGGCTGACCTTTTACTAGTGGGATGTCAGCAAGGACAGGACAAGGTCCCAACTACCTTCTCCAAAACTATTTCTCCCATTCTTCCTTTTTTTCCAGGTAAAATCACCAAATCCCACCACTGTTGTGACAGCAAACATCCCTCAGCTATTTTCAGGACTGAGCAGCAGAACCACTCATCACAGTCTTCTCTCTCAGGCTCTCTACAAGCATGACTGGCTTGCCTCCTTCGAGTGACTTACCAAGCACTTCCTTCCTCACAACAGCTTTGCACAAGAAAGCCAGACAGAAAGTTTGCATGTTGCCACCAGCTGATCTAAATAAAGAGCATCCCCATGTTCACCTGCACAGACCAGAGCACAGCAGCGATGCTCCACCTCCACTAGAGCTCTCTTGCCTGCCCTGCATGCTGTGGGCTCTAGACCACCGGAAGCAGTAAGAGATCACGATCGAGTGGTCTTTAAGAGCTTTTCTGTATCTCAGTCCTGGCAAGAGTTTTGGAACCTGCTGGCTGTTTTCAGCCAAACTTGACTGAAGATCCTGGAGATGTTTATTTCTTCCATGTTTTGTGCTAGCAGGTGCCTCTTCTGTCTGCTCTCCTACTAGTCTCCCCAGTCTGAAAGAAAAGAGCAATAAGGCTCAGCCCTTATCAGACACTGGAGAACCTGCACTGGGGAGAGCTGCTGGGAAGCAGGCTTTGTTGACAGTTCTCATCCTGAAGCTGCTGTGATTGGATTTTTAACCTGTAAATTTTGCACAGGGTAAGGGAACAAAAGCAAGAGCAGCCAAGTTGATGACTCTGCTCTGAACTGTAGCTACATGAAGCTGAGCAACAACTATCCATAACAAACCGAACACTTCATGCTCTATCAAAGGTCATCTCTGCTACAGCAGCTACCACCAGAGAGCAGGCTGAGCACAATGCTTGCAACAGCAGCTTTGCAAATCCTCCTGTCCTAGCACCTCCCCTCACCCTTGGCTTCCCTGCATTCCTCTGCTGCAGCATGAACCTACGGGCTCATGCACTGCACAGGTCACCCCAAAAAGCCACTCACAGTTTCAGTGGTCTGAAAATGCCTGACCCCCCAGCTCGACACAGAGACTACCATTTACCCCTGCAGAAGGGCTGAAAGCGCCAGCCTGGCAATCTCTGCAGCGAGTGGTATCGACCCCCTGCTAACGGTAACGGAGAGTTGCTTTAGTGCATCTCTACTTGCAGGGAGGTATCCGAGGGCTGTTTTGTGAACCCTGAAATGAACAGCTAAAAAAAGGAGAAATATAAATTATAATCCATTGCACTTGAGTCTTTCCAAACTGTATCGTCTCCTCCTTGAGCTGTCCACATCCTGCTAATATTTCTAAGTGAGTCTCACACCCTGCATCCTCTCCCCAGCTGCTCTATTGCAGTCACGTCCCACGTCGAGGATGACAGGGAATGAAAGGATATTCTGCAGTTTCAACTACTGCAGCCCCAGTGAAGGGGGCAAAGGAAGAGCAAAGATGACAACTGTGGCAGGTGTAAACAAGTTTCCTGTGAAACAGACCCCGTTTTTCAGTAACTGAGCACAAAATGCACTGTTAAAAGCGCTGGCTCCAACTGCAAAAGCTGGATGATGCTAAAGGTCAGCATTGCACAGGAAGCCAGGAGTGTTCCAGCTACAAAAGACAGACAAAATCAGCTTCATATTCACATTCACCTCATCTGATGGGGTATGGAGGAAAGACACCCCACAAAGCCTCAGTGGAGCACCAGCACTGGGAAGCTCCAAGCCACAAATTCTCCCCAAACCCCAGTGCCCCCTGCAGGGTCCCGCACTCTCCCAGTGCCACCCAACACCAGTCTGACTCGCCATTCAAGATCTGTCTCTGGTGAGCACGCAGTACCAGTTCCAAAGTGCCTATCCAAGCCAACACATTCTTTCCTCCTGAGCACAGCCAGCCCAGAGCTGCCCACCTCAGCCAGTCCTGCCCATCACCCAGAGCCTGCCGCCATCCACACCAGCCCTTACTCAGTTTCAGTACCAAAGAGTCCTGACTAATAAATGAGGTTGGTTTTCCGCTGTTGAAGGAAATAACAGATAGAAAAAGCCGATCTTGAAATTGCAGACGTGGCAGGACTAGTTGGACTCCATGTTGTAGAACACAGCCACTTTCTTCATTCACACACACATTTATTTTTACTTCAGCTGAAATGAGAACAGCTAAAGCAATAACTAGCATTTTTGGAAGACTGAAAGATTATTTTTTGAATTTTTTTCTGGTGCTCAGATGGGTCTGCAGGAAGCGGCAACAGATTCCCTGCTTCCTACAATGCTGGGCTGACAACTCACCTGCACTTGCACAGTGAACACAGTCTGTGCTCCAGTTATATCCCCAGCAAGATGGAAAGGGAAAGAGATTAAGCAGCAGGAAAAACAGATCAAAAAGGCAAGGGGGGAAAAAAAAGAAAGAATACACAAGGCTAGGAAAAAGGTCAAATCAAAAGAAGATCATCTACAAGGAAGTCTTTAAAGAAAGTTAAGAGGAATGAATATTTAAAGCGGATGAGCAGCTACAGGAAAGTCATATCTATCTAAGGCGGGAAAACACAGGCACCGAGTGAAAGAGATCAAGGTACAGAAGGAAAAACCAAGGGGAGACAGACACAGATCTTTTGTTACACGGATTTCTTTTCATTTCACCTGTCTGAACCTGGATTTACTGTGGTTGCTACCAAATACCTCACAGGGTAGAGCTGAAAAGTACCCTGCCCTCCCAAAGAAGCTGCCTTCTAGCTGGCCTTTCTCTTTGCTCTCACCAGGGGGAAAAAAGTGAGCTGATACATGGCATACACACTGCTCTGAGGATGTCATGGCCATCAATGCCAAAAAACTGTGTCAATCACACCTGGAGTTCACCTGCACGTTTCCAAGGGCATCTGGTACAACGCCTCCAGAAAACCTCCCTTCAGCCCACTGAGTGAAAAGCCATTTCCAACTAAATTAATTTGTGCTGCCATCTTTACTTTGCATTACTTAAATTAAGAGTTAGCAAAACAGGTATTTAATTATACGCATGACACATTTTTCTGAAGGTGTTTTAATGGTGCAAATTTGTTGAGAGAGATTCGCATCAGCGTAACTGGTTATAAATGGCCTCGTTCATTGTTCACCCAAAATGCTAACTGCCACCTTTAGTACCAGTACAGCGTGTTTTAGCAGAGGCAGAGCCTCCTGAGTTCAGTGAAGGGAACACCCTGAGATCTCACTCCTGGATCAGCCTGAACAGTGACAGGGTAGAGAGTCACTGAATGCAAGGTATTGATCTTAGGGCAATACCCAGCTTTTAGCAAGCAAATGTTCATACCTGCAGAAAAAAGAAACTACAGCCTAATATTTGCATGCAGAACTGGCAGTTTCCAGATGTGAAGAGGCTGTTCTCTCCCCAACCCAGAGGAGCACTGACACTGCGGCAGCGGTCAGGAGCTTCGTCGTACGTGCTGTTGGGTACCTTTCCTACGGGCAGAGGAACTTCACATGCTTTCATTTCCTTTTAAAAAGGCCACCTGATAAAGAATTTACTGGGAATTTCAGAATGCATTTTGAATACTGTCAGCTTACAGTTAATTTCACTTAAATATTCTTCTGGGTACCAAGTTACTTATATTTCAGGTAGGGAAATTATATCACTGAATGTAGCAACTACTCCGACACAGCCTGGCTGAGCTGTGGTGCATCAAAATAATGAAATGCAGGATCAATGGCATTCAGCACAATGCAAGGTCATTAGCTTTAATGAAGCGAAGCATCCCATGCTTACAAGATGTAGCAAACCTTTAAGCCGACTGCAACTTGGACTCACAGAAACCAAACAGAACAAAAAAAATCATTCTTTAAGTCCTAAAACTTCAAAACCTCTGCATTTAATACTGAAAATCTTTGCCATTTACAATGCTAAGCAGCTTTTCAATAAAGGTAGAACTAAAATCAGAAGTGGCTCTTGGACAAAAAGTTTTCATAACCTGGTCAAACAGTCATTGCTTGGTTTTGGATTAAGTCCATCCAAGGGTCTAAAAAACTCACAAATGAGCAAGTCTCACCTTTTATCCTTACAAAAAGTGGAGAAAGAAAAAGCTCTAGAGGTGAGAGGGAGAGGACAACTGACCAAACAGGATCAACACAGCAAGTCACTGACAGAGTCTAGAACAGACTCCATGTCCCTCCGACTTCCTATTCCCTGTCTCCGGCTGCCTCCCCGCGCCAAGCTCACACCATGCTCCTTGCTGCCCGTGCTCTGTGTTTGACAAGGGAAATGGCCCTAGTGTGACACTGCAGTCCCAGGGTGAAAATAACCCATGTTCTCTAAAACACAGCTTTCTCATCCCGGACTCCTTCAGCAGAACACATTAAAGAGAACGAGACGTTTCAAACCTGTCACGTCTCTTACAACATCGTCCAGAACAAAAAGGAAGCCTGAGGATGCAAACCAGCCACCTGTAACTCTTCTCAAAGACACGATTTCAATGAACAACTCCTTTAAAAAAATAGAAGCCCATTCAAGTTTGGCCCAGAGAACTCCACTATTCACTTGGCTAACAGAGGGAAATGCTTCTTGCTGTCCAAAATCTACATACTGGAGCACAGCAAAGGCTTTAGAGAGTATTGCTTTGTTCATTTTTAATCTGCTTTTAGCTAGAGAAGAGCTTGCAGGTTCCACACATTCTTGGCAAAGCCCATAAAGAGGAGCTGTGCCTCCAAACTGCCCTCTTTGCTTGCTGGGAGTGCAACACTTGGGCACAATAACGTGGCAGAGGGACCAGGCTAAGCATTCACACCTCACCATGTCAGGTGTGAAACAAGGCAGACGGGGTACTGTATTTACAATACAAATATTTTTATTTTGCTAACTATAATTATAGCTCTCCCTCTGAAAGAACACACACGGGGTGGTGTTTGCTGGCATTGCAGAAGTGGAGCACAGGAGGGCAGAGCTACCCAAGGTGGTTTGCCAGCAGTTTAGCTACAGCAGCAAAAACCAGAGCAAGCTGCTGCCTGCGCCTCCCTGGGTGAGCTTTCAAAGCCTGTTGAGATAATTGTGCCATCACCAGCACCCGTGGTGGCTCGTGTCGGCCACCACACCACCACTGCAGCCTGGACTTATGCTGAAGTTTGTTTACTCCATCTTCCCCAAACACCCTGGGTTGGTTAGTCACATCTTTCAACCTCCTTTGGGCAGCTAAGAGAGCACCCATCCTCCTGCTGCTGTCAGAGCACGCGATTGCAATCATGGCAGCTTTTAATTGGGACAAAGAGAGCTTTCAGGTGTATTTGCACTATAATAAAATGCCCAGTTCAGGAGCAGGGAAATGGAAAGATGAACATATTACAGATCAGTGATTATAAATATCTTCAGCAAGACGTATTTCTATCTCAAGAATAGAAGACTGCAAGATTTTTATATAGCTATATATTTATACAGCACTTCATGAAACTAACTTGCAGGCAAAGGTTGAGAAGGAAGTGGAGCAGAACACAGATAGATTAGGGTGATAGACTCACCCCTGTGTCCCACAAAAAGGGGCACCAAAAAGGCTGCAATGGAGCAGGGATTTCTCCCAGGAGACACGTTACTTGGGTGTTTTTGTTTCGTTATTATCGATTGCTAAAGTATCTCTCCATACTCAAAAAAGAATTCAAGCTTCATGAGATCACAATATCATACCTGACACATACACTGTCTTGGCTCAGCTTATGTTTTGGTCTGGTTACTTGCAGCACTTCTTTGGCACAGACTATCCTCTCCACACCCTGCACAACGAGTAAAACAAGTGACAATAACATTCAAGTGCTCATTGTAGACAAACAGCACTGTAAACACCAGCCTAATTTATGCTGCTTTTATTATTTTTTTTTTTTTTTCTCCTCTTCTAACACCAAGAGGGAACTTGAAGTTGATACTCAAACCACAGATGGATAGAGGGAGAATTCCCCAGAAGTCCCTGTCAGTCCCAGAACAGGGGGACAGGGGTGAGGAGAAGCCATCATGGTGCTTGTTTGTGTCTCGCAATGCGCTGCCTCAGGTGCTGATCCCTAATTAGCCTGTCCTGCCCATGGGGAGATGCCACAAGGTGGGATTTGGAAGCGAGGACAAACTCACCTGGGCTTTCAGTGCATGGCAGGAAGGGCTCTCAAGGGGAAGCAGCACATGGAGCTAATGCTTACAAAGGGAAAAGGTCTCCTCACCGCACTAGGAATGTAAGTGAATCAAGTTGTGTTTTGAGCACAGCCTTAGAGCTGAAAAGCTGCCACTGGTTCATGTTATCATTAGAAAGACTAGTGACTTAAGATCATGAGGTAAAAATGACAGAAGTGCCAAAGACAATACATCCCAGACTCATGCAAATCTGCACCACCAGTTTCCTGCAGGACGTCAGAAGACAGCTCAAGCATCTGAGATGGGTCTCAGCACTTCGAGGCACCTCTTCAGACTCCAGAGGAGATTATCCCCTCGCTTCTCCCCGCAGAACAGTGAAATAACATCAATGTCTCCAAGGGAAGGAACAGAGCAGTTTAAGTCAGTATTTCCCAAAGCAAAACCCAAGGATCGCTGATGTGACACAGGATATGAAACAGCGGCCCACAAAAAAAAAAAGAAAAATAGGAGAAAATAAATGCAACAATTGAACATGAGAGATTACTTGACTGTAAAGAGAAGTTCCAGTGGCTGTAGAAGCTGCAAGGATTCTTCTTTCCAAAAGTTGAGATGGATCCTGGAGTAAGAAACACCTACTTAGGCAGCCTCTAAGCATCTCCTAAAAAAGTTATTTTATTTAACAAGAGATCTAGGGAAGGACAGTCAACTCTATGTGAAGCACAGAGGACAGAGATGGGAAGCAAATGCAGTGCAATTAGTGGTCTGAGGTAACCACATCTTCACTGATCCAGAAACAAGACAACTTGGGAAATGTGATCCCAAGGGGAGAAGTCTCAAGCAGCATTCAGTACTTTCAAAAATCCCTACTCTTGGCAAGAGAGCACACTACTTTATTTTTCAACATGACATCCAAGAGCCCACTGCAAGAGCTTCCTAGGATAGCAAGCCTCATAGCCATAAATTAACCCAGTGGGAAAACAACTGCCAGATTTGCCTCAGCAGAAAGCCTAAAGAGATGAATTGGCAAAGAGGGCAATAACTTGCCAAAGGGTTTGCTCTGTTAATGATGAGTCCATTACTTTCTAGAAAAGGGGTGGTTTAATTCAGGTCTTTGTCCCTTCAATAATGGAAAGGAGGCTCTGAACTGCAAGCTTCACAGCATATGATGTGGTTATACCATCCCTGATGGCAAGATCACCAAAGATGGGATATTTGGAGAAGCCAGAAGTTGCCCCTGGGCTTCCAGCATGCACAAGAGACTCTCCAGTGTCTGTAAGGGACAGCTCAAGGAAGAGGTCAGGCTAACATAACATCCTCCGGGTTCACATTCATCAACGCTGAGACTAGGAACTTCCAGAGCCCCCTGACTACACAGACTTGAGCCAAGACAAACATGATCGTACAACCGGGCAGATCACAAAATACAGTGAGAGTACGAGACACGGAGTCACCAGCCCCCAGCTCGAGATCAGGGATGGCTGGGCAGTCCATGCATGCCCCGATGTGAAGCCTGCCTGGACAGTAGCCCTTTCTGCATTATATGAACAAATCTGAACTGGCAGGGTGAATGTGTGCCAATTCAGGGGCTGCGTCATGCGGCCATAGTGTTTGTCATTACATATGAAACACCCTAAAATTGGATTTACCATCTCATGGAACCATGGCCTTTTCCCTCAAGTCTTAAGTAGATCTTATTAAGGGGAAAAAAAAAGGTTTCTTTATGGGGGGGGGGGAGGAGGTAGGGAAAAGGAAGGAGGAAAAGAGAGAGGGGTGGTAACATTGGGGAGCCATGTAACAAGGCAGGCTCTTTCCACAGCAATGGTTGTTCTGGTTTCCCTGTTTTTGATGGGGGGGAAGGGATAGCTGAAGAGCTATTTGCAATCTAACTTCAAAGGCTTTAGTCGGCTGGGAAGCTAAGTCATGCATAAAAGGATGGTAGAGTGGCAAGAAAATACCCCCTACAGATAAATTAGTCAGGGAATGTTCTCTGCTTCTCCTAAAGACTTTCATATAGCCAGACTGGCTTTACCCAGGTAAAGCTCTTTTCAGACACCAGGTTCAGTGATGCAGAGTCCTGGGAACAAACCAGCCAAATCCAACAGAGGAACTAAACAGTGGCTCTGAAAAAGAGAAGGCATTGGTAAGCATGCAGTGGGCTCCTCTGTCATTTTCTGTCATCTCAGCTATTATCAGTACATTTTATTCTAAGGTCTGTTCACATACAAAAGATGCAGAGCTCAAGGCAGCATCTCCCTCTCTGAAGATGCCAAGAAAAGCAAGGAATTTATGAGAAATCAGACAGTATAGAGAGAATTCATTTCCCAAATGATTCTGAAACATTCTGTTGTGTTCTTCAGACTGGTGTGCAGAAATGCACCCACATTTCTAGAGAGCAGAAGGTACTCTACAATCAAAGATAAAGGGAATTGCCAACGTTAGATCAGAGTCCACCTGTAAGTTTAAAAAAAAATGTGCAATAACAGAGTGTGCAGAGTGCACACATACTTTTATAGTTCAATGCCAGGCAGGAGCTCACATACCATCCCCTGAGCTTACCCTCATACTTAAACCTTAGGTCAAATGGAGCCGTGAATTCAGATCTTGCTACTAACAGGGCGATAAGAAAGCAGATAAGCTTGGAAAACAGTCTAGCTTCCCAGCTGCTATCAGTCTATTGAAGAATAGGTAGTACACATACTGTATTCAAACAAGTTCTAATCAGCAGAACTAGGCCAATTTGATATTCTTCGCCTTTTACATACTACTCCTATACCCTTGAAATCATGGGGCTATTACAGTTATGGCAGCATTTTCAGTGCTCTGTTCAGTGCTCTCTGCATTTCCAGTGACAGTAGCAACAGCAGTTTCATTTGCAAGACCTGGATGTCTGCAATGCAACCTCTGCAACGTTGATTCTCCTCAGAAGGGAGAGCAAAAATGAAGGAATCAAGGTCTTGAAGGACAATGGGCAAAAGAAAAAAAGAGCCTTTGTTAGACCATTCATCAGTATCATCTTTTCATGCTCTCCGGCTTGCTGCTGTCTGCTCTCAGACCCCAGTGCCATTAAGTATATCCTGAGGCAGCAGCTCAGACACTTGCCTTCCTTCTCAAAGAGGCATCCCAAATGATGAGCCTGGCTTTTCTCTCTACTCTCCAAGAGCTGGAGCTATTCTCGCCCTAAATTTCTAGGGCACAGTCCTGATCTGTTCATGCAGCTGGGAAGCAAAGAGGCCTGACAGTTTTTGGCACCTGCAAGAAAACCCAGAAGCCTGTAGCCCACAGCTGATGGAGGTAGCCCAGAACAGCTCTTTCCAAACAAGTACAGCTTTTACTCTCCAAAAAGGTGTGGAACAAGCAAGGGGAAAGAGTTAAAGTCCTGATTTTTCCCTTTGCGGCACACTTTTGCTGAGGTTTCATGAGCCCTCCACTGCTGGGATGGGAGGTCACACAGACTTAGCACTACTCTCCTCCCAGCAGCTCTCTTCTACCCCAGTACCAGCTACTTGAGAAGAAACAAGAAGGCATGAAAGAGGGAAGATACTGTTAATAAGGTCTTTAGGACCTTGCTATCATCTTGACTGCAGTCACGGTAGCAAGCACAGTATGGTTTCAAATAAGAAAACTTGCAGCCTTCTGTTCTGGAGACAGCCACTGCCATCATCACAAGACAAGACAAGCAGGACATCCGCTGTATTTCTGAAATTCCCAACAAAACTGCTGCAGGCAGGACTGTTCAGCCAGTGCATCTGATCTTGACAAAGAGCATATAAAACCACTTTGGATGAAGCCCCCACTGCAGGGTGCTCCAGGCCCGCTGGGACGTCACAGCAGAGAACGTTCCTGGGGAACAAGAGGCTCACGAGACAAAAACTTCTTCCTAACTTGCTGTGGCCAGACTGCAAGCCCTTTGCAGCAGTGACCACAAGTGATGACTGGCACCCTAATGAGCTTAGCAGGCTCCAATCATTTTCTGAGCATTACAACACAAGTTAACAAGTCCTTCCCAGAAAAGTGCCACAGATGCATCAAACCCCAGCTAGACCACAGGAGACTGAGCTGATTTCAAGCCTATTTCCAGCAGCTAAAGAGGCTGAGTAAAGATGTTCTTCCTCAAAACTAAGGGTGAGGCCAGCAACAGTTCCCCTTTGGTAACATTTCTCTTCTCTTACCGACCTGCTCTCTGGAGACATCTTGAATTTTTCCCCACTTGATTTCCTGTTTAGTTTTTCCTTCTCTTGCAGTACTGATTTAACTAAGTGCAGTCAGAGAGGAGAGAATCAAGCACATCAGCTGAGGTACATAACTTATTAATTAAAACATTAAAAATCTCCCTCATTCTAAGAGAAAGCCTAAAGCAATATCCAGCCAGAAAGACCTTCAAGTTGTCCCTCTTCAAAACCTGTTCAGTGAGGGAAAGGCAACTTTTTCTCCATACCACTCCTCTTGGGTGATGGAAACATGACCCTTGTGCCTGCCAACTGTTGACTGATCCCTTAACAAAAATAATCTCTGTGCAGGACATGACATTTCTCATGGCCTTCTAGAAGATACCAAACTTTTGCTATTAAACTATCCCCACCATATGCAAAATAAATTGTGTAACCGCAACTGTTCTGAATTACCAGAGTGGAAATACCCCACAGCTGGGCTGCATTCCCATTGCCGTTTGCGCAGGCATAAGATACTCAAAAAAAGAGACAAGAGGTAAAGTATGCCAATTTCCCTACCTGTCCCCTAATTAGTAAGAAGGGGATTTAAACACATGGAAACACTTTCACCTAGAGCAAAATTCAGCTGTGGCACAGGATACTGCAAAGACTCAGAAGTGCAGGTGGGTTTAAAAATGAATTAGCTGTTTAGGGCCACCAGCAACTACTGAACATGATTGCATCTTAATCCGCTGGTCACAAGCAGCAGAGGGACCCCAGGGGAGCACCACACCACATGCAGCCCTGGTGCTGATGGGGTTTTTGCATGACATGAACTGCTCTGACCTCCCACTGAAGATCTTTCAGTAGCCTAAAGGAAATAAACGCCAACAACACAGACAACCAAAGAAAGGTAAAGATGTGCTTTTTTTCTTGCTTAGTCATGAGTTAGTTCAAAGTCTCTTTCTCTTCTCTCCTGCAGCAAAGCCATAATCAGGCTCTACCACAGATGACTGCTCAAGAGGAAGGGCTGTGTGCACACAGGCAGAGCTGTGCAGCAGCAGCCAGTGCCAGGCGACCCGTGCTCTGCTCCTCAGACCCACTGCCCCTCTGGCTCTTTCACCATGTTGGTGACACTTATTTTACTCACTTCCTTAATACTTAAAGAGCTTTGCCAAAATGATCAAGATGAGTGCAAAGCCCTGCAGAAGCACACAGCAGTACAGCATCTCTCCAGCCCATACCTGAGCAGACGTATCTAAAGCACTCTCATTCAGTTGTTAGTTTTATTTTTTTAAAACAGCTTTCCCATTAGATTGCTTCATTAGTTTGAAGTCTTAGAAAGGCAGGTTACTCATTTAAAGAGCTATGTGAAACAGTTGTGAGAAAGGCACAAACCCAGCCGAACACAGCTCTGTGCTCATTCATTGCTCACTGCTTCAGGTGACCAGCAGAAATACATGGGCATCTTTTTTTTTTTTTTTTTTTTTTTTTTTTTTTTTTTTTTTTTTAAAGCAGTTGTGCAGGAACAGCTGGCTTGGTGGTTTGCACGTAATAATAGTTTTTCACTTAGGATGGTTTAGCCTTAGCACCTTTTGAAGCACCAGAGCTGCACAGTACTTATACTATAATCAATACACCTTACTTACTGGATGTGATACTAAGGTTGTCCCTCACTAGAACAGAATTACACCATGCAATGCTCTTGATACCAGAGCTCAGTTAAAATAGTAAAAATACTGTAAAAACTGGGTCATAACAAAGATCCGACATTCATCCTTTTTACAACATCCTTCATTTACAATAAAGTCGAGTCCTAACACAATCTCCATCCCAATTCAGAAGTTTAGAGACTACAATGAGCCATCCTTCTGATTTTTTTTAAAAGGCATGGTACTATGTAAAGCTAAGGTTTTCTTCAGCTTGGCCACTGAAAGCAGATCCACACAAAGCAAAGACAGAGGCCATGTAGAAACTGCACCTACTGCACAATGGTTGACCCCCAAAAAGCAAACTCACCTGTGCAGTTCCTTACGTCTCCCTTGTCTGCTTCCCCCCTCTCCACGACCCCACAGAGATACAGAGCCAGCTGAGCTGCAAAAGCCACCCAGGGTCCCCCCTAAGGACCGTGCACCCACAGCAGCTGTACCAAAAGGCACTTCCCTGACCACAGCCTTGTGCCATGGCCCTTCTGTAGCACACGCATCCCAGCAACAAGCCAAGACAAAGTCATGCAACAAGATTTCTTCAAGCTGAAGTCTCAGCATCTAACCCAGCAAGGATCACAGCTTACTTCTGGTGTCTTGCAGCCAGGCTGGGTGTTCCCCATGCAATGCCAACTCCCAGGGAATTTAAAAGCAACCCCAGCATCAGGTGTCCATCCTCCAGCAGGGCTCTGCTGGGGCCAGGCTGCCCTTCACCACCAAACCCACACTGCCTTTCTGCCTGCTTCTCACTGACCTGGAATACACCTCAGGTTTGCAAACTCAACTGCTGTTCCCACTTTTCTGATGTAATTCGGGAGATACTTCCCACCTGACATTGTATTAACAAGCAAATAAATTCATTGAGATTCCCTTGTCAAAATGCATCCTTTCGCACACGTCTCCATGGCATATATTCAACCGGCAGACTGCCCTTTATGTTTTACTGTAATTTGAATAATTTTATGCAGTACTAAGGATTTTCATATTTTCAGGGTAATTTTTTTCCTGAACAATAGCAAAACGCTTGTAGCACCATGATAACAGTTGCTTACATTTATCTGCATCCTTCAAAGACAGTATTTCAATTATCTACACTGGAAACTCTCAGCCACATCTGCTGTCCAAAATAACACATTTGGTAACCTCTTAGTAACAAGGTCTGGATTGGGGAACTGTCCCCAGAGCTGTGCACCAACGTTAAACTAGCTCCTGCTTCCACCAAATGACACTGCTATCACCTGAAATATGTCTATTTTGTTTTGCCTGGAACACACAGGCCACCAGAAATAACAAGCTCCTTTGGGAGAAGGGAAACCTGGAAAGAAGCCACCTACTTCAGCAATCCCTCCCCAGGTTCCAGGGGGAACGTCTCCCCGACACGTGCAACGCATGTTAATCCTGCACAGCGGGAGGAGGAGATGCCACTTGGACATAAGCACAAAACTACACTGCTCACTGTGAAACGCAGCTCTTTTTGGAAAAATCTGGATATAACAAAGCAACTGTCACTGCACACCATCCACAAACGCAGCAGACATCCTATTCCTTGACCAGGCCAGCAAAGGGCTGTTTCAACCCCAGGAAAAACAAACCCCAGTCCTTCCTCCACATCACACAACCTGCACCATCCTCAGTCCTCTTCTTCCTAAGGCTCCATGCCATTGCACTCACTGATACAGGGAATTTGGGCAGTGGTGAGCCTGAGGACATCCCACCTTCAATGCTTGAAGGTGCAGGCAAGGAGGAAAGATGGGAAGGACTCAGTCCTGGTGAGACCATCTCTGCTTCTCCTCTTCCTCCCCTCCTCACCATTCTCAGTGCCTTTTTCCTAATGATCTCGCTGACTTACTGCCCGACATGGAGAGAGATTGGGCAAAACACAGGTGAGCTGGTCAAAGGTGTGCGATAAATTGCACTTAGTACACAGTTATCAACTCCACATAAATACGAACTCCACAGAACACACATTCAGAGCAACCAGCAAATCCAAACACCACTAAAAAGTGCCTGAGTTGAAACACCCAAGTCCCAACAAGTGAAAACTGGAAGTTCTGCTACAGCTGTCTGGCCCTTTTGCAGCCAAACCTCCAAACCATAAGAACTGCTGCCAGCTTTGAGTTCAAGCAGCAGTTTCGTTTCCTCCCCGCGCTGTGCCTGCGCAGCGCTCGCAGTGCCCTCTATGCAAAGAGCGATTGACGAAGCCCAAGCCACGAACAACTTCCTTTACTCAAACTGCTCCTGAAGCAACGCTTTTGTAACGCCCGGAGGAGTGAACCTACTCCAACCTGAGGAGAAATTAGAAACCCCAATTTGCCCTCTTGATGTTTTATATGTATCTTGACCTCATCAGGCCTGTCTGCACCACTGGAACCTTGTGAAAGCAGCCACTGGCTTTATTATAGCACTATGGAAATAAAAGGCATTTTTAAAGCCTTTTTTTAAAACTTTTTTAATACTTTGGTTTTAGGATCTGAAAAATTTAAACCACCTTTTTCTCGTGACGAATGGGCATTTCCAAAAGCAAGCACTGCATTTTCAGCATAAATCCTGAGACAGCAGTAACACGTCTGGGTCAAAGGAGCCCTCGTGGGCAGGTACGTGATGCGCAGAGTTAACGAACTCACGGGTTTCGTTTTGAGTTTTGCCTCGTCTTCATGAGGTACAAACAAGTACCCCAAACTGGAAACTAAAATTAATAGAAGGGGGTGGCAAAGTCATGGGACTCAAAATTGAGGCATACGGAAAAAAATGGTCTACTGATGAACTGTATCTATTTAGAGAACTCCAGGAAAGGCAACAGCCAGCAGAAATTTGAATAAGCGCTCGTCTGTTCACTGCTCTGTGTCAGACACAGACACATATAGAACACAGCGGCTGCTCCCTCTTCAAATCCAGACCCAGAAATTAGTGCTGTTCTGGCGGCTGCCAGCACAATATGTTAACAGCAATTATTTTCTCAATATTTCTACTGATTACCTAACACACTGGCACATTTTCTCAGTGTCACTGCATGTTGCAACACATGCTGTCATCCAGTAGCTCGTCTGCATTCTCTTGGTCACTTTTCACAACCATCAGATGTGAAATGCAAGTAGAATGATAATGGGTGGGAGAAACTGCGAGGAAAACGTGTCACTTCAATGTGAGGCTTCACAGCCTGCATTGATGACATCTGAACATTCAGTATCATCACTGCTAAAACCTGAGCGTTACAAAGAATAGGAAGAACTCTGGAAGCAGCAAACAGAAGATGTCAAGGGCTCTCTGACTGTAAATGGCCTGCAGAGCTCAGACTTGCAAATATTATTCCGCCATAAGCTATATACTATGGTTAAACA
Organism: Podargus strigoides; assembly: GCA_028020825.1. Classification (NCBI taxonomy): domain Eukaryota; kingdom Metazoa; phylum Chordata; class Aves; order Caprimulgiformes; family Podargidae; genus Podargus; species Podargus strigoides. Next base: position 13,646,989 of record CM051637.1, on the reverse strand, counting down.
TTTTCATTGGGATCTAAGTTTCCAGGGCAGCAGAGCATCTATAGATTACATAAAGACAAAATAAGCAATGCTCTACTTATTAACAAGCAATTCAATTATACATACCCAGTTCACCAGGAACTGAAAATTTACAGCAAGTCACTGGTGGCAAAACAGAACAAACTGACCTTGTGGCAAGAGTATAATCAGCCAGAGTGATTTATAAAAAGGGATGGCAATGTCGTTTATATTAGGTATGCAAAATGCAAAAGCCTCAAAGTCTTGGCCTGGTGTTGAGGGAGTGGAAGAACCACTCAGCCTCCCAACCACAGCCTGCTTTCTATTTTTCAGTTACACTCCAGAGCATTTCACCATTTCTAGCTCTGTTATCAACAAGAGACAGGTTCTCTCATTCTACTGAAGTTGTTAGGTATCCAAAAAAGCCAAACCATAAAGAGTCAAATATTTCTCCTTTTAGATTTTCCCTTTGATGTGTGTACATGTACGAGGGGGTGCAGCACCAGGAACACCAGGTGAATCCTCTGCAATTCTGCTCTAAAAAAGTGACTGTAAAAACTGACACTGGGCTTGTGACCTCTCACTGCTTCTTTATATTGAACACATTTGGCTGGTCAAGGCCTCTGCTCTGCTAACCACCAGCCCTGTGAGCACTCCAAGAATCAAACTGGAGCCAAATACAAAAAGCCAAAAATCAAATACAATTTCGCAAACACAAACTTCTCTACTTCTTATAAAATTTTGTAGAAGCAGCAGGTTGTCATGCGGTAAATGAATCAGATGTACAAACAAGCAGTCTTTGCCTGTGGTCTTCCAGTACTATCTCTGAAAAAAACCTTTACGATAACAATACCCTACATTTCCACTACTTCAGGATCCAGGACCTCCTTACCTTGGCCAGGTTATATGGGAACTGATCCTCAGCCCCGAGCATCCCCAGGAGGACGCAGGGCTGCAGACCTGCCCCAGCGTGCTCCCTCCTCTGGGCACAGAGGCTGGACAGACCTCTGAGCTCTTAAAACAGTCCAGTGTAATGTCATATTTTAATCACCTTTTGAGGACTTTGTGTGCTGCCTTTCTTATCTGAATAAGCTCAAACTCTGCAAGATCCCCTGAAGTCCCTGTGGCTGCTTGCTGCTGTTGTGCCTGGGTCAGGGAGGGCAGAACTGCACCGACAGTTTAAGTAGCTCGCTCTCACTTTAATTTCACAGGTTTAGCACGGCTGGTGTAATTCGCATGTAAAACCACAGCAGTCATCCAAATCTTTGTGGCCTGGGCATTGGCTGGCTGCATTTCTGGAAATTCATGGTCATAACATATACCTATTTTTTGAGTTTCCATTAGGAACCGGTTCTGTCAGGCATGATCACATTCACAAGAGCTCAGGAGGCAGGAAAATTTGAAAGTGTTTATGAGACTGGGCACAAATCACAGCTCTCAAGTTTTTCTCCCTTCTTCAGTTAAAAAAAAATACACCCAGAGCAACCATTCCCCACATCTACTCCCCCCATCTCCCTCCAGAAATGATGAATCCCACTCTAGCTGTAAATTGGATCCCAAGTGTACCCATATATATTATACATACATAACAGCTACTTATGGGCATAAGGGCTCTTGCACAGTTACTGTGGAAACCAAGGTATCAAATTTCCTGGCTCTTCAGACTCTACCTTCTCAACCTGAATGTGCATTTACCTTGAATAAATCATTTCTGCGCTCTCTAGCCCAGAAACATCCCTTAGTAGAGTGCATTTAGGTTTATCTTTAGGAGGCTCCATCTAACCTATTGTCAAAGTCCCAGGAACACGGAGCTGCCTCTTACCCCGCACAACCCACAGATGGGAGCAGGATACAGGAGGAGAGCATCCTTCTGCAGGCAGAGACCGAGTCCAACCTGCACAGCACAGCTTCATCGACCACTCCTGGGGCAACTGCTGCAGGCACTGCTGGCAGAGAAACCCCCTGCAGCTCCCCTCGCTGTCTGGACACCATCAGGCTCTGTAGGAAAGGGGAATCATTTACCAGCTACTGAAACTCATCCCAATCTGGATGGGGATGCAGCAGTGTGGGGCAGCACAAGACACGATGCTGTCTTGAGAAGAATGTCATAGCATCCTGCTAAGGCTCCAGAGGGACAATGTGACACTGCAACATAAATTTCTTCCAGTTCTGGCCATGACCACACAAGAACCCAAAGACACTTCAATGCAAAGTGCAAATTCAGCCCAGATGTAACCTCAGAGACTTCAGCAGAGCTCACTGACCCACCTCATCTATGTGTAAGCACAGCTCAGAAGTTCTCCGTGGGTAACTGCAAGAGGATCTGCTGCATACCCACAGCGTGTCATAGGGATGTCAGTGCTGTCCTGTAAGAGGCATCTCAGCATCCAGCACAGCATTAAAAACATTCACAACAGCCCAGTGAGACACTGGGGGATGTTGGTGACAGCAGGGGCTTTCAGTCTCTCTAGGGCTGCTGTGCACTGTGTGACTTCCAGTTTGCTCCCCAAACCATTTGCTAAAATTCAGAGCACGCAGCAGGGGAACCGCTCTCACCTCATTCATGTTTCAGGTTCTTTACTTTTATTATTACCTTTGGCATTTTTAAGGCACCCCTCCCACCACACTAACTAGGTGCTTAGCCAAACTACCAGGAAGACGAGAGTCTTTTGATCCCTCAATTAGAAAGTACTTTTGTACTTGTAAATCTGGAAAGATACCATTATCAATTGCACGGTCTTCCTATGACACACAGGCTATGCACACAAACTAATACATTCATAAGGTGAAACATGAAAGGCATTATCAATATACAACAGAGTGGCTTGTTATAATCCTGCCACCCTCCACAGCACACAGGCAGGGCCCCTTCCTGTAACAAGCCAAGTAACAACAAGACCTGGCTCAAATGGGATGTCAAAACGTCAAACTGTACTTACTTAACCTTTGCACTTCTGAAACAGAAAAGATCCTGTGAAAAAGAAATTGTTACAATTCTTTCCTTGTTATTTCCCAGGAACACAGGGAGGAAAGTTTGTACATTGCTACCCTTAAAATTTTTCATAAAATAACAATGCAGCTCAGCTATTTTCTTTCCTTGCCATCTTCTAGTTTCTTGAAAAAGCCCCCTCTGTCTGGCTGGCAGGTTGTGCTGTCTGTAAAGGATCCCTTTTCTCCTCTCACCTTGAACTGCCCACATCCTGTTCTGTTCCACCTCTCAGCGCTCGTCCCTTGGCTAAGCTCAGCAGGACTTTCTCTGCAGACCATAATCACTGCTCTGAGATTAATCAGAGTTTAGGTGTTGCAGACAGATGCACAGCCCTTCCTCTCCCACACCCAAACTCCCTGCCAAACTCTGGCTTAGGAGTGTCATACCGGATCTTGAAATCAAACTCTGGGGTCTTGCATGAGAAATCAGAGCAATTGCTGGGGCTTGGCTGTACCTCCTTTACTTACGGCAAGTCTGGGGAGGTTAACTCGCCTGATGGTTTGACAGTGCTTCACCTATAGAATAAATGTTACTGTATTAGCCATCATTGACAAAAAAAAAACGTGCTTGTTTTGATGGGAAACAGGAGTAGGTCCTTGAAAAGTACCTACTGTCTCAGGAAAAACTTCCATGCAACTTTGCTGGCATCCTTATGAACCCTGAGATTTTCCAAGCTAAAGCAGGCCTGGGGCTGCTCCGACCCTTGAAGAGACAAATATGAAGTAAATAAGAAGTTCAAACTCTCTGCCCTTTATTGCTTCCTTATGATACTTAATGAGCCCTCCCTACGCCAATATATCTGCTCCCCACGCCACACAGTCACTAGAAATACTCGGGCCTGCCTTCCCTCTGTTTTGCTGGAGGATCCTCTGAAGGACTGAAAGTTGAATAGTGGTATCACAATAGGCTAAAGCAGGAGGTTCAGCTTTCCAGCCCTCAGACAGACTCAATGCCCCTCTCTAACTCAGTTGGAAAGCTGCAGCTCAAATTTCAGCCTATGTTAAGTCACTGTTCAGCTCTACTCCTTCAGCAAGAGAGGGAAGCCAGGAGAGCCTTTTTCTAAAGCAAAAAAAATGGGGGGAGAGGCGGGGGAAGGAAGCAAGAACACATGGAGATCATTTTTTGTGCATCAGAAGGAGCAGCGAAAGGCGCAGGCAACTTTTCAAACATGCCAGAATAGCTTAGTGTGATTTGTAACCAAGAGGAGGGCTGAATAAACAGCTCCAACAACAAACATCAAACTTTTTTGGGGGTGGGGAGGAGACAATTAAGGCAGCAATACCCTGCATGGAGACTCTGCTACCACACTTCTGACTTCTGCAGAGGATGGAGGCATTTATGTCATTTTGTATCACAGAACCATCGACATGAACTTCTGACACCAGCATCTCATTAAGGGGAGACAAAGACTTAACATGGGCTTAAACGTCAGCATGCCGCTGCCCCATATCACAACCTACAACTATAACATCCCAGCCAGTCCCCCAGCGCTGATCTCGGCTACAGAAAGTGCCTGACCCCACATACCATGCTGGCATTCATCCATCTTCCTAAACATGCTCAGAACTGGCTGCAACCCACTTGCACGAGTGTAAGGACAGCAGATACAAGCCCAGAATGGCAAGGAGATGAGGGATGCCTTCTTCATTTTTTTTTAGACAAACTAAAGAGTATCCCCTCCTAAGCCTGCCAGACTGAGCTCAAGGAATCAAAACTCCATTCCTAATTAATACATCATCAGGTTCCACCAGCCAGGGACTTGCCTCCCAAGAGGGGAGTCTGGGCCAGCCTAGATGATGAATGAGACCTCAAGCAGCTGAATTGTTTCAAAGGCTAAACTGGCAACTGCAAGGACAAGCAGGTTTGGAAAGGCATGTAGGAAAAAACAAAATATCCAGTACAGTTCCCTTTTTTTTTTCTATTTAGCACTGAGACCTGCACTGTGTTACTGCTGCAGCACTTTTCCTCCAGCTAAGCACTCTGCAAAGCTTATTCCTACAGGAGCAGCTCCCCCTCTCCTGAAATGCAGCCACTTCTCAGGTGAAATCCTTACAACTGCAGATAGCTGGAGGGAAATCCATGCTGCCAGCTTAACCCCAGCAAACTTTCATGAGTAAATTAAATTGATCTACTGCACTCAGGACATTTACACAAGACCAGCCCTCTTGCATGGCTGAGATCCCCTTACTACAGAATTCTTGCACACGAGGGACAGCAGTTTCATTTGCTTGTATGACTATTATAAACACTGAGGAGAAAGGGTCTGGCATTTGCAAAGATCTGTATTTTGACCATTCCTTGACACAGCAGAATAGGACCAACACATCCACTGCAGTGATACTCACATTTCTTGCAGCAGACCTCCCAAACAGACGCGCCGTGCAATGTAATTTCTCTGTCTGCTGGCACCATTCCATACCGTTAAGCTCTCGCTGTCCCTTCAGCCACAAATGCCCCAGCAGAGGCAGCAAGCTCTGCTCTATTATTGGAAGACTCAGTGGAGCACATCCCCCACAAGCCAACTACCTCTTCCTTGCAACTGAGCAAAGTGAGTATTAAAACCCAGCAACTGTCTCCTGTTGGAACCAGATGGCATAAATAGCTGGAGAGCTATCAAACAAAGCATACATTCAATACATTCAATAACATGAAAGCCCCGTTAGGCAAGTGTGTGCATACATACACACCCACGCTCAGGCACCAAAGCAATGGCAGAAAGTGCTCGATTAACTCCTCTAGTGGCTTAAGTGTCTGTCGACACTCAGGACATTCACACAGCATGAGCAGTGGCCAAACTTCCATGGTTTGTGCGGTGCTTGAGCTCTCCCGACGCTATAAATCGCAGCAGGCTGCTATTATAAACAAGGAAAGCCAGAGACTGGCAAGTTGATTAAGACCATCGCTTTGTGTTGCATCTAACTCATCTCCAGCTGCCTTGAGTAAAAGAAAAAGCCACCAGAAACTGTACACCCTAACGATACTACAAGGAAAGAGCAACTCCCTGCCCTGTCCAGCTCTGGGGATACACACGGAGCTTCACAATTCAGTTCCAGTTCACTTACCTCGTCCATTTTTTCTGATGTTGGAGTCTGGTCACCAGGCACCATTTCTTTAACCTCCGAAGTCTCAATTTTGGAGGTCCTGCTCAGCTGATCAATAGGAGTCATGCTGGCCTCCGATGTCCCCCGGGAATTCTGACTCAGAGAAGCTGTCCCAGGGATGGGCTCGTCATCGTCAGAATCAGGTAACGGCGTCGGGCTAATGTCCTCCAAGCCTGTGCTGGAAGGGCGCGAGGAAGGCGTCTGACCTCTGTAACTAGGCTGAGAGTTCGAACCATACATTGGGATGGGAGAGAGCTGGGAAGAAGAAGAGGAGATAGGGCTACCTTCCATTCGGACCTCGTTATCCGAGTCATTCTCGTTAAGAAAGGGTAACTTTGTTCTCTGCTCTTTTAAGAGCATCTCAATCCTTGAGTCTAAACTGTTATGCTGCATTTCAGACTCCATGGTGGGGGTGCCGGGGGTCTCGCTTCTCTCTGGAGTCTGAGAGAAGGATGCAGTGCTCGGTTCAGGAACAGAGTTCGAATCGGGCAAGGGTGGAGGCTCCTCCTGTTTCTCCTTCACTGGGACAAAATCAATGCTAGGGGCAGCACTGCTTTCCACAACCATCTCAGCAGGAGGTGGCGCAGGCCTTCGGTACTCTGTTTCCCTGGAAGTCTGGGGAAACTGCTGCTCATCAGATTGGGGAAATACAGCTGGTGCTTGGTAGGGAGAGAAGGCAGATTTGTAGCTCGAAGAACTCGAGTGGCTCAGGGGAGGAGTGTGAGAGAACTGAACTGGCTCCTGCTGATGGGATTTGTACGCACTAAACTGATGCTCTGTCCCTCGGTAAACACCTGCAGAGTTATGAACATAGTGATGTCCTAGTCGACGGTTGTAGGCATCTGTAAATTTTGTTTCATGTCTCCTGGGTTTGTACGCACTGTCCTGCCCAAAATGGTACACGGGCGTTGTCTGACGACTAGAATAGGTGGAATCCTGGGAAAACGGTGTCCCTAACCGCGGGGTGTGAGGTGTTCCTTGGGACTGCGGGGTAAATTGGCTGTACGAGTTTGGGGTGTCCTGCCGACAGCTGGAATAGGCTGTGTCATGGGAAAACGGCGTGCTGCTGTTGGGGGTAACAGATGATCCCGCAGAAGAAAGGTTACTGTCTTTCAGGCGCTTCAGGGAATCCGTCAACTATAAAAACAGAAGAGAGAAAAGCACCTAAACACACACTTTTAAAAAGATATTTGTCTAGTCCTTTTGGTATTCAGAGGAGCTGAGTACCCAGGAGTTTGCACTGATTTCCACAGAAAAAAAAACCAGGTTATAGCATCCCTGAAAACACAAACCATTATCCATTATTAACAGTTCCCTTTGATTTAAAAGAAAAAGGCAAGCAAATAGGAACTTGTCTGTAAGAGGAGGAAGAAGAAAGCAGATACAAGAGTATTCCTTACTAGCTACACCCAAGAGCATCAGGTGAACAGGAGACTTGCACAATACTTTCAGCCAAGAGTTTCAATTTCTATTAACTATGTAAGGCTTGTCTAAATGCAAATAGGAAAGAAAATTCAGATAATTCTGATATATTAAATTATCAATTTAACTTTGTGTACAAATCAAAACAAACATCAGCAAACTGCCAGCCTGCAACCAAACCTACGCAGCAGGGCTTTGTGTTGGTCCACCTGAGGGAGCTGACCCACCACCCTCTCCACCAAACTTTCATCTGTAATGACAAGGGAAAAGGCTACAGATGTAAAAGGCACAAGTTCTCAACTACTAAAAACACACTTTAAACCCCTTCCCAAAGACAAATGCTCAGATTGATTACGGCATTTGAAACTGAAACCCTACAGGACTACAGAGCAGCCAATTGGTCTGCAACTCACTTCACAGGTACAGTCAGGGGGTTTCTAGGAGCAGCCCTGCTCCGACTCGGACTCTGCTGAGTCATAACAGTGCCAGAATCAATTTTCCATGATGCAAAGCAAGAGCTCAGTGAGAATCCTCCTGGTAGCAGAAGAGGCAGGACTGAGCTCCAACTCCCAAAAAGCACACCAGAATAGCAAACTGGAGACTATAGGTTGGCTGCTCCTCTCCCAAGCACAGGTAGGTAGAGAGAACCTTGAAACAACCTGCTTGTAGCATGCCAGCACCATCAAACTCAAGCTGAGCTCTCACCTGCCTGCTATGCTCACACTCATCTCACCCACCCAACAGTATGGACTTGCTCCTTAGAGACCACGACCACATGGACATCAGGAAAGTTTCTCCCTCAACTGTTCTAAAACCCACAGAAAGGGTCAGGAACCAGCCACGTGCTTCCTGCTGAAATCTACTTCTCTGCACCTTCGGTGCAGATGTGATGTGGATTGTTTTCCAGTGGGGTTTGCATATGGCCTGGAAGCAGGGACTGTGGCTCACAGAACTGTCAGGTCTTTGCTGTTCTGCTTAAGGGGAAAGCAAACGTCAGTATTTTACTAAACTACAGCAGCAAACAAGCTTGTTGGCAGATTCTAGTGACAAGAACATGACGCAAACAGTTAAAGTTACCCACAAAGCAATAATTTTTGTGGTAATTGGGAAAAAAAAATCAATTCAGGATAATAATATAATACATGAACACAATATCTAGAGAAACAATCTTAAAAGATAATTACAGCAAGGACTACTTTGGGGGATATTGTCAATTTTAAGCGTTTTGCTGTTAACCCTGAAAAAGGAGCAAGAACCAATCTGTCCAGTTTTATTTGAGATGTGCTGCAACCAGCAGAAATGAAAAGCCAGGCCCTGGTGATAGTGGATTCCCAGCAAAATCATTACTTGCCTCCTTCCTGGCTTTAAAAATACCTTGCTGGGAGGTAAGGGAGAATCAGCCTCTGTGATTTGCTGAAGAGTATACTGAGGTTTTGCCTTGCTGCTGTTGGGGTGGTTGGTGGGAGAAGAGAATAATTTTATATTTTCAGATCAATGGGATTTTTACATTCAATGTACAGTTCTTACCTGTCCTGAAAACATCTGGTCACAGAACTAATGAAATAGTGGCATTTTAAGAAGTCATAAGAGTGCAGAGAAGTAGAGAGAAGGAAAAAAAAAAAAATCTCTGCCAAATCTCTTTCAAATTTGATGCCCTAAAGTGGGTTCCTAAGCCACAATCAGGAGCCAGAGTACATTTAGACAAGCCAAGGGAGCTGACAACTTCACACACACAGGCTTCACTTCCCTCTCATGCCCTCCTCCCAGTGGGGTTCAGAGGGGAGGAGGTAACTGTTCAAAGCCATTTAGAGAAGCGTACCTTAAATATTGAGGGACCCCTGGAAGCCCTCAGGAATTCTGTCCGCTGCTTTTATTAACAACTGATTCCAGGGACTAATTAAGATTCTGGAAAATTGATGCCACTATTCAACATCAGACACCTTCCATCTTTTAGCCTTTAGCGAGGCTGAAGAACGTACACGCTAAGGATTACATACTGCAGACGCCAGGCCAAATGTACCGCTGTAAATCATTCCCCTGACTTCAAGGGAAAAATCTCATCTCAGGGACAGATCTGATCCAGTTCTCTTAACTGCAGGAATTTCTAATGTTAATAGGGCACATACTGTCGGTTCTGTAAGTATTTTTCATTCCAAAAGACAAAAAGCACTTACCAGGCTATGCAGACACCGGCATACAGATTAGCCACATGCACTGCATTCGCAGAGTGTTACTTTTCCTATGGCAATTATGAGCAAGTTATACTTAAACGTGAATTAGTAACATCCACTGAAAGTACGGCAAGACTAAAAAAGAAGCTAAATTAAAAGCATTAAAATATTAATGTTAATGATGCATTTATTTGGAATTTTCTAGAAAGTTATTCTTTAAAAAAGCCAAGCAAACATACCTGGAGACTTTCATTCACAGTTGGCGATACATCCTGTTCGGTGCCTACAGGAAGGGTCTGAGGAGTGTAAAGACCATTAACGAGCAGTTCATAGAATCGCATGCGGGTTTCACCTGCACAGATCACAATGGAAGAGTTGATTAAACAGAAATAAATAATACAGCCTATGTAAAACTACGTATTCTCGACAGCCAAGTGACCCTGCTACCGCTCCCAGCCTCCTGCATCTGTATAACAGAGCAGCAGGTATCACCTCTGAGGCTCCCAGGGATCATTTCTAAATCATCTGCTGGACAAGCAAAGTCAGACAGTCCCTTCTTCAGACAAGACAAGGAGGTCTCTCAATCCTCTTTCCTCTTCCCAGCCTCCTTGGCAGCTCTGCTCTTTACCACGCTTTCTGGAGAGCAGCAGTTTCCCTCCTCTCCAAAGTGCCAAGCAAATAGCTTGCAGTTTTGAGAAGTGAAACTCTCACCCAAGGGACAAGCCTCTGCCAACACCCAGAGCCACTTCAGAAAGCTCTCCCAACGCACCTTGCTAGTAGAAACTGGCTGTTATTAATGCAAACACGATGCATGGGAATGCTGAGGACAAAACTGTTAATGCTGCTTTTCCAAAAAGACACCGACTAATCCTTTATTATTTTTTCCCCCCAGTTTAAGGTGTGCTCAGCGGCATCCTTCGAAGAATAAAAGTCAGAGAAGCAAACTGTCCCATACACTGTTACTGAGCCTTAGCCTTTTCATTCCTAAATTCCACAAAGACCCAATTTCTTAATATTGGATTTTTCATTACTACAAAAACCCAATCCTACTTATTTTGCAGTCTTTAAGAAATCAGGTTCAAAGGCAGAATCAGACCTCAAAAGTGTTCAAATTTTGTTCTGAAAGATAAAGAATACATAGAAAAATGGGCAGCCCCAGCACCTGAGCCCAGAAAATCAATTCAGGCAAGATCTCTCCTGAATCAGGACTACTTTCATGAGGAGGTCCTACAGCTTCAAACCCCAAACTCCCTGTGAATTACCCCATGCAATTTGAAAGCAAACCACCCCTTAGCATGATGCTGTGTACTGGAAGACTCATTTATCTTGAATAAATGCTGCAGATGAGGTTATTTGGTTATCAAATCCCATTTCACAAAGTCTTGAGCCATATCCTCAACTATGTAAACTGTTTTAGTTCAACTAAAGTCATGACAAAATAGATCTCTTCAAAACAAGAGCTTGAAGAGATGCCTGAAATATTCACACACACTGCTCCCCCCACAGCCATAAGACTACAATGCCGTGGATATGGAAGTGTCAGGCTTACTTTAAGACTTGTTTTTAAACAAATACAAAGTAATTGTTAGAAAGTTTCATAATCCTTCTTAGACCCTCAATATAATGCAATAAAAGGAACAATTTCATTTTCAAAGAGGTTTACGAATGCGAAACGAGTCCTATCTGTTTCTCTAAGGACAGGTAATTATTAAGTGTGCCCATTCTGGAGACAGATAAACTGAGGCAGATAAGTTCCTTTAAACTAGCCTTGTATCAGGACACTGGACTAATTAGTGCCAGATTCCCAGGCCTGTGCTCTGGCCAGACAGATAAAAATGACACTTTTGCTCCTAATATTTATTTTGCTAGACTATGAAAATCAGGCTAAACTTTCATTCTCTTGAAAAGCTGATTAATAGAAAGAAATGTTGAAAACTACACATATATATTTTAAGACTGTCCTAACCTGCTAATGCTATTTTAGGAATAACATTTTTACTTCACTCTGACAGACTATAGCACACTGACAGGCTTACTCTTTTAGAATGAAAGAGATGCAACTGTGGGGAAAAAAATACACTAGAAGCACACAGCTGGCAAACAAAACAAAAATGCAATTTGAAATGAAGACTCTAACGTTTTCTCCCAAGAAACAGAAGCATAAACCCCCCTAATTTCCCTGACGCCCAGCTCACTTTCTTGAACAGCTGTCTGTTCAAGACTTGCAAAGTAGTTTATAAAAGGAGGAGAACAAGGAGGAATGGAGTACAATCAGCTTGTTTAAAATGCCTCTCATTAAGACATCCACCACTTATGAGCCTGCTTTAGCTTACACTATTGAATTGAATGGTTAATTTGTTCTTAAATGTAATTTTTACCTCTAAATTTTCAAAGTAAGCAGGGGAAGAAGCCTGCCTGTAAAAATTATCAATACTAGAATTTCAAAGTATACTTATGTAAGATCAAGCTTAGCTCACAATATAAAGTATTATACTACTACTGCGATTTTTCTTCTAATGGTGATCAGTAATGTCAACAAACATCCTACTATACCCTCTCACCACGTGTGGCACACCAACTGCTGTATAGGTTGGGCATTAAATTGTTGAAATCTTTTAATACAGAACAAAAATATCGGTATTTTTAAGAAAACATTGTTGACAACGTCCTCTTTCCAAGAAAAAGTGCAGTAAGTCAGCTTTAAACTAGAAAAGCCATGTTTGCAACGCAGAGGTACAAGCAGCAACTGATCCACACCTCCTCAGTTTTAGACATTTTCTAAAATTGGGGCACATTTTAGCAAAGCCCTTCACTAACAGGCTCGGAGGAAAGAGAAAAGACAAAGCAGTGAAATGCAATGCTTCCATACTTGCAGAAACTTTATTGGGCTCCCCAGGGCTGGCTCTGGGGCTGAGTCAGTTACCTCCAGGACTCAGAGCTCCTGTCGCTTTAAGAGCCAGTCTCACACTTACACACTCGCACACACACTGACAAGTGCTGCGTGTGCACTCTTTTGCTGCCAGCCTCGAGTTTGCTGCTAAGTATCAATGAAATGCCAGGCACACAGAGGACAGCACCCAGCCCCGCTGCTGCCGCTAGAACCCAGAGGTTTGGATCCCAGGAACCCCCAAGGTTAGCCCCAAAATCCCAAATTTGCAAAAGCCAAGTGCCACAGGGTCCAGCAGCTCCGGGAGATGGCCAAGTCTGGGACGTGGAGATGGGGGGCACAGGAGGCCTTCGAGGGCAGGGAGCGGGGGACAGGGCAGGGGACGGGCAGGATGGCAGCATTTTGTAAATTACAGGGCTGTCTCCTAGCAACAGACAACACATTTGGCTCCACGTGACTTGCAAAGGCCCCAGAAACCAGACCCGCTCACAGGGGACAGGAGCGCTCCCTTCGTATTTTTAATGGTCAGACCCTCGCAGGCTGCAACAGCCTCTGGTTTCAGGAGAGGGAGGGACAGGGGCACTGCAAACCACAAGAGCATGAGGCCAAAATGTGCCCCCTCACCTTTTGTATCCAGCTCCACGTGGATGATGTTGCCCATGACGGAGGTGTTGTGAAGGTGCTGGACGGCCTCCCGAGCACCCTTGACAGTGGCAAAGATCACTTTGGCAATGCCCAGGTGCTTCTTGTTCTTGGGGTTGTAGAGAATCTCCACCTCTTCCACTTCGCCGTATTTCTTGCACATGTCGGTCAGAAAGTTTTCGCGGATGTTGTCATTCAGCTTGGCAAAGGTGACCTGCTTGGGAGGCACTGGCCCCACGTAAAACTCATCGATCTGGAAACAGGCACAAGGCGGGGGGGTGATAAAAATAATCGTCATTCTTTAATGAGTGTGGGGGAGGGCATGAGGACGACATGGGAAGGAGAGGGTTAAAGCCTCCTGCAAACTTTGGGGAAAAAAAACTGCCTCCAAGGCTCTGGGATGAACCTGGGAGCTGAGCAGAGCCTCTGCCGCTGCAGCCATTCATTGAAACCGGCTCCTTTCTGGGCTGCAAATATGTATTTTGAGCAGTACTGCCTCAACAGAGAGCCCCCCCTCCACCACCCCCCACCCAAGGGGCCCCCCAAGACACAGCTCCAAAACCTTTGCATGATGTCGTTAGACAAATGCATTGATTTCTTGTTATTTTTACAGAAGGGGATTATTGTTAAACAGTTTGCCAAATAATAATGTTAATAGGAATATGACTGTCATTTAAACGCTCCATTAAACTATTTGGAACTGAAGCTTCACTCCCGGATAAACACGAATACAGAGCTAAACCCAAAAGTCAGGGTGGTACCTTGAATTTGGGGACAGACAGCTCCAGCTCCTTAGTTTTGGTCCATATTCGCCCTATTCTGGGATCCCTGACACAATCCACAGGAGCGATTCCCGAGTTCTGGAAGGAGGAGGAGGAAGAAAAAAAGCACAAAACCAGCAATAACAGGGCTTGAAATTTAAGACACAAATAAAAGAAAAAATAAACCCCAAGGGAAGCAGGGGCTGTCTCAAGGGAAGGGGGAAGAGCACACACACACACATACACACACGTGTCAAATTGCAATACTGCTAGGAAATGCACACAGATTGGAAACACCGAAATAAAGCCGCAGGTTTGGGCTCCTGACAGTTGAATACGGAGTGTCAGGTGGCAGTAACTTTGGTGGCTGTCTGTGTCCCCCAGGACCCCCTCCCACACACATGCAGGGATAACCACGACCCGGAGGGACCCCCCCAGCCCCCAAAAGGCCGGTAAAACAGAGGCGGAGGGGGACACACACACACACAACACAATGGGGGAAAACCCGCGACCCCCCCACTCACGGGCATGCTGAAATGTTGCCCATCGTAACGGTAGAGTTTGTGCTGTCCTTTTTTCAGAGCCGGGTCAATTATCAACTTGTAACTTCTCCAATGGTGATTTCTTTTCTCGACAGAAGTGCTGGCTTGCGTGCTGTTCTCCATTCCGTTGATCCAACCTGGACGAGAAGGGAGGGGGGGGGGTGAAGAGGAAGGGGGAAGGGGAAAAGAAGGAAAAAAAAAAAAAAGCAAAACCACACGGAAAAACATAAAGTTAAAAAAAAAAATATTCAACAAAGACCCCTTCTTTTTTTTTTCTTTTTTTTTTTTTTTTTTTTTTTTTTAAACGAGCCGCCTGCTCTACACACCCAGGCAGGGAGGAAATCCACCGCGAAACGAGCCCTAAAATGGGGGGCTTGCCAGCCGGGTCCCCCCTCCAGCCCAGCCAGACAAGAGGCAGAGAGGGAGGAGGAGGAGGAGAGGAGAGGAGGAGGAAAAAGAAAAAGACCCAATCTCACTTGAACTCTGCTTTTTGCCATGATCTTCAGGGTGCTTGGCTTTTTCCCCCGCCTTGATCTCTCGGAAAGACATCGCGCTGGGCGGCCGATCGTCTCCGGGCGGCGAAAGGCGAGCTCCCGTCTCACATGGGGCCGGTTACCGGCGCGGGCTGGCCGCCAGGCTCCTACCTCCCGTTTTCGCGAGCCACCACATATTGTGTGTGCTCGCTGCTGGCGGCGGCGGCCTCCCACAATACACCGCTGCGAGCGCCGCGAACGCCTAACCGCCCTCCGCCGCCTGCACATTCACGGCGGCCGCGCCGCGCAGCCCCCGGCCCGCGGCCGCCCGCCGCCTCCCCGCCGCCGCCGAGCGCCGCCGCATGGGCCGTTAGCGGGGCGGGTGGATTTTTTTTACCTCCCCGCCCCGGGGTTAACGGCATGCGGGGGGGTGAGTGGAATCTGCCCGCTGCATTTACCTTAGCGCAAAGTGTTTCTAAACAAGATGGACCTATAGGTGGGACAAGTTTAGTGGTGGTTTTTTGGTTGGTTTGGTTTTTTTTTTAAGGGGAAGACTTCGGTGAGCCCGGACACCGGCCGGAGCGCGGAGCTGCTGCGGCGCGGGGAGGGGGGGTGGCGGCGGGGGGGGCGCCGCCGTTGGGTGGCGGGGGGGCTAAAGGGGGAGCAGTTTTGCTTATTAAAGGTCCGGTGCCGTCGTCAGCCAATCAGCGGGGAGCTTCCATTTTGTTTTAGGTATTAAAGGCCGGTCGGCGCGGTCCCCCCGCCGCTCGCCGGGGCGCGGAGCCGGGCGGAGCGCGGTGGCGGCGGAGGGCGGCATGGCGCGGCTGCGCTGGGTCCGGCCCGGGCCGCGGCAGCCCGGCCGCGGTCGGGTAATTGGCTGCTGAGAGGCAGCGGGGCGGCCGCAGCCAATGGGCGAGCAGGTTCCATGGGGCTTGAGTTATTAGATCGGCGGTGTAAAAACATCCTTCAGCAGAGCTAAAGGAGAGGCGGAGGGACCAGGCAGCCATTTTTCTGCAGTGGAGCGAAATGGCCAACTGGGCTTTTCCTTTGTTCCACAAAAAGAGGGGGATATCCGCCATGTGAAGCCACAACTCGTGGGGAAGCGCTCGGGGTGGTGGTTATATCTGGCACCATGCTAGAGGACTCACTGAAGAAGGAAGATTTAAAACCTTAAAAAAAAAAAACCAAAAAAAAAAACCAAACTAAAAAACCCTTAAAACCAAAAAAAAATGCGGATTTTTTTTTTTCCCTTATGATTCGGGATCCATCTTTGTCTTGTGTAACTAGGTCATGGCACACCCTATGTCAGCAGTTAACAATTTCGATTGCCAAAAGAACCAAGTAAATACATTCTTTTTTCATTTTTTTTGTGTTGTTTTGGGGGTTTTTAAGCTTTGTACAGCTCTCTGATGACTTGAACAATACATTTGAGAGAGTATTTCCTGTATTAAACACTTGATTCCTGGCCATTTTTTATTAACTCCTTTGGTGCTTACAAGGTAACGTTTTAAATATAGGTGTAGGAATAGTGAATTCTGGCAAAAAAAAAAGGCAATTTTACTATGATAAGCTTTTTTTTCCTTTCTTTCCTCTTAGTAAGTAAGTACCCAATCCATTCTGTCCTTGCTAAGTGTAGTTTTCATGTTTAGTGGTCCTTATTGCTAAACCTTCATATGCATGTCTTATGTTTTTTTGTCTGTTTATCTAAACCAGTTTATGCTTTTTTATGGAAATATTTTACTTACAAAGCAAAATATCTTAAGCTAAGAGATGCTTAAAAGTTAGCTTATAACCAGTAAATGTTAACCAGGTGTTTTCACACTGACATGTGCAGCCTGCAACTATTGAGGAGAATTATTTTTAGTGTCTGCGTGCTCTGTGGAAAAACACTGAACGTCCTTTTTATGTACAGAGTAAATCTGCCACAGGAAGGTAGATTTAAGCCTCAAGTCCTCCCTCCGTACGGTCAGTCAACATAGCCGGACAACTTTTTCTATAGCTTTTGGGGGTTTTTTGGCCTTTTTTTTCCTTTTTTTTTCTGATGCTAGACCACTGCCATACAAAGATGCGTAACTTAACGAGATCCGCTTTGACTTTGCAAACTTACGGGAGAAGTGGTGATGATACAGATCGTATGTATTTATAGCCGTTGTTTCTAAAAAGCATTAACAACTTCACCTTCCGAGCTGCATTCAACTATGGTGCGCGGGTAAGTAAACCCTTTTGCCCTTGCAGAGAAACCATACAGACCAGGCCTTGTGCGGCTAATGTGATTGTCCTGGGTGGAAAGATCCTAATGGTCGTCTGTGAGCGGTGGCGATCTCCTTCTCCTCAGATACATCTAACAGCGTCTCTGAAACGTCTTTTTATTTTTCAGGGAGGGATTATTTTTCTGCACAAAGAGCTTGGTCGTCCGCAGCCCTGTTTGGTTGGGTTGGTTTTTTTGTGTGGCGGAGAGACGCAGTGAATCCATTGCAGGCGTTACGTGGCTGGTAAATTGAATGCACGAAAATAATAATAATAAAAAAAAATCTGTCTGTGAACAGGAAGATGTTAACTGAGGTTGATGTTTTAAAAAGGCGGTGGTGGTGGTAGGGATCCCTTACATGTTTTATCCGTCTAATGACAGCAGCTCGACCCAAAAAAAAGAAGCAACAAAATGGGGGGGCTGTTTTTCAGGACGGTGAGAAATGGCGGATGTCTCACTAAAAAGCACTGTAAAATCCTTCATACCGAGAGGCAGTGAGTTGGAGAGAAGGGGGAGAAAAAAAAAAGGTCTGGAAGTAAATCCAAAATGAGGGAGTTTCCTTCCAAGTGAGGGACCCTTTGCAGTTTTACAGCTGAGAGCCGTGACGCAGTTGATATTCACAGCAGTTGTGCTTTAGTGCAGCCACCCAGCCCACGGAATGGCCTCCCCGCCGAAGTCTGGTGGGTTTATTATGTGAAAGCCTGCGGAAGCACCGTGTCCCGAGCGCCGGGAGAGGCGGCTGGCGGCGGGCTGGGCGCTCCCGGTCGCGCTCCATGTTGTGTGAGGGTAGCCGCCATCATGGCTTCTCCTTCGGCGCCGCGTTCTCCTCAGGGCTGGGGCGGCGGCGCGGCGGGCTCTCCCCCACTGCCTGGCGGCGCTTCGCGTCCCGATCACTGCAGGGAAATAGCCCTTTTTTTGTTTGTTTTTTTTTCCCCCCTTTCCCGCCCCCCTCCCTTCCCCCCCCGCTGTGTGAGGGGTTGTGGAAGGCGAAGCCGAGGAGGGAGCAGGGCTGCCTGGCGGCTTTTTCTCCCCGCGCACAAGATGGCGGCGGCGGGGAGCGCCCTGCAGCAGCAGGAGGCAGCGCTGCGGGCGGCGGGGGCTGGCGGCGCTCCAGCCCGGCGCGGGGAGGGGTGCGGGGGTACGCCCGGCCGGGCAGGGAGGACAAAGGCAGCTCGTATCATGGAGACGAAGCCTTGGGTGCCTATAAATAACGCCTCCCGCCCCTCGCCTTCCTCCCTTCCCCCCGCCGCAACCTCCCGCTCGCTTTTAGAAATGCCAAAAGATGAACGTAGCCTAATGCAGAGAAAAAAAAAAAAAAAAAAAAGAGGAACAAACAACAGCTTTCCCTTCCCCCCGCTCAAAACGAGCGCAGGCAGCTGGGGGATGGAGGGATGGGGGGAAGCCAGGCAAATGAGCAGGCGGGAGGAGCAGGGCGGCGTCGCCATCCTCCCCGCCTGGAGCGGGGTGCGCTGCGCCCCGCCACCGCGCCGGGAGGAGCGCGGCCGCCGCTCGTCACATGGCTCTTTGTTGTTTTCCTTCTCCTGCCCCTCCTGGGTTTTCTCTCTTCCCCCCCGCCATCGCCCAGCCGCTCCGCCGGGGCCGCTGCCCTGCCTCCTCCCGCCCGCAGCCGGGCTGCGCTGGGATGGCCCGGCCGGCCTGCAGCGCCGGGCCCGGGGCTGGGCTGGCGCGGAGCCGGCTGCCGCGCCGCAGTGCGAGCCGCCATGGCCCTCTGAGGTGTTACATATGCCTTTGATTTTTCTGCTTCTTTTTTGTTGGTTTTTTTTTTTTCCTTTTTTTTCCCCACCCCCGAGCAGCTTTTCCCGCAGCTCGCTTGGGGTGGAGGCGCGGGGGTTGTCGCGGAGCTTCACCAGCCTTACCCTCCGCGGGGAGTTGTACCTTGTGCTCCACCGCAGAGCCCAAATTAGGTGAGCTAGGGAAAAACCTGGCTTGAGCACAACCACTGCAGAGGGCAGGAGAGGGAGGAAAAGCAAAACACTTGGTAGAGAGGTGGCCTCCCTGGTCAGGCTAGAGCAGGAGCGTCCTGCGGACCCTGTGGGAGGGAGAAGGTAAGTGGCTGCTTGGCAGAGGCTGCCTGCGGGAGCGGCATGTGCGGGGCAGGGTGCGCCCTGCCCGCCAGTCCCCGCGGCTCAGCACCAGCCGCTCCGTGGGTCTGTAAAACCTGTGCCGTGGTATGTGCCGAGGCTCAGGGGTATTTTCCTGCGAGGGAGCAGGGTGCTGCCGCGAAGGAGGCATCGCAACCTGCGCCTTTCGCAACGACGCGAGGGCTTACGCTCATCCCTTCGTTTCTTGTTCCCCTCTCCCTCCGTCCTCATCGCCACCGGGTCAGGCTTTGTCGAGAACGACCGACAAACCGTCCGCACAAAACATCACACGTTTCCATGGAGGGACAAAAAAAAGATGTCTCCTCACTGCCAGGCTGGCTTTAAAACGCTCCTCTTGTGCTCTGTACCCGTCTGGGGTGCAGCTCTTGGAGCCATGGCAGCCGCCAGAGCCTCTGCTCGGTCCCTGCGAGATGCGCCTGGTCCGGCCGGACCATCGCTGAACGCCCGGCCTTTCCCTGAGCCAGCACTGCAGCAGCCTGCCTGGTTCACAGTTCTGTAAATAACAATCTGCTAGTGAGCTGGGACGAAACGGTGACGTTATTCTCAGCTAAACACCATTAAAATGCTCCTTTTCTGTTTCTCAGTAGAGGTGAAAAGCATTTTTAGCTTCCTGGAAATGGCCGAAAGAGGCGACGTGTGGATCAAAGTACGGTGTCAGATCTGTTCTTGGGCTTGCAGGGGTGGTTTGAACTGTAATGGAAACGTTTGTGCAGCTTGCATCATAGTGAGTTCAGTCAGCACGTAAAGTGATTTTAAAAAGGAGCAGATTTAAACAGCATTGGCTATTAACTCTCCTGGCGTTTAAAATTTATGTTTAACTAGATATTTGGATATTAGTAATATCTGCATTTAAACCTTAACATTGGTCCGTTTAACCTTGAAGCAAACTAGCTCTGCTTAACACAGGCTTTGAAACGATTCAGCCAGACCATAATACTGTGGGAGCTTAGACAGCTTTGTCTGTACTTGCACCTCTCTGCGCATTTTTCCAGGACTCTGATCTTTGTCTGCAGTTAATCATTGTTCAGGACAGCCGTTCCCCGTGGTAGAATCCATGAACTGCTCCAGCTGGGAGAGGTCCTAAAGCGTGTGTGTGTGCCTGGCGCCGCGTACGTGCAAACCAGGGCCAGAAATTGCTGGGGCAGCAGGCGTTGTACAGCGAGCCCGCCGTGCGGACCCCGTGAATTGTGTGGGTCCCCAGCACTCCTGGAAATTGTTTTTTGTAAGTCTGAGCTGTAAGAAGTCTTTTTCCGTTTTAAGAGTTTCTAAATGACTGTCACATTCAGTGCAGTTTAAAAGTCACCAAGGCAGTTGAGACCGGTTGCACGCTCAAGAGTGGGTGGTTTCATGGCTGAACCTCATATCTGAAAAGCTAAATGTTCTGGTACAGCGTGTTTAAATCCCAGAAAGGTCAAACCAGACTTTCATACTTGAGTTAGATTGGCCCTGGTTTACTGTGTGAGGCTCTTTAGAGAAAAGAAAGATCTTTCAGGGGAACGGGGAAGGGGGGGAAGAACAAGATTTTTTTTGTCTCTGGATGGCTTGTGGCGACTCCACACGCATTCTTGAAGCAAAGGGGTTTGTTCCTGCCCACAGAGTCCCTCCCCTGCATTGTTGAGTGGAAAACTCCTATGCTAGTTATTTCACTGTCTGTTATCAATAAGCAGTGATTTAATTTCTTTGGCGAAGTGTTGCAACAAGAGCAAATTAGATTGAGAGGCAAAGTGAAATAAAAAATAAGCAGCTGTTCTGCCAAACAATGATCACAACTGTTCACAACGTTTTGTTTCAGGCTCTACACAGACTCCTTTATATCGAAGGTTTTCATGTCACAATCCACTGCTTGTGCAAGGAAACTAGATTAATGGAGTATTATAAAAGACAAAAGAGACCTAGGTTCATCTGGTTCGACTTCCTGCATTGTGCAGGTCATAAGATTTTTGTGAATATGTTGGCTTTTGCTCATTTGAAAGGATTTAACTACAGCATACCTGCATCTTAGAAAAACATCAGATTTTCATTTTCAAATGGGCTGTGAGAGCGAAATAAAAGTTAGTAAATTATTTCCATCAACATCTACCTGACAGACTAGAAATCAAAATACCTTTTTCAACTTGTCTAGTTTCTGCTTTCACTGTCTGGACGTTGCTTGATGGAGGAATGCTCCATTACCAGATTTCCGACCCCGTGTAGCTGTGTACAGGCTGATCAACAGCATTTAACACTCCCGTTGCAGACTTGCAGAGCTCCCCCTTGGGTCCATCGTTACTAATCCTGTGATTGCTCCTGTCATAGCTCCCTGTGAACACTCCAGTTTTTCCCCATTTTGATCTGGGCAGAAGGGGACAGAGGGGTCAGCGGTGATCATACCACGCCAACAGCCCTCCTGGTGGAGATGTCTGTTACTCATCCTGGGATTACACCAGCCCTTGTTCAGCTGCTTTCCCAGCACAGCTCCTAAAATACTCTCAGATCTGCTCCTTCTTGGGACGGCATCCTTGTCCCGTTGGTTTCTGCTCTTCATTCTGTGTGTATGGCTTTACACTTGGCCTTCCTGAAAAGGGCAAGTTGTTACACAGCGTTGCTACTTGCAAAATGGCTCCTTTTTTTTTTTTTTTTTTTTTCCAAATAGCCCCTCCTGCTACTGTTGACTGTCACCTACAAATTTGATTGGTAATGATTTTATATTTTCTTCCAGATAAACAACTGCTGCTCTCTGCAGTGTAGGAGTTTCCTGGTTCCGGGTGTGTGTACACCTCAGCCGTGTCAATATTGTGTTAGGAGGAGGTCTGGATGTACACCGTCCTATTGCAACACCCCAGTTTCATGGCAAGAAAGCCCAGTTGAGCTGGAAGGGAGCCAGGAGGCACACGGCAGCATTTGCCTGCCCTGGTGTTGGTAACATAGTCATTAAAATAATGTAGGGCCCAAAACAGGTAGTTACAGGATCCACAAAAGAAAGATGACAGCTCTAGGACACAGTGGTTACAACCACATTCTGAGACCTTCCTGTTGGATGGATTTTAATCCATTGGGTTATGCCTTCCTGCTCTTATATTCTCCTACTCGTAACCACGTAAGTGCTTCACAGGGGTTGAAGCATAGCACATCAGCCCTCTTGCAGAAATCTACTAGTGCTATTACCATTTGCCACCACACCTTGCAGATTTCATCATTCCCAGCAGCTAAACTCATGAAGCTTTTGTTTTCCATGGATTTGTGTCCCTAAATGCCCCCCTGACAAATCTTCCAGCTCTTTCCCAGTCTTGCTTGCCCTGTGTGGCTGAGCAAGGGGTGTTGTGCTGGCTGGGAGCTCCACAGGGGCCAAGCAGGCAGCAGTATTGCCCCGTGTTACGGGCAAGAGCCGAGTTCTGCCTGCCTTTCCCCAAGACCAAGGCAGTGCCTCTACTACGTATTCCACTCCACGATCATTCAAGACCTAAATATGTTTGGGACTTCTTCCCCACTGCCAAATTTGACTGAGATTGGAGGAAGGAGAGGAAAAATGACATATAACAACACAGTCACATTAGACTGTTTTATTTTTAGGAAACCAGGCTAAGAATATCAAAGGAATATTGAGTAGGAATAGGGACAGGGTATTTGCCTGTTCAGGTTTTTTGCCATGAAATTTTTCATTTCTTCCTCAGAACAGCAGATGATCTGTCTAGGGAATTTATCAGCCAAAATAAGCAACCTCCTGACAGATTTCACCTCTGTCCCAGTGTGCTCTGAGGACACATGGGATGTAAGCACCGAACAATGACAGGGAATCGCTACTCTGCCATGGTGTTTGGCTGCCTGGGTGCAAAGAGATGTACGGTGATACCCAACAGTGGAACAACTGTTTAAGAGCCATACAACTTTTGATGGACTTGTTGGATATTTGCCAGGGCTGGGTTTTTTAGTTTCTTATTAAACTGCATTGTTCATTTTATTTCTGCTAGTATTATGACAAAGCCACCTCTGTAAGATAGGTAGTGAGTGCTTTCAGAGATCTAATCGTTCTTGAGCTATAAAAGAATAAAGAAGCTGTTTCAACACCTGACTGGCAGAATGTTTTGTCATGCTCCTTGTCTATTGAAATGCAGCTGCTATTGAAACATTGTGATCCCATCAGAATGAACTGGTTATTTTTTAGAATACTTTCAAGCTTATAAAAGTCATGAAATAAATCAAGCAGGCTGGCAATTCTAATCAACATTCCAAAGTCATCAAATTACTAAACATTTCAGTTCAGTGCTTCCTGACCTAAGCAGTATAGTTTTATCAAAAAAAAAAAAAAAAAAGAATGAAAAGAATGTACCATTTAAAGAATTCAGGCACTCAGAGCTTGCATCAAAAGGAAATGAAGATACAGATAAGTAATCTAAAAGGATATTTATGCATTAAAATACTTGTGTATCTGGACACCTATCGTTAAACAGTCTAGATGCGATGGTAGCTGGAGACCTGCGAGCCTTTTTAACACATGCAGTGCATACAGGAAACATTCTGATTGTAAGTGATGGAGTATAAAATGTTGGAGCCAGAAAAGTGATCACAAAGATCAAATGGAACGAGTTTAGCTTGCAAATCGGAGGAGTTGCCTCTAACTGGTGCAATGGAAACAATGTACAACACAAGGCCAAGATGATTTTGCCCTTGACATTGTTGCCATCGCTCTCGAATATGCAGTTAAGGTCCGTCCCCCATCTTGATTTATTTTTTGAGAGGACAGTTGGGAGTGCCCCAGCTGGTCCACTGAGGCACAGTTTTCAGCCGAGTGGGCCAGAACGCACAGAATTAGCAAATGCTGTGCCATCCATTGCCTCTCTACACTGCTGCATAACAGCAGCTCCCAGTTGCTAAGCAGCTGCAGAGCCGTTTTTGCCTTCGCTACCAATCAGCTGTACTATGGGAGCAACATGGGTTCCCCTTGATCGGTGGAGAGGAGCCGGCAGTGTGAAAACGGGAGCAGTGGCCATAGCAAAATTGTTCCTTTTCTGGCTGGCTGATGGGCCCCCTGGCAAAAAATGCTGGAGTGAAAGCAAAGGGACACTTGATGGCCCAGAAGCAGGGGGTGGCGGGGAGGGGAGAGGGAGAGCCAGCATATGTGCGCAGTGGAGGTTACAAAGACAGCAGATCTTAGCAGAGCAGGGGGCACACACCGAGGAGAAAGGAATGGGAGAGAGGCCAAATGCACAGTTCGGAATAAAAAAAAAACCCAGGAGGAGAGTGTGGCATATGGAGAGGGGAAATAAAGCAGAACTCGCACAGCCTGCGAATAATTGAATAGAAAATACAGGAAGAGAGAGAAGGAGCTTGATTCATTACTGCCCTTCACCTTGGGGAAACAGCTACACCCGGGAAGAGGAGGTGTGGAATACAACAGCATCTTTCATGTTTCACAGGGAACTGTAGGTTTTCCATTTCAACCCCTGCCATTTGTGGTTTTCTGGCTGCATAGCCCCTGCCTTTTGTTTAGACTTGATTCCTGCAGGCTCTGTTCTTATCTTTGCCTAGTTTCTAATTCATTTTCATAGTTGCTTTAGTGGTTTTGTTTTTTTCAAGGTAAGTCTTAAATTAAAATACCTTTTCCAGCTCCTTTGTTTTAACCTTCAAGAGGGCAGGACACTGTTAATTCCAAACTGAAGTTAGTTTCCACTAAATCTGCAAAGCCATTGGTGCTTTTCTCCCTCTCTCTCTTCCAGGAGCTGCTGATGGAGAACAGGGTTCCATTCCTGACACCTTCCCTGCACGTTGCCTTTCCTTTTCCCTGCACAATGCCTGCCAGCAGTCCGGGAAGACTTGCTGCTAGCAACGCGCAGGAAGTGGTTCCTGTGGCAGTAAATTAGCACAAATGCCTGCCATGTTGCATAAGGGGGAGGTTAAAAAGTGTCACGAACATCTGCGGGGGGGTTGTGACCAAAAGAGGTTCTAGTTCCACCAGTGCTCAGCTGCCCACATGAAAAAATAACACTTTATGGTCTCAGTGCCCAACATACAACTGGCTGCGTAATAGGAAATGCCAGTAGAGCTGGCAGGGTAGCAGGGGAACTCTACGTTCCTCTCTGGCTCCTCCAGACAGAGGCTTGAGAGGCACATTTGCACAGAAGGGTGGGGAGAGGAATTAAAGCTCCTGCAGCTGTTGAGCTCCTCCAGGGCCAGCCCTGACTTGCTTGGAGGCCTGTCAACTGAGAACGCTTTTCCCTGGGTCCAAAATTGAGTCCTAAAAGGAAAACAGATCTACAGATCTACAGTGGAAAGGATTTGCTGTGGGCTCCCTGTGTGTGTGTATTTCAAGCCAATAAAAAAGTTGACAAATACGCAGCCAGATGTGTTTTATACTTGGAAGATTTTTGTCTAAGATGTCTGATTTGGAGGGATGATGTATTTGCTTCCTTCTTCCAATTGTCTGGAGTCCTGTATCTTTGAACAGGCACTGTCTCTACTACTGTTAGACTTCTAAGACCATTAAAGGTCTGGAGGGAGCTGACATTTTACAAGTAGCTTCAGCTGCCTTTCACACAGGGCATGTTCAGCGTTATGAGAGATGTAAGTTTAATTAAAACTGTTTTAACCAGGAAATCTCCCCACCTGAAGAAATCAGAGCTACTATGTTAATCCCAGTAAGCAACTGGAAACTTGACAGTGTGCCTGTTGTTAAGATGAGAGTCAGGAAGGGTGAAATGTGTGTAGGAAGGGAGACACGCACAGGAAACATGCCATGAAGGACGGCGGTGTCGAGCTCACGCAGGGCAGTGTGCCAGTTTGGCGATGACCCGTGGGCTGGAGCAGCGCTGGCAGGTTGCTGCCCTCTACGTATGTGTGCACAGCAGATCACGCCACCGCCACGATTGCTCAAACACCTTCCCGCCCCGCCCCGGTGGCTCGCAACAAGGACCTCCAGCCAGGCCACTCTGCACCACCAACCCGTCCAGCTCCCGCAAACACAGCACAGGCCAAAAATCACAGCTCTAAAGCAAACACGACGCAATTACAACCGGGTTTATTTCCAGCCCCTCAAGTTATTAATTAGCCTGCTCTGAGTCGCTGTTTCTTTCCAGGGTTTGCTCTGCCTGGGTTATTGGCCACTCTCAGGCCTGAGATAAACTGTCGGGGCCTGTCATTTGTTTAGGGATGCTCTGACAAGCCACAAACCTCTCTGGCTCCTGCCAAACCTCCACCCCAACATATGAGCTCCTTCCCAGCCAGACAACGACAGAGCAAGTGCTTCCTGCTTAGCTCTCCCTGTACATCTAGTGCTCAACAAAAAACAGGCAGAAATTATGGTCTCCCCCATAGGGATATAAACAGAGGATTTAAACAGAGGATTTTATCGTCTCTTCAGTCTGCAGCTGCTGCTTTCCTGTAGGAAGTTTGCTCAAATATCAGAGGGGAGGATGTGAACTTCACTCGTTAACTGCCCTTTAATGTTGGTGTCATACGTTGCTCAGCAAAAGACTGCCCCTATTTCATCCGCCGTCCTGTCTCTTACAGCTTACTTTGCCATCCTTTTTTCTCGTACTATGAATATTCCCAGTTTCCCCACATTCTTGTCCAAAAGGTTTGAATGCTTTCTGCCTCGGCCAGGTGCTATTTCACAGCCAATGCAGCAATGAAGTGTTGATCAAAGCCTGACTATTCTAATGGCTCTGAAAAACATGTGCTTGTTCAGGTTGCATTGTAGCTCACATACTGGGAAGCATATTTCACAAGCCAAACCTGGGATCATTTAAACCTGAAGTTCTTAAAAGCCCTACAAAAAAAGTACAACTCCACACATTTCAGCATTAGTGGAATCTACCAACCAACTTCTGGGGAGTGTAACCCAGATTTGGCCATCCACAGCGGACTCACCTACTCCATACTTATCCCTGCTGCGTAAACTAAAGAAGCTGAATGCAACTCCTGGTGCTGTGGTCATCCTAACTAACATACACTCCTACTGGTCTCAGTCCTCCCTTGTCTCTAAACCAGCAAGTACATGAAAAGAAAACCTCGTTCTACCAGGAATTGTCTACTTTGGGAATGGGAGAAGAAGGGAAAAGTAATCCAAAGAAAGCAGATACTGCAGAGAGCACTCTGATTTTGAAAAAAAAATAACATCTGGGTGCTTGCTGGGTCAGGTGGAGTGCTGGGTAATGAAAACACAAGAAGGCATAAGCCAGGGGGATTTTAGGGATGTATACTAATAGAGGGGTTTGATACTGGGTAAAAACACATTGTGTTGCAACAAGAGCTATTTACAGCCCCTTTCCCTATGTTTCCCAAAATTACTTCCTGATGGGATTATTCTCTGCTGCAGATCTGGAAGCAGAAAAGCATCTGATGCTGATTAATTTCATGCAGATCTAGCAGAGCCCTGTGCTCTCGCTCAGCCTCGCGCAAGCCTGCGCATCGCTCCTCAACTCGCTGCTTCTGACTGTTCCCATGGTAAAACCAACCACAGCTACCAACGCAAACACAACCTGCAGATCTCTCCTGAAACGAGGCACTTTGAATCCCTCTCTTTGAATCACAGAATCAGTCCCTCTCACTTTGAATCACAGAATCTCCAGATTCACTTTAGAGCAGAGGTAGAGGATGAGACCCAGCATCACTGTGATAGCTCTGCCAGCCCGTGTTGATAAATTCCTCCCCATCGCTCAGCAAAGCTGTGCCAGCACATCTGGGAGACAGACACATCGCCCAGATCCGCGGGGGCAGAGTTCTGGTGGTGCTGGCAGACACTTGCTTGTTCGTTCCATGCTTTTCAGAGATCAATCACTGTGTTTGATGTTCCAGAAAAGCATAGGATGATCTTAACCTTGCATTACCCATTTTTTACAACAGAATTCGGCTTGAGAATTCACACTTCAGTGAGGAACAAAAACTGGAAACTGCCCCCAAGCACCTACTGTATCAGGCTGAGACGCCACCATTGCTTTACAAAGAGTTGATTTACACACTCTTCAAATTTGTAAACTGGAGGGGTTTTTTTTTCCTCACAACTGCAAAGCCAAGAACTCAGTTTCTAATGAAAGGTGAGATTCAAAATACAGCACGTTGGCCATGCATACATCAGGTAGGCCATATTTGGCCCACATAGTTGGCACCCCTGATTTAAAGCATACCAGAGAAAATAACCCCCAAAACCAGTATGTGTTTCCTATAAATAGCTGCTCTCTAGGTAGTAGTCAGCGTGTGGTTTATGAACGAAATCTGTCCAAAGTGCCTGAATATTGGCTGCCTGATTTTGCTGAGTTGTGTGGCTAATTTGGCTAACACCTCCTGTTGCAGACCATTGCCATTTTCTTTCATACCCCTCTGAACTCCATGGTAGCATTTGGACAGATTTTATGTAGAGCTTATTGAAAAAATTTTGCACTGATTTAGTGTGTGGGCTACTTGAGCCAAGTGAAACAGGAACTATATTCCTAAGGCATGAAAAGGCAGAAAGGAAATTTTCTTAAAGAAATATAATTTTTCCACATTACTTAATAGTCTAGAAAGTTAATACCTTGCTGGCAGCACTTTCCACTGGGAAAAAAGAAAACAATACGGTTCCTACTCAGCCAAACAACAACGTAATAATGTTTTAGGTTGGGTTAAACGCCTTAGAAACTGGCAGGTGTCACAGCCACCTTGCCTTCACTGAAAAAGGCAACTGAGAGCCCTTATGGAACAAGGGATTTACATCAGTAGGGGCTACTACACAAAAACCAGGCACATGGCAAGGTTTGAATAGATGGTGAATCATGTGGCCCAAGGGATTTTTCAGGGTGGGGGCGTGTGTGTAAAATATCAGACCATGAGGACCAGATGGTAGAGCTCTGCATGTGCAAGAGAAACAGCAAGAAACACTACAGAAACGGATTCTGAGAAGCAGCTGAAAGTCAAGGAGACTGGGAGCTTTGATTTGGGAAAAAAGGTATTTCCAGGGTTGAGTGAGGGACAAAAGAATGTTGGCACTGTAAGCAAAAACACAACTGAAAAAACAATTTTGTAGGGTTGTTCTGTAAATGAATTACCTTGAGTATATACATGGCTTTGTCGTAGGCTTTTCCTCTTACACTGATGTTGTCACTCATAACCTCTTTGAGTATACAAGGTACACTTCACCTCTCCTACATTACAGTTTCCCCTTCCCTATCTGCCCTGACAGTTCACAGTAAATTCTGTGGGGCAGAGACTGTTCTTCAGGAAGGGTCTGTGCACATGACAAACAATTGTCCTTGTGTAACATCTGAAACGTATCAGAAATTCACTCTACTTACATGGTAAGTCCCATTCTAATGTAGGGTCTGTCTTTCCTATTGTAAACTCTTCAGGGCATTGTCTCTTGCTCTATATGTACACGCTGTAGTGAGAATTCATTGCTGCAAACACAAATAATATCAATGTTAAAAAATAAATATTTAAGGCTCTGTCTCGTTACACATATTCTTAACTAAGTTTCTGAATATTTCCTTTGACGTAAATTGGGCTACTTGTTCTTATTATGTTTTAAGTCTTTGTAAAGCTGAGGATCTGTATTATTGAGAAAGAAACTCTTAAGTTATTTCAAAACCATAGTTCTAAAGACATTTCAGAAGAACAGGTCCCCATTCTTGTCTAGTTTATATTACCATATAAACTAATATTATGAGTATACAGCAGATGGCATGTGCTGTCACTCCTCTGTGCAATTGTGGCTACAAGGAAGTACCAGTAGTCTGAGACCTTGCTGGTTAGCTAAAATAATTGTATTTTCTATTAGAAATATTACTGCAAGCCATTGCTTATTAGCCTAAGGGCATGCACTGTGATAGAGCTTAAGTGCCCAGAAGCTTAAAACTTCCTCCAAGTGGAAGAACATAGCTAACCAGAATATTTTGTCAAATCTCTTAATGTATTTACTGTTTAAAATTTTTGAACAGCAAAAAACACAGTTATGCTTCTCTTCCCCATTTGACTCTACGGTCACAAAATTCACAGGCTTTTAATATTACTAAATCTCAGTTTCCTTGTCTTTTTCAAGCACAGCACCAGGGACACAGAGAGGCAGCAGAAGCATGTTGGTGTTGTTTCCTTAGAGGTCAGGCTACGGTTATGCCTTGAGGTTCTTCCATTGTACCAGAAGGTTGCAAGCACTTTCCCCCCACGTGATATTTTGAGAAATGGGAATATCAGCTTATTTCATCACCCTGTATTGTAAAAAGGCCACAGCTTCAATATTAAACTTAATCTGTGAGTCTTTTTTGGGTGTCCGGATAAATAACCTGATTTATCCATCACTACCATCTAAACTGTTAACACATCTTTTAAAAATCATACCCTTCCAGCAGTTTCCCTAGGCAGTGTGCTAACCTTTCACTCCTTTCCATTATTTTCCTTGGCAATTGTGAAGTGACAAAGACTGGAAGTACTGAGTTACCAAGACTGGAACGCAGATATTTACCAGACCCCATTAAAGCCTTGATTTTGGAACGCTCATTGTAAATCTCTATACGCACATTGACTCTTGAGCTGCAGATGTGTAAGCTTTTGATGAAACAGAACTTGAACCAAAATCAATATACAGGCCAAAATGGAAGTAGGAGAAGGACACTTGTAATTAATAATGATTAGATTTGAATTTTACTAATAGAGGGTTGAATCTTTTTCCATTTAAATCAGTGGCAGAATTCCATTATTAGATTTTACTTTTTCAGAGTCAGCAACATACTCTTAGCTTTTGCATAGGACTTTATGTGCCTAAAGCACTGCATACTTGTAAATTAGAAATAAGTAAATGAGACACTAAAATGCTGCATTTCATCAATACTAAGTTGACTCTACAAATAGAACATCTAGTACTTAAAAACAGCATTCAGAGTGTTTACAGTTGATTTTATAATCTACTCATTTTATATTGTTTCATTCCGAATCTAAATCTAAAAAGTTTCCTTAACTATAAAATGTAAATGGAGACAAAGCTGTGAGAAATGTAAAGATTGATTTGTAATACTTGAAAAAAAACCCAACAAAACAACAAAAATGAGCAAAAAACCCTAACAATGACCACAAAATACTTTTATCCAAAACCGAACTTTTATGGCAATAACTGAACTGAAAAAAAACAACTGAATTGCAGTACTCAGTTACAGGAAGACTACTGAGTATATCTGTTAATCGTATCATACCTAGTGTGACGCTGGTTTTGAGCCAGGTCCAAATAAATCGTTTCGGGGTAAAAGAATTCTTCCCTGGACCATTCATTCCTGCATGATACTGGAGTGCCCTCAGCCATTGCAGTCGATGGGAGGTGATGGCTTATACTGTGTTCAAGGCAAGATCTATAAGATAAATCATCTTTCTGACGGCTTACGTATTCTGCATGCTTGCATCAACTTTTTTCTCATTAAAATGGTTAGCTTTAAATAGGTGTGAATTTCACTGCTTTATTATTATTATTATTACTATTTATATGACACTTTGTTTGGTGTTTACACATCCCTCCTCTTCCTTATTGCCAAAACACCCTTTTCTAGCTTTTTGTTTGCCCTCTGCACAAAGCAGAAGAGATCTGGAGTGCAGTGGTGTTTGCATTCGGTCTGGAAGGCCATCTAGTGACACAACCGTGCAGGAGAAAATGCAAAACCCAGGCTGAGTTGTGGTTTGCTGGGGTTTTTTCTTAGCTGAATTAAATAATCTTGCTACACTCGAGCACGCCCTCAGGGGTTTGTTTCTATTCCCACAGGTGGTATTTCAAAAATGTTAGAGTTAATTTTGATTTCTTAAGAACTGATGGGGTTTGTTTGAGATGGAGTGTTAATCCCTGCTAGGAAAGAAAGAATTTTTTTGTGCAGAAAGGTGGCAGATTTGCACCTGAGCAGGTCTGTCATGAACACAGCATCACTCCCCTGACCTGTATCGTGGCCAAGCCTATCTGGCTGTTGTGACCCCCTGCCTTCCACCGCACAGAATGACGCCAGGGAGGTGCCTGCGGCCACCACATTTCTGCAATTAAAATGTAAAATTCCAGATTATTTCTGTCACAGCTCACCTGGGATGAGTGGCACTGGGTGAATGAGCAATGAGCAGAGCTGTCGGTTCCTACTTGAGCGGTGAGTACAGGAGAAAACAGGCAGTCACCATCACTCCCAGTGCTGGCCATAAGATGCGTTTTGGGGGATACCTCAGGGGGTCTCCACATCCCCCCACCATAGCTGGCGTGGCACCCGCTGCACGCTCTCCCCTCAGCGATCGGGGCTGGCATCCGCTGCTGCAGTCATTGAGGTTGAACTGGTTGAATCCCCTCAGCCACTGGCGCCTGGGGGTAAACCAGCATGGCGCCTGAGGCCCAAAGGG
Source organism: Podargus strigoides (assembly GCA_028020825.1). Taxonomy (NCBI): domain Eukaryota; kingdom Metazoa; phylum Chordata; class Aves; order Caprimulgiformes; family Podargidae; genus Podargus; species Podargus strigoides. Next base: position 13,614,337 of record CM051637.1, on the reverse strand, counting down.
GCTCCTTGGAGGCAGAGATGACCGAGGGGGAGGACGCTCCCACACAGCTGGTGAAGGGGATGAGCACCCAAGCGTGGGTACATGGCGGGTGGCTGGGAAGGGGACAGGGCCGCACGGCCCCAGGTGGGCGGAAGGAGGCCTGGAGCCTCACCCGGAGGACGGGGCTGCGCTGCCCCTGTGGGTTTTGGGGGGGCTCCTGCGGTGCCCACCGCGGCCAGCTCTGCGGGGCGGCCCTGAGGGGCCGATGCTGCTCCTGAGGGGATTTCGGGGGGTCAAGCGGGGTGAGGCGGCGGCGCGGCCCGGGCGGGCCCTGAGGCACCTGAGGCGACACAGCGGCGCGGCCAATCCCCGGCGGGGCGCGGGCGGTGCCTGCCCGCCCCGGGGCGCCCGGAGCGCGGTGGCGGTGAGGGGGGAACCGCGTCCCGGCGGCGCTGCGCTCTGCTCCGCTCCATGGCGGCGGCCAACGGGGCCGTGCCCGAGGGCGCGGCGGGGGGCTCCCGCGGCCCCGCAGCTGCCCCGTCGGGGAGGAGAGAGGTGAAGGTCGTGATCGTGGGGGACGGCGGCTGCGGGAAGACGTCGCTGCTGATGGTGTACGCCCAGGGCGCCTTCCCTGAGGTGAGCGGGCTGTCCCGCCGCCAGGCCCGGCCTGGGGGGCACCGTGCGGCCGCGGGCTGCCTGCCCCTGGCTACAGCCGCTTCTCCTCCCTTTGCAGCAATACGCGCCGTCCGTCTTCGAGAAGTACACAACCAGCGTCACGGTGGGCAAAAAGGAGATCACCCTGAATCTGTACGATACCGCAGGTAAGGGGGGTTGGCATCGTGCTCCCCATTTTCCCAGTCCCGGCTGTGTCAGGCGGTTTGTGTGCGGCCGCTGGGATGGGGCACAGGGCTGGCACTGAGCCCAGACCCCGGGGTTTTCGTAATTTCAAACAAATAAGCAGAAACTGCTTTTACCGGTATAAAATACCACTCCTGTGAATGTGCTCGTATTTCCGTTCCAGCAGCTTTTGCTCTATCAACTTAAACCAGATACTCACAGGCTGTAAAGCTGCACATACTTTCACATTGCTTTCCTACTAGCATACTTCTAGCTTAGTATCTCCGTCCAGACCACTGGAGATTAAAGTACAAACAAAACAGCAGCCCTTACCTGTTGCATCCATAAATGTGTTCTGGGGAAAAAGAAAAGGTCGCTCCTCTAATGGCAGTTTTAGCCAAGGACTTGCTCATTATCTTAACAGCCCGGTTTGTTAGGAAAATCACATCAAATAGCAAACATATCTGAAGGTATTAAAACACAGCTCCCAGATGCAAGGAGTCATACAATCAACCAGGGAAATATTTTAATCTCCTGCCATGTGTGATCGAACAGTAAAGGTGAAAAAGGCTGGTTTGTGTTCAAGATAAAAAGGCTGTGGCAGTATAAGTTATTTGAAAATGTTGGTAGTTTGTTCAGGGTCATTTCAGGAACTTGTGAAACAGTTTGTGTTCAACTTCATTCAAAGTTCCCAGGCTCTGTTATCCAGCTGCGTTCCTAAATGAACCCTAAAATTGACACATGCTCTGTTTCAGCTCAGTGTAAATCATCTGTTTCAGTTCAAGCCTAAAAGTGAATTTTATTGGTAATCTTTACTGCAGTTTAGTAAGATCCTGAGCACCCAATTTGCCAATATGTCTTCTTGGGTTAATGCTAACTGTTCTTGAATCCAGTGATTTGGATAATACAGGTTCTCCTGAGTGGCAAGGCTTTTGTGTTCAAGTCTTAAAGGAAAAAGAGAAGGGCTGAAATCTAGTGTGAAAGAGGGACTTCCTTAATATAGTGTGTTAGCACAGAGAACTTGCCACAGTGAACTTGGTGAGTTTTTGTTTGTTCACTGTCAGTGTGGAATTTTTGCTTGTCACGCAGTTGTTGATACTTAGCTGGCTCATTTAAAAGCAAGCTGCAGTTTCCAACATTTGCCTTTGGAGTCTCTTCCAGGCTTTAAGGAACACAGGCTGGATCCAGAAGCAGCAGTAGGTAGGGCAAGTTCAGTATTACAGCACTGAATTCTTGCAAGCCTGACACAAGTGCCCAGCTCCTTGCGTCAGCCAGGGAGTTCAGCTCTGCGCAAGACCTGCAGCCACCGGCAGCCCGGAGAATGTCGGTGGCTTGCCTTTCCCCATTTCCTTCTTCAGGCATGTAACTATAGCAGAACATGTCTACCCTTCCACATTTAGTTCATAGCTATAGTTAACTCCCTTGGACCAAAGCACTGCCCCACTGAAGAGCAGTGTGGGTTGTATTTTGTGTCTCATTAGACACTTCGGGAAGTGTTGCCTAGTTGGCAAAGCTCTTTGCCATGAAAGAGCAATTGCTTTCCATGTCTCATCTGGAAACTGTGAAACCCAACATGTTTCACCTCCCAAAACAGTGTCATGACCACCAAGCTGCAAGTTGTTAGAGGCTGCTGACACTTGTCTCCTCCCTTCCTGTTAAATTTCTTTTTCTTTCCATTATTAGTGTGAAGAGAGTGGGGGGACATTGCCACCTTGGTTAAGGCATTTGCTTGGTGCAGGGGGGGAATACTTGAGTTTTGGTCCTGTTTCAAAGCTGCTTACGTAGTTTTATGCTACAGATCTGTGTCATAGTCTGTAATTCAAGCAGCTTTTCATCCTCTCTCTGAAGCTGGAAGTTATGCTAGAGGAAGAACTCACTTGAGCACACATTTTAATCCCATCCTGTTTTTAATAATACAAAACTGATGTTGAGTTCCTTAAGGACCAAGAGCTGTGTCCTGTCCTCTAAGTTCAAATAGTGCAGTCAGAGAAGAGCAAGGGGAGTGTCCATGAGATAAGAGAGCTCCTGTCCCTCTGCCACATGGATGTAGCATAGGAGGTGCAGTTGTGAAATCCGTGTTTCACCATGTTGACTTGCTTCTGTCGTATCATGCAGCCGCAGCTCATCAAATTCCTCTTTCAGGTAGGTGATGATGCTCTGGGGTGGTTGTACAGTAGCAATTGCAGCTTAAAGAGGAGTTTAAACATACAGCTTATTACTGGAAGTACAGTGGTTTAACAGTGCAGCATATTGGCTGTATTTTATGAATCATCTTCTGACTTACGCTTGAGTCGGTTTTGCTCTTTGCTAAAATCCTGACAGCTTTATCCTTGTGTTTTGCTTCTCAGTCTGAAAGGTTCCCAGATCATTCAGATTATCATAAAATCAAAAGGATATAAAAGGATTTCTGAGGTGAAGAGCTTCAGCTAAGTGCCATGTAGCAGTGTAGGGGAGGAGAAGGCAAAGCTGTTATTCTAACTGGATCTTCATGATGCACCCACTGCAGAAAGGACTTCATTATTTTTAGGATCTTGCTTAGAGCAACACTATATAATGCTGCATGTACTTCAGCATCACGGGAAGGAAAAGGACACGTTCAGCTCTGAGGGCTGACTAAAGTTAGAAGGATTCTTTGTATTGTCAAGTCCTGAGACACTGAGCTTGTCCTTCTGACTGAAGGAGAAGGACACAAACCAAGTGCCTAAGAGTCAAACATTTCAAGCTACAGAAGGTATTTTTTTTCTTGATGAGAATTTTGGTAAGAAATGAATCTAATGAGTTATTTTTTTGTGAGACTCCTGTACTACACTACTCTGTCTTCCTCCTCAGAGACACCTCTTGCTGTTGCAGGAAGTTGGTGGTATACATACGCAATGCGTAAAGGCTTTGTAATATCACTTGTCTCGCCTGCAAACAGGCTTTGCAGCTGCTCATTCAGTTAAAAGTTCCCCATTTCTTGCTGTGCTGATAGAGGCAGAAGCATTGAGAGGTAAATTAACTCTGCCGTTCTTTACATACTAAGGGAGCAGTGTTGATGCTTCAGCTGCAGATCAGACACAAGGTTCAATGTCTGATGCTGTTCGGTGCAGGACTTTCTCAGACCAAAGAGCTCTGCTGGGCTGGGGAGGAAGTAATGCCTCATCATTGTGGGTGCTCGCTCTGACTTGCAGGAAGCACATGCAAAGCCTCCAGCAGGGTGTTTCAGGTCTGTAATGACAGATGCATGGCAGTCTGAGGCCTTAAGAGACATTTCAAAAGCTGGTATATGCAAGAATAATTTTTCATAACTTTGCAAGGGAGAGTCTGCCTGAGGAAGACAAAAAACCCCCAACTTTCTAATTACAGTGTCTCCTCACCCCCAGTGTCCTCTTCTACTGGCTTTATTCCTGCCAAGAAGAAAGTCTATCTCCTAATTTTTTCTAAATTGAGTAGTGAAAAAACGTAACTGCCCAGCTAATAACCATGGTGTTCCCTTGGAGACTGCAGAAGAACATATCAAACGAAATTGGGTGCGTGTCTCTGTGTCTGTGAGAGCTCCCCATCTTGTGGTTCCATGTCGATCCCAAACCATGAGTGTGAAGTATGACAGACAAATGTGGACGTACGTAGGAAGTGGTTGGCTGGTCTGGAATGGGTGGCAGGATATTACATCCTTCCTTACCCACTGGCGGTTGGTGGCGATGGACAGCGCTGCTGTACATTAGGGCAGCACATACTGGTAGATTCCTAGGCTGGCAAGTCTTGACTCCATTGTTTACCTTCTCCTGTCAGAGGCAATGGGTGCTGAGCCCCTTTACAGACTGAGCAATCCACGGGCTGGCGCCTCTTCAGTGGTGAATTGGCAAAGGGGCGAGGAGAAGCAGACAGGTGAACATACATGTGAGACCGAGACCTGTGGTTTTACTTCTTCCCCCATTCTCAGCCATTACCTGAGGTCCCACCCCACCATGGCACCTGACTACAGAGATGTGGGTTATGCAGCAAGTCCCAGAGGGATGCAGGAGTGTGATCTTTGCGAAGAATTAACAAATTTCAGGTGCGCGTTTTTTCTGATGCTACAATGAATTGAGGAAGGCAGAGAGTCACAGATATGCTCACAGGTAGGCATATATTTGACCAATTCTTCCACAGCATGCTTTTTGTTAATTGGGGAAGGAAACCAGCTACCTGTGCGTGAGGAAGCACGCTCGGGGGCTGTGCATATACATTCAGTTACTGCTTAGGTTCAGCCCTGTTCCTTCATTTAAAAACTCTTCCACTAGAAGACCTAAATCTCTGCCAAATTAGCTCTGACCACTGACTGAGCAGCTTTTCAGAGAAAAAGTCTCCCAGGCCCTTTCTTGCATTTCATCAGCAGCACTTAAGGCCAGGCAGTGAAAGGGATTGTTTGCAGCGAGAGGGATGTCGACGTTTAAACACAGCTTGATCCTATTGCATCCTCAGCAACTGAAGAACTGCATCTGAGCTCTTAAAGAATAGCTTCCTCTCCTTCCAAACAAGCACTGCAATCATCCAACCATAATACGAGTTAAGCAATTACCATCTAACCTTCCCGCTGGGGTGTCTGCACTATACCTTATTCTCTGCTCTCCATTTGAAATTCCAAATATGCATGGAGCCAAATTTTATACAGCAGTATTTTCTCATGCATTTGTTTTCTCAGTTTGCTTAAAAAACTATAACTGCACAGCTGGTTTTGAAGATGAAAGTGCAGTTCACTGGGGTATATCTATAGTTTTTGACTTGAAATACAGCATATTTGTGTCACATCATTGAAGACACCTCTTCTGTTAGCCCATCCAGGACAGTAGTTTTAGCTGTATGTTCTGATTCCAAGCAAACTAACATATTTCTTCCAAGGGGACAGTCCTATCTGCCTCACAGATTGCCAGCAATAACTTGGAGGACCTTTTGATCTTACAAGAAGCTCAGAGGCATGAACTTGGACAGGGGAAATCATACCCTGCACATAACACTGGGCGGGGGGGGGGGGGCAATGTTTGGCACCTGCTGTGTTTAATGCATTTAGAGGATTATCTCAGCAGCAAAGTGGTAAATCAGTTGCAAACAAGGAGGTTGATTTGGGAGAGATAAGAAGGGCTAAGCAGTACAGTCTTTGCTCTGAATGTTTATACAACATGCATGATTTTGTCAATTGTCTATTATTTCTGGATTAAACATTGAGGGATCAATCCTCCTTTGTTCTGCACCTCACCCATGGAGCTCAAATACAGAGTGGTCTAAAACTAAGATTCCCATTTACAAACATCTCGGGCAAACTGAATAATGTCTTATCCAATAGGGATTGCCTTGTAATAACCTTTATCTCAATCCATCATTTAAATTAAGGAGGGGGGCAAAGTATTGTAGAATTATTTGCCTTCTGGTATCTGCAGTTCAGATGGCAGCTGGAGACGAGCATGTTGGCTGGAGTGATGAGTATGTGATTTGGGACTGAGCCAGGTGCCAGGGCAGGAATAATTGGTAGAAAGCTGGGGCACACCGAGGTTTTCAGCATCCCTTCATTTGAAATATCACTACAAAGATTTGAGATGCATAACTTCCCTGTAGGGCAGTGTGGAGGTTGTGGTGATTGTGGGAAGGAATGGCATTCCCAGTTCTCCTTTTGGAAATTCAGTGTCTCACAGAGACGTACCTGATTCCAGGGGCAGCGTTCAGGTGGCAGATAGATCTTCTACACACTGCTTAAGTCATGGTTTCTTCCTTATTAAGTCTCTGAAAAATATTTCAAATTAAAAAGATTGGTTTTTTTCCTGAGCTGCCAACTCTATCTGGTAATTACTGCTTTCTTGAACTTAATCTCTCAAAGCAAGACACCATCAGACCCCAGCATGGTGATTACTGCTAAGTTATATGTACAGCAAGGGGAAGAAGTACAGGTCTGAAGCAAATTACCTTCCTCTTGTCAGATCACGTGCTGGAATATCCCTAATCAGAAGTATGACAAATCCCCTGCTTTTCCTGAACTCAGCAGCATCCCCAAGATCTGCTGTGCAGTCCTGCTTCAAAGACCACTTAAGCCTGGCTCGTGTTGCAGCACATCTTGTAAAATCACGTGCATGCTGCCCCAGCCAGCACCGGTGCTGAAGGCACGGTGTGCCAGTTGCTGCTTCCTCTCTGCTCCCTGGGCTGGAAAAAGCATTGGTTTTGTCAGTGAAGAGGAATCTCCTGCACATAAGGGAAGGAATTTTACAAGTATGAAAAACTTTCAGCCTATGCAATTATAGTACCGTTGTTCTTGATCTCAAGTATGTATCTTTACATATTCCCATCATACTGCTTTGTAAAGACAGGGATTTCTTTTATCCCAGATGTTCTCTTTCAGGACAGGAGGACTACGATCGGCTACGACCGCTTTCTTACCAGAACACAAACGTTGTGTTAATTTGTTACGATGTCATGAACCCCACTAGCTACGAAAACGTAGCAGCTAAGGTAAGAAGCTTTCATAACTCCTTCAGCCTTTTAAATTACATACGCCCACATATCAGATTTTAAAAGCCAGTGCTTTTTGTGTCCCATACCCTGGGTGTGTAGATGCACAGATCACTCATCGTGCACTGAGCTGCAGGTCACAGACCTTAGACCTGGAGCTCACCTCTCCATGGCTCGTAAGTGCTAAGAACTGGCACTGACTCTGCAGTACACGAAGATGATCACAAACCAGTGGTGAAATCATGGCTTTACGAGTAGTGATGTCACACAACCAAGACTGCACACAGGCACTTAAGATCCAAGTCTACTTCCATCACACACATATTTAACTGCAGGGGGGAGATGTGTAAGCACCCACTTGTCTGTACTAGGATTTCCAAATGCTCCAAAGCTGAAGCAAGCCTTCCTGTACATAGCACCAGCAAAACAAAGCAAGACTCTTAAATATGATTTTAGAGGAGCTCTTCTGCATTTCAGCAGATGTTAAGTAAGCACTTTGAAGCAGCAGCAAGTTTTATAAAGCAACTGGCTTTGGGCAGGACTTAAACATTTGTTTCTGTAATGTAAATAGTGCATGTTGGGCCCCTTCCACTATGTTAATGACTTTCAAACTGCTGAAATTGCAGCATATATTAAATGCTGGTTCTGTTCCTTGGCTTTATTGTTTTGATTTCAGGAAAGAAAAAAAAAAAAAAAGCCAGATGCAAGTGTGTTGTTTTTCTCCCATCAGTGGTATCCTGAAGTGAATCACTTCTGCCGAGGCGTCCCGCTCGTCCTGATCGGCTGCAAGACAGACCTTCGCAAAGACAAAGAACAGCTGCGCAAGCTCAAGTCTTCTAAGCAGGAACCCATTACTTACAGCCAGGTAAATACAAGTGCCTTTAAAGTGGTGTCCTCTTTGCAAGAGATAAAGCACACTTACTTCAATGGCACCATTGCTCACAAGTGCACAGACACTCCCAAATCAGGTGAGCACAATGTCCAGATAAAGAATTATTGACAGTCAGCAGTAACAGGGGTTTCTGTAAGTCTTTTTGGAAGTGGTCAAACCACCACCCATTTTTAGTACCAAAGTAAAGAGAAATTTGAAGAGTGTTTTGCATATCTTGGGGTGTCTGAAAGGACACTACTAGCTCTGCCTTCTAGGCTCATTACAGCTCATTCTTGTTTCTTTTCACAGCTGGGTTATTACTGTTACAAATTTGTAAGCCTCCATGAGTTTGTTGGACTCCCTTCATAATTTTTATTAGCATACATTGCTAATAAAATCCCATCCCTGGTACTTTGATCAGGATTGTGAGAAAGACTGGAGATGCAAGGATACACATTACAGAATTAAAAATAATGACTGTTCTGAAAAAAAATGTGGTTTGCAAACCCAAAAAATAAATCCTTTCAAGGACAACAGCAAAAACATCCGTATGGCTTCTCTAACATAAGAGACTTTTCTTTGAAGTCTCTGAAGTAATCTTAAAAAAAAAATCTACATATTATCAAACATTTTCAATTTAAGTATTACAAAGAAGTGAGACTTCTAAGCAGCATTACACCACCAGCATAGCTGTTCTCAGGACAGGAGAAATGGAGCTGGAACAGCTTGCCCCATGTCACACAAGACCTCTCTGCTCTAGTCTCCCACTTACTTGAGACACAAGCCCAGGGAGTAGGTTAAGTGCACTAAGACCTTGAATGAATCACTCCCTTTTCTAAACAGCACAAAAAGAAACGGCAACTGCATCACCACTAAACCACGCTGGGACTTTCAGTTTGTCTTCCTTGTGCACAAGACAAGATGCCTGTTCTGTCGCTTCGAGATCAGCTGCAGATTGTCCCTCATTTGCCTCAATAAGTTCCTTCATCACCCTCACACGTGAGGTTAGGGCAAGCAACAGACATTTTTGGCAAGTCTGCTGAGGCCTCTCGTGATTAAATTCTAGGGCTCACATCACGTACAAACTGTCTCCTATGTGAGCCCTCCTGCTTTGTTTTTCTCCCCTTAAATATACACTACCTCAGTCTTTTACTGCTGATGGCATCTTGAGTCATGCGACATGATGCTTCCAATGCCAGGCACAGAGGAGCTGAACAGTCACTGCCAGCACTGCAGCTTGCAAACAACTGGAAGGAGACAAACTTTGCTTAAATATGCTGAAGAAAAATCCCCCTATAGAAACCCAAGTGCTTGAGTGACCCCACTGGCAGGGCTTATAATGAATAAATGCAGGGTTTGTGAGTTTCAGACCTGGAATTCACACTCCAAGGCTCACAAGCATTCAAAACTCGGGGCTGACTCTGCAATGACAATAAAAGGATCACAAGCAAAGTAAGAAATCAGTGTTTTGTCTGTAGTGATTTCACACAGCCTGGATTGCATGCACATGTTTTAGCCTGTTCCTACTGCATGCATTTTGTTGAGGCTGAGGAACGCAGGCACCCATCGTGTACATGAGGATTTCAGCTGAGCCACTGTGATGCTCCAAAGCAGAAGTCAGGGTTCCTGCATGTGCACCAGCAAAACAAGGCAAGACATGGGTCCAGATTCTGCTCTTGGATGTGACATTCAATGCTAAAGGTGACATCACGTAATAGTTGAAGTCAGGCCTGAAAAAACATTGCTGTGTAGACATTTTATCTTCACTTAAGTATCTACCTCAGCATTTCTTCTAAAGAAATTTAATACTGAGAATATTTCTATGCTATCAGCAGTCTGCATTTTAAGAGTCTCTAATGCACTGAACTGTTAGGCCAGGCTCTAGGTCAACATCAGGAAAAAAAACCTAGTTCATTTCACAGTGCCTCAGTTTATTACCAATGCTACTTGCACTCCCGCACTATGCTCAGAGGCAGCACCTTTTTTCCTGACCTCATGATATGAAGATATACAAAATAATCCCCTTTCTTTCCCATCTCACCTTCCTTCTCTCATACATTGGGTTTACATTGTTTCTTACCTTTCATTCTTCGCAGGGTGAAGCAGCTTGTCAGCAGATTAACGCAGAAGTTTATCTGGAGTGCTCAGCAAAATGTCGTGAAAACATAGAAAATGTTTTTAAAGAAGCAACAACCATTGCACTGAATGCCATGAAGAAAGCCAAGCGCCAAAGGAAACAGACAGTGTGCTCAGTGTTATGATCTGGACTGCAAGAGAGCATTGACTGCACGAGAATGAAGCAATTCAGATTTTAAAAGCAGTATAACTTTAAAAGACCTTTTTTTCCCCCCCCATTATATCATTCTATTCCACAATTTTTATTGTAACATTTTAATTATTTTTCAATATTTTTGCACTTTCGTTGCACTGCTGTCATGAAGTTTTCAAAGCTGTCTGATGCTGCATCCTTTTGTCCATCTGGCACTTGCTCCTAACTGCAAACAACCACCAGTCAGGTCTTGGACTCACTATTTAAATTGCAATGAACAGGAACTGCTCATATATGACTTTATTAGTGTGGGTTTTTTCCCCTCTGCAAAATAATGGCATGTTATAGCTACAATTTAATCTTTTTCAAGCAGAAAAGCCACATTTTTTAGAAGTGATGTTAGAGCAGCTTACAGGCATCTTTGAAGAGACAGAAATGAAGTTCTGTCTTAACATTTTCAAATTAATTTGCTTGGTGGCAGTGGTGGGAGTTAGCCTCAAGCTGTCCCCAGAGTGCACAGACAGAGCATCCACTCCTCCCCCTGTACCACTAGGCCAGCTTTGCAGAGCTGCACCATTAGGTCTCCTTGCAAGGGCTGGTGGTGTAATAGAAAGTGGTATTTATCAATGGAAATACATTGGTTGCTCCAATTCAGAAATGGAATATCATGGGTAATTTACAGGACTCAGAAGTACTCCAGGCAGCTATGTGTAATGTAAAGTCAGTTTTATGATAAACTTATGTAGCTTACTTAATACATGACTGATGCAAATATTGGGGCACGCTAGGGGAAACAGTCCACTCATGTTCATTAACAGATGAAATAATCTCTACTGCTATAAATGAAGTTTTCCCTTTTGTGATGAAGGTGTTTAAAGATGAGGGATGCTCCCACTGCACAAACTGGTACAGGTGCCTCGAGTCTCCCAGTTCTTTTGCACATCCTCATATAGTGAGATCTCAGATTTCAGGAGCAATCACTAGTTTGTTTCATAAACCAAACCCTTGATGGGGAGGGAGGTTTCTGCAGTACAGGTATTGCTGAAAGCTTTCTGTATCAGGCAAACTACAGCCCATCCTAAGGGAGAATATATAGGACTTGTGTAGCAGTAACAAGACACAGTTTTTTCCCAAAGAGTTTAGGCAGTGCATGCCAGGAGTCTGTTAGACAAACATTTTGCATAGAGCCTGATGACTGTACATCATACAGACTTCAGGCAACTTTATCCTCTGCTGGTGACATGACCAGCTGGTGGGAAACTGTTTTGGAGCAAGTCATCATTGTTATTTTAAATGCAGGGTAAAGAGATCTTGATACTTAAAATCTTACTTTTTTTGTTCGTTTTGGTTTAATTAAGGTTTGTGAAACCCTACAAGCTTAAAATGGAAAACTAAATATATATATATATATATATATATATAAAAAAAAAATACAAGTTTGTGTACATCTTTGACTCTAGAAAAATCTTTAAGAATTGTGCAGCCCCTCCTCCGTGAGAAGACATTTGTCAGTTAAAGACACAGAACCACACATCACCTTACCCAGTGAAACTGAAACATCAACGTGCAGGGAGTTACCACGTTCCCCTCAGCTCCACCGTGGGAATCTTTCTTGCTTTTTTAATCTGAGACCATGCTGCAGAACTCAACTCAGCCCAGGAGAACCAGGCCTGTTGCTCAGATCCAGCAGGTTCCAGCATCGCTCTCAAAATAAAACAATTCACATTTCATCAATGGAGAGTTCAAAGGATTAACGTAAAGCCAACCTCACAGGATGTGCAAACTTGTGAAAGTTGTTCAAAATATGCAAATTGCGATTTATTGTTCCTGCCCCCAGGACAGCAGTGCTGTCATTTTGCCAGCCTTGCAGCAACACAAGACCTGATGAAACCATTTCAAGGCTGTAGTGCCTATGTATTTCTTGTTGAGCACATGCACTGGGAGAAGGGCATCATTTTCAGATCACACCCTGCCAAAGCACATGCCCTGAGCTTCACCCCTGGAAAAAGGAGCTGCCAGATGCAGCTCACAATACTGCAGCTGGCCTGAGCAGGTATAGACATTACAGCACCTAAACCAAGCTTATCTGAATGAGGAAGGTAAAGTTCAAGCAGCACAAGGAGTCAAAGGATGACAAGCAGTATTTGTCCTCTGCCATCCTCCTCAGTGAGTGTTTACATTCTCTTAACACAGCATCTAAAGAAAGTATTTAATATTTCTGCTGAGCCAGTCCTCCCCTTTCCCAAACGGCAACTGAAAACAGAGTGCAACTGTGCTTATTGCCACTGGTCAAGGCTATTTTAAAAAAGCACAATGTCTCAAAAAAACAACCCAAAGGGCAGTGTATTTGTTAGTAAAAAGGGGCTGAAGCAGCTGCTTATTGAATGGTTTATTTTAGGTCTTTTCCAGGCCTGGAGAGCTGACTTGGTCCCCCTGGAAGAGAGCTAGCAGCCTTCCCTGCCGTTGAACAACTGGCTTTGCTTGGGTTTGTTTTCAAAAGAGGATCTCTCTTCATTAAATAGCTTTTTAAAAGTATATATAGCAGCACTATGGTACAAAGATGGGCTTTTTTTCTTTTTTTCACAGTACACACAGGTTAGTATTGCCACTGAAAATATGCCTTAAACAAATGCCTTTAAAAAACAGCATTCGGTCTGTAATTACTGATCAACCTGGAGTGTTCATAAAACCTTTGCAAATCCAATACCCAGGATTTAAATAACAAAAACTGCAAAGTGTTAAATATCATTCCAGAACTGGAATTACAGTAGATCTCACATTCTCCCAACGCTGGCGCTTTGCCAGGCAGGTGCATGCTGCTTTATATACAGAGAGAAAAAAAAAAAAAGCAAACACATTTTGTATTAAATAAGACATAAATAGCAGGAGTGTGGCCTGGAGAGCCATGCTTGTGTAATACTGAGTCTGTGCTGGCAGAGTCCCTGTCCTTCAACCAAACACAGGGACGGAGGAGTCCTTCCGAGCCTGTCCGCGGCGTCGCTGGGGTTTACAGCAGGATCCATCCTGCTGTGGGCGGAGGGAGCCAGCACGCCAGGGAAGGGGGGTTCACAGCTTCTTCATTTTGTCTTTGTTTTTCTGCAGTTTAGTGTGCACCACTTTGAGAGTAGTGAGGAAGTTCCCGAGGAAGAGCAGCAGAAACGTGAAAGCCAACACAAAAACCTGAGAGGGGAGAAGAAGGGGAAAACAAAGAGGTGAGAGCTGAGGGTGCTGCTTTGGCCACATTTAAGTGAGCTCTGATGGGGCTCGGTTGGCAAATCCAGGGATCTGAGAAGACTGTAGCCAAAAATACATCCACCTGTGTGGGCTATCAAGGAGTATAACTTTATCATGATCATTTAAGTAGCATATACTACTTTTTAATATTACAACATAGATTATATTCAACACTGCTGAACTCTACCAGAGAGTAAAATCCAATCCAATCCAATCTAATGGATTAACATTATGCTACAAACACACTCATCCAGCAGCAGTGGGGCAGGTCTGCGGGAAGGTGTGTTCCTCCTGAACAAAGCGAGCACACAAATCATAGCAAGATCTGATCAAAAGAAAGACCATCAGATTATCTGCACCACTGCATCCGTGACGTGGTCCGATCTGGATCTACAAGGTCAACTGCGTAGCTGGAAAATGGACAGACATGTTTGCTGGGTGATGGCAACTGAGAAAACAAGCAGAAAGATCCCTAAAACTGGCCCAATAAAGTGGGTAATACGGTTTTAAAGTGATTCACTGCCATTAGTTTTTCATCATCGTATTTCTGTATGTTTAACACATAAAGAACCACCAGCAACTCAGCAGCCACTGCTATGAAATGCTCATATATACAAACAATATGGTGAGATTATTTACCCACATCCAATTTCTTCCCCCTACACCCTCTGCCTTTCAGTCTGTGCAGTCACCCATGGGTGCAAGTTTCCCTACAGTAATGTTCACTTTGAGTTCTCTTGCGCAGGCTCTGTGCCACAATCCTGAGCTATTTAGGTGGGGTCAGATGCCCAAATATCTTTAAGAATGTAGCTGAACACCCCCTCTCCCCCTGCTCCATGCTTTTTCTGAGCAGAACCAACACCCACCTGCCATTCTTTGCACTCCTTATGCCTCGACAATCCGAAAAGCGTGATTGCATTATAGAGCTGCCAGAACTACAATGGGGAAAAAAAAAAGCACAACTTAATTACTAGCAAACAACCCAAACCTTAGAAACATTTGCCATGGGTGCGTGTGATCTAAAGCACCTTTTTAAAATCCCCCCCAGGCCCTGCACCGCAGAGGGAGGAACGGGATTGCCTGACTTACGTGCCCAAAGAACAAGAAGGGAAGGAGAAACGTCAGCCCCCGCCACATCCAGGACTGAAATCCTTCTGGAAAAGGTTCACAGAAGAGGCAGAGTGAGCACAGAAGAGGCAGGAGCAGAGCTGCAGCCCTCCCCACGCAGACCCCCCCCATAAGGGCTATTCCCATCCTGCTCTGCAATAACCAACCATTTACAATACCGACTTGAATGGGAGGAGGATGAAGATGACCAAAACCTCCATCTCAACCCTCTCAAGAGCTGAGGGAGATCAGAGCCCTCTGCTCCTGACCTACAGGACCTGAGGAGGGGATAAAAGCCTGTAGGACACGGGCAGCAGGGCAGGGGAGTGGCAGCCCTGCAAAGCTCGCTCTCAGAAGGCCACAAACACTCTCACTATCGCTGAACCTAAAACCTGTGCAAAAACTTTGCAAAGAAAACCTCACCTACTGTGAGGTCCAAGTGGTTTCTCTCCCCCAAAGCACGGAGTCTATACAGGCAGCCCCGTTGGTAATAATACTGTAGGAACTGAACACAACCTGGAGGAGAGAGAAAGCATCACTGCATCGGATATTCAGAAGTATGATAAACTATTTTACTAATGTTTAATCTAATAGCATTTAATTATTGTTTATATTTGTACATTGCACATTTGCATGCTATCTTTATATTCCTGTAGTTTAATACTCCAGTATTTACCAAGCAGAAGGGTTTTCTTCTAAGCAAGTAAGACACAAAACTATTTTATCCTGTGAATTAGAGCAAGGTAAGAGATACTCACTCTGAAATATTGAAAATGCTAAAAATTGACTGCGAAACATTTGATACATGAGTCCATCTGGCCTGAAAGCAAAACACAAAGGAGGTCCATTTGATCAAAAGCATAGGATGCAGTGCCCTTCCCCTTCCCCGCCCAGGCAGATCCCATTAGCACATGAAGCAAGCAGCTGGTCCCCAGCCTTCTCCACCCCAGTGGGAGCACAGAGAGGGTGCTACAGCTGCACATCGCAGCCCCAGCATGTAGGAAACACTCTCCTTGATTAGATTTCCCCTCTTGTGCATTTGCTTATTACAGTTTTCTCTAGGCAGCCACCCAAGCACTTCAGCAATGTCTGCACCCAGAATGCAAGCAGTGGAGCTGGGGGTGTTTCCTGAGGGTGGCTCAGGACAGACAGGACAGGGGACCTGCTCCAGAAGCTGTCTCATCCCTTTACAGATTCAGGAGCAGAAACATTTGTTGTTTTAAAACAATTTTTAATTATTAACCAATCAGTTCATGCCAACATTGAGATGGGCTGCACAGGGACCGTACACGGGCACGTCACAGCGCTGTCTGACCAATGCCACCGCCTGGGGGAAGGCAACTGGCAGTTTTGGCTTCATATTCAGTTTGCAGTCTGGGTTCAGAAAAGGCAAACGGATTCATTTTGTGGTTTCCTCCCTCTAAAGCAAAATGCTGCTTGTTTGCTTAGTTAGAGACACAAATCAGGAGACTTGCACAGATTTTGTTACCATCAGTGCAACTACGGCTTAGGGTTTGGGTTTTTTTAAATCAACAATGTAAATACACATTTGCAGTGTTTATCATTGAAAATGTATGTAACATGAGACAAATATCAAGTCTGACACTTTGCCGTGTGCCCATATGGCCGCAGCTCTGTGAACACACTGGATTTAAATGCTCAGATGATGCAAACAGGCTCGAAGCACCGCGAGCAGGCGAGAGCAGACTCACCACGTTAACATTACTCCAGACAGGAACGTGGAGACGTAGTGATGAGACACCCACCAGCCTTTGATCCTGAACAGAAAAAACACAGCAGTTGGATGAGAAACATGGATTTCAGCTTTGTAAGTCTGGCTTTAGAGATAAAAAATGATCCTGACCTGGAGAAGGAGGGGGACAGGGAACAGAATAGACACCCAACTCAAGCAAAAGGGGTGCTGTGGAGCACCGTCCTGGCAATATGGCTTAGATGGGGGCACAAATCCATGACTGCTGGAGGGAGGCTCAGGACCAGGGCACATCTCACGTGCTGCTGTGAGCTCTCCAGCACAGTGAGAAGCAACAGTCCCTGGAGCACAAGGTACCACGGTGACTAACGACGCACAAGTTTCAGCCCACACACCCTTTTTTCTTTCCCCATGCAAATAAGTAACGTTTCCAAGTCCTTGCTATGAGGTGGCTGTTTCTTACAGACACGAATGCTGCAGAAAGCTCAGAAAATTACAGTGAAGTGAGCAAGGGCTGTAGCGGGGCAAAATCAAGGAGTGAAGAGCTGCCCCAGGGATGGTGCTGCTTTGGAAACTAATCCAACACGATGGGTTCATTTTGGGTGTCTGCAACCAAAGGTGTGCACTCTCCAACACAAGACAGCACTGAGTCACTGTGATGTGGATGCAGAAAGCCCAGGCTCAGCTAGAGGTTTCTCTGTTGAGCTCAGGCAAGTGACTTTACCAAGCTGTGCTTTGGTTTTTCTGCTTTGTCTCTGGCCCCACAGCGATCCCTCCCTCTCTGGAGAGCACCCCAAAACAAGCCATCCACATCTACAAATAATCCACAGTTACCAAGAACATCCAACACATTGGACCAAGAGCTTACAGCCCTTCCCAAACCTCAGGTGGCCACATCTGCCCTTGGAAGTGACCAGGGAAGGAGACAAGAGACAAAAGACCCTGCAGAGAGGCATCAGCATCTCAGATTTGCTGGGCTTCAGCACCAAGCTGAATCTGCTTTTGTTGCTTGTTTTTCTTTTAAGGACATTTCATGCTTTAAATAATTTTTGCAGGTGGCACAGTACCTTGATCCATTGCTAATGAGAATGCTTTCCCGTATCGTCAGCGTGCAGTAATACCACACTAACAGAAAATTAAACACTTCATCTGTCACCCTGTTAAGCAGAAAAAACACACAGTTAAAAAAAAAAACCAACACACAAACAAAAAAACCCAACAAAAATCCTGTGTATTATAAAGACACATTCAAAGAAACCCCTATTTTTCCTCCCTCCCCTTGGGCAAATGAAAACCTGCCCAAGTGAGGCCACAGACACGAAGCCCCAGTCCTGAACATCTCCAACTGCACACAGCAGCAGCACTGCCAGGCTCAGAGTCCTTTCCTCTGGGATGTGCCCTGTGATACAGCACTGCAGATCGTGAGCCGATAAGCAGGTACACAGAGATGACATTAATTCCTTCTGAAGGAGAGAAAGCGCCATGGAAGCAGCGGATGATCCAGTTTAGAGAGGCATTTCCAGACTAATTCAATGAGGAGATTCCATGAGATCTATATAAATCCAATCAACTGAAAGAGCAGAAGAGCATTACACTCTGGGGAGAAAAAAAGGGATTTTTATTTTGCCATTTGCAAACCCTGAAGCCAAGGGGATTAAAGGCAGCCTCCGTATGCAGCAGCATCGTTGCCTGGTATGATCCTGCATTCACCCAGACCCACAGAGACCTCAGTGGAAGTGCATGGCTCCAACACCTTCCTGTTTTTTAAGCAAAACTGAACAGTGGAAGCTTATTGGTGCTCAGACACTTTATCACGACCTGAAAATAACATTTCAGGTCTGATCATTTCATGCATATCCTCTCCAGAGCTGCAGCACAGTGCTGGTTCCTGCCTGGGACAACTCATGAGCAAAACCAACTGCTCATTCCCAAGCACAGCCTGGTGCCAGAAAAACAAGAGATCAGGAAACACGATGCTGGACTTCTCTTAGTTACAAGAGACTCCAAAAAAAAGTTAAGCAAGGCAAAGCAAGTAGCTAAAAGACAGGTCCTGCTGGTGGTGAAGAAAAGGTGTAAAAGCTGTCCTGCTACGCAAACGTTGCCAGAGCATGTCTCACCATCCTTAGCAGGAGAGAACAGTTTGTTCAAACCCAACATGTTTTTACTCAAAATACTTGATTAAAAGTAAAAATGCAGGCTTACCTGTAGTGGAGAATAAACCTGCAGGCAACAGCCCCAAGTAACAAGATTATTGTCAGATAAAGCTTGAATTTCTCGTACTCGTCCTTGTAGGCAAACCTGGAAGGAAAGAGCCACTGTTTGCAGACACAAACATGTTACTGGAACGTGGCTTCAGGTTTTTATTCAAACCAGATACAAATCCACATGCCATTACACTGCAAGACAGCTCCATGGCTCAAGTCCCCAAGAACTGATTTCTGGGTTGGCATGATAAGATATTTTAAAAAATAATCTCTGTTTTCTGATGCACTATACACCTAGAAGTCCCTACCATTTTTCACTGCAACAAGATGGGCTGGGTCTAAAAGCAAACAATGGACAGAATCCATGGGAGCTCACGAAGCGTTAGCTTGGCCTCGTATCATGGTCTGACTTGCCCATGCTCAACATTTCATCTTCTGTCAGATCTAAGAGAAACCCATTCCCATCTCTGGACCCCAGTCCATATCCACACTGGCCCCAGGGGAACCCAAATTCACACACACGGAAATGCTCACTTACTTTGCTTGGTTACTGAGGAGAGTTACATTCACATTTCCCAGCACCAGATTTAAGTACAGGCTGTAAGACAAAAAAACAAAAGCAGACCCATGTAAGTGTTTTATTTATGACCCAGATAGGAGCTGAAGAGACCAGTGCATCTGCCACAGCCACATTTGCTGTAGGTTTTTAATCGGGCAAACTGGAGAGAGAGACTGCAGAAAAGGATCTGAACGTGGAAAGATTAGTCAGCGTTTCCAAAAAGTTTAGAGAACAGGTTTATTTTCCTCATCCCTTTTCTGTGCTACAGTCCAAGGGCAAGACAGGCAGCATGGACTGCCCAAAACCAAAGATAATGTGGAGGAACTGGACGTTTCTGATAGGAACTTCCAAGGGGCTGCAGCATCACACAGCCCTTGACAACCAAAATCAATCTGTCCTAGCAACCCCACTTGGAGCAAAGTATAAATTTGAAGTTGGTTGAAAGGACTATTTAAAATAAAAGAGAAAATTCCTGTGCTGATTTAGTCTTTAAAAAAACAGCACAGGAAAACATCAGTGTGGAACAGTCAATTGCACGATCTCTTGCCAACACGGGGTTACTGTTATGTTAACAAGAGAACCTGCACTGCCTACATGCAGTACATTTACATACACTTCCAGCTAATGAATTCTGTGTACAACTGACACAGCAGCTCAGCAAGAGATTTATGACTAATCCAGTTTTACACGTATTTCTTTGACACACGCATTATCCTTCGGGAGCAGCACCGCTGTGAACACTGAAAACCAGCCTGCCCGGCAGAGCACGTACCCGTTCTTCTTCGGCAAGTAGGCTTCCATGTCGAAGAAGGCATTTTGCCTCTCCTTGATCTGGGTGCTGATCTCTTGAATGAGAGCAAACTCTTCAGGGCTCGCTCTGAGCTTGCACCTGCAAGGACAGAGAAAGGAGATATTCCTCTTTGTGTTTTTACTGTCTTTTTATTTAAAGAAAAATAATGTTGGCATAAAATCCACGCTGTTAACAAGCTAACGGCATGAGTTGATGCCGTTGCACTTTGCTCCTGTATTTCTGCAGCATCATTTGGCTTACTATGATTTTATTTCACTGCCTGGTTTATGCCGTTGTAGGTTATTTCAACCAGCTGCTTTAGAAATCAGTTTCTCAGCTCAGCAACAGGGTCCTGTACACCTTCCCTAGCAGAGCACTTTGGGAATATTGTGCTTTTTATGCAGGAGCTCCTACTTTGGCAACTCTGTGCATGGTTTCAGGCACTGCCCTTGCAGAGGCTGCAGCTCTTCAGGCATGAAATATTTCAGGATGTAACAGAACACACAGCTGATGATTTACTGACAAACTATGGGTTTACCAATTAATGTACAACACAGAGCAGCGCACAGCGGCGTTAGCAAACCATGGTGTGGGAGGTGGTGCTTTCAGACCTGCACACAAGGAATTTAGCCCATGGCTCCTGGGGATCAGCCAAGCAGCCAAAGACAGTTCCCTCCTGTAAATCCACCCAGGGGTGAGTTATACCTTCAGGTTCAAGGATTGATGCTGCTCTTCCAGCACAGCTCACGGAACAAAGCTTTGCTCACCTCACAAAGCATGCAGACCAAAAGCTGTACAGTCCTGCAGCCTATGGGACATACTGCAAGGATGCAAACCCATGGAGGCTCAAAAATCTTCTTTATTTATAGGAGTCCATCTCTCACAGGGTTACAAACATTTTATCTGGCTCTGACAAACTGAGGTGACCCAAGATTTATACAGAACAAAACTCCCACTGTCACACAGACTGCATATTAAAATGCTCAAAATCCAAACATTGCAGCCCTTTGGGAAGGAGAAACATCCCATCCCCACCTCCACCACCCTCCAGGTCTCCCATTACCGTTGCAGGCTGCGCTTCAGATCCCTTAGTGTCTTCTTCTGCCGGTGTATGGAGCTGCTGCAGGCTGTCTGCAAGCTGGTGACTTCTTCCAGTTTCTGCCTGTAAACTTTGTGTGTTTCCTGCAGGAGAAGAGGAGATGATTGGTAGGAAGAGCCCTTCTAGGTGACATACTGCTTTTGGTCTCACCTCTGAAGGATGCAAGCAAAACCCTGTTTTTTGGGAGTCAACAGGCACCCCTGCAAACAAACAAGGAGGGGGGGATGCCAAACCACCACAGATCCAACGCAGCTTAAACAGACACTAATGAAGTTCCTGCAAAATGAAAAGCATCCTCTGCACCCCTCTAATTTCCTTTTTCTAACAAGTTTTCTCACTCGGGAGCTCCTCATTCCCATCCCACCCTGTAACGAAGTGCTAATCCTCTGTTGATCCCAATCTGTCCCCATCAAATGGGTGGCTAAATCACAGAGCAGGAGCTCTGATTTCACAGCCAGATTAAATTTGGGGGAAAAAAAAAAGATGAGGAGGACACAGAGGGAAAAACCACAAAACCAGCCACAGGCCCATGCCTGAGGGTTTAGATGCCTCCTGGCCACCGCCACCATCTCAACCTCACGTGCAACCAACCTACGTAAGAGCTTAACCCACTCTCCCTGCAGTATTTGATGCTCCTTGAGAGGAACTTCTCTATCACAGCTTGTTGATCATCTGAAACCCTGAATTAGTGTTTAACGGGCTGTAACGAGGATGCACTAACCAACTGCAAGCCCACAGAGAGGTGCCTCTGCTCTCGCACCCATCCTTCTGCTCAGGAATAAACATGCTTTGCAATGATTTCACCACCTCCCAAGCTCCCCAAACACCAGCGTTCCCCCAAGCGCCCTGTGCCACCTGGCACATCAGGGGCAGGAGCTGTGACCAGGGTCCAAGGTCCTCCTCAGCAGGAGAAGGAAGACACAGACCCAGAACTTACAAAGCAATTATAAAATATGAGAAAGGGCAGGAGTGCACTGAAACGGAGATTGTTTTGCCCCATGGAGCCAGCACTGCTCTCAACATACAATAAATCTGCCCACCATCACTTTTTTTCCCCTGCTGTCGTTGCGCAAGGGACCCTTCTAGTGGAGGTGACCAAAGTACCTTGGAAAACACCAACAGGGAGCTCCTTCCAAACACGAGCAGCGGCTCCTGACAGCCCTGCACCAGCATTTCCAGCCAGAGAGGAGAGCCAGGCCAGCCAAAAAGGGCGCTGAAGGGGGGAGATACAGGTGGGGGGGGTCACGCTGCTGCCGGGAAAACCACGCTCCTCAAGAGCAGGAGATGCTGCATGTCCAAAAAGCCACAGAATCACAGACTGGTGGGGGCTGGAAGGGACCTCTGGAGATCATCCAGTCCAACCCCCCTGCTAGAGCAAGTCACATAGGATGGTATCCATGTGGGTTTTGAATGTCTCCAGACACAGAGACCCCACCACCTTTCTGGGCATCATCTTTGTAGCCCACATGCAAGCGTGACACCGACGTCAAAGTACTTTCTTCCTGAACAGTTGGTATTTTTACTCCACACATCAAGGTTTGAGTTGAATGCAGTCAGGGAGCACAGAGCCTTCCTCCAAAGCACACTGAAGCACCACCAGCATCTCACAGAGCTGGAGCAGTCACATCCTCAGGACAGCGCTGTGTTCCCCTCTTCTGCAATGCTACCTTCAAATATCAACTCTGTTTGTGGGCCCTGAAGCTCCCAACTAATGGATGTCATCCCAACTTTTCACCTCTACAGTACCAACCACTGGGCAATGATACCTCCTGTCCCTCAGCACCTGCCATCCCATCTAGAAGCACTT
Organism: Podargus strigoides; assembly: GCA_028020825.1. Lineage (NCBI taxonomy): Eukaryota > Metazoa > Chordata > Aves > Caprimulgiformes > Podargidae > Podargus > Podargus strigoides. The sequence continues at coordinate 13,591,414 of CM051637.1, read as the reverse complement.
CTACTTTCTTTTATGGATGGGGAAGCCAAAGCAGGGATAAATCATTGACATTTTGAGGCGGTTTATGTCAGAGCTGGTCAGCACACACAGGATTTACTGCAAACAAGTGATCAACAAAACCACGCCAGCTGGCGATCCCCCCAACACCCAGCCACCACCTTCCCTTCTGTTAACAAACGAACAACCTGAACTGACTTTTAATTAAGACAACGAGCTAAATCTGGAAATGGCACTTTTTGTGGCACAGGTTCTGTTGAACAGCCTAAAAGAGGTGAACAGCCACGCAGAGCGAGAACAGCCGGCTGTGGTTTAAAACTGGCTTAAAGATTTAAAGCACGCGTATAGGTGCAGCATTATAGAATCACAGAGCAGCCTTCGTTGGAAGAGACCTCTAAGCTCACCCAGTCCAACCATTAACCCAGCACTGCCAAGTCACCACTGCCCCATGTCCCTCAGCACCTCATCTACATGTCTCTTAAATACCATTGATGATGTACAGGGAAGGTTTCTGGAGGCAAAAGCATTTTGCAGAAGCAGCTCCCAGCCCTTGCTCCAAGGTCTTTCTGTCCCTCGAAGCATTTTTGCAAGGCAGACAAGCAGCACCCCAGGAAATTAAACCCCAGGCAGGTGCTGCCTGCAGCACAGGTGTTACCTGTGTCACTCCTCGTGCCATGCTAGGGGTACATGAGAACACCAGGTCCTTCTCCAGCCTTGGCGCCCGGTGGGAACTGGCGCTGTGTCCCCTTGGGTGCATCCGCAGCCGTACCCAGGGCTTGGCCGCGGTTTGGTCTGGGATGTCCTGTGTGTAGGCGGCACCTGGCTGGGGGTACCGGGGCACAGTGGTGTTTCTGGGGTCCCCTGCAAGGATGTGCACCCATGCATGGCCATGCTTCGTGCGTGCACCCCAGGCCTGCAGGGAAGGGACCGTGCACGCATGACCCTGCCACGCACAGCCCACCCGGGGCCCCTCCTGGGCGCAGTGAGGAGGGGGTGCGCCTTTCTGCACCCCTGGGAGCTCCTTGCGGAGGCTGCCCCAAGGCGGGTGCCTCCAGAGGGGACCCCCGGGGTGCGCACCCCGCGCTGCCAGCCCCGCTCCTGCAGGGCCGCCTCACAGCCGGGGGAGGGAGTGCGGGGAGAGCCCTGGGGGGAGCCCAGCGCCATCCCGCGCCTCACGCAGCAAAGCGATGCAACGGCAAACGGGAGAGGCAGCGCAACGGACGCGAAGCCGGGCGAGTCGCCGCGTTGCCCCGCACCGCCCCGCCCCGCCCGGGCGCGGAGCCCCACCGCCGCCCCCCGCCTCACCTGGAGCTGCTGGAACTCCTCCTCCAGCTCCCGCCACTCTCCCCGGCACCGCTCCAGCTGCACCCTCATGGCGCGGCAGCGCTCGGTGCGGGGCCAGCCCGCACCCGGGCCCGGCGGCCACGTGCGCCCCTGACGTCACTGCGCGGGGCGGGGCGGAGCGCGGGGCGGGGCGGAGCGCGGGGCGGGGCGGAGCGCGGGGCGGGGCGCGGGGCGGGGCGGAGCGCGGGGCGGGGCGGAGCGCGGGGCGGGGCGCGGGGCGGGGCGGAGCGCGGGGCGGGGCGGGGCGCGGGGCGGGGCGGAGCGCGGGGCGGAGCGCGGCGCCGCCGTGGCGTTCGACACCCGCAGCCCCGCCCCTCCGCTGCCCGCCCGCGGCGGAGGGCGCCCCCCGGCCGCCCCGGTTACCTCGGGGCTCCCCCCGCCTCCGCCCGCTCCCGTCGGGTTGCGGCAGCGCCTGGCGCGCTCCGTGGGGCTGAGGGGGGGCGGAACCCTTAAATTACCGGTTCTGACGGTTTTCAGCCGGTTTGGACATTTCACTCACTTTTAAGACCTCTGAGGAGCATTTTCAGGGAGTTTCTCCTTTTTCCCTCTGAGGTTCGAAGGGCTGATTTATTCATTACCCATCAGCACTGTGATCAGCGCTGCCGTTTCCAGCTTTCCGCTGCTGTGTGTATGAAAAAAAACCAACCGGAGGTGAAACACCCACTGCTTATCAGCATTTTATCCTGGGTAACCCTTAACTCACAGACGGGCGGCTCCACAGAGCGGCGTGTGCCCACCGTGGGGCGCGCAGGGGGAGCTCCTGTCCCCCCAGCCCTCCCGCAGCCCCGCTCCCGTCGCCGAGTTTGGTCGAGTTGCCATGGCGACCCCGCCGCTGCAGCCGGCGGCGCCCAGCGCTGAGCACAGGTTGGTGGCTCTCGGGGTGGAGGGCAGCAGGAGAGAGCGGGCAGAACTCGCGGGTGCTTTGCAAACCGGGCATGTGGGCTCTTCGCCCATTGTCTGCTCCCTGGCACCCTGCTCTCGCCGGGGGGGGGAGCAGCAAGAGGCGCCCTGAGCTTGGAGACAGCGCTGCGGGCCGGGGGTGGGACCCCTGCAGGGCAGTGTCGTGGAACAGGGGTCAGGGCAAGGTGTGAACTCACCCGGGACACCCTCGGGGCTGGGTGATGGTCACCAGAGCCAGCTGGAGGTCTCGCAGCGGGATGCGGTGTGGTGGCAGGCAGGGTGCTGCCAGGGGCAGTCAGCAGCCCCTTCTCTGCAGCTGGTTGACTTCCCCACCTTGCTCTTTGTGCAGTTAATATGCATGGCTGAAAAAGTACAGTTATAGCTCAAGTGCATTGCTCTGACCTCCTGTGAAGGGCCAGGGGGGGACAATGGCCTTCCCCTAGGGCTGTACAGACTCAAGCTGTGTTCTACCAGAGACCTGACAAAGCTCCGGCGTGAGAGCACAGACCAGTGTCGGGAGGCTCTGGGATTCTCATCCCATCTGGGATCCTCAGCCCCACGCGCAGCAGCGGCGGCGGAGCCGCACGGGAGCAGCAGCCTCCAGCCGTGAGCGCCCAGACCTGCAGCCGGGCCGCCAGGCACCCCCTGCCCGGGGAGGCACAGAACCCCTGCACCAGGCCGCCTCTCGCTGCCAGCCTGCCCACACCCCTGCAGCAGGTGGCTAAAAACACGCAGGGCGGTGAATGCCGACTCCGGTAACGCCAACCCGGCAGGGCTGGAAGGGAGTTCAGCAGGTAAAAGTGGCTCCCGCTTGCCTCGGTCACTCTGGTGCTCCACACAGGCGGTGCCTCAGCGGGCACGGTGAGCAGTGAGGTGCTGGGGCTGCCCCTGTGGCTGGGAATCCTCTCTGGGGTCTTTAAACCCAAAATTTGGAGCAAAAGAAGTGGTCAGATGTGGCAATGGGACGGTCGTGCTCCCATCTGGCGGGGGTAGCGAGGGGACCTCTGCACAGCCGGCCCCGCAGACAACCCTGTCCCCAAAACATCCGCTTCAAGGGTTGGCCACGTGGCCGTCTTCGCCTTCCCCTCCCTCCTTGAGAAGAGGCACCCGTGTTTGACAGCTGAAGGGGCAGTGACCAGCCAGGAACCTGCTCCCTGGCCCCTGTGTGCCCACCGCAGCCCGGCAGCAGCCCCCCGGGTCTGAGCTCTCAGTCCCCCGCAGCCCCAGGGTGAGGAGACACACACTGCACAACGCTGCGACTGGCAGAGGAAGGCTCATTGTGAGCACAGAAATACTTTTTTTAACAGTGATATCCCCCCAAAAGCTGCTGAATATCATTTCCCACAGCGATGTGGATGAATGCCAACTATATTTTCTTATATACAACTTCTAGCTTTGATTCTCTAGCAAGGACCAGGAGCACCTTCCTCTTCCCTCACTCTGTGCTTTCCCCCACGCTGGGCTCCCCAGCACCCACAGCACAGCAGGAGCAGAGCTCAGCTCACACCCACGGGAGACACGGAAAACTCACCAGATGCTCAGGCCAGGAGGGGGAGCCCGGGAGACAAAATCAGGGAGCATCCCACCCTGCCAGGCTCCTTCCAAGCTCTAGATGTCGATGGCATTCACAGAATGTTGCTTTTTGTCTCTACAGCCACCTCTTGGCATGTATTTATGGTTTATAGGAGAGCGCTCTCAGAGTCCCTGCTGGCATTCCGGCTGCGCTGAACAGCAAGGGCCGTTCCACCGGCAGCGCTCGGAATTCGCCGCGCTCCACTCTTCTCTTCTCTGTATTGTTGGCCCAAAACAGCTTCTTCTCCTTCCTCTTCCCCCACGCTGATCCTTTCCCTCCAGCCCTCAGACACCCAAATCACCTCCCCGCTGTCCCCACCATCCCCTGCCTGCTGTTCATGCTTTAAAACCCGCTTCCCTTCGGAAGCCACCTCCTTGGCAGCTTGTTTGACTGGCCCTGAGCGAGGCTGCAGCCTCCTGGTAGACAGAAATGTTGTGGTTTCGCCCCCTTTTAATAAGACACCTCCTGGACGGGTATTTTCAGCAGTAAAGGAGCCAGAGCTGCGTTACTGTTGGGCGTCTGAAGTGTCCCAGCGGTGGCACACCCCGGGGACACCAGCCAACTCCCTGACCCGCTCCATCTTGTCAGTGCTTTCCAATGTCTTGAGCTATTTCCTAGCAAACAAATAATTTTTTAATTGCTTAAACGACTGCTCCTGCCTCGTGCAGAGCCGGCAGCGGAGCAGCCGTGGGAAGGAGCCCGGCAGAGTTTCAGCCATAGGAAGAAGAAGCTGCCTCCCCCTGTGCTCCCCAAGACCTCTGGCACGCACAGAGACTGATTCCCACCACAGACCCAACCTCCTGAGACTTACTTAACATTTCGTAACAGGCCAGGTTATGCTGTGAGCCCATTTCCAGTTTGTATTTCAGTATTTGTAGATACCTTCTGTTTGTCACATCTCTAATTTACCCCTCCAAAGCCAGACATCAATTACCAACTCGTGTGCGTATTAAAACGTAGCTCACAACTGGATTGTTCTGCCCATACCTGCTGTTTTGCCAATTAGTAGGCCCAGTACAAAAGACACAGCCAGCAGCAGAACAACAATCCAGTGAGTAAGTTCTATTTCACGTAAAGGACTCGGAATATAGGGGATTGCCAGGGGTACAAACAAGTCAGATAGATCACAAATAATAGATATCAACCCCAGTGACCCCAGGAATGACATAGTACGACTCATAATAGATGGAACAATCAGAGACACAAGGTAACCCACAGAGAAAATGGGAGACAATCAGGACAATAAGGTGGTTACATATGACAGAAGTAACCCCATGTTGCCTCCCCACAAAGCCCACGTTTGTACGTGCCAGACCTGACTGGGATCCAGTTTGCACGAGGAGTCAGGAGGGCCTTCCCCCACAGGAAACTCTGTGAAGTACATCCAGTCCAAACAAACTCTCCAACCCCTCCTGCAAGTGGTCCCAGCTTTTATCCCGAAAGCAGAACACCTGGCACTCATTGTCAAAATGCAGGGCACCTGGGGCTTGCTTACCTAAGGGCTTTCCTTGCAAGGCTGGCTGCACCTTGGAGGAAAGCCAAAAGGTAACTCATCCCCTCCTTTTGAAGGGCTGTGGGAACCACCCATATGTCAGCCTTAATTCAGGGCTGGGGGTTCAGACCCCAGCACTTCACCTGCCTTGTTACTTCTCTCTAATTCCTTGCTGACAATCGTTTGTTTTCCTCTCCAGCCAGGAACAACATGCCCATTATAAAATACCCCAGGGCTACAGAGCCTCTTTGGCATGAATGGGACAGGAAAGCACAGAAATGTGGGTTAAGACATACAATCTTTGCTGCAAACAAGGATCAGTACACTGGGGAATGGCTGGACAACTTGAAACACGGTAAGATAGACCATTTTGAGAAAAAAGTACCAATTTAAGTATCTTTACGAGGGTTCCTAGGGCCAGGGAGCGGCCAGGGGGGTTGTATGTGCTCCTGGAAGAATATTCATTCATGTATGACTATATATGTATATATGTCTTTGATAGATGTCATGCAAAAATGTGCTTGAACATATTTCTAACAGGTAACTTGGAGAGCTTTTGCATGCACTCAGGGGCAATTACCTGAACTATCTATAGATACTTTAAATCCCCTACAAACACAGCACACTGCAGTCAGCTCCACACACTGGGATGTGCCCTGGCTGCGCAGTCCCTGGACCTCTCTTGGCTCCTGACTTCACTTCAGGAATATTCACTTATCCTTGAGTCGTGGTGGGTGCTGCAGGAGACAGAGCAGGGGAAGGAGACCCTGACCGAGCCCTGCGCAGCCAGAGCAGGACAGACTTGTTTACAAGCAGTAAACCAAGGTTTAGAAAGATTTAAGTGTGTTCAGCAAAGGCCACACAGGAAGCCCCTGATCAAAATTAATGATGTACCCGACTTGGGAAGCTATACTGAATGCCAAGCATAAACCTGCCTGGGTGCAGGGAGAGCTGCCTCTCCTGGGATGGAGCTGTAGGAAGGGAGTTCCATAAATCCTTCCAACAACTGCAATAATTCCCTGTAATTCCTCTTTATTAAACAGGTAAAGGCACCCAAGTATGGAAACACAGAAGAGCTGTTTATAGCGGTGACTGGAAGTTTGGGAAGCGTGATGGTTATGGCTCATATAGCATTCTTGACCCTGTAACTGAGGATTACAAGAAGGTGTACATAGGCTGGTGGAAAAACAACAAAAAATGTGTAAGTGAGATTTCCTGTGCGTGCCAGTGGCAGGGCAATGTTCCCCAAAACGTGAGGGAGGGGAGCTGGGTGCACACATGCAAAAAGATCACTTAAAATACTGATTTTTCAAATGCTGAGGCTGAATTGAAAGGGTTTGAGGAAACGAATATGTGGAACAAAGAAATGAAAGCAAGAGCAAAAGCTCTGGTGTTTAAGCCCCCTCTCCCTGACCTCCCCAACCTTGCTGCTCCTGGTGTTACTCACCTCTCCACCTCAGATGCTGCAGGAGCTGCACCGTGTCCCACAGCCGGCGACAGGGAAGCAGCAGCGTGACTCCAGGCAGAAGCTATGGGAACAAACCTTCCTTCAGGCTTGAGCGCTCTCAAAATCTTAATTTGAACCTGCAGAAAGCCCAGGAAGCTTCAGGAGTAAAAATCCATCTTTCATAAAAAGCCAAGCGTGACTGAGAACGCACTGCAGGAAAACATACCTTCTTCTGGGAGTTTTACAGCATATTAGGCAAATAACATGAGTTCTTTTGGAAATTAAGTCTGTCACATAAATCACTGGGTTTTCTAAAGGAAACATAATGAGGAAGTCATCTGGTAAAAATGACTGCAATCTTATGTGCAAAATCCTTGCAGGAACGTTTTCTGATCTGCCAATGGAAACCTTGTGTTCGCCTTTGTGTCTGCTCTTAAATTAAATTAATAGCCTCTTACGCATCTAATTGGCGTGCGGCTCTAGGGCTCCGGTCTCTTGGAGGGAGCTCCCCTCCTGGTCTTTGGGATATGTTTTGGATAATTGAGCTTTGGTGAAAGATTTATAACTGCATCCAAATATCACTAGGGTTGGGTTTTTTTTTCTTCTACGAAACCCTCCCTTTTACATCCATGCAGTTTGATAAAATTCCTGCTCAGAAAAATCAGTTATTTCCAGAATTGATTTTATTGTTTGTTCAGAGATAAATTAAAGCTTTATCCCTATGGGAAAACTCATTAGTAGTATGGAAATATTTCTCACGGGTATCGCTTCTTGTACAGGGGGTACCTCTGGACCATGGCAAAGACACACATAAGACAAACACCTCCTGGGGTACTTGGCTTGCACACACCCAGTAGCCTTAATTCAACCACCCAAACCCTTCAGCAGCATCGAGCCTGAGGAGAGAAAGCAAAGAGCAGAGACTGCTCAACATCAGAGCTCTCCTGCCCGCCCCAGGAGCCTGGCCCAGCGCCCAGCTGCACGGAGGCACGCGTGGCATTGCTGCCAGCGCCTGTCGGTCTCACCGCAGGTGGCCTTCAGGGCTGCTTTTAGTTTCTGGTGAAGGAGGAAGGAAGCAAGGCAAGGGGCTGCTTAGGACGTTACCTCTTTGGGGGTATGGGTGGAGGAGAAGGCAAAACCGTTTCCATGGTCAGCGTAGCTTGGAGACCTTTGGTCTGTCCAGGGGCAAGGGACACACTGGGCTGTAGAAAGCATCCTCAGGGTTGAAAGGCGTAAAATCCCCAGGTTGAGACAGGTCTTTTTTATGCTGCATATCCACAGGCAGTTTATATACTAGTAAAACCTGCTTTTACCTAAATATTAGCAGTAATCCTGCCAATAATAACACACTGAGATATAAACCTGAGGTTTTGTTGTGGGAATAAAATCATTCACCCAAAAGAATCCCATACCATCACCTCTCATTTCCTTTGACACAAGACTGGCCACTGAGCTGAGCTGCCAGCAGCCACGTGTGAGTACTAAGCAAAGGAGCAGTGTATCAGGAAAGTAATATCCCAAAATTGAACACTGACCCCTTTCAGTCCCGAGGCTCCTAACCAGCCACCTCTGTGCTGTGCTGCCCTGCAGGGCTACGGGATGATGCATTACCCCAGCGGGGAGTCCTACGAGGGCGAGTGGAGCGAGGGGCTGCGCAGTGGCTGGGGACGGATGCACTACTGGGACGGATCCATCTACGACGGACAGTGGCTGGAGGACCAGCCCAATGGGCAAGGGATGCTGCGGCTGCGTAAGTACCAGCCCCCCCAGGGTGTTTCGTGTTGTGCCGCTCTCCAGATGCCTCTGCCGTCCACATCTCTGGATGCTGCATTGCATCTCCTGCTGCAGCCTTGCACCAGAGTTGCAGCTGCTCCGTGTTGTCCCTCCTCTTCTGCTTTGGGGCTGGAGGCAGCACAGGCTGTGCAAGGGCCGGCGTTGCGCTGCTCAGTCCTGCACACATGAAAGCTTATTTTTGCTGTGATTTACATTTAAATGATTGGGATGGTTAGGGTTAGAGATAATACACTGGTGGGTCAGAGAAGAGCAAATCTCTCTTTTCAAGCCAGGTGCTTTGCAGACATACTTTCTAGCTGCTGCATACCAAAGAGGAGTCCAGTTTCCAGCGCAGAAAAAAAATAAAGACAGAAGTTTTCTTTTTTCAGTTCAGTCCATCCCCTCTCTTGCTTCCGCCACTGGCTCACATTGAGTGAACACAGGGGTTTCATTAGTACACGATTCCTTCCCAGAAATAACACCGTGCACATCACAGATTGGGAATGTTGGGGAAATCTCAGCATAAAAATGGAAATTTGGATTTTTTTCCCCCTAATTTTGCTTGGAGTTTAACAAAGCCAAGAATCCCAGTCCTTTGCAGTACAAGGCACTGAGTCCCAGGAATATTTGAAGAAATATTATCTCCATATTACTATTCATCTATTTTTTCTTTGCTTGAAAGTGATCTCAAGGCTAGTAATTAGCTAAGCAAAGCAGCTGGGAGGAACGAGGGCGACCTTCACTGCACAACTGCACTCTCTCTGATGTCTGTAAAGTCGCTTTGGACCGATGGCTCATCCAGATGAAATCAGCACCACTTCCAGGGGTAACTGCTTCCTCTGATCTGCTTCACTCCCTCAAAGCCACCCTGGGCTTTATAAACTGAAGGCCCCTCGGGGCTGAGCTGCACCTGATGCACCGTTTCAGAGCCCAGTTGCCTCCAGCGTAGCCTGCAACCCATTGCGGGCTGCATTCCTTTTGGTTAAAATTAGCCAGAGCAATTATTTCATACCCACAAGCTTAATGTATTCAGCTCAGCCCCTGGAAGCGTGCCCACGTGCCGCCAGCTTTGCGATGGTGAAAGAAAAGGAGTTCTTCAGTGGAGGTCACGATGAGCTGCAGCTCAAGATTAAATTGCTTGTAGTGGCAGCGTGCCCGGCGAGGGCGAGCTCGGCTGGGAGCACTGCGCTGAGTCGCCACCTCTGCTCCAGCCCCTTGCCAAATGGCTTCTGACCTGGAGACTGCACGGCCGCCGAGACCTCGGCTGTGAGCAACGCAGCCTCAGATGCTCTGGGTCAGAAAGCCCTGTGGTTTTGGGCTTAGAAACACTGTATCTGGGAAAAGGGGGCAGCAGAGGACTCTCCTAGTGGGAGCAGGGTGGCCTGGATGTATCCCAGCCCCGATATCACCGTGGATACGATGCCCCTTCTCAACCAGCGTCCCTGGATAAGGCTGCTCTCTTCTTGCAGCTCTGCTTTCCCTGTTGGGGATAGATGGATGGATTCCTGGAGAGGAATCACAGAGCCCAAAACCAACTCTCTCAACTTGCAGAAAAATGCCGAGAGATGCAATACAGCTGGAGAAACAGTCTGTTAGGGATTGCCTGAGCCATTCAGACGCTTCTAGATCTGTAATTCATTGAGGAAATACAGGAGTATTATTTGAAATCATTATTATTTTGACTGGACAACGATCAGACAGCGCTGCTGTTCCTTGCCCAGACAAGCAAACCTCTTCCAGCCAGAGTTCCTGAGTGATTTGTTGCAGTGAGAAATCCAAAACTGTGCTACAGCCCTCTCCAAATCACTGCGAGGAGCCAAGCAGATGATTTCCTCTTCTGTCAGTGTGCTGTCGGTTGGTTTCGTTTGTAACCCCTTAATGAAACGGTGCAAATTTCATTGTCTGTTCATGTGCTTAATTGCAGCAAATGAAAACCGGTACGAAGGAGGCTGGAAAGATGGAAAGAAGCATGGCCTGGGGAAATTTTTCTACTTGGATAAGGGACAGTTGTTTGAAGGGATCTGGGCAGTGGATATACCGAAATGTGGAATTCTGATTGACTTTGGCCGAGACGAAGCTCCCAACCCTACTCGGTATCCAATCCCAAAGGTAATTGCTTGGAAATTTCAGTTTTGCTAGTGTTGTTTGCATTCACCAGCACTCAGGGCAGCTCTCCAGGTCACATTTCACTCTCCAGGCCATTACCCCCATGGGGTTCCCAGCTCACGGGGTGTGCACTCAGAGTCTTTTGGCCAGCAGTGTCCCCAACAGCCCCGTGGGAACAAACGACCCCTCCAGCCACCGCTGAGCCCCCTAATTGCCTACATCTGAAAAAATGCAGTTCTCGTGCACCAAAACTGCTCAGAGACCTGAAGCAGCACAGAGGAAACGGGGACAATAGAGGCAGAGACAATAGTGGGATTTGCGTCAAAACCAAATGATTTCTCCAAGATGAACTGCTACAGCTGCCTAGACCTCACCCAACCCCAGCAGCTCAGCACTAACATCAGCTCTTTCCTTCACCCGGGCACCCTGCGTCAGGGGCTCACCCGTGTCCAGCAGCCCTGTGGGCAGAGGGGCAGCACAGCTTCCCCAGGGCGGGCAGACGGGTGTCCGAGAGCTGACGTGCGCTGCTCCCATTTTCCCATAAGACTGATGCAGGCTGTGGAGGAAAGAGACTCCTCCCAAAGTCTCGGTGCACGATGGGGACATGTGGACATCCTAGGCCATCAGCCTGACAGCTGCTGGGTCCTTACACATCACTCTGGTATGGGAGCTGGGAGGTTGGAGAGCCCGTCCCTTGCTCCGGGCCCTCGGAGGAGGACAGGGCATGGGAATGAGTAGGGAAACAGATGTGGCTCCAGGTGACACAGCTGGCCTCAGCTTGAATCCCCGTGGTCTGTGCACCACACACATGAAATACAAAGGCACTGCATTTCCAAGGGATGGTTACTGCAGGATACGGGTGGGGAAGCTCCTCTGCCTCAGAGCCGAGCAGAACCACACCGGATAACCACAGCACACTGCATTGCTCCAGGAACAGCAGGGCCCTGTGCCATGTGGAGGTACCTACCTTCCTCCTCTGCTCCAGGGACAAGGTTGTTGCAAGTGGTATTGGGCACACACGGGTACTGAAGGTCACAGTGGTTACATTTCCTTCCCCAGCTTCCTCAAACCTGGTTTCTGTAGCAAGGGCCCTGTGAGCAGAAGCATTTTTGACAAGCCAGTTAATCCCATAAGTACTAGGCACACCCACGGCAGTGCAGAATAATAAACACCAAACACTCACCAGGGAAAAACAATCTCAATTTTGCAAAAAGTGAAAGCAGCAGTACTTCTGCAGCTGAAAATATTTACCTTACACGGTTTGTAAAAGGTCAGCTGAAAACAGCCTCTTCAAGGCAGCCCAGCAGCCCTGGGATGAGCTGCCATTTCCCTGTGGCAGGATGTTCAGGTCTGGCTGTTTATTTAACTCCCTGAAGATCAAGTTATGACCCAATTTTCTTCTGCTCTATGAGCAGAAAGCATCAACTTTCACGGCCATTATTGCGCTTTCCATCAGAAGAGATTTATTGACCTCAGAATATGAAGGAAGTAACAGATAAAAGGAGAAGAATTGACTTCAGATTTTCATAAACCTTTTGCCAAATTACTGTCGTGAGCAGCTGTTAGAGAAAAGCAGACATAGGGTGAATGTTAGAAACTGCCAAAACCAGAGATGGTCTAAATAGTCAGCTTTCACCTGGCAAAACCTGGCAGGTTGCAGGACTCCAGACTCCTGCCTCGGGTGACTGCAGTTACCTTTTAAACCTACACACGAGGCCCAAGAGGCAACAAATCAAAGCCAGTTTTGTCCAAGAATGTATTTTGTTAAAGGAGAATCAGTCTGCTCCACGCAGAGCTATTTCAAGGAGATGATGTTCAGTGTGCTGATAAAATTAGGCAAGTGTAGCAATGTTTCTAGGACAGTAATTGAAAGGCTGCAATAAAAAGTCCTGGTACATGGGAGATCCTGTTAATGCTCACGTAATCAAGATCTATAAAACCTTAAGCTTCTTCAATTACACTGCATAACTGATTTGTATTCTTTTTATTTAGCTTGAACTAGCTGATCCAGATGGTGTTTTAGCAGAGGCCCAGGCGATGTTTGATGACAGCCAAAATTAATAACTGGATGCTGAAGACAAAAAAATAAGATGTGAGACAAGAACACGATCCTGTGGTGTATTGTGTCATGGTCTGCCTCACTTTTCCCTCAAGGCTGCTCGTGTATGCTTTGCCCTATAGGTGACTTCTCAGAGGCCTCCTCCCAGCCCACATTATTTTGGAAAAGAAAAGAAAAAAAGGAAGAAAAAGAAAGAAAAACTAAGAGCAGCAAAATGCTGGAAGGCAGAGTGACTCTTTGCCGAGCTCCTCTGGCTTCTTCCTCCTGTAAGGAAATTGCACTCCTCTTGCTTTCAAGGTCCTTCACATTGCCTTAGAGAAGGAGCAAGGTTTCTATTACATGCTATAAAAGCAAAGCCCTAGAAAAGTACAATCAAATAACTGACCACTCCCCCCAAACTTAGCCCAATACGTACCTGTGACACAAGATGGCTTTCCAAGTTATAACAGATCATGTTCCAATTAATATTTTCATTAATGCAACTTTACTGTGCATTTTTTTGTAATGTGATGCTGGTTCGCCTCCCTAACCCCTGGGAAGGCAGAGCACCAGACCTCACCTCGGAGAAATACACAGGATTAGCTCAATATAGCTGAAGAGATAAGGGATATAGAGAAAACAAGCATATTTTAGGCCTCTAGATAATAATCAGCAACAATTGAGCATATTTTATTTCATTGAAGTCTTTTATATCTAAAGAAGTGATATACAATAACCGATGTTTAAAATGCTTGAGGTAAATGCGTAATACCGTTAGTATAAATAAGGGATAAAAACCAAATTCTAAGTGCACTCTTACTGTTTAAACCCATGTGTGTGGGTCTGGTTACTGCCTCTGGCACACAGTTATGTCATTGTGCCCAAGGTGCAACATTCATGACCATTTCCACAGCTGGAAAACGAGAGAAACATACTCGGTATCATGGCTTAAAGTGCAGAAGAGAGTCAGAAAAGCAGCTGTAAGAACAGCACCATTAGCTCCGAACCTACCAGCCTGAGAAAGTTAAAAATAAGGCTGTCCCACTGGCTTCCAATTCTGTATTTCTTAAACAAACCAGAAAACCCCCACACTTCTCTGTCACTCTATAAAAGATCCAGAAAAATAGAGAAATTTAGCTACTTCTCCAGGACAGCAAGTACTTTTACAAAATAACCTTGGAAAATATATTTTCTGGACTTCCATTCAAAATAACATAATTTTTAAATACCCAGTTTAAAATCATAATTTTTAAGCCTGACAGCACCCTTGCAGCCATTTGCTCTAACGTGAACATCAAATCAGATTTTCTTCCTTTACTGAGGCTTTTTAAGAGGGTTTTTTTTTTCCCCAGGACAGGACTGGTATTCCAGTAAAGGATGGGAAAATACATTTTGTGCCTGCTACTAAGATTTAGTGTTTTGGAATGCTGCTTCATTAATGCCTTTCCTAACATAATCTTTCCAGTGTTCCATGCATGAACACCTGTGGGACTGTAGTCACAATTCTCACTATCAGCAGATTTATATCAGTGAGAGAATAGATATGAAGCATAATGCAATGGAAGAGCCAGAGAAAATCCAGTCTGGCCTCTGTATGCCAGTGAAAATGACAAGTGGAAAGCTGTATTCTGCTTGTGAGCCCAAGATGCTGCTGGGAAAAAAAAAAAAGCCCAGCAGATTCTTTTTTTAACGGTTATTTTTCAGAATACAAACACACCACGGGTGACCTTGTCAACACTTTCCACTGCGGTGGTGCTGACATGAGAAATCGATCCTATTTGCTTCACCAGGCTGCTTCAGCAGGAAACACACTCTGCCACCCACTTCAATACATCCTACAAGTTTGGAAGTATGTTGGGATGAGCTGGGATGGAGGCTGGGTGTAAGAGACCACATTCAGCCCAAGCTGTCAGGTGCAGCTCCACTCTGTTGTCATGTTCACTCCTGTCTAATTTCAGAATCCCAGGTTTCTGTTCCACGGTGTTAGCTATAATAGGGAGGTCAAGTTTTGTTCCATCAAACTGGAAGCCTGTCTCAGTTTGTGTTCAAAAAACAGCTTCTACCCATTAAAGCCCAAACCTGCTCCAGAGAAGAACTGTGCTCCAAAAAAATGCCTCTTCTAAACATAGCTGGAAGTACTGAAGCAGCCCAGGACAACTCTGCAATCTTTCACAGACAAACCTCTTATCTAAGAGACCAAATGGAAGTTTTTGCTTAAAGAGGAAGTAAAAAACTGGAACAGTAGCCTCGCTGTCACAGACGTGTGTGTCTGGAAGTAAGCAGCAATATTAATTACAAATAACCTACTTTCATAAATAAATCTACATAGAGAAAAGTAGTCTTCCAGATCATTTGGAAGCAAAAATTGTATAACAAGTTATTAAATACAACACTTCAGCAAGGAGAAGACTTTTTCTAAACAGGAAGACCAAGGCATAGCTAATTACTTGGGAATTCAACGCAGAGAAAGCACCTTTTGCTGCTTGTATCTGAGGATTTATTAAAAATATATTTTTAATATAAAAGTACAAAATAATTACTACTTTGGCTTGGAAAAAAACACAGCAGTCATTCTGATTTTCAAGCAAGAAAAAATTATCCAGTGATAATTTCCATCTAGTTCCTTCTTTTTTTTTTTTTTTAAAAAAAAGATTCCTAAATGGGGAACGGGCAAATTTATCTCTCCAGATAACATGTGCCAGCTCGTGAGAACTTTCAAACAGTTATTGCTTTATTTTCTTCCAAAGAAGAGTAGAGTCTCATTCCTACTCATGTGGCCACACCACATAGCCGTAAGACAAGTCATGGGTGTTCAGCGAGTTAGCAAATGTGTAACTGCCACGGGAAAAAGGCGCTGGAGAAATCAGTGAAGTAATAATTACTTGGCAGCAAAACATACTGGGGAAAGCAGTGGGAAAGCTTTCACTTCTACCATCTGTCAGGCTTTCCAGAGAGAACAGCGCTAGCACTGAAACCGAGTGCTAATTGCTGCATATCCCAAGTAATTTGTATCATGCCATGCAATATGGATGGGACAAGCAGTATCTTCTAGTAAATGCCAACATCAAATAAAGAGAGGAAAAAAAAGAGCTTCTCTATCCCTCCCTAACAAATACCCAAATTTACAGTGTTATTTTCCATGTATTTATACAGCCACCATTCAGCATTAACAAGAAACAATCCAGACAGCGCTCGCAAGAGGAGGGATGCACGTGCAGTGCAAGCGTACCCCACCATCCAGTCCTTCAGACAGCCAAAATTTTATCAAAGTAACATTTTTTTCCTCCTCTCTAAAGGGTTAAAACAACATTTATAATCTCTCTTTAAACAATAATCAACAGTTCGACCAGTTCATCCACAGGGGAGTCAAGGTAACGAGGCAGAAGCAGAATAGTGGGTTTATTTTCTTTAAGTACAGGTTTATGGAAAGTGGGTAACAGCAGAGGAGATGGTATCACCTCTGTGATCCAGCTGATCCTGGAGCCGTGCAAATTCAGCAAGTTCATTCAGTTCTTGAAATTGCCTGTCTGTTTTATGGCTCACCAGTGACCTGTAGAAGTGGACTGCAAACACAATGAAAATCAATCCAAAGGGAACCATGATAGATGTCGATGCGATGGCTGCTGCCTGTCCTGATGTGATGGTAGAACTGTTGCTCTGGAGGGGATTATCAGTTTTCTTCTTCAAAGGAAGAAACTTCACCCAACACAGTAGCACCACCTCTGCAAGAAAGAGCAAAGTCCCAATGACAGTAGAAAATGCCCACGCAAGCTCAATGTGCCGATGCATACGCTCATGAGGAGATTCCTTCACAGAGTTGAGATTATGCACATTGCTAACAGCCTCTATATTTGGAAGAATGCAGGTACTTATCATGAGTGCAAAAAGGTGAACTGCAACAAGGACAGTAGTACAGGCACTGAAGGCTATCAAGAGACCTTGAGGGTAGTCGTGTTCTGCGTCTAGCTGAACTTCTACCATAGCCACCTGAAAAAGAAAGGAGAGAGACATGCAATCACCTACATTACATGTTAATCTGACTATAGATTAAGTTTAAATCACGTTTTCAGAAGATCAGCTGATCCAAACAAAACAGTCTGCATTTAAATTTCTCTTCACATCAATCTGCACCCTTTTCATTAGGTCCAAATTTAGGTCTAAGCTGTCAAAGGCCGCCATTTTCATATAACACATTCTGTTGTAGAGCAAACCATCAGTATGGACAAAAGCTCTTAACTTCCAGCTCATCCCAACAAAACAACTAAACTTTGTGATCACCATGCTTGGATTCTTAAAGTAAAACATTTCTTCCTCGCTGTGTTATACTGCTGTGGCCAGCCTCATCTCTAGGCAAGCAGAGATCAAGAAGATGCTCCTAAGTCAGGTCCTCCACTATCATATGCAGCCATGCCCTTTTATAAACCTAGATCTACAAGCATGCCTGTGCTTAAGGAGCAGAAATCAGCATTAAATAACAGCACAAGGAAACTCATAAACCCAGCTCAAATATATTTGATACAGAAAATTAACTAGAATGCCTTTTAACAGTTTTGTAAAACTAACTGGTGGTTTTCTGCATGTGCAATTGATGAGTGACATTAATCCCAGCAGTTCCAAAGAGGGAATGATGGAACAATGTCTCCTTGTTTAGTGCTCCTTCTCAAAGGATCTCATTAAATAGACAAAATATCTTTAAAATGCAGAGAAAAAAAATAATCTAACAGCAATCTTAAATATAAACACATGTCCACATTCAAACCTTACTATTTTGCAAGAGCTGAGCTAAAGCTGCACCTAGTCTGGGACCCCATCTTCTTACGCTCCCAGAACCAGCACGTTCCAGGACAGCAGAACTCTTCACCGCTAACGCACCAAATACATTAAACCAGCTGAGAGTTTTGCACAGACATGTTCCAACAGGCATTCGAGGCCATCTGCCAATATTTTAATTCCTTTATTGAAAGCTTTTATCGTCATAAGCCCAGCCACCCAGCCAACTAGCAAGCAGTTTCCAAGTGTCACAAGAAACTCAACAAGAAATGATATCAATGCATATACAATTCTTGTGTGAAGATTTAAAAATACCATTTCTCAACTGTGGGAAACTTCCCATTTGAGAGGATAAACATTTGGTTGCAGGGTCTCTCTTCTAAAGAACTGCTTGTTAACTCCCAATGTACTCATGGGATGTTGGGCTGCCTGTGTTTTTCACAGAGCAATTGCAATCCTTCACCACCGAGGATTCATTTTCATACTTGAAAGCTACAGAAACAAGGCTTCACTTTATATGGCTGACAAGTATTTTAGTGCAAAGCAGGTCTGTGCAGGAGGCTTGTTGGGCAGGTAAGCCCCAAATCACCTCACAGAAGAGCTTTCTGAAATCCATCAAGACTGTTGCTGTTACTTAAGACTTGTCACAGTTTACCTCATGAGCAGGAAGGGTGTAACTTCCTTCAGCTCAAATCATACCATGCAATTACTTACTGTAGTTCTAAGTGTACTCTCTATAATTGTGGGTAGCATCAACATCACTTGAAAGGTTGCCTAAGTGCTAGTCTTCTAACATGTGCAAAACAAACGGGCAGCCAAGCAGCCATGCACACTGCCAGTTATTCCCAGTTTGGGATGCTAACAAGGTGTGAATAAGGCAGAGGCCGGGCAGTTGGCCATCCCAGCCTCGAAGGCTCACATACACCTTCACACAGCTGAGAGCTGCAGGAGGGAGGCCACATACCACAAAGCAGCAAGGGGAGGGCAAGCTCCCAAAGACGACTCCTAGAAAAGACCAGGGCATCCCACTGGGGGTGCACACCTGGGCTACTTCCAGCATCTTCTCCCTACTCTCTCCCTCCCACAGTATTCTCATGACAGCACAGCCTGATGCTAACTAGCCAGACAGAGACACGCATAAGCAAAGAGAAAATGCACTAAGTTGCAGCTGTAACTGACACTGGCATTAGAAACACCCTGAAAGCAGGAGGGGGGAAGCAAAAAACACTTCTCTTTCCCATTCACTCAGGATTGATACTTCAGTACTCACTTCAAATGGAGATTTTTGGGGAAGCTGTAGGATGCCTGAAGGATTTAGAAGCCTGCTGCCTAGGGGACACAGCAAAGCCTCATGTGTTCATGCCTGGCAGAGCAACTTCAGCTTGACCCGCAAGTGAAAAATCAGTTCATGTTTTCTGTCTCCTCAAACTGTCAAGGAAGCTCATCTGGGAACCCCTTCATTAAAAACTAGCAGAAAAACTGCCAACTCTTTTCAATTGCAAGTCTGTGTTCTTTACTTCCTGGGCCAAGCTTGAGCCAGGCACCTAAACCAAAAAAGCTCCATTTTTCATTATGAGGCCCCGGGCCTGTTTTCAAACAGTGATGCAAAGCATCAGAAGTTCTTCTCTCCTTTGCTCATGCTGCGATTTCAAAATGCACAGATCACAACTGCTCTTGTAAGGTAAACACTTGCAAAACCAGTGCCCCAGTGAGCCCATCTGGTATGATCCAAATCCATCCAAAGCCTGAACTCACAGGAACACGCTGACATACTACGCAGGAAGATGTTTTCCTGTGTCCTCCTGTGCTGGTTCAGAAGAGAGGGCCCTCAGGGCAGGAAGTGTCATTGCTGCCTGCACAGTATCCAATACAACATGTTTCAGCACCTTCTTCATCACTTTCAAAGCTTCTTTGAACACTTGCTGCATGATTTCTGCTGTGCAGCTACCACACTCCAAGCATCCTGCCTTGCTGCATAATCATAGAATAATGTAGGGTGGAAGACACCTCAAGAGGTCATCTGGTCTAATCCCTGGCTCAAAGGAGAGCTAACTTTAACTTCAGCTCATCCTGCAGATATGACTGACAGATTTACTAGAGCTCTTTGCAAGAAGTGAGCTGTGATACACTAATAAAACAATTTTCACCAGCAGTAACAATCAATATAAAGAACAAGTTGCATACATAGCTGCAAATGAAGCTCGTATTGCTACTGAAATGCAGGACAGAAATGCATGACTCACTTCAAATTTTAGCATTACTCTGTTTTATAAGATACTAGTCAGTATGTTGGTTTTACTTAGATTGGTTTTAATTTCAGCATAATGCAAGCTTCAATTTCAATTACTGTTTTAAGATAGGGATTTCTGAAATAAGTGTCCCAGGAAAATAAAACATGACAGACAACAGCCAGAACAAAAGGAAGAACTATAGGAAGAGCCACCCATGTAGGAGGTCATCTTGACACTCCAGACTTTTAACACACACAAAAAAGTAACTGCCCTTTGTTATCATGTGTAATAGCAACAGTAGCAAACAAGAGTGTCTGAGAGGTTTCTGACTTAATCACAAGCTTACAGCTTTTTCAGAATCAGCAGCCACCCCTGTAGAGAAAAGGAACCAAAATGCTGTATATCTCAAGTAAATCTGTATTATCTATGAACTATTTATAGGGGACTTCCTCTCCTCCCCTTCCCTGCAAAGATGACTCTGAGCTCTGGTCAGCAGGAATGCAACACAGGCTGGGAGCCTGCGCTGTAACTGCCAGGCTGTCTCTCGCAGGATCAAATACCAGCGTTAACATACAGCTACGAGTGACCATTGAGCTCAGCGTGCCACAGATGGACAGCTTCAGCCTGGACAGAGGTACAGCTAATTCAAACTCCTCGCTGCTCATCACAGTCCTGAAGAACATGCATGGCCACTTCTCCACAAGATCCCTCGTACCTCACAAGATGCCACCTGACCAGCCTAAAGCTCCAATGGCAGGTTCTCTCCTGTCCTTTGTATCTGACAGATTCAAGCAAGAATCACAGAGCAAGAAACTAATCTTATTAAGTTACTAGGTTTAAATATAGGCAGCCTCATGATGACCCATTTAATGAATACTTTGGAAAACGCTGGCTCTCGGTAAGATCACATCCTTGCTATGTCTATCACTCATGCAGTTAGCTGTCTTGCAGACTGTAACAAGCAAAACACTCAGAAAGGACAATGTCAGCTTCAAACATCAGTCTTACTAAAGACACCAACCACCTCAATGAACAAAAGCCTAGAATTACCTGTATACCCTCACAAGGTTGTTCTCACCTCCTCTCCCCTGGCCACAGCTACCATTCCTAAATAGGAAATTGTTAAGACAAGATAATTTTCATACAGCCTGGCATGAGGAGTGGCTTAAAAGAAAGCTGTGTTGATCAAACATCACGGTTGCATTTTGTAAGGGCCCATCCACACAGCGAGAGAAGCTTGTGAATCTTCCCTGGAGAAATGTATCAGTGCTACACCACCTTCACCTCGCTGGACCAATACACACCAAGGCAAAATTGCACACAGTGATCACTAAAATATCTTAATCAGCTCCTACCTGCAGAAATATTTTCCGTACCTTCACTTGCTGCAGCTAGGGCTAGACTTCACTACATCTAATTATCCATAGAGTTACACATGCAAGTGACTCTCACAGCACACTCTACTCTTAGGAGAAAAATCTCCATGCACTTAGAAGTGGTTTCTCCAAATCTTGAGGTTCACGTAATTTCATCTTCCACCCCATTGCTTGTCTATGTGTGGGACCACAGGGGAAAGTGGAGAATGAGATGGGTGTCATGGCATCACTGGAAATCAGCACTCCTCTGGCTCCTGAGTCGGTCGGTCTCTGTTTCCTGACAGTTCTATTAACTTCCAGAGACCGAGGCGCAGAGCCAGGCTCTCACAGAGTGTCTGCACCATTCATTAAGATATAAACGACTCATAGAAAGACTCCGTATGAGCCAGAATCAGTCACCGGAAATTAAAAGTCAAAATAATGATCTTATTACTGGTTTTCTACAGAAGAGAATGTTAGCATCATTTATTCATTCATCTAGAATCTTGACTCTGAATTACTACATGTTGCAGAACGGCAAAACACATGAATTTCTGTTAGCTCAAGCTAACACCAGAACACAAATATGGGATTTTATTTTGCTAGTAAACATGAAAAGGTGATATGCATACAATCGGAGTAAATGCATCTGGAGAAGGCAGCACCTCTACAGAGTGTTACAATAAATCTATTTGATAACTACAAGGTCAGATTAGACAGCACAGCAGGGAGAAGAAATAACAGCTCAATATCACCTTTACATCCTCCAAACTACAGCAGCCACCAGCAGCCCCTCGCAGCTGCTGCAAGTCAGAGAACGGTAAGAGCCCCAGGTACTCCACGCTGCCTGCCCTGCTCATCTGTAACCCTGAGACAGGGATGCTCAGAGGAGCAACAAAACACTGCTTTCACGACTGAAAGAGAAGAAACCTTTTTATAGGGGAAGATAGTTCAGAGCACAGGGCTAACCTGTAAGCGGTATGAAAGGGAAGTGGTGGTGGCAGCCATGAAACCAGGCCTGTAACGCTTTCCTGTGAGTTACCTAACGCAGCTGTGGCATGTCATTCTACCAGCAATCCAGGTAAATACAGCTAAAACAAATTCCATAGGGACCAGTTTAACATTTAGAACCACAGAGTAACCTTTACTAGACAAGGACTATGCTGTCTGAGTACCTGCACAGCACTGACAGCAGGGCCTGGGTCCCACCTGGCATTACTTCAACATAAGTGTTATTATGGAAATCAGTTTCATAAATATTTATCAGTGCATTTATCAGTCTTTCACAAAACATGACTGAAGCTGTCTTCAGAAGACCATATTGGTTATACTTCAAAGTACTGGATACAATCTGCAAAGTATTCGCAGCCTTGAGATTAACTGGATTAAGAAATAGACAGGCAGGGAGGAAAAATCAATCATACATCAATACCTGGGATATAACACAGAAGTGAGAAATACTCAGTGCCTCCACTGGCACATCGAGGGAACACTACATTCTTTCATGGACTACACGTACCTTACAATCTACAATTTCTTTCTTTACCTCTAATAATTCAAGGGACTGCTGTTACTTGCCAGCCCCATAAATTGGAAAAGCATACTAAATACAAGATTATAAGCTTCATAGATTTCATCTTAGATGTATGGCACTGGATGACAGCATCCATGGAAACCTGCACAAAGTAAATGAGCAGGTTTACTCGTGGGAGCTTAGCTTTAACATCAGTGTGCAACTACCAGACCCTGCAACTGTTTCTAAAGCCACCACATGGTGTCAAATCACAGTGTGTAGCTCTAAACCAAAACTAATTGTAAAACAGGTTTTTAATCAAACTTCTCTGTGGAAGCATAACACTTCTGAGTTTGAAACCTGGCTGAGCATTTCATACTCTATGCATGACTGACCCAGGCAACCTCTTGACTTTGGCATGCATCATTTCACCAGGCTATGCCTAACCTATCTTGAGGGAAGAAACTTTGCAAGATGGCTGCAGTTATACACAAAATTAGCCCCAAATAAAGGAACAGTTTAGCTGGGATAAACTTGGCTCATACTGGAGGATGTAAGTAGTGCTTAATTAAAGAGGCAGAATCAATGGGGCACATTCCACTCCTGACAATTCCCATCAATTTGCTGGGTGGTCTTGGATGTGTCATTGAGGCTCTTTCTTCCTCCTGTCGATAAGGAAAATGAAGGAACAACGACACTTAACTGCTGTTGTAAGCTTTAGATCCAAGACTAGATTGTACTCTAGAAGATTTTGTTCAAGTATCAGGTGCCAAAGAATCTGCTGAATTTAGTAAACAATGCATAGGCATGACAGCAGAAAGAATCCCTGCTTTTCAAGGCAGATGTGGCAAAGGACAACTTCAAAAACATAAGAAAACTTCTTCAAAAGAAATCTAAAAATACCTGAAAGTTAAGTCAGCTCTTCTGAAAATAGATTAGGAAGTCCTACAGGACTATCTGTCATAGCAAAACCAAGGAGGCTACAAGTTGATTTCCAGCATGGCCTTTAGATAAAGGAAGAAAAACTTCTTGAGAGGTGTAACTTCCAGAAAAGTTAAATTTGATGAATGTTCACATGCAGCATTCCTGGCAACTCGAGATTTTGTTAATCGGAACAAAGTGGCTTTTTCCTGAAATACCCTAAACAACAAATTCAAAAGCAGCAGTTTCCAACTGCAGAACACTGAACTCTTAGAACTCTTCTAGAGAATCAGGAAAGAAGTCTCACCTCATATACCCATGGGATTTGCAGAGTCCACATAGCATACATTTAGAGAAAAGCCAAAGGTAGTTAAGAGGTTAAGTATGGCTTTAAAATAATATTTTTCTTAATGCAAACACAACCTCCCTTAGATGAAAATTTGTAAAAAACCAACAAACCACATATTTTTCCCCATGTTATCTCAGTGCAAAAGCCTGATTCAAAAACCCACCCTGACAAACTGCTCTGGCACAGGAGAGCGGGTGTACAATAAGGAAAACTCAGCAGCAGAGCAGGAGCTGCCAGCCCGACGTATGTTATCCAAGCAGAACCAACTCAAACACCACCCTGCACTAACACAGTCGCCTGTCACTCAAACGAAGCGCAGTCCAACACCACCCCTCAAGAGTTGTAGTCTGTTTTTAGCCATTGAAGGAGGACAGTGACATTTATTTGACCGTCAGAAGGCTGCTGCAGACTGGCTGCTGTGTTTTCAAACAGCATCCTCTTATTAGGACAATGGCTTTTAAGGGGAATGTATCTTACAGCTGAAAATGCTCACCTTTGTTAACAGTAGGGTAGAAATCAAAAGAAAACAGCTCAGAGCTGTACAATTCGGTATTTACAACTACGAAGCATGTTTAACAGAGACGAATAAAGGGGATGACTACAGAGTCAGCAGGATGGGACATATGATGAAGCCTGAAAATTATCATATTTCAGTCTATGTACAGCTTTCATTTGAGATAATTAGGATTACCAGACTAAGTTTTTATGCCATACCCTAAAGTAAAAAACCATACCATCAAAAAAAAGACGTTTCAAAACATGCACAAAACCCCAAACTGAGCAACACCCACGGCTTCCTTAAAAAAAAATTAGAAACATCGAACAGCAATTGATGAATACAGTAAGTCGGAAGGACACCGCCAACTTTAATCGGTTATTTTTCTTAATTAATCTAAAAATAACTCCAGCGCAACACCCGCCCTTGCATCCGTTTGCACAACGGTCGCGGTCCGGGAAGGAGACTGTGAGGTACCGCAGCCTTTGGCAGAGCCGTGGCACCTCCCGGGCACAGCCGGCTTCGCTCCCGACACCGGAGTGCGAACTGCAGGGAAACCCCGAACAAAACCCCGCTGTCCCCGCACTGACAGCGCCTTCGGCGCCTCCGGTGAGCGCAAGCGGGAGGCGCGTCCCGCCGAGCGCGCTGCGCCGAGCATCCTCCGCGGGGAAAAGGAGCAACGAGGGAAAAACCCTACGGAGGTACGGGAGATGCGAGCCGTGAGGCAGCTCCGGTGGCGGGGCACCTCCCCGCACACCGGTTACCGATGCGGGCAGGCACGCGGCCCGGCCCCGCGCCCCCTCCGCCGGCCTTGGCGCTGCCCCGAGGGCTGGAGGCCGGGCCGGGCGCTCCGGGGAAGCGGCGCCAGGGCCCACCCCGGGGTGCCACACGCCGCCTCAGGGCGCTGCGCGTCCCCGTCCCCCCACAGCCGGCACCCTGAGGGGAGGCAGCGAGCTCTCCGGGCAGACAAAGGAGAAGCGGCGGCACCGCTCCTCGCACCCGGCTCCCTGCTGGGGGAGGCCGCGGGCCCCCTGCCCGCCGGACGAGGCCGAGCCGCTCACCATGGCGAAGCCGGAGAGCAGCGCGGAGGTGCGGCTGGAGGCTTTCAGCTTGGCGCGGCTCAGGTAGAGCTTCCGCCAGGACAGCGCCTGCATCGAGTGCTCGTTCAGGCTCATGGGCTCCGGGCGGCGGGCTGCGGGACGGGGCGGGAGGCGCACAGCGGCGGCGGCTCCTTCCGGCGGCAGAGCGAGGGCACCAGCTGCGCTAACACCCCATGTCCCCCGGCGGCGGCTCCTGCCGGTGCTGGGGCCGCGCCTGCCGCCCCGACGCTGAGAGCCTGCGCGCCGCCGCCCACCGAGCA
This sequence comes from Podargus strigoides, assembly GCA_028020825.1. Taxonomy (NCBI): domain Eukaryota; kingdom Metazoa; phylum Chordata; class Aves; order Caprimulgiformes; family Podargidae; genus Podargus; species Podargus strigoides. Next base: position 13,565,749 of record CM051637.1, on the reverse strand, counting down.
CCGCCCCGCCGCCGCCTCATTGGGCCGCCCGGCGCGGCCCGGCCCAGCCCCGTTCCTCCGAGGCCCCTTCCCAGCGGCCCCCGGGGGAGCCTGAGGGCGGGCGGGCGTCGTGCCCCAGAGGCCGCTTCCCGCCTCTGTGCTGAGGGGGAGGCGCGCGGAGGACGGCGCGGCCTCCTCTGCGCGGGGCCTGTCCCTTGAGGGAAGCGCGGTCCCGCCGCCCCTCAGCGGGGCTGTGGGGGGCGAACCCCCGCAGCAAGGCCTGGCCGGAGCCCGGGGAGCGGCCTCGGGGTGTCTGCGGCAGCGGGGTGGGTGAGCAGCCTCAGGTCGGAGCGTTTCTCACGGCAGAGAGGGATGGGGTGTCCCTGCCGCCATCCCCACTCCTCACCGCCTTCCCTCAAAACCCAACTACGGAGCCATTTCTCAGCTGCTTCCGTCTCCAGCCTCCCCTCCGAAAAAGGTTAAACATTTAATTTACAACTGTCCTGTAGACCTAAACCAGTCTGAGCACCGACCCCCTCTTCCAATTAAAACTGATAAACCCAACCTTTCATCACATACAGTTTCCATCACCATTTTGTAAGCCCAGAGCTCCTGATAAACTCGTTTTTTATCAGCAAGCAGTTGATAAAGTTGATTAAGCAGAACATTTCAACAGCTACGCATGCCAGTGTTGAAAGATTTTATTACCACGTTCATGCAAACCCTTTAAACCATAATTTATTTTGTCTGTGTTTTACAGAGGGGGAAAAATGAGGCAAATAGCAGAATTCCATAACAAATACATGGCACGGTTATGAAGATGACTTCTGAAAAGGTGAGAATACAGTGCTCGTGCCACATCACACTCACGGGTCTGGAGAATTAAGGGACATGTAAGAGACAAACCTGTTGCTAAAGATTTCTAGAAAGAAAAATATGATTTTAACAATAGAAATAATACTGGACAAGGATACTTTTACTATTTACAGGCACGTGGATGGTCACATACGAGCTGAATCACTGCAGTGCTAGTTCCATTAGAAAACAAAAGCATTGGTGATTTTCTATTGCATGGAAATTTTCCACCTTATATACAAGTAGGAAAAACGCAGCACGGTTGTCTTTAACATTTTTGCTTTGTTCTTCTCTTCACACCTTTCTCTGATTCAAGACCATTCATTTCCTTATGCCCAGTAAAGGTGATGACAGTCTATACCAACATAGGTCACTTAACACTTTGCCTTTACATGGCATTCTTTTAAAAAAAGTCATAGTTGAAGCATCCAAGAAAAAAAATCTTAACGATTTGAAGTCTTCAGAGGCATTCCGTGAAACTACTGTTTCTTGCCACGTAGATATGATCTCATTCCCTTCTCAGGAAATAAACTGAGTCATCTTCTTGTTATAAACAACTTTTTGGTTAGATCTTTATCTACAGGGGCATTAAAACACCTCTGTAAAAGAATGAGCTTGACTTAGTCTTTCCATGAAAGCCTTTTCTGTTGTATAAATGTCTCCATGGAGTGTTTGTCACCTTATTTCCCTTTTATGGGTGACAGTACTACTGTATAGGATCCATTCCCGTGGAAATCCAGCATAAGTTAGCATTATAAAATACTACCCCCTGTTCAGTGTGCTTTAATTCTTATTAATTCTTAACTTAAAAAAAAAACATCCCAGAAGACCTCATCACCACAATGAGCATTTTTTGTCTCTCACTCATGCCTTAGGCTAAGTCTGAGCACCACATTGCAAAGCAATGAGTAACAACCATCTCGTGATTTCATTACCACCTTTTACTTGGGAGATATGATAGCCATCAAAACTCAGTAATGTAAAATTTCCTCTACATCTCAAGCAAACACTTGAGTCTCTGTCACTTAGTTTCTGTCGAATCATACATTTAAAAATATTTTGTATTGCTGCTCATAAACTATGAAAAATGTTTAACCAAAATTGATTCTTCACTATTTCCTCTCGTCTCTTCACAAAATTGTGGTTGAACTGCAATATAATGGGTGAGTACTACTGCACAAATAACTGCTAGGTCTCGACCCATTCCCCAAAATCAGATTTCCCTAAAATAAAAAAAACTCTGCAAGAGACATACATCTGAGAAGGACTTCAAGACTTCCTAAATAACTCTCTGAACTCACTGTTTTTGTATTCTTCTATCACTCCTATTCCTGTTTATTGGGAAGGGCTTTGAAAGCTATAACAATATTGCACACGGATGTACTGTCGAGTTCATCTTTCATTCAAGGAAACAGTACGGAAAAGGACCCACTGAATCAGTGAAGAAATCTCACCTCATCCCATCCACTCTTCCAAACCAAACCCACGTGTACTTTTAAGCTTCCAAGCCGCAGCGTTCTAGCTTTGAAATAAGCATCGTTTCCTTTCTTATCAGAAATAAAAAATCAGATTGTTAAATAGGAAAACATAAATTAAGGACCAAGCCTTCTGCAACTAAAACACTGGGACTGTAGCAGTGAAATCTTTTTCCCCTATATGCTCCATTTTACAGTTCCATTCTGAGGTACAAACTAAACAGGATAAATTCTTTTATTTCCAACTCTAATTACTCATTATCACACACCTCTGTACTGCCACTCTAGAGTTAGCTGAAACAAAAGGAGTCAGTCATGGTTCATTAACTCTTCGAAATGCTTCAGGGAGTTCTGAAATCATCCTGAAGTTCAAAGCTGTGGTTTGACGTTACCCCTGACCAGTGCAATTGCAGAAGGCCACCAAAAGGGTGTAGTCCTGCACTCCTCCATCTCACCCCACTCTCCTTTCCATCCATGTAGACAACACCCATCAAATGGCTACAGACCTTCAGTGAATTGACTTAGGGGAAAAAAATATAGATTATTTGTCTTAGTGGGTGAGTTTTCTGCTGGATCAGGTCACTGAACTGACTTCCCCTGTGGCTGCAGGAACACTGCAGGCATAAGGCAGGAGAAATGCAGGACGTACATGCAAGAGAAAGGGAACTGGCTCTTTCAGCAGCAGGCTGTTATTACCCTTAATTAGAGGTAATGTCAACCAATTCTCTGGATCATTTATGCATGAACACAATCGGAGCAGGTGGCAGAAGTCCAAGTTTATTTCCAGAAAGCCCTCAGAAATCTGTACACTGTCACAAGGGTACTTATACATATTTTTTTTCTGCTAAAAATGTACTTCTGTATTTCCTGTAGGAGGACTGAGTAAGGATAGGTTCACCAAGTACCATATGAGTAATGTGATACGGTACTGAGCATGCAAAGGTGCTACCCTCTGCATAGCAGCTTTGCTTAAACATATTTCCAGCTTCACATGCAAATCATCACGTCCATTTGTTCCTGTTATTGTACCAACTCCAAATCAGGTTACCACAAAATGGAAATTATGGTAGATCAGCATTGAAAACAACACAGAAGTAGCAGTTGCCAAGATGCAACTAAAGGTTTGTCAGCAGTCTCAAGCAGCAAGGAGGTTAAGGCAAACATCTCTGCAAATCTTAAGTAGAGCTTGAGCTTTACTTGGTGGAATTTCTGCAGAGGGAAGATTTTCATCTGGCATGTCTAGAAAAACTGTAGTTTTTAACTTCATAAAATAATGAAATGGTTAAATATCTAGTCTGCCATCTTAAGTCAAGGTAATGCCTAGAATGGCATGTCTTACAGAATAAAACACACTTTAAAAAGTGTTTCCCTTCAGTCCATTCTCTCCAGTGGGAACCAACTAGGTATGAAAGCCCAGTAGGGGTGAAATTAACCCATTTCTTCATACAGCCTCCCAAGCACAGCACTACACTTATTTCAGCCTGAGCCCTGCAGTACAAGTTCAATTAAATGACAGCTCCTAGCTTCAAGCTAACAAGGTCAGGATCCAGCACATTATCATGGTTAGATCTTAAATAATTTAAGTTACATTAACATCCAGCAAAAGTTTGTGTTTTTTTTTTTAAATACAATTCAGACCGGCACCTTTCTCAATGATCACTGCTCCCTTTTCACAGTATTGATACCTGAAGTGTTTTTACTCCATATTTTTGACTCTGAAGAGCAGCAGCACTGCCTGACAGAGCCCATCTCTGGGCACTGCTGGAAACCTGTGGCATGACCTGCTCAGAGGGGAAACAAGCCCTGACCCTCATCTCCCAGCACCAAGCCTGTGGCCTGAAGCACGTGGGTTTAATATTGCTTCTAAATATTTTTATCCTATCTCATGCAGCTGTGGATATTCTCATCTTCCACATCTTACCACCATCCCCCTTTCTTTTTTTTCAGTTCTTTTAAGTCTGAGAGGAGTTTTTTGTTATTAATACACAGATTTTAGTATTATTTTAATGATTAAATGAATTATAGTTTAATAGGTATCATTTCTGTCTTAAAACAAGGTTAAAAATGTGTTTTCTATTTTTGGAGATCTATAGGTTAACTTGTGATATTTCAGAAACATATTTGCTTCCCTACTTCAATAACGTGCTCAGGTGTTTCCAGGTGTGTGTGATTCCTACAGTCCTTGCTGGGTTTGCTCCATACACCAAGACTCTCAGATTATTCATGTTCAAAAAAATGTATTTAGAAAAATTAGTTGTTTTTCTTTTATGTTTCTGTTCTTTTTTGGTGGACTTTAGTGGAATGGATGGATGGATTTTTTGTCTGATGACTCTCTAGTAACATCCATTTATCTCCTGCAAGTGCTCTGGCCTCAATCCTACAGACCTGCACATGTGTTTAATTTTAAGACTGCGTAATCTTGGCTGAAAGGTCAACATCTGCATACATCTTCTCAGGATTAGGGGTTAATAATGCACTTGCTATAATAGACATCTGGAATCCATACTTCAATATATAGCCTATAAAGCACTTCTAGATGATAATAAAGTTTAATCATCTGCAAATAGGGAGATGTTAGAGAAAGATTACATGATTTTTCAAGATTCTGCAAACAGTTACTGGCAGATGCAGGAGGAAAAGCTCACTGCCTTAAATCCTAAGTTAGAACTCTATCTTCTCCTGCCTTTATCCAGGTAATAATTCATTAAAATATGGATCTTTCCAAAGAGATGACCAGCAAGGCCCATAAAATTGAATTTTAATGTGGTTTATGTTTATTTCAGTAGCACCTAGAACATATCTGGTTAGGTATGCAAAGGGCAACTGGATGCTATGTATGTTTCTGCTGGTAGAAGTAGACAGGAATAGTAAAGAAAAAATGCCCTATTTTAAGAAAAGTTAGTCTCTGTTTAACTGATCTGAGAATTAAAGCCATGGAAAGACAATTTGAAATTTCCTTCTGATATTTATACTGGTTAAACTCCCAGTTTTTGCTGGCCCAGGAGAGACCCCAGTGAACAAGAACCATACTGAAGGTACAGACACATTTATTCTCAACATCAATTTCAAACATTACAAAAAGCAAACCAAAGGAGCAGTGTCAAAGCCATCAGCTCCCACCCCTGGGCTGGGACACTGTGATGTTCCCTTTTGAGGGGGGGGTAAAGGATGTCACCTCAGAGAGAAGCCACACTTTGGAACCTGGAGGCTGTTCAGAACCTGTGCTCTGACCCTGCTATTGCAATCAGATGGCCCCAAAATTTGCTCAGCATCGATTTCGAGTCGATGTGGTGGTCTAGAAACGAGACTTTCCGATAGTCTCAGGAACAGCAGCATCTTTATACTTCACATTTTTTTGGATCAGCACCTACTTTGTATCATTTCCACCTACTTTTTAAAGCGATTTCTAACTACCTGTTGTGCATGCATATCACAGGCATATAAAAGGCAATTTGGCTTTATTTAACAATTAATCATACTTTATAGATATTAGAACCTGTCCTCCCAAGACAAATTTAGGTGCAGATCTCGGAGCACGGTGTTTGCCGGGGGTGTGTGTGTGTGTTTCTACTTTGCCGCACTACTGCTGCACGTGTGATAGCGGCACACAGCCAAGCCCAGTGCACATAAACCACGGTGTTTAGTTAAACACCGCAATTAACCGCAACTCCGCATGTGTTAACGGATTATTTTCACGTGTTTGGTGCGTTAAATGCACACTCCAAGGAGGAGCCCCCCCCGCCCCGCCCGGGATGCAGACCCGAGGCTGGGCAGCCAGAGTTGAGCCCAGTCTCCTAGTTTAAGCACAACCCCTCAACTTTTGGGGCCCATCGCGGTCACTCGTCGGGGGCACCCACGCAAGGGACAGTTCGTGCTTTTGTGGTGCCGTCCCCCCCCCCGCATCCATCCCTCCGCGGGGCGCCGCGCAGCTCCGGCACCGCTCAGCGCCTGCGTACCGCGTACTCGTGACCTAAGCCCGGTCCAGCCCCGGTACCGGGACCGCTCCGCTGCCCCCTCCTTGGGTACCCCCCCAGCCCCTCCGGCCCCGCCACTGTTTACGTTCCGGGCACGGCGACGCCTCCGCCCCCGCTCCACACGCAGTGCCTGAAAATGGTTCCTTAGGACTTTGCAAAACGCATCGCCGCCGCCCCCCTCCCCTTCCCTCCCCCTCCTCCTCCTCCCCCCCCCCCCAAAAAAAAAAAAAAAGTGCTGGTGCAAAATTGCAAAACTTTAGAGAGAGACCTGGATGGCTTTTGTTTTTCTTCCTCCCCATTTGGGCCAAAAATGCAGGACAGGAACTGTTGACAATTAAAGTGATGAAACTCTCCAAAAAAATGGAGGCAGAGACAGACTCTGGAAGAAGATTGGTGTGTAGCTGGCTTCTGCCTATTTCCTATTTGTGCCTTTTCATTGATTGTTGCTTAATTGTTTGCCAAGGGAGAAATGCATGAAATTAAACCGCAGGCAGCGAAGCGACTGAGTTTAGGAGAGAACAGCTTAAACCCGGGGGAAGGGGATGGAATTTAACCGAGGGGAAGGAGAGGGTGGGACGATGAGATATATATATATATATTTTTTTTTTTTTTTTCCTCCTGTGGGTAAGGGTTTCTGCTGATGCACCGCGCGTATCTGTAGAGCTGCCGGGGGGGGGGGGGGGGATGGGGTGGGGGGTGTTTGCAAGGAGAGATCTGCAGCTGGTGCATGGGGATCCCCCCCACCCCTCCACCGGGGGCACCCACCTTCGTGCGCGGCCGGTTGTTGTCCCCCGCCGCCTCCAGCCCCGGCTCCGCAATTCCCTGGGGGGGGCGGGAGCAGCACCAACCTCCCCCGGGTTTATTTCCCCCCCCTCCCGCCCCCCTCCCGTGCGTTTAACCCATTCCTGCCCCTCACCCGCGGACCCCCCTCGCTTTGGACGCAGGCTTCCGCGGAGGAGCAGCGTGCGGAGCACCGGGGGGGGAGCAGGGTGCGGGGTGGGGGCTGCGCATCCATCGCCGCGTTACATAAAGCGATCTGTTTTTTAAATCGCGGCTCTTCCGGTGTGACTATGGAAACACTCGGGATTATGTCAATACCAAAACCTGGGTGCTCTTCATCGGATTCAATGATTCGCTTCCCTCCCCCCTTTCCCTTCCCCGGGGAATTTGTATTCACGTGCGAGAATAATAACAATAACAATATTATTATTATTAATAATAATAAGTCCGGTTTGTAACGCGCATTGGCCGCCGTTCCCGGTTCTGACGGGCTTGCTGTAGGTTGTGAATTTTTGGCGAGTTACGGCTGTCTCCTGCTCGCCTCCAAGCCCCAGCAGCTCCCGCAGAGCATCCCAAACTGGAGTTCCCTGCAGCCCAGCACCTGCTACCCGTGTGCCGCGGGATGGAAAAGGTGCTGCCTGCAGCTCTTGGGTTCATTTAATATCTTAACATCTTAATTATTTCCCCCAGCATCTGTCCTGCACCATCCATGCTCTTTCCTCCCCACCCACCCCCATTTATTTTGTTGTTTTCCGGACAATGTAGGTTTTGTTTTGTTATTTTGTTTGTTTTCTAGCGCTGTATCGGCAGAAGGCGGTACGATGAGAACGAGGACCTCTCGGACGTGGAGGAAATTGTCAGCATCAGGAGTTTCAATTTGGAAGAGAAATTAAAGAGTAAAATGTATCACGGGGATTTCGTGCATGCCATGGACGGGAAAGGTAACGGCCTGGGGGGGCAGGGTGGGGGGGGGGCCGGTCGCCCAACCCGGGCTCTCTCCGCTCCCGCAGCCTCCACGTGTAGCTCCGCGCCTGGGTTCGTATTTCGCGCCCGCATCCCCCGGCCCGGGATTCGGTGACGCCGCCGGGGCCGAGCATGGGGGGAGGTGGCTGCTACACCGGGGCCCTGCACTCCATGTGTCCCCCCTCCTGCACCCCGAAGGCGGCTTTTACCCCGACACGGTGCTTGGGAGCCGACGTGGTGATAAATGGCAGCGCCTGGTGCCCCCCCGCAACATGCTCTGCTACCCTGACCCCGGCGCACCACTGGGAGCTGCAGGACTGAGGTCCTGGCAAAGGAAAGGCAGAAGCCCCAACCCCCACTTAGCCGGAGGTGATTCCTGCCCCCCCGATGGAATGCAGGACCCCTTTTGCAAAAGGATGCAATCGATGAGCCTGTCCGCCAGCGTCGGAGGCTTTAAAGTCAATAATAACTTCTTTGTGCGTCTATCATAGATTAAATTACAACGCCCCGCTCCCCGAAGTGACTCGGTTTGCTTAGGTGACTTCAATTAGGCAGTAGCAAACCCAGCACGGCTGCCGGGCAGGAGGGAAAAGGGGAATGGTTTCCTTGGGAAGCGAACGGGACAGGGGGTTAGGTTTTGTGTCACCTTTATTTACTGCAGCAGTGTTGAAACAGATCCCGAATCCGCGGTGTCTCTCACCAAAACTCGGCCCTATTGAGGACTCCCTGTCTAAGCCGCCTTTCTCAGGAAGGAGTAGTTTGGGCTGTAATCCTCCTGAAATGGGGATAGGATAGCTATGGAGCCACTAATCTAGTTTAGAAAATTTCCTTTTCTCCCCCTAGGCTTCGTTTTGCATGAGCATTTTAAGCTCCTTTTAGAAAAGTTAATGTGGTGGAGAAATTAAATACCTATCTTACTTAGGAAGGTATTTGTTTAGGAGATAAGCTCAACTCTGACCCCTCTTCCTCCAAACAAAACACAAACACCTATTTTTTTTTTTTAAGCTGGAAAATGTTAATTAATTTTCCAGAAAATGATTGCATTCTGCCCTCATCTTCCAAATCCTCCGGTGGTTGCCATTGCTACACGCGAACCCTGACACAATCCGCAGCTTCCCCAGCTCAGGAATCTTTGGGTAGCTCTCTCCTTTCCAGGGAACTTGAAAATAAATGAGTGGCTTTTGTTATTTTGTTGTGGTCTGTGTCTGCTTTGTTCCACCCCACAAGGGATTTAAATGCTTTGTTGGGGCATTAGGAAGAAAGGGTTTGCCTTCCTATTTGCTCTGGGTTTGTTTTTGCTATTGGTTTATTTTTTTTTTCTATAAATCCAAGAGTTGAATCTAGGCAAAACAACGCCAGTGGTTAGTAAGACTAAAAAAGTCAGTTTGTATGAACATGTGGAATTGGTTAGGCGATATATTTATTTATTTTTTTTATTCCCCATGTCCTTGTTTTTTATTTTTAATGATAACTGTTCTTTGATTGTTATTTTTTATTGCTAGGACTGTGGGCTGGTGTTTTTCCTTGAGGTGCTGCAGGGCAGCGGTGTGATTTTTGGCTTGCATGCAGTTTGTCATAGCTACTTGCTTTCTAGTGCAAGGCTACATAGCTGCCTCTGCTTCTTCCACCAATATTATTCTTGATGTTTGTTGACTTTGTGTCTTGGATGAGAGTGTGTTTAAAAAATACCTGTGGTTTATTTATTTGCTTAGCTAAAACCAGAACAGTTTTAATAGGAATACTTTTGAGAAATGAAGATTTGTCTAGTACAGAAATACTTATTTGTAACCTTACTTAATTGGAGTATTCATTACATTTATTTTGAGACTAGTAGCAATAAAGTTTCTGTAATTTTAATGTTGTTGTAAATGGGTAATTACTGTGCTCTGATTTGGTTACTTTAAGTAGGACTATTACATCCCTACTTGTCATAATTACTAGCTGAATACAGCAAGAAAGAAGTTGTAAAAATAGAGGGAAATACATCTTCAGGCATGGGATCTTAGCCTCTGTTCCCCCTATTTCTTTCAGTGTGGGTTTTTATAGCAGAGAAACATCACTGATAGGAGCTTGAGTCTCAGGTTCTCTGCTCTCCCAGGAAGTGTGTGCATTGCTGGCTGAATCCTGGAGAAGTTAAAGTCTACTTGTGTGGACCTGAATGTAATACATAAAGTGTGCAATGTGCTTGGCAGTGTGTAGTGTATTTTGTAGTGCTAAAGTCATGTTTTCCAGTTTAAGGTAGTGCATGGATGCTATCTAAAAGTCATTCTTCCTGTAAGAAAGGGGAAATAGCAGAACCATAGAAACAGTACGTGGGCACTGCAGGAATTCCTCTTCTCTCTGTGGCAGAAGGCTCCAAATGGAGTGTGGGGTTTTGTAGGCACAGCTCACCCAAATTGCTGCCTTCTAACTTTCTCTCTAATCCCCAAATCACTGCTATTGTATCAGACTGGTGCAGAAAGAAATCCCCAGGAAAGGCCAGTTCTGTGTAATCCTCAGAGTGAAGCAACAAGGTGATACTGAACTGTGTTAACATAACAAACTTGTGTTTAATTTTCAGTTTGCTTTTGTGTTATACTGTGACTCCCACACAAAATCTATTCCTATGTCACCATCTCCTTAAGTGCCAGGAGCTGTTTAAGATTTCTGTCTATCAGCTCCTGCAGTTACGTTTCAGGTTAATTAAAAAAAAAAGTACTCTGTTGAAAGTAATAGTAACCTTCACATAAAAAGAAAATGATGTGTTCACAGAATCAGGGCTTTCTGCCACGCTGAGATAAAGCTCACAAGAAAACATGATTTTTCCTAAGTAGAAATGTAGAGTTTAAAATGTATAAACCTAAACATACTGTTTAACCTACACATTTGCCCCAAAAGTACTAGGCTGACTTGCAGTAATTTAGTTAGGATTATCTTTTAACTCTTAATTTGGTATTTCATTACGGCCCGGGTGTTTCAACCCAGACCTTAATTGACAAACTCTGACTGGATTCTATTTTATGTGCATCAGTGAACAGGAAAAATAGAGAGCAGCTGGGAGAGCATTGTCTGTCATTTGGTTTCCGGTTTGGACCTAAAATATGCATTCTCTTTATATTTTTCTTTAAGTGATAGTGGAGTTCTTTGGTGAGAAAAGGGAAATGGGGAGCATTTTGAGAAAACAGCCTGTGAGGTGCTAATGTCTTTCTAATTGATTTTTTTTTTTTTTAAATTCATTATTCAAACAGATTTTACTTTTGAGTATGTGCAAAGAGAAGCTCTCAGAGTTCCCCTTATCTTCCGAAACAAGGATGGACTGGGAATTAAGTAAGTTACAACCAAGTCTTGATGACTAATAAATGCTTTTATCAAATAACCATTGTGCTTTCCACTTGTGCGTGGTATTTCTTTTGATGATCTCAAAATGTATTGCAATTAGTAAGACTGTCAGCACCCTTGAGAAGAGGACTGAGTATTTTCTGCTTATAAACAAGCAGATAATGAGGTCTATAAAAGTTAAGTGCATACAGCAAGGTACTACACAATCAAAAATAAGTCAGTGATGAAAATTGGGAATAAAATTCAAAGGTTCTGTCTTGACAGAACAACCTCCCTTTGATTTTTGACTTCTCAATTGTTACAGGTGGAATGACTAATGATGCTTGTCGTTTTCCATTATAATTGTATCTCCTCAGAATGTTACAGCTTTGTCAATATTTAATAACATCGAGTTAAAATGTGGTATTATTAGAATCTTTTTCAAGTTGGATTTTGCTAATATCCAGTCACAAAGGATTTGATGTTTTAATAAGCGAATCCTGCAAGTTTCTTTGTAAAAGTGACAGTGTCTAAGAGAGAAATGTTAAAATTATATACTTTATCAGCCACATGATCCGCAGTTTAGATAAAAGTTCCTCAATACTGTTGGAAACTAGGACCGTGTAACTGATTACAGCTGAAAGACAGAAAAATAATTTTCTGAAACCATAATTACTTTGCTCACTTTCAGCTGGAACACCTCAAAGTTTAAGCAACTGAGGAGTCCCACTTAATTAAAAAAAATCAAATCACCCCAATATAACTTAAGGAGAGAGAGAGAAGAAATAGTGTTTGGTGGATTTGACAAGCATATGTCCTTTTACTGTAAGGAGCTGCTGTGATGCTACTCATGATGTAACAGAATAGTTTGATATGTTGAACTCTGAACAGGAAGCACTCAATAGCTACTCAGTAGTAATTACAGTAATGTTTATTTTGTGGTACGAGTATGGAATATTTTTCATTTGGTTAGTAAGCCCAGCTATTTCTCTGCTTCGTCCTGGATGCACAGTCAAGTTTTTTGTTAAAAAAATAACGCAAACACTAAGATCTCATCTTTTTTATTTGTTTGTGCAAAACCTTTCCTAGATTGTATCCTAGTTTTCTGAAGAAAATGTACACATACTGTGTAATGTTTTAGAAGACGGGTGGAACGCTGAGCTATTGAGTGAGAAGGGCTGGTCACTTCTTGCAGTTTGTAACCAGTTCTATGCTTCTATTGGTGGTGTAGAAAAATCACCTGATTTTTCTGTTGTATTATTTGAGTTAAGGCATTGTCAGGTAGAAAGCATCGATCCTTAAAGATTTTGCAGAATAGGGGATACAGAAACATCTGGTTTGATATTCTTGACGTCTACAATCTTCCAGATAACCTCCATAGGAAAACTGGAGAGGCAGAGTCTTCTGTGTTCATAGCTTAATTACGCTTCATCTGTGGAAACCACCTCCTTAATCTTAGCTTATGTAACACGTGACTATGGTATCGTCTTTCCTGAGGAATCATGTTCTTGTTTATCTCTTCCACTGAGTTTCTTTAATGTAAAGTACCACTAGTGCTACATTCACTTATGACACTGTGGGCCAGCCTAGTTCCTAGACAGCCAATGACATCTCCATTGAGTGCTTGTCAGAATATGCATTTGCACCAGATGTGTATATATAACCATTGCCTGAAGCTGAATCATTTTTGCTTCAGCAGGAGGTTTATTATTTACAGGAAATTCCTGCTCTTTTAAGGGCTGTGCTCTCCACTCTCCTCGCCCAACTTGGCATCCCAGCTCCTTGCTTCCTCTCAGCCTCCCAATGCAGGAGCTTTCCCTCCTAAAGTGGTTTTTCCTGCTGCGTTAGAACCTCTGTTTTTCTGACCCTCCTTTTCGCTTCTGTGCTGAACTTGGCAGTGAAGTTCTTGTTGAAGGTTGTTGCTACTTTTTTATTCAATTTATTTCTTCAAGAGATGCTTCTCCTCCAAGAGAATGCTGTCTGCATCTTGAGATTAGCTTGAGAAAACTTGTGGACCTGGAAGTGAGCAAAATAGGCACCTTCTTGAGCAGCCACCATCAGTTCTAGCAGCCAGATGTTCCTCCTGTGCATGAGTAAGTTCACAAATTCCCCATAGGGAAAGAAGAAAGCTGGGGAGATGTTTCAGCTCTTACTGTGGTAATGGTACCTGTTCAGGTAGTGCTCCATCAGCAGAGGAGTGCGAGCTCATCCCACAGACACAAACATTACTGGGCTTCAGGTTGCCATCTGGAAATGGCAGAGCATTATCAGAGATGGATAATGAGTCCCCCAACCTGGGAGCAGTGTGTTTCCTCAGGCTGCCTGTACAGACAGGGGTGCCTCCAGAACTTGGGCTACGGGTATGCTGGAGGTGTTGGACAAGATCCTTCTCAAAGATCTTTTTGATGAATTAGTATGCTGACAAAAGTAAGAGCAGATTTTATCTGATAAGTGAGCTTTGGATGGTTTCTGTGTGGAAACAGTTGAATTCCCCATTTCACAGTTAGTTGGGTGAATTGTTTTTGTAATATTTCCATTTTCTGCTGCAACACTGAATACTGACTGCTCTGGGGAATTAAAATACTAGGATTTGTAGATCTGTAATCTCTTAGAAGACATTCAAAATTCTAATATTTTTTATTTAAATGAGCATGACTTATTAGTTTGAAATGCTGTACACACTTGGGAGTACATGTCACTAGAGTGAGAGTTGGAAACTGGATTTATGTGTATTATTTTAAATGACAGAAGTGAAATGCATGAGCAAACTTTCCTATTTGGCACTCCGCAGGATAACATGATTTAATTTTATTTACATTTCCACTTCTTAAGTGTATCTATTAAAAGTAGCTGGCATGCAGAATATGAGTTTTGGGGATGTGTAGATACATAAATGCTGTGTGCATTGTATTCCAGCGAGATCAGCATAGTATTGACACGTGTGTAACTGATCCGAAACATTGAGACCCTTTAGTCTCATCGTCCTGACATTTACTGCTTGAGATGAGTGGCACAGTCTGCTGTCTGCCATCACTAGAGCGAGACAGGACCGTTTGCCTTTGGGTCCGAGTCATTTGCTGATGAAACTCAGGAACCTTACGTTCCACTTTAGGCTCTGGAGGAAATGATGCTTTACTGGGTCTTTTCTAGCACTACCCTCTCTTGCCCAGAGGAAGCTGTGTCTCTCATGATATGGTAGATGAGGTGATCTGCATATCTGTAGGGTGACTTTGGAGATACAGTGGTCTATAAAATATATGATTTAAGATGATTTTTAGACTTCTGACATTCTGAATAACTGGTGATACGTGCTTCCACTTCTGTTTGCTGTTAAGCAGTCAGCTTGCATGTCTGTGCCTGGCAGACGTACAGAGCATAGCTGAACAGTTTGGTTACTGTGCTTGGAGGTACTCCGAAATGGCAGGGAACAAGAGGAATGAGGAAAAATTACTCTAATGAAACTTTGAAAAAAAAAATTGCTTTCCTGTGTATTTCTGACCATCATGAGCTGTTACTTGCATGGCTAGGAGCACGAAAGTTCACCTCTGGTCTCTCAGCAGAAGACGAGCTGTTTTTCTCGGAGGGTGGTTTGGCTGTTTGCAGGCTTGTAACTTGGAGGGAGAACGTTGTTTGGAGAGATGTTGGCTCTTTTCTCTGAACATCGCTCATCTTGCATTGTATTGTGATTAATCGGGTATGTATGCTAGCCAGAGCTCATCCTCATTAGGACTTGGAGACTTCTCTAGCAAATCTTTAAACATTTATTAAAATGCAAGTTTGCACCAGTGCACACTAAGGTGTTTGCATTTCTTTTCCATTTGAGGCAACATGATTTGTATATAACACAGTGGTGAAAATCTCAAATGTAGTCAGTCATATTTTGGTGTTAAGTAACCCTACTATACTATTCTTCACCTATTTTTTATGATATATGCAATCTTTGGAAGCATTCATAGTGCTTTTACCCAAGATGCATTTGCCTGAAAATTGCCTAACAGTGAGGAAAAAAAAAATAAATATCCCTGCTCAGTTCTTGCATTGTTGGTATTCTGGATTTATATGCAGAAGAACAAATGAACCAACACTCACTGATTAGTTTAGGCCTGGTTACATTTAAGAATTTATTTTTTTTGGCCATCATGGTGCTGTAGCAAACCAGCCATAATTGTGTAAGAGTGAGTGTGGCAGTTATGCTCAGTGGGGCTAGAGATGGAGAAGTCGAGTCGTTTATGAGCTCAGCAGCCAGCAGAATGAGTCTGAATTAAAGCTGGACCCTCCCAAGGCAACCCAACTACAAAATGGGTTCTTGTACTTGGAACCTGCTGTGTTCAAGCCTGGAATTCCTCCCTTGGTGCACTCTTTCTCTAACGTATCCTGAGACTGCAGAGAAAAAAACCAAGGATGTGCCAGGTGTGCTCTCCAAAGAACTAGACGTGTAATTTTTTTGTTAGGGAGGATTGTATTCTTCCAGTTTGAGTAACGTTGTTGGCGGCTGCTGCTGGAGCTCTCAGAAAGACTGAATTTGTTTGTATGCACCTGTGTGAGGGTTGTTGCCTATCTTGGTTGTTGATTTTTATTTTGATTTATACAAATGTGAAAAAGATTGCCCATCTAATTGTTCTGCCTGTCTGACATAAAGTACAGGTAAGCTGTGGCATTTGATGAGAAGCCTTGCATGTTCTTCTTGCCCATAAATAGTTCCTCCTTCCCCTACTTCTGACTTTCTAGTGCTTGGAAAAAAAGATGAGCTCTGAATGAACCCTGAAGGTCAGTAGATTCAGGCTGTTTCATTCTGGCAAGGGAGTGAATTCCACAGCTGTGGGGCCCTCACAGCTAAATGCAAAGATGTGAGGGTTGGCAGAGACCTAACAAAAGATACTGTCCAGCCTCCGCATCCCACCAGAGGAAGGTGATAAAGGTAAAAGAAAGTAGACAAACAGCATTTGGCAAATAGTTCTCCAGATACGTGCATGGCAGTAAATGCATTTTGTGACTTTACTTTTCAGTGTTTTCTTGATAGTAAAGAACATTGCTCTAAAAGTTTGCCTACGGGCTGGATCGTTCTGATTTCTAACTGAATTATGTCAAAAGTGCTTTATAACCCTAAGGAAGTTGTTTCTCTTCCACTCGAGGCAGTACCGGGGGGCTGAGTGCGTAGCTGGCAGTTCCCACAGGGCTGTTTTTCATCACAATTCCTTACTCAGTTTTTGTGCGATGTGAAGTGTGAAGTACTGTCATTAAGGTGAAGTCAGTCAACTTTAAAACACAACTAGTGTTTTCTTTTTTCTGTCCAGTCTATGTGTTGTAGAATTTTACTCTCTACCTGACACATAAAACTCCCTCACTTGATGTACTAGGCTATTGTCTAATGGCATTAAAGCCTGAAACATTGCCTGTGTTAGAAGTGCTCTCGTAAATGAATCAACATTGGTGAACCATTTATGCTACGATTTAATTTAGCTGTGAATTAGCCGAAATTGAATTGAACAACTGTTTCCATACCCACCAAATACAGCCAGACTGTCTTCTGCCAGAAAGGAGGTTTGGGACAGTCATTAAAATGAAGGGGCTTTCATTCATTATTTTTGATATTTTATTTCCAAGCAGTGAATCTGACCTATGATGATGTGACTTTGAGCACATCACTTTACTGCTCTGTGCCTCAGTTTGTATCCACTGGCAAATGTGATAACGCTCACCTCTGGGAACACGTGAGGTACCACCAGTTGCAAACCACCACGAGTTGCTTGGCAGGAACCATCTATAAATGTTTAGGATTTTATTGAAATCAACCCCAACCCCTTCCCTTCCTTCCCACTCTGGTGCTGCTAGAGAGTGCTTGAAAAGACACCTCTGTCATTACAAGTAGAGAAACCTTTGTACACTTGCCAACACAGAGATGTTACATATGGCATTAAAACTTGCACTGTCCACAGTTCAGAGGGGCCTTGCTCGATTCCACCTTCTGCGTTACGGACAAAGAGCACTATACATTTATTTCTCTTCTATTATGGTAACAAAAGTGTACCCATACTTATCTCAACGGTATTTAACGTTGCTTTCTTTGCTTATTATAGGATGCCTGACCCGGATTTCACCGTCAGAGATGTGAAGCTATTAGTGGGTAAGTTATTTTGAATCCGCTGGATTAACTCTATACAGAACAGAATTGCTTTGAAATACTTGTCCACTTGTGTTTGTAGACATTTGTGATAACTCTCAGAATCTGGGAGAAGGCACAGAGAAGTAATTTGTAAATTAAAAAGCCTGGGAGAACCCTAATTAGTAGTTGTGCTGACTGGACTCTGATCTCATGCTAGATAATTGGCCAGTTGAAAGAGAGTGAATGCTTTTGCTCTTAACAGGTGTCCTACATACACTTTTGTGATCATGGAAAGCAGCAGCTCTATTGATTGAGTTCCTGTGTTTTGTTTTTAATCTGCTGTAGAGCATCTGTTTGTAAAAGGTACGATTGGAGCCATATCACCTTTTGCCTGTGCTCTCCCCACAGTCTTTATCAGTGTCAGGCCAGGTCAGTGCTTTGAGGGAAGGTTGCTAAGAGAGACTGAGCACAAAGCTGTGCAAACTGCCTGTCTTTGTGATAAGACACGAACCAGAGAAGTGGTGACCGTAATCATCAAATGTTTCCTAGCAGTTTTTGCAAAAGAAATGTTTTTGACTCTACAAAGAAAAGCTACGTTTTGAGTGGGAGATGATACTGTGTGTTTCTTGGAAATCTGCTTTTACTGAAGATAGATGTGTTACTTATCTGAAATTGTTACTAAATAGCGATACTGTGCTCTGTGAAGTCGTCGCTGTGGAGCTAGCTGAGTTTTGGATGTGTTAGGTGCAGTCCTTCACAGAGACTTTTAACTGCATTCTTGCTAGTTAGAACTTACTGGCTTTATTTACCTGTGTTATGGCAGGAGTTAATCTTTCAAATCAGCCCAGTTGCTGCATTTTGAACTTTTGAAAATTACTCTTTAATTTAATAATCAATAGGAGTATCAAGTCTGGAAAAGATTTGCTTAAGAAAAACAAGGGAGAGGAACTTGTGCCTCATTTCTGCTCACTTGGGGTTATCTGTGAGAGAGGGGTTATCTCTGATAACCTTCCTTCACAAACAAAACTTGGCAATGTTGCTTAATTTATGACCATTTTTAAATTGGGGGCGGGGAGGGGGAAGCCCCAAACCTCTTTGGCAAAAAATGTCAGGGAAGTGGTGTGGAAAGTGCTGTTTGGTAGCAATTCTTGTTGATCAATCTGTAGTTAAATTAGGAGATAATATGAGGGTATTTGGAATTCCTCAATTTTATGGATTTCCTGAATTCCTGCATGTGCACATTTGTAGGTGTGGAATACCTCTTTTTGCTGCAGAGGAGCCTCATGCATAAACCTTGTAATTATCTGGACCCTGTTTGCAGTTTTCTGTGGATTTATTCTGTAGCTGATAAACTGTCACTTCTGTCTCTGGAAGTGCTGAAGTCGAGGGTCTGACTTTGAGATGTTTTGGAACAGCGTAGTGTTGCATAACAACATTGTTTTTCCTGTATAACAGTCAAAGTGTGGGAGTTGCATTTCCTCAAGATTGATGTCCCTTGAAGTATTAGGGGGGGTGGAGATTCCTGTGTACATGGCCAGCAAAGTGGGAGTGTATTTATAAATAAAATTAGATTTATGAAACAATGGAGCAGAAATAACAATCGTAATTAACTTTGAGATTAACTTTCATGTAGAAGTGTGCTGTTTCTCACAGCTGGTTCAGCAATTCGTGTGGATGCTTTAGCACAGATACTGCACGTCGTGGGTCTTTTTTTATCATGTTTGGACAAACTCCCTTTGAAGGCATTGTACTGACCCTGGCCAGGAACATTGTCACCTGCTGCCTTTTTTTAATATGGTTGATGAATTCTGGCATCGCAGGTGGAAACTTTGATTCAAAAGATCGAAAATATTTGGGAAATGGTCTGTAAGTGATACCTGAAAAATCATGGCTCTCATGGCAAATTGTTTCTGTTGCTGTGGGATTTGTGCCCTATGTAACAGCCACACTGACACTGAGAGCACATGGGGAGAATTCCTGTCTCCGTGCCAGATTTCTAAATTATCTACTCATGACTTCAGGAAACACTGGTGAGGATTTTTCCTATTGCATATCATTGCTGATAATTTTTTTCTAGTTTTAGGTTTAACATATATATGACACTCACAATCTAATGTCAAAATAAAGCAGATGAAAAGTCTTGTTTTATTAATATCTCCTGCAATTGTCCCTGCATTTTTTTAGCAGACTCCTCAGGTCTTGCCTGAACCTCCAGGAATCTGCATTTCTGAAGCACAGTGTTTCCAAAACTTACTCAATGCCTTGCTGAACCTGGGAGGGGAATGATGTTTTGTGACTGTGAAATGGAATGATCATAACTCTCTGCGTCTGAATGTGTGTGGGAGTCGAGAGAGAATATAGCTTGAAAAATGTTGTTTTCTATGTAAAGTTGTTGTTTTTTTAAGTGCTCATCATTATAGTAAGCTGGTGCTATTTAAACCTATCATTTGTTCTCTTTTCTTCTTCGAATGAGAGGAAACATGTTTGTTATAGAACATTTTAAAGAGATGGTGCTGGAATGTGCATGAGTGTGCACCTATGCGTAATGTGTGAGGATGAAACACTTCCTGCACAGTAGCTTTACTTTAAAGAGCAAACACTTTAAACTGGATGGCTGGAATAATGGTCATAACTAGACTCCTACCTCCATATGAAAGATACCCTGGATTTTCTTTAAACCTGAGACAGTGGATGAATTTCAGCAGTTGGATTTGTCTGATTTCTGAAATGGCTGTGAGCTAAGGATACAAATGGAGAAGAGGAGAGGAATTACTGACCTGCTTAGGAACTTGAGACAACTCTTGAAAGATGAAAAAAATCTGTTGTAATTTAATAACTATTAAGCTTTGCAGTTTCATTGTCTAAGGTAGATTCAATGGCTAACTCTGAAGGACCGAATGTCACTGTCATCTCTTCATAAGTTGATTTAAAATTCAACTAAGAGAGTCATTGGCTCTCTTGACATCTCCTTAAACATCTGCTACATCTGCACTAAAAGTTTGATGAGTGTTATTTCTGCAGGCTCCTTATTTTTCACTCTTGGCATGCCACGCTGGTGTATTGGCAAGGTGTTAGTATAGGCATATAAAACAACAAGTGCACAGAAGTAGCTAGTAAGTATCGGGGCCCAGTTTTATTCCAGAACTTTTTGCACATTTGTGATTGTTTATGCTAATTACACTAATGAACAAATGAAGTGTATTTGCCAAGATTAGCCTTACCCTGAGTGAGGAGAAAGGGTAGGGCTGTTTGAAAGCCACAGCTTCTGTGGTAGCCATTGGCCATCTCTAGCCTTTGCTACTCCTGAATTCAAGGGCTGAATGCAATCATTTGCTTCAGTCTTTGATGTCTGAAAGCCAAGGCATTCCATTTTTTCATTTGTTTGATTTTTATCTTTGTATGATGTCCATGAAGAATAATATAATCTGAAGAAGGGACCACTGAGCAGTTTTGGAAGCTGTGAACCACATAAAGGAGAGAAAGAAGAGGAAGCATACATGAATGTATGTGTCAATCCCAGCTCTTTTCTCTTGCTTTGATTACTTTTTTAAGTGGTTTGCTTGGGTCAGCACTGATGGAGTTTAAAAGAGTATCTGCTTTTCTGGGGCATCTGCAGTGTCTTGCCCTTTGACTTGTAATTGATGTCTGCTCTGCCTTTGTCTTCCTTGGTTGTCACGGTATGCCCAGGAACATCCTGGGTAGGTGTGGAGTCCCTGCACAAGCATGGTGCCTAGATCTAACTAGTAACAGCTAGTCTGGATGTATTTGCTTTTAGTTTTTTATTTTTGGCTGACCTCTTCTCAGTTTGCATGCCACAGCCTGGTGGTCTGTCGCCACTGAATCCCAGCTTTTATACTCATACCTAAATAAACTAAATAAACCACTAAATAAACATGAGTAGTGCTGCTGGGTGTGTAACGTGCGTTGCTCCATCTCCCTATGAGCTGGTGTAGCTTTGTGTGCCAGGGGATGTACTACACACCTCCAAAGTCGAGCTTGCAATCCCAGCTAGGAGCAAAAGGGCTGATTTCAAAACATGCTGAGAATTGTAAGAAAGAAAAGAGACTTTCAGTTATTGTGATCCCTGGGCTGAAGAGGTTAAAGTTGTGACCAGACCGGTCACTTCTGGAGGATCAGCAGCATTGTTGTATGGAATTCACCGTGCCCAGCCGGGCATTGTATCAGTGGGAACAGTGCAAGTACAGGACTTAGACTATTCATGGGGTGGTCTAACATCTGACATAAACTCACTGATTTATTTCACTAACTCACTAAGGTTTACTTATAGAATTAAAAAAATAAGTGTAGGAGCAGTGAGGAATGTATCATCAGACATGTATTTTGCTATTAAAATCTGATGCTGTAGACTGGACTGGGCCATAATACTCACACAGATAGAAAATATTTGGTTCCCTTCATTTAGTGGCTGTGTTCACAAACTGTGTTGAATGGCTTTGGTGTTTTCATCTTGTATAAAGAATCCAAGAAAAGTTGAAAGCAGCAAAGCTTCTAGTTGTGGTAAAATTTCTGCATTGAGGTATGGCAGTAAAAAGCAAACATGACAAAGCTCTGAAAACTGTTGCATAAAACAGTCTTCATCTGGCCAAAGGAGATGATGCACAAGATGGGACCTAATATATCATTTCAATATTTGGTTTCTGTGATTCTGTCAAATCTTTAAAGACCTGGCAGCAGGCTTTGATCTCCAAGACAAAGGGTGAAAGGAAAACCAAGGCTCTACATATCCTGTTGCTTTCTTTGCTGCGAGTAGCTGAAGAGATACCTGATTATTGCTGGCTTTTGCCTTCTCATTAGAAACACCAAAAGAAAAGGAGCCGAGCCAAAAAATTCAGCTGCAAATTGAGTGTTTAAAGAAATATGTGTGAAGGTCTCTGCTTCAACTGTGAGTTTATAATCATGGTGTCAGTGGAGAAAGATAATAGAATAAATTACATCGTTAAACCCCAGATGTTTGCAAGGGAGAAGCTCTATAAATAGGGGGGTTTGGCCCTGCAAGTGCAGATCAGCCTTCCCTTGTGCTGCTGACGAGGATCGGTTTGGGAGGAGATGCTGTGTGCCATCATACATCTGCTCGTGGTTGATTCACTCAGTGAATAAGATGTTAAGGACTTTGTTGTATCGCAGTGAAGTGAGCAACTGAGAGACCTAAGGAAGTTTTCTGAAGTTTAGCACTGCAACATTTTGCTCATGGCAGGAGTAACTGCAATTCCGCAGTGTAACGGTGCACAGTAAATAGTGTGGTCTTCTTTTCCCAGGTGGAAACTGGGCTGAAAGGTGAAATGATCTGCTCAGGTGCCTGTTCAGTGTGGTGCTGGAAACAGCACTTGGGGAGTCTCAGTTTTGAGTTTTCCTGTAATGAATGTATGAATGATGTACTGAATGTGGTGAGCCACAGCCTCTTCTGTGCAGGGGACTGCGATGGGGTAGAACAAGTTTCCTTACTATTAATGTAAGCAAGCTGGTTTAAATAATTTAAATTCAGTTGGGACAGAAAAGATCACTGCCCGTGTAACAGCCACAAGCTATGTGAGGCTCTGTGTCTTTCATCTAGCCATTTGTGTTCTGTTAAATACATATACTGCTGTGGTCCTAAGGAACTCCTGCTAAAATGAGAATATACATGCCAGGAACTTCACAGAAAGACAAGAACCCCCCCTAATCCATATTTCTGGAAGTAGGTGATAATGAAAAGCGAAGCGAAAGAGATGCAAACATTGTAGGTAATCATTATTCTGGGTTTATAAAATGTGATTTTTATATATAAAACTGTACACACATTTATAGATTAATACATATACATACGTATATATTTCAATATTTCACTTGATTTCAATCAAGAATCATAAGCGGTGTCTCCACAGAAGAGAAAATTGTGGTGGTGGTGACTGCTGATCAGGCGGTTAAAGACAGGAGGGAAGGCAGAGACCATGTAAAACATTTCTTTTACATTAGCATACATTTCTTCTGGTGCATTAGCACAATAGTTCCTGAGTTGGCCATGCAAATGTGTTCAGCTTTTTGTTAGTAGCTACTCAAAAAGGCTGAAAGCAAACCAGGTAATGGTCTCTGTGTAATGACTTCCTAGTGATTTTTTTTGGTGTTTGCTCCCCCTCTCAAATTGATCTGCTCTGAAAATTGTATCATGGTTGAATTCACCTCAAACTACAAAGCAAGTCGAGAGGCTCATAGTGTGGTCTGCGGGCAAGTAGGGGAAATTTTGTCTTAATCAATGTACAGTTCTCCATCCTGTGAAAGAAAATTAGCCGTGCAAATACAAAGGAAAGACAAAGCAGCCACAGACTGCAGTTCAGAAAACTTTCCATCATTTCTGCTGAATAGGGACCTAGTGTTGTTTTTTCTATAGAGCAACGCTCCATTTGTTTCAAGGAAGCTGTGAAATTGGAGACCCAGAGGAGTTAGGAGGGAGGCTCATTAGAGAAACTTTGTTGTAAGGAGTGCTTCCCAAAATTAAACAGGCTCTTCAAAGGAAATCCTAAAGTCTGCCTCCAGACTTGCATCGAAGTCTTGATTAAGATGTATGGTTCTCCACTTGTGTGGGGATTTGTCCTGGGAATGGGAGTGCCATGTTTGGAAGAGAAGAGCTGAGTCAGAAGTCATGAGCTGCTCTATCTTGGGAGTCTTGTGTGGAGGGATAAGGATGAAGCAGTGAGGTCTTTGCTGTGCTCCTAGTGTCCAAACAATGCATTTTTCAAAACACAGTGACCCAGGCTTTTCTAGGGGAGAGATCACTGATCTCATGGGAGGGGTGGTACTGATATGAAATATTCTCATTCATTGTAAGGTTTCTCTTCTTTTGGCTCTGGTTTTCTTGTGCCCCATGGTGTGATCTGTGCCTGGCTTGCTCTCTGCATTCTGCTTTTTTCCTTTTCATGTAACTGGGACTGTTGGAGTATTAATCAAAATGAAGATAATGAAAGCATCCTCATTGTTCTCGTGATTTGGAAGGACAATGTCTGTGTAGTTTTATAAAAAACAATTTGTGACCATGTTCTTCAGCCTGTGAGGGTACCCTCAATTCAGATCGAGGGTACCTCTGTCTTTGGATCCTGCAAGTCACACCCTAAATTCATCAAGGGACTGAGATCCACAGAGACAGTACATCTCTCTGATAGCTGAGAGGAACAGAGGGATTCAAGTGCTTTGAAGATAAGGATGGCTCCTTGCAGGATGAGCCTGAGCTTGGAAATTCCTCACAAGTGACTGTAAAATGATTGCATATTGGTGCTATTCCCACTGATCTGAGGATCCAAAACCTGTGCTTTATGGGAGCTGAGTCATGTATCTGGTTACAAAAGGGGAAAAATGGAAAATCAGAAATCAGTGTAGGTCAAGGCCAGTGATTTGTCTCAGCTGTTTTACACTATTTGCAGTATTATACTGACATGTGTTTGAGTTTCAGTCTTAATAAAACCAAACAGTTCTCCCATCACATTGTTTTTTGGCCAAAACTTGTTTTAAAATCTCCCACTATTTTTTAAAAGCACTTTGTTTTTAAAATCAAGTTCCAAATGTCCTCACAGTCATGCTGCTGGGACTGCCAATGTGCTTCATGCTCTGAAGCTTCTCTGTAATTGGGAAATCTGCTAAGTCAGACCTCAACTCAAATCAACAGCTAAATATTCCCACTGAAAAGGATAACTTCCAAGTGCCTTTCAGCTAGGATGGAGTCAAACCAATGGTCTATCAACAAAGGGGTTTATAAGTACTGTGGAGTGAGCTGGACAGATTTCTGGCTGTTGCATTTCTTTTTAAATGTGAGAACTACAGAGGAAACATCTGGACAATAGGGAAAAAAAAAAAAAGGCAAGCAGTGCTGTTTTATTGCAGCGATTCATTCCAGTTCCGTCTAGCAGGTTTCTCTTTTCCAAGTACAGCACTGAAGACTTATTGGCTCATCCTTTTGTCTTTGTCTATTTTGCTTTCTGGAGCGACCTCTCCTGTTTTCTTTGTATCCCTCTTTTTTTGATGAGGCTGCTGTACTGTACATAACTCATTTTACTCCCTAATCTCATAATAGCTTGTGAGGAAGTACAGATAAATCCTTCCAGACTTGAGCAAGCGCCACTGGGATACTCTTACTAACCATGGACCAATAATGATAGAGAGATCAACATTGCTCTTAGCAGGACCAGTAGGACTTGACAGGTGGGTTTTTGTCTGCTTATCATGGGATGTATTGGTTCTTTGTGGGACATCAGCAGTCCTGTGTGTTGATCAGACAGCGGAATGTGATTCCTGAACTGTTCCTCTCTCTGCTCCCTCTTCGCTCAGGGCTAGGAAGAATTACAAAGTTGTGGAGCTGTACTGTGTACTCTCCTGGGCAGAATTAAAACTAGAAACCAGACTTTAGAGTTTCTCAGTGGATTTTTTTCAAGTGAAGGTTCCATTAGTGATTTTCCTACAGGCTGAGGGCTCTACCTAATTTGTTGAAAATTGAAGTGGTTTGTAGCAGCTCTGAAGCAAACCTTTGGGACTCTGGCATCCGTCGATAATAAGGTGGAACAGTACACGTATAAAGTGGAAGTCTCTCTCTATTAAACTGGTATATTGCAGACTTTCAGAGCATGTTGCTTCATTTAACACACACCGGTTTTGTGCCTCTTAAATAACTTCTTGTTTAAGAAGGAAAGCTCCAATCTGTAATTTCAAAAGGGGACGTTGGGGCTATGGTTTGGTGTCACCATATGATTTCCCACAGTGGCCACTGGTGCTGGATGCACATCCCTTACCCTGGTGTTTGCAGAACTGAGCTGCGAAGCAGACAGGGAGCTGACCCTGCTTAAAAAAATTATTTAAGCCTCATCAGTTTCTTGAGTATTGGTGAACAGTTTGTGTCATGAAACCAGGACCCAGGGCAGCGAGAGGTTAAAACTTACCCAGTGTCCCTGATAGACTGGAAATAGAAACTTGTCCCTCTAATTCTGCCTATTATGTGCCCTGATAGAGGGTCTCTGTTCCCTGTGCTACCCATTGCACCTAACAACTTGTTTTTTGCTGTACCAATTAAGCAAGTTTAAATTGGTGTCCTGTTCATTCTCTTCCTTCTCTCCCCACTTCTGGCATTGCTTTCCTATCCCCTTCCTGTGGGCTGGCACGGGCTTTCCTCTTTCTTGCAATAAGGTGGTTCAGAAACTTGAAATGGCAGAAAACTCACACTGTCTTCCTCCATAGCAAAGAGGGGGAGGAATATATTTGTGGGTTTGGGTTTTTTTTTTAATGCTGGTTTAGCTCTCACTAACCAATGCTGGGCTGAAACGTGATGCATGGAGTCTTCTACCTCTGTTGTGGGTTTCCACTGGGGAGCTGTGCATCAGAAGAGTGCCTGGTGAGTGTGCCTTGATCCACAAATAGGCAATAAAATGAATAAAAAGAAGGTACTCGATGCTCCCTCTTTATGCTTTTTTTTGGCTCTTAGAAATAAAAATGAAATATTATAACGCTCGCTTGCCTATGTTTAGCATGTCTGCTGACTTGCCATTTTGGAAGTAGAACCATTTCTATTTTTAGAGCTGAGCTTCCTGTTTGAGCTCTCTTTAACTTTGTCCTTTGCCTAACACAGTCAAACTCTTAAAAAAAAATCTTAGTTAAACTGGGACAGTTTTGCTAAAAAACAGTCATGTTCATGTCCAGATGAAAACAGCAGTAAATCCGCTTTGAATGAAGGTTATAATAAAAATTCAACCTCTCAAAAGAATGTATTTCCATGATGTCAGAACGTGAAAGTGAAGTTGAACTGATGTGTTGATAGGGTCACAGTCATCTCAAAGCCTCTGCCTACAAGTGGATTTAAAAATGAGTTGTCCACCTGGGACAATTACCCAGAACAGCTACTTTAGAGTAACTCTCTATAGTCAACACTGTTCTTCTGCAATAAGCATCCTTTGCTTTAGCTCATCCAAAGTAGAAAAGAGCTGTCTTATTCTGGAGGAATAGCACCCAAAATCCTAAATGTTTCATGGTAGTTGTTATGCTTCAGTGTCATAATTTACCTTAGTCCAAAATGACCTTCGAGTGTAGCTATGCCTTTATGCAAAATATATAAATTCATATCAGGATTGTCTGGAGGTCTGATGTAATCACAGCTGCATACATCTTGAGATGTCCTCATTAAAGTGTGGATACTCAATGTGTGGTGGTGTTGCCAGCCCTTTGATAGGACACCTTTAAACACCAGTCTAGACCAAAGGAGAGCTGCAGGATTGCTGATGTAATTCACACTTTAGTTGATAACATGAATGGTAGTTGAAGGTCTTATTCCATTTCTTAATTGCTAAGTATCAAGGCTATAATGTTTCTCAGTATGGGCTGACAATGAGATTTCAGGAGGCAGAAAAGGCCATCTAAAGGAAGAGGCAGCATTTCCCTCCCAGTCCTGGCAGTTCCACCTCTACTTGTGCTGTGCTGGCTCTTGATCCTGAGGTCCCCAAAGTACCAGGGTCAAAGCGAGAGAAGGTCAGGGCTGCACAGCCAGGACAGGGGAGGTGAGACCTTTGAGGAGCGGGGAGCTTTGGAGTAATCTCAGCCATCTCCCAAAACCTCTCGTTGGAGGAGAGATGTGCTCCATCCCACTGAGCTGGATGCTGGGTTTCAGGCTGGGCTTTCTCAGGCACTGCCAGGTGCCCTGGGCACAGCTATGCTCTTCTTTCCACCACTGATATTACTGAAAATTATTTAATTTTTAGAACATTTCTCGTATATTTTATCTGTTACTGTTAAGTATGTTTTATGTTGAGGCATTTTAGGAAACAATCAATGGTCTTAAAATAGATTTGATAAATAAATAAAACATAAGATTTTCAACAAAGTTATATCCCTTCCCACTTTCCTCAGAACTTGTATTCTTTTCCTTTCTGTAGTTGTTCTTTGTGTGCTAGCTTGGTCTTCTCAGCTACCAGGAGTATGCTTCAGCTATAAGGTTAATGTGTTTGGATACTGTATAAAAATTAAAAGTAAAATGTTTCTTTGTGTATGGAATTATATTTTCTTCCTCATGTGGTTTTCACTGGCTGAAGTTTCAAAGAATCATTGAAAATTACAGTTTGTTTTGGGCAGATGTAAGGATATTAATTGAATCTATATAACGCCACTAAAACACATTGTTAGCCCGGAGCCTCTTTAGTCCTGTAGCATTAAGGCTTAAGACTTTTTGTTGGCTTAAGCTCTTCCTGTGGACATGCTCCAAATACCTTACCTTTTGTTGTGTGAAAAAAACAAATAACATGGGTTATTTCAATTTGGCAGTTTTATACCAAATGATAAAGCTGCAGATGCTGAAGAGGGGGGGGAGGTACATGTCAGGTACTGGTAGCTTTACATCTCCATAAGAAAGAAATAATTTAACCCCACTGAAATTGCTCCTGCTCTGCAGCCAGTGTGGCATGTGCTGGGGAGCTGGGGGTGAGGGGGCAAGGGATGTAAAGAGGAAAGGCAGAGCACTGCAAGTGGGGAGGTGGATGGGTTGGGGATACACGTTTCATGCTGCACCAGGCTGTGCTGGGGATAATGCTGGGTAAGCAAACTAACTGGGAGGTGTGTGGGAGAGATGTGTGCAAGTGTCCGAGCTGGACTTTCACTTCCTTTTGTTCTTCTGTGCCCTCTGGTGGATCTGGGAGCGATGGTATTGGTACTTGTTTCTCTTAAGTTGTTCTTACCCTGGGTCTGTAATGCAGGGAATGGTGTGAATAGCTCCACTGGAGCAAGGACTTTCTGCTCTGATTCATGTCCCTCCCAGTTAGTGTGGGATATCATAATGGTCTCCTGTGGGTAGCAGAAGAATACGTGCTTTCCAGCTCCAGGAGCTCCAGAGGGATTAACCAGGATGCAAGGCAAAGCCTCGGTCTTTAGGTACAATTAACCCACTAGTGAAGTTAGCAGATTTCCTAAGGCTCTGCCAAAAATCCTGCTTTACAAACCAAGGACTTTTTTCCCCGTAGGAAGTATAAAGATTAGAAAGGACCAGCAGGTCTGTCCCTTGACATTTGAGATCTCCTTCTGGTGGTAGACACTGTACTGTACCTTGGGCACAGATCTTACTTCAGTCACAAAGGGTTAAAATAATTCCCCAAGGTAGCTTTATCCTCTTAATGGACAGGCTTGATAATCATTCTTACAGAAAGGACATTTTGTCTTTCCTCTGCGGTGGGAGAGTTGCACCTTTTCCTGCTGGTGGTGCCCTGGGGAAGAGACAGCAGCCTAGAAAACTGGTGCCATTTTCACCTCTGATGAATACCTCCAGGTATTCATTTCCATGGGAAAAAAAAATATTTCAACATATAGTAATGCTGTAGGATTTAATTTGTTAAAACCTTTACAGCATCTTGGTCACTAGGCCTCTAAATAAAGGGAAAACAGATATTATATTTACTATTTGCCCCCTTAATTCTATTGTGGATTTTACTAATATGTGGGCTGGAGTAACTTGTTTTTTTGTTTTTAAGGTAAGTAGCAGTAGAGGAGGAAGATGTTTCTTCTTTAGGCTGAAAATCCCCTCCAGTGAACCCTAGCATCACCAGTTTGCCTCTGAATCACATCTGCTGCGGGAGAGGAAACAATGCCTCTTAATCCTGCACCATCCAGGCATTCTCCAGCCAAGAGTTATATTGGAAAAAAAAACTGGGAAGCCAAGGATGAGGTGATGCATGGTGCACTGAAGCTTCCCACGTCAGCAGTAAGAGATGCTCTGCCAGCTAGGGATCCGGGTATAGGTTAATCCATGCACAGGGAGTGATGAGCTGAAGCAAGGAATATGGTCCATATGAGGGCAAGAGGCTGCCAGCATCACTGAGATCCTGCCTGACCCAGTGCGCAGTGCATCAGGCTTGATGGAGTGGGGTCCCTTCTTAGAGGACAGGGTGAGAGTGTGACAAGAGGATATCTAGGAAATGGTTAACAGAAATGGTACATCAAGGAAAGTGCATGTCGGAGATGTTCAGAAATCCAGCCTGACCTGAGATCTCTCAGCCTGCCACTGCTTTTTGGAGCCTCTGTGTTCTTCTTTCCCTTGTTCTTTACCTGTCTCCCCTTCCGGATGATATTTTTTAACCTTCTCCTAGGGGCAGGAAATAGAAGAAAGAGCTGAACCTTTTCAGAAAAGACGAGGTAAAGCTGGCAGTTAGCCAGACCCGCTGGGAAGTGGGCAGCAAGCATGAGGCTCTTAACCCACAATTATTCACCTCAAATTTTGCGAGCGGTACTCCAGGAATCATTACATACGGGCTTGTTTGATCATACTGTGGTTTAAGAGAAAAACAGCCCCTCAAATTACTCTTTAATTTAGAAGTCAAGAGACTATCAATTCACATCTTAGCTCTTCTGCCCGTAATTGATAATCATGTACATTTAGCAAACCTGCTATTGAACTGAGCCTCATATTTTTAATTCATCAGGTAACTGCTGATTTGTCTTTCAGAAAGGATAATTGAGAGGCTGTACAAGGTCGCTTCCAGCAAAGCTGAGATCAAACCTCGACTATAATATGTCAGATCCCAGACTCTGCCATGCAGTCCTTCAAATATAATTTTTTGGTATCTGTGCACTTGACCCCTGTGGGCTGTAGCCACAGCTTTAATCCCCAGGCACTGGAAGCCAGAAATCAGGCTGGCTTTTATTCAGGGGCTGTTTAACAGGACTTCATCCCAGTTGCTAACCTGTTGAGTTGAAAAACCACTCTTCTCCCTCGATAGTAAAGTTAGCAGTTAAAAAAACAGCAACAAAAAAAAACCCAAACCCAGACTAGATTTCATGTGTATTATTTCAAACATGCAAATACCAAATTTAAGGACTCTTCTGCTTTTTCACACAACTAAACTTTCTCCCCATTGTGCCTCAAGGTGGCAATGCTATGTCCCGAGCTCAGACTAAGGATGAAATCCTCTTCACCGGCCTTGTGAGGGACCAGTGGGACTATTCCAGATTTACACTGTATAAATTTTTCTTGTTGATTACAAAGCTTTATGGTCTTGAGTTCCTTTCCAGAATCATTATCACATCTGTCACTGTCACAGCTATCAGTGGCTAAGGATGTTTTTAATGGAGTGATGCAGTCCAAACTATCATTCTTGCTGAAATACTGCTCCCAAGCACACCATAGGCCAGGTGCTGTAATTATTAATAATTCCCTCTGATGGCATAGATTGGCCCTCCATTTTGTTTTAATACAACTTATTTTGAGTGATTTCTTTGGCAGTGAAAATGGTTTTGGAGTGATATTTTGGAAGCGTTGCGAGTTTGTTTGCTGGAATCCTTCTCTCCTGGAAGTGAGGCATGTCTCTCATGGGCCCCCGTTCACTCACTCACTGCTAATTAGGATGATGAAATTGCTGGGAGAGGTGAAACCTTCCAGTTGGCCAAAGAGAAGATTGTGGATTAATCTGTGTAAAGCTGAAGGCTCAACTAAAACTGCTGTTCAACATTCTGCTGCTAATGAGACTTGTATGTCTGCCACTCAAGGAGCTGAAAGTATGTCCTGTAGTTTTTGTGGAGAGATCCCAAGTGGGGGCTCACTCTTGTATGGCGTTTAGTGCTTTCGTCTCCACTGACGATGACTGGAATTGAGAATACTCAGCAGTCTGTATAAGGCATTCAGCAGTTTATAGCATCTAGTGATGCAAGGCAGTTTGCTCTTTATGGATAATTTGTGTACATGAGTAAAAGCATCTTGAGAGGCATATGGATGTTTAGAGAATTACAGAGTATGATTTGGAGAGCTATTTGTCTTGCATGCCCCCTGCTACCATGTTATATCGCTTCTTCAGAGTTTTTAATGTACTCCTGCTCACGTCAGTCCATGTAAAAGGGGAAACTTCGTCTCTCTGAAGCAGAGAGACACTGAGTGACTTGTTCAGTTCATACTAGGAACAAAGTCCACTTATAAGGTAGTTCCCTGCTCACTGCTGGAGATGCTCGGGATCTGTGGACAGACTGATGCCAGTCTCTCATCCTCTAATAAGCTTCCCTGCTGTCATTGTGAATTTATACATATATATAATTATATATATATATATATATATAAATAAATAAAGCAGAGGTAAATGTTTTGAGAGTGTCTCTGTCTTTGCAGGAAGCCGACGGATAGTGGACGTGATGGATGTGAACACGCAGAAAGGTGTTGAAATGAGCATGTCTCAATTTGTGAGATACTATGAAACACCGGAGGCCCAGCGTGAAAAACTCTACAATGTCATCAGCCTGGAGTTCAGTCACACGAAGCTGGAAAACATTGTCAAGCGCCCCAATGTGGTAAGGGATCCTGTGGTGAGGGTGTTTATTTTCAGCTTATTCCTAGTCAGAAATAAAACACAGAGTTCAAACAAGGTGGTGTGAAGCCCCTGTAACTCCTGTCCATTTAGTGTTAGGATCTCATTTTTACCTAAGTAAAAAGCTGGTCTCCTTGACAGTGGAACTTAATGTACAGGAATCAGGTACCTGATGAGCTCTTAATCATGCCCTTTGCCCAGATACTCAGTTCCTGTCAAGGTATTTAGGGGAAATTGCATCCAAAATGAAACACCTATCTAGCGTTTTTGAAACTATTATAATGAAGCTTAAATTCCTTATATGTGAACCCTCCTATTAACTAAAACATGGTCAGGGGCCTTCAAAGCAAAAAAGTTGAAAACACGTGTATTAAGTGTAGAAATTTATGCATAATTAAGCAGTAAAATTACTGCTATGTCAGAATTGGCAGCATCAGAGGAAGGGGGCAGATTTCTACATATTTTTTAAAGGCAGAAGGCTCTTTTGATTTTCTTTCCCAATATTTCTGGTGTTCAGTTGATCCCAGTTTTCCCAAGCACATCATGCTCAGTGAGCTTTTCAAACATGTGTGCAAATTTCCTGGGTGCCCAGAACTGACAAATGCAATTAGGTGTCTGTTACCACATGTAAATGGATACTGCATACCTGTTCAATATGGCCTGAGTGCAGTCGCTTGTAAAATAAGGAATATTTAGATCTCACTGAAAGAGGGATTTGCGTTCCCATTAGTTGGGAATAGAAGAGAAGGTGCTGGGGACTCAGAGAAAGTCCAGTACGTAAAGTCAGACACCAATTGAAAACTGCATTTGTATCAGTGGATCCCTTGGATTCTGCAGAGCTCTTTGCGCCCACGCAAGGCAGAAATACTTGATTCATGTTCCTTGTTGTGCAAAGACTGTAGGTTGCAGTATCAGGGTGTGGGAATTATTTCAGAATCAGGGCAGTAACCATCAATTTTGTTTTCATATACAACTGTGATATTAATGGAATTGGTATTATTTCTCCTGGCTTCATTATCTCCCTGTGCCTCTTCTCAAAGTACCATGTATTATCAACAGTACTTGATGCAGATGGAGAAATAGATAGGGGCCAGCCCCAATCTGCAGGAATTCCATGTGCTAATTGCCAAATAACGAGAATCCTCTGGGAATACAGTTGAGTTGACTCACACAAATGACATTCCTGGGTGGGCCTGTAAAAAGATTTAGCAGTCAGGAGGCTAAGTGGGGTGCTAACCGTGACTGAATTAGACTTCTCCGTTCTTGCAGCACACAGTCAGGGGACAGTTTTGTCACAACGCCTACAATAGGTCTTGCAGTCCTCACTGACCCATAACCGGAGATTTATTCACACATTTTCTGAGCTGGGTCGGGATGTACAGCCACGCTGTGGCCAAACGCAGCACTACACTCTGCCTTCTTGGGCTTTCCCCTGTTTTGAAACCTGGCACATGTGATCCACTTGTGTAAGCAGAATCACAGGGAGTGTTCTGGATATCTAGCACAGGCTCCATCATAAAACAGACCAAAGAACGAGTCAGAGGCTTCTCCTTGCTGTGGCTATGATGGACAGGTTGCAGCAAGAGCTGTGTTTCACTGTCCTTGAATAATCTTCAGTTTCTTTCTCTTCCTCACCTTGCTGGCAGCATGTTTCCAATTGCTCAGCTTTCACTGTTTTCTCCTGCCCACATTTCCTAAAAGTTTGGCTTTTGGACAGGAACTTTGGAGAATTTATACCAAGTAGAAGGATGAAGGAAATGCACTGTAGGTGATAACGTCAGTACTCAAAACAGAATTTGGCCAGAACAATGGTGTTAATGTTCCCTGAAATGTAAGGTATTGGAATAGTATCATCTCTTTTATGTTTGTATTTTAATGTTCATAAATGCAATTTCTAGGCTGTTGGCTACAAAAATACATTTGAATACAGGCAGCAGGTGATGCTGCAACAGAAAGTGCTCACAGGTGCCTGTAGGTCAGAATTTTTACCTTGTTAAATCAACTGCAAAGCTCTCCTTGCTTGGGGTTGCAGAGGGCTGAATTGTGGTGATGTAGTGCTGCACCTTAACAAGTTGGGTCGGTAGAGAACAGCAAGGTTCTTGCAGTCTGTGAGCATCTGCCAGTCTGCTGCTGTCATTAAGAGTGTTAGCCAACAGGAGTATATCCTACCACAGTGTTCAGTAACTAACAGCTGCTTTTGGTGGGGCTTTCAGGTGGATTTAGTCGACTGGGTGGATAATATGTGGCCGCAGCACTTGAAGGCGAGACAGACGGATGCTACCAATGCTATTTCAGAGATGAAATACCCCAAAGTGAAAAAGTAAGTTTGTTTAACTATTTAAAAAGTTCTACTCTTGACCTCCTTGATTAATTCCTTTTGAACTCCAGAGCTGGTAGGAGAGGAAATAATGACTAATTTATTTTTCGGTGAGCAGGAAGGGGGGTTAGTGTGGCTGACCTGCTTGAGCTGTGTAATACCTACCAATGGACTGCATCAGCTTTTAAGGAGAACAATTTTGTATTTGAGAACTTTATGTATACTTCATGTTCTTAAAGCCTGTGGTTAGAATCTTTAAAAGAGAAATATTCTGTTCTAAATGTTGATTTTTAAAGTACTCAACACACTTTAAAAAATATTTTAAAATGAGAAATAATCTGCAGTTTCAATACAATCTTTAATCAGATCCCTTTGAAAAGTACATTTTTATTTTTCAGTTTTGAGCAACTCGGTTTTGAAAATGGCAGACTTAAATAGGACCTTAAATAGTAAATTCTTCAAAAGCTTCACCCAAAGAAATCACTTCGCCGGGATGCAGCTAAGTCATACAGTTCACACAGTATAATCCAAGTCCTCCTGTAGGCTGGGTTCAGATCCTTCCCTGGTTCTAAACTACGAACAGCTGAAAAGTTATTAGCTGAGATATGTTTTGTGAAATCAACCTGAAATGCATTTTTAATAGGTGTGGGTCTCCCCAAAAACTCTGTCATTGCCTTTCATGCCAGTTTACTTTTCTGTAGAATTTTTCAACTGCAAGATCAAATATTGTCCTGGCTACATAGGCTGCATTTCTTGTTTCAGTGGACCCGCTCAGGGCAGGTTTGAGACAACACAAGAGCAGTTTGTCCTGCTTCTGCCTATCTTAGGTCTATTTTTTGGGCAAGTTGTGATAGTATAACCTCACCTCACTGTTTCTTCTGTTTGAGTGTCTCTCTTGAAACTGTTTTTATATGATGATTGGAAAAAGAAACTACTTTGGGGGCCTGAAAATGTGCACTGCAAGTTTCATAGGAATTAGTACAACTGAAATAGGTGTTACTGTTAATGATGTAATAAGTATTGACCTGTATGGCTGATGAAGTCCTTATAATCCTGGAAGCCCTTCACTGCTGTTTCTCTTTTAGAGACATTTTCTATTGCCCAGACCTAATGCTGGTGACATCCCAGGCTTTGCTGTT
This sequence comes from Podargus strigoides, assembly GCA_028020825.1. NCBI lineage: Eukaryota > Metazoa > Chordata > Aves > Caprimulgiformes > Podargidae > Podargus > Podargus strigoides. The sequence continues at coordinate 13,529,571 of CM051637.1, read as the reverse complement.
GAACCAACCTCTAGTGTTTTGCAAATCGCTCAGAACTGTTTCCAAACTGTAATGTCTAAAAGAGATTGGTACTAACATATACAAAGGTGTGTGCAGTCAGAAAGTGAAATGCAGCATTTACTCTCATTCTGTAAAAATAAATGTTTAAGAAGATCCCCATAATAGAAGAGCCTCTGTGAACAGGCATGGTGGGGAAGCCTGGTCCTATGGTATGCTCAGCACTGTTGATTTCAGTGGAAGCTAAAGATACTCTGTCCTTCTGAAAAAAGTAAACTGCTTGTTAGGGTAACTAGATATGGCTTGGAGTGCCCAATTTCACATATGCATGTAAATGTCCTAAGTGTCTAAGGTCATACAATAAGCCAGTGGCAGGGCAGAAAACAGAACTCGGGCAACTTGCTTCCCAAGTGGTTAATCTACTAAATAACATTATTTATAATCTGCCAGACCTAAGAAACTGAATCACAATTTAAGGCTTCAGGATTCATGGATTGTACAAGGTAGGAAGTAAAGAAAGTGGTCGCTTTCTTAGAGCAAGCATGTTCCAGATGCTGAAAAAAATGCAGCAAGTAAACAAAGCATGGCAGAGCTGGTTTAAAGGATAAGGTAGCAACATGACTAATAGAATTTAACAGAAAAAGCAGAGTATATTCTTGCAGTTCACTGTTTGCATCATGAAATGCCAGATGGTAGGTTTCAAAGAGGGATTTTAGAGAAGTAGCAATTCAACAGATTTTGACATGGAGCTTTTCCCATGTGTGGGGGATGGCCTGGTAGAAAGGAAGGAGATGCCTGACGAAGAAGCAGCCACAGAGCATTGAGGTTGCTGTCACTGGCAAAGCAAAGGTGGAGGTTGACAGTTTGACAAACTATTAGATGTGAGAGGTAGAGGGAAGCTAAACAGGGAAAGACTGTAAGTGCTTGAAATGTGACAATAGAGTTTGATGTCAGGAAAAGGAGTTACCGTGCATGAGAGTTAAAGGCAAGGGTGAAGTGGCTGGAGTGATGAGGGTGAGGATGTTGCTAGTGAGCATCGTCTAGCACAAAGACTAGAGCAAGCTGATTTGCAGCACTGTTGGCACAAACCCTCATCAGTCTGAAGAAGCAACAAAGATAAAGGCAGTAACAAACATCAATAGTTGAGGAGCACAAGAGAAGTTGTACTGGATCAGGACAAAGATCCATGGTGCCCAGTAACCTGGCTGCTGTTGGCTGCTGTCAGAGATGCGCTGGGAGGAGTGTAAGAACAGTGTAAGCGTAAAACAATGTTGCCTCTTAAAATTATCTTCTGAACTTTCACTGTCTGCAGTTCAGGCAGGGGCTATGCTGAGGTGGAAGTGGTTTTTGTGTGTTTAGTGACTCTCAAGAGATTTCTCTTTCATGAACTTGTCCAGTTTAAATATGAACTCCTCAAGAGACTAGCTTTCTCCATCTTCAGAAATTTGGATTGACCCTCTCGTGTGTAGATACTGGTCCCAGCTATTGCTGTGAGTACCCAGAGAGTATGAGCCCTTATTAAAGAGGTCATGTTCAGTTGTGGAGCTAAATGTCAGTGCTGTCACTTGTTTCATGCTGCCCATTCTTTTATGCGAATCATCAATATTAATATGTTTTATTAATGACTGTTGTTGCTCAGAAATGGGATTGTTTCATCTCATTCTTGTTCTTAGCATCCTCATAATACCAGGAGTTTGCAGTATGCGATACCAACCATTAACGTGTTCCCTACAAACAAAAAGCACTCCAGCGAAAGCGTTGCGGTTTTGCAGACACAGATGGCATTACCAGACACAAATGTCTGTCTTGGCTCCTGCACGTCAAGTTCCGTGCTGGGAGTGAAGTTAGAGAATGCTCCATCTGCTGCGCTGCTTCAGTTACCAGGAGCGCTACGCGCGCTGGAGACCGCCCTGGCTTTCACTTGGACTTGCACCATTAACTTTTTAAAAAAAATCTGGGTAATGAGGTTATTTTTCTGTCTGTAAGTAAATGACTACTTACCTAATAGGAGCCTTAGAGGACTGAATTAAGTGGGGAAACGGTTTATGGCAAAAATATGTAAAACTTTCCAAGTAGTACCTGTTAAGCAGTAAGACAACATGAGAAATTAAGGGGATGGCTAGCTGAGATTGTAGTGTGACAAACTTCTAACTGATAGAAGTTGGCAATGCCCCTGGAAAAACAGTCCTGTGCCCACATTGTCCCATCCTCATTGCTAGAACGCGCTGTTGTGCAGCTGCAGAGTAAACTGGACTGAGGACTGCTCTGGCTGAAAACTGACTCAGAAATAAAGAAGAAAAATTGGTTACTTTTCAGGCCATCCAAACCACCACATGGCTGCATAAATGCTTGCGCCAACTGAAGGGCAGTGCAGAAACATGGAAAAATCATGGCAGTGGGATCGATAAACCCCTTCTGCAGGGCCACAAGACAACGGGTGAGCAGCTCATTGGTCCTGAGGAAGGAGCCAGGGTAGGAGGAAAAGGGAGGGCTGCTGTAACATCAGCTCTTAGGGGTAGAAGCTTCTTGTGGTGCCTCAGATGTCTGTGGTACTGCAGATCCTAAGGGTGGGAAACTGACAAAAGGAAACTGAACTGAGCTCAGAACTGCTTCCTTCCATGATGCTTCACCATAGCCATTTTCAGGTAGCTCAAAACAAGCTCAGATTTAGTTCTCTGTTTAAATTCACCCAGGACTGAAGCAATCTGGATAATACAGCTGAACCTGAACCAACCGAAAAAAAAAAAAAAAAAGTACTAATTTGATTTTTTTGTTTATCAAAACAGCCCTGCTGAAATTATTATCCTCTTTATTAGATTTTGTGTTCACAGCCTTGCAAGATTATTTGCAAAGCAGTGGCAGTGGAACAGCAAGTGTGCCAGGACATCATGGCTATAGAAATAGTAACAAGCACTTCTAACAACTTGATAAAGTTTGGTATGGGACAAATGGAAATGAAAGCCTCAGTCCTAACAACACCCTTTTTGCCTTCAAAATTCTTCCTATTACTTAAAATATGTAAGCACTGCTACAATGGGTCTTTATATTGCTGCTGTTGATCAATTAAGGATGGAGTATCTTGTATGAAACATCTACCTGCTCTGTACCGTGTAGTCTGTCAGCCCTGTTGGCCCCTCTCCTAGGCTGTAATTCACCCCTCCATTCCTTTATTCATTCCTTTACTAAGTAGGGATGGATTTAAACAGATGCTAAAATACTCTGCTGAGCTGTGGTCTAATTAGAAGCTGAGGGTGTGCCTCTGGAGACAGAGATTGCCCTTTGAATTGAGGGAGCTCGCAGTCCCCGCAACACAACCTGGCGCTGTTGTATGCATGTGAGACACTCATATGCACTTTGTATGTCATTAGTGGATTGCATTGGATACAAAACCACTCTATAAATGTAATTAAGCACAAGAAAATTAGACCATTAAGTGCAAGTTCTCATTAAAACTTTCCAAGCTAGCAAAGGAAATAAAATTTAATGTCTCCAAGTCAGTGTGTTGATCTCAAATCCACCTTTATGTAGAGCTTGGAGGACTTGCAGTGTCACAGGTGTAACTGAAACAAGCACCGGCGTTTGGAATTGTTTGTGGTGAGCCTGGAGCTCCCCAGCCGTGTCACAGGGCTGGAGGAACGAGTCGTGTTCTCACTGATACCCGTTCTAGGGGCAGACAGGCCTGGCTCGCTGTGAGTTGGCAGCTTGGTTCATTTCCTTGCATCAGCAGGTGCCTTCTCAGAAAATTAAGCTTCCAATTAAAAAAACCAAACCACAAAACAAGAGGCCTTTTAGTTCTTAAAGTTCAAAGGTAACTCTTCCTAGTGCTCGCTGAACGTGCACCGTGGCACTGAGGTTTGCAGGCAGCCTGAGGTGGCAGCTGGGTGCAGCTCTGATGGTCCTTGGTGTGGTCTGCTCGTGCCAAACCTGGTGGCTGGAAGGGAAATAATAACGCATTCAGGTAAATAATAACGCGTTCCCGGTGACGTCCCTGCACGCGACGGTGGCGTGCAGAGCCGTGAGCCCACCTGTGTGTGTGGCCTCGGGTGGGACTGGGGCAAGGCTGGGACGAGGGAACTGCTGCCACTTTGGTCCCAGCATCATCTGTGAGTGTGACTGGCAGTGGCTTCCCAGAATCTGTGGTGCAGACTGAGGTGCGTGCCGTAAATCTGGCTGTCTCTTATCTCAGGTGGTGTTTTTGTCTGCGTGACTCAGATCGTAACCCCCTCAGGGCAGGAGCCGGCTCTTTCGCGTGTGCTTTGGCAGTGCCTCGCGCACCCACCCTGTTTAGTCATTAGTTACCAGCTCGAGAGGTGGTAGTTTGCTTTTACTTCAGCCTGGGAGCGCTGGTTACCACAGCCGTTACCACAGCCCGGCTGCCCACTCCTGAGGGGGAAACGGGACCCGTTCGTGCCTCTGGTGCTGGTGGATGGTCCCCAAGTGTGCCACCCCCCCCCGGCCCGGCTGCGCAGGGCCCCTGGATGGGCTGGAGGTGGCCGCTGGGGCGCTCTCCCTGCGGAGAAGCCCCCGGGCCTCCCCTGCAGCCCAGGGCCGTTCCTCCCCGCGGGGTCCGGCGGGGGTGGGGCGGCAGGCCGGGCTGGCCCCGTGTCTCCCGGGTGACAATGGTTTCTTTTGTCTTGCGGTGTAATTTGTGGCTTTCAGTGAGAGGGCCCCAGCGTGGGAGCCGTGGCCCGGTGCGGGGCAGGCCGTTAGCCTGAGGAGTGGCGCCCCAAGGTAGCTATTGTTTCCTGCTCTGGCCTCCCGGCGCCCGCTTCCAGATGCTGTGAGCGAGGCCTTGGGAGCCGGGGACCCCGGGGTGGCGCCGGGGACCACCGCAGCCTCCCTCCTCCTCCGCCCGAGCGGACGCGCAGAGCAGGGCCTGCTGCTTTCTCCCTGCTTTGGCACTTGCAGTTGGCTCATGGGTTTGTGGTATTCGGTTTCAGGCTTAGGGATTTCAACCAGCCGGCGCTGCTCCTGGGAGGAAGGAAGAGTGAGCTATACTTTTCTCATTGGCCCGAACAAAAAACAGAAGGCTCTGCTGGGGTTTGGGAGTGGTTTATGGGCTGAGCTCAGTGGCAGGGGAGCCCTCGCAATGCCAGAGGGAATAGAGCCGTATGGTGCGCGGTGCTATTGCGAGAGACGAGGAGCGAAGCTGAGGGTAATGCTGCCTCTGCCTGCGCCCGCGGCTCCCCCGAGTTCATGTGCATGTCCCTGCCCCCGCGTGTGTGCGCGTCCGCATCCCGCCGTGTCTGTCGCTGTCTTTGTTTCTCTGTTTGCTTGCGGGTTGGTGGCTGTGCGTGGCGAGTGCATTGTGGGTTCGCCGGAGTGTGGGAGCCGTGTCTCTGCTGTGCCTCTGCTCCCAGCTCGCTCTGTTTGCTCACTGGGTTAGCTTCATTTCCATCATCTCTCTCTCGTGTTTTTTTTTTTTTTTTTTTGGATCTCTGTGTTTGTTCTTCCCTGTGAGTTTGCAGGTTACTCCATATTTCTGCTCATCATTTCTCTAACAAATTTCCCCAGATTTTGGGGGGGGGGGGGGAAGTTCCCCTTTTTTTTCCCCACACCACAAATCTTTCCTCCAAAATAACATTACATTAACTTGAACAATTTCAGGTTTGTGGAGAGCATAAAGCAAACTCTTCAGTGGGGAAGGGAAGCTCCCCCACAACAGATTACGAGCAGCTGCGTGTTTTAAAACACTAACTGAGGCTGTGCAGGGAGGTAAAGCGGAGTGTGCAGGGGTTGGATGTGGTAGCAGTTGGGAAAAAAAATAAAGTTGGGGCATCTTTTGCATCGATTGTTTTTTTTTCAGGGTGTAACTCTGGTCAGATTGTCTCCCCCTGCTCTACTTGGGATTGTGTTCCTGTAACCCACTTTACCTGCTTTGGCCCAGGGCACTGAAGGCAGAGCACTATGCAGTGGGATGTAGTTTCTAAATTTCTTTCAATATGGATGCTGTGTTATGGCTTTTTTTCCTCTCTCTTTTTTTTTTTTTTTGTTGCTTTTTTTTTTTTTCCTTGGTTATGAATAAACCTGAAAAGTTGAGTCGTTCCCCAAATTAGCAGCTGGGAGTGATGAGAAGCCGCTTGCTGAGGTTGGAGCTGAGCGGTGTATAAGATTAGCTGTGGCATGGAGCTGTGCTGGGACCATGTGACTGCGGTGTACATTGGAAGAGGAAGCTGTAGAGGTCAATGCAAAGGCATTGTGCCAGACTCTGGCAACAAGGGAGATTGCTATATGGCGGAAGATCGCTTTTTCAGGCTCCTGAGCCTTTCAGCAGCTCTTTGGGTTGGACAAAAGCAGCCCTGTAAGATTAACAGCAGAAATTAAATTTGGAATTGCACGTTTGTGGATGGAAAGAAAAATTGTTTTTTCTTTTCCAAATGCTTTATAGGTTTTTATTAATCACCATATGTGGCTCTTTCATTAAAACCACCTTTATTGGAATGGAAATTGTTGTGTTTAGAGGAGTTTCAAGAAAACAGAGGGAAAATGGGGAAAAACAAGAAGAAAAGAGTTGTGTGTTCAGAGTTATATCTGCCTTGGTGTGTTCTCACAAAATGAAATTTTAAGCACTTTGATTTTAGAGATAATTCAATCCTGTTGTTTCCCCTCTGAATACAAACTGATTGACAGCTTCAAGTTTAGATTTTTGATGACCAAGGAATAAATAAAACCAGCTGATGCTTAGGCCGTTTATGCTCCTCCAGAATCTCTCGCTCTGAACGGGTGATTGTTGGTAGGTAGCACTGTCTTACCAAAAATTTGTTACTGTGATGTATTTTACATCTGACCTTAGGGAAACTGAAAATAATTGTTTCTGTAAGGATTTGAATTTTTTACTTTAAAACAAGATGAACCTCTAATACTCAACACTGCCCACAAACTGAGAATTTCCATGTTGGGTTTTGTTTTTTTTTTTTCTTTTATGAGCAATTATTCAATCTGTGACTTTTTGCAGTTTGGCTGGAAAAAAGGCAACTTCCTTTCTGGGCTTCTTTTTATTGTTTTTAAATTCTATCTGACTTGTAATCAACAACATCTTGGTAGGGAAAACATAAAAGGAGAAATTAAAAAAAAAAATGTATTTGGGAGGGAAGGACTCATATTTTGAAATGGAGCATATTGAGAGTCTAGACAGCTTCTTGGCTCGCTGTGATTTTTGAAGCATCTGAAATACCCCAGGGGCAGAAAAAGCTCTCCTCCAGCTTCTGAAGGATAAAAAAAAAAAATAACTAAAAATTCCAGAGTGGGCAAGAGGAGAGACGTGTAATTGCACAAGGAGAGGTTTTAATTGTGAGATGAAGGCGCAGGACCTTTTTTTGAAGCCCACAAATTGACTGTCTTCATGACAGCATTGCGTATCATTCTGTCAACTCCGGCTCGGGATGTGGTTGCTAAGCAGCGGGCTCTTATGTACCTATAGTCTCTCTGATTTGCCAGCCTTCTGCAGACACATGGTAAGGTCCTTTCCAGCCTATCATCTAGAGGGACTTTTGCACGCCGTCTGCATACTGCTGAGATTCTCTCTACCTGAATGTGATGAGAAAAAGACACAGTTAAATGAAACCTTTCTTCTTTTTTTTTTTTTTTTTTTAAGTCCCATTCTGGTACTGTTTCCATAACACCCCTCCATTAACAAAAAACAAACCAAAAAAAAAAAAAGGCAAAAAAAAAAAAAAAAAGCCATGAAACGGAGACCGGAACAAGGAAAAGAGGTTAGTGGGTTAAGTGGTGTGTGTTTCCTGCGGTTGCAAAGGTGCCTAGAGTGAGAAGGGCGGCTGTAATTCGGCCATTAGTTACAGATGGTGGCTGGAGGCTTGAGGTTCAGGCAGTGAGATGAGAGCTCTTGTATCTCTTTCCAGCGATGCTGATTTTAAACTGCTTTGAAAACCTGAATCAAGACAGCATAAAAAATAACGGATTTGATATTTAGCAATGCTGCCAGCTGGTTCCTTTATGTATTTTGATGCAGAAATGCCTAGAAATGTGAACAAAAAGGAGTTAATTTGCCAAATGAGGTTTCTGTCCCCCAATCCTTGCAAAAATGGCATTAGTGGCAAGTAGGTAAAGAACGTTCAGGGGGATTTATAAGCAAATTAGATTTTTCAAAACTTTGGGCTTTGAAGCAATTTGCGTACAACTTTTGGTGAAGGTTACGTCTCTCAGGTGGTGAAGGAGAGCATTGAACAGATCACCCTGGGGACTGGCAGTGGCATAAGAAATATTTCTGAACAGCATCACTTTTAATGTTTTTCCATTCCTTAACTCTGAAAGCTTTCGTTCCAGGTGTGGGAATAGCAAACTCAAATGTGGAGATAAGCATTTTTCAGCAGAAACCTGGTTATAGTTACTTCATGAGACAAATCCCAGTACTATAAATGCAGAAACATAATTGGTAGAAACTGTATCACACATGCAGTTAACCTCTGGAAAATTAGATGTGAAAAATACTGTTTCAGACTGATTCGTTTTTGTCCTTCACTCTGCTTACAGGTACTGTTTGATGAGTGTGAAAGGATGCTTCACTGATTTTCATATTGATTTTGGTGGCACTTCAGTGTGGTATCACGTTTTCCGTGGGGGGAAGGTAGGTGAACCTTGTTTGATATTTGTTTTTATTTCTCTGTGCCTCTTATGGAGAGGAGGGGTTACTTTCTTTTATTTTTCTTTTTTTCTCTTTTTTTTTGGAGTGGGAGGGGGGGCTGGTCAGTGATCAGTCTATTTCTGCTAGCTTTGTTGATATACACGGGGTTTGCTGAACTAGAAGGACACCATTCACCTTTGTGAAACAAACAAGTAATTTATTTGAAATACCAAATGTGTTATTGGCTGGCGGTGGTGCTTTTAGGCTTACTATTGCTGCAGGGTTTAGAAGTGTCTTTGCAGTGAGTATGTGGCTGTGTCTACCCTTGCTGGGTCAGAGTGCCCTCACAAAGTCTCCTTCTGTAGCTAGAGCTTCTGTTTCCTTTTAGAGGTTCCATGTTCCTTTAGTGTACACATGCATGCTACGCCGGAGCTGAAATATTACAGGATACAGAAGTGTTACAATATACAGCATGTATGGCTACATGCACATCTTTTCTGCTTTTCCCAGTTCTAGTAGAGACAGCGTATGGTGGGAACTGAAATAAATGCAGCAGATTGAACATCTCTGTAGTACAGATAATGTTCATACCAACTCTACTATACCAACGCACTGTTTTGAACTGAAAGTAAACTCTGCAGGCATCTTCTGAGTAAGATGTTTCATGGAAGAGAGATGACAACTGACAGTTATCTCACCACTTCCAGCACATGGACTAATTGCTGCTGCTGTCTGCTGTGTGCCTCTCTGTACAACACCTGGAAAACATGTGTTTTATGCAGAAAGCAGGCTTGGTGTTACACATTCATTTGGCTAACATGTGATAACCTTGTTGGAATCTCTGAGCTATTTATTTTTGTTGACTGTTGGTAATAGTTAAATCTTTGTTTTATTTTTAGATCTTCTGGCTGATTCCGCCTACTCTGCAGAATCTAGAACTTTATGAAGAATGGGTCCTTTCAGGAAAACAAAGTGACATCTTTCTGGGAGACAGGGTAGAACGGTGCCAAAGAATTGAGCTGAAACAAGGCTATACGTTCTTCATTCCTTCAGGTATCGCTTGTTAACTAACTGGTTTTGGAATCACTGGCATTGTTTTTGACTAGGAATCCTCTGTAAAACAATTCTTCAGGTCTAAACCACTTACCTCTTTATTTGCTGTGGCAAAAGAAGGGCTAGGGACTGAATGCACTTAATTTTCCAGACATTGACCCATACAGACTGATGAGAAGTGTACTGGGAGGAAGCGCATGCAGTGATCACTCATGCTGTGCTGGGGAGAAGGAGAGAGAGGTCTTGGATCTCTGAGGCTGTCAGGCCACGACTTCTCATCAGAGTCATACTGACTTCTGCTGTTGTTAGCTTTCTTGGAAAAATATATTTCTGTTTTTGTGATCTCTTCTGGCAGGTTTTACCTGCAGTTCAGTAACCTCCTACTTTGCCTCTATCTGTAGCCGGGGGTGGGTCTCAGTTCTCTGGTGGAGCTCAGTGGAGATTCCAGTACACAGATCAGGCACTGTGCTCCCTCAGGGTTGTTTCTTGGAGAAAAAACTTTATTTTATTGTTGTAACTCTTCATAATTGCTGATGATGGAGATTGTGCTGAATCTGGACATCTTCAATAGCCCAGCCACACTTAATTTTCACACTACTGCCCACCTCGGTAGCTGTGTTGAATGATTCAGGCTCTTCTTGCGAAGTGACCAGGTAGTTGCTGTTTGAAGGCTGGTGGCTTCAGCCCTTTCTGCCCCTGCCTAAATTGGATTAAGGATGGTGCAATCTGTAACACTGCTCATTTAAGATGATATCAGGCTTTGCTTACTTTGACTATTACCGGACCTAAGTTTGTTTATAATATAACGCATTTCCTCTGACTAGTGGATCTTAGCAGGGAAATAAATATAGGTAACCTTTCTACATTGCAGAGAGACAAGTTGGTAGTTTTTCAGCTCTAGAATTACTCTGTGGGGACAGGATTATTATTTTTTAATCCTGAAGACAAAGAGAATGCAAGTCATGTGAAGAGGGTGACAGTGTTTGCCAACTAGGGAGTGTTGTTAGTATCAGTTGAAGGCCATAAATTTGCACATTTGTAAGTATTTGGTCAGAATCAGCCTGGGAGGCAACAGACAAAATAACTTTGAGGGTGGAGGAGTTAATCCTTTAAAGGAATGAGGTCTTCCCTTGAAACAGGTCAGAATGTGCTGTTACTGTTTGAACTGGGTGTTTGAGTGTGCCTGAGCTGTTTGCTCAGATCCCGTTACTGCATCTTCTTATTTATCTTCATTCTCCTGTGAACAGCCTCCTACGAAGACTTTCTGTATGTTAGTTTAGTCATGCTCAGCAGTTGGAATACAGCAAGTTGTGGAAGCTTGTCCAGGATACAACTGTAACGTGGTGGCTGAAGTGATTCCAAATGTGTTTTTTGTTTGTAGTTTCTGTTTTCTTAGGAAAGCTCAAAGTATAGAAGTGCCAATACCTCAGACATTTCAGGCTCCATGCCATATTTGAGAGGTATATGTGAATAATTTCTCTGTAAGCACCTCATGGATTTAAGGGGTTTTGCTCTGCTGTATTTTGTTTGGAAAACTTATTTGCAGATCTCTTACTTATGTGAAAGGGCATTATTTCTGTTTTAAGAGTATGGAAATGCCTAATGAAAGGCTGTTCCAGGTCAGCGAACTGAGTATAGCTGTGTAAAACAGGTCAATTCCTACGACCTCTTTGCTGTGGTTTGTGTGCGTGTCACATTAATTACTGTTTGAATGTGGGTTTATGTACTTTATAGGTGTTCATAGTGCTTAGGTTCTGATAACGGTGCCTGTAAAACCAGTGTGTCCCATACTTTCAACTGAGCTTGATAAACTCTCAACAAGCTTCAATTCATCCATGAGGAAAATACCTTCTAATTAAAGGTCTGGTCACAGAAAGTGTAGAGTGATCCAACTGGTGCTGAGCTGGAGTGTGAATAGAGAACATGTCAGCAAAGGACCTTTTCCATAAAATACCCTGCTCTGCTCCTGTTTACAGGTCATTTTTGGGAGTGGTCTTAGAAATGCTGTTATGCTGTAGCAGTGTGAGGATGAAGTCAGTAGAGGAGACTGTAATGAGACACGTGAGGGAGTGAGATCATAGGCTTGTGGGAGATGGAAGGTCTCCCTGAGAATCTAGGATCAGCAGTACATCCAGTAAATCCCTGAAACTACAAACCACTTGGACAAGAATGGGAATTATTCTTACAGAAGGCATAATCATAGTGCTTACCAGGGCCTCAGGGTATTTTCCTCTCCATCACTACCATCATCCTTTCAGGATTAAGTTTAAACCAGTTAATTTCTACCTGTGCTTCTAACCTTGCAGAGCACCGAGAGGTGTGATCACAGCTGTGGTATCAAGGAGAAACTGAGCAAAGTATTGTCAGCATAGTGAGTCACTACAGGCCAAGGTGCATCTTGCAGCATTTTAAGAGTCCCTTCTAAGTATGAGTTGGGGGGAAATAAGCTGGGATGCTGAGGGATACTGTGCCTGGAGCTTTGCATAAAAGCCAAGCTGTACTCCTAATGGCCCCATAGGACTTCTCCAAACGAGCCTGGTGAAGGCTCCAGGGAGACCTTATAGCACCTTCCAGTACATGAAGGGGTCTACAAGAAAACTGGAGAGGGACTTTTTACAAGGGCATGGGGTGATAGGATGAGGGGTTATGTTGTTTGTTTTTTTTTTAATTTAGATTAGACATTAGGAAGAAATTATTTCCTGTGAGGGTGGTGAGGCACTGGCCCAGGCTGCCCAGGAAGGTTGTTGCTGCCCCCTCCCTGGCAGTGTTCAAGGCCAGGCTGGATGGGGCTTGGAGCAGCCTGGGCTGCTGGGAGGTGTTCCTGCCATGGCAGGGGGGTTGGAACTAGATGGTCTTTGAGGTCCCTTCCAACCCAAACCATTCTATGATTCTAAGCAATGCACAAGTTACAAGTTCTCACCTACTTTACTGGTTCCTACTGATGAGTCAAGGATGATCAACTTGTAAAGTCTGTGGTAAAGTGATAAAATCAACAGGGAACCTGGCCTTTTCCATTAATGTAATTGTCTAAACTGGTGTCAGCATAACTGTTGATTGAGAAAATATACCACATTGTGCCATGCTGAGGTTTATGGCCAGATGTAGAGTCAAGATGTTAAAATAGCTGAAGGTTCAAGGAGGGTGGAAGCTACAGTTACTACCAGTGTCAGCAGATGATTGTTTTTTTGAGTAGGAATCTGACTGATGTTTTCCCAGGATGGGAGAGAACTTGTCCTTATGCAGGAAGCCATTAGTAAAGAATGCTACAGCCCTAGGGTATTTGCACTGTGTGTGTTATCATGAGCAACGTTCAGTCTTTCATATGGTTAAGTGTTCAACACAGATGAAATTCGGTCAAGGTAACACATCTTACTTTGGTGTAGTGGACAGTGGGTGCTGCATATCTGACCCACATGCCAAATAGCAGGAAAATTCTTTATAGGGTATGCTGCTCTTTTCAGGTATAAAGTGGGATGATCTGGAAGAGGAGCAGCATAATCTCAGTGCTCAGTTGTTGTCTCAGTAGGGAAACAACAACATTTTACCAGCCACAATCAAATCTAGAGCTTGTCCAGTATTATTTGCACTGCAGCGTTCTTCTGTACCGTGTGTGTGTCCGTGATGACTTGCAGGGAGGATGTGTGAAGTGTTTGGAGTCCATTTTGGTGGTGTTACAGAGAAGCAGTTTAGCTATCTCTCATCGCTGTGCTGGGAACACGCAGAACCAGTGTTTGGGCAGCATCCCTCAGATTTCCACAGCTCGGGATTACTGTAGGCACATGTTCCTGGCTTGTGTACAGCCACTTCTGTTACGTCCTGATTGCTCCCCTACAGCCTGTTTGAAACACTGCTCACTAAGTTAATGCCAGTGCATTACTCAGGTTTTTAATATCTTTAGTGCTTCTCTTTTTACTTCAAGTATCTTTCTCCTTTCACATCACTGGAACCTTTTCTCTCCTCCTCTTGCCCTTCACCAGCCACCCCAGTCTTTATGTTCTGTAAACCATCTTTTACTTCTACCCTTGCATTTGTTTGTTCAAGTGGCGCATTATGCATCAAATTCCTTTCCATCTCGATTCTCTGCACACCATGTTAGTTTCTCCTGTGTACTTCTCAACATCACTGTTGTTACCTCAACCCCAGCTCAAAACTAAGCATACACAAAAGGAAAAATTCATCCTTTTTCAATTCACTTGCTCTTTGGAGTCTCGTAGCCTTGCTGAATATGTCATCTTGATTGTGCGTGATGGAGTTCTGATGTGGATATTGCCCCTCTCCTCCTTCCCTGTTGTCCTCTACAAACAAGATCTTGCAGTAGTTTGAAATATGTTGAACTTGTTTGCCTTTTCTCTCAATTTCCTGCCAGACCTCTTTTTTTTAATAAAAAAAAAAAAAAGACCTTTTCTTTTGTGCATGTGTATATATGCTTGGTGTAGAAACTTGTACTTCAAATTAGAGAGAGTTTGCACATGAAAAATTGGGACATACGTAAGGAGGCCAACTAGAAGTCTCTTGTGGAAAATTTGTCTTGCAGTATTTGTCTCTGTTCATATTGTAGAGTAAGAGTGTAATCATTATGTGTCTTGAAGAGGTGAACTCGAGCCAGTTCTGGATTGTTACTGATAATGTTGTCTGCCAGAATATGGATCAAGTTGCATTTTCTTCTCTTTTTGTGAAGACCAGTTTTGCTGACCTCCAAGACAGTTGCCATACTCGCTTGTTGATACAACTTCATTCCAGGTTTGCAGTGTGATTGGTCTAAGAAAGTTCACAAACATACTGGTTTCGTTTTTTTGGGAGGAGATGGCTGGTTCTACCAAGGGTTACTCTAATCATTTCTTACAGTCTTTTTCTGAGCCTCTGCTGCTGGTCAGAGGCAGTAGACTCACGGGCAGGTGTGGTTTTGGGTTGACTCTGCATGAGTGTTCTTACTGTAGGCTTTCCAAATGTGTAGCTTTAATGTGAGTACATAGAAGAGGTGAGAAGTTGTGATCTGTGTGAACTGGTAGTTTATAGAGCAGTGTTTATGGGGGAGCACAAATCCTTGAGTAGCCAGGACGTTTTGAATGACTTTTGTCCATTCTTTAAATCTGACAGTAATGGTCTCAGTAACAGACCACTACATGGTCCATAAAATAATGGTCCAAGAAGTCACTGTGCATTTATTCTTTCTGAAAATTGAATAATGGGCTGCCATTAGGTATTGTAGCAGACTTTTGCCGTGCTGATTTATTAGACATTCCTGCGAACAAAAGCCAGACAGGGTAACTTACTGTCAACTGGACATGACATTCCTTTCTGGTTCCTCTTCAGACTTCTCACTAATGTTGCTGCATGCTATTTTATAACAGTTGTGTTTCACCTCAGGGTTGGCAGTGTTCCACTGAGGAGTAACCTGTTTGTTTTACTTTATTTTTCTCGCATTCTTTATAATGCACTTTGGGGCCTTTGACATGGAAACTTGCTATTATAATCTCTCTTAATTTCTTGAGAGCTGAAGAATGAGCTGCAGGCTAACAAAATATTCTCGTTGGTCTGTGGTGGTTATTATGGTAACGTGAGAGTACTCCAAAGTTCTTGTTACCAGTCAAATGCAGGAATAATGATTTTTCTCAGATGAATGTTTTTGGGAAGGAATGGGGTGTTCTGTGCTAGACTCCAGGCAGCTATTTGCAAGGATTCAAAGTGTTTCAAATACTGTATCAGTGGTTATCAGTAGGATTCTGCCTATTATGAGAGTGTGGTCTTAGGTCAGCACCGCTATGCCAGTCACTATTTGATGAATTATTATGTAATGGGGGCAGAAGGTGACATATAGCCTTTATATCAAAGAGAATGACAGGCTATTAAAATCTGACTGGTAAATTTTTTGCAGGGAGTTGTGCTAGGGCTGCATAGCTGCCTGGCTATTTTTGGTTGCTCTTCGTTTTTCCCATTTTGGGAGCTTTCACTGACATTAATGGAAGCTCCTTGCCTGGAACCTATAGGGACCAAGTGAGGAAGATCAGTGGAGAGGATCAGAGAGGGGAGTTTTTGCCTTGAGTGTCTGCTTTCAGATAGAAAGTGACAGCATAATGTTGGATTTTTAGTTCTATTCCTCTGCAGTGCTCTCCCTAATTCTTATCAAATGATGTAAGATTGAGAGTTGCTGTATTACTTGTACTACTGGGGTAAGATTATTATTTTTTTTACTTTTAAAATGTAAACATGATGTTTCCTTCATATATTTGGTTATGGGCACTAATATGATGCCGTCATTCTTCTTTTGAGGTGAAAGATATCGTGCTGGCAGTGCCCGCTCTAAGGTTATCTCTTTAGTCATTATTTTTAGTTTGGAGACTTTTTTCCTCTTTTGCACCCCAAGTTGCTGTAGAATTGCAGGAAAATGTTTGCCTTCTATATCAGAAAGCAAAATATCTGTTCAGTTACTAATGGAAACGGATGCACCATGGTTTTGGCTTGGAGCTTGTAGTCTGTTTGCCCCATAGCTTTGTAAGTTAATATTCTTTTTTATTGTTCTCAGATGGGTGATTGCTTCCTTGAAGATACAGGAGAAATTTGCAGGCCCCTGAAATCTTCTAACAAGTTTGCAATGTTTAATAATACTTGTTTTATAAAATACAAAAGATAATGAGATTGTATCTTTCTTTTAACTGTTCAGAAAAGCTTTTGTTACTGTTAATTTTACCTTCTTGATTTACTGGAAATGATACCATCTAAATATTTAAGTGTATCTCAGGAGCAGTGGAATAATTTGTAACTGTAAGTCAGCTGAGAGTATTTCTGAGCCTCCTGAATAGAATTCCTGCTCAACATTGGTTTGACTTAATAAACTGGGATTGTTTGGGGAAGGAAAAAATACTTATCACCAAGAACTGAAATAAAAAACATCAACTTCAGAAGAACCATAAGTGGACAGTTGTCTTGTTGAGGCTTGGAATAAGGGTTGTGCTCCTATTCTGGAGGTCTGTCTCTTTAAAACCCTTTGTAATCGGAAAGCTTAGAATATAGGTGTTATTGTTTGCAATTGGTCACAATGAACGTTCATCCTCCTCAGTTTATTACTGAGTCGTGCTTGTATCTAAGCTGTGGAAATGAACTGAATGTGCCATCCAAGCTTACCTGTTCTCAGAGCTCATTTCTACAATATATTACCCTCATGGAAATGGCTTCCTGTTTTCTGCTCCTCTCTGTTTCCTCCTGCTTCTGCTTTTCTGGTGCTGGCTTCTTCATTTTTTCTCCGTACACAGCCTTGTTAATATTAGAACCGGAGATTTTTGGGCTTTGATAATCAACATCACTCTAAATACCATGTGTTATTCCATGAAAATAATTTGGTGCATCCGCCAGCTCCAGTACATTTGTACATTGATGTGTGCTGAGAGAACTGCAGTGCGAAGTAGTGGTGAGGACTCTTCAATGTTCTTTGGATAATTGGCTGTTCCTGACCCATCTCCTGCCACCACTCAGTTGAGCGGTCATGGACAAGTCATTTCACTTTCTTGAGCTTCAGTTTGTTCATCTCTAAAACTGACAATGAAGCTGAATTGTCACACAAACTGACCCTGTGTTTCAGCACCTATCCGATAAGTTGGCTTTGGGGACCTAGCAACAGATTTGCTTCAGCACGTGGTTACCGTTCTTTCCCCCAGTCACATAAATCTTTGATGACCTAGTAGAAGCAGTGGCCCCGACTTCCTTGTCCTTGGATCTTTTTTCCTTCCCAAAGACTAGGATCAAGAAGAAAATTTATTTTTGCAGTAGCTTGCTCTTAGTACAGACTGATGTATTTCATGTGAGGTGGTGAACTCCTTCAACTGTGAAGAGTTTTTATAGTGTTGATGTATGTAATTGCCATGCTACCCTTACATGAAAAAAAATAAAATCCTCTCTAGTTGTTTCTTCTTGATTTGGAAGTAATAAATGGAATGGATCATTGTGAGCGACTCTGTCACTGAAATTGCACTGACTGGAGCAGGAAAGATGGAATAATACCAAGAGCTGCCAGAGCTACGAGCCACCTGCTTTTTTGTATGCATCACATTTATCGTGTGGAATCGGACCTGTAAATTGACTGAGCACTGGAGCAGGTTGCCCAGAGGGGTTGTGGAGTCTCCATACTAGGAGGTACTGAAAAGCTATTTGGACATAGTTCTGGTCAGCTGGCTCTAGGTGGCCCTGCTCAAGCTGGGGAGTTGAACCAGATGAGCTCCAGAGGTCCCTTCCAACCTCAGCTGTTCTCTGATTCTGAAATTCAAAAAAACATGTCCAGAGTGATGAGCTTGTGTTTCCAGGGAGAAAATTCTAGTGCTAATTTCTTTTCCTTCCTGTGTCTCTACTACCAATATGCCCTTAAATGAAAACCCCAGTTCTGCCATTTGCTGTAGCTCAAGGACTTTCAGATAGAGCTTTGCAGGCCTTTATGGTCTAAAGGTTGTTGCAGAGGAGAGCTTCTGTGGCTGCTAGCTGGAGAACCCTTTCGGCTGAACGGCATTTTCCTGCTCCCTTGCTGATGTTCAAGTGAAGGAAAGCTGCCACCGCTTTAATGGAAAGTACTGCACAGTTAGGAGAAAATTGACTGCCCCCTGTGTTGCTTTGCTGTCTGCTGGTTTATAAATTGTAATGCTTTTCATTAAAAGGAAGGAAAAAAAAAGAAAAAGTGTCAGGTCTCTGTGGGTCCCAGATCATTAGCAGGATCAATTCCTTTTTCACTGCAGAGATCAGAGGCTACAGTCTTGCATAGCCAGTCCTTCAGCTGCTGACATACCAAGCAAACAATGCAGGAGCAGAAGAGCTGGTGTGTGGCTGCCTGAATTGCTATGCCTGGATTTTTGTTGTGATAGAAAATTCTTCTCTTGGTTTAGAGCCTGTGAAATGAATTCAGTCCCTTGCAGGATTGGGTCAGAACAGTCTCATCAGCTTCAGTACTAGAAATGGTAAATTCCTTACCTTGAGGCTTGCAGTGAAAAAGAATTTTCAGTTGCTTCAGGAAGCTGGTAATAGGATATGAAACTTTCACCTCTGAAGGAGGGCTGGTAATAATTTGAAATTGTTGACATCTGAAGATGTAAGTTCTGGTGCGGGTGTGAAAGGAGCTGGATGTGACTCGGTCCAGTTCCACAGCCCTAGCCCACCACCACTGCTAACATGATTTGCAACCGTACTGGAGGTGCCAGTAGGTTCTTCTGAGAGTCAAGTGGATTGAACATACTGAAATGACTTCTTAGTCATGGATATGGTTGAGTCACAAGCTTGTGTGTTCTCGGTAAACACTGCAACTGTTCTGTGAATAAATAGAAGGTCCCTGTTTACAGAGGGTTGTAAGTCTGTACATCATAAGATGCTGTTCTGCTATGACTAGTCTTAAAGTGGGACTACAAGCACTGCTTTAACCTCTCATCCCCTACAGAATGGGGTTCATGGGGTTGTTAAAACCTGATTATAAATTGCTCTGTAATACTAAATAGCATGAGGCATTCTCAGTTCTTTGCTTTCCCTCTCTAGGGTGGATACACGCGGTTTATACTCCAGTAGATTCTCTGGTGTTTGGTGGAAATATCCTGCATAGCTTTAATGTTCCCATGCAGCTTCGCATCTATGAAATTGAGGACAGAACAAGGGTAAGGATACTTGATTCTCTTTTTAACTGAACAGTTCTTTGTGACTATGATCTGTCGTAGTCTCTCGTACTCCCTTCTGATGAGCAAGAACTGACGGGATCTCTGTGTCAGAGTTGTTGAAACAAGAGGTAAACTTGAAGTAATGCGACTTTCAAATGTTGGCTATTTTTAGTGGGATTTACTCATCTGTTTTTCCTTACTTCCCACAGACGTGTCCCTTCTGTGTCTTTTGTCTGCCTGTTAAACTTTCATAAACACCTTCCCTTTTGCACAAACCCACTGCACTTTACAGACCTTTGTACCAGTACTTCTGGTAACCCCCTGCCTGTCATCCCTCTGTGCACACCTGGAATGGATACCTGAGCCTGGAGAATTCATGGGACTAGGATGGTTCCACTGTCCACAGCTGAACTGACAAAGCTGCATAGAAGCTGTGGATCAAACAACATAATTTTGCAGGATTTTCTTCTACAATGACTCAATACTAGAAAATCTTGGAACAAAGGGAGTCTAGGGTGGGACATTAATCTGAACACCGTGATGTTCATCTGGCTGTAGCATCTACCTGATGGAAAAAGTATTATATGTTGGAGGAGGTCTCTTTGTTGGGAGTGAAAATTTTACCCTTGGTCAATAAACAGGACACACAGTTGTCATATACTTTGCAGTTTCATAAAGCAGTAGAATCTGAAGGAAATGCCACTGCTTTAGTAGGCTAATAAATAAACTGTGCAAGGCAGTTGTAGTGTTTTGATGCAAAGATGGACCAGTGGTATGTACAAATCCAGATGGGGACTTTCTGTGGCTGACTGTTTTGGAGAGGCTGTGCTGGTGCCAGGTGCCAGCTGTGGTGTTCGTGGAGATTTGCTGCAATTCTTCACTAGAAAGTCTTAAAATGGTATGTCCTGGACATCAGCACAGTTATTTCACTGTTGTTCACTTCTGCAGGAGGGTACAGTTCTGGCTACAACGGAGTTTTTACCCCAGAGCTCTCTCTTTGCAGTGAAAATGCAAAGGCCTGAAGTAAATACATGTTGTTTTGAAGTGCATCTTTTACTCAGTGAGAGGAAGGGTGTCTTCCCCCCAGCCTCTCTGCCAGTATTGTGTTAGGAAGGGACTGCGCCCGTTCTTTGCAGCGGGTACAAGGCCTGGTGATCTTCACGTTGCAAAGCAGTGGTGGGAGCAGTTGGTTCCTGGAGTGATTTTAATGAAGAGAAGGAATATTAAGCAGAAAAATGAATTCTTAGTTGGAAGAGAAATAAAGACAAAAGGTGAAATTCAGGGTAATTAGAACAGATGGAACGTAGCCGAGAGCAGAAGTGGAGGTAGAGACCAGAGTGTTCAGCTTGGCTTTGGATAGGTGTCCTGAGGCAAGAATGTCAAGTGTCTTAAGGAAGAGTAAAGGGACTTGGACAGGAAAAAGTTGTGATGGCAGAAGCAGGAAAGGGCTCCCTGTGGCTAGACATAGGTGCTAGGCACAGGGAGATTTTCAGGGTGACTGTAAATAATAACCACAATATATACTGGATATATATGGTGCAGGTGCTCAAGGGGAGGGGGTGGTGTGGCCCAGAAGGATGCTAGCACAGGCAGCTTACATGGAGAGTCGAGAAGTGAGGACTGGGAGGAATCATCGATGCCAGAAACAAGTTATTTCCATTGATGTCTATGGGGAAGATGGGAAGGAAACACTCTTTTTTTGTGAAGCAGTAGAAGAGCTGAAATTTTGTTCCCACAGGACTTGAGCAACCCAAGATCACACACCTTGGCTGGTAACTGCTCAGTGGTACTTCAAGACAGGCCCTTCTCCTTGGGAAGCTGGGTGCAGCTTTGATCTCCTAAGCTTTTATACCAGGAAGCAGATTTCCCCATAACAGCCAAATATTTGGGGAACTTTGAGGAACTTACCAGCCAGTTACATTGAGATGCTTTTGAAAAGTCTCTAGCACCTTAATGCTATGGGAAGGTTCTGTGAGCTGGGCATCTGCATCTTTGA
Organism: Podargus strigoides; assembly: GCA_028020825.1. NCBI lineage: Eukaryota > Metazoa > Chordata > Aves > Caprimulgiformes > Podargidae > Podargus > Podargus strigoides. The sequence continues at coordinate 13,508,324 of CM051637.1, read as the reverse complement.
AAGTGTCTTGTCAAGAGTTTTTTGGAAAGGGATAATGGAACATTTGAAAGTCTCAAATCAGACCTTTACTCTCCTCACTTTTGGTTTAGTTTTTCTTCCAAGTCTGTGTAGTTCTTTATTATTTTCCCTCCAAAATACTCAAGTACTTTAAAAATACTGATGAAAACCAACAGCCCAGAATTTCCCTGACTTCATAGAAAGGATTTCAGCGCTTGTGTGTTGCTGTGTGTGAGCAGTGTGTTATGCACAGCCTGTACCTGTGTTCACAGATTTGTGCCAGTAATAACAAAGCTGTGTGAACAGTCAAAGAATAGCAAGAGTTTCTAGACAGAAACAAAATAGAAGCTGTGCAGCTAAGGCATGCAGAAGTTTGATAAAAGGCAGGAAAATCAATACTGTTATTTAGAAATAATAACACATACTCCCCCTCCTCCAGCCTAAAAATATAATGCAGGAATCTTGAAGGGGTAAATGTTTTCAAAATAGAATTTGAGTGTGTAGTACTTTATTTGCTTTGCCAATCAAGTGTTGTAATTTCTTTGTTCAAGTAGTTCTATTGGTGTGCTGGCTGGTACAGCAGAGTCAGTACAGTACGGAGTTCACACAGATTTGCCAGTGTGAACATACTGCAAATGAGTTTCTCATCAGTATTGATCTTTCCATTGTGTATAGCACAGAAGTAAATTACATGATGTGATTGACGAAGTAATTTGCCACACTCAAATCAAAGTGTAATACAGGTGTGTTTCCCCTCTTCAGTTTGCACAGAGTGATTTTATGGAGGTTTCTCTCTGTTTAAACCTCCTATATAATGCTTAATCATCTTTGATTGCTGATATTCCAAGTCATTTTGATGCTAGGTGTAGTTGTTATTGTCTTAGCAGCTAAGACAAGAATAAATACGTGGTTGAAACGATAATGGTGATTTACAGCCCGATAAAATTGCCTGGTTTATATACTTGTCATGCTTCTTCTAGCTTAATTTCTCATATCCCTGTGAGACTTTTTAAGAGGGTTATAGCCATTTAAAAATAGTTTTAAGGAGTAATAAAAGACATGTCTATTGTTGGAAACAGCTCCTAATGTGCAATTGAGGTAAACAAATATTCTCCAGCCTTCCAGTTTGTAGAGACTCTCATTTTGCAGTCTGGCTTTCCTAGAGGCCAATTAACAGCTAGTCAAATAGGCCAAGCTGTTTAGCTCTCTGCTAGACCAGCTTGAATAACTGCAAAGCAGGCTGCCATGCAGAGATTCATCATCTTGGCATAGGGGTGTTACAGCTCTCGATTACTGAAGAGGAAGAATGTGTCAAACTTACTCCCAACTCATCTAAATTTAACTGTGTTAAAATATTTGAGCAGGGATAGAGACAAAAGCACTCAAAATATATGCGTAAGGTGGTCACTCACAGATGATGGTGTTTGCTACTGATTTTGTTTTCTGGTACATAAGATGGTTGTTTGAAGTGGATAGATCATTTTGTAAATAATCATAAATTGTTTTTCAATATTGGGGTTAAATTGATTAAATACAAGAGGAGCTTGTAACAATTTTAATGGATATTGTGGAAGAGACTAATACTTTCTTAAGGAAAACGCGTGCCTTATTTCCTTAGGGTTTTTGGTTTGTTTTTTGGAGGAGGATATAAGTCTCTCAAATAATTTCACTTGGAACTGAAGAAACGAATCATATTCCAGAGAGGATTTTTTTTCACTGTACAGGAATAATTAAAAAAAAATATTCAGTGGATTGTAAATTATTAATTGCAGAAGCTAGAGCTGGAAATGCCTATTAAATGATACAGTGTATTTCCCTGCTGGTGGGGGATTTAGTCCTCTGGCAGCATCCATATCAGATTCTACACTTCAAATTGATCACAGAACACTTCAAATTTCTTTCTTTCTTTCTTTTATTCCTCCCTCCCTCCCCATAAGAGTTCATTTAACCATAAGTGTACAATGGAAAAAGTATGGACACGTACACAATGCAGTTCATCCATTATAATTAATAAATATCCAAGAATATCATAACGAAACATAGTACTCCACTTCTCCATAAGGCAAAGTTTAAAAGATTTTTAAAGCACTGTTAGACTTGCTTTGACTGGCAAAAGGCACTGTAGATCTTTGCACAGTTACATATGGCAGCTCTTTCTTCCGAAGGTTTGTAAAGCTGAGCCTTCTCGAGCAAACAGTGAGTTACAGAGGCATGGAGGGATTTGCTGTGGGTTGGAACATTGATAGTGAGGCAATTAGGAACTCAAATTGAATATTAAAGATTGATATACATAATGGGAGCACTGCATGCATTACTGCCTTGTCTTTCACATTGAATTAACATTGGTAACAACTAAATTTGGTGAAGCTCAGAATCTGTCAACAAATGTTGAGCAATGATGTCTTTAATATTCCCAGGCATGTGGCTGCAAACCTTTTGAAGGCTGAGGGGTGGAAGGCGGCTTCCTGTTTGTAAGTCAATTCTTTGCAAATTTTGTTTCCTGCAGTGCTCTCTTGGAAAAATTTGAGTTCCTTTATTAGCATATATTTTAGCATGGCTAATTTCCCCTGTGTTCCATAATAGTGATGAGTGACTCGATGTCTTCTTTATGACAAATAACTAAACCAAAGGGAAAATATTCTCCAATGCAAAAAGGCCCTGGGGTTAAATGTTCTCACATGTAGGGGGATATTGTTTGGCTTTTACTTTTTTTTGTTTTCCTTCTATTTTTTGGTACATGTACTTTGTAACAACACAGGGCAACGACTGAAAAGGTGCAGCATCGCTGGATGCGTGACCCGTAGCAACATGCAGTTCTGATTTGCCAGCAACATTTGTGTTGAATTTAAGATATCTTAACTTGTGGGAATCGCCATGGAGTATTTAGATCCTACACTGTGATACACTTAATGGGACAATACAGTATATTTTCCCTTCATTACATTTTGGTTTATTGCTAAAAGTGTTTGCATTTCCTGTGCCCTGGGAACAGAAGCAAGTTCTTTGACCTTGGTCACCTGTCACCTTGGGTACAAGTGTCACAAGTACAAGCATTCCATTAAGTCATTGATGTGCTCAATGCTTATACCACCACGCAGATGTTTCAGCAGTGCCTGCTTTGCAGAGCTGAATCGGAGTTTCCAGGTGCTGGATTAGGGGTTCTGTTTTGACATCACTGATTTTTGGGTGATCTGGGGTGGGATAGTGTTTTGGTTTTGTTTTTAAAAAGGGCTTTGTAAGATGATGCTCCTTTGTGGTGCAGTCCAGCTTTACATTGAAGGTGGGTGCACACCTCTTGGCTAGGTGAGCAGTTAATATGTGTAGAGTATTTTAAAGCAGTTCCTATAATCCCAGTGCAATGCATGTGTGCAAGCCTATAAAATGCAAATTTCTGTGCCACCAGGAGAAAGGAGTGTACAGTGTAAGTACAAGTGCATGCAAGATGCATGGCATCCATTTTTAACAAATCACAATAAATATACATATGTTGTTGCATTTTAGGAGCTTCCCAAATTCTTCTTTGGTACAGTGACCTCCCATAGAGAGAAAACTATGTTGGAAAGGAAGGAAACCCACTTTGCTTCCTTCTGAATCTGAAATAATCTCACAAACACATAGTGTTGGAGAATAAGCTTTTGGTGTGAGAACAACAGGTCTGAGATGTAAGAAAAAGTGCACAGCTTGACAGGATCTTTTGTCAAAATCCTGCTTTGCTATTCTGGTTGTGGCAAAAGCTAACTTGCTACCAAGTATTAAGTGTAAACCACATAAGAGATTTTTACTTCTAATGTGTAGTTATCAATAATCAAGAATTTGTGTGATCATTTGTTTAATCCAGTTGTTGTGAAGACCATAATTGAAAAAGATGTATTTCCTGCTTGACTCACTTTAGGTAATGCTGCCATTTTGATATAAATCATGTGACAGTGTTTAGGAAATGAAAAAAAACCACCTTTATTTTGACTTGAATTTTAGTGACTAACATCTGTATGTGACCACCCTATGTTTATACAGTAGGTAAATAATACTGTAGGGGCCATCCATCAGCTTTGTGATTTCACAAGAACACAAACCCTTTCCTCTCCCACCACCCCAAGAGGATACAAATTAGTGAACCAAGAAATGATGCTATCATGGCAGGCAGGCAGGCAGTCTCCTCATTTGGTATGCTGAAGGCATCCATCTCACTCGGCTCCCACCCTCTCTCCCCTCCCCCTCCTGCATACTGTTTGTGCTCTTGATAACACGATGAGAATGATGACTGGCCCTCGTGCTGCAAACTTCTCTCCCTTCCCCATGGACTGACAGTCTCGATCTTTTCAGGTGCATGCCAAATTCCGTTATCCTTTCTACTATGAAATGTGCTGGTATGTTCTGGAGAGATACGTGTCCTGTGTGACCCAGCGCTGCCACCTCAGCAAAGAGTACCAGAAAGAATCAATGTTAATTGGTGAGTGAATCCTTTGAGTGCATATTCAGAACTGATGCTTGCCACCATAGGCTCGTTACTGCTTTGGTTTCTGCAAAGCAGATTATAAATTGGAGAACTGTAGAAATTCTAATGAAACTATTTCTTTATTTTTGGGGTGGGGAAGGTTTTGACTCTTAAGCATTTCCATGAAGTACCAACCTACTTCGAATTATATTTATTGAGCGTTCCCCTAGCAAGTGGATCCCAGAAAAATAATTTTGGGATGCGTTTGTTCCTTGGTTTCAGTAATGTTTGTGTTAAGATGATCTGCCAAACAGTTGAGGATTTACGGCCATGTTTGGCGCGGTACCTTAGTAGCCAGAAATGTGTGCATTGCAAATGTGCTCTGGTGGGATGGATTTTAGTCCTTTTATAGAGTGTCTCTTCGACTGAATGTGTTATGGTCACTAAACCTGGCTGCTTTCTCTCCTTTGTCCTGTACTTTACTTCTCTCTGTTTGGTGACTAACTTCTAGTTCTGCAGCATAACAAACCCAAGAAAACACACAAATCTACATGATCTATAACCTGAGTGCAGGGAGGTCAAAAAAACCTTTACAACAATAGCTGAAAATGGACCACAGCAGAGACAGCTAGATGTGCCTGAAGCAGGAAGGCATTACCTTGGCACTGATGTGAGCTTTACATCAGTGTGTGAATTCCAGTTGGTGCCTTGCTGAACTGCCCTCTTTTTCCTCCCTTTAATGGAACAAGATGGTGGGGCCATATTGTCTCCCTGCTTTTAAGCACAGAATGGCTGAACGTAGCACAAGCACCAGCTAAATCTTATCTGATACATGTAAAGTGTGGAGGAGAACTAAAGTATTTCAGTGCCTTCTGCTCCCTGAGATGCCACTTGGAGTGAACCTGGCATGGTTGGAACTGCCCCAGGTTCTAGACAGAGGAGAGAAACAATCACCTACTAGCATAAATCTTAGTAGAAAGGATGTAAGTAGTTATGGGCAGACATCACTCTCCAGTGAGTTTTACTGACCAAGAATAACTTGAGGGAGCTCATAGTCTGTGTAGAGAGACAAGGGAATCTTCTTGGAATCCCAAGGAATTTGGGTGCTTTACATTTTGTGTCTCTTCTTTGCTCTGTGAGACCAGTGACAAAAGCAGTGACAAAACTTGGGTAACTTCATTCCTTGGAAAATAAGGAACAACATCCCGTTGTCTAAATGACTGGCATGGAGAGAGGCTTGTCCTGCAGGCAGGGTGGGGGTGCCAGATCGCTGAGGTGTAATTGCAGAACAAATTAGATGTGGAGAGTGGATGGTTCAGGATATTGAGATGGGACCTTTTCCAGCTAAATGACCAATGCGAATCCCGGCCCAGCTCAGTAATTACTGATAATGGTTTGGTGATCCCCACGAAATGTGCCTCAGTCCAGTTACTAGATGAGAGATACTCATATCATATAAAAGCTCACTGGTAACCATAGATGTCCCGTGTAGAGGGAAGAGGATTGTTTTTCATGACCAAAGAGTGCCAGCTGCAGAGGCATGAGGAAAAGGAGCCTGGCTTTTTGGAAAATGGCTTGGTAGTGACATGGTCAGGGTCTTGTCTCCTGTGGTGGCTTCAGCTGTTGGCCTAGTGGAAAGTGAATATTAAACTGTTTTGCTGTTGTTAGGGAATGATCCTATGGTCATTTCAAACTACTGCGAGAAAAGTGCTGCTCTCACAAGATTGTTCTGTTTTGTGAACTCTGTGTGGCTGCCCTGTGAGCTGGATCAGTTCAGTGATCTGACTGAAAGTTATCCCTCCCAAGCAATTAATGTATTTATTGGTAGCATTGATGAGCTGATCTGACTTGCAGCCCTGCTGCATGGCTGCGGGTGCTGAGTCGAGGTTGGTGCTGGGAGCGTCTGGCTGGGCAGGTCTGGAGCTGTTGTTACTGTCTTGAATGGATCAGTACTTTCAGCTTACTGAAGTGGTATCTACTGACAGCGTGTAGTTCATCCACCTGCCTGCTATCTCTTGACTTGAGAGTATTAGCATGCTGATAAAATCTCTGACATTGACATCCAGGGCCTTTCTCTCCAGGAGAGACAGATGTATACTTTTTTTTTTCTTTTGTCAGAAACTTGCTTTTTATTTCTTGACAGAACCTTAACCTTAAAATAATTTCTTAACTTGGGATTGTGGTTCAGAAGCCCAGATCTACTACATTTACTGGATCTTTCACTTTGGCATTTGTCAAATTCAACTGAGTAAAGGTACATTATTTACCTTTACAAAGCTGCACCGCTTTGTTCTGCGTGAGTAATACTGTTTCAAATAACTGCTTGTCTTTTATTTTAACTGATCTCAAAGTCCAGCCTCTTGACTCAAATCTCTACAAACTGTAATCCTTGAATTACACTTGTTTGTTCTGTGGTATCTGTATCTTAATCTCATTCACCTGCTGTGGGATTGGAGATCCAAATGAGGTCAGTGTTCCAAAACCCCACCACTTTTCTTCAGAACTGCTAAGATCCTTAAATTGTCTCTTCCTTAGAGACTTCTCTATCTGCAAGCAAGTTCTTGATTTCCCATGAGAGAGTATCCCTTGATGAAGAATTTCCCATTATTCTTCTTAAAGAGTAATGAAGCAAAGTACTTAACCTCTCTGCAGACTCCTCAGGAGATTTGTCTTCTGTCCTTCTTGGTTTAAGAAAAATTTCTTCACATCCTTGTATTCATTTTCAGAAATTTCTCTTGAATAATCTTAATGTCTCTTCTATTTTTTAAAAAAAAAAAATACTTTGTTCTAAATGTTTGCTTTCTACTGTACCTTTTAGGTGCTAGAATTTGCTATTTTTCACCCTTGAATTGTGCTGCTTTCTTTTCTTATATGGCTTCTGATACAGTGGTCTTACTGGATCTTGGAAGCTAAGAAGCAACAGTTTATTATTAGTTGAGGAGGACATCCACCAGAGAGAGGGCAGGATGCTGCCCGTGCTCTCTGGGATTCACAAGGTGGTAGTTTTCACAGAACTGACAGAGAATTTCATTCTCCTGCATGAAAAAAAGGAGGTAACTGTGGTGGTGGAGAACATCTTTGGAGAACAAAGGAACTGAGTTCATCAGCAGTTGTGTTTTAAGGGTCTCTTTAGGCTTTTCATACGTGTTTTCATTGCTTTGACATGAAGGGTGCTAAGTTCAGGGTGACTCTTTGAAGACATTGCCTACTCATGAAAATGTATTGCTGTGATTAAGTTGTGATACCTCTGCCCCAGTAGTATGCTGGTATAGCAGCTTATATAATTCTGTGTATTTCTGTTTTCTAAACACCTCAACACACAAAACTTCAGACAGGAAAAAAACAACCAAACTCCCGAGTGTAGGCAAGGCTGAAACCTTGAGTCTTCCCACTCCCTAAATGAGTTGGAAGATGATGACCGTGGCTTCCTTTCCCATTCTTCGGGCCCAGAATGAGTTTTCAGGCAGTTACCTCTTAGTTAGTGTGCGACACCGTTCTTTCTGCAGAATGATGACATGACAACAATCACAGGCTGCTGTAAAAGCACCACAATCTCTCTTTCTCTCTCTTTTCTTCTTTTCCTTGTCCCTCTTGACTGTGACATCTGTCCTGCTGGCTGAAATCAAAAAAGGGATCCTGTTTGGGCTTCCTACTAGGTTTGAACATGCACTGTTTCAGGATGGATATGTCTTCATTATTTTTACTCTTATCATGAATGAGTCTGTACTGGATGTTTTCAAGCACAATTGACCTTCAGTGAGATACAGATCTTGAGAGTGAGCTGACAAAGAGTAATTGGGCGAAGAGACTGGGCTATCAGAAATGTGCTTTCTCTATAGCCTGCAGCTTTTAAGATTCCTATTGCTAAAATTTTAACAGGATGGCTCTAACTGTATGTTAAACCTGATGGATGAAGAAAATATGCCCTCTGGCATGGTGAAGGAGCCATGTCTCTTTTTTTCCCTTCCCTCTTCTCAGAGGATAGAATAGATTTGCTTATGATAGACAGGTACTGGACTATATTGAGTGATTTCTGTGAGGGGTGCTCCATGCAGTGATACATTTCCAGTATGCACAGGGGTTTTAGCAGCTAATGAAAATGTCATTGCTGTCTTTAGCAGACCCAAGAGCAACTGCTGCTGTCTAAGTCACAGTGTCAGGGTTTGGAGCTGGGAATGGCAAGCTAGATAGTACACACTGGACTGTTTAAAGAGTTTAGAAAGATTTCATAATTATACCTCCCCTCCCTTTTTTTTTAATACAGCAAGTTGCTTTTCAGCAGGGAAAGAAACTGTATCATTATCTTTCTTGTACAAGTGGATAACTGTGGGGAAAGTTAAGTGATTTGCCTAGGACCACAGGGAAGTGAACTGCTATAGAAAAAAAAGGTATTTCGAGCTCTCTGTGTTGCTCCTCCTCTTCACTGAGTTATATCACTGACTGGTTTATATAAATTGATTTTATTTGCTTTTGAGATGGAGAGGGGTGAATGTCTCTTTGCACTAAGTCATATGGGAGCCCAGACTGGGTAACTGCTCTGAAACTGGAGTTGTAACCTGGTATTAGCTGGTGCATCAACTCAGAAGAAGAATCCACACTTGCACTTCGCAGGAGCTCTTTTCCATGGAGAGATTTCATAAATCAAAAAACCTCCAAGTCAGTGGAACCCTCGTAATACGATGCTTAAAATGCACTTCTCAACAAAGTAAACGCAGATTATGCTTATGTAGGGCCTCAGCTCACAGCATAGTAACTCTAAATCAGATACTGTTTTCATTAAAATGAATAAATAAAAATCATGGCATGTTGCATTACAACAAAACACTTGAAAACACAAAATTGAACCCTCCTTACGTTGGAGTTATCCTTCCATTGTTGATTCCCTTGGCTTTTTTTCCTCTTTTTTTCTTTCTTTTTGTAAATTAGCAGCTGTAGCAGACAGTTGTTGTCATTTGAAAGCAATCCACTCTTAATCTGATGGTGCAACAGTACTGTAATCCGTGGTGCTCCTGAACAGAGTGATACATGTCGGGCTCATAGCAACCCCTGTCCCCAAAGGGAAAGGCAGGCAAGGCATCGTGGAGCTGCCAGGCTTGCAGAGAGCAGGCCACAGGGTGCTTGTTTGGTGCTGCTTCGTTTTGAGGTTAGCTTTAGATTATTTTTTGTCTGTCCATACCCAGGCGTAGCTGGCACAGCAGGACCTGTCTTGTGCAGGCAGCTGGTGGCAGGGAAGCGGTGGCAGCTGGCAGAATGGAACTGCTGCCCTCCCCCCATGCTTCAGTCAATTGTGAAATAGCTCACCAAGGCAGTGTGGCTTAGAGAAGGGGCTCCAGCCATGGATCCAAGAGCCTGGATTCTGATTCCTGGTTTTGCCCTAGATTTCATGTGTGACAATGAGGAAATCGTGCTTCTCCCAAGCATCTGTTTCCTCAGCTGTAAAATGGGAGAATGACATAAGCTGATTACATAGCCCTTTGAGGTGGGTACGTGTGCTAGCTACTGTGGACAAAGGAAAAATCAGTGTTAAGTAAAAGTTGGATAACCTCATGGTTTTTAAATGTTCTGGTTAAGATATGTTCTTAATCCTGTTTATTTTTCTAAGAGAAGCATGGGGGTGTATTAGCACATAGAGGAGGAGCTGCTTTGGAGTGTTGCATGCCACCACCTCAGCACACAAAATAAACTGTGCTGTCCTTCACGGTGAAGCGTTTGTGGAGGGATGGAGGGAGGAGGTTACCCTACGCTGTGGATGGAGCTGGATTTGCCTGTGGCCAGCCTTGCTGGCAGCTGGTATTTTTTATGACTGCTGTCTTTTCACAGGCATTTCAGCTTGAAAGTGCCTTTTGGGAGTAATTTTATGGCCATTTTGGTTCTGGGGGAAAATGCAAACGTGACTGCAGTAGACTGGACAGAGTTGCTTGATTTTTGCAGACACTGTAGCAGTGGCACACTTGCTCTGAGAAGCATAAAGTGGCCAATTTGTGTCTCTAGGGCACTAATGCACAGAGGTGCACTGGGCCTTAGAGTTTTTATTTGAAACTGCAAAGCTAAGCAGCTAGGCTGGCTGTCCCCAGGCAGCCCCTGTGCCACTGCCTGTTGCATCTTTGTGACCCAGCTGACAAGTAACACGTATATTTTGTGAGAAGATGGTATAGGCTGTGCAAGATACAAGGAGCTTCTCTGTGATAAGGATGAATTCGCCAGCTTGGAACTGGGCTTCAGAGCTTGTATTGAACCTCACTGTTAAACAACCGGATGCTGAGCTTTTTTTTAATGTCCATTTAATCCTTCCTTAAGCATGATTCACATTGTCCTAATCCAAAGCTACTGCATTGCAATGCGTGAAAGCTGTGAAAGGAACTTTTCATTAATTGTTCGCTCACTTTTTCTGTGCGAGTTCTGTTTCCTTTGTGGAGTGTTTTTGTTTGCAGCTTGATCTCATATCCATTTCAGCCACTATTAAAAAATTCACGTTGACTTAACTGGGTGTTGCCAGTATTAACTGTGTTTTCCACAGAAATTCCTGCTGTTGCTAGCCTGCATTCAATGTTGTTCACTTAGTTAAGGAAACTGTGTCTAATAAATAAGAAAAGATGTGTGCTGTAGGGATCCTTAGCCACTAGTTTCCTACACTGCTTTCACTGCTTGATTGCCCAGAGCTGGCTAACAGTTGGGATTTTTAGGGGGAACCTAGTATAAAACTAAGATTAATAATTCTTTAGACTCAGAAACTTGACCTTTAAATTTCCTGAGAAGTACCTTGAATGTATCAAGGACAGCATTAAGAAAAACAGTATCGTGTAACTGTGACAGTCCCTACATTTCTCAGTGTGTTTAGGCTTCTTATCTGTAAAATAAGCATAATTGTAAACCTCTGTCTCAGGGGAGCAGTGAGTACTCATGCAGTAACAAGTGGTGGCTCTTGTTTTACCAACAGTTGCTCACAAAGAGGAAAAGTATTGAGAAGCTGATTTTTGTGCTGTGTAGAGTTCCTGGAAGAATGATGATGTACAGCATTTTAATGTTCTTTCTCCCATCATTTTTTCCCTCCTCTCTGTGCTAACTCTCTGCTTAAAGCTGTAAGGCTGCTGAATCTGGTCTCTTTCGGATTTGTGGGAAAATTAATTGTGTGTGACTTAAGAGCTCTGCCTACACTTAATTGAAGGCATAGAGGACTGAAGCTTTGAAGAAAGCATAATTTTTCCCTAAATGTTTCCCAGTCATTTGAACTGAGTAGATGTTAATGAAAACCAGCATTAAAACAAACAAACACCCACCCCCCCAAATTAAGAATCAGCTGAATAAAGCCCATTCCTGTTCCATACTTACTAGGCATTATCCAGTGCCCTTTTAAATAGGCAGCACTAGCCCCAGTGGCAGAGAAGTGTTTAAGCTATGAATTACATCAGGTAAAAATTCAGCATTCTTTTTCTAACTTTTAGATGCCAAAAGAAAACGCAGCACAGACAGCTATTCATCAGATTCGTGGTTAGACATGGATGAAGAATCTTGTGATGCCCATATCCAGGAGGAGAAGGATGACAGCTTGGATAAGAACTCCAAATCCTTGGTGGATGGCTCCTCCTCACCCAACAGCACACACTCAGAAGGGAAGGAGAGTGCAGGAAGAAAACAAAAAGCCACAGTAATGAGATACCTAAAAAGAACTTTGTCTAATGAGTCAGATGACAGTGTAAAATCAGCGACCCCCACGGACTATCCCAAAACACCAACGGGGTCTCCAGCTACAGAAATGTCAACCAAATGGACTCACCTCACAGAATTTGAACTGAAGGGTTTAAAAGCCCTGGTAGAAAAGCTTGAATCTCTCCCAGAGAACAAGAAGTGTGTTCCAGAAGGCATTGAAGATCCGCAGGCTCTCCTGGAGGACATGAAGGTGGGTGTGATAGCTTGCTGATGCACACAAACTGTATTCTGTGGGCACAGAAGACAGCAGGAGATCAGAAAGCAAAGTTCTGCAACAGAGGGGTGGCAGCTTGTGTGTAGTGACCAGCTCATACCAGCCTGCTGTGCCACAGAGAGGGGAAATTATGCCTCTAACAAAAGCCATCTCCGCTCTGGGGAGATGGCTGCTTGCAGTCTGATTTAATTGACGCAGTCCTTTCTGACTGTTGCAGCAGGGGCCAGAAGTTTAGATGCTCTCGTAGTTCAGCACTTATGTCCTGTGTGTAAATATTATACCTCAAAAAATCTATTTATTTTATAGTCTTAATCTGCTTTTTTTTTGGTCTAGAATCTTTCTGGAGTATATCTGATTAACTGAGACATACAAAATGCACATACTTTATTGTAATTCAGAAGATATATTGTCTAACGTTTTCAGTTGGTTTGTTTTTTTCCTTCCACCTTTTTCTTTTCCTCCATTGCCCTCTATAGGTTGATAATTATTCTCCACTAGTACAACATACTGTTTTTGGAGATGACGTGAGGAGTGAATGCTCACTACTGACAACTTCTCTTTAGATTTTAGTATACTGGAAGTGGTACCCCATCTGACTTGGGGATAAATTCCTCCTGAAGACCAGCATGGCCTTGCTGCTTCTAGTCCCAGCGGTGCCTCTGATCCATGGCATCCCTTTGGACTACTTGGTTTGCTTTTCTGTGTCTTGTTTTCCCATTGTATAAAATGGGTATATTAGTATTTTTTTAAAACAAACCTGAAGCAGCATACTCTTGTAATTTTGCTGGGACTTGTCCAATAAGGCTAAAATTGTCAGCCTGGCCTCCACAGGTCCAGTACCATGGCAAATTGGCCTGATTTGGAACGATGAGTATTGATTCGTGGTCTTGTGTTTGGACTGCTAGTTTTGTGCTTTTTTCTGTGTACAGTGCGGTTCTTCAGCTACATATGTTCTATACATAAGAGCTGTGTAAGCTTGCAGTCTGAGAGGAAAAATCCGTGTTTATATGGTAAGAGGGGAGCCTGTACTTTTTTAGTGCAAGTAGTGTAACAGCTGCTTAGAAAAGGCTTCAAAGCCACTGAACAGATGCAGTGTGCAATGGAACCATATTCCACAATCTTGGAGCCTGGAAGTGTGATACGCAGCACTCATTTTGGTAAACCACAAGAGCTCAGAAAGTCTCTTCTTGCAAAATCAGCCACTTAGTATACGAAAGTGGACACACATGCCCAAAGTCGTGGCTGTAGATTCACTGGCTTGCTTTCTGATCAATCATCTTCTAATCAGAAATCAAAATGAAGCTTCAAGACCAGGAGGTGACTTTGTGGTGAAGGAGAAAGAATGTTAGCATTACTTTTCCAGACCAGGTTTCACTTCAAAATAAACTGCCCCTTCTTGAAACCCCAGAAAGGGGTACAGCACGTAATAAATGGTGCAGATGTTCAGAGTATGATCATGCAGGCTCTTTTGATGACATACTCCAATGCACTGTGAGGCATCCTACTAGAACATGGCAAGATACCATATGTGAATCTGGTTTAAAGCACCGTGTAGGAGTATGTTTTCTTATTCCTCTGCAGAGCAGTGGATTCACTACCTACAGAGATGGAGAACTGCAAACGGACGTTTAAGAAAAAGGCCCTTTTTGGTGATCTCGTGCTTTAACTGGTATTAAGTGGGCATCTGCCAGTTGGTTTTGTACATCTTGCAGAGTTGCAATCTTGATGTTCCATCTCCTTTGATAACTGCCTGCTACTAAACTTTCCCTCCTTGCCAGCACACACTGTAACCATCAGGATGTAGCCCAACATCTGGATATTTATGGTTCCCTGCTGGTTAAAGAACCCATGACCACATCTAAACATCAGGCATGCTGCAGAATTGTTTTCTCTGGAATCACCTCTGTATGTTTGGTGAGCCTGTGACTGATTAGTCGGAGCAAGACCTTTTGAAGAGATGTTAACTCTAACATTTTCTTGAACAGTATCTAGAGAACTGTTAGAAAACTTTCTTACCCATCTTTTTTACAATATTGGACCGCATATAAGGCAGCCCTCAACTTTCTGAGAGTGGGATATGATACAGTGTAGTAAATTAATTAAACCTCATATAGTCTGCTTCCACCATAACTCTCCCCACAATTGCATTGTCTGCTTCCTAGGTGCTCTGAAGGAATTGGGGCAGCTGGGGAGTTGTATGCAGATCAGTGGTTGCTTGAGTACTCTTCCTTTCAAGTCAGGAGTTGACGTGGTAGAGGACAGTGCAGTTGAGCCAAAGCATCTTATCTCCTTGTAACCCATGTGATACCAAAGCATAAAGTTTGCTGTGTTCAGTTTTTGGCTTAAAAAACAAAATCAGAAACAAGTGTATTGGGGCTTGTTTAGGGCTTCCACCTTCAAAGGATAGAGCATGATGCTGGAAAAGTTGTCAAATGACTGATTTCAGCTGCTTTGAGCATGCATCTAGCATAATGGTCCTTGCAGATTCCTGTATTACTTAGTGTGCAGAATGTGGCTGTTCAGTATTTTGTTTGTCCTCACTCTTCAGTGTGTGTTGGGTACGATAGGAATGTTCCCTTGGGCTTCCCTGTGATACTCATCACTCCCGTAGTCATGTGCTTCACAGTGGTAATTGATGAGGTGCAGTTATCTCTGGTTCACAGGTAGGGAACTAAGGTGCAAAGAGATTAAGATAAAAGTGACCATAATTTTGGATACTGGTTTGACGTGCCATGAAGGTGATTGTCAGAAAAGTTAGCGTTATTTAAGAATGATACATGCAAAAGATAACTTCAGTGGTATTGAAACTATAATTGCTTAACATTTCTGCACAGCAGAAGTTCTGATCTTTAGCATCCAGATCCCAAGCTGGGTGTGAGGAACATAGGAACATACAATTCATGGCTGCCTGTGTGGAAACTTGATTTAAAAGATTTGCCCTGTGACACTTAGAGACAATAATGGCAGAGGAAGAAATACAGTCCATTTTTCCAGACTGGTATTTATCTCCTTGACCACTAAATCATTCCCTCTTACTTTGCTACTCATTTTCCAACTTGTACAGAAAATAACGTGGGGATTTGCTGATAGCATTAGCAGTAAAGTGAGCAGAAGCCTGGCACCTTTACCTCACCCTGGTGAATATCCAGAGCAGCAGTCATCTCTGTCTCTGAGTGGGGGCAGAAATCCTGCAGAAGCAGCTGTGCAGATCATACGTGCTGTGACTGTATTTGGCTATATTCACAGGGTTTATTTCATGGGCAGCCTGACTTGTGGGCATGTGATGTATTAATAATACAGCCTATTTGAGAGTTATTTTGTTAACAAATGCATAGCAAGAATGTGCTCTGACAGAAAGTCTGAAAGCTCTTGCTCTACTTGGAAAGTCTTAAATGAGTTTCTTCCTGAAGAAAATAAATCCATGTTTATTGTAGCAGTTTTATTTCTTAATGAAATACACTCAGGAACTTTTCTGTCTGACATTCAAGTCTGTCTTTGTGCTTCAGTAAGATAATTAATGTTTTCAGAAAACAGGATATGGGTAGTTAAAACTGGAGAAAGGAAACCATTTTATTCAGTGAAGTTTCACAGGACAAATTTGAGTAACTTGCAGAGAATCTGTGCTTTCCTATCTGAGCAAGAATACAGCAAAGGATGGGCAACTGGATTACTGCTCTGAGTGGTAAATACAACTGCAGCTATATACAGCTATTTAATGTCAAGTAGGTGAGACTCTTTGAAGTAAAGTAATTTATTTTCCTTATGAGAAAGGAGACTGAAAACTAAACTAAGCCTGTGTAAATTCCTTGCACGTCATCTAAGCTCCTAACTAACTGCAACTATCTAGTGGGGACACAGCAATCCAGAAGTGCCAAGCTAATGCCTCTGCAGATTGAGAACCCATTTATCACCGTGATCGATGGAGTGCAGCAGCACAAGGGAGGCTTATTTACAGAGCATAACACAGGCCTCACTTGGAGCAGGTCAGTTCTTCCATCAGCTCAAACAAGGAATTAAATTCTTGTCGGCTGCAGCTCTGCTGTGTGAGCACTGTATCGCATGGGACCTGTGTGCACCACCCAAGGAGCTTCTCAGAGGCCTCCAAAAAGCGGTTATGGACCGCAGCAGTCACTCTGTAGCAGATGGCATCGGAACAATTGGCCGAGGAGATGCAATACTCTCTGTATCCCAGCATCTGTGGCTGGGCTCTGTGTGAGCTGCACATGCGGTGAGGGGAAGTTGTTGTACAGACAGACATACCCTCCCTGAGAGTGCTGAGCTGACCCAAGCTGCAGAAGGACAGAAGGCTCGGCAGTGGAGCCGTCGGCAGGGTGAGCAGCCAGAAGACACTACAGCTGTTGCCCCCACATCCTTGCTGGTGGCATTACAGTTGGAGGCACACACAACCTGCAGTCATTCCTTGTTTTCCATATATATGTGCCCGGAAATGAAATATGAAAATGTACAACAACTCCTGCTCCCAATGTAAAAAATAAGTAGCAGCTGAACTGTTAGAAAAGTACCTACACTGATGAGGAAGAGGAGGAAAAAAATCACTGAGAAGTGATGGTGGCCTTGGGGATTAAAAGAGTTTCATTGTATGGCTTCTCCACTTCATATTTATCTACCAAATGGTATCAGTCTACTAAAGATGCAATTGGGGTGGACTTATGCATGAAGAAGACAATAGAGAGGTAACTGTCTTACTCCTTGGTGTAGTTTGCATCCCACATCACAGGACAGGTAAAGCAGAGCAGACCTCTGATGGGGACAGTCTGCATCCCACATTAAACACTCTGCCAGTGGTACTTCCCAGTGTGCAGCCTCTGATTTCAGCACACAATGTCTCTGTTGTGTTACCACCAGGATGGGAATTCCTTTGCTGCTGTTGGGGAAGAGGATTGTGAGATCCGCCTCGTAATAATGCCACAGACCTTCCCCACTTCAAAGCAAAAATGCTGCTGCTCTTCAGAAGGAACTGTGGAAGTCCATTAGGGCAGAAGAAACTCAGTTTGAAGGGAAGAGTTTGTCAAATATCCGCAACTCCTTGGCAGCAGAAGATTCTTGTGCAAGACAGATGATATCTACTGAAATATGTTCTTGCTTTTTCTTGCCAAGAAACCTTACCCCCTTCTCATTCTGATGACAGGAGAAAAACTCCCTCTGCTGAATGCATTTCAGGGGAGAAATTCCTTGCTGTGCTTTTGAAATTAATGGCTAAGCTGGATTCTTACATACTTAATCAGTTTCTTTCCTTCATACCTGCTGTTGTCACCACAGCCTTCAAGTGTAATGAATCAGGCAGCCTTGTGCTGGAGGAGCATCATGTTGTTTGTCTAACTGGAGCCCCATGGCTTTTCTTTATCTTCTTTTATTTTTCCTAAGCAGGTGAACAGAAGCCTGCCTCCTCCAGCTTGTTGTGCGCTGACACTTGACACAACAGTCAGTGCAAAAGGGATTTGGTTATGGCTCTGCTGCTCAGACACCCATTGTTTTCTGCTGGCTGAGATGATAAACTGCCAGAGTTTTACATTTTTTCTTGGGGAATATTTTCACGTGATAAGTATGATAACAAGAAACCTTCATTATCCTGCCAAGTTCTTGGAATATACTCTGCTTTCTGTTGAACTTGGAGTCTCTGACAGTCGTTAGTGGAAATGTTAAGGTTTTCTGTCGTACAAGCTCTCAAATCAAGGAGTAGTGAAGTAAGGAGGCATTAATTTGTCCTTTGTTTATATGGCTCTGGAGTTGCTGCCTCGTTCTGGAGATTTTTGGCTTTGCTATGAGAATACAAAAGACCTCTAAATTTTTAGGATTGAAAACTAACTTCCAGAATGTTGTCACAGTTTGGATAATGCAGCAATCACTCTCTTAGAATAGAAAGCACATGAGAGGTGCTCACTTAACCTCAGCTCAGCCATGAGCTAACTTGCCAGTGACTAGTCCGTAAGTAAAAGCTGTTAGCTGTTTCACTCGAGTAGTCAGACTCCACATCAGTCAGGCCGGGGCAAGCTGGGTTTTACCCCTCACCAGGCAGGTTGTGCCCATGCAAGCTCCGGAGCGCAGCCCCAGTGCTGGGCTGACGAAACTGGGCTTGTACTGGTATTGCTTATTTTGGTCACTGGCACTGCTTTTTGACTAACCAGTATCAAGAACAGCCTTACTGGTATGATTGTATCTGAAGAAGCAGCACTGTGCTGGTGCTGTAGTGTCTATTAGTAAAGTATCTCTCATGTAAGCACAGACTGGGGAGTTGCTGGAGCTCCAGGGAGATCAGCCAGCCCCAGGGACACGCATCCAAACCCCAGTTTAGATGCTAGTCTGCCTGCTCGGGCTCTTGAGGCCTGGAACATGGCATCGTACTTGCAGCTTTAGCTGGATGATTACAGATGAATTCCAAGTGCTCTTCCTGTTAAAACAACTACGGTATTTTAAGCTCTTTTTGTATAAAGTGTGAAATTTTTAATTATTAAAGCTCTACACTGGGGACTGAGAGAGCCTGGTGCCTGTTGTCTAATTAAGCTTTTTTCAAGAAGTCACTATACTTGGGAGCAACACCGTTGAACTTTGTTGTTTGGTATTATCCCCTAAATTCTATTACGAGGTAATTTCCAACCTGCAGTTCTTGTTTGTTTTATTGGAGCTTTTTTTTCTTCACTTAACCTCTTAGTGCTTATTTGGGCCTCAGTTTTCAGCAGCACAGCAGAATCCTCCTTCCAACTTGTTTTTTGTTTTCTTTTGTTGTCTTTTTCAGCTATCTGAACTCCATGTGAAGAACTTTGTAGCTAGGTTAGTAAGTATGTAGAGAGTCAAGGGAAGCGAGTGTGGACTACTCCCACAATTGAGTACACCTAGAAAGAGTTCTTCCCCACCTCTGTGTTGAGTTATGTGGTCATGGGAGTGATTCACCGCGGTAGAAGCTGTCTAAGCCAGTGCAACCCACTCATGAAATTTCTAGGACAGTGCATCAAAGCAAAAGAATTTGGTGGGGGTGGAAGGGGAGGGGAGACCAATCTTTTTCCTTAATAATGTGCTATCCAGAGTCAGATCCTTTCCTATTGAATACTCACCTGAATGCCTCACCTGATCATGTAAAGTGAAGGAAATGACTTGCCACCTGCAAAAAGATGAAAGGTTACAGTGCATACTTCTTTATCTTGACTTACCTGAATGTTCAGGCATCTGAGGATTGCTCTGAACTACACACTTGATGCCCTGTGACTGCAGAAATAATGGTTGCACAGCCTAGATGCTTCTCAGGTCGTTTGCAGACTTTATTAGGAGATGAGGTGGTGGGGGTTTGGGGGCTGTTTGGGATTTAGTAAGCTGTAGTTTAAAGGGTGAGGTGATACTGGTATTAGGGTGATACTAATGGAAAAGCACCAGTCTTTTGGACACACCGATTTTAAAAAAGTCTGTAATATTTGAGGTGATTCATGGCTGATTTTGCTGTCTGTTTTGCAAGAAACTTCACGCCTTGGATCTCAATGACAGGTGTAAGAGTTTCAGTGTGAACTGTAGGTTCAGCAACTGTAGGAAGCAAAAGTAACTTGCAGAGACCTTGTCACTCGCTTTTCACCAGAGTGGAGTATTGTCTTCTGTAAGTCTCTGCGCTCTTCAGTTGGAGAAATATTTCTCTGGTTAATAAAGGCCTTTTTGTTTGCAACAGAACATACTGAAGGAGCATGCTGATGATGACCAAAATCTTGCCATTTCGGGTGTCCCTGTGGTCAGCTGGCCCAAGAAGACCACAAAGGTAATGAGACACAATTACTTACTAATCATTGTTGTGCTAGGTCTTGGTGTTCGTTTACCTGTAATCTGACAGAGTGCTGTGTATGATACTTTGGCAGCTGAGAACATTTTTAACATGACATCTTTTTTTTTTTAATGGTTTTATGCTTAGGTTTTGAAGCAGGACATAAAAGTGCCTCAGCAGGGAGAAATCATTAGAGTTACCATTTTAAAAGATTTTGTTTGGGCCTTACTTATCAGTACAAAGCTTTGATATGTCTTGGTCATTTACTAGTCATGGTTAAACCTAAAAATATTGATGCAACATTTTGTGTAAAATTAAATGATGTGTACATCCTACAAACTAGTCACTTAGTAAGCACTCTCATCTGGATGAGAGGATGCTTTTTCTCTCACACTCTGAGTCCTCCTCAATTCTCTAGCCAAGCCACTAACTTTGGAGGGTTGTTTTCTGTCCCTGTATCTTCATTTTTCCTCCTATACTTGGCAATAATTCTCTTTACTTTGCAGTGAGACTGCTTCATCAATGCTTGTGAAGAGTTTGAATTAATTAACTAAAGAATAATGTCAAAAGGCTGGATGTTATTAATAACAGTGGTATGTTTACCACACTCCAGTTATTCAGCATGCTGTAAAAGCAGCTTTGCTTATTTAGAAGATGCCTCATCGCTTCTATTTTTACTTTCATTTTTCACTGAGTTAGTTTTATAATACAGAATTTCTTTAGAAATGCTGAAAGGGTCGGTCAGCTTAAATCAGGCTCCTATCTGAAAATCTGTTGTTGTTAACTTTCAAATAATTAACTGAGTGAATTATTTTTTTGTGCTGGTGCACTTGTCATGGCTTTGCATATAATCGGATGAAGCCACGAGAATTTGCTATGTTCAGATGGGAAGGAGGAGACCATAAACATCCAACTGCCAGAGGCGAGTGGGGTGGAATGAGCACAGCATGTTCCTTCTTGGTTTCTTTTTGGGTTTTAGCTGAGCACATTTCAGATAAGTTATATCATGTTAAATACATATTTCCCTTTTAGATGGTAATAAATCCATGGGAATATGCTTTGTGTTCAAAATGTTTATTTCTTTTTAAAAAAACAGTGGAAAACCTTGAGAGGAATAGGTGGATTCTCCACTCCACTGCTTTGTTAGCTGCTGATCATTCATCAGTCAGGTGTACTCTAGGAACTGAATAGAGCAAAATCTCTGACCAGAGAAAAACTGGTGCATGAAACGTATGAAACAAAACCAAGAAACAACTGAATCTTGTGCTGTATCTTTTGAGCTTGTGGTAGAAGCAAGGACTGTAATGTTTTGAGGCTTTTATAAGTTCTGGTGTTCTTGTTTCCTTTATTTTGGAATTTTCATTTCTTATACTTTATTTCTGTGCATTGGCAACATAACTGTAACTGTAGAAGATTGATGGTTTTGTGACTTAAATCTTACCCTTCTTTGCAATGTCATCTTGCTGGCTGTAAGGTTTTTTTTAAAACTTTCTGTTGTTTATTTTCCTTTAGGCTTTCTGAAAGCAAACACTTTTAGAGGGCATCATTCCCAGTGCTAAGGTGCAACAACAATTAAACACATTGTCTAATAACAAATATGAGGAAAGCTTTAACAGAAAGTCAGGCTTTAGACTGAAGTTTGGAAATAAACAAAAAGTTATAACAGAAGAAATCCTTTCACCATTCTCTTCATATTTACTTTGCTTAATCTGTGATCAGTTTGTATTATGTCCTGTGTTTTAGTTAAAAGGTACAGATGCAGACATGGCTGAATGTTTCCCAAAAGGAGTTTCTTGTTGCACTTAGAATTGGCAAATGTCCCTGTCACCTCACGTGTTTCAGCTGTTTCCCTTGTCTGGGAACAGAGGCCAAGTGAACAGGCTAGGAAGACACATCTTAGAGTTGAGCCTTTGAGTCCCAAATTAAAATATATTGGAAAGACAATATAGGGGAGATTTGTATAACGGCAGCGTTAGTGGTTAAGCTTGGTTATTTCTCCTTTGTTCCCTCTAAGTCCTGACAATGAAATAGAAGATTTTACAGAGAAGAAAACCCTTAGGGAGGAGGAAACTCCCTTTAAAATTGGATGGTAGCTGGTGGAACAAGTCTCCATGGCAAGAAGAATCCACAGATGTTGAATACAAGGCAGGAGAGTAAAACCTACCAGTGACTTTGCTTTCTGTAGTACTGTTCTTGTAGTGTATGGGAGAAATGCCAAATACTTAAGAGTGCCTTTCCTGAGATGCTGGTGTTTAAAGGGAGTGGTAGATATGATACAGCAAGGTACCAGCTATTGTGGGGCTGGTGAGAAGGCATTGTAGCTGGTATGTCAGCTTCCAGGCAGAGCAGGATTGTTTACAAACCCATAAAGAAAAAGAAGGGAACTGAAAGGAAGAGGAGGCAATAAATGGAAAACATGGCTCTTGCTTTCTCCCAAGAGAAGGCTCCAGAAGAGATTTAGAAAGACAAGAGCAGCAGATGGAGAAGGAAGAATAAAGCCAGCATTAAATGCCAGAACATTTCAAAGAAAATGGAAATGACTGTAAAGAAAGGAGGAGACTAGAAACGGCAAGAGAGCAGGATGAGGAGAGAGTCAAGTACTGAAAAGGGATGGAACAGGGAAAGTGCAGAGCAGAGGGAGAGAACTCTTACTCAAGTCAAAGATCCCTGGATCAGGGACAGGGAGTGATTTAAAATATGTGACTGCCCCAAGCTGTGGAAGGGCAGGCTTAGTTATTTTGACTTGCTTTTGAAAGAACATGCCTTTAACAATCGGAATGATTTTTGAAGCAGCAAATAATATTTCCCTGTACAACTGAGTGACAGTTTCTTTGCTGTGTTGCTAGTGTGACGTGTCAACAGTGTGCACAGTTCTGTACTGCAGAATGGTTGCTTGAAGACTGAAGTTTTGGGGTTTAGGGAAGAAAAATGTTCACTCACCTTAAATCCCAGGTCACAGTGGATAAGGTGTAATGGGCCAGGCATTTAACTAAGTACATGGAAGACCCATCCATATGTTGTGGCCCCATTGTGCTGCATCACTCCTCTCTGTTTTTCCTAAAGGCATTTGGGGCTGTCAGTTATACTGCAGTTTGCTGTCAAAAAAAATTACTCACTGGCAAAAGAAACAGAAGTGATGGTCAAAAATGTTTTTGTGAGAAGATGAAAGAAATGGATGACGTTTGATGATCTTGTGGTTACTATACAAAATGGGAGGCAAGGGTCTGCGTTCTGTTCCCAGCTCTGCTGCAGCCTCCTTGTGTTGCATGAGGTGAATGGCATGGTTTTGCTCCCTGAGCTTTTCCCTATGCAGATGGTGTTTCCCATCCCGGGAGGCTGTGAGGTAAAATTAATGGTGATAAAGATCTGTGACACCTTCAACAGAAAGTTCCCTGGTAAAATGTATGAACCATTATTATTTTATGGTAAGAGAGAAATAGTGTGTGATTGTTTTGTACTTTTTCTAATTTATTGATAATTATTTAGCACAATAATTACACTCTAGTAGGCATCTTTTATTTTTTTTTAATGCTCTTTCAGAAGAAGCAAGAACCTGCCTTTTTCTTTTAGCTATATACAGTTCACTTTCAAAAGAAGTCTCTGTCTGATAGTGAATCATTTACCAAAATGTTTGACTTTGCCAGGGATCCTAGGATATATACAGCAATCCTCATTTAGGCCTCTTTGAGGAATCAGGAATGTAGGACCAAGTGGATATTTGAAACCTGCTTGCCCTGATGGCTGACTGACAGTTTCCATACCTTCAGACTAGACAGCACATTTTTCCCGGCTGGCTGCTGAGCACGGATGCAGCTGTGGATATGTAAACCCCATCCTCATTCCTTTGCTGAGGGGGTTGTACAACTGTAAGTTGTCCTCTTTTGGTGCGGTGTTGAGTGTTACCTGTGGGGTTTTTTGCAATGGTAGTCTGCTGTCCGAAAGGAAGAACTCTGTAGGGTGTGCTGCCTTGAAATTTTGGACTCTTAAGTGACTGAACAGGAGTGAGAAATAATCCAAACAAACTAACTCAGGCATTGTAATGGGCTGCCCAGGGCAGTGGTGGAGTCCCCATCCCTGGAGGTGTTTAAGAGTCGTGTCAACAGAGTGCTCACGGACATGGCATAGTTGAGGACTGTCAGTGTTAGGTTGATGGCTGCACTCGATGATCTTCAAGGTCTTTTCCAACCTAGGTGATTCTGTGATTCTGTAACTCCTCCTCCATCCCTGGGACATGAACTTCTGGGTGGTGTGAAAAGAGAGCAGGACCTAAACCTGATTTTCCACTGTGGCAACACATTGCTCATCACTGATGCAGAAAGCTGACCACCATCAAGCCAAACCTTTAAGCCCACTCTCAAGATTTGCTCAGCCCTACAGTACCAGAGTTCCCATTTTATCTACATGAGGATTAGGGGTAGCGTTTTATTTAAGGAACTCAAAGTATGGCCCAAGCAGAAACCATGCATTTTTCAAACCATTTCCTATTTCTGGAAGACAACAGTCAACTATAGTAGCATGTAATTACACTCTATGGCAGTGCCTTCTGTTTTTATTGTGATAGAGATCTTTAGTTGTCTATGAAGAGGAGCTATAAAGAACTCAAATATATTTGGACACTCTTGTTCTGTGAAGAGTTAGAAATGCACACTGTGAGCCAGATTCTCATCTCTCTACCTGGCACAAACCTAAAGCCACTGCATTTGTAATGATAGCAAGTGTCCAAATATATATAGGTCTGGCTGTGAGCAGGAGGTGAAGCTGTAATTTTCAGTAGCTGGTTAACAGTGCTGAGATATGTGGCTGGTTTTCTGATGACCATTCATACGCCTTTCCCATGTAATTTTTACCTGTTGATTCTAAGAGAAGATACTGGAACAGGCTGCCCAGAGAGGTTGTGGAGTCTCCTTCTCTGGAGACATTCAAAACCCACCTGGACATGTTCCTGTGTGACCTGACCTAGGTATTGCTGCTCCAGCAGGGGGATTGGACTAGATGATCTTTTGAGGTCCCTTCCAATCCCTAACTTTCTGTGATTCTGTGATACTTGAGAAGTATAATAAGGAAATGGTAATATTCCTATTTAAAGGAATACTATTAATTAGTATAGGCCACAAACTGAAATTTTAATTGGATCATGTTTTTTTAAAAAAACCCACAACCAACCTTCCCTGCAATTGGCAATGCAAATCATGTTCATAGCTATGTATCAGTGCATGAGAACCAGGAAGAAAAAGTGATCATAAAAAAAACCAAAAAGGAAGATGTATCTCAGGTGGGTTTTTTTTTTCCATTGGGAGGCTGTGGTGGGTGGGCACAGGGTTGAAAGGGACCTCTGGGGCTTTGACTCCATTTTTCTGTTACCAGGGGCAGCACCTGATTCCAATCATTAGCGAGTTCTGTCTTACAGCAGCTCATTTTTTACCCCATTATTTTTACTAGATGTCTTTTTTCAAAATTCTATAGATACATCCATATATTTGAAAAAGGATTAATTCAGAAAAACTAATCTGCAAGAGGTAGAGCAAAAGGCTGATGAGTGTGGCTGAGGAAAGGCTGAGCTAGTTGTACCCCATCAGACCAGACAGTCCTTGTAGCACCGTGCCCTGTTGCTGATGGTGGCCAGTCACAGCTATTAAGATTTCTAAGAAGAAAGCAGACACACAGTGATCTTCCCTTTGCTTATCTTCCCAGTTAAACTGGAGAATTGTATCTTCATCTTTTGTGTTTAGTGTCCCCTAGTAGAATTTTATTTTTGCTCTGTGAATTTACCTAAAAATTTTTGGAACCTGTTGATCTTTTTTATCTCTAGAGCATCCTGTAGCAGTGTCCCCTGCGGTTTAATAAAGCTCTGTGTAGAGAAGTACTTCCTTTTGTTGGTTTAGGGTTTTTTTGTGTCCCTATTAATGCTTCTCAGCCATCTTTTCTTTGTGCCTCCCCACTCCCAAGCTGAAAAACACTAGCAAGTTCAATCTTTTCTGGTAGGCAAACCATACCATGTATTTGATCATCTTTCTCACAGTCCTTTATTCTAGTTCCACTATAGGTAGTTTTGAGATGAGGGTGGATATTGGACTCCACAACCATCTATAGTGTTCAAGATGTGATGTTTAAGAGCAGAGACTAGAAAAACACATCTTGTTCAGCACGGCACAACAAAGTTGAAGAGGGAGATGATTGTTGTGTAAGTACTTCAGGGAGCGTAAACACCGGGGGAAGAGAAGAGTTATTTAAGCTAATGGACAATGTTGACATGAGAACAAGTGACTGTAAACATACCATAAATAGATTTAGGCTGGAAATAAGAGTTCTGATCATCTTTCATAGTCTGAACTAAACAGCACACAAGAAAGTAGACAACTGTGATTCAATGGGTGTCAGATTCTTAGAAATAACTTGTATTTTAAATAATAAAAGGCAGTGGTATTAGTCACAGTCTCTAGATCTGGAGCCCACAGAGGCCCTTGGGCACATGCACGTGTCTGCTGCCATTTTCCAGCAAGGAACCTTTGTCCCTCTTCATGGTATTTCACATTAAAAACACTGGGAAGGGAAGATCTACCAGTTTTTGATAAGAGAGCTCCTTTATGTGTGTCTTCAATTTCGTGAACATATATGCAACATTATGCATTGGATCAAACTTAAGAAATAGGAAGTAAATGGACTAAGAATCAGTGGACACAATCAATTTGATTGTATGCAGAAATCAGAGGGTAAAAGCATAAATTCATGTCTTTTGATAAAGCACAACTTGAAACCAATGTGTTGAGCATTGGTTTACATGAGGTTTTCTTTAAATTCAGGGGGAGAGGTGCTAGGTGGACAAAGAACATTCCTGAAAACCTTTGAATAAATACTTCCAGTTTTTACTTGCTTGCTTACTAAGAATTCCTACCATAGCTATCGCTAGCCCAGCTCCACCCATAGAAGCAAGAGCACCGAGGTACTAGTTACAGCAATTAGTGTTTTAACTAGAGTGGTGTCTGAAACAGATCTGAGCATGTATAAATGGCACAACATCAAAACAGCATCAGTTCCAGGAGCCTGCCCAGGGGCTACCACCAGGAAAGCTGCATTCCTCAGAGCAGCAGTGGGAAAACTCTGCCAAATTCCCCGAGTGGTCCTTGGAGATCCACTCGGAGTGCTTCCCGTGGGGATATGAATGTATTAGAAAGCAGATACTGACAATTAAAAACAAGCACTAAAGAATTTATAGTAAAAAATTGAGTCATAGTGTAGGAAAATACCTGGGAAGGGGGGGAAAAAAAAGAAGTCAGAAAGACAGCAAAAGAACTCTGCGTAAATTGTTATACAGTGTATTTTTCTGATTGAGATTCAAATACAAGTGGTGCAGGAACAAGAAAGGGATTTAAACTGTCACATCTTGTCCTTGCCAGGCACCAGTTTAAAGGTGTTTGAAGTGATCTCACACAGCACTGCCTGAACTCTGCTTGGTGTCAACACCAATTTTAAATGCCAATAGCCTGCAAGAAGATTTGCATGTACAAATATGTGTGTATTGTGAATCCTTTTTGTTGATAAAAAGTCCTGATTATAAAGTTCATAATCTGCTGCAAATCAGATGTTTCTTGGTAGTTATCAGATGCTAATAATTAATTTCTTTTCCAGAAAATAAGTACAAAGGAAAAAGAGGATTAAAATAAATTTAAATTTGTTTTTCTCTTCACTGATTTAAATTGTGATTGGAATCAGTGATTTAAATAATTTTGAATAATTTCTGTTCTTTTGCACTGTAGGGATAGTAGATGCCATGTGGTAGGAGAGAGATTTATTCAGAATGGATATCCTGGTTCTGGCTCCTGACAAATCCATTAAGAAACAAAACCACATAGCTGAGGTTTGGGGGAGGTTTTTTAGGGGACTTCCCACAGTAGCTGTACGCATACGAAACTAAGGCCTTTCCCTGCTAACTACACTTGGGAGCAGGAAAATACCTGATGCACCAGAATCGAAGACTTCTTTGGGTACTGTGCAAAGGAGTAGGAGCTGCTAAAGCTACTGGGAGTTTCTGTCTGCTTTCCTGGGGCAGTGCTGCTGAGGAAGGCAAGCTCCTTGCCTGACTTGTTTATTTTTCTGAGCACTGCTTCAGTCTCTTAAAACATTAGTCCTCAAGACAAATTCGTTTCTGTGGTAACTCCATGCAGGCCAGAGGAGTTTCAGGGTTTCGTGTATGTGTATCATACATAACATGCCCAAAGAGCTTCACTGCATATTGCCTCAGTATTCCTCCAAAAGCTTTGCCTGGTGACTTGACAGATTATTTCTCACCTCAAGAGGCTGTACTTGAAATATTGTGTCCCTTCAGGGAGTAATTATAAGTAGCAAGGACTTGAATGAGCACCTTCTTAATCTTCAATCTTTGCCTTAATATTTTCCCTTCTTATCAACTCTCAGCCACTTGCTTTGAAATCTGACCAATGGCTTTGTGTGATTAATACATCAAACAGGTAAATTAGAGCCATTTTGACTGTGAGTAGAAATTTGAACAGACTGGGAAAAATGAAGAGACATCTCTCTTTTCAAACTGTTGTGCTCCAAGTATCATATGAGAAGATGTAGGTATTCTTCCCCATTGTCATTCTTCTACCATATGCATGAATATCCAGTAACGTGAATTTTTCTCAACTAGGTCTTGACTGCCGTTTTTTAAGATTGCAGCTTTCCCCTTATTTCATGACAGTAAAAGTGCTGATGAAAACTACTTTAGTCATAAGACCTTTTCCTTAGATAGTGTATGCAAATGACAGGTCGCAAATTTTACCACCAGGAGCTTGACTACATTCATTGCTGAGTTGGCCAACAAAACCAAACAAAAAGCTAAGTTTTGAACCTGGTTTAAGTATTCCAGCATCCGTGTACTCTCCCCCACGCCGACATGAAACCCATTCAGGCTTTGAGTTACGTATCTGAGATGTAATAGTTTTGTTTCTGGATCGAAGCACATTGGCAGAGCAATGGGGAAGGCGTTTGTCATTCCATGGTACGTGCTGTGCAATTATGGACATTAATCCTGCGTGCACTTTTCGGAA
This sequence comes from Podargus strigoides, assembly GCA_028020825.1. NCBI lineage: Eukaryota > Metazoa > Chordata > Aves > Caprimulgiformes > Podargidae > Podargus > Podargus strigoides. The sequence continues at coordinate 13,479,165 of CM051637.1, read as the reverse complement.
CAAAATTGAATTGTATGTTCTGTCCCCGAGAAGATGGCTTCCTTTTAGTTCTGTAGCACATTGAAATTAAAGTCTGCTGTGAATATAAATGAGGTCTTGTTTCAACTTCATGACTTTCCTGCAGGCACTAGTAGACCAGATAGAAGAGGCAGAGAAGTGCTCTCCTTTTTGAAATTTAGTGAATCTAACAAAAGAAATGGGGAAGGGCTGATAAACGCACAGCAACTTTGAGTTAGTCTGGCATGGTTTGGTTGTTTATATCCTGGATGTTTCCCTACAAACCCATGTCAGGTTTGTAGGTGACAGCAGAGCACCTGAGCTCTCAGGAGGAAAACCGTGCTTCAGCTCTTCCTTTGCTTACCATTTATTTGCCTCTAAACGTTTGGGTTTGGTCTCTAGATTTTTAAAGCCACTGCCCAGAACTGACTGTCACAGAGCATTCTGTGCTGTGTGTCACAGCACGCTGAGCCACTTACAGGAAAGCAGGTTACATATTCTGGTTAATCCACTCTTACAGCTGGCAGCCACATCTATTTGCATGTTCCTCCACAGCGTGGCAGTCACTTCTTATCTTCTTCGGAGCCTATTTCACTGGTTCTTGCATTTACTGACAGAAGATGGCTCTTGGAGACACAAACTGCTGTGGGAACGCTCCTTGGCGTAAGGATCTGTGGAAGAGGGAAGCATGGCAGGATTTCCCTCATTTCCCAGGGGATAATCCCAGTCATGCCACAGCTCTTCCTGTAGAGGGTAAATGTGCAGATCCAGATCTGATGAACACTTCAAGTTTGTTGGTACCTCACCTCTTCCACAAATCTGATGCTGTGAAGACAGAAGTTTTATTATTTATCAGTAGGTTCCCAAGATGCGGTGTTCATGTTTTATGTGGTAGATGAACTCCATGTTTCATTACTCTGCAGGCTTATTTATTATATTTTTAAGATGACAGGGTGTTCGGGGTTTGGGGTTTGGTTTTGTTTTTTAAGGCTTATGGGAGAAACGGGATGATGAACCAGCATGTTCTGCCTGGACTCTTGCTGTTTTGTGTGCCGCTCAGTACTGCATGGTAACAGTTGTCAGCCTTCAAGAGATAATTGTACAACCCTTGCTGCTTTTGCTTCTCCTGTGTTGGATACTGGTTAGGGAGTATGTGCAGTAGGCATTACATGGAGGGAATGATCAATACATTATTTCATCTTGAGTTACTTTATTTAATCTAAGGTGGATCAATCAGATTGTTTATTAAAGAGATCGTGATTGATACTGTATACATCTGATGACTACTCTTATGTCATAGTTCAGATAAAACAAATAGTAGAAAGTAGTAAGATCATAATACTAGATGGATATTTAGGTTGTCAGAATGTCACTGCTAGTGTTGAGAATATGACTGAAATATTGCCTTGAACTCTTGAGAAAAGTGTTGTGAAATTTGCCCAGGCCCAACAGTTAAGATCATATTTCATGTGAATGGACACTTACACCAAAACAATGAACCTTAGAAAGCTATTGGGTAACTCTCTTATTCTGATACAGGTCAAGAATCATGATTCATAAACATCTCAGTGGATTTCCTTTTCAAAAACATATGTGCTGGCCTCCAGAAAGCAGTAGCTCAAATCACAGGATCTTTTTCAAGGACTTGCACATAAACCAGTCTGTTGTTGTTTTGTTCCGATTGTTTCCATGTAAATATTTTTTTCTAGTATCAGCTAAACAGAATATTCTATAAAAAGGTGTAAAAAGTTGTAAGGGAAAGTTAAATCAAAGGTGTGTCTGTGCCATGTGGAAATCTCTCACCTCATGTTGAGAATCACAGAATCATAAACTTTGGTGTCTGATAGGAAAACACGGGTCCTGTTTAGCACTGGTGGCAGCGGCTGAAATCTGTTGGTACTGGAGATGCTCAGGAGCAAGTACAGCACAGGGGTTGCAGTCTTCCTCCCCCCATCTTGGTTTTACTACTTAAGGATATTTGCATGAGAATAAAATCTAGTTCTTTGGCACTCATCTGCCCCTGCTGTTTATTCTTTGCTTGAGGTTATTGTCTCAGTTTGTGACAACATAATTGGTTTCTGTGGAGAAGATTATGATATTGATGAGACTTATATATGACTTCAGGTGAGGTGCAATCAAAGCAAGAGTTTGGAATTGAAGGCACTGTCTGTTTTCACGCAGTTTTCACTAAGGCTCATTCAGCAGTTTAATTAGGGATGTTATTTATTACTGAATTGTATCAAGCAAAGCTGAAGTAGGGATGCAGTTATGCCAACAGAGGCATGTCTAGGGTCAGTGCTGCTTATTTTGTTTTCTAAGCTGATGTAACTGCACCGGGATAGTCAAACGTACGCTGTTTGGTAGCTCACTATTTGTGGTAATTTAGTGTTCTCTAGTGTAGACAAGCTGAAAGAATTGAGCTGGAAAATGCTCTCTTAATAGTTCTTTCTGTGTATTCAATATTTCTTTGACTGGTTAGCTGCTCTTGTCAAGATAAGGTTTTTGGAGAGCAATTATAATCAGAAAAGTTTATTTTATTGTGTTGTTTTCCCTCCACTGATTCCCAATTTGCTCTTTTATATCATATCCTATCCGATTTTTTTAAATGCCAGCTCGGCAAAGTTTACCTAAGCATTTGGAAATCGTTCCGAGATCTTCTTGGCATGTGTGCCTTTACTCCGGACGCGGGCCTCGTAATTAGAGCTCATTTGTCACCTGTGTTGCTGTTGTAGGCAGCAGACTGGAACACGCTCTCCGGTGGCAGGGCTGGCTGAGGTGTGAGGTTTGGTGTGGGTCACACTTGGTGACCTGCTGCAGCCCGGACAGGCTGATGCAGATATCCAGAGTATTTGTTGCAGGTGAGAGGAGGAGGATGATCTATGTCATGGTTTAATTTGCTGTGAATGACATTTTGCCGTGGTGTGACTGGTGGATTGTCCTTGGGGGATGTCACAAGTTAGATTTTTCTCCTCTCTGGATTACAGAGCCAAAATGCTGGAGGGGTGAACAAGCCCGAGCCAGGCTATGTGGAGCCTTGTGTGGAGATGCGGTCTGCCTGTGGGCAGGTGTACGGGACCAGGCATCTTCCTTACGGATGTCATCTGTCCTCCTGCCTCTGCTGGAGGCCAGCTGTATAATCGAACCACAAACACTGCTGTAATCGTGTCAGTTATCCTCGCTTTGTAGTTTAAAGCTCTCCTTTGTAGGCCTGTCGTGAAACACGCATCCCCCTCCTCCCTCTCTCCTCCAGAAAATGCTGGATTCTGATATTACCTTGTGATTCTGAAAGCCAGGGCCTTAGGCACATGCCTTTCGTGCCTCAGCTTTCATCTGCCCCTGCTCTGGGTTGTGTAGGAACACAATGGGGAAGTGAGAAACCTGAGGAGACAGGCTGAACGTAACCCGCCGTATCCTGGAGAGCCCCATCATGTTTTGTAAGTAAATGCTTCACTCCTGGCATGGTGGATGAGCAGGACTGGGAGAATACCACCACATACCCATAATTTGAGCTTGAGTTGGCGAGAGGACAGGAGTACAAACAAGAAATGGATGTTTAAGGTATTCAAAATAAGGAAGAGGCATAATTATGTGATTCCCTTGGTTTTATCAGCAGTCACCTGTGAATATGTGTTTCAAGTTTAACTGTATTTTGTCACTTAAACTTGAGTGACCAGGCTTTGTGTGGACGGTGGTGCCACCAGGGCTGCCAGCTATCTGGAGGCAGCACTGCTGCTTGCCCCTGTGCCAGCTCCTGCCTGTCGCTGCCTCTTCTCCCGGGCTGCCCAAAGGGTTTGTGTGGCCATGTGGCAACTCAGAGCAGGGAACAGCGCTGAAACGAGTTTTGCAAAAATCTTGATGCAAGGACCATTAGATGTGCTTGTTTTATGGCTTCTTGGTTGCTCAGCACATGCAAATATTTAATCTCATGTTTAATTCCGTGTTGTGGGTGGAGGAGCCAGAGGCAAAATCCGAACAACTGGAATGGAATTGGGATTTTCCCTTAAAAACAGGCCCATAAATCCAATGGGAAATGTAATTCTCAGCGCTCCAATTCAGGCCTGTGTGTCTTGACTCTCAGGTGTGAGCTCCTGAGAGCGAAGCAGGGTCCTTGCTCAGGCGCTGGCCCTACTGTGACCTTTGGGTCCAAAACAGGTCCCAACTGACCCATGTGTCACACTTCATACTGCAGGGAGGAGATTTTACTGTAGAACCCCAGCAGTGGGTCAGGATGTCCAGAGCAGAGCTGGAAATGGTTCCATGGGAGCAAGCAAAACAAGGGGGTGCCTGCATGGGGGGCAGCGTGAGGTCAGATGCCTCGGATCCTATCGGATCCCACCGGATCCCAGCGCCGGTTCTGCCCCCGCAGGGACATCGCTTGCAGTCCCGAAGTTTGCTCGGTGCCTTCCTCCTCCCGAGGGAGGGAGGTTCCCTCCTCCCGTCCCCATCCCGGCAGCGGGAGGCGAGCCGGCAGGTAGCGAGGCAGAGGGGGGTGTGTGTGTCTGTCTGTCTGTCTGTGCGCGTCTCCTTTGTCTCCGCAGCCCGTGCAGCGCCGTGCACCCCGCGGGCGGGCGGCCGCGCATCCCCGCGCCGCGCATCCCCTCCCCGCTCGGCACACCCAGCCAGGCCGAGCATCGGCCCGCCCCCTCGGCAGCTCGCGGGGCTAATTACCAGCAGGGGGCTAATTGCCAGCAGGCCGTTAAAGCTCCCCGCCCCCGCCATTCCAGCCCCGCAACCCCCCGGCCAGGCTGAGCCCGGCTGCGGCGGGGCGGCCGGTGGTGCCCCGGCCGTGCTGTCCCCGCTGTCCCCGCAGGCCGGCTGTGTGCAGGCGGGCCGCGATTGGCCGTGCCGGCAGGGCCAGCCCCTTCCTGGCTGCCTGGCATGAATATGCACGGCCCCCCTTCCTCCTCCTCCTCCTCCTGCATGTGTGTGTGTGTGTGCGGGGAGCGGGGCTCCGCCAGCAGCGCCGCTCCAGCCATGTCAGCTCGGCTCCGCCTGGGCCCACCATGAGCCATGGCCATGTCTGCGAGCGCCGACGAGGAGGACTACGAGTCGGAGCCGGAGCCCGAGCCGGGGCCGGGGCCCGAGCTGGGGCCGGAGCAGGTCCGGGGCGGGCGGCGAAGTTTGCAGCAGGAAGGGAGGGGAGGAGGCCGGGCCGGGCCGCGCCGGCAGCGGGGCCGGGGAACAATGTGGGGTCGGGAGCGGCCCCCGCCCGCCCTGGGGCTGCGCCCGGCGGCGGCGCCGCGGCTGCGGGCGTGTCCGCGGAGCGGGGTGCGGAGCCTCCCGCCGGGGCCGGCCCGGGGCGCACGGCCTCGCCCGCCCGGGGACACACACACCGCCGGCCGGGCTCCTCCGCGGGCCCCGCGCCCCTCCGGGGGCGAGTGCGCTTGGAGGGGGTGATCGTGCCCGGGCGGGGGGGGCGGTGTTCCAGAATTATTATTATTTTTCTAATTAGATTTTTTTCAGGGAGCTGAGAGGCTGCAGGACCTCAGGAGAGGGTCTGCTGCTGAGCCTGCCTTGTCTGAGTTTGCTTTATAGCCCAAACCCTCCTCACCCAGGGACGAGGATGGAGAATAAAGAGAAGGATGTGTGCTGAAATGAAACGAGAACTTTTATTAATACTTCTAGCCTTTATTCTCTGAAGGTTTTGTTTGTTTTTCTATACTTGTGGGGGAAGGAGAGTAAACTTTTTTAAATTTATGAAGCAATCTGTGAAAAATAATCCAGAACATGTGTTCTAGATTGCGTATTTTACTCTCTAAGAACTGCCTAAGCAATTAAAAATGCACCAGGAATAGAATAAAATACGCATGTACAATTTAAGCATAAACTTGATAGTTCTGTTCGTAACTCAAGGTGTTTTGCTCTTTAAAACAGCCTGATAATTTGCTTTTAGAGGCAGGTTTGTATGTAGGCCAGGTGTTGAGTCTATCCTCCAAAACCCATCTCGTTTCTAAGAACTTCACTATGTTTTGCTCCATAATTGCACCAAGAAAGCAGGAACAAGAAAGTTTGGACTGGTGGCAGTGGTGCACCTTTGGGTGCTCCCCAGGGGTGGCAGATCTGGTGGAGAAACCTTAAGAGAGGTGTTGATGTGCTGTGCTGGCCTGGTGTGTGTCAGTCCAAGAACCTAAGCCGGGTCTGGGATGAGTTAACTTTATTAAGCCTTTACTTAATTCTGGGGATTGTGTGAGTATGTAGGCCCATGCTGGTGCTTGATTCACTGCTCAGCTCCCAGACCTGGGAGTTAAAATGTCCCAGCCCCCTTCCTTCTCTTAAACTTTGTCCCACACCAGGCCTTTTCCGTTTGCTTCTCTGTTTTGGTGGGATTACTGTAGGCTTTTTTAAAAGAGTTCATCGTTAGGAGAGCGGATTGGTCTCAGCTGTGTTGTACCACCTGTGAAATTGCTACTGGAGGTGCTGGTTCTCGTTGGATGAGTTTGGAAAGTTGGTTATGTTCTGGGATTCTTCAGCTCTTCTAAAACCTGAGGCTTGATAGTGGTTTTATATCTTAATAGCTTAGAACAAAAACTAATGCAAGGAAGGGGAGATCCCTCTTTGTTAAAAAGCTTGGTCTGATCCTAAATTCAAATGCTGCAACCTGTGTAGGAAGGACCTGTGGAGTGTGTTTTCCTTTTCTTCAAAACTGTCCCAGTAGTGAAAACCCTCGCATGGATCCAGCTGTGTTTTCGTACAAGCCCGCTTTAATGCATGTAGTTGCTGTATTTTTCTACACAGAATGTGTCCAATCGGTGCCTTGTAGCTTCTCTACTGCAATATAATCCCTGGTACGGAACAGGTGAAGGGCTTCAGCTCTGCAGGTGTAGCTGAATGGCACTTCAGTGCTTGGGTAGGAGCTGCAGGTTTTGTCGCTCAGACTTCTGACTCTCATTCCTCTTTCCCTAGTCTATATCTAAGCTAAGAAGGTAAAAAGGCTGTCAGGTTTCCCAGCATGAGAGTGGGTAGGATTTACTGCAATGGTAGTCATTGCAGTCAGCACTGGGGGCTTGGAAATGTGTGGGTGCCAGGGCGCGTGTCCTGGTGCAGCCCACCAGCCTTGCTGGGTTGCTTAGAGTAAGAAGAAATCCAATTTCTGACTCTGACACTTCAGCATCTGTAAAAAGACTGAGGAAAATGCTCTGGGTTGGGGTAGGGGATCTGTCCTGAAGTAGTGGTAAGAAGAAAAGCTATGTTTGCACAAGGTGCAGCAAGTCTGTATAACTTACTGGTGTCTTTCTTTCTAAGAGCTCCTACTTCGGATGCAGCTTATCTACAGGAGCATATTTTTGCAAATATATCTTACTCCCCCCTCCAGACTGAACTTCTACCTCCTCACCACCAGAGGAAAACAAATGGGGCACTTACATTGGCACTGATGTGCCAGTTTATCACACCCTAAACATAGCTATGTTGGCAGAAAAGCTGCTGGAGTGTCAGTAATGCCCAGATGAACCTGCGAGGTATAAACTTTTCTGTTTACTTGTGGGAAATTGATCTGTTTATTCAGTAGTGGAGCTGTGTGTGGTCACTTGGGAGTGGTCACTAGGAAGTGTGTTGCTTTTTGCAGGAGAGGATTAGAAAAGTTGTAGGTATGAATTGGAGATGATGGCTATGAACATCTAGAGAGGATTAAAGCTGTTTGGGGATGGCTGGGCTTTACAAAGTTGTACTGCCTTCCCTTTCCATCTGATGCTTGTTGCTTAATGGGGAGCCTTGGACTTGTCTTGCAGGACACCTCCACCCCGTCGGGAATGTATGCCAACGATGGGTGACCTTGTAAACTGCCACTGGTAGAGGAAAACAACTCCTGGTGTTTGCATCTGTAGACTTTTGGGCAGATATGCTTCAGTCAGACGTGTTAGATCTGTGGTGTTGGCTTGTGCTCTTCAGTTAGTGCAGGTTTCAAGGATGTTATTAGGATCAGTGTGATTTTTGTTGTCTTAAACTAGCTCCTTCCTCATTCCCACTGAATCCCTGCAGTCACATCATCCAGTCCTTTATTCCTTCTTCAAGTTCTTTCTTTGACAAGGGTTTCTCTTAATTGCTGAAGAAATGTGAGGGTTTAACGCTGAAGACCTGTTGACTTGGTTGTGATTATCTAGTGCAAGACAGTGTGTGTGTAACAGGCTGTCAGCCTGCGAGGCAGTTTAATGCCAGTCCCTGTATTTTAGGATTAATGTAGAGTTAATGACAGGGTCTGTTTCGGAGACCTCTGGTGAAATGACATTCGTGAATCTCAACCCAGTGCATTAGTATGTGTGTTGCTGGCCACCACCACTGCTGGTAATTGTCAATTTTGACTGGTTTTCTTAGCGGGAAGGCCAAAACTACATGGCTAGGAGAGGGATGTGTCACTGGAGCAGCAGAGGACAGTGCTGCTCACTGGCCCTGAGCAGCAAGCAAGGAGCCTTTTCCTCCAGAGCTTCCACCCTGTTTGAGATGAAAAACATGAAAAACATACCTCTGTGTCTGCCCACCTCTGATGCTCCGGGAAGAGGCAATGAAATAATTGACCAGAAGCCTTTGCTGTGGTACCCCGTGGGCTTCTCCAGTGCCAGTATCCGCCCATGACCCAGCATGTTTAGGGCGATGTTTTAGTGACAACAGTTAGGAATTGTGGGTTAGTGTGTGTGGCTTTTTTTTTTTTCCCCTAGTGTTTATTTATCAGATGTTATAAAGAAACAACTGGTAATTAAATTTATCTATTCTAATTCTGTTAAAACAATTGTGTTGGGATGCAGTGCCATACAAAGGTCTAAGCACAGGACTGGCACCCAAGAAGTCCTGGGTCCTCATTTTTCTGTCGGTGCTAATGCTGTTGCACAGACTTGGTCAAACAGCAAATCAGAATAATGGGAATCTGTCCACGTGTTGCAGAAGGAAATCATCCCTGTCTTGAGAATGAAAGGGATGTATTCATGTGGCAGAACACCTTGAAGCAGTGAACACTACGCATGTAAGATGTCTTGTGCTGGAGAGATTTATGCGGTGGATGCATAAGCTGTTCAGTACTTGGTTAGGAAGTGAAGTGTTTCAGGGTCTCACTGAGCTGGTGATGTGATAAGCCCTTCAGAAGAGCACTGCATGTGTCCCTGGCTTTTTTTGGGAGATGTGGAGTCTGAAATAAAGGTGTGGTGCCACTGGCAGCATTTTCAGCAGGTCAGTGAAGCTGAGTGGTGGAGTAAGACCCATGCCCAGGTAAAGGCCACTTGCAGAAGAGCTAGTTTCTAGGCTGCAGGTTTTGCCAGCCTTGCTTTTAGGACCAGGACCTCCTTCATCCTGGAGCTGCTTGCTGTGTTAGCTGGTCTTCCTCTTCAGAGCAGAGGAGTTTGTGAAGTTGCCTGGTGAGAACTCCACCAGAACCCTGTTGGTGTTGGAATAGCAGCTGGGGAACATCAGCACCTACTTAATCATGTGTTTAACAGCTGATAGCTCTTTGAGTGTTGTCTCCAAAGCTTGATGCTCTTGCTGGTTTTGTTTACCTGAGGTCTTTTGTGTTATTCTTTGCAACTGTGAAGGTTATAAATCTCTTGCTATAAACATGGAAGTTGAGATTCTGTTGTAGTAAGAGCTGTGCTCAGGGCAGAGGCCCTTAGTGCTGCTTCTGACCCTCGTGATGGTGGGTGGCTTTTTGGTGACTGCCAAGCAGATGGCAAAAGTGTGTAAAGTACCTATAAGAAGGCAGCCAAATGTTTGCCCATAGCCAAGACAAACTAATGCTCAGAGTAATGACTCTTCCAAGTAGCATTTCCTAGGGGACTGTTTAGAGTTGGAAGTGTCATACCTCGGCTTATTCCCAGATAAACTCAGCCCTGTTGAGAGACTTGAATTGCTGATGACCCCCCCACCCAGTCCCCTAATTGTCGTCCACCTGGAGTGATAATGGATTCAGGGGGGTTTGGAGATTTGTCCCTTTTCCTGTCTGAGTGGGTTTGTTTTACCACTGTGATGTGAGATGGCGATCCCAAATTCATTATTTGTACATGGCTTTGTAGTTCATGGTGTATTACATTTGATGGTTTAAGTTTGTTCCCAGTACCCAGGTGCTGTAGAGGCCATTCTGTGTCTGCCTCAGGGGCAGGAATAGGTTACCTCTGTGTGTTACACAGCAGTAATCTGGGGTGGACAGAAAAAAACCCCAGCCTAGCAGGATGTCCTGTTAACATGACTTGTTCTAGAGGGCAGTGCAAGTCCACCAGCTTTCTGGGTTTCATTGTAATAGAGGTAGGTATAATCTTTCTTTTCTTGGCAGTTCTCAGAGGTGGCTGCTGGGGACTACAGAGTCAGCAGGCACAGGTCGGTTTTGAGAGTCTCAGCTCAAACAAGGAGATGGTAGGATCTGCTACACAGGTGGGAGACTCCACCGGTCCAGTACCTGTTTTAGGGCTTAGTGTGTCACCCAGGCCTGAACTTGAGGCTGTGGAGCTGCTGTTTGCTGGCCACCATGGTAAACCCGGGCTAAGGAATCCTGCCATCCCCTACCTGTTACCCATTGTTCACAAGACAGCTTTGGAGTGGCACATTGCCCTACAGAGGTGGGAACAGGAGCTGGGAAGGAAATCGCTTACCTAGTTTCCTTACCAGGGCTGCTACATTGTAAAACTGCAGTCTGAGCTGGAAATCCTGCAGCATCTCTTCACTAACATCGACCTGGAATTTATCTGGCTGTCTGCCATGTGCTAAATAAACCCCAAGTCATGTTGGAGGCTCCTTCTACCCCCTTGAATCCCAGCCGCTTTCTGGGATAGCAACCCACAGCCCAGATTTTCTTCTGTGGAAGTTTTTAAGCGACCACTTTGGAGCCCCTTGAAACTAGATACTAGTGGGAATTCCTGCAAAGCCTCTCTAGTCTTGTTGGCTGTGACATCCTGGAGTGAAAATGTGGCTTGGAGTGAGGATTGGTTGGTTGGTGAATTAGTACAAACCCAGCTAGTACAATTCCTGGGATTTCCTAAGGAGCAGTGAAGAGGTCTGAGTAGGTAAGAAATGGTACGTACAGTGAGATCAGAGGTCTGCGCCTCTGCTGCATGGTGATTTGTGAGGAAATCTGTGTGGTGTGGTCTGGCTTCAGACTTGGTCTTGTACCTTCATTTTCCTGCCTCTTTATTTAAGGATTCTCAGTTTCTGTGCTGAGATGATGCCTTTTACCACTTGCATCTTTGCAGTGTCCTGGCTGTCCTCAGAATTAGGACTTGGCTCCTATTACTGCAGCAGAGTCAGGAGTTGTCTTTCAGCTGGAAAAGTACTGAGTTTGATTTTTCCTTGAAAGAGATCCTTAAAAAAACCCCAGCATTCTGATGGTGGTGTAACTGGTGTTTGCCTTCTTAAAAAAAAACCTCAATCATGTCCAAACCTAGTGGGAAGGAGTCAGATGCTCCTGCAGAATCTTCTGTGTGCTGTTGGTAGAGGGAAGCTGCTGGGGTTGTTGTCCATGTTTTGGTTTAACTTGTCCCTGCTGATGTCTGGCCTTTGGTTTGTGTCTCTTTCTTCCCTTGCTGATGGAAGGAGACTCTGATAGAACGGAGGAGTGATGCAGGCTGAGGAAGGAAATTATCTTTTATCTAGGTTGCCTCTAAGCCAGTCTTGGCAGAGCTGACTTTATCCTTGAGAGGCTGAAAACTTGGTCTAAAAGGTAAATATTTATTCTTTAGAGTGTCTGAAATTGATCTGAAATCCCGGCATCTGGTGCAGCTGCCGATGGGAAGGAAACTGCACTTGGCTGTTCCCACAGCACAGAGCGATTCAACCTGCAAGCAGCACACAAACTTGCTGAAATCTCTGTAAGCTGATTGACTAAGCAATGTGTTCTCCCACCTCAGTTACGATAGTAGGTCTGTGGGAGAGAGGTCTTGTTCCTGGCTTCTCTGCCCTCCCAGCACAGAGTTTCCTGGGATGGAGACTCTTAAAATATCAACCCTCTTCTGCATCTTCAGAAAGTCACTGGAGCTTTGCTAAGCCAGCTGGGAGGAAGATCAGATATTTGGCACTGTGGCTGTTCTGCAGGGTTCTATAGTAGGGCACTTCAGGAAGCTTTTGTAGTACCAAGTGGAACGTTTCCATACCCTTTCTTTCAAAGACTGCGGTGGAAATTCTGCATGGCTTTCTATGGCCAACCTGTGCCTGCCTTGGTGATCACCCAGAATTCAGCAGGAACAGAAAGTGAAACTGGCTGGGCTGTTGTTCATATGCTGAGATGTGCAGAAAGTGGAAATATTGTATAAATGCTAAACCAGATGAGCTTTGCAGTCCTATTGTTACCATCTTTATGGAGAAAGCTGTCAGTGGTAAGAATGAGCCAAGCCAATTCCTGCATAATTAGCCCCATACAATTACATGGTATTTAGTGATGTTTGGCTAGAGCTGTAAGTTCTTGAGTTTAACGGAGAGTTTCTGATGAGAATATGAAATATAGATAACCAGAGTGAATATGTTGCAGTTAACCTAATCATTTAAAATCTTTTTATGCTCCTTCAGCTTCTTTCTTAAAGGTCACTGAAATCTAGACCTGGGATGCCCTTTTTAGCCTTTGCACAGCATCAGTTAGTGTTCTATTTTTGAGCACTTGTGAGTATTGGATGGGAGCTCCTTTGGAAGGGTTTGTAGTATTTGTGGTTTATTTCCTACTTTATCACTTGGCAGTAGTTCATACTCTCCTGGTTTTTTTAGGGAGATTACTGTGGCTTGAGCCATTGCTGCTGAATGTTTCTCTGCTGTACTTAACAGCAAAATTACTTTTGCTGCCTCCTTGGATTCTTCCATTTCCAGCAGAGGAAAGTAGACCTGGATTAACCTGAGCACAAATCCAGGAGCTCCCTAGCCCAGAGCTCAGCAGCAGTGCAGATCATCTCTTGACCTAAGCCAAGCATGTCACTTGGGACTTGGTCCTGCATTGAGCTGTGCATGAATTGATTCTCCATGTTGAAGTAGGCTTGCTATAGGTTTGGGATCTCATTTATGCCTTGGTTTCTTTATATTTTTACAATACATCTTTTCCTCAAAAGGTAATGGGGCTCCTTTAGCTATAAGAGTGATTGTATGTACCTACTGAGTGTAATCTGGGTATAATTCTGATACCTCCATCAGTGTTGCATCTCAGATGTATACGACTCCTGTCTAAGGAGGTTCTGTAGTTTAGAGGGTGAACAGGATGTGTGATTCACCTTGTGTTTCTGGCTCTTTCAGAACAGGGCAGTTGGACGGCCCAAAGGGAAACTGGGCACTGCTTCTGCGGTGAAACTCGCAGCTAATCGGACAACCGCCGGAGCACGTCGGAGGAGGACGCGATGCCGCAAGTGCGAGGCGTGTCTGCGGACAGAGTGCGGCGAGTGTCACTTCTGCAAAGACATGAAAAAATTTGGGGGACCTGGCAGGATGAAACAGTCCTGCATTATGAGGCAGTGTATCGCAGTAAGTACCTTTAGAGGTTTCTTTCCTGTATCTCTGTCTCCTGGTGGCAAGGTGTGGAGCTGAGAACTCTGCTCTAAGGAGTCTGTAAAGTCCATCAGGTCAAACATTGTAATCCTTGCCCTCTCAGTTCAGATCTCTTCTTACCATCACTTTCTGTCCCTCCCAAATCTTAAACTGCAATGCTCCTAAAACTTAGTAGCATGGATTTGTTCTCAGTAATGTAGGAGGTAAATGGGGAGATTATCAGTACACTGGAAATTGGCACTGAAATTCTGGGGTTTGGGGGAGAAGGGAAGGAGTGGGAAGTTCTGATTCAAAGGGAGAAGAGGCCTGTTTGGTTTGGATCTCTGAATTTCTGGAGAAAAGCTGCCTTGCAACCATCTACACCAGCTTAAGGTATGGGTAAATCCAGGATTTTGGTGTTGGTGACCCCAGCCCCAGGCTACTTGAGATCTGAATTTGAATTTGTTTGCTGGTACCTAGGCATATAGGAGAGGGTCTGATCCAGATGAGCCAAAGACCCATCAAGCCAGGGTCTTGTCTTCCTTGGGGACTAGAAATGGCTGTCAGAATGGGGCAAGCAGACAGTCAAAGATGGTTTCCTGGGCTCCTGTGATATATTGCTGAGAAGCTTCTTGAGTCCTAAATGATAGCTTTGTATTTAACAAATATTGTCAGATTAACTTTCCATTAAGTTGTCCAAGCAGCTTTTGAATCCGTTGCTGTCATACTGACTGCTGCAGAGCTTCTCAGGTCTCATGTCCGCAGTGCCCCCATTCAAGGATAAAAATTAGCTTTAGTTTTTATCTTAGTTCTTTGGAAGATCTTGTTTATGCTGTTGTTCAGGGTTTGTTTTTTTTTTTTTTTTAAGGAAAGGAATGTTGTTTATTCATAACTGAAATATCACCCCATCTGTACTGATTTCTCTCTTAACTCTTGTTACAGTTCCTTTCACTTAGGTGGTGGGTTTTTTTTTTTAATTTAATTCTGATGAGGAAGCTGAAGTGGAGGCATTAAATGACTTGGTCTTACACTGATAAAAAACTGATAAGCACTTAAGGTTTCCAGTAGTTGATCCTGGTAGTTCACTCCATGTCCTGTTCTAAGCCATGCACTGTTCTTGGCATAGAGGATTGGATTCAGCTCTGCTGGATCTTTCAGTAAAGTACATAGAATATCTACCTTTCCGCAGAGTGCTTTTACAGCTCGAGTGTCTTTTCTTTGAACACTTGATTTCCTGGAGCGTGGCATGAATTGAACAGCATGGATGAAGAATTTATTATTCTCCAGGGGGAAGAAGTAGTGAAATCATGCTGTCTTTTTAGTGGAGGGATTAAATTAGGGCTGCAGTGTGCTTTCTTGTCCTGACTGATGAAGGAGCTGTTTAGCTATTGATACACAGGCTGAGCCTTTTGGAGATGAACTGGGTTCTCTTCTGGCTGGGTGTAGTCATCCTCTCATCCCCTCTCTTGTAATGAAGAAGTGCTTTTCTTCTTGGTATCTGCAGTTTTATTTCCAGAGGTAATAGGAGCACAGGGCTTGGTAGCCAGGGTACCCTTATTCCTTGTCCCACCCTTGCACACACTCAAGAAGACATCTCTGCCCTTTGTAGGTTCAAGTTGGTGTAAATAGTGGGGGGAGTATTACAGACTTTCTTTAAACAGCAAAAGCTTAGATAATTAAAAAGCTGAACTGTTGTAACTCTTAACGGTGCTTTACATTTCTATAAGTGATCCTGTTGTCTTTACTCTTGTTCATTATGTTCCCTAACAATTGCAGTAGTAATACTGTGGTACCTATCCCAACAGCTTCCAGCCAAACAAAAAAAAACCCAAACCACCGAAGCAAGGCTCTGTGGAAGTAATGATCCCTACAGTTCTGGGATTGTGCTTTCCTCTGGTTAATAACTTTGACAATAATAACTAGACACAGGCTTTCATTAAACTCAGAAGCCTTAAGAGAGCCTGTACTGCTGTTTGGAGAGCAGGAAACTCCTCTGCATCACTAGTTCAATCAAGAAAGGGAACAGGAATGTCTGGGACACTTTATGCTGCATTGAGTAGGTCTGAAGGGAGTGTGGGCCCTGTGCTGGGAGGATGAGTTGTGACAGCATGGCTGCTGTTCCAGCCTGTCACTGGGACAGAGCTGGTTGGGGCACAGATGAGATTCCATAGACACCCTTGCTCCCAGCAAGAAAAATTGTACTGCTCCTGGGATGTTTGTTCTTGTGTGTGGATGTAAGCACTTGTTGCATGGGAGATCAGACAAAACAAGTAGACAGAACTCTTCTGGCTCTGGACAGCTTAGCTTTTCTCTGTTTACCTGCTGGTGAAGTGGGATCCTGAGGATTCCTGTTTTGTGCTTGGAGGAAGGGTGGGAATTAAATAGCATTTGCAAAATGCTTTTAAAATGGAGCGTGGGTAAGTACTGGCATGAGAAAGCAGGAAAGTGTTGCTGTAGCTAATGTATCAGATGTTGGTGTGTGGGGCAGCAGACTGTATGCTGTAGTGGCTTACTATAGCTAGATTTTCCCTATCTGAAACTTGCCAAAGGACGCACTGTTGCTGCATAGATTTGATGTGCAAGTATCCACTTACGGGTTTTATTCACTCTACAAGAGATCCTTGCTGTGAAAAGCCACATCTCTGCCTCTGGCTGCTTAATAGTTAAGGGCTTGCAACCTAATCGATTGCATTTCACATTCTGGCCAGCTTCTTAGGAGGATCTTCCTTTTCTTTCTTGTGATGAGGCTTGTACCTTATTGCTGCAAATCAGAAGTTTGTTCCTCATTAGTACAAAGGTGGCTTTTTAATTAGACTGGCATTCGGTGCTTTGACATGGGCGACAGATATGTGAGGTGCTGCAGTTTCCTTTCTGCCTTGGCAAAAGACAGAAAAATGAGTGCAGTTCTCACTGGTGTCACTTGCAGGAGAGGGATTCTCTTTTTAGGTGTCTGTGCAGTGCTTTTTGCAATGCTCAGGTTGGGAGCAGGGCCTTAGATAATAGATTGTCAGTCAAGAAAAGGTCTGTTCTTGGTTCTGTTGTGGGCTTGCTGTGAGACCTGGATTGGGTCCCGTAACATCTGTCTGCCCTGCTTGTAAGATAGGGGAGCTGCCAAATTGCTAGTCAGATTGTGAAGCTTAATGGATGTGAATAGTGATGTTCTAGGATGCTTCTTTTCCCTCTCATTGTACACTAGTGAAGTGACTCGCATCCCAGTGCTTGTGTCAGCTCACAGATTCAAGGAACCCACAAAAAAAACCCCAAAACATTTTCATCCATCCCTGGGACACCCTGTGAATCTGTGTTGCTACAGGGAGGGCACTTTCATTCCATGAAACATGCCCTGTGATGCTCAGTCTGGGTACCCAACCCTGACTGTTACCAGTTTTTCCTGCCTTCATTGCTCTGCTGGGCTGGAGCCTTCAGCAGTTTGCACAACTGATCCCTCTTTATCTCCTCTTTGAAATAAAGATACTGTAAATGTGCATTGAGTTGTTCTGTTTCCATATGTCTTCCCTGTCCTGATCAAGACTTCTTTCCCATATGTGTAAACAGCCAGTGTTGCCTCATACTGCTGTGTGTCTGGTGTGTGGAGAAGCTGGGAAAGAGGACACTGTGGAAGAGGAGGAGAGCAAGTTTAATCTCATGCTAATGGAATGCTCCATTTGCAATGAAATCATACACCCAGGATGCCTTAAGGTGAGTACAAGGATGTGATATGTGTTGGAAACAAAAACCGGCTTGGTTATCGCCTTGATGTAGAAGTAGTGCACAGAAATTGGAAAGCTTTCACGTTTTCATCTTTGGAAACTGAAGTGAGCAAAGAATTGGTGTGAGGAGCAGGGTGTGACAGCCATGGCACGGACAGACAGGGATCTGCTGATGTAACAGCATCCCCTGTAAGCAGAGACTCTTGCTTTGGACAGCCTCCAGAATGTGTGTGTGCATGCAAATGTCTTGTGGGGTTTGTTTTGTTTTTCTTTCTTTCTTTTTTGCTTCTTGTTTAAGGAAGTGAAGAGTTTCAGTTGGGGTGGGAAGCTTAAGAGGACAGAGAAATCTGTCTGTAGTACTTCGGGCTGAGTTAGTCACAGTCTCTGTATCGGTATCTCCTGCAGAGGAGCAGTTTGCTGTTCGTGTTTGTCCAGGCACAGATGTGCCTTTCTGTGGCAGCTGGTTTTAAAGATGTCACAAGGAAATGTTGCAGTAGGAAGACTGCAGCTCTCGAGAACAAACTGAGTTTCAGGCAGCAGGATGACTGAGCCCTGTGAGCAGCTATATTCTTTGCTGGTAACAGAAGTGTCATTTTGGGTATATCTCTGTGTATTTGCATTTAGAAGCCTCTTTTCTCCAGAGCTGGTTTGTTTCAGCTGATCAGCCATTTCCTGTTGCTGATTTGTTTATGGTTAAAGTGATGTGCCAAAGCAAATGTATTCTGTCACACCATGCCCCAGAAAGCAGCTTTTGGCCCTTCTGAGGTCTCTGGGAGGAGAGGTATGTTCCTTATGCAGGCCTGGGGTGGTGTGCTCCTGGCCTTTTACTTTCCTTGCGCTGTACAGTGTTGCACTAAGCTTCGTGTGTGTCATTTATTAGAGCAGAAAGTAGGTAGCTGGCAAACCAGAACTGTAGCTGTCTCCCTGATTCATGAAACTGGTGCTCACAGCTCCTGCCACAGATGGGCTCTGAAAGGAGCTTTGCTTGGCTCTGCTTAAGGCTTCAGGGGCTGGTGAAGCAAAGGAAGGAGCTGCTCTTTTTCAGAGCTGCCTCAATTTTGGCTTGTAGCTGCTGCTTTCCTATTCCAGTCCTTCCTGAAAGTGCCCTGTGCTCCCCCATCTCTTGCTTTGCAGTGTCATTGACACTTCGTGGCTGAGTCCAGAGGACATGATTGTTGTCTAGTGGCAGTTCAAGTATGGTTTCCTCTCCCCATACCACATTTGGGACTAGTTGCACAGGATGTGGGTCAGATCTGTGAAATCAAGCAAGTGCTGTTTGTTCTTTTGTGCATGTGTGGTGTTCTGAGTGCTGTTTTGGTAACTAAGAACAGTGTTGCTCTGGGTGTTTCTGAAAATTAAGCAGTGGGAGATTTACAGTGTGTCCTGTATTTTATTTTCTCAGTGCTTCTGCTGAGCTGAAATGGTGGGGTAACTGGTGCTGTTTATTTACTGAGACAGAAGGGCACTGGCAGGATTTCAGAATCACCTTGAAAGGCACAGGGGAACAGCAAGAGGAAAATGGAGCCTCTTCCTTCGATCCCTCCTTGCTTCTTATTCCCTGGCTCTGTGATTTTCTGAGACAAAAATGTGTTGCTATGTTTACATGTTGCTTGAGCACTAGACACAGCCCAGAGGATGGAGCCCATAAATAGTGCTTGTGGGAAGCACCTTTGAATGCAGACATAGCCACAGGGCAGCTGCTCCCAGTGTCCACCAAGAGAAAGTCCCTTCCTGTCCTACTGTCAGTCATCTCCAATTAAATGTCTGGCAAATGTACTTTTGGGGGAGACTGGAATAAACTGGATCAGTGAAGGGAGGAGTGTCCTTTCCTGGCTTGTTCCCATGTGGAGTGAATTCCCTCCAAGACACATCTCCAAAGCTTGTGGAGTAGCTTGGCTGGGTAATGCACAACAGACACTGGGTAATTTGTACTCCAGGGCAGGTTGTTCCTAGTTTGAAGTCTATCCTCTTCCAGCTTCCTGATGTGACATTACAGGTTTGTGGTGGGTTTTCTCCATGCAAAAACCAAGGATGTCCTCTTTGAGGAGCTTACAGGTCGCTCAGGTGCATCTGTGCTCTGCCAAGCCTTGAGGGGCTTCTGTGGGTGCCTCTGGCTGGGGGAGCCCTGCGTACCAGAGCACTTTAGGGGCTTGTGTTGGAACCATGCTGAGGACAGCCAGGATGTTCAAGGTACTGAGAAATGTCATGGGAGGTTTCTGATATGCTTCTTTCCTTGAAAATGCAGTACCAACACAAATGCTTGTTTTACTGAGGAATTTGTTATGAAAACAATCTTGGCAATCATTTTGTAAGCGCAGCATTGTTTGCAGAGGGAGCTAGTGAGATTTGTGGAGGAATGTGAATGTTGCCTTTCATTGTTACAGAGTGTTTGATTTGAACCAAGACTGATAAATTTTTCTTGCTACATGTTGAGTAATGCTGGTTAGGACATGTGAGTGAACACAGTATTGGAGGCTGTTTCCTTAAGGAGAAGGGGTTTGTTTTCCCCAGTAGGAGCCTGTTCTTTTTCATCATAGGTGGATGTAGTGGTAGTGATGGAAGAGGTGAATATTTAGGTGCCTTGTCAGAACAGCAGAAATACCAAGACCTTTCCCAGGCAGCTGTGACAGCTTCAGCCCAGGTGGGTCTCACTGCCTGTGATGTTCCTGTCTCGGCACTGCCCGAATTCAGGGCTCTCGCTCGGTGCTGTCAAATCAGCATCCTGGGGTCTCCATATTCCTTAACAAGAAGACTTCCCAGCAGCGTACTCTCATGTTTAGACTTTCTGAATTGCTGACCTCGTGCTGCAGGTACATTTCTAAAGATGCCTCACGCTGTGGCTCAGACACCCACCTGCTGTTTGTAGCAAACACTCGGAACTGGCTCCCACCCAGCCTGAAAGGCTTGGGACAGACTCAGTGGCAGGTTTGTGTGTGTCTAATTAGTTTGCTTACAGTTCCTCACATCTGTTCAGTTCCTTAAACTTCACAGAAGGGACAGAGCTGTAATGCTTTCCCTTCCGTAGCATTTGTTCTATATTCAGTGCGGGAAATAACTTGTTCCCAACTTGGACTCGAGCCAGGAATTGTTCCCCTGAGGCAGAGATGTATACAACAACTCCTAGAGTATCTTACACCTACCATGGGAAAGAAGCTTCAAAGGCACACAGTTGTGATAAAACCAGTATTTAAATTCTGCCCACTTCATTTACTCATTTATTAACTCCTGAAGACTTGCTGAGAGAGACTGACATGTCATCGCTCTCGCTAGATGGTGGAACTAGAATGGCTGCTGTCTGGCTCAGGGACTTGAGGAAGCCGTTCCCCTCCAACCTGGGGCTTGTTCCTGCACAGCCAGTGTGTTTTCACCGAGCTGGGAGAGGGGGAGGAAATGGTTCAGAAACATGAAAAATCTGCAGATCTCTGCCCCTGCCTGTTTCAGCAGCAGCCTCCTGCTACTGTGCTGCTGATGCCAGTGCCCAGCTATTTGTCTTGACAGTAGCATGTGTTTGTTGTCTTCAGTAGTAATAAATTAATTGTTCTTTTTTATTTTTTTTCCCAAGGCTTTTTTCTGGATATATAACTAAACTCAAATCATTGGGCTTGATGATCTTTAGAGGTCTTTTCCAACCAAGGCTATTCTATGTGTGTGTGTGTGCAGGGTGTTTTTACCTTAGCTCTACTTCTCACCCTTCAGTTTCATTCACAGAAATGCCTTTTCACCTCTCCTGTCTGAAAAGTAACACTGCTCCTGTATGGAAATTCAGAAACCAGCAGCTTCTCTGCTCCGTAGGGCAGGACTGTGCTTTTATTGTAGTGCAACAACACTGAGTGTGCGTCTGTCAAAAAGCAGAATGTCACATCTCAGAGGTGCTGAAGTAGTGAGCATCACTTCTCCTTACACTCGCTGGGTAACTGTGGGTGTGAGAAACCTCCAAAAATGCCTCTGTGTGTCCAGTCTTCTAAATAAAAGTGCCTGTTCTCTAGGCTGACTTGGCAACCATCGCTTTTATCGGCACATGGGCTCGAGAGCCAGAGGCATGGGACTGCTAGTTCTGATCTGTAAAGAAAAATATTTTAAGGAACACTTGATTACAGTGCAGGGTGCTTTGCTTCTAAAAATGCCCACCAGTATTAATGTATGTGAGAATGTACGTATGGGAAAAATCCCTTCCTATTAAAGGATCAGGCTGTGCCTTGCTCCAAGGGGGGGCACGGGATGGGACTAAGCTTTGCAAATAAGTGGTGTGGGAGAACGTTAGGAGGTTGTGTGATTGCAGTCCTGGGGTTTGGGGGGGTTGGGTTGTTGGGGTGGTTTTTTTCTGTTTTGTATTTTTGCAAGAGCAGAATTTGCCATGGGGTCATCGTTGACCTTCACAAAAAGCCCAGACCTGAACCCTCTCTCAAATATCAGTTTGGCCAACGTGCTTTCCCCCCCTGTTGTCACCATCAGAAGGGCGATGGTGCAGGGCTGGCTCAGCACCAGCAGGATGGTGCAGCCCCTGTGGTGATCTGGGTTTCTTTTCTGCAGCCGTGGGGAGGGCAGCAGTCGATCAGAGAAAATTGAGCTGTACAAAATGTCTCTAAGTGATCTACCTGTCGAGTTTTGCAGCGGGACTGTGAATTGAGTTGTGCCTCTCTTTCCCCAGGTGAAGGAATCGGATGGTGTGGTTAACGATGAGCTGCCGAACTGCTGGGAGTGTCCAAAGTGCAACCATGCAGGGAAAACTGGAAAAGTGAGTTTAATGGGAATAAGTGGTGCTGGAACAAGATACAAAATCTCAAGTGTTCCCTCTGGCTTGTAGATAACAATTTTGCTCAATACAGCTTTTGATTTTCTGCTTAATTCAGTTGAGTTGAAGGAAATAACCCAGTGGCTTTCTATTCTTTAATAATTTTTGTATTCTTGTTCCACATACCAACACTTCACCCCGAACCTGGGGACTACTTAGGTTAGTTCTGTGTGCTGCTGCATGTTAATTTCTGAGAGGGAAAATACTTATTTCTTTAAAAAAAAAACAAACCAAATCCAGAAGCAATTATGCAAAACCTGAAGTGTCTGTTGGAATTAGTGAAACATTATTTCTTTGCAAACCCAGACAGACACTTACAAGCGTGTAGGTACAAAAATAACTTTGTGAAGGTTGCAACTATTTTACTGAAACTCCTTGCTAATGCTTTTGTCTGATACAAAGTGAGCAAGCCGCCGGTGTTGGAGGCAGCTTGGACAAAGAGCTGAGAAAGGCATAAGATATAAAGTTTGTTTGTGTTTTGTGTCTCTTTGGCGTACAAGCAAAAGCGCGGACCAGGATTCAAGTACGCCTCCAACCTCCCGGGCTCGTTGCTGAAGGAACAGAAAATGAACAGAGACAATAAGGAGGTAACGGACGCTGCGAAGCGGAAAGGGGACTGTGAAGAAACTCCCAGGCGGAAATCGGAGGAACATTCCAAAAAGCCTCAAGTTGACTCAATCCTGAGGAGAAAGTCAGACGAAGTGCATCTGTGGAGGAAAAGGAAATTTGAGAAGCCCCAGGAACCCACTCTGAGGAAGCGGGTATGACCAAACACTCTGTGTGTGTGCTCCCAGAGGCACGGGGGCTGGTTGGGCCTGATGTCTCTTACCTTCTGGCCTGTAGCTCATCTTGAAATCCCAGATGGTCACAAAAGAAACTGGGTGGTTTACCTTCCTTTCTGAAAACTGCTGGTCTGACAGGACAGTAGTTTGAACAGCGAGGCTTGGGTTGGTGTTCAGAGGCTGAAACCACTGGGCTGTGGCTGTTTTTTTTTATTCAAAACACTGGAAAACCCACTTTAACTGAGAAGTCCTTACAAG
Organism: Podargus strigoides; assembly: GCA_028020825.1. Classification (NCBI taxonomy): domain Eukaryota; kingdom Metazoa; phylum Chordata; class Aves; order Caprimulgiformes; family Podargidae; genus Podargus; species Podargus strigoides. Next base: position 13,456,219 of record CM051637.1, on the reverse strand, counting down.
ATGCCTGGAGTAGGAACAAGGTGAAAATCAATATTTAATGGAAACTTTTTCATCTTTTTCCACTTGGTGGCGCATGGCAGCTTGTTTTGTGGCTGATTCAGGGATGTAGGATACTCATAACCCATCAGAGGACCTTCAGAAATGACACCTTCTGTAGCCTGCAGAGAGGAGTAGCTGCTCACAGCAGCAATGTAGACAGCTTTTCCCTGCATTTAACAGTTGGAGCTCTTGGGCCAGGCAGGGACACTCTGAATTGGATTGCAAAATGTGGTACTTGGGATATGCAGCTATGCTGGTTTGCAGAGGTAGAGATGAGGACCTAGGTTTATTGTGTCTCATGAGTAAGTGGCTGACAGCTTTACAGTTGGAATCAGTGGCTGGTGTAGTTCACGAGGAACAGCAGTCAGTCTGCCCCGTGACAGCAGGGACAGCACAGTAAGTGTAGGGGTTGGGGTTGCTTTGGAATGACAGAGCACAGTTCCCAATACCAGTCGATGCATATCTGCTTCCTGGCCATGCTTTCCTTTTCCCATCCCTTTGGACTCACTGCAGTGTTTCTGGCTGGCTGGAGTGGCTCCAGGAAAGCCCCTCAGTGCGTGAGGAAGGCACTGTGGATCACCAGGGCTTCATCAGACAGCACGACAAATGTCATGTTTTGGGGTTTTTACTTTTCTTTCTTCCAACAGCTAAAACTGGGAAAAGAAGACAAACTCTTCAGGAAGAAGGTACTTTGCCTTTTTAATAGATGTGTTCTCAGTCCCTTTTAATCCCCTCTCCTCACGTGAGCTGGTGAGCCGGTTTCTCTATCACTCATGTCCTTGTGTCACTGCAGGCATCTTTATTATCCCATTTACATCTTGAAATTACAGAAAATTGCTCTCGTGCAAACCTTTACACTCCAGGATAGTTTAGCTGCAGTCTCTGGTTTTGTATTTGCAGTTCTGGTGTCCCATATTAAAATACAGCACCAAGCTGCGTTTTGATGACCTGAGGAATAAAATTCTGTTTCTATACTGATGTTTCACTCTTCCTGTGTGGTTAAATCTTGCCCCTGCCACACAGCCCCTCAGCAACATCCCTGGAGTCCCCTGCTGACACCCTAGGGAGCCAGGGGTGACCTGGCACACAAGTACTGATAACCCCTCACAATAACAGAAGTCAATACCTTTAAACGAAGTGCTCATCCATGCCCTGTGGAAGGATGCTGCAAGGTGACAGCAGTCTGGTGTTGTAATTTTTTAATCCTAACCTGTCATTAACTTACGGTGACCTCTCCCCTTATAATATGTTAATTTAGAGTCAGGGTGGTCAGCTTTCTCTGCTGTGTGCCACAGGCTGAAGCACAGGAGCACATCCACTGACTTGATCCAATTAGTTTATTGCAAAAGCATAGACCTTCTGCTATAACAAGTGTGTTCACAGCAGTTCACCTTTTCTTGCCAGGCCAGATCTCATCTTATTAGAGCTATTTCATTTTAACAGGTAGTGGTTTCTTTCTTGCTTGTAGTGATCAGATTAGACTTGAAGTCTTCCTTGGTCTTAGTTTGTACATCTCTTAGGCTTTTATCTGGTGTGCATCAAAGAGAGATTTGATTAATGCTGCGAGCAAGTATAGTGCAGTTTGCTGTTATGAACAGTGGCCGGGGCAGGGAGGAAGGTGCCAGCTAAGCCCTGTCAGCCTGCCTTGCATTGGAGATCGTGTCGGTGTGAGGTCTCGTCAGGCTAGCCATGTGTCAGACCTGTCAGGTTCCCTGTTCTGCATGCACCAGAGGTGGGGGAAGCTTGAGAAGATGAGCAGAGTTTAGCAGGATGTAAAGGAGCAGCTAAAACTTAATTAAATAAGGCTGGGAGTATCCAGCAATAAGGGTCACAACAGCACAGGCACAGTGCGAGTGGGTGACTGCAGTTCAGGAGGTCTCAGAAATGGACCTTTTGGGCATGAGAGCACATCAGCCAGTGTTGGAAGCGGGTGCTTCTCCCAGGGAATGTGTCCCAAGCTTGGTTTCTTCCGGCCTGCTGGGGAAAACCTGTCTATAGTATGCTGCTAATCTTCTGTGTGTAAACGGTGCGCTGTGAGGCCCTTAAATCTGCAGGATTAGGCATGGTGAATAAATGCATTTATCACTCTTTGGAGTCTGGAGAGCCAACAGCTGGACTCCTCATCTGCGTGATGGCACTTGAACTTGGTGCCTTTGGCTGGTGACTGTACCCTTGTGCTGGGATGGGTGGGGTGCTGCGCTGGCAGGCAGCCCGACCCCCCCCAGGCAGAGCTGCCTGTGTGGGGCATCAGCAGGTGAAGTATTGCTGAGTATGTTCTTGCTCAAATAGTCAGCCCTTGTCTGTTCCTTTTCAGCGGCGATCGTGGAAGGCTCCGGACGACCGAACGGCCATGATCAAACCCCTGCGGCGCCTGAAGCAGGAGCCAGAGGACGACCTGCCAGAAGCACCTCCCAGGTCCAAGGATAGTGACCAGTCACGGTCCAGCTCGCCCACTGCAGGTCCCAGCACGGAGGGCGCCGAGCCCAGGGACAAGAAGAAGTTCAAGATGAGGCGGAAAAGGCGGCTTCCCAATAAGGAACTGAGCAAGGAGCTCAGCAAGGAGCTCAACCAGGAGATCCAAAAAACCGAGAACAGCCTTGCCAATGAGAACCACCAACCCATCAAATCTGAACCTGAGAGCGAGAACGAGGAACCTAAGCGTGCTTTGAACAACAGCGAGAGACTCCATAGGTTCAGCAAGGGGTTAAACGGGACTCCCCGGGAGCTGAGGCACCAGCTCATCCCCAGCCTGCGCAGCACACCTCGGGGAATAACCCGGCCTCCGCCTTCGCTCTCTCCTCCCAAATGCATTCAGATGGAACGGCACGTTATCCGGCCGCCTCCCATCAGCCCCCCTCCGGACTCGCTCCCCCTGGATGACGGGGCAGCCCACGTGATGCAGAGGGAAGTCTGGATGGCTGTCTTTAGCTACCTCAGTCATAGAGACTTGTGCATCTGTATGAGAGTTTGCAAGACCTGGAACAGATGGTAAGGAGAGCGGGAAACCGCGCTCGGTCTGACATGTGGTGGGATGGACTGAAAGGGAGGTGGGTGACATGGGCACTAATGTCACCTAGAGGGTGTGCGGGTCATCCCTGATCCTCACTGTTGAGCCCAAGGAGAGGGGGTGACCAGCAGTGTCTTGAGAAACAGCATGTTTTCTGGTGCTTTCTCAGAAATGGCAGTTTCCAGGCTGTCTGGTGGGAGCTGTGTGTGTCAGCATCGGCGCCAGGGCTGTGCCACCCAGAGCAGCCTGTTCTGGGTTAGACACCACAATGTTCCTGCCTGCTAGGACAAACTGTCTAGGTCACGGTCAGTCTTGGTGTCACTCTGCCCCCAGGACTCGCTGACTGCTAATGCACTTCTTTGTTCAGTTCAGCTATTAAATATCTACTGAGATACAGTGAAGATCTCGCAGTGCCCTCGATGTTCTCCTCTGAAGGTCCATGCTGAATGTCCCCTGTATGCGGGGAGCCGTCCCGTTCGCTGTGTTCTGTACCAGCAGGGCTGATGGAGGAATCCTTTGTTAACTGTAGTTCCTCACAGCGTGGCCGTTTGGTGCTCGGGGTACCAGAGTGTGAACGTGAAGGCAGGCAGGGACTGTCTGGCAGCAGGGAAAGTCTCGTGTTGGCTGTCAGCTCGGATTCGACTGCGGTGTGCACACAGATGGGCAAATCGTAACAGAATCCGAGCGCAGTCAAGTTACAAAGTGGGTAAATGGCAGGAAGGTTGAGAGGTTGATAACTCAGTGTAAGAAGATGTGTGTGGAGTGCCTCCTCCGTGGGCTGCGTGGTGACACAGAGTGCTGGTAAATGCCTTTTCCACTCCAATGCAGCATTTTCTAATGGAAAAAATGAGAAAATGCAGAATCTTGCACCCTCATTAAGGCTGTTTGCTTCTTGCCCTTAAAGAACCACAAAGAGCATAAAAACGCATGAGCCACGTAGACAGGACTAACACAGAACAGGAGAGGGGGATCTGTTTTACAAAACTCCCTGGTTTTGGGTAAGGAAAGCACAGGGAAAATCATGACAGTAATATTTCAAACCAGGCTTTAAAGGTAAGCAAGAAGGTGTGGTTTGTCTTCAGGCTGGAAAATGGATTTTAGTAAGTGGTGTGGTGACATAAAATGGGATCCAAAGCTGTTGACACTTGGAATTCCGTGGAGATAACTCCATGCTTTATTGCATGATGCATTTGATGGAGAAACTGCAAACCCCCGTAACCCCGTGTGGCGTTGTGCTTATCTGAGCATTGCTCAGCCCTATTTTTGCTATTTTCAGTTAAATGCTGTAGTTTTCCTACTGTTTAATGACACCTTTTGAAGTCTTGCAGAAATCGAACAAGTGCCCAATTAAGTGCTGTTGGCTTTTTTTTTTCTTTTTTTGGGTAGGTGCTGTGACAAAAGATTATGGACCAAAATAGATTTAAACCATTGTAAATCCATCACTCCACTTATGCTTAGTGGCATTATTAGGAGACAGCCTGTAACCCTTGATCTTAGCTGGACAAATATATCCAAAAAGCAGCTGAGTTGGCTCATCAACAGACTGCCAGGTAAGTGATGGTTTTTTGACCACTTCACTGAATTTAGCCAAGCAGTTGGTATCTAAACTCTGATCTCTGAGGAGTGTGGGCAGGGACCTGGGTATCTGAGGAGTAGATATGTAGGAATGAAGCATCATCAGGTTAAAAAGGGCCCAAAATCAGTTGTGTTGTGCCTACTTGACATGCTAGGGAAACTCATTTGAGGCAGGCTGTCGTCAGCAGGTAACGCTACTGCGGGAAGTGCCTGCGCTGACGGGATTAGTGGAGGGGGAGTGTGGGGGGGCTTCTTCCACCAAGGTAGCGAGGTTCCAGATGGTGGGAGAGATGGAGATGTGGGCAGGAGGTGGCTCGCAGGGTCCCTGCTTGCCCTGCAGGGCTGGGATTGTTCATCAGAGCGGCGCTGGCTTCCCCCGACCCGCGTGTGGTAGCGGAGGTCCCCGTGGATGTCTCTGGGTGTGGGACACACGCTCCAACTTCTTCTGTATCTGCAGGTCTCCGAGACCTGCTGTTATCAGGGTGCTCGTGGGTAGCGGTGTCGGCACTTTGTAGTTCCAGTTGTCCTTTACTCCGAACTCTGGACGTGCAGTGGGCAGAAGGACTGAAAGACGCACAAATGAGAGACCTCTTGTCACCGCCCACAGATAACCGGCCAGGTAACAGCGGGAGGAGCACGGGGGAGACCTGTCCCAGCCGCTCGGTGGCATGTCCTGCTGCTAGTGTCCCCTTGGAGGAGAGGGGCAGGAACCCCGCAGGTGGCGCCGGCGGGGCTCCAGGCTGCGCGAGGTGCTCAAAGTAGTGACTTGCGACACCTCCGGGCTGGAAGGCACTGGGTAACGAGTGATGTTCTCTGGCTGCTGAACAGTCGTCTGAGCCACTGTGCTGGTTTTCTGTCTGACTTTCTTCTCTTCAGGCTGCAACGGGTGTACTTTAGAGAGTATGGAAACACTTTCTTCCAGTTCAGGGAAGGAGCAGTTCTGTGGGTCATGCCACATTCGCCCGGATATCAGCTCAGGTGAAATTTTGAGCAAATTGGATCTGCTTTCTGGCATGCACTGCACAGCCTACTGCTTACTCCTGACTTGTAATTCCGCTGGGCCCCTGCAGTTACTTTCATCCCTTTTTGTTTTGAAATCAGGAGGTGGCTTTGTCCACGTGCCTGTTCCAAAAAATAGACCGGTGTGTTCCTGCTGATGCCCCCTCCAAAGCTCCAGACAGGCAAAAGCGTCTGAAGTGACGTAGGGCAGCAGTGTTGTGTGTCACAGTGCATTTCATATAGACCTGCAGATGTTTGTAACACGGGCTGGGATGTGGGAGTGACCTCCTGCCTCCGCTTTCCAGGTCAGATCGACAACCGGAGTAAGCTACGGAACATCGTGGAGCTGCGTCTGGCTGGCCTGGATATTACAGATGCTTCTTTGCGGCTGATCATAAGGCACATGCCTCTGCTCTCCAAACTCAATCTCAGTTACTGTAACCACGTGACGGATCAGTCCATCAACCTGCTGACCGCGGTTGGAACCACCACGCGGGATTCCTTAACGGAAATTAATTTATCAGGTGAGCGACACGAGCGCGGGGGGAGGGTGGGAACTGGGTGAAACCCTCGTGGGTGGGAGCGGTTTTACCCACCTCTTCCCCTGCCCCTGCGTAACCCCCCCGATCCCAGTGCCAAACCAAGACACGCTGCTCAGTTTGTCCCCGTTTGTGTTGCAGACTGCAATAAGGTGACTGACCAGTGCCTGTCTTTCTTCAAACGGTGTGGAAACATCTGCCAGATCGACCTGAGGTACTGCAAGCAGGTGACAAAAGAAGGCTGCGAGCAGTTCATCGCGGAGATGTCCGTAAGTGTTCCCTTTGGGCAGGTGGAAGAAAAACTTCTGCAAAAACTGAGTTAGTTAAAGGACACGTGTAAATACTGGGGTGGGGGGGACGGGACTAAGAACAACGTAGGGATTTTATTTTCAATTGGGAACTTGGAATATTGGGAAAAAAAAAAACCAAACAAAAAAACAAACGGCGATTGGATTTTACAACTCTGAGAACAACGTGAAACTACCCACGGTAAGAGTTTCAACTTGTGCCACTAATTCAGTCTACCTGGGATGTCCTGCACTGGCTCTTATGCAAATTCATAAGGCGACTGTTACCGGTGATAATTGCTCACGCCCGGACGACGACTGATCTCCAACAACTAACTGTTATTTAAAGTACCACAGCATGTGCTTGGTAGTGTAAATTTGATTTCTGCTTTTCATTTCTTAAAACAACAACAAACAAAAGAAGTTGGGTGTCATTAAAGTGGACCACGCACTGCATTTCTGCCTTCTTAAAACACGTTTTTTGTTTTGTTACATCTTACATTATGCAGAACTATTTTTGTACAAAAATTGTTTAAAAATTATTTATGCAATGTTTGAATGCATTTACCAGTGTTTCGGTTTTGATTGCCAATTTTTATCTTTACTTATGGTAGGCGAGAACTTAACCTATACTTCGTAGACAGTTATCTATCTACAAACGTGCCCAGGTCAGGAAAAAGTAGGTTAATACTTTCAACTTCAAGCATGTTTTAATGGAAGTTTATATCCTGCTTTGTATACTTCAGAAGTGACATAAGCATGTTGTGGAAATAAGGTGTAAATTATAGTTGAAGTAAAACACTTTGCCAAGTTTTATCTGTATAGAAATCACCTTTTTTCTCAAAATTTAAAAAAAAAAAATCCAATTTCAGCTTTTGCACATAGGAGGGTTTCACTCTGTAGCATGAGCTCTTGTACTCAATATAAAATTAATTTATACAGTGAGTCCAGCCGTAGAATAAATGGTCAAACGTAGTCTCTCTTTCTTTGAAGTGTGAGTTGAGTTCTCATTTAAGGTTTATAACATGGTTATTTCCTGATTGTAAAATTCTGCATTCATAAGTGCCATTGTTGTACGGTGTTGTTTTCGTAGACCTTCCTGATGCAGTTTTACCTTTGTTGAATTTGTATAAACAATTGTACAAAAACAGGCGCTGGCTCTGGGGGTTTCTGTTCCAAGGGGCAGGGGGTTGTTCTGGGGGGAAGCTGTGTGTGGAGTGGGTCCTGGTGCCAGCAGTACTTCCACAGCACTTGGTCTTTGTCCCCTCTTGGCATGTTCCAATACACTTTTATTCAGGAGAGAATAAAATGACACATCTGTGCCTTCCTCAAGCTGGAATCTGCCCCCATCCTGCTGGATGGAACACAGCTCCTAGAGAGTGTTAACACTTGAGCGGAATAACCACAGCTGGTTAAGGAAAGAGACAGAGGCTAAGAAAGCCCATCACAAATCTTTATTAAGCTTGTGTGGCTAATGATCAGCATGGAAATAACATCGAGGGTATGTTTTTCATTAGCTTACCCACTGAACAGAGACTCCAGGAATTAAGTAAGTACCATTAAAAAGTTACTTCTAAAAAATAAAGCCATTGAGAGGTTTGCTCCCTTCTGAAAAATAATCTGCGGTGTCTCAAAGCTGTGTTTTGGTTTGAGGAGGAGCTACTTTCTCTTTTTCAAGCCAGTTTAATTTTTCACATAAAAGCCAAGAGCAGATGTGTGAGTGGAGCAGAGGTCTCAGGTTGTACAGCCCAGGCAAGACCTTCCCCCTCTCTGTTTTACTTTGCTAGCAAAGGAGAGATGGCAGCCTAAAGGATAAAACCATCTGGGACAGACACAGTCCTTCCTCACCTCTCTTTTACAGTGACCTCAGCCACTGTCATGGCCATGCTTGGCCACAGGCAGCCTCTCCCAGAACAAGCACTATTCCTGCTGCCATCTGCCCCAGGTGGTCAGTCACAGACAGCCTGGCAAGGACTGTTCAGATTCTTACTCCAAGGGGACTCTTACTGGCTGGAAATGGGGCTGAGGGCTGACAGCAACATGGGTCCTTCCACAGCCGGTGGGAGGGGCCATGGTTGGAATCTGTGAACATGAGGCTTTAAACAAATTCCATATTGCCTTTCCCTTTTACCAAACCCCACCCTGGTTAAGGTTAGTAACACCCTACATTCCACACGTCAGCAGCAAGTAGTGTCGTGACCCTGATTAGTATTCACAGTAACATCAGGTTGGCGGCACATGGAGTACAATCATCACACGTCAGGTTAAGAGTTACAATAGGCAAGAGTGGGTTAAGGAACACAATCATATGCTTTACTGTATCACCACTCCCACCCCCACCCCCCACCCCCCCCTTTAAAAAAATACTTTATTCCTAAACTAAAAAAAAGAAAACCACTTAGTAACGGGTACTTGGCCACCAGGTGCCAGAGCCCTGTGAAGTGACACGTACAGAGACCAGCCAAGACAGCACGTGTGTAATGGCAGACATTCGGAAGGAAGCAGGTGGCAGTGAACGGATCACTGAAGGGCTGTGCAGGTACAGGTAACAGCAGTGCTTTCTACAGTCGGGTTTTATACTGCTAACACTGCTGCAGGGACAGTGTCGGAACAGTTACATTCTGCAATCACAGACAAGCTGGATATCCAACTGATTCATTCATTGCTTCTGCTGCACGGGCTCCAGCAGAGGTGCTTCTGACGCGTGCCGAGTGCCGAACGCGGTAGGTAGAGGCGATATTCTTCAGAAGAGAGCAAGAACTGCTGTAAACAGTTTGACTCGAACAGTTTGTGGGAGTGCAGGGAGGTCAGGCAGCGCTGTTACCGTACGCACAGGCACCGCGCCGCACTGCCCGCGGCTCGGGATGCTGTAGAAAAACGTTTCCCAAACTCTGAGATCCTGCTGTTCCAAATGCTGTGTTTAACGGGAACTAAAAAGCTGGTGTATGCCCCACAGTCCGGCACTCCTGCCCACAGCAATCCTGGGGGGGCGGGACTAGAAAAAAATCTGGTTTTGGTCTGGGTTTAGGATTTGAAGACGTGCACGGCCCGTACCACGTACTGCCGGCAGATGGGGCACTCGCTCATCCTCTTGCCGCACTTGGTGCAAGTGACCATGTGGCCACACTCCAGCAGGACGCAGTCGATCACGGCGTCCATGCAGATCCGACACAGGTTATCATCGTTGTCGTTCAGCTGCATCTTCTCACCCTCTGAAAACCAACAGAGAGGGAGGGAGGTCACGTATTTGGGCCCTGGGAACCCCATTAAGTTCTAACCCAGGCAACTACTAACATTACAGACAGCTAATAGAGCATGAAGTAGTGCTGCTCCTTGTTTGCAGTAGTTTTTCTAACCCATAGCTACGAATTAATCTGTATTCCTTCAAAAAAAATCCCAAAGAAACAAGCTCCTGAGTGAACACTCAATATTTGACTTCATTCCTTAAACTCAGATATCATTTTCAATTCAGAACAAGGCTGTGAAATAATATCCTGGATTAAAATTCAGAGCGTGTTGGTTCGCCATCTCTGAACTTTGTTTGGCAGAACGCTTTCCTCAGAAGATTAAACACAGTAATAAGAGAACAGACTAGGAAGTGGAAGCCTTAAGTAGGCCGTAAAGATGGTAGAACTGAACAAAACCTGTCAAGTTTCATTGCAAACAGATGACATCCCCTCTCAATAACTGAGTGTTCCCTCACATCATACTGGGGAAAAAATAAATCGTAATTTTAAGGCTTGATTTCAGACAGGTTTTCAGTGTTAGTTTAATGACCAAACTGAGTGTCTCACCTAAGCCATGTTCTGTCACTGCCTGTCCCCCACCCTCACAACCCTTCTCTACCCCAAGGAGCCGATTACTTCACACCCAATTATCACAGGCCCTGCTTGCTGTTCAGTGTTCAAGACCAAACCACTTGAACTCAGACTTTGCCACCAGAGCTTTTAATGCTGCACGACAGCAGAAGATCTGAATTGCTTTGGTGTGTTGACAGCTACCCCGAAGCTCTCTTGTTAATGCCTTGTGAAATCTAATAAAGGATGTGGAGGTGCCAAGTTTCACCTTCTCTGAGGAACCGGTTCTCAGTCTGTGACTTCACCTTCACCCTGAAAGCTGAGCTCTCTGAGCTGTGGAAAAGTCTCAAAAAACCAGCACAATCCTAGAAAGCCTCATTTACTCGCTAGAACCACGTTCAGCTACTCTAAATGCACCCTGAATTGTTAAAACCCCTTCCCAGTTGTTCCCGCTGAGCAGACCAAGTTAGATAACAAGTCCTTCTGTTGGCAGAACCAGCTGCTGGAAACCAGAAAAGTGAGAATTAAATAGAAACCTACGTGTCTTGTGGTTTTCTTCACTTTCTCTGTACAGCCTGCTCACTTTTTCCACAAGTTCCCATTTTTCACAGCATCCTGAGTAGTTGACAAAATTACATGCAAGTATTTCCTTCAGCTGTCGAACGCTCAACCCTTCAATGTCTTCCAGGCTTGAAATATCGGACAAAGACGCCCTCGCTCGCTTTCTGGACAATCCAGGGGTCTGAAACACATCAAGTGTCTGTCTTTAACTGTCCTGATAAATTCAGAGCACCAAATCTGGTGCTGCATTAAGCTGCAGCAATCTGGGTAAAGTTTTATTCCTTTTCAAGCCAGCATTTGCAGATATGCATTGTGAGACACAGCTAACTCAGTAAGAACCACAGTGTGGCAGCAAATGTTGACAGAGATCTGAACACTTCATGGTGTCACATGCTAAAAATTCATTCTTTGGATAGGGTTCATATCTCACCTGCTCTTCTGCACTTTCTTCTTCTTCATTATTTACAGAAGATGTTTCAGTTTGTCCCTGTGTACAAAACAAAACAAAACTCATCCAGGATTAAAAAAATATTATATTCCTTCTAAAACAGTTTCCTTTGTACCAAACTGACCACGGATGACACTGGCATTCTGAAGTTTCAATTACTACTGATTGCTATCGATTTAAGTCACCTCTATCACCTAACATAGCAATCTTAGCTAGAAATCTTGTGTTTTCAGGCAAGAGATACAAAAGGCATTTTTCCTGCCACCCCAAACTGCACCAATTGGCATTTTATTTTAAAGCACTGCATACCTATTTAAAAACCCCCTATGCTATACCAGAAACCACAGATGTGAATTATTGTACCCGTAAAGGCGTTCCATTCCCTGTGCTTCCCCTTCTGTTTGCAAGTTCTCCTTGAGACGACACCGACACAGACATAGAAAATGGATGAGTAAAAAACCCTGAAGTCTGTGACCGTGAGGAATGCAAACTACCAGCGTCCGTGTCCTCCTCCGGACCTAATCCGTGATGGCACAGCACAAGGTCCACCAAGTCTTCTTTCTCCCTGCAGGTATCTGTTGGTATGTTTCTGAGAACCAGATACTGACGCAGATCCTTCACTTTCAGTCTCATTAACTGAGGTCGCTGAAAGGCTGTTTCTTGCAGCAAGTGACAAGTGGAACATCTTCGGAGATTCTCTTGTGAGACTGAGCAAACTGAGCAAAAATCCTTCTTGCAGTCACAACACACGTGCTAAGGAGAGAGAGGAAAGAACCACTCAGCTGTGGGTCGTCAAAAACAAATCCAGACCCTGCTCTTCCCCTCGCCACACTATGGAATTTACTGCTGGGGCCTCAATCATTGATTTTGCCATGCAGCATTTTTAGGATTTAAGCCTAGAAAACCACCCTGCCAAAGAGTTTTGCAGGTGTTCCAGGGCAGTCCATCGCTTTTGTAGCACCACTCTTGGCTGATTTGAGGTTTCAGTGAAAAAAACATGATGAATAGACAAATGAATAAAGTAGTCAAGGTGTAGTTTAGACAATAAATGAAACTGAAAGCCACCCAATTTTATGGTATGTTAACATACTTTTGAATATACCAAGTGTCACTGCTCTTTTCATGTGTAAAAATCAGTATAATCCCCAAACTTTAACAAACATACTTCTTCCTTCATTGATTCAGAGAATTCAAGGTAGGCTTAAATGTGATGAATGACGCGGAAGGTCAATACTCCCCAAACAGCCCTTTCTGAAGAGAGCTTTGTTCAGAGCACTCACTGCAACACACAAAAGCTAGAACGGGCCAGACTTTCAGCAACACTTTTAAATGGTCATCTCATCCCCTGTGAACAAATCCAAACTCTTCAAGTTTTTTGGGATTTTAATGAATTAATATTAGCTTCAGAAAACCTCACTGCACAGCCCTTACATCAGTAAAGCATCAGCCATGTGAACAACAGGAAAGGGGAAACTGAACACACAACTAGGCAAAGAGGCTTCATGTTTATTTAAATGAGCTGTAGAGAATTTGGTCACTGAGTGGACAAGATAATGACGCTGGACAGTCACGAACACAGAAATAACATTAACAGTCTCAATTGATTTATCTGCATTAACCCACCAGCCTGCCTCCAAACGAAGCAAGAGGCTGCTGGAGTGCAATAGCATTTAACAGAACTAAACCTGCTTAGAAAACAAGCAGAATTACATGAATATGTCACAGAGAGAAGCTGTGATACTGCAAGTTTTTAGCTTTTCCATCACCCATCAGTTTGTTCATTCCAGTACTCAACCACTATGTTTGATATCATCTTCAAAACCACACTTGTTTTAATAAGATTCTGGAGCTAAAACATGTATCTTGGAAATTAGAACCCACTCATTTTTAGGTCAGAGCAGATCCAACGTGTCACTGATTAATGAACACCAGACCTCTTAACTTCAAATCCTGTCTGACATTCATTTCCTGTGACCTCAGCATAAGGCACTTACTCCCGCCCTGGCTATCTGCCTCGGGTTTCCTTACCCAAGGGAAAATACCCACTCATCTCCCAGTATGCCTACAGATTTGTTCATACGAGTAAAAATATTATGTAATAGGAAATACTCACTTTTTTCCTAAAAACTGAAAAGGAAAGTCCACAGGCTTTGCAAACTATGTTAGTGCCCGCGGCAGCTGGGGATGGATACGCGGAGAAGTCTGTGTTTGGTGCGAATCTGAAGGGGCCAGCACCCCCCCCAAAGCCAGCCTGCTGGCCACGGACTGCTCCGGTGCCCATGACTTCATTCAGCAGTCCACAGCAGGAAGCCCACATGGAAGTAGCTCCTGCCTGAAAACATTCACAAAACAAAAAGAAAAATTAATATTTGAAAGCCCACATCAGATGTGACTTCTTGCTACTGAGGAGCTGCTTTACTCCATCTGTCATCATCCCAAAAGCATGCGGTGTGAATTCCCAGAGCACCAGGAATTCAGCTCGCTAACATCTCTAACAGCCCAATAACCTCTACATCCCAGCTGCAAACCAAAGTAGGTAAGATTTGCTTCCGAGAGGCTCACGCTGACACAAGGAGCTCGCTTTCGTAACTCCTCTTCTAGCAGAGTTCCGCACAAAAAGGGAAAGGAATTTGAGGAAGCAACGCAATAGCAGAGCAAAGAAGGAAGAGACTAACAGCCAGGGGTGAGGGGCAAAACCTGAAATGATGACAGGCAGCAACACAAGTTATCATAATTAGTGCAGAGCTGTCCCCACAGGATCTTCTCCAGAACTAATCCAGCTCTTGCATGACTCACAATAAAACTCTCTAAAAACCCCCACATTTCTGGGTCTTCAGACATCAAAGTAACAAATCAATCCTCATTAGAAACTAGCTATGGTCTAGTTTCTCTCAGAGGGAAATGTTTTTCAAGCACTCCATGAACCTGCTCTTTTGTTGTCTTACAAAAAATAAAATAACTCTAAATGAACTTATTCTATACTGGTTCGATTTCAGCTTTAAGTCATACAATTCAATCTTAAAACACTACCAAAAAAAAATCTAAACACAGAAATAAATTGCCAGTTTTTACCCTTGTAAGCTAGACTCTCTATCAAAAATGCACATTCTACTTAAGAGCTGGAATTTGGACTCCAAGTTGGTCAGGTTACATGTTTAATCACTGTCATGTGGCTCACTGAAACCTACTAAAAAAAAAAATAAAATGCAAGCAATCACATCAGGTTCTTTCTGAAAGGAAGCTGAGGGCTACAACTTCCTTAACATTTATTTTTTTCATACTTTTGTTCTTAACTGTGCTGGTTAGAGCTGTTCTGTTTTTCATTTCAGGGCAGTATCTTTTTTTTTTTTTTTCCTCCAAAGCATGAACACATAAAATAATTGCTTTTGATACTTGTAGTTCTTGCTGTAAAAGCTAAACCAGCCAGAACATGCACTGCAGCTCCGTAACGATGGTGCTTCAATTCCTGCAGTAACTACACCAATTACTATATTGAATTGCACATTTCCCCTGCACCCAACACAGTCCTGTTACATTTGTGGGAACTTAATGCAATGACTGGGGATACACTAGAGTGTCTCCTTCCAAACCACTGAGCACCAAAGGTGAGAGTAATCCTCACTCTGCTTTAGAGAGAAGCTGTGAGAAACAATGCCATAGGAGCAAACATATTCTACACCACCACCTTCATGTAAGTGCCCTAAGCATGGAACATCAAAAGCATCTCTCCAACCCACACACTCCTGGTGCTTCACTTTCACTGTTGTAAGCTGTCATTACAAGTGTTGCAATACAGGGAAATATTGAACAGTGTCATTTTGCTTCTAAGCTGTACAACACGTAATAACACAAAATGAACGTGCAACAAGTTTAATTCACTAGTCTTAATTCTATACGTGTTTCAAGAGCAAAATCCATCCCAGGTATAACAAGAAACCTCCACGCTGTGGGCACCTCACACACGGGAGAAAATCCTCCTAAGCTTCCTGCAAACGGAGCTGAAGGGGGATGAACTGCAGCAGCCTGTCCCTGACCTCCACCGCATGCTCCGATGCGCCACCAGACTTCTGTGACAATCATTAAACTATCATCGAACTAAGACTTGTTTTCTACTTTTCAATAATAAAGAGTGGAAACAGATCAATATTAGTTTTTCCTATACAAAACAAGCTGCACATAATTATCCTAGTTTATTAGGCTGAGAAATACATTCTGAAAACCAATGACTTAAGCCAAGAGAGTCTCAAGTTTTAAAGCCTGGGACTTTTGAAAAGTATTTTTCCCTGATCTTAAAGGAAAGTTGTCAGTCACAGAAACATTACTCTAACTCACATATTCTTAAAAACCTGATGAGCTAGCTTTGTATTTAAAAGATTTAAAAACAGTCACAGACAAATAACAGAAAACTAAAACAAGAGGCCAAAAGGGTCTGTCAGAATTCAGCATGCTTCGTTACATGAGCACGGCCCAGCAGCAGCAGTACACACAGTGACTGAAAGAACATAACACAGTTGCTACCACAGCTCTTACCTGAAAGTTTAACACTTGCTTATTAGACTTATTTTATTCAAGAGCCTGTTATAACTGCTCAGATATCGCTGTCAACACTAAATAAATATATACTTAGGAAATTTTTGTTACCCATTCTGGATACGTAAACATTATTCCTATCAAACAGAAAATCTCTTTACACTTACTGCCAGGCATTCAGTCATTTCAAGGTGAAAGGTAAGGCAACCTGGGCATCGTTAATTTTCTCCTTAACCTAAGTCAGCTGTGGAACCTCTCCGTGCACAGGTGTCCTTAACTGATAACTGAATCACAGAGTCTAGACCCTTCTTATTACTCTGTAAACGAGCCCATGCTGAAAAGCACCTGTCACGAGACACACTGAAACAAAAACTCCTTTCTCTTGAGAATTAAAACGTTTCCAATTTCTGCACCAAAAGCTTTTCCAATGACATCAGTCACCACTTCCATACTCTCTTCTCACAAGCTGCCATCAGCTATCTTCTCTCTCCATACCTATGTCCATCCTACAGGGGCAAAATACTGCCTGTGCATTTCTCTGCTCTTGTTTTTAGCCTTAAGGGTATTCAGTAACCTGATGAGAATGTCACCTCAGGAGCACACACCCCCAAGGAGGCAGGAGGCTGCACCCTGCTCCTTACACACCTGTGCAAGCAGGATGTGCTGTCAACGCCAGCACACCAAGAGCAGAGCAGAAGAAGGGATTTTATTCTTTTTTAGCTCAAATTTCGTCTTTACACCCACCTTGAGATCAAGCAAAGCTTTTTCAGGGATCGAGCACGCCTCAGAACCCGCCGAACTGGCAGATCCCCGGCCACCACAGCCCTCAGCCCTGACCTGAGGCACAGCGACAACCCCAGACACGAAGAGGCGCCCCTGGGGAGCGAACCCCACCCCGAGGCCCTGCCGTGCCCCCCGCACACCGGCCAGCGGGGGCTGGCTCCCCAACACCGCCCCCCTCGCAGGTCCAGCCCCCACGCACCGCCCCGAGCCCCGCTCCGTCCCGCCCGGAGCCCCCCAGTCCCTCAGCGGCCGCCGGCGGCGGGGATCGGCTGCGGGCGGCGTGTGGAGACGGGGCGGGGGCTCGCCTCAGGCGGCGGCACCAGGCCCTGCCCGGCTGCTGAGTCAGTGCAGGGCGCCGGGGCTCCTCAGCAAGGCGGTTCCCGGCCCGGGAGCGCCTCAGTAACGGAGCAGGCCCGGGGAAGGACAGCGGCCGCAGCCGGGCGTCCCGAAGAGAGGAGGGAGGGGCGACACGGCCCGTCCCACCGGGGTCCCGGCCCCGTCACACGCTGCTTCGCCCCCTCCTCCCTCCCCGCAGCGACGGGAAAGACACTCCCCCGGCCGGAGGAACTCCCCCCTTCACCTTCATGGCCGCTTCGCCACCGCCACTCACGTCCCAGCGCCACCAGCCGCCGCCTCAACCGGGCGCCGTCCGCCGCGGCGAGCCCCGGCGCCGACCCCCGCCCTGCGCGGCGCTCCGACGGGCCGCCTCACGGAGGGCGGGCCTTCCCGCGGCGCCGCACGCCATTGGTTGTCCCGCCGCCGACAGCGAGAGGCGCAGCCAATGGGAGGAGAGGAAGCGCCCGTGTGCTGGTGGGGGCGGGCGCGGAGGTTCCGCGGGTGCGGGGGGAGGGGGGGCCGCGAAAATCCCCCTGGAACACGACAAGAAGAGGTCATTGGCGGCTGTGAGTGCGTAAATGATGACGTCACTGAAATAAGGGAGAACTTTTACCTCATGGTTTTGGGTTGTTTCGGTTCCTTGCTGTGTCTTTAAGCAGGTGTCAGCAGCCCGGTGCCTCCGCGGGTCTGGCACAGAGCTGGAGGAGACTCTGCCGGTCACCAGAACTCAGCAGGGGTTTGTCACAACGGGAATCAAAAGTCTCAGTGCTCAGCCTTTCCCAGGGCTGCAGGAAAGCTTTCCGTAAGAGCACACGGAGCCCAGAACAGAGGAGGCAATGCCAGAAAAAGAGGAACAGACAAAAGTGGCTGAAAATAAATATTAACCACAAATCAAATTTGCCTGCACAAAAGGTTGCGTGCAGCCTTTACTGATTTCTGCAGGAGGGATCTGGTTTTGGAGCAAGTCGGATACAAGAACCGAGCCAAAAAAAATTGATATGTAATTGCCACGAGAATGGCACAAACTTGGCAGCTTTCGCCTCAAAGGCGGGTACTGCGTGCAGCCCAACTTCTGGATTTGCACTGACACCACATCTGCATTCCAGATCAGGTCATCTCTTTTTGGAAATGCTTATGCTCCTTGACAAGCTTCTGATATGCTATGAACTTTTTACAGGAGTTAATTAAAAGTCATTTGGTTCCCCCCTCCCCCAGTAGCTTGCAATTTTAGTCAAAGCAACTGAAAAGACAGTAGAAGAGCCTTGTGAAAACAACGCTGGGACAAGGAGTGGCATGTTTCCCACACTGCTCATGCAAGAGGTTGTTTTAAGATACCTTAAGAAATATCAGTCCAGTTTGGCTTTTAAAAAATTCCATGCCACTTAAATTCTGTCAGTTTAGAGAGTCCTCCCTGAAGTACCATATGATGCACAGTTTTATTTTTAATAATCTTATATTAAAACATGAGAGCTCCTCATGCAGTCACTGTAAGATGAGCCAAACTGAGCAAAACCTAATTCTTTTTCCTTTAGCTCTGTTAAGGACTTGCCAACAAGAAATCCTCCCAAAACAGATGTTTTAGGGCGTAACGTGGGCCTGACAGAGCTGAGATCTGGTGACTGTGCTGGCAGCTGTGGTTGCCTCTCCCGCCTCAGTTTGGGCAGATCTCGATGAATCATATTCCTAACATGTGATTTGAGATCACTTTGAATGCCTTAGCGTGTTTAAATGGTAACTGCATAGATTGTTTTTAAACCAGGAGCTGCTCTGTGGCTGAAAAGCAGCATCTGCAGTGGTTCTATTAATAAAAGACTTGCCCCCACTGAGTCTTCTGGATTGTGCCAAAGAAGCATTAAAAGATTTAGATCTATTAATGCTGGATGTCCTGTTTACTTCTGCCACGAAAGAAGAAGTGATGATAACTCGCTGCAGCATGGTAAGCCCCCATGGTTTTTACACATCACGAGAGAGCGAGGCAGAGAAGTGATTTTAACCAGGAAGATTCGTTTCTTTTTAATGGAACAGTTTGCAAAATTTTACAGTAAAGTTTTTTTAAAAAGAAGGAATTCAAACTCTGGGCTTTACTTGGGAATTTCAGATTGGATGTTAATACCTATGGGGAAGAACCATTGGAGTATTCACTTTTCAAACCAGAGACAGAGAGTACTTTGGAATTACCTTTTCAGGAGGTTTTCAGATCACAGAGACTTGGTTTGACAGATTCAGCAATAAAACGCCAGGACCCCACACCAGGCCATTTCCTGCTTTGTAAGCTCAGGGTGTCGCTCAGGGGTGTCAGCCTGTTTCAGTTAAGATAAATTACCTAATCTTGAGTTTAATACAGCCAAAATCCTCTCTTGCTGCTTATTTGGAGGGCTGGGCTTTTAAGGCATGTGAGTTTATTTAAACGTGCTTTTAAAGCATATTCTAAACGTCCTGTGTACCACAGCAGTGTTCACACATTGGCTTTAGAGCACTACACAGAAACGTTAGGACCAGATATGTGTCATTTCCCTTTCCCTCCAAGCTCTGCAGATGCTGCTGGCTCAGCCCAGCATTTACCTCATCTCCTGCCCCTCCCCACCAAACCCCTCCCCCATCGCAGTGTTTCTGCCCAAACCATCATACTTTATTCTCAGGAAATGTCAGTAAATTGGTCTTTATAACATAACATCTGTAGTTATTTCCTGGGGTTTATGTTCCCATACAGTTCAATCAGCGGGTTAGTTCATTGAGGTCTAAGCACCTGTCATTAATCATGCCAGCAATAACTAACTACAATGTTAAGTTTCTTAAATGTAAATGTATTCTAGAGATTTACTCCGCGCTCGATTCGCCTCCTCCTCCTCCTCTCACCACCCCCAGGCACGAATCAGGAGGAACTCAACTGAAACCCCCAGGGACATGCAGAGTCTAATCATAGTGAGTTTTGTTTTGCTCTCACTTACAAAAATGAGAACTGTTAGAATAATTGGAGTATTTTCTCTGGGAACACGACGCCTTAATGAAGTACTTTAACAAACTATTGATAAAATAAAAACTCATGTGTGGAAATATCTTTATTGCGTCCCAATTAATTTGCATGAAATCCAATCTAACAGGAGTGAATTCACTCTGTGGTGTTCTCTGGCTGCACCCAGGGAACGCTGGCATTGGGGTGTGGGTCAGCACCCCCATATGGCCCAGCGAATCCTGTCCCTTCCGTGGCTGGCCCTGGAGAAGTGCCCTGTCCTCGCTCAGCCTCCAGCTCCTCCGCGTGGCTCTCCCCACTGGGACACGAGGCTGACCTCGCCCAGGACAACGCCGCTGGCGGTCACACCTTCCTCAGAGGGCTGCAGCACATCCATGAAAAGCCGTGAGGGTCCCCAGGACCTCTCGGGGTCATGGTTCGGGTGCTGGCCCCACCAAGCCACCAGCTGTGGCACCCACAGGCCCCACGGGCTGTGGCGGGAGCAGCACGGTGGCCCATGTCAATGGAGGAGAGGCGACGAGCCGCTCGGCTGTGGGTGGTAACAGGCTGTAAACCACACAGACGCTGGCCATAGCTCGCCACAGTCCCCTGCCTGGCTGAAGGGCTGTGGCAGCTCGGAGGACACCCCGCGCCATGCAGCACGCCCCCCCGCTCTGCCCCGCTTCCCTCCCGCCGGCACCGCGTGGACCCTTCTCTCCCCGGAACGTTTCTCCTGGGCTGCACGCGCCAGCCGGCCCCACAATGCCGGTGCACAACTCCGTCTCTGATTGGCCGCGGCGCTGCCCACGTGACGGTCACGGCGGCGGCCATTGGCTGCCGGGGGAGGCCGGTTTCCCGGGCGACAGGGCGGCCGGCGGGCGGTCGGGTGCCGCCATGGCGAGCGTGCACGAGAGCCTTTACTTCAACCCGATGATGACGAACGGCGTGGTGCATGCCAACGTCTTCGGCATCAAGGACTGGGTCACCCCCTACAAAATGGCGCTGCTGGTGCTCCTGAGCGAGCTGGGCCGCGGCGGCGCGCAGCTCGACCTGCTGGAGCGGCGGCGGCTCAACCGGCTGCTCCTGCCGCTGCTGCAGGTCAGGGCCCGGCTCTGAGCGGGAGGGAGGGCAACCCCGGTGGGCTGCTTCCGTTGTGACCTGTCGCGACATGTCGCTTTCCTCCGCAGGGCCCTGACATGCCGCTGTCGCGACTGCGCAAGGCCATCGAGGAGGCTTGCCCGCACGTGGCCAGCTCCGTGCACATCAGGTGGGCGGCGGGGCCGCGCCTCCCCTCCCCGGCCGCGAGGCCACCTGTCTGTGTGAGACAGAGCTGTTCTAGCGTTAGTTCACTCACTTAACAGCAGCAGGTTTAAAAGTCACTCTGGTTTGGGTTCCTAATTGTTTTGTTAGAAGAATAACGGGCTTTTCTAATTGTTCCCTTTATTAAAAGAACTTTAAAAAGGACAAAAAACCAACCCACACCTGATTAGTATTTGGCTTATTATTACTATTTAATATGGTTTGGTTTGGCTCATGAGTATAAAAACCTTCTGGTCCTAATAAATTAGCTACCCCTTGGTTCTCTTTGTGTTTACTCATCTATACCTGAAATAGAAGAATATTTGATTTGATGCGTGATATTAATACCCTAAAAAATATGTGGGTTTCTTTCCCTTCAACCTTTCTTTTAGGTTAAAGCTTATGGCAGAAGGAGAACTGAAAGATATGGAACAATTTTTTGATGACCTTTCAGATTCATTTACAGGGACAGAGCCAGAAGTTCATAAAACAAGCGTAGTAGGTAACTAATTGTTGTCATAAACTATATTTAATGTGATATCTATCACTATTGGTGTAATTGACTTAGGATACAGCTTTGTTTTTCTTATTGAGGAGGTATAAAGATTGCTTAATATGATTTTTCTCTTGCTAAGACGTTTCACACTACCCAATAATTTTGCATATTGTGCAGTTCTTACTGATCTTAATTTTTCTGTGCTTAGATAGTTTGAGAGATTTGCCACTAAATACCAGATTTACACCCTGCAAAATTTTTTATCAGTTGTTAGGCTGAGATGAGACACTTCAGTGAAATTTAAGCTTCTGGTTATTATGATTTCTAGTCTCCTCTCTGAAACAGCGACCTCACACCAGTTGTCACAACAGATGTTTTCCTTTGCAGGTCTGTTTCTGCGCCATATGATCTTGGCATACAATAAGCTTTCCTTCAGTCAGGTCTATAAACTTTACACTGCACTTCAGCAGTACTTCCAAAACGATGAGAAAAAAAATGAAATTGATGAGACTGATATGGAGCTGACAAATACGGATGAACTGGAGGGGAAAATGGAGAAAGAAGAACTTGACGTACCTTTAAGGTGACATATTAATATTAAAGTCTTTCCCAGTTCTTAAGAGAATTATTTCAGATTACCTCTGTACACATCAGAATAAATTTCAGCTCGAGATTCTACTGTTAAACCTTTCAGACTCCACGAGCGCTCACCTTGGCCCTGTGCATTCCTGTCACTAATGCTGTGCGATATTGAGCTGCAGTGCACTGTAATCCTGTACTTCTTTTAGAGCCTCGGTCACACTGGCAGGGCTGGGTGGCCTCTCCGTTTCCTTGGTGCCACCGTGTGGTACCGTTTGTAAATGGCAACAGCGCTGCTCAGTAGCTGGTAGAAGATGGCGGTACCCGGCTCTCCTGCCCAGGGAATCACAAGCTACTGAAGGCTGATGCTGCTCTCAGTTCCCTCTGTACAGCCCACTGCTGAATGACTTCTCTGGTTGTGCTTGGTGTGTGATGAGATAAAGCTATTGGAGAGGTCACTTCTGTTTTCAGCAAGGAAAAATTCCTTACTAATGAAAAGTTAAGCTTAATGATTTGGGTTTCTCATTTTGCCCTTCTCCAAATAAAAGAACTGACATTTATTTACATAAAAAATGAGAAGCAAATACTGAGACTTTTCACCTGCTAAAGAGGTGCTCCACTGTAAGAATAATCCCAAAAGCATTTTGTGTATCCATATATTTAAAATGTACATACTAAACTGTCTTTATATAAACTTGTGGATGCTGTGCTACAGCATGAGTCAGTTAACAGCCTTTGGAGTCTGGCTGTGTGCTGGAGCTGCTGTCTTTCCATGGAATAAACTTCTACCTGCTCTTGCAGAACAGCTGTTTTCTGGGGTGATGGACGTGGCCAAAGTGCCAGCTCATTTCATTGTGACTATCTTCAGAAGAAAGGACAAACAGAGCAAAGCCATTTGAATATGTCAACCCCAAATCTTCCATCTGCTGTTTTTCTTTGGTTTTTCATGTACATTTAGGGTGACATTCATGTTGACCATGGTCTCTGCAGGTTGAAAATTACAACTAAACTGTGTGAAATCATTTGGATTGCTAACTTTGATGTAGTAGATTTTATTCTTTATTAAGTTTTCTCCTTTTAGTTCCCTTTCATGCTTTGACCTTATAAAATTTTATAAAGCAAAGGTGTGGAGTGTCTGACAAAATGTATTTCCTTGTATTCTATTTCATTGCCCCTGTTTCTAACAAGAGTGCTTTTTATCAGGGAAGAAGAGATATCTTGCAGTGGGCCTCTTTCCCAGAAACAAGCAGAGTATTTTCTTTCTCAGCAGGTATGTTAATTCTGAATGAAGTTGAGCAAATGATCCATAACATGAATTTCACCTCCAATTTTATCCAGTGTCAAACATGATGTTTTCTTAGATCTGGTAAAGATTTGTTGATATCCTGCGTGTAGTTGTTCAGCACAAGCACTTGGGGCTAAAAGTGTTTTGTCTAGACATGTGCACCATATGATGATATTTGATTCTGAGGAGGTTGCTTCTGTTCTGACTCCTCACCTCAGATTTGATATCTGCTAAATGTGCAGTTTTGTTGATTATTCCAGCTGGTAAATACAAAATGGAGCAGAAATACAAATGGGCACAAATGTCAGTAAATGTGCTGTGTGCTTATAATAGCTTTGTTAAAAAACAAAATACATTTAAAATGTGTATAAAACATTATGTATTATAAGTTCAAAGTTACTCCTCAGTCCCATTCTTTACTGTTAGGGGTTGTTGGATTTATTTAGTTTCCTGAATTATTTTGTGAGAAGGTACATGTAATTCCAGTGAGTGATCTGTTGTAATAGTTCTTCAAAGAAAAAATGAAACAGAATTATTTAAGTACCTTTAAACAGTCCTTTGAATAAGCTTTTCTTTCGCTTGGTCTCTCTGATCTCTGGAAAGTGAATGCTATAATATAGTATAGAATAAAACTGCCACTGATGTTTCAGCATCATAGTAGACAGAGCTGTTACAAAATCTTCTTTAATGCTCTCTCCAAGCAGGTAACAAACTGACAAGCATGTATCAAAATACATTTTTAACTCTCCAGATTGAGTTACTTTCTTACTTTTTTTACGTTTCATTTTTTATTCCAGGCTTCTTTATTAAAGAATGATGAAACAAAGGCTCTCACTCCAGCATCTTTACAAAAGGAATTGAACAACTTGTTAAAATTTAATCCAGACTTTGCTGAAGCAGTAAGTGTCTTTTTCTTCATCCTAAATGGTTGTAAAGGGATTTCTTACCTCTAGGATGGGATTATTTGGGAGTAATTTATTCTATAGTGAAATATAAGCAGATGATAAAAGTGTGAGCAAGTTGCATGTAAATGTTTAGTAATTCAGACTGAAACTCCTGAAGGTACAGAAACCCTAATTAAGCTAATTCCCCCACATCTAGCTTTATGCACAGATATAATCCTCTTAGTTTTGGTAGGACTATGTGAGTGCATTTTGAACTAAATCTAAAATTTACTTCTTTTTACACGGTAAGAAGATGCATAGTAATTATAAAGAAAAACTTTATTCGTTCTGTGTAGGTAAAACTGATTTTGCTTCATTTTTTTTAGCATTACTTAAGCTACTTAAATAGTCTCAGAGTGCAAGATGTCTTCAGTTCAACACACAGCCTCCTTCATTATTTTGACCGTTTAATTCTCACTGGAGCAGAAAGCAAAAGCAATGGGGATGAAGGTTACGGGCGGAGTCTGCGATACGCCGCTCTGAATCTAGCGGCGCTCCACTGTCGCTTTGGCCATTAGTAAGTTAATACATTGTGCTCTGCAACTAAAATTCGTCTTGTCATGTCTCCTAAGAGCTGACAGACCTTCTGTTCATTCTGAAAATCTTTTCAGGAGAAGAAGGGACTTTCTCTAATTTGATAACAGCTGTAGTTGGGTTGGGTTGGAATTTTCTTGGAATCTTGGTTTGTTTTTATTTTGATGTTTATTTGGTTTCCATAATAACTGAGCCATCTACAGCAGGGTAGGGCTTGACATTTGTCTGTGTCCAGTTGTAGCTGTTTCCTAGGTATTTAAGTTCTCAATTGCTACATTTCCATGACCTCAGAAGGTCAGTGGACATGAATGCCTTTTTTCAGCTATATTCTCAAGAAGGTGTGGTTGGTTTTCTGTTAACATTCAAATCAACATTGAGCTGATGATCTAGAAAAAGAATAATTTAAAAAAAAAAAAAAGTGCCATCTGAGCTTTTTTAATTTTAAAATGCCATAGGGGTGGTTGTTATTTTATTGATATACTGGCTTACCCATCTCTGTATATGGTTTGTGTTTATTGACTGCGGCCTGGATGCATCATGTAAAAGGCCTGGAGATGAGAAGGACATCTGCAAAATTGAAAGCAGCAACATTTTCTACGCAGGCAGATACTTGCTGTTGGCATGTACAGGGTTTGAAAGCCCGCTTAGAGGTTACAGTTGCATTTTTGTAGTGGCTTGCAGATGCCATCTTGCTCATTATCCTCCAGACTGGAATATCTTGCTGAAGTGCTTGGAGGAAAATACAGGCTTTCTCAGCAGTCTATTAAACCAGAGTTGTCTTCTGAGTGCGATATGCATAATTTAGATCAATATTCCTCTGTGTCACAGTGCTGTATTTTAAGCACTGTGGGAATAATAATGTTCTCCCTTTTGTTTGCTGATAAGCCAACAGGCTGAACTTGCCCTTCAGGAAGCCATTCGAATTGCACAGGAGTCTAACGACCATGTTTGCTTGCAGCACTGCCTGGTAAGATAGTTGTGTTAAAATGGAGGTTAAGCCACCTTTGTCTGTGTTATCTGAGCCTGTGCTCAGTGAACTGTTGCAGAACTACTCTTAGAGTAGTAGCTCATCAAATGCATAGGGAATTTAAACATCACTGTCCAGCAGTGGGGTGACTTCTGGCAGATGGATCACCCAGTGCAACAAATGGTGGGGAGAACGTGGAATGGTTTTGTTGCAGCTCAGGCTTACTTTCTTAAACAGGAGTTGTGACCCCCGAGTACAAAGATCTCAGTACTAAGATACATTTGATATATTTTGCTGTGCAGCATTTAGTAGAAGTTCCCTTAGAATCATATTAATTCTGAAGATTGGTTTGTATTTCCAGTGAGTTTTTGTACATTCTGTGCAAAAAGGAAGAGAAGTGCTGCAGCCATTAGGTATTTGCAATGAGATTTTAACTTTTTCCCCTTGCTAGAGCTGGTTGTACATCCTGGAGCAGAAGATATTCGATAGCTGTGTTCTGCTGGAGCACTCTGTGAACAAATCTTTACATTTTGGTTTGCCGGTAAGTCCGTTTCATTTGCCCTTAACTTTATTCTAGGACAAACACGTGTGCTGAGGGGAGTATGCACGATATGGTTTGGGGTTTTGTAGCTGGTCTGTGCAAAATATGTAAATGAATTGAAACAAATCTATTTTAACACTACAAAATTTAGCAGTTTCGATTATTTTTACTCTTCATATTAACAGACCAGAGTTCAGTTGCTTTAATGCCAGTGCGTTATTGCAAGGCTCGCTGGGTTTCCTTCTTGTTTGTTTTTCAGGCAGAAGAACTCTCTGTGGCCACTATCCTGGCCCCATGCACCATTTTGGCCTTAGGCCTGTCGTGCAATCTGCTGGTGCTCAAGGGAGGTTCATTATGCCTGAAACTCAGTGCTGAAGCCTCTGGCAGGGCTTTGAACACCTTTACTTGTACAGCTCTGTCCTAACTCTGAAATCTTGCAAGGCCACCCTCCCCTTAGATACCTTTGTGCCCTAAATCTGCTGGCTGTTAATGTTTAGTTCTGTCTTCCTCAAGATCTGCAATCTCTTTGTTAAGAGAATTGTTTTCAAAGGAACTAAACTGATGTTGGATGATGAGAGCAGACATGGCTGCTCGGTTGGGAAAGGGAGGGAAAGCTCTGTGTGTTCTCAGCTGTTTGATCACTGGAGAAATCCAGGTACAAGTCGTGTCATCCTCTTTTGAGACTTCAGTGTGGGGGAGTGGAAATTACCTTTCACATCTAACAAAATGGCATTCACATATGTGTGGGTGTGCATAAGCGAGTATTTAAAGAAATGCCTGGAGCAGTGTTCCTTTGTGCTGAACAACATCACATCTTTTTCTTTGGGATTTTTTTTCTTCATTTAGAACGCTTGCTCTGGTGTAATTTGCAAGCCTCGTGTACTCTGTTGTCTTTCAGTGCTGTTGGTATGTTTTTTTTCTTCCCCCCAGTACCTTGCTTCCCTGGGAATACAGTCCTTGGTTCAGCAAAGAGCTTTTGCAGGAAAGGCTGCCAACAAACTAATGGATGCCTTAAAAGATTCTGATCTGTTGCACTGGAAACACAGCTTGTCAGAGCTTATTGACATTAGTCTAGCACAGAAGACTGCCATTTGGAGATTATACGGCCGCAGGTATTTTGTTTCTTTTGAACTCTTGGGTTAGCTCACTGTACTTGTTAGCACATAATGCATCTTGAGTTATTTATATAGGTGTAACAAGTGACTGTGTCTCTCCAGTGCACTAAAATAAAGTGATCGGGCTGTGATTCAGTACAGGCTGAGTGCAATTATTTCCATTCTCTTGTGGTCCTTTAAAACTCAGACTGGAGAAGAGATTGAGTTTCCATTTAGTAGTGGCAAATGGTGCATAAATTGTTCCTGTGCCCCCATTTTCAGCATCTCTGTGCTGAGACTGTGCAGCTTTCACTATATAGTACTTGATGTGCCTGCATAGTCCAGAGTTCCTGGATAGTTGTTTTACAAGTTTCCATTCTCCCCCAGGCCCCTGGCTTCCCAGAAAATGTAGACTGTTGTCATAACAAGACCATAGATTAAAAATGATTGTTGTTTGTTGCTTGAAAGCTAAAAGATGTTTCTCTTGCACTAGCACCATGGCACTTCAACAAGCCCAAACATTGCTGAGCATGAACAGTCTGGAGGCTGTGAACATGGGCGTTCAGCAGAATAACACTGAGTCCTTTGCTGTAGTGTTGTGTCACCTGGCTGAGCTACATGCAGAGCAGGTGAGGTTTATGGCTAGTTGTTCAAAATGTCATTTGGGGGAGAGGATGTGTGGGTGTTATTGAACTGAGAGTGCAAGACTTGACTCGTGTCTTGTTCTGCCTTTAATGTCTGCATTGGGAGTGAAGAAAATACAGGGTCTGTGCGTGGCGAGTTCTTCCCATGAAGGGGAGTGGTACCTGCCCCAGTGTGTGTTAATCAGAGTGCTGTTTCTCTCTTACAGGGATACTTTGCAGCTGCTTCTGAAATATTGAAACATCTGAAGGAAAGATTCCCTCCCAACAGTCAGCATGCACAGGTAGAATATTTATAATAGAGCCTGTAAACTATGTAACTACTATACAATAGGATCTGAATTCTATTGCATCTGAATTCTTTCATCTATATACCTTGGGCTATACGTTGGCTCATTTCACTCGGCTCCTGACCTCACAGGAAGCTGTGTGGCATAAACTTTTCTACAAAAGCATGAAAAAGATGCTTCTGTTATTTTAAGATGTGGTGAGACGTTTACCTCGCCGTGGCCTCCTCGGAAAAAGCTGTTTAAATAGAAATGTCCTTGGCAGAGGAATATACATCTCCTTCATGAGCCCGTACAGGAATTAAATGCTCTGCATTGATTTGGAACTTCAAAGTTCTGTTTAATTAATGCTACCTATTTTGATGTATTACAATCCAGAAATAACTGAGGGAATAGACCAGTTTTTGTGTGACTCTGGGAAACACGTTAACATGTGACTCTATAAGATAGCCTTTACATTAAAGTGTTCAAAATTCCATTAAATGTAGTTTGATCCTTTTTTTTCACTACAGAACAAGGCTACTGTTTCAAAGTATTAGTAAGGATTTAAAAGAGCTTTTTACTTAAAGTGCAGTCAAAGAGGTGAGCTTTGCTATTGAAACATTAATCCTGACCTGAGCATTTCCATTGAGTACAGTAATTTAGTAAATCCAGTAATTGGACAGTGGAGTTAGTTGTGTCTAGACATAAATATCCCCAGGGGAAAAGAAAAAGTAAGTTCTAACTTGGGAGTAGAAAATGAGCAGGCACAACTTCTAAAACTTGTTCCTGGATGTTCTTTGTTTAGCTTTGGATGCTGTTTGATCAGAAAATACAGTTTGAGAGAGCCATGAATGATGGCAGGTATCATATAGCAGATTCTCTAGTAGCAGGAATTACAGCACTTAACAGCATTGAAGGTGTGTACAGGTAAGGAACCCCAGTCTGTGGGTGCTTGCAGGTACGTCCCAGAAACATTTAGCAAAATGATTGCTGTCAGTCATGTGTGCTTACACATTCTTCCCTTTCCAGAACTAATTACAATCATGTTGCTTACCTTATTCCATTAATGCAACGTTTTCTTTCTACCACGGCAGAAAAGCCATTGTATTGAAAGCCCAAAATCAAATGTCAGAGGCACACAAACTTCTGCAGAAATTGTTGATCCACTGCCAGAAAATCAAGAACACCGAGATGGTGATTAGGTAAGAATGTTTCGTTTTCACAGTATTAAAGCCACTTTGCAATGAGTAGAATCAGCCATTTCAATTTGTCTGTGTTCAGACTTCACTAGTCTTCAGATTACCTACTCTGCTTTGGAGATTACAAAATGATTTCATTTATTAATCACGGTATGGAGGAATCCTTAAAATATTGTGGAATTGAAACCCAGTCATTTTTCATATGTAAACTGAAAGGTAGTAAAGTTCCATGAAGACTTATGGAAGAAGGAAACACTGTCTGAAACAGATAGGAAATAGAAATGTATGTGTGTAACTGTACCTTTGTGCCAACCTTCAGAGCAGTCATGGTGTTATTTGATCTTTTGTATCTTGGTGGCACCCCCTCTTAAGGGTGTAATTGAAGTTTATGGTATATGCAGTAGTGTAATTTGTAATAAAATCAGTACCATTGTGGGTAGAATAATTGTTTGAGAAACAAGTGGACTTTATGCATCAAAATAAAATGTTTGTAATTCTTTCCCCCTGTTTTGGTTAGCGTGCTGCTGTCAGTGGCAGAGCTGTACTGGAGATCTTCATGTCATACCATAGCATTGCCTGTCCTGCTGCAGGCTCTTGCCCTGTCTCGAGAGTACAGTCTGCAGTACTTGGCTTCTGAAACTGTGCTGAACTTGGCTTTCTCCCAGGTACGTCTGATTTGTGTTCTCACAGGGCTGTAGGGCAACGTTTATTCTGAGGATCTCGATACTGGTTTAACTCCTGTGAGATTTCAGAACACAGCCTTGTTGGAATTAAATTATTGATTCCAAAGAAGTATATTCCAAATATAAAATCTTTTGAGAATGTTAATAGAAGTTAAGTTTCATGTCTGTCATTAAGATGTGTAGCTACTGTATATAATTAAACAAACGAGCATAAATTGGCCCTGCTTTCATTTCTCCAGTTGTTATTTTTTATGTTAATGTTTTGGCTTTCTAGTAGCACAGTTTGGCATGTGTTTGAATTAAAAACAATGCTTGTAATGGAGTTCAGTTGTATGGTTTATTGTGAGCTGGCAGAGCTGTGGTTGTCAGCACTGACTGCAGTGGAGAAGCCATGCCTGATCATTTCAGAGAGCAGCTCATTTCTACTAATAAGTTCTGATTTAAAAGAAGATCATGGGGAAAAAAATTATATCCTTGTCTGTAGTGCATGGTGTTATTGGAAACAGATGTGGCTTATGTTGGTTTTCTCAGAAGCCACTGCTCCTACCAGTGGACTCCAGTATTACAGCAGCAAGTATTTCTCTTTCAGCTGATCCTTGGCATTCCTGAACAAGCCCTGAATATTCTGCACATGGCAATAGAACCTGTCCTGGCCCACGGAGCTGTCCTGGACAAAGGCTGTGCCATGTTCTTGGTGGCCAAGTGTCAGGTGGCTTCTGCAGCATCCTACACTCCACAGAAGAAGATTGAAGGTAGTGTGAAGGGTAATTCTCCTCACTGAAAAAGTTGAGAAGTGCAAACCCGTGTATATATCGGAGTCCTGCTACATGGTCACTGTTAAAAGAGTTCAAATGATACAGCAGAGTGTGTTAACTAGTTATCGGATAGCAAAATTAATTTGGAACTAGTTATCCACAGATGCAGTGTTTGTTTATCTGCATGCTTGCGCACCCGTATTTTGCAGCAAAGGCTGAAAAACAGAAAGTAGCTGAAAGACCACGTTGCTAAGACACAAATTGTTTGGAAAAGCTGAGGAATTTATAATTGAGCTGCTTAGAATTGAGCTGTATTGCTTGGAGTTGTTATTGTGATACTATCTGAAATATGACTGTCCCCCTTTTTCTGCAGCTTTGGAATCCGCTATCCTGAATCTAAATGAAGCCAAGACTTACTTTGCCAAAGTGGACTGCAAAGAGCAGCTCAGAGACGTTCTCTACTTCCAGGCTCGGTTGTTCCACACCCTGGGCAAGACCCAGGAAAGGAACAAGTGTGCCATGTTGTTCCGTCAGTTGCACCAGGAACTGCCAGCACACGGTGTCCCCTTAATCAATGCCTTCAAGTGATGCATTTCAAGATGAGATTTGCTTGTTTTCCTGTTTTGGGGTTTTTTTAACAAATGTCTTTTTATTATATTCAATCATCTGTGTTTCAAAATAACTGCCAGTAAATCATGGTCTTCAACTGAACAAACTTGTGTTTTGTTTGTAATGACTGAAGGGCAAACACAGGTTTCCACCCATTTCGCTTTTATTCTGTGTTTGAAATTCAGAATAAGAATTGAATTGGGGGAAGAAGAAAATACTCTCTTGACTGCATTATAAACACACTGAGGGGAGTGGCACAATCACAATGAAATGTGAATGTTGTGAAAATGTCACTATCAATGCTGGCTTTGTGAACACCGGGGTACAAAAACTAGCGGAAAGTGTGGGCGAAGCTCCTTTGTGCTGGTTTGAAGTGGTGTGGAAGGGGGAGTCTCATTTAAAACCCTTCCTTGCCTTTAACCTGTCTACAGGCACTGTTTACTCGGGAGAAACAGATGGTGCTGGCAGAAGGGGAAAAAAACCCAGGATTCAGTTGGAGAGGTGTAAATGGTGCAAAGTCCTTGTGCAAGGAGGGGCTGAGGAAAGTAAGGAGCGCTGAACAAAAGCTTCAGCCCAGCCGAAATGCTTTGGTTGTACCTGTTCTCCTATAGGTGCTGCTGTAACTCACCTGCCCTGCTTTCATGGCTAAATAAATGAAGATCACAACTCGCTGATACCCGATGTGTCGCCGTTGACTCCTAGCAGTTAGATCCCCCTTTTGGAAGAAAATTTTCATTTCAGATGTGGTTTGAGTTCTCAAGGCAGACGGGGTTGTGCTTTTGTGAGTGTAAACCTTATGTGGGTGAACCTTGGGGGTGGGGGTGTGCTGGGTGGGTTTCAGGGGAGTGCTGGGTTTGGTGGCTCACCCCCTCAGCTGCGTTATCAGACCCCCCTTAACCAGCACTGAGGAGTTCAGTCGCGTTTGGGGCACCTACTCTTTTACAGTGAGTGCATGAACCTCATTTCTGGAGTGGTTTTCAAGATCCTGATCACAATAGCAGTGTTAATCCATAATGCTCACACAGAAGCATGGTTCTACTGCAGGGAGCTCCGCTGTGTCGAAGGGGTGCCCACGAGGAAGAGGTTTTGTGCCAGCCGTAGCGTTCCTGTCTGCTCAAGGTTGAAGCTGTTGCTTTGTGAAGAGTCGGTCAGGAAACTGCAGGTGAGCTCAGTGCAGGACCGGTGCTCCATGGCAATGTGCTCGGTAAGGAACCCATGTAATTAGCATGGACAAAGCAAGGGGGATGTTTACAAAGGGCTGGTGCTGGCCGGGGAGTTAAAGGCCATGCCTGTGCCGCAACCTGAGCGGGAGCTGTGGTCAGTGACAGCGATGGCCCGGCAGTGGCTGCTGTGACATTTCCAAACAACTGGTTTCTCAAACCCCCTTTGGGTGATGATTTCAGAAGCCTTGGGGGACCACTCGCCAAGGTCCGGGGGAGGTGGTGTGGGTACCACAGTCTGCACCCAGTCAATCTCACCCTGGAGACGGTGTGTGCCCACGGGCGGAGGAGGGAGAGGGAGCCCCAGCCCAGGGCAGGGGCGGGAGGATGCGGGGGTTTATCCCCCTCTAGGACGCGGGGTGCCCGCACCGGGACTCGGCTGCATCTGGGGCCGCGTCCCGCCGCGGTCAGCGGAGGAGCGGGACCGGGCGGGACACCCCGCGGCTGCGCTGCCCGCGGCCGGAGGTGGAAATAAAATACTAAATAATAATAATAATAATAAACCCAACCCAAAACCCCAAAGAGCGGCTTACGGAGGGGGGCGGGCAGGATGCGGCTGCCCGGGGGGAAACCTCCCCTTCCCCGGGGCGGAGCGGGGCCTCCCTCCCTCCTTGCATCCCTCCCTCCATCCCTCCCTCCTTCCCTCGCTGCCGCCGCCGGAGCGGAACCGAAAGCGAAGGCGGCGCAGCGCGGCGGCGGCTCCGGGGGCTGCGGCGGCTCCGGCGGCCGCGGGGGCCGCTCCCTTCCGCCGGCGGAGCGGCGCGTCCCGCCAGGTCGGTGGGTGCGGGTGCGGGTGCGGGTGCGGAGGCCGAGCGGGCCCGGGCGGGGGATGCGCCCGCGGCTGCGGAGACAAAGCCGCGCCCGGAGGGACCGCGCGGGTGTGGGCGGCGGGGGCCGGGGATGCCCTCCGAGCGGAGAACCGCATCTCCGTCACACGGGGCTTTCCCGCGGGGCTCGGCCGCTCTGTGCGGGGATTTCGGCCATGGGGGATCCGTGCTGTCATTTCCCCGTCCCGCTCCGGGCCCGGCAGCCATCCCGCTCCCGCCCGCCCCGACCTGTCCGCTGGTCCCCGACGGGCTGGCAGCATCCCGGGCTCGGGGATGTGACAGGGCGGTGGCCGTCCCTGCGACACCAGGCGTCCCGCAGACCCCATGGGGCTCCGTGAGAAGGCGAGGGCTCGGAGCAGCGGATACAGGGAGGGTTAGGCCGTGGGGTGGGAAAAGGAGGGGATTTTTAAGGTTGAGGGTCAAGGGAGAGGCCAGGAGAGGATGGAGCTGGAGGAGCAACTGCCTGCAGGGGACGGGTGCCGGTAGGAGAAGCCACAGGTTGGGTTGCTGCGAGTGACCGAGTGTGGTTAGGAGGTGACATGCAGCCCTATGGCCGCGTGTGCAGCACAGAGCATCTGGAGCGTGGACAGCAAAGACCAAAGTGGCAGCGGGGTGACCACAGGAAGCTGCTGCAATGGAGCTGTGGGCTGAGAGTGTGGCCGTGCAATGCTACAGGAGCAGAAACCATCCCTGGGGACAGGACCAGGTTGTCTTCAGGGTGAGGGGGACCACACTGGGGAGGGGATGTGTGATGGCAGTGGGCAGCCAGAGCTGCCTTCATGGCCCCTGCTCAGAGAGGCAGCCCCTCTCCTGCGGGAAGGAGCCCTGACCCTCTCCTCGCCCCCTCCCTGAGCACTTTGGCTTGGACAAAACAGCCAACAAAAGCAGAGAGCCCGTCCCTGGGAGCGCTGCGAGGGGTGACTGACTGACCGGCGCTGTTCTGGGCGCTGTTCTGGGCAAGACAGCTGTTATCAGATTGGGGAGGTAATTTGGAGGAGGCTTTGCTTTCAACTCAGCCCTAATGTCTTTTAAGTGGTGCTCACAAAGTGCAGAGCCGCTCTCGTTTCCTCTCTCGTTGGCATTGCGGGCTGGAGCTGTTGTTTCCAGGAGAGCCTGGAGCTGCTCGGCAGCGTTGGATGAGGCAATGGTGCTCTGAGCTCATCCCGGCCCGTGCTCAACGCCATGTCCAGAGCTCACACTCTTGTTTTGAGATGCTCATTATACACTGCTTAAGCAGTATTAGATAGTATCATAAAGATTATAAAAAATCTTATTAAAGATGGGTTTGGATTCCTATTGAAACCTGCCACTGGGTTTGGTGCCATTACAATGCCACCAGCCCGACTCTGCACTTCTTCCCCAATTCTTTCTGACACGTGTGGGATGGGTTGGACAGCGCAGGAGGCTCTTCCATTCACCCCAGGGGCAAGGAAAAGCTTCGCTGCTCGGGCACAGGGACCCAGCGTAGATGGGGGCTGGGTGCCTCTTCCCAGTATCACTTTATTTTGGGTGTCCTCTGACTTCTAGTGAAGCTGCCGAGAGATTTTTTTCCATTAAAAGTCAGGCAGGGATGCATATGGTCTTTGTATACTACAGTGACTAATATATTTCTGGCAAGGTCTGCACTTGCCCGTAGGAAGGGAAACTGTGATCAATGCCCCCGTTGCTGCAGATGACACCACTCTTGGCACTGCCGCTTCCACGGCTGACGGTGACCAAGGAAAGGAAAATAGCCACTGGACTCTGCCCAGTGAGAGCCCGTAAGTGCCCCGTGCCCTGGCCTCGGTTAACTTTTAACTCCAGGCCTTTGGTGGTAGCAGGGAGGGGATCCTCTATGAGTAAAATTGGCCTCAGTTTAGGTGGTTTGTGTTCAATTTTGCTATGAACAGCTTTTTTTGCAGTGCGTGAGCTGGTCCTCATGGAAGGATGGATGGAGGTGTTGCTGCTGGAGCTGCCACTGAGTCTTACTCCCTTGGGAGGGTCCGACCCTGACACTGCGTCTGGCCTTGCCAGAGGGAAGCTCACCCAGAGAGGGGGAAGGCGAGTGCGTGGCAGCCGGGGCACCATCCCACAACCTGCCCTGCACCTGGGTCGAGAAGCAGCTCCAGGGAGGGCAGGACAGACTGATGTGTCCGTACGGTCCGATTTAAATCTGTGCAGCCAGTGCTGGCTGCAAGGTGTCATCCTCTGCGTCCCCCGAAATCTGTTGGTGTGTTCCCACCCAGAGGTGGCTGCACCCCAGCAGGGAGCAGGCAGGGTCCGCACGCTCACAGCAGAGCTGGGGTGACACGAGGGGGCTGTGAAAACCACTTCACCCTCGCGGGGGCTGATTTCATTCCCATTTGTTTCCGCTGAGCCACGTGGACGCTGAGTGAGAGAGAGGGAGAGCCGCTGCCACGGTTTCACAGACCTCTTTTCATTTTAATATCCCTCTCCTTGCTGAATTAGATGCGAGACTGATTGCTTCGATAATCCTGCCGCAGCCGCTATGGGTTATATATGGATTGCAGCCAAAAGCCGTGCCGATAAATCATTCCTATACACCAGGCTGTTATATTCCCAGAGGATTTTGTGGGCATGTGCTGCTTGCTTTTACGTAAGGATCTGCTGGATTCATACCAGAATGTGCTGCTTTTCCCCGGGCCAGGACCCAAGTGGGTGCTGAAGCCAAAGCCCCCCTGGTTGTATTTCCCCTCTTTGGGTTTATTCCCCCTATTCCAGCTATCTTCATTTTCCTTCCGGCTGGGAATACGGCTGTTCTCCTCCTCCTCCTCCTCCTCCTCCTCTGCCTCCCCGTGTGCTTATTAAGGAGAACTGGTTGCACTATCATTAGCAATTGTCCCATGTCTCAGGGGGCTGCGTTCAACAGTGGGAGCCCACTTTTGGGTTTCTCTCGGGGAAGGTATCAGCTCACAGGGTGATTTTTGCCAAACCCCATGCTCGGCCCCTTTGCACACATGCAATAAACCCTCTGATTTTCCACCCTAGCTGATGTTTCGGTGGTGCTCGGATGACTTTTAGCCTGTTTACAGAGCCTGGCAAAGCCTGCTCGAATTAATCAGCCTTGATATGTTTATTCTGGTCAAGCCAATTAACTCCCGCTGGCCGGGGCGCGCTTGGCTCTCAAGTGTGGTGGAGCCTTCATAACTCAGTTTTGCTCCAGCCTGACAAAGTTCAGCACAAACCCTTGGAAATTCAGATCCAGGCGATGCTCTGGGGGCAGGATGGGATGCCCAGCCATGTCGTGTCACTGCTGGGGACCGGTGCCGTGGCTGGTGATGCTCCTGGGGTGGTTCATCCTGGGGCTGCCCCGACGAGCTGCCTTTTTTGGTGCGGCTGCGGCGCGCGGTGAGGGTAGAGGGCACGGCATTCGGGATCGGCTCCGGCTTCGGGGGACAGCTATTTATATGTGCCCGCTGGCGGGGTGCCCAAAGCAAGCCAGGCAAGTAGCAATTGGCCTTGAGGTGCAGCCCTGGGGGTTCAGGATGAATGGGGGGGGTGGGTGTGCCTGTTTATATTTATGCATTTGGGGAGTGCACTGAGGAATTCTGCAGCCACAGTGCCCGAGACGCGGAGCCCTGGTTTGGCTTGGCTTGGCTGGTGGCTCCTGGCCCTTCTGCCCAGCAAAGCCCCCGCTGGGAGCGGATTCAGCCCCGCGAAACGCAGCGTTTCTGAAATAGTTTGTCCTTGTTGCTGTTCGTCGGCTTATTTATAGCCTTCGCATCCCCTGCGTCTCTGCGCCTCGAAGCAGCGCGCGGCGCTGGGTCGGCGTTAGCTCCCGGCCGATCCCGCTCGAGCGAAAAGGCTCCGGTTTATGGATTGGTGTTGAAAGCAGCAATTAGGCCACTGGAAAGCCTCGAGGAAGGGGGATTTGGTCTGATTGCTGTGCTTGACCCGTGATTTCTCCTGGGCTGATGCAGAGCGGTTGTGCTGTGGGTGCAGCACGGAAACTTCAATGGAGATGAGCGGAGCTAATTTTAACCGGCCGCCTCGCCGAGGTGTGGGAACCAGGCAGAAAAACGCCTCAGACCTCGTTCCTGCTTCTGGGCTGTTTGTTTCGGGGTATTATTTTTGCGCTTGCATCTATGGCAGCTCGTTAACCTAGAAATTAAAAACGGCACCGGCGTGGTGGCAGGGGAGGGTGATGGTTTACAACTGAACAACCCTGGAACTGCCCCTGCTGCTGCGGGGCACCTGGCACGTGTGAATTAACACCGTTTTCTCCCCTTTTAAAATTATTATTTAATTATTTGATTCTTTTTTTTTTCAATTCTTTGTTGCTAACAGAATTGTTTTCTCATTTATCCCAAGGTTCAGGCACCTAATTTTTGCACAGAAAGCCGTAGGGAACCCAGGGTGAGGAAGAGAAATTGCTGGCAATGACGGGCTGCGGGAGGAGGCAGTGAGCCGGGGGGGCTGACCCTGCACCCCACTCTCGGTAAGCAGGTCCCTGTGTCCGTGGACTGTTTCGTTCGGGGGGTGTTTGACAGAGGTGTGCCTGCTCTGGCTGTGGGACCAAGCAGAAAAGCAGCAAACCGAGTGGTATTTATGCCAGTATAGTGCAGGGCCTCATGCTGCCCTGTAAAATACCCCCTTTGGGGTGTTCCTGTAGTGGATATGGTGGGGTTGTTATTCCCTGGGAATAACAGTTTTTATTAAAACACCTGGGGGTGTTTGAATAAAGGGGGTGGAAGGAGCAGCTTGGGGTCTGCTGCACAGCAGTGGGGGTGTGTGGTCCTGGTGCCATCCTGCGCCGCGACCCTTGGCTTTACCGTCCCATGTGGGATGAAGAAATTAATCTATAGGGTCATGACTGGCAGGAGGACATCCCACATTCTGGAGGAGTCCAGTTGACCTATCCTGTGTTTGCAGGAGCACCTCCCCCTTACAGCGTGGCCGGGATGAGGCCGTCGGTCGCACCATGCCATCGTGCGTCCCCAGCAGCTCGCCCGCCCCGCGGCCCCTCTGCCGTGACAGAGGCTGCGGCCATCGAGCACCCGGGGCACCACGGGACCCCCCGCCGCTGAGCCCCCGCTGTCCCGGCATGGCCTCACTCATTGTGGTGACCGAGTACGACGCGACGGGGAGCGAGGAGGAGGAGATGAACGCCCCCAGCAGCGCCGGGTTTGGGGACGGCCGGGAGCCACGGGCGAAGCTGCACCTCTCCGGCCGAAAGCTCTCCCTGCAGGAGCGGTCGCAGCCTGCCCGCTCACCTGGCAGCGGCGACGGCGCCAACGAACGCTTCATCTACCCATCCCTCCCTTACTCTCCGGTGACGTCCCCGCACTCGTCCCCGCGGCTGCCGCGGCGGCCAACAGTGGAGTCCAATCGCGTGTCCATCACAGGACTCCAGGTGAGGGGGAGTCATTGCTGCTCCTGCGGTTCTCCTGCCCCCGGCCACCTGGTTTCCACCCCCGTGGCATTGCTTCTGGCTTGGATTGTCGGGATAAAACCCCGTGGCGTGTCCACAGATGCGTGGTGGGAGGCAGTGAGATGTCCTGGTCCATCCTTAAACCCCCCAGGGCACTCCTGGCTGCTGATCCCCACCTGTCCTGCGCTCTCGTTCCACCTGAGCAGACAATATTGCCTGCCTGGCCGTTAACGTTTGCAATTAGCTGTCTGTAAACACGGCGACGCGTGGCGGGGCGGTTGGCGTTCATGGTTCGTGAATCAAAGCTGCCCACCCGGGGCAGAGCTGAACGGGGTGCAGGTTTGCAGAGAAAGTTTTGCTGGGGATTTAAAAGGAGGAGAGAGCAAACGTGAGCGGTTTCGTGGCTGGTGTCAGACCCTCCCCTCTCTCCCCGCAGGACTGTGTGCAGCTCAACCAGTACAAGCTGAAGGATGAGATTGGGAAGGTGAATATCAACTGGGTTTGGGGTGGGATGGGGGGATTCAGGGCAGGAGGGCACCACGGCAACTCGACTGGCTCCTCGCTGCGATGGTGATGGTGCCAATTGACTTATGTATTTTTTTAAAATTACTATTAGTTTTCCCCATTCCCCCTCCCATGAAATGGGTCTTTGCCGGCGCTGCGATGCCAGCCCCTGCATCCCACTACCCCCAGCATCACCTACCGGCTCCGTGATCCCGGTGGGGCCGGGTTTAGGGGGGAACCCAGAGCCCAGTTTGGTGCTGTGGGGTTTTTTTGACTGTCCCTGACTGGTCCCCATGGCTGTGCCTCTCTCTAGGGCTCCTATGGGGTGGTGAAGCTGGCCTACAACGAGGACGATAACACCTACTATGTGAGTAGTGCACATCCCCGGAGCCCGCAGTGGGGTGGGTGGGATGGGGGACAGGGATGGATCCCTTCCGCTGACTCTGTCCAGCTCCATGCTGGTCCCATCTTGCCAGCCCCATTTTATCCTTGATTTGCCCCAAATCCCATGTCTCTCCCCCTCTTGCAGGCAATGAAGGTTCTCTCCAAAAAGAAGCTGATGAGACAGGCAGGCTTCCCCCGTAAGTGACACAAAAGCTTTAGGGTGGAAGATGATCTGGGGACCCCTGGGAGCTCATTCCCAACTGGACACCCCATCTTTGCCTTTCCCGCAGGCCGCCCACCACCCCGCGGGGCCAAAGCTGCCTCTGAGGGCTGCCTGCAGCCCAAAGGGCCCATCGAGCAGGTCTACCAGGAGATTGCCATCCTGAAGAAGCTGGATCACCCCAACGTGGTAAAGCTGGTGGAGGTGAGCACCGACCAGCCCCTTCCCAACACCCACCCTGCGCGTGGAGGAGCCTGGATGCTGTGGGGATAGGCTACACGTTGGCTTGGGAGGAGGAGAGTGACCGCAGAGGGGCTGGGATGGCTATGGCAGAGACTCATGTTTTCCCTGGTGTAAAAGGATTTTTTTACTCCCACCTCCCAAAAGAGATTTTTTTTCATCCCTGCCCAAAAAGGGAAATGCAGAAAAATATTGCTCCCTTAGAGGAAACAAGTGTTCAGATGGGTTTTGGGGAGGAACTGGTGGTTCTGCAGTGCAGCTGCCCTGCCCTCTGCCCACTGACTGATTAAAACAGTCCAAAAATCAAGAATTAAGGATGTGCAGGCTGGAGTTTATTTGCTTTATGAGTCAGATGATGCTTCCTGTGTGTTTTAAATATTTACTTCCTTGAAGTACAACTCTATCTCTGTCCACTTTGTTTTTCCCCAGCCCTCATGAGTAGAAGCTTGGTGATTAGCAGACCACGCTAATGGTGCAGATGGTGCAGAGCTGAGATGGCTGCTAAATAAAAAAATCACTGGGTTTAATTTGCAAGGTTTTTTGGTGCTGTTTAATTTCCTTTCTGCTTCTTTTGGCAGGTCCTGGATGACCCCAGCGAGGACCATCTGTACATGGGTAACTGCCCACCGCCCTGCGGTGCTCACGGGGTGACAGGGAGTGGGGTTTGCCGGGGCAAAGTGTTCCTCCCACATTTTGGGGTGGCTGTGTGTGGGGTTGGGGGTCTCCTCTGGAGCGGGTAGGGCCTGGCTGTGCTGGAGGAGCAAATCCCCTCTAATGGTCAGAGCAAACAGGATCCAGTCTGGGTTCAGAAAGGAGTCAGGAGTGCTTTATAGGCTTTAATTTGACATCATGCTTTGCCATGAGAGGTACCAGCATTTATGTTCTCTCTGCTAGACAGCAGTTTTGTTTCTCTGGCTACAAGAACAAGGCACATGTTAACTATCCACGGTACAAACGAGCTCCTTCCCAATGTGTCTTGCAGACTGCAGTGGTTTGCTTGATGTAAATGCACACACTTTTGGAGGAGGCATTTCTTTGCCATCATTTCTGTTCAGCCTGTCCTAGTGGAGGAGTGTGCGATGCCTGAGCGCAGAGGTTTGCTCGGGGCGTGGGCTCAGCCTTGGGTTTGCAGGCAGACGGAGGGTTTTCGTGTGCTGTGTGGAGAGCACTTCGTGGTGCTGAAGCTGCAGCACTGAGGAGGTAGTTGGCAGCATCCCCTTAATTGCAAATGGAAGCGACCAAAATGCCATGTGCCTTGTATAAGATGGCATCTCCTTTTTTTAAAAAAATATATTATTTTTAGAATTTTTTGTGATTAAAATAATTCCTTTTGTGCTGAGGCTGCTTGCAGGAGCTCTGACCTGTAAGTGGTCCGTAATCACCTTCTCTTTTGTGTTTCAGTGTTTGAACTGGTGAAGCAAGGGTGAGTACTGAATCCCAGATTTAAACCTACTAAAGCATGCCCATGAGATGGGTTTGTGGGTGGCACAACCTGGGACACCGAGGTGATGGGGAGGTTCATGGTGGGTCCCCTGCGGGGTTGGGTAACATCTCCCCAACCCAGTTAGAGCTGTGTACACCCCTTACGTGCCCGTGTCTGGGGCGGCGTGCTGTCGCCGGACGGCAGGAAAGCCTCCGGGATCTGTTTCAGTGCATCCGCACGGGGAATGAGCTCCATTCTCTGTTGCCTTTGCAGCCCCGTGATGGAAATCCCAACCCTGAAACCTCTCAGCGAGGACCAGGCTCGGTTCTACTTCCAGGATCTGATCAAGGGCATTGAATACTGTGAGTGTCTGTGCCAAAAGGATGGGATTCTTATTTTTACTTTTTTCTAAACACCTGGGGCTGGACTTTCTGCTGGTGTAGGGTGCCATTTGTGGTGGCTGATGCTTCTGCACAGGGGTTTTTGGAGCTGGGGCTGGTTGTGGTGTTAGCAGAAAGGCTTACAACCATGCCAGGGCTTTGTGGCTCCTTTGCTGCGAACCAATGCTGCTGCTGAATCACTTATTTTTCCTTTGGCTGCAGTGCACTATCAAAAGATAATCCACCGGGATATTAAACCTTCCAACCTCCTCGTGGGGGAAGATGGGCACATCAAGATCGCTGACTTCGGCGTGAGCAACGAGTTCAAGGGAGCTGATGCCCTCTTAACCAACACGGTGGGCACCCCCGCCTTCATGGCCCCAGAGACACTCTCAGAAACCAGGAAAATCTTCTCTGGAAAGGTATTTAGTAGCAATTTGAGGGGTTTTTGGACTAATCTTCCTTGGACACTCTGGCTGTTGCAGATCTAACTATGGTTTCCTTGCTCTGCAGGCTTTGGATGTGTGGGCCATGGGGATCACGCTGTACTGCTTCGTGTTTGGGCAGGTAATGAGGTTGATTTTCCAGTGCTGTTGGTGGGCCACGGGGGTTTGGTGTGTGCCTCCCACACGCCAGGTACATGGTGGGGTTTGCACCCTGAGCAGCTGGGTGTTGCTGAGGGGAGATGGGGATGTGTGGGTGGAAAGGAGAAACCTCTGCCTGTCCGTGGGATGGGTGCAGCCAAAAGGAGCACGTTTCTCTTTTTCCCTGGGGAAAAAATTCTGTGCCTGGCCTGATTTTTTTAGGAAAGGAGCTGTCATAGTAATTTGGTCATTTTTAGGCAAATGTTGTTTTCATTGTGATTAAAAGAAGACATTGATATAATAGGAAATCTGGCTTCTAGGTCTCCTTTAAACCCTACAAGATCCTTGATGCTGCCCCACTGCTGCTTCTTAACAGAGGCTGTTGCTTTTCTTGTTGCTCTTTTTCTTCCTGATAGTGCCCTTTTATGGATGAAAGGATCTTGAGTTTACACAATAAAATCAAGACCCAAACGCTGGAGTTCCCAGACCAGTAAGTACTCAAAAACCCACCAACCCCCAACCCTTCAGCCCGTATTTTAAAGCTCATTTGAGCCATTTCTCAGGCACTGCCTGGGTGGGGCTGCCCCTGCTCTGCTGTGGTTTTGCAAAACTCAGGCTCTGAGCCCTCCTGTTGGCCCTCAGCCCTGGAAAACTTCCTTTGCATGAAATATGAAGGCAACATCTCTTGATTTGCAGTTGCTGAAGAAGGAGTGATTGAAGTTGCAGAGGTGTTTGAGGGAAGGGATTAACCTCTGCAGTTGTTGCCTGTTGGTTTTTAGCTTGGGTGGAGTTGGTGCCGGGCTCTCCCAGCCCCATACATGCAGGATCATGCTTCAAATTGCCCAAAAAGGGGATATTTTGCTTCTCTGGGGGGTTTGGGGAGGAAGGGCTGCAGGGCACCTGGGTGCATGAGTACCTGGAGCTGCATTCCTGCCAGGGCTGGGGTCCAGCCCCAGTCTGCCCGGGAAAGCCCACGGGATGAAGAAGGGAGGCAGCATCCATCCCCATCCCCATCTCATCTCTCCCTTCTCCTTTCCCCAGGCCAGAAGTTACAGACTTCTTGAAAGATTTAATTACACGAATGCTGGATAAAAATCCTGAATCTAGGATTTCGGTCCCAGAAATTAAGGTACTGACCCAACCCCCTGGTGTTGGCTGTGGCTTCACTTCTGTTGGGTTCTCCTTGCTCAGCTTTTTTTGAGTCAGTTTGATCGCGCCAGGGTAGGTCCTCCCCCTGTGCCCAGGGCCTCTGGGCAGGTAAGTCCCAGCTCCTTCCCCTGCTCTGGGACCTGCTCAGCTTTGGGACCTTTGGTGCCTAGAGAAGTCACAGGCAAAAGGAAATCCCCTGAGTACAGTATTTCC
The DNA here is from genome assembly GCA_028020825.1 of Podargus strigoides. Classification (NCBI taxonomy): domain Eukaryota; kingdom Metazoa; phylum Chordata; class Aves; order Caprimulgiformes; family Podargidae; genus Podargus; species Podargus strigoides. Next base: position 13,411,958 of record CM051637.1, on the reverse strand, counting down.
TCTGCTACCAGGAAAGTACTGTGCAACAGCCTTTCGCAGGAGATTTCTGGTCCTCCGCCCCTGCGAGAGCCTGGAAGGGGCGAGAAGCTGAGAAAATGGAGATGAAGGTAGGGGGAAAGGATTGCGGGGGAATTGCTGAACCATTTTGTGCTCCTCCTGCAGCCGCCCAAGACGCCAGGTGTGTGGGCAAGGAGAAAGAGGGGTTTCTGCCTTCTGTCGTGGATTAATTCAGGTCCAAGACCAGGGCTCGGTGGGTCTCCCCAGCGCTGCTCATATGTATGCTCCGGAATAAATTACTCCTTCTCTTGGTGTTGTCTCATCCATGAGAGTGAAAATAGGTCTTTTCCATAAAACCCACTCAGATGCCCAGTGCTGTAGGTGACCAAGAGTATTGCTCGGTTGCGTAGATGGGGCCAGCGCTGGCTCTGGATGAGCTGCACCATGGCATTTTCTGCTCTGGGCTGAACTGTTCCTGGCAGCACCAGGGTGAGCTGGCTCACCAGTGAGCTGGCACATGTCTCCCCTGCTCCCTGGTATGTCAGGAGCATGTAGGGGCCATAGCTTGGGCGAGGAGATGCGTTTGCCAGGTTTGTGTTGTTTGAGTTACGAAAAAGAGGAAATCATTTCTGACAGGCTGTGTTATTAATTGAAGTTGCACCCTTGGGTCACCAAGAATGGAGCGGAGCTGCTGCCCACGGAGGATGAGAACTGCACCCTCGTTGAGGTGACGGAGGAGGAGGTGGAGAACTCGGTCAAGCACATCCCCAGCCTGGCCACTGTGGTGAGTACGAGGGAGGCGATGGTCTGTGGATGCACACCGGGGTCCACGCTGCCTCCCGGGGTGGTCCCCAGCAGCTGGAAGTTGCTGCTGAAGGGCAAAAGCATTGGGCAGGATTAGAGCAAAGACCTTCCCTCTCTTAGAAACACGTGCTGCAAGACAGGGTCTCAGCATCTCACTGGAGGTGGCCGTACATGTGGTGCGGGGGAAGATTTCAGAGCGGCCCCAAAGTGCCCCATCAGCAGGTTGCTGGTCTCCATGCTCAAACTGGCTGCCTAAATATCACTGTATTTGCTCAGGGCAAAAGAGCATCTGGTCCAGGACCTGCCCATGGCCAGGAGTGGGTGTTTTGGCCAGGCAGGAGGAGCTCCTGCCCTGCTCTGCCCATCTGGCTGTATGGGCTGCAGGAGCTTCCCAGGATGGAGAATTTATCTGGGCCACGGCGTGCACCAGCCCCCGCCTGGAGCTATTCTTGGTGAATTCATCTCCTCTCTTTTCAAGCTCATATTTTTATTCCCTGCAACGCACTGTGGGGATGAGAACCACAGCATAACCCTGCCTTGTGTGGAAACTGAAATCCTTTTGGGTTTTGAACCTAATGATTTCTTTGGGTACCCACTAGCCCTTACGCTGGGAGAAACAGTGAGCGACCATTCGCAGTTCCCTGGCACAGCGTTCTCTGCCTGTTGACACCCAGGCTGTGATTTTTTTGAAGTACCAGTCTCCCTTTAAAACCCCTTTTCCATCTCATGGCTGTACCCACATCTGGCTCCGTTTCTGGAGCTCTCTCCCGCTTCGGTACCCTGCAGAAGTCTCTTCAACCACAGATACGTTACTATGCAAATGTGCCCTGTGCTGCTCAAGCTGAAAAAGCAGATCTTGCTCCAGAGAGATCACTGCTGGTGAGGGGTTTCTTCCCCTTTCTCCTGTTCGGTGGTGACTTGCTGCGATGCAGTGGATGATGGCTCAGTGCTCCCAGCCCTGCTGAAAATCCAGGTGTGTTTAGCACAGCCCAGGGCAAATGAGTTTTACTGTGCCTCTTGCCTCTTAAATAACACACCGCCTCCGGGCAGATCTTGTATTTTGCCATTTGCATTTGTTCTTCAAAATTACCCTCCAGTGCCTGAGCTTTGTGCATCCAACTGCAGGCGTTAACGAGCGAGCTGGTTTCAACTCTCACATAAAATGCCTTCTCCCGCCGGACCCTGCTGGCACTCCCGCGCCTTTCAGACGTGTAAGGGCTCTCAGTGCACCGTAGTGAGCAGAAAAATAAGGCACAGAGGGATGAGAAGCAATATCAAATGAAGCCAGGGGTGCCCAGAGTGAGATGCACATGCCAAGGCAGCGTACGGTGCTGCTCACATTGTCCTCTGCTCCCACCAGCAAAATAAGTTGGGAACTGGGAATTTGCAGGTACCTGCTTCTCGGGGGAAAATCTTCCCAGACTTGGCTTTGCTCCCCTTTGCAGCCTCTCACACCTTGTGTGGCTCTCATCTGCGTGTTCAGTTGCTGGACCGTGGGTTTCACACGAGGATACGGCCCCTGTATTGAGCAGCTGGAGACTTGTAAACATGCTTCCTTCTGTTTTATTTTTTTTTAAGAAAAAAGAGAACCTTGACTTGTTTTCACTAGTTTTCTTAATTTCTTGGGCATGAGGGTTGAATGTTCCTGTTGTTCTCAAGTGAAAGAAAAGCATCCCTGACAAACTCCAATCTGGTCTTGCAGATCTTGGTGAAGACGATGATCCGGAAGCGATCCTTCGGGAACCCGTTCGAGGGGAGCAAGAGGGAGGAGCGGTCGCTGTCTGCCCCCGGGAACCTGCTGCCGTAAGTGCCACTGCCTCGCCTCCGCCCGGAAAGATGTTTGCAGCTTGTCTGAAAATCACTGCAAGGAGGGGCTGGGCTTTGAATCTTTCCTGCAGGGCCATGATTGGGATGTTCACACACCTTCTGTCTGATCCATAACTGTTTTGTGGGATGGCATGGCATATCCTGCCCCTCTGATGGGCTGAAAAGCATCTTTTTACGGCACTTCCAGCCTGTTACAGGGGAGCTGGGGGAAGACAACACATGCTCAGGGTCCCAACGGTGCCATGGTGGGGAAGGGGCAGATGCCGGTGTCTCATTGCCTGCTTTACTTCCTTTTAATGCAGGAAACAAGGCAGTGAAGATAATCTGAAATGCAACGACTTGCCCAACGTGGGAGAGGAGGAACTTCTTTCATGAGCATCAACTTTATGGTTCTGTTGAGCAACTTGGTCCAGGGCACAGTGTTATTAAAGTGTGCAGCTGAGGATGAGCGACATTAACAGAGCCTACACCAAACACAGCATGACGTGGCGCTATTTCAGTATAATGCTGGATGTAGAGCTTACATAGCAGCATGTTGTAAGACATCCGACTACTTGTCATGAACATTGAACATCTCTGATCGCTTGGGCTGCTGACTTCTGGTGGGAAAGGTGCTGGCTGATAGCGGAGAGGTGAGCCGTTGTGTTGAGCAGCAACAGTGCTTTGCAAAAAAAAAAAAAAGCAACAACAAAGCAGTCAAACAAAAATGCATTTGGAACTGCTTTTACCTGGTTTTAATGCCAAATAATTTCCAGGGGCTAACGCCAGCGTCCCAGGGGTGTTGAATGCCTGCTGCGTAGTCGGTGGGCACACGCAGAAGGGTGAAGTTGTTGCCAAGTGGCAAACACAACACTTTTTGAGAGTCCAGGACCTACCAGAAATGTTGTTGCATCTATTTCTCCTCGTTCTGGTTTGTTTTTAATTGACACCTTTTTAACTGCATGGGAACAAAGCAAAAACCCACCTTTTCAGCTTCTTAAAGAATGCCTTTGTGAACCAAGTTGTGTTCAACTGCATCTTCAGGACATTCAGAAGGTGAGGTTAATTACCTCCTAAGGTAATTAACACCTTTCATAAGGTCTTTGTGTGACTAGGACTTGGTAAGTTGAGTATTCAGTGTATGAAAGGAAAAGGTATTTAAGGGCTTAAGTTCAGTCTGAACTATTTTTGCTGCAGACATAGGAGTGAAAGGTGGTGTTTAGCTGAATGTTTGTTTCGTATAGCAGAGGAAGCACTAACAACAGTTTGTTTCTAAATCTTTTACTTGATCTAGGTAGATATATTATTAAATATAAAATTCAGGGTAAAATCCTTCACTTCCATGTACATTACATGGTTTACTACAATTAAAAATAATACAACTTATGCTATTTTTTAAGTATAGACTTAGGGCTTGCTTAGAATTTAAGATCTTAATGAAATATGTAGATTAGCTAGTCATTTTCAAAGAAACTTTTGTTTTCCAAACTCTTACTCTGGATTTTGGGGCCAATGCTATGTATTTTTTGCAAGTTCGTTATCAGTAATTTGTGAATGGCTGTGGATCAGAGGCTTGTTAGTAAATTAAGTGTATGCCTAATTCATGGATTGTTTCTGATGAAGAGCTCTTACACCTTCAGTCAGATTACTCTGATTATAATGTGGTGCTTGTAAAAAAATAATAATCTATCTGTCGTGTGGGGGGAGAGACTCTGGTGTCCAGACTCACTTTCCCAAGTTCTCTGTGCTCAGACAAAGCTGGAGAAGGGCAGAGTGTGGGTGAGCTGGAGAGGGGCCGAGGTCTGCACAGGGAAAGGGGTCACGGTAAGTACAGTTGTTTTGTGGATGGAGCGTGGGACTGAGGGGAAAAGGTCTGACTTCTTCTCAGTCTGATGTGGTTGTGTGACCTTGGATGAGGCATTTGAAATGAAAGAGGGGGAGGATTCGAATGTCCTATGCATGTAAGGGCCTGCTAAAGTGTAATTCTTTGCTCTGAGGAGGAAGGCACTAGGAGAGACCCAGGTATTTTGGCTGATGGTAAGATCTCTGCCTGCTAACCCTGGTCACGGGTGCTCTGCCTTTAGGAAGTGACTGTCCCCTTGTCTTCCTTCACCTTGGGCACTGCAAGCAGCAGAGTGCCGAGGTCCTCAGCCCTGCTGCAGTCGGACCTGGCCCGGTAATTCCTGGTTAGGACGGGTCTTTGTTAAAGCTGGCATAGCATTAGCAAGTGCGTAGGTGCCTACACAAACTATCCCTTACATCTTTTGATCACTTGAAGCAATGCTCCCGCTAAATCACAATTTATTACCGAAACATTGTGCTGCTGGCCTCTCTCCAAAGCCAGTGACGATGGTTTGTGGTTTAGGAGCAGTACTACGGAGTTTGGAGCCATAAGACACACACTGTTTTCCTCCCATTTTAGTCCGAGGCTATGCCAAAGCCCTGCAGCTTCAGCTATGGGAAAACTTAACAGGTAACTTGGGTGCCAGCACTACTCTGGCTGCCTGCTCCCCCTTTCCTAAAGGGGACTTTTCATTGTGGGAATGCGTGTGAGTGGGCAGCTTTGGTTCTCTAACCTTGTAAGTGGACTTGTTCTGCCAAAAAATAACCCACAAAAAAAAAAATAGGGGGGAATCTGATTATTTATAGGTTGTGCGTAGTAACGTGTGTGGCGTGCTTTGTCAAAGGTGAGTTGTAGAGATGCTCTGTGCTGCCTGTCCCGTTTGTTCTATGTCTGGTGCCTAGCGAGACAGTTTACATTTACCAAACAGGCTTGCCAGGTGCAACACAGCTTCGAAACAGAAGCAGCTGCACTGGTTCCTTGATGCCCAGTCACACAGTTACTGGGCCTCAGCTATTACCACAGCTCAGTGTCTTATGGCTAGCATGGGCTTGCTTTATAAGCATCCTAACGCTCAGCACTTCCCTAAGGCGCTCTCCAAACTGATTGTCTCTGAGCGTGCTGCAGCCAAATGCACATTGCTGACAGAAACTCGATGTAGATTTTCTTTTCTTGATGCTTATTTCTGTTGAAAGCATAAAGCGTGGCTGTGTGAGGAAGAGCTATCTAAATGCATGCCCTGTTAGAGAAGCTGTACTGTATATCTATAAATCTGCTCAGTTCCCTAGCTGTTGTTCCTTAGTAGTAAAGCTTTTTTTCTTATAGTGAAGTAAACATTTTGCTTGTGCCTTGGAACTGGGCTAGAGCTTGATTTCCCCAACTCCCTTCCTTTCAAGCAAGCCCAGTGCTGACTGTAGGCTTAATGCTGGGTACTAAGCCTTTTTGGCTGTGAAAGCACACAGGAAAGTGCTAAGGGGAAACCAGGCCTCCTGTCTTGAGTAGTTTTTCTTGGTGGTCCCCTCTTACCTATCAGGCAATTGATCCGTTTCTTTTCTAAGGTCCTGAACTATTGCTGATTTTTATACTGTTTGTTTAATGACCGAGGCTTGTGGTTTCTTTCCTACCCCTTTATTATGCATTTAACTTTATCAGGTGTATCAAGTTTAAATACTGTGTATTTACCACTTTTAAATTATATTACCTAAGAAGAAAAAAAGAAAACTAAGTGTTTTTCCACATAGCTGTTCAAGCTTCTCTGTACAAGTTGAAATAAATGACATGCAACCAAACCCAGAGTTAGTTCATCAAGCAGAACCATTATCCTGTTTGACTGGTCTTTATCAAAGCTACGAGAGTTTATTTGGTGGAAGAAGTGTCTGGTGCTTTACCTTTACCAGGGATCTTGGGCTAGGACGAGACCTCAGTGGCTCTCTAGCCCCTGCATATCCAAACAGAGCCATGCACACACACAGACCAGAGCATTGACTCTTGGAAAGGCACCGTTTGAGTTGTGACACTCAGCTTAGTGCCCAGCAGCAGGCAAATAAAGAATAAAACTAATAATGCTGTAGCAAACCCACTGCGCTGCTGGAAAGAGGCAGCAAAGCCCCAGCCAGGATGCTGGAGGTGTGGAATAGGTCCCAGGGCTCTGTAACACTAGAAAAGGTTCAGAGAAAGGGAAGAGCTGTGCCAGTGGGATCACTAGAGATGCTCAAGGCTACGTGAAGTTAAAAGCCAACAAATTCACTTAAGTCAAACTGTGTAAACCTGTTAAATACAGCAGCCCAGATGCAGGGTCCGGTGGTGAACAGCATGGGAAGTATGCCAAGGGGGAACAGCTCTGTTCTTCTGACCAGCTTGTACTAGCATTTGGCTAATGCCATGCTAGGCTAACCCACCTCTTTAACATTCAATTCTTTTTCCCTTGGATAAGGTTTTAATGCAGACACAAACGAGGCGTTAGGAGAAGTAAGGTGGAGCAGAAGCTGTAGTTGCAGCAGCACTCTGGCTGAGAGAATCAAGAGGCAAAGCAGACAGCAGGACTGGCTTGAATGGCTCCCCAGAGACACCTGTTACCTGTTTAAGATGAAGATAGTTCACTGACCCTACCCCTCACAGGCCCTGGGGAAAAATAAACCTAGCTTTCAGGATTCCAAGAGGGCTGAGAGAGTAATATTTTATTAAAAAGAAAGTAAATTTTAAAGTAGTACCATAAAAATTAGCCCCTCCCGCCCCTGAAAAAAAAAAAAATTCTTTAACCAGTAAGCCATTTACCATAGCACAGTGGAACCAGACAGTGCTTTGTCTCAGCCTGTGGCCACTGGAGCTTGGAGACATAATTAAATAGTCAGCTAGGCATCACAATCCATCAGGGCAAGGAAAAGTGATTTGACAACAACAAGGAGCTGCTCTCCCAAGGTTAGGCAACACTGGCAGGGGCTATTGTCACTGTAAGGAAGAATCTGTGCCTGTTACCCTGCTGAGGACTGTCAAAATGACAATGTCAGAGCAGTCCCTGTCCCAGGCTTACCCAGGGCAGGGGCCTGGCAGAAAAGCACAATTCTCCTCACGTGCTTAGTGCAATTAACTGGCAAGACAGCAGACAAGGAGCAGACCCAGTTCTTCTCTCTGGGTTGGCTCCAGCCAGCAGAAGTAAAGAAGATCCCTTTCTCAGGTTTGTTCCCCTACTTCCTTCTGACAAAGAGGGTGTGGGTCTCATGGCAGGGTCAGAGTAACATTCACAGCAGCAGTTCACAGCAGCACTTGGTGCTGTAGCAGCACGAGGTCAGGAGTTTGTTCCATATGTCTCACCAACTCCCTGCAAGGATCATAGAATCATTTTGGTTGAAAGAGACCTTTAAGATCACCAAGTCCAGCCATTAACCTGGAAAACTCTTCTTTCTCCCCCTTCCTCTCACATAAAACCCTCTGCACAGACAAGCTACTCCCCACTACTCAGATTTTACATTTCCAGCATCACAAGGTCTTTTGATTCAGAAATTCACCCCCTGCAGCACCACTTCCCACCAAGCACAGGACTGAGCTCTACCCTCAGCACCAGCCAAGCAACCCCACTAAATCCTTCCACTGGCCAAATGGATCATTTGGACCCTGACAGGAGGCAGAGCTGTGGCTGTCAGCATATGGGTCTCAGAAAACATCAACCCATGGGTTTGTTCATAGCAGCAGAAACCCCCAAAAGCCAAGAAGGAAGACAAGATGCCCCCAAGACGGGCAGAGAGCTGTTGTCCGCAGCTCTCAGAAGGCAACTGCCAAGGACTGCAACCCAAAAAAGAGGTGCAGTGGGAGCGTGACAAGTTCTTGAACATACATTTCCTTCTCCAAGAGCGGTTGCCCAGGAAACATGACAATATTTGTTTCTAGTGCTCCTCCCTGCAACAGCTTTGAGGTAAAAATTAGCTTCTCTGACAAAGACAGTTTCCTCAGAGCTATGGTTCAAAATCCCTGTTTGATGTGGACTTTCTACATCCTGCTTCAGACTCTCTCGAGTCAGAGGAGGAAGCAACTTACCAGTTCATAATCCTCCACATACTTGTATTTCTTCTCCCGATAGTAGTATTTCTTCTTCATGCAATACAGAACAACAATGTCACACAGCACTGTTGCCTAGGGGAGATGGAAAGAGTTTGAGACAATGATCCTCAGAACTGAGACACTAATCCAGAACTGAGTCCAAGTGCAGACACGTCACTCACCACGCCAAACAGCGCTAAGCCAGAGCCGATGTTAATCATGGTAGGAATGACATCAAATTTTCCTGCCTAGAAGACAGTTACAACGGTGAATAAGTTTTTAAGCATCTCTGAAAGCCCTCACCACAAGACCTCTAGGAATTAAGTCACCCTACCTTTCCAAACACCAGGATATCAAAGCGGATGCCATAAGCTTTGACAAGCGTCCGTGATTCAGTGCCATCACTCTCCTTGTAGTACTTTGCAAACCTGGAAAAAAGACAGGTCAGAGCTCAGCTGGAAATGTTGAGGTGGCTTATGTGATCATGCAACATCCAGGTGTGTCTCCCATCTCAAGAGGATGGGCTGAACATCGGTACTTTCAGAGACAAGCTCTAAATAAGGGAGGGAGATTTCACACAGGCAAAAAAGCCCAGAACAGGCAAATTTAAGACAGGAGTTAGCACAAGCCAAAACAGGAGACTTGCAAAGCATAGGAAGGGGAGAAAGTTAGCTTTAGTGGGGGAAGCAGAAGGACAGACAGGAAGAAATTCAGCTACAGATGAGAATCAGCCCCCTCAGCCAGCCAAGCAGGAGGCTGCAGGAGTGCAGGCAGCCAGGAGAGGGCAGGGCCGGGAGCAGGCAGTGACACACAAAGGCTGTTCCTTGTCCCCACACAATGTGACTCGCAGGCAAATGACACGGAAAAGGGCTGAGAACAAATAAGTGAGGTCAGACTTACTCTGCCACGTGGTTGACTAAGCCAGGAGGAAGCAGAGAAGAGGATGAAAGAGAAAAGGAAGGATTGGTAAAGGGCTGCACCACAGTCTGGAACTAGCAAGAGCACTTCAGAACCCACACCAGCCAGGCTGTGGTATCCTCCAGCTGATCTCACCTGACACCCCAATACCTGCAGGCCTGGCACCCCCCAAGCACACGCTTGTGCTGTCTGCATAACAGCAGCTTCTCAGTGAATTCAGTCAAATTCCACCAAAAAAGATCCCCTGTGCTAAGTGGGAGTTTGTGATTCTAGAAACAAGCATAGCCCTGAGCTGTGTTTCCTCACAAGCAGGACAGTCACAAGGATCTTGGCAAGGTGGCCAATCCATACCATCATAGCTCTGAGTCTGGATGCAACCAGTGACCTAGCTCAGCGACAGTGGTTTTACTGGAGGTGCTGCACCTATTTATACCAGATAAAATGTACAGGTGGTAGTGTGTGCCAGAAGGATGCTCCTGGTGCAGACATGGTCTTCAACTCCCAGAGCCACTTTCTAGAGGTTACCTTTTCCCCCCATGCACAGCAAAGGAGGTGCTCCAGTCTCCCACACCCCAGCCCCCTCAAATACTGTCCTATCAGCACACCCCAAACAGTCAGTTCTCACATTGCCATGCCACAGGAGGCTGGCCCAAATGGTCACCCAAATGCTGATGCAAATGTGGCTCAGCCACTGTAATCAGTGGAGCTTCACCAACCTTCCCCCTCTGCTGTGGTTTGCACACAGTCAGGATCTAACATGCTCTGTTTTACAGCATTAGAGAAACTCTCCAAGTTTTACAGCACCATCAAAGGTCCAAGGACTACCTGCAACTGCTGGAGGAGTGCGGGCAGTAACACTGTGCCAGTGGCAGACTGAGCCACCAGGTGCCCTCCAGAGCCACATTACCTGAAGTTGTAGCCAGGTGAGACAGTGTGGGCAGAGTCCTTGTTGTCGAGGCGCCGGAAGGAGTACTTTGGCACACAGTGGGAAGCAGCTCTGTCGAGGTTGCAGTCCCAGTTGATCTGCAGCGCCATGACTCCACCCTGCCAAGTGGAGGAGAGGAGCAGGTGAGCAATCCAAGCACCCAGCCAGCCCAGCACCAGGCTCTCTGCTGACCAGGACCCTGATTTACTGGCCTTTGTCACAGCCAAACACTCTTTCCTCCTGCTACAGAAGGGCCTTGCACATAACCCCACCCAAACAAGCCAAGGCCAAATATCTGTTAAGTAGAAAGGACTCCAGTCAGAGTCAATTCTACAGATATATGGTCAGAGCAGCTCGCCATTCTGCAGCTGCTCTGTGCCCTGTGGCTCATGCCATGAGGCAGAGGGGGACAACTACCTACTACTGCTCCTCTTCTATACAGCTGAGTCCCAAGAGAAGGGTCTGCCAAATACCTCCACAGCCATTTCCTGGAAGTTCTGTCCTGCGGCTTCAACTATTTTCCCTAAACGAAAGATAGGGCAGAATGGATCTGTCCGGGAGTCATAGATGCAGTTCTTGAGGTAGGTGGAGTTGATAGTGGGGAGGATGTTTCGCCTGCAAGGGAACAGAGAGAGAGATCTGTTGCATCTTCTTCCACTCCTCCAGCTCCCCTTTACTGTCCAAGAGACCAGAGAGTGTAATGCCCCAAACGCTATTTACTTGCTGAAGTTGAATTTGGGGTACCAAATGTTGTTCTTCACCAGAATGGTGAAGTTCTCAGCTTCTTGCAGGAACGCTGGCCTACAAAACAACAGGAAAAGTAAGTAAGTTTCATTTATTTTCACAAACAGGACTCTGCAGGGTCCTTGGCAATCACCTCTTCAGCTTTTCCCAATAGTACCTCATAGGGAGAAGCATGAGCTGCATACTGCTGTGTACCTCTCAGGAGGGCCACCATGGAGCAGGAAGACAGAGCACTCACTTGGGTATATAGTAGTCGTCCTCCACAGGGCACCATGCAAAGACTTCACAGGTGTTAACACTACTGTTGTATGGTACACACTCCCCAGTCTGAATGCCTGGAAAGACACGTGAATGGAGGTGAAGTGCTGGTAACAAGACCTTCATTACCTTCCATTGCAATATGCAGTGCAATTTCAGAGACAGAAGCATCAGGTCCTTTTTCCGAGCAAAATCCATGTGAAAAATCTACGTGAAATACTGCTTCATGGACTAAGGTCTTGAAAAAGCCCCTACACTGTTTGCTAAATCACCAAAGCAAACATCTATCCAGCATCCCCCCAACACTGTCTATACTCATCTGCTCTCCCCCAGAAGAAAAATCTGAGCTTCCCTTTCAGTTTGATTAGGTGTGAGAGAACGACAACAAGGAGACTGAAGTGAAAGGCTGCTTCCTTCACAGGAGGGAAGGCACAGCACAGAGGTATCACAACACAGACCAAAAGGAGCCCTTGCAGCAGGTTTCTTACCATTGCTGTGGGTGCTGACATACCCTGGAACACAGTTGTTCTTCACTTTGCACTCTGTTTTATCATCTGGAAGCTGGAGAGGAACAATAATCACACTAAATTCTACAAACCCTCTCCCCCACACACCCACCCACACAAGGCAGGGCTAAAGCAGATCCTGTACCTACCTCTGGGCAGCGGCCTTGGCTCTGGTTCAGTGTGAGTATTGCATTGGTCATGACAAACAGAGTGTTCTCCTCCTGAACACGCAAAACAAGAAGGAAATTTAAGAGTGGCAGTTTGCAGAGAAGATCCAAGGCACTGCCCCAAATATATCTGTTGGCAGAGCCCAGGTGGCCCTGCAGAGGGGACTGGCTTTGGACAGGGTAGCACTAAAGGAGCAGATTCCCCCATGTATCGCCCGATGCCACTGCCTTCAGGCAGAAGAAGGACTGTGGGACTAGCAACTCCTTCTGTCCTCCCACTTGGCCCAAATTTACTCACTCACATCATGAAAACAGAGATTACACAGTTCCTCAGGGGAGCTGCAAGGCAGGAGCAGAAATAAAGCTCCAGCTGCAAGTCTGAGCACAACTCCCACTCTTTTTTTTTGGCAATATATCTATTAGGAATTTGACCAGTCCTGGTTTGTTTCTCCAGGGAGCACCACTTCCATTATTTTCAGATCTGTATGATTTCGGATCTGTTGTTTGCTTCTGCTCCACTGATATGCAAATATGATCACTCAGCCAAAATCTGGCTGAATCTGTCAGTTTTTTCTGTACCATATCTCATGCAGACAGTGATCCATGACCAGCAGTTTGGCTTGGCCACACCTGCCAGCCCCAAAGGCTGCCACACATCCATGCAGTGCAGACTCCCACAGACACAGTCAATCAGTAACTACAGCGATACCTCCTGTTCAATTCTGGATCAAGTGACTTGCAGGCTATTCCCAGCATTCCTGCCAACACAACTTTGTGTTGTTTGCTTTAGAAAGCAGTAAGAAAGAGGACATATGGTTATTGCTGCACAGACGCACTCGAACCAAGCTTCCTCAGGGGCAGTGGTGCAGGTGCTCAGCATGATCTGCAACGAAGCAAAGCTGCTCCATTGTCTCACATCAAGGCCGTGCTGGAGCAGAAGCTGCTCCAGACCTCAGCGGGCTTTGATGGAGTTGTAGCTGTTAGAAAACCTTCTCTCTGTGTGCGAGAGTGACTGATACCTGAGGAGGGATGACATAGTCGGCTACATCCCAGACCCTGGCTCCCAAGGTGGATGTGTTCGTCAGCGTTACTCCTTTCACCTTGGTGGTTACGGAGCTGACCACGGAGTCAGTTTCCTGGTAGCCCTTTTCCCACAGAAAGACCCAACTGCAAGAGAAGGATTACAAGTAACAACAACAAAAAAAAGAGATAAACACCACAAACCAGCACAGGCAGGGGGAGTTTCTCCTTTAAAGGGACAGTCCAGACAGTTTCATCGCGTTTCCCTACAAAAGGGCCACAGGACCAGCAATCTCCCTTGAGATTATTTGTCTTCGGGGTGCTTTGGCAGGCTGTAATCACTGCCTTTACCCCCCTGACGGTCGATACCGATCACCCTCCGGGTCGGTCTCCGCGCTGGGGGCCCCATCTCGCCCGCAGCAGCCTCCAAGCAGCCCTACCCCCACGAACACCGCCCCGCGGCCGCCACCCCGCTCGCCCGGAGAGACGCGGCTGCCCCCCACCCCTCAACCCCACGGGGGGCCCTTCCTTCCCCCCGGGACCCCCGCCTGCAGCCGCTGTGCCACTGCGGGGCTTGCCCCGAGCGCAGCCCGGCGGGGAGCGGACACGGGCCGGCGCCCACCCGCCCGCTCACCCGATCACGTAGGCGAGGATGGCGAGCTGCACCCCGCGGTTGATGAGCCCCACTTTGCGGCTGCGGATCAGCACGATGCGGGGGGTGTCGTACTCGAAGAGGAAGCTGTGCAGAGCCCCGCACGACACCATGGCGGCGGTGGTGACCTGGAAGGGCTGGCGGGAGCCCTCACACGCCGGGCAGCGGCTGCCGCAGCCCCGCGGAACCACAGCGCCCCGAGCAGCCCGCAGAGCGCTGCCGCAGCCCCGGGGCTTTCTGCCGGCACTCTTGATTGCCGCCCCCGCCAGCTGCGGGCCTCTCCCCAGGCTGTTTTCGGTCGGGGAAGGGGGTTTACCACCTCCCTGACCCCCCTGGGGCCGCCCGGGATAACCCGGGGCTCGGCAGCCAGGGCACGGCTCTGCCCCGAGGCTGCGGCAGCTCTGCTCTTCCCGGGGCTGGGGAGTGCAGGTGATGGGTGATCCCGAGGAGGATGCTCTCACCCTAGTTGCTGCATCTAGGAGATGTATTTTTCCCCATGCTCATTGATAGCAAGTTTATGGTGTTTTTTTTTTCACCTCCATACTGACATGAGTCAAACGTTACCTGGAAGTCTGCTGCTGTCAGCCCTACGCTGAGTTTGGGCTACAAACACAAAGAAGCTGGACAGGTGAGGGCCATCCTAACACAAGGACATGCCCTGCAGCCAGCTCAGGGCAAGGACAGAGCTCCTGCCTGCAAGAGATAGCAGTGGCGTATTTAAGACTGTCACCCTCCCACCCACAACGAGCAAATCCTTTATTTATCCTCTTGCAGAATTAAATCTTTGCTATAAAAGCAGAGATCTGCACCACCTAATTCATGCACCTTCCACCTGATTCTGAGCTGCCCAACACAGTGTTTAGTTTAGAAACATCACCATAACCCTCACAATAGCAGGTAAATCATTAGAAAGAGATGAAGCAAACTGACAAACTGGCAGTGGGAATTGCAGACAGTACAAAACTATTACAGAGACTTTGAGTCAGCTATAGATTAGTAAAACACTCTATTACAAAAACAATCAAAACTGAAAGGATCAAAAAAAAGAGGGGAGAGGATAAGGAAAAACATATACAAATGTGAAAGTAGATTAAAACCACACTCTTAAGTGAATATTCAGTGTACTTCTTCCCAAAAGGGGAGTCAGTTCATGTGTCAGAACAGGAATGCATTAATACAAACTGTAATATTTTCCCACTCTAGATATCTAAGATGCCACAATATGGACGTTAATACAATTAATGCATATTGTAACTGAAGTTATAAATACAGCTGGCATCATCTGTCAGCAATATGTCTTAAAATACATGTGGGAAATGGAAATGGCAAACTGCTGGGTTAGCTCAGAAAGAACAAAGCTGAGTTGAAAGGAGTGCAGGATATACATGTTACAATCCTCACCTCGTTTCTACAAAAATAGACCACGTCCAAGTATAACAAAGAGCTGAAAAGGTGTTGGAGCACGGATTAATCTACCCTAAATTTGCTGCTCCTTGTCTGTACTCCGGCCTTATGCATCACAGCACTGCACCAGGTTCAGTAGGAGGAGGTGTGGGAGACAAGGCCTGTTTGAAGCTAAGAGCAAACAGGAGGCCAAAGTCCAACGTTACAGTTTCAATAAGCATGAATGAAATGCCCAAAAATATTACACAAAGACAGTAAGAATACTTTTCATTGTAATTCTTGAGTTCAGGCTAAAAGGAGTACAGAGAGAACAGCTGGGCTTCGCAAGAAATGCTTTGTGTGTGTCCCTGTCTGTGTCCCTGAAATAATCTAAAAAGAGCCTGTTTCATCTGAATGGACCACGAGGCCTTCAACAGCGAGTTACGAAACTACGTGGCTCAGTGACCTCTTTCTAGGGCTGCAGAAAAGCGGTGAGGCTGGGAGAGAAAAATGCTCAGGACCACGTTTTCAAGTGATATCTCTTTTGGACTTCCTTCCTTCAGGTGTCATCCTTTGAAATGACTCTTGGCTCCGTCTTGTTTTCAAGATGCTGGTCATCTCCTGACTCAGCTGGGATTCTGGGGTGCACCAGGGCAAAGGCAGGAGGTCTGGAACCTCCCACTAAAATGTAGCCCTAAGAATTCACCCCAGAGCGAGGTACTTTTGGCAGTCTGAGGAAGAGGATGCTTGTCCGAGAGGTTGACCAAGTTCAGATTCTTCATTATCATGGTTCTCCTTGGACTCACTGTGCGCATCGGCTCGGATTCATCGTTCTCATGGTTGTTGTTGGACTCGCTGGTGCAGCAGCTGCCAGCATCGTAGAATTTCACAGGGTGGCTCTGCAACAACAATTCCCAACATAAGAGAAGAAAACGGCATTTGCTGCTTCATCCAACTGCAGAGAGAATTCACAACAGCGATCCTCACCGTTGGGTTTTTCATTTGA
This sequence comes from Podargus strigoides, assembly GCA_028020825.1. Classification (NCBI taxonomy): domain Eukaryota; kingdom Metazoa; phylum Chordata; class Aves; order Caprimulgiformes; family Podargidae; genus Podargus; species Podargus strigoides. Next base: position 13,395,897 of record CM051637.1, on the reverse strand, counting down.
CACAGCACAATAGAGATAATGATGATAGATCAGCAGATCTGGAGGAGGATTGTCTTTCTGTATTGCCAGCGCCCACCCTAGCGAAATCGAATCGACACCTCGCAAGTTGTTTCAACACCAACACACTCCCGCTGGCACATACTCACCACAGGAAAGCAGCAATTTTTAGCTGACTCCAGAAAATACATTCTCTGGTCACAGGACCTATTAACTTGAAGTGGACAGTAGGAATCTAGTTTTAGCCCTTCAGAATCTAATCTGGAAATACGGGGGTGGTGGAAATCCAAATCAATTTGGAATGACATTTCTCAGTTCTCCCTTCTGAAGGGAGGATCCCAAAGGTTAAGTGTTTATCTTTACGTCAGCAATGCTGCCTGGAGCATGCTGGAAATTTGTTTTCAGAGGCTTCTTTATCAAGGCTCACAAACATAGGACACATACATCAACTTGCAGCAGAAGAAATGAGCATTGTCAGCTGGAGCAGTTACCTGGAGAACTGGGAACAAACAGCACAGATCTGGCCTCAGGGCTTGGGTTCTGCAGTCTGTACTCCAATAACATAGTTGGTTGCCTGTTGAAGGACCAAAAGAATAAACTGTTTAAGAGGATGTCTGGTGTAAATGCCTTCAGCTCAGCCCTCTGCTTCCTAGCGTCTCCAGGCACTCATTCAGATGATAGAGACATCTAAAGAAAAATACATTTTCCTCCTTTCCCTTTTCTTTGGGTTCAGTCCCTGCTGCTCTGCTTTGCCATCTTGATGCTAACAAACCAGCCCAGAGCAAGCTTTTACTTGATCCCACTCTCCTGCACATCCTACTGCAAGCTAAGTTTGGCAGAGTGCTTTTAATCTGAGCTCGCTAGATCATGCGATCAGTTACTTCCCATTCACTGCGATCTGATTTGTATTCTCTGAAGGCAGTGAGTCACTCAGAAAAACACATTTTAATGTCTTCTGCTTTCTTCTTGCTTGCACAGACATGAAGTGCCCTTTTTCCTGTGCTGAAGGGTTCCACAGACTGTGGCCAAGACATATTTTACCGGCCAGCTCTTACCCTCTGAAGGCTGCAGGTCAGTTAGGTTTTATTTAAAAGTTTTCCTAACTCTTTCCTGAATCAGAGGTTTTCTCTAGTCCTCAGGGTAGAGGTTATTTCACATCTGCTCTTGATGGCATAGAAGCTTTCTCCTCTGTAACAGCTTTGTGCTCAGAGCTGACCTGTTAAGAGCTTTCTTGATCACTGGCTCAAGCTTTGCTCCTTTGCACCTCAAGTAATTTTCTTCTGGAAGGCTAAAGCCTGTTTCCATTTAAGTCTATCACAAAACTCCCTTTGGAACCGAGATGAAATCAATAGGGCTCCATGCAGACAGAGGCTATAAACTACCCAAAGTAGCTTTCCTGACTTCTAGGACAGCTAGACTGCAGGGGAAGCAGCATTCTATATACACCACTCTATATCCTTCTGCTCTTTTCCAAAGTTTTCTCCTGCTATTGATCTTTGTGAGCATTAGGACACTGGGCTGGGTGAATCTCTGACATGATAACATTTTGTATATTTACAACATGTCACTGATGTCGTAAAAGTTTTCTTGAAATAAATTAATTGTAGGATCATTTCTAGCTCTCTCCCCCTTACTCGCTTGGGTAGTTCTACTGAAATCATCATCTCTGTTTATACAAGTTGGCATACACCAGCTCAACAGCGTGGCAGAGTTTGCGCACGTTCTTCACCAAAACATCCATGCTTGTTTTAAATAGTATTACGCTCAGTCTATTCACTGCTCTTTACCTTTCACTGTCTTTGCTTTTTAAATTGCTCCACTGAACTACTCTAATTCTCTTTTTTCATTTTGGAGACATTAGAGAACGACATTTCTTGGCCAGTAAGCCCCTTGATTAACAGATACAGCCAGGCCAACAGGATGTGGTCTGGCATCACGCACACTCTCCCAGCAGCCTGTGTTCTCAGGCCAGGCTCACTTCCTGCAGCAGAGATTTCAGCTGAACTGCAGCAAAATAATCCTGCTACAGGCTGGTATTTTGATGCTTAAAAGATAACAAATTTTGGGCAAACCCATTCTTGGCATTTTGACCTCAGCTGTTAATTTCACACTAAACATCCTCGAAACTACTCCACTGTCTTCTTCCAAAAGCCTTCTCAGAAACTGCTTTGCCTACAAAAACGTATTCAACAGAAAGATTGCTGGCCTCAGCCTCAAAGCACTGTCTTGCTTTTTCCTTGTGATCTCCTGGCTGTGGTTGCCAGGTCAGAGGGAACACCTATTTGTTCTTTGTTTGCACAGCTCCAGCAGCTTTGGAATATGCTGGCGGCTCCTAGACAGTTATGGCACTCATGTTAGCATCACAAATGTATGAAAGCCCATAATGTAATAATAATCATGCCATGAGACAAAAAAAGAGTTGTTACACAAGAGTTTTGTCCTAGATCTGAGGGACAACATTAGTTTTAAACATGCTGATAAGCATTTGATAAATGCTTTGTGTAACTATTTAGAACTAGAGTCATGCCAAGATTTTTCATCAAAACTCATAAATCTGCTATATGCACACAGAACGAAAAGCTCTAATTTGCTTTCAAATAAATCTTGATTCAGTGAACTGTAGGGTTACCCAGATGGAAGAAAAACACTTTGTTATTTTACTTGTGTTAATTGCTTTGGGAAACTCACAAGTTTAGGTAGTTTCAAGCCTCCATTACCATATGGTGGAATCTGCCCAAACTATTCTCTGTGTTAGCTCCCAGAATACTTGTTGGAAATTTCTAGGCCTTTCGACACAGAAATAAAATCTTCTGCAATACAAGCATGCTCATCTGGAAGATGACTGTGATGACAGATGCAACTGCAGTAGCTGTGGGTTAAGGACATGACTAGAAGAGTGAAGAAAGAGACTCAAACATTTGTCATTCCAAGTCATCATTCCCCAAACCTCATATCTTTGCTTCAACTCAGAAAACATGCTACTTGTTTCACATAACGTTTTTTACCTGAAATGGAACCCAGGCTTTGTTTTTTTTTGTCATCAAGGCAGCAGAAACCATACTTTGGACTGCAGTTGTAAGACCAGATGTACAAGTTACAGTCCCAGTTAATCCCAACAGCAATGATTCCTCCCTAGAAACAGATACAGTAAGTTTAGGGACTAGTGCTGTTTTGCTGCTGTTAAAGTCAGTGGAGACTTGAGGGATGCCATTGGCAGGGACTCATCTCTATAGACACGCTAACTCATAAGCAATATTTGCCAATCAAGCAGTCTTCTATGGAAGTGACAGTTCCTGAAGGATTAATCAGGCTGAAGAATCATAGAAACTTGGTATTTGTCACTCAGGGAGACACCGTCCTGAATGCATAGCTTTTTTGAGTAAAGAAGGTGCCAATTTATACAATCTTTTTTTCAGAGCACAACTACTCACTCTTTAGAAAGCGTTGAGGAATGTTTGCACTTACATAGTGTAATTAAATTTTGGGAAGTGAATGTTGTTTTTTATTAGCACAGTGAAGTCTTCAGAACTCCTCAGAACAGCAGGCCTAAAAAAGAAACATCAAATTAACTAACTTCTTTTACTTAAATACATCAGTTAATGTTATGCCACTTTACTATTACCTGGAAAGCTGTCAGTAGGAGGAATATGTTGCTAAGAATAAAAAATTGAAATGCATGGAGTTAGGTGGCTCAGGGGATCAAGAAAGATATAGGTGCTTTTCTTAGTTTTAGGTATAGATCGTTCTCTCTTTATTGCACTTTGTGTGGGCCAAGCCTAACTGGAGTCTCTACATGCAGCTTAAATATGATCTCAGGAGACTTCTCATATCAACCTTGCTAAAGAATACTAATAAGAAATTGCACCATTTGACAGCTGATGATTTCTGCACAATGAATTGGCAGTTTCATTGCTGGTCCCCACAAAGAGGTGGCCATTTACACCACAGCTGCACAGCTGGTAAGAGTATAAGAATGAAGCCATGCACTCAATCCTAGAGGATGTCTCTGGGAGTCTGGTGTCAATCACATAACCAAAGGCTGTCCTGCCTTCCTAACAGATACTGATTTGAGAACTCTTCTGCAGTGGTGTGTGTCACAGTGGCTTGTGTCACTAAATACGTAGGTGGAATGCAAGCACAAAGGAAATCAGGCTGCCAGTTTGACCCTTCCTCAAAAGAGTGATTTATCTGAAGCAAATGTGGCAAAAAGAAGTAATTTTCCCACAAGCTGCCAACTGGGTAACCTTGGCCTAGACCTCTGCTACACTCCAGGACTTGCCAGGGCTACAGGAAAGAAAGAGCTACAATTTTTAGCATTGTTTGTCTAGCATAGGGACTATGCTGAACTGGAATACTGACATTGTTTCATTTTAAGAACTAGCCAGGAATATTTTCATTTCCATCAAGACAGCCATTCCAAGGGGGAAACCCAGTTTTCAAAGCAGTCATCCACATAAAGGACATTGCTTCTAAGCAAGGAATATTTTTACTGTCATTGTATTTTGAGCAGTGCCTCTGCATTGGAGATCTGTGATGACAAGAAGCACGTTAGCTGGATGACATGCAGCTTCTATGAGGTACTTCTCAGGAGTGTCTTCTAAACCAAGTCAACAAATGAGACTTTGATTGCAAACCAAATTAACATTTGTGGATGCTACCTGGACATGAAAGTCACTGATGAGCTTCAGTGTGTAACAGTCAATACATTAATAATGTATGTTATTTTTTTAAAGAACTAAAAATGACTGACTCTATAATGGGAAATTGTCCAGAATTCATCCACTGGGAACCATCTGGAATCTGATTCAAAGCTCTTTCTGAAAAAGGTGTTGTAAACACCTGCCCATCAGCCAGCTAATCCGACAACTTGATTTCAGTAAAGCATTTGACACTGTCTCCCACAGCATCCTTGTAGATAAGCTGATAAAGTATGGGTTTAGTGATCAGGTAGTGAGGTGGATTATGAACTGGCTGAAGGGAAGAAGCCAGAGAGTTGTGGTTAATGGGACGGAGTCTAGTTGGAGGCCTGTGACTAGTGGAGTCCCTCAGGGGTCGGTACTGGGACCGGTGTTGTTTAATATCTTCATCAACGACTTGGATGAGGGTACAGAATGTATCCTCAGCAAGTTTGCTGATGATACCAAACTAGGAGGAATGGCTGACACACCAGAGGGTTGTGCTGCCATTCAACGAGACCTTGATAGGCTGGAGAGTTGGGCGGGGAGAAACTTAATGAATTTCAACAAGGGCAAGTGTAGAGTTTTGCATCTGGGGAAGAACAACCCCATGTACCAGTACAGGTTGGGAGCTGACCTGCTGGAGAGCAGCGTAGGGGAAAGGGACCTGGGGGTCCTGGTGGACAGGAGGATGACCATGAGCCAGCAATGTGCCCTTGTGGCCAAGAAGGCCAATGGCATCCTGGGGTGTATTAGAAAGGGAGTGGTTAGTAGGTCGAGAGAGGTTCTCCTTCCCCTCTATTCTGCCTTGGTGAGGCCACACCTGGAGTATTGTGTCCAGTTCTGGGCCCCCCAGTTCAAGAAGGACAGGGAACTGCTCGAGAGAGTCCAGCGTAGAGCCACAAAGATGATTAAGGGAGTGGAACATCTCCCTTATGAGGAAAGGCTGAGGGAGCTGGGTCTCTTTAGCTTGGAGAAGAGGAGACTGAGGGGTGACCTCATTAATGTTTATAAATATGTAAAGGGTGCGTGTCATGAGGATGGAGCCAGGCTCTTCTCAGTGACATCCAATGATAGGACAAGGGGCAATGGGTGTAAGCTGGAACATAGGAGGTTCCACATAAATGTGAGGAAGAATTTCTTCACAGTGAGGGTGACAGAACACTGGAACAGGCTGCCCAGAGAGGTTGTGGAGTCTCCTTCTCTGGAGACATTCAAAACCCGCCTGGACATGTTCCTGTGTGACCTGATCTAGGTATTCCTGCTCTGGCAGGGGGGTTGGACTAGATGATCTTTTAAGGTCCCTTCCAATCCCTAACATTCTGTGATTCTGTGTGATTCTGTGATTCTGTAACTGTGCCCTGCCTCAGGCAGCAATGAACAATCAAAACCAACAGAATCTTCTTGCCAACATGCCATGGCTTTCTTCAGCTCCTGCCATAACTAACGGGAAGGAAAAGGAGGCCTCTTGTATAGTTCATAAACTTACCTTTCAAAGGAATTTGGACAATAAAGACAATCATGGGTGTAACCAAAGCCCAGCATTGCTGCCTCAGTATCTCAACCAGATCGCAAAGCTTCCTGGGCTCTGACCTTGGTCTTATGTATCATCCTGGTAGAAAATAAACAGCTTTGCTTTTTAGCAATTTCTCATTTTTTCCTTGCCAATGGAAATTGTGAAGGAACTTTATACATCAGAGGTTTAAATCAAACCTCTCATCCATTATTTTTGGTCCCTGGTAGTGACCAACTACTGGCACTTTAGAGGAAGGTTAGGAAACAAGACAGAATGTGTCAACTGTGCGATGTAATTAAAAGCAAAAATCCCTCTGTAACATACGCAGCAGTGAGCCTACGCAGTATGACATTTAAAAATGTGACTGGCAGTCACTAAAACTTTATAAAAAAACCCTAGGATTTCATTAACTCAGGAAGCTCATGCATATCTTTCCCGGATGCTGTATGAACAATTACAGCCTTCCTGTTGTTGGACAAAGCCTTTTTCAGATCACAGCTCTGTCCATGGGAGAAGGGAATGGAAATTCCTTTAAAGAGATGAAAAAAACATCAGCAGAAGGAGCTGTAGGAGGCATTGTGGGCACTGGAGGGAACCTGACAGTAGAAAAACTGCTCAGTCTCTGCAGAAAACCCTGCATTAGGGAAAAGATGGGATAAATACCTAGAATCACACTTGTATCTTTTAAAAGCAATGAGTCAATAAAAGTGATAATTGACCTAGTTTCTTACACATATATTTCAAAGTGGGTTGAGAGGAGCTAAAATTGATCCTCATTGGCTCTCTTAGAGTAAAATTTCCATCATTTCATCTGAAATCAAATATTTTATAACATTTTTTCATGCTTTGGCTGAAACAGAATAGAAATAGAAAATGTTCAACTTGGAACACTGTACAGTCATGAGGTTACAAAAAAAGATGGCTACAAGGCCCCTCCATCCTCCTCACTAGGTCACAGCAGCATTGTTCCATGGAGTCATTTTCCTAGAGTTTTATTGAGCTTACTATTAAAGATTACCAGCATTGAAGTTTTCATCACCTAGAGAGGATGGAGAGACTATTCTTCAGTCTGAGGTGGACCCCCAAACACTAGCCTGCAGCACAGTGTACAGACAACCAGTTTAGCCCTGCAGTTCTGGGAGGTGGAAGCAACCTCACTGTGATAAATGAGCTCACAAAGAACTTCTACACCACAAAGCCCTATGCCTTGCAGAAGAAAACCCCAAGATAGGAAACTTTTTATTTCTGTCACTGATTAAATCTATCTTACGTTGATGCATTTTCCCTGACATTTGAATTAATGAGCCAAATGCCTCTCGTGAATTCAAGATGAGCCCATGACATCTAAAACTGTTTCTATGGCAGCTGCATGATGACACAAACTGGAGGCTATGACTTCACTGCGGAATCATACAGCAGGACAGATCGCTAGAAGTATGTTATTTAGATATTATGCATGTAACAGTATGGCTATGAAAGAAATAGCTGGTTTACACACGTGAGATCTATATGTGCCTATGCAAAGGGATTATCCTAAAATTTAATTACTTTGTCAAAGTAAATCCTTCTTTTGACCTTAAAAAAATGTAGATATCTCTTTCACTTACTCAGGGTTTTTTCCCATGGATTCCACAGGGCGCCATGCCCTGACCTCACAGCTTTTAACAGTTGCTTTATAATTTACACATCTTCCTCTTTGAATTCCTGAAGAGACACAAGCTCTTACTCAGCAAAGACAAGAGGTTTTCGCCAATTAAGACCGTTTCAACATATCAGTGGATTCCTCCTCAAATGTAAGATAGATTGACATTTCAGATTGTTGCAGCTTTCTAAAGGAGGAAGCTGTAGGAAGAACTGCCCAAACCATGGTCCTGCCACACCTCATCAATCCTTATTTAGCCGTTTGCTTGGGTCAACAGTGCTCGTCATTGTTTGGGTTGAGTGTGAAGTAATTTCCTTCACAGTTTTATATTAAGTTACATGTCTGAGTCTTGGGATAAATTGAGAAACCAACTGTTTCAGTCAGAAGTTTAATTCAACAACATAAGTAAATTAAACAAGGATATAAAGGTAGGCAGAAAACCTTAATTCTTTCTGCACTCCTGGAAAGTCAGTATTTTCTGTGAGCACTTAGTCTTTACAAGGGAAAGCGATAATCCAGCCATCAGTCCAAATTCAGGGAATCTCACCACTAAAAGAACTCACAGAGCTGATGAAAACAGTATGATGCCTTCTGGACAACTGGTCCCAAAAGCACACAAGTCTCCTGCCTTTTCTGAGAACTACCTAACCATCATAGATAGGAGTGTTACATAGGGGTGACCCTTCAAACTGATCCTGCAGTCACTCCAATTGAATACTGGACTGACATTAAATTAAGACTTGGTATAGCATATTCTGCTGTATCCCAGAGCCTGTTGTGTAAGCCAGTCCCTTCACACTAGTGCGACCTGAGCTGTTAACTTCATCCACTTCTGATAGCGTCTGTAAGCGATGACTATACAACTGGCCAGATAAAACAGAAAGGACAAATAAGCCTATAAGAATAAAATGGGTCAGCTTCTTTGTATCATTCTTGGACAAAATGCACTGCAAGATAAAAGTCAGATGGACATTTTCAAGTAGTCGAGAGCCTTTTTGTGTGAGAGACATGCATCGGCTGGACCAAAGCCTGCCTTGGTTTCACTTTCACAACTTTTGGCTTTGTCAGAACTGAAATGATATATGCAAGAAGAGAATTTCTATTTTTCCCATCTTAAATGATATAGACAACAGGAGGTGACATCCTGACCCTCCAGATGCCATCTGTGAAACACCAATTAACTGCATTAGGGCTTGACGTCATCCAAAAACTTTCATCCATGCTGTGCTGCTGTGTACCTAGGCTTTGACTTTTTCCATCACAAATGGTAGTGTCCTCTCTACATTTTATTTTTAAGAGAGCTTAAAATAATTAGCCAGCTTTCCAGAGTGACTATTTTTGTGCCTCATGCTGACTGCTTCAAAAACCTTGGCCTAATGTTTTCACTTTCTCATGAACTGAATGTGTTAATAAAAGGAGGAAAGACACCTCTGTTTTTAAGATGACAGGAAAGTCATCTAGCTCATCTAACTCATAAAAGCACTGTCAACTTTGAAAAACTATTGTACGTTCAGAAGATACTTTCCACAGTACATAAAAGTGATATAAAAGGTTTGCTTTGAAAAACAAGCCACAAGAGCTAGCACCCTTTCAGTTCAACAACAGACTGTTCTGGGTGGGGGATAAAATAGCATCTGAAGAACAGAAATATAAAGCAACTGATCAATGTTCCTTTATTTATATCATCTATTAGATGATACAAATATAGGAACAGCCTTTTCCTTCAAGAGAACAGTGCTTTGGGATAACCATGTTGTTGGAAACTGGCAGTGGGAACCTAGCAGTGGGAGCAGCAGTAGGTGGGTAGAGTACCTTAGTAAGGCAACTTGAACTTCCTGCAGACTTGGTTCTTTGTGAGATTGGGATCAGGGTGCTCAATGTCCTGGCTTGCTGCCCTCCTGTGAGAATGAAACCAACTTCATGAACTTCGGCAGACTTTGTTCAGCAAACACTTATCACTGAGTACAGCCCTAGTTTGGCAGCAAAGAGGAAAATCTGCCCTTTAGAGGCAGTCAATTATTGCATATTCCTAAAACATCTTATTGTTCTTGAAATCTACTGCAAGGGGTGACTCGCCATTTCATCTGACCCTGAACAGGAGAGACTCCACAGAGCAGACTCTAATCTCAGAAACACTGGTGCAAATCTGAGATTATTCAATGGAGTTATTTTGTTTTTTTCAGACAAGAAACAAAAACAGCATGGCAAGAAATGAAACTGCAAGTGTTTTTTAGAGGAAGCTTAGTTAATTCTGTCCAAGCAACCCCACCTTGTTTGATAACATCCTATGCCAGACAGACTCCCACCACAAAGTTCCCACAACCACGTCCATCTTCCAAGAATGGTCTAACACCAGATCAATGACCTTGTTCAAAGTGCTGAAAGTGCTGAAAGCCAAGTTGTAACCAGACAACCCCCAATATAAGAAACATTTGCTCACATGCAACACAGCATCCTGTCACCATGCACTTACCAAACAGACAGAGCAACCGGGTCACCTCACTTAAAGGCACAGCCATAAACCTGTATGAGAATGGTACCACAGGCCTTTTAAAGAATGACAGTTGATGGAATCAACAACTGCCTGAAGAGCCATGTCCTTTGGTTTGTTCACAGAAAAAGCACCAAATTTCACCCTGGAGCTCCAGAGCTGATTGTTCAGCACTGTTCTTGTCACCTTCTGTTGATGGCACCATCTCTCCTCAGTACTACCAGACTTTGCATCTGATGAAAGCCAGTGTCACGCTGACCTCTTTCTGGACCTGACTCTCCACCAGCCAACACTTCGCAGCAGCACAAAGAGACGTAATGCACTTCTGGACTGGGCAGATACATGCAACACCCACTTCACCAGGGTGGCAATGGCCATGCAAAGTCCAGGGCAACAGTAAAGCAAGCTTTTGAGTCATCAATGGCCACAAAGATCTCCAGCTTCTTATCTCACATTGCACTGGACACCATCTTACTTGGTCTTAGATTGGTTTTGTATCACGTCATGGGATTAAAAGTGAGTGGCAAAGTCACTGCTCCTCTCAGAAGAGCCAATACATGGCACATACTTTGGCTGCAGCCTCTCCTCATCCACAGAACCAGGCACAAGCCAGAGCTGGCCAATGCATTGCAAGCCAACTATTTGCATCTGGTCCAGGGGGTCAAGGAGCAGGTGTGAGGCCACCATCTGATGCTGTAAACACAGGAGGTGGAGCTGTAAAGATGCGGAGATATCAAGGTGGGACCTGTAAATCTCAGGCTCAGAGACTGAAAGACAAGAAGTTTGGATCAGAATCCATTAAGACCCAGATTAAAAGGACCAGGGTCCTCTTGCAACAGAAGAGCCACATAGAGGCACAAAATGTACAACTCTACAACACAGATCTAATGTTTTCCTTCCAGTCCTTTAGTATTTTAAGTCACCTAGGATGAATCACCTATGGCTGTAGTCATGACAAAACATTCAGAACCAGATGGGCTGTCGGTATCATCTTAAATGCTTTAAGCACACAGGAACAAGTTACATTCTGCACAAACAGGCTTAATTTTTTGAGACATCAGTGATCACTCCTTAGGCTTTTGCTGACCAGAGTCCATATTGCTACACTTTGTATTAGTGACACTTCAGCAAGCAAAATCCTGCTATATAACAACTGAAAAAGCTGCAAGTGGGAAACAGAAACAGACCTGGGATGCATTCAGGTACTAGAATAGCCACAAAGAAATGGATTTTTAATGTGACACAGCCAGACCTATGTTTACATACACATAACACAATATTTATAATAAAAGAGACAAACAGGAGGGCTCAGACTGCATAAGCAAAGCAGAAGTAAGTGTTGTCTTCTCCTAAATGCTCTTGTTTTCACAAGTCTTCCGTCTGTTTGGGGTCTGACCTCAGCAGCTCAGCCAGACAAATTCATCTTCTTGCCCATGATGTTCCCATATAAGGTGATCTCTCTTCACCCATGGAGCATGATTTTGATTTGCTCAGGTTTCATTCCACTCTGATTTGCTGGCCTCTGTGGTTGAGCTCTCTCACAGTTTTGCAAGGCAGTCATCAACACAGCAGTAGCTATAAAGGGAGGAGAAAGTCAGGAGGGAGTAATGAAGCCATGCCTGCAGATCTAAAGAGCTCTGGATAGTTTATTTGCAGGCTCTATTCTCTTTCTTCCGCATGTTGCCTCTGCACGATGCCTTTTCAATAAGCAGCTTCCACAAGCCTTTTCCAGGCAATATAAAACATAAGCCCTATCCAGGGAACTGGATGGAACTGTGGGGCTGAACTGTTAAAATAACTCTCGTGTCATTAGGAAACTTTGCTTGCAACTGTATCACTCTCCAAGCAAACTAACTTGGGAATTTGGAAAATGCTGCCAGAATTACGCAACAAATATATATGAACACTGGCCTTTCATTCTGTAGGACCTGATCCAGATACCATATCACCCCAACTAAGATGACTTAAGACAAGTGTCAAACAAATATCTCAGCTGCTTCCTGTAATATCTATCCAAGGCTGCACTGAAAGCTATCGTCTCTTTTATGTCAGAGTGAAACAACCTCGCCATCTTTTTTTTCTTATTATCTTGGCGTTTTCTAAAGTTTTCAGACATCCTTCCTCTTCTTTATCTTTTGCCTCTTTAATGTTACAGAGAGATGAGAAGAGGGGAACGGTCCTTTGCTTCTTGGAAGATGTAGGGACTGAAACAGTCTGATGTAAAGGAGAATCTCAGAGCAGCACCTTCCCACTGCACCCCACACAGATCCCTCTCCATACTCAGCATTGAGAGCACAATTGCTCTTATCCTCTGCACTGAGGTCTGAAGAAAGGATGGGTATCAGTATTTAGAGAAAGTTTTTCTCTAGCATTAAGTGATGGACCACATCCACTACATCCTATCACCTATTACCTATCACCTTTTAATGCCATTTACTGGCAGCAGACCTGTCCCCCCGTGCCTCTACATGAAACGCTGTTTTCATTTGCTCTCTCTGTGTATTCTATATGCTCAAAATACTCATCAGAAGAAAACTGGAATTGATACCAGGAAAGCATGTTAAAGGAAAGTAAATCTCTTCTGGGAACTTGTATGTAAATATGATTCCTAAAGGTCAGTATACAGACTGAAAGCACAAAGGAAACATGATCAGTTTTTAAAGTTCAAATCCAGGAGACTTGGATTATGTTCCTGGCTCTTCTACAGCTTTCATGCACAATCACAAGCAACTTATCCATCCCCTCTGTATCTTAGTTTATAAAAGCTAGGACACCAGTGCAGTGTCACTTTTCAGGCTGCCTGTGAAGACCCCTAAATTAGTATTTTATGAAGTGTTTTCTGTTCCTCAGAAAGAAAAAAGGAGCTAACCCAAGATAGACGCAGTGCTTAGAATTGCAAAGTATTACATTTATGATTGCTATTTACTGAGTCAAATTCTGCAGTGATTTACAACCTGTGCATTTCAATTGGCACCAATTTAAATATGACTCACTGCATATTTTAATCCATCATCTGTGGACTCACATGGGATTGATTTTAAGGCTATCCAAGAAGCTAATTGCAATTGCAGAGGCTCCAAAATCCACCTATTTAAGGGCTAAGCATGGGTTTTGAAGGATCTGCAACAAAACCCCCTTGCAGATCAGGAGATATCCATTTAATGAACAAGTTTCACTTTAATATATAGGTTAATTTTGATTGTTTGGTATTTTTGAACCTCCTGTCCTCGTTTCAAATTTAGCATAGTTTGCATTACGTATTTATTGCTACTTTGAGGCACCCTGGTGTCTGCTGTCAACCCTGAGGACATAAATTTGCCATTTGCTCCTAATGAAGCCTGGGCACAGGACTGACATTCCAGTCGCACAAGGATCCTCTGTGCATTTTTCTATTTCAAAGAAATTAAGTAACCATTCACCTGATAAGTACATCAGCCACACTCGACATCTCTTTCTGCTGCCAAAGGCTGCCAGAAATCTTAATTGGGTAACTGCATCAATCTGTTTGTACATCTCCTACACACGCGACAACAGCCTCCCTCTTAAGAAACTGCAAAGCTATGTATATGCTTTAAAGGGTGAATCTTAAACCTATTTCTGCCGTTCTCTGCATCAAGAGCACTTGTGCTGTGAAGAAGCCCCACGAGAGACTTGGCCTGTGGCGTGTACACCACAGCATCACCTACAGCACCCACAGCCATGCTTCCCACACAGCGAAGCAGCATCGACCCTATCCTGCTGCTAAACCCATCTGATGTCTAGCGATGGGAGCGATGTCTAGCGATCGCAGCGAGGCGGGGGTCAGTCTCTTCTCCCAGGTAACAGTGGTAGGACGAGGGGTAACGGTCTCAAGTTGTGCCAGGGGAGGTTTAGATGAGATATTAGGAAAAATTTATTCACTGAAAGGGTTATCAGGCACTGGCGCAGGCTGCCCAGGGCAGTGGGGGAGTGCCCATCCCTGGAGGGGTTTAAGAGATGTAAAGATGAGGTGCTGAGGGACATGGGGTAGCGATGAATTGGCAGTGTTAGGTTAATGGTTGGACTTGATGATTTTAGAGGTCTTTTCTAACCAAGGCTGTTCTGTGACTCTGTGATGGTGCTGCTCCTACCCCCGCTGCCTCACACCATGGCGTGGCGCAGGGCCTGCTGCTGTCACACCGCCACAGCTGCCCTCTGGTCAGGAGCTGGGGATAAAAACCCCAATTCCTGCCCAGTTCGGGGAGGGAAGGGGAGAGACTGAGCTTCCCAGAGCCCCACGGGGCTGGTGAGGCGGGAAGGGCTACCCAGGGCAGGTCACGACGCCACCGGGAGGCCTCTGAGTGCGGCCTGCTCCGCCTTGCCTCCCTTCAGGCCGCAGCCAGCTGCGAGGGCAGCAAAACAAGTGAGGAGAGGGCAGGGAGCCACTCTCCGCCCGGAGAGCTCGCTCAGGCCCGTACCGTCCCTCACCGTCCCACCGCGCCGCTCCACAGACCGCCCCCTCCCGCCCCGTCGCCGCTCTGCGCATGCGCGGACGCCCCCTCATTCGGGCCCGCTTCCAGCCTCTCCGCGCCCGGTGGCGTCGGAAGTGACGTCATTGCCCTGGCCCGGCCGCCGTCACCAGGGTAACCGCGAGGCGCGCGCACGGGAGAGCTGAGGCGGCTCGCGCCGGGGGCGAAGGACGAGGCCGCTCCATCGCCTCAGGGCGCTGCCGCTCGAGCGGGGGCGGCTCCCGGCGGGCCCGGCCAGCGGTAGGGCCACAGCCGTCTCCCCCCGCAGCGTCTCTGAGGGGCCAGACCTTCCTTCGTAGGCCGCGGGGCGCCCCTCGGGGCTGAGGGGGCGGCTGGGCTGGGCGCCGCTGAGCCCAGTGCCAGCTCACCGCCTGTGGGCTGCTGTGGGCCTCGCCGAGGTGGTGCCTCCACCCGCCTTCACGGCAGCCCCAAGCTCCGTCTCCCCGCCGAGGCCTCCTGACATCTGTCTATTCTGCTGAGATTTTTTTTTCCAGGACACGATCATGAGTGATCAAATCCAGTTCATTGTTGAGAAGCTCAATCAGGAGCCCTTCAGGAAGAACTACAATTTAATCACGTTTGACTCCTTAGAGTCAATGCAGCTGTTGCAGCTGCTCAGTGATGTTCTGGGGGAGATTGACCCAAAGGTAAGGAAGGCAATCAGAGGCACTCAGACCTGCGTAATTGTGAACATCTGAAAGGGGCTTGACACAGAAGTTTGCTTTTATTTAGGTCTGGCTCTTTGTAATCTTGTGGCGTGTTTGGTTTACCAAAACAGCTTGTATGAATCTTCCTGGAAATAAATATGCCTGGCAAGAATTCTTTGTGTCTATACGTCTATGTGTTTTTGGCAAACCAGCAGATGTTTCTTGGGCCGGGGATACTGGATGCCTGTCCCTTAGAGAATGATGGCCATATTTTCACTTGGGAGACAGATCTTGGTTCATACTGACATCCACTGTGTTCTTAAGTCAAAAGTCAGGCTGTGTCTTGCACACATACACAGGGCAGGAACTGATCAAGAGTTGAACCTTATGACTTAGCTGTTGTAATAGATATTGAGTTGCTTTCCTCTGAGGCTACCAAAAGTGTGTGTAAGATCAGAAGGGATCATTCATGTATCTGGAATGCAAATACATGTGCCTTGATGTGCTTGGATAGCTGACTTCCTTGGTGGAAGTAATCAGTTGGTCTGCATAGATGAGGTACCTGGAATAAAGTTACCTGAATACACATTGGAGAAAAATCCATTAGGAGAGAATTGAAGTATGGTGATAAAAAGGATGTTCTGTATGGAGCATCTCTCTTCATTGACATGTCATGTGATAAATGGATAAAGTAAATTCTTTCAGTGTTGCTAGTTAATTAACATGGCTTGGACAAACAGTGGCTAATTAATTAATTAATTTATTTATTTTTTTGACTGTTTAGCATGCTGTTGACATCAGAGAGGAGTTGCCTGAACAAACAGCTAAACGAATGTTGAGTCTTCTTGGTATCCTTAAATACAAACCTCCAGGAAGTATATCAGATTTGTAAGTATATTTTTGTCTATGAATCACGGTAAAACATCTTTTACAGCTTATGTGGCAACAGGGGGTTGGAACTAGATGATCTTTAAGGTCCCTTCCAACCCAAACCATTCTGTGATTCTATGATGACCTTTAATTCAGTAGTTGTGTGTGTGTTTGACCTCGACTATCCCAGTGGGTATGTGTAACGCCTTGAAGACAGCTCCTCCCTTGGTCTCTATAGGGTATGGTATAGGGGATGCCAGCAGAAGGCTCCTCCAGGTATAGGTTGCCCTCGGGCCCTTCTGCAGCAGCTGCTATTGCGGAGTCAGCCAGGAGAGGGTGCCGCATGACTGGCAGGGTCAGTCCCTTTCGCAGCCCTTTCGGACCAGCCGCCTGGGGCTGGATTGCACCCTCCTGTGCCAGGTTATAACCCAGAAAACTCACACTCTTCCCACACTGCCTTTATTCCCGAAGAATATAGCAGAAAAGGAAGAGTCGTTGTTGCTGGCTTTAGCCTTTTGATGTGTTATAGGGTTTTTATCTGTCTCGAGGTAGCAGAATCAAGATCAGAAATAACAAAGTGGTATCATGAGTGTTTTCCCTTTTAAAAGCATTAAGAAAATCATTAGGCAAGTGGAGAGAGAATGTCAAGATATTGCAAATCGTTTGTTCCAAGCCAGTGTTCAGTGTTCTTTAGTTTAAGATTTATTGGTGTTTTCTTTTTGTTGTTTTTTTATAGGAGTGCATTTCGCCAAGGGTTAGTTACTGGAAGCAAACCTGTAATCCATCCTGTTTTACATTGGCTTCTTCAGAGGACCAATGAACTCAAGAAAAGAGCTTACCTGGCACGTTTCTTAGTAAAATTGGAAGTGCCAGCAGAGTTCCTACAGGATGATACTGTGGCTGACATCAACAAACAGGTACCATTTTTCATGAATGCCAACGTTTTACATTAATTAAAGTGCCAGTAGGAGGAGGGATAAATGAATTGGGGAGTTACTGCTGAGAAACATATTCAAGTGAGTTATGTTAAGAGCATGCTGGAATCAAGGGTGAGCAAAGATTTGTAATAAGAAATATATGACCTTACCACCTTTCTTCCAGTAACCCTGAAGTTGTATCTTAACAGGTAGCATTGAATTAAAAGGCTTTAAGCCCAATAAGTACTGGGTACTAAATAATGTTCAGAGACATGTTGGCCAAGACGGATTTTTATTTCTTAATCTTTAAACACTTTTTTTCCCTCCTGTGAACTATGATACGGATATTTTTAAATATATAAATTACCACTTCAAACCAGTGCAGAAAATGTTATGACCAAAAGCCGATGTCTCCTAATTGTCAACTGACTGTATAGTATTTAGTGCCTAATATTTGTATTGGTCTTATCCCACTTCTGCTTCAACCATATATTTTTTTGTGACTAAGTCAAAAATTTCTTTTTCACGGGTTGACATTCCTACTCATTACGTTCCCACTTCTTTTGTGAGCATTAAATGTTGATTTTAGATAGTCAGAGTGGGTGGGTTTGAAATGTAAAGCTTAAAGTGAACCAAAGTTATGTTTTTAGATCTGTATCATCTGAGGTATGTATTTACCTCATTTTTATCCAGTTTTCAGTGCCTTTTGTTCTGTGTAGTGACTTGTAAATCACAGTGTTTTTGAATGTTTGTAGCAGGTAACTTTGTTTATTAACTGTGTACCAGCAAAGCTGTATGGATTGACTGAAACTTGCCTAAGCCTTTTATTTTTTTGTTACCATTAACAGTATTGGATTTATAACTTGGAATAACCACACAGAAGTAGCAAAGAGAGAAAGGAATGCAGATTGTATGTTTTTTTTAGTATGTCACAGTCTTAAGATGTATAAATATCCAACTCCATTATTTCCATTACCTAAGATGTGATCCTTTTTGGGATTATAGTAATATAACTGTCTTATTAAACTAATGCCCTGCTGATTAATTCAAAACAGAAGCTGGGGTAATATAGTGCCTTAATGTAAGTTAACATTACCATGCAAATATTTAGATACTAATGAATTAAAGAATTCAGCCTAAAGTATTTAGATGGACAGTTTTGCAATAGTGTATTTTAAGAGAAACATTTCAAACATGAGAGTTTGGAAATCTTAGCATATGGTCAAGTTTTATGGATGTATGGAATGCAGCTCAAATGTACTTTTGTAAATTATTTAAACAAGATACTCGGAGTACTTGCCACCTTCCCAGCTGCACTGTGATTTGGAAATCAGATTGGCTGTGGTATATAATGTAAAAAGTAAGCAACTTCAGGTGTAAATCTGATTGTCTAGTCTCCAGTGAGTTGCCCCCAGGTGCCAGGAATCTTTATTTCCACTGAGTGTTCTTCAGTCATTTGAGTGGGTCACTTATTTTGGATGCACATGGGGTAGCTGTTGCTTTTATTTGGTGAAAGTGAGAAACCTTCCCTTTGTTATGATCATTCCGCATTGTCCAGCGTGTGCTTGCCTTATCATACCTTTATGTGCCATTTAATCAAGCTCTGTATTATTTTATCTTCTCAGTAGCCATTTTATTGCTTTTTTTTTTTGCATTCATTCCAGCTTGTCAGTGTGTGCCTGATATTGAAACAACCAGAAATGAACAGAGCGTTCTAGATGCTGGTTCCCCAGGGTTTTATAGAATAGAATTGCTGCTTCACTGCTCAGGGATAGGATGCCTTTGTTTGAACTGGCTTTTGCCGTTGCCATTTTGAGTTCAATGTTCATATCAAGTGCACTTTCCAGGAAGTAAAAAATGACTTGATATTCTCCTTTTAGATTTTTCTGTGTTATTGAATGGCTGTTTCTGTGGAGATTCTCTCTCCTTATATCTCAGCCTGCATTTCTCTAAGTTGAATCTAAATTTATTTCCTCTCCATATTTCTAAACTCTTTCTGTCCCCTGTTATTTCTCTGCCCACACAGACTTTCACACTGCCTCTCAGTTTCAGATTACTGGTGGGCAATGTACCGGTGTGGAAGTAGCACACTGTCTACTTCTTTCTAACTACCGAGCTACATATATCAATCTCTAGATTATACAGAGGGCATGATTATGCAATGTGTTGCAACTATATCTCACGTGTTAAGTCAGGTGTGTTCTTGGACTGGTTTGCTGGATTGAAGCTCACTGCTCTATAAATTCAAGTCCCATTGCTTTGATTAAGCGTGTTATTAGATCAAGCTCTTCCTTTTGGGGCTGATAAATTTATGTATGTGATACCCACAGATTTCTGGTAAAGGAGAATAATTTGTTAATATAGCATTGTCCCTTTCAGATAACATCTTATCTTCCTGTTTTGAAAATACACTATGTATTACAAGGGAAGAGGTGAAAATACTGAAGAAATGATGAAACTTCTCTGTGTACCTTCAAATGGAAGAGAATTCACTGTGATTTTTTTAAAATTTTTTCTTTATATGTTGAAAAGCTTTTGTGATGAAAAAATGCCTTTAATTCTTGATCTCACCATACTTCTATTTCTGTATTTACTGTCTTAGTAGTAAAGCCACATGTTGATCTGACAATCCTTAGACACACAGCTCATTCTGCATGGTTTTTATTTCATTTTATAGTATGAAGACCTGATGGAAGCATTTAAAAACCTACATAAGGAGTGTGAGCAGCTCAAAACATCTGGTTTATCTACTGCAGAAATAAGAAGGGTAAAAAAAAAAATAAAGGACAAAATGGCACAACTTTTGTTTAAATTTTTTTTGAATGTCATTTCTATTTTTGTTGGGTTTGTGGCCTCATTGCAGTGTATAAGTTGTAGAGGTCAGAGCTGGTAGGCACTGCAGCTGACTTTTTGAAACTGTTCTCTGTTGGCAAACAGATTAGAAAGTCCTTGCTTGTGCTTAGAGCTGAGCTTTCTGAAGCAGATTGGGAAACAAGGCTGCCAGGACTCTGTTCAGCATGATTTTCAACTATGAGACCTCCCTTTCCTCTGTATGCAAACTGCTACAAAGCCTTTTGCTTTACTGACATAAGGCAGTAATTTCAGAGGGTGTTGAATGAATTAAGAGCTTAAGTCAACAGGAATGATCATCCTGAGTGGCTGAAGTGTTACGTAAAGATACTTGCCCTGTTTCAGCAAAATATTTAAGCATGTGTACAGCCTTCCAGTATGATGTATAGACAAGTTAAGCAAGGATAAGGTCTAAATTTGGAGAATTTATTTCACTTCCTCTCATCACTATCAATCCCTGGAATCCTGCTGTTTAAAGATAGGATTAAAGGAGAATAATAATTGGATACATGTTTTGTCACTAGAAAGTGTTTATTTTAACACAATTTTAATACAAAAAGTGGCAGCAAACATCACTTGTATGCAACTTCATGCAAAAGTGTCTGCCAGGAAGTGGGTAATGATGGTACCATTAAGAACATATGTTTGACTGCATCAGATGTTGAATTCATGCTGATTTTTGCTTGGTTGTTTCTGTTTGTTTGTTTTTACTTTAGAGAAACCCACCTGCTTTTATTTTAAATGTTCACATTAATACTCAAGGCTGCAGATGAAGGAATGTTGGCATAAAGGGAGTGGGAGTTGTGGGAGAAGTGAGAGAGAAGAAAGAGATTGGGATCCTGGATGTTCTGATCATAGATCAATAAAATTATAACCGCTTCAGTGTATTCAGAGAATAATTCTGATTTTCATATTAATTTGAACATAATTTAGTCCAATCCATATTGTACTGTAAATAAATTAACATTTCTTTCTCTATTTTTTTCTGCTCTTTAGGATATCAGTGCAATGGAAGAGGAGAAAGATCAACTCCTCAAGAGAGTAGAGCGTCTTAAGAAGAGGGTAATAAGAGAAGTAACGCAGTTACATTTCAGTGTCATAGTCCTTGGCTTGCAACTCTGATTTTGGAATGCAAACAAGGATTAAGATAAACATACTGTATGTCTAGAAAGGAGTCAAATAACTAATTGACCCATGGGGAATCTCCCTAGGCGTTAGTCCAGAGCTTTTAAGAATCTCAAGTCCAGTATTTTGCTGTCATTTCTGAGTAGTAACATGTATGGAAAGGAAGTGCTAAGTGGGCTTGTGAGACATATGATCTCTTTAATGTATTTCTCAACTATCTGACAGTAACATGCACTATTTATCCACTTGCTGTAGGTGGAGACAGTACAAAATCATCAACGAATGCTCGAAATAGCAAGACAGCTTCGCTTAGAAAAAGAGAGAGAAGAATCTTTGGCTCAACAGAAACAAGAACAAAAAAATCAGGTACTGCCATAAAAGCATACCTGTTAAAATAAACAGTTGTTGACATTTGTTGGGAATCACGCATTTTTAAAAATGCCTATCAGGAACAACCGTACAATTTCTCCAGACATTAGAAAATTAAATCCTATTTAAAATAGGAATATCTATGTACATTTTAAAGGAAGAGGCTTGACCCTGCAAGTTTTGAACACATCATTCAAGGTACTTGGCTGCCTCAGCTGCCACTGACATCATCGTTTAGCAGTCCCAGGAAATGTTCCATGACTTACTGTTGTAGCACCCAAAGAGAATTCTTTATTCTTGTGGTAGTGAGCAAATGTTTCCTTAGTTTGATTTGTATCTCTGTGCATCTGCACAAAGCTTGCAGTAGTGAATCAGTAGGCTTTCAAGCTGTTGGGGCTTTGCTTGAACCTGAGTGAGATCATGAGTAAAATGAATGTGGTGTCCAGCTAATTCCAGTTCTTAGTACACACCTCTCTCAATCACAAAAACGCTAATCAACTGGGTGTTGCTTGACAACAAGCTTTCCAGTGGGCTCTCAAGTTGGACAGTGGATTGCTGTGACCACTCAGCTGCACTGAAGAGCTGCGCTATAAGGATAGTTATCTGCTGCAGCCCTGATTCTTGCTGTCTTTTTGTTGTTGTTCTAATGTTCAAGCCACTCATATTTTTGGTTGAAAATTGCTTAATGAACTTCGGCCATAGAGACACTATCAGTTTGGAGTACAAGAATACTTGAGAATATCAAGTAAACCCAGGCCAACTGTTGAAAATTTGTTTTGGCGTGTTCCCTTGTGAAACAGAAAATCACCAGATACTTGTATCTACCATTTTTTTTATATTTGACGTTCTTTTTGATGCTCTTGTTTTAGTTGTTTGAATATGCATTTCAAAGGATTGAGTTTATGTGTGCCCAATTCTCTCTCAAAAGTTCTTCCATGCAGAGCAGAGACTGCAAAGAGCACAGCTCCAGCGGAAAGAGATGCATCTTGCAGTAGTGGATTCAAAACCTGAAAGTAAGTAGTAATCTATAAAGGCTGGAGTTTTACACTTCTCTGTAAGAAATGAAAAGAAAACTGGATGGCTGTCAGTAAAATGGGAATGCCAAAAAGCATGTAGCAACTTGAGAGAATCTAAAGAAAGAAATAACTTGTGTTCTAAAGGCATGTGCTGAAGATCCTAAGCCTCAGTGTGCCTTACCACAAAAATCCAGGGAAACAATCACAAGAGAAGATGAGATCCGTCATGTTTTTGAGGTCCACTTTTAAAGAAATAATCTTAAAACAATTAAATACTGAATACTAACTGTAATACTCTGCAAGAAAAGAACAGTTGGAAATACAAAGGGTTGGAAGAAGCAGAAACTCCTTAGAAAAGACAAACTTCTGATTTAGTCAGGTTTTGTGTCATTTGTGATTGTCACTGGGCATTGGTGAAATACTGCTTGTTAAAAAATTTCCCAGTGAATGTGCAAATACATCAAATGCTATGGTTTATGATGGAATCTGACTATTTATTGATTTAAACTTAGTAAGGTAAGTCATTGTCCTACTCTTTCAAGTACATTTATTATTCCAGTTGCATCACATAACTGCTTTGGCAGCTGGTTTGAGTTGAAGAATTTCTTTCAGTCACCACCACATTGCATTGTTATTACTTTGTAATTTTACTTTAATTTTTTTATGATGCTCATCAGCTACTGAACCACAAATGGAACTAAAAGAGTATCTGAACTACCTTAATTACTCAAAGGGACCCGTAGTGGATTTTATAACTGTTCCATTTTTGCAGTAGCTATCGAAGAGTTTATACAGCAAAGCTGTGTCAATATTTCTGTTTCAGTTCTTGGGGGTTTTTAAGGCCAATGGAAACTCCATGGGTTCAGTTCACAGAAGCAGAGGTAACATAATAAAAAGCCACTAAATACATCATTTAATCATCAAGATGAAAATAAAGATAAAGGTAACATACTTAATTTCCTTATCTTGGATCCTGCTTGCAGGGGAAAAATGAGTGTTTAGATGTTCCGAAGAAAAACTTGGAGTCATTACTTAAGAAAACTTGTGCTGAAATTTTGCCCAGACAAAGACTTCAGCACTTAGCTTTGTAATTGCTTTCCTTCATAGTAGTTACAAAGATGTTGCCTGTAGTAGCAATTACAGAATGCCAACTGTGTTTTTTAAATAAATGAAATTAGGCGGCCACAATGCACCAAATAAGATTCCATTTATTTTAAAAGCTTTGTTGGTCTACAGTTAGCACAATTTATTTTACTTTAAAAATTCCCATTGGCTGCAGTTTGATACCTCAGCTGCCTACTTGTATCAGTGTAGCTTGTGTGCTGACAATTCAGTGGCTGGTTGGTAGGTGTGGATTTTCACTGGAAATTAGATACCTTCCTTTAAAATAATTTTCTTCCATTTTTAATACTTCCAAAGCAAGATAAAATGAGAAAAGTTGTTGTTAATGAGTGGAAGCTTTTTGGTCTGTCTTATGGATATATGCTGCTTTGATTCTTTCATCTTATAATTAATTTAGGATGAAGTACTTAAAAAAGTTACTTTACATTTCTTTAAGGAATGTAATAGCACATGTTCATGAGTATCATTAACATCCAATTAGCATCAGTCTGCTTGGACTGTGCCAGGAAAATACAGCTTATGGCTAGCAGATTTTTAACTCTTAGAAATAATAATATTTAGAAGACTTTGTATTGCATCATGAATAACAGCTGACTGCCATGAGATGTTTTGTAGACTAAAATTAATGGTACTGGTTTCCACAGTACACTCCTTCCCTGTTTATTAACTTCAGTACTACTCAGTATGTTATTTAACTACAGAGGCAGTTGCTACTGGTAGCACGAAGTAATATGAATTTGCAGTTTCTGTTTTTTGTTGTTGTTCTGGGTATGAATAGTATTTATATTAACACTGACCACTGGTTTGAATAACCCAGCTCATGCTTTCTCTGCAAGATTGCCATCTTTTTGCTTTGAATATCTCTGCTGGCACAAACACAAATTGTTAATGCCAAGAAGCGAACTGAATTACTGAAATTCTTGATCTCTGTCCATTTCACAGAACATTATTGTTCATTTTATTGGCAGAAATACGAAGAAGTGGATGACTAGCTTTAAAATATTGATTAAAAGAATGTGTTAAGGTGATTGTTGATAAACAGTCAAATGTGTAATTTATATACTTCATTAAGTTAATACGTAGTAATAGATTTAGAGCACTGAGAACATCAAAGATACTGGTCAAAGAGGAATTGCTCTGTATAGTTGTCTGTTTTATGTCATTCTGAACAATTGATGAATTTAGGATGCTATTATTTAAATATTCCATTTGAATGAAAACATTTTTCTCTTCCACAGAACTTTTTTCCCCTAAAATTCCAAGTTTAAATGATCTCCACCAACGCTGCAGACCACATTACAATTAAATTTATAGATGTATGTGGCAGAGGAGAATGGCTTAGGTGGAAAAGTTTAATTCTATTTTTAAATGATTTTATTTATTATAAAGTCACTGTCAATAGATGCAAGGCCAAGGATAAAGCACTTTTAAGCTAACTTGACATCCTTGACTATAGAAGGCTGGTTGGTAAGATTACTAGTGTTGCTATGGATTTCTTTTTTAAGACCATTGACCCTTAACTTGCACACCATTTTGGAGAACAAACAAGGCAGCAAAAATTCAACATGACCTATGTTAAAAGGATTAAAAGGAGCTTATTGAAAGTTTTAGAAAGGAAATTAAGCAGGGAATGCACAATCAGTAACCTGTAGAGGTTAAAGAAGTAGGAATCTGAGCGTAAGGTGAATCAATGTTTAGATCCATTAGCAGAATTATGCAGAGAAACCTGCCTCTTTTCTACGTGCCTGAGCAAGTACTAAGAAGCTCTTTCTCCCATCCCTCTCTTTGTAGTAATAATAACAAGAAAATTTGAATGGAAAACATGAGGAGTTGCTCTTAATAGCTCTCCACATGTAAATATGTGGTTGGCAGAAGCTTGCTAAAATAACCTTAGGGCACAGAGCCAGACGTTGTGTATGTAAATTTTGTAACCATAAGTCAATGTTAAAACATTAAAGATGGAATTTGTATGTGTAATGGAAAGATTTAAAGTATGCTTGCTTTTCTTTCCTTCAGCCTGGGAATTTGAGAAAAGAATGTTTTTCACTGAAAAAAAAAATACTGAAACTAGAGCTGCCCTATGTTTTGTTTTTTTAAGCAGCAAAAAATAGCTCTTAGGTAGTTAGTTCTCCATATGTTGAATCATATATCCAAAGTATTTAGGAAAGAAACGACATTAGTCATGAGGGATGTTAACATCATCATGTCTTTCCCCATCAAGATGTCAAGTTTTAACTTGCTTCATTGCTTGTTGCACTGTCAAGAGTAAGCAGATGAAGAACCAGTGTTCAAAAGATGTAGGTTTATCTGAGTTTATCTGAGAAATAAAACTAGATAGTGATCAAGGTTATACCCTGTGAAGTCAATAGGTCCCTGTGCTTATGAAAGCAATTGTTTAGGCATGGTTATTTCCTGAGTTTAGTGTCATAGCTACAATAAATTATTTAGGCATGTACATTTTTATAAGAAAACTGGAGTAGTACAAGAAATAAAGTATAGGCTATATCTGCAGAATTATTTTTCTTGCTACTAAGAGGAAAGCAAGAAATTAGTTTGAAATAAAAATATTAAGGTTTAATATCAGAATATATTACTTGATATCACTTTGATTTCCACACCAAAGATCCTGGTTATAAATATGAAACTGAGAGCTGAGTTCCTAGTCAGTTCCGAGGTGATAATTCAGCTCACGGTGTACGTGGGAAGCTTGGCTGCATTTGCAGAGGCGGTAGATTTCTAGTGAGATATTAAAATGTGGTCCCTCCTGCCCAGCTCTGTTGTGGGCTGAGGAAGACTGAAATTGAGTTTTTCTGGAAGAAAGAAGTGGGAATTCTCTCTCAGTAAGTTCAAGTGTGTTTCTCAAGGTATAGCTGCAGTGCCAAGTACGTAATGGCTATTGCATGCACAGAGTAACTCCGCCTCCCATGCGGAAACCAGTATTAATGCTGTTTGTTTTGCACAAGATAAGTGACCTTTTCACGAAGGGGAAAAGACGATGTGGTGGTGTTGCTCTTCATAAACATAGAAATCAAAAAAAAACGAAACTGCTGGAAAAGAAGAATTCCTGCTCATTTTTAGTTTGTGTTGACCTGACTTTGTAGCAACACTGCCTTCCCTCGGGTCTATTTTCTCTCTTCTAGTTCTTGAGGCTTTCTCAAGAACTAATGGCTTATTTCCTGTCTGGCAGCTAAACCCAGGAGCTTTCCTTTCAATCTGAGCTGGGGGCAGAGGGTGAGGCGAATCTATCAGTATGGTGTTCTAGAGGTAAATAGCAGCAGAATAACAGGAGCCCCTTTTCCTGGGCTTGTATTTCACTTTGTTCTGACCTGCTCCTTTTGTCAGTGATATGGTTGGCAGGCTTGTTAACCTGAGAACCAAAAACTCTGCTTTTCCCTATGTCCTTTCCTGTCTGTGTTTCAGCAGCATCTCTGTACTCAATTTTTCTCTGCTTGTGCAGAATATAAAAGAGATGGAGATTAAGAATTTCTTGTTTTTCTTGGAATTTCATGGCAATTCCATATTCTCCCAAATATAGAGAGAACACCCCCCTAAAATACCCCCACCAAAACCCTAGCAAGTAGTTTTAAAAAGTTCATAGGATACTTACCTTTTAGTCATCTAGATAATGAACAATATTCTGAAACACCTATTCCCACTCTCATCTGACATATAACTTCCCAGTCTTACTTAGTCCTTGGCACGGGTGTCTCGGAGGAGTAATTGAACTCAACTGCCTGTTGTCAGCAGAAGATTCTGTAATGTAATTTAAATAGCTGCTTTATTTTATTCTGCCACATTTTTCTAGCTGTGTGTTGTTCTTATCTGTGTTTATTTATAAATTATCTGTTAAAGAGGCTGAATTACTCTGCCTAGCAAGAGCCAAGTCATCGTAAGGATGGTAACATGCAGTCTGCATCAGGCTTGTGTAGAGCAAAACTTAAAAATATGATTGCTTTTCTCAACAGAATTTTTGACGTTACTTAGCAATTCCTTCTTGTTTTTTTTCTATTTTATTATAATTTTCAGCATTCTCAGTCTATACGCTGTCCTGAGATTAAACACTTGTTCCTACAAGAAAAAATAGTCTGCTATTTACAGGGTGGCAATCTAGGAGTGTTCCAGCAATGTAAAAGACCCTTAAAGTAGGCATACATTCAATTCTGCTCATTTTAAGGCCTTTTTAGATGCTACATGAATGAAGCTTTATTTTAAGGGAGATTTTTCAAGGATATAACAAATCTATACGTGAGCTAGGCCAAATTAAGATCTTTGTACAGATAAGGGATTCACACAGAGATAATTTCTGTCTGTAGATGAAGTAATTCACTCAAAACAATGATGTAAGCAGTCTATGAGTAGGATTGACTTCAGGGTGTTTGCTCCACTGCTCCAGCCAGGGAAGTTCCAAGGGATACAAGCTTCGAGCAGGTCAGTGTAGCTGTGACAGGCTTTGCTGCCCCTCATCTTGCGTGTGCAAAAGCAACCAAAGTCTAGGTCTCAACTTTTAATATTTCAGAAGAATGTAATTCACAACACAAAAAAAGTAACCCAGAATGCAATATCTTGATGTGTGTAAGACACGCATTGGGTGAAGGGCTTTCTACATCAATGCTGCATGTTGAATTTGCATCTGATTCAGCTGGAGTTTCATATAAGAAGGATTTTACTTGTTTATTGATTAAAAGAACCCGTCAATAATGACATGTTAGAGATACAGATGGGTAATAATAATATTAAAAATCTAATTCAAGTAACTACCTGTTTCTTTGAGCATCAAAGACTCAAACATCATGCTCTTGTTATTGTAATCTGCTGCTAAATACTTTAACGTGTCTGTAAAATCAAACTTAATTATCCACTACATTACTTTTATAGACACACTGTGATTTAATTTGTTTTTCAGGTTTAATGAAGAAACTAGAAGAGGAGATAAATTTAAATTCATACATGGTTACTGAAAAAATACCTAGAGAGCTTGAAAGTAAGAGGAATTCAGTATATTTCTTACAAAAGGTGGTTGCAGAGCCAGCTATGAGTCAATCTGATCTCAATGAACTTGAAATCAAGGTAAGTTGACCAACGTCAGACTGAATTCGAGTTCTGGAGCATAGTCTAAGGTTCTTGTACACTGTAGTTTTCTGATCCACACTCTATATTCTTCAGAAAAGGCTTCCTTCCCAAAGCAACATCCCATCAGTTGTAAAAGAAAAGATGTGTTAATCACTAAATGCAAACTCTCAGATAATTTACAGAAACCCAAACAAACAAACCCCAAACCCAGCCCTGTCTTGGGGTCATCTTGGTATCTCTAAATGCTATTTAGAAAATTGTGTTAGCAGTTTGCAATGGTGTGAGCAGAGATGTGAATTTAGCACTAAAGGTTTAATTCTCCTTGTCTTCGGATTTCACTTGTTTTTAAGTCCCACTGACGTCAAGGGGGTTTATACCAACATACAGAGAGGGTTTATGGAGTGGTGAACAACATTCTCTGAGTGATATATCTTCATAATATTATGTCTTCATCAATGTGCTATGGCTCAGAACTCCTTAGTGTTTGGATTAGGTCTGTATCATTTATTTTAGTCGATTAGACCAAAGGAAGTTTGGGGATCAAATATTTGATTTACCTTTCCAGGTTTTCTCAGAAGTTAAAAGGAAATGGTGTTAAAATGAACAGAAATCCTTATTTGTAGTATATACCCAAAATGTGCAGAAGGATTTGATGCCATGGAAGTGCATTTACATATTTTACTCAATGAAGTTTTCATATTTGCATAATCCTAAATGAAAGATGAAATGTGTAATGTATGTTCTAGAAGAATTTAGAGGAATGCTAATTATTAGTATTTCTATTGATGATGATCAAAATTTACAACAATGTTAGCTAGGATAGGAAGACTAGTCCTACATACTATACTAGATATACTCTTCAGTCTACATGTCATCCTCTCTAATCCGTTGGTTTTTAATATTCCCAGGATCCCTGACTCTGGCTTTGCTGTGAAAGATAGCTAATGAGGAAATAGAGTATTTGTAATAGATCAGAGAATGATTCGCCCATGGGTGGGAGAGCTGCCATCCACCATTCTTCGTGTGTCTTGTTACATTTTGATTTAACTGGATTTCAGCATGTAGTTACACTGCTTGCTTATCAGCACTCATCTAGTTAGCAGAGGATGAAAGGAAGGTTGCTAGGGCTGTGGTTTCCATGGCTGATGAGAGTCCCAGTGTAGCATTAAGTCAGGACTGGAAGAGCTGCGATCAGTACACTGGTGTAGCTGTTCTTGAGTTTCCAGATGCAGTAGGCTCTAAAGCTTCAGCAAGAATGAAGATCAATAATTTGAGACTATGGACAAAGAAGGGCATTTTGTGGCCCTTCTCCGAAGTAGAAAGCAGGTACCATAGAGCTTGAATATGATGGTCTGTGACTCATCAAAGTGTTGATGAAATTTGATGTCACTTAGTCCTTATTTGCTCCCCTTTAAACTTGTGATAAAAGGTTGAGTGAAAAGAAATTTTCATTAATACTGATAAAATTACATTTTTCACATAGTATGTGACATGAGTCTTTTTTCTGTCTGTACCAATTCACATGCATTTTCTCTCCCCGTACACCAGTTTACTTCATTTGCAGGGCCAACGTCATGCCTCTGCCTTATCATAGAGTCACAGAACTGGAAATTCAAAACCACAGCCTCTTCCTGGCCAATACTTTATGACTCACTGAGTTTTTTGGGTTTATTTCTCTGTCTTAAAAATGGAACTAGCTGGATTGTAAGTCTGGTTTGCAAAGCATTTAATTCTTGGAGAAGACAAAGAAATAAAGCTCAATTTCCTCAGTTTTCTACTCTGTCTTGCAGATAAATGAAGTAAACACACAAATGAATCAGCTTATTGAGAAAAGAAGGATGAAGCATGAGCCAGTTGACAGTAAATTTACCATGTATCGCCAACAGGTAAGAAGGAACAAATTTTTTTTAAGCAGAAGCAGTTGAAGAATTTCAGTCACTAATTGTTTTACATAATTTTTCTTTAATTTATTTAGCATAAATCTGTAGAAATACATAATAAGGGAGGACAAAATGAAAATAAATAGCTGCTAAACATATGTTTAGGGCTGAGTCAAACAATTGCTTTCAGTCATGTTAGTGACTTATGGCTGTTTGTAAGCTGTGAGGTGTTGCCCTTCAGCTGCATCACAGTAATTCTGGAAGGATCATTTTGGAGGAGCTCTTTTGGTAAAGCTCCAGCTGTGGACAGATTCTTAAAAGGCAGCACGTGGGCTGAGTGCTGCAGTCAGACCTGGATGCACGGCTTGCTTTCAGTTCTGTCCCTTCCTTGTGTTTGACCACAAGCTATTTTTCCCATTACATCTATTAAGAAGGTATTTGATTTCTCGTCCTGAGGCTATAAAACAGCCAGTCTATAAAATAGGCTGTCTGGTCTAGTCTTAGTAAATTCACACATTATAAAAAGGATTGATGAACTCTGAGATTTTCAGAGCTTACCCAGAAATGTAAGTGATTTCTTTTCCAGGCAACCTGTACCACTGCTAATTTTGTTGGAGATTTTCATGATGATGCTTATGGTGATGGTTTAAAAATTAAAAAGGCTTAAGTAAAATGTATCAGTGGGAGGAAAAAAATGCAATAAAATGTATGATACAGTTCAATCACCTTTTTGTTTTGTTATGAGATACTCTTCCCTAGAGAAAAGCTTGCTACAGAATGTGCTGGTACCAAAGACCAACTGGCTTGTGATATATTTATGTTCAATGGAGGAACCACTCCAGGGGTTCAGGTCACTGCTGTGAGTTGAAAGTGGTCTTTGTGTTGTTCTGCTAGGGTCTGGCTTCTGTTTCACAAAATAATCATATAGATTGTACCACAAATTTTCACTGCAGATATCTCATGAAGCAAAGAGCTGAGATACTAATCCAGCAGAATTCTATTAGATAGATTTTTAGAAATAAAGTTGATCCTTTTAACCTAGTGTGAGACAGCCAGTGTGTATTTTGCTTCATTTTTTCTGAACTTTTTCCTTTCCTATGAAGGAACCAGCCATGCCTCTAAATTCATGCACATGCATCTAAATTAACGTGTTGTGTTATTGTCAAATATTTTAGAATAGTATACTTTGGCAAGATAAAAATGTCTTTTTTTCTTCCCCTGAACTAATGTATACATATGTTCTTAAAACTGTTAGCTTCTGGTCAAATGTTAAATACTCTTAAATATTCTGCCTTGTATAAAATACAATTTTTTAAATGCTTTACCTTCTAGACCAAAAAAAAAACCAACCCTACACTATTTCTGTACTGTATTGCTTTATTCATTGTCTTCTAGCTATTTGCCAAGATTTAGTAGCTCAGTTCTGCTGTTAGTATAACATATTTCTGTAGGTTGGAGTAGGTTGGAGTTATAAAAATCTGTATTATGACATTTGTGAAATCTTGGATAACTTTCCAGTTAAGCCATGATGGTGTATCTTACATATGCACAAAAAGAGACTCAGGAGAAGAAATGGAGCTGCTAAAATGCCTACCTTTTGTTCAATGAAAATGGAAAAATGAGGTGAAGAAATGTAAACGTAAAATATATCAATATGAATTTGGGAAAAAAGGGTATATTTGAAATCTTGGCCGTACTGAAGCAAGTTGGGAGTCTGCAATCAACTTCACTGCAGTTGTGGTTCAACCCACTGTATAATCAAAGCCTTTTTCTTTGCAGTGAGACATGCTCACATTTCTTAATGAAAATCAGTTTCTGACAGCTGAAATGTGTTTTCAGCAGTGCAATGCCTTAAGTGTAATGGTTTACATCTTACTAATGATTAAACGAGGCAGTTTTTACTTTACTTGTCCATATACATTTTTAATGACCTTGCAGGCATCTATAATTTCCCGGAAAAAGGAAGCCAAGGCAGAAGAACTTCAGGCTGCCAAGAAAGAGATGTCTAGCACTGAAAGGCAGATGCAGCAGAAGACTGGCCAGGCCCATGAGCTAGAAGGCTCTGAAGTTCTGAAAGGGGATGAGGTATGTGATGTAACAGTGGATAGAAGGAAGAGGAGATTTGTAAGAGATGAATCAATTTTCATTAACTCACAATTTCCTTTTAACTTTACATTGCAATAACTGCTTCTACAGTATCTTAGCCATTTTTATAGCATGTTGTCAAACTACATGGCCTCAGCGTTGCAGCAGATTGGCCTGTTTTTTTTAATGCACATTTTTGTAATCAAATTCCACAATTCATATATTTGAAGACTTTTTTTTTTTTTTACTGTGCAGATAGTACAATGCTGTCAAATGCTTTCCAATATTTCCACTGCAGCAGTGCTTGATTTGTAGCTATTTTCAAATTATTAATTTCAGTTATTCACATTGTACTTGATAGGTTGCAAGTTATGTGAGGACTTAAACGTTGGGCTGTCTTAACATTCCAGACACCAACTCAAAATAATATCAGTATCATCACAATGGCATGATGATAAATAACTAATTATGAAAGTCAACAAGACTAATGAAGTGATAAGTCATGTAGATTAATTTGATTATTTGATGTGTAATAAACAACTGCATTGCTATCCATTCTTTATAGGATGTATGATGATAAAGTATAATACCAGCAATTATCAGAAATGCAATTAGTCCTGTTGTATTATTACCCACAAGCGTTTTTACTTATAAAAAGATATCCCAGACCCTCCTGAAGTTTATCTGCAATACAGACTTTGAGGAGTACAATCAGCATAGCTCAGGCAAAGTTATATTTGAAGCTGGTCTTCTCAAAGCAGCTTTTTCTTCTTCAAAAGTTTGCAAAGAATAAAGCTGCTGCAGCTGGGTAGTGGTTTGTAAGCAAAATGAATTGACTTTGCTTAAGACAGTGGTTTTTCATAGTTTGGAAAAAGCCTGTGAAGTGTACTTACAAGAAGAATCACTAAAGCAAAGAGTATTTCAGCTGCATCATTCTCTGACTTACATCTTTTCATTCCCTCACATATTGTCTTCATTTGCGCTGCCATCATTTATCAAGAGTAACACTCTGCTTTCTTTTTCTTTGTCTATTTCTGTGCTTTTTTTATATACTACTTAATACAGGGAACGCCCTTTGTAGAAGGAACTCCCTTCCTGATCCCATAGGACGTGCCTGCTCCACAAAAATCAGTTTTCTTTTAAAGGAATTCTAAAGAGTGAATCAAGTATGGAAACGTATATGTGTACACTCATGCATAAAGGCTTCCTGTGTAATGTGGAATTCATGGATATTCCACTTGTGCCTTCTTATTTCTCCTCTTCTCTAAATCAAGATGAAAGCTATAGGTGGAAGCAATGACACGGAGGCCTTGAAAAATTAAGATGTCGATTTCTCTTACCATGACATACTATACACATTCCATAGGTGTTCCATAGGTAGCAATAATGAGCCCACTGCATTAGGTTTCTCTCCACTACAAGGTTTTCAACCCCAGTGGGCATGTTGCTAGATTCTTGACAACTTTTCAAGTTAAAATAAAAACAGAAAGCAGACAATCTGTGTTTCATGACATGTGATGGGAAAGAAGTGTTTAATTAATCAACAAGAATGCATTACCAAGACAGTAACATATGTTTTACATTATCTGTAAATGCACTGTAAGGTAAGAAATAATTCACGTTGTGCCTGTTGTTGAGGGGGACAACATACTGTGATCCACAGTAATTTAAGGAGGGAAACATGGTTATAGAGCCTCATAAGGGTCCCTGCCCGTGACAGGGGGGTTGGAACTAGATGATCTTTGAGGTCCCTTCCAACCCAAACCATTCTATGATTCTATAAGAGGCTTGATAATGGAAAATACAAGTTAATTGTCTTACACAAGGAAAAAGGTTCAAGACAGAAAAAAGACAAGACCTGCTTTGAACAGCACCTGCATTTCTTTTGTTCAAATATGTTCTGCTTTTGACTTTTAAAATCTTTTCAAGTCTTTGTTTTGGGGAGTGAAGAATAAACGACCACTTTAGACCAAACCATCAGTTTAAAATAAGAAGTGTTTGCCTTTTCATTAGAAGCATTTCCTGTTGTGTGAAATACTTGCTGCACATTGGCCCAAGGAAGGCAGAATTATACAGTCCATGGCCTCCTCTTGTTTATTACTTCATTAGGAATACTGCAGTGGTGCTCACAGGCACCTCTGTAAAGCAGTGAAAAGTGTTTCCTATGGCTAAAAACTAGGAAAAGGTTTGAGTTCTTGATGATTTTGATAGCAGCTTCTTCAAAGGTTGCAGTTTCCTCATCTGGAAAATGGAGATAGTGATATTCAATTCTTTTGTAAATGTCTGCTGCCAAAAATGGTGCCCAGGACCTTGGTACTCCAGTCTTTATATCTCCTTGAAGTACCCTGCAAATGCCTATTACAGAAATGGTCCTGCTTCAGTCTAGTTGTGAGAAGACAGGGCTGATAGATGAGATAAGGTGGCAAGGAAGAGGTGATGAAGCAAAAATGAAGTGAACAGGTTATCTCTCATCAGTAAAAGTCTTGGTTCATCACTCACCAGAAAACCTTTTGCTGTAGATGGGTTTCTGATATGTTATGCTTTTAAATTTGTCTTTTCTGGTTCAGTGCTCTGTTACTCCAGCTTTGAGCCAATACTGAAGGAAATCTTGATTAATGGAGTGGTGAGTCACTGTTGCAATACATATATTCAGTGGGGACAGAAAGAGGCTGTACATTCAACCTTCACTTTGCACTCTGATGATGGAGAGCTTCCATCTCCTATCTTGTTGCAGTCCCACGCATTTTACATTTAGTTCCTCCATTTTCAGAAAGGAAGGAAGAAAGAAGGGTTTTTAACAAATAGCTTTGCTTCTTAAGTTTAAAATGGGCTTTTAACCCTGCCCTGTTTAACCTATCAACATGCTACAGTTAAATAAGAATTATTTTTCTCCCAATACCCAGTATTTCTCATCTTCTCTGTCTTGCTTTGCTATATCCTCTTATATCATGGCACTCCCAAGACTTGGCAGTCGAAGAATCAGTGCCTTCCCAGCTTGTGCTCCCATTCCAGTGTTTGGATCTCCAGTTGAGGTCGTCTTAGCACTTCATTCACCAAAAGGTCAATCCTGGCTTATCTTTTTAGGTGCTAGTGTTTCGCTTTCTTCTCTAATCACAAAAAGGAATGTTACAGCATTCCAGTTGGTTCAAGAGTTTGTGCAGAGAGATAGAACTTAAAAGAAACAGCAGGGAATAACCAATTCATTTACCTCAAACACAAAAAGGTAGGAATAAATTGTCTGCTTCAGGGATTATGAAATCTTTTTAAGTACTTCAAACAAAGTACAATGAGCATGGGGCAAAGTTGGCAGGCTCCGAGCTGCAGCTGTCAGATCCTGAAAATTAGGGAATTAAATGTTGACACTTAGAAGGCTAGATGGTTCAATTACAAGTGATCCTAGGTAAAGCTGGGGTATTTTTAGCTCTTTACACAACGCATTGTACTTTTCAGAGTTCAGCATAGGGCCCCCACAACCTGGACTTTCCCAAGGCATCAGAATAGAATAGGATCATAGCCATGCTTAGCTGCAGCGCTTGAAATGAATACGGTTTTGAGAATGTGGTGTAGAAAGTTCTATCAGTTTGTTAACAGGTATGCAAGGTTTGCATATTCATTTACAATAAGGAGTTTAATTTCTTTTCATACATGTGTTCCTGGTCATACCTGACCCCTGGTAAAACAATATAAAAAATGTTTCAATTTGCAAACAGAGAAAACAGGTTTAGACCATAGATCTTGTCACTTTACCTCTAAAACTGTCAGGTCCATCCAAATCCACCAGAAACAGCTATCTAGGACCAAACTAGGTGGATGGATTTTTAGAAAAGTAGCTAAAAAGGAGCTCACAACTCAAACATTAAATAGTTTAAGCCAGGACCCAGGATATATTACCCTGTCAGTTTGCTGTCTTTCTTTTAACTTTTCACTAAGGTTCCAGGTGCAGTTCTATTCCTGTCTTACGACAATAGGAGAGGAGCTGGTAGTCAGGTTGTGGGAACAGAAGTGGTGAATCTGTAGGATTTTTACAGAAGCTTTTTGCTGTAAGAAGTTAACCATCATTTAAGCCAAATATATGCAGTGATTCAGAGAAATGTGAACTGAACTGAATGCTCTTTCAGCACCCACTGGCATGAATAAATCATCAGTTTTATTGATCTGGGCATTTTCAGTGATAACTGAAAATGGGTTTTCATTATAAATATTCCAATTGATCCAAATGATTAGTAATGGCTACTTTAATACTTCTTCCCTGAGCAGAACCAAGCACTCCTAGAAGAGATATCCTACTTAATGCTAATGAATTTTTCTGATTGCTCTGTCCAATGAGCAGGCTGTAGGATACTTTCATTTTAATAGATGGAGGTAATACTGCTCGTGTCTTTTGGGAGTTTGCACTTCTATGTATGCTTTAGTAACTAGATCCAACAGGGGCTGTACCAGCTTAAATGTAGAGTCTCTTAGGAAAAAAATACTGAAAATCTGTCATGGTCAGGAGCTTTTCTAACTGAATTATAAGACTTTGGACAGTCTGTATCCCGTTAATTGGTCTAGTTACAAAATTAAAACATCTGTTCCTCAATTCTTAATAAAAGTAGAGATAGTCAGCTGAGATTTTCTGTGCTTATACAAATGATTTTATTAACAAAACTGCTTATTTGGAACCTTGTTTAGGTTATGCATTTCAGAATTTGTTTGTTTGTTTTTTTATAATTAATACTTTATTTTCTGTAGTACTTTTATATGAAGAATATTTTGATTACTAGAACACAAATTGGTACAGTAATCCAGAAAATACTATTTTTAAAGATTTGACTCAAAAGTGAGGGATTAATGTGGGATTTGTTCTTTTTTTGAAAACAGGCTTATCCATTTGCTCCTTTAATGATATGATAATCTTGGAATAAGAACCTTGTGCAAACTTCACATGGGGCAAATGTTAGTTTTAAGGAGACGAAATGATGGGTGTATAGTGAAAGCATAGGACTAAGCAGGAGAGGAGCTGGGCTTTGATCCCAATTCCACAGTGCGCTGAAGCATGTGGTCAACACGCTTATGTTCTGTCCTGGAGGGGGGGGATCTGCCAGACTCTCTGGTCCTGCAGAAGCCATTTTAATAGCTGTCGTTTGATTTTGTCTTATTTAGAATTGTTGTAATACATGATTACAAAAGTGTGGATTCTTTCCGTAAAAATGGAACATAATACAGGAAATCTGCCCAGGGTTGTTAGATACCTGCACGCTGCAGGACATTATATGGGAGATCAAAGTCCTGTTTTCATTGACTCTATTTCATAATCGAGATTCCACGCTGGTTATGTTACAGTCACCCATAAAAATAGCCAAGTGAAAAAGCATAATCTTTCTTTGCTTTCATTTGGATAGTTTTTATATCTCAGGGGGCTCTGGCTCAGCCAGCAAACACGGGTCTCCAGGCTTGTTTACTTTAACTGCTTACTCAGTGCCAGCATTTGGTTCTTGTCCAGTTATTTAATCTTGGAAGCTTAAATAACTATTTGTGTTAAGTTGCTTGAGAAAGAAAAGCTTACTAGTGGACGTAGCCTTGAATGGTGCATGGCTGCGGGCACTGCCAGATCCCTGGGAATTCTGTAGGTTGACCCTGCTGAGTTTCGACGCAAGGAGCAGTTGACCTGGTCTATGGGAAAATGCTGCTCCTGCTCAAAAATGGATTCCTTTTGGTTAGTTAACTTTAAAGTCATATGGCTAGACAATGTTATTCTCTTGTGAACTATTCAAATTACTGAAAAGACGTCTTACCACAGTAAAATACGATGTTTTATAGCATTTTAAGGGCTTCATTTTTCATCTACGTGTAGATGGGAGCATGAGATGCATAAAGCTTCAGAAGTCATGCTTACGCAAACGAAAGCACTGGATTTCACAAGAAGCTTATTTAGAATTTTTTGAAACCTATGGAATCATTCTCAGCTTTTAAGATGAATGAACCTAATTTTGCCATAAGATCCCTACAAGCTGCTGATTTCAGGGGAGTCAGTAACTCTGCATTTGGCCCTGGAGCTAAAGCAGCCTTCAGTTAAGGAAATTTTGAGGGGCTAATTTCTGCTGCCTTTGGAGTAGATGAAGCCTTTTGAAAATTCTGCCAAACTCTTGATTGACTTTTCTACAGACATTCTTGTCATACTGTTGTTCATATCTTGTTTTACCTTGTTTGCTGCAATAAAAGCTATCTGAAAGGTTGTTTGCTTTTAAAAAGCCAAAGATTGCGACGAGAGACATCTAAAATTAATAGGTTTCACTTGTCAATGTGAGCAACTTGTAGTTCGGTTTGGATGAAATTTTTATTATATAGTCCTAACTTAATCAACTAATAATAGAAAATTGGTGGAATTGGTTCTTTAATCAACAAGATCCTTTGACTTCCATTGTAAAATACATTTTGCTTTGAATATTGAATATGCAAATACTCTACCTCCCACTCGAGCTATTTTCAAGACCTTCGAAGTAGCTATAGAATTGAAGAGAATAATAGTTTGCTTTTCATTCTGGGATAAACTCACAGAAAATGTTTCAGATTTGATAACTGTATGTGGTCACATAATTAAGTAAGTTTAATCCTTTGCATCATTCTTTACTATATTCCACAGGTCAAATGAAATATGTCAGGAACTACTCGATCAAGACAAACAACTGTGTTTCCCTTAAATTTTCCTCAGTTAGTTGGAAAGTCTTCTATATTAACTAGGAGGATATACTTGAATTTGCTATAAGAAAGAATTAATTCTGGTAATACTGTATTAAGTGTGCCAATAATATAACAAAGGCAGTAGGACTGAGAGAGAACTGCCTCCGCTGCGCAGCGCTGTGGCTTAGGTGACCTTGGCTATCCTTGTCCTAGGTAGCATGCACAATGTAAAATGGTATTCCAAAGCCACACATAGTCCAATCTGCATAGAGCACATTGAGTAATTTGTGGGTTTGTTCTTTCACCAAAAACGTTTATAGCTTTTGGCTTTAAAAATAGTTCTGGAGCATAGCAAGAGAGAAGCAGCTTTGGCCTAGATATTGCACAGGATGGCAGATGAACAGGGTTGATTTCATTTTGGGCATTTTGCCCAGGACACTTTTTATAGAACATACAGTTACTCTGGGGGTTCTTGGGCTGTGGTCACACTGCGGTTTTGGATTTATTCTTTAGAAGAGAGAGGTATCATTTTGCACAAAAAAGAAAAATTAATGTAAATTTCAAAATCTAAGTTCTTTTATCTTTGAGCCTTAAATTTGCATCAGTGGTAATGGGACTCCTATGTTCTCCTTGGGGCTGCCTGTTTTCTGCTCCCTCTGCACACGCTGAACCCCTCCTCGTCAGGGAGCATTCTGTAGCCTGTTCTTACATCATTTACTTTAATAAATTGTATTTGCTTTCCATCTCTGGATCTGAATGCATTTTTGAGCTGTGACTGGCATTTGGCTCATAGCTCTCACGTAAAATATAAGAGCTAAGCCTGTTTGACAGATGGAAAACATTAAGGCAAAGAAAAATGTTGTTTGTTTCAATACCTGGTATTTTATGTGTTACAAATTGAGCACACACTGATTCAGATGTAAATTAGCTAAGGCTGTTGATCTGTAAGGAGATATATTATTTTCCTTAGTCTTTAATAAAAATGTAAATTCTCCATTACTTCAGATTTTTTAGGTATTGCATTTCTCTGCTTCTACGCAAGGACACTGCTTTTATTTTCCTGTTTTTAAAAATTTAGCCAGTGATATCATTTAGGTCAAGGAAAGAGAACAACTAATTTTAACTATTGAGAACTAGCATTTTAAAAAAAAGAGTCTTCCCATGCTTTCTTCTTTCTTCCAGTTTTTCTGCACTATCTTATTGTGTTTCTTGGTCTGCAGAGGTCTTTGGGGCTCCGCACTGCTGATGTGGTGCTCTGTTACAGTGCAAATTACTATTACATTAACTTTTTTTTAAATCCATGATTCTCAGAACATTTTACGAAGAGTAATTACTTTTCCAACTGTCGAATGGTGGTGAGCAGAACCAAATGATCTCACTATTTCAAATGAGTGAGCTGGGACAGAAAGCAATAGAGCTGGTTTGCTTGATCTCAGTGAGGAAACGCAGAGCTGAAAATAAATCGACCCTGGGAATCCTGAATTCCAGTCCTCTGTTCTAAACACTTAATCTTCAGTATGCAGTCCAAATAGGATAATTACATTTTATATAGCAGCAGTCTGTGATAAGGCCCTTTTTTTGCTTTAAGTTAAATGATATTTCTATTCTCTCTCATTCCAGTTTAAACACTATGTTAATAAGCTCCGGAGCAAGAACACCATTTATAAAAAGAAACGACTGGAAATAGCAGAAATCACAGCTGAGTATGGGATCCTCCAGAGGACAGAAGAACTTCTAAAACAGCGCCACGAGGCTATTCAGCAGCAGTTGGTAATACCAGCGTTTACTGCTCCCACAGTCCATCACCCTTCCTTCCCTGATAACAGCCATATGAGATGGATGTTGTTTCATTGGGCTCTAACGTATATCACCCCTAGCTCTTCTGCTGTCATTAGTAAAACAGTCATTAGGGTATAAAATTTATTTTTGTCTGACTATGCTAAGCTGCTGTACTTTATGTTCAGCAACTGTTTCTTACAGGCAGTCATGACTGTTCTGCGATTTCTTTTTAGACCGAGGGACTTGACCCTGCTTTTTAAAGCCAATGGTAAATCTCCACTAACTCCAGTTAGGGCAAGGCTGGATTCTTAAATTAGTTTTTGGTATCCACATACATAGTAAGGGCTTTGAAAATTATCGACAGCAAGTAGGATTCAAGTCACTGCTACAAAATATATAGGAATAGTATTTAAAAAAAAAAAAAAAAAAAAAAAGGCAGGAAGGAAACATTCTAACCCCAGAATAGTTTGAAGAAAATGCATTTCACAGTCAGTGAAAAATTTAAAACTGGATGAATGCTTTCTCTAAGCCAGAACAGCAGAAGGATTTCTGGTATACATAACTGTAAGCATTCAGGGAATATACATGCATCCCAGAGGCAAAGAGGTTCTCTTTGTAGTTCACAAAAATCTACTGCTGTAGTATTCTAATACCAGTATTTTTGTTACCAGACTATTTTGGTTTTATTTATCTTACAGGTTCTGTTATATGTACATATTTTGTATTTTTAAACATAATAGTATTTGCTAGAATGCTAGAATTTGGTAAAATGGTATTAAGATTACTGTAATGAATACAATACTTACTTAGTTTTTCTTGATAGTTGTTTAAAAAATAATTAGCTACATCTTCACATTAAGCATCTGGGCTTCACCTTACATATTGACCTTCTTCAGAGCCTGGCCTAAAGCTTGCTTTACTTTGTGGAAACTTTCTGTTCATTTCACTGAGCACTGCATGACCAAACTCTGTATTTACAGAAAGTTGTTGTTATCCTACTGTAGGGGCACTAGATAAATAGTTGTTCTGACAGCTAAATTATTAATCACTTTTAAAATACATTTATGACAGTACTTACCTTTTCTGCTCACTTACAATATTTGGGCTCAATGAAGGAATTTGCAGTATTACTTAATTAATGGACTCACATTCAGCTTTTATTTTCTGTGTTTGCAGCAAGCTATTGAAGACAAGAAAGGTATTTCTGGATATAGTTATGCCCAGGAGGAGCTGGAAAGAGTATCTGCAGTGAAGAGTGAAATGGATGACATGAAGGGCCAAACACTAGATAACATGTCTGAAATGGTGATTTTTGTCTTAAAATATTGTATTTCCTCAATTTGAATATCTGATTCCTTGGCATAGAAAATCAAGTTTAGTATTTTTATTTTGGTTTTTAATTTTCTTCATATATATATATTTTCAAACAGTATACATCTGCAAAGGAAATCTTGAAAAAGTTTACTAAAATGTGCTTTTCTTTTAATGTATGGAGAAGAAATATAGAATTATTAAAAAAATAAATTATATAAATCTACTTTCCTCCCCTTCAGAAACATTAGGGATATCAAGTCTTGTCATCTTTGGTTTTTTACTTTTTTTGTGGTTTCTTGCACATTATTTGAAAGAGACAAATGGTTTGAATCTTGAAGAGAGTGTTTTTCTAAAATGCTTATAATTCACTGGAGCTAAGCATTTGTTAAAAAAATACTAAATATGCCTAAAGAGCTAAATATCTTGTCTCTTTCTCTATAGCCTAATTTTTAATTACCCTTAGATCCGTCGTGTTTTAATTTAACTTCCCACATAGCCACAGAAGCAGGGCAGAACTTGAATTTCTAATTTGAAAATATCACAAAAGAGCAAAAAGCAAAATAGCATTCTCAGAAATTGTTAGGGCCCTTTTAAAATAAAGTGGTATAATTAAAACAGAATGACTCTCAAATAGAAAGCTGGATCGAATTTGGATTTTCAAAATAAATATCTTAAAGCAACTTAAAAGAGGCAGCCCCAAGCAGAAGGCATTTTCAAGTTTTATTTAACCTATGCAGGGGTTTTTGCTTGTTTGTTTTCTTAAGGATTTCTTCCTTTCTCTCAGTCCACCTCTATGCAACTCCTTCATTTTCTCCTGCTCCTTTAGCTCTTTAGGTGCCTGGCACACAGGCTGTCTGCTGGGCTTCTCTGTGATGTTCTCAGTTGAAACAATGGGAGCAGAATTTGTCTTATTTGTGGTAATGACCCCACAGCAATTTGGGCTCTTTCTCTTTGTTAATTAGGCCTGAACTTAGGTTATATTATCTATCCTTCAGGCTTCATCGCATAT
Organism: Podargus strigoides; assembly: GCA_028020825.1. Classification (NCBI taxonomy): domain Eukaryota; kingdom Metazoa; phylum Chordata; class Aves; order Caprimulgiformes; family Podargidae; genus Podargus; species Podargus strigoides. Next base: position 13,352,375 of record CM051637.1, on the reverse strand, counting down.
TTTTTTTTCCTCTCCATATTTTGGTTTTCTTCTCTTTCTTTTCACGTTCCTAATTATATAAATATACTATTAGTATCATAATGTTAACATATATTATTTTGTCCCTCTCTCAGGTAAAAAAACTGAATGCTATGGTGGCAGAGAAGAAGGCAAACCTAGCTCCTGTTATCAAAGAACTGAGACAGTTGCGTCAAAAGTGCCAGGTTAGTAGAAACACTTCTCTCATTCTATGTAAATAAAGTCAGAATCACAAATAAGTCTGCTTTACAGCTCTTTGTAGTGCTGTACAAGGACATAATAACTCCGAAGGAAAGCTGGAAATAGCAGAATGGGTCAACAGTGATTTGCAACAGGCAACATGTAAAAGACTGGGATTCATAAAAGCTGACAGCACAGGTACAAACTCAGGCTGAGGAGTTTGTCCTTCGTAGCAATTAAAAAAAAATTACTACACCAGGGGAAAATTTTAAAAAATCATGGTTCAAAAGCATAGCAAAGTTCATTTTCAAATTGGTTCCAAGCATTTTTGTACCTCAGTACTAATGATCTCGACTAACGCTCTCCTTTTGAAATGGATTGCATATAGTATCTCATCCAAACAGTTGAGTACATTGGTCTAGGTCCTATGTTAGTCTGTAGGAATGATGGATTTACCCATTTGTCTTCAAAATTTTATAGAGAGCTGAAAAAAAAGTCATTGAGGTCCACAGCATCTGTAAGTTGGCTCATTGCCACAGAAGTAAATAGAGCCAGCCGTTTATCTATCAACCAAATTTCCAGCAAACTTACTTTTGATGGTTCTATTAAAAGTGTCAGCAAATGAAATCCAGCTAAGGCATTTGTTGTGTACAGCTAGAAAGCTGGCTTTCCATAGGTAGCATGTATACATTAATCCCTTCTTAATCTCTATTTTTATAATTATTTTTCCTTTCTTCTTACAAACACTGCCCTATTAACCCACCACATTAAAGCAATGGATGTGGCTGTAAAGAGGAAATTTGTGTGCTATGTTGTGGTGTATACAGCTGATCCTCCAGTATGCGAGTGGAGGCTGGTGGCTTCCCCGTGTGTAATAATACCCCTGTGCCTGCGAGGTTTATGTAAGTGTCTGCAAGTGTGCCAAGAGCTGAGGGTGATGTGTGAGACCGACGAGAGCACAGTCTGCCTGAATGTCACATGTCAGTCAATTGGAGATTTCATTTATGTCCCCTTCTGCCCTCTTCATGTCAGGAATTAACTCAAGAATGGGATGAAAAAAAAATCCAATACGACAGTTGTGCAGCAGGGGTAGAAAGCAATCGCTCTGCACTGGAACAGGTAAGACAGTGGCTTCTTCCTGCATATTAATAAATGCTCTGCAACATGTTATTCACTGTGGTACAGTATTTTCCCTGCCTTCCCTCTGGATATGGAAAGCAGAGATCCACTTCATGTGGAAATGAGTCAATGGTGATCCACAGCGATGCAAATCATGTCTGAAGCTGCTACAGTCACATCTCCTGTTCCCAATAGCAACAGATGAACTCTGTGGTACATCATCCGCTGACGTCCAGCTTTGATTAGCAAGAATACTGTCAAAGAAGATACATCTGCCAGAAATCCTGCTGACCTAGACAGTATCTGTTAGGAAAGAATCTGAAATAAAATAAGGATTAATTTATCAAGACAAATCTTTATATGCATTTAGTAGGTTCATTACATTAGCAACAAATCCAATGGATAATTAATGTACTGAAATTGATGGCAAAGATACTCCATTAAATGTGACTGTCTTGCATACAACAGTTTTAAAACTACAGCCATAATGGTATATCTAAGAGCTTGTGTGTATGAAGTTTAAGCACTGCTTGAACTATAGCACTTTTAGGAAGGGAGGTACCTAAACCACCACAATCCTGTAAGGTGGGGACAGACATACCAGTATTAATATGTTTATATGAATCTGCTTTATCTCACTGAGTCGCCCCCTGTGAATTTTGTCTGGACTTGATTTTTCAAGACCTTGCCCACATAAAGAATATATTTCAAAATAAAAAAGGCATACATTTAAACTGGGGGTGGATATAGAGAGAATTATTTCCCTGTACTAAAAGTACCTTTGTATGGCTTAATCCAAGCAAAATAAAAGAATCCACAGATGAACCTACTAGGAAGTAGACCTTCCATAAGAACTATTTAACAATAGCAATCAAGCCTTTTTTGTTCGTGGCAGACAAATCTTAGTCATTTTCTAACACAATGACAATCACACCCACTGGTTACGCTGGACATGGCTGTCAGCAAACTCTTGCAGCTGAACTATAGAATTCAGTTTTCCAGCTGATGGTCTGAAAATCACACGGTGACAAAGCTTTGGAGCTGACAACTGCTGTGCAACCTGGAGTACATAAATTCCATTTGGATTATTAGGGGTTTTTTGGTATGGATCATTTAGAGATGGGACTAACCCACTATCTCCATACTCCTCAACATAATAACTGATTGCTAATTAACATACTATTAACATGTCTGTAGCTTCTAACATACACTTTGTGTATGTGTTCCAGGAAATGCTTATTCACAGCTGTATTTAGCACTTAAGCTGTGCTTTGGAACAAGAGTCTTGGCAGCACTTTGAAGTGTCTGTTAGAAGTCAGTCATGTTAATAAACACCTATTAACAATCGTTTAGCATGTTAACTGTGACTGAAACTGCAAATCTTAAAAAAAATCATTTGTCTTTCACTTCAAAAGAGACTTCTGTAAAGCCCAAATGATATAAACATGTAAGAAATTATCTATTTAATATTATGCCTGTCTCTATTATGGACTCTCGTGGTTTATACAGCAGCACAGGGCATCTGTGGCCTTCCAGTTATGATGTCCTTTGAAATCTTATTCTTGTACTACAGGAAGTGAAAGGATTTCTTGACGAGTGTGTTCAAGAAGAAAGCAACTACCGTTATATTAACTGCATGAAAAGGGTAAGTTCACAAGAGGGACCAAATTGGTCTTTGTGAAATGAAATAGCAGTTATATATTTTCTTAAATTATGTATTCTTTTATAGAATATAGAAATACAGCTGCAGCGTGCTAAAGAAGAAATGAAGGCATACATCTCCCCAGACCCACAGGAGAGGCGAAAGGCAATCCGGTAAGTGTATTAATGTGTCTCCTGTGTGGTAGCTTGAAAGATGTTCATAAACTGAGGCTGAAGTTAGGAATTTTCTCATCAGCATTTGAACTGGAGGAGTTCACCTGATAAATTTAGAAACACTATAATAATCTAAAAATAAGCATCTCGAATTCCAGTATATACTGCTGTAAACCTACCAGTTCTCTCAGACATACCAGAAGGTTTTCCCTTCCTGCTGGAGATTATAGGCCCCAGATAGTGGTTTTAACTTGCAGCCCCTGTTGGCACAAGCTCAGAGAAGCTGTGCTTGAGCTAGGTCCTGCAGGAAATGTGGCTCTACCAGACAGAACACCTCTGCCAAGTTCCCTCCTGAGACTCCTGCATGCAGGAGTACGAGGTCTGCTACCTCTCAGAGAGCAACCACATGCTGTCCTCAGAGCCTGGCCATTTCTTGTGAATCTTCTACTGTTCTTTCAGGTATCACAGCTATCACCAACACCGGTACAGGAACGGAGGACTGTATATACTCATCTTAAATGAATTTTGCTTTGCTCCTATTTGCAGTTCTTACTGGAGGTAGAATGAATATTGTTCTGTACCATCCCACTAACCTTCATCTTTACACTGAATAATTTTAATATAAAGCCAGTTGCTTCATCCTGTGAGGTTTTTCAGGACCCCTTGCCTTTGTCACAGCCATATAGTTCCTTGATTTGAGGCCTCTTCTTAGATTTCTGCATTTGTATTTCAGTGACAGGACAGATTGTTGCTTGAGATGTGTGTAATCTGTCACGTCAGAGCTGTGGTTCGTGTACAATGTGCCAAAATGCTTCACAAAATTGTCCCATTCATAAAACAATTTAAAAACACGACTGAGTGGCAAAGCAAAGATAGAACTGCTTAATTAGACAATTAGTAATCGTTCTACGCTCCATTTGTAAGCTGCAGACCATCCAGCATGCTGACATCACAACAGGAAAAGAGAAGTAGAAGGAGATGGAAGAACAAATTAATATCCCAAGCTATCTGTCCTCCTGGGGCCTTTTACATTTCAGAATAATTTCTGGACCTTTCTGTTGCAGTGGTGACAACAAGGGACACACTGTCAGTTGGTAGTACACGTAGTCAAATGTCATGCAGTATCACCAGAGGCAATGTCTTCACTCATTGTGAGTAGAGTAAAAAAGGCAGTTATTGACCACTAAGATTTTCTGGGCTCTGGAATGGGGCCATTGACAGGGATAATAGTGATGTGTCAAACTGAGTGAGAAAACTCCAGGGATTCCTTCAGGAAACACTGAGAGATGAAGTCTTCTTCCTCCATCAGGTCCTTCATGAACTAGAAGTTGTCCTGATGCTCCATGCACTGGTACCAGTGGAGTGCATCTCCTGCGGTTCCAGAACACGGTGCAGAGGTCAGTAGGAAATTAAGGGCTAGATCAATATCCATCCCAGAGACCTCCTGCAAGGATCTGAGGCATAAAAATGTTTACACACTATGCAGGAAACAATGTAGAAAAAATAAGAGTAAGAAAAGAATCAAAACTAGTAATGTTAGGGTGGGAGAAGAAAAGGACGCGGAGGCAGAATGTGAGTGGAGGCTAAGAAGCCTCTTACTTCATCTCACAAAATAATGGAAAGCTGTAGGAAATAAGATTTATTTAATGAAAGACGATGAAACAGCAATATTAAGCAGAGGGATGAAAAGAGAAGTGGCTGTGAGAAAAATCTTAGTGATGACATGAATATTCATTAGTATGAAAGGCAAGAGAGCTCAGCCAAGCAGCTGAGAGGAAATGTGGGTCAGACAGCAGGCACCGGCCTTTTATGGCCTGGCAGGGAAGAGGAGGGTCTGCCTTGAGTCACAGATGCTAAACAAAAAATGCTCCAGCTGAAATAGTTGTGAAATGGACATCCACAAAGCGAGTATTCACACCGAGAAGCCATCAAAGCCACACGCTGGAATTAAGCGTGAGTCCAGCTCTGTAATTCCAGGTATGGTGAGGAGAATGTGGACGGAGCATTACCACTCTCGCTGTCCCTGTTTCACTTGCTCTCAGTGGGCACAGAAGCTGGGGAAATTATCCTCACAGTGACTATACACATTTTTGACCTACTGTTAAGAGGTCACAGCCTCATCGCATTTAAATGAATTACGACAATGTATAATATTGAGATCTTTGCCAAATATAAAATGAGATGATCAAATTTTTTTCTAGACATCCTCTGAGAACGTAAATGTATTTTTCAGCAGACCCTGGAATGTAAACGGAGTAAAAACGAACCATAAATAGACCAGCACTTTCCTAACAACGTATTGAACAAAAAATGTCTTAATTCCGACCCTCTTTATTGAAGATAAACTCTCTGTTCTTTGGAGTCACTTCTTAGGAATGTGAAAAGTTAATTTTCTTCTCTAAAAATAGAAAGTTGTGGGTTTCTTAATGAAGTTATTAAGTTGCATTCTTTCCAGTCATCACTATAAATAGTAAAGAAAAACTTAGTAGGGAAGATATCTAATCTTCTGACGATTGCTTTGAAAACTCTGCTTAAGAACCCATATATATATTCTTGGGGCCAAATGTGTGTGAACATATGCTGTGTGCCAGTGGAAATAAGAAGGTTCGGTGTGGCTTTCCATCTCTGATTTGGTGAGGATTGCTAGGGATCAGCTGTGCAGCAAAGCACTTGGAGCAGCCTCAAGACAGCTCTGATTTGTTCTGCCTGGAATTGTCCGAGAGTGAGAGATGATAAAATGATCCAGCTTCATTCCTCGTGCGTCCGTTCTGCAGGGGATGGCGGGCAGGACCAGGTGGCGGGGGCACAAGTGCTCCAGGCGAAAGCCTGGTGTGCTCAGTAGAAATGGAAGGAATATAAGAAAGGCAATGCCTTGGTTCTGCAAACCTTCACACTCTGTATCACGGAGGCTGGTAATTCTTTCTGGAAATGAGGATTTCTCTATGCAATCTTCTTCTACCCTCAGCAATTTGGAAAGTTCCTTAGATGAGCCGGATTATTTTGTATTCCATGAGCAAACTCAACCTCTAAGTGTATCTGCTATACACAAAATACAATAATTGATTTTTTTTTTTCCCAAATGAATCAGTGAAGAGGTGGGTTTTTTTATTGTCACATTTCAACAAAATGTAAAATAAGTACATGGTAAAGTATCTGAATCCTGCTGTTACGCTTTGCATATTATATTGTCAAGTTTCATGTATCAAGTTTGCATATGTCAGAAAGTGATCCAGCCACTTGTCACAGACAAAGGTGTACAGCCAAGATTTTTAATAATGAATGTCAACAGTTATGCTTCTAAGCCTATATTTAGGCACCTAAATGTGACGGCTGTTTTCTGAAAGCGAGGCACGCGCGGCAGTTCCATTGCAGTCATTGGGTTTGTCAGACCTGGGGTGAAACACTATTTCCCTTCAGTCCTGCGTTTTCACAGCAATTCAGGGCTGTGGGTTGTACAAATGAGGCCATTCTGGCTAACCTCAGAATGTCACCAAGATAAATGTGTTACACAAAAGGGATCAAGTATATCTTATCTTAATGATCTGGCTGTTGTCTGCAAGCTGAAGGAGCAGTAATCATGCCTGCTTCAAAAATGTAAGAGATCTTATCCAATATCACTTCTCCCAACTGCACAAAGAGATCAAAGAGATCTGATCCTTGATGTCAAGGGATGTGCTGTCCAATGACAAAAAGGTCTCTTTGTGCTTCCTCTTCTGCCTCATTTAGGAATTTCGTAATTTTCCATGCTTGCATCATTATTACACAGAACCAAATTAAATCACAATAAAATTATCTTTCCTTTAGGGAACAGTATACACGAACGATCCTCGAGCAAGAAAACCTTGGGAAGGTAAGAATGAGGTTTTTACCTTGTAAAAACATTGTACAACTCCTGTGTTTGTGAGGATTATTACCAAAGGCTGTGGTCAGCCTTTTATAAAAAGCATGTTGCAGCCTACAAAGAAAATGCCATTACTGCTGGCACTGGTAACTAATACCCTGAAAAGAGATCAGCCTTGCTCTTCAGGGCTTGATTTCCTGCGGAGTATAGCACGAGCTGTGTGTAAGGGATAGTCAAACAGCTTAATGTGACGGCACATTCCCTGAAAACCATTTGGATAAGAAACTGAAACATGGGCCTAACAAACAGTGCCAGCTCAAATTTTGTGTTGTATATAAAGCAACCTGCTGAAGACAATAAATTTCGAGCCTGTCAGCCTTATCGCTATTGTTAAAGGCCAGAGGATCATCAGCACAGCAGTGTTAAACAGAAGCAGTTGTCCATTTTTAATCTTAATATGAAGCTCAGATCAGTGTGGATGAGGTTAGGCTCACCAATTCACACTAAACATCTTTCTTTTATTAGTTTCCCTTTTATGAGGGAGTCTGTGAGTGATTTGTACAGATTTGGGCTGCCACTATTAATAACCGGTAGCAGGTTTCATCGTAAAACATTATTTTGTTGTTTATATTACCATTATTTGAATCCATTGCAGCATGCAACATGATACTGCATGAGTTCTGTGTGGAAATGAACTTCTCAAATAGATAAGACTGTTATTTAGACAATTTTAAGACATTTAAATAGTTGTCGATCCATCCAAAGCAGCCCCAGGTGTTAATGCATTTATCACCTGCAAGGAGTATTATCAGCTAGGACAACATAACATTTCAGTAGTGTATAAAAAGCTGCCTGTGTAAGCAGTTTTTGTGACGTAGAGCTGTTCTAAAAATCTAATATATCTGGGTTTTTAACAGAAATTACGAGAGAAGCAGAAAGTTGTACGGGAAAATCACGGGCCAAATATGAAGCAAATTAAAATGTGGCAGGATTTTGAGCAGTTAATGGTATGCAAGAGAGAATGTTTCCTGAAACAACAAAATCAAACAGCCATCGGTCAGGTCATTCAGGAAGGAGGCAAAGACAGGCTCATATTGTGAATTCTTCTTTCTTGATACTACCGTGAAGCTGGAAGAGTGTGTTGGCTTCCTAAAGGTAACCTCTTACTAAACACTGTTGTTTTCATCATTTCTACATAAATTTGTTGTACATCATTTAGTTTTGAGAGAGCAGCTAACCACTCTGCGAAGCTTTTCCTCTGTTGTTTAAGTGTCAACATAATGTGGTTAGGAAGATCTGTTTATGAGAGCAGCACCAGGGTGAAGCTCATCGTAAATCTTTGTTTTATGAGGCTGGGAATGGCATGCATCTGCAGAGAGATCAAAGGAAAAGAAATCCTTCTCCAAGGTCACAGAAAACATACCTAATTGCTCTGCTCACTAAGGTTACATTTTTGCAAGGCCTGGGACTTGGTATTGTATAATTGCGGCCCTCCTGGCTTGGCCTTCTCCTTCCCTATTGTCTTTATTCACCTAGTGTGACTGGCAGGAGCCTCGCCTGCACGCTCCCAGTCGTGCTTTCCTTGCACGGTTGAATTCAACTGATTGTGCTCCCAGGAGACAGCTCATTGCGACAGCGTCAGGTGTGGGTTCGGAGAACAATTACTTGGATTCTGAGCTTTTTCCATTAGCTTTTGTTGTTGTTTTTAACAAATGTATTTTTCTTGCACGTGTACCACCATCTGATTTCTCTGAGTTGCCCATGTGGAAGTGTGAACGGTGGCTGACTAAAGGCTTTCTCCACTGTGGCCTTTCTGTCTGTGCAGTGTCATTCCAAATTGATTACACCACCCAAGAGGGTCATCCCAGGGATGGAGGGTTACTGACGGATGTAAATATGGCACAGTGGCTCTTGTACATCTTAGGGTATGCAAGGCAAGGCTGCCCTGTACTCTGTCTTTGCCCCATGAGCCACAGGCAACTGTCACTGCCCTTAAAACCGCATCATGAGACCCACAGCTGACCCAGGGTAAGAGGAATGTAGGTGAGGCTTGAAACTGTCCCTCACGCCTCATCATTTTGGATGAGCGCCTCTTAGCCACAATCAAAGACCAGAAGCAGAGAGATAAGTCTGTGGGCCCAGAACTCCTGCTATTCTTCTTCAGTCTCTTGGCTTAGTGAATTTCTAGATAGAGTTGGGTTTTTTTTAGTTGCTTCCTGCCTGAAGTAGAATGCCTTTTCAGGACATAAAAAATAATTTTGCTTTCTTTGATACATAACTATGAGATCTGCTGTTTTCTGTATCGAGAAAGAGTATGGTAGTTATATAGTTCCTAGTTGCCTTTGCATTAAATACATTTGTTGTCAGATTTTATTTTAGTTCTGTTGACTACATTTTGACCGTATGGGATTCTAATTTTTTTACGTTTCTTAGGTGAAAAGGTAAGTTGTTAGTGACAAGTAGCTTGCTGGGCCACAGGCAAAAGAGATTTGAATGTGTCATTGAACGAAATGTATTTCAGATGCCCCTCAAAGGGTTCAAGACTGCAGTGTATGTGTAAGGAGTGGGTCTTGGATCCATAGATTCCCAGGACATCCTCATGTAAGCCCTCCCACACTGCTGAGTAGCTAAAGATAGTCTTTCTCAACAGCTGCACACTAATCTGCCCCAGGACAAGGAGAAGCTGCATGTTTTCCCCTACCCACATTTTCAGTGAGCGTGGAAGGAAGGCTGTGGAGTAGGACATGCGCACAGGGAGAGCTGGCTGAGGTGAGGAGTAAGTGCTGCGTTGCCACCACCCACTGCTTCCATGAGTTAACTACTCTACATGGCAGGAGAAGGGGCCTTAGTAGGGCACTGAAGGGGACTGTATCGACTGGGGAGGGAGAAGCTCAGGAAAAGGGCGTATGCAGAGTATATAGTGTGGGCACAGCCATTTCCAGAGACCCCTATACATTCTCTCCCTGCTGTCCCTGTACCATTATCACCATACTTGCCTGCATTGCAATGCAGGGCCTGTTGAGCTGAAGTTATAGTACTCGCATACCTGGACCTTTAAAAGGAGGGTTCTGCTGAATACTTGCCAGCAGTAGTAAAATAACACAACTAGGTGTGAGACATGCTGGAAAACACGGGATAATCACCAAAAATGGGTATTTAGGTTACTTATTAATCAGCCTATGGTTCAGAGTCACCAGACAGGGCAGGGGAAAGGGGATTTTATAGACTTCAAATCAAAAGTTTTAACAAAACCCTAAACCCCCTCTTTGACTGGACCATTTATGCAAAGATGTACTACATGTAGTCTCCTGCTGCCCAGGAAAAAGCCATGGCAATGATGTACAGTAAGACTGAGTAGAATAATCTTCTGTTTTTCTGTTCAGAGTTACCCTAAAAATAGTTCATCCTTCTTCCTTGTAAAAACAGTTTATTGCCCGTTACTCCAAGATGACGTGATTGTTGTTCTGATCTGATTAGTGTCCTGTCATTTGTCCTGCACCAAGAAAGGGCACACAGATTATACGCTACAGCAGCAGCAAAATGACTTTCTGAGATGAAGCAGAAAATCATAGTAACTGTTATGAAAAGAAAATTGGAAAAACTCAAATGCTATTTTTAGCTTTTTATAGAAGTAGACATCTAATAAATGCAGCTTTAATGGATTCTGTGCACTGGCTTTTCCACCTAGTTCATGATTTGATGGGAACATTCAAAAATCTCTGACTGAATTTCACATTTACAGCTTTACTTCCTAAGTTGCAACAAGAAGCTTACTTCTGTATTATTATTAATAGCCTAGCTGGTTAACTAATAGGATTAAACATGCCATATGGAAAAATACCTGCCTTTTCCTTCTGAAGGTCCAAATAAAATGTGCATAGTTCAATTTGGGGCCTTGGCATTTACCAAATTTCTTGCAGTTGTAGCACTGATCCGAGCAGTCACTCAGGAGCAGCAGCTCCCTTGGTGTCAAACAGCTTCTCCTTTACCCAGAACTGGGTAAGGAAGTATTCCAGCTATAAAACTACTATAGTATTCTGCAGGTTTGTGTTATTTAAGTCATGTTGACTTCAGCTGTCCTTAAAGCTACAGGCAAGCTCCACGTGGACCTAAGAGATGGAACAGGAATCAGGAACAGGCATGGGAAACCAGTACAGCTGCTGAGTTGTATCACCAGCCATTTCACTGTCTGGATGTCAGGTTATTGTGTTCACTATATTGGTGGTACCATTTTACTTCCATGTGAACTATAATAAATAAAATAAATGTTCTTAGACTTCCTTAGGTAACCCAAATCTATGATTACTTATTTGTATACCTTCACTCACGTGGATATTACTACTAATGAAGTCATATGCCTATAGTTGCCCACAATCATAAAAGTTAGGCCCTGCTACTGTATTTTTTATGTTTAAATATACTGATTTCTAGAGCTTTCTTGATCAGACTTCCCTACAGTGTGGTGCTGCTCACTGTTGTAAAACACAATACAGCAGAAGTATTGAGCATCAGTTCTGTGCCTAGAGAATGTCCTCACGATGAGGATGTTCTGATTAATAAGCATGGAGGGTATAGTACCCAATAAGCAACACAAAATCTGTTCTCTGAGTGACCTGCTGGTTCAGAAACTGGAAATGAAGTACAGAGCTGCTTCCCCTTAGATCACTATTTCACGTCTGACCCAGAGGAACAGCGACGGAAAGCTCACTGCTTACTACCTGGTGGCTGCCCTCAGCCAGCAACCTGTGCAGAGCCGTTTGGCACTCAGTGCAATTCCTTCATCACCACTCTGGCAGTGTTTGGCGAGCCTGGAGCCAGCTCCACATGAAGACAGACAGACGTGTGACTGAAAACCACGGAGACCCAAGTGCTGTCACCCAAAAGGTGTCCCCTTGGGAGAAAGGTCGTGACACAGTGGAGTGTGGGAAGCTGTCACACTGTCATCTTGTCTGTGGATGAGGAGAGCACACTGCTTGCAGGTTTGGTTTGTCTTGTTGGTCCTGTATTTTCCTGGAGTTAGGTGAAAAATATAAAGAACTCAGTCTGAACCTGTGCCCTGTGTTATCGTTTGTAGCAGTAGGTTTCCTGCTGAAGGAACACTGTTAACTCTTCAGCTGCCTTTCTCTACTGCAATCTGTAATGGAAACAGAATTGAAATTTGCAGGGACATGCCAGTGTTCCAGTGAGGAAGTATTGCACAAATCAACTTTATCACAAGGTACCACCTGTCTGGGCAACACCCAGCTGGGCAGTTGTTTTTGAACAATCAGAATTTGACCTATTTCCAGCTTGTTTAGAGAGTTCTTGAAATTCTCAGCATGAATTTATAATGGGTTCTCCAAATTCTCTGTTTGGGTAGCGTTAGTTCTGCAGTTGCAGTCTCTAAACTCCCAAGGCAATCCCTTTTATTCCAAGGTCATTGAGTGAAAAGGGTGTTTTTCACTATTGCATTACACTGATTTTTATGATTCTTGTTTAGTGACCAGAAAACTGCGCTGCGGTGATGTCAGACTCGGTGAGGAGCTCTGCTGTTTGAGGAGGGGGAAGCAAACATATTCCAGGTGATCAGCAGGAACTGTGAGACAAATCACACCGTCCTTACTTTCACAAAACCTTCACTGACTTCAGTGGGAGTTTTGCCAAAATAAGGTCTGCTGGATTTAGCTCCGTATTCTTCCTCCTGATGGAACATGTAGGAATTAAAGGGCCAGCATCAGATTTACAAGACACAGAGAATAAAAAAGAACTCTCATTATCTTTATCTAAAAGAACTACTTTCATCCAACACAAATCAGTGTTCCACTAGGCACAGTCTGATTTATAGCAAAAATTAAATGGCTGTGGAAGTTTTTCTCAGCACAAGCAATCAAAATACACAAGTCATTAGCAATATGGCTTGATTGTTATTCAACATCTACGAGAGGCTGTCTTGCACAAATCCAGTGCTGGATTATTTATAGTGTTGATCATTACAATACAACTTAATGCATTACCTTGTATTAAAAAGCATTATTTATATTTATTATTTAAAAGAATTATATATTTACCTCTCTTTTTTTTTTGTATTTCCCTCATAGTTTTGAAAAAAGCATGTTATTGTGAATTAGGATAACACACAACCAGCATTTGCTGACAGCCAAGAAATAGAGTTCTTTTCCTGCAAATGGATCCACACAAGCCAATGTCTATTGTCCTGTTTCAGTTCAGCCTGTCATTACAGAATAACATGTCATTTTTAAGCTGCTAAATTTTATTGCAACTGCTCAAGTTTTAAAACCACTCATTTATACAATAAGCCCTTAATTAGGCCTCCTCTTGAACCAGGATAAAGCCAAATCCTGCACATTTTGCTAATACCAGAAAAAATGCAGTTGATAGGAGTATGGAAAATGGGATCTTACCAGTTTTCAACGATAAATGCCTTTCTCCCTCCCTACTTCTTTTCCCTGGAATGGAATAGAAAATATGCCTGGCACTTCGGGAGCAACAACACCCAAACCATAAAGGCACACATCACGTACAAGTAATAACCATGTAAGGGAAGTGATGAAGGAACTCATGTCACAATTTCTTCTTTATGAATTTTACAACTGGTTCACACTAAAAAAAAAAAACCACAAAATTCTTAAGATTTTCTGCAATTAAAATTTGTAGGGTTTGTAATGCTTTTTTTTTTTTACTGGATTACTATTTTTTAAATAGCAGTTGAGACTCTAAGGTTATAAAATATGAATAATTCAGCAGTTTACTTGGTTTACACTGTTGCAGCAGTTTCTGGCAAGTAGGCCAGAGTTCAGGCATTTCTTTGCAGTTATCACAGAAATCTCAGAGCGATTAGTGAAGAATTGCCAAAAGCAAAAAGGGCTGATTGATTTGGGATTCTAAAAATTTAAAATTCAAAAAATTAAAAGCATTTTGCTTATGAACTATTGAAGTGATGCAGTGCTCCCTGACTGCATCCTGTGACCTGCAACATTCAAAACCTTTGAATTGTTTGAAGTATTTATCATACATTGTACCCATCTTCCTTACTCCGTGCTGTAAAGCTTGCCATGTTTTTATAGCATATTAAAAAGAAAACAGAACAGTATCAGAACACTGAAAGTCACCCACAGACAACCTGTTCCACTAATATTTTACATTCGTGTTGTATCTTTTGTCCTAAAGGCTTTCTCTACTTCATTTTCACTTTATGTAGGCTGATCAGACTGCTCAGGTATCTGCATGAGTGAGCCAGGAAACAGTGAGAGATCCAGTTAATGTTCAGAGAGCAGTAATGAGAATTGGGCATTTATTAGCTCATGGGCAATGACAACATCGTCTCCAAATTAAATCTCCTTAGGAAAATATCTCCCACAGCTAATAACTAGAGAGCAATCTGAGGTCTTCTAACAAAGAGGTGGAGCGTGGCATACTTCACAGTGGGTTGTTCCTGTTGTGCTTTCTGTTCCTTTTGTAATTTTTATTTACTACACTGTACTTCAGCCATTTGTATGTGAAATGCCTCACTTGAAAATCTCTGTACGTGAAAGGTTCTTTGCTGCTCGTTGGTTTAATTGAATGAAGTGAAGGTTGATCATAAAATACGACGAGAGGCAAAGAGAGAACTCCTATACTGGAAAAAGCACTATAAATATTTTCCTGGTATCATTCGTACAGCCTTGTAACGCTTCACCCCGTGTAGCAGAAAGAATTATACAATCCTTTTTTGAAACGTCTAAAAAGTGTTTACAAGCCCATCCCAAATTAATGTGGCTTTTTTTTTTTTCCTTTCCTTTAAACGAGTAAAGAAAACATCCCATAATTCTTAATTCTGTTATCAAAGTTATTTTCAGGCTTTGAAGGGATTCACTTGCTAGTGACTTGGCAGTGTCAAACAAATGTTTGACTTTTATTCTGACACTTCTTGAAGAATTTGATTGAAACTATATATGTCTAGATAACACCCAACAAAGTGCCCCTCTTGCGTTTGTTTCAAGATATTTTTGGAAACGACAGAGGCGACCTTGGATGGAGCTGCTTTTCCAATTTAGGACTTCATTTGGTCTAAGAGAGTAAAATTATACTCTTTAATCCTTTTGTGTAGCCCCAAATAAGACAGTTTGATTTTATGCTATTATAGAATTGTTTTGCTGTACCTTCTTCACAGCGTCGATCTGTTTAGGACAAGAATTATTTTAGGTAATTGACAGTTACTTCCCAATATACATATAAGCAGTCCTCCCATGTATCACATGTCCCTTAAAAATCCTGTGTAATGTAAATGAACCACGGTCCTTTGTGTCATACCTTTGCTTCTGTAGAACTGATGTTAATAAATAAGCGTTACTCTTTGCTTACAGACATGAAAAATCTGATTTCAAGCCAAAGCTCACACAGACTTGATGTAAAGTCTAAATGAGGAGAGCGGTAATGCTGGCGAGTGCTCTGCGATGGGGCTGCCACCTGTCCAGATCACAGGAGAAATATTGTTTGTCAGGCTTCAAGTTTAAAAGCCAAGGTTAGGAGCCAGGTTCTCTGCACATCCAGAGCGGGGTGATTGTTTTCTTCTGACTTGTGTTTGCCAGTTGTGCAATTGTATCTGTAACATTTTATTGCATCCAATCACTTAAGATGTTTTAAATAGTTTGCACTTAATTTTCTATGTAATCAATATATTTTAATTCATTTTTATTACTCTCTGTTATAAGCGTACAAAATGGAATTAGTTTGTTGCAATGATAATGCACTTTCACTGCTGTGAATAAAAACAGAAGTGAGAGAGTACAATATTCTTGTCAGTTATCCTATACAATATTTACTTATTTACTCTGTTCAATAATAACATTGTCTGGTGTTACCTAATGATCAGATACAAAGTATAATATGGAAACTAAATCTAAACATGCCAGTGGAATCTGTTTGACATAAGTGGTGTATGTAAATGTAAATATACTACTCAGGAGTATATTGGTTATAAGCATTGTGTCAATGCATATTTTTATAGCTCTGTTACATACTTACTATGACTCATGGCTCAAGTTCTACCTCTATAATATCCAGTTCCCTGATTTCATGGCATTGTCATGTGGATATCTTAAGAGAAGCAACTCTGATCCTGTGAAGCTGTACGTATGTGAGCATGATTACATTAGCACGTGCACAAATCAGGTTAAAAGAAACTTTGATATAGCAATTTTCATCACAGAATGTCAAAATAATTTACAAACAGCTCTCCGAAGTCTGCTGACCGTATAGCCAGATAAATAGGTTGCTGCTATTTATGTTCTTTTCTAGATGAACAAACCACACTATGGAATGAAGCAGAAGCAAAACTAGGAATCTAGTCCTCATCTCTGGGCTCAGGGCATGCTCAGCATTCCCAGCCTGATCCCCCTCAGAAACCTCCCAAGCCTTGTCCTGAGCATGGTTGTTCAGACCCCCTAACCCTCATCCTAGCCCAAGGTTTGGTTTATTTGAATGTAAAGGAACGATAGAGCAAATGTCACCTAATTTCCCAGTGCAGTAGCTGGTGTCCTAGCTCTGGGTAGCCTCATCTGACCCCTGGCACTCCCTAAAGAGTAATTCAGAAATAAAACGGCTGTACATTTGCAATGTGATAATTCATTGAACCGTGTAACAGAAAGGTCATAAGGGATACAGACAAACAAATAGGATACAGACAAAGGAAAAGGTGTTTCCTGAAGAAGATTTTAATTCAATTTTAACAAGGAATTTCAAAGCATACAAAGCATCACAGCTACCTTCACTGAGCTTAAAGGAGTCAACAAAACTAAATGTGAGATTTTTCTCTTACCCTGAGATCTTTTTATAATCCCAGAGAGATAACTATCAGGAGAAGCAGCCCTAAATAGAAACACTGTGTGTCTCCATGTGTATGCATGCAGGCAGGCAAAGATGAGGTCTCTCCGTTACAAACCACTATACAGCACTCTGGGGCAACCTGTTATTTCTGTGCCTGTCCCATCTACATTTGCAGTTTTGCACAAGTGACTCCTTTGTGCTGCAGCTGAAACATATTCATTGTGTAACCTAGCACAGAAAGAACAGAAAATTATATTTTATGAAAGAGATTTTTCATATTATTCACTGTTGTCTTCAAAAGATGTAAAGATGCATGAATGTGAAAGCACTGCAAGAGAAAAAGTGGCTGGCTTAGAACATGGTAAGGGATGAAAGAGTTTGTGCTTCTGGTCTGTTGTCCCAGGCAGCTTCTGCTTGTCTGGTCGACTCCTCAGTGTACTGTCATGGGATTGGTTGGAATTAGACCTCCAACAGAAAGGCAGCAGATTTACCATTGGAGCACTAAATTTTGCTTTTCCATATGAGAACAAACCTCAGTTAATGAATATCCCAGTCAGTGGTGAGAGCTCCTGTCCAGTCTGATATATTTGGCCTTAAACAAAACCAGAACTTTTGTTCAGCATATACCACAGGGGAGTAAAACTGTTTTCCCCATGGAAAAACTTCAGTCTCAACAGAACAAATAATTAAATGTTCATATTATTTCTTCAATAAAAACCCTGAAAAAAAATCATGTTTAACAAATCCCACAATTTCTTAATGCAAAGTTATACTTTTTGAACTTATACTTTTTGAAAAAAAAAGACCAGAAAAAACATCCCTTAGTCAATACAATAAAATAAAACCAATTCAAGTAGCCTTGATGGAAATGTTCTCCTTCCTTACAAGATGTAGAGCCTGTTACTGTGTAGGTCCATTAGAATCAGATGAACTCCCCACAGCAGGCTCAGCAATGCTTACAGTATTCTCCACGGAAAGGCATGGATACTGGAGTTTCATAATAAGGGCATTTTTCTTTGATACAGCAGCTGCATCAGAGCCAGTTTACATCAAATACATAGTGCTGGTGCAATTTATCTCTGTTTGTAACAATCCATATGGGTACATCCAGTTTTTATAAAAGGGCATTTGACAAATAGAGTGGTTTGCAATGTTATTGCTTCACTGATGCATAAATATTGAATACCTAAACACAACATTAGCTAATTAAGTTGGGGGTGATTATTGGCCGGAGATAAAGCACACAGAAAGTAAGCATGGATTAAGCCTGCCCTCTTACTGCACATACTATGGTTGCTCCCTGAATACAAGGAGGATGTAGGTTTCCAGGAGATTAAATCCAGCAATAATTCACCTGGAATCTAAAAGAAGGCAAAAAAAGATAAATTAGATGGAGCTTCTTAAATTGCAGGGTGCTGCATAGACTGTACAGAACTTAAGCCAAAGCTGCTTCAAAAAACAAAATCCCTCCAGTAAAATGGTAGTCTGAGAATGCTTTTAACTGAAATCATTAGTTGGTATATGCTAAAATTCTGTACAATTCATCTTTAAAAGGCACAGACAGGAAACCAATATTCACAAAAAGCTGTTTCAAAAGAGAAACTGCACGTCCACGCATTCCACACACACACACACCTCCTGCCATTAGGCCAGAGCCAGCAGGAATCCCAGCCAACCTGCCCCAAGCAGAGCCATCACGTTCTACACATAAGATTTTATTTTCCTGTAGGACTGTTGTTTCATTGCCATCACTGCACTAATGGTAAAATAAAATCAGTCCCCACACCCATGTGGCTCCAGTTGTAACCACCTTCTGCTTCATCAGCAAACTGCTTGGATGACTGACTGTGTGTTTGGAGTGTTGGAGAGCTGACCCTTTGTCAAGGCTGGTTTGCAGCCACACATTGTGGGCACACAAGCCCACAAACGCATTATCTGTAAGATCCTGTGTGCAGGCTCACGCTGTTCGCTTAATTTTTTAAAAAATAAATTATTATTTTAAGTGCTGTCAACTAGAAGGGTCTACGCTAAGATGAGTGGGCTGGTTGAAGAACATGAAAGAAGCTAGGTCACAGGCAGAGCACACTCACTCCCACTTACAGAGCCTGTGGAGCAAAACAACGGTAAAGAAAACTCGGATTGCCGGAGTAAAAAGCCTATAAAAGACAGCAGCTCTGCATTCAAAAGAATCCTGTCCTAGATGACTTTAAAAATTTGATGTTAGTATATTCATTGATGGTTTACACTAGCATACAGTGATCCACAATACTGACTAGTTAGGAAAAACCAACTGGTAGCCTGGGAGAAGAGGTGGGACTGCCCTGCTCTGTGGTACCATAGTCTAAACTAGCTTGCAGTTAATTGTGGAAATCTTTTTGCAGTTGTGCTGGCACAACTCTGTGAGGCTGCACAGTCAGGCTTATCATGGTCTTGTGGTGAAAGGTGATTATTAACTCAGTTACTCAGTTTATAGCCACAAATAATTGTAAAAGCACGACCAAAGGGGTAGAGAGCAGCAGGCAAGGAGCTGGGAGTGAGTGGGCAGGGACCCAGGGAACAAGGGTCTGAGCTCTCTGAACTGCCTTCACCACCAAAGAAAATGTTTTGCAGAACTGTACCTATGTCTGCAGTTCCTTGATGTGCTTCAGTGCTCAGCTCAAGACAGTCTGAAGACAAATGAGGAAAATAACAACTGTTTTATTAAAAAGCTCATAAGCAAAGGTGAAATCTTCCCCTTCATCAAAACCTACTCCCCTAGCAGGATGTTAGGTGATCACAGAGTTAAATAACAAAAACCAAGACAGAAACATTTTATCATTTAAGAAATGCTTACCAGGCGATCAGTGGTCGAAGGCAGGAGGTCAGTGCTCACAGCTTCTCATTAGCTTTGTCAGAGTGTCATGCTCCTCCTTTCTGTGATTCTCACAAAGATGAAAGATGCAGAATGATCAACTGGGCTTTTGATTTTCCAGGGAATTCTTTTCTCTCCATCAGCTCATTGTCCTCCCCTCACAGAACATAAAGTTCTGGAGATTTGTCTGCCTACATGATGGTATAAATCAGCCCAAGTCCCTTTCCTGGTGTAATGTCTTGGACAGATCCCTTCTGATTTCCCCAACAGGACTTAGGAACAACCAAAGAGAAAACAGACTGCCCTAATTAGCATACCCCATCATCTCCACTCAGCCTTGCTCGTTATAAGCCAGGAGTTTTATTGAGTGCTACATCAGTGCCCAACCACATTGTACATGGTCTGTAAGACTGATTGTTAATATGAGGTAAAACACAATAGTAGGGAGATTATAAAAATTCTTACGCAAGAAACTGGAAAACTCCAAAATATTGGAAGCCAGTGATGGGTTATTATGTAATTCAAGTAGACAATATTTTTCAATCTCTTAGGCAACGAACATTTAAAATATGTAATAAACCCTACATCATCATGTGTCTTGTTTATGGTCAGCTTAAGGTGAATGCTCGCACACTGTGACAGCCTGGCTTGGATATATGCCTTTGCAAAATTAAGAGAGATACATTGCAAAGGGAACAGTTGTAACAGTATTTTTCTGAGTTAATGCTTTCATCCTGAGCTTTATTAAAAATATGGTTGGACTTGATGATCTTAGAGGTCGTTTCCAACCAAGGCTACTCTATGATTCTCTGATTCTATAAGCATAACTAATACAAATGTAATAATAACGTACATAACTGCCAGCAATTCATGCAATATCATTAAGATCTGCATAAAAATGTCATATAAGAACAAAATGTCTGCTTATAGGAAATGTTAGCCTCCACTTATGATTAATAGGAGGGCAATTATGAGGGGAATGATTCGCCCGTGCTATAACCCCTGTGAACTGGATGAACTAACCTCTTTTGAGTCAATCAAGTCCCACCTAGCTAGGAGAAAAGAGTCCGACCCAAATAATCCATAATTAGATCATCAGCTGCTACCACTATTGATCTCCTGAGATTTGGGGTGGCCTGAGCTGCCCTCATTCTTCAGCTGCAACTCAGAGAACAGGCTTCATTCTTGAAAGAAAAGAGACATTTTTAAAAGACACGTGGAATACTAAAATAATGGTGTTGGATATCCATTTTCTTGGAAGTACTTTTATTTGTTGATGCTAATATATAATCAGAGACCAGACTATGACCTTGTCAAGCAATTATATTATTGCATATATAATTGGGGGTCTGCTTGCTGCCCTTTATTATACCTTGCAGGAAAATGCAGGTGCTGTTCAAACAGATTTAAATTTCTAATATCAGGTTCCATCTGCCAAAATCACTACACAAAAGTTCAGCTGCAAAGACATTCTTTACACAGACCCAGTTTTGGAAAGCCAAAAAAAAAAGGGATCAATATTGAAGTTACAAAAGGATGAATTTCCATATTATTCTCATGTATTGGGTATTTAATGTCTATTGCCTTTTAAGAACATAATATTCTTGGAATAATTCCAATTGATACACTTCATTTCTAGTGCTCCTTTTCCAGTGGTCAGTTCATAAATGTAGTGGGTTACACACGGCTTTGGAATTTCACAATGCTTTCACAAACATTTCCATTTCAGTAGCTTATGATGCAATCAAATAAAAAATACTACATGCAAAAATTTTAATCTTATTTATAATATCTTCTTCACATCTCTAATGACTATTAAATCTATCTGAAAAAGGAAACCTGATTGGTATCAGGTACAAATATCACTCATTCCTTTCCAAACCCATCTACATTAAATCCTTTCAGGCACCTGGGATCCTTTGGAAAGACCAGAAAGCCCTCACACTAACTGCAGGTTTTTCTTCTTCATTTCTATGGCATATGTTGTATCAGAAATCACAGTTAAAAGAAATTTCATGCTCAAAATTGAAATATTTTCTCACATTTAACTCAGCCAAAATTCCTGTGATGGCAGAATTTCATTTCAGTTTGTTCTCAAATGGTAAGGAAGCTACAATCTGGAACAATTACCTTTACAGACTCATCGGTAGCTGTCAAATAAGTCCATTGTCTCTGCCCAGAATTTCTTATGAATTTTTTAGAGGAACTTGCATATGTACTGATCTAGAAGAAATAATTAATTTTTTTTTTTTTTGTAAAATGCAATGAGTCTAGCAGATGGGAAATGATATTCACTTACAAACTTCCATGTAAGCAGCATCTTAACCTCTCTTTTTCCCACCGCAGACAGAAAGGTGAACTGTTACTTAGTCCCAGACTTAGGACTAAATTCTAGACTGGTTGGACTCAGACTGAGGAGAGAACAGTTTCGGTGATTTCAGTGTTTTTGTCTTCTGCCAATATTTTTATTTCTCATGGTAAAAATATCGCTAGAGGAAAAGATCTCACTGCATGTAACTTTTTTTCTGTTGAGTCATTTGGTTTGTTTATGTATTCTATGTAGAGGTGTAGTTTTACAAAATGCCTTCTGCATAGTCCTCTGAACAGATTCCCTACCTGAGCATCAAGGAAAGAAAGAACTCTGTAGCTGATGACATTTCAAGGGCAAGGAAAGCAACTGCTCAGAGGAGAATTATCTGATTTGGTTTGTGTTTATTTTTACTTATATCTAGCAATCTGCTCTCCAACAGAAGATGCTTATTTGCAGAAGAGAAGACTGTCTCCTTTTTGGACTGATGCCTGATCTGGAGCAAAGGTGCCACTAAGGACAAGAGGTATATCTTTAAAATGTATTAGTGTTGTAAAGGCATATATAAAGCATACATATGTTTATGTGACATATATGATAACTAGTTAAGGATCAATTTTTCATTTCTTCCCATCAGGCTTCTTATCCACTAACTAGCATAGGTTAAACCTGCCTTACACTCAAGAGTACATACTCCAAGCTAAGATACTCCACACATGGAATTTTAGAATTAGTTATTCCCAAATAACTCGTGTGGAGAAGCTCTACAGTACAGCTTGGTTAATTTATTTTACACGTGCTTACTGCCAAGTTAAGGGGCTTTATGGTTTCACAAGAAATCTTTGCCTTCCAGGAAGTGTTTGGAGAAACTTTTCCAACCCTAGTATGCTGTAATGAAGGTTGCAAACTGAAGTAAAACAGATTGTAGCAGACTGGTGAATAGGTTAAGAAGCAAAGACCTGTTGCTTTTTGCTGCAAATGGGAAATGCAAAAGGGAAAAATCAACTTACGTCTGCTTAAGACTCAACCCTTATTTTTAGGTTATTTCTACGGCAGTCATTTTGTCTTGCAAACTCTTTCATGTAAGACATTAAATAATGCTGAGTTACTGGTGTGCCAGCTATGGTATCCAGCAGTTACTGAATACAAACCTGAGTGTTTGTGTTCTCCAAGTCTTTGCCTCAGTAATATCTTTAAATATAATAGTCTCTGCCTGTTGGCTTGTTTTCTCACGGGGAGGGTGACAGAACATTTTGTGTTCTCTTATCTTCAATAGCAATGAAACAGGAGGAGCTCCACAATGCGAAACCAAATCTACTGCTATTAATACAACAACCCAGCCACAGAGAAGAGATTTGTTTATTTACCAAAGCTAGAGATGCCTCTCTCTGACCTTTCCAGAGCTTGTGTGCTTTAGCTGGGAATAGACTCCTCAGAACTGGGTGCTCTTTTTAAAAATATACAGTAAAAAACATACACACACATCCTCAAAACACAGCCCAGGCTGTATCCCAAACTGTAAGAAATGACACACAGCTTTGAATAGTTAGAATAAGTCTAACTAGGGCACAGGCCATATTCAGTTTTGATTCGTCTGCTAGCACAGAGATCAGTCAGCTTTCCAAAGCCCACTCGCCTTCCTTGCTGCCACTCAATGACACATTTAGCTGACTGTAACCATACATGGGCCCACTTTCTGTCTGAGACCCAACATCTGTCTGCAGCCTAAGAAACCTGTCAGTATAGATTTCTTTCTTCCTTCCATAATTAAAAAGTGCTTCAGACTGTAAGGTATTTGGTTTAAAAAAAACCCAACAAAATAGAGATTGTCTTCTGGAATTCACCCTGCTTTACCTGTGCTTCAAACCAGTGAAAATCATGACATACACAAATCAAAATTGGTTTAACCATATTTTTCACAGTTTGTTGTATTTAGTCACCTGTCTGTACAACTTAATATCTGCAAGAGTTAAGTCTGGCGTTAGCATTAAGGATTTGACCTGGTTTAACCTCATAGGCTGACAATCCATTCTGTTAAGCTAGTACATTTCTAGTATAGGAAGAGTCTCAGAGTGCTCCAAGGCTGGATTTGGTCATCCTTGTTGGACAATTTTAAATTTAAGTTCCCTAGCTCTCTGCTTGCCAGAAGCAGCTGCCCTGCAACACAGTTGGCAAAAATGAGTGTGGGCTGGCTCCTGAGCTATCTAGTTCTCCAGCTTGGCATGTTAATTCAAATCACCACTGGTTTTGGTACCTGCTCTGTGAGTGATATTTTAGTCTGTGCAGATTATTAATGAATTACAGAAGCAAACATGGGAGTAGGAACTGGAAACCAGGGAAGGAACTGGCCCTACATGTCCTGATTCCAAAGCAATAATCATTAAACGATATATCAAAGGAAAACAATAGTTAGGCCATCTCCTCCTCCAACAGAATTATAACAAAAGGCAGCACGCAGTCCTAGGAACTCCCAGTCTTATCTTACAGCTGACAGATAAGCTCTGAGCATGCTTGCTTAACTGAACCCTCCAAATGCCAAGGCTATAGCTGGTGTTCCCAGATCTCAGCCTGGGTTTAAGGGACTGCAGTCAGTTCCCTGCCCCTGCTGTCCCTGCCCCTGTGCAGCTGTGCCATCCCTCAATCATGCTGGCACAAGTGCTCATGCAGCAGAACTGCAAGCCACATCACAGAGCTGTTCACCTGAAAAGTAATGCGGGGAAAAAAAGTTCAGAGAGCCTCGTTCAGCATTCAGTTCACAGCGTGACTGACCCCTCTGTCAGCTGTACTGCTAAAATTGCTTGTAGGGATGAACACTGAATCCACTTGGTTAAAATAAACTTTTTCTTCCCTGAAGAACCTTCCAGTGCCTGTACCCATATAATGAGGGGGGATACAGGGATGGAAACCAGCACCAAGGTGGAAGGTGGGAGCACAACTTCTTTTGGCAGAACTACCAGACTTGGGGCATCTTAAGCTGATTGTTGAACTGTGTATTATGTCAAAGTCTTGTTGTAATTATCATATTACTTACTGTTTTCTAGGCTTTACATACAGGGTGCTGTGGTTTGACAGTGGCAGTCACCTGTAGAATTAGAAACAAAAGCCAAGAGTCCAAAATAACTGTCTTTTCTCTATAACCATCGGGCAATACAATCTATAAATAAAATCTTCCAAATATTATTCTCAACCATACAGCAGCTTGGAAGGCCAAAAAACTGTCTTTCATTACTCTAGAAACCACTTCACACTTTTGAAGGAACTGGTTTAGCAGTGATGCATCCCCTCACGCTCTGACCAACTTCACACTTCATTTTTTAGCCAAATCTAAGTAACAGACTTTGGGGACCTTGCCTGTATTCCTTCCTACTCAAGTCTGTTCCCATCTGCCTGATCCCCTCAGTGACTTAATAATACTTCTTTTGTGTCACCAGAACTACTGTTGCCTCCCAGTCAAACTTCCCACACTGGTCTCTAAAACTGCACTCCCTGTTTTTGCATGTTCAGTTTCTGTATCTGCAAGTGCATGAATAAGGGCTTGTTTGTATGCACAAAATTTACTATGGCCATTTTTACAATTTCGGTTCAGATGGATAACTCTGTACACATAGCAGAGCTCTGTCTCCATGGAAAACTGCCAAAAAGCATCTGATCCCAGTAATTAGGGGAAGGGTTTGTGAGGAACCTGTGGAAAGAGGTCCCTCACCCTGCCTGATTCACAGCTGGGGTTTTTCCCTGGCAGTTGAGCCCGGTGATGTGAGAGGTTAGTTGAGAGTGGGAGCAGATTCCTGTGGGGCTTCACCAGCCAAATTCCTATCTAGCAAAAGGTTGCTACAGCAACTCTGAGCCTCCCGAGATACAGAAATTATTGCAATGGCTGCTGAAATGCCTCCCTACTGCTCTGAGACAGGATAAGGAAAATCCTTCCCTTTGATACAGAGCAGTTACCCACTGCCACACTATTTACATCAGCTCTATACAAGCCCCAGGTTTCCTGAACTTGCTCAGAAACTCATGGTTACCTTTCTCTCCACAGCAAGATGCAGTTCCTCATTTGCATGTAATGCGAACATTGAAATAATAAACCTAAACACCACACAACAAGGACTACAGTTCCAACACTTTTTTTCCCATGGAGGAGGTAAAAGAAAAAACAAATCATATGACAAAAGTTAATATACTACTGAGTGGGCTGAACAGAATATAGAAACCTGTACAAAGCCAAAATATGTATTTTCCAGACTAGAATTTGTGGTTTTCAAAACCCACATAGATATGAAAAACCCATAAACATAGAAAAACAGGACAAAACCCCTCATAGCTTCTCCATGACTGCCCAGTAGTTTTTTGGCTGCCTCCAGCCTGCGCTTTTTTGGCATTTGGCCCGCTCACAGGTCATTCAGTCCACTGGACTATGTAATAAATACCAGACAGAGATGATGCTTTAGACAAAACGGGAACACTTGTGACCTAAACAGGTCCTGGGTCTAGAATGGGGTGGACTGAGGATAATCGGGGCATAGAAACAGAAAACAGCCGTGTGCACCGTAAGTGGAAAAACAGTCTCAAAATTGCTCCCATTTCCCTCCTTTTCACTTATCAGCACCCCAGTTGGCTCTGGAAGCCAAATATGAAAACAGCAGAATCAGTTACCTGAAGTAGTACCTGTGCTTACCTGAAATAACTGGATTACTTTTAAAATTATTTCTTTTAAAAAAAAGGAAGTCACAACTTTTGTACAGCTGCTGAGTTTAAACCAAAGTGTTGCATTTTGGCCACAACAAAAATCCCTCTGGGTATAAATCCAGTGAAATCAGTACAGTTACATCCTGGCTGAATTTGGCCCAACATGCCCAGAACATCCTTTGGGATTGTTCAATTCAAAACATTGCACTAATCCAATCTCCTGCAGTTGCCAATGCTGTAATGCTCGGTGTCTGTATGCAGCATTTTAGATTTGTGGACACAAGCTTGGTCTCTTGATAGAGTATTTCATTGGTGTCTCACCTTTCTCTAGGTCTATGAGCTTTTAGAGTAACTCTGAAAAGCCTGAGAGCAAACTGCTTTCAGTATGTCAAAACATCTTGCTCAAGTCAGAGAAAAAATTTTTTTTACTTTCCTCAGTTTAGTCTCTACTGTGAAGATGATTCTCAGAGATCAAGAAAAGCATATAATGTTTAAAACAAAACATTTGTTAACTAAGGATTTCCTGGATTTTTCTGCTTTCTTATTTATACTATGTCCTAGACCTTGTGAAATCACTGTTTAACTTCCAGTATTATTTATGGAAGCCAGCCTGTTGCTGTTTCCAGATCTTACAGAGAACTTTCAGTTTGCAGTTTCAGTACCAGGTGCATAGTCTTGGCTTAAATTAATCAACTAAAAAGTAACATACAGCCAGTACTTAACTCTTGCACACCCTGTCTGAACCTTCACAGATAGGATCTTGTTCTACCTCTAAGTTATCTCACTAGAGTTAGGTTCCCCAGTCCTGAAAGTTCCCCTTCTGTGACAATTTAGAATTTGGGACTGCACAGCCCTTTCAGTGCAGCCAGAGGTGAATGCTAGTTTTGAAGTATTTCTGTTGTACACAGAGAGAGATTTGAAATATCACTATTGCCTAAGCATGGAAATAGATTTTAGGAAATCAACAATTTTTATGAGGCTTTGCATGCTGCCACTACTGATCAAAACTCTTCAATCCACAACACAAAGGAGTAGGCAAGGCATAATGATTTAGCATGCTGGATCCAACTTCTGTGCTGTCAGTGTAACAACTCTGACTTACCACCATGGTCAAAAAATCAGCTTAAAGTGTAACCCTCCTCAGCGTACGGGCCCTGGCTTTGCATGCTGTAGCATTATGTGCTCCCATTCACAACTGCAGGAACTAAGTGCATAGTAGTTTTAAAATGTTAGCAAATCAGAAATCAACATGTTCATTTTACATGAGCAGAGATGACCACGCATACGGTTCGAGGCAGCGCACAATCAGGTCGTGAAGTTTACAATGTCAGGTTGTTAATGGTTGCACAACACAGAGCATTAATGAACAGAAAAGGATGAGAGACAGCAATAATAAGTAACTTATTTAAAACTCTGTTCAGGTGCTCCCTTACCTTACAGTCCTCCTGTCTGACACATGTCACATGACAAAAGACACACAGCATTGTTGCTCAGACCTCAACATCACGCTAACATCAATTAGAGCTGCTCAGGAGTCTCCTAGGGTGACAGATAAAGGTAACAACCTGATGATGACCCAGCAGCATGGAATATCATTGGTTTTAAATGCTTTTCTGAAAACCTGGGGAAATACATCCCAAAAGTCTTTATTTAAAAGAGAAAGTATTAAGACAGCAAAATGAAGCGTGTACTGAAATTAGGAAATTTCAGAGTTAGAAAAAGAAGCCAGGAATCATGTAATTAAAGATTATTTTAGGGCATAGACATATAAAGGCAACCTTTATTCTGGCATTTTCTAACTTAAGTGAGCTTACAAATTATTCATATTTTGGCAAAGATTTTGTATACGTAAAATGTATATATTATATATAGAACTGAATTAATCTCCGATATATTTTTGCCTCATAAATACAGTTCCTGTTTCCATGCTAGAATCTACACTATTAACATATTCAGATGCCAGTTGCTGGATTTATTTGCTTCTTGATAATCCAAAGGCTGAGCCTGGACGTGTTCAGCCTCTCCAAATTTCAGTCTTAGCTAGCATTTTTTCTAAGCCACCCACATAAACTCTCTCCGTGTCCTGAGGGGTAAAGTGATTCTCTTGTCCAGGTGCCCTGGACTGCTCCTTTTCTTTTCTTTTTGGTTTGTTTCATCTGCACAACAATTATGAGCTCAAATGCTGAGACTGATGAACAGAAAATTTTTCCCTATTTCACTAATTTAATATCTAAAAATAGGTGTACTGGTGTACCAAGAATTTCTAAATAAAAATTCCTTTGAGTTAATAAATTATAAAAGAAAAAAGAACTTATTTAACTTTCATTGCATTCAAATTTTGAATTATACACGATTCTATGATTCATTTTCATTCATGTCCTCTTTCTGTAATGTAAGTGTTCTGCAAAAGCAGCAAAACTGCTCTTTGTTGCTCTGTGACTGTTCATTATCTCAAAGCCCTTTAAGTGGAAGTAAGTTTCTCTGTGTATTACGCAAACATTTCAGTCCTGTTTAATTCAGTGAAAACTGAGGCACACAGGGTCAGGCATTGAGGCTTCTGTTGAATCGGAGAGCAGAGCACAGAGCCTTCAGTATTCCATCTGCACACCCATTCCTCAGCCGCCTTCCTTCTTCCCTGCGTACGTACACTTTCAGGAAAAGCATCCTCTGACATGCTCAGAGAACTAATGTGTCCACAGACCACAGAAAACATATATTGAAGGTGCCAAGAACACTAAACGTGTTAGGACCAGGAAATCCTGATTGCCTCCGATGAGAGGTTAATGAAAGATAATCGTGTACATTTGCTGTTTGTTACTCAAATATCACTTCCTTATGACAATATGCATTACTTAATCTGCAAAGGTCAATGAATTACCCTTTAGCTCCTTCCAAATGCCTGTGCAATGAACTTTGCCATTTTTAATATGGATTTCTTAGCAAAGAACTGGTGGTACAGGTTTGA
Organism: Podargus strigoides; assembly: GCA_028020825.1. Taxonomy (NCBI): domain Eukaryota; kingdom Metazoa; phylum Chordata; class Aves; order Caprimulgiformes; family Podargidae; genus Podargus; species Podargus strigoides. The sequence continues at coordinate 13,322,791 of CM051637.1, read as the reverse complement.
GGCTAAGAATGCCTCTCAACCTGAAAATACCTTTCATTGCAACGTATTTCTAACACTATCCATACAGCTTTGTAACTGTCAGACCTAAGCAGTGACTTCCCTGTAGTGCTCATTCCCAGTCTGCACAGTACCTAATACAAGCTAAGCACACAAGGAGTTCAATTATAGGGGTATTTTTTTAATCCTCTTGCAATATAAATGATTAGCCATTGTATTGAACCTGAAATAGAAATGCAAAGAGCTTTAGGAAAACAGATATGCTATCATCTGAAGTGTGACCATGGTTAATAGCAGTCTGGATGAGCAACTTTGCATTGTCAACTGCATCACTTAAAGAAGATCTAAGGTGGAAATACTGCAGGTCAACAGCTTGTCAAAACTGCATAAATGCACAGAGAATGGTGTGAATGAACACAGTCCTAATCCTGGGAGCTAAACTACACAGCTGTTGACTCCCCTTTTCACCCATGTGGCGCTCCACTAAAACCAGGCATGTTTGTGTGAATACTCACCACAGCCTCAGGTTTGGGGGCTATATTCTGAACCAGTGCAGATAGATAGTTTGAATAGCATTAGAAATCTCCATGCAGAACCAGGACAGTAGGGTTTAACTTAGCAGGTAGTGGAATGCACAAGCACAGCACAGAGACAAGACTGGGGAATTAGGCTGCTGGCAAGTAGCAGCTGAAAGCTGATTGAATACAACAGATTGGGCTTTCATACTGGACAGATAGGCAGCAGCTATTTAAATGGAGTATTAACAGTTTTGCTCTTAATTATTTCCAAACCTTCCAGCTAATGCAAACTCAGTATGACATGTATTTTGGCCTCAATTAATTATTTGCTGTTTCTCTACAAATCCAGTTAAAAGAAAGCTGAATAGTTAAAAGAATTTCTGCCTATTTTAAATAATTCTTGTAAGTGCTTGGCTTCTTTCTTCAAACAGCTGTCACGTAACTGAATATATACCTCACAAAAATGTTCACTTTCTCCATTTCAAGTGGAATTTCTTTCTGAAATGACACTGCCCTGCAAGCCAACAAATGGTCATTATTCTGGCCCAGTGGCAGGTGGAAGGCCATGAAACTCAGAGCTAAAAGTGGAAACTGTATGCCTTCAGAAAAGGGAGATTCCTATCTTGCCACTTAGGTATCATTTACTTTTTGGAGGACCTGAGATTATGGCATTTCTATGTATAGCACAGCTTTTTCTAGAATTTTCTGAAAGTATATTACCTCCAAGTTTTATCTCAGATACTTAGGTAGTTAGTCATGTGAAAGCCACAACAGCTGGTTTACACCTCAAGGAATAAACAATTACTAACAAAAACGTCAAACCTCTCCCAAACATCTCTGAAATAAGAGAACAACCTTCCAAAATATGTTTCAGCAGACTGTTTTAATTACAGCTACTTCCAAAAGTGAGCACTTGAGCTTTGTTTTCCTGTCTGCGTTTTCTACACATCCTCCTTCGTATAAAGTACCCGGGATCTCTCATCAGTACTAATCCAATATGGATCCAGGGTAGACACACAATAGCACTTGTGACAAATGGGACAGAATGTACTATATGACATTTATTCAGCTTGTGAGAGGACAGAGGCATAAAGATTATAGCAGCATAAAGTAAAAAAAAAAAGGTTCCTGTAGACGACACATGATCGAGCGTAAAGACTGCTGACTGGCACGAAGCCAACCCATCAAAGAATCTGATACATATTTTTACTGCCACAGTGAATTTATAGCCTGAGATTTTTATATTCCCTTCACAAAAAAAAAAAAAAACCTTTCAATGTCTGTTTTTCATTTCATCATACTCAGGAAAGGCAGAATGTCCTCTCACCAAACTGAAGTGAGAATGAATTTAACTGAGCCTCTTTCCTAATCAGAATAATTGAATTGATTCTGCTTTGAGCCAAAACAGCAGAAAAGTAAACTACTGGTACTGCTTTGGTTTACCATGCTCTTCAGGCCTCTTTTTTGCATGATTGCAAAAGAATTAAAATGAACAGAAACAATAACAAATGACAATCTCGTATGTGTCAGCCAGCATAAAACAAAAGGATTAACTGGAAAGTCATGGTTTCAGGAGGTGAGCACAGCATTTCACGCAAAAATTGTAAATGTATAGGAGATAAGGGATTTAATCAAAAAGCAGTTAGCAACAGTTGAGATGAGTTGTACACCCCTAGCCACACGCAAAGATACAGGTCTTTCCCATCAGCCAACATGTCTGCACAGGAAGAAGAAACATAGAAGCAATAGAAGTTGTTAATGGCTCCAGCACGTCATATTCAGCACAAAATGGCTATAAAATGCCCAATTTTAATATTTTGAGGCCTTAACAGGTGTTACAATGTAGAACCACCCTAAACTTGTATCAACATACAAGGATATTGAATGTTCCAAGTTTTCTTATGGATGATGAGCATCCATAGGCTTTGACAGAATCCTTGCCCCACTACCGTGGCTCAGTGAGTGTGGGCATTTTATATTTTTATACTTGCCTTTAAAGGCCATCCAGGCAGTGGAGATCTTCCAGCTTTGCAGAGCAGCATGGCGTTCTGCACAGTAAATACGAAGTAGCAAATCCTCTTATCCCTTCCTACAGTTGTCATAAACAGGTGCTACATGAATATAAACCAGAAACAATTCATGTCTTTCTCATTCTCAATGAGATTGTAATTTGTCTTTCTTCTTGGTCTTTTCTGTGACATCTGAAATGTGAAAACTCTTGTATGTGCAAGGTAATCAAGTTCACATTTGGAAATGGTACATAAACTCAACACACCACCCTGAGCTCAGGCCTGAAGGAATTTCAACTGTGCAGAGATGGAGTAAGCAAAGACAGAAACAAAGTGGTGGCATTGCTAACTGTGAGAATAGATGGGCGTTATTGGATTGATTAAAATAGCATAGGGAAACAGAGGTGCATGTAAAGTTATATGATTTGTAACGACAATGCTTCACACTCCTTTTGCAAAGGTATAAAGAGCTACACAAGCATTGTTCTAGTTCAGTGCTGCCATAAACTCCCCAGATGAAGACAGCACCAACCAGTGCAGCTGAGCCAATGTGGGACAGCAGCAATGCTTGCTGTATTCTTTCAGTGACTGCTGCAAAATTTCTGGCTGCTGCACCTAAATTATTCCTGGAGTACCTGGTGCTCCTCCTCCACCTCCTGCATGACCAATTGAAGCTACAACCTGGCCCTAATTTTGCAGCTAGTCTCAACAAGTACAGTAAACAGTCCAAAGCATTCCTTGCACTTGGATTTAAAACACTATTTTGCCCAGTTCAAAGATACTGTATTATGTCTCCAGCTGGCTTTTTCTTAGTGCTATGCAGCTGGAGTACAAAAGTGTTCTGAAATGTCCCAAATGAATTTCAAATGAATATCAGAAATAGGCAAGGATGATACATGATACATGCAGAACATGTATCTAGGGAAATCACAGAAGATCTAGTTTCCACTAGTTGGTTATACATAAATTATTTAGGCAATCTTAGTAAGCCTGTTGATTAGCTGGAGGCAAAGATATCTATTTTAGGTGTACTTAGGGTGAGGATTAACTCATGAAACCTGGATGGCATTGCCCACAAAACAGCTAGAATCATTTCAGCAACCTCATTCAAAAATTAGTCTCCTTTTTTTATTACTTTTCTTTTTTCCTTCTTTTTTCTTAGTTTTCCTTAACAAAGAGGACAAGATTTTTGAAAATCGTGTGATAAATGTCTTACAAAACTACACTAGAAACTATTTTGGGTGGCTGGAGAAGAAACAGGACTGGGAGCCAGGGGACTCTTTCTATTTCTAGTTCTGCCATAGACTGTGTGACTCTGACTTTGAACCTCAGCTCCCATTTTTGTGAAACGGGGATGATAATATTGACTGTTCTCTCGGGGATACTGTAGAATATACATTTCATTAAGGTTTATGAAATGCTTGAGACCCTTGATTAGAAGAAGTTGCAAATGCAAATTATTAATCAAGTAACAGTAATCGCAGTATCAGCACTACTATTATTATTAATAATGTTTGTTAATGTTATTATTATTAAATTATAAGCGCAATAGCATTGTTATCATACAAAGCCCAACCTGCACATAGCAGGAAGATCATTGTAGCTCACTTCTAGGAACAAGAATGATGCCGGCATAGTTTCAACATGGGAGTGGAAAAGAATTCCTTAAGTTCTCCATCTGAGCAAATGTAGGTGGTAAAAATGAATATCTTTTCAACGCTGCTTTGTGACATGGGAGCAAAAGCAGCTTTAAGATCTTAACAGTATTTTTAAAACATGACTCAGGGGAGGTTTTCTTTTTCTAACAGAACTGGGGGGGAAAAAAATCAAAACCACTCAGGAGTTAAATAATCTTTTAGAAACCCAGAACCTTGAAATAGAACAAGTATTGTCGGTCAGGATAATTTGAGTTCACATGCAACACCATTGATATATAAAAAAATCTATGCATAAACAACAGAGAAAACCAGATCTCTTATATTGGAAGCCTTGAGCTCTGACAGATTATTCATAGTAATTTTTGTTCTGTGAGTGACCAAAAACCACCATGGATAATTTGGGAGGTTAAAGCCTCTTTGAAAATCTATCATTTTTCTGAAATACTTATATACATTGTATTGAATGGTAGAAATGAGATGAGGAAGCAGAAACATGGAAGATCAATATAGTATTTATTCCACTAAAGAAAAATGTGTTCAGATTTGGTTAGAGTCACATTAGTAGAGAAAGAAGGCAGTCCAGCAGTTTCTCTTTTCCTTCTTAACAGCCCATGTTAGGAAGCAGATGTGAAGACTTTAAGAAAAGTAGGGGAAGGTGACAGACACAGTGTAATTGCACCCATTAATCTTACTACAGAAATTCTGCCTTTTAAAAAACAAACCCCATGTGGATTGTGGGTTACACAGATTTCTGATGGTTCAAACTGGAAGGATTTAACTGGTAAACCAAACAAAACATTTGGTTTCAATCCCTCATTTTGTCTTATTTCATGAGAGAGGAAAAAATTAACATAAAAGAATTCAATATTAAATAGAATTTTGAATAGAAATTTGAATAGAAATAGAAAAGAAAAATAGAAATTCTGTTTAATATACCATATAACCAATGAAAGAGCTTGCTTGATTGTATACAATAATTTTATCAATGTCTGAAAACTGAAGTGTGTGACTTCACTATGTTAGTAGTAACTATCTGAGTTTGGAGAAAATCCTCCACAAGAAACACAGAAAGGAACTTCAGCTTGTGTCATATCACAAAATGTCACAAGTCTAATAAAAGTGTTAGTCATGTGCCATTAGTCCCAAACAATGGCAGAAAATGAAGGAATCTCCATGACTAAGAAAAGCTTTTCAGTCTTACGTTACTGCTACTCACTTACATGGGAGTGCATCTGGGTGTCTTCCTTTCAATCTTGAAAAGTCAGAGAGAGTGTGACTTCATTGTGATTCAGTAAATATATGAAATGACAGACACCCATTGCATGGTGGAACTGTTCACAGTACAGTACTGTAACACTGAAAAAAAAAAAGGAAATAGATATTGTTTGTACTACCTTAAAAGAAAAACCCCACATTTTAAAAACAAGTAATTCAGATGGTTCACTTTAACTGAAGAGTCTTACTGTACAAAGCCTGAGTAAATGGAAGGTGAAAAGATTAAAAACTGGCATTACTGAGCTACATTCTGGTTGTCATTGCTGCTCTCAGACAAATGTAAGCATCAGTATGTACAGGCTAATACAAACATATGAAAAGTGTAGCTGTTTGTGTACTTTTCTTGGACATCCTTTCCTGCATCCATCCCATCATGGACAGGACCACGCAAAGCACCATGGATGAGTACAACCCACTCTGTTCTTCTTTCAGTGTACAAGACGTTAGTTCTGTCTCCATAAATATCTATGAAGCAGGAAAGGAATTTGAATTTATAGTGCCCCTAGAGAGGGACACAATGGTACTATTAATCTACAGTAATTATTGCCCTACCTTGTAGCTCGTAGTTTCTAGGACTTGCCATTAGCCTGCTAAATACCAGGCTAGCTCATCTGAACCTGACTGATACAAAACAGTGTGCATTACACCTTGAAGAGAGGTAAACTCTAAATGCCATGTTAGCATTTCTGTTTCTAACATACTCAAGAATCACAAAAAGAAACCAACCAAAATAATTAACGGAAGTTTTAGCACTGTAAGAAATGAGGCTGTGATCTGTGCTTATGTGCCCAGCTTCCAACTGGTACTGTTCTCCTGATAGCTTCAAGACTGAAGCAATTTCTTTGTGCAGGAAGTGGTGGTCCATGTCCTATAACAAACTCTGCCATTTTTTAATAAAGATTGTTCTTGGTCACACAGCCCCCTACAAGCTTGGTAGTATCGCTAGCCCCTTCTGCAGAGCAAACTTGAGATCCAGAAGCACACAAGGGATATTTACACAGGGAAAAAAATGGCAGCTAGCTGCCAAATTAATCAGAATTAGACCTTAATTAGATGGAAAATTCAGGTCAGGATGAGATAAGAATTCAAATCTCATGGGCACCGACCAGTGTTTTATTTCTAAAGTTGTTGTGCATTTTTAAGATAGCAGTCAAGCTGATTTCCTTTTAAGAGAAATGACTTGGCCATCAAACAAGGAAAAATTATTTTTTCAGATATGCATGATGGATCTTGGTTTGGATATAATGTTGCTCCCTCCCATACTTCCAGATCTATTGATGGAATAGACAGAAAGATTTTTTCCAAACAGAGAAATGGAGATTATTTTGGCAAATACTCTAATGGAGTCTTCGGTGACAAACCAAGTGACTATCAATAGGATACAGGAAAAAAAGAAGAAATCTACCAAGCCAAACTGTGATCTCTTATAGTTCCTGTCACTGAGATCAGAATCTGTCTCATTTACACTACCAAGGCAGCAAGCAACTGCTTTGCGCAGGAACAGTGATCCAGTTCCAGAAATCTCCCAGCAGCAACACTCTCCTTTGTATTCACAGTCTCTCTGTCTCAGTGGAAGTCAAATCCTACCTGCTACTGATACAGGAACACACATTGCCTAGGACTAAAAATTACTCAGAACAAACTCAGATTATCTTAATTACCAACATTCAAACTCATATTTTATCACTGATTTTTCTACTGGGTTTAATCACGGTATTTTTTGCAGTTTGCTGTTTAAGCTATAAGCTTCTTAAAAGGGGAGAGGGGAAAAAAGAAAGCCTTGACATAATACCATGAAATCAAAGAGCAAGCTGACTGGAAAAAACAGTTACTATATTTAAACTGCATTATCCTATGACAGAACTGCAGTTTTAAAACCTTTCCACTTTGATACAGCACTTTTGCAGTATTTTAATATGTCTTAGTAGATTTCAAGTAGCTGAAATATTTTAATAACCATAATTTAAGCAGAATAAAATAGTACCGTAGAAGGAAGAAACAATGCCTCCATTTGTCACTCATGAAGATTTGTATTTGAAATCAGCTGGGGTCATAACAGCAATGAGTTTGGTGGTCTCAACCTAAGCCCCATTAGGCAATTAGCCAGTCTGCAAAAATCATGACATAATTTGGCACAGTTCAGCAGAACGATATAACTTTGTCTGTGTCCACTGAAAGAGATCCAGGCCTGAAATAGGAAGGCTATTGCAGATCAGCATTCAGGTGTATTGGCTCAACAAACTGGCATTTAGTGTAGTGCCCTTCTGTGCTGCGTTTAGCTCCAGAAAAAAACTATTAATCTTCTTTGAAAATTGAGCTACAAAACATATGTTTTTGTGTATAGCAAGAGACAATTCACATTATGACCAGTAACTCTACTGTGAATCTGCTTTGCAGCAAGAGGGGTGACTTAATGTTATTGCAATTTGAAGGAAAGCATCCTGCAGTCCTCGCTCAGGCCAAATTCCCATTTACTTCAATTAGTAAGCATTACAGGAACCATTTTAGTGCTGCTGCCTGATGTGTTGGCTGCTTCTTCTAATATATTACAGTGAAAAAAGGTAGTAGGCCAAATGTATGAATGGTGTACTTCCATTATGTGAATGGAAATTCATCAAAGCCAAAGCTAGCCCGTTTTGTTGTGTTTCTTTCCAAGGTGCCGCTCTAAGGGATTCCACTCTAAGAACAAACTGCAACTTCACTTTGCAGCAGCAAAATAAATTGGTTTCCTTCTTTTAAAGATGGAGAATGCAAAGCTGTCTGCACCTGCTGGAATTAATAATTGCCTGGAAGCTTTTATGGGCTCGCACTGCTTAAGGCAGAGCTGAGGTGCTGTCGTTCTGATTTGGGTCAAGATAACCATCTTCTTTAAGAGACAAATTTCATAGGAAACTTTATGAATCCTTCCATAGCCATAGGAAATAACACTGATTTCAATTCACAATTCTAAATCTGTTGTGTGATACCAAGTGATGCCAAAATTAGCAGGTACTGCTTCTGCTGCAGTATCTACATGGGTGTTTGTAGTTCATTCTGCACTATGCTGTCTAGACCAAGCACTGTATCTGCAAATGTTTTTCAAATGTGCAGCTGACAGAAGATCTTTAATGATTTGGAGGGTATTACCTGCCAAGAAATCCTCACTGGTCAACCAGCATCAGTCTTGCACGTCTGTGGAAAGACAAGGAAGCAATCGTGAAGGAAATACAGAGTTTATTCCGCTCTGGAAGAGAAAGACCTGGAGAACAGTCCTTAATTCAGTCATTCTTCTCTCAAAATTCACTGAGCCATAATCAAACAGAAATAAACATAGGCAGAGGACTACGCTTTTAGGTTCTTTCCAGATTTTAGGTAGGGTCTATGTTCAAAAGATGGGAAAATAGGGGAAGAATCAAGTCCTCTATTTGTAATGGATGAGAGAGAAACAATGGAAGTGGAGCTGTCAAACTGTAACTGAACTAGTGAATCCCAAGAGAACACCAAGAGTTCCCCAGGATTCACTAGAATGCAAACTCTGTTTGCTTTCCTAGCAGCATTTCCTCCTGTTAACAAGTTAGACTGAAAAGACATCATATCTACTTCATTATACACTCTGCCAAGTTCTAAGTGCACATGCCATGGTTCTGGTATGCTTAAAATAATTTTCCATAAGCCTTTTGGGAAACGGGCACAAAAAGGAAACCTACCATGATATACAAAGTATATCACAGAGAGGAATAATATGAAATATGAACTGTGTTTCTTTCTAATACCAGTTTGTTTTGAAAACCACTACTGATGCTTAATTGTATTGCTCTTTTACAACATTTAGAAATAATACTTAAAAATAGTAAGATATGCGAGACTTTCAAGTCCTTTACAGGTGTTCTTGTGTATGAAGGCTAGTAAAATCTGCTCATGTAAAAACATTGCTGTGGTAAATGTATTTTTACCAAAAGCTTACATATAATGCAGGCTGTGTTAACGTGGTAGAAGGGAGGAAACTAATCATATAGCTGTACTGTGCAGTTAGTGAAATACGTACGTTCAAGTAGCTGGAGTTATTCTGTATATAATTATCGTGGAAATTATGTATTTTTTAATGTTGCATGTGCACATAATATGGGGACTGACATTGAGTCTATCATGCAGAGGTGTCTGAAGACAGAGGTGCATTATGTACATGCTTGTGTGTTAGAGGATACTGGAAACTTTAGTGTGGGTTAGGTGGGCTGTGACAGGCATCAACCAGTGGTTTTGTTGGCATTGAGTGCATATTTTCAAAGACATATTGTTTTGTAAGATGCACGTGCACCTCGTGACTTATGGTTTGGGGATGACGGAATCATGTGTTCATACAATATGAAGAAAAGTATTAAAACTATGTAAGAAACTTACAGTAAACTACAGGAACTACATAAAAAAGTCATGTTGACATTTGTTACCTCTGTAACAGGGGTATGTCTCTGTACTGCAGTGTGAGGTGGTGGTATGAGAAGCAACCTAACTGTACTCAAGCAACATTTGGCCATGCTAATTAATCCTGCTGATAAGCAAGATAAAATTAATACAGGCAAGGCATGGAATAAGTGATTGTCATACCTGAACTAGATCATCAGATCTAATTCATGAATTTTTATTCAAACTGCCCTGTCAAGTGTAGACATGCTGTTAAGTTATCTTTATCTCAACACTGGCTAGTTATAGAGGAGTCTTTTTTAGGGCAGTTGTACTTTTGCTAGACAGGATATCGGGCCACACACCCCCTAGAACATCGCAATTTTATATTGGCTGCCCCCTCTCCTTACTCCTTTTGCTAACACTGAGGTAAGACTAAGATATTTTCCTTCCAGATCAGACATAGAGTTCCTTGCAGCGTGGTACTGTGGGTGGCTGGTAAGAGCGAGGGATATGCAGACTGCATGTAGGATCTGCATTTATGTAAGCCAGCACACATGTAGAGATCAGCTTTTATATCTGCACACGCATATGGAACACTGCTTGGCACCGCGTGCTTTTAAGGGAAGGTATTTATATTGTGTAGTGACATGCTTGCTGTGCATCGTGGATGTACTGCAGGTGTCATCGGTGTCAGCTGGCGCCAGTCTCTCAGTTTGTACCGTGTTCATTGAAGTTTCTGTGAATTATCGGGCAAGATGGCTCAATCAAGTCAGTTTTTTGTGTTCTATATTGGTTTGTGAGTCTGTGTCGTTTATCGCGACTGAGGAAAGCTGGTACCTCACACCATGCCGCCGTGCAGCTCACACCTCTGTGCCCGAGGCAGGGCCGAGCGTGTCCCGGTCCCGCCGGGGACAGCGTGCGAACCAGGGCACTTGTGCAAAAGCCCCGGCTCGGTGTCAGCGCAGGGCTCGGCGGGGCGGGGGGCAGAACGCCCCCAGGGAACGAGCCCCCTCGGCGGGGTGTGGAGGCGCACTCATGGCTGGATGAGGCTCCTGTCACGACAGGAGTGAGGGCAAGCCCCCACAGGCAGGGTGACACTCCTGTCACGACACGCGCCGGGGCAGCTCCGCGCCAACCCTCTGCGCTGAAGCGCCTATCGCGACAGCGCGCGCGCGCGCTCCGAGGGGCGGGCAGCTGCCCCCAGCCGGCGCGCGCTGCCGCCGGGGCTCCCCCTGAGCCACCAGGCGCGGGTTGAGGCCGGGACAGAGGGCGGCCGCGGCGGTTCACGCCGGGGCAGGGGGGGGCGGGAAAGCGGCCATCCCACCTGCGGGCCTCTCCCACGGCGCAGCGGAAGCGCTCCCGCCGCCGCATGAGGCCTGCATCACCCGCCCCCGCCTCCTCCCCCGAGCCGAGGGCGGGCGGGCGCGCTGCGCAGGACCGCGCCAGGCGCCGCTGCCGCCGCCTCAGCGTTGGGGGCGGAGCCGGGACTTCGCCCCACCCCGCGCTCTCGTCCCGCCAATGAACGGCGTCCACATGCCGCGGCGGCGAGAGGGGCCCGGGCGGCCCGGCTCCCGTAAGTTACATTAGAGCAGCCGCCACCGGTGCGCGGCCGGAGCACAGCGGCGAGGCGGGCGAGCGAGCGAGCCCAAGCTGTGACGGCGACAGCGGCCTGGGCCTGCGAGGGGAGGATCGGGCTGCTAGAGGGGAGGGGGGCGATTCCGACCCTTCCCGGCGGAGGCGAGGCGGGCAGCGAGGCAACTCCACCTTTTTTTTCCCCCCCCCACCTCCGGAGGCGAGCGGGGCGAGGCGTGCCGTTATCGCCCTCCGCGGGGGCGGATCGCAGCTCGGTGAGGCGAACGCAGAGGCCGCTCGGCCACCTGGACACGGCCCATCCCCGCCCAGGCGCCCGCCGAGCCCCCCGCACGCCCTCCCGCGCCCCTCAGGCGACAGCGGCTCCGCGGCCCTCAGCCGCCCGCCCTGGGCCAGGCGGTGCCTGAAGCCCTGCTCGTCCTCGCCGGAGAGGCGGCTCGGTTCCCTCAGAGCGCTTGTGGGGCGGGAGGGGGGCGGGGGCTTTTTTTTTTTCCGGCGGCTTACCCTTTTTTTGATATTTTTTGATTATTTTTTTTTTAATCTTTAATTTCTCCCCCCCTCCTGCCGCCCGCGGGCAGTGTGAGGCGCTGAGGTGGGCTCGGGGGCTCCTCTCTTGCGGGAGGGGGTCTATGGTGATAGCACGGGGTGGGGGCACAGAGCGAGGGGCTGAGGAGGGGGCTCGCCGCCGCGCCCGCCGCCGCTGAGGAGGAGGAGGAGGAGGAGGAAGAGGCGAGGCACCATTTGCTGCTCCCTGCCCCAGCCATGGAGAACGCGCACACAAAGACTGTGGAGGAAGTTTTGGCTTATTTCGGCGTTAACGAAAGCACTGGGCTCAGCCTGGAGCAAGTGAAGAAGCTGAAGGAGAAATGGGGCTCCAACGGTAGGTGAAGCGGCCCCACGCCGCCGCCTCTCCCCGTCGAGGGGATGCTGGCGCTGGCACTCCTTCGTCTTCCCCCCTTCTCCTCCTTTTTTTCCACCCCTTTCTCTTCGCTCGTCCTTTTCGGGGCCCTGTTTCAAGGCCTGTGGGGTGTGTGTGTGTTTGCAAAGCCGGCATCTCTTACAGGACCCGGAATAGGAGCGAGGCAGAGAAGATGGCTGACTTGAACTCCACCTCGTGGGTTCCTTTCATACCCCCGAGCTCGCAGGGCTGCTTCGGGGGAGGAGGATGTCACCTCCCTTTCCTTTCACCTTAACGGTGGGAAAGCTTCTGTGGGTTTGATGGTTTGGGGTTTTTTTTTTGTCCGTCTTGACCTTCATTTTCCCTGCTTTTCAGTGCCTTTCTGTCCCTTATTTTACATTCTAGAGTCGGGGCACGGAATTCAGCCGATAAGGTGTTTTTTTTTATTAAAAAAATCCTTATTTCTCGGCCTTCCTAGTCCCTTTTGGACCCTCGTGCCGTTGTGTAAAAATGAAAAGCTATGAGAACATTATACGGTGGGGTGTTTTTTCACCTTTAGCCCTGCTTCTGTGCCTCTTGAATTGCCAAACCTAGTTGCAGGGAAGTAAAAGGGAGAGCAGAAATAAGAAAACAGCCTTAAAACGGAGGAAAGAATTTGAAGTATTATGAACCAAATTTGGTGGTTTGTGTTGTGTTTTTTTTTAAGTGAACCTTTGTCAGTAAGCGTTTGAAAAGCGTTTTGAGCCTTTGACCCTTTGTGTGCAGCAACAGCAGGAGTCCCACAGCTGGCTGGAGTGATGAGTTGGCTGAATTATAACCCTTAGCACATTCCTTCTAACCTGTATGTGTCTTAAAATGCAAAACTCTCGGGCCTTTTCAGATGCTCTAATGAAAAGAGCTAGTTTAATAGTGCTTTCAGTGTGTATGTTAAATCCAGCCCAATTGAGGGTACACAATTCGGGAACAGTAACTGGTGGATGCCTTATAATGCTCTAATGTGTTTCTTCAATGATTTATTTTCTTTGACATGCTTCCTGGAAAAATCTTCAACGGACAGAGTTGCCGGCGGAGGAAGGTAAGCATATTCATGAAATCTCCTGCTAATTCTTAGTGATAATTCACCTTTTTTTTTTTTTTAAATGCACATGACTAAATGGCTTTATTACATATTGCAGGAAAAACTTTACTCGAGCTCGTGATTGAACAATTCGAAGACTTACTAGTTAGAATTTTGTTGCTGGCAGCTTGCATATCCTTTGTAAGTATCTTTTTTTTATTATTATTATTTCATAGGCTTCTGTATCCTTCTTATGGTCCAGTGTATAGGAACTGTACATGCTGAAGTTACTCTTTCTCAAAAGGTAGAAATACGTGAAGTAAATTGCTACCTCTTAAATTAGTTGCCTTGTGAAGAGGTTTCTGTGTGCTAGAAACAAAATTTCAGGGAATGTTTCATTGTATGAGTCAGAAGTGTGTAACTATACTAGACAAGTATTTCTAAAAGTGCTTCTCATTCACCCAGTTTGCTTATTTGAGGTGGGATTTCTCAATGCTTTTGTTGGCTTTGAAAGCTAACCTTGAGTAAGTAAGTGTTTAACTGGTCATTCTTCTTGCCTTTGAGTTAATCGTTATCAAGCTCAATGTATAATCATTGGAAGACATTTTTGGATGCGATGCAGACTGTAAATAGAATTTACATGGCGAATATTCCAGTTGCCTTCCCTTCCTGATAATAGCAAGGTGACAGTTGTTGCTTTTGACAGTGACAAGAATGATGACGGCTGTGATGGCACCATTGTTGACCAAATTTGGTAACTGACCTTTGGATAGTCTAGTCATTAAATGAACATCTTGCTTTGCATAAAGGATTAAAAGAACAAGAACACTTTTAACTTTTTTTTTTCCTAAAAGCATGCTTAGGCAGTCTTTGTACATAATGTGGAAAGGGTATGTGTTTGCTGGAAAACTGAGCAAAGGCTGAGTATAGAGGGAAGATGAAGGATGTATGTCTTGGGGAGCTGGACAACAGAAAAAAAAGTCTGCAGAGTATTGAATTGTTTAGGTAGGAGTAAAAGTTTATAGTAGGCATTGCCCTGAAGTTGTAATTAACTGCTTCTAAAAAATAAATACATGCTGCAGCTCTTGGGGGGGGCGGGGGGGCTGAGTGGAAATTGTGATGACTCTTTAGCTAAGGGCTAATTAGGATGGTCAGAGGAGAACATACTCTGAAGCGGTTCTGTTTGATGGGGGAAGGGTTGCCCTGTTGTGGCTGCTGCAGTTTATACTGCGTTGATGATTCTCCACTGAGAGAGGCTTCGGCTATCCCTACACAGGCACCTTCCAAAGTGCTTTGGGTTTTGGTATGCATATACCATTACAAGCTGAGCAATGATTCGTGGCGTTGATCTTGACCATGGAGACAAATGTGCCTTGCTCATCTGTTTCCTGGGGAGGAGATCAGGCTGGCTATAGAAAATTGAGTAAATGAGTCATTCAGAAGCTTTTTTTTTCCCCTTTCCCATTTTCCCCTCCCAGAAGGTGAGAAGGGGATGTATTTTTATTCCTGAAAAATCAGGAATGTTTCTCTCCTCTCATGAAATAAATAACACTACAGAAGTTTCTTAGCCTTGCGTGCCAAGGTATGCTATTTGTTTTTATTTTAACCAAGTAAGTGAAAAATCAGTTTCACCAAACTTTAAGCTTTCATTGCTGAACCTGAGTAAGTATGATGCCAGACTGACAGAGGTCATATAATATATGCTGCCAGGCCCTCTTTGAAAACTTGATTAGTAACTGGATTCAGTGTTTTTTTCAGTATGGTTAATTTTCCTATCTAATTAAGAAGAGACTGTAGTCTAATGGCAAGTGGGATGGATCTGGGTTCTCTGCTTCTGTGTAACTGGCATGGTATGTAACCTTGAGCTACTGCCCTGCCTCTTCTGTTGCCTATTTAAGAGTTATGGATACCCAATATAAATTCATATTAGTAGTAAAGACTTTCTCTTTTTGAGGAAATGTAAAAGAAAAAACTAATAATGTTGTAATTTTGGTACTTTAAAAGTACTTCCCCTTTGTTTCTGGCTTTTTCCCTACTCAAAGTGATCGTCTGTTGTCTTTCTTAGGTTTTAACATTTTTTTCTTGATGAAAGCATATTAGATACTTTCTTAGCAGCTGTAAAGAGCTGTTGAGTATGTTGATACGAAGACTGTATTGCTACAAAAATTGGATAACTAACATCACCTAAATTGTGGTGTTCCTGAAAATTTTTGACGAGAGTACGTAGCTGTGTTAGGCTTGTGGACAGTAATTGTTCCATGAGAACACTTGAAAATATTACATTAAAAACTGGAATTATCCTAATGCTGAGATCACAAATTATGCTATGTCATTCTTCTGATAGAACAACTTAATACTAGAGCTTAACTTCAGCCTGTCTGTTCTGCTATCATTTACAAGCCTTAGAAATTCAGTTTTTCCATTCATACTGTTGCAAGGCATGCAGAACTCCCAGTACCTTAGAGATCTTGACATAGATAATGAGACTTAAAATGGAGTCAGTGAAATCTGCATTGGTTTTGGATGTTGGGTAACACTGTTGAGAGCTGCTCTTTAATGAGTCAAGGCTTCTGGCTTTCTTGGGGGCAGTGTCAGACCCAACAGCATCACACTGTGGAACTTAGTGAAGTGCTGATTCTCACTTCAACGACTTCTTTTTACTATGATTTATTGTGTGATAGATTGTAAACTGTAGCACTTGTGTAGAAAATGGGACGTTGTGTAGTGTACCGACACAAGTAAGGCTGGATAACTTATCCTGTTTGAAATAACTTTCACCTAAAGACTTCTAGGCCTGATGGGTGTCCAAAAGGGAATTTTCATTAAGATGTTTAAATAGGTGGTTTCCTTTGAACAATAAGGGTTGGGAAAAGGTGGCTTACCAAGGACGTAAGAACAAATGACCCAAAAAGCCCCCGAGTCTCTTGAGTTAACTAGTAGGGATGCTGAGTGTTGGAGTTGAGCCTCAATATATAGCACTGACTTAATTTTCTTAAAGGCTTTTTTTTCCCAGTGTGTCACTAAAAACTCTAATTTGAATTTGTTTTTTCTGCTGATGAGATGGAGTGTGTAATCTGTGCTAGTGGCAGCAGGTTTACGATGTGTGCTTTCAGGAAAAGCATAGGTGCTGTTAGGGCAGTGAGTGTAACAGTGTTCCTCGTGAGCTGTACATCATCAATTTAAAAAATAACACACTGAAGATTCAAGTATGATGTATATAGATTGTTTTGTATCATGGAAGCTTTTCTGGTGATTGTGTTGCA
Source organism: Podargus strigoides (assembly GCA_028020825.1). Classification (NCBI taxonomy): domain Eukaryota; kingdom Metazoa; phylum Chordata; class Aves; order Caprimulgiformes; family Podargidae; genus Podargus; species Podargus strigoides. The sequence continues at coordinate 13,306,146 of CM051637.1, read as the reverse complement.
ATCATAAATTGTATTAGATTCTTACTCTTAGGACTGACTGTGCAGAAACAGCTGTCTAACATTGAGATCTGCATTAGATTTTTGTACAGAAACAGCTCCTCTCGCATACAATATAAACTTCTATATTCAAAGTGCCTTTTGTGTCCTCTACTCCCACACCCCCTGTCAGGTATGTGTCAGTAAAATAAATCAGACTAACAGCTGAATCTCTGTCACCCGAGCTGATTGTAGGGGTCATATGCTGCCGGGTTGCTGGCTGTAGATACTAGTCCTACATTCCAAGCTGGAACTGCTGTTACAGATGTGCCTAGTTAGTAACAGCTTAAATTCTTACACCGTAGTTTCTTCAGCACTTTTATTTGCCTTAAGTATGACTTTTGAAGAGAAATGATATAAATAATTTCTGATGTTGAGTAAATGGATCTACATAGACACCAGGACCTTGTCTTGCTGTTCTGTGGAAATACATGAAGCCTGTGTAGAAATAAATCTGTAGAGTGTATGTCAGCAGTTCAAGGGCCTTCATAGCCTTGCTTTCTAGGTACAAGTAAGAGGATGTTTAATTTTCCATGAACTGTGGCTTTTAATTCTTTCTACTTGTGCAGCATGTACTCCAATCTATGGTATTTACGTGAAAGAACAGCTTTCCTTGCGGTATAAATGACTTTGACAAGCTGCACGATGTTAACTGGGCATCTGATGTAGAATAATTCTTTGGTGAAGTATATATGTTTTAAACAGTGATGTGTGCTTAACCATGCAATCTTATCTTTGCACTGTGGCATAGACTATAAACTCTACCAAAAACTTAAATGCTCTTAGGATGCTGTATTAATACTTCCCTTCCCCCCCCAGTTATTTCTTTGATTCTTAAGCTGACTTAGAAGTGAATGTTCTGGGAGTGTTTTCTAATAGCAGATATCCGTGTTTAGATCAAAACAGTATATTGTGATTTAGTCCAGAGATTATTATAGCCTGTAAATTAGCATGTGTGTAACCTAATCTGTGTTAAAAGGTAAGCAAAGCTACTCTTGGAGGAAGTAAGATGTGCCAGCAAAAATGTTGCAGGCTTTGCCCTGAAATCACCCCAAAAGCTACCCGTTAAAGTTGATAACTATGTGGCACAAGATAGATTGCTCTAGAACGTTACAGTGGCATGCTTTTAGCTAAGCTCAGATTTCTCAATAGCACCCAAGATACCAGCTGATGGGTAGGGGTGATAAAACTGTGAGAAGTGACTGTGATTCCAGTTTGCTTTGTAGAAATTAAATGGTGGCTCCTATGTATCCTTTTTTTTTTTTTCCTTATTGCTACACTAAACACAGGAATGTGTTTATTTTCAGAAATACAGAGTAGTGTATCTGATGGGTGCTTACCATCTGCTAACCCAGTAAAATTCTTCATCTTGTACTTATATCACAGAATCACAGGATGTTAGGGATTGGAAGGGACCTCAAAAGGTCATCTAGTCCAGTCCCCCTGCCAGAGCAGGAACACCTAGATCAGGTCACACAGGAATGCATCCAGGTGGGTTTTGAATGTCTCCAGAGAGAAGGAGACTCCACAACCTCTCTGGGCAGCCTGTGCCAGTGCTCTGTCACCCTCACTGTGAAGAAGTTCTTCCTCATATTTATGCAGAACCTCCTATGTTCCAGCTTGCACCCATTGCCCCTTGTCCTATCATTGGATGTCACTGAGAAGAGCCTGGCTCCATCCTCATGACACTCACCCTTTACATATTTATAAACATTAATGAGGTCACCCCTCAGTCTCCTCCAAGCTCAAGAGACCCAGCTCCCTCAGCCTTTCCTCAGAAGGGAGATGTTCCACTCCCTTCATCATCTTTGTGGCTCTGCGCTGGACTCTCTCCAGCAGTTCCCTGTCCTTCTTGAACTGGGGGGCCCAGAACTGGACACAATATTCCAGATGTGGCCTCACCAAGGCAGAATAGAGGGGGAGGAGAACCTCTCTCGACCTACTAACCACCCCCCTTCTAACACACCCCAGGATGCCATTGGCCTTCTTGGCCACAAGGGCACATTGCTGGCTCATGGTCACCCTGCTGTCCCCCAGGACCCCCAGGTCCCTTTCCCCTACACTGCTCTCCAGCAGGTCAGCCCCCAACCTGTACTGGTACATGGGGTTGTTCTTCCCCAGATGCAAGACTCTACACTTGCCCTTGTTATATTTCATTCAATTTCTCCCCACCCAACTCTCCAGCCTGTCCAGGTCTCTCTGAATGGCAGCACAGCCTTCTGGTGTGTCAGCCACTCCTCCCAGTTTGGTGTCATCAGCAAACCTGCTGACAGAGCACTCTATTCCCTCATCCAAATCATTGTTGAATATATTGAATAGTACTGGTCCCAGTACTGACCCCTGAGGGACTCTACTGGATACAGGCCTCCAACTAGACTCTGTCCCATTGACCACAACTCTCTGACTTCTTCCTTCGTCCAGTTCACAGTCCACCTCACTACCTGATCATCCAGACCACACTTCCTCAGTTTAGCTGCGAGGATGCTGTGGGAGACTGTGTCAAATGCTTTACTGAAATCAGGACAGACCACATCCACTGCTTTGCCATCATCTGTCCACTGGGTTATGTCCTCATAAAAGGCTGTCAGGTTGGTTAAGCATGACTTCCCCTTGGTGAAGCCATGTTGACTGCCCCTAATGACCCTCTTATCCTTGATACACCTAGAGACAGCAACCAAGAGAAGTTGTTCCATCACCTTTCCAGGGATGGAGGTGAGGCTGACTGGTCTATAGTTACCTGGGTCTTCCTTCTTACCCTTTTTGAAGACCGGAGTGACATTTGCTTTCCTCCAGTCCTCAGGCACCTCTCCTGTTCCCCATGACTTAACAAAGATGATGGAGAGTGGCCTAGCAATGACATCCGCCAGCTCCCTCAGCACCTGTGGGTGCATCCCATCGGGACACATGGATTTATGGATGTTCAGGTTGCTTAATTGGTCCCTAACCCAGTCCTCATCAACCAGGACAAACTCCTCCTCTATCTTGACTTCCTCTGGAGCCTCAGGGGTCCTGGGCTCCTCAGGACAGCCTCCAGCAGTATAGACAGAGGCAAAGTAGGCATTCAGTAACTCTGCCTTCTTTTTATCCTCTGCCACCAGGGCACCCACCGCATTCACCAGTGGGCCTCTAGTGTTAGTTTTATCTGCAATGTATTTGAAGAAGCCCTTTCTGTTGTCCTTGACCTTTCTTGCAAGGTTTAATTCCAAGGAGGCCTTAGCTTTCCTAGTTGCCTCCCTGCATCCTCTGACAACAGACTTATATTCCTCCCAAGTGGCCAGCCCCTCCTTCTGTGATCTGTACATTCTCTTCTTCCATTTGAGTTTGCCCAGCAGTTCCCTGTTTAACCATGTAGGTCTCCTGGCACCCTTTCTTGACTTCCTACCTGTTGGGATGCACTGATCTTGAGCTCAGAAGAATATCTGTTTTATTTTATTGTTTGTTTGTTGCTGGTTTTCCCTTCTCTCCTTGAGTACCAAATAAAAAAACCTCTACTGAATAGTGGAACTACAATTGAGAGGTTTTTCTTTACTGTTTCCTGGTGTTCAATATAACTGACGTAGAACAGGTATCAAGACTACTAAAATAGTTTGCATCTGTTTAATTTTATGCTAATTTGTATTGAAAAGAAAACTTGCTAAAAGAGGATTTTCTGAGCAGTAGTTACTGCTGTGTCCAGAATACACTAAATCTTAATTCAGAGTGTCCTGTGAGAAGAAAGCTCTACAGTCTATAGTTTGCCATGACCTGCTTTCATTAGTCCAGGGCTTCTCTTTGATAGGATGAGATCTTACTCTTCCAGCTTGCTTCTAAGTTTCCATTGTCAAAATGAAAAACAAACAAAAAACCTGCTTAGGTTGCTGACAACAAACTGTTTGCTTTTCCTCTGTTAGTGGTAAGCAGGTACAGCCTGCTGGGCAATGGAATTCTGTCTTGAAACTTCCATTCTTTACTCCAGTTGTGGTTTGGTTACTTAATGATGAAGTCACCTGAGACAACTTGCCTCTAACTTATGTGACAATACAGAGATACTTGTAGAACTGTAAAAAGCTGTAAGGACTCTTCTGTTTTCGTCATTGCTGGCTCATTTCTGCTTTGTACCTCTGCCCTCTTTTTACAAATAACCATGAAAACTAAGTGCTATTTGTCTGTCATTGTGTATTTTTGGCTTAGTGTCTTGCAGGTCCACCCCATTCAGCTCTGATTAAAATAGGTTTGTGTGAGCCATAGCTCAAAGCAAATATGCCAAATGAAAGTTGTCCTTTAAGCTGTTTACGTCAGCTGTAGATATGGGACTTTTATGTCTTGTTATTCGTTTCCCTTGTATTTTCAGACTTGCATTTCTCTTGAGCAATTATCTTACTCTTTTTGTCCCCCTGCTTTTTTTAAGTTTCTTAAATACATGATAACTTTACTTATTGACAATACTGCCTGAACAGTACATTCAAGATCAATGACCTGGAAATTAAGCTGTTCTACATGAGTCTTAAAGTGATTATGGCTGAAATACGGTGGGGCCCTTCTGAGTAGTAGTGAAATAAAAGATCTCTCATTGTAAACCTTTCCAGGGTCTTAAGAGTGTGCTAGTGGGAAGTTTCTGACAAGGGCTCAATGCCTTGGACAAGAATTGTCTAGTCTCTACCAGATTTTGGCATATGATCTGTTGTTACTGAAAACGCCGAGTTAAATACTTGTATTCCATGTTCTACTTTGTTTTTTTACTGTGGTTTTGTTTTTATTTCAGGCTACTATCAAATAATAAACCTGATACAGCAATATATGTTGTGTATCACAGGTGTCCTAAAAGGAGTGTTCAATGTAGCTGTAGTCTGGTATAACAAAACCAAGAACTCGCAATGTATTATTTATATATTTACTCAAATGTTCTAGAACTAGAGTTTAAATAGCTCCACTGTTAGTAATTGTGTGGAAACTTTTGGGGGGAGAAATGCGTGTTGCTGACTTCCAGGATTAACTGGATACTTCATTTGAATCTGGTCATAGATTGATAATTTTGCCCAAAAAACAACAGTGCAGATCTAAAATATCAGATCTGTACTGCCAGGATCTCTTAATCTGAATTCATTAATTTTGGTTCTCCTTGACATACTTGAATCTCGCTGTCCTTGTAGCTACTCTCCTTACCTCATAAAGTTGCGGGCTTTCTCAAAGTTATTTTACAACACACGTGGTCTTCAATCTGAAAAGGTTCTGGTTTAGCATTGTGTAAAGCGGATGTTTTACTCCAGTTAGCCTTGTGGGTACCTGCTCAGTTCAGAACATCACAAAATTATTCAATTTACTTGCTTTGCTAGAAGTAAAATGGACTCTACAGAATTCCAATAAAGGAAGGGAGGGAAGAAACAGATATGAAGCAGCTTTTCTGATGGCAGTGTGTGACTGTGTATCTGCTAAGAAAACTGCAAATGTACCATTAGCCATTTCTGTAGCTTCACTGGAGGCAGCAGTGCTGGTGTAGAGTAAAAGCTGACCACAGTACAAGGGAACGTGGAACGAAGGCTATGGTGTCAACTGTATGACTGCTCTAGCAGGTCAAATGGCAGAAGTTGTTACTGGAATCGGAGATCAGTGGTGTGGGAGGAGGGAAGAAATACTAAGATGTAGAGAGCATAAGAGATCCTAGCTAAATCCCTTCTCCAGAGTGATTACACAAACCCTCAAAATGTTATATTGCCATTTGGAATGTTTCAGTCTTATTAATCATAACCTGGATCTTACAAGTTTATCCTTTTGTAATAAAGTTTGTTGTTGCATTGAATTTGCTTGACAGTCTGTTTTCTGCTTGAGGCTTTCATGCTGCTGCTCCTTCCTTTTAACATCCTGGAGTGTTTCACAATTGAGCAATAGCTCTGAGCAGCATGTTGGTGGAATTATGGCGCTTGCTTTACTAACGGTTTGCTCGCTGCAGTCTTCTAGTGATTCAGAGTGCTGTTGCCTGACTACCAGCCCTAATTATCTCAACACGTTGTTCCTATTTACTGTCACTTTCCAGGCTTCCTGTTGCTCAACATGTTGACGAAAAAGCTCTTCCTCTCTGGTCATGTTAGCTTGACTTTTTTTCAGTAACACGAGAACTCTGCAGATGCCCTGACATATACTCATTCAAGTCAAGTGAATGGCAGAAGCCTAAAACTAGAGTGTAGTTCTAAAACAAATGTATTAAAATCAAATCTATGTGAAGCCTTTTGTGCAAGTCCTTAAGTTACTTTACTTTTAAAAACTCAGTTTTTACTTATATCAGCTACTCAGCTCAGAATTCAACTTCACATGTAACTACTCAATTCACTTAGATGCTTCAATAAGACACTACTTGTATTTAAATAAGTAGATGCTTATTTTTCGTATCTACTCACCGAAAAATTGTAAAGCTATTTTCATTTGTGTGTCTAAGTTACTGGTAAAGAACATTTAACTTGGTTAAAATTCAGATTCTGGCAAAGTTTTAGTGTTCCAAGTAGTCAAATTAATTGGTCTGCATCCTGTGTTAAGACAGCAGTGAAAAGTTTTTTGAAACTTTTCACTGCCATAGCTGTTGTCACAACTTCTGCTTTCATTTGTGAAGCAAAAGTAGGCATAGGTTTCCCAAGTAAGTAACTTGCTCCTTTAAAAGAAAAGCAGCCTTGGAAATGAACTTCTTACTACTTTAGTAAAAACTATTTTTCCTCTTTTCTATTGCATATTGCCACCTTGTTCATGAACTACAAAAGTACAGCTTGGAACATTGAAGGGTTTCAGAAATTGCTCACGTCTAAGCAGTTGAACCTCAAGCTGAAATTTACTGAGTCTTAAGCTTGCCAAGTGTCTGTGTAAATCAGTAATTTACATCATTGTGTTTCTCTTACAGGTCCTGGCCTGGTTTGAAGAAGGTGAAGAAACAATCACAGCATTTGTAGAGCCTTTTGTAATCTTACTTATATTAGTAGCCAATGCAATTGTGGGAGTGTGGCAGGTATGCAGATATTTTTACAACATCAAATCACAAATGCTTTGGGATTTTTTGTTTAAGAGGAAAGGCTGTACAGCGTAGTGTCAGATGCTTCATACAGTGCAAGTAATGTGTTGTTAACTTGAGCTTCCTTGGAGTCAACATACCATAAAACTTCTGGACAGAAAGTGTTGACTTAAAGGTAAAATGAAAGCTTCAGAAGTATTGCCAAAAAGGCAAAGTGCCCATTGACGTGTTTGGCCACACGCTGGTGAACATATGAACTAGGCAGTCCAGAATGAAGACCTGAATTCAGGAAATAAATCAAATCTTGCACAGCTAAGAACCAATCAATTGGATCAGCTTGAAAAAAAAGAGGTTTTGTACCACCTAAGGAGCAAAGGATGGAAGACTTATAATCTAGTTTCTTCTCTGTTTCCTCTTGAGACAAGTGCTATGTTTTAGGACATTTAATAATACATTTGATAGAGTATTAGTTCTTCCTAATCAGTTACTATAGTACCTATTAAGTGTACATCTAAAGACTGCATGTCTGTAAAAAGCAGAAGTTTCTTCTGAAAACAACATCTAAATACCATGAAATTTTTCCTACGTTATCAGCTGTGAGATTAATTAGATGGATTTTTGTAAGTTGTATTGGCAGTCACATATTCTATCGCTTCTTGAGATGCCAAAACAAAATTGTTCATCTAACTTCAGTTTACTGATTTGATCACTTTAGAAAGAGAATGTTTTATTAGAATTATTTTTCTGCAGATAAAAAGCATTCTAGGACTTGTAGGGTAACTTAAGTTCTTTGTAAGGTTGTTTTTATTGTTGTTTGTTTGGTTTTTTTAAAGAGCTTCGTGCTTTAGAAACAAACAAAAAACCACCAAAAAACCTGAACCAACAACCCAAACCTGTCCAAAATAACAAAAATTAAGATGAGGAGCCCTATCAATAGGTTAAAACATATTAGAGGAGCCTATACACTGAAAGCCACTGGAAGTGATGTTGAGTGACATTGCTGCCGATTCCTGTGCTCTGCTTTGTGTGAGCACAAGCAATCTGGTTGAAAAATAACCCTCAAACTTCAGTTTTTAGCAGTATCCATCTTGCTGTGCAAGGGATGATAGCATTGCCCCCTTAAGTGTCATGTTCTATTCAAATCTTCATAAATAATTTGTGCAAGAATTAATCTTTAACTTGAAACTTTGAGTTAGAATTCTCCATGTGGTGACTGTAAGCATGAAATGTGAAGCTATCTGTATAGTTTTGGGATTTTCTTGTGTAGTTGTATAACTTGTTGTAGGAAATAACCATTTTTTCTCAGACATGATAGCGTGCAAATACTGTATATATATATAATCTCTATATATTTATCTACATGCAGTGAACTCAGTTGTGCAACAGAATTGCTGTGCAAATTAAATGACTCATTCCCTTGTTTCAATGGGCATGGAAAATAAGTCACAGTACATAGTCCCCACCCTAAAATGTATCTGTTTCTACAGGTACTAGATGTGAGTGACTGAGTCATTGTCTTAGCTCTGCCCTCCTCAACCTTTCCTCTCACGTGCCCTTTTTCCAAGGTGCCATCTGCTAGTACTTCAGTGGTTGGCAAGACAGTCTAACTACCATAACTTCAAGCAAACTGGGAGCAAAAAGATAGGACCTAACCCACTGAGCTGGCTGTCCTAGCTGAATCTTGTTTAATTCTTATTTCTTTTTGAAGGAAAAGTTCCATTTAACTAACCTCTCATTTGTGGGACTTCTCTTTTGTACCTTGCCTGATATTAACTCTTAGTTAATCCACAGAAAAACAATATCAGCATTATTGTGCTGAGGAGCAGAATTAATTTACCTGGTAGAATATGAGGCTAGTATTATAGCTCAGCACTGATATCTGCACTGCCTGGCACTGAGCTGTGCCATGCAGACACTAATGTCCTGCAAGGTAGTTGTGGTAATGCTGGTTTTCAGCTGCATTGCTATGTAGAAGCACCTAGTTAGCTCAGCCTTTGCATTTCTGAAGATTAGGTTTCTGCTTTGACACATGCAGGAGGAAGTTTTTCTTACCTGGGAAGGCCGGTATGTATTTGAAGCGTAGACATTCCAAAAACTACGTGTGCCTGTACCATTATCTATAATCATCAGGACTATATGATGTTTGTACTTGTCAATAGGCTGGAAAATAAGTTACTTCTTGAAGAGCTAGAGAAGGAGTACTGATAAGCTGTTGGTTTCTTATGTTGTCCTTTGTCTAGGTGGCATCATGATGTTGATAATCTCTGGTAGTGCTTAGTTGAGAGAACTGCACTTGAGATAGGAAAGCTATTGTGCCAGTGTTAGTGGAAATAAAAAGGTGGTCATGTGTGGGGATTCATCTAAGTTTGTAAACTGTTACAAGACTCTGGGGAAGTTCCTAGTTTAATTTCACTTTAGTGTGATTTGATTTGCTGAAATGAAGTTGATAAGGCAGAGCTCAAACAGTGTATTGACCCTTAGTCTCTATCAGTAAGTGAAATTCAGTAGTACTAGTCCACTCTAATCTGAGTCTAAGCTGCTCCAGCTGGTAAAGTACAGCTGAGACAAGACTATATCCATGGCTCTAAATTCTGCTTGGTGCTTTTTTTTATGTCGAAAGTATCTGTATGTCATAGAACAACTTGTGTGGCCTTCCAGTAAGGAGACACAGTGGATATTCTTGATGTGAAATGCTGCAGGGTTTGAATAAACAGCTTCTAGATTGTAAATGCCCACTAATATCTGAGTTATGTGGTAAGGATTTCCAGTCAGCAACCTCATAAGAGGAGGGGTCACTTAGTTTTCTGTATTAATAAATGTAGCTGAGCTGAGTCAGTAGTATTCAGATGATAATGCATTTGAAAAATGAGATCTGACATACATATTTTTCCTTGAGGGCTTTTAAAATTACACGTTTTTGCTGTCTTTTAGGAAAGAAATGCTGAAAATGCTATTGAAGCTCTTAAAGAATATGAACCAGAAATGGGCAAAGTATATCGACAAGACCGAAAAAGTGTACAGAGAATTAAAGCAAGAGACATTGTCCCAGGTGATATTGTAGAAGTGGCAGGTAAGACTCCTTTATGTAGTACATACATGTATTGGCATATTGTTGTAAAATTGTTGAGGGGGCCCTGTATTAATGATTTGAGGCCCTGGGGGGGTGGTTTGAAGATGCCGAAGTGTGTGCTTCACTCACGAACAATCACAGATGAACAGAATAAGATTACCTTAAATGTGCATTTGCACTGAGATTGTTTCTCAAATTGCCACTTAGTTTAATTGGTAGGTCTAAAAGCAAAGCATCTTAATTGGAGTACAGGCTTTAACACTTGTCATGACTCTAAAATTTTTATTTTCTGAGGTCTGGTTTCAGAGTGTTTTTATAACTTGTCTGTTTGCTATCACAAAATATGTTTTTCCTTCCTTTTAAACGTGTTCAGTTTCCTGAAGTTTCCAGGTTCTAGAATGTCAGAATTTTTTTTTTTTTTTTTTAAGTTACACTTATCTTTATCTAAGGAAAGAAAATTTTATCTGAAGGTTTTTTTCAACTCTTACACCTCTAGTAGCAGTGCCTTTCAGCTGCTTGTTACAAATGTCATCCTCTCAACTAGTATGCCATATCCCAGGCATGTGGCATCACTGTTTTCTCATCTTTCCTGATTCTTTATTGCTTCTTTTGTCTATTGTTTAATAGGATACTGTAAATAAAGAGGTAACTATACAAAGTAGAGCTGCTTATTCTCCAGTATAAGCATTTGAACTACCAGTCTTAAACTGGAAATTTGCATCAAGCTTTCTAATAATTTAGATTTGCCCTAAAAGGTGTATCTTTATCTAGAAGGAGCACGACAATAGAAGTATCAAATACTTATAGCTAAAACTACTTCATTTTGGTGATAATGCCATACCAATAACTTTTTCTCTAACCTGGGCTTGTCAGTGACTTCAATGTTTCCAGTTCCTTCCCAGATAAAACGAGGTGATTCTTGTTACGTGTCAGGAGTGATTTCGTACTCATATTTTGCAGGTCATTATGAACTGTTAACTGAGTGATTGTTCCTTTGAGAGCAGCTTAGGGTGTACGTCAAGCTTTTTTTTTTTTTTTTTCCACTAGTGTCACTCTACTTTTAGAGGTGGTAGCAGTCTCAAGAGGAGATAAATATATATCCTTAAACTTGACTATCTTCCTATTTTAATTAGCAGGCAGAGAGAGTACACACTCAAAATGAAGTTGGTGTTGGCTGTCTGCCCAGCTTTCATTCCTTGAGAAACTTTGAGCATTTGTTGAGCCCTGTCTTGAGCCTCCGTTTTGTGCATAGGATGATTCAGCTGCAGCAGCCCTGGCTAGGGTAATTCAGCGTGTGAATCTCATGAAGGCTGAAGATGTTCTTCACCAACAGATGCTAAGAGGAAACTAAGTACAAATACAAAGTGCTGATAGCAGAAATAAAGGGTGAATTATGATACCTTGTCACTTACTCTGTTGTTTTGTCTCACTATTCCTGTACTGTACACTCAAACCTGTGAGTTCTGCAGTGAGACTTTAAGCAGCTGAGGCTTTCTGCATCCTTAAATTACAGATTCTGCAGCAGAAGTCTAGTCCAAATCTTTATCCTGTTTTTAAACGTCAGCAATACAGTGGTAGTTTTGGAAGCAGTTTATATCATGGGAATATATTGGGGTTGTGTTTTTGGTACTTTAAAACAGTATTGGTAGAAGTGCAAGTTGATGACTATGTATTTTGGTTTGGGCTATCTCACTAAGGAAAAATGCTGGATTTTGCTGCTCTGCCAGGTGTCCAGAACACAGAAAATTTTCCACTTGATGATTTTCTGTTTCGGCAGAGATTATATTTTCATTTTACAGAAAAAGAAAGCTAAAGTTGTATGTGAAACACCTGGGGGATGTGTGGGCTTTTACTTGTCTTGCAGTATGTGTCAGTATCAATAAAATGAATTACTTGTGCCTTGAGAAATCTCTTTAAAAGGCTTGTGTTTGAAGGAAAGAAATGAATTGGAAATAAACCTCTGACTAGCATACTTATAACACTAGGCTGTCTTTAACAAACATGGTATCTTATTTTTCATAGGGTTGCTACTGCATTGTTTTAAAATGTTCTTGTAGAACTAATAAGTCATGTAGATGTTTAATACAGTGTAATATGAACTGTGATACCGAAGCAATTAATTCTGACTTGTAGATAGACAATGATGAAATTTGAATTGTAATCAAATTCAGAAAAGCTACCAAGCAAGTAGAGAAGAGCAATACACTATGTACCAACGTTAGTGTCAAGACCTGGAGGTGAGAGAGACTGTGTGCATGCCTGTGCCTCAAGTGTAAGAGTACTGCGATGGCCTTTGACATGGTGTTTGCAAAAAGATGACCATGTAGGGAAGTGACAGAGCACTTCATACAAGGATACATATCTGGGTATGGAATTCTAGGCAAAGTGCCAATGACATTTGTGTGTCCAGGCAAATATCTTTCGACCAAGTGGCATAAATAACCAGGTGATAGGTTTTCCCCCGTGCCGGTATCTAATTTTGAATAACTTTGTACAGGTCTTCCATTACCAAATTAGTTGCATTTAATGCTATAACAGCTTTGTTAATTTGAAGTAGCTATATGTGGGTCTGACACAGAGGTAACTCTGTTGTAGGAATTGCTGGACTGGTATTGCAGTTCGGAAAAAGCAGGGGAAAATATTTGCCTCTTTACATTGCAAGAGTTCCCTGAGAATAAGTAACACTGAACAATTTTCAAAGCAATTTGGTATTTTGTGTCGTTTTGAAGCCATTAAAGATAACCTGGTTGGCTTAGCGTAACCCAAAGACAGTGCAGTAATGGTTATCATTACTTTTATTCTGGCTCCCTAGGCAATTTGTAGAGTTTGACTGCCTTCATTATATAGACTATTCAGTCTGCCTTGTGGCTTTCTAAAATAAAGCTCCTAGAAGATATTTTCTTTAGTTGATCTGTCAACAGAGGAAATGGATGCTGGTTTATTTGACTTGAAGTAATAGGGGGAAACTGCAGGTCTGCATTGTCACCTTGTGGTAAATATGGAGTAACCTGAATTAGGTGATCCCTCAAGTGGTAGGTAACCTACTGTGTCTCTTGGGGATCAGTGTGCATATAGGTACTGCAGAACACTTGATGAGCAATTACCCGTCCTTATGCCTAGTTGCTAACAAACTCAACATAAATGCTACACTAAAATTTTGTGGGTGTGCTAGCAGACACTGTAGTCCGTGTTTGCTCAGAGACTGTGCAGATGTGAATTTCTTAACTATGTATGTTAGGAAGACTTTCTTCTATATCCAGTTAAGTAGGGATGGTGGAAAAGATACTGTACAATCAACAGGAGCTCTTTGGGATGAAGTTAGGGTTACAGGTTTGGGATGTATGCCTTAAATTTCCTTGCAGACCTCTGGTGGGCATAGTTTTCAGAACTGTAGTGTGTAAGGGTTACTAAGTTACGCTGTTTGTTTCTGAGAATTGATGAACTGAAAAAAAATCCAGATGCTGTCCTCAAATGGCTTTTCAGTTTGCCTGTCTTAAAATGGATTATCGTGCTGCTATAAAAGCTTAAGTTTATTGGAGGATGCACTTCAAATTTTTAACTAATGGCTATCTTAATAGATTAATGATGTCCTTTGTTTTGGTTGAGGTTTCATTTGACTTGGTTAAAGTAACATTTGAAAGGGAAACTTAAACCAGCATTGCTTTATCTCTTAGAAGTTTTGTATGAAGTCCAGTGTGACAAATTGGGATAAATTGGTTGCAAAGCATTTGTTTTTAAAGAAGCACATTTAAGAACAGAAATGAGCTTTGTTCACTTCCGTTGTGTTTTCCTGTTTAAAATGTTCTATTTTAGATACAGCATATCTGACTTTCTGTAATTGAATAAATGAATGTTCATTTGTTGCAACTGTAAGTGACCAGACGAGACACAGTAGTTCCTCTTTTCCCTGAAGTGCTGAATGACAGTTCTTGTCATCTGATATTATATCTCCAAGTACTCAACAGCTTAAAACTGTACACAGAGTTCCCAGAAGCTATTGCTTATTAAATTAGTGTGTATTCCAGAAGACTTAGTTTTAAGTTTATACCTGGCATAAACTATGCAAGAACTGCTTTCCGAGGCTTTTAATTCTATCTGGAGAGCACTTTAAGATTCTTCCTAAAGCATAGGTGCCTTGTAATTAAGGGAAGATAAACTTGGGAAGGAAGATTCTGAAGGTGAATTATGTCAAACTCCAGCGTTTTTATACAGAGCTACAGGTTCTCCCTGACAGTATACAAGCAACAAACATTGCTGTTGCAGGTCTTACTCCAAAACATCTGGGTCTTTGTGCCTGTGTTACTTTTCTAATAACTAGAATTGATTTTCTCACTCAGTGCTAGAGATGCAGGTTTACTTTATTTGGAGAAGTATTGAGATTGGGGCGGGGGGAAAATAATGAAAAGGATGGAGTAAGACTGAAGCCTGGAATGTTGACCTATTGTCCTAAAAGCATACTGCTTAGAGCATCTCTTGATATGGGAAAAAGTTGACTGCAAGTTGTTTTTTCTTGCTAAATCAAGTTGTCGGGTTTGGTTTTTAAAGGTTAAGCATCTATTTTGCTTTTGCCATAAAGTACTGCTTTTGAACCAGAAAAAATGTGGAGGTTAAGATGAGTGGTTAATGAATACGTGTACGAGTATTGCATAAATCTGTGGGCTTCAGTGAACATTTTGGCTGTCAGACTTGTAACACATCAGAGGCAGTTTGGAGATAACCGGACGCCATCCAAACTCCATTCCATACTCAGTCTGGAGTTACGTGAGGTTCAAGTCAGGGCACAGCCTAAACTTGTGTCACTTTCAAAACACATTTGAAAACTTATGAAACACATCTTCCCCCCCCCCCCCCAATTCTTGTAGCACTTTCCTCCAGAGTTGCCAAACTTAAGTAAAAATAGTCAAATTAATTCTGTTTTAATTATTTGAATTTGGAACATATCTGGTGTTCTCTGATTAGTACTGATATGGCAGCAGGGTTTTATTGTAAGCACAAATATACTGAACAAAATGCTTGAACATCAAGATAATGTTCTGTTAATAACATATCACCCTGGCAAAGCAAGCATCTTTTAAGCCTAAAGAAAACCTGTGCGTGGAGTTAGGCTGCACTACCAGAATTCTTACTGTTGGTTCTTGTGTTACCCAAATGCAGCTGAACTTGGAAATAGGGCTTCAGCTTTGGTGTGAAGGTGTCGTCGTTCTTTACCTCATCTGGCAAAAGTTGAAGCTTAGCTCACCAGTTTGTTCTTTCTAATATTAGGTATTTTTATAGGCTGATCACAAGAGTCTTCAATCTAGATGACAGTGATATAAATAGATCCACTGATTAAAATAGCCAAAGCTACTCAAATTCATATTAGAAATAAGTGCAGACTTCCAGACAGGGTACCTGTCCTTTGGCACATCTTATTTAATGTTCTGGTGCCCTCTTCAGAGAGTGTGACACTTGGAAGTAAGTTTTTACAGAATGAGAAGAAATAAAATAGGAATAATTCAAGCTTCGTGTACTCTTTAATGCAGTATATCAGTTTTTCTCAGTTCCAACCTTAAAATAATTTGTTCCTAGAAAACTAAGCTTTTTCTGTACTTTTGGTTTTCATTGATAAGAATGCAATATGTAAAAGTGATTTGTGTGGGGGTTTTTTAACTTCTAACAGTTGTTAGGTTAGGATAATCACACTTCTGTGTATACTGTACAGTAAGCTCTGGGGATATTTTCTGTGTCCAGAATGCAGAATGGGGTATGGTAGAGAAGGTTATCTCATGAACATTGTTTAATTTGTAGTATGCTTCCTAAATGCAAAGCATGAGTGTATGCAAATGTATTGTTCCATCATCTTGGCAGTAAAAGAAAATGCTGTTTTACTAGTATGGTTACAACTGAATGGACCAGTGCTATTATAATCTTCGTCTTGCTGGAAAGTAAGTCTTACTGGTTTGGAGTGGAAATTCAGACTTAAAATATATTCCATAGTCACTCTTCTAATTTTGACAATTTGACAGTCTTGGCCTTGTATGAAAGCGTAGATGGACTTAATCTTCCTGTTTTGTAGAGCTGCTGATTTTTGGTAGTGTTTTATTATACCCTGTTCAGGAAGTGTTGAATACTTCCAACCTGTTACTACGGAAGAAAAATTAGGTTTCTCATGGTCTAAGGAAATCAAGCACAATAGGAAGACTCGATTGGATGTATGCAAGGGGGGAAGAGGAGCGAAGCTGAGCTCGTGTTAAGGAAGTTTAATACAAAAACCAATTGTGCTGCAACAGCTGTACTTCTAAATAGAAGCAGTCCATTCTGTTCAGGTATAAATTTTAATTGTCACTGTTCCCCAGCAGAAACAATACTCAGTGTTGGTTGATCAAAGTATGTAGCATCCCATAGGTGTTATTTTAAGCCTGCTCATTTCAGTTCTTAAACCTTAAGGTGATTTGCATGCTTCATGTAGGAAGTTTCAGTTGCCTCAGTTTATTAGCAAATACTTGTACAATGGTGTGTTTATTTAGTGGGTAAGAAACTTATTTTGGGGTAAGAGAGGGGACTTCGAAATAACTGACTCTTTAAAAGGTTAAAAATTTCATTAGGAGAAGTGGTTTCAATAGCTGTAACCATAATAATACATAATTTTGATACAGTTAAAGAAAACAGATGCTAACACTTAATGCTTTTTGGCAAAAGTATTATTATTTATTCCTTTTGCCTTTTGATGGGAAAACCCCATACATAGTGTGTTTTGAATCAGGGATGTTTAAACAGCAGTGTGGTAAGTAATATCTACTGAATTGGAAAGTATTTTTACACTTGCCTAATGAAATTAGAGCATCTTAATAAAGCAGGAGAAATGTGTCAACAATGAACCTTAATAAGACACTTTAAAGGGGGTGAACAACACAATGTTATACTTTTTTTTTTTGTCCTCTCCATTTGGTGTTTTATGGAAATTGTTTGGGGGAATTTTTAATTTGCTTTCAGGAGCTGTTGTTTTTGTTCCCACATGGTTGAACAATGTGTTTGAAATTGTATCCCAGTTCTTCAGAACATGCCTAAAAAATAGTAACAAAATCAGACAACAGTGGCAGAAGAGTTTAGAGCTGTATTGATAATCTTTATTGCAAAACTCCAGCCCCAACTTGTTGATAGCAGATATAGGTTGACACTAGCTTTGGTTAATGATAAACATAAGTAAGTGTTAGGTACATGTTGTATATGAACAACCATCCTGACTTCTACAGAAAAAATGACTTTCATTTACTGTGATCACGTAGATGGGCTTTTTGCAAACAGATCACTTTATTTGCAAAAAAGATGAATTGTTCTTGTAACACTTGTATTAAGATAAAAACGAAGCAAAATTTATGCTTTTTATAATGTACATGTTTGTAAATCTCCTCTTAGTGAGACTTCAGTTGTGGGAGGGATCAGAGGCAGTGAACAGAGCTGATAGTGCCTGGGGAACTGCAACCATTTCTGCAGATGCACACACGTTTTGCTTGATGTGCTCTGTTGATAAGGAGGGTTGTACTGCACTTAAAATCAAACATACACATAAATGACTGTATACATAGGGTGAAAATTGATCTGTAACATAGCTACAACACTGGGAGGAGTAAAATAAAATGTGGGGAACGTTGAACTTTTGAGAAGAAGGGCTGGAGTGCTAGGTATAATGGATGGGAAATTCTCTGTATTTTCAGTGAAGGCATATGGGTTGTTTGAAAGATTGATATGAACTTTAAATTCATGTTGCAGATAAATGGCCCTCCAGTTTCTATCAAGGAGTGGAAACTGTAAATTGTCTGCTACCGTGTAGACTGATGCACAGTTAAATCAAATGGATTTATTTTTCTTTACCCCCTTACAGGGGTCAGGTTGTTTTTAAATAGATTCCTTTATGATGTATTGAAGTTCAGTATAAAAATTCTAAAATAGTATTCTGTGCACAAATAAAAGGATTCTATGAATAAAGCTGTAATGATTTGAACCAAATCCTGCTTGCTCTTCCAAGAAGCAGTCAATTTCAGAGTTAGAAGGGCTGTTTTAATCAGCAGTGAAGTATTTGGCTAAACTGTGCCTTAAGAACGTGTATCTGGGCAGTTTTGAAACCAGCTTATTTGGTTTCTTCAGAGCTGCTGTAGAAATCAAGTGACTATTTAGGATTAAGAACTTTTGTTAAAATAATGGATGGAAATACTTCTGCAACTGACTTGTCATTTTAGATGTAAAACTATGGGATTACATCTATTTAGACTATAGCAGCTCTGTACTGAGCAATGCAAATACATATTCATGTTCTAATTTCTTGTATTTCAAGCCTTGGGTAATCCTTTGACTGGTTCTGTGGACTGAAATGTAATTGAATTTTAAAAGCTCCCCCAAAACCCAACAAAACCCCCCCAATTTCTTTTTAGTGTGAAAGTATATGGAAAAAAGGCCTTCTACTTGTTGATGAGATCTGCACTAGACTCACTAAGAACTTCCTGTGGGTTCCTGCCTACCCTAGGATGATTTCCTATCTATATTCAGTTTCATTTATGCTCATGAGAGTGTATTCAAGACTTAATGTCATAGCTGCTATTTGCAAAGAGCTGTTTAAAATAGTTCTGTAATTGACCCTGATGTACAGCTTTCCTGCCTATTGGACATGCTTTGAATATTTTACTACAACCTTCTCGAACAGAGATAATGTGTTTTCTCGTAAGTTGTTAAGGTAAACTTGGAAAGCTGCAGTATCATAATAAATTTAACGCTTCAGTTCTGGTGATTCAGGCAATTGATGACAATAGTAGGAGTTTTCATGGAAATAGGGATGCTTGAATACCAATACTCTATTAGAGCAGGGGTCTCCTAGTGCTTTAGATCTTGTGAATATCATGTTTGAGTTTGAACAACTTAAAGCTCTTCAGAATTGGGTTGGAAAATTGCTTGTAAACTTTGCCATATGTTCTGTCCAGTTACTTGCATGTTTTAAGCTGATTGTTTTTTTTAACAGCTTCTTCTTTGTGTTAGGGAGTGATTAAGCCTTTAACAGTCTTGTCAAGTGTGGTAGTGTATCTGAGTTGGCTGTAGTGTTCCAGCTGCTTTAGGCACTTTGAAAATGTTCATGCAGATTGACAGGCGTTATACCACATTGCACTGAGGTATTAGCCTGGTCTTCAGTGATATCTGAAAACCAGCTGCTACTGTATGTCTGCACATAAACCTCCTCACGATGTCAGGAGAACATATGGAATAGTTTGGCCATTTTTGGCCTAGGTCACCATTTGTCTAATGCTATTTTCTCTTGCTCCTCAAGGGCATGGTGGCTTAAATTAGTTTTCACATGCTGTAATGATACAAAAAGGGAATTTGTGGCTATTTATTGGATCCCTTCATATACATATGCTTACAGAAACACACATCTTAAGTCCATGAGCAAAATTACACAATCTTGTGCTGATTTGAATAGTTGGGGTTTCTTTGACCTTAAAAAAAGTCACGTGGTGCAAGTTGACTTAACGTTTGAAGTAGCACTTAATTCTCTTGTTCAGCAGCGTGTTCCATAGTTTTCCTGTGTGAGTGGTTGTGTGTTCTAAGGCTGTAATGCCACCGTGGAGTTTTTCATGGTGTTATTTGTTCATGTGCATTATTGCTGTCAGTTGCATAAGCAGTTCCTGCAGGAATTGCAGCTTGTTTTAATTTTACTGCAGGGACAGAGTTTATCTGCTGAGAGGATCAGCTCTTTTTAGCTAGTTATTCTCCCTTTGTTGTTTCTTTGCATTATTTTATAATAAAAAAGGAAGTTGACACTTGTAATTTAGCTCTGCACGTGTTCCATTAGGAATGTTTGATTATATGCATTCATTGGCAATAGTGACATGCAGAATGTAGACACCCCCCTATATGAGTCAGAAACGTGACTCTCATTAATATGCTTTAGCAAGTTAATTTGCATGCAGCCATTTATTTGCTGGAGTCACAAAATGGTGGAGCTTTAGTTCTTTTCTTAAAAACTAAGAAAAGATAGATAAGAGAAAATAAGGTGGAAGAATTAATTTGGGAATGATAGAGATGCTGGAGCTAAACTGGCTACACAGCTTTGGCAACTGACTTTATTACTCTCTGATCTTCAGGAGCGTGCTGTTAGCTTCCATTGCTTGCTGCCTTGGTGTCTCAAATGCTTGCTAGTGGAGGAGTTTTTGGTTTGTTTGTGGGTTGTGGTGTGTGTTTGTTTTTATCCACTGTTGTCTTCTATAAAGTAAAAATATATATAATGAGAGAAACCTAGCAGAGTGTCCTGCAAAAATTTTAACTGGTATATGGATTGTGGTATAATTAATAGAGTAGCATTACTGAAAAAATAAAAGCTACTGTTTTGATCTGAAATTAACTTCCAAGTCTGAAACATCTGGCTGTATTCAAAGTATAACATTAAAAGAGCAGGTTTGCAGGAGCATGTTGTTCTCACAGCTGATGCCAAAGAAAAGGAAAGTATAACTTCTTTTAGTTTCTGGATAAATAAATGTGGATAGCATTCTGGTATTCGGAGAGCAGAAGACTGACTTTGGGCGTAGAGAAAACAATCAGAAGACTTTCCAGGACAGTTATTCTGAAAAGGAAACTTGATTCACCTTAGCTACAGGTTTTGCTTGTTTATAAACACATATTCTGAAATTGATATCTTTCACTTGAGAATGTTTTCCCTTTGCTGTCAAGTGGTAGTCATGTGGTTAGAGAAACAATCCGGTGATTTACAGTTTCTTTCTTTGAGGTTGGTTAGGGGTACAGGGATCTTGACGGCAAATCTAAATTGCCAAAGTATATTGGATACTCAGAAAATTGGAGTATTGCAAACCACAAAAGCAGTAATAAGCTGTTAGTAATCTTAGTCATCTGAACAGTTACTGGAAAATGGTTTTCCTGGCTGATAGAGATAATGGTGTGCTTGGTTAGAAATCTCTCAAATGTCAAAATTCTAACTTTGTCTTGTTCATTTCTTTGTAGTTGGAGACAAGGTTCCTGCTGATATAAGAATTACTTCTATCAAATCTACAACTCTAAGAGTAGATCAGTCAATTCTCACAGGTATAATTTCTGTGAATTTTGGATAATTATGTGCATAATAGAAAGTGCCTTTTCACAATTTGTTTAGTATAATCCATTAAAAACAAGCCTGTAACTATTCAAGTACTATGTTACATTCAAGTGCAGTAAACTTCTAATCTAGTAACTTAACTCTTAGCATGGCTGAATGCATTGCTTTATCATTGGCTTTACATGTCCACTTTTTGTGGGATGAACATTCTTACTGAGACTTACAATATTGTTTTGGTCTTTCTCCCCCTTTCTTCCCCAAGAGGCACTCACTAGTAACTTGTGGTAAACTGAAGTAAAAAATTAAGAATTTCTATTTGAGTTCATGCAGTCTTCTAGGTTTGAACATCTTGTCACTGCTCAAATATGAAAGTATGGAAATGTTACTAAATGTCTTCTGTAACAGTTATCTATTTTCTCTCACAAGAGAGAGAATAACTTTTGAAATAACAGACAGCTTTTAAACTGCTGTTACTAAAGACTCAGTACACTAAAGCCTTATTTGCTGAAATTCTGTGCATGAACATTCGTGTGCTTTCTGGTACCAGCTCTCAAGAGCAGGAGCTATATTTAGAGCACTTTTCAGATTTGTTGAAAACAAAACAAAGTAGCAGTACTTCTGAATATAGGAAAGAAACTAGGAATCGACCAAGCATGCTATAACAGTTTTCTCTCAGCTGGAATATGAAGATCTGTCTGCCTGTTTTGGAAGCATAAATGAATGTTAACTAGTCCTGAATTGTAAAACAGTGAAGTATTCATAAGAAACCCATTTTTGATCCTTCAGTCTGTCTTGAAACCAGCCCTAACATTTCTCGGTACAGATCCCAAAGAGCACAGAACTAATCAATCTTACTTACGTTTAGCATGGGAAAATGTAGGCACTCCATATTTATCAAGAACTGAAATAAGAAGCAGAAGAAATTATGTTCCTTAAAAGACATGTGTGCTTCATTAATTCCAACTGTATCAAATGTTTACTTAAATCCTTTCCTATTTTCATTAAAAGCCAGACGGTCACTTTTTTTGGTCAGCTGGAATGTTTCTTGTTTCACTTAAGCAATTAAATAAAATCATTTCAGGAAAGAAGTTTGACATCTTAAAAAATTGTGGGACTGAGGATTATAACTTTTTGATTCCCTACAGGACTCAAGATGATACATGTCTAATCTTTAGACTATTTTTATTTTAGGTGAATCTGTGTCTGTCATTAAACATACTGACCCTGTGCCTGATCCTCGTGCTGTAAACCAAGACAAGAAGAACATGCTTTTTTCTGTAAGTTATTTGTTTTCTGAGAGTTTTGAACGTTTCAAAATAATACTGGAGGTGATAAATGTGTGGAACTTCAGGTCTTCACCTAAAAGCTGTATGAGTTCTTTGCTCTATTCTCTATGTGCATCTGTATTCGTGACTGTGTACATCAAGCTAAATGAATTAAAAATTAGAAGTAACTTTTATTAAAAGCTGTCGTCAGGGAAGATGCTTGTTGAAACCAGTTTATGTGAGCAAACTGATTTTTATCCTTCACAAGAAAGTCTTGAAGGCTGGAGCACATGCACTTTTCAAGCGCTTCTACACTACTTTTCTAAAGTATTCTTAAGACTGATAAGAATGCCCACACAAACTGTGTATTGTGTGGCTAACATTAAGAACTGGCTTTCTATATAGGGGTGAAATAGTTTATTCAAATTTGTTTAAGGGAAGCATTCAGTGCCTTGCAGATAACAAAATAATTCTCTTATTGTTGGTAGGCTCCTGGTAGAAAATCTAACTGTTCTTTCTCATTTTAAGCATGTTCATACAGGGAGCCCCACAGAACACATCTATTACTGATAGTAAGTAACATTAAATCTGGCAAAATATGATTCTAATAAAAAAAGAGAGGAAAAACACACTTAAGATTGTAGTTGAAATAAATGCTGAGCAAGCAGTATCGGAGTTTGATTGTACTGCTTATCATAGACCAATATTGATTCATTTTGAGCCCATTTTGTAAGTATTCTTTTCCTCTTCACCTTTTTCCATATCCTAGCTGGAACACAGTCTGGATTTGTATAAGGTGTTTTTTCTTAAATTAAAAAACCAAACAAAACAACATAAACAAAAAACCCATCACCAAAACCAAACAAGAATCCCACCACCAAAATCTGTTTATAGATTGACTACGAGTTTTCTCTTCCCTTTTCTGTATTTACATTAGGGTACTAATATTGCTGCTGGTAAAGCCATGGGAGTGGTTATTGCAACAGGAGTAAACACTGAAATTGGCAAAATTCGTGATGAGATGGTGGCTACTGAACAAGAGAGAACCCCACTCCAACAGAAACTGGATGAGTTTGGAGAGCAGCTGTCTAAAGTCATCTCGCTTATCTGCATCGCTGTGTGGATAATAAACATTGGTCACTTCAATGATCCAGTTCATGGTGGCTCCTGGATTCGAGGTGCTATCTATTACTTTAAAATTGCTGTTGCTCTTGCTGTTGCTGCTATTCCTGAGGGTCTGCCTGCTGTCATTACCACCTGCTTGGCTCTTGGAACCCGGAGAATGGCCAAGAAGAACGCTATTGTTAGAAGTCTTCCCTCTGTGGAAACCTTGGGTTGCACCTCAGTTATTTGTTCTGACAAGACTGGTACTCTGACCACGAATCAGATGTCAGTCTGCAGGGTATGTTGAACAAGCTGCTTCTATTTCTCTTTTTCTCAGCCACTCTGAATAGTCAGCATTGCTCGAATTCTTTCGATCGCAAGTCTTTTGGTTCTCACATCATCAAAATCTTGCTTTATTTTCCTAAGATAAGCTTCCACTTTGAATTCAGTTTTCCACTGTGTAGTGTTTAAGGCTTTTATCTCTTCCCTTATTTAGTCATGGCCAAAAATAGCTGTACCCGCACTTGGTGGAAGAGAAAGCTGTTTGCAAGCAGCTTTCCATTGACTTATGTGTAAGCCATTCAGTCTACTGGTAATTACTTAGTGTGATTTATCCCGTTTCAGGAAGGTAGGATAGTTACACTGTAGAGGCAGGATGTGTGTAAGTGTAAAACACTTACTGCTTTAATTTAGCAAGATGACAGTGGTGGAGAAGTTAGCAATGAGAAAAAGGTAGAAGATTTACTACAGGTACTTTGGATACTCTAAGGTATTTTCACTACTGAGTTGTTCCACCTTTATTTGGTTATCTTCTCTTCAGTAGCTCTTACTGGTCTGATTTAGAACACTGTAGTGTTTTCAAGGTGCAATATTATAGTCTAGTCTGGCAACTTGGAGGTGTAGCTGACCCTTTTTACAAGTATTGCCAGGGTTGTCTTTAATGTATGGCATATTTTAAAGTAAGCATGAAGTTACATGCCTCTCCTCCCTTTCTAATATTGATTAATTTGGGAGTTTTACAGCTAGTCATTTAACGCGTGTTCAGCTGCCAGTTCTCTCTGCTTCCCATATACTTGATAATCTGTGTTGGAATTTTATGGAGAAAACATTAAGTTCTTCTGTTTAATAATTGTGGATGCTCAGTGGTGTAGCAACTCTGACATCAAATGTTCAGCCATTACATTGGGTTAGAATTCCAAATGTGTAAATGTTGAGCACTACACACCAGTGGCAAAAGTTTGTAAGCCTTAAGCACTTTATTCTCATGTGATTGATGGCTTTTTCTTCCTAATTGGTGGTTGACTCGTTCTACTTCCTTGCGTATCGTAGTATTTATACCTAAGAGACACAAAGCAGCTGCTCATCAGTATTCCAGAGGAGGTTACTTGCAGTGGAGTTGCATAACTGCCCTAGTCTTTGCAGGGATTTTTTCATGGTGCAGATGCCAAAAGCAGAAGGCTTCCTGGTTAACTCATCGTTTAAGTTGTGTTTATTTAAAAGCTCTAAATGCTCCCCTCCTGATATACAGAGGGCTAAATGTTTTAGGTCTTGTGCAGTATAATTTACTTGGTTCCTTGTTAACCTCTGACAGCCACGGAATAACCTTAATTGCTAGATTTTGCAAAACTTAGCAAAATCCTAATACCTTTACACAATACGGTTATTCTTGGTTGCACTCAGAGATTGCTTAGCTTTCTAAGAAGACTGGTTTGTAGCAGTAATTCCACTCGTAGTTTTAGTTTCTGTGTTAGGTAGTAACTCCAGAGTGTCCAAAGGAACCCTGTACCAAAATGTTTCAGTCAAAAATGGTACTGCTTTAGGAGACTTGAGGGGTTGTTTTAATGTCATCACGTGCTATCTCCCTCTGAGAATGCACTTACTCTGCTTTGTGGGATTTTAATTTATCAGCTTGTCTAGCTTTTTGATTTTTAAAATCACTTTGAAGATTATAGGGTCTCCAGACACTGATGCAGATCAGTTGCAGAGCACCTAATTATTAGGCTGTGTTTTCTGAAGATGCTTGCCTGAAACATAAGGCAGCACAATGCGAGGAGTAAGGCATTGCCAAAATGTGATATGGCTTATGCTAACTAATGGGTAAGAAGTTCCATTAAGATACACTGTCAATTAGTGAGAAATCATTTTCTTCTCTACTGCCACTCCAGCAAGTCATGGTAAGAGTATGACAGCCTAAGGCACTATGGTTTTTATCTCCTTCCCAGATGTGGTTCTGCCTGCAGCTCTCCTAGAAAGGAAACAGAAACAAAGGAAAGACTGAGATGCAGGTGTCTTGTGGGGTACAACTGCGTCCTTCCAATTGGTGTCTTTATTTGAAAATAACATTTCAGCCTTTGTTGAAAGGGCACTTGAGCTATCTGGATGTTTTTAAGATACCAGTGTACTAGATGGTAAAGTGACTAGAAAACCAGGACAGGAAACACTTTCACTTAGTGGCTAGTATTAAGGGAAACTGGCCATAGTCTGGCTCTTGCCTAAAACCTCACCTCTTACATCTAGAAACTTCTCCTATTTGTAGATGCTTTTATTTTTGCAAGACTTGTCAGTTTCTAAGCTCTCCCCTATGCTGCTTTTGATTGGAACTAATTTACAGGTCGGAAGCCTAAGAAGAGCTTGGGTATAGTCAGGATTGTCAAGTAGATGTGTGTAGTCTTCACAGGTGAAGTTAAGTGTACCTAGTTTATTTTTCAACTCTTTGTTGTACTTGTGCCACAATTCAGTTCAGTTTTCAAATGAGATCTGTTAAGCAGAAATGCTCTTTTCTCTGCTTTGTGCTTCAGTATAGGAGCTCTTCAAACATACATGGGATCAAAGTGTAGAGTATCATACCTGGTGTTTAGTTTGTTTATTCAACCTGAATAAAGCCTATTGTACCTGCTTGCTTAAGGTCTGTTTAAATCTCTTACATTAATTATTGTTCAAAGGTAGTAACACTTCTAACTCTAATTTCAGATGTTTGTCCTGGACAGAGTAGAAGGAGATAGCTGTTCTCTGAATGAATTCACTGTAACTGGTTCAACATATGCTCCCATGGGAGAAGTGTAAGTGTTCTGTTAAAGTTAAATATTTTTCTGTTTGCTCGTTGACTGTTACTTTAGGCTTGCAAAGTGATACATGTAATAATCAATAGTGGTTTCATTAATAAATGAAGCTCAAGCAGTGAGAATACACATTGAAAGGCTAGGGGGGAAAGTAATTAACAGTAAAAGGAAGTTAAATTCTAGAAAAGTAAACCTTCATGAAACTTATTTAATACAGTCTCCAATATTGCAACATTCCTTTTATAATCTAAAAATAAATTAGGGGTAGGTTTACTTTCCTGTTTTTCTAAAAAAAAATAAAAAGCATAAATCTGAACAGGTGAGCCTCTGTTAATCTATGAACTCACTGTTTCCAATTCCCTGGCCTCAGAGAAAGTAGGAGTTTGGGGTTTTTTTCTAGAGCATCTGATGAATGTGTTTGAGTTAAGAATTAACTTCTTAAATTTACTGTAAATTCCTGTCCCCTACCCTCAGTAGTTTATTGGACTCAGTATATCTGTACTTGAATAGATGTGTGTGTTTGTCTTAGCCTTTTGTATTTGAGCTGGTATTAAATCCACTCCCTTAGGAAAGGAAGGATATGTTTGGTTTACTTTATCAGTTGCAAATCTCTACTAGTGGGGTACGTGGTTCATCCTGATTACTTCGGGAATTTTTAGGGTTTTGCTTCTAGGAGGAGAGCCTCTTCTTTACTAGATTGTTACAGCTCCTGTTACTTGGCCAGTCTTTCATGTGTTTTTAATCTTGACACTTCAGTTTTACTTGCAGAATAGAATTCTGCTATGTATGAAGTAGAATTGAAATTCAATTATTATAAGCATCTCAACCTTGTGGAGTTTCATGTGTGTGCCTCTGACTCCATTCAATCTTCACTGATCTCAATAGTGATTATCTCTGTTTAATTTTCATGGCAGTTAAGACCATGGTGTTCTCAGCAGCTGGTAATCTTAACTTCCCAGTTCTCTTTTCTTTTAAAGCTAATTGCTGCCAATAGCATATGCTTTCTTTTCAGGAGACAGCATGTACTTAGACAAGGTGACATTCTAGATCTTGTAAAGCATCCAGCTATTATGCTTTAGCTGGTCTCGCAAGAGCTCTAGATAAACAAAATAATAAAATATAGTGTGGTGACAGATGTCGAGTATAAGAAGACAGTCATCAATATAGGTTAATGTTCTTTTTTTACGTGCTGAAATTGGGGAAATGTGAACAAGCATGTTAATAGCCCTGCATTCACATACGTAAAGAACGTTCTGTGAAAGGGAAATTACCACAGAAAGGCTGTTACTGGAGCATAAGGAAACAAATAACTTAATTCTCAAACCTTTAGGGCTGACTCAGTTCTGCATTTGCAGACAGCTTTGTTTGAATCAGTGACTTTGTAAGGGTTTTAAGTAAGGTGACTGCCTTTACCTTGAACTGCAGAAACTGTCACTGAAAATGAAGTTTGATGGGGACCCTAAGAGGTAGTGTAGTCCATTGCACTGCCCCAAAGTAGGACCTGCTCTAGATATGACCCATTCCTGACAGATGTTTGTTGTACATCACTTCAGATACTGTTTTTTCACAGCTGTATAGGCAGCTTGCTCTATTTCATAACCATTCAGCACTTTTGCAATAAATCAATTTTTCACTTACAGTATTTGGTATATAACTTTCCCCTAAGATGCACTCAGAGTATAAGATTACAAATATTTCTTACTGAAAAACTAAAATCACATACTGACTGATTTCCCAGGGATGTTAGGAGATTGTCAAACAGTTTGGAGTAGTTTTGCTGGGTCTTGGCACACACAATGTATGTGCTTACGTGCAAACGGAGCGCGTAAAACTAACAATAATGAAGAACTGCGGTAAAAACTAGCAGATTGCATTTGACCTTCAAATGAGTTCATCCTTCATTGAAAAGCCTGGATTTTTAAGAAAAAAAACAAAACAAATACCTCTATCCTGAACTGACCCCAGGAGCACAGACTCCATGTGCACTTGACATTCTTCAGAAATTGCTGATAAAGGAACACACCAGCAAGGGAGAAAACCACGCTGTTATAACAAGTTGTGGATATTCAAATATGCCAATTTTCTTCAAGTTTAGAAGAGATGAAAAGAGGAAGTATTAGCTGTGATAGCTCTCAGTTTGTCACCTCATCTGCTGGGAAGTTTAAAGAGTAGGGAATTTAAAGCCACTGCTTACGGCTGTATGCGTGACTCCACTGCAAAACGAAACTTTAAAAGCATACTTGTTGTTTTAAGATGCATTTTGTTCACATGCTGTGTTACACAACACTGGCATTTGTTTGCAGTACCACAAAAGCCTGAACAAAAGCTTACGTAATTGGACATGTCATAGTCTGTTCTGAATTCTTATGAAGTAGTGATCCAGGACTTTTTGCCACCAGACCATTTTTTTCCCCCCCTCCCCTTCAGAGCTTTAAAGATGTTATATTTGAGTTATGTCTTGCTAGTTTTGGTAGAGGGGAAAATAACATTATTGAACACAGTCTTGGTTCTTTTATACTTGCTCTAGAAGTATGCTAATATTCCAGAAAATGAATTAATTTTGTATCTATTTCCAAATGTGAAAGCAAAGGAATTGCTTATTTGTACGTCCAAATGGTGCATTGCTTTAACCTTCCCTCTTTCTAAAGACTTCAGATATTCATCATTAAGTGTATACGACTATAAGAAAAGAGTATTTTCTAGTGGAATTTGGATTGTGAAATGATTTAGCTTTTCATTGGTTTAGGAGGTTCACACATAGAGAAATATAAGAAATTAAAGAGGTCAAATCTGCTTTTATGCCTGCCCAGTGCATGCATTTTGTGCATGGCAGTAAATCTGCAGAATATGTAGTAAGGCTAAGGAAGCTAACACCTAAGGTATCCCAACCATATCCCTCTCCTGCTTGGAACTCCCTTCCAAGTCCTGTGCTTACTCTAATACTGCTTTCGTATGCCTCTTCACTGAGCTCTTTACTTCTCTTCTACGTTGCTGTATGACTCACTGGAGGAAATAAGGTTTTGTAATTCAGGTAGTGATTTCATTGATAATCATGTCATTCTGTCTGTGACTCTTTGATCTAAAATTCAGAACTCACCTTTATCAAACTTGCTCTTTCCAATTTCTGGTTCTGTAGTTCCAAGTCCATAACTAATAAGCATTGTACTAAATGGAAATACAGTAAAGGGATTAAAGAAGGGGGAAAAGTGAGATGCTAGTACTAAATAACTAACTTAAATCTCCCCCTTTTCTTCCTTTGGAAAGGCATAAAGATGACAAACTTATTAAATGTAGCCAGTATGATGGCCTTGTGGAACTTGCAACGATCTGTGCGCTCTGTAATGATTCCTCTTTGGATTACAATGAAGTAAGTACATATCTTAGAGCAGAGGAGAGTGTGAGAATGAGAATAAATGTTTGTTCTCATCTGTCTGTGTAATACTTATCAGTGGTAAATCCCCTTCTAGTCAAGGGGGAGAGTATTTGGGTCCTCCTAAGTATTAATGACTTGTTTGTTGAACACTGAGAAAACTAAAGCCAGGCAGCAAGTGTAATCTGGGACTTGGAGATCTCCTGGTGTGTAGAACGCACTGCTACTTTCTTTTTTTGCCTCACCTTCTTAGATTTCTACATCTAATAATGACTTAAATGCCCGTGATAAAGTACTGACATGCTTCTCTGCTGGTCTTGAGAGTAAAGGCTTGAAATTTCCCATGAATCATATTCTTCAAAGCTGCTTTTTAAAAATAGTTTTGCTTGTTTCATAAGAAAGTCTTGTTAAGCTTTTTTTTCCATTGTGAAACTTGAACTTTTGTCTCGGGTAGGTTCGAGGTGAGGCTTAAAATAAACTCCTGTGTTTTTGTTTGCTTTGTGTTAACTAAAGGCTAAGGGAGTGTATGAAAAAGTTGGTGAAGCCACAGAAACAGCGCTTACCTGTCTGGTTGAAAAGATGAATGTGTTTGACACAGACTTGAAAGGACTTTCTAGAATTGAACGTGCAAACGCTTGCAATTCGGTCAGTACTCTTTTTTCTGGAATTCATTGAGGAGGGAGTTTTGTGGTATGTTTTATCTAAATGCATTTTTATGCTGTTGGGTTTTTTTTATAAGGTGATAAAACAACTCATGAAGAAAGAATTCACTCTGGAATTCTCGAGAGACAGGAAGTCCATGTCTGTCTATTGCACACCGAACAAACCAAGCCGCACATCCATGAGTAAGATGTTTGTTAAGGTCAGTTCCTCACTTGAGAAAGTTTAATTATGGAATGGCTGCAAGGGTAGCACAAGACTAAAAAATTATGGCACAACTAACTATAGCTTAAAGATGAAAGAAGGACTTTGTAATTTGAGCAGATGTTGTGATGGAAAGGGATTTATTAAGCTAAATCAATTTTGTTTTGCCTCTGCAGGGGGCTCCCGAAGGTGTAATTGACAGATGTACACATGTCCGTGTTGGAAGTGCTAAAATACCATTAACCTCAGGAATTAAGCAGAAAATAATGTCTGTCATTAGAGAATGGGGAACTGGTAGAGATACATTGCGTTGCTTGGCTCTGGCAACCCACGACAATCCACCCAAGAAAGAGGAAATGAATCTTGAGGACTCTACAAATTTCATTAACTATGAGGTAAGTTTTAAATATCCTTTAACACTTCTCTCTCTCCCAAAGTGGAGAATAGTGACTCCTTATGTTTATTTCTTGAGGAAGTTAGGTCTGAGAATTTTCTCTTCCTGGGTATTTTTGTCAGACACAACAGTTAGCCACATGAGTGGAGGGAATGCTCGGTTTAAGAAGAAACTCTTTCTGTCTGTGAAGAAAATGTGTTGTTGATGGCTGGTATATATGCTGCTGCTTGGCTAAAAGTGCAAGAAGAAACCAGTTAAACACCTGACTGCAAACTGTATTTTATGTATATACATAAGGTGCTCAGGATCACAACATCTTAAACTGTTCTCAGAGACTGACTCTGAAAAATACTCCAAAAATTGCATTGTGGTTTCAGCTTTAATGGTTTTCAGTTTGAGATTGCTCAAACACACTTGCAATTTTTATGCTCTGAGAGTCAGGTTCACTTCCCTGCCTCCATGCTGTCAGCTGCAAAAGCTCAGTCCATCTTAGCTACTCTGTAATTTTCCAAATAAATCTGTATCTGGGACTTAGAGGGGGGGAAATGACCACAGTTGCATGGGAATTTTTGGCTTTGTGCTCTGTGCTCCTGACACTGAT
Source organism: Podargus strigoides (assembly GCA_028020825.1). Lineage (NCBI taxonomy): Eukaryota > Metazoa > Chordata > Aves > Caprimulgiformes > Podargidae > Podargus > Podargus strigoides. The sequence goes on along the minus strand of CM051637.1, from coordinate 13,274,342 downwards.
TACAAAAAAGACAGACCTGACTGCTTGCAGGTTGAATTTGCAACTAGAGCATGTTTTAACTAATAAAATGAGTGCATTTGAAGCAAGATATGTTTGAAAAGGTAGGATCCCATTTCAGAGTGTGGTTGTGCTCTGGGAATTAACTGTGTCCTCCCATATGCTCATCCTGTAGATGGTACCATGTAGCACTGTGATTCCAAAAGCATTAAATCCTTATTTACCTCCTACTTGTTAATGTGAATATAGATTTGTGACTTTTCAGTTCTTCTACAGCTGTCTGAATTTGTTGTGAGAGCTCAAGTGCTGTGAAGACTTAGTATGGTGAAACAGAGAACCTCTCTGAAGTAACCCTTTTTGGGGGAAAAGAGTAATTACGTATGAGCAAGTGTATCATTCATAATACACCAGTTTTGACCAAATGGCAGGATGACACAGGCCTCAGGGTCTTAATTGCTTGATGTAGAACCACAGAATAATGTAGACAAGGAGTAAAAACAAAAGTCACTATGTGAGAGATATTTAGCATGCAAGCAAAATGATTCTTTCACTAATGTCAAATGAGAAGTGTACAGGATCTTGCACTAAAACTCGGTGCTGTCTTGTTTCAGACCAACTTGACCTTTGTTGGCTGTGTGGGTATGCTGGATCCTCCAAGAATTGAAGTAGCTTCATCTATAAAGCTCTGCAAACAAGCTGGTATTAGAGTTATTATGATTACTGGTGATAATAAAGGCACAGCAGTAGCTATTTGCCGTCGCATCGGTATCTTTGTGGAGGATGAAGATGTTTCTACAAAAGCTTTTACTGGTCGGGAATTTGATGAACTCTCCCTTGCTGCCCAGAGAGATGCTTGCCACCATGCCCGTTGCTTTGCTCGTGTAGAGCCTTCCCACAAATCCAAAATTGTTGAGTTTCTTCAGTCTTTTGATGAGATTACAGCTATGGTAAGTCATTCAACTTTGACTTGGTTTGAAAGGCACACGCTGTGTTTAAACCCAAATTATGCTTTTTCACACTAATGCCTCATTCTGGAAAACTTGCTTCCACATTGCCCTGAACTCAAAGCATCACAATAGTTCTGCACTTGAATTAAAGATCCAAAACCACACCAAGTGAAAAATTCCTTTCTGGTCCTATATGTAAGTGCCCACCTTTTTAAAAATTGATTTATTTTTTCAACTTTAAATTCTTGTTTTAGACTGGTGATGGTGTCAATGATGCCCCTGCATTGAAGAAAGCAGAAATTGGAATTGCGATGGGTTCTGGTACTGCAGTGGCTAAAACTGCTTCTGAAATGGTTTTAGCAGATGACAATTTCTCAACTATTGTAGCTGCTGTGGAAGAAGGACGTGCAATTTATAACAACATGAAACAGTTCATCCGTTACTTGATCTCCTCCAATGTTGGAGAAGTTGTTTGGTAGGTTTAAGATGTTTTTTTCTTTGAGCTAGATTAGTGATGATGGAGTCTTTCTGTTAGTTATTTATTTACTTCCAGTATTTCTCACTAAAACCAGAGAAACAGATACTCTGGGTAAATGATCATTGTGATTGTGAGGTACTTCTAGCCTAGTCTATACTGGACAATTTCAAAAGATTCACATTGCATTGAGTGTAACGTTCTAGTGCAGTAGGTGGCTAAATGCTTTACGATTATTTCTGATTGGAATAATTCTCTAGAATAGGAAAATAAAAACCTTAAATATGACAAGATACTTAGTTACAGATATAACTTAGATGTTTGTTTAACCTCAAGTTACAGAAGAATGTTACTACTTTGTGGAAGGCATGGTGACTCAGTGCTGCAGAATGCATTTCTGGTAACAGAATGTAAATATTGATCTCCTAACAGTTGCTTATATCAAAACATACTGTCTCCCAGAGTGGCATATAACACAGCAGTTGTCTTGCCTTGTTTCTTATAAACTTTAAAGCTGTCCTTCATATAGCTCATGCTCCAATCCTGTTCTATTTATTCACTCAGGCTTAGAGACATGAAAGTTACATGCTCATTAAATTTTTGCAGGGACTAGCAGTAATCTAGCTAAATGAAGCTTAGTTATTTGAGCTAAAATGCAAAAGTCTTAATGTCTTTTAGAAAGTGGCTTGCAAGCCTTTGTGTGTGTATGTATATATTACCTATACAGACAGAGTGGAGGAAAAACAAGGCTAAAGCAGAAACTCTTCAATTCCTGAAGTTACCAGAAGGCAGTGCTTCAATACTTACATGCCAGTGGTTAGAAGTGGGTTTGGATATGTTTTTAGTTTTCTGAACATGAATATTCAGCTTGTGATATTAAATGGATAACTATATGAGAGAACAGAAGTGATGCTGCAGGCTTAGGCTTAAGTGTTAAAAGGACTTATATGCACAAGAGTAAGCTTATACTTGGTGGGTTTCTTTGTAGTATCTTCTTGACTGCTGCCCTGGGTTTTCCTGAAGCTCTAATTCCTGTCCAGCTGTTATGGGTGAACCTGGTGACGGATGGTCTCCCTGCTACTGCTCTGGGCTTTAATCCTCCTGATCTTGATATCATGAATAAGCCACCACGCAACCCTAAAGAGCCGCTGATCAGCGGATGGCTCTTCTTCCGTTACCTGGCTATTGGATGTAAGTAGGAATAGCTCTTTTTTTTTTTTAAGTAAACTGAGGCAGGTAAATTTTTTTTGAGATCCACTTGAAAACAGTTTGTCTAATCTTGTATGCTGAAGTCTCAAAAGCTAGCAATAGATGTTCTGTGGAACTGTGTTCTTCCTTTGTTTTGTTTTGAAATTCATACTTTGTGAACCCCTTCAGGAACAGATGAACTTAGGGCTGAGTCTGACCTCTGTTCTCAGGAAGGCACCTATTTGCCTCTTCCCATCTGACTCATTCCAGGCTGAAATACTTCTCACTCAAAGCATTGAGACAGCAGGTTTCAGCTTGTCCATGCAAGAACTGTCAGCCTTAGGAAGATGAGTGTGTTGTGGGATTGGGAGGGAAGAACCAAGATGAGCTGTTAGTGAATGTGCACCCGTGTTAGGTGTTGAGGTCATACGTAGAACTATTGCTAAGTATAAAAACAGCAACTGCCATGTATCTAACCTACCATTTTTGTGCTTAAGTAGAAGAGCACAACAGGTTTTCTTGTCTGGCTATATTTGGAGAAAATAAGGACTATCAATTTGTGAAATTAGGGGATGTAGATTTAAACCTTAAGTATAATACTGTAAAGATAGAGTAAGTATCTCTGTGGATACTTAATGCACGCTGTCTTCATGCCAGAAGTTGTCACCTTAATTTTTCTAACTGACCTCAGATCTTAAAGTAAACCTCAGTACTAGTTAATGTAAGTACAGACACATTGGGTTCTGGGAGGAAAGAAGAAAAATTGCAGGTTGATTGTTACAAGTGATATCCTTGTTTGCCTTAAGTTCTAACTGTCTGCTTCCATAAGCAGATAGTAAAATCTGCCCAACAGTACAGCATTTAATGGTTAGTTAAGTTAAAACTGGTGGAGCAGATTTCTTGCATAGAAGATAGATGAATTACAATCCTTTTTTTTACAGTACTGGAGATCTTGATGTAGAAGTTCAGGTGTGGCAAAGTGAGGTCTTTTCTTGCATGCAGTTCACAACCCTTAAAAATCCACTTTGTTTTCTTTAAGGTTACGTTGGTGCTGCCACAGTGGGTGCTGCTGCTTGGTGGTTTATCGCTGCTGATGGTGGTCCAAGAGTTACCTTTTATCAGCTGGTATTTGCTCAGTTTAATATCTTTGGGGGGAGAGGGGAGGTACATGCTGCTTTCATATTTGAAATTAATGTAGAAAAACATTAGGTTACAGAAATTTGAGATGTTTCCAGACTTGTTACTGTAAAACTTGATGTGATTAATTAGTGTTAGTACTAAAGATCAAAGATGGGATATGTGAGCTGCTGAACGATTTGAAGGAGTAATTGTTGTCTTGTAAGTAAAAAACCTAATGAGGATTTTTCTAAAGCTGGTAGAAGTTTAAAACTGGTGCTTATAGGAGTCATACTGTAAAGTTGTGTTTTCATAATACTCACTGCTTATTTCATAACTGCCTATTTTACATTTTAAAAGTTAACAAGCTGTGGAAATGAGCTCATGTTGTTCTCTTCTAGAGCCATTTTCTGCAGTGCAAAGAGGACAATCCAGACTTCTTCGGTGTCGACTGTGTGGTTTTTGAGTCTCCATATCCAATGACAATGGCTCTGTCTGTACTTGTCACCATAGAGATGTGCAATGCTCTCAACAGGTTCGTATGTCCAAATAGGACAGCAAAGTTTCTGCATAGCTTATCCAAAACTCTACCTTTTATGCAATTTGATTCTTGGGCAGCTCAATTAATAAAGAATGAGTCGCACTTCCTCTCTGAAATCCTGGTAGTGCAAACAAAATTACTCTTAAATAACTTTTGAGATCTCTTATCCTAAGGTATATTTTTAAGTCTGCCAATTCACTCTGGTATTTTACTAAGCATGAGCAACTGAAATATTTTCCATTATTTCTAATCTAAACTTAATCAATCAGATTATCCCTCCTATGTTGGTATAAAGTGATATCAAGGAGAACTAAAATAAGAATGCTGAAGATATGGAAAATAGTTTTTCCTGCCCTAAGGGAGTGTGGGTTTAGCCAATTAATATTAGATTATAAATGGAAACCACTAAATAGCACAATGTCAAGGGTATTTTTCTTCAAATAGCTTAGAGGTCAGTTAATTTAAAAACAAATAAACTTTAAATACAAGTGTAGTGTGGTAGTCCTACATAGTAAGATACTGCTCTACATCTGATGTTCTGGATCTCAGCCTCTTCCTCAGCACAGCCTAAATGCAGATTGAATCTGAAGAGCAGAATTCAAGAACAAGTGTTGAGAAGGTGGAAGTACTTGACTCTGTATATCCAGTCTGGAAATGAATTTCAGAAGTGGGTGCACCAGGTCCTCAGGCATACAACAGCCTGGGAAGGGTTCTTACACTGCCATGGCCATCTTTGCCATGGGGGGGCTGGTGGGGTCTTAGCGAAAAAGGTAGACTAGATCAGGAATGAGCAGGGCACACAAAAGCTTTCAAAAATAAATGTGAGGCTGAACTGTGACTGCTTTGCTGAGCAGATTTCCAAGGTAGTTTAAAGTTGCAGCATATATACAAACCATATCTTGGTGTCTCCTTTGTGACTGGGGTCATTTTGACTTGTCAGGCCGCTTTTCTTTCCAGCTAGTTTTCTGATTTATTGAGTTTTCTATTGGTGTCTGATGTACACATCTGTACTGTGTTTCTGTTGCAGTCTATCAGAAAATCAGTCCTTGATGAGGATGCCCCCATGGGAAAACATCTGGCTGGTGGGCGCCATTTGCTTGTCCATGTCACTCCACTTCCTTATCCTTTATGTGGAACCGCTGCCTGTAAGTGCACCTATCTTACACCCATCCCTGAACTTGGACATAGAGCAAAAACTTGTCTGGAGTTTAAGGCAAGGGATGGAGGGGGAGAAAAGATGTAATGCTTGGCTTTTCTTTCAGATTATCTTCCAGATCACACCTCTGAATCTGACGCAATGGCTGATGGTATTGAAAATCTCCCTACCTGTCATTCTGCTGGATGAAACACTTAAATATGTGGCCCGTAACTACCTGGAACCTGGTAAAGATAGTGTGCGGCCTGCCACCAAACCGTGTTCTTTGTCAGCATGCACCGAAGGAGTTTCCTGGCCGTTTGTGTTCATTACTATGCCCTTGGTTATCTGGCTTTACAGCACAGACACTAACTTTAGTGATATGTTCTGGTCTTGACTGACATGGTGACAAGTTTTACATTTTAAAAAAAAAAAAAGTTTAACTTAATTTTTTTATTGTTTAGAGCAACTGTCTATTTCTGCTGAATTTTCACATGAACATATTTGCCGATGATGGAGGTTTCATAATCTAGATTTTGGTTTTTTGCTTTTTTTCTGACTTCAGTGGGGGCAATATATTCCTCTTTTATACACAGTTAAAGTGTCCATTGACATGTACAGAGAACTAACACTATTTTATGCAAATATTTTTTTGTAGATGAAAAGCATGTACAGTGTTCTGTTCAATAGTCTATTCGTCATGTAAAAAAAAAGTAAATTTTGTTTTGAGCCAGCGGACACTATCAAACTAAATTGGCAGCAGATTTTAGGGAATGAATGTGTGTCGTCTAAAACTAAAAAAGCATGTAACTGTTTGTCTTCTGCATGATCATCCAAACTTTAATTTGTCATAAAGTCAGGTTTTATTCATAAGCAGGACTTTCTGCACTGGGTAGAGAGTACTGCTACCTCAGGCAGGATTTCTTCTTGGTTTCCCTTCTTCCTGTCCCCTCACTCTTGGTTCTTGACTGTCCTTGTTTACACCAGTTTCTGTATGAGGTATGCCTAATCTTGCTCGTGCAGAAAATATCATTCCAGGTGCAGCCTGCTGGGGTCCTTTCATACTCTCAACACACATAGGGTTGTTTTTTTAAGATTATTTATTTAAGTGTCTATTGTATTTTATTGTAACAGACCTTATTTTGCCAGTGTTGCCCATTATGCAGGGATAGGGAGGGCTACTTCCATCTACTTAAATCTAAACCAAGCCTTTTTAATAAACACAGTCTACTTTCATTCCAAAAGAAGGGGTTAAGTTGGGGGTTAATACTTTATTTACACGTGTTAGATCCTTTTCTCTTTTATTTTTTTGTTTTCCCCCCTTTTAAGATCAAAACTTGCAATGAGACCTGGAAAAATAACTTGCACTGCATAGCTAGAAATTGGATCTCCTACACTTAGGGCACTAATGATCAGTTGTATACATGGAGTTACTCTGCTGGCCTGTTGTTAGCCTTGAAGTAACAAGCTCGTGTGTGTTTTTTGTAAAATCTGTAAATAGCACATGACCAAATTGAACATATTGTATAGAACTATTTTTATTTTGATGTGGCACTAACCACCTTCATTATTACAGTAAATGTTAAAGCATGTTTTCAGATTCAGTCCTGTATCAACAATGTGTAAGTCATTAACAGTCCTAACTGTGGTGTTTTTCTCCAATGCCTTCCAACTTTCATCGACTAAAGTGAGTATTTCTCTTCCATTTCACCATGCCAGTGGTGACTTGCTGTAAAATAGCATATGCTGTATACGTGTTGAAGAATAAATAGTAATTTCTTTCATTCCCATGCTGTGTTTTGTCAAACTCTGCTGTGCTACATTATTATCACCACTTTAGACTCTTTGTTTTGTGGTCTGAAGCTCAAATTACTGATTCCAAAGGCAAAACACTTGCTTTTGGTTTAGTGTATTTCAGGTCTTGTTTTATAGCACTCGGGAGCCTTAGTGCCCCAAGATCTTACAGCTTTTGGTCTTAAGTTTGAGATAAAATTGGACAACTCTGTAACTTAAGACAGTAACAGCTGTTCACATGAATGTTTAGTGTCCAAAACACTCTGGTACTTCTGGTTAGGTGCTGGTTTACTCCAAAGCTTTTTCCTGCTTGGAAATAGGGGATGTCCCTCTGAGCTGAGCACTCTTCCCTAGTCTCTGGTATCTGCAGGGCTCAAAGTGCAGGCATTCCTCTTGGCAAAACCAGCTTATTGTTTCCAGTAAGTGGAAACACTGTACAGTGGTCATAGGAAAAGACAAAAGAACAGTCTCAGCTTAACAGGATAGTCTTTGCAAATTGTACTGGGGTCATTATGTCTCCGTAGAGTAGCAGGTGCTGTGTTATCTTGTGCTGGCTCAGTCTGCTTTAATAACCAAACTCAAACAGCTTTCTCATTCCTCATACAGGAAAATTATAGTTAAAAGCTATGTTCTGTTGGTGCCAGCTGGAATCCAGGGAGCACAGATAATTCTCTAGGTTTCAGGCTTTCAAATATAGATGCTAATCTCAAAATACACAGACCCTGTCTGAAATTCTGCCACATTGTGAATACTCCCTGTTTATATAGACTTTGACTTGTTTAAGTTGATGTTGAAGTGACTTGGGTAGGGCAGCTGGACCTGATGACGTAGTAGGTGTGTTGCTGAACTGTAAGCATTTAAATCCTCTTGAATTCCCCTCTTTAGTGTGGAAGAACCTGTCTTTGCCAAACTTTTACATACCACAAAATCAGTGGCCAGCAGTGGCCAGTTGCTGTATCAATAATAAATGAGCAATCTGAGATCTGCCTGTTTTGAGAAGCAGGAAACTAGTAAGTCATGTGATTTAGGATTCCTTGAGATCAAATTCTGTTCAAGGATGTTATTTGTTGGAAACAAATACTAGCAAGTTAATTCTATGTACTCCCAACATAATGGACAAACTTTTTGCAGGGCAGGAACACCACTGGATCCTTGAACACTGGTTCTGTGTGAGCCTACAGAGTGTCACCATGTTGGCTTAAAGCCATGTATCTCACTGTCACCAGGAACAACTCTGCTTCTTGTACAACCCTGCTCCTGTCTGTTATGCCAAATAATCCTGCTATACATCCCCCCCCCTTTCCCTGACTCTAAGAAGCTGAAGGGGAAAATGACTGTTGATAAGTAGAATTCAGTCTTCAACTGCTTTGTTGGATCTCTGAAGATGAATATTGCTCTCTACAAATACCTAAAAGGAGGCTCTAGTGAGGCTGGTGTTGGTCTTCTCTTCTCCCAAATTACTAATGATAGGATGAGAGGAAATGGCCTTAAGTTACGTCAGGGGAAGTTTAGCTTGGATATTAGGAAGAAGTTCTTTACTGAGAGGGTGGTTGGGCACTGGCACAGGCTGCCCAGGGAGGCGGTGGAGTCACCGTCCCTGGAGGTGTTTAAAAAATGAGTAGATGAAGCACTTGAGGCTATGGTCTAGTGGTTAGGGAGATGATGGGATAAAGGTTGGACTTGATGATCCTGGAGGTCCTTTCCAACCATAGTGATTCTATGAATCTCAGTGCTTGTGTCATTGATTTCAATACCAATGTCAGAGCTCATTCATATCGGATGTCTCAGGCCACTTGCATTATGGCCTTGTGTTCCTCAGAGTTTACCTCTGAAAGCTGGATGACTGATGGGTAAATGGAGTGGCATTCATCCTTACAGGCTCCTGAGATGACAGGAACAGTCAGGTTTTGTAAGGTGCTCATAAAGAGCCCAAGCAATCTCAATATACCCTGTTTTTCTTTTATTTCTCCCAGTCTTGCTGTCCAGATTTTCCTGTAGTAGTACAGCTGTGCCATTTCCTAGGATGAGCACTTATTTATCTCAGGTTCAATGGCAGCTGTTGCTATGCTTTCAGTACTTCTATTTTCTGAGTGTTGCCACTATCTGGTAAATACAGCCTTGTGTGGTCTGGACTGGCCACATCTTAAGACCTTCCTCCCAGGCAGTGCAGCGCCCTGCCCTGAAACCCGTCTGCTGCCAGCTTCCTTGTGATCTTGGAGCTGGAGTGCTGTGCATCTCTTCTTACCCCTTCTCAGCTGAGTAGGCCGTGGGAGGTTGCTTGAGTGTGCTTCTGGCATTAGAACAGTGTAAGGCAGCTGATGGGTTGGCTTTTCACAGGATCCTGTGTAGATCCTGCCATTCCTTAGCCATCAGCCCTTTCATCTAGGGAGGCCAAGAAGAGGGGACACTTCAATTTAGAACAGACTGACTTGCCAACATCTCAAAGTTCTTTGTTCCCTACATGTTTCCTCTCTAGCCTCCTCACTGTCCTAGGGTCATCTGGGATAGAAATAGGTAACTCTTCTTTTAATGTGTTAGCCCTGTGAATATAGAAATGGAAGCACTTATTTAAGCAGAAATAACTCAGTTACCCAGGCTTTACCTCCCAAGCCATTTTTTAGAAAATAACTTTATACTTTTTGTTTCCCTTTGCTCTCATCCTACTGAGCTCTTTCTGGATTCCTTAAGTGTCCTCACATACTGATACTTATTTTCTAGTGTGAGAGAGGTGTGTAAGATTAATATCAATCATGTGATTGATGCTACCATCGGCTAGAAGCACCAGGAAGGATACTGGCTTATCCTGGGAAACTGGTGGGGTTTGGTGTGAGAGCAGCTTCTCTTCCAGTGTTCTGTACCCTGGTCCAAATCAGAGCAAAGAAAATGGTCAGGCAGCTGCAATCATATGTCAAATATTTAGACAGGGGCTTTTGTCTTCGTAGTGCCTTGGGCCCTCTCTGCTTTCAAATGTGAGTGATTCAAAGCACTGTTTGTGAGCCACGCAACGAGCTGCTCCTTTTTGCTGGCATCCAAGCAATAAAAATAGTTCATACTTGGTTTCCTAAAGTAGTATTGCAAATAAAGAAGTATGAGAGAGGCTGCAGAAAAATATATCCCAGTCTGTCAAAATGCCATGAGGCTTATGTTTGTAGGGAGAATTTTGGAGAAGGCTAATGGCAAGAAAACAAGTTTTTAATCTGATGATAAAATGCAGTACAGCAGTCCCCTGTCACTGTTCCGAGAACACAGCCGATGTGCAGAATATACATGGTCAACAGCTTAAAGATGTTTGAATTTGCTGAGATGAAGGGAGGTAAAACTGATACAAAGTCGTCTGTCTCCTGCACCTGTCTTGTTTACTTTTTTGCACTTCTAACCATTAACTGTTTCCCTAATCTCTGCTAATTACATCCTTAATTACATTAATATGCATTTTCAAATCTTAGCAGGAGAGCCTAAATTTTATAGTGTTGAAGCAGTGTTTTGAAGAGCCGCCATGAAGTTGTAGGGAATCAGAGCACACTGTTCTCCTCTCCTAGACGCAAGGCTAACCTTACGCTGTATTTTAGGGGTAAAGTACAGTAGTAGCTCTCTTACATTGTACTCTACCCTTTGCCTACACGTTAATCTGTGTAGTCTAATGACTTCCTCAAAGCTTTCCTACTGCTTCCCAGAATAAGCTGTGTAACTTGGAAAAGGGACATTGTTAGGTCACTTGGGGGCCAACCTTGCAATAGAATGCCTTGATTGGAAAAACAGCCTTAAAAGTTCATAAAAACTTGAGCTCAAACTGTAGTGTGGAACTTGAAAGTAAAAATTACAAACAACTGAGACTTGTCTACTGCCACTAGCCAGGCAGAGAAAGGCAAAAGCTAAACATGTCTTAATTGATGAATTAATGTCTTCTGTTGGGAGTGCTGGCTTTGCTGATGGTAAGGGGAGCTCTGCTGCGTTCAGGAGAGCTGAGCCCTGATCCAGAAGGTTCTAGGCTTTAGGAACAAAGTAACCTGAGAGTGTCCCTTCAATGACAGAGCAGCCGGTTACCAAACTTAACGTTCTTTCTTCTGTCACTGTTGATCTTAGTCTTGCTTGTATAATGATACTTAGCATTCATCCTTTCATTAACTGATGCCTTTTCTTTCTTTCCTTTTCAGCAATACTGGAGTAATCTCTTCCTAAACAATTTTGCAGAAATGTAAGGTTGTTTTATTGCGTGCATGTGTTTTTAGCAACACATCTCCCAAAACTTCTGCATGTATCATGTGTAAAGATTCTTTGCTTTCCCTAAAACAAAACTCATTGTGTTCTCTGTGGAAGAAATGTGTGGTACCATTAGGACTTCATTATACAGATGTACAAAAGGTGCAATATAGCTTATCGAAATGGAAACTCTCCCGAGAAGTTTGGGGTTCTGTGCTGCACGGAGAAGAGTTTGTTTATCCTTGAACAAGAATTGTGGAGCTGTCAGCCAATTTTCCATCTTTCTGTATGTAAAATGTCAAGTTTATATACAATGTACAATATCAAAATTATGCATGCCTTCGGTTGTAGACAAATCTTTCTCTGTATTGTATCATCCAACCATAACTACTCTATAACAGCTTATGTACAATGCTCTCCTATTTATAAAATCCATTGAAAAGATTACAGATGAATGTTAAACCGTAAGCCTCCAGTTCATAACTTTGGGGTTTTTTTTATAGTGTGCAAATCAACCTCTTTTGCACTGTAACGTAACTTATTTAAATCTAAGGCAGTAAGACAGATGTTGGTGCAATACAAAAACATTGTGATGCATTTATCTAAAAAAGCAACAAACGACGTAGCCAGTTACCACAACTGCATGTACGACCTTCAGAAGTTGTAAATAAGATCAGTTGTCTATTTACATGCTGACAGTGAGAAGCATCACACCTAGTTTCATTTGTATCGGGTAAATAAATTTATTCTACAATACGTACTGTGCGTGTTATTTTCTGCACTTTGTTTTCCACAGGTACATGCGTTCGTGCTGCGGCGCTCTCTTACATTAATGCCAGGATGACACTTTATTAGCACCAACACCATTGCAATCTTTCCTCCTAGAACTATGCAGATGCCAGCTGCTCTTCCGGCAGTATTGACCTCCTCGCTGGTGTGATTTCCTCTGTCCAGGGGCTTTTGTGTGTGTTTAAGGGACACTGTCAAGTACTTTGATCACTCAGATTTTTTTAAAATGCTCCATTGTTTGTAAAATCCCTCTGAGAAACTTAAAATAAACATTTCTTTCCCAACTACATCTTTAATTTTTTTTTTGTCCTTTTCTATTTTCTAAATTGCCCCAAACCTGAAGTAGCTGCTGATCTCTTCCCCCTTCCACAGGCAAAAGAAAGATTAACCAAAGGTGTTTGCTACAGAGCACACGCCACGAGCGGCCGCCGGGGAGTGACTGTTAGTTACAGCTTACGCCTTTCTGCCAGCCAGCACTGCTGCCCCCACGACAGGATCACAGCACAGGCATCTCTGTAAGACTGAAGCCCTCCAAGGGTAAAAGCTATGTTTTCCAAGTGTCCTGTAATGCTCTGCTCCAAAGCCTATAAACTTAAGTTTTGTTTGGAGTAAGAGGAGGGGGAGTCTCTCTAAATAGGCAACTTCATCCAACTTCAGCAATGTGTTTTAAATTAAATGCTATGCTTCTCAACCTCCACCCTGTGATACCAGCACCCTGCCAGCAAACAGTGTTATCCAAATGAGGTGACATGTCTGAGACCCTTCAAACACAACAGTGTGAGGTTTAAAAATACTGGGGGTGGATTCCATTGTTCAGCTGAACTATAGGATGGTGGAGGATGCATTAATACACGGAGCTGAACTGCTGGTGGCTGCTTCCTACTATGGTAGTGTTGTTCTGAGCAAGCTGAGCTCTGCTCCTAACCTCTGGGCTGAGGCTGTCAGAACCAAGTTCCGCACTCGCCTGTTATCTACAACCCCAGCTCTTCCCTCTGTCTTATTTATAGCCTGTTTTCAGCTCACACCAACAGCGCTGTCACCAGCAAACCTTCCCAGCCTGTCCACTGCAGCCAGGACACCCCAAGGCAATGGCAGGTGTCCTGTTAATGCTTTACACAGACACCTCAGCTGGATGATTAAAGTCATCTGTGCAGAACACAGTGGAAGAAACTGCCCCTCTTCTCTTGTCATAACCTCTACCCTTGATTTAATTAGGAATCAAGAAGAGGAGAAAACAAGGCTCACTTCTCTCTCAGCAGAAGGCCACTGTATCAGACCTACACCCTCTACACCAACACCTCTGTGTAGAAGTTACTCCTGCTGCCCAGCTGATCTGCTGCCCCTTTCTTCAACTTGCAGAACTTCTTGTCACGAGCACTGGTACAAATGTAAAGATCAGTGACAAGGTGAAGTTATTATTCAGAAAACAGCTCTCACTCCCTCTGCACTGCTGTCACAATGAGTTCCATTCCACAGATGGCTTCAGCATTTCTGCATTCAGACAGCGCCTCACTGGTGAGCAAACTCGTAACTTATTTTTAAGCATTTTTTTTAAAAATTATCATCTGCAAGATTAACACATAGCTAGTCACCCAAATGAACAGCAAGCAGCACTTTGGAGTACAGCCATGTGAAGAAAACGTGATGCTCAGTGGGTTGCTAGGTACTGGAGTGCAAGAGTATGTGTTAAGAGGTGCTGAGATAAACAGCTTCATCTTCCCTCTCGTCCTCCTCTCACTGCAAACCCCTGGCTCTACAGCATTGCATAGATGAGCCCAGACAGCAACAGAGGAAGAAAACAGTTCGCCACAGCTCAAATTATTAGGCATTATAGATACATTACATCAAACTCTAAATACAGAGGGCAGAAAATAGCCCTATTTTCTGAATTTGTGTACAATTAGAACCCACATCCATCCCCAGGAGGGGGCTCAGCTCGGAAGAAGCCACAGGAAAAGTTACAGGACTGTGGAAGAGAGACAGCAATCCACCCTCTGCTCAGCCTGCAGAGCTCCGACCACTTGAAGAGATCTTCTAAAATATTTTAATCCCAGCAATTTAACCATCTGGAAGTGCAGAGAAGCCTTCAGCCATCAGTTTAGCAGGCTCAGGCTATTTGCCTAATCAGGTCAAGTCCTTGATATTTGTTTAGACACAGTGGAAACATCACTCAGCCCAAAGGGACTGTCCATGTCGCTGCAGACTTGGTGACTGAATGGTGGTCAGCCTCCAAAAACTATTTGGTGTGTCCCATTCAGCCTCTCTTTGAGGCAGAGAGGCTACCATAATTAACTGAAACACAGTTCAGAAACAACCACAAACACCCAAAACCCGCTGAGTCCAGGCTGCTACAAACCCCCTGCTATTTATGCAGGTGGCAGAGTCCATTTTTCCTGCTGCAGCAGGCAAGGAACACCACTTTACTGCTGGGGTAAGATAACATCAGTGCTAACAACAATCAGGTTGCAACCAGCTTGTGTGTTTGTAACCCAGTCACACAGCTCCAGTGCACCGTGACTGCAAAACACCGAGTGTTTTGATCTTGCGCTTGCTGCTGCGAGGCAGGACACCTCAGACAGAAGTGACTTAAAAGAAGTTTCTTAAGCATGTGACTTAAGCACAAATACAGACCTTAAGTTTAGGTATGAGACTGACCTGCAGCAGGCAAACCACAGGCAGGAAAGCTCCCACCATCCCATAACTGATGAAATGTGTGTCCTTTCCCTCCCTGAAAGAACAACCTCACTGCCCATAGCCAGGCTGATTTGGGGCTGCCATGCCAACAACGATTCATGGTGGAGCTCTTCAGTTTTCCAGGGATTCCTGCCACATACTCACCATCTCACCACGCTGCAACCAGCAATTCCAGTCCTGTTTCAAAGTGGCCACTTTACTGTGGACATAGTTCACCTCTGGCTGTAAGTTACGGGTACCAAATCCTGTAGCATTATAAAGTCTAAGCCTGTGGTTTGCAGGCACCATCAGCTTCTCAGGACACTCCACCAAGGAGCTTTATACCATCAGTGAACTGACACACAAGAACCCAAGCCACAGCCACCCACCTGTGATCACAAAACTGCCGTCAGGTGCTGGAAATTTCAGCCTCAACCAGAGAGTACGGACTCACGATGGGCTGCTGTCCAAACCCCACACTGCTCCTGCTCACAGCTCCCAAACCTCTCCTAGATTAAAAAAAAAAAAAAAAAAACAGAAGGAAATGGCTATAGCATCGACGCAATCTCCACTCCGTCAGACGAGGCAGGTGGCCTGTCAGAAACTAAAGCCAAGTTTCCAAAGCACCCAGAACCTGCTTTAACAAGTCCTCTGCCTCCCAGAGTTACAGAACCTCCCCGAGTAGCGCCACCGACACTTCTACCCACATCCCAGCATTGTGTCAACCGGATTCTGCAATAAAACAGCATAAAGCTGTATGTGACGTGCCAAAATGAGCCTGAAGAACGAATGTGTGCACTGCTCAGCACCAGATCTACATCAGCACATAGAACTAAACCAGAGAAAGGCTACTGCTACCAGTGGCAGGCACTTGTTCCCTAGTGCAAGGTTGAAGGACAGAGCGAATAAAGGTGTTGAAGTGAAATTCAAGCACCTAAAATTGAAGTCCTGAATTCCTTTCTCAAGCAAACACTGACCCTGAAGCACACAGACTTCTCAGGATAATTCTCTCTCATTCTTGGAACTTGTTCTAACTCCTCAAGTCGCTTTTGTGCATCTACTCAGGGCTGCAATGGTAGGACCAGCTCAGCATTTAGTTCTTCCCTACATGTTAATCAAGTTCCACATGCTCATTAGGGAGGTCTCTACCTAAAGCTGAAGGGCTTTTATCCCACAGATATACTTTGAAAGACTAACAAAGACTAACAACATCCAACCTCTCACAAAATGGAGCTGCTGACACTCAGATCTTAAAGCCTAATGGGATTAAGAGCTCCCTTCACCAGCTGCACGGCAGGCGTCGGTCTTTGAAGTCTTCACCAAGACACTTCTGTCTCTGGCAGCGTCCCACCAAGCTACTCAGTTCCTCTTTTACCTGTTGCTAACAGCCCAGTGGAAAAGCAGTCCTCCCTGGGTTGGCACTGGGACTAGACTGGGGTTGGGAACAGGCCTAGGTCTTTCCCCCCCCCCCTCAGGGCAGGGGAGAGGAACAGCCAAGTCCTGCCTGCAATAGGCAATGCTTCCCTGCATGCCATGGCTGCATGCCCAGCAGCTTGGTGTCCTACCCACGGAATCCCTGCAGCCAGTTATAAACATCTCTACACCTATTTAAGGCCAGATGATGGATGTTCTTCCTTCCACCATGCAAAGCCTCGGAATTTATAGCACGGATGATAAATCATAGCACAAAAGGAGATGAAACCCATCTGTTTCCTTTTCGGGCAAGAGGCAGCAGGAACAAAAGCAGAAATCAAAGCACAGCACAGGAAGGGTTAAATCCCTTTTGCAAAAACTCAAATGAATTACTGGGTGGAAGGTCCTTAAAACTTTTGAGAGCCCAATATTTCCATAAGGGGAGCAAACACTTGACCTCCAGCCTTATTGAATTATCTGAGTTTCATTATCCTACACAGAACAGACACCGAGAGGTTATCTGGAGCCACCTCCTCCTGTCCTACCTTTCCTGGCAAGCTGAGGAAAGGTTAAAGTCTGTCTCCATACCCCGTTCCTCCTCTTGTAACAGCCACCAGCCACACCACAACCCAGCACCGACCCAGGCCAGCAAGAACTCAGGCTAACACAACAATCATTGTTTTTTTCAGAGTAATCCAAACTTTCCCTGTGTAAGTTAAACAGATACCTGCATTCCAGGCCACGTGGGATGACCAGATGGACAATTCCATCCATACAAACATTGCCCCCATCTCACTTTCACTATGGATCTCAGCACGGAAACCAGAAACCAAGGTTACGCTGCCTTCCCACTCCGTCGCTGGTTAACCAGGACCCTGTCAAGTTTTACAAGGCAAAAAAAGCTCCTTGGTCACAGATCTCAGCTTTTTACTGGCTTCCCGACAGACAAACATTTCCCTCATGAGCCATATGGTCAGCACCTTTCACAGACCAGCCTAAGGAAGATGTGTGTTCGCAGATCGCTGTTCTTACTCTGTTGATGTCATCACACTTAAGTTTCCTGGAAAACTATTTAGGCTTCCAAGAGGATGAAGCCAAGTTACCAGCTTCAACTCATCAAACCATACTGCATGTCAAGGAATAACACAATATATTATACACGAAACGTAAGGAAAAAAGCAGGAACAACAAAAACTCAGGGAATTTTTAAATAGTTAAAGAGTTCATGGATAGAGTTGGCATCTTTACAGCCCTTATAGCAAAGCACGGGGCAACACACCGCCTCTCCAGCACAGGAACAGGCCCTTTTGTGCTGCCAGAGCAACCCAAGTTCTTGCATCAACTGCCAATGTAAGTAGCTCACTCCTGCCAAGCCTTAAACTCTCCCAGCCCAGGGAGCCCAACTGGGAAGGGTTCCAAGTCACCGAACCCCCCATTAGCTAAGCAGAGCATGCTGCTGCTGCCTGCCCATCCAGTGACTTCCATGCAACCAGGCTTTTTGTTCTCTGTAAATATTTAAGAAATTTATATCAAGTCCAAGTCTCAGGATGTGGGATTTCTTTCTCCCCTTTTGTCCCCCAGACAAAGCTCTGGAACACGCAGCTGAAAAAATGATAGCTGAAGTGTCCACAGGCAAACGTTCCAAATGCAAGGTCAGCGTTCCCAGCCATGCCACGCTCTGATCAAACACACCGTGGGCAGCACACGCTGCAGGGCAGGCAGCTCAGCCCATGGCATCTGCTGTCATTTAAGGAATGGTGCTGTCTGTGAAAAGCCAGATGGAGAAAATTCAATGCCTTTTAAAACTCCTAAGTCAGGAGCTGTATTGCTCATTAGATCCCCAAACCACCACTCTCTGCACACATCAGTGTTTTGACGGGATGATAAAGAAGGAAAAGGAATCTGAGCTCCAAACTTACAAAGTCCTTGGCCTCTGTGGGGAAGCTGTTTGGAACGGAGCCTTTTACAGCGTAAACATCCGTCGGTGACCCACCGCAGCGGAGGCTTCCCCTGCACATTCCACACCCAGCAGCACACGACCAGCGAGGTCCGCAAAGTAAGCGTAACGTTCGAGACAGTAAGTGAAATCAGAGATTATTCTTTCTGTTTTGTTGTTGCCATCAACAGTGAGAGACATGGACTAGCCAAAGGGCTTTACTTATATATAAATCATTACACTGAAGGTCGCCATGTGGATGTTTCACTCTTCCCTGAGCTGTGTTTGCACCAGTATTTTGAATTTATTATTTTTTTCACCCAAATACTCAGCCCATGGCATCTCCCTGCATCCTCCTGGCCAGCTTCCAAATGACATCTTAACCAGCCTGCTGGTGCTAGGAATGCAGCAGGAATTGCAGCAGTAGCCCTGTGCTCCCCCTTCCAGGCCAGTGTTCCTCCTGCCCCATTACCCTTCCCTCTGACATCTGGTTACTGGACCAACACAAACATGTTAATTATCACCAAGGCCTTAGGCCAGGGCTCCAGCAATTAACAGCTTTACAGTCCTTGCCCATTCCTCCTCAACATGCTTAAACCCATCAACCTTTTGCAGGGCTGGGAAGATAAGGGATTTTTTAAAAATAGTAAAAAAAAAAAAGCAGCAAAAAGGTTTGCAGTTAAAAAGGAAAAGGATGGGAGAGGAGTGGGAATATTGCGTAGGTAGGTTCAGGCATCCACTCACAGGATTACTTTTCAAACTGTCACCCTGGCAGTTCAGGAACATAATGAGTAGGGGAATCATTCTTTAGGCCCACACTGAATCCTTTTGATGAAGAAACTACAGCAAAATCACCAGCAACGTACTTAAGTTTCACTGGGTGCTACATAAAGCAGAATCAACTCACTGATGGGCAGTACTCAATACACCTTATCTAGAATACACTACTTTAAGCCCTGCCTAAGGCTATTTAGTTTGAACTCTAGGTTTATACTGAGTTTAAGCCCACCTAAGGCCACTAAATTTAAGGCAGCACCAATTTAGATCTGTTTTTTTAAGAGGTATTTGGTTATGGGATATTTGTGTAACTTGACATTACAATGGCAGACACAGCCTTTGAGATTTCCTTACAGCTGAGATCTAAGTGAGGAAATAAGGTTTGCTGAATAAGAAATACTCCCTGCTTCTGTCCTGGCTGGATCAGTTTCCACATCACTGAGCTCCTGAGAAGCAAGGAGGGAAGAATCACCATACAAAAACAGGCTTAATGAGAGAGACAGTTATTGAAAGGATAAAAAAACCCCCATCCTAGTTAATCAAAAATCTCTCTATAATGAGCAGTAACAGAGAAGGAGAAAGCACCTTAATTAGACAAAACATTTATATTGGCCAGCAGCCCTCAGTGCCCTCTATTATCTCTGCTTCACAAGTCTTGGATTCCCAAGATCTGGAAATCAGAAATGCTGCTGCTATGTCAGGAGTTATCAACACATCACAGAGTGAAGCATGGGCCTTTTAGGGGGGACCACACGATATTTAGGTAACTCCTAGCCATATCATGAACATGTGCTGCTCTTAGACTCCGCTCAATTGAGCCTTTTAGCCCTTACCCGAGCCTACATAAGGTTTGAAGAAATTCCATCCCTTTGCATCACTTCTGTGTCTTTCTTATTGCAAAGTAGGAAAGAATTAAAACTTCCTGATGACATCTGTGATTTAAAGTCAGGGATTTCAAGCAAACACAGGCACTCCTCCCTCACCCAGCCCAGACCAGCACAGTGCCAGTGCTGCACAACACAATACAACTGGATGGCAACGGCTTTCTTGCCTCACCTACCAATGGCTCCACTTTGGGGAGCTTACATCACAGATTTGACAGCCTCAACCTCAAGTTTCTGGCTTTATGATCTTTTCTTCTAGGGTCCACAGCACATGATTAAGGGATGGAATGAGGTCAGCTGCTTATTATGGGCTAATTGTTATATTCCCTGAACTAGAATGGCAGCAACTGCATTTGAGAGCACAAGATCTCTGCAAAACCAGAGATCACATTCTAAAATTAGAGCGCTAATGAAAGCTCATTAATAGGCAAGAAGAATCCCTCTAGAGTTCTGAAGCTTGTGCTAAATATATCTTTCTATATAATCTCAAACGCACTCGACATGTACGGCATCTTTAAAAGTTCCTTTTAAACACAACTCTCTTTTGACAGCTGTTTTAAGGTGTTCTTAGGCGTAGCTGGACTTGTTTGCTACAGCTGCACATAAGCACACTGATGTTTTCTTCAGAGCACACTCATCTTCAAGTGGTTTCCCCTGTGTTCTAGGAGAGATGATCAGATCATCTACAAACAGACTACAGAATGGTTTTAGTAAAACTGTGGTTCTCTGGTTTCCTGCTCTATGTAAACCTTCCAGAGAAATCTGTAAAGCCAGTGGTTTCCCCCTGCGATTAACGACCTGTTAGAGGAAAACGGCTGAGCCGCTCGCAAAATAAACAGCACGTACCTCCTGTCCTTCTCAGCAAAATTAAATGTGTCCTTCCAGACTTTAATAACATCAAGAACTCCATTCTTTCACCCACAAAAGATGTTTGGAATAGAACTAGAAAGGAAATTAAGCTACCCAGCTTTCAGCAACAGAATACAATCTGATGAATGCTCGAGTGTGAGGAGAAAACAAAGCAGGTTATTTTTAAAGAAATAGATGTTTTGAATTTGCTTGTACACATGTATTTCTTTGTTATGAAAGACATGCAATGAACTGAAATCTACTCACTGCACCACACAGCAATGGTATAAACAGATTCTTCATAAAAGACCAGAATGCAATTAGCAACCTCTGCTCTGACTGAAATACAGCCGTTCGGGTTTGTTTAGTGAAAGAGCAGCGACAGCTTCTGCCAAGTCCATCACCAAGACAGCAGCACATGCTCTTCTGTTCTTCCCATATAGTCTTCAAACAACCATAATTCAGTCTGATATTTTGGAAAGTTGAAAGCCCACAGAATTCCACGGAACGGAGACCCAGCTGTTTTCTTTTTTTTTAAAATGGATAAACAATTAGACTCCTCCTTTGTACGATGTGACACACCAAAATATTCCCAAAATAGACTATCACAGAAGGAACTGGGCTATTCTTTTTGTTGTGAATTTTTCTAATTGATATAATGCACATGACAGAGGGACAGATATTTTACCCTTATCTGCATTATACATCTGCAGCTAGGGAGAAGCTTCTTTTCCATCTCATGTACATTTTTCCTCCAACTGATACTCAAAAGTGTTTTTTAGCTTTATAAAAAGTCTGTGTGCTCCAGCATACCTGTGGCAACAGGAAAAAAATACTAAAGCAATTAAATTGCCAAGATAAAGATAAAATACATGTTTTAATAACAAGTAAGGAAGTCAGAACTGTAAGAAAAATAAGAGCAAGATGTAATTCCTCCTCCCACACATCAAACCCACAGAACTGAAAGGGTTTCTAGATTACACAAAGCAGCTCACCCTTGAAATGCTGATGTTGAGAATCTGTATGTGAAGTGATGCAACCTCGCTTCAAAAGGTAGGAAACCCACATGAATTCAAGTACTACCCGATGAAGCACAGAAACATGGCAAAGCAAGACAATATGTGTATTTGCATAATTTAACATTTCTACAGCAATGCAAGTGAAGAGAGATGACTTCTTTTTATATCATTTTAAATGCCTGTGCTGTATACAGAATGTGAAGTGCTTCAAGTCACCACTGTAAAATCTTTTGGTAACACACTGAAATAAAACTAAACTGCATTTAAAAATAAATGGTCATGTACAGACTTTAAGTGGCTATAGGGTTTAGTAAGGATTGAGGAAATGACTGTAAGTCTCCAGCACTGGCTCAATACTGTATACATAGAAATCAGTCAGCTACAGAAGTGTCCTGTGAGTCGAGGCTGTGTAGTGGAGCAAACTTCTCCTTTACAGCACACGTAATGCCTTATCAAAAGACAAATTATTTCAATGAAGACAGCAAGAGAAGAGCGCTGCTCTCAGTCACACCCAAGCAACTCCTGCAGACTTCAACAGGAGCACGAGCCCAAATGGTAATGTACAAACAAGAGTAAGACCTTTTCCACAAAGGAGTACAAACCACTGTATTTACAAATTGATCAAGCACACGTAGTCCTGGGCAGGATTTAGATCTTGTTTCCATCATAAACAACAGGCTCATTACACACTTCAGATTCTAATGCTTTTAAGTTTTAGCAGGAATTTTTCGAAATGAAAGTTGCAAATAACCTCCAATACAGTTAGTCCCTTACATTTAATAAATAAGAAGCATCAAGAATCTTCATGGCATTGAGATGCATAGAACTATCAAATGGTTCCAGAGTCTATTTAAAGAAAAAAAGAAGAGAGTCTTTTGTTTCTGCAAAAATCATAGTTTATGTTCTTCAAAGAATGGCCCCAGTGGTGTCTTCAAGTGCCAAAACAAGCAGCAGGATGAGGCTGTTACTGCATGCCAAACCACTGTTCTTGATCTGCCCACTGAGCTGCTTCGCTGTCACTGCCTTCCAAGTCCCCTTCTTCTCCACTCCCCTCCATATCATCCACATCTTCTTCCTGGGTTGCATCTGTTGGGCTTTCCTCTTTTTCCATTTTCTGCATTCCTTCCAGTGACTTCTGATCATTTGGATCCAAACTGAGGAAAGAAAGAAAAAGAAAGCATTGACCTATTTTTTTTTTTCCTTATATTTGTGATGTTATTGTAAAGAAGAAGAAAAAAATAAAAACTCTCTCATCTTCTTGTCTGCACTTTCTGTTTAACATCACAAAGAAGTTCAATTTAGTAGGTGATGCAATTTCACCTCAGGCTGACCCTAACACTGAGTATTAAATATTTATATAAAACACTTTTGATCCCCAAGAACATGTATAGATAAATATCACACTCTTCCAGAAAACTCAGTCAACTCTTCCAGACAATACTAATTATAAAGTAACATAAAAGCAGTAAGAATTTAAATGACTATGACTAAATATATTATATCCAAGCGAAAAACAGCTGACCCATTTAAGCTATATATAATTGACATAATGTGCTAGATTTAAGGTAAATTTAACTTGTTGAAATCAAAACATGGTAATATTTAACAGAGTAACACCCTAAAATAACATTTAGGTTATGTTAAATTGAATCACACTGTTTAAATTTATTTAATAGGTCATTTTTAAATAGCACCTTCTAATCTAAAGGAATGGATCTTAAGGTGCCTGACTATATAATTAATAACTATAAATAAATCCATGCCTTAATGATTTTGTTAGTCAAGGAATCACATGCCTAGTGATATGTTTAGCATTAATGCAGTCCCTAAATTTCACACTTCGCAGTTCCAAGCCTTATGTCCAGCTAATTCATCAACAGGACACTGCTTACACGTTTTTGTTTAAGGGAGAATGAGATAAAGCTGCCTCTGTTGTGCATCCTAATTAATTAGTGGGTCAATTTTTTCCTTTGTTGAGTTGATTATTGGTTCTTATACTGCAGTCTCAGAGTGCCTGCTTTACCTCAGGGCAATACTGTACTGGTCCATCGCTTCCTGATATTCATTGACAGCTACAAGGAAGTCTCCCAGTATTCGGTGCAGAACACAGTCGCTCTGATTAGCCAGTGCATTCCTCAGCAAAGCAATTCCATCTTCGTATTTTTGTTCTCTACCTGTTTATATGCAAAACTACAGTTTTAATTAATACTTTAGATATATCTATAAAAAGAAGTCAGAGCATACAAAAGAGCCATCACAACACAAGGCAATTTTTTTCTTCGTAAGCACCAGGATGGGGGATAGCAGCGATCTACTTTTTGCTAGATTAACTCTAAAAAATGGCTTTTTGTTGCAATAACTGCTGCGCTCATGATTACACATGCTCTGAAGTCAAAACATTTGGCTTGCAACTGTTTTAAGTACTGGTGTACTATCAGTTGCTAGATGTAATTAATTCCTGTGATTTTTCCTTCAGGATAGAACTGATAAATCCCTGAGCTGTAACATCACTGTTAGATTCTTTGCATCTATGAGGCTGCAGAACACTCTTCCATGTAAAACAATACCCACTAAGTAAGTCAACAAGGAAAAAAAAAAGAACTTACTAAGAAGTTCTGCTTTCTTTACCACAGCTTTAATGTAATCAGGTCTTTGTGTTAGTGCTTTGTCCAATAATGTTTTTGCTTTTTCCTGCGTGACCGGGTCCTCGAGACAGACTGTGGCTAACAGGGTGAGTGTCTGCGCATTCGCTCCCAGGGTTTTATACACATTATTTGCCATGACCATTGCTTCACGGATACTGTTGGATGCTAGGTAACATTCAATGAGACCTGATGATATAAAAAGGAAAACATTTCCGTTTTTAAATTAGCACTACAGACACTCACCTCTCCTCAATTATTTGCACTTAGTAGCACTCAGACTCTGACACTCCCATAAGTAAATACAAATTGCAATTGAGAAAGTGAGTCTATATGTTTTAACATAGCCATTCTACAAATAATTCATACAGATAACTTCATCACTTTTATTTATGGGCAGGTACTCAAAAAAAAAAAAAAAGCCCAAGACTAGGTACACCTAATCTAAGATTTTTGCCCAAGTCCAGTAGTGAGATGTTAATACTTCACCTGGACTCTTCACAACTCACTATTTACTTGAAGCTGCTGTTGATATCAACAAGATTTAAATCAGTCTGACAATAGTATGACTAAATGAAGCTCCAGTGGAACTAACCATACAGTTAACGTCATCATCCAGAAGTGATCTGCTCAGAACACCCAAGTCTGTTTATATCCAGATTAAACAGAACAAAAAAACACCAAAAAAAGCGCGCTTTTTGATAATCATTCTTACAAATACTTGCATTCTCTAGTATCCCTCATCTGACGGCTTCTACCAGAGCTTGATAGGTTTTTAGGTAACAATAATTTACTTACTCAAAAGTCACCGGGAGGAAAGAACTCCTGTCTATTCCCTTGCCTAATCATCATCACCACACCAACCTTCACACCAACCCAATACTGAACACGTGAGCAGCCTCACTTCACTCACCTTCATAGCAGTCCAGCCTGCAGGGTGCAAGACGTATTGCTTCACGGAAGTGTATAATTGCTTCCTGTACTCGGCCCATGTTCCTAAGGGCAGCTCCTTTCAGCAGGAGAGCTTGAACACTGTTACTATTAAGCTGGATAGCTTTGGCTCCTAAATATAAGGCACGAGAGTATCGTTTACTGTAGAAACTATGACACCTATGGAAAGACAAGAGGGACTGTAAACATGAACTGCTTGTGGTGCCTGTGCACATTCACAGAGGTTTAACAGCAAAAAGAAGAAAAAAGAAAAGAAAAAAACCCCCGCAAAACAAAGAAATTACAGGCAACTGTTGAACTTCTTGCATGTGAAGTTAAGAATATATGTTCAGGAAAAAAAAACAAAACTCTTCAAGAGTTTAAAAAAAAAAGAAGTATGAGTATTAACTGTTACTATTTAATATATCATTGTTATTGCACAGGTGTGGTAACTCTAATGGGTTTAAACATATAGAAAACAACCAAAATAGATATTTACGGATAATTTACGTTACCCCAAAAACAGGATAGGACAGAAAAGCACTTTCTGAACTAAAAAGTTGAATCCACTGTATCAACTGTAATCCATCACATGCAGCAAATCAAGAGCTGAGGTGAGAAAGAAAACAACTTACCCAGATACCACCCAGGGTTCTGCATGTTGATCAGAAATGTTGAAGAGACGGCAGCCCAAGTTCTCCACATCCTCTAATCGACCTTCACGTGCCAATAAATAACCATATACATCCATTCCTGAAGTGAAACGTTTGAAGATCAATCATCAAGAAATGGAAAGTTCATTCACAGCAAGAAAAAACAAAACTATGAACACCTCCTTTAAACTGTGCAACTACCAGTAACTGTTCAAGATACACAGCTTCTGAAGGCAAATTCTGAATTGAAATATACAAGAACATACAATATTCCACTGCATGCCTGACTGCATGTGGCTGCTACTCTACTGTTAACCATCAGATCACTACACTAAGTAAACTTTCTTTTAGGATATACTCACCTTTTATTAAGTAAGGGTCCAACATTTGTGCTTGTTCAAATTTTAGAATAGAGTTCTTATTATCTCCAGCTCTGAAATACAGGTCTGCTAAGCTCCCCAGTAAGTCTACATTATCCCTCAGCAATGACTTCTTCTCTAAAGAGCTTTGAGACAAAAAAAAAAAGCCTGTTATTTATATGATGTCATTTGAAATATAATTGTATATAAATGTTAATATGTTACTTGATTACATCTTGCTCTTTGAACTCTTACCAAATGGTATTTATTGCTCTTGTGTTATCTCCAGTATGCACAAAAGCATATGCCTTGATCCACACGGAAAGCCAGTCCAAGTTTGGAATACTCTGAATTACGTTGATTGTCATGGAGGCCACTTCCGCACCTTTCACTGACAGCGAGAGCAAGCCTGTTCAGAACAGTGTATACATCAATTTCTGCCACCATAAACTGTTTTAAATTCAAATTAATTGTCTGAAGACCAGAAACTCCATCTCTTGACAAGCATAAACAAGCAGCTTGTTACAGTGATTTTTATAATTTGCATAATGTAAGCATTACATATTACATGCAAATACAAGACAGTTATCTAGTCCCAAGCATAATTCAAATTATAATACTGTTTAATACTGAAATACTAACAGTGTGCAGACACCTACCTAGTATGGCATCAAGTGCCAAAGGGCACTGTCTCAGTACTTCTTTGTAGCTTGTTACAGATGAGCGTTCTTGACCTGCTTTCTTGTATAGATTTGCCAACATCATATTGATCTACAAGAAACAGAAATGTGCGTAGAGTCAAGTATGAGAAAGAAGAAATCCTCACTAAGAAAAGGTCATAACTTTGTCTTCAAGCATCTCTGCCCCCCTCCCTCCTGCTCTGGGCAGGAGACAAAACTACCTGCTCTTCTGCTGGTAGTTTTGTACCATACTGTACCATACCACATCATATAAAATTACAATGGTTGCTTCTTTCCGAGTCCAAAGATAAAATTTGCATTCTTTTGTATTTGCCTAGTGCATCTTGAAATCTCAGTGGTTTGCACATACAAAGTCAAAAGATGGGCAAGTGTTTATATACCATGCCAAGAAGGACCTGTATCTCTGTTACATTAGCTTCTTCCAGTTGATCTTACTGTACCAATGGAAGTCTTTGAGAGAATTAGCTTAGGAAGGCAGAGAATTTCCATTTAGCTTCTTCATGAAGTCATGATTGATGAACAAACAGAAAAGATTGGAGCCCTACACAAGCAGCTGGTTTCTGCTACCAATACTTTATTTCACTAGTGTGTATAGGTAAAAAGTTTGCTTCTCTCAATCTTTTCTTCTTTTTCTGTTCTGCAAGTTGGTCTTTAACCAGAACACTTTGTCTTACTAGAGTCTAACCATGTACACTGTCAGCACAATACGGGAATACTGTTAACATGAACCATAATTGATTGACCTGATGTGTTAATCTTTTAAGCCCTTACGACATAACAGAGCCAACAAGCAAAGACTCAACATATTTGACACTGCAGACCACAATGGGATCTAAATATTTAACATTACCTAAACTGTTATTAAAAAGGATTAAAAGATTTTAAAAGATGGAGCACCAGCATTCCTTCTACTTGCCAAAGTCTTCAGCTTTTCAAGGATCTTGCATTGCTCAAACTACACAATAAGCCACACAATGCCATTCCATACACATTCTGGGTTCAAGAATATATTAAAGCATCTGTTCATTTTGAGCAATCACAATTTAGCAAGTTACATTGACTGGTTAATAGTGAAAACACCCCAGAACAGTCAACCTTGTGAGACAACTAGGCTACAAGTCTCCCCTTCAGCTCTAGCAGATGCCAGCTTGCCTTTCCTGTCCAGCGATACCCAGATGAGACAGATTCCAAGCCTCGTGAATAGATATACAAATACCTTACAAGCTTTTAGAATTAAAAACGTGTTCCTTCATTCTTGTACACAAGGAAAATCCTGTACCTTCTGTGTGTGGTACTAAAGAGTTAACCAGTTCACACAAATTAATAACGATGCACACAACCATTTAACTCTTCTCACTTTCAAGTCTAACAGAATACAAAATTTGCCTTATTTTAAAGAAAATAGGATAAATAAACTAAGCTAATTTAAACATTAGGAAGTGTTTCCAAACAACATTTAACTAATACAAAGGCAAATACCAAGACACAATGCCATTATACCTATGAGCTACATTGTTTTTTGACTGGATACTGGCCTACAGATACAAAATACACTGACTGAGGACTTGTGACAAAAGTCTGTCAGAACTAACCTTTGGGGTCCTCTGTCTGGAAGGAATCCCATCAAGAATAGCAATGGCATCTTTATCCTGCTTCAGCATCGTATAACATTCAGCCATTTTATATTTCACTTCAATTTCTGATGGTAAACACTGAAATAAAAAAAGAAATATTTAAGGATTGAGTCAGCAAGATTAATTGTAAGGAGGAACACAATCATTTTATGATCATTAGTCAGTTTTTAAGTACCTGGCTTTGGGGAGTTGATGCAGCATTCCCAGTAGAAGGTCTTACTTTCGAAGTCTTACTTAAGGCTTTTTTCTGCTGCAAGGCCATCGTATACTTACTTACAGCATTTCTGTATTCTTTATCATGGAAGAGAGAGTCTGCGTGATACACGAGGAGCTGGTACTTCTGAGATGGTGAGAACAGTTCCCTAGAAGAAATGCAAACAGAAAGGCTGAGATCAGCCAACTGCAGATCCTTACAGATCCAAACTCTGTAGTGTTGCTTTGTCTGGCTTCAACTTCCAATGGCTGCTGCTTCATTACTACACTGGAAGCACCCCTGAGTAATGGGTACTATCTCCTCAGAAAGGGATTATCTTGCCAATTTCTGTTATCTGTATGCAAACAAAGGTAACAGCCATTCCTGACACCTCATCAGTAACAACAGCCTATGTTTACCTGCTTGGCACGGAGCAGCCCCCATCCTTCCCATAACAAACCACATGTTGTCAGTGTCCATTAAAGCACATTTTTTTTGAATGGACTGGAGCTTACAAGGCAACCCAGCCTCTTGTACAACTATTCTGGTTCTAAGCCACATGTTTCTACGTTTTACAAACCATCTCTGTAACACTTCCAGTACATTTAGAATCACAGAATAGCCTTGGTTGGAAAAGACCTCTAAGATCAAGTCCAACCATTAACCCAGCACTGCCAATTCACCACTGCACCATGTCCCTCAGCTCTTAAATACCTCCAGAAGTGTTTGCAGAGGTGTTGAAGAGTTAGGGTTTCAAGAAAGGGATTTGGGCTTTAATTAGTACCTCACAACCTATCCAAAACGTAAAATGACACCTTACAGGGAAGTCCTGAAAAATAATGGGAATTACTTGAGTCAGGGGAAGAGTCATGGAGCACAGGGCAGCCCTGAAAGGAGAAAATCGCTGCACCTCTGCCATGCTGAACCCCGGACAGCACTGACAGGGGCGGGGACAGGAGCCCGGCGGGAGGGACAGCTCTAAAAGCGAGCCTGTTATTATTCCCTGCCCATAAGACACCCACCCGCCGCCACCCTGCGAGCTCCCTCCTGGCCCCCCCCAGCACCAGCGGCCCTGGGCCCGCAGCCCCCGGCGCGCCCCCCCGGGAGGGCCACTCACGGGTTATTGCTGCTCATCGTGAGGAGAAGCCCGCTGAGGAGCCGCACGTTCGAGTGGAGCCCGGCGGACGCCATCTCTCGTACGTGCTCCACCACGCTCATGCTGGCGGCGGAAAGGCGCAGAGCCGAGGGGACAGATAGCAAAGAGTGAGACAACGCTGCCGCCGCCCGCCGGCACTCCAAAATGGCGCCACCGAGGGGGCCTCGCGCGCCGCCGCCTGCAGGCGCCCGCCGCACTGCCCGCACGGCCCGGCAGGCAGAGAGTGGGGCAGCCCGGGCGGGGCGGGGCCCGGCGCCAGGACCCCGGTGACCCCGCGCCTGCGCAGTGTGGCGGCGGGACGGGAGGTGTTCCCCGCAGGGGAAGCGATGGCTTTTCACAGGGATGCAGGAGTCACTTCTCAGCTCGGTAGCGCTTTATGGGAGACACGCAGAGACGCACTCCCTGTGTCTGCACGGCTGTTGAGCTTCGTCTTTTTTCTCCTGAGACTTTAAATCTGCTGCTTGCGGCAGCTAAATGTGACAGATACCAGAGGTTACGAAGCTCCTGCCTATAAAAATAGGTAACTGAGGAGAAAAACCCTTCAAAACCTAGATTTCTTCTGGGCCACAGCCAGGGGAAACACCTCACAAGGGCCACCATTAACTACAAGGCGTAGACTGAAAGGAGAACTGAATCATAACCTTTTCCCCCCCCCTTTATTACAAGGAAAATGCAAACCACGGCTGTCCTATTACTGCTACTACAAATCAAATCAGTGGAAGCTTTCCGTTTGAACACGCCATTGCTGCTGTCTGGGGGGGAACACACCCCTCAACAGACAAACACCGAGCAGCAAAACATCACTGGCACTTCAGGTAACACAAAAAGTGTGTTTGTATGGTGACAGCAAAACAAGTATTGCCACAGAAGGGACAACCCAGAATAAACCAAACTTGGATTTGCAGGTCTTCAAGGAGAAGATAGAACAGTCACAGTATTTGCCAGCATTGTGTGATGGTTGTGTTGGGCTCGATCTGCCATCGCAAAGGCAGCCTTGGACTGAACTGTGTGTTATCTGCCTGCATTACCCTCTGAAGGCACTTTAGTACGATGGAGCACTGCTCTGCAAAGCCAGGCCTGCTAAATACCCAAGTACGCTGCCACAAATGACAGCCCCTGTATCAATCCCCTGTTCTCAGTGGGAATGATTCACTTCCTACTAATTACCATTACACGATAATGATGGTCTTTTCACAAAAAGAAACCTACCCTGATTTCTTTGAAGGCCATCTACAAGACAAAAAGCAGTTACCATGTTAATTACAAGCTAAATTTATTGAAAACAAGGTAAAAATCACTGCACTGGACAACACAGCGTGAGAAGAACATTTTCCGTGGACATATTATAGCAAGACTCCAGCCAGCAGAGCAATTACCTCCCCCTGCCCCACAGGCGTGCCTGTTTCTTCTCTTAAATACAAGCCCTGTTTTAAATTGTAGCTGTAGCCACTGATAATAAAGCAGCTTGCATCTGAAAAGGCATTTTAGAAATCACTTATTAAGCACCAGCTTAATAATACTTGCTTAGACAAACGATCTTTTTGCTCTCCCTCCATTTATCCCTCATTGTCTGCTTTGTGTTTTGGGTTTTTTTCCTTTTTTTTTTTTTTTTTCTTCATAAGCACTTAATTCTTCCTTGGTACAAAATGTATCCAAAACAAAGGTAAAATACTCCAACACCTTGCTGTGGAAATGCTTAAAGTTGTCACTACTTTGCCTCTTCACTGCCCAGGACCTGACAGACTCTTGTTCATGAACTGTCTCTTCACGAAGCAGATCCACCACTGCAGAAGGAAGACAAAGTCAGAAAATATGTAAAAGCAGTTTCCATGTGATAAAATAGTGATTCCAAAGTATTCAACCTCTGATAAATTACATATGTTAAGGCTCCAGTTTGGCACATACAGTTTTCCACACTGGTTTCTACTGGAGTTTACGCAGAGGAGGGCAGGAATGGACCAAATGAATTTAAAATATAGGACTCTGAATTAAAGCAGGACATTCTACTTTCTCTTATTTCTCTTATTTTTACTGTTTATTCCAATATATTTATTCCAATGTAATTATAAACAAGGAATGCATCAAAAAGCTAAGCCTTTGAAACTAAATTAGCCGAAATAATTTCAATATTAAATGCAGTCACATTTGCACATGAGACATATGAAGAGTGAGAAGGCAATTCATTCATTGATTAGCTTTTTTTTTTTTCCATCCGGATATGAGGCAAAATGGGCTACTTCAAAGAAGCTATCAAATCAGAACTGCCGGGAAGATAAACAGCATCTCCTGTCCTGTGAATTTCCATTTGAAAACCCAGCCACCAGCAGATGTGCAACACTTTGAAGAGCTGAACCAGACACCACTTATTACTGCTCTGCTTTTAAAAGTAACCCAAATTGGCATGCGCTATCTTATCACATTTCAGATTAAATTGATTGATAACTTGCAGCCTGCTATTTCCTTAGCCTTGTAAAACCAGGGAAGCTTGCACCGAAGTCACCCACATCTGATCCCTCACCGTCTCACTTCTCTCCACACACTTCTGAGAAAACACACCGAGCCTCTCATTAAATCTACGATGATGACGACAAACTCTTACCTTACTAGGCTTGTCACTTTGAGGATCAAACACTTTTTCACAAAGGCGAAGACCAGTTTCTTGCCTCAGCTGCTGCAGGTAGGCCCTCATCACCTCTGGAACACAGCACAGGAAAAAATGGTGTAAGCTGAGGCAGCACTGAGTCAAACGGAATTTAACAGGGAAGCATCAGATACCACTGCTTAAAGCAGAAAGTGAATTTTCACATCTGCACATACTTGCTGGCTGGAGGAGTTGGTTTGCTCAATTTACAGCTATACTTGGGATTTTTATTGTGTTTGTACCAGTAAAAAGGATCATCCAAACTGTTTTCTTCTCTCAGTTACCTTTGCTCATTATTGTGGGCTTCTTTTTCTGCCAGTGCAGCAGTTGGTTTGGGCTCCGTTACAGGCTTTAGCTAGTGATTATGCTGATGCAAAAAGCAGACTCAGACCCCTATTAATCTTTTCTCTTGGATCTATGGATCCAGGGGAGTCACTGAGCCCCCGAGGTCAGAAAATCCAGCTTCTGCTGCCCTCAGAAGACAGAACTGCACATTTAGAAGATTCAGGTTTAATGGTAATTTTTCTAGTTGCAGTCACAAGAATGTAGCTGGTAAAGTATGAGCCCAAGGAAGCCTTCAGAGGTCCTGGATTAGCCTTACCTTCCTCCTGCTTGTTGGCAGGTTTGGCGTAAATGGCATTAAGCGGAAAGCCAGGCTCCCCGGGGATTGGGAAGTTCGTGATTCCTAGTGTGTACATTTCTTTCTCTCCTTGGCCTTTGGAGTTACACTGGAAGAACCAGGCAAACAATGGATTAACAGTTAGAAACAACAGCTGATGGAGCATTAGACCCAAATATTTTACCAATCTGTAGCACATAAAAACTTATCAAGAACATCAACATGATGCATCTTTGGAGATCCACAGCCTTGGAGTATCTGTGGCTCTGACAGCTGGGACTGGGGTGAACAGGATTATTTGTGCCACTGGGAGCAGAATATCTACAAACCCTTTTCTGAGTACAATCCCCAGAACAGACTCAGTTTCCTCTCTGCACAAAAATTCACTTTTCTTACCTTTTGCAGCTTTTTTAAGCACTCAGAAATGTAGAGAGTTACGTAGATCAGCGTTCTGTCAGCCTCGTTCTGCAAAACAAGAGCAAGCACAGAGCCCAGCCACTCTTAGATTAAGGGAGACTTTATGGAACTGATAAAAGCTTAAAACAGAAGTGAGTTCAAGCCACTTTGACCTACAATTTCCCCATGAGAGAGGGACTTGCAATTCATGACATTACCCAACTTTAAAAATGAAGTGGGAGGAAGGAGAGTTTTTGTTATGTAGCAGAATTATTTCATTGCAAACTAATTTATATTCACAACACCAACCCTCCAAAGAACTACTATATGCACAGTATCTCAAAAAATTACCTTAATTTCATAATTTTTGAAGAAAACATTAGCTTTGAAGTAGTAGATGGCTTCATCTATAATATCTGTGTCTTTAGCTAACAAAAAAAGAAATACAGAGTTAAGCAGTGCACCGTTACACTACATCTGGTCGTAACTTTTACTAACTGAAATACATAAATAAAGATTATGGCAAAGGCAAAGCCTTGGTATTTAAAAAAAACAGAAAACAGTCGTTGCCATGTGAAACACTGGTGACATCAGACCATAATATTTCAGCTTCCTACTCTTAGCAGAAGCTTAAACTCGCTGCTTTTCCTCCCCACCATGATTTCTCACTTCACAAATGGCAGCAATTCAGCAGTTCTCCTTTTTTCTACCAGTTGAGTAACGCACCAGAGTTTTAACGGCAGAAAAGTCTTCCCAGGACACAACAATGCTTTTGGAGAAAGGCTAACAACACAATCAAAGTTCATTATCCTCTTCAAAACGAGGGAGGGTGTGAAGAACACATAGTGGGAAGCTTACTTACTGTGACCTGCTTTTGCTACCATCCAAGACTGCTTAAATCCAGAAACATTTCATTTCCTTTCTCAAACTGAACCATCACACTGCCAGGGCATAACATGCCTGGGAAGTGCTACTTCACATGCTGAAGGGGAACCCATACCAGGCTGCTGTGGACTCTGTTGGGATGCCTGAAACTTCATTTCAATTTCTGAAACCCCCACCCCAAGTGCTGCCTATCCTACTCCTCATCCTTCAGAGCAGCCAAGTGTCTCCAGCCACAGACCCACAGCTTAAGTTCTCATTAGCTAAACCTCCACTTCCTCTGACAGCAGAGGGTTCACACCACCACATCCTCCTCAAAACCTACTGAAGAGCACAGCAAGACACAGGAGGAAGCACAAGAATAGTAACCATAGGCTTTAATTACTGAAACAACTGATTTAAGCACAGTGCGTATTTATCTGTGCGCAATTATTTTCTATGATTTGCACAACTTAAGTATTTGAGAACTTTTTTCCTCCTCTAAAACCTGCAAAGCACTCCATTTCCAACCCGTGACTCCTCTCATCACTCTTGCTAGGGCTGGCTTGGAGCAAACCATGAGAAGATGATGAGCTATATGCAGGCAGGTTTTATGGAGATTATTATAAACTTACTTTCCCGAGGTGCTGGGCCTTTGAACTGGCTTCTGATGGGTAACAGCGCCATGTTCCCAATTAGCTTGGTGTCGGAGTCCATTAAAGTTGAGTGGTAAGCCTACAGATGGAGGGAAGGCCGGTTATTAATGCTACTGAAAATAGACATTTCCCTGTCCTATCACATGTCCCCCGTGTCTTCATCAAACAGGAGTCAGAGTTTGGTTCATTAATGATGCTTCCAGCAATTTTTCCTTGCACAATTTCCTAATTAGGCCCAGATCTCAGTCCTATTCTGGTGAGGACTGTGAAAGCATCCTCACTGGCACCATTTACCGTCACGGTGGCGGCTGGTCTGGGGGTGTTGTGTCGACCCCAGGCTGCCTAACCCTGGGGGTAACAGCCCTGCTCTCCATGCAGGGTATCACATGGTTAACTGAAAGTTAGTTGATCATTAAAAAAAAGGTAATATTTTATGTCCATTTCTAGCTAGTAATATTAGATAATAATAAATAAAGCCAGGCTTAGCACATAGCCACACACTTAAAACCAGACCTTTCTGTGCACTCTGAAACTGGGCTAAGTGAAGGAAAAACACCTTTCTGCATATGACAGATCCTCCCTGGGAAACTGAGTTTTAGTTTAGTTCTAGGCACTTCCCAAACATTCCCGTTGTGCCGTGCCAGGCCTTCGCCTCCTCACCGCCGAGGTTTTGCAGGGGAAGAGGGGGATCCAACTGGGGGGCTTAAGCATCCCCTAGCAGAGAAGCAGTTCATCTCAACCAGAGGAAGGTTTGTGAAGAAAACCCGATCACAGTGCAGCTTTTCCCACCCTGTCCCTCTCAGGAGCCGGGGGCTGCCACCCACCCTCCGTCCCGCGGGTGGATCCCTGGCAGGAGGAAGAGGAAGAGGAGGGCGCTGGCCTTGCAGCAGCCTCCTATAACCAGCAATTCCCGACTCTCGGCAGGGATCTCCGCAGCTCCAGCCCCTTTTCTCCCCCAGGCAGCTGCCCACCGCCAGACCCCGGCAGCAGAGCCCCTCTCCCCCGGCTCAGGCTCGCAGGCGCCCCCCGGCCCCTCTGCCCCAGCCCTCCATCCCTCCATCCCTCTCTCCCCGCTCTCAGGGATGTGGAGCCCCCTCCCTCACCGGCATCTCGACGGGCAGGACGGCGCTCGGCGGGGCCGGGCAGGAGGGGAGCAGGGAGAAGCTCGCGGGGACCCTCCCTCCTCTGGCTGCGCTGCAGGAAATGAGGCAGCAGAGGCGGTGCGAGGAGGGGAAGCGGGAGCGGAGCTTTGCGGTGTGCACCGCCCCGAGAGGCACCGCTCCTGCCACAGCCCTGCCACCACCGACAGGGTGCTTCCAGAGCACGCTCAGACGGGGACTTGGTTGCTTTTTGCCCCCTCCGTAGTGTTCCCCAACTCCCTGTTGCTGTGACGTCACTGTAAGTAACCCCTCCTCGGTCCACTCGTGCCACCCTTTTCCAGCCACCCTGACATATAGAGACACAGATTGGTTTGGGTTGGAAGGGACCTCAAAGCTCATCCTGTTCCAACCCCCCTGCCATGGCAGGGACACCTCCCACCAGCCCAGGTTGCTCCAAGCCCCATCCAACCTGGCCTGGGACACTGCCAGGGAGGGGGCAGCCACAGCTTCTCTGGGCAGCCTGGGCCAGTGCCTCACCACCCTCACAGCAAGGAATTTCTTCCTAATATCTAGTCTAAACCTACCTTCTTCCAGTTTAAAACCATTACCCCTCATCCTATCACTCCATGCCCTTGTAAAAAGTCCCTCCTCAGCTTTCCTGTACCCCCCCCAAGCACTGGAAGGTGCTCTGAGGTCTCCCTGGAGCCTTCTCCAGGCTGAACATCCCCAACTCCCTCAGCCTGTCCCCAGAGCAGAGGTGCTCCGGTCCTCAGATCATCTTTGTGGCCTCCTCTGGACCCGCTCCAGCAGCTCCATGTCCTTCCTATGTTGGGGGCCCTAGAACTGGACGCAGTACTCCAGGTGAGGTCTCACAAGAGCAGAGCAGAGCGGGAGCGTCTTCTTTCCTCGCCGGCAGAGGTGAGCTCCTGTCCCCGGTACTTGACAAGAGCGCAGGGGGGATGCTTTGCTCACAGCCTGTTTTCTGCTGCATGGTCACAGTGCTTCTGGGCATCTCTTGCTCTGACACAATGTGCTGACTGTGCAGGGCACTCAGTGTAATAAAGCACAGATTGGGTCCAAACACGTTGCATTTGAAAGCATGCAATATATTAAGCTGCATGCTCCTGTTACTATCAAGCCATAACCTTCTGTGTGACCCAGCATGCTGAATTAGTCCCCTGATAAATGACTCATGGCATGAGTCAGGGAGAAAAAATGGGGAGGTTTGGAAGGTGAATCAAAGTAATTGTAACTGCAGGGCTGGGGTTTGGCCTTCTGACACACCACAAGTGTGATGTGTCCCAAGGATGCGCCAGGCTGGAGGTGAGTTAAGCCACCAAAGTCTTCCCAACATTTGCATGGTTTAATTCAGCCAAATCCAGCCTTGCCGTGATGTGCTTAGCTCTGCATGGGCATAAAAAGACTTGTCACATCGTGAGGTTAACCTACACCATAACTATTAAAAAACAAATATATTTGGAGCTTTTGGGCCCATGTTTTACAGCTCTAAAGAGCTGATTGTTTCCACCTCTTCTTGGTGACTGCAGTGACTATTCTGGAACTGAAGTCTCAGCATTCCCTAATTGTCTGGAGTTGGGAGTAAAGTTTTAGAAATGCTGAG
Source organism: Podargus strigoides (assembly GCA_028020825.1). NCBI lineage: Eukaryota > Metazoa > Chordata > Aves > Caprimulgiformes > Podargidae > Podargus > Podargus strigoides. The sequence goes on along the minus strand of CM051637.1, from coordinate 13,236,447 downwards.
GGTCATGAAACTTGTAGAGGTGGTAAAGCTGTCAATTTTTTTGAAACCTGGCTTTGAAAAACCATGTCAATAGCTCTCGGGTGACATCTTATTTCCCACTTGGAATTCGTTCCTATTTAAAGATCCCATGTGCTGGAGCAGCCAGTTCCAAAGTGAATGTGAAACACTTGCAAGAAGGATGAGAGACCACCCACCGACCAGATGTCCCTTTGACACTGTGGGTCATCTCTTCACCTAATGTGGATTGAGTTCATGAAGTACAATTTTCACCCTTTAAACCAAATTTTTCTCTCTCAAAACAGTGAAACTAACTTCTGAGTACTGGAGATAAATATTTATTGCAATATACTTGTACCTGGCTTTGCCTCTTTTGTAAATGATTAGATTTTTTTTACATGAGATACATCTGTATGTGGGAAACTTTTATGTGTAGTATGTAGTCCCAGCCCATCTATAACACACAGAGATAAGAATAAAAATTGTTTATTAAAATAGTTATAAGGTCATATAGCTCACTTCACTGTTTTAGTTATCTTACAGATAAAACATGAAGTGTATTTGTGTGGATTTTTTTTATATTTTACTTTTTTCTTTTTTTTTTTTACATTTTTATTTCGTAACACAAGCAAGGTGTTCTCCCAGTTTTTAACATCTGGCTTTTACTCATCCACATGATCTTGAAAGTATTCATCCACAAGAGCAGATTTATCTTCTTCACATTCCTGCCAAAAAGAAAACAAAAAAGGTAAACCCTGATGTTTCCCTAGTGGCTGTTGTATATTGTCTGTTCTGTGATGCTTTATTTTAGAAACCACAACAGGAACAACCTCTAATATAGTTCCATAAAACATGTAGCAAAGCTTTCAGAAAGGCAGTTTATTTCTAGAGCTATCAAAATTGTGTAGGTCAGAATCTAGATCCAGGTATTCTGCGCATTCAGAGAGTACAAAACTGAATTAAAAAATGGAATAAAAGCACTGGACTTGTTCCTTAGGATTTACAAGCTGAGTAGTAAAACTAGATAGGGCTTGGAATGGTTTTTAACACAGCAGTCTTCTAGCCTGTATTATACATGATAGAATTTATTCTTAATCTGTATCTCATATACAACACACGGGTTCAATGCAGGAATTATGAGGGCAGTTTGAACAGTCACGTAGGAAGAATCTTAGTGACCTTAATGGTCTTTTCTGACCTTTGAAGTTTAAAATTCCATTATTTTTGAAAACCAAAGCATTACTTTTAAACCCAACTGTATGAACAGTCTGCACATGCAAGACAGTATTAAAGAATTTCACCTTTCTAACTGTAAAGGAAGACTAAGTATTGTCCCTAAAAGCCTACATTAAAATTAAAAGCCTAAAAAGCTTATTTTGAACCAGACTAAGACAATAATTTATTAGCAAGGCAAAGAACATATTTATATTACAACTTGTACTACAGATCCTTTTTAATTTTTCATCTTATCATCAGAAGTACCTTACCTTTGGTTCTTTAAATTCAAGATCTTCTCCATACTGAATGGTAAAGTCTATGTGCTGCAGAACTATGTTTATACTCTCCTCATCAGAACGATCAAAAGGAAGAAATCGAACCATACCATAGTCATCTATCTAGAGAAAGGATTCAAATGATGTTAGGAAGAAAATGCAGTAAGTTAGTTCTCACTCATAGCACTGGAAACTACCTCAAACCACACTTAGTTTTGGGGCAAGGGGAGAATTAATATAGTACATACAGTATCTATAACATCAATGAAGTCAGCAACCATACAGTATGGTTTATAAATATAGGACTGAATTTAGGGTATCAGTTAAAAAGCAATATACCTACCAATCCACATATGGATTTGGTCAACTTTTTAAACATTTTGCTTTTCAATATATTTGCAGAATCTTCAATCATAGAATACATATCTGGATCTAAGTACCTGGGAGAAACAAAGCCATTGTTAACATTGAAAGAATCCTTGGCCACGGAGTGAATGAGTCATTGTGCTGTTATATAGCTGCCAAAACTATCCACCATTCTGTGATCTGAATGAAGTAATTTCATATCAGATCTTAAAAATTGGTTTGTGTAAGTATTTGAATATATCAGATTACGATTGCTAGTAAAAACAACTGAAGTGTTTTTTATTTTCTTTTGCTAATGTATACTCAAGAAAGCTTTGAGGAAGACCACAGGGAAACACTTTAATTTCATAATTTTAGCACAGATATAAAAGGAACACATCAGTAATTTAGTATGTTCAGTATTAAAAAACTGATAGGATCACCTCTGGTTTAGGTTTTGAAGTACAGTACCCTGGAATGTCATTCAGAATGATGTAAGTTATTCAAGATAATTATTTATAGAAAAATCCAGAGATACATACAGACACGCAGCTAGTCTTCTGACTCTGACTAAATTGTCCACACATTTAAAGACTATGTTTCATGTAAAACAAATGCATCTTCTCCCATTTGAAAAGAGTATGTTTTAATTGTAGGAAACCTTAGACTGAATTTTGAGTAAAGTCTGCCTCAAGATATTACACTACAGAACAACTAGTTTTTTGGAACTTACTTTTCTATTTCCTTCTTGGCTTTCTTGCTCAGCAAATCCATTTTGGTCATGATGTTAATCTGCGGAATCTCTAAAGAGATCATTGCACTGAGTGCTGCCAGAATTCCAGAGATAAACTTCAGGAATATGAAAAATGATGTAGTTAAGTACAGAAAAGGATAATACAAACATGCAGGACACTCTGCCACATACCAAATCTAGTGAATATATGAAACATGGACACAAGGCCAAGCGGGGAGCCTGTATCCCTTGGAAAAGGGAGACGTGAGGCTTCCCATCTTCTTTCCTGAGCCTCAAATCTGGATCTGCCACTGAAAAGGGCATTACAAAACTCAGAGCTCATACCTTAAAAGATTCCACCATAAACTGAGAATCCACAAGAAAAACTCCACAGACACGGAATTCCCACTGCTGAAGCTGCTCCACCAGCTGTTTCATCACGGGCAGATGTGTGTAGAGTTCAATCTGACCTAGGCAGGGCACAGTTAATAAATCAGCGTGCAGAAGGGTGAAACTGCCAGGAACAGTTCAGTGTTATCAATTATAGAGATATGGGCGTTGCACTCAATATAAATGAAAACTCGTATAGAAAGCATCCTCTTTGCAGACACCTCTGACTGTATTTGGATGAACTGGTACTAGTGAAGTGGAAAAATGATGAAAGGTTTTCTTCCCCTCTGTTGACCTCTAATCAGCGCTAGTTAGCAGTTGCCATGGCATTCACACACCATTTGATGGTATCGAACGTCACTGCAGTCACCCAGATTAGCCTGGGACCACATTCACTGCTGAACCATCTCTAAGTGACCCTGATAACTGTCAGTAATACAAAAAAAAGTGGGAATGACTGTGATGGACAAAAAAAAACACTGCAAATTTTATACTGCACATGAAGAATGATACCAAAATGTTTGACATTTGTTTACCTGGGCAATCAAACAATATGTAGTCATCCTCCACGTGCCCCAAGCTTTCCTCCAGCCAGTTAAAGTTGTTGGCAAAGTACTCCATGCAGAACACCAAGCCGCCGTTGGGACCAAACCTTAAGGATTCGTCTTCCATGACGTCATCCACTTCTATTAACTCGCGGATGTCTGGAACGACACGCACAGCACGTGACTGCAGCCCATTTACCCGCGGCCGTGCCCTCCGCTCACCGCCCGCCTCTCACCTGCCATGACGGGGTAGCTGAAGAGCTCCGCCGCCGGGTCCAGGTTGACCACCTGCACGACGCGGCCCAGCGCCTCGCAGTGCTGCACCATGGTGGAGCAGTACGTGCTCTGCAAGGCACACACACCGTCAGGGACCGCCCGCGCCGCTGTCACCGCACCCGCCACCGCCGACCGCCCCCCCGCCTCACCTTCCCGCTGCCCGCCGGGCCCATCACCAGCTGCGCGTACCGGGGCATGGCGGCGGCCGGGCCGGCGGTCTCCGTGCAGCGGCGAAGCTGCGGGAATTGGCCGCTCCAGCGCCCCGTAGCTCGCTTGGTCACGTGTCCCGGGCAGCCTATGGCTCGCACGCCCCCCCCAGTACGGAAAGCCGCTGGGCTCAAACCGCGTGTCGCCACGCCCCTCCCCGTCACGCCGCGCGGTTTCTGGCGGCGCGCGCGGCTCTCGCGAGACGGCGGCGGCGCTGGGCAGGGCGCACGTGCCGCGCGGGGCGTGGGAGCCGCCGCGGCCTGAGGGGCTGCCCGGGTAACGCTGAGCCGCTGCCGCCCCGTCCCAGCGACGGGCGGCCTTCCCCCCGCGACTACCGGCATCCGACACCCTCCCTCTCCTCCGGCCCTGCGGCTCTGCCCCTCCTCGCCGTGATCCCCCTCGCCTCTTCTGCTTCAGCCTCCTCTTCCTCAGGTACCCGGTGCCCCCCTCGGGTACTCGGTGCCCCCCTTTCCCTCAGGCCTGCGCTCCCATCCCACCATGTCTGTGATCCTCATCACCCCCGGTACCCGGCACCGCCCCACCGCCCTGCCCTCCCTACTGCTCAGCACTGGGGATCTCCATGGCTGCTCCAGCGCCCTTCCCCTCACTGTGACCCTCTACCGCCTTTCCCTGCGGTTCCCCACCACCTCTGGCGCCCTGGCGTGTCCCCTCAGCTCCCTTCACTGCCCAGGCACGACGTCCTGCCTCTGAGGCTTCTGCGCACACACCCCGCCTGCTCCCATCATCCTGGGGCACTTCTGGGCACTGCACGCCCCTTCCCTCCTGACTCCTCTTCCCTGATCCCCTCCCTGAAAAATGTGCCCGTGTAAATCATTATTAATTCTGTTAGTGGGTTGAGTTTGGTTGGCTTGTTTTGTGGTGCTTGGGGTTTTTTGCCAGTGTCCTGGGATCAGATTGTAGCTCTACAGACACAAATTTAAATGACCTTTTTTCTTTGCTTTGTAGTGCCAGTACCTCACCCTGTTCCCCCAGTGCACCTGCTGTTCACGTGCCACTGGTTTAATGGGATACTTTGCATTTTGCTTAACCCACTATGTTCTGTAATTCCACGTGTTGTTCTTGCAGATGTTTCTTTCTTTGGCACTGCATTTTTTGGTGCTTTGGGTTTTTTCCCTTATGTGCTGGAGTTCCATACTGCTTGGTGTCTTTAGCAGCCTTTTTCCTTGTATTTTTTCATTATTTCTCAACTCCTATTTCTTCCTCCCTCATCTTTCCTGCTCTTCTTACGTTTGTACCTATTTTCTGTGGGATTCTTGTTGAGTTGGGAAAAATGTGAATAACTTTAACCCAGAACTTAGGTCCTGATTCTTTTGTTCTGTGACCTCCAGGCTTGTGACATGGCCACAGATGTAGCTGAGCCTGTGGTCCCTGACTGCAGAGATGTAAGGGGCGGTGCCCGGTCGGATGGCGACTATCCTCTTCGGGTCCTCTACTGCGGAGGCAAGTGCTGAAGGGGCAGTTATCCACAATTCTTACAATGGGCTGTCTGTGAGGGCAGCCATGCAGAAAGAATGAGATAAGTGGAGGTTTTGTTTTGGTGACCATGGTCAGCTTAACCTTTCTGGTCATCTTTCTGAAGTAACTTGTATTGTATATTTTATCTAAAGCATTTTTGGTGAAATGTAGGGGTCTTCCCTCTGAGAGACAGAAGTACTAACAGCTTTTTGTTGCACTGTGTTTAGTGTTATTCTTTACTCATTACATTTGTAGTTACGTGGATGAAATTTAAAGGGAAGTAAATAATCTTGACAGGTGTGTTATTTAGATAGGTATGTTATTTTGCTTTGGGGTTGAATACAGTTGTAGGGGATTAGGAAAGAATCCTTCTTGTGCATGAAAGTCTGCTTGATTTGATTTGGGTTTGTTGTGGGCCTGAGCCCCTCCTCTGGGCTTTGGCAGCTCTTGGAAAAAGCAAAGCTAACCAAATCCCGTGGTAATTTATTAGGTGTATCTTTTGCATCAGGCAACTTTTCCTAAACCTGTAGGCATCTCCTTCCCTTCCTTCACTGACTGGCTGCTCTTGCTGCGATAGTTTTGCCCTAATGCAGAGCGTGTGAGCAAATGACTAACGAGAGAAAGATTCACATGTGGAGTGGTATCAATAAAGTAATCTTTATGAGCCAGTGGGTGGTTGTAACCAGAAGTTATGATGTAAGAAATCATCCCTAACTTTACAGTACCATTTTGAATTTAACGCTAGGGTTGTAAGTGGAGAACTTCTTTTTTGTAACCTATTTTTTTTTCCTCCCTTCTTTCTCCAGTCTGTTCACTACCAACAGAGGTGAGTTAATTTTTTTTTTTGGTGTCTGAGTTTCTTCTTTCTGTCCTATGAATCCTGACTATGATGATTCTTTATGGTCGTTTCTGGCTTTTCTTAATTGTGGGAGTTCTGTGCTTTAGCCACTGTCATCTTTAGGATGACTCGAGGTTTCTTACGTGCTAGTGTAGTATTTGTATTCAGCTGTCTTCAGGAGGAATGGCCGAGCTGAATAGCAAATATATTTTGTGTATTTGTTTGTGATGGATTTTGTAGTTACTCTGCTAAAAGCATTAATATGACCTTTCTTCTCTAGTACTGCGAATACATGCCTGATGTCACTAAATGCAGACAGTGGTTAGAAAAGAATTTTCCAGATGAGTTTGCAAAACTTACAGTAGGTAAGAACCTGGTCTGTTTTCTAGCTGATATGTGCCCTTAGGCGTATTCAAAAATCTTTGAGCTTGTCCAGTTCTCATCTCTTCCCTTTTTCCTGCTGTACCAAGTGTGAAAGTTAATAATTTTCTTGGGAGTCTACCATGCTTTTGAATGCTGTGAAAATGTGTTTGATAATGTCAGAAAACACCCAATAAACAGTGTGTAGTTTCAGTAATAATGTTTGAGCTTTATTAAGGTTCCTCCTGGCACCTGTCATGCATGCACTTGTTTCCCATCAAAGTTTATCACATTTTATGTCTCTCCAATCTGGAGGAAATAATAGGGAACTTGTTGATTTGCATTTGGAATTTCAATACTTATCACTAATTTCTGTCTCTGTGGAAATTATGTGATGAGACAGTATTGGAATTGTAACTGTATCTTTGAGCTAAGGCTTTTCTGACATCTAATTTGCATAAGGGCCATAATGAAGGTGTAACATGCATCAGTCAAGGGGCTGCTGCAGTTAAGCGAAGAGTTTAAGGATTTAGCAAAATATCACTGTGCCTTCCTGTTCCTGTAAGACTGTGGTTGTCTGAGCACTAATTTTATTCTCTTTCTTGTCCCCACTCCTTTCTGATGCATTTAAGAAAATTCACCTAAACAGGAAGCTGGGGTTGGAGAAGGCCAAGGAACTGCAGGAGGAGAAGAGGAAGAGAAGAAGAAGCAAAAGAGAGGCAAGGTCTAAATAGTTGATTGTGGTACTGATTTATATGTGGTTTGGGGCATCCCTTTCTCACCTGCTTGTCTGGGCTGTGGCACGGGTTCCTTGCATTTTGGTTGTTAGCTACTCCTTGCCTCTGCACAAAAGATGCCGAGTATCTTTCTTCCAGTGGTGGCAGAGTTAGTGTGGTGATATATGTGGATGAAAGAATTGGGTAGCAGTCATGGCAAGTGAAAGATGACCTGCATCATGTGTCTCAATGTTCCTGTCATTGCTATTGCACTTATTCAGGCAGTAATTCTTCTCAACCTAAAATAAGCTGGCATGCCTCCCGGAATACTTGTTTCTGCCCTGTTTAACAGCAGTTTATAGGTTGCTGCAGAGTAGAACAAAGACTGCTTTCCTCTATTAATGCCTCCTGTCACTGGTTTTGCCTTTCCTTCTTCCACCCCTCCTCTGTATTCACATAATAGTGTGAAAAGCACAAAGCCAAATCCTATCACCTATGTCTCCATTTAACAACGATGTCTATTTCCAGCAATATTAATGAAAAACATTTTCAAAAACCAACTTCAGAAGATGTAAAATACATGAAACAATATAAACACACCTTCTGTCATTGGAGTTCTTTCTGTTTAATTAACATACTTTCCACCACAAATCAGAATGCTGGGGTTGTTAATATGCATCTGCCTGAGGAGTGTCAGTTCTGTCTGTAATGGTTAATAATAGCTCAGTGAGATACAGATTTTAAGACACATATCATTGCAGATGTTTTATTTTTGTGTCTTGGTAACCAGTTATGTTTACCTTGTCAGTAAGCTATGTGTAGTGACAATGGTAATTTATGTTCTGTAGCTTGGATGCTTTTTCCCAGGGAGTTCAGGACATTTTCTTTCATTTATTGTGTTGGGTGGTGTAGTTAGTTTTCAGGTTGGTTTTTGGTTCTAAAATAGTAGTGTTTCAAATATTTGGGGATTTTCTCTCTCTTCATGAAAACTTACAGTATGGTGTTAAGTGTGGTGATGTAAGATTCTCTGTAAGAGACAGAGTGAGGAAAGCCAAGCAAAAACTTAATAAACACTGCAGAGATTTACTGAAGAAATTTTAAGATAGAAATTTACTGTCTTAAATTATTGGATATCAATGTACAATAATGTAGCCTTGAAAATGCTGCATGTTAGAAAAAGAAGCAGTCACAAGGGGTTGGTTGGCTTGTCATAAATTCTTTAGGTTTTCATGCTGAGGAGGCTTGAGAACATGAAACCTTGGTTACCCTGGAATAATTTGATGACTGTATACAAAGTTAATCGAGATCTTGATCTGACTTGAGGAATCCTAATGAGTGGAATATATCTTTTGCATGCTTTACTCAGACTAATAAATGCCTGATGTGTGAAGTGTTCCCTCAGATTGGCCTAGAAACAGACAGGGAGAAATAAGATGTTAAATCATGGAGAAGTTTGGCAGTCAACTACTGTAGTTGGCTTCTGTTTCAGAGGCGTGGTGTTTTCTGCTCACCCATATATAGATATGGTTCATATTGGGGTCAGGCACAGATATTTAACCCAGCAGCCTGAGCAGGCACGGCCTTCTGGCCTCAGTAGATGGACATGAGTAAGTTGCTTTGCCTCAGACACAAATCCTAAGGATGTTAGCTCATGAAAACCATTAAAGTAACAGTTTGTTCCTAGGATTACAACCAAAGAACCTGAAAGAGGGGTTAAATGTAGACCAAATGCAGTGGTTAATAAAGCATGGGGAAAACCTCTTTTTTGATAATTGAAACGGGGTTCTGCTGTGCTTTAACACACATTTGACATGCATATCTTGTTATTGTAATATTGAGCTTTGATATGGGACCTTTCTTCAATAATTTAAAAAAACCCAACAGTGTGAGACAATTAATGTGCAAAATACATTTTTGTTTACCAACACTGAAGGAGTGATAACAGTATCTTTGTCTATAGGGATGAAATCTGACTTTGTATGCTTTTTTCTTTTAGTAAGTGTGACATCATTTAACTAATCATGTAACCTTATACTCTGTAAAGGTGGAAGAGGTCAGATAAAGCAGAAAAAGAAGACTGTACCACAGAAAGTTACAATAGCCAAAATTCCTAGAGCGAAGAAAAAATATGTCACGAGAGTATGTGGCCTGGCAACGTTTGGTGAGTCGACTTCTGTTACGTGTTGCTGATTTTAGATGTGCATAAACAGAACGTGTAGAGGACATTCAGTGATTTTCTTTTTTTTTTTCCCCTTGATTTCTAGAGTGTTGTTTACATACAAAACAACTGAGACTTTTGCTTTCAATGGAAAGGATAGCAAAGCTTTAACTGTAAACTGCCATTAGTTTTTCAACAGTTAAAGCAAGACTTTGGTTTTAAACTTGAGAAAATACTTTTATGACAACAACTGTACTCGAACTGTCCATTTTCCCATCCACAGAAATTGATCTTAAGGAAGCACAAAGGTTTTTTGCTCAGAAATTTTCCTGCGGTGCCTCAGTAACGGGAGAAGATGAGATCATCATTCAGGGGGATTTTACAGATGACATTATTGATGTAATCCAGGAGAAGTGGCCTGAGGTAATAAACCCTTTCTTCTGTCAGAACTCTCGTTTTCCACAATAGACTGTGACTTTCCAATTACGTTGAAAAAGGGTTTCGTCTTTGGCAGCAAACCAAAACGCACACCAGAACAAAACAACACACTTGTGCTTCAGAAGAAGAGGCTCCCTAGTTTGTGTTGGACTGAGATGTCAATGGTTGAGAGGTTTGGTTATGCTGCCATAATCCCAAGGGCTTTCTTTGACTTTCCTTTGTTCTGGTGTTTCCTGAGTGGATTTTTTTCTGACATAACCCTGTGGGCCTGTCTGCATTCAGAGCCCCACAGGCTCAGCTGTGTCCTATAGACATGTCACTCGCAGGGAATCTCAGATGGTGCTGTACACTTCTCCCACACTTTGTTACATGTACAGTGGTGAATACTGAGTGAGAAATAAGAAGAAAATATACTTAATATGCTGTGTTTTGGCTTTTTTTTTTTCCCTAGGTGGATGACGATAGCATTGAAGATCTTGGAGAAGTCAAGAAGTGATAGTTGAAGACTACCTTTATTTAATTACATGGTTATAAATGATGTAGCCAAAGTGAGGCTTCTAAGTCCATTTGCTCTGCAGTGAAACTGTGGAGAACCCATATCCTTGGCATTTTCACTGTTCTGTATAGGCTGCTTGGGGTTTTTTTTGTTGTGATATTTGCCAAAGTTAAACTGGGGTTCTATCATGCTTATGCATGAAGTAGATTTAAATAAAATTACTGTTCCTCACTGAATACAGTTTGTTTTCTTTACAGCTACTTTCCTCTGACAGTCTGACAGGAAAATAATAATTTAAATCATTAAAAACTTATTTTTTTTTCCTGCTGAACATAAGTGACTAAGGCCTGTGGCTGATGTACAGAACCTGGTACATCTGATTGCATAAAATCTGAGAAAGCAGAATGGGGCAAACAAGACTTATTAACAATTAAAGAAAAATGAATCCTGCAGTGCTCAGGCACTCAAACTAGATGTATGTCCCTGCCAAATGAACACTGAGGAACCTGTGAGTATGTCTGAAATGTTTACCATGTTTTCCTAACTTCAATCAATCTCCTAATCCTGCCTGTCTTTGAGGTGAGGCAGTTTTAGTGTCTTTATGCTTTGAGCATGTTGCTCATTCACAAATGGTAGTAATTAACACAGCTTTACAGTGACTGCTCTTTGCTTCTACAAATGGTGCTGGTGCAGGGGGTGAGGTGGGTGCTGGTGGTGCTGCTCTGCTCTCCCCCTGCTGCAGCCAGCCTCCAGCATCCATCTGCTGCTCTCTGCTTCTCTGCTCCATTTAATAACCTGAACTGCTCTCTGGTGGCAGAGTCCTGGAACTGACAGTCTCCTGTCACTGTCAAACCTAGATGAAGTCGAACCCAAGGGGGTGACGCATCACACACCCAGTCCTCTACCAGTAAAGTTCTTTTTTTTTCCTGTTTTTTGGTTTATAAGCCAGTGGGTTGAGTGTGGTGAAGCTGGTGAGATAACTGTACCTCTACAGCTGTTCCATTTAAAAGCTGAGCGGGGCAGTCGCTGCCATCCTGTAACACCCACTCGGGTTAGTACTCGTCTCCTGTTAACGTTTTAATTCTCACATTTTTCCCTGCACTTCCAGCCCTGCAGGCAGAGCGCGGCCTCAGGCGGGCGCGGGACTCGAACCCTGGTCCCGAACCCGGGGGGGGCGGAGCTTCTCCCTAACCGCCACCCCGCGCGGCCAATCAGCGGCGGGCGGGGCGGGGCGCGGCTGTGACGTCAGGGCGAGGACGGCGGTGGGGTCGCCGGGGGGCGCGGTGCACCGGGCGGGGCGGCGGGCGGGGGAAGGCCGCTGAGGTGGCCCCGCCGGGCGGGAGGGCATAGGGTGGCCTGCGGGCCTGCCCCGGAGCGCTCAGCGGGAGGGGGTGCTCGCCCGAGCTGGCGGCTCCGCGGGGCCCTCCTCGGGCCGCAGCGGCTGTGGGAGGCCGCAGCGCCGTGCCCCCGCCTGGGTGAGTTCTCAGCGGCCGGTGTCTGTCCTTCCTGCAGGTTGCCAGGTCAGCAGCAGGCTCGGCCGGTAACCGTGTGCTGCTGGGATCAGAGGCCGGCTCCACGCTGCCCGCTGCGGCCGTAAGGAGTTCCCCGTGTCCGGTAGTGCCTGGTAGCGCTCTGACCCCCTATGAATCCGTCACTGCCGCGTTCTGCTTCACCCCAGGTACACATGGCAGTACAGTTAACACAGGGAAAAAGGACTCATTGTACTGCTGAGGGTTTCAGTCCGGGGTCACAGGTGGTACCACAAGCACGAGGAACATTCTGGAATGGTCTCTGTTTATAATACACTTTGATAATAAACTCGAGGTTTGAATTTGAGAGTTTATTGCTGCTTCCGTATGTTGAAAGGTGTTCAATGTGTGACCTTTTATAGAAGCTTAGCCCAAGCACTGAGAACAGCACCATTCAGAAACAGAGGCAAGAACTCCAGCTTTTGATTGCGGAACTGAAAGACCGTGATGAGGAGCTCAACGAGATGGTTGCGGCGCATCAGAGCCAGCTTCTAGCCTGGGAACACGATCGGCAAAAAATACTGACACTAACGGAACAATGCAGCTTACTAAACAGTAAGTGTATGTGTAAGAATAAGACCCTGGTCTTTGAAGTACATTCAGGTGCTTAGACACCTCAATAACAATTTTGCATAATATAAGGAACCATTTCCTACCCTTCATCCTTAAATTTGGTTGTGTTCTTTGTGAGATCAAAACTTCTACCATGGTACTGATCTGATCTTGAAGAGGGTGTGATAATCAGATAGCTCTTTCTTGTTTGAATATGTAAATTTCTTCTGTGGACTCTTTAAAAAAAAATCTGGTTAAATAAATGGGGGAAGAGAACAACTTGCAAACATGCTGGTGTAATGCAGAGCCCTGTGCCCTGAGGTTCTGCTGCGCAGCCCTGACATCATCCACAAGCCACTCAGCTATTCACCTGGCAGCTCTGAACAGGTCTTGTGTGCCAGCCAGCCTAGGTAGCTAGGAAATCCTGCTTCAGAGTGTGCAATGTAAGCATCTGTTTCTGGATCATACAATTTTAAAACACTGGATTAAGTTGTTTTTGAGATGTAAACAATCGCACGACAATATCTGAGCTGTTTTCTCACAGATGCCTTCTTTCTTTTCAGATATGCTGAACAAGAGAGATGAAGTTATAAAATCATTGAACGAGCGGGTTAAGTTCTTAGAGTCTCAGCAGAATGACAGTAAGGCAACATCTGAAAACACACAACAGAAGTTTAAAGAGTTGTCTCAAAAAGTAACAGATACAACTGCTCGCTGTAAGGCTCTGGAGGTAGGAGTTCAGTAATGGTCTGATCCTTGAATAAATAGTCATGTTAAGGCTATTGAGTTGTTTGTCTTTTAGTACAGTAATATTGAATTAATCAGTGCTAATTAAAGTATAGGCAGTGTTGGTTCCCAGAACAGTGCTGGTACTTAGTTAGGAAATTCCAAACCATTTTATTTACCAGTTTGATTACTGTGATGAGCCATAACATTCTGAAAATGGTTTAAGGATATGAAAATAATTGGTATCCAAGGGCTCCAGATTTTTTTAAGTGATTTGGCAATGATAATGTTTATTGGTATATTTTTTCCCCCTGTATGTAATACAGTAAAGCAGTATTATGCACTTTCATCTGTCTCATCAGCTTGACTTAAGACACGCAGGATATTAAGACCCTCAACTGGGAGCACGTTTGGTTGTAAGGAATTGGAGAGTTTACTCCAGTCCTCTTTTTTCTTCAGGTCCTTACAGCTTGCTCAAAATCCCACATTGCCATATTTAAATAAAGTTGTGCACACATTTACTGGAAAAATACTGACTTGGAATCACTGAAATAGTAGCTGACACTCTTATTTCTGTTCCCTAGGAGAAAAATCAAAGTCTTCACTGCTCAGTTTTGGAACTGTCTGCTAAAACAGGCCAGCTGCAAGCAAGGGAACAGGAGCTTCTTACTATGCTTAAGCTGAAGGTAACATCTGTCTCATCAAGCACTAAATGTGGTCAAACTGCAGTGCAGTGACTGTACTGCAGTGGTTTAGTCACCGTTGATCTTACTGCTGTTTAATACTTAGGCTTGTTAGAGAGGTAAAAGGAGTCAACAAAGAATAAACTGGTTTATAAACAAGCTTGTTTCCTGGCTTTGATTTTGGTTTGTTTTTTTTTTTTTTTCCTCAAGAGCTTAAAAGAAAATGTGTGAAATATCTATAACTACTGCAGTAAAAGATGTACTGTTGTTTTGTCAAAATCCATATGTGAAGATAAAACAACAATCAAGAGTACATTCTATTTCATATTTCAGGATGAGGTTATACTCGAAACAACTGATCACATTACTCAGAGTACATCTAAACTCAGAAAGCTGGAGAGTGCACTGTGTGCAGCAAAGACAGAGGAATTCAGTCTCAACGAAGAAAAGCAAGACCTCAAACTGAGGCTGAAAGAACTAATACTTGAAATAGATAAGCTGAAAGGTAAATATTTATACTGGGCACCTAATTCTGGACAGACCAGCATGATTCCTTTTCATTGTGGGATATACTACATTTTGTTTTAAAGATGACCTCTGTGAAAAGAGAAAAGAAAATAGTAAGCAGCAGGAAGAAATCATTCACCTGAAAGAAGAAAATGGCTACTTGAGGAATGAGCTCACTCTTGCAGGTAAGTGTGGGCAGTTGGCTTTTCATGCCTTGGCTTTCAACAGCTCAAACTTCTAGACAGCAACAGTTCACTAATACCTGTGAAGGAGGCAGCTTCTTATCTACCTTTCTTGCAGTTCAGTAAAGGTGTATGCCTTTGTGTGCCCATTCTGCTGTGAAAGCAATGTCTAGGGCTTCTGCAGGGACAGTTTATAAAAGCCTGGAAAAGCACAAAGTTCACCAGTAGGATTGTACATGGAGGAGTGAACGGCTCAGAGGATTCTCTTGAAAATTTTTGAGACTTTCATGTCTCCTGTGGTATTAATACATTAAATAGGGGTGGCATTCCCTTGAGTGAACATGGAAAATGGTGACCTACTGAAAAGCCACATGCAAAAACCTAAAGCTTAGGCCCTATTGAATTACCAGCCTGTGCACTCCCTCTGGTGTTTTTATGTAAGCAGTATGTTCACAAATTGACTTTTTCTCTTGCTTTTCTTTAACTGATGGTTTTGGTTTAGACTGGATTAATATGCAGGACTTGGGGAAACTGCAGCTTGCTGGCTGTTGATAACTTCACTTTGGTTTTGGGTAGAGAGAAACTCTTCTGCACTACAGTGGCTAGGAAAGGGAGGCTGATGGTAGCTGCAGTGTTCTTACAGACAATATACCTTGAAAGATGAGGTGACCAAAGATGTCCTCTGCTGTGAGATGATTTACTTGCCTGTCACTTTTTATCTGCCATTACCTTTGCCAAATATTGATCCCATGTCTTGTTATTTTAAAAACAATAGTAATGGGAAGTATTTCCCAGCACTCCCCTGTATGAGGCATGAATTAGAATTCATTACTGAATTTCTTTTCCATGGAAGAATTTTAACATGAAAAAGTAAAATAGATCAGTCAATGAAGCAGAATATTGCTGCCAGTAAAATAAAGCTGGTGAAAAGCCTGAGGAAAAGACTTGATCTGTTTGGTTGTTGTGTGGGTTTTGTGCACTTTTTATGTTGATCTTAACAAAATGCTTGTGTTTTGGTTCAGTACCTGTTTCTACTGCTACAGACATATGCCTTAACATATGTACTTACTTTGTGTCTGTTCCCTGTAAGTAATTAAAAAGATTGTGTATGTTTTGAAACAGTTGAGAAAACAAAGAGAAAGGATCAACTTCTTCTGTTTGCCAAGTCTAAACAAGCACGGACTGACACAGAGCTGTCAAGTTTGCGACAGGTACAACCTTAGTTGTGTTGCTACTCTGAGGTTATAAAGGCATTTTCCAATAACATCAGATCTGCATAGAACAGTGTAAAAAAGTTAGAGCTAGCTACTCTTAATTAAGGAAAAAAAAAATCAAATTTGCTGTTTCTGCCTTGCTGGGGTCTCTATAAAGTGTTGTGGGGTTTTTTTGTTAAAACCCCATGGTACAAATCCTTGTGTTTACATGTGCTTCTAGCCTTTTTTTGTATAATTGTATTTACTCAGTCCTACAATGAGTAAATACCACCTTCACAGCAGTGAAGTGCAGGGGCCCTGCTGAGATAACAGTTCCCAGCACGTGTGTTTAACTGGGGAGTGCTGGGCTCCAGAGGTCACGTGGAAGGCAGTGGGAGTGGGGCGGGCTGCCTCGCACGCACGCCCAAGGTGAACTCACGCAGTGTAAAGGAGTGTGGTGTACTGAAAGATCTGCTTTTTGTTTCATTGCACTCATTTTTCAAGGTGTTTCCAAGGCACAGTCAATTTTTTTGTTGCAATAATTGATCAGTGTGTTACTTTCTACATCAGCTTCGCAAAAAATCCCCTGCAGTGATTGCCAAACACCAGGATCATCATTCCATGTCCTGTAATCCTGTATAACATTGAACAATGTAATAACAGCATGTATTAAATAACAATCAGGATACTGTATTTATGGTTCAGCTTCATTTTAGAAGACCACTGCAGTCTTCTAATAGAAATACTGTTTATTGCCACAGAACATTATTTTCCTAAATATATTTAGAGATGACCCCTTAGATTTTGAAGGCATTGACAATAGTTTGACAGCAGGCATTGTTTTATGACAATGTTTTGAGGATATTTTTGGAAGACAAGCAATGTGTTAGTACCTGATGACAGTGTTCCTGTGCTCAGGAGCACATTTCACTAATGTGTGTTACTATCTTTAAGCAGATCTACATAAAACAGCAGCGTGACTTGCAATTTCTTCATGGCAGTTTGGAGAGCTCTCAGGAGATAAGGCAAAGGCATGAAAAGGTGGCACATGAAAGGAGGTAAAGTAATCTTTCTTTTATTTTTTTTTTTCCATAGTTTATGCTCAGAGGGAGACTTCACTGTTCAGCCACAGCTAACATCCTAAAAGAGATGTGTGCTGTGTCAAGATGGCTTTGCTGATCTCCACCACAAACATCCAGTGAAGCTGCCAGATACCTTTTTTACCTTAATTAGAAGACACCATAAGTATCAGTTACAGAATAAAGCAGTGTATGCAGGCCAGAGGGTTAATGTTTTTATAAAAGATGGAAATCTGGTGGTGGGGCTGTCAATCTAGCCTGCTACTACTTTTTTTTTTTTTAAATCAAAGTTTATTTTGCTTTCAGATTAGGAAATTGATGCACACTCTGAAGGCTCAGACAGATTCACCACACTGTATAAAACATGAGGGAACTCTCAGACTGATTTTGGAAAGGAACAGCCAAATCTGGGCTGGTTTTGGCAGGATATCTGTCAGATTTTGGCAGGATACAGCTGCCTGTTGGTATATGAACTACCATAGAACCACGGCTACAGCCTCTGGTTAATGTATAGCTTTAACCTTGAGTACAGTTATGTATGCTCTTCAAATGCAGTATTTCTGACTGTTGTCTTTATCATGCCATTGTAGCATAGGTGTGACACTCTCTGCCCCTGAAAGTGACAGCGAGACAGACACGGGTAGGACTGAGGGCACCCATGGGATATCCAAGGAGTGTGGAACTGCACAGGTTCCAAAAAATAGGGTAAAAACCACCTCTGAGATGTGTGAAGTAGATAATAGACTGTTAGAGAATGCATCAGACTTGGAGGAAACTACCTCAGCGTGCTTAAACCCATGTCAGAAAGTTGTGAAAGTCTCGGCTGTCCTCACAGAAGAAGAAGAGCAGGATGTTGCATCAAGCTCTGATGAGCTAGGCAGCAAAGTATTTTGTGAGGCAAACAACACAAGGCCATTGAGAAACAGGGAAATTTCTGAGAATGGAGTGAAAAGCAGAGACCAACAAACCTTTGAGTCATCTTTACCTGAACATGAGCATTGGCTTAACATCAGTTCTCATGCAGATTTGCAGAGTACTTTGATCCAGAACACTGTCACATCTGACAAAACTGATAATGAAAATAAAACCTGGGAAGAGAGAACTGGAATTCTGTTTGGCCAAAAAAGTAGAGAGACTCCTGCTGCAATTCACAAGTCTGAATCCGAATCCTCTAGTAATAATTTCATCATAAAAAAAGATGGATGTTGGAAGCCTCTGTCAGATCTGGAATGGCTGAAGATTTTCAAACCCGTAAAAGGAGATGGAAGTACCTGGCATGGAAAAGATTCCAGCTGTCTCAAGACCGCACAAGAGATGAAATGTGCCAGCTCAAAAAGGTTATGTGCTTGTTACATTTAAGAAATAGATAGGTACAAGCTGGAGTTATGTTCAAACTTGGGTGTACAAGCTCTCAATGATTGGTATCATGTCAAGTGATGTTTAATTGCTGTTATTAGTCTAGCAACTTGAAAAGTAGTAAAGTTAAAAGGGGTTAAAATAGCTCTAAGATATAATGATTCTATTTTTATGGATTTATTTTTTCACATCTCCTCTTCCCAAGAGCTGCGTGGGTAGGAGAAGCTGCAATACCACATAACTTGCCAAATAGATTAATTGAGAAAAAGGCAGATTTTAAAAAAATCATAGAATCACAGAATGGTTTGGGTTGGAAGGGACCTCAAAGCTCATGTCATTCCAACCCCCTGCCATGGGCAGGGACACCTCCCACTAGACCAGGTTGCTCAAGCTCTCATCCAGCCTGGCCTTGAACCTAGATTTTGTGTGATGCTTTAGTGACTGTGTTATTTCTGTTGAGAAATCACACAGTGGCTGGGCAAGAATTCAGGACGTGGCTCTGCCACACAGGCAGCTTTCCTCACTCAGGGCAAGCAAATGAGATGGCAAGATGTAAAGCCCAGCAATCTGTCCCTGTTCTGGTGTGTTTTTCTTCATGGGACTCTGTCCCTGTGTTTATGTTGGGGGAGGAAGAAGGAAATGTGGTTGGGGATGAGCAGAATGAGGTTTCTAATGCTGAGAAGTGTTGGAAAAATACTTAGATGTCTTAGTGGTATTGGAAGGTATCCGAGATACAAATACTGGTTTGCATTTATAGAAGTGGGTTTATGCCTGCACAAGCCAGGGCATTCAGAGCTGTGACTTTCTGTGGAGTTGTTGTGTTGGTTCCTCTGTTTCCTTTCAAAAGATTGACTGACTTACCAGCTCTATTTTAGAAGGATTTCTGAACTTTTAAAGAGATTTCATAGCTGCCTTTTAGACAGAGAAGAGGAGGAGTAGCAGCTTTTCAGCTGGTAGTTTGACAAGTACAGTAAATAAACAGCTCTTTAAACCTGCTAAGAATTTTAGCCAGCAAGTCTGCCCAACGTCCAGACAAATTAATGTTATGGAATGGAAATATCTGATGTACGGATGCTTTCATTCTGTGTGGCTTTTAAAACAAAAATACTACAGAAATTGTTACTGCAGTGAGACAGACCTGGTCAGAAACAAGGTGGATGGGCAGCCACAGAAAAAGAATGCTGTCCTGGCACATTCCCACGCAGCTTAGCTGAGCCTCACACTGTGTGGACTCTAGTTTCCACTGTCCATAAATCATTAAAAAGACTCCATTTCCCTTATGCCTACCCTGACCTTTCTTATCTACTCCCCCAGCAGCACAAATGACACACAGCCACCCCTCCAAATCTTTTGAGGCTGAGTTGTGAAAGCTGCTTTCACTTTTTGTCTTGTCCTTGAGGGGATTTTAGAGGAGAAGAAACAAATTCAACCCGGGCAGTGCAGATAGAGCAGATAGCCTTCAGCAGGGGAGGGCTGCTGTGCCTGGTGGGGTTTGCTGCTGAGATACTGAGTTTTCTTGCTGCCCACAGCGGGTCCTAAGAGTGCTGCTGATTGGGGATGGATTGACTCAGTGCAAATCCCAGCCTGTGTCCTCTCTAGCCTCTCATTTGCCACTGGATAAATTCTCTCCCCATAACTGGGAGGAAGGCAGCAGTAGTGCAGCCCTCAGTGTGGGCTTCTGTTAGGGCTTTAATGACAGAGACTGAACACAGCATTCCATCTGGGATTTGAATCTGGATCCTCCAGTTTTCCATTGCTGGCATCATAGTGCTGATGATGTATTTTGTGTGTAGGGAAGGGTGCTGGCACCTCCCTGTCAGCCCAGCAAATATTTTTGACATGAGTTCTTGAATTCTGGAACAGCCAACAAGAAGGCTGTTAACAGAGTCAAATACCATATCCAACTGCAAGAGGGATTGTGAAATACTGTCGTGGCGGAACCATTCCTGTCTGCTCTGACTTAGTGACTTCATTTATGTTGGACCAATGTTTGCTGCCTTGGGATTTTTATCTCAGTTCTGGTGTTAAAGATGGAGTGTCAGCAGTTACTTGTTCAGTCTGCTCCTGCTGGGCTAAGCCACCCATTCCTTGAGCCATCCAAAATCAGACCTGTTTTCCCCCTCCTTCCCAACGTGTGTATCCTTCAGAACTGTCTGTGCTCATTGCATCTCCTCACCTCTCCTTCTCCAGGCTGCTACAGCTTGTTCCCTCACATTTCCCTGCAGCCCTTCCTTGTCAGAAGCACACAAACACGAGCTTTTCTCTCTTAAAACCCTGGGATATGACAGGCTTTCTTTTACAAGTTGTTTGTTTTGCTTTAAAACCTAGATATAAGCTAATAGATGCTATGCTTCACCTCCACACTGAAATGGTAGTCAGGTAACTGATAGTCAGGGAACTGAGTTTGGGTTTAATCACAGTTTGTCCAAACAGCACTTTACTGTTGGCTGTGGTATTTAAAAATAAATAAAATAAAGCCTCTTTGGGAAAGCTCTCCTGTGATCTGTGAAGTGAGAGGATGACTTTAAAAGACTGAGAAATTCCCTTGAAAAGTACACCTACAAATATTAATTGGTTGATTAAAAAACAAAAAGAGGAGTAGGGTATGGGAGAAGAAAGAGTACCAGAGCATTGGGAGGAACTTGGCGCTGCCTTTTGTGTGCTCTTCGCAAGGTTAAAGGGGTACTTGGGCATGTGAGAATGTCAAACTGTTACCCTCAGAGGATGAAACTAATCTAATGAAGCTGTTAAACATGGGAACCCCTCAGAGGAACAGAGCAGTCTCACATGCTTGATGGTTTTCTTGGCTCAGGGCCTGTAATTACTTAGGTTGTCCCCTGATTTTCCCTTTGAAAGTTTAAAAAGGATGGTGATGCTGGTTCTGGCAATGTCTTAATTTTTTTAACAGTGAAGAAAATGCGGATCTGAATTCTTTTCACTTGGATTCTCCCTCTTTGACATCCACCCAGAAAGGAGACACGCCTCAAAGATGTGAGAAATTCTCTGCTGAAGACTTCCCTCTGGAGATTAATAACCTTTCAGTGACTGAGCCAACAGATAGATGCTGCAATGCTACCGTGGTCCAAGTCAGTCACAATTCCCCTTCAAATCAATCAAGTACATTCTGACACTGTTTCTTTCTTGTTCTGTCTGGTTTCCCCTCTTTCTCATGTCTTTGTTTATTCCTCCCTTTATCACTGAAGTGCTGCTGTTGTGTGTGCTACGTATACGCACACGTGAAGATCTGTTAAAAAGCTGATGCTAGGAAAGAATTCTGTGTTTATTAGAAATAGCAGCATTTAGAGTCTGGAGCAGTGTTACGTAGTAGTGTTTTGAGACATTTCAAACTGAAAGTGATGATTCTTGGTATGTTATAATCCTTTGCCATATCCCAAAAGGATCATTTCATAACTCTGGCTCACTTTCTGTCTCCTCCAGGACACCAGTTCTGCTGTAAGTAAGCTGCAGCATGCGTTGGCCGAGTCCCGACAGATGGCTGCTGATCTGAAGCTTAGCGCTCTCCTCTCCGCGAGCCCTCGCAGTCAAAGCAGCAGCAACGTTCACATGGTATATATTGCTCTCCCATGACTAGATTTAGGTGTCCAGGAACAGTGCTTATGAACATCTTTTCCCCTGTGTTTCACTTGCACTGTGACATTGTGAACAATATCCTCCTCATGCTTTGCTAAATTCCTATGTGCTTTAGCATGAAGCACTGGGATTTTTTGAGAGGATTCTTTATGGCTCCTCAAGGTCGTGACAGGATTTGTTTTGCATGTGTCTAAACAGATGGAAGGAAGAAGTCATTTTGGAGCAGGCTGTAGGAGGTCTAGAAAAAAAAGTGAACACAAGTATGACTTAGGTTCAGAACTGGTTCATTACACAAGGTGTATTTGTGGAAAGGAGGGCACTATAGGAAATAGGTGATATATAGAATAGTTTGGTATGTGGAGTTAAACCAGACTCTCAGCTTAAAATGACTTCAGAGTTTTTGTGGGTTAATAGTTTTAGTTCCTTCATTGCAGGGTCAGAGAACATACTCAATGGTCAAAGAAAATAGCCTGTATATAGCTGTCATGGCAATTTATTTTATGAGCATGAGCGCTGATAGGGAGTTTCTGTCCTGAGTCTGTGGGCAATAGGAGTAATTGGAGAAGGGGGCACTTGTTTGTTTCCTTAAATATCCTTAAGAATTTCCACCTGGTTTGACGAGGAGATTGTACCACTTGTCACTAGAAATGAGTAAACTCGTGCTGATCCATATCACAGAGGGAGAATTTAGGCTTTTGGTTTTAAAGCAGACTCCTAATGAGAAGGCTGCATGCTGAAACCTCAGCTTTCTCCTGAAAGGTGTTACCTCTGTCTCAAAATATTGCATCCCTTTTATCCTTAGATGAACTTGACCAGAACAATGTTACTGTAAGTAACAGACAAAGCAATTTTGATAACATTCAGAACCATAGAACCTCAGTTGTGCTGGGAGTGACTGACAGAGTGTAAAGGTTGTGTGCCAGCGTTTGCATACACTGAAAGGGTATTTTGTTCAGAATCGTCTGCAGGGTTTCATTCAGCGTGGAAGACAGCAGCAGTGTAGACTTTTTGCAAAGACTGTCTTGTGGGAGGGATTCCTGAAAAGCTCTCTGCAGAACAGTGGTTGCTTGTGGCTCTCGCCCAGCCCCGTCAGCTGTCTGGCTCCTGCTTACTGGTTGGCACGTCACAGCTCGGCTGAACCAGCTCTCCTTTAGCAGTGAGCATGACTCTGCTTTATAACCTGATACTGCATTTTTTGAGCTTGGAAATTGGCTCCTCATTCAGAACAGTTGCTTTAGTGGATAGGGAATAAAGCAGGCTGGTGTTCACTGGTGGGGGTGGCTTCTGAACCACGTCTGTAGAACTTTGATCTGCATTCAGAGCACTTGTGGGCAAAAACTTGTCAAGTGTGTTTTGGCTAATCTATGCAGGCCAACTGATCTGTGCTTAAACCCAGGTTTACCTGAGGCTGTTTTAAACTGCACTTTAAAGCATAATATATATGAAATGTGACCCTTAGAACTGAATCAGTAAGGATTTGTACGTGTGGGTCCTGTGCCCTGCTTGGGGGAGGGAGCAGGAGTGTGTCCCTGCTGATCCCAGTTTGAACCTGGCAGCTCTGTGATTTTTGTTATCAGAGTTCTTTGATTTCCACGTAGTGTTTTTGCATTACAATGTAGACAACAGAAGTCAGAGAAGCTCTTCACAGAACTCAGTTACCTGCTGCAGAAGAAAGAGATGCCAAGCGTCCGCTCTTTTCTCTGTGATCTTCTGTGAGTATGAAGGTGTTTTCAACTCCATTTTTTTTTTGCTTCCCTCTTTATAAATGCATCTGCAATATTAATACAGGGTATGGACTTCTGAGATGAGCCTGGCACGAGAGTCTAAGTGCACTGCTCTGAGTGCATTTCCAATAAAACCCTTGTGAGTGCTGTAAGAGCAAACAGATATTAAAGCAGTGAGTAATTCCTTTAGTCAAATAATTAAGCTTTTCTCAAGCATGTTCCTCATCCTCTGGGCAGTCAGATCTCACTGCTGCACTCCCGAGTACCTGCACACTGCTTATTGTAGTTAAAGTCCTTCTGTGTGTTACAGATAACAGAACCAAGGATACGAACATTGTTGAGTAAGAGATTGGGAAGTGTTTTCCAGTGCCACAGCCAAGGGCTGTTTTGGCATATTGTTCCTGGGCTCAGAGCTCCAAAAGTAGAAGGTATTGAATAGAGGTGGTTCACAGAGCAGCCTTGCCCAGAGCAGATTGGTTTTTTTCTTTTTGAATCAGGAAATTTCTCACTCTCTGATTATTTGTTCTCCTACTGTGAGTTGGATGCTTGCAATAGGCACCATGTTGTCTGGTTCTGAGGACAAAGGAGTAACCAGATATGGTTAAAATGCCCAACACCACACGAAACTGAGTAAGAACTAGCAACAATGGGGGGAAAATCAGCACAAAAAAAGAGCTCTTCCCCTCGCAGACATGTGCTTGGGGTGTGTCAGCACTGGCAGTTATTACAGAGCAAGGTGGAGTGTGAGGCTGTGTGACACTGGATTTCTCATGCTGATCAGCTTCCATCCAGTGGGGAGCTGGGTCTCAGTTCTTCTCCTTCGATATATTCAAACTGCAGTCCCTGAACTGTTCCTCTCCCACGGAGCCAAACCCTCTGTGTCCCTGGGGAGTGGGGTTGGTCTGGAGCACCCTCATGTTCTGCTGTTTCTGCATGACATCTGGAGACACTAAGTCTTCTTCCAAAATAAATTGGGTCTGCTTAGTGCACGCTAATGGGGCTCTCGTAGGAGATGGATGCTGAGTAGCTGGAGTGCTGTACCTTACACTGCTGTTCTGTGCCTCTGCAGAGAGCTCTTCTCTTCCTAAACAAGCCCTAAGGTCAAAGGAGCCGGAGGTTTTATAGATCGAAGCCAGCACTGTGACTTGCATCCTGAAACTACTGATGCTAAAAAGTTTCAGGAGCAAATCCCCCAAACTGCTGAGCACCGTGCTGATACAGCGAAGCGGTGAGCGCACGCTTTGCCTACAGAAATCAGCTCGCTGGCCTCGAGTGAGGCCGAGCTCCCGGACCCACAGCTCACTGACAAGAACGAGTGACTCTGCAAGTCACCACCACCTGCTGCCTAATTCTTGTTTTCTTTGTTTATCAAAAGGCACCGAATCACTGTGGTCAGTTAAATCCAGATCAGCTCTTGCAGAGTTGATAGCAGGCCCAGGAATCACTGCTGCTTGTGCAGTTTTGTATAGAGGAGTGATGGAATTTGTTTGGTTGGGTTTGTGGGGCTTTTTTTAATTGCTTTGAAATCATTTGAGGGCAGGTACACTGACAGACATCGGGTTAATTACCTAATTAACTTCCTAGCTGACAGTGAGGGAGCCATTTCCATCAGTCAGTTGTTTTCCTTGAGAGGGAGGCTGGGTGGGGGAGAGCTGAGGAGCTGCAGGAAGGAGGAAAGCTGTGACTAAAGGGCTGTGTTGGGTTTTGGACACGGGAGCGTGTGCCACTGCTGGTAAACTGTGACTCAGCAGCTGGCAGGGGGCATGGGGTCGCTCCTTCTGCAAAACAAACTGGGAAGGTTTCGTGCCCTGACACACAGTGCTGTCCCTCAGACTGTTGTCTTTCTGGGAAGTGCTTTGTTTACCTTTCTCCTCTTTATATTTTTATTCTGTGTTTTTATTATTCTGTTTGCAGTGTGAAAATTTATTTAGTCAGTTGAGACATCTCTGTGATTGCTTAATATATTTCAGAGGGAATTTTCCTGTCTTTTAATACAAAATCTTTAATTTTCTGCAGTGGATGAAGTTTCCAACACAGAATTAATTTTGAGAACTGAAGATCAGCAACCTGCCAGCTACGACAGCAAGTTACCCAGTTTTCTTCCCGTGGTTTCCAGTGTTTGAAAGCCTCACAAGCAGCAAAAAGATGCCACGATGCAAACATATATTTTATTTTGAAATAAAACACAGAATGATGCCAATATTAACAAAACTATTTTAATAACTGAGAGCTCAGGTTGTTAAATACAAACTTGTTTTTTTAAGAATTTTCAGTGTGTAATTGTTATGACAGAGGAACTATTTTTCTTTTTTTTTTAATGGTGGCTCAGAAATATTTATAGAGTATGACACAGCCAAGCATTTTTTTTTTAGTTTATTGTTTTTGTTCTGGACTTCTTGCCGATGAATAATGTTTATAGGAAGTTCCCAATTAGTGGTGTAACCAGGAACTGCCTCAGTGTGGTTGGAGGGGGAGAGCTGCCACCCCCAAGAGGGGCAAATTGATGCTTCCCCAGCTGGGACCCCTTTAACAAAAGCTTGTAACAGGATCAGATGTTCCCATGGGCTCTGTTAGCAGCATAATGTGCCTGGCTTTTTAGCATTTAAACACTCTATCTTTTTTTTTTTTAACTAAAAGATCAAATTAGCTAATAAAGGCGATAGCTTTGCTGTATCTTTCTTGCCTATTTGACACATTGTCCAACACTTTCAGTACTTTGTTTATGATGATTCTCTGGAACATAGGACAGCACCTGCAGAGACACAAGGGGGCTGCTGGCTCGTGGGTGGTTTGGGCCACCCATGTGCTGCGCCAGCGTTTCTCCTTCATGGGGGCAGCACAGGGGTGGGAGTCTCTGGCCATGAAATTAACTGCAGTGAAATCCCACACTTGCACCATGCTTTCCTCTTGTTAAGTCTTTCATATAAGTTCCTGCTTTCTTGTTAATTACCAAAATGACAGCCTGCTTTCCTTCCTGTACTGATGGCCTCAAAATTAGTCGACCAATTCTGGTCATGGCTGCTGTCCTCCCAACTCTTCCCCATCACCCGCGTTGTCCACAGAGGGAATCTCACAGAGGGAATGCTCAGGTTCCTTTGACTTTCCACACACCTTACATTCTTTTCCCTGCAGAGAAACTTTCCAGGCTCCATCCTCAACATCTGCTGCTGTGGATGTGACAAAACCCCCCCCCAGAAGCCACTGATGGCAGTACCACAATGCTGCCCAGCAGCTCTACCCTCTGTCAGGCCCTAGAGAAACTGGTGTCAGTTCTGAGTGTGAGCAGTGCTTTCTGGTTTAAATGTGTTTGGCATTAGGGGATGGATGCAAAGTGCTCTACTGGTGGCTTTGGAATCAGCATGGAAAACTGAGCTGGAGCCATGCAACAGGGGTCTGCAGAGCCCTCGGCTTTTGTGTCGGGGCCGGATTTGTGGAAGGGAAAGAAGGGGAATATTGGGATTAATTTAATTAGGCACTGACTTGCAAACCAAGTGTATTATCCACTCTGGGGCTCGTGTGGAAGCTCAAGCTCCCTCAAACTGAGCTGCCTTATTTCTGGAAGCATTGCAAATGCTCCCGGGAGTGCCTTTGCTATTGTCTTCTCCAACCGAATTATTATTAAAGAAAACAAAGCTGCTGTTGAGCGGCGGGGCGCGCTCTGCAGGGGGGTGTGCTCCCTGAGCAGCGGCAGGAACGAAGCCCCGAGTCCTTTGGGGTGTTTGGAGGGTTTATTTAGAGAAGGGTGAAGAAGGGGGTGGTGTTGGGAAGGGGGTGTGAATGGGGACGGGGAGGTCAGCGCCGCACGGCGGGTGATGCTGCGGGCGGAGCCGCGGTGCCTTTCTCGCGGCGGGCTCGGCCGTTCTCCCCGGGCCGGGCGGAGCTCCCACCTGCGGGCGGTGCGCGGCGAGGTGCGGCCGCCAGGGGCGCGCTCGTACGCGGGCACAGCGCAGTGCGCGGCCGGGAGGAGCCGGCGGGGCGGGGCGGAGCGGAGCGCGGTGCCGGTGGGTGCCTGCCCGGTGCGCGGATCCCGGCGCGGGGCCCGCCATGAACAGCATCAAGAACGTGCCGGCGCGGGTGCTGAGCCGCCGCGGCGGGCACAGCCTGGAGGCGGAGCGGGAGCAGTTCGACAAGAGCCAGGCAAGGGCGGCGGAAGGGGGCGGCGGAGCTGCGGTGCCGGCTCCGGTTCCCGGTGCAGGCTCCAGGGGTGGGGGCCCTGCGGGACCGGCCCGCTCCGCAGCGCGGGGGTGTCCTGGGGAAAGGGGAGGGTCGGGTACCCGCAGGGCTCCGGGGACCCTCCGGTGGAGCGGCGCGGCCGCCGTCTGTCCGTCCGTCCGCGCTGCCGGCGCGGCACACACTCCCCCGCCTGCCCCATTGCTTCCTCCCCCCGCGGCACCGGCACGGTCCCGCGTGGGCACCGACCCGTCCCGCTGCCCCCGGTCCGGGCACTGGGTCCGGGCCCCCGGCGGGCAGCACAGCCCCGGGCAGGCGGGGTGTGTGTCTGTGTGTGTCTGTGTGTCCGTCCCCGCACCCCCCGGGCCTTACCGGCAGGTAAACACAGCCCTGAGCAAACAGGGAAAGTTTTATGGCCGCGGCCGAGCCCGGGGACCGCCGTGGCAAGAGCCCGGTGCCGCCCCCCGGTGCCCGCCGCACCGGTAACGCACATCTCCGTATCCCTGCCGTGCCCCCGGTCCCTGCCCTTCCAACACCGGGGGTGGGTCACCCCCCACGGCTCTGGGTCACACGTGGGGTGTCCCCGCGGGGGTCGGGGTGCTTGGAGGGTGGCAGAGGGAGAGCAAAGCCCAAAGGTGTTTGTGCCCCGCGGTGTCTGGCTGGCGTGGGGGTGTCCACGGTCCTTCCTGCGGCCCCCGCGGGGTGGGAGATGCTGGGGTGCAACGGGGCTGGGAAATCAATTCCTCCAGCAGCCACGGGCAGGGACGGACAGAGGGACGGACAGAGGGACGGGCTCACCGGCTGCCTCAGCAAAACCCCCAGTGCCCTCCCAGCACACATCCTCCGACCCCTCTCATTTATTCACGATACAAATTAATTGCCGATCACTCTCCCCTTTGCCGGCCCGGCGGATGCCCACGCAGGCAGGTGGCACTTTCAGGCCTGGCAGGGTCACGGTGCCGCTCGGCTGCGCTGGGTAGGAAACGGAGCTGGTTGGGTTTGGGGAGCAACACGAGAAAACCGGCAATTCCGGTTCCTTCTGGACGCGTCTCCTTCCATCGTCCCGCTGGGCAGCGCTGGTGAATAATTGTGGGGGGAGCGGTGCCCCGTGCCGGCTCCCTCCTGCCCTTCCGCGGCGTTTTGGGCTGTTCCGTGGCGTTCGTGCCCCGTGTGGGTGCAGCTTCGCGCCCCGCCGCAGCGGTGCTCCGGGCAGAGCTGTGTGTGAGGTGAGCGGGTGACCTCCGTTAAACCCCGTTCGCCACCCAGAAGTGACCTTTTTTCTGTCCTAGAGGAGCTTTGTCCTGATGTGGTTTCCCACAGCACTGCTTCGGGTGGGAGCAAAAGTGTTCCAGTGTCGTGGGTATCGATCTACCTTTTGTGTTTAATTATAGCAGCTGCAGAGGTGGCCACTGGTCACCTTCGTATCACGGGGACACCAGTGGCACGTCCCCTCCACGTGCCTTCGCTGCCCGAGGATTTCACAGCACCTGGAGAGCGATGCTGCTGAAACCGAGAGCCCCATCTCCTGTCCCCCTGCGAAGGCCGCGGTGACGCCTGTGCGTGCGGACGGGGGTTGCTGGCCCTGTGATGCTGGGTGCTCCTAGGTGACATGGTGGTCACCTGCTTTCCCTGAAAATGCCTTTCGAGGTCCCATGTCGGGGTGATGCAGACATCCCCCGCGAAGCAGCCGTGCGTGGGAGGTGGGCAGCCAGCATCCCACAGCGGGCACTCGCTCTGCAGCCTGGCAGGAGGCAAAACTTGCCCTTTTCTGTGGCCAGTTTTTGCTTGCCTTAAACAAGGTGATTAAAAACCCAGTGAGCTCCAGAGCCACCAGTACAGCTGTGTGACAGCCGAGTGGTGCTTCTTTGGGTGTCATCTGGGCAGGGAAGCGTTGGGAAGGGAGCTCCGGAGCAGCCCTTGCACTGCCTGGCCAGGGAGGTTTCCAGCTCCACGTCCTGCTGCCAAAACAAATCTCCCCGTGGTGGTGTCGCGCTGGGACCTGGCACCCACCTGCCGGGTGGGGACCGTGGGTCCGCGTCCCGCGGGGCTTCAGGGAGCCGTGGGCGGGGAGGATCGTGCCGTAATTAAAAGCAGCCTGGAAAGAAGGGGTGGATGTAAACTGTGCTCCTTCATTTGGGTGCTTTGATCCCGGCTTTAGTCACCGGCTTGGTACGTGAGGGCTGGGAGTAAGGCAGTCAGGCTGTGCCCGTGTGGGCTCCCGTGGCCCGCGGCTGGGCAGGTTTTGGGGTTCAGACTGGTGGGACTGAGGCTGCACCGCTCCCCGGCGACCATGGGGAACCGTCCCAAAGTGACAATAAAGGTTTTGGTCAGGCTGGTTGTACACCTGCAGTGACAGCCAGGACCTGCCAATCTCTGGATGTGCTAATGGTGTCCTAAGAGGCTGAGTCAAGGGTGAATCTCCCCGTTGTGGAGCCATCCTCCATGGCCCAGCTTCACTGGGCAACCAGCAGGGACGTCCTGAAGGCATGTGTGTCCCAGGCTTCACCCCGTGCACATCCCTGGTCCCACCATCCCCTTTTTGGGGACCTCCTGGCCAGGCTGGGGTTTGAAGCCAATGACAGCACCCCTGAGCTGGCAGCCCTGAGGGACTGGCATTGTTTTGGTGCCACTGTGGTTTATTTGGGAACACGCTGGATGTGGCATCTGCGTCATGGCAGCACTGCGGGTGGGCTGGGGGCTGCCCGTGCACGGGTCCACTCCTCGGTGCTGGATGTGAAATGGCTCGGGGGAAACCTCTACACTGAATCACCGAGGATGGAACCAGCCTCTCGGCAGCTCCCGGGCTGGATTTTGGCTGGTTGGGCTGGAAATGAGATTATGGGCAATAAACACAATAAAACCACCAGCACCAATGGGAATTACAGCCTGGTTTTGGGATGGGCCAGCCGGGTCCCAGCCCTATCCTGGTCCTCCCAGGCAGCGCTGGGCAGCCCAGTTCCCATCCCTGGGTGTGGGACAGCGTTTGCTTCCCCGGGGATCTGCCCTCGCTGTGCACGTTGTCCCCTCTGGCTGTGCCTCCTCCCGGCCCCGCAGGCTCAAGGCTGAGCCTGGCTCCCCCTGATGGGTTGGGACGAGCACGTGATGCTGCTCCCACACGTGGTGGGCAGCGAGAATCCAGGTTTGGGAGATGTCTGCCCCGCTCCCCCACGCAAACCACCTCAGTAAGGTGTGATAACCCCTGGCAGCTCTTCACTGCACGATGCCTTTCCAAGCCCTGCCTTGCAAACCCTGCAGCTTGTCGCCCTCTGGCACGTGGTAAACCTTGCTCTCTATCAATAAACCATCGGTTTGTGGCCGTACCGGGAGGTGCCAGCAGCCCTGAGCACCTGTGGCACATCTCCTCGCTGCCCGAGCTGTGGCTGAGGGTGCAGCTTCTCCTCCACCTCCAGGTTTTCGGGTGGCTGTGGAGGTGCTGGGTGCTTTGGGAGGGGTGGCTGTGCTGCAAGTGCCTGTTCCTGGGCACTCCAGGCTCGTTAACCTTTGGGGATAAGAGGATTACAGCAAGTCACCAGCTTAACTCCGCTGCTGCTTTACGGCCCCACATGGCAGGGTAACGCTGGTGCTTCCCCGGTGTGGGAAAGGCAAAACCAGCCCCTTTTCCCATCAGCTGGGCTCAGCCTTTTGGGGATGCCTCACTTTTTGGGATGCACTCACGCTGGTTTTGCCACTGTTGTGCCCAGCTCGTGGGCACAGCTCTTTTGGGCTCATTTGGTGCATCAATACCTTTGTGATTGCTCCTTTGGCACGGCATCAGGTTCCTCCTGCATAAGTCAGGAGCACTCAATAACCTGGCGTCGGGTTCCTCCTCCCACAGGAGAGCACCTCGATTCAGGTGCGTCCCCTGAACCGGCGGCTGTGTCAAAGCAGGTGCTTTCCCTGGGAGGAGAGAGAAGATTTTCATAAGGTTTTACAGCTCGTGGGGCTGCAGGGAGGGACCAGGTTTCTCTTCCGGCACAAGCGCCGGTGGCGGGGCTGTTTCCTGCCGTCCCAGCTGGGACCTTTTTCCTCCACTGGTGACCGAGGGCTTGCAGACACGGGCACAGCCCGAGCGCTCGTGTGAGAGCAAAATAGCTCAGTTGAGTCTGGAGGGATCTGGGGAGGAGGAGGACGATCCTCATGGATCACAGCAATTTGGTTTTGCAGCCCATTATCACGTGGGAGATGCGACTGACCCCTATCTGGGGTCATCTTTTGGAATAAACTCATAATTTACAGCGTGCTGTGATCAAACATGTTAAAATATAGATAATCCTCCTCTGATAATCATGTTGCTCTGGATTTTTGCTCCATCAAAATAGGCATCGCAGCCGCCGCTCCCTCCTTGCTTGGTGGCTGTGTTTTCCCCATGTGCTGTTTGCATGCAGCAACGTTGTCAAAAAAACCCCCACACCCCCTCCCCAGTTCAAAGGCTCCTTGTGATTAGACAAACAGCCCTGGAATTTGGCATCTTGCTGCCGTGCTTTAATGCTCCCGGGGCACGGTGCTGAGTGCAGGCTGCAAAAATTTGTTCTCTGGGATAGGGACAGCGGGGAGCATCAGAGTAGCCTGGCTCCAACTGATCACGCTGGGGATGGGGAGGTTTACAGGCCACTTTGATATGTCACAAATGGCTTTGAGGTGACAAATGTGTAATAAAATTGACGGTATTCCCCAAAAGCTTCGCTGCGGAGGGGATGGGGTAGCTTCAAGGGTCACGCTGTGTCTGACGGGTGCTCTCCTCCTCTCGCAGGCCATCAGCATCAGCAAAGCCATAAACACCCAGGAAGCACCGGTGAAGGAGAAACATGCCCGCCGTATCCTTTCCCTCGCGTCGCCTGGACGCTGCAGGGGAGCTCCAGTGCTGGTCCCACCCCGCGGGGCTGGAGCCAGGGGAGGTCTGGAAGGTGGGAGACCCGTGCAGAGCTTAGCTGGGGGATGGTGTCTGGTAGATTTGTCCATCAGTGAAATTCACAGAAGGGCAGTGCAATAAAACTGCATTTCTTTGGCGATGAAATGCGAAGGGCCCCGGTGTGCACCTGACGGTGCAGCAGGGAAAAACAAACGAGGGTTTTACCTGCGGGTGCAGCATCGCGCCGGTGATCTCCGTGCCGGCGGTACACTCCGTGTGTGTCCCCTTTTTCGTGAAAGTTGAACAGAAATAGTCCCCAGCCCTGCCTGTCCTCTGCTCCCGTGTGTGTCTGGTTGGCCTTGACCAAGGGAAGGGATCATCCTGGGGACACACCATGAGAAGGGAGCGTTCACCTTCTGGTCCTACGCCATCGGGCTGCCCCTGCCCAGCAGCGCCATCCTCAGCTGGAAGTTCTGCCACGTCCTGCACAAGGTCCTGCGCGACGGCCACCCCAACGTGAGTGTCCCCTCTGAAACGTTCCTCTGGTGGGGCTGATGGAGAAATTCTTGGCTCTCGCCCATGTCCCTCTGCACAGAGGGTGGTTTTCCTTCCCTGCCCTGGCTGCCTTTCCCAGGCCATGGGGCTGTTAAGTGCTCTGTTATCTCACACCTTTGAAACCTCCCCGTGCAAAGCCCGGACCTCTGGTTGCTATTGAAGGGCTTGAACAACTTCTCCCCAAGCTGGAGCAGTGTAAGGGGTCAGATCCATCCCCTTCTGCAGCTTCAGGGCAGGCAGGCGCTCACCCAGCACCGTGCCAGCCCCACCGTGCTGCATCTTTCCTGGTTGTGTCCCCAGGTCCTCCAGGACTGCCAGAGGTACCGCAGCAACATCCGAGAGACGGGGGACCTGTGGGTGAGTGGGGCGAGGTGGAGGTTTGCACCTTCCTGGGGGTTTTGGGGTGGGCAGGAGGAGGGCAAAGCACCACTTGAAATAACACATTGCCTGTGGCTCCACTGGGTGATGGTTACACACACGGTGAAGGGCAAGAGGACAAGAGCTGCAGGGCTGGCGCGGGTTCACCGGCACACGCCAGCTCTGCCAGGTCTGGTCACATCACTCCAGGTTCGCCACGTTTCCCCTCGTGTCTCTAGCAGGGCCATTTGCACGACAGGTATGGGCAGCTGGTGAACATCTACACACGGCTCCTCCTCACCAAGATCTCCTTCCACATCAAGGTGAGAGACTCTGCCACCTCCACACCTGTCCCTGGGGAATGGGGCTTCACGGGGGGTTGTGTCACATCAGCAAAAACATCATCAGCAACTGCTGTTTCTTTTTTCTTTTCACAAAGCATCCTGAGTTCCCCCCGGGCCTCGAAGTGTCGGATGAGGTGCTGGAAAAGACCGCGGGGACGGATGTGAACAACATGTGAGTGTCCTGGCACAAGCAAAGCCCTCGGTGCGTGGTGGGTGGCTCCGTGCTGCCCGGCTGGCAGCACCCTGCTCATGAAACTGCTCCTGCTCAGGGCACCCATCCGTGTTTATAAATTGGTCAGATGGTGCCTGATCCCTCCTGCACCTGCAGAGTGGTGAGGAGTGTAAATGCAGGGGGCAAACCCACCAAATTCATGTCAGTCTGAGCCCTTGCTGGTGCGGGGACCTGCAATGAACGTGAGCAGCTGGAGGGTGATGGGGTTTTGTCTTTTTTGGCAGCTTCCAGCTGACGGTCGAGCTGTTTGACTACCTGGACTGGGAGCTGAAGCTGTCGGAGTCAGGTGAGGAGGTGGCAGGTGCCTCCTGCTCGCCCCGGGGCTCTTGAGCAATAGTTTCGCTCTTTGGTCGGGGATGGAGTTCCTGCTCCCGAGGCTGAGGTCGGAGGCTCAGATCCTTCCTCCTCCTCCTCTGAGATTTCTGAGGTCATTTCTCAGCTGGATTCCCCTGTTGATGCTCTGTGGAGGTGGTTGTAGGAAAATATTTAAGGAAGGTGGCTGTTTTTAGCCCACCTGAGCAATGCAGAGCGTTGTTTTCAGAGTGATATGGCTCTGAAATAGGTTTTTATTTATTTTTGGTACGACCGTATTAATCGCACGCGTTACCCAAATCCTTTCTATCCCCCCGAAGCAGAGGATGGGGCTGTACCTCTTTCTAAATACTCATTTCCCATCATTGAAATGCCTCTGGGGAGGGCAGGAGGCCCCTGCTGTGTTTGCTTCTCTCACCTCCTTCTCCAGGAATTTTTAGATGGCTTAAAAATGCAGTGGTTTCTTTCTTCATTGAGAGTCAGGAACACAGAGCTGCCCTGGAAAACAGGGCACAGCGGGAGAGACCGTGCTCCGGCTCCCGTCAGCCTCCCGCTTCTCCTCCTGACCCACTTATACAGAGAATTTATATTCATAAATACTTTAAAGCCGAGCGGGGAAGAAGCCAGAGTGGATACGCTGCCTGGATTTCTGCCAAGGGAAGGCATCCGTTTCCGAGCCGGGGCAGGCGAGGCTGCAGCGCCGGCAGGGACCGTCCCCTGCCCTGGGATCCTCTCCCAGCTGCTTGCACCATTAAATAGAGCAGAGCAAAACCCCTCGCCTTCCCCAGCAGCCATCCTGCCTTTGCATCATCCTAGGGTTAAATCTCTTCCTTTTGGGGTCGGGGTATGGGGGGCAGAGCTGAGCATCCCTTCCCTCTGCCACCACGCTCCCTTTGGGTGTTTTCCTTGCGCAGAGCGGGGTCGTTCCCAGCTCAGCGGGACAGGACAGGCAACAACCCCGACATTCACGCCGCGTCCCGGCAAAGCCACGTCGGTTGTGGTTAATAATCAAGCCGGGTCGCCCGGAGCAGGACAGCTCTGCAGACACGGCGCTGGCGCCTCACCGCGCTCAACCCTTCAGTTTTCAGGCAGCTCAACACCTCGATGGCGGTCTCGCAGATGTCGGCGGTGCAGTGTCGCCTGGCCCCCCTCATCCAGGTCATCCAGGACTGCAGCCACCTCTACCACTACGCTGTCAAGCTGATGTTCAAGCTGCACTCCTGTGAGTCCCTGGGGATGTGCCCCACGCTGGTCTTTTGCCAGGTCAGGCTTCTGGCTGAGTTTGGGGATCGGGCTTGTGTGTGGATGGAGGCATCCATCACCATGTCCCCATGTCCCAGAGGGGCTCTAAGAACCCATTCCATCCCAGGTGAAGGAATTAGAAGGACTTGTCCTTGCTGAATTCAAACCGATGTGCCTTGGCCCACCAGCCCCCTGCAGGGATTGCTGGGCAGTGGGGTGCACGGGTATTTTGGGGTCCCCACACCTGCCTCTCCCTGCACCACACCCCTGGTCCCTGTGCAGGGATGGGGACAACCCACTCCTGTCCTGACCCCTCACATCCTGCTCCTGGCTGGCCTTTACCTGGCTGGCTTTTGCAGCTGGAGGGATCTGGGGGGTGTGAATGAACTTGCAGCCCCGGATCAGTCACGACTGTCCCCCATCACTGCAGGTCTGCCGGCCGACACGCTGCAGGGCCACCGAGACCGTTTCCACGAGCAGTTTCGCAGGTAGCCCGGGGCTGAGGTCGGATGGTGGGGTCCCCTCCCTCCTGCCAAGCCCCCCCTGTGAGCAGTTTTTCCTTCCCCCCTCTCCAGCCTCAAAAACTTCTTTAAGAAAGCATCCGACATGCTGTATTTCAAGCGCCTCATCCAGATCCCCCGGCTGCCGGAGGTACGGTGGGATCTCAGTCATACACGGTGCTTTGGAGAGCCTTGGAGTCCAGGGTGCATGGTGGTGTCCCCATGGATGGGTGTGAGGTCTGGGGACACTGCAGAGGGACACGCTGGCAGCCTGTCTGCAGCAGTCCCCAAAACCCTAGGCGATGCCATCACGACTTCTTGTCCCTGCAGAGCCCCCCAAACTTCTTGCGGGCGTCTGCGCTGGCCGAGCATGTGAAGCCAGTGGTTGTCATCCCTGAGGAAGCCCCTGAGGATGAGGAGCCAGAGAACCTCATTGAGATCAGTACGGCTTCCACCACAGAGCCACAGGTGGGGGCACGGCGATGGGATGGGGACTCTGGGACGGGGGGGACAGGCACCTGCAGCCTGGCTCAGCTCAGCACCCTCTGTCTTCTCCAGATCACCTCGGATCTGTTTGAACAAACCTTCAGGCCGCCCAATGGCATTCGGGATGACAGGTACAGGGGCCCTTGGTGGCAGAGGGGGGACAGCCACTGCTGCGTGGGACCAACTCGCCTCTCTCTGCAGGGATGTGCAGATCGAGAGCCTGAAGAAGGAGGTGGAAACGCTCCGTGCAGGGATGGAGAAGATTAAACTGGAGGTAAAGCCCAGCTGGGGAGCAGCTGGTGTGGGAGAACAGGGGTTTTTTTTGATGCTGTAGTGTAGAAAACCTGATGGGATGCAGCAGGAATGGGGTCCTGGCACCCAGCACTGTTTTGGGACCTCTCCCAGTGCCAGGAGCTGACTCCTAATGTGGGTGGGGACACGTGAGACCTGTCCCTTGCTGTCCCAACCAGCTGTTAGCAGAGGGGACAGAGCTGCCGCAGGGAGCGAGGGGAGAGCTTTCCTGTGCTTTGCCCACACTGCAGCTGGGCAGCTGGGCAGGGATGCTGGGAGGGTGGGGTCGCTGCTGGCAGTGCCTGGGGCTGTCCCACAGGCGCAGCGGTACGTCACCCAGCTCAAGGCGCAGGTGAACAGCCTGGAGGGCGAAGTGGAGGAGCAGCGCAAGCAGAAGCAGAAGGCGCTGGTGGACAACGAGCAGCTGCGGGACGAGCTGGAGAGGCTGCAGAAGGCGAAGCAGGACAGCGACAGGTCCCAGCGGCTCTGCGCCGAAGCAGAAAGTAGGTGCCCTACGACAGTCACCGGCCGCGGGACGCCCGCACCGCGGTTGCTGATGCTCTCTCACCCCGTCCAGAGAAAGCCAATGCCACCGAGATCCGCTACACGAAGCTGAAGGAGAAGCACAGTGAGCTCATCAACACGCATGCTGAGCTCCTGAGGAAGGTAACGCTGCTGCCTGCACCAGGCAGGGACCCACCGCTGCCTTCATCCCTCTGCCACTGCTGGTGTGGCCCATGCGTGCCCAGCCCCACCCCATACTGGTCCCATCAGCCTGCACCCAGGGACCTCTGAGCACTGGGTGGGGGGCACACCTTGAATTCCTGGCCACTGATGGTCAGCGTTTTGGATGCTGTGAACAAGGCATTTCTGAGCTGCCCCCTGAGCCCAAATTTGGGCAGAGGGAGCACAGTGGTGGCAAGGGTCCCCCCTCTGAGCACCCAGTACGCCCTGTGTCCCTGCAGAACGCTGACACCGCCAAGCAGCTGACGGTCACGCAGCAGAGCCAGGAGGAGGTGGCACGTGTCAAGGAGCAGCTGGCCTTTCAGGTGGAGCAGGTCAAGCGGGAGGCTGAGATGAAGGTGAGCCAGCACAGCCCCGAGTCCAGCCCTGCCAGCCAGCACTGAGCCCTTCCCAGCCTGGGAAACGTGGTGGCTGTGCACAGTTTGGGCACAGGGGGTAGGGGTGAAAAGAAGGAGCTGCTCTGGCCCCTCAGGAGGGTGTTCCTTAATGCATGCTTCATTCCCTCTTGCCCAAATCTGCCATCTCTTCCCCCAAAGTGCAAATGATGGGTTTGAGTGCTTCCATTCTCCGGGGCTCAAGCTGGGGTCTGCTTCCAAAATTCCTGCCCTGGGGAAAGGAGCCCTTTCAGGGTCACCCCCTCCCCGGGACCTTGAGAACCCCTCTTGCAAAACGTGGCCGTTCCTGCCATCGTGGCCGTGCGCCGGGGCCGGGGCGCGTTGGCTGCAGCTGAGCGCCCGGCGCGGGTGTGCGGTTGCAGCTGGAGGACCAGAGCGTGCAGCTGGAGCAGCTGCGGCGGGAGCTGGATGCCCGGCGCGATGAGCTGGACCAGGCGCAGCGCTCGCTCAGCCACGCCAAGCAGGTACGAAGCCAGGGGCACAGGATGTGCCCAGAGCCCCAGCACAAACCCGTCGCGCACGCCTGCCACCGCTGCCAAGCCAGCGGTGAAGCAGCAGCCCAGGGAGCTGTCGTGGGGCTGAACGTGGGTCCATCCCATCAGTGTCGTGAGCTGGGCATGTCCTCAGCTCCCCGCTGTGTAACTGTTGGGCTCGCAGCGTGGTGACAGGTGAGTGACAGGGATCTCCTGGCCCCACTGACAGGCAGGCGCAGAGCTCAGCGCCCAGGTGGAGACCCTGCACGCCGAGAAGGAGGTGCTGAGGCGGTCGGTGAGCGAGAAGGAGTGTGAGCTGCTCTCCACACGTGGTCTTGTCGAGGAGAAGGAGCTGCAGCTGAGCCAGGAGGCGGACAAGGCCACGAGGGAGATCCGTGAGCTGCAGGGCAGGCTCCTGGAGAAGGTGCGGTGCTGTGTGGAGAGCCTGGTGTCCCTCTGCTCACCGGGATGAGACATGTTTTGGGGGTGTTGAATACTTGGGGCTCAGCCAAGCCATCACTGATGTAGCCAGTGGGATGTGACCTGCACCAGCAATAATGGGATGCTTGGGTCTGATTGGCAAATGGGCTCTCAGGGGACATGCTGGTGATAGGGCCATGGTGACAAGTATCCTGCATCCTTGGTGTGCCACCCACATGTCCCTCCTGCCCCACAGAGCAACCAGGAGCAGAGCCTGCAGCAGAAGCTGCTGGATGAGCAGTTCAGCATCCTGCAGGAGACGGTGCGGGAGGCAGAGGACATCCTCCGTGACGCGGTGGCCAAGCTGGACGACCCGCTGCACGTCCGCTGCACCAGCTCCCCCGGTACGTCCCACAGGGGCTGCTGCCCACAGTCCCTTCTCCCTCCGAGGCAGATAATGTTCCCTCTCAGCTTCGCCCAGGCATTTTTTTTCCTACCAAACGTCACACCCCAGGAGGCTGGTGTCAGACTTCCCAGGAGTGAATTTTTAGCTCTCACCTCAGCACTATTTTGCTCATATTTTAGTGCTGTTCCTTGGCCAGGGCTGCAAGGACTTGAGTTGTTTTGCCTTCCACTCAATGGTGCCTTGTGGAGTCAGCACTTCAGACATTCGGCAGCCTGACTGTGCTGACGGAGCTAAATTCGTTGCAGATTACCTGCTCAGCCGGGCGCAGGCGGCGCTGGAGTCCACAGGTGCCCTGGAGAACGGGCACGCGCAGTACGTGGCCTCCATGGCAGGTACCTGGGGCTGGGGACCGGCGGCATTGCTTGCATCTTGCTTTTGTTTTTACACATCCAGCAGCCCCCAGCTGCTTTGTGGCCATCGGCAAGCGTGCAATGCCCTGGTGGTGGAGGGACACAGTGGGTGGAGTTGGTGGCTTCCCATGCACTCATTCAAGGAGCAACCTGCAAGCTGGAGGGGTCGGTACCGACCTCTCCAGGCTCTTGTATGGATCCTTGGGTGCCTTCGAGGGTGGGTCCCAGCACCCAGGACATGGTGAGTGGTTCCCTGAGGTGGCAGTCCCTGACCACATCTTCTCTCCAGCAGATGCTGCAGGGCTGGTGGGGGCTCTGGCCCGCTTCGCACACCTGACAGCCGACACCATCGTGAATGGCAGCGCCACGTCCCACCTGGCTCCCACCGACCACGCTGACCGTGAGTGCCAATGTGTGGCCCGGCGGGTGCTGGGGGGTTTTTTGCTCATGGGATTTAGTTTTGGGGTGGCCGTATCAAAGCTGGAGGCTGGATATAGGGCAGATCGTCCCTGGAGGCAGCACAGTCCCTCCCAGCTCCCCATGCTCCCCTTGCCAACATTCCCTCCCCTCTGGTGCCCCTTCCTGGGCCAGGAATGTTGCTTTGCTCCTGGAAACCAATTTATGCTCTTCTGCAAGAAATTTCTTGGATGCCACCAAAGCTCAGCATCACGTCTGTGGCCAAGGGGAGGAGGAAGAGGAGGGTGGCACAGCTGGGCTGGGGGATGCCTCTGCTCTGCGAGGAGCCCAGCGCTGACCCATCCTCTCCCCAGGGCTGACGGAGACGTGCCGGGACTGCGGGCAGCAGAGCCTGGACTACCTGGGCAGGCTGAAGGACAAGCAGACACTGGGGCATGCAGAGCTGGGGGACGTGCGGCAGGCGCTGCGGGGGGTCCAGCAGCTGGCCCAGGTAGGAGATGGAGCCCAGGGCACCCACTTTCCTGCCCGGGGCTGGCAGGGTGGGTTATTTACTGGTGTTGGTATCAAAGTAGCCAGTTAATGTAGTAGGACGTTGCCTCCATTTGTCAAGGTGGGATGTTTGTTTGCTCACAGCATTCTGGCTGCATCCCAGGGAGGTGAGGGACAGGTTTTAAATAAAAAAAAAAAAGGCTTTCCCCATTGTCCAGAGCTGAAATCAGAGATGCTGAGTTGGAGTGAGCTCTTTGGGGTGGCTTGTCCCCCATACCCGCAGGTTCTGGTGCTTTCCTTGAGCCATCTCAGCTTCCAAGTGCCAAGACCTTTCCTGGTGGTGCATGGAGACAGTCAGATCAGCTCAGATCAGCTGAAGTCTTTCAGCCCAGTAACCCCTGTGGAATAAAACTTCCCAACTTTCAGATATCTCTCCTTGTGAAGCCCCTATTAGTCTTTCCCATTAAACCACTGTTAATTCAAAGCCTGTCAGCTCTCCAGAGCCCTCTGGAGCCCTCCCTACTGAAACTGCTCCTGTGATTGAGTTGTTTCACCTTGTTTTGGGGCGTTTCTTACCTCTGAGGTCCCTGTGCCATATTTGCTGCAAGTTGGTGACACATGTGCCTTCACCCTCATGGTCTGCAGAATGCTGCTCTTGCAGCCTTGTTTATTTAGGGGGAAAAAAAGGAGTAGGATACCTTGGTTTGGTGTTGTTCCTTACAAATATTCCCTTCTCTCCCTCTCCATAAAACCTTGTGGTGGCTGCTGCCTCCTCTGGCAGGAGCTGAGGCCCAAGAGTTTAGACATCAAGCAAGAAGAGCTGGGGGACATGGTTGAGAAGGAGATGGCCTCCACCTCCGAGGCGATTGAGGATGCTGTCAGGCGGATAGAGGTGAGACAAAGCTGCAGGGTGGGCTGTGTTGGTGCCTTAGGGCAGCAAAGCATCCATCTCTCCTCCACCCTGCTCGCCCTCACATCTGTGTGGCATCCAGCTTTCCTCTCGTTTCCCAACAGGAGATGATGAGCCAGGCCAGAAACGAGAGCTCCGGTGTTAAGCTTGAAGTGAACGAGCGGTGAGTTTTGAGGGGTGGTGTGTGATGGCTGTGGGCAGGTTTCTGTCCCGTGCCTGGACCCTGCTGGGCTGTGCTTTA
This sequence comes from Podargus strigoides, assembly GCA_028020825.1. NCBI lineage: Eukaryota > Metazoa > Chordata > Aves > Caprimulgiformes > Podargidae > Podargus > Podargus strigoides. The sequence goes on along the minus strand of CM051637.1, from coordinate 13,194,614 downwards.
CTCCAAAGCTGCACGTGCAACCTGGGGCTGCATCGTCCTGATGCTGAGCATGAAATTCTCTTTAGAAGGGCAGACCTTCATCTTGCATGTCCAAGCCAATTGTTTGTGGCTGCTCTGTGGGCTGCTAGGAGTAACCTGCAGGCTGGCCAGTCTCCTAAAAGACCCATTTTCTAACTGAGACCAAAGCCTGCTTCCCTGGACGTGGCAGCAGAGGATTCTGAACACTGTTCTCTTGTTTCCCTGCAGGATTCTGAATTCCTGCACGGACCTAATGAAGGTCAGTACTGCAGAAACCCAGCTGGGACGTCAAAGACTGCAAAACTGTAACTTCCTGCTATCAGCAGCATCAATCCTTCTCTACAAAATCTCCATCAAACACCAAAACCTGTTTTGCTTCGTTCCAGGCTATTAGACTTCTTGTAACGACATCTACAAACCTACAGAAGGAGATAGTAGAAAGCGGCCGGGTGAGTCCTCCCATACACTCATCTCTCTGTGCTGATGTGAAATATGGGAAAATTTCCTATAATTTGCAGAAACATGCTGAATTTCAAGCTTCCCTGTGTTAGTGGTGCTCTGGCAGTCCCACTTGCTGGAGGTGGGCTGCTCAGCTCCATGCTCTCCACACACATCGCTGTTGTCTTTTGAAGTGCTGGGGTCTGAACCCCGAGCCCTGAATTAAGGTTGACAGATGGGTGGTCCTCATGGTCCTTTAAGAGGAGGGGATGAGTTTGCCTTTTGGCTTTCCTCCAAGGTGTGGCTGACCTTGTAAGGAAAGCCCTTGGGTAAACAAGCCCCAGGTGCCCCCCATTGGGTCAATGAGTGCCAGGTGTCCTGCTTTGGGGATAAAAGCTGGGACCACTTGCAGGAAGAGTTGGAGAGTCTGTCTGTGAGGTGGATGCACTTTGCAGAATTTCCTGTTGGGGAAGGACCTCCTGACTCCTTGTGCAACTGGATCCCAGTCAGGTCTGGCACCTACAAACGTGGGCTTTGTGGGGAGGCAACATGGGGTTACCTCTATCATATGTGATCACCCTATGGACTTGCTTGTCTCCCTTTTTCTCCATGGGTTACCTTGTATCTCTGTTTATTCCATCTATTACGGGTCATGCTATGTCATTCCTGGGGTTGCTGGGGTCGATATCTATTATTTGTGGTCCATCTGACTTGTTTGTACCCCCAGCAATCCCCTGTATACTGACTCCTTTGCTTGCAATAGAATCTACTTACTGGATTGTTTTTCTGCTGCTGGCTGTGTCCTTTGTACTGGGCCTGGTAACTGGCAAAACATCTTTGCAAAGCCTTGTCCATCTAAAGGTGATGGCCCAAACTTGTGTGTTTTAAACCCAGCCCAAATTTGCAGTCTTGAGACTCCAGAGCTGGTTTTCTTGATATGTATTTAAGGAGGGCCTGAAGTGCACAGAAATAATGCCAGTCCCTTGATTTATGGCTTTATAGATGAATTTCTGTATTGTTATATTTTATATGGATATTTTATAGGGATTTATGGATTTATATATTGTTGTGTATTAGAAACAAGCTAATAGAGGCCATAATATTCTCATAACAACAGGGGGCAGCAACAACTCAGGAGTTTTATGCCAAGAACTCACGCTGGACGGAAGGGCTGATCTCTGCCTCCAAGGCAGTGGGCTGGGGAGCCACGCAGCTCGTGTAGGTACCCCGGGACCTCTCCCACGGCCGCCCTGGGAGGCTCCTCTGTGGGCACAGCTTCGTGTGCTGCACCCGGGGCTGGTCCATGCTTCTCCATCACCTGACATCCCAAACTGTCCCACTGCTGGGACTGCATGGAGCATGACTGCCAGTTCCATGGTAGCCTGGGTTGGGCCACACGGTCACAGAAATAGGGACTAACCAGTCCTCTCTGTCGGTGAAGTGGGAAAGTTGCCACAATCAAATGCTCTGTGTCCTGGTTGCTACCACTTGCCTGACTGTGGATGGGGTGGTTGGGATCGGGGCAGAGTATCCCCATGCCAGGGCAGGAAATGTGGGGGCTCTTTTGGATGAAGCTTTAAAAATCTCATCCACTTCATTATGGAAACATAATCCTGCTTCCGTTGATGTTTTATACCCATCCAAAACTTCTGGATCTGTGCACTGAGTAATTGCTTTTTAAATGAGCTTTAAATAATTACAAGCCAAGTGGCTGGCTCAAGGTCTGATGGTGATTTCTAAGGGTATAGCAGGAGATAAATAATCTGCACTTGCTTTATGGTGCGTGGTATCTCTAACATGATCTCCCTTCTGATCCACAACGCAGGGAGTCAGCAGACAGAGTTGTCCTGCATACAGGCAAATATGAAGAACTGATCGTCTGCTCCCATGAAATCGCAGCTAGCACGGCCCAGCTGGTGGCTGCTTCCAAGGTGAGTGGCCCAGCCCCGACTGTCTGCACACAGCTTGTCAAGTTTTAACTTATTTTGTTCCCCCAGTGTTGTCCCAGGGATGCTTTTGGGCAGTGATCAGTCCTGCAGCCTCCTCCGGAGCGGGGAGGAAGGGAAGCTCTTACTGTTTGCAAGTCAGTCTGTGATTTTAATCCATCTTCACCTGCATTGATATCCCCACACCTAGCAGGGCTTGCCTTGGAAATGAAGATGTGTAAAACCTCCTGTCTTCCTCCTGTCAGGCTGATTATGTAAAGAAAATGTTAATAACTAACAAGAAACCCTGAATAAGCAACTGCAGGAGCCAGCACTGAGAATGATGGATTTTGGTCCTTACCACCTTCCCTGTTGGTGTGGGCGAAAGCGATGGGTAGAGGTTTCAGTGAACAAATGGGGATGCAGGCTGGGGGGAGGAGGACCCAAACTGCTTTTTACAGCAGATGGTTTTAAAATTAAGAGCATGCTTTAAAAAAAAAAAAAAAGCTCTGTCTACAACGATGCTACTTATCCATGTGTGCTTGGCTTAGGTGGGAGCAGAGCTGGTTTGGTGTCCTGAAGGGCCTTGCAGGGGTCACCTTGTTTGGCCATGAGGGGATCATCAAGAATAAACATATCCATCTGTCCATTTGTCCTTTCCACCCCCAGGTTTTCGTGCCAGGGGGCTGTTCTGACATGGTGTCCTTAGTGTCTCTAACACAGAACGTGGCTGCCTGGGGGCTCCCCTGAGCCGGTGGGAGCTGATGTGGAGGTGCCATGGTGGGGACCCACAGCCATCCTCATGCTCTTTGCAGGTGAAAGCCGAGAAGAGCAGCAGGAACCTGGGACGGCTCCAGGAGTGCTCACGCAACGTCAACGAGATGGCGGCCAACGTGGTGGCTTCCACCAAGTCGGGGCAAGAGCAGATTGAGGAGAAAGGTGAGGTTTTTGCAAGGAAAGGGGAGAGTAAAACCACCCTGAATCCCTTTCTGGCCTGACGAACACCCCAAGGTGCCCATCTGGCTCTGATTTGGCACATGAGGGTCCTCTGCAAGGGGTGCACTGAGCGAGGGCTCCCCACTTTTCCCCATAGACACCATGGACTTTTCGGGCATGTCCCTCATCAAGCTGAAGAAGGAAGAGATGGAGACACAGGTACAGCCTTGAGGGTGGATTGGGTGCTGCCACCCTCGGCACTGGCTGAGTTCCTGATCCCAACCCACGCAAGGGGGATCCCTTCTCCTGCCCCCCAGCACCGCACTGGGGATGGTGAGGGGGATCATCAGTGACCAAGACGGCTGTTTGGGCACAGGTGAAGGTGCTGGAGCTGGAGAAGTGTCTGGAGGGCGAGCGGGTGCGCCTGGGCGAGCTGAGGAAGCAGCACTACGCCCTGGCTGGCACCTACGACGCGGCGGAGGACGGGGAGGCGAAGCCGGCGCCGGCCCCCAGGCGAGGCATCCTCAAGAAGCCCCCTTTGGCTCAGAAGCCCGGCCATGTGGAGGTAGGGTCCCCAGGGGTAGCTGGACACAGTGTGTGTGGGGGGGTGTTCATGACAGAAGTCACTGATATTTCTCTTTATCCCCCTCTTGTTTCAGCCCCAGCGAGATGCTGGTCTGTACCCCCCCCACGGGGAGAACTTCTAGCAGGAGCTCTGTGTGCTCAACCCATGGCGTTGCCTTCGCGCTGGCGTGCCTTCGTGCGCGGGGTCTCCCCACCGCCCGACCTGGAAAACTGGATGGGTTTTTTTTTAAAAAAAAACAACAAAAAAATTATTTTTATTTTCTTCACGTGATTCCCAGCCGCAGAGCAGGGGAAGGTCCTGCCAGCCCCCTCGGGTTGCACAGGCTGCCCTCTTCCTTCTGGGCTGCCAACCAGCTCTCCCAGTTTAATTTAATTTGGGGTTTGTTTGGGTTTAATATTTTTTTATGAAACTTTATCAGCACTAGGAGTTTTCAGTAAATGTAGCTCTCTACTGTACTGCTCAGACCCTTCCAAAGAACTGTGAGCTGTTTTTAAAGTAGGAAAGTGTTGGACTTTTCTTGCAAACATCTTTTTAAAATTCCCCTTTTTCAGCCTGAGGAATAATTTGACTTTTTTGGGGCGAAGAGCTGGCCCCCAGCAGAAGGGGAGACATTAGCCTTAACCAGCACGAGGAGCAGGGCTTTTGTAAGGGGAAGAAGCAGTTACTGTCACACACTGGCAATAAGGATACAAACATTTTATTTTATTTTTTCTTTTCTATTTTTTACTACTCCAGCACTGTCAGGGGAGCGGTTGCGTTGTGTTTTATATTTAAGATAATTAGCAGAATTAAATCTAACCGTGGCCTGTGGGAGCCAGGGGATAGAGAAGTCTGCAGCAATAAGGAATCACTGATGTGGAGAGACATGGGAGCAGGAGGAAACTCCTGTCAGCTGTATCTGCCCTTGGAGCTCCTACCACTGTGTAGGTTATTAAAGAAGCAATATTTAAAATACATGGTGTGGTGCCTGGTTGGCTTGTCAGGGGAGAAGGGGCAGGGGGCACTGCTGGTTGGAGCAAGCTGGCCCTGAACTGTGGGGCAGTGAAAGGCAAGAAAGTGCCTCAAAGGAATTAATTAGCTAAAGTAAAGTATGGGGGAAGGATGGTGGGGGGCAGTACGTGGGGACGCTGATGTGTGATGTGGCCCTGCACCCACTGAGGGGTGGCTCTGTATGTGTGTGTTGCTATGTGTTTTTTCTATATATGCATGTGTGTGTGTGTGTGTGTGTGTGTGTGTGTGTGTGTGTGTGTGTATATGTATGTATATGCATGCACACAGCTAGAGAGGGGTGGGGGGTGTGTGTGTGTGTGTGTGTGTGTGTGTACCTATACTTGTATAGGTAGAGATCTACAAATATATCTTTTGCTCTATAGCTACTTAGTATATAGATATAGCTATGCATCAAACTATAGATTGTCTGTATCATGCTTCCCCCCCCCCCGTGGACTTATATATGTATTTATATAACCATACCTATCTTGTTCTATGCATGTATAACTGTGACACATCTGTGTAGATACAGATATGTAGCTCTATAGCTCTCTCTATAGATATATCTCTATCTCATCTATATAGAGAGAGATAGAGCATCACGTCTATCTAGGTGTGTATATATATATATATATATATATATATATATATATATATATATGTATGTATATATATATGTGTGTGTGTGTGTGCATAAATATATTTGTATATAGTCATGTCTCTATATATGTACCTATATGTAGATGGCTCTGTGTGTGTGTGTGTGTGTGTGTGTGTGTGTGCGTGTGCGCACATGTGCTCCTCTGTGTTTATATATATATATATATATATATATACACATATGCATGTTTGCATATTTTTTAATATAGATACACATATTTATGCACATATACATGTATATAGGTCTGTATGTATGCAGTTGTCTCTGGTATGGGTGTAGCACCACGAGCAGCTCCCCAGGGCAGAGCAGCACATTAATTTCTGCTGCATACGGTCGCCACACGGCTCTCGGCAGCAGCCAGGGTGACCAGCAGCCTGACTGAACGTAAGTAGCTTAAATAAAAGCAACTCAGCTGCAGCAGCGTGGGCACAGGATCAGTGCCACCTTCTAGCCAGGGCCTGCAACCTGCCTGCTGCTCCCCAGGACCACTGCCTGCAAAAACAGTGGGGTTTGTTATGCTGTGATTAAATGGGAGCACCAAGTGTCACTGCACCTCTTGGTTCAACTTGGATGCACCAGTGAAACCGTAAGACTGAAGCATTTGGAGCCCGTGCCAGGGTGAGCACAGCTCCCTTCTATTTAAGAGCTTTGTGAGGGGCCTTTTGAAAAAAGTCTAGAATCAATGTTTTCATCTAATTGCTTGTGACCCCCCTTCCCAAAACGATTACAATCAAATTCCATACAAGTAAAAAAACCATGATGCTGTTCCTGTGATTAACAATAGGCTATAAAGCAGTTAGTTAACTAGAATTACTAGTTGCTGTATCTAAAGAAAACACATTTATAAGGTATTTTATTATTTATTTTAGTTCTGTAGCAGCCTCAGTGATGATTTATGATTTCTGAGGTTACACATCACAAAACAGACTGTACAGGTTTGTGAGCAGCTCACTCCTAGGGGCAGTGTAGTGAGTGACAAGTCTCATGTCCCAGCCAGTTGTGTGTATAAAGGGCAGTGGCTGAGGAGAGCTGGGAGAAGCTTACTCCGCCGTGTCCCTTGAGTGACTGCTGCCACACCAAGTGACAATGTCTGTTGAGACACAGCAGCCACCGTGGCCAGCTCCGTCCTTAGGACTTTCATTTCTTTCAGAGACCTTTTCTCTTGGTACAAGGAAGCACTTTCTGCAGTAGCTCACAGTCTATTTATAGATGGTGATAAAGATATATTTGCTGGGAGACTGACGTCACCCTAACCACTTACAGCACTACATTTCATAATGGAAACACTGATTAATCAAGAATGCTAACTTTTAAGTCTCGCTACCGTAAATCTAGCCACAGCTATATTTAAAGTAGTCAAAAATAAAGTAGAATGTGGCTTTAAGAATGATGCTATGGGTAAATGGAACTTGTTTAACACCACTGCTGGTTCGCTGATTTACTTAAATCGATACTCAGAGAGGCTGCAGGTTCAACAGCCCAGGCCAGCACTTACAAAGCATCAAAAAACATCAGCAAAAATAAAAACAATCTCCAAAGGCCACTTAAAGTGTAACCTATGTGCTAAAGTAGTTTTTTTTATACCAAAAATTAAGCTTACTGTCCAGATAAGATTGTTAGCAAATACTTTCCAAAAGGTAAAGGAGTTATCTGTAGCAGAAAAAACAAATCACAGCCACAAACAATCTATGCAAAGGTTTATTTTAGACTCCACCAAGACATCCTGCTGTACAGGATCCAATTTGCTAATGACTTTTAAATACCATTATTGTATCTGCATTTTTTATATATATATATATATATATAAATAATATATCTGCAGAGAGAGGAGGGTGTTTAACTTGATTTGCTACTGAGAACTAATTTTATTCAGTACCTGTAAGAAAAGTGATAGAAAATAACCAAGTTGTGAAATACTACATTCTCTTCCCTTCCAGCAAGGTTAGCGCAGCAGCCCTTTATCAAACCCCTCCTTTCCCCACCCTTTGGCTCCCTCAGCAGCCAAATCTCCAGTAACCACAAATTAGTTTGAACACAAACACACAAAGCAGCCGAAGTTCAGGAACAGCATCGCTATAAAGAACAAAGTTTACAAAACATGTGTCTTAGATCACTGGGGAAAAAAATCATTGAACTCAAGCACATGAATAGCAAGCACATGCTCTAGGAAGTCAGGTAGAAAAAGCTTCTTAAAAGTATGTTTTTAAGAGCCCTTAAAGCCATGAACAGCAGCCACACATTTGCAAGGTATTTTATTTCCTTTCTGCACCCAACCTGCCAGGAGTGGTGACTAAGGCACGAGTTCCGCGCAGCTGGGCAGCACTATTCTTAGTGACAATATTTCCTGAATAGTCTAATCAGAGAAATGGCTGGGGAAATACAGAAATAACAGCTAATGCGATCATTTATCAACTGCCTCATAGGTACTCAAGGTTAAATTAAAACAGAAATACACAAAATCAACAGGCTCTCTTCAAGCTGCAAAACACAGGCGTTGCTGCCAATTCTTAGAAGAGCCAAGTTGAAAAACTGCAGCTTTTACATAACCCCATCTCCTTCCCTCGCCCACCTGCTCTGAGTCAGCACAGCAAGCTCTCCTCAGCTGTAGCTTCTTATTTCTGCATCAGCAGGTTAGCAAATCTCTGTAGCCACCAAAACCAGAACGTATTAAGAAACAATTATAAAAGGGATTTTCTTCTGCATATTATCAGTTATTCTGCAGTAAGGATTTCCACTTCACATTGCTGTTAGTGATAGATATCACAGAAAATTACATCAGGTCTTTTCTGCCCTCTGACTCATATTCCTAAATAACTTTGGCTGACTCATTTCTCCTAGCTTGTCCTGGCTGAAATCTAAGTTTTTCCTGTTTTAACAAATACAACTGGCTTTCCCTCTTCCTTCAGCTATTTCAGATGAAGATTCTGAACACTTCCACTATTCCAGCTAATTGTAGGAAACTTAAACAAAAGGCAAAGGATTCTACCTGGCAAGACAGCTCACCTACCTTGTTGCCATTATTACAACGTGCGGAGTCTGCTCGGAGCACACCTGGACGGCATCAGCTGCATACAAAATGGACTCACTCGCTCTATCCAGTCACTAAAAACATGGCCAACAGATTTACTATGCATAATTAAAGTTATTTTCTTGCAAATTTATGTCTGACATCCACCTACCACTGTTTTTCTGTTGCATAAAAACCATTAGGATTGAAAAATATTAACATAACTCCCCCGTGATTAAACGAAGCCACAATAGGAACACGACACCAAGAGAGATATACTATTTTATTTAAAATCAGACCACAGTAGATTACAGAAAGACTTATTATGCAAACAAATCCACTGTACGTTTCACAACTTGCCAGGCATAGAAAATTGCCCCTTTATTAGACTGTCCAGGATTACACAGAGGAACTGTTCCGGTGCAGGACGACTCTACCTCCTCTGAACTCAATGTTTGCCAAGTAGCTCTACATCCAGGCTAAAGGAATTGTCGATTTGAGCTCTGTATCTAAGTCATTATTCCAGTTTGAGAGGGCAGAGAAGTCCCAAAAGAGGTCGAGACTGAGGTTGTGGAAGCTGGGGCACTAAACGTAAGGGTTACCCATGACCGGACTGCGCCCAGGGCTCTGCCTCCTGGCATCACAGGAAAGCTTATACTCTATAGTCCCTCCAGGGTCACTGGTCCAAAGGTGACCTGTGTGGATCAGTCACACTAGAACAACTGACTCCACGTCCTCTAGGAGCCAGCACTGCAGTGCAGTGACACTCTGCCTTGAATGAGAACCATTCAATGCTGATCATCAACCAAACAACCCAACCACATACAACTGAATTAGTCATAACTTACAAAACTGCATACAAAAGACTGGCAAAAGTCCTGCCACCCCAAGAGAGCATTTTCAACGCTACCAACACTCTAAAGCCGTGTTACACATCGTATTTAGAAGATTTTTTTTTTCTCCACTCCAATTGCTTTGGGGAAGTATATGCTATTTGCAGCAGACATTAAAAATCCTCAAGACAACATAATTATATATATATATATATATATTGGCAAGCTTACTGAGCCACCCCTTCTCAAGTCTCAGCTTGCCTATGGCATTTTAATCTCACTATCTTATAAACAGTGCAAATTAGTATAATTCTAAACAACCTAGCTATAGCAGAATTTATTTATTATAACAGGAGAAGCTGTCAAAGGGCAACAGGTTGAAAGCACCGGCACATCTCTTGCCCTGCTCATTCAGGTTAGTGTTTGTAATGTTCATTTCTGAAAGGATTTAAACAGCTTTCCACAGTTATCTTTCTCCTTTACCCTTAAACATAACCAGCAGTCAAGTATCTATTTACAGTTTGTGCGCACACACACACAATTAATGGCAAAACGTTTTTGTGAGCAGCTGGATTTCAGTTACAAGATCACTATAACTGAAAGATCACATTAGTTACATTATCTGTGTTCAGACTTATCCATCAGTGAAGGCAACTATAAGCTTACAAATAGCAGATACAGCCTTTGTTTTCTTCTGAAGTATGAGGGTGAGTTTTTTGTAAAAGAAAGTGCTCTTGAAGAGCCCTTAAATTAGAGTTAAGCAATGGCCATTCAAATGATAAAATGCTAATATCCTAATATTACAATCACAAGTAGTGATCCTAAGGCACGTCAGCCACATGCATATGCAATAATGCATTGGTTTGCTTTCAGACAGAGAAATTGCATTAGCTTTGTCTGTTTTCAGTTTGCACAAGAGTTTGTTTTTAGATAAAGTATCCCTGAAAGGTCATGTTATCACAAAAGTTACCAAAAGACAGAAAATTTAACAAGTAGTAAAAATATTTTTGGACTATTAATACCAATAAAGTTAGATACATAAAAGGCAGTGCAAATTCACAACACACTTATCTATCACCTCCATCGCTTCTAAAGGATTTCCAACCCTCGGAAAAAAAGTTGGCACTTGATAAGTGTAAAATATACCTGGTTGTTTTCATTAAATCTTAGCAAAACTAATTTGAGAGTGTTTTAGTTTTTGTGTAGCAGGCTCAAAGTACAAATTTCTGTTCTCAGACATCATCCTGGTAGCCCCCACCCACTTTAATTCTTTCTAGGACACAAATCATTTCTACAGCAGACTTATGTTTAGCATTCAGATATAACAGTTGCCATCCAAATATCAGCACTAATAGCAGAGCAAAATTACTTTGAAACAAGTCATAATTAACCATGCTTATACGAAGCTTCAGTGAGAAAATAATACCAAGAAAAGATATTACACTATAGTTAAAAAAAACACATCCTGTACCATCACTAGATTACAGAAAAAACACACTTTGTGAACAAATCCAATGCACACTGCTTCACAAAACCCCCCAGCCACAGAAACTTTCCAGACTGACACTGGGGAATTGGTTCAGATGCCAGTAACACTGACCAACCTTCTGCCCTTTGTCTTCAGAAGGCAAAACAAGCCAAATAACCGTATTTTCAGAACAGAGAGTTTCCTGTTATGAGCTTAATTTCAGATTAGTATTTGCTAGCAACCACCCCACACTCCGGAGGAAACGATTAAGGGACGGTCAAGGGCCTTACGTAAAGAAAAAAAAAGATATTCTATTTTGATTGAAGCTGTTTGTAGTACAGCCTTCCAAACAATGTAGTGCATCCTGGGACAATGATATGAAAATGTTTCAAAATAACGCAGGGGCTATGACAGATTGTGAGTTTCTTAAATTACCATGGATTAGTTGAAAGTTGTTTGTGGATGTGAGAAATTGATAACGAACTTCTGGACACATTCTGTGCACGCAACAAGTGTTAGGGTTTGCCTCCCCCAGTGCTGGATTAAAATACCAGCATGTGTCTGCACCCTAGGCTTCAAGAATCACATTGAGAATGAAATGTGAGCTCCCCAAAAAAACCTCCCCTTTCGGTGGCATAAGAAGTCAAGAACAGATTATGTAAGTTGCAAATAGCCACCAGGGAGCTCAAAAAGCTCTTCTGTTTTGCCTGCTTGCACAGAAACGTTACCTGCACATTCCAGATAGATACACGTGCCAAAACCTGCAAAACTAAAGGAAATGGGGAAGTTAAAAATAGTTCTGCCAAGCCAGAGACTGAGTTTGAGGGATAAAACAAAACTGTGGAGCTTCAAGTGGGCGATTACATGATGTGAAAACCCAGTATTTGATTAAGAAAATACCCTGCCTAGATTCCTGGAATCACATGATATCAAAAGCTAAGCACCTGTGTAAAAAAATCACTTCTGTATCCAAGGTGTGGGGGAAAAAAAAAAGAAAGAAAGAGTCTTAATAGGCAAGGAAATAAAAATGCCTGGCAAAGTTTCTATAAAACTCTAAACTGGCTCTACAAACAGTTCAGTTTAATTTCAAGAGACCAGGAGTTTCAGTATATCAATCTATTTAGGAGTGGGAGGAGTGTGTACTTCTATTATGAAAAGTCTAAGGTAACAACTGAAATGTAGCAATGAAACTCTTGGAACTTTTGCTGTCTAAAACCCACAGAATGTTTTCTGACAAAGAGTTTCAGCTCAGCAAGCTCTGAAAACATTGTGCACCTGGCCACAAACGCTGTTGTCTGGGCACACTGCAAAGGATGCTGATGTGGCCCACTGCAACTCTTTGCCAAGTATTTGGAGATGGTTGTTACCATCCAAACACTGGCACTCATAGGGAATTCTTTAGAGAGACAAATAGCTCCCAGTTTGCTTCACATACATCCAACTGCGATGGGAATACATCAGAAGAGGATGCTGATTTACCATCACTAAAGAATCTGGAGCAAGATTTGATTTGTAATGTCAGGAAATCCACTCTACGTTGTTTCACAGTTTGATGGATTTACAAAATTTAGACCTTATCACCTTCCTAGAAAAACCTCGTTGTCACTGATATTTGAAAACAAAAATAATCACATTTACCAAACGCAATTGCAAAAACCTCTGTGCCACAGCTCGGATTTTGTACTCCATTGTGCAAAAACCAGAGGCTTCCCATTGCCTACATTAAGTCTCTGATGGGGAGAAAAAAAGGAAATAGAAGCACCAATACATAAGTTAGGCGCACCAAGATATTCACTGGAGGATAAAGCCAGGGTGTGGTGGAAGGCGAGGTGGTCTTTGGGGAAGAGCTGGAGGATACTGTGGTACAAACTGAGATGGGTATCCTGGCTGTGGCATTTGACTCACAGACTGAACTCCTGGCCGAGGGGGGAGAGGAGGATACGGAGCACCTGGATAAGAAAGAGCTGGTCCTGAACTCATGGCTGCAGTAAACGGAGTAGGAAAGCGTCCTGCTGGGACTGCAGAAGGTGGAGGGGGTGGTATTCGTCGGGGCACAACTGAAGGAGGAGTGTTTGCATCCGAAGTGTAGGAATCTTGAGGTGCTGGTGTTGTCTCGGGTGCTCTCGGCTGAGCTTGTGGCTGAACCTGTGGAAGTCTCTGTCCCTTCAGCACCATTTCTTGGAGCTTCTCGATTTTAACACGTCGCAGGTGAGCCAGTTTACGCTTGCTCTGGTACTCGTCAATGAAGGAATCCAGTGGTATTTCACCATCAAGAAATTTTTCTGCCATATTCTGTCAAATACGGAACAATCTCTTAGAAAACGGCGTACTGCAAGAGAATCTAAATGGCTTGTATCCTAAAAATAGCATAATTCTGCCTGTGATTTTCCAGCTTGCATATGGAGGATGACTGGCATACTAAGAATTCTGAGCAGAATTTTGAATTAGTTATTACTCAGAAACACTGGGAGTTAAATACCATTTTTCCTTAAATTCATACTGAAGCAACAGCAGGAAGAACATCTGAATCTAGCTCTGAACACTCCCCTGATTATCAGAGATGGGAACAAATCAACAGCTTTCCAGGCTGCCAGCTAAGCTGAATTACAGCTCAGTACTGCTTGCAATGCCAACAGAAACACTGAGAACTCTGCCAGCCTCAGTACAGAGAGGCAGAGGATTGCTAAGCCAGGCGTAATACTCACACTTACTTGTGGCTTTGGGTAAATGATGTTTAATAATTAAGAGAAGTGACCACACACTTAATCACAAAATCCAGCTTGTCCTGGGAATGTCTTTTGAGATCACAGCTCAGGGTTAATGAGCAGATTTTTCCCCTGATGCTAATATGCTGTGGAGTTAAAATGTCCTACAGGCAAATCAGCAAACAAAACCAAACACCTCCATTATCCTGGAAAGAGACCACCCTTCAAGCACTTGTACCACAGCCAGTGGTGACCACTGGCATCTAGACAGATATACTGGAATCATAATTGAGTGTTTCACTGGAAATGCTGGAGAAAAGCAGTCCAGGCACAGTTTTTCATTAGGTTACTAACATGTGTAATGGATTAATACATATACCAGGCAAACACCATTACTAAAAATATATTCCACATTTATATGCTATGAGTTTGAAGGCAATGCCAAGGAACTAAGAGGGTTTGGCTTTCTTTTCTGAAAGTATTTTCTCTCTTAAACATCAAAGACTTTAAGAGTAAAAAATTAGATAAAAATATTCTCGCTGAAACCAAATTGTTCATTGAAGTTCAAAGCAGAGACCAGATCTTATTAAAAATATCCCTTTAGTCTATTATGTGTGCAACACTGCACTGCAGCTATGTGCACTGAAAGCCTTCAGTAATGGGTGTAAGCAGCAAACTGAAGTGTAGTGTCATTACCTCTGTGTCTTCCTCAATCTTAGCCCCCTCTGTCTGAAGCAGTGCTAGCAGTGTCTCCAGTGAAGCATTGCTGGATTGTCTGTCTGTAATGGCACAAAAAGAACAGTAAATGACAGCTGGCTCTGAATGACTTCAAACTGAAGCTTCAAACCTCAGCAAGCAGAAACATTTCTAAGGCAAATACATAAAACTAAGCATGCTCCATTGTTCTAGACAGGGTCATCTCTAGTAAGAAAATATATTAAGTGGTCCAGGAATATTGTCAGAGTGCTAAAAGCTGAAATTGAATTACAATGATATATTCATAACATTGAAAGACAAAGCACTTCAGCAAGCGCAGTATCAGATGCACAATACCTCATAATTCAGTATGAAATGAGACAGTTATATGCAATGTTCCCTTTGGTTTATGACTAATCGCTGAAAATTCAGATTATGTTTTGCTTTTTAGCAAGGTAAACGAATTTGATCATTTAGAGAACAGTAGGTCAACAATAGGTAGGTAACCACACAGTAACAGAAAGAAGCCAGAGTATCTCTTACCAGGTGTAATAGGTAATTAATAAAGCATGAGAAGCACGATCTATTTCAGAACTACACAGGAATGACATTTCATTTTGTACCCTAATTCACCCAGCTAAAAAAAAACAAACAAAAAACACACTACAGATTTACATTCACTTAGAAAACAGCAAATCACAATCATCAGCAGAAAACGTTACCTAGTTTTGTTTTCTTTATCTGGTATGCTTCAAAAAGAACTTGCAGCTCTCGATATTTTTCAGTCAAATTTGATTTCAAAGACTCCAACTTTGGCTGGTACAAAAGATTGCCTTCTGCCAGACTGCGGTTGCTGGCAAGAGTCATGTCCTTGCTGTGTTGAACATTTTGGGCCTGGGGAAAAAAAAAACCACCAAAATGCATGAAATGACAGTGAAAATATTAAGCAAGACTTAAGGGTTATTTAGCCAATATGAGAATTTCAAAGCTTCTAAATAAACAACAAAAGCAGGCTCTCTGTAAAAATGAGTACTATGGTATTGGACATGCAACTCCTAACTCTACTTTTGGACTTTTTATGAAGAGTGGGAATGTTTGCTGTTTTGGTGGGTATATGCAGCTTCAGTTATTGTGCTTTTTCCCCCATGATCTCTTTTTTCTGCTATGCAAAATCCTTTCTCACCAATTGTACTTTTACTGCTCTACTAACATACTGTTTTACTGGCCTTGTCATCTAGAAGGAATAAGAAAAAATCTAAAATGACAAGGGACTGTTGATGCTCATGGTGGAAAGACCTCAGAGGAACTGCCCTGAGAATAATGATCTCTCCTTTGAGCTATGAGCACCTGTGAATCAATCACTTTCTGAACAGGAATTGATACTGACCTGAAGTCACTTTCCTGCACGTGTTTTTTTTGCATGCAGCAGAGAGCTCATTGAACAGTTTCCTTCTCCAAGCTGGAAATGATAATTACTCAAAGAGTTTGTGTTGTGGGAAAGCACTCAAAGAATGCCTCTCCTCTGAGCGGGGCCAGAGGTGCCCGTGAATGCAGGAGTGAAGTTTATGCCCCCCAAGTTTATTCTAATTCTTGTCACAAATTTACGTGAGGTCTGACCTGTGGGCTGTCACAGCTACGTGAGAGCTGATTTTCACACTCACATCCTGCTACCTGAAGGGTGCTTTGATTGAACTATTACTCATTATTTAATGTAGATGCTTCTTCATTCCCACCTCATGCACCACCCTTACCCCTCCTGCAGGATGAACCTTTACAGATAAAGCAACAGTTGCTCTTTGAATCCCAGCAGTAACATGCAGCAAGACTGCAGAGGAATGTCATCCTTCATCTTAGTGAAATGCAAAAACCTAGGACTGCATCATCATGGTGCCTTCTCCAGAATATTCTTCCCCAACTATGTGAAATCAATCCTAAATTACTGTCAAAAACATTAACACATCCTAGTCCGAAGACACTGTTCCTAAAGAACAAATGACAATTCTTAGAAAACCAAGATTCATCAAGATTCCAAGTTTGCTCACACACACACACGCACAATGAATTTTATCAAGACAGTCTTCATGAGCTTTGGGAAAGCTGAGTGTTTGGGGAAGTCTGCCCTGGTTGTCACATTAGATTCATTAAAATATTCAGACATCAAACGGGAGGAAAAAAACCCCAAGGGATCCAATTTCAGATTTTCAGTCTGAATCAACAAGTGGGATAGTTTTCCCATGGCACAACAGACTGATTCTATTAAGCTGCCTTCAAAATCAATGAAACATTTGGTACACTTTTTGTGACCTCCTACATTAAATATTCCCCTTCCAGCCCACAGCAGCCCTGTTTAGCTGTAACAGATTTTATTTACGGACAGTTGCACTGAATTCAGTGCAAGCACAAAGAGTACAGTGCCTTCCTCCTTACACACTCTTGAGTGGATATAAGACAGCCACACCTCAGGAACAGGAAAAGAGGAAACCCAAACGAGCTATTTAGAAGCCCCAGAAAAGGGCAAGATCAGAATTCAGGTGTTCTTGGCAGCCTGAGCACATGACTGGGTGCATCAGGTGAAAACATTTTTCACGTGTAGCAACAGTGTCTTCAAAAGCAATTACTTCCTTGTGAAATATTTATACATTGCTTTAATCTTCTAAATTCAAAATTGGCTCAATGTTACTGAAACATATCTTTGGCCCTAGATCTTGCTCTTCAGATCCTGAAATTTTTACTCTCTCGCCCCCTGTTCTTGATAAACCACTTAAAAAACAAAATCAAGTCAGGGACTCAACACTGAGTCCTAAAGTCTACATCAATCAACCTAAAATTCTACTCCAAATTGTGAAAATTGGAGACACTGTTTTTTCTTCTCAAGATTCCCACATCAAGCCTAAACAAGCTACCAGCCCTATGCTTGTGTTCAACTTGAACCCTTTCCAAGAATAAAAAGAAAATCCTCTTTTCTCACTTTTGAATCCAATGCAAAACAATTTAAATTAAACTGGTTGCTTCCATTTGTTTCTTCTCATATGATCTAACGCCGGGAGACTGTTGCTTTCAGAAAGCCCAAGTACCTCTATCTTACATTTTTTTCTAACAATTATGAAGGGAACTAAAATACAATTTAACAGCTTAATTACTGGCACCCAGCTTCTTACCAAACGACCTGCCATCATCACAAGTTTTAACTTTGTTCTTCTGAACTGCCAGCCAAAAAAGATCGCGTGCAAAAAGATTCATGGTTCCTGATGCCTCTCCTCTTTCACCATTTTAATGAGCAAACTACTTCCTCCAAGCGACTCCAATTTGATCTGGTGATTGTATTTTCACTGCTTGTAAGGTTGATATTCTCATTTCAAAGCAGTTGTGCAGTCAGTCTGGGAAGACCAGTTTTATGGGTGAACTTTGATCTTTCTTCAGGATGAAGAACATATACCTTTCCTCTAGAGAGAAAAAAACCAGTGGACACAAACCTATAAACCTTCCCAGAGCACAAATCCCAGGAAAAGAAACCTTTTACTGATATCATATGCAATAAAGAGGAGAAGGAAAAACTCCAGGTAAACAAACAGAATAACAGAAAAAGCTTCCTGAAGTCAGAAGAGGCTTTTGTGGTGTTTTTAAAAACTACTTTTAAATATATCTCCTGTCTCAAGTATCACAATGTCTCTCAAGAGGACTAGGGAGGTGAAGGAGGATGCAAATGCCCAACCTCCTACAATGACTTTCTGAATAACTTTACTTTTACATCAACTCACATGTGTAAAGATGAACAAATATCAGTATGACATGATGTACTTGTTTTGTAAAAATAATAATAATAAAAAAATAATCAGTATTATGACCTACCTACATCTAACGCAGAGTGACATCCTTTCCTGTCCTTGGCATCTTATCTGTAGCAGTTACAGACTAAGCTAAACTTAAGCAAAAGTCTTAAAAATACTTTGTTTTAAAAAGTTAAGGTATTTGTAAGTACACTTGAAGTTACAGTGCTTGAAATTACACAAGACGACTCAACTTTTTCCACATTACAGCACTTCTAAGAAGGGCACATTTTTTCTACAGAAGTTGAACAAAAACCATGATTGACATTTAATGATCAAGTGTCACTCCTGAAGTCTTCACTTCCAGCACTGGTCTGTGTCAAATTTATTTAAAAAATGGATAGTTGAAAAGATGAGAAATTCACATTGAACCATGAGAAGAACCAGTTCCTCAAATACAAGGTAAACTTAGGAATTACATTTAATGAAATGTAAGGAGGAGCTGGTGAAGACCCATCCACCTGTTCATGACATTTAAATGCTTCACGTCACTGAAAAAAGTCTGTGGAACATGTGTTGTGGAACTATTTCACAACAAATAGAACAAATGTAATCCCAAAGCAAGGCAACTTGAATACAGGCACGATTTTACAAACCAGAGTAATCTGCAACTGTTCCACTGCATTTAGAAATTAATTCAAGGAATCAGAAAAGCAAACACTGTGAAGTTAGCCTAAAAAGCCCTACAGAAAAACATTCAAAAAACACTGACTAATTTAAAACAAAAAAAACAACCCAAACAGTTGCAAAATGATCCAAGGGTCAAAGATACAGTACAGCGTGACCATCCTATTAAGATTATCAAGGCAGCACAAAGCCTGCTGTCAGCATCCATTCACAGCTTTCCACAAGCCTGAGACAATGGCCAAGCAAGGAATAAATCCCATAAAAGTTGTTTTGTTGTCAGATGTGTGACAAAAATGTGGATTAGCAGGGAACTGTGACTGCATGGGATGTTCACCTGCCTGCTGGAAGTGCAGTGAAAAAAAGTTACCAAGAGAACTAAGCAAACAGCATGCGACCCTTCGCAGAATTGCTAACAAGACTATTGAGGTCATGAGCACTTCAACAGGCAGGAAACATTAATCTGAAAACAGATGAGAAATACCAGTCAGAATCACAAGACATAATGAGACAGGACAATATTAAAGAGAACATATGCGCTTTTTTTTTTTTTTTTCCACTCCTAAGCTCCCACTCTGAATTCTGAATGGGACAAACGGGGCAAGGATACTGAGCTGCTTATGAAAGGATTTCAATGGCAGAAGGATTGCTCACCACTGAGCAGACAAACCAAATTCTGCATGCTGCAAGAAAACAAAGTCATGGACACAGTGAGGTTATTAAAGACAAAACTAATGATTTATGCAGCACTTCAAATCGTAAGATGCTTAAAGAGTGAGTTCTTTATCAGAAATAATTTGAATAATTTTACTCAAGGATTTCTTTAATAAGCACTTCCAACTGCTTTGGGAGTTGAGATTCTACTACTTTCACTGCAGCTTCGGTTCATCCCACTTTTCAAAAAGGAAGAAAAATGCTGGATAAAAATGAAGCAGAAGCTAGTATTAGCTTAGGAACATTTTTACCAAAATAATGGTTTGCAGCAAGAGTTTTATTTGTACAAAATGTCTCCGAGAAGCATCACTCCTGTGCATCCAAAATCATGTTCCCAGAAGAACAGTTCCATACCAGATGCCTCCTGAGATACAGACTGAAATCCCAGCTACCCACAAAGTCCATCAAGTGCTGCTATAATTACAAGCTTGCTTTGACATGCACCACGGCATGTAGTTTCTCAGTACTTTCAAGAAAAAGTCTCTTAAGGAGCTATAAATAAAAAGAAGTTTTAAGTGGCACCATTTTAATGGCTTTATACACAGCATACATCCACGTTAGTTTCAGGTTTCTCTGGTCTTGCTCTAGTCTTTATCATTCCCACATTCTCTCTTTCACTTCCACATACTTGTAAATTAGGAATAAAATATGCAGTCACGCTGCGGAAGTGAAACGATGAACATTTGGAGTGTCAAATTAACTCCTGGAACAGGAGCCGACAGGTGCAGAGCAGGAGAAGAGAGACTTCTTTTACAGAAGAACATTTCAGATCGCTTTTCATTACATCCTGGTGAACAATAATACACCTTCTAAAAACATCTGTTTGGTAATAAATATTAATACATATTCCAAAGTAATTAGATCTGCTAAATTTAGATCTGCTTATTATGTAAGTATGAGCTGTAAAATGATAAATAAACGTTAAAAGCTACGTTGCAGTTCCTAAGGGTTTACTCCAGAGGAAAGAGGCACCCAGAACTGCAATTTGTGCTCCTCAGACACAGGCAGGTCACTCATCCGATGCTCAGCTGGAAGAGACAAAGCTATAGTTGTCACCAAGTTAATTCCTAACTTTGTAACTAAATTCCACGTTTGGCAAACAAGAACACAACCACTTACACAACGTGGTTTTAGGACAGGAGCAGGAATCCAAGAAATCTGGGCATGCATTCACATAGTTTTAACGCGGACTTTCTGCACTGCCTCATCTTTTCAAACGGCTTTTGAGAAAAGGACTACACTCACAAACCCCTTCTGTGCTTTGCCAGTGTGCTCTGACATCCTGGAACGAGAGGGAGGCAATACATTTCTGACTTCTTGATTTCATATAATTAAGGTTTTGAAAAGTAAGTAATTTTTGGCAGTAGAACCTTAGGGGTCAGCAACACAATGTCGCACTGTTACTAAAGTGATGTTCCAGTAGATAAAAAGAAAATTCATTTTCACAGGAGAAATTCATTGAGCTACCACCAGTGTCAGGTCACAGATTCCCTCGTCTCTGTTGTTTAGAGTTATCACACCGAGATTGACTTTTATAAACAAAGTACTTCTCTTTTATGAAGACGAATACTGTAGCTGTAACTACATAGATCAACCTCAAAGGATTATTTAGAAAACCCCTCCTCAATTCTGAAAGACTGGGAGCAGCAGACAATTGGCTTCCTTCCTCTTTCTCTCAGACAAGATGTTCGTTGTTCAAGCACTTCGTTGTTCAAGCCCAGAGGCTTCAAAAACAACTACAGAGATAGAAAAAGCAGCTTAGCTCTTCGATGCCACCTTTTCATATACCTGGGGACAGTGTGAAGGACATCACCCCAGTGAAATACGGACGTTCGTGTGAACACACACGGAGATATATATATATACACACCACCCCCCCAATGGCATATACAAATCCTGCTCAAATGCTGCACGGGAACACAATCCCTTTAAGGCTGGAACGTGCCTATTTTTAGCTATTAGCAAGAAAGCCAAGTGGTTTTCCAAATCCTCCCCTTTGCAAATAAAACATTGGGGTTTGAGCTGGGTTTCCCTTGCGACAAGGAGAGGGAAGGTTTTTTCAATTATGGAATAATCGGCTTTAGCCAACTCTGCCCCTGAAAATACAAGTGACCTCAGAGAAATGACTCAGGAATCATGAATTAATTGGCCTGCCACAATGAAATTATCAATCTAAGGACTTTGGAATAACCCTACAACCTAGACATACGGACTGCCAACCAAATACCTAAACAAGTAGCAGTGAAGTCACCATGGTTTCACCTCAACGTTCAGGATTTCCCTCTCTCCCTCTTACTGCCACATACTTTGCAATGAAAAACCAGGACCCAGCAGCACAAACTCAAGCAGTAAACAATTCAGCGAAGGCAAAAACAGGATGAGGAAGACTCATTCGAGCACGGCCAATTCTTCCAAGGCAGGTAAATGCATTTCTAGCTGAACAGACTCTAGTGAAAGCCTCTGCACACAATAAAAGAGGATTATACCAGACAGCAGCACAGGCGTATTTCCACACAGCTTGGATACCTTCAAGCCCAGCCACACTTTCCAAACACCACAAAATATTCCCTCAGGCCTGGAGAACTTTACTCTACAATTTAAAAGCCTTCTGTTGCCAAAGAAAGAGGAAAACCAGAGGATCAAATTGAGAACATGGTCTCAGGGAGAGAGAACCCTTTCTGCTATGGTCATGAGGTTTTCAGTCACTTCTGACCTACAGTCTTAAGTGTGTATTGACAAATAAATAATAAAAAGAGCCCACTGAGCCAGGACTTCTGCTGATGTCCCTTGTCAGAGGTCACGCTGAAACCAGCAATACCACACCCATTTATATCTTTACAAAGTTAAGCCCATTATAACCCCTTGACTTTGCTCAAATATTTAGTTTTGATGTAGAAAGGTACTCCTGCTCCCCAGCAAACCAAGGTGCCTCTAAGATCTCTGCATGTTATCACAGCAGCATCTGTTTGTACAGTAGTTTCAGTTCCCAACTTATATGAGAAGCTATTACGCCTGCCTCCCTCTCGTAAATCTATTTACACAAAGTTCAAAATACAAATCGTTGCATAATGCAGCGAGTAAATTCCCTAGGACACCTTAATCATCTTGGCCTCAGCCTTTGGGGGGCCTCTTCATCTGTAGGACTGACAATCTGGTTCGAGGTGATCCTGAAGAATATCCTTGGAAGTACTGAAAGAGCAGGAATCTCAGTTTGAGGGAAATCAATTCGGATTGATTTTACTTACTAAACTAAGCTGCTTTCTCAAGAATATATTGCCTTCCCCTCCCCCCGGAGCTTTTGGCCTCTAAACCAATAAATAAAAGACCAAGAGGAGTACAGCATATTTCTTCCTCATAAAATTCTGATGCAAATGGTTTCATCTTATTTGTTGTTAGCTGACTTTTAGAAGCATTTGTGGTCAAACCAACCTGGAATAGCCTCTCATGAGAGCTGTAATACACAGGGTCCACTCGCATACAGAAAAAGCAGTAAGAGACACCCACGGCAGCAGGAAGAAAACAGGCTTCTGTTTTGTTGTAATAAGCAGGGATGCAGAGCACAGCTGAGCCTGATACACTGACAAAGACATTTCCAACAGGCATCGAAAGAAAAAGCACGAGCCGGGCTGACAGCCTTTGCTGCACCCATCGCAGCGCCGCGGGGAGACAGAAATCTCCTTCAAATTGTTTGGAATTAAAAGTTGAGCTGAGATCGAGCCCGCGAATAGGACCGACTTCACCCGGACAAACCCCCATCGCGGGCAAGGCACAGAAACAAGGGCTGTGCGAACGGAAAAACCGATCCCACCTCCGGCCCGGCACCGGCTCCGCAGCGAGCACAAACCGAGCGCTGCCAGCCCGGCGCGGGGAGAGGTGCCGGGCACAGCCCCCCCGCCCCGAGGGCCGGCGAACAAAGGGCCGGGAGGGAGCGGGGGGAGCGGGGCAGGCAGCGCTTCCCGCAGCACGGGGCTCCCCCGGGCCGGACACCTCACGGCGGGGCCGGGAGCAGTGAGTCACCTGCGCCGGGGGCGAGGGCGGTCATTAACCCACCCCCCCACAGAGCAAGTGGTCACGCAGGCGGTGGGACAGCGCCCCGGCGGGCTGGGGGGGCCCGAGGGGAGGCCGCGGCCCGGCGCCCCTCACCTCCTCCATCTCGCGGGCCATGTCCTGCAGCCGCTCCTCGTCGTCCAGCAGCGCGCTCAGCTCCTGCAGGCTCAGCGCCTCCAGGCGCCGCACGTCCAGCGCCATCCCGGCGCGGCTCGGCCCGGCTCCCCCCGGCCCCGCGCCCGCCGCCGCCAACCGGAAGTGCCGCGGCGGTGTCGCCCCGGCCCGGGGTGGGCACCGCCCTCGGCGCCCCCTGCCGGGGGGGCGGGGCGGCAGCGCGCGAGGCGGGGCGTACCAAGGGAGCGGGGCGGCGGGGGGGGGGGGGCGGTACCAAAGGGGGAGCGGAGCGGGGGCGGGGGGATCGTGGTGCCTGAGGGGGTCGCAGGCGACTGTGTGGGGATGAGGCCGGGGTGGGCTGGGGGAGAGGGGAGGCTGGGGGGCAATAGGAGAGCCCACGTGAGGGTCTCTGTTGGACGAAGGCCACCATGGGGTCACCGTGCACCAGGCTTCCAGGCCCCTGGGCCTGGCCAGAGAAGGGTCCCGGGGTGGCGGTGGCAGGCCCAGGGCGGGCTGCCCCCTGAGAAGGGCCGAGGGGCAGCTTCTACAGACACCAGGCCTCGGCGTCCCCCCGTGCCGCCCCTCACAGAGCGTGCTCTGTCTGCCCTGCTCGTGTGATGCCACGCGGTGTCACGGCTCTCGGTGTCCCGAGGGATGGCGGCTGTTGGTCCAGCGCCTCGCTGCGATGGCTGGCCCGTGCCACTTTCGTTTCCGAGTTACACTGCAGGCCTCTGACCATCACAGGGAGTGGACTTTGTCCTCTGCCCTGCAAGAGCGGGGAGCTGAGCCCTCAGCCGTCACATCCCACACCAGACACGGCCACAGTGCTCCTGCCCGGGAGTGCTGTAGGCACTCTTCTGCTCCTATTGTTTATAACTGCACAGCTGTAAATTAGGAAGGAAAATCAGTGGAATTATTTAACTCACACTTCCTTACCAGGCTGGGACTTGGCTACATTAGATCTCAAAAGACTGACTGCATTATTGTTCTCAAGCCTAGACTGAATACCTATTTAGGTTAAAAATAGCTAAAAATTGTGTCTTGCCAAGCTTTGGTGCTAGGTCTTTTTGTCCATCTAAAGCACTTTCTTCTCCAAGAGTGAAGGTCAAGAATGATCTATCAAAGGTGTATTTTATGGTGAATTTAAATGCTTTTGAAATGTCATGTAGCAAAGCTCTGCATCAATTAAAACATAATAGCTGAATTTTGTTCTGATTTATATGTATTAAGTCACCAACACTTTACTAGGCACACTGTGGTAACACTTTGGAGTGGTAGCTCTCCAATTACTATCGATGTCAGCATAGCTGATAAAGACAATTATGCCTGGAAATAATTGTGTTAACATAGCCTAAGTTGTATGCATCTCTGGCTAAAGGATCGTGAGTGTGCTTGCTTCCATGTGTGTAACACCAGAGAGAGAACCACAACGAGCACATGAGCCAAAGGAACAGGGTAGGGAATGGCCACGTGGTCATTGTCCTTTGTATTTGACATTTTTGATGTAACTGGGGAAAAAAAAAAAAAATCAATATAGTGAACTGACTCAGTCTCTGATGTAATGCTGTTGAAATGTAATGTTACATTCAGGAAGTGACCCGGTGCTTCCTGGCAGAACGGAATGAAGACATGACAGCTATGTTTGTTCTTTCGTCCTACAACTAAACCCAGCTCTCCATTCCTCTCACCCCCTCAAAAATCCCCTCTGTCAGTGTTACCCACAGATAATAGAGATCTACAACGTGACACTGCTAGAGGAAGGCTTCCTGGCTGCTTAGTGCAAAGCTATTGTACAACCATGATGCAAACCAAGTGTGTTCAGAGGCAGGTAAGAGCGAGATGTTTGTGCAGCAGGAAGCTGAGCTGAGCTTGCTTAGGGTGGGGAGAAGGTGATTAGCGATACGGGCATGTGTCCACTCATCCACGTCAACACACCTGCCTGTTACTGTGGTATGTGCTGAACTCCTCGTTGAGTGGGGTGCTCTGCTCGGAGCACAGATGAGTAAGCAGCTGTACCCCTTGGCAGTGACATGGGTTTGCACGGCCACTACAGCCTGACCTTGTTATTTAAAACCCATTGATAGTTGCCATGCCAACAAGTATCATATACTGTATTTGCCTATGCCCATCAAAAAGACAGAGTTACACCCTTGTGTTAAACCAGACTGTAAATCTGCACATGTAACCACACACACACACATATATGTACACCAACAGAGGAATTAGTTGAGGGATTGAAAGAAGCCCTTTCTTCCCAAGAACGTTAGTGATTTTAACTTCATAGCATAGCTAAATAATTGGTATGGGGAAAGTGTGGTTTAGAAGAGTCTGACTCAGCTTCACGTTGTAAATCTAGTTTTACCACTGCCTTTCTATTTGATCCTAAGTGGAGTTCTCAGCTTCCCTCAATCATAGTGCCTTTTGCTTAAAAAGAGGAATTATAATAACTGCTCAGTCCCTGGTGAAGGTGGAGAGGAAAAGCTCACACTGAATAATGCTTGTAGAGGTACTCTGGGTGAGTATTTCTGGTGAAGGGCACTACAGTAGGACAATAACTGTATTGTCAATATGCTGTTGGGAAAGGTGGTTTACAGTGACCTTCGAAGGAGCTTTTCTCTAACAATCTAATTTTTGTTTGTTGCATGGGGTTGATGGAAGTTCACTGCTTTAGACATCTAGGAATGGTTTATTTGAATTAGTCAGTGGTGATCTGTATTAAGTTAGAAGCTACATAATGCAGAATAATGAAGTCCTCACAAAATGCACAGGGAAAAAATAATTCATTTGTGCTCAAGTACAACATATATTGAAAATACCACTTCTCTTTATGAAGATATGTTTGGGTTCTAGCAATATTGGAGAGAAGTGTCTATATTAAACATAAAGTCTGTGTTTGAGTACGTTGATGAGTATCTGCATGTGATCAAGTTCTCAAGTTGGCCAGAAAAGCAGCTGAGGTCGAGAGACAAGATAGGGGCTTTTGTATAATTATATATTCTCCTTGGACAGGTAGGAAGGTGCCTTTCTATAGATAAAGGTTTTGTGACAACACATCACTTGGACAGAATATTGCAGATAAACTAGGATTTTAGGCTACAGGGATTATCAAATATTGCAGTGCTGCAGGCTGAGATTTATCAACTACCAAGCCCTGGTTCCTATTTGCCTTTGCTAAAATTCTTTTGAAGGGTGACAGTATTCATGAATGTTAAAACTGTAAGCAGGCAAAGTACAGAAGTCAGAATTTCTTATTACAGGAGAAATCGAACAAAAAATTGGGAAGATTACAGTGGAAACCATGTCATGGTGAATAAGGAGTCAGGCGTCAGTCTTGGGGAGAGCTGGCATTCAGCCTAGTTTAAATTAGATGTTAGATTTTTTTTCTTTTTAAACTTGATCCTGGATTTCCTTCTGTCACCTCATATCGTTTTACAGTCAGTAGCACTGAACCCATGCATATTTATTAGATTTAGACATATTTTGCAAGTCACCTTCACAACAACTTCTTTTCTTTTCCTGGAAAAACTGGTTGGTTACATAGAGACTGAATTTGCAAGTCTAATCTTTGGCGTTTATTAACCCTTATTAGTCTGGTTGCTCAATGGACAGTTTTCAGTCTTCTTTGCAATTTAATGTCCTTCTATATATTAATCACAGTCCCTACTTCTGGTTAGATTTCATAAACTAGATTTCCTTCACACATGAAATGATCTGCAGATTCAGCATCCTGGGAGAAAAACAGCGGTCCTGCTGTCTGAGAGAGGGCAAGAATTCATTTTTAGGATTTATCTCCTTCCTTTCAGGCAGCCACAGGCATGAGAAGAGGAGCAGGTTTACATACCTGCAAATACTTTCTTTGCCTTAAGCTCACAGTGACTCAGAAGCAGAAAAAACAGATACAGTTTTTCTTCCCCAGACTAAGACACATCTCTGAACCTGAGCTAGAAGTGCTCTGTTTGCTTGTGGTATTTCCAGACCTGCTGAAGGCCTAGAAAGCACAGCCACTGAAACAAACACAGTTGGTTATTGAGGCAGAGGTTGGTGCACCGGGAGACCAGTTGTTGGAATAAACACAGCTGTGGTTTTTTCCATTACGGTGTTTTCATTTACTGGGTCAGCCAGCCACATACCTTGTCTGTGCAGAGGTACAGGGTAAATAGACGTCCTTGGGGAATCACTAGGACTATAGGATCTACTCATGAACTTCATCTTGGATAGGGTTCTCCAGTGTTTAAATCAAATAAAGCTGTGGTTATACCTATTACAGGGAATGGTGAGAGCTTATTAATAGTGAGGAAAACAACCTGCCATGGAATATACAGTCAACCTTTGTAATCAGTTGTGCTTTCAAATGCCTAATTGCTTCCACTTCTGCCATGACAGTCTTCAAGCTGTGCCCCCCAAGTTAAGGTTTCAGGTAAAGCCCTCCAAGTTCTCCGTGAAGAAGACTCTTCCCTTTGATGAGAAGAAACTTTTTATCTGCATCGCTGTAATTGAGAAGCTCCTGAACAGATTTTGTTGGTGTTCCCACATAACCATCAAGTCTGGGCAAACCCACAGCCACAAAATACTACGGTTCAGGGTTTCAGAGGGAACAGTGGCCTTGTTTCCAGAAGAACAGCCTGAAACACAGAGACTGCCCACAGGCAGGGAGGCACAAGGAAAGGGGCAGCTCCAGGAAGCAGCTTGTGTCCCAGCACTGGAGCAATACCCACTGCTGTACCAGGTTAAGCTCATTTTCACTGCTGGGCTTAGGTTGGCTTGTGGGCATCTCTGACCCCGATTTTCACTTCAAAAAGAAGACATAGTTGGAATGCTTTCAAAAAGCAGGATTTTCTGTACAGTCATAGTGTTTGTCCTGGGCCAGCAGAAATGTCTGCATTAGATTAGTGCTGCTGGATGGATCCCCAGTGGTGAATGGAGCTCCCACCAGGCTTCCAGGCCATAAGAAAACCCTCATAGCTTTAGTAGACAGGCAGATCCACTTGCCACACGCCAACAGCACAATAAAAGGGCTTGTTCAAGCCATGAGATGTAAGGCTCTGTGGAAAAGTAGCCTTGAGTTATCTGGATGCAAAAGAGAGAATTCAGCACCTGTGGTGATGAACAAAGTGGGGCCCTGTTGTCAGCTTGGACTGGTGCCACCAGCAGTGACAATCTGCCATATCCAATGTCCCACTTCAGTTGAAACTGTTTGGACCTGACCTGGGAGTACAATGCTGGGATTATCATCACAACAGGTTTGGGAAGCAGGGCTCCCTTCCTGAAATTCACCGTAGTCTTTACAATAAAACTAATCCGATTGTCTCCTCCAAGTCCCCTTTTTGCAGCACTGCTTGGGAGGGACACACATGACACAATCAAATTCAAATTTCTGGCATCTCATGTACTAACGAGCATTGTCCTACCAGCACTTCCCAGGGTGAGCTGGCTTCCCTAGTTACCAGGTAACCCATTTTTATTTTTTTTTTTCCCCAGCCTTTCAATTAAGTAGAAATTAATTCCACATCTATGAACCACTGGCCACATTCTGCTCCCTGGTACTGATAAAATGCAGAATTAATCACATGCCCGCCAGCGCTGGGTGGAAGCCCCAACCTCTTCATACCCACAGTGCAAATTTTCATCAAGCAGGAATGCATAGACATTTACTGAAGGGGTGAACTGAGGAGTTTGGAGCATGACAGAGGTTTCCTAAGTGGAGGGAGGTAAGACAAAAAGAGCTCTCGTTCTTCTGAGGCACAGATTTTTATCATATCACAAGAGCAAGCAGCTGAAAAGATTCCAGTCACGAAGCACTGTGCTGTGAGAACGGGTTCCACTGCCTGCCCTTTCGTGCAAGACTGACTGCCAGATGGGATCTGGGATGAAAACTAGCTCTTAAACAGGTTATACCTACTGCTATGGCTCACAGCCATTATCAGATGCTGAAGTCTTTTACATACCTAATTCTCTGTAGGTTCTTCTTGTCATTCCCTGCAAGGGAGCCAGATCACGTGCAGCTGTATTCAGCCATCATCTCAGATGAGTATTACCTCGAAAACCCTGAATGCAAAAAAACCACCCCCACTAGATTGGCTTGATGTCAAGTGGCAGAGGTAGTATTTTATTTTTTGAGCATCCCTCCTCAAGGACACCAAAGAGTTTGTGAAACATCACTAAACAAAAACAAAACATCGCCAACAACAAAAATGCAAACCTGCTGAAAAGTAAAACACAGCAGAGCATTCAAATATTGGAAAACATGAGTGCTAAAGTGCTTGAGATAATTTCTTAACTATGCACAGTCTGAACTCAATCTTCCCTGTGTATAAATGCTATTTTTCAACAGCACCTGCCTGGCTGCATAGGTTTCTTCACCAATCTGTGGCAGGATAACATTACTAGGTCAGAGCCATTACCCAAAAGGGCCAGGAGCAACATATTTCTTTCTATCCCTCATACTAAAAGTAAGTTAATAAATAATATTCAAAGAAACACATTTTAAAGTTCAGGCAGCTGACGTCGGACTTCAAGGAAAGTGACTGTAGGGATTTCCCATGCAGTGAAGTCGCTAGCATGGCCTGAAGCTGAACAAAGCTTTGGCGGGATCTATAAAGTGCTGTCTTTTAGTATTTTATGCCTGTCTTTAGTAGTGTATTTTTTCAAACCAGCACCGGGGTTGTGAGTTAGAAAAATTCTGAAATAACAGATCAATTTTCAGTGGATGCTGGAGCCAGACAGACATTACACAGTGCACACAAATATATTAAAAAAAAAAAAAACAAACCCAAACCCCAAAACCTAACCCAATTATGGTAAAACTTCTCATCCTTAATAACAAACACCCACTAAGTACCAAGAGAAGATCTGAAAGCAACATCTGCCTCCCAGTCCCCTGGCTCATTCCAGCAAGGATGGTCCAAGCTCAGCAGCAATGGTTGTGAGCCTGAGCCTGCAGGCACTCAGTGCAAAACTCTCCCGGCATCCAGCCCCGTGGGAGCGATCCAATTTCCACTGAAGCCAAAGGAAGCTCCCAACAGACTTCAGTGGACTTTGGATTGGCCCCCTAGGTTGACAGCAGGAGCAGGACCTTGTCTTACAGTAACTGTTTTTCTATCCAGCCACAAAAGCCACTCCCTGAAATTCCTGAAGGGGTTTTCAATCTTCCCCTCCATGCATGCATTGAACATCCATTACAGTTAACAGCAGTTACACATGCATATCAACGGGAGAAAAGTCCCAGCCCAGAGGAATCACTGGTCCTAAGAAAAGAAACCCAGTAGAATTTTGCTGGGAATTGCTAAAGACCCAACTCCCTTGGATAAATCCATTTCCCCGTTTAACCAGCTGGCTTCTGCCCGCGGGCAGCAATGCAGGAAGCTCTAGGTGTGTGTTTGTGTGTGCACGGGTGTGCGACGCGCGGGGCGAGCAAACGGGCGGCGTTCTGCAGCGCGCCAGCAAGCCACCTCCTGTCTCAGCGTCCCAGCAAGCGCCTCGAGCGTCGGCCGTGGCCGCTCTCACTTGTGAGCAGTGCTGTTGTAATCGTCCTGTGCCACGGCCGGTGGGGAATGGTCTATCCTGAACTCTTCCTCCAGCCCGCCAGGCGCCTTCGCCGAATCCCCCCGGGCTGCGGGCTGCCGACTGTCCGCGCCGCCTCCCTCCAGCCCCAGGATCTGTCTCTGCACCAGCTTGGAATAAAGGCCTCCTTCTTCCATCAGCTCCTTGTGTGAGCCCTGCTGCACCACGCGGCCCTTGTCCAGCACAATGATGTTGTGTGCCTTCTCCACAGTGCTCAGCCTGTGAGCTATGACAAGCACCGTGTGGTTCTGCAAGTCTCCGTAAATCGCCTGCTGAATCTGCGTGGGAAGAAAAGATATTAGTGCCTGAGCATCATTAGCTCCACTTTGGAAGAGAGAACAGCTTTGTGGTCTGTGTTAAGAAACCTCTGGATGGGAGGTTTGCTCTCCTCTGGCTGTGCACAGGACACGGCACTCCCTGGGGCACTACCAGCACCAGCACGTCCATCCCAGCTCCTGGCTCTCACTGTGCAGCCCAAAAGACCATCTCGGTCCAGCCAGCCCACAGGTGTGGTATGCACACAGGTCTGATCCTGCAAGCTGGGCTCTTGTTAGAGCTGGGCCCCAAATTTGGAGGCCACATGGTGTTGGCATGGACTGCAGGAAGCAAATACCTGGTAAATGCAGCTGCTCAGAACAGCAGGGCTGTTTCCTGAGTGTATCAAGGTAAAGCAAGAGAGAGTTGTTTTCCAGGCAACAGACAGACAATGGCACTAAGGTCTAAAGGCAGGCAGATGGCCACCAGGTACATGTCATATTGATACCCCTAGCTAGCCAAAACCAGCCCCTGCCTGGCATCAGCTACCACACGCGTGGCTGAGGACCTGCGAGCCCATGAGTTGCTCTCAGGTCAGATGCTTGCGCTGCCCCACGCCCTGGACCAGCAATGCTCATCCTCCAGGACTGGGAAACACATCCTCACACCTCAGCCTTGAACTAGCTTTCCCTCGTATCCTTCAACCAGTGAGACCAAACTGCTACTGGTAGAGCTGTTTGGTTGTCACATCCCAGCCAGAGAAGCCAGCTCAGTTCACAGAAAGCTCAGGACCTTTCCTGCAAGCGTGGCTTCTTTAGTGCCTCAGCTGGGATTTCATCTCAGGCAGTCCTGCTCTCCCTGCTGCTGTACCACTTTTAGGGTTTTCCTCCATGTCCTGTCCTAAAAGGCTGCACAGTTGCTGTATGCCAATTAACACTTTCCACATTTGAAAATTTGGCAGAGATCTCCATCTCATCAGGTTTGTCAGGTGTTGGCTGCTGTGAGCATAGGTTTATTCCCTTCTTGGTGGCTACAGCAGTGTTAGAAACATTCCTGCTCAGGAATTAGCATCTTACCCAAACTTCTGATTGCACCCTGTCAAGACTAAGCTTGTCCACAGGCTGGAAATGGAAGCTCCTGTCTTTCCTCCAAACCCAGACTGCCTCTTTGGCCCAACCCCCCGAGTCACCTACTCACCGCATGTTCGCTCTCTGCATCCAGCGCGCTCGTGGCTTCATCCAGGATTAGGATGGGGGGCGTTCGGATCAAGGCCCTGGCAATTGCCACTCTCTGCTTCTGGCCACCTGACAGCTGGGCTCCTTTTTCACCTGCCTCTGTTGGATCAACAGAAAGAGGAAAGGGTCAAAATAAAAATCAAGAGCTGCCATCAAGTTCAGCTCCCAGCCAGCAGCATCAGGATGGTGTCATGGTTTGAAGTAAAGATGAGGTAAACACTTCTGCTTCTGCTCACGTGGCAGAGAAGTTTAAATGGGTTAAACAGCCTCGAGGCTGCAGTCCTTCCCTCCAGCAGCAGGCTCCCCACTGTTGTCACAAAGTCTGAGGGACTGATGCTCATGGAAACAATACAGAGAAGTCCCTGAGCCTGGAAGATCATCCAGACCCTGAGCCTCCCTCCTGCCCTGGCCCATGCAGCTGTGTTGCTGCCATCTCCCTCTGCAAGTTGGGCTCTGGAGGGTGTGCAACTGAGACAGAGTGAGCCTCCACAGTGCCTCCAAGCTGCCACAGACCCGTGTCAGTCCCTATCTGGCTGACTTTTCACCCAAGGGGAGAGTCTGCCTTCCTTAGCAATGCTTTCAAGTGCAGACAGAGGGGTTTTGCTACCTGTGTGATAGCCATCCTGTAAGTCCGTGATGAAGGCGTGCGCGTTGGCCTTCTGGGCAGCCTGAACAACCGACTCAAAGGAGGCCGAGGTTAAGCCGTAAGAAATATTGTCCGCAATAGAGCGGGCGAACAGCACCGGCTCTTGGCTCACCAGGGAGATCTGCAGAAAGGAAGGGAAGAGCAGGCGGTAGGGAGCAGAAGATGCGCTGGCCGGCATCTCGGCTCATCGCTGTTTGTTCCTGCTGGGTAAGGACTCAAGTGAGCAGAGCCCAATCATTAAACCAAGATACAGAAGTCCTCAATATGAGATTCCAGTAAGGATGCTAATGACAGTGGCAGCCACAACCCAGTTTGCATCATCTGCTGGGAAACCGTTTCACAGGAAACAAAACTGATGCAATGCTAGTACACTGGCATCAGGGATGGGCTTCCCTCTCCAAGATCTTGCTGTTTTTTTGCTCCAGACCTGTCATTCCCATCACTGTTTGTTCTTCCCAGTATGGGAAACCAGTTGCTGGGGCAAGGCAGGCTGGACAGACCCTCTCCCAGGGTCTTGCTGATTTTCTCTTGAAGGCCAGTAATCATACTTGGGCCACATGAATGAGCCCTCCTGCATCTTTTAATCCAAAATTAGCAAGTTAGGGACACAGCCACTGCAATTCCTTAATTGCTTAGCAACAGCCTCCCTGTCCTACCTTACAACCATTTTGCTCACTCTCACATTCACTGCTTTGTCAAACACTCAATATTGAAATAAATTGAACACTTCAAATTATTGCTCAGAACTGGGCATGAAGAGAGCCTCCAGGACATGGTCATATTTTAATTGACTTCTCCCCATGCTCCTAACACCACATCAGGCTTTCTAAACTGAAAGGCTAGCTTGTCTTTTAATTTTTGCTCAGTACGGGCAGGGAATGTAAATTAGTCACACTGACTTTGGCTTTCCAGCCTGTCTCTGATCAATTGTTTTCAGGTTTTCCTGCTGACTGGTGAGGCCTTTTGCTCTGGAAGCAAACAAAGGCGGCAGTTACTTGCAGAGGAGATGAAGGCTGATCTGTGCTGACACACAGATGAGAGCCAAGGGGCCTGGATCCCTCTCCTAGGCAAACCACTCAGCCCCTCTGGTGTTCCAGCCACTGCCAGGATCCCAAGA
This sequence comes from Podargus strigoides, assembly GCA_028020825.1. Classification (NCBI taxonomy): domain Eukaryota; kingdom Metazoa; phylum Chordata; class Aves; order Caprimulgiformes; family Podargidae; genus Podargus; species Podargus strigoides. The sequence continues at coordinate 13,160,212 of CM051637.1, read as the reverse complement.
GGTTTAACTCCTCATTAGCTGAGAATTACTTTAAAATCTTAAGGTAGAAAATGCTGAAGGAATGCAAAACTCTTTCAAAATCCAATTTAGATGATAATTAATCCAACAAACAAAAACATACTTCTACTGCATTGGCCAGAATATAAAAAACAAAACATGGGGTTTGTTCAGTTTTTGGAAGGCTTCCCCCTCCCCATGAAACCACTCTCCATCCCTTTCCCTTCCACCCCCACAAATTATCTGACTTCATTTCCTGGACCACCTCCAGCCTCCAGCTTTCTGGACCTTTCAGCAGTTGCTAGATCAAACCCAAAGCAACACGCAACACTACCATCCATCCCCTCTGATCACGGCAGGTGATAGCTAGAATACACGTATCAGTCGCTCGTACCACTGAGTGCAGGTACTTGTGATCGTACATGTTAATGGGACACCCGTCCAGCAGCACCTGCCCGTCTTGCAGAGGGTAGAAGTTCTCCAGGATGTTGACACAGGAGCTCTTCCCACTCCCCGAAGGACCCACCAGTGCCGTCACTTTACCAGGGTACAGGGTGAAGGACACATTCTGCAACATGGATGGGAGAGCATGCTCAGGTCCTGGCTTTTCCCAGGGTCCTTGGGCAACAGCTTGGGCACTACACAAGAAAGGCAGCTGAAATCTGGCCATGGTGACCCTCCACCTTGGTGACATGCCACATCAGCTATCTCTCCTGGCTCCAAGGAAGTAAGAAGCCTCCAAAATTGCTTCAAATTTGCCTGCTGACATAGCAGGACCTCTAAAAACTGCAAAGCAAACTAACATCTTTGCTGCCTCCCCTACCCCGTGACCCCAGCCCCTCTCCCATGGAAACAGTCTGAGGCAGCTTGGCATAAAGCCCTGTACCGCGCTGACGTGTTTAATGCCTGAGTGGGGAACAAGGGTTTTATTAATAAATCTCATTCCTTGTAAGGAAGGCCAGCCCTAAACACCCGCTGTTGCTTATAATCTGTTTTCCAGCATGCTGTCGAGCCTGCCTTTGTGCATCTCCAAAAGGGCAGCTGACATTTCCCGGGGCTGGGGATCGCTTATCGCCACGACGGAAAAGCGGCGCGTGATGCCTCGTGGTGGGGAGCACCCCGCGCCCGCAGGGCTCACCTGAAGGACCTGCGTGGCTGAGCGAGTGCGGTAGGAAAACGTCACGTTTCTGAACTCCACCTTCCCATCCACGTGGTCTGGGGCCAGGGAGCCATCGTTCACCATCGTTGGCTTGCGGTCGATGAACTCGAACACCTTCTCGGCGGCTCCGACTCCCTGCATCAGGCCACTGTAGACGGAGCCGACAGACTGGAAGGGAAGGAGCAATGGTGAGACCCTCCCGTGTGATGGAGAAGTCAGTGCCACTTGTAAGGAGAATGGTTGAAGCATTCCCAAGTGTTCTGTCATCTGACATTAACTACAGTCATCAGACAGAGGAAAAGAAAGCTCTTTCCCCATTGCAGGGTATGGAGGGGACATATGGACCTGTCAGGGAAAGGGCATCTAAAGGGGGTTTTGTGCATGGGTTGACTCAGAGAGAAAAAGAAGAAGGAAACAGATGGAATGGGAAGAGAAAATGTGTGCCACGAGATACATGACCCAAACTTCCACCAAAATCCTCCACTCTTCAATCTTTGCTCAAGACCAGCAGCTCCCCAGCCCAGTGGCTGAACAGAGTCTGCAGCAGTGCAGGACATCGCACCAGCCCCGAGGGCGGCTGGCTCGTTCCCTAGCACACTGTGTCTTAAATGCAGAGCAGGTCTAAGCTGGACCCTTCTAGACAACCATTTGGCAGCTGATACGGCTCTTCCCTGCTGGGATGTGGTTCTAGTGGATTTACCATAGCTCTTTCCCAACTGCAACTGCTGCACGCAGACACCAGCTTCCCTGGAATAAACTCTCATCATGTCAGCCTGTTTCAATATTAAATCCAGAGTAGCAGAGCAGCTTGTACTGCAACTGCCTCTCCCATCAGGAGGGGGAAAAAACCCAAACCAAACCAAACCCACATCAAAACTACAGTCTGGAAACACCACCAGGGTCTGCAGTCATCTGAACAGATGGCAAGAGCCAGGCGAGCTGCCTCCAGCTCTGCTTTGCTGCTGCATGAAAGCTGAAGCACCACCAAAACCACGCTTGGCTGCGAGGAAACCTCAGCTTGATTATTTCTGCCTCGATTAGTCAAGCTTACGCCTTTGTGAAGGGAAGGCAGCCCTCTACCATCCCACCCACAATCCCATCTTGCTAACGCGCTGCCAAGGCAGCAGCTTGCAGCCTATTCCAGGGGAAGAAAAAAAAAAAAAAAAGTAATATAATTAAGTTTTTAATGAAGCCTGAAATTTAACAAGCAGCTTTGTAATCCCTGCATCCTTCACGCCAGGAAATGTGCTTGGGAGGCAGCCAGGACTCTGCCCTTCAGTGGGGCCAGCCTGACCCATTTGGTCCTGATTGCCTTTTCAGAGGATTTGGGTGCATTCAGGGTGTGAGGCCACAGCAGGAGGGGAGTGGGGAGCTGATGGGAGAGCCAGCCCATCAATGGGCAAAGTCCCAGTGCCAAGGAAATGCGCCGTGGGAAAGTCAACACTGGATCTAGCCCTGCGACTGCCCTGGGACCTTCTATAAAATAAACATCATCATGATATGGGGTAGCCCAGAGAGATAAAACAAACTCACCTCCATGCAGTCTCCTAAGACGAACTCGTAAATGATGAAGGATATCAGGTTTCCACTTGTCATTTGCCCCGAGATCACGAGGTGCCCACCGTAGTAAAGGATGCTGACCTGGACCACCAGAAGTGTCAGCTGAAAGCAAGAAAACACACCAAAATCAGCAAGGACAACTGCATTTGGGGGAATTTGTAATTACTCACACAACAGCCCACAATTTGTGCACTGACATTTATGCTCTGAGCCCCAAACCGAGCATCCCTGACAGCACACAGCTGGCAGCCCTAGGAGCAAGCATAGGTATGAGAAGGAAAAAGCACTTCAAGTACATGGGCTGATTTACTGAGCTGGGCTGGGACCTTTCAACAAAGTAGAAGTCCAGAAGGGCAACAGCCAAGGAGGGAGAATTTATCTGAAATTACAGAGCATCTCATGAACTCCTCTCTTGGACTAATGTCCTCAAGTGTAATAATCTATGCTTAAATTATCCAACACATGCAGTCACCTCACCACTAAAATAAACTTTCTGTTATATGAGTGTGACACATCTGAATTTAGAACACAAAATCAAGCCAAGAGTTAATGCAAAAAATCCTCCTTGCACGTACAGGTCCCTGAAGCAGAACCTCAACTCTTGCCTGAAATCAGTGGGGGGTACCACCTACTCCAGAAAGGAGACAGATGAGCTCTGATATGACAAACACCAGCCCCTGCCTTTATTCAGCCGGTTTTGTTCCACGCTGCCCGGGTGTGATGCCCTGGTGCTCTGTGCAACGTTTGTAGGACAGGCTGTAAATTCACACAGACAAAAGTACTGGGGAAAAAAATTCCTCTTCTATTGCTCTGCCATGATCTGACCTTAAGATCCTGTGTTCCCTCTGAGACAGACTCTACCAGGGCTGTGCTAAATCCATCAGCTCCTTTCGACATGAGCCCTGCAGGAGCAGGTTTTGAGGGTTTCCACCACCTTTGACTCAGCAGGATCTGTGCTGACCCAGTTCACACTCCGGCTTCACTGGGGGGCCCAGGAACAATGCTAGAAATGCTCTGATTTTGCTTCCAGATTTGGGAAGCCATAAAGTCTCCCACAGCTGCACGAGGGCACCGTGACTCGCAAACCCTTCACCAGAGGCTACTTCAATCTGTGAATGCGCAGAGCTAAGGGCAGCCTCACGTGAGGGTTTTGCATAGCCTTAAGTATCAGCCGATGCAGAAGTCCTAAACCATCTGGGCTTGAATGATGAAAAAGCATTTTACAAAAAAAAAAAAAAAACAACCCAAAACCAAACACCCAAAGCCAAACCCCAGCAGCCTCCTCCTGCCACCACCCACACAGAGAAAATCTTCATTTCCGAGCAGAAGCTCAACCAACGCCGCGGCAGCTTCCAGCCGGAGCCCGGCGATGAGCTGGCACAGGCACGCAATGCAGCAGCACAGGAGCGCGGGGTTTCCACGACCTTGAGCATCTATCAATCACATTCTTATTTGCAAGAGCCAACAGACTGGTCGGTGGCACGATGCAGCGCTGCCCACAGGGGGAATGGAGTGTATTTTTTGATGAGTGACAAAAAATAATAATCAAGAGTCAGAGGATTACATCAGGGCTGGGCTCACCCCACAAAGCACCCTGGACCTGGAGAAGCAGACACGTGGTGCCACATGCAATTAGGGATCCAAAGTAATGTCCCTTCCTGTCCCCAGCCCCGGCACTGGCACCTACCCCGCTGGACCAGACGTAGTAGGTGTAAGCCATGGCCTCCCGCTTGTTGAGCTTGTACACCTGCTGCAGCTTCTGCCAGTACACGTTCGCCTCCGCCTCCTCGTTGGCAAAACTGCGCACGGTCTTCATGGCGGAGATGGTCTCCTCGGCGGTGTTGTTGGCCTTGGCCAAGGCGTTCTGCACATCTTTGGAGAGTTTCTGCAGGGAGCAGGGGGAGGCAGAGGGGACTCAGGAGGTGCTGGGGTGCCTGTGGCACATCTCCCCGCGTGCCCCGGGCTCTGCTGGGCTTGGGAAAAGAATGCACAGTGACATTTTTTAAGGTTACAGGCAACAAAGCTGAGCACTGGGATATATCCCGCACCTTGGGACAGCCTGGGACACTGTGCCAGGTGGAGAATGGATTCATTGTGCTGTCCCCAAGGAGGGACCTGGGCTGCAGGAGGTGAAATGCTGTGCCCAGGGCCACTGGGGAAGCCTGCAGCAGGGCTGTTGCTCCCTGATGGGACAGGGTCAGCGTGGCCCAAGAGTCCTTCCAGGAGTTTCCAAGTCAGTGAGAGGTCTGGAGACCAAGGGCAGCTCCAGTCCTCCCATGAGCACCTGACCTGCAGGAAGAGCCACGGCCAGGGGAGGCAGCATGTGTCCACGCCCTGTCCCTGGCACACTGGAAAGCTCCAATAATCGACATGTGGAGCATCAGTGCAGGACTCACATGGTCCATGCAACACAGTATTAGCCACAGGGGATGGACCTTGGCCCATGCTAGCCCCAGGTGGAGGGAGGGAGCTCAGCACTGGGTTTAATCCCCACTCGAGTCACTCCAAAGAGAGAGGAGAGATTGGATGAGGACAGGCAGGCATGTACAGGACATCCCACAGCCAAGCTACTTCTGTCAGACCCGAGAGGCTTCCACTCCTGAGCATGAAGCAAGGCAAGAGCCGAGGCTATGCTTGTTTGCCCATAGAGGTTTAATGCCACCTTCCTGCCACCACTGCTGGCAGCAAAGCACCCAAGCATCAGTCCTAGAAGCTCCAAGGCCACCCACAGTCTCTAAGGTGGCTTGACAAGGGGAATAGCCCAACACTGTAGCACACCATGGCCACATCAGCTGCTCCTGCCTACCTTGTAGTACTTCCCATAGACATCAGACACCAGCATGATGATGGGGAAGCCCATAAAGGTGACGAGTGAGAGCTTCCAAGAGAGGCTGAACATGAAGAAGATCACCCCCGTGGCCTTCACCACGTTGCGCAGGAAGATGTTGATGTTCTGTGAGACCAGGTCGCTCACGATGGTTGTGTCCGATGTCAGGCGGGAGATGATGTCCCCTGCAGCAATGAGGGGGTGGGGAAGGGGAGAGCAGGGACATGTCACTGCACAGGTCACTGCCTAGCGATGTCCTGTGCCAGGGGCCAGATGGAGCTCCCCATTCAACCCAGCCCCTTGCTGGGGTTATGAAGGGTGGCACAGAAGGGGGTGACTCTGCTGCAGATGCAAAGCGAAACAGAGGAGCTTGAATTGCTGCATGCACAAGGGACATGAAATGCATCTGAAGGCACAAGCTACGTCCCTGGGTCACCACGGATGTCTGTGGGACAGCAAAGGGGACTGCGACAGCACCCTACACCAGAGGGCACACAGATGGGCAGAGAGTTTGCTGGGCTGCTGAATGCACCTCCAGAGCTGCCAACCCAGCCTTGTGTTCCATTTCTAAATGGTGCCAGGAGCCCTCCAGGAGCTCACCAGGGACTGCTGGCACCTTTCCCTGCCACCCTGGCAGGACCAGCCATGGCCGGGCACTGCATGCCCTGCGGAGCAGCACAAGGTGGCTTCAGAGAGGGCTATTTGGGTTTAGCCGTGTGCCCTGCAGCCTGGAGCCGACCCAAGTTACCCTGAGGACATGGGTCCAGCTACTAAGGGGTGAAGCTCCTGTGGTGCCCTTTAGTGGAGCCGAACATTACAGCCAGCAAACATCACCCTGAATTCCTAAATACTTGTCCCGTGTTTGAATCCAGCTGAATTCCCACTGCTTTTGTGTAGGTCCAGGGTTACCCGTATCCCACTTATAATGACATCTCTGGTGTCCTCAGCTACCGGGGCACCGTGCAGTCATTGCTAAATATGGCAACAGCCTCAAAACTAAAAATACTGCTGAGAAAAAATTAAATGTGGGAAAAGTTACAGCGGGCTGGGACCGCACTAGAGTGGCATGGACTGGGACAGGACCAAATGGCAAGCAGGGAAAGCCACACGCACACCCAGCCAGCTTCATATATCTGAGGTGTCCATGCCCAGAGCTGGAGAGCGGCCGATCAGCAGGCACTGATGGAAGGAGGAAAGTAGGTGTTTTGGGGATGACTGGAGATGAGCCCGTGAGCCCCGGGACTGCTGGATCTCAGGCTGATTGGTGGCAATGGGACATCCCCAGGGTGCTGGGCCATCCTGTCCCAACCCCATGGTGGGAGGCACCTGACAGGGAAGAGCTTTGTGCTGCTGTTTCTAAACACAAACACTTGGGGGCCATCTTTAGCTGCCCCCAATCTCCTACGTGCTGGCAGGGCAAACCAAAGGGAAAAAATACTGGGGTGGGATAGAGAGGTTGGAGCAAACTCGGGGGAAAGAGGAACCAACCTGTGCGATTCTCATCAAAGAAACTCATCTCCTGAGAGACCAGCGACCTGAAGAGGCAGTTGCGAAGGCGGATGTTCAGTCTTGCAAATATGAGAGTGAAAACGCCGCCCCGGATACCTGCGGCAAATGAGCTAATTGCAGATAAGAAACGTTATAGACCAATGGACGTGAAACCCGCTCCTCAGCAACACAAACACCTTGATGCCCGGGCCAAGGGCTTGGGCAATATTGTGCTGGTACCACTTTCTACCATGGGAAGTGATGGCTAATCCAGCCCACACCTCCTGTGGGTGCTACCAGCACAGGGATGGCTGGTCCTAACCCCGGTGGTGACAAGCTTTGGGAGGGGACGCAGCACTGCCAGGACAGCATTCCCCAGGGACCCTGTTCCCTGTGTCTGCTCTTGCAGACAGACGTGGAGGGCTATGCAATGGCCATGTGACTGCCACCATGGCCTCTCTGCACTGTGACAGCTCGGAGAAATCAAAGCACATCCCTGGGGTCTGGCAGGGACCTGGTGAACGGCTGCAGGTGAGACAGCCCATGCCCACCGCCACCGTGAGCTCCTGCAGGAAAACTCCAAACCCCTCCTCATCAGGCCCAAACCAGCTCCTGCCATTACCTTCCTATGGCGAGCAGCGACATGACCAGCACCGCCGTGGAGAAGCGGTCCATGCTCTTCTGCACCACGATACCGTCGATGGCCAGTCCCGTGTAGTAGGGCAGGAAGGTCTCTCCTGCCAGACAAGCAGAGGACAAGGGGGCTCAGCCCCACCATGTGGGATCTGCACAGGACCTGCATTTCCAACTGTGACAACCCCCAGACAGCCCCACTCCCACCACAGAGATGCTCAGCTGTTGCATGAGATGTCTCAGGAGGTGCAGCCCCTAGTGGCATGTGAGGATGTTTAATTTCACAGTGTATTATATCCCTTATGGCATTTTTTTTTTTCCCCTGTTGCATTTTTCACCCAGTCTGTGCAGGACATGCCACCCAGCAGCCCCAAAAAAGCAAGCCTGGGTTGCTGCCAAGTCATGTGCCCCCCAGCTCCTTCCCTCCCAGTGAAGATGGGAGCTCACCACAGCCCCCCCAGTCCCTTTGCTCACCCAGCGCAGCCACAAGGAGGAAGAAGGAGGCAATGCCCAGGAAGAAGGCATCTGGCTTGGTGTAGGACAGCAGCTTATGGATGGTGGGACCTGCCGCCTCCTCCCGCTTGTCCCGTGTGGCACCACCATCGCAGCTCTCCTCCACCTCAGCGCGGGACTCAGAGCCGGGCCCCAGCGCCTCGCGGGAGGAGGTGACACAGGCCAGCAGCTGCCACAGCCCGAAGGTGGCCGCCAGCGCCACGTAGGTCCAGGCAAAGAGCCCCCAGAACCAGGGGTCCCTGATGGTCCTCCGCACCTCTGAGTAGAGCAGCAGCTTCGCCATCATGTAGATGCCCATGAGGAGGCAGACGACGGCGATGAAGGTCCGTGATGCCCTGAGGCGCCGGGGGCCGTAGGCGGTGTTGGTGGCCACCCCGATGGCAGCGCCCAGCAGCACACAGCTGCGGTAGAGGCAGCCCCCCCAAATATCCAGCAGCGAGTTGAAGATGTTAAAGTGCCGCAGGTCCTGCAGGACATCCCGGCCGCTCCGGCCATGGGTGTAGAGCAGCGTGGTGACCACCACATCGGCCCCACTGAGCGCTAGCGTGCTGGCCACCGCCTTCCAGGCGCGCATCCTCGCCGCTGGGCTGGGGGGGAGTCACCGAGGTGGTGGGGAGCAGCTCTAGCATGTGGAAGACATGGTCGGCCTCTGCTGCGGGGCGAGAAGAAGGGGATGTGGTTGTTGTTCACCCTGGGGAGGTGGCAGGGAAAGGGAAGCAGGATGCGGGTACAATCGTGCCAGCTCTCCAGCAGCCCATCCTGACCCTAGACACTGCTATCTACTCCTTCCCCCCCTCCCCTGCTGCCTACGCTCCAAGATATTTCATAAAACGAGAAGCACAAATGAAGAGAAACTTCCCTCCCAGAGCCCCACAGCAGAAACCTCCACATCTGGGGGGGAAACTTCATCCCTGCTTGCTGTGGTGGCTGTGGGACCATGAAGTCCCCAGCAGCTGGGCGATGCTGGGACATCCACACAGCCCACATGTCCTGTGCTACGGAGCCGTGTAGGTGTTAAACTCAGACATTCATGATCCGAGAGTCCCACCTCACCTTTCCCAGGACAAAGCTGAAACTGAGCACTCAGAACCATATGAAAGCAGAAGGGAGAGCAGCTCAGCTTCGAGACAGATCCCCCTCACCCAAAAAAGAATAAATCATAGGTACAGCAGCCTGTCACACCTTGCTGTCCCCAGCCCTCTTGAATGTTAATTTGGAGTAACCCACTAAACCTGCTGTGCTGCCAGTGTGCAATTCAACCACACAACAAGAATCCCAAGAGGAGATTTAGGGGGCTGGAAATCCGCAGCTGCGTCCCGAGGACAGGGAGGCTCCGGGGCAGGATGCTGGGTCTGACTGGGTCTGACTGGGTCTGACTGGCGGCAGCGATGGCGGGGCTGGATCCCAGCTGACCCAGAAAAGAGTGAAAAGCTCGATTTCTTTTAAACCAACCAAGCTGCTCACCTGCTCCTCTGCTGTGCCCGGAGGTCGGCACGAGGGACGTACCCGATCCCCAGACCTGTGCTGGCCAAGCAGGTGGTGGCGGTGCGTGGTGCAGAAGGCACAAAGGATGCCGTGTGTCGGCCACGCTCCGGCCTGCGTGACCGCGGCCGCCCAAAAGCAAACCGTGGGGAAAAGGGTTTTTAGCACCAGCACCCTCGGCTGAGAGCGGCTCGGTGGTCGGGCAGGCGGGATAAAAAGCTAAAAAGTGGAGGAAAACGGGGCAGAGGCTGCAGTTTGGGGTAGAAGGGGGTTTATGGGGTGGGTGGGGTGGAGGCAAAGCAGAGCAGCGGTGTCAGAGCAGCGCCACACGCTTCCCAGGCTGCTCGCTGCTGCCATCCGCTGCAAAGCTGCGCGGATCCGGCCCGGAGGAGGAGGAGGAAGAGGAGGAGGAGGCGGCCACCGCAGCACCCTGCCACCCGCGAAGGTGTCCGCAGCTACGAAGCGGGAGATGCCGAAAGTCCCAAGCCTCCCCCCTGCCTCCCCCCGTGCGAGATGCTGCTCCCGGGGGAGCCCCCACCGCGAGGGGAGGGGGAAAACCGCGGGTTCAGAGCAAGGGCACCGCGCTCCCCGCCCGCCCGGGCGGCTCTTACCGGCGGCGGAGGCGGCAGCGCGGATGAGCGCGGTCCCACCCGGCTCAGGCGGCGGCGCGTCCCGGGAACAAGGTCGGCGGGGGGCGTGGCTTTGCGCTGGCCACGCCCATGGCCACGCCCCCTCACTGCGGCGCGGTCCTAGCGCCGCCCGCGGTTTAAGGTGGCAGTGCCCGCCGTGGGGGGACCCGGGCCCCCGCTGCCGCCCTGCCTAAACTCTGCCAGGGCAGCCCCAGGGACTGATTTCTTTGCAAAAATAAATGATATATATTTTTAAAATTTTTATATTATTTTATTGGTTTTATTTAATTTCTGCAGCAGAGGGAGAAAAATACAACGCACAGCTTGGCTTTAAAAACCACCAGGACAAGGGCTCAGCACCGCTTTATTTTAAATTAATCCCTGAACTCGACATGATTTTAAATTAACTCCTAACACAGAGGGAGATTCAGTTTCAAGAAATCTGGCTTATAAATTATTTTTCTCCTTCAAGTCCCCGTGCCAGCTCCAGAGGGGTGGCAGTGCTGGGGCTGTTCCCTGGCTGGCATCCGTGTATCCAGCTGAGCTATAGAGGTGACAGGGGCTGGGCAGTGTCACTATGGCAAAGTTTTCCTATATTTTTGGAGTGCTGGACTTAAAAACACCCCTAAAACCTTCACCAGCATAGGAATAGACTACAGGATTCCTGGAGCTCACTCCATTTCTGGAGAGAACAGAATGGTGACATTACAAAATCATTTCTCTCTGCCTGGATAACCAAAAATAAAAATATCATGTGCTATTGTCAGTTTTAATTCTGCTAATTAGTGCTTAAAACTAAAAAAAGCTCACTTCAAGCCATTCCCATGTCCACCGGGAGTGCAGTTAGGCCTGGCGTGACTTTTCCCATTTCAGGGGGATGGTGGGGAAGAGTTTTAAGCTGTAGGAAACAAATTGCAACGTGGCTAAACCAGAACTAGCTTCTGGTACTCATCTGCACCCAGATCACTCCATGGGCTTTGATGCAATTACTCCCAAAGGGGCAGTTTCCACACCGTGAGCAAGGTGGAGCTTTTTTGGCAAGACCAAGTGTTTTGCTGCCAAAGTGTAAATGAGGATGATGCCACCTCCCACGGGTGGTCCAAGAGCAAATCTGGACTGGGAAGGGACTGAACAGACACTGTTGTCTGAACCTTCCCCCTCCTTTCTCCCCAGGACAGAGCAGGCATGTCTGTGCCCTGGACTCCCATGCAGCGGGGCCACAAACCTCGGGGACAGTTCGTGCTCCTGTCCCCGGCCCCGCAGGACCCCCAGAAAGGCCCCAGAGGCTAACTGGTTTTCTTCACGCCGGACATACTCTGCTCAGGCTGCAGGACTGTCTCGATCTGAAATGACACAAACTGGCCCTTCTTCAGCTTCTTCAGGGAGCTGGCAGCGTTGCTCCCAAACATGTTGTCTTCCACTTTGAAGGCAAGAGAGGGCAGGCCCCGACTTTTCCTTTTCACGCTCTTCCGCTCCCGTTTGTAGGCTGTGGTCATGTTGGCGATCACCTGTAAAGCAGATTGCTTGGGTTGGGCCTTGGGATGGCGCTTAAAAATCAACCCGCGTCCGTCTCACGCGAGGTCGGTGAGTGAGAGTGGGTGCAGCAGCGTGCAGAGCTCAGGGCAGCGAGCCCAGGCTGTGCCAGGAAGTGCCAGCTCAGCTGGTTGCACCCTGGGGCAAGGGAGGGACTAAGTAAGGTCCTTCCAGCCTTATTCTCACCAACCCCAAACTAGCAGGAGACCTTACATTGAGAAACTGATTTCGTGGCCGTGCTCTGCGGAGCTGATAGTTTTCCATCAGTAGAGGGCAGAAGGGGATCTAGGCTGGAGTAACACAGAGCCAAAGGAAGGTTTGATCACCTCCTGTTAATTACAGCCTCAGTCCTGGTCCCTCTGCAGGCGAGTGTCAGTGACACCAGATGTGCCCTTACAGATGGGGCAGGAGGCTTCAGCATTACCTGGACAGAGCTGTTGCTGCCCCGTGCCACAGCGCACATCGCCATCTCACAAATGGGAGCCAAGCTAGAGAGCCTGAGCTGCCAAAGGGATCAGCTGGTAACAGATCCTACATCTTCAGCTCCCAGGCCTCCTCCCTCCCGTCCCATTTTACTGCTGCTATTCCCTGGCAAGAAGAATCACAGTCCAGGGGGGATCAGAGAGGACCACATAATCCTGTCTAAGAAATGACTGAGCAAACACAGGCACTCAAGCCTTGTCTATTACGTTTTGGCACACAGATCACCAAGCACTTTACAGAGGACGTAGAGGTCATTTCTCAAGTCGGGAAACCAAGAAATAGAGAGACAAAATGACTTGCCCAAGGTCACCCAGCATATTAGAGACAGTCAGGAAATGAATGCTGGTCTTGCTCCCCAGACCCAGCTCTCTGCCTCCTGGGCCACTAGTCTTCATGGCAGCCCCAACCTCCCCAGTTTCTCTCCTCCCATTTTGAGGCAGGGTTACTTTTAACATTCTTAATTACACAGCATGTCCCTAAAGGCTTTTTGTCCCTGCCTAAGGACAGATTACCATGGCTGATTTCAGATGCAGATTACAAGGCAGAGTGCTGGGCAAGCTGGGACACAGCTCTCATTAGCCTTGATGGGGTAACCCAGTCCCTTGTGTTTATTCATCCAGCTCTGAGCAGCAACATCACCAGCTTCCCTGGGGCACCAAATGGTGCTGGCTCAGAGGGTCCAGCTCAGCTCCTGCTGCCCTTGGCATGCATCAAGGTGCCACCGGTCACCTCTCCTCTCAGGCCAGGCCTGCGGAGTGTTTAACTGGCTTCTTCCTCACTCCTTCCCAGCCGGACACACGACCTCTCTGCCGCGCTCAAGCCCACCAGCCACATGCTATGCTTGGTGACAGGAGAGAGCCCGCAGGCAAAGGACTCATGTGAGATGGCATTTCTGGACAGACACTCTGAGTGCCTGAGCAGGCACACACTGTGGCATGATCCTTGGATGGGCAAATCCCTTCTGTGCAGCTTTTGCACAGCCTGGTGCAAGAAACCCTGTGGGGGCTTAGCTGCAGAATTAGCTTCAAGGCACCGCAAGACTTACTTACAATTTCTTTCACTGCATTCTGCTGCTCCTGAACCGCAGCTGTGAATGGCAGGAGGCTGTCTGCCTTGCCAGAGATAGCCCCCTGCTCTTTAGAGTCTTTGACAAAATCCACCTGCAAAGTACAGATATCTGGGTGTTACCCTGTAACTGCACCAGCAACAAACCTCCTACAAGACCCTCTTTTGTCGAGAAGTTACCTCGGATGACAGGCATACGTATCTGTTGAACATGAGGAAGAAGGGGGTGTACTTCGTGACAGAGTTGACTGAGGTGCGGAAATGGAAGAGCACGGGGTCAAGGTGGGTGTCCCATTCACTGGGCTTCTCATTCACCACACTGCAGATGGAGGATTTGAGCACCTCGGCGCTGCGGTCATCCAGGCCCGAGCAGTCTGCGGGGGTGAGGATCTGTGAGATGTTCCAGCGCTCACATAAATGCCTACTGACCTGCGAAGGAGAACAAAGTGGGTTTGCACCACAGCAGCTCGCAGCCTCCACAGCACGAGATGGCACCGTCCCTGTGCTGGGAGATGCTGCTCAGCACAAGAAGCTCCACAGAAAAGTTAGAGCCTGACAAAATGTTTTGCAATGACTGTTCCTGTGCTTGAGATTTTCCACAGCACTGGGAAGATGGGTTAATCCCAGGGTAGGGCAGGAGTCTCACAGACATCATCTCACAGGACCTTTCCTTCTGAGCAGAAAGGCTGCAGCGCAGCTGGAAGACGTGCACCACAGAACCTTAAATCCCTAACAGGGTGAAAGCACTGGCCAATCATCTATTGCTGGCAACAGGGCTGGGGCAGGGAGAAGGCAGCATCAGCTCCTTGTACTTCCTCAACAGCACACTGCAGCACTGCCTTTGGGACCCAATGCCCAAAGAAAACCTGCTCTAGATCACGTTGCTTTTCCTTAAACCATCCAGCACCTGACCTACCTCCTCACAGAAGTCCCAGGTCTGACTGGTGTAAATGTTCTTGGATGCTCCAAACCTGAAAAAAGAAGAGGACACGTAACTGGTTTTACTCCATCAGCTGCAGGGCAGAGCCAGAGGAGTTCAATCTTCATGGGAAACAGGATACAAAAGGGACAGAGACCCTCCAGTAGAGCTGGTGCTAAAGAGGCTGGCATGACATCCCCTTCCCAAGAGCAGAGAGAGGTCTGCTAGCTCCATCTGTTCCAAAACAGCCAATTTTGTTTGCTTTTGAATAAGGCAATAGGAGAAACAAGCAAAGTTTCTTGCTCTGAATGCAAATCTCTACTGGCCGCATGCATTTTCCACAAGGACAATGTCAAGTGGTGATGTGCACCATGTGAATGCAAAATAGACACTTCCTAGGAGGGATCAGGGAATGGCTTTAAAACTTCTGCAGAGAACTGGGGCAGCAGCTCTTTTGGCCCTGGGGCTACTGAGAGAACGACTTGAGCCTTTCTCCCCTCCCCAAGAGGATAACAGGCTCTTCCCACGTAATCTGTAAAGAGCAACTGAGAGGCACTGCATGGCCTCTCCTGTAGAAGGGACAGTCCTTTCTCTTGTGGGGAACCATCTCGTGGACAAAGAGTATTTTTGCAACACACATGCCAGCATGACCCATCTCACTGCAGAGGTGCAATGTAACCAACAACAGAGGAGCCCACCTGTAAAAAATTGTAGCTAGGGCTTTAGCCACTGACAAGGGATCTTTCTTCTGCAGAGGAGCAGCCTCAACCCACTTAGTGAAGTAGTCGGTCACAAGGAGGACATGTGTATTGCTCTGGCTTGTCTCAGGAAAAGGTCCTGCATAAGCAAGCATCAAGAAAAATCAATGTGATGCCATCATATCACCCAAATGAGGAAAGTTAAAAACCCAGCCCAGCAAAACAATCACTGTGAAAACAACCACAGCTCTCTTCCGCAATGTCATTTGGCAAGTACATATCTGTGACCTTTGTCAGCAAAAATACACCCATCAGAGCCTCAATTCTGGGAAGTAACGCACGCTCACGACTCCCATTGCGTGTGGAGAGGGAGAGAAGCCAGTCACAGCGATCAGGCTGCACCCTGGTAAGCTGCTGTGGCCTCCCTGGCACCTCCTCACTGCAGCTTTCACTCGCGTGCGGCCGTACGTCTGACACAGTTCCTGATGCCGTGGAAGCCTTGCAAAGCTTGTCAGCCACAAACACTCACCGTGAATGTCTAATCCCAGCACTTCCCAGGGCGACTCCACTTTGACAGGCTTTGCTTTCCGTGACACGTTCTTGTTGTGCTCTGCATTCTGGCACGTTTCACACATTTTGATCTGGAAAGGGAAAATACACATCAAAGGAGTTTAAAATATGCTGACAAATACTGTTAAGATTCAGGCTGGATAGGTTATGAAGGGATGAGAGGGACAGCACATCTGAGCAGCTTCCTTCTACCCAATAAAAATAGCAGGAAGCAAGGAAAAAAAGGACAAAACACAACAGGCAGACACAGCTCACCTTTCACAACACTCACCTAACAGCTTTCTCTGATGCAATAACCAATTTTCTCAATGTGGCCTATAGCTAAGACATGTCTCACCCTGGTTTTAGGCAAATACTTATTGTATTTTAAGCTTCTACTGCTGGCTCGAAAAATCAGGCCCAGGAGGCTGGAGAAGCACAGGCTGCTCAGACCATGCAATGCAGTCGCAGAGCCCTGCTGCAGGGAACTTCTGGCAATAAAACATGTGAGGCAAAGCAGCCAAGGAGAGCCAGTGGAAACATCGAGCTCCTCCTGTTTCTATGGTTTAGGGAACTGGGCAGCTCTGACAGGAATCCAGCCTGCTCAAAGCCAGACCCAGCAATACTGGTCTGAAACAATCCCACCACAACTGCCCTGCATGAGGAGGCCTACCTGAGCAGGTTTCCTGACGCTCGAGGGAGAGACATCCAATCTATCCAGCTGTCTCAGGACGTTCCAACAGTTTCACCTGCAGAGTTACTTAGTGTGTGGCTTCAAAGCAACAGGCTTTGAAGGAAAGGACATCATCCCTGCATCAGAGCTCTTCTAGCTGCTCACTTGGGGTGCTGCCTGCACGCCCTGGGAAATACTCGTGACGTTGACACTGTCAATGCTCTCAACTTACCCAGTCCACAACATCCTTCACAATCCCCAGCCAGTAGTACCGGCTCTGAATCCGGTGCACAGTCTTTTTCTGGCCCAGGTGGTTCCCGATTTCGGTGAAATGGCTTTCCAGGAAGACCTGCCGCCTCCGCTCGGGATCCACGATCACCTCGCGCTTCTCCTCCTTCTTGGGTCCCACGTAGTAGAGGCAGCCGCCTGCAGACACGAGAGGTTTAGCTCAAACAACACGCTCGCAGAGCCATTTCAGTGACTCAGTCCCAGGGAAAGGGTCATTTTCTACAGTGGGACACACCGAAGGGGGAGTGCTGCCTCGGGAGCTTGAGTAACGCCTCTGCAGAAGCTGCTAAACTGCAGTCACCCCCAGGTAAGCCCAGGGGGTGACTTTTCTGCACCCAGAGCTGAGCAAAATCCTCTGTGATGCTAAAGCCGCCCTGGAGACATTCAAAACCCGCCTGGACATGTTCCTGTGTGACCTGACCTAGGTGTTCCTGCTCTGGCAGGGGGATTGGACTAGATGATCTTTTGAGGTCCCTTCCAATCCCTGACATTCTGTGATTCTGTGACACCATAGGCCAGCGATGGCCCACCGGTAGCCCAGTTTGCCACGATCCCCACTCTGCGCCCCACAAGTGACGCCAAGGCACAGAGGTGGCACCAGAGAGGCAGCGGGTACCACCAACAGTGCACCCCGGGGGTCCCTCTGCAGGGGGCAAAGCAGCTGCATCTCCTCCCCGTGTTGGAGGGAAGGTACATCAGGGGTGCGGGGGCCTTGCTGCCAGCGGGTCGCGGTCCCCACACGCCTCTGCAGTGTCCCCAGGCCGTCCCAGCCCGCTCGGGCCCTTCATCCCCGCGGCTCCGCTCTCCATAGGCGGAGGTCGCGGCCAAGGGCAAGGAGGGCGATGCGGCTGCGCCCCCCTCTGCCCCCACCGGGCTGTCCCGCGGTGCCACCCCCGTCCTCACCATCGACGATGAACTTCTGGGCGTAGCGCTTGAGGTTCTTCCTCTTGATGGAGCAGAAGCTGGGCGGGAAGCAGCCCTCGGCCAGCAGCCGGTAGATGTCCTCGAACTTGCTGCTGGGGCCGCATGACTCGGCCGCCACCACCTCCTCCTCGGCCACCTGCAGCGCCGAGTCCATGGCCAGCATGGACGGGCCGGGCCGGGCCGGGGCCGCCCCCCTGCACAACGGCCGCGCGCCCAAGCGCGGGCGCGGCTCTCAGGGACCGTCTGCAAATAACCCCCGGCAGCCGCTGCCGTCCCGGGCAGGCCGGGCCCCGCTCCTCAGCACCCCTCAACACCATCAAGGGGTTGGTGGCTGCGGGCCCCGGCGGTGGTGATGCCACCGAAATTACAAAAAAATAATTTAAAAAACCCCCATAAAACCAGAGAAAAAGGGCAAGATTCGCCTCCCTTCCTCTTTCTCCGCGCTGGGAATTTTCCGACGCGCCCTGACACCGCCTCAGCCGGAAGCGGCCGTGCGCGGCGGAGCCGTTTGGCGGCGGGACCCGTGCCCGACACCGCCCCTCCCGGTGGGAAACATGGCCGCGGGCCGCCCGTTCCTGGCCTGCGCCTGCTTCTTCTCGGACAACATCTTCGTGGGGCGCTACGGGCTGCACGTCCGGTACCGGGACGAGGGGCAGTTCCGCCGCGACTACGGGCGGGTAACGGCGGGGCGCCGGGCACACACACACCCCCCCCCCCGGTGGCGGCCGAAGCGGGGCGGTGGGTGACGGCCGCCTGTGTTGCAGGCGCTGAGGGAGCGGGGCTGCCGGAGCGAGGAGGAGTTCAGAGCCGCCCTGCGGGAGGTGAGCGCGGCCTCGCCGCTGGATCCTGTCAGAGCGGGCCGGGGGCTTCGCTTCCCGGAGGGGACTGAAGGCCTCACCGGAGCGGGGAGGGGGACCCGAGGAGGCCCTGCCCCGCGGCGGGGAGGGACACCGCCCCCCGGGTCCCCTCAGGGACCCCCCTTCACCCTGGCATTTCCACACGCGGGGGCGCGGAAGGGAGCCGGGGGTGAGACTCGCTCCCTGCGCCTTCTCCGGATCAGACCCGGTGCCAGGCAGGGTCCGAAGGGAGAAGTTGCCCCCTGGCGCATGGACCCGGGGCTGGACGCTGTCGGGGATGTGTTTGTACAGGCAGCACCCTGGAAGTAAACACGGTGATTCAACACATGATGAAAATTACTGCCTTCCCTCCCGGGTTTTGGTCAGCGCCCTTCCAGTTCCACCTTCCTCGTCCCTTCGTCAGTTACTCTTAAAGGGTGCCTTGAGATGGGATCACCCCACAGAGCTCACGTGAGGTCTGTGGAGGGAAGGTTACCCCAAGAACTCCCCCAGATCCATCCCTCGTTAGGGAGGGATCTGTCTTTCCAGGCCAGGGACAGAGATCTGTCACACCACCAGCTCCCATCTTGTCCCACACTAAGGGGACAGACGGGTTCCTTTAGGGATCCTTGGCAGGATGATGATGGCACTAAATCACAGCTAGAATGAAAGCTCTGTTAACAGGATATTATGACCAGTATAGCACAGAATTTATCATTAGGATGGCACAAGATTTCTACAAGCAGAATCAATGTAGCACAATAAGCAGCATAATACAGAATTTATAATACAACTTAACTTAGGATTCCTAGGTCCTAACTTATAATTTTTAATCACCTAGGTCCTAGCTTAACTTAATTTTCTATTCACCTGGGCCCTCTGCAGATCGAGTCAGATCTTGATACATGGTTTGCTGTATCAATGTAAGAGTTATAATCTAGACTCCAAAATCCTATAAAAGAATACAAGTCACCCACCTGGTCCTCAGAGGAAGCAGACGATGGTGGAGGTGTCCCTGGCTATGGAGGGGTCACGGCTCTCACTGTCCAGCACCAGTTCCAGTCCAAGTTCCCCACTTAGGACATGTAACTGCTTGATTTTATAGCCAGTGCCCTGGGTGCTGTTATGCTTCCCTATCCCGTGATGGGGTCATCACCACCAGCTGCCTGGCTGGGTGCCTGGGACCTTCAAGGCCACCAAGGAAGGGAATACTCGGCCTGGCGCCCAGGAACCTTCAGGCTGATAGGGAGGGGAATAAGAAATCTGGTTTGTTTACTTTACTTGGTTCACAGGACCTTCAGGGCCTGATAATGAAGGAAAGGGAACAAATACATGACCTGCTCACTCACAGAGAATGTCTGCTCGCCGTATAAACTGGCATTAGTTATGCTAACCATATTAGCAGGGCTTGGGGAGCAGGGGCTACTGGTCACACCCTCCTTCCTTTTTTTGCTAAGGAATGTTATAAACTAATCTCATGGGGAGTTACTAAATAGTAAGAGCTGCCTGAATCAGCTGCTATTACAGCTCTTTCCTCTGAAATGACAGATTAACCTGTCCCCATAGCACTTAGCAGTAATCCCTCCATGACAAGCCCTGTCTCCCTCCCAGCAAATGTCTTTATTTTGGACAGTGCTTATATTGTCGGAACATAAGCCAGACTCTTAAAGCATAGGCTGGAGATTCATGAGGCATCAGAATGCCTGAAAGGGCCGAAACCTCACAGCTCTACTTGACACATCTGTGGAAAGACTCCAGTTATTTTTTAAGCCATCCATAATGAGAACGTGTCTCAAATCCCTCTTAGGCATTTGGCTTTTCAGATATTTATTGGACTTGTGTTGACTACAGAAACGCAAAGGCATACATTCTGTCTCCCAGAGGTGCCAAAAGGGAAGACAACTGGTCTAAAACAATGAGCAAATTCCTGGAATTGTTTTAGTTATCCCTTTTGTTTTTCTAACAGTATGCTCTATTGTTTACTTGTAGATTGAGGCAGAAGTGCAGAGAAGAAAACAGTTAATTCATCAGGCAGTGGAATGCAAAGCCATCATCTCCAAGTGCTACAAACGAAAACACCCAGAAGTGTACATTCTGCAGGTAGACAGTATGTTTGGAATCTATTTTGCACCCAAGGAATTGGTTGACAGGTAATTTTTGCAGTAGGAAGCTCTCTTTTGGGGATTGCTCACAGTGCTAGAGCTGGACTGAATTAAAACCGAAGTGTAGCATATTAAAACTAAATTAAAAACTTTCACAGCATAGCATATCCTCCAGGTAAGATTCTGCCTGGCTTGTAGCCAGGTAAGGGTCATTGTATATTGAAACTGTACCAGCACCTGGTGCTGGACTTGGAATACCATTAGTAATTTAGACTTAAAGCATCGTTGCAGCAAACAGGGTCGGTGTGGTCTAATGAACAGTCACAGAAATCAGCTTTATGGTCCTAACACACAGCCAAGTAACTGGTTACTGTCAGCTGAAGGGGGGCAGCAGGCTGCATTTGTGTGTACTCCCCACCACAAATGCAGGGTAGCCCTCGCTGTTGTGGGCTACTCTGCTTTGAATTTCCATGTGTTTGCCAGACCCAAGACTTCCCAGCTGGATAATCACCACAGATCAGCAGTAACACACACATAAGTTCACACAGATTTACTGCTCTATGATCCCTTAGTAACAAGTTCTTTCGTTGTCTGTTCTGCTGTCGTCTGTCATGATCTGTGTGGGGAAGGGCTTACAGCAGGGTGTAGTCACTCTGTTGTACTGAGGCCATGACAAGATGCTAAAGACTTTGCATTTACCTGTTAGGAGTCCATACTGTGAGCCAGGCTCTTTCCCATCACGCTAATACTTGGAAACCCATGAACTGGAGCAAGCAGCAACTTACCTACCCCACCAAGAAAAACACCAGTAACATTCTGCATGTCCTGCCACAGAAGTAACCCAAGGGTGACTATCAGCCTTGCTCCCTAGACTCTACATACTTTCCTGTGGCTGCCTGGAAGTCCTTTTCCCTTTTGGGCTGTAAAAGGCCCTGCAGGTTAATTGTGTTTCTGTGTATTTGTATCATTCTTCCCTTGATGCCAGGATTCCTTCCTGGCCCCAGATTTTCTAGAATTGGTGAAATACTGTACGTCACCAGATGCTCATCTCCATGGCCTCCAGCGCTACATCGAGTCCTTCTCAGGTAAAGACAACAACATATCAGCCACAGAGATCTCCCCGTGCGATAGCTGTTTTCAAGCCCTGTCTTTAATTACTCAGATTTGATACACAGCTGAGACAAACAGGATGTTATTTTCTGCTTGACGGGAGTCTCTGGAGAGGCAGCGTTGTGCAGCAGTCATGCTCTGGATGAGATCCTGCTTTCTGCTTTTCCAGTCCCAGCCTGCTGATGTCTCATTGGAGGCTCTAGCTGCAGCAGGGCTGGGGTTTTAGTTGTACCACAGCCTCACAGGGGAGCCTGCTAAAGGAACACTGTTAGACTGGGGAGCTTGGTTTTGCCTCCCCAAGTGCTTTACCATTTCAGACAATCCCTGTTGGTTAGTCTGAGCTGAAAGAGTTTCAGTCTAGATTTCAGTCTTTTAAAAAGAGATCTGGGTTTTAAGCTTCCCTGGAGGCACCTGTGAAACTCTCTCCTTACCTTCAATGCTGACAAAATGTAGAGGGGAAGCTGCAAAGTTGCCTTCTTTTCTCAAGACAAAAAGACAGGCACAAATCTGTATGTGCAGGGCTCCTGGATTTCTCCAAGGCATGATCTCCAGACACACAGCTTTTCCACGCTGCCTTTATCTCAGCTGCTATATCCACAATACTGAGCTCCCCTTACACAGACTTTTAGGGCTCTACCCTGAAAGGCAGCTCAGAAGGCCTGGTCTTCCCAGAAGGTTGGCACTGGATGAGTGAATCCCCCATGCCCTAAATGACCTTGAGTCTCCTTCTAGGAGGCTGTATTCAGACTGCCTGTGATGAGCTGTGGATTCACCGCCCTCCCTCTAGACCCTCTCAAAACATTTCCTCGGCACGTTCAGCAGGTGTTTAAACCAGTGCCTGATCTCCCCACTGGGAGGGGAAGCCTGGAAACGAGGGACCAATGGGAAAAACAATAAATACATCCCAGAGCCAATCCCAGGGAATGGTTCCAGCCCTGTGAGCACAAAGTGAAACGCGTGGGTCCTGCGTTCTCACTGATACCAGCACAGTGTAGCTAGACAGCACAACAGCCAAGAACACCCTCGCCTCTTATGTTCCCCAGCAAATGTGGTCTCCCTTCTCTTGACAGATAAGAGGATCTATCGACTCCCAGTGTTCACAGAGGAGTTCTGCCAAGCCTTTGTTGATGAGCTGGAGAATTTTGAGCAGTCGGACATGCCTAAAGGCAGGCCCAACACTATGAATAACTACGGGGTAGGACTTACCAGCTCTTGTGCTTCTTTAGGGGGATCGTTCACAAGCAGACTCTGTTTACCACCCTGCTTCACACTCCTTTCCCTTCCAAAATGCCTGTAATTTGAGCACAGTGAAGTTTGAGTACAGCCCCCTTGAAATGAAAGTAGCACACAGACAAAAAGAGGGGAATGCAAGGAAAGGGGGAGTTGGTATCTCAGAGCAAAGAGCACCTTGTATTTAAGCAGTACATATTTAAATCAAGGAGTCAGTTTCTAAACACTCAACTTTTGATCTTACTCTGTCTGCCTTTCCAACTTGATCCTCCTTCCTTTGCCTGTAGCTGGAGCCTTTGCTCTTCAGTTCTTTATCTGAGCAAGCAGCGGGGTTGGAAGAGAAGGAGACAGCTCTGCAGCAGCTCTGCTGAAGCAGCAGATGTAGTTGGTCAGCTGTTCCCATCTCCTCTCTTTGAGACAGGTATTGCTAAATGAGCTTGGGATGGATGAAACATTCATCACACCCCTGCGTGAAAAATACCTGCGGCCCATAACAGCTCTGCTTTATCCTGACTTTGGGGGTGCTTGTCTGGACAGCCATAAAGCGTTTGTTGTCAAGTACTCACTGCACGAAGATCTGGATTTGAGCTCTCACTATGACAATGCAGAAGTCACCTTAAACGTTTCACTGGGAAAAGACTTCACAGAAGGCAACTTGTACTTTGGGGATTTTAGCCAGGTACTGAGCATATATATCTAATCTGGACCCCGATTCTCTTCCACACTACCCTCCCACCCCACAATTTCAAGGCATTAACAGTGCTCTGAAAAACAATTATTCACTTCTGTCAGTCAAACCTGCTGTCTCTTCCCCCTTTTTAAAAAAGTCTTGGTTATACAGGAGCCTTTTCTGCTACAAGCACATTAATGATATTCAAGCTAATTGCAGCCAATTCAAAGAGGACAGAGACAACTATCATAGGAGAAGCTGGAGTGAAACAAACCAGCCCATCTTTCCCCAACTGCAATAACGAGCAGGGAGGTGCTGAGAGAGAAGTAATTTATTTCAGATGAGACTTAAACCTAAATCTGTAGCCCCTGTTTCCTGGCAAGAGAGGGATAAAAGCACCTGTACACTGGTGAAACAGGTTCTTTTGACTGAAACAGTCTTTAAATTCCCTCTGGACCTGGCACTGAGAATGTCTTGAAAACAGTTGTGCTAACCTGCTGCCTGGCCACCACTGAAGTGGCTGCATTTCAGAGGTGCAGTGAGTCCCCTCCATGTTGCTCACCGGGTGCTGTGGGTGAAGAGGTGACAAGTTTCAATTCTTTGAGTATTGTTCTGCTAGGAACTTTCTGGTGTAATGCTGTACCCACCTCCCTTTCTTCCAGGATCCTACCCCTGTGCCAAAGTACATAGAGATCGACCATGTGGGCACACAGGGGCTGTTACACCGAGGAGGGCAGATCCACGGGGCACTTCCCATTGCCTCTGGGGAACGCTGGAACCTCATTATTTGGATGAGATCATCTGCCATCCGCAACCAGCTCTGCCCCATGTGCAACAAGAAACCTGAGCTGGTGGAAGCAGAGGGGTTTGGAGATGGGTTCACAGAAACCCTTGAAGACGATGAGCCCGAGACTGTGAATCTCTGTTCCTTATGGTAGCAGGTGGTAGAGTCTGATGTCTCCAGACCAAGTTGCCTAAATCTCCTTTCTGACTGCTCAGACTGCACTGACAGACTCTGATGGATGCACGAGTTGTGTAAGAACTAGCTATCGCCTTGGAAAGTGATGCAAAACCAGCGCTGCTGGGGCTGGGGAAGCCAAATGCTCAGACAGCCGACAGAGCTGGAACGCAGGCTCGGCACGGCTCACGCTCGGGCTGGAGACCTGGCAGACTGCTTGGAAGACATAGAAAGCCTTAACACTTTGATTCACTGCAAAGGCTCTGTAAATATTTCCAGGTGTACGGGGAAAACACCCAAAGCTGCTTGGCTGTTGCAAAGCCCTCTGTGCCAGCAGCAGCATCGCGGGTCACGCTGTAGATGGAAAAGAATGGTACAATAAAGCTCTGCACTTACCACTTCCCTGCTGTCTGCAGGGACTCCTGCCCTCTTCCAGGGGAAGAGCTTTTTGTTGTTGGATGACAGGGAAGGATCTGCTCAAAAGTGAGCTACAAGTGATTCACAACAAGCTGCTGGGAATGCATGGAATTATCATCTCCGGTGGTTTACCTAACCCAGGCTCAGAAAAATCCATCAGGAGCGATGCAGGGAGAGCTGATCCCACAGGGTGGCTGGGAGGATCTCTCAGTGCCTCCACGAGCTCTTCTGAGCAGAAATTTCCCTTTCAAAGATTCAGTGAACCTTATTAAGCAAGGAGAAACAGGTGTTAGAGACAAAGCTCTGGGAGCCACCTGCAACACAGCAAAACTTCCCAGAGGAAGGCAAGAGAGTACATTTAACTCACTCCCTTCCTTTAGTTGTGTGAGCAGGTGAAAATATAACCTGGGTGCAGCAGGCAAGCCTGGGGCTTCTTAATTTGGCCCCAAGACCCCCTGGCAGCTGCTGGCCAGCTGAAATCAGACTCTCTCAGCTGCCAGATCTCTCGATTTGGTGGCCACATTTGGAAGTTAATTGTATGCATTTGATGTACACAAACGCCCCTGTATTTATTAGGGACTTTTTCATTCATTTATTCCACTGCAGTAATTAGAGCGTGTGGACTTTGCATCACCCATAACTACGAGAGCCGGTGCAGCTCGCACGAAGGGTGCTGATTTCTGCCTTCCCCGCTGTGTTTTTGGCCGGGGATGCCATCAGCACCCAGCGCTGATCAGCTTTTCATCAGCAAACCCCATTAAACCCGCATCTGGGGAAGGAACACGGAGCCAAAGGGCTGATACCAAGAAAACCACTCCTCAAATCTCCCTTTCCTTCAGCGCAGACCGTCAGCGCTTCCCATCTGCGCCGCAATTAGCCCTAAAAATCCGGGTAAAGGGCGGTAGCGGCGCGGGCGGGCCCCGGAACCAAAGAGCGCGGCTCAGCTCCCGCCCGGCCCCGCGCACGCGGCCGGAAGTGGGGCGGGAAAGGCGGGCGGACCCTGCGGCGGGTGCCGCGCTCGGTGCCGGCGGGGCGGTGCGGGGCCCCGGCCCGGCCCGGCCGCGGTGAGTCCCTCCCTCCTCCCGCCTCCTACCTGCGGCGGGGCCGGGCCGGGGCGGCCCACGCGGCTGAGGGCACCGGGGGCGGGGGGGGGACGGGGGTACACGCATGCGCGCTGCGGTTGCACCCAGGGCCGGGGGGGGGGGGCTGTTAAAGAGGCGGAGTCACGGGGCCGCGCTCTTAAAGGGCCAGCACACCTAGTGTTGAGCTCTTAAAGGACCCGTGCACCTCGTACTAAGCTCTTAAAGGGCTTGTGCACCTTGTGCTAAGCTCTTAAAGGGACAGCACAGCTCTTGCTCAGCTCTTAAAGGACCAGTGGACCTAGTACTGGGTTCTTAAAGGGCCAGTACGCCTTGTTTTAAGCTCTTAAAGGGCCAGTGCACCTTCTGCTGAGCTCTTAATGGGCCAGTGCACCTCGTACTCAGCTCTTAAAGGGCCAGTGCACCTTCTGCTGCCAGATCTCTTGATTTGGTGGCCACATTTGCCTCTGTGGAAGTTAATGCCTCTTAATGGGCCAGTGCACCTCGTACTCAGCTCTTAAAGGGCCAGTGGACCTTCTGCTGAGCTCTTAAAAGGCCAATATGCTGCAGGCTCCCTGCCTAGGGTGCTGCTGTGATGGATTTGAGGCTTGTTCCCTTCCCGCAGCATCACCCCAGACTCACTGGGATGCTCCTGTCTGCACCCCCTGACCCCGTCACCGCGGGTCCTGCTGCCACGTCCACAGATGGAGCAGACCCCAGACCCAGACCCCGTCCCGCTGGCCCTGGTGCAAGGGCTGGCTGCTGTGTGTGTGTCGATGGAGGATTCTCACCCTCAGAAACTTCCCTGCCTGGCCTTAATTGTTTTGTTGAGTGGGTTGTTTTTTTTTTTTTACTGATTGAAATTTCCGTTTGGAAATCAATCAAAGTTCTGATTCACTTGGGAGCACATCGCCGCTTGGGAACGCCGAGGTGGTAAACACGCAGTTAATTAAATGTGGTAGTAGGAAGGCGACTGTGAGAAAGCGTTTCCCAGATACTGCTCTGCTAGTTTGTTTGTTAAATTAATGAGAGCATATATCATGCCGCCGCTGACCTGTGGCTGCTGGCAGCCAGTCAGGCTGATGGACGGGGTTGCCAGCTCCATGCATAATCTGTTTTCTAAAAGCAAATTGGAATATTAAAAATTAATTCCTCCCCTTGGCTTACGCCTGCTCTCGGCATTTTAAATAACGGGGTG
Source organism: Podargus strigoides (assembly GCA_028020825.1). Taxonomy (NCBI): domain Eukaryota; kingdom Metazoa; phylum Chordata; class Aves; order Caprimulgiformes; family Podargidae; genus Podargus; species Podargus strigoides. The sequence goes on along the minus strand of CM051637.1, from coordinate 13,133,192 downwards.
ATTGACTCGGTGTTCGGCTTGGGGAGGAGGTTTCATTCTGCTGACTGTCACTGCAGCATCGATCAGACCTTGCTGGGGTCTGTCTGTGGGTGCAGTGTCCTCAGCCCCGTGGGGTGGCCCGTGGCTGTCGGGGGCCGGCTGTGGGGCACAGCATTGCCTGCAAACGCCAGTCTTGGGCTCCCCAGTGCCAGCCCATGGTGAGGATCAGCCCAATTGTCTCATAGTCATCACATCTAGGGACAAACATGGGAAGTGTGGGGAAAACCTGCTTGGGGACACCTTTCCCGAGGTGGGTGAGGGCTGCCTGGGGACAGCACTGCCATCCCCAGCTCTCTGCTGAAGGCTCTGCTTTATGGGCTTGTGAAATTCAGTTTGGCCACGGTTGTGTGATGGGTAACCCCAACCTATCCCTGCATGTTGGGAGTTTAACACAAGGGGGTCTTCTTGGCTCAGGGTTGGATTTAAGGTTTTTGGGGCTGCTGGACATGTTGGGGCTGAGCAAGGGTGGTCTCCCCCGTGGCACTGATGTAACCCGTTCCTTCCAGGGGCTGATGCACGATGGCCCACAGCCAGTCTCGGAAGCGATCGCGAAGCAGAAGCGAAAGCAATTCTCAGAGCAGACAGGAGAAGAAGGAGAAGAAAAGGAGGAAAAGCAGCAAGGACTCACAGCAGGGCAGCAGCTCTCCTCTGAGGAAGCAGACCTCTGGGTCACACAGACACAAGTCGAGCTCAGCGGCAGCTGGGGAAGGTAGGGGAGAGGCCTGTGACCCCTCGCTTTCCCCACGTTTTCCTGGGCAGGTGCACAGAGGGGGCCCAGGTGGGAGAAGGGGGTTCCTGCTTTTAGCTAAATCAGTGTCTGTCGCCTTACCATGCACTTTGTGCCCATTTTAGTCTTGTTCTGACAAGCGTAGAGCCCTACAGCCCCTCTGCTTGCTGCTCTGGCTGTGTGGCACCACATGCTGTGATGTGTTAAAGGTGGCAGCACAAAGGGGTCTTTTGCCCCAGTCTGGGGGCTTCACTGTTTGGGCAAGAAAGGAACCAGGCTGGGAGGGGGATGATCAGCACCCCTGCTGCCATGGGGCCAGTGCTGCTCCACTCAACCTCTTCTTACGTATTGCAGAAAAGAAGAAGGAAGGAAAGGACAAAAAGAAGAGGAAGGCAAGTACCTCTTCCTCTGAGACAGCATCTTCATCCACCAGCTCCTCGTCTTCCTCTTCCTCCAGCTCCTCTTCTGATGACTCCAGTGACGGCGACTCCAAAACAAAGAAGAGTCGACACAGCCAAAAAAGACAAGCGAAACAGAAAGACAAAAAGAAGAAGAAAAAGAAGAAGAAAATAAAGAAGAAATCAAAAAAGAAGTCAAAGGAAAGGGCTAAGGAGGAGAAAGCGAAGGAAGAAGTGATGCCTGGTCCCTCCCTGGAGCAGTGGCAGAAGGAATCGCTGGTGGACTCCGTACCAGGTAACGAGGGTGTTTCCCTCCTGCTGAAGCCAGGGCACACTTGCGTGTCACCCTCCCAGGGACCCAGGTGAGGTGCTGGAGGGAAGCAGCGCTGAGTACAGGGAGGAGCTCCAGACTCTCCTCCCTGCCAGGTACCGTGGTGACCTTCAAGCCACACCAAATAAATGTCAGGAGCCACATTCACAGATTCATTTGTGAAGCACTTAGATGTAGTGAATAGCTGTGAGCAGGGAACAAAGATGCCAAATGGAAGGTCATGGTCAGCGGTAACACACTGGAATGTCCCTTCCTGTGTGTGGTTCATCACTGAACCCCGAGTACCGCTGGGTAACCGGTGTGATGTGGTGCTGTGCCCCTCAGCCAGGAGCCAGCCCCACGAGCACGGCTCTAACTGATGCATTCCAGCTTTGACAGATGAACAAAAATCCCGAATCCAGGCCATGAAACCAATGACAAAGGAGGAATGGGACGCGAGGCAGAGTGTCATAAGGAGAGTCGTGGATCCTGAAACAGGGAGAACCAGGTATGATCCCTAGGGAAAAAGGAGGCAGGTTGTCCATCCCCATCCATCCTGAGCTGATCCCTCACAGATCCCCTCCTGTCAGACCTGCTGTGACTTACCCAGAAAGTGACATATTTGACACCAAATTACTGAATTGTGCCGGGGCTCCATGCCAGGGGAACCGGGCTGTGTCCCAGCCAGGAGCTGTGGGTGCAGACACCAGAGCACCCTGCTGCTGGAGGCAGTAGGTTTGTTCCTTGTGCTGTGAAGGGTTCAGTGTGTCCCCATTAAATGGGACTCTGCAGCCAGGGGCAGAGCAGGAACCAGAGGGGTGACTGACACCTCCTCACCCCACTGCTTCACGCACTTCCCTTTCAGCACACACGCACTCAGCCCCGGTTAGCGCTTGGGTGCAAGCGAGGAGGGAGTGTGTGCCCCTTGGGGTTACAAACAATCAAACTGAAGTTCATTTAGCTGCCAAACAGAAATGACCCAGTTTTTAATAAACTGCATCTTTTCAGCAAGCAGAAAACATCATGCTGAAGAGAATTGGGTATGACAAGTCCAGTCTTAAAATAGAAGGCAGCCTGCAGGGCTCAGGGAGGTGTGGAACAAAGGTCGGTTCCCCATAAGGCATATAATGAAGACAATTAAGTTTCTGTTCATGTTTGGAGGTGTGAGCCACCTCCAGCACTGCTTGGAATTTGCTCAGCAAGGTGCTCCCCAGTCTGGCTGCCTTTCAGGCCCAAACTGGCTCCTGTTTCTGAATGGCTCTGCAGTTCCCTGGGGCAGCCAGGACCAGACCTGAACTCTGTGTGAAAAAAGGAAGGGGCTTTGCAGGGGCTGGGGCCGCTGCTGCTGACGGCAAAGCCTCTGCAGATGGTGGGGTGGCAGGAGATGCTTTTATTGCGAGTGTTTTCTCCTGTTGTGTGCAAGTGTGACCGGCTCTGTGCACAGCAGACAGTGCCCACAGCCTGGGGCAGGGATGGCTGGCCCACGCAGGGGGCACCACACCTGTCCTTGCTTGCTCCCAAGCAGTGGAAAGGCCTGCCGTGCTATTTAAGCTTGATATGGCCAAAAAAAAAAGTCACTTAATGCCACTTCAGGGGTGGGTCATCACTAGCCTTGCCTAGAGGTGCATCAGCCCAGCACCTGGTCCTGGGTACATACCGTGGTGAGGGAGCTGGTGGCTGGGACACAACAGCAGCCCTCAGAGTGGGGGTCAGCACCTTCTGCAGCTGGGAAACAGCGTGGCTGGCAGGAACTTGCCGGTAGCCCTCACGGCTCATGGCCCTGTGCTTGTCTTCCAGGCTTATTAAAGGAGATGGAGAAGTACTGGAAGAGATCGTCAGCAAGGAGAGACACAAGGAGATTAACAAGGTAGGGGGGACTTGCCACCAGCGTGAGCTGCTGGTGGGTGGGCACAGCTGGGGAGCTCTGACAGCTCCACAGAGGCCCCCATGGATGGGTGCTGCTGGTCCTTCGTCCTTGGGCGGCAGTGTTGTGAGTGCCTGTGACTCTCCCTTTGCAGCAAGCCACCCGGGGGGACGGACTGGCCTTCCAGGTGAGGACGGGGATGCTGCAGTGAGTGCGTGGCGCCAGCCGCGCCGGGAACCCGTCCTGTGCCAGCGCCGGCTGAGGTGTGAGCCTCGACCATGCAGACCACACCGCACGAGGGTGCATCCCCAGGGGCAGTTTCCAGCCGCTCTGTAAGTTATTGACTGGGAAGGAGAGCGACTTTAATGGTTCATCTCCCAGTAAGCAGCTTCCCCTCCTTCTCCTGACTGGGGCCATCGTGGCTGTAACGCACTTGGATCTGCTTGCCCCAGTGCCCTTTTCAAGGCCGGAGCTCAGCAGCACCCAGGGGACAGGCTGGCACTGAGCACCTAGAGATGCTGCTGCCCCTCAGCTCTGGGCTGTGGTGGGCGGGAGCCATGGTATGTGCTGGGGCTGCAAAATACGCAGCTGGCTGCCACGTCTTCCCTTCAGGGGCTGCTCTTGTCCCCTTCCTTGCTGGATCTGCATGCCCTGTGCTTACCCAGTTGCTGCAGGCTCATGGGCCTTTTGCACTCACCCAGCGAGGAGCAGTCGTGCCGCTGCATGGCTCTGCTCAGGCTGCAGCTCCCTCTGCGCCTTCCTCCGCTGTGCCCCAGGGGCTTTACTCAGCTTTTCTGCAGCTTCACCTCCTCGTGGCATGGGGGGAGCACTGACCTGGCACACTGCACTGAGCTGTGGGCACGCATGCTTTGCAGAGGGGTGGCTTTTCCTTGCTGTCTGCTCCTGCATGCAACTCGTGTCCCTTCCCCGCAGCGCAGGCCCCAGGCAGCGTGAGGGTTCTGGGCTTCTCAGGGCCTGTGCCCATGGCCACTGTGAAGCAAACAGCTGGCTTTTACCCCACTGCAAAGTCCATAAATCTACAAACTGCAAAAAAAATAAAAGGGACAAATGGGTTAAAGGACAAATGGGTCCTGCAGGACCGACCTGCGCAGAGGGTTTCCACATTCTGTTCATCACTGTAACCCCATTAAACTGGTGCCTGCTGACATCTTGGGTTTTGTGCCTTGTCTGTTTCTAGAGTCCCCCAAAAATAAAAAGCAGAGAGAGAGAAGAGCCTTCCCATTTCTTTAATCTGTGTAACTCACAATGATACTGTACACAAAGCACACCCAGGCGTTGGAACGATGCACTAACAGCAAGGAGGAGAATGAAGTTGTACAGAAGGTTTGTCACACACAAGCGAGTCATCGGCACGGTACTGTACACACACAGGGGTGTCCCCAGCGCGGCCGCCGGCACCCTCGGGCATTGCCCTCCGGTGCTCCCCCACGGCTGTTACCCCAAAAGCAATTTTTTATAAATAAAATATAACTAACATCGTCGGAATATAAAATTGACAGTCGAGGGTATCAACAGGCAGAGAGGGTGCTGAGGACAGGGAGGGGACCGTAAGGCTTCTAGAACTAATAGGAAATGCAGCAAACGGTGGCGATACCTGAAGAAGGGGCTGCTACAGCAAGCACGGCGGCTGCTGGGCGGAGCGGGAGTTTGTTAGTAACCCTTTGGCTAGTTCCTGCTCTCGGCTCGTGGATCGGACACTGTAAACGTTTTTTGGTATTAGAATTTCGCCTCATCTGACTGAGTGATCGAGCAAACCCAGGAAAACAACTCGGAGGGAATGCATGGGCTCCTCTTTGTTTTTAGAAGACTTTAAAGGGACAGCGTCAGGTAGAAAGTCTGGCCCAACAGTGCAGTCATACAAAAAGCTGCTTTTTATAAAAAATCTGAGCTCCACAGCAGAGTTTGATTCCCATGGAAACAATTAAAAAAAAACCCCCCAAACCCCAGAGTGAGGCAGCCTGCGCAGCACGGGCTGCATTGTGCTAGTGTGCAAGAACAGGACGTGGGCTGCAGCAGAAGCAGCACTGGTCATGCTGGTGGCTGCCCAGACAACGGTGAGAGGGAGGAGTATGAGAAAACTTCTTTTGTTTCAAAGCAAACCAATTACTTGTAACAAAGATAAGTTAGGTCTGTAACCTGACAGTGCCCCTTTAAGGATGGAATATACATTCATCTTTCCCTCACTGCATCCAAACGGATCCTCTTCCATACACGTGGAAAGGCATCGGGTCACATGCATTGCTCTCCAAAACAGCTCAGAACAAACAGGTTATAAACACAGAGTTAAACTATTGCTATTGTTCTTCGAGTGAGTAGCACGTTGATCTTTGCTTCAGAGAGATGAGTGCCAGATGGGGGCGGCTGAGGACAGATTGATGCAGACTGTGATGGACTGAATCGATGGAGGAAAAAAAAAAACCACTTCTTGGTGTATTTCCTGGCAACTACACCCACCTCATCTGGTATTATTGCAGCAATAAAGGTCCTGCTCTACAATTGCTTCTCTGTGTTGGATCCATACAGTGGCAACAGATGGGGGGGCCAGGGAAAGGACCCAGGCATGTTTCAAGAAGCTCAAGAAAGGATGAGGACGGAGGTGCTGTGATTGTCAGTAACTGGTTAGTAGCTGTTTAAAACATGAAGCGATGGAGAGGTGAGTATAATATTGCACTTCTGCATTCATTGACAGTTACATTAAACTTGGTCCATAAAATAATTGCTTTGTACATAATGCCTGAAACAAAAAGCTACATTTTTTAAATATTAATAAACCCTGAAGGTTCCAGTCCCTCCAGACATTTTTTTTTTCGTCTACATAAATAAATAACTTTCAATTTTATATATCCACTTTTTATGTTGAACATTTACATTCGCCTCTGCTTTACACTATCTACACATAAGAAAATGTGAACATCTCATCAGCATTGGAAAATGTACGGATCATGCCTTGGTTGTGGACTTGGAGGAGAGTTGACTTTTGCAAAGGCCATATCCAAATTTGCAGAAATTATTTTGTGATTTGGTTTGGTGACTTCGCAGGATGGATTGTGGCTTGGCTTCCTATTCAGGTGGTGTCTGATATAACATTTGACTAGCAAAAAGCTGGGACAATTTGCATCATTTTTAAACCCAGTAAGCTCTGGATATACATTCGGAGAGAGCTAAGCTGAGTCAGCAGAAAGGGAAGTCAGTTTTCGGTAACAAAAAGTCATCAGATACATTCTGGAATTGAATAATTATCAAAGAGAAGTTGGTTAAACATTTTGCAGTCAGGCTGCAAGACGTGGGAGGTGCACTGGGCGCCGGGCGGGCAGTTGGGTTTGAGCAGCTCAGCACTGTCCCTCCTCTGCCTCCGCTTCAACCCTCCAGCGCCACGAACACATGAGATCTACCTTGGGTGTCTGATGAGTTAGATTTGCCCACTGTGGCCCAGAGCCGATCAGCAGAGCAGTGTTCACAGTGCTGTGTGTCTCAGTGCGGCCGTCCTGCACTTCATATATTGAAACAGTTAATAAAATGAAGCAGCCAGTCTAAAAAATTGTTTGTTATAAATAAGATCCTCGTAAGTAGAAAGTGATATAAAGACAGGAAAGTGTGGTGGGGGAAAGCAGGGTTACACACAGTCGGGGAGCTCGGTAGGACTATAAAATCTCCACGTGAAGAGGCCAACTGGAGTCTGTAGAGAGACACCCCGGATCCCCCCAGGATGCCCCTCTGCCCCGGGAGGGGTGTGCGGGGAGGGAACTGACCCGGCAGGGACAGGGCTGAGGGGCTTTTTGGCAAGCCCTCGCTCTAGGCACTGTTCTCCCCCGCTCCCGTTCCTGTACCTCACTGCACACGTGGTGCTCTTGCCCTCTGCCACGCACCCAGCCCCGGCTCGCTCCAGCAGCGCACAAACCATCAGCTCAGGCACATCCACTGAGAAACACATCAGGAAAATTAAGATATGGCCTTTTTAAGCTTGCCTGACATTGTTGGCACACTTCCTTACAGTCTCCTTACTGCTGGAAAAACTTCTGCACAGGTTTTTGTTTTGTTTTGTTTTCTTTTTTAAATATATACATATATATACGTGTGTGTGCATATGCATATATATACACACACACCCTGGCTTAGCAATATTTCATTGTCATGCACTACAAAGAATTAGATGTAGCTACATGAGATGGTAACAGGTTTCCATTCTAAAAATCATCAGTGCAAAAAACAATGAGGTTTGTACAGTTCAGTAACTACAGGTAAAAGAAGCGAGTCTAGTTCCCATGAAAGCTGCTACTGAACTCGGAGAGAACCTGGGAAGAAGAAAAAAAGTCTCAGAGGTGGGTGTTGAGAGAGTCAGACCCTGCATTTGGATGAGAAGAACTGCAATGCGATCTAGCTGCTGAGTGCCTTCAGCTGCTTCCAAATATACGGTGGTTACTTTTGGAAAGAATATATATAGCGAGAATATTTGGAGACTTTAACAGCAAATTAAGTGTCTGAGGTCTGTCACAGCTCAAACAAAATAGCTTGTATTCCTCTTTTAATAGGTCAATGCATTAAGTTCCATTGGCTTCTAAAAGGTCTCTTTAAAAAATAACAGTAATAACAACAACGACCCCACTTTCTTGGGCGTGAACCTGCTGACATTCTGCTTCTACCGACAGCAGCCATACACCTTTCTGCTTTGCCACTGCACATTCTCCTGGAGAAAATGGCTGAACTTGAAGCTCTTTGTACAGGTAAAGCTCTCGGTTCCTCTGCCTGGCACAGCCCGTGGTAATTCCCTCACTTGGGGCTGTCTGTGCCCCAAACACTTACTGAACCCCAACCCCCCCGTGCCAGCACCGGCAGAACACCTCAGTCTGACTCCTGGGACAACCACGAACAAGTTCCCCAGCCTCATCCCCTGTTCCTGCGGTCTGAGGACAGCACTCGGTCAGGCGTATCGGAGCGATGGCTAACAAGGCGAGGAGGCACGTATTTACAGTCACTAAACCTGGATAAGAGAAGGAGGCAGGAGAGAGCGCCATCTTGACCTGGAGACTTTTCCCCTCCCCGTTTCCAGCTGTTCCGTGGGCTCACGCTGCACAAACCCGACGCTCCCGCTGCAAGGCCTGCACATTCTGCGTGGGAAACATCCCATCTCTTCCCAGAATATCATGATGTTATTAGAGTAGCACCATATTTACCCTTCCAGCCCATAACGCCGGCCTCGTCTCTCTTGCGTTTTCTCCTCCGGTGGCTGCGGCCAACAGTCGCTGGCTCTGGCCTGGCTACTTCTGCCCCAAGAGGCCGGACTCCAGCCGGGACGCCGCGCTCCGGCCCCAGCACCCCGTGGCGATGCTCATGCTTCTTTGGCTGCGTTCCCTGTCCCTCTCCTTGTCGCCGTCAGACTGGCTCTGGGTGCGCTCGGGGCGGTGGCCGGCGCCGCTGCCGGTGGCCGAAGGCTGGGAGGAGATGGTCCGCAGGAGGTGATTCCTCTTGCGCAGGAACTCGGTCTGGCTGGGCAGCCCGAAGCTGCCCTTCCGCAGCGCCATGCGCGTGGTGTTCTTGGCGGGGCGCGAGCGGTGGTTGTACTCCAGCTGGGCCAGGTGGGCTGCGTACCCCTCCGTGATGAACTGCGAGACAAGAGGGGTGAGGGCGGGCGTTAGAGGGATGGGACACGCTTCCCTGACAGCAGCCAAACGTGTTTGCTGTGCCAGGTTCTCTGGGTGACTACAAGACATGGAACCACTCAGATGTGATGGGTCCTGGTATGTGGGACAGTTCCTGTCCTCTTGGCAAACACTACCTCAGTCACCAGCATGACCAAATTCCCATCGTTCTCACATGGGAGGACCTTGGCAGGACCTTCAGGGCTCAGACAAGCCAGCTCCTACCTGACACTGGCTCTGCAGCTTCTTGGTGGGTCGGCCAACGATGTAGATGTGCGTGGGCGGGAGGCTGATGGAGCTGTACACAGAGATGTCCTTAGTAGATCCATATGCCGCATGGATCCTCATGTGCAGCTGCGGGGAGAGAAAGCAACATGCAGTCAGAACACACGGGCACCCCGTGCTGCTCAACAGGCAGGGATTTCATTTTTTTAAATAGCATTTGTGGGAATCTCAGGTCAATAACTTATGTAAGTTCCCAGTTGGATAATGCACCGCTGTGCAAAGTGCTAATTAACAGAGCCGGGGATGTTTACAGGCCAGGACAAGAGGAGTAAAGGCAATATGAAAGCAGAACCCTGCTTGCTGATCCATGGCCTTTCCTTGAGGTCTGCAGGGGGCAGGGACATGGCAGGCTTCACTGCCTGCATGTCACTGGGGGAGAGGAGTGGTTTGCAACCCCCTGTGCAGTCATGGTTAGCAGGGAGGGTTCCCCTCCACATGCGGTACTGGAGTTTGAGGCTGCTGGGCACAGGGAGAAGGGACAGGCAGCAAAACACACTGCTCTTCACTCCCAGCAGCGAGCAGCTCCTGGCCAGCCCTTTCCTCACTGGGCTGAAGCAGGGGCTGGCAGGGGAGGCACAGACACTGGTGTCACCAGCTTTGCCCCCGGACCCACAGGCAAGCCAGGGAGATGGGAAGGGAATCTCTGACCCCGATCACAAACTTGTTCTTCTGGAGGACAAGGGAGAGCAGGCAGTAAGGGCCAGCTGCTCCCACCACTGTGACTCGGGCCAAAATGAGAGTCCAAGAGTTAACAAGGAGCTTTCCCTGCTATTCAAGGCAGGGCACAAGTGCTCGGGACACTGGCAGTTCCTTCACTTGCTGGTTACACCATGGGCAGCCAGAAAGCCACCAAAGAGGTGAAAAAGGGGCACGTGTGGGGAAAGGAAGCAACTGCTGCCTCTGTTTCATCAGGCATTTGGTGCTGGAAGGACCAGTGATGAAATGGAGCAGTGCAGAGCAGAGATGACACAATTTAACAGCGTAGACAATTTTGTAGAGCAATAAAAGGATGAAAATAAAATGAACAGATTAATCTTCCACTGCGGGTCACATCGCTGCCAAGAGATTGGTGCTGACAGGGGCAATTGGATGAGGAGCAATCTAAACCTGTGCTACAATCGTATTTCAGCAGACCCAGGCTTACGTCTGTGATGAGGGATTTCAGGAAGTTGGCCTTGTGCCGCAGCGGGTCGTGAACGAGCCCGTCGCAGAAGGAGACGATCCCGTGGGGGAAGTTGTGCTGTGCTAACCACGCCACCACCCTCTGCTTCTGCATGTCGGGGCGGCCCGTGACATAGATAATGAGGTAGCCGAGGTCTTGCCAGTGCCTAGGAAGAAATCAGGAGTCAATGGATTGCAGACCTAGAGCAACCCCAGGGGAAAACAGCCCGACTGCCCCAGCCCCTGCCGCTGACCTTACAACATCGACCGCTCCGGCGCGGACTTTGGGGTCGCTGCCCATGATGGATACGCTGGCTGCGAAGGAGCCGTCGATGCTGAACACCACAAACTCCGTCCCCTTTGGCAGGACTGTGATATAGCTGTCTGCATATGTGTGGTCGCCCCTGAAAGGGACACAGGTATTTACAGGCATCAGGATATTCAGAAGGTATCACTGAGTCCTGCAGCGCATCACAAGCCCAAAGCCTCTAACAGTGATTCCACCCTCGGTGACAGGAACTGCATGAGGGCCTCTCTGTTAAAGGGCTGGGGGGGGGGGAGGGAAAATAGTGCTCTGGAGCCTTGGGGCCAGTGACTCAAAAAGATACTCTCAGAAAACCACTGCTGGGTTCACCACTGAGAAGATGCTATTCTCCTCCTATTTCCAGAGCTCAACACCAGCAAGTGGAGCTGAGCTGGAGCCCCTGGGCTGTGAATTATCACAAGTACAAAGTTTTGTCCATCAAGGACAAGTGTATGGTGTTTAAAAAAGGCTCAGTTGTGCAGTTTTGCAGATGACCGTGAGGCCGTGCATCTGTGGCACAGAAACCCTGCTCCTGCAAGCTCCATTACCACGCTGTTGATGATGCAGAGTCAGAATAAAACTTGGATCTTCCTCTTACAGCTGCAGAGCACAAATGGCTTTGTCCCTCTTGCTGGCAAACCAGGCTCTGAACCCACCCAACAAGCAGAGCTGCCCTGCAAGGAGGGACCATATTCTACAGTCATCAAATTCCACTTGCAAATGAAGCCCCAGCACCCCAAGGAACCTCACCTGACCACCATCTTGACAGGGTACACGCCAATGCCCAGGCGCCGGTTCTCAGGGATGACGTAAGAAATCCTGCCACTGCTGTTGCTGATCTCCGTGTCAAAGTAAACCCACTCTCCTGACGGTGGCTGGGTCATGATATGAATGTCCACCTGGGAAGACAGCGAGGCTGGGTCAACAACAGCATTAAAGACAGAGACGAGCAGAATAGGCCAAATGCAGGGATCTTCCACCCAAGCCCCTTGGGACGGCAGCAGGGCTGAGTCCTGCTTCCACCCTCTGCACTTCACAGAGCGGAGCTGAGAAGCACCCAAACATCAGGATGCTGGAATGAAACCCAGTCCTGATGGTGAAGATCTCCATGATAGATGCTGGTTTTGGTAGGAGGCACCACACAAGTCTGAGTAGGCGAACCTGGCCAAGATGCAAACCCCACCAGGGACCGAGGGAGCACCAACCAGCACCACCTCTGTCCCTGTCCCCCCCACTTTTCACCCCACAGTGCACAACCCCCACAGCAGATGCGGTACCTTTTCTCCTGTGAGTGTGACCATATCTAATGGACCATACATAAACCTTCCAGTTAAGGTCTGGGGACCGTCTTCATTAGCGATGGTGTCATTTATCCTGTGGTTGGCTGTGACGTTCTGCACAAGTCAAGAGGGAAAGGAAAAAAAAACCACACAAAAAAAGGAAATAAAGTTTGCAGTGATGGACAGTCTCACAGGGAAATGCCAAATATACCTGGACAAAATGGGGCGCAGGTTTCTCTGTGCCATTCCCCCCCCTCCACTCTGCCCACAGCTCTCAGCTTTAGAAAAGAATTCAACCTGTGGCAGAAGTGAGATTCTGTGCCCAGCATTGATGGGAGACTTGAGCATACATGGCTGAAGAGCCAATTTCAATGGCAGGTTGTAAGTGCAATTCAGAGATGTTTCCTGGGAGCAAAGGGCATTTACTGAGCTGAGAACTTGCATTACTGGACTCTGAAAGATGCTTGGTCCCTTTCCCTGACCCACAGCCAATGTTTTCTGTATTTTACAGAGACTCAAGACCAAGAGGAGACCTTGCTGGTACAGATCTTTTGGGCTGCTCTTCCACACAGGTATGATATAATCACTAATATATACCAGCAGTGCAGTGTGATCCTCTCTCTGCTGTGGACAGACAGCCGTGCCCACGCTGGCCACCTTCAGTGCAGCCCAAATCAAAACCCCTCTACATGACAGCACATCCCCTGCCATTGATGCAGCCCCAAGAACACCCTTACCCGGAGCTTCACATGAGTCCTCTTGCGCAGCCACTTCTCGCGGGGCTTGGAGGGGGTGAAGACAGACACCTCCTTCCCATCCAGCTCCAAAACACTTGAGTTCTCGTGCCTCATCACCTGTGGGAGGACAGACCTCATCAAGTCATCAGCCACTTGCACAGTGACCCCCCCCCTCCTCCTGCCCATGCCATTCTGCATCACCCGAGCCAGCGCTGAGTAAGGCAATGCCTGGACAGAGGCGGCCTGAGTTTGCCTGCCAGGGGTTTGGCTTGGCAGCTTACAGGTTTTACAGGCTGCTCCCTTAATTGCAAGGACAAGTGGGCTCTTCTGAACGAGCAAAGCCTGCGGCCAGCGCTGACTTAATCCCAGCTGGGACGCAGGTTATTTAGATTGTCAGGAGGTACAAAACTGACTCAAACACAGCAGAACGAGCTCTGCACTTAGATATCTGCCTTTCCTCGGGGCATTCATTAATCCCTTCCCATGGTCTGTGAGGGAGCTGTCTCCTCCTCTGAACATGCATCTTCTGCCGTTCTTGTAACAGCTCCAGCATCAGCTGCTCTGACTGGCCTCATGCCGACAGATGCCGTTCCTTCAGCTCATTTCTTGTTTCTATTTAAACACATTTTGGACTGCTTTTGTCCCATGGCTTTTGCTCCTCTCATTGATTTGACCCCAGCAAAGGCACGCAGGGGTTCGGCTTGGCCACATGCAAGGCAGAGCCCAGGGCGCCTGTCCATCCTGACCTCGTCTCTGAGACTGACAGAACTCAAGGACTTTGTGCTGGTGGGATGTCACCACACCAGTGTGAGGATCAGAGATGGGGTAAGGTGATGCCCACCAGCCAGCCTTTGGGGGCAATTCCCACCTGTCACCAGGGCATGGGCAGGGATGGAGAAGGAGGAATCTGGAGAGAGGAGGGGGTTAGATTGCTCCTAAACTCTAGCAGGGAAAAAGAAGAATAACACCCAAAGGTGAGGGGACATCTCAAAGTCTGCTGTAAGACTGAGGGGTGACCCTGCACAGAGAACTCTGAAATCAGCAGTAGTCCTCAGTAATCCCATCCCACTAAAAAAATTAAGAAGCCTCTTAAATGTGGGCTCTTTTACAAGGTCTTGAACATTTTTTGTGTGGTCAGCAGCTCTCCAGCTGACCTAGGCCGTAGTGGTCTGACCCAGGCCAGCTCGCTTTGCAGAGATGAAGCTGTTTTTCTTCCAGGGAAATGGAAAAAGGACCCCAGGGACAATGAGCTTGCTGGGGAGGGAGTTCATGGAAATCCAAGGTAAACAAAATAACAAGTTTTACTGCAAATTATTGAAATCAGGAATCTATTAAAGTCCTGTTTGGGCTTGTTTCAACAAGATTTAATCTTTGGATGCTAAAACTATTCAACAGTTTACTTTTACATTTTGGCCAGAGAAGACTTTCAAAGGCAATTAGAAACAAGTTCTTATTAGGGGAAGAAGTGGTGTGGTGCTGTGGAAGGACAGCGAGATGACAAGTGATGAGAAACACCCTGGTCTCAAGGGAGAGACGAGTGAGTAGAGACAGGCACTGGGGAAGGGGGGTGCCAGACTGCTAAGGCAGTCACCAGCAGGCTTTGAATGGATGGAATGGTACCTCAAGCCATAAGATATGAAGCACCATGCTGTGCTACAGACTCAGGTTTGGGCTAAATCCCGAGTAATTGGCTATTTCTCGAGTGAAGCATTTTGTGTACGAGACTGTCGTGACTGTTCCCACTTCTGCACAATTACAGGTCTCTCTCTTCAGCACTGTTGAGATTGATGCAGCAGCTGATCCAGCAAAGTGTGTCCAAGCACTGAGACATCCCGCTGGGCTAAGATACAGCCCAGGAAGAAAGGGTCTCACTGGATTATCGCTACCACCAGCACTGACACCTCTGTTGTTTATGGTTCCCACGCCATTTGGAAGATAGCACTGAAAGAAAGTTTGCCAACAGAATCATAAATAATTGCGAGCTGCAGTCGAGGAGGCTGGAAGAGAGCAGGGACGGCTTCACAGCTGAGCTAACACAAAGCAAACCCAAGCGCTGAAGTGGGCAACACAATCCAGAGTTGCTTTTAGTTTTGTTTTTTTCCAATTCCATACTCTAAGTACCGTTCCTTGGGGGATTCATACTTTGTAAGGCAAATCAGCCCTCCTCATCCCCAAAGGACTGAAGGAAAAATATTTCTTTTAGGAAACACACATTTTAAACAGCAAATTTAAATCTCAGGCCAAACGTAGGCTGATAGAATCTGAAGTGCCAGACTCTAGACACCAGCAATCCCCATTTACTCATCCCCAGGAGAGCTGTTGAGTGTTGCAGGAATGAGGACTAAATCCCAACGCAGTGACAACACACTGATTCCTAGAGGAGACCACAATAACTTAGAAAGCCAAAATTGAGAACTGAACTCTGTCTATCAACTCACGTCAAATTCATACAAAACTCCTCATTTGCTTTTATTGTATTTGGTGCTGTTTTTATTTGTACATGGAGAAGTTTCCTTTAAGTTTCAGATGTGAGATCTAAACTCACACACACAGAGAACAGCTGACTTTTGCCACTGGCATCTGATGGGAAATGGCCCCTGGGCTCACTCCATGGCTCCCGGGTGAGCCCAACTGAAACCTGCTCTGATGATAAAACCCAGACTCAAACTGATCAGGTGTGACAGCACATGTCCATGAAGTCACACATGTGCAGCTCCACTAACGACACAGGTGAGGAACAAAAGGAAGGGGAAGAAAATGGATCTGCAGTGGCACAGGGTATTTTTTCATCTCTATGCGTCAATGAGAGTTACAGAAGGTGCAGTGGAAAAAACGAAGAGCCCAAAATATTTTTCAGCCCAAAGGCAATCGGGAAAGAGAGGACGACTGTACCTGTCTCAGCAGGAAGGAGACGACGTCTGTGGACTCCCAGTAGCTCGCGTGGAAGAGGTGCGGCAAGGCGACCGTAGGGAAAGCCGTCAGAGCATCAGGGCAGTAGAGAGCGTAGTCGATCCTTTTCGTTCCCCACCACTTGGCAGCAACTAGAAGCAAAACACTCTATCAGACCAAGGGGGTTCACGCAGGTGCAGTCCCCGTCACAGACGGTATTTCAAGGCTCTGGCTCCTCTCTCCAGGTACGCCAGGAGGTTGCTCCCTGGCTGGCTGCACTGCTAAGAGGGAACAACCAACCCAGGGCTCAGTGTTTGCTCAAATCAAGGGAGGAACCCACAGAGGCACCAGCACTTGAGCTTGCTCTCCTTTACTTTAGCAAATAGGAAGGCACTAGAGAACAGGTACTTGAGCTTGCTCTCCTTTACTTTAGCAAATAGGAAGGCACTAGAGAATAGGTATTAATTGGCCGTTAGTCCAAACCCTATGGCACATGCTGCCAGGCCTGGCAGTCCCCAACAAGTCCTTGCCACCCTCCTGGGCTACCATGTTGCAGGCAACCGAGATGTCCAGCCCAGCCTCCCCAAGAGCACAGTGCCAACAACAAAAGCATCTGGGAGTGCAGGAGTTCATCGCACAGAAGACTGAAAAATACACTGGGATTTTGGGTGGGCAAGGTTACAGACAATGCAAAAGAGTTTTCCCCTTGGGGAGCCAACAACTCGCACACAAGTGTCCAACAGCCGTCGTTCACCCATGGGACACCACCACGCTTCCCTGAACTCTGCCCACGCACACATCCATTCCGACTCCCTAGCAATGACCACATCTCAGCCCAAAGTGTCAGATCCCAAAGGCATGGGGCTGCTTTCCCAGCAGTGAGGTGTCCACAACCCCCACACATTCCAGCCTGGAAAAGCTGCCATGGAAAGAGAAGATGGATCAGATCAAGACAGCAACAGAAGGAGCTGTGTTTGCATGCAGGTTGCAAGCTGAGGCTTTGTCAAGGGCCTTCTCAAGCTTGGTTTTTCTCTGTAACACTGTTCCCTTTTTTATGGGCTTCCAGGAAAGCTGCCAGGTATATGGTACGATCCAACAAACCCCCCTTGTTAAGGGAAATCTAGCTGGTGAAGAGCGCAGATGCTGCACTGAAGAAATGGACCCACTAGCTCCTTCCAGAGACCTGCACAAAGCTCCCACCACAGCAAAGTGCAGAGGGTTACAGCATCAGCACATCCCCATAGCCCAGCCCACCCTCATCCTAACGGCCCTTGCTTTTCTGAAGAGCCATGGGAAGGAGGAGGAGCGTGTTGATGGATCAACATGGCTTTTCCAGAGCACATAGGCACCGCCTCGCAGCCATTTCTGACTCCCTGTCTTCCAAACTGGCAGCTCTCAGTTGTGTCCCAACCTTTCATTTCTCATACAAGTCCCCAGCTTGGGTAATTTCAGATTCTCTGTAGGAAGCAGACAGGATTTACTCTTCCATGCTCAAAAGACAGTGGTGGAGGCAGAAGTGTTGTCCCCACAGCTCTGCCCAGAAGAACTGCTCTTGCCAAGTTGTTAGCCGTGTTATGATCAATCTTTGGAGCAAAGTGACAGAAATACTTGTTAAAATGCAATCAGAAATTGCAAGTGCCTCAGTGAAAGAGCACAGATTTGTTATGAAGTTGTGTGACTATCAAATGAGAGAGGATTTTGACCGTAGTGGATCTCTCCAGAATACCTGTCTTGATGTCCAGGTCGGGTATCCGAAGGGCACAGTCTGCAGCCTGACTCCACGGCCCTTTGAGCTTTCTTCCCTTCCAAGGGATTTCATGTTTATGCTGCCTACGTCTCTTGGATGAGGTTTGGGTGGGGGATTTGTGAGGGAGGGCAAGTTGGGACAGAAGGCTAAACCCTCTACAATGATTAAGGTGGTGTTTGGTTTCTAAAAGGAAAAATAAAATAATAAAAAAGAAAAACAGCAGAAATCACACTAATTATTATGGCACGCACATGCTGCAGGCAACACTGGTTTCATCCTCCAGAAATTCACAGTGCAAGGAAAGCTGTGCCCTCGGGAGGGCTCCCAGGAAGGAGGGAGCCATGGCTTTGCGGTGCCCCTGAGGTCTTCCCCCGGCTCTCCCTGTGGGATAAGCACGGGCCACATCCATCCCTCAGAGCCGCGGCTTCGTGTCAGCACCGCGCGGAGGAGGCCGAGCGCCAGAGCTGCAAAGCCAGGGCTGAGGAGACGCCGGCGCTCGGGGGCGAAGGAAGGGGCTGCGACAGCCTCTGGGGCCGGCTGCACGCAGGGCTGGGCCTGCACAGGCCGCGCCATGGCCGCACTCTTCCCCTGCGACGGCTGGGAAGTGCATGGAGGAATAAATGACACAACCAGAAGTGAAATAACGAGGAGGGAGCGCAGGGAAAGCAAGGAGAGGCCAGCACTGCGTGGGCCCGATCCTGCCGTCAGCTCAGAGAGCCGCGATCCCTCCGTGGCATCACGCTGGCCTTGAGGCATCGCCCTGGCGCGAACACTTCATAACCAACCGCCACCCCTCGGCAGCTCCCCGTGGGTGCGAAATCAGCACAAAACAAACACCTTCTCCCCCAGGAACCTTCTGCCCAAGCACATTCATATTTAACAAGTGCTTGGCAAGGTGTCTTACCGGGACAAAGACAAGAGCGCAGACAGGGAGCGTGGCGTCAGCGCCGGGCCGCGCTTTGGGAAAGAACACCTCGTTTGTCGGGAGTTTATTCCTGCTGCTCTGCGGCCTGAGACAGGGCAAGAAGTTACAGCAGCCCCTGACCAGTGCCCACAGACCCCAGCAACTAACGTTTGCCTCAGGGAGCGTTAATTAACCTCAGCAATTAATGATGAGGCGAGTCGTTCGTAGCCCTGTAGTCTAACGTGCCCAGAACGGAGTATTTCTAAATCTTTGCCACCTTCTGGGACAAGAGTTTGGGCTGAAGGTTTTTTTGGTTGGTTGGTTTTGATTTTGTCTTTGTCTTTTTTTAAGATTTGTTTGGTTTTCAGCCTTCTTTGGTCTGAGTTATCAGACCCAGACTGTTCCTCTCATACCTCAACTGAAACACAGAA
The DNA here is from genome assembly GCA_028020825.1 of Podargus strigoides. Classification (NCBI taxonomy): domain Eukaryota; kingdom Metazoa; phylum Chordata; class Aves; order Caprimulgiformes; family Podargidae; genus Podargus; species Podargus strigoides. Next base: position 13,114,459 of record CM051637.1, on the reverse strand, counting down.
GGGGCTGAACCGTTAACAAAGGCTGTTATTCTCCACTGTACTAGCTGGGAAGTTATACAGGTCTTGTGGAAAAATAACAAATAAAAAAAATCCCTTTTATTCCTCATCCAGCTCTGGGATATGGGGTGTAACTGGCTGACTCTGAGCCAACCTGCAGGCTACAGAAGAGCTGAATTTCTAATGCAAAGATAATAAATAACCCAAACATGTTCTTCCCTTTCAGCATTACATCGGGGCTTACTCATCCCCATCTTGGAGGACCACGTTTAAGTGATCTGCATCAAACCACATGTCACATCCTGCATTGTCAATCTGATCCCTAGCAGTTCTGCACAGAAACATCCCTTTGGATTAACCCTCTCCATGCACAGCAGCCACATGGTGCTGAGAATTATCAATTATTATTGTTGTATTTTTTGGGAACAATTTATCACCAGCACGGTCCAACATGCATAACACAGTGGTGGCCCCTGTATTATAACCAAATATATTATCTCTCCGTCCAGGGGATGTGATAACACACATTACTGACTGCGACAACATCGGGTGAAGGTGGAATAATCCACGTTTTTTGTTACTAATGAAAGGTATAGCTCCAGACAGACAGAAGCTGAGTAGCCGTGGTCCCGGTGTAGGGGGCTGAGAGAGCGGTGCGGCAGCGAGCGGTAGTCTCAGAGGGGGTGAAACACTTACTGTTGGCTATGTTGGAAGCAGTGTAACTGTCTGCCATTCCTGAGACCTGGCTGGCAATGCTGATCTCACTGGCTCTCCGGAAGCCCCTGAACTGAGGGGCTGAAATGGGGGTGGACAGGGACGCGCTTTCCATGAAGACGGCACCATGAGACTGAACAACATCTGCTACAAAGTTGAAACAGGGAAATCAAAATATTAGACCAACAGACAGAGCCTGGGCAAGATGAACTCAAGGGGAGAAGGAGGTAAACAAGGCTGGTAGGTGCAAAAACCTTTCAGAACTGATTGGAATGAAACAAAAAAAGCACATTTCATCAGAGCTCTGGTCTGAAAAGAAAGCAAAACACCACAGCAGGCAAAGAGACACGTGGCTGGAGGAGCAGTCTTTGATTGAGAGAAGCAAAATAAATAGCTCAAAAAACAAATCCAAAACCAAAAAGAAAAACCCAGGCAGACTTATTCAAGCAGCAATAACAGAAGCATGTGTCATACATACAGATGTGAATATATGCAACGTTATATACTCACATCAAGACAAAATAACCAAGGTAAGAAGAACAACAAAAAACAACCTTAGAAAGGGGATATTGGTTTTCTTGAAACGTTTAGACTTAAACAAATATCTCCAAGATACAAGCATTAAAGTTAAAAAAAAATAAATAAATCAAGGAAACATTTCCATGCCTGGCAGGGACTAGATCTGAACTTGGATTTTATTGCTAACGGATGGAGTCAACACTCGTTAGACTGAATTGAGGGCTATAGAAAGAAAGGAGTCTGGAGTTCTTACATCTCTAGTTGGTGCTGGCGGATCACGGAGCGCCCAGTCTCTGTGATAACAGAACTCCTTTTGTACAATGTGCAGATCTGGGTTTTCTAAATCCCAACCTGAGGTTTACCAAGTGTGGCCTAACCCTTTAGTATATAAATACAGAAAAGGAGGATTTAAAGTCATGCTCACACGGACCTTATACATGTACTGGAGGGAAATGGATCTACTATGTTCAGGACTGGCAAACTGAGAGATGCTGAAAGTCACAATAAAATCTCTGCATTTTGGTTCTCTCCTCTCTGGGGATGCTACGAGGCTGAATTAACTCTGTGGGACATCCTAAGCTCCTGCACTGCAGAGGGTTTGGAAGGCCAGTGCCTAGTACTTCCCAGCAGGCAGCACCGGTGTGACACTAACATGCAAAAGCAAAGCTCCTTACTATCACTTTAACACTGCTCATCTCTGCTGTACCCGAGGAGCAGCACCTGAACTTTATTCCCTGGTACCAGACAGGGCACAGCTTTGTGCCCAGCCAGGCAGAGGATGCCACGGGCAACACAAGTACATCACTCCCACACACCAACATCCTCTGCCTATTTCAGCCAGTTTAGATATCCTTGGATTTCATCCCAGTACATGGCTGACACAGGGCGCTGTTTTGGCAACTGGTTTATTTTAATATCAATCTTCTTCGCTTGGGGCTACTGGTTTGCTTCCTCCGATCCCTCAGTTCGCAGCAGCAGTGTATGCACCCACACAAATCCTGCTGCAGCAGAGGGAAAGGGAATGTATGAAGCAGAAAATGTGTAGCTAAGTGTCAGTAAAAGAGTTCTGTTCTCTGCAGGGAAAATCAGGCCACAAGCTGCTCTGTGTAAAAGCTTCGTGGACTGCAAGATCTGAGCCCTAGCAGGAGCCTGACCTGATGATGAGCTGTACACACTGCCCACGTTGTGCCTGAAAGGCCATTACTAGCATCACTTTCTCAGCACTTTCCTCCTCTTTTCACCTTGCCTTAAGCTGCTGGCTGCCAAGGCTGCTACCAGTATCCACAACCCAGCCAGCCCCACCGGGCCAGCACAGCTCCCACACTGCAGAAAGCACCAGCACAAGCAAGAAGAGACAACTCAAGTAGAGGCTGTACTCAGAGCACACGAGCCAAGCTAGGAGCTGTGTTCAACCCCACAAAGGTCTCAAGGGTAAAGGGTCTCATTCCCATTGCTGCATGTCCTGAGACAACCCTCTCATCTCTTCCCTGGTTACCCCTTCCTCATACAGCGAGACCCTTCTTCCTCTCCCGTAAATACAATGTGGTTTGAATTAGGAAGCAGCTGGAAGACATGCTGAAGAGTGTCACAGCAATGCTACACAGGAGAAAAGGCTGGGCCAAATGTGGTGCTGCCTGGATTGATCGTGGCTCCAGCTCCATTAGCATGTCTTCACTTAGCTCTGCATGAATTATATCTCCTTTTTTGAGAACTCAGAAACTGGAAATAGAATAAAGGAAGAAACAGGGGTATTTTGGGCTTACTTTTTATAGCCAATCTCATTTCCCTGGGCCTGACTGTGGAATTTTTAAATACAATGAGTTTGAAGCAAAAACGCAACCTCAAAAGCCCTTCCAACACCATCCTAGCAAGTGTCACCCCAGGAGTAATTCTCACTCCTACAAAAGCCTGAACTGTTTTAGCGTTACCGAACTGTTTGGTGTGGTACTGCCTGCGTTGGTGGCAGGAGTCTGCTCTGCTGAGGACGACGTGCTGGCCAACAGCAACACTTGCTCCCATCTCCAGCCCACTCTGGTTGCTCTCATGTCTCTCCCTTTTCCTAAGCTACACACCCTGAAAAAGGACAGTTTCTAAGAAAAACAAGGGCCAGGAATGCCCAGAATGCTCAGAACAAAGAAGCTTCAGGAAGAGGAGACCTGGCTGGAATGGTGCTCTCTCCCAGCAAAGGACCTGATGCTGCTTGAACTGCAGCACCCACAAGTTGGGCCAGTGCAATGAATTGAGATTTAACTGTGCTTCCAGGTGGCCTAAGAAGCAAAATCACTTCGTTTTTTTTGTCTACCTATGGATCTTTAATACTTATTTTAGTGCTGTGCTGTTTCATTTATGGACTCGTTTGTCAGTGTTCTTACTAATTGTTTCCCACTAAGTGAAGAGCACTGGGCCATCCTCCTAATGTACTGCTGGCACTGTGTTAAGTCCTTGTGGTATCTGAGTGGCAGATTTCAGTACGTGTGCTATTTGCAGGCTGAGCTGTGGCACTGAAGCAGGAAATAATGACAGCAATCAAAAATATGTAAAGTTCAATAAAAATAAAAAAATAATTTAAAAAGAACCACAGTGAGCTGCTCAGCACAGGCCAGACCCTGGCTGGCACTGGAGTCACTGGTCAGCACTGGGCACTCTTGTCCTGGGTTGCAATGTATTCTATTACCATGAGCCGTTGAGGCCTGGCGCCGGTGTTCCTTGCCTCGCCCCTCGGGACTATTCTTCTGTTAATGCGCCCATCAGTGCCTTGCCCCAGGACTCACCATCTCTTTGTGAGATGCCCCGGCCAGAGGGGGAGGGGTGGAGCCAAGCATTCCCGCCGGAGATAACTTTGGGGGTTTGGAGCAGCGCGAGGGGCTTTACCCGCTGGAACCCCAGAGGACAGGGACTGCACCGCGGCCGGATTTTCGGAGGAGGACCAGTTTGCTTTTCTACAAGATCACCGCTTCAACGGGATCATCTAAAAGAGAACTGCAGCTGCCACCGAAATCGAATTGCTCAGACTTTGTTTTCTTTTCCTACGGACCACCGCTTTAACCGGACCATTTCGGAGAGAGCTGCAGCTGCCACTGGATCGGACTGGTACCAGCACCCTGCCCGGCAGGGGGCCAGGTTGTATCCCTGACTCTGTCGAACCTGTAACCGGTTTCTCTGTATTATAGTTTTGTTGTATACATTAGTAAAAACTGTTATTCCCATTTTCCTCATATCTTTGCCTGAAAGCCCCTTAATTTCAATTCTATAACAATTCGGAGGGGAGGGGGTTGTATTTCTCTGTTCCAAGGGGGGCTCCTGCCTTCCTTAGCAGACACCTGTCTTTCAAACCGGGACAGATTTTGGCGCCCAACGTGGGGCCTGAGGGCATTGAGGAAAAAGGGTGAAAAAGGAATAACAGTTCCTGGCTAACCTGATGTTTTGTGCACTGAACGTGGGATCTTTGTTAGGCAGCACCATGTGGTCTAGTTTACCTTGCTTCGGGTGGCACGTGGTCGTGGCTATGCTTTTCCCCTTTGCAGCCCCTTGTCTAAACATGGGTCCTCTGACTAAGGCTACTGTGGTTGTTATCCAGCTTGCACTGTGGGTTGGTAAGGTGAGGAGTTCATGGTTTTTCGATTTCCTGTGGAATGTGGGCACATGGATAAAGGGCTATCACACGCTCAGCGTATGTTTCTGGGATTACATTAAAAATGGTACCTTCTGTGAGGAAATAACACCAGGGGAAGTTTTCTCCCAACCATTCAACCAGTTCTTTGGGTCTGCTCCATCAGCTTTCGAAGGGTTTAGATTTCCCCTAGATACTATCAATGTGTTGCTAATAGGCCTACTCTGCTGGGCCTACAGAGATAAAGTGAGACTGACTTGGATAACTACTTGGATAACCACCCCAGAGACTAGGAATGCTGCCCCAGAACCTGACACGGCCCCAGAGGCCAGAGATCCTGCCCTGCAGCCTGACCCTGTCCCACGACCTGGCATTGCCCAACAGCCCACCTCACAAATGGACCAGCCTAATTGGGTGGGGGCACTGGTAAAGGAAATACGTGAGATGCTGAGGGAACACACCTCCCAAACTAGTGGGAAACCTTGTCCTGAAAAGGGAAAGTCTGATGGTGCAGCAGTGGAACCCACAGATGTTACAACTGTGCAGGGTCCAGCTGAACCACAAGGACAGCCACAGCCAGCGGCAGTCGCCCCTGTGCAGAGGAGGAAGTGCAAGGCCAAATCAGTACGCCCAGTTAATGATGGGGATGAGCCAGAGCCCTCACAACCCGCAGGGGAGTCAGAGCCTGAAATTATCACCGAATCCCTGTCGTTCGACAGTCTCCGTAATATGCGAAAAGACATTGCGCGGCGGGGGCGTGAGCCTTTTACAACTTGGTTACTTCGGGTTTGGGACCTTATGGGTAAAGGCGTACAACTGGATAGTGGTGAAGCCAGGTATTTGGGATCCTTGGCCCAAGACTCGGGGGTGGACCAGGTATTTGTAAGGGAGCCGGGGCCCCTTTCTCTCTGGGAGCGGCTTTTAATGAGTGTGAGGGAAAGGTTTGTCCACAGAGAGAGGATGCAGGAGTACCATCATAGAATGCAATGGAAGACCCTTGAGGAAGCGATCCAACAGCTGAGGGAAGTGGCAGTGTTAGAGGTACTCTTTGGGAGGGACGGACAGCATGATAATGACCCCGACAAGGTCAAGTGTACAGGGCAGATGCTGTGGAACCTGGCAAAGCTGGGGCCACAGCAGTATGCCACATTCATTGCAACAATTAATGCTGATGACAACCAAGAGACAGTGGGTTCTGTTGCCAACAGGTTCAGGTATTATGAGAGTTTAGTCAATGGCCCAATGAAAGCTCATGTCGCTGCTGTGGCTAGGGACCTCAAGGAAGAGATTAGGGAGGAGGTGATGAAGGAGGTGAAGAGGAGCAGCTCTCATGTGGCACCAGTGCAGGTCATAAACCCCAGAGCCAGAGCCCGACGTCCCCCAGCTAGAGAGAGAGGGTACACCCCACGATCTGAGCTGTGGTTCTTCCTGTGTGACTGCGGGGAAGACATGAGAAGGTGGGATGGGAAACCCACTTCTGTCCTGGCAGCACGGGTTCGTGAGCTCAAAAGGGAAAACACTAGCCGAGGGGGTTCCACTAAAGCGAAAGTAGCCTCAGCCTCCCGTGACCGAGCTGCCAGGTATTACAGAAGGGAGGATGATATGTCAGATCCCCTTGAGGAAACATCTAGCAGGTATGCCCAGGGAATGGATGATAACCAGGCCTAGAGGGGCCCTGCCTCTAGCCAGGAAGAGGCACGGGAGAATCGGGTCTTTTGGACAGTGTGGATCCGATGGCCTGGCACATCAGAGCCACAGAGATATGAAGCATTGGTTGACACTGGAGCACAATGTACCCTAATGCCATCGGGACATGTGGGGGCAGAATCTGTGTCTATTGCTGGGGTGACAGGGGGGTCGCAGCAGTTGACCCTGTTGGAAGCTGAGGTGAGCCTGATTGGGAAGGAGTGGCAGAAACATCCAATTGTGACTGGCCCGGAGGCCCCATGTATCCTGGGAATAGACTTTCTCCGGAATGGCTATTACAAAGACCCAAAAGGGTTTAAGTGGGCTTTTGGGATAGCTGCTGTGGAAGCAGAAGGCATTAGGCAGTTGAACACCTTGCCTGGACTATCAGAAAATCCTTTTGCAGTTGGGCTCCTGAAGGTGGAAGAGCAACGGGTGCCAATTGCCACTTCGACGGTGCACCGCCGGCAGTATCGGACGAATCGGGATGCCGTGATCCCCATCCACAAGATGATCCGTGAGCTGGAGAGCCAAGGGGTGATCAGCAAGACCCACTCACCCTTCAACAGCCCCATCTGGCCTGTGCGCAAGCCTGATGGAGAATGGAGATTGACTGTGGACTATCGTGCTTTGAATGAAGTGACTCCACCATTGAGTGCTGCTGTGCCAGACATGCTGGAGCTCCAGTACGAGCTGGAGTCCAAAGCAGCAAAGTGGTATGCCATTATTGACATTGCTAATGCATTTTTCTCCATTCCTCTGTCACCAGAGTGCAGGCCTCAGTTTGCCTTCACCTGGAGGGGCGTGCAGTACACCTGGAACCGACTGCCCCAGGGGTGGAAGCACAGTTCCACCATCTGCCATGGGCTGATCCAGACTGCGCTGGAAAAGGGTGAGGCTCCAGAACATTTGCAGTTCATCGATGATATCATTGTATGGGGGAACACGGCAGTGGAAGTATTTGAGAAAGGAGAGAAAATCATCCAGATTCTCCTGGAGGCCGGTTTCGCCATCAAGAAACGCAAAGTCAAGGGACCTGCCCGAGAGATCCAGTTCCTGGGGGTAAAGTGGCAAGACGGACGGCGCCAGATTCCCACCGAGGTCATCAATAAGATCACTGCGATGTCTCCACCGACCACCAAGAAGGAAACACAAGAATTCCTAGGTGTCATAGGCTTTTGGAGGATGCACATTCCCGAGTACAGCCAGATCGTGAGCCCTCTCTACCTGGTTACCCGCAAGAAGAACGATTTCCACTGGGGCCCTGAACAACAACAGGCCTTCACTCAGATCAAGCAGGAAATCGCTCATGCGGTAGCCCTTGGCCCAGTCAGGACAGGACCAGAGGTGAAAAACGTGCTCTACTCTGCAGCCGGGAACAAGGGTCTGTCCTGGAGCCTTTGGCAGAAGGTGCCTGATGAGACTCGGGGCCGACCACTGGGATTCTGGAGCCGAAGCTACAAAGGGTCCGAAGCCAACTACACTGCGACAGAGAAAGAAATCTTGGCCGCCTATGAAGGAGTTCGAGCTGCCTCAGAAGTAATCGGCACAGAGGCACAACTCCTCCTGGCACCCCGACTACCGGTGCTGGGGTGGATGTTCAAGGGAAAGGCTCCCTCCACGCATCATGCCACCGATGCTACTTGGAGCAAATGGATTGCCCTCATCACACAGCGCGCCCGTATTGGAAACCAAAATCGCCCTGGGATCTTGGAGATAATTACCAACTGGCCAGAAGGTGAGGTTTTTGGATTGTCTTCTGAAGAAGAGGAAGAGGAAGTGACACGTGCTGAGGAAGCCCCTCCATATAACGAGCTACCAGAGAGTGAAAGACGATATGCCCTCTTCACCGATGGTTCCTGCCGAATTGTAGGTGCTAGCCGGAAATGGAAAGCTGCTGTATGGAGCCCCACACGACAAGTTGTACAAGCTATCGAGGGAGAGGGTGGATCAAGCCAATTTGCTGAACTCAAAGCCGTCCAATTAGCCCTGGACATTGCTGGGAGAGAGAAGTGGCAAAAGCTCTACCTCTACATTGATTCATGGATGGTAGTCAATGCCCTGTGGGGTTGGCTGGAGAGGTGGAAAAAGGCCAACTGGCAGCGTAGGGGAAAACCAATCTGGGCTGCTGATGAGTGGAAGGACATTGCCACTCGAGTAAAGGAGCTACCAGTGAAAGTCCGTCATGTAGACGCTCATGTCCCCAAGAGTCGGGCTAATGAAGAACATCGCAACAACGAGAAGGCAGATCAGGCTGCAAAAATAGAGGTGTTCCAGATAGATTTGGATTGGCAGCATAAAGGAGAGTTGTTCTTAGCTCGGTGGGCCCATGATGCCTCAGGCCATCAAGGCAGAGATGCCACCTATAAGTGGGCACGAGACCGAGGGGTGGATCTAACCATGGACAGTATCTCCCAGGCTATCCATGACTGTGAGACGTGCGCTGCGATCAAACAGGCCAAGCGGGTGAAGCCCCTGTGGTATGGTGGGCGGTGGTCCAAATACAAGTATGGGGAGGCCTGGCAGATCGACTACATCACACTGCCTCAAACCCGCCAAGGCAAGCGCTACGTGCTCACAATGGTGGAAGCCACCACTGGATGGCTGGAGACCCATTCTGTGCCTCACGCTACTGCCCGGAACACCATCCTGGGCCTTGAAAAGCAAGTCCTTTGGAGGCATGGCACCCCTGAGAGAATTGAGTCCGACAACGGGACTCATTTCAAGAACAGCCTTGTCAACACCTGGGCTAGGGAACATGGCATTGAGTGGGTGTACCACATCCCTTACCATGCACCAGCAGCTGGGAAAGTTGAACGGTGCAACGGACTGCTTAAAACCACCTTGAAGGCACTGGGTGGAGGAACCTTCAAAAACTGGGAGATGCATTTAGCAAAAGCCACCTGGTTAGTTAACACCCGAGGCTCCACAAACCGAGCAGGCCCCGCTCAATCTGAATCCTTACAAACAACAGACGGGGATAGGGTTCCAGTAGTGCACATGAGAGGTATGCTTGGGAAAACTGTTTGGGTTAATTCTGCCTCGGGCAGAGACAAACCCATCCGTGGGGTTGTCTTTGCTCAGGGACCAGGTTGTACTTGGTGGGTAATGCAGAAAGATGGGGAAACCCGGTGTGTACCACAAGGGGACCTTATTTTAAGTGGGAACTGAGTGTAGAGTTTCATTGTATATGTATGTATATATATATATATGTGTGTGTGTGTGTAGAGTTTAAGAAAGGTATTGATTTGGGATGATGCAAATGGTAATAGAATAAGGGGTGGATAATGTCCTGGGTTGCAATGTATTCTATTACCATGAGCCGTTGAGGCCTGGCGCCGGTGTTCCTTGCCTCGCCCCTCGGGACTATTCTTCTGTTAATGCGCCCATCAGTGCCTTGCCCCAGGACTCACCATCTCTTTGTGAGATGCCCCGGCCAGAGGGGGAGGGGTGGAGCCAAGCATTCCCGCCGGAGATAACTTTGGGGGTTTGGAGCAGCGCGAGGGGCTTTACCCGCTGGAACCCCAGAGGACAGGGACTGCACCGCGGCCGGATTTTCGGAGGAGGACCAGTTTGCTTTTCTACAAGATCACCGCTTCAACGGGATCATCTAAAAGAGAACTGCAGCTGCCACCGAAATCGAATTGCTCAGACTTTGTTTTCTTTTCCTACGGACCACCGCTTTAACCGGACCATTTCGGAGAGAGCTGCAGCTGCCACTGGATCGGACTGGTACCAGCACCCTGCCCGGCAGGGGGCCAGGTTGTATCCCTGACTCTGTCGAACCTGTAACCGGTTTCTCTGTATTATAGTTTTGTTGTATACATTAGTAAAAACTGTTATTCCCATTTTCCTCATATCTTTGCCTGAAAGCCCCTTAATTTCAATTCTATAACAATTCGGAGGGGAGGGGGTTGTATTTCTCTGTTCCAAGGGGGGCTCCTGCCTTCCTTAGCAGACACCTGTCTTTCAAACCGGGACAACTCTGCAGTCGCTATGCTGAGATCAAGAGCAACACATATATCTGTTGTCTGTAAGTTTTTTATGATTTCTGGAAATTTCCCACAGGCCAGTGGCTGAACTGGGATTCAGCACTTGCTATAGGCAAACCAAGCACTGCTTGGTCACACCATGCTCTTGACACAGAAGGTAAAGAGCAGAGAAGCTTCTAAAAGCTCAGAAATATCAGGTGACAGCTAAATGGCTTTTCATCAGTGACCTCCAAAGTGATTAATTAATAGTGCCAGATCCCTTCCCTCCACTTCGTTACAGAACATCACAGCACAGGCAACATGGCAACTGCACACCTAAAAATCATCTACATCTTCAAAAGACAAAGGGAGAGACTGCTGGAACAGCCAGCAATGTTGCCATCCTGTATGACCACATAACAAATCAGACTGCTCATAAACAGCAAGGGTAAGCTTGTTAAAGACAACAAGGCAGAAGAACCAAGCTTTCAATGCGAAACACTGAAAAAGGGGTGAGAATGGTCAAGAAAGACACACAGGGAAGAAAAAACTAAACCAAAGTCAAGTCTCATTAAAATTGCAGATGCAGCACGAGCCACCACCAGAACAAATGAGGCCATGCAGCATTTATGATGGAAAATAAGGCAAAACAAATGCACCAAACTTTGCTTTTAAGGCAGAAGTCAAGAAATCAATTTTAAAAAGCCAACACATATAGCCACCTTGGGGTCTGAAAGCCTCAGTCACTGCACTCAGCAGAGCCACAATCAGTGTCCACGCACGAAATAATCAGATGGACAAAATCTGGTCTGACAGAGACATTAATTAGACTGCTGGCCATAGTGCAGGGTGGCTGACTGCTGGGGAGATACACGCTGCAGACAACCAACCCATTCCCTAGGGATGAGCAGGGCCACCCCAGGACTCTGTCTTTCTGTGCCAAAGCCTCTTTCCAGCAGCACAGCCATCACAGATGGAAAAAAATTAAGTATTGTGGCAGTGGTCTCCCCTTCCAGCATCAGCACCGGAACAGGACAGGGTTTGTAATCCTACCTCACTCTTTGCACAGTAGGTTTCCCAAACCAGGTGTACCCAACCATGATCCCAAGCAGTTATTTCACGTGGCACAGCCTGAGACACAGCATGAAGATTTCAACTCCAGGAGGCAACAGTATGATCTCCAAAAAGCACCCCAAGTACCCAACACCATAGACAATACAAAAGTGTAGATTACACACACTCAGCAAAACCAGCACTTTTATTGGAAACATCTTGCCAATTCAGTACGGGAACGGGGATACTTGTTTCCATGAAGCTGTCCTGGTGCTGGAGAGCACCCAGAGGGCTATTTTCCATGAGGAGGATGGGATTGTTCTGGATTGTCTCAACTAGAAGCAGATGGAAAAAGAAATAACAACAAAAAAAAACCAAAACAGAAGGACAAAGAACAACAGACATGTGGCCACAAAGTGTTAACATACAAACAGTTACAACCGAGCACTTCAACTATGAGCCTTCAATGAAAGGACAACCTTCAAATAGAGTAAAAGAAACAAAATGTGTGACTATCCAAATAGACTCACATCAGAGAGATTAACTGGTGGCAGAGGAGGGCACAACGGTGGCATTTCAACAACAAAAGAAAAGGGAGTCCTCTTAACCCGCTTCTCCAATGAGCCAAATCCATAAATACACAGCAGGTCCAGAGAAATCTTTTTACTACGTGGAAAAAAAGTATGCTCTAAGGGGAGATTTACTTGCATCAGACTCACAGTCTACACAGTGCAAAGCACAGGAGTAAGCAAAGGTGTGAATTTGATTTCACTCTGTGAGTTGGTCGTAATGAAACAGGCACCCAACATTTAGTACAGATGGGAAAATGACCAAAAAAATGTCTAAGAGGCTTTCTCTATCGTGGACTTTAAATAAGCTAGCTATCTGCAGGAGGAAATGTGCACAAGCAGTGTTACAGGAGGTTTTGTACACAACTAATTATAACTGAGCACCTGAATTTTATGTGATTGTCAAATCATATACCTTAATTATAGCAGCAATTAACTTTTCTGGAGTGCCCTAGAGTGAACACTAACTTCAGCAGTGACTTTGCAAATCATGGTTAGAACAGTCCTTCCGGGAACTCACAACGCTGAAATTGTCACTCTAATGGAAAAGAATAGTGTGTTACCTTTTGATAAGCAAATGAAGAGGCTTTGTCTTACATGAGAAGATAATTTAAAGCTGCTTTTTTGGTCAGTTTTATTCATCGTGGCAGAACAAGGCTCAAACCTGGAAAGGGTTTTGAACTCACTCCACCCTTCTCATAGTTGAGTTGATTGCTGTTTAACTCCACTCCATAGCAAGTGTGTCTCTAAACACAGCCAGGTCTAGGGAGGCACAGCAAACTAAAAAGATCCCTGCTGTGTCCAGAACGATAACCAGAACACAAGTTGCTCAGTGTCAACAGGGCTTTTACCTCTGGCTTCAGTGAGAACAGGGAATTTGAAATGAATTTAAGAGGAAGGAGGTAAGACGTTTAGGATTTAGTTTCTTTTTTAAGAAGCCACTTGCAGCTGACACCTAGAATACACCCAAAAATCAAATTGCTTTCCAAGCTGCTATAGATTCCCCGAGCTGTTGTAACTGGGCTGGGTACAAATGTAATCGTGGGTGGATCCATTTTTAAAAAGTGTTGCAGCAAGATCTTTTCTAAGTCTGACAAGTGAGTGGGGCCTGCAGAAAGTATTTTATTCACTTTGTTAAACATGGGTTTTAGTTTATGGCCATTTAACAAATCAGATCTCCAGATTCAGCAATTACAATACAATCTTTACTGATTCACAGGAGACCACTGCTTTGCATTTTCAATTTAAAAGTGATGCAGAGTATTACCAGAATTATTCAGCTCTAGATACATATCCCCTTTTCATCTAGTCCTGCGTGACTCTAACATTAAACAAACAGAAAGCTACCAGAGCTTTGGGAAAAAAAACAACCACCAAATCCCAATCTTTCTAGCTGCTGGCTTTGATATTCTACTCTGGTTTGCCAGTGTGATTTCTTGTGTGCTGTAAGACTAGTTTTATAGCAGCAACTCTTAGTTGCAATGTTGGCTTTAAGTAGCCATTGACTAACAACCTCTAGCAAGGGGAAAATTAGAGTGCAGATATTCTTCCTGCCCCAAAGGCCTGACCCTGCAAGGAACCAAAACTTTAGGTGAAGCAGAAAGGTCAAATTTACTTCTGCACAGTGGTGAGCTTCCCTGAGAGTTCCTTGCAATGAGAGCCTGCACTGAAATGGCAAAAGACCATGAGAGTCTAGGCACAGAAGTGAGGTGAAGATGGTAATTTCCTTTGTTAGATCAACTGCAAGAGCACTGATGTGATGAGAGCTGAGGCAGGGCATGGTCAGGACACAGCTGTTTCAAATGCAACCCCATAAGACAAAGGGCATGCACACAGCCATTTTAGACCTGTTACTGCTGCAGTTGGGGTAGAGCAAGTGAAGAGGCCACTGATGGCAAAGGTTATCCTAGGAAGACAAAGCGCCTCATTGGCAAGGTGGCAAGGGCAAGGCACTGTCACCAGCCCACTGATCTGCAGTAGACTGTCCCATGAAAAAGCAGAGGTTGCAACCAAGTAAATCATCTCATTATCTCACTGTTGACTCTGCTGCTTCCAGTTTTCACTGGCCCTCCAAATATCAAAGTCTTAAATTCAGCCAAGTTAATCATGTTTCATTCAGTCCCAATCACAAGCACCAGCTTGGGTGTAAGACAGGGACCTTCACAGAGAGGTCACCATATCATAACTCTCAGCAGCTGATAGCCTTTGTGTGACAAATGAAGGGCATATGGGTCACAAGGCACTTATTTTGTTGGAAGAAAACTACTTTTCTGGTAACTTGGGAATAAAACTAACATTATAGGGCCAATTCTCTTTCTTGTCATTCCCAATTGCTTTAATAATTGCATGTAAAGTCTAGATATAACCTTTTAGACAGCTAATATGGATCCAAAGTGACTTACCCAGAACAGCAGAATTGCCATCACCCAGTGGGAACCTCTGGTAACGGGGAATATTAAAGGGGGGCAAAAGGTAGAACTTCCTCTCCAGAAGAGGCTCAAGGCGAGAAGCAGATGGGTCTGCTGGGTGGAACAGGTTATAGACCTGCTGACAAGCTGGTCTGAGCTGAAAAACTAAAAAGATGGAGAATAAAAACCCTCAAGTATCAATAGGTTATTTGTTAGATTACTGTAAATATTTGTCTGTAAAAAGGACAACTGTTGGGTTTAAAAAAAAAAAAGGACTAAAGATTTATCATCTGTCTACTGAAACAATTTATCACAATATTTATAGACTCAAAAATTGCCCAGTATTTTTAATATTTGGAAGTACATTGCCAAAAATTGCCCAGTATTTTTAATATTTGGAAGTACATTGCCAATAAATTGCATATTCAGTATTGGCTAGGGCACAGGGTGATCTGTTTCCTTACGGTGCAATAAATACTGCACACAAATGTGTGGGGTTTTACCAGTTTGTCTCATCAGAGTACTGGATTTGTAGCAGGAGGTGCTTACACCATCCACTGAGTGAGCTCAGCAGTTCACACCAGGACTTACTGTCAAGAGCTGGAATGACAGTTTTTCGCAGTGCAAGAACCAGACCCAAGGGAGAACCAAAGAGGAAGAAGTCGGTGATCTCAAATTCAAACTTTCCAATATTTCCTCCATCCAACATAGTCGAGCTGCTAGACCGCCTGGATCCTGGGTCGTTTCTCAGCACACTAGAATGTAAACTGGGATAAGAACAGAAAATAAAGTCAAAATTTTATTCACGCTCTTTTTTCATAATTAAAGGCCAGATCAGTGATTGACAGTGAACATAAACTCTCTCTCTTTGGTGAAGGAATTGTGCCAATCAACCCACCATGCCTCAGTACTGGAGGTTTACAAGCCAGGAAAACACCCCCCAAACAATTACCCTGTTACATTGGCATAATTTAAACTGTACAAATCCCAAGCTTCAAGTGGGTTCATTTACACATTCCTATCTCCTCAAAATGTTTTTTCTTTGAGGAGTCAAAATCTTGGTTGATGCTAGCAGGATAGTCATTTGCAAGGTAAAATAACCAGCAAGGCAAAATTACTGGAGTAGCAGAGGGGAAAAGCAGGTTTACAGCAATTTACTCCATTACACACGTTACTGCTATGCTTTCTGGTTGTCAACATTTGAGTTCCTTCCATCACCTTATTCTCAAATGTTACGGAAAGCTGTGCTTACCCATTTCTTCCTCGTGGAAGTAGTTGGACAAATGTTATAGGATTGAAAAGGAAAAAGAAAATGGGAGAGGAGAGAGAAAAAGAAAGATCAAAATCTGCAAGAGGGTTTCTAACGTCTTTGTGTACCAAGTTTCCACCACAGCTTCCAAACATGGGTATGGCATTCACTGGGAATGGCAATTTGGGGTAATTAATTCAGTGGCCATACAGTAAATCGTATTTAGCGTGCACCCAGGTCTACCCCACTTCTCTTTTGCCCATGAGGCTGCATCTGTCAAGTTATTACCAAACTACTTCTCACCCCCTGCCCAACAACTCCAGGCAACTGTACTTAAAAAGAGTAACAATATAAACCAAGTCTAGCTTCCCTCCCCCTCTTTCAGGTGTCAAATCTCTTTGTAAAACTGAACCTGTGTGCAGTGCAGGCTGGGCAACAAACAGGTTTAACACTGAGATTTAAAGTCACGTACCCCTTGGACACTGAGGAAGAAGCAGCAGGAACTCTTTGATGAAAATCCCAGGAATCTACCTGGGATTAGGAAGAGGTGCTTCTTTGCAGTGTAACACTAATAACCTGGCTCACAAAAGGGTTTCTGAAATTCTTCTGTTACCACCCAAAAGCAATAAGCTGCAATTTCTTTTCCTCTCCAGGTTCTACGGATTCAGATGGCAGCCTCGCCACATTATTAGATACAGAGAGTTGAAGACACAGTACCAGCGTTTGCAAACACTTTAAAAAGCACCTGAACAGGTTCTGTAAAATAAGTAGCATAAATGGGTATCACAACAGTTGGGTTGGATAAAAGGTTTACTGGCTTAAGTAAGGGATGATGCAAACAGTCTCTTGCCAGCTCTGTGGCCCCAAGTCAAAATCCCAGGTGGTCACCAGCACTTGCCATGTCTCTGTATGCAATGGCACGTGGTCACCAAGGCCACTTCTGACCGCCTGGCTGGGCAGTGACCTCCCAGCACACATTGGAGAAGGAAACCAGGTTCCACTCAGACTTTGGTTTCACTTCACCAGAGACAGCACCTCTGCTGACTGCCACTCCCAAAGGATGCAAAGAACCTCTCTTCTCGTACTCTCTAAAGGTGCACACACGCACAGTGCTGTTCTGGTTACCAACCGCAGGGAAACAACGAGCTTACTTATGCCAGACATACACATCACGGGAAGTCAAAACAGTGATGTCAACAGCGAGAGGAACAGGAGGTTACAGCAGTGACAGCTAAAATGAGCATGTTCCCATTTCTGTGATGTGAAAGAGCTTCCCTGAGATCACCCTGCCAAGGCGTGCAACGCTGAAACACATTGGAAAACAAGCCACCTTCAGTGAAGCTACAATTATTTTAGCTGACAAGACTGCAACACTAAGTTCGCTGTGTGTGAGGAATACAAAGTTATTTAGAACGAGTCCAGCTTTGCTGAAGACAGGGTGACAGCAGTGTGATTCAAAGACTATCCCAACGGCAGATGTGTTATGGCAGGATGGGTGTAAGGGTGTTTTTGGTGTATTCCACCCAACTTCCCACTGCATCTCTTTGTGGGGAATGGAAGAGAACGAGAGCACTCATACTGCTAAGCAATTTGGATAGCTTCTCTCCTTTTACTGGGAATTTGATAGTCTTTTTAGCAATCAAAGAAATGAGAGCCAAGGGGAACTCTGAATTTGTCATGCTCCAAGCAACCTACAGTGCCCTGTTCTCCCTTTAAAAAGCAGCAGATGTACTGTGTGCATTAATTAAACAAGAGCTTATGGATTTCAGAAGCGAACCAACTCATTTACAATAATACAAGTACAGCACAGCCAGAAATAATATAGTTGTGCAGAAGGACTGAATTTAAAAATAAATGTGTGATTGTAATCTCCAGATGCTGCTCTGGCTCACCGGGCATTATCCCAGGGAAGCGGTAGGTCTGATACACGAATGAAAATGAATGTCTTTGGCACAAGCTGAGATCTGCAATCGGCACGGCCAGAAAGGCCCCCGTATGCCAAGCTGCTCCTCTGCTGAGCCCATCAGGAAAACTTGGCTCTGTTCTTCTGCCCATCTCCTGCACGCCGCCGCGTCACGTCAGGGCTTGGCTTTCGTAGGGGAAATCATTAGTCAGGGACGGAGGCCGAAGGGGCATCCTGCTGCTGACTGTGCTGCTGGGTAATGATGGCTGTGGGCACAAGGTCCAGGGACGGGTCCGGTTGTGATGCCCTGCCATCACGCAGGAGGGGATGAGGGCAATCACTGCACCCTGTACCGGGGAGCAGAGGGGCAGAGGTGCAGGGAGAGCTCCTACAGCAGTTTCAACCTGCCCCGTTCCCTAAGGAAATCTTGCTCTTGAGCTGTGGGAGGAGACTCATTTTTGACTCAAAGATTTTAAAAGATATAAAACTCTAAAAGAAGTAAAGATTCATCAACCCATCAGCACACTGAACACTGACAGCCCTGGCCAGGGACACCCAAGTGCTTCATCTTGGGAGTTGGTACAATTCTTCAGAGATGGAGCAGGAAGGATCAGGACAAAGCTATCTGAAATGACAAACTGTGCAATCCCTCCTCCACGTCAGGCCCAGCACTTATTCTAAACTGGATGTAAAACTGCAGCAAGATGCCAGCCCACTTTCCTTAGCTGAGTCCATGCCCCTGAGGTCAAGAACAAGGAGGAGAAAGAGCACATTTTTGCACGACTCATATTTTCTCCTGTAATACAGGAGGCTGTTTTGATAAGGTAAGAACAAGAGACTGATTGCCTTTTATTAACCTGTGGGAAATAGCAGAGAAGCTTATTGTGGTTTTTGTAAATGCAGCTGTCTTTCTGAATATAATATCTCTGTGCACCAACAACATTCACTTTGATACTTCCTCTCTCCTACGAATCTTTTACAAAAGGGCCCTGACATGGTAGGACAACACGAGTCCCTGTGCTGGAGCAATGACTGCCAAGTAGCAAAGGAGGGACAGAAGCACAGGACAGGGAAAAGGAACAGCCTTGGGCACAGTTGCAATGCAAATAATGGTGTTTGCTGGTGAGAGGACATTGCTCCCCAGTACCTGGGACATGGGGGAAGAGGGATTAAGAGGACATTGTAGGTCCTGAAGTCCTGCAGGAGGAAAAGGTCTGGGCTGCCCAGTTCCACAGGCCAAAGAAGATGATTCAGTCAGAAAAAGAAGCAATATAGACGTAACCCCTGAATGATCAGCAGCAATGGAAAGATTACTATGCAAATTTCATCAGTGATGTTAATGGACACATTTCTGAAAGTCCATTTGAAGAAGCTTAGGAATGATACCGGGGGCTTTGATAGTGAGTGACAAATTTGGAGCACAACCTTGGTGCAATGGAGCAGCCCTGGCAGGGGACAGAATACAATCCCCTGTCTCTGCTCCGCACAGGGGACTTGGGTTGCTTTGCCAAACAGTCACACAAACACGGCAATCCTCACGTGCAGTTGAAGGTTGCTCCATCAACCAGCCAACCAGCTACGGTTCAGGATGTCTCATCCAGAGCATCCTACCACCATGACAGCAGAAACCTGCCCCTGCGACAGGAAAGGGCACTGCAATTCAATCTCACACTTGAGCTAAGCCAAAATTAAAGGCTGCTCGGCTCACCCCAACCTTTCCCAAGAACAGGCCAGACCACTCAAAATCAGCTTTCAGAGATGCTTTGAAACCAATACAACACTGGATTCCCAGTTCTGCTTCACCATCTTCCCTTGCACTATTTCTATATTTGCTTTATGACCTCCACCCTGCAATTGCAGCACAGCAAAAAAGCAGTGACCTGACTGCCTCGGCTGTCAAGCACCAGGATGAAGGGCTTCTTGCCACTGTAATACAGCTGCAGTGGAACAGCTGCATTCTCTCACTGCCACTGAGCAAAAGTGCTGTTAATTTTTTTTGCATACCCCACACACTGAAATCTATACCCTTCTAATTTAAATTAAACACTTTCCTCCACCTTGTTTATCACACGATGACAAAGTAACATTCGGGGTTCACAGATGCACCAATTTCAGCTCCAGAATATTGCTGGTTCTGTTCCTTCAAAATCTTACCTTGAAAGAAAGGCTTGATGCTGCTTTATCGTGTCCAGTTCGTAGGTTGATGAATCACTCCTTTTTCGTGGCAGCTGCTTCTTTGGATCTTCTCCGTTGCTACGGGGAATATCAATGTTGCTCCTGCTGAGGTGTCTGCTGGCTTCCAGATTAGAGCCACTGGAACAATAGCTGTTGTTCACCGTGATTCCAGGAGAGAGGAGGTCGGTGTCCTGGATTTGAAATATATGGGTTTAGCACTCTGACAGCTGAATCAGGAATACAGCCACATTATAACCTTTCCCCTTCTATCCTCCTTTTCCCATCTACTTCAAGATCCAGTTGAGGGCAACACAGTATCTCAGACCAAACCACTTCCTAAGGGTGTGGGTGAAGCAAGTGTGGGTTGTGCTTCACACCAGAGGGTGAAGCATCCTTGTTCAGAGCAAATGCACCCAAATTGAGACACATACGCACCTTAAGACACATATTTGCCATTGATAAGGAACACTCTTTGCTGTTTGATGAAAAGATCCTTACTAGTAACACAGGCCATGGAGAAGCTGTGGCCAGCAGACCTATTCCCAGTAGGCACTGGGAGCCAGCATTACCTGGACACTGACAACACTTCCTCGCCGACTGCTGTTCTGGCTCTCGGACACAGTCTGATTGCTGTAGCATAAGGCATCAAATCCCAGGATTCCTCCAACACAGTCCCCCACCAAGCAGACCTGGAAAAGGCAACAGAGGCAGGGGAGAAGGAAAAAAAAAAGCCCCTTCAGTTCAGAGTTGGCAGTTAAACGGAGTGCTGGATTATACCTAGGAGAGCTGCATTAACAGGATGCCCTGTTCTTTCATCAGTAAAGCTCTTCTGTCAATGAACATCCACTCCTACCCTGCAGACTCTCGTTAGCTAACATAGTTAATGTGTTCTCTCTGTCTCCACCAGATGACTGGAAATCACGATGCTAATTCCAGCCTCAGAAAACCAGGCTTGATTTCCTCCTTGCCAGCTGTCTGTGCTGCTTCAGGCAAGCTTCCCTGTGTGTACCCTGAGGAGATAATGCTGCCCTGCCTCCACGGGTACGGAGTACAATACAGCACTGAGACCCCTGGGTGGGAGAGGACTGTCTGGGTCCCCAAGCACAGCGCTGGCTGGGAACAAGCTCATGGTGGATAAATCACACTGCAGCAGTGCAACATGACAGCTAGTCCAGTCACTCAAACCTCACAGGGCTAGAGAGCCACTTTGCTCACAGACGTGTGAGGCTCAGTCATGGTCTTTTATGGGGTACAGCAGCTATGCCATCTCAAAAAATTAATCCACTTCTGCAACAACTCCAGCACGAGCTGCTGAAGGTCCTTTCAAGACAGGAATGCTTAAACAGCCTTGGTTTGCACTGGGAATAGAGATCATGTTGAGTAACAAAGCTAGCATTCCTGATTTGGCAAGGTGTGTCATGCCGAAAATTGATTAACTTCACAGCATTGTAGCCTCATTTCTGAAACACAAGCTCAGACTTTGCTTTGAATCCCAAAGGTTCAAGACAGAGCATAAGCAATAATCTCTCTCTCAGAAAGAAAGAAAGAAATGGAAGCACAACACTTTCTTACTGCAGCTCGACACCATCACGTTTCCATCCCTCCTGAGAGATTAATGGCAGAGTGTGCTTCGGAAGGAAATTGCTTCACTTGCTCTTCCTTTCATTGTGGCTATAAACAGCCCTGGCTCACCTGGCCATTGAATGACATGCCCTCCTGGGATCTGATGAACTCGCTGTAGGCCTGGTTGGCTCTGACGATGACTGTGGCTACTGCTTCTTGGTACTGCGGGCATGATGTAGCTAGCAGAGGGAGTGCAGCAAGAGGAATGTGATCTTGGCTGTTGGACAGGCAGCCTTCGTCATAACTATATGGGCTGAGGCTGGATAAGGAAAGAGACGTTGGAAATATTCAGTCTAACACACAGAGCAGGGAAAAACATTTGCAGACAGTATTGCAGTTCATTAAAAAAAGTGCCCCAAGACAGAAAGGCCGTTTATTCCACTGTGAATGGATGAGAGCTTAATAAATCTTTCCCCTCCCATCAAACGTAAATCTTCAAGAACAACATACTTACATTGATAGAACAACCCTCAGACAAGGAATTAAAGCTTTAGTATTTATTGGATTAATTAGAATAAATCAATCTCGGAGCTCTTGCTGCATGATTACTGTATTCACTGCAGCTAAGTATGAAATCGACATTGAATGCCTTGCTAGTATATTAATAAGTGCATTCTCAAAGCGGGGTCAGAGCTTTCAATACTTCATGCAGAACATCTCAGGGATTCAAGAAAAGAAATAAAAAAACAAGAGTGAAATTTTATCTCTCTCTCCCCTTTATATCGACAAAGCAGCATCAACTTACCTGGACACCAGCGAAAACGCTTCGGAGCAGATGGCTGGGCAAGGGACTAGCCTGATGGCAATGTGTCCAAGAGCAGCTGGGTAATGTACCCTCATCACTGTGTCAAATACTGTTGTGATGGTGTTGACATCCCCTTGCTTAGAGCTCTGGTCACCGCTTCCTGAGTCCAGGATGTTCCCTCCATGGAGTACCAGGAGGAGGACATGGATTTTACTTGGCTGCATTAATGGCTGCACTGATTCATCCTAGGTGGGAATGAAAGACAGCACAGCAGAAAAGCTAATTTTGCAAAGAGATTACATTTGGCCCAAGTGCATTTTATGCAGATTGTATCACTTTTTTCTCCCCCAAGCTCACACATGGTGTGTACAATATATGCACTAGCCACATCACGTCCAGGCAGGGAAGAGGCAAACAACAATCTGTGAAGCAGAAACAGCATTAGCCATGATACAAGGTCCTGAACAAGCCCCTGTCAAGAGGGATAAGTTCACTTTGGGCCATCCACACACAAAGATAATTGCAGTGTGAGCAGGACCACAGAAGGACAAGAAGCATGGAGGCTTTCTGAACAGACTGGAGGAATTCAGCTTGATTTGCTTAGCAAAGGTACAGGAGAATGAAACATCTGCTCTCAAACACAGTGGAGATGGGTAAAGAAAGTTAAGGAAGGAAGAGAGGACCTAAGTCAACGGATGGTGCAGCCACGAGCACAAAAGAGTCTAAAACTGATCCCAAATAAGTGCAGACTGAAAATCAGGTTTCTAGACACAGGAGGGATAAGGTTTTAGAATAACATCTGCAGTTTGTGGGTAGGAAACTAAACTGCCTTCAAGAGGGAATGTGCTTAAATTATGGAAATGGTCCTTATATACCCCTGGATACAACAGGTGAGAAGCTGACTCCTCCTTCCAGGTCTTGTATCCTACACATGTGCACACACAAATGCACACACACAGCCTCAGTGCCACTGAGTGTCCTAAGCAGAAGGAATGCTGAAAGTAAAAAAAAAATTGCATAAAATCATAACCAGTTAAAACATGGCAGCAGGAAAGACATTACTGGTGCGCAATAGGGTGGAAAATAAAGAAATAAGAGATGGGTGTTGCTCTCTGTTGGGGTGCTGAGCTCAGCTGCAGCAGTTGACAGTAAAACACATTCAGCAAAATTAACAAGCAAGATCAAAACAGGTCAGCAAGTGGCAAGTTACTGGAAAAAGAAGTTGTAGTAAGAGATCAGTCATTGCATCTGCTTGCCTATGACAGAAGTGATAAATAAGTCTTCAGATTTGCTTATACTGTTGCAAGAGGAACTGAAGAGAAAAAATTTCAAGACCCAAGGACTAGCCAACATCTGGCTGGCAGACTGCTGCATGAACGCAGTAAAGGTTTTTATTTTGGCTGCCCAGGTCATTTGCTTATTGTGTCGAATCAACTGCTTGCCTAAACAGACAGGCTGTAGTTTGAGGGAAGGAGGGAATTGTACCTAAATTCCAGAGTGGGTTATCATCAAGTGCCCTGCCAGAACAATCTGTAAGCCCAACCCTGATGCCCCACGAGCAGGCAGAAGAACATCCATTTGTACTGCCTGCATATTAGAACACGATGGAGCAGTAACTATTTTTAGTATCTAATTGCTACGAGGAATTTCAGTGTTCACAGTTCCAATATGGACTCAAATCCCCCACCCCCAACACCTTTGAGATATGTGAAAGCAGGTTCTGATCTGTCCTCCTCTGCCTTGTCCCTTGTGCTAGCAGAGACATTTGAGAACATCCTGGGCAGCTCCCTGTCGAGGCAGACACAGCCATCGGGAGAGGTGTAAAAGGGGTGGAGGGCAGCAGTATTTTCCATTTGGCAAATTCTTCTCATTTTATCATCTTTAGTCACCTGTTGTCCTTTGAGCAGCAACTGAGTCCCTGACAAATGTGCTGGTGGGAGGGAAGCATGCCCAGGCACACATTAGCAACCTAACAACTAGCTTACATTTTTACCAGATAATGTTAAAGCATGTCTTAATACACAGCCCACCAGAAGTATTAAAATTCACATCCAAGTCTGTAATAAAGATTTTCCAGACCTCCCGCATAAGAATGGCCTTTAATTATTTACACTGTATTAATGCCTGCTCTTTAAACCCTCTCTGATTCCAGTTTACAGTGCCTGCAAGGTGAACTTTTGCCTGGCTGGAGGCACGGGAAGAGCTCTCTCAGCATCTCAGCACTACTTTTGCTTTCAGACAAATGTTTTAAGTGCTCATTTGGAGAACAACATGAGTCACCAAGCTCAGGTCATCCGGAGGTTTATCAGCAGTCATTTGGAGGCGCCTTTCTCTTTCAGTTCATTAACCTCTGCTCTTGAAGGAAGTGGGGAACATGCAAGCAACTGCTGATTAGTTTAGGGGTGGAGGTGGCTATTTAGAACTTTCTTGTAAGATCTGGAGCCTCTTAAGACACCCGATTCTTGAACTTTTGGTGATGGAGGCTCTTAACCTGAAAAATCACTGCAATGGTGGCTAGGAATTTCATACTGTTTTAGTAGGTGGTTTGTGGACAACTACAAATAACTGTCTTTTTCATCTCACTTTGAAATCTGATGTTTTTCTAAAATGAAGGCAGAAACAGGAGGCAGTAGAGTTTGTACAGCCCTCTGAAGAAGACAAGTTCTTCACATCATCTTGAGCTCTGTGTGGGTGTGACTTGCTTATCTTGAGGTGGCTAGAGTCATTCCTGTCCTCAGCCACTCACTTTCCCCATAGTCCTTGAGCTCTCAGTCTATTATTATGAAAAAGCCAAACCACCATGAACTTACAGTCTGGCACACAGAGTAATGCCAAAACCACGCTCGTGGTCTCTGACAGACCACGACATAACCTTGGCATTCTGCAAGCAGCTACATCATCTCTGCAGCACAGACAGGCAAATGTTTTAAGGGGAGGATGAGCACAGCTACTCCAAGACGCGCTGTCTCACTAGGACACTGAATTGCAAAAGCTTGTATGTGCAAGCCTAGAAAGCTGGGGAGGTGTTATTGTTTATTTGTTATTTTATCCAGAGCTATAACTGGTTTCTAGACAAGACCCTGAGCAGCTCCAAAGAGTGGGCTACAGCCAACCAACTATCGCAGCCTGCACTTTGGCGCTGCAGTAACAAGGTTCCCCCCTCCCACGTCCATGCTAGCTCATTTGGCATTAGCAGGATTGCTCTACCCAGCAGTGCCTCAAGCAGCAGTTATCCCCACAGGATTAGTATTTTTTTCCAATTGGATACCTGACACTGCCTGCAAACCACAGAGCATTTTCTATATGGTGTTCAAAAGATAGGTAAAATACTCCCTTAAACCCAGGCAGGAAGCACAGAGTGTGGCAGTGTGGCTCTGAATGACACACAAACACAACACACCACTCGTAGCAAAAGCAGCTGTTTACCTCATTTACCCCACACTGACATATTCCATCGACAAAGGATCTCATTACAAGAAACTGAAGCACTTACTTCAATGATGCTGAGCGTCTCCACGCTGGAGCCAACGTGGTACTCTGCTGTCTCGTGATACAAGTCACCTGGAAGCAGAGGGTTAAACCATCAGCACTGCCAGATGCTATTTGGCAAAGACACTCTTCCATAAAGACACTGTTTGTGCCAATGCTTCTCAGCCTCTTCTGCCTCATATCTCCTTAATTATTCCATCAAACTGCCCTCTCCCTGCTTCCCACCTCCTTCCACCTGAGAAGCCTGGGCAATACTGGGTCGCTTATTTTCCAGCAACATCTCATAACTTCAGTAAGCGCTGAGGACATCACTGAGCCCTTCTCTCATTACAGTGACCCGGTACAGTTGCTTTATTAAGCACAGCAACAATGGGAAATCCCTGCACTATTGTCAGAAGTGATCAATTTGTGGGCAAATAAAAGGAATTGCTGGAGCTGTGGTGGGGGAGCAGAGATCTGACGTGTTCATGCATCTGTGCCTAACGCAGACCGACTTTGTACCAAAAAGCCCAAGTGTCATCTTCCACCGTGCTGCTACATCAATCGATCTGGCTGAGGAGCCAGCTTCCTTTCAAAATTTCATAATGATGAACAGAAAATAAAACCCAGGCAGATAGAGATGAGAACAAAGGATGAAGCAAGAGGAAAGAAGAGTCAAGAAATTCAAGTAATTCAAGCTGGAGCTGGAATATTTCATCGTTATACGAGAGAATCCTGGCTGTCGCACAAAGGAGCCCAACCAGTGCAGAAAATAAAGGAGAATCAAGAGCTATCCCAGCTCCCACTGGGTAATTCTTTTTCAGCAGCACTGGGCAGTCATTTTTATGCTCTGTCTCAGCTTCTCCTTTTGTGAGGTGAGGATAACAAGTTTTACCTCTTTCAGAGCGTGGCTGTAACAATTACCTGGAAATACTGTAAAATAGCACATGCAGTTTTGACTTAAAAAAAAGATTACCCTGGACATCATCGCATTCGGGGGTTTCAATTTTATCCATCAGATCATTGGAACTCCATTTGGTTATTTCTTTCGGGAACATTTCCTCATTGTCAGACAAGTCCTCTTTAAAAAACAGATTTTTTTGAGAGTCACACACACACACAAATATGTATACAGACAAGAGCACAGAACAGAATTGTAAACGAAAGTAAGGCCCCATAACTCCATGTAATCTTATAAACATTTGAATGGCTTTAAGTCATAATAAACCATGATACTTTACCAGTTTTTGCTACATAGAAACCAAAGCACCTTTTGGAAAATAAACACAAAGTTTTAGTTGCAAGTTTGTAACCAAATTCCTAAGGCGTGTAAACAACAACATGGATTTTTAATGCTACCATTTCAGGTACCAAAGTTTGATGTTTTTCTTGCCAGACTTTCTGATGATGCTGAAGCAGCCAGTATGCTCCAGTACAGGAGACACAGTAACATTTGCTACTGGGATCCTTCCAGACCTGTCTGAAAGCTGCAGGAGGTCTTTGGGGCAAGCAGTGACAAGGATCACTATTGTTAATAGGACTGAATACCTAAAAAACCATGAGTAATAAAGGAAACATGGACTTCCTAGGCTATCTTTAGCCTGATTTCCTTCAGAGATGAGGCTTGTTTGATCACACTGAGTGCATGTGTCTGCCATTTCCCTCCTACCTCAAGATATTCCGAATCCCCTAGTGCATTTCAACTACAATTGGTAAAGAATAAGGGTCCCAAAAATACTATGTTCCTAGAAGTGTAATTAAAAGGATGAGACATATAAAGGAGAGACCCTGTAAAACAGCCCGTAGTAGTATCCAGAACACAGGAAAGATTAATAGCCTTGCTCTGTACAGACGTTGGAGGAGCTATGCTGGGTTGGTGCCCACGCCCTGTGCTGCTGCCCCAGTTCACCGCAGAGAAAGCCTGACACAGCCAGGACTCCAGCCTTGCCTGTCCATGGGCCTTTGCTGGTACATCCATAGGGGAACGAGCAGCTGAGCCCCACAGAGGCACCAAGGGACAGGCCATCACCAGCAGCAGCACTGGAAGAATTCACCCCAGTGCCCTCACCAGACACCCCACACACCCATGCTCTGTTCCTGCTGGGTTATCCAACATGCCTGACCTCCCTCAACAGGAGGAACACATTGAGGATGTCTTTTATTGTCACAGAGGTTAAGTGCTTTCTAATTTATTTATTGTTCTGCACTTAGTATTTCTTTCCTGAAGATTTTGGGCTTGTAAATTTAATAAAGTTAAAAACATAATCATAACAGCAGTAATTACAGATGTCTTGAAGATCTAAAAGCTGTAATCTTCAGAGTCCCAGACTAGAATTCCCCCTTTCTCATTGTTATTAAGAAAATAATTAGTTGGAAGACTCCAACTAACTTGTTTGGGGAACAAAACAATTATGAAATATATCCATCTTTTCAGCAAATCTGCACAATATCTTAAGAAAATTCATATATGAAGGGGACTAAGTGCAGAGCCAAGCAAAGACCAATTATTTTTAGGAGTTTCTATTTACACGTTGACCATAAAAAGAGAGTGACCTGGAGACTTTGCATCAGCATGCCATTTCCTTTTTCAGCTATGGGAAAAAAATGAGTAAATTCCCATTTCCCTGCACAAGGGAGTGCAGAGCTACCTGTTCAGAGCAAATGGAAAGCACAAGCACGCAACACACATGCTGGCAGAGAATTAAGAGGAAGATTGCACTCAAAGCTCCTCCAGCAACTTAATCTAAATATTAAACTTATTTCCTTGAGAGGCTTAATTACAGCCCTTATTGCTGCTCAAGTGATCAGTGAATGGGATATTACTCCTGTTATTAGCATTTATTACAGGATAGATATTAGATATTACTGTATTTGTCACTATTTTTACCAGAGTACGCCAGTGAACGAGGATGAGTGGGAAATCTTAGGCTCAGGTTACGCCCACTGCACTGTGAGGAAATGTGTGTGTGTATATGGGAAGCATTTCTGAGGAACTCTGCTTGGTGTTGACTCACATCCTGATCTGTGCCAGTTCCCATGGTACCGACCCCACAAGCCTCGAGCCACAAGCGGTGCTCCATCCCCGCTCACAGTCCCGGAGCTGGGACACGGCATCTGCAGGCCAATGGGCAACAACACATCCCTCCAGAAGAGAGAGCTGTGTTGGACAGCACACACATCAAGGCTTCAACTTCCCATCAGACAAGGCAGGCTTTTCAAACCCAACTGTGCAGGCTGCAGAGGACAATCTGTACATAACTGGAGGCATGCTGTGTGCTAGCAGAAGAGGAGTAGCAAGCTCCTACAAGTATTGCAACAGAGGTGCTGATATCAACTGTGGCACAAGGCTCATTTCTGTTAATTCTCCTTCCCAGGCCTGTTAGGAGCACGTCAGAGATTCTCTGGGAGCCTGGATCCCAGGCAGACCCATCTCTATCTCAATTTTATTACTGAGTAATTAAAAAGGCAAAAAAGAGAGTGGATAGCAACGACGCTCTTTTGATGACTCACTCCTCTTTTCTTGTATGCATATTGCTATAATAAATCCCTTACACAGTTTTTGTAGATGCTATGTAAGTTAATAGAGACACTTAAACTAAGTAGGCCCTTCTCCTTCCAGGCAGGAGACACATTCACCCCCCAACTTGCATGCATCCTGGCCATTTAAGCTGCTATTGTGAAAGTCACTACGACAGCATGCCACTTTCTACCCCAGAACTGGAGATGCATGCCTAAATACTTGATGCGAGAACTCTTCTGGAACATGGTACCATCAACTTTTTGAGACTGAACTTTAGCTGAACATCAGTGAAATTCTGCTTTACAAAACTGGGGCGTCATCTTCTAACAACTGCATTTCACAGAAAGGTCACCAACTTCATCAGCACACGTTGCACATCTAACTTAGAACAGCATTACCAGCCGAGAGAAGAGTCCATCTGTTGTCAGTAGAGACAGAGCCTCTCAGGCTTAAATAGCATTAAGTACAATATATAAAATGAATGCAGTGGAACCAAGCTGCTTCACAGAGACATGAGCAGAGAAAAAAAAAACCAACCCACAGCTTTCTCCTAATATGGACAGCCAAAATTACTTTGAGAATCCTGGAATCAACACTGATTAATTCTGGCACCTGAAGTACCTTGTTGCATTCACTGTTGTATTTCTTGGAACGGGAGAATTAGGAGTTAATAAAGGTAACCTTGGCTCTCTTCAGGCCCAGACAGGACAATTAATCATATCTCCTAATGATTAAACAAATAAACTGGAAAAACAATCAGTCATACTGCATCAGAATCATTAGGACAGACCCACAGCCCAGTCAGTATTGATGAATTGTACCCACACTCATTTGCACCAAATAAAATACAGCTCTAAAGGTTAAGAATGTTCAAGATCCCTTCAAACAGATCACACTGAATCTGAAATGTTGCTGTGTTAAATGTAAGAGTCTGCTGGGTGATGCTGAGGATGCCTGAAGAAGCTGCACTGATGCTGCACGTATCTTGGTTAGAAAAGACTTCAAACAAAGCAAAAAAAGTCTCGCTTCCTTCCCTGCTCACCCCCCACCCTCACGCCTTCCGTTCTCTTACCCCACCATTTCAGGAAACAAACGATGGGGATTTAGGCTCCACGTACCATGTGCATCAAAGAATTCATCATCCGAGCTGTCATCCGAATCCCTGGCAATGCTCTGCATCCTCCACTCGGAGATACTATGGCGTGAGGGACTTGCTGGAAAACACAAAAAAGCCTTATGCAATGATGCACTACACCGACAAGACAAAGAGTTCCCAACATGATCTTTGCTGGAGGAAGAGTCGTGTGTTCTCTATGAAAATTCACTGCTGCAATATTAAAACCACCAAACCCCGATGATGCTGGCGTGATGTCAGTGTACCGCTTTACAGATCCTGTTTGTTTACTGTTGTTAGAACCTGCCAGCAAGATGCTACATTAAAGCAAGCTGTTTGTATCACTCTTAGGCTATTTTGAATGGCAGCTATTTATAATTGTTAGTAGGACGTGCAAAATCAGCTGGGTTTTAAAGTTTGCAATTAGGAAGGAAGCAGGCTGATTGGAAGCTTTCTTCGTGCCTCTAATCAGCACACGAACCATGCCTCTGCTTCGCTAACTTTCGGGTGGGTAGCTAAGCAGAGCAGCCTGGATAGAAATAATCTGTTTTCTGGAAGGAAATTGCTTGCACACAAATTGGATTAGAGATCTATTTAAACTTTAAACTTGAATGATTTAAGCAACATGCTCTCCAGCAGTTTCATAGGGAGCTGTCGGAGCGGCTGTCCTGATCGAGCGAGGAGAAAACCCAACGGTCCTTTTGGTTCCTGTTTGCCCTCCTGTTCTCACACCTACCTGCTCCCTTTCATTTTCCCCTCCAGAGTTCCCTGTGCTAAATATAAACATATTACAGCTTTTTTCTTTTTTTTTTTTTTTCCCCCAGATATAATTTAGCAATGATCCAGCCTGAACTCTTGTTGGCTGCAGCCGCCTGCTGAAGGGAGCAGTGTCCAGAGGACAAGACAGAGGGTTTCTCCCCTCTTTCAGGGGGCTCTTGCATGTGTCACAGCACACAAAGCACTTTCAGCAGCCACCTAAGCTAACACAGCCAGAACCTGAGGAGACTGACAAATTCTCATTTAGCATATACAAAGACACTGAAAGGTTCTGGTTACGGTGACAGCTGCACGAGCCACTTCACGCTATTGTTGTTAACAGTGTTGAAGCTTTAAGTTAAATCCTTCTCATTTCGCTGCTGGGTTGTCACATGGAAAGAGGACAGAGACCCTGTGCAGAGTCATCTAATTGCAGCTCAGCACTGGCTCAGCAGCCCCCAACTACCCCACCACCCACCCCTCAGGGAGCCGCGAGCGAGGAGGTTGGCAGAGCAGAGCTAATTCACGCCGAAGTGACGTCAAGGCACTCGCATAATAGTTGCTAAAAATAGAGCATATAATAACATATGGGATGGTGACAAGGGTCCTGCTATCACCGGAGGTCTCGCTCAGATGGTGTAGAAAGGACGGAGATCTTTGGGAGAAAAAAGGCGTTGCTGTTTTCAGCTGGAGGTAGCAGTAAGTCGAGAGAGCCCTCCTTGCTTCCGTATGTTAATATGCTGCCAGCATGAAGAAGGATTAAAATATCTGCATGACGTACTTCCCAGCACATCACAAGTCATTTCTTTCATTACTTCTTCTTGTAAAAGCGGAGACATTCAGCAGTTTAAAAGAAATTCATGCTTTGCTACCCGTGAAAACCTTCAAGTGAAATCCTGAGAGGTCTGAAAACTACAGCTCCCAATGAACATGTCAGTGCTGGAAGAGGGGGTTCGTAACAAAGAGCATAATGAGAGATGGGCACATCAATATAAAATCGTGGTGCAAGCAAAGTAGCCAGCATTTTTATCTTTATACAGTGATTTATGAAGCATTTGGTAGGTTCTTCCCCAGGGCTCACTCCAGTGAGTCATTGCAAGGTAAAATCACCCCGTGATGAAACCAGTGATGGAGTGGTAAATAAAAATGGAGACTCAGTTCACAATATTTAGTGCATATGAGAGCTGGAGAAGCTTCACTCACCCAGATGTCCCCTTTCACCACCACTGGAAGAAATGCTGCCCCTCTGGGTTTTCCAAAAAAACCAAGATTTTCTTTTTTTGCCCTCTTGCTGTGACAGCTCTTACCCATCTATCAGCTGTGCTTGACTAAGAGGAGAGGGAACTGCAGAGGGTTCAAGCCTTCTGCTGCAACTGCTGAGGATTCACTCCTTTGTACAGAGTGGTCTGAGGAAGGGAAGAGTTTTAACACAGCAAAAAAAAAAAAAGGTGACTGCCCAGGGAGAGGGGAATGACAAAATTCAGGACTCAAAGCTGAGTCCTTATAGGGGCTTTAACAGCAAAATCCTGAAAGCTTGCTGAGTGGTATTTAAAAGGGAATATAAACGTGATCCACGGTCCCACCTAACCGCAGGCGGCGAGGTTTGATTTCAGAACAGCTACTGCACATCACCAGTGGAAGGCAGCAGCTCCCACCCACTGTTTGTTGGGGTACTTGCCTTAATTTCCCCAACAGCTGATGTTACACTGCAGCACCCACAGAACAAACAGCCGCTTTTGACATGAATGGCAGGTAGTAACGTACAACCCCGGCCACGGAGCACGAGGTGGGTAACCGGGACTCTTTCTGCAGTGCTGTTTGTCTTCTTCTGAGATCCAACGCTGCTGGCCAGCTGCTGCCTGCTCTTCTGTTTTTTTCAGCTACTCTGCCTTTGAGATTGGCAAGAATTCTGCTGTGTGCCACTGAGTCACAGTTATGGGATGACTAGAAACGTTCCCAAACCCATAACAAGTCACCTGAGAAGACTGAGCTTCCAACATGAGCAGAGAAGGCCTCTGAGTTAAAAGGACTCACAGAAGAAATACACACTGTCCCAAAGGTGCCAGCCACGAGGAGATATGGTCATACCTCCCAAAAGCCCAACCTCCAGAAGAACAAGTCAAGCAGCATCTTACCTCCTCTCTTTGAAGATCGTGAGGACTTGGAAGAGGTGGACCACTGCTTGGTGAGTGATCTCCCAGAGGCTGTTTCGCTGTTACCTGCAGCATCCTCCGTGTCAACAGGTGAAACTGTATTGGCTTCAACATCCTTCTCACCAGGAGTGTCTTTGACACCGTGCTGCTCAGTATCATTTTCACTGCAGTACTGGGCCATCTTCTGAGCCAGCATCAACTGTGCCTCCTTCTCCAGCTGCCGGATATCCTCAATGGTGAGCCCGTACCATTCGTCCTGCCAGCACCACGCCTGCCGATGGGCACGGACCATGACCTTCCGCAAGCCTGCAAAGCCAGAACGACCCAGTCACCGGTGCTACAAAACTGCAGGAACTGATGCATTCCTTTCCCAAAAACCTCAAGACACCGTGGCAAGGATATTACAGTGGCATCAACACCACAATGCTACAAGCTGCACTGAAGGCCCTTCATACAGCATGCATCAAGATGGCAAACTGGTCACTTCATGTACTTTATCTCCTCAGTTCTTGCTAACCAACCATGCACTAAAAAATCAGCCAGTCTTCTGTGACTGCTTTTGACTTGGGAAGGGATTTCCTAATTCTGAACCCAGGACTTTGTTCTGTGACCACCACAGAGGAAGCCAGGCACAGACCACAACTGCAACTCCCATGAAGTTCTGGGAAGTTGCAACATTCAGATCCAGCCTTCAAAGTGAAGTGTGTTCCCAGAAGAAAAAAAAAATAAAAGAAAAATAGCCAACATGAACAACAAAAGCCACTGGGTTTTTTTTTTTAATCTAGGAGAGTTTCAAGTAGTTCCTTGAGGAACACTACAGAGACCACCACAACTGTTACATGACAGAAGCACACCCCACACCAGCAGTGCTAAAACTAAAACCTCTCCTTTCCTTGGAAACCTGGTTTCTGCATCTGGTTTCTATATATCAGTGAAACAGCATCACAAACACGAGCTTCTGAGGCAATGGGATGGAAGCAAAGTAAGGGAGGGAATACAGATGCTTTACTTTGCAGATCCCATCTGTCTTCTGCTGCATGAGAAAAACAGAGCGGGTAAAGCCAGTTTAAAATATTCTGATGATCACATATCTGAAAGGAAGAACTGTCTCAGTACCAACACACAATGCTCCTGACCAGGCAACAGAAACTTTCCTCCAAGACTTAAACTTGTTGGCTAACATCATCGTGCCACCAAGACTTTTAAAACAGCATAGTCACTCAGGACTTTAAACCAATATTATTGCTTAAGAGCTCACGACAGGTCAAAGCTCCAAACTGCTATTTATTACTGATGGGAGCACACAGCAGTAATGGTGTTTTTAAATGCTTCTATAAATGCTGAAAAAGTAATCCTGGGGGGGGGGAATAAAATCAAATAATATTGTCCCTCCCCTTTAATTACTGGGAAACCAAGGCAGAGATGGGTTGGAGGAGAGGCCAAAAGCAGCAGTGGGATTTGTCATCAGTGGGATTATGGATCCACAATCCTCTGCTGCAATGCCTGGAGTAGAAACCTGCACTTTGGTTAGTTCTTAATGCCACCAGCCATCACAAGTCAACCTATCAAGAAGAAATAACCATTGAGATCAGCAGCTGATGCGATGGACCAGCTCAACCTGAACTTCATTTGCACAGCAAGATTAAATCTATCAATATTTTATGCATTTCTCTGCCTGACTCAGAAGGGAGCTCCACGTAGGAGAGGCAAGTTTGAGCCAGCAGACTGTGACCTTCTGGGGGCAGAACAAGGGACCTCAGCAATTTAATCCTGTTTAACTTTAGCTGAGATTCAGAGTTATTTCCCCCACCAGATTACTTTTTGCAGAGCTGCAGGAGAACGGTTTAGCCTCTTCACCTCTCATTATGACTGACAATCAGCCAAGCTTAAAATCAAAGATTAAACTCCCATCACACCCATACAGAAAGCCAAGAAAACGTTTCCCTTGCTGTAATTCAGTCCCCAACACCACAACCATCCTTTGGACTTCCACATCCACTATGCCCACTTCTGCCTTGCCTGAAACACCTCGAAAAGAGACTGTGATCAGACACAGAAGCGAACGCCCTCTCACTCATCCCAAGGCTTCCTCTGTTCCAGGGATGAGCCACCTCTGCTCATGTTCTTGGATCCAGCCTTGATGTATTAATGCACCAGCTCCTCAGAAATTCTGCTTAACGGCACAGATGCCACCAACCGCGTATCTTTGTTTTAATGGACTAACATCATAGGGAATAGGAAAACCACTCAGGGGTAAAAAAAACTCTCTTGAAGTTCCCCTCTGCCTTCTTTCACTTCATCTCTTAGATCACAAAAATCTCCTGTATTGCTTCCTGCCAACCCACAGACCTCCCCATCTGCACGGCTCACATCACTTTGATTACATATCCCAAATCACCCTCCCTTAAAGCCTCCTTCTTTTAACTAGGATGGCATTACAGGGCTCCACAGCTGCTGTGCCTCTATCACTCCACATCAGTTAGGAAGTCAAAAAGACTAAGATTATTTTCCTACCCTCTGGCCTTCACCCTGGGATGTGTCAGTGATGCTGCATTTCTCTTTCTTAAGCACAGGGAGAAAACCTGGAAGAGGCTGTCCAGGTACAAAAGAAATTGAAAAATAGAAGTCATAGCTTGAAGAAAAAAATCTTCACTGCCAGGGATGGAAAACTTGAGCAGTCCCTCAGTGCACAGCAGTGAGTATATCACTGAATTAATCCTCAGCCTGCAGCGCTGAAGCCTTCCAGCAGGCAGTAGAGCATCGAGTGTCCCCACACAGCTCTATGGATTCAAGATCCAGCTACAAATGACTGACCTCACCTGTCCAGACACTGCTTTCCTCCCTGGGCAATGGAAAAAATCCCATCTTAAAACATATTGTTATCAAAATGTTAGAGAAAAACAAACTTTTTACTTGAAAAGTGAGAAGGAGGGGACAGATCAGACCCAGGAAACAGAGTGTAACTGGGAAAAATCCTCTTTTCAACAGATCAGAGATGCCCCTCAGGACAGTGCTAAAGGCACCTCTGGCAGGAGGGGAGGTGCAAATGTCTCCTGCCCAGCCCAAGAAGTCCCTGTCCTGCCCTCAGTCCCACACACTGTACTTTCGAGCCGTGCCTCACGGCCGGCCGCAGCCCGTCTGGCAGTTTGCTTTGCGAGCCCGTGGCACGCTGCCGGCTAGCAGGAGCTGGCCAGGGAGGAGAGGTTGAGTACAGCATCCCACTGATCACCTCATTCCAGGTCAGACAGAACATAACAAGCCCAGTGGAGATGAGGCTGCGGGCAATGCAACGCTCCTCCATCCCCCCTACCACCACCTGAGCAAACAAACCCAACGGTATGGAAGCACTGCAGGGGAGGAGATGGCCTCCCAAAGAGGTCTTTCTGCTGCAAGAGAGAACTGAGCAGCACAGGAGAACCAGGGAGGATTTTAGAGTAGGTTTTCCACCTCCCCACAGCGTGCACCACACTCATCTAAGCCTTCTTTCCTAAAACTGGAGAACAACTCCACAGCCTCAGCAGGCAAGTCACACACTGAAGTCAATCAGAAATAATGGGAATGGGTTTTTTATAAGGATGCAGTTACCAGCTGATTTCAGTAATATCAGTAGTTACCAAGACTATTATTTCTCTAGAGCGCACAACGCTTTGGTTTAAAAAAACCCAAGGAAAGCACACATGCACAAATGTACGCACGCAGGTTGAGTTCAGAAGTACCCATCATCGTTGCTCTGATTTAATTACAACATTTCCCACTGAGTTGTGCAGAAAGATCATGTGTGAAGAGTCTAGCAGGGTGCAAACATTTAAATCATTTGCCTTTCAACTCACCACCTCAACAATTCCACTGCAGAGACTGGCTGAATCCATGAGGTGCTGACTCTTGTGAATGATTTGCCTGCAGATTGTGGTGTTGAACATAATCTCACAAAAGGAAGTGTAAATGATCAGGAACCAAGCCAGGACAGGGAGGACTCTTTAGCTGAATTTAAAAAGCTTTTGTTTATAGTTCTGGGCTTGTTTTTCAAATTGAAGTAAAAATAGGAACTGAAACAAAAACTCAATGCAAAACCACGAAAAAACCCACCACCAAATTCTGCCGAAACCCCCTCAACTATCCATATAGAGCAACCATTCAGATACCCATCAACTATGTACCCAGTGGCAACATCCCAAAGCATTTTATAATGCACTCTATGGATTTCCTGGCAGCAGATAAAGGATGCCTGATTTTCCTTGTGTAACATTATTTCCTTGATAGTCACAACAGATCCCATAACCTCATCAGTACAGTTCTGGTTGTCTGAATGTATTCCATCAAAGGTAACCTGCAGTTACAGCTGCTTGCTTCCCTACCTTCCCTTCTTCCCCTGCTCACACCACTCAGGAAGAAAAGCCTGTGGTCACATGTGCATCGTGCTGTCTGCAACCTGCCTACCCTTGAAGAGACTCTACCTGCAGTGCCCTTCTGGAGGAACTTTGCATTTGAGGGCTTAAGTAAAGTGAAAATTCTTCTAAAGAGCTTTCTAAAACCACTCCCACTCGATCACTGTGCAACAATTTGGGCATGTTTAGCCTAAGATGCATTGGCTTAGACAAAGCTCCAGTTACTGGGATGGGAACAGGCTTTGCCATGGTATATAATCAATAATCCATACACAGCCAACACACTTGTTTAACAGCAAAAGAATCATAGCCCACGTGCACCATTAGGGAGCAAGTGGGAGCAGAACATTATGCAGCGCCAGTCCAATTAAACTTAAATTCTATGGGAAAGGAGTAAAAAAGCACACAAATATTACAGCCAAGTAGACTAATAGCCCACAGTTTGAGTCTGTGGCTCAGGCTGTCAAAGCACTGAGTAACGGTCCAATTAGTCATCAGAAAAAATGGCTGTTGCACTCAGTAAGACTGAGAACACTTCAACACCATCCCCCAGAGTTACTCCCTCTGTGCTCACTAGCCTTTCTACATATCACAGTCCATCCATCACTTAACTCAGATCTGTTCTTCTTTCAAGCCTTTCTCTAATTTTAGTTTGCACTACTAAAGAACTGCTCCCTGCCTCAGGCAGAGTTTGGATCCCGCTCTTGGTTTCTGCCTTGGTTTTCTTGCTGGCTTGATGACCCTGCACAGAGAGAGCTAATTCCCCAAGAAACAAATTTGCAGGAGCTGGGAACAGAAGAAGCAGGAGAAAAATGCCAGGTAGAGGCTGGTCTACAGGAACATCTCTGGCACCTGAGAGCTTGGTCCACCGTTGGCTGCACAATACACAAAGGTCTCTGCTCTGTCTGCTTTGGGTCACCAGCTGAAACTCCAAAATTGGGACTGGCATATAAGCCTGGTCAGTCATGTTGTAGCCCCCATC
The DNA here is from genome assembly GCA_028020825.1 of Podargus strigoides. Lineage (NCBI taxonomy): Eukaryota > Metazoa > Chordata > Aves > Caprimulgiformes > Podargidae > Podargus > Podargus strigoides. Next base: position 13,075,859 of record CM051637.1, on the reverse strand, counting down.
TTTCCAACTTAAACATCCTCATACCTTGCTGTCTTTGGTGCATGTGCTCTGGCACTCTCCCCACTCACTGATGGCGTCCCCATCCCATCGCAGGGGAAGGCTACATGAATCTTCTGTAGATACCCAAACCTTTTGCTTTCACTTTTCACTCACTCAATTTTGTCTTGCCTTAAAGACTTTTCTGATTTTATGTATCTTAACCACTTTGAAAAACAGTATTTGCCATCATTATAACAGAGTGGAAAGGCTTTTGAAAGGCAGACAATGAGCTGGCTCGGCTCTCCAAAGCCTCAATCAAGAGGAAAATGGCAGGCAATCTTTCATGAAATACAAAAGAAACGTTTTTAAGGGACCACAGCTTAATCTATGCCAAACACCTCTGAACAACTGGAAGAGTCACATGCTTCTTTTTCATTTAACAGATACAATGGAGTTGTTATTCTGCCCCCATGTTTTGCAGTATACACTAAATTAACGCATGTCAGCAACATGCTGAGGGAGTTCATTGCAGAGTGCCACTTGTAACACAGTCTGTAACAGGTAAAAACTTCCATCTGGGGGTAAAGTAAAACCAAAGGAGCTTTAAGAAAGCAACCTGTGACTATTCAGAGAGGGGTGCACACTGTTCTCTGCTGTTTTATCAGTGTTTTCCACATTAGCTCTCAGGAGCACAGCATAACTGAAAAGAGCTACAAAATTACTTACTTAATGCTAGCATCAGGCACTTCAAAGAAGCTTTGCATATAGGAAGGACAGCTGAAGAGGTCCTGTAGGAGGATTTACTGTGTACAGAAAACAGGTAGCATCCTTTACACAGCCTTTCTTTGGCCTTTTCTTTGCCAGAGGACAGTCACAGATCTGCACTTTTTTTTTTTTTTGAGATGAGAATGCTTCTTTAAAACATTCCTTAAGTTTTCCACCTGGCCATAGATCCTGCCTCTCATGGCAGAAACTGTATGGGTTGTGTTACAGATTTTCTGTAAAGAACAAATGACTGCCAGCACTGCTACCACCTGGACTGTCTTCACTCAGTTACTTCTGGGACACAAACAATACCTCCTTAAAAGCATCGACCTAAGAATGACGCATAAATCAAAGTAGCACATTTACTCACAACTGAGAGCTGCCAATGACCCATGGTGGGTTATAGCACAGCGAGGTGGGGAGCCCTGAACACCCCAGTGTGGGGGACAGAGATGTATGGCCACACAGAGACGCACCGGTGCTGCCACAAGGCAGGCAGAAACTGGGGACACTCCAGGGAGTGGTTTCCTGGAACCACTTAGGGCTCAGAAGCAAAGCTTATTTCTCTGAGCAGCCCTTCAGGATTTTGTCCACAGTAAAGAAAACTGGCAGATTCTGAAAATGATCTGGCAAAGTTTAACAGACATATCCTTACCTAAAAAAGAGAGAATGCAACATCTTGCCTACACAGGACTTGAAACCCTTTCAGTGGCTACAGGTGGTTTGGATTCATACATACCATGATTCTAAGTGACAGAATAACATGATTTTTTTTTCTGAACACAGCTCTGCAAAAGAGTAATCAGATCCAAGAATCTCTTCACAGACATGTCTTGGGATGCGACACATTGCACATACCTTTGTGTTTCAATTCAGAAACAGCATTAAGGAGTGAACTTTGCAAGACTATAAATGCTCACCAACATCATGGATAAACCGCTCAATCTTCGACTGCATCCCCCAGTATCTGAACTCGACTTTACACAGTTTATATGCACACATGATGGGGTATTTCCCAGGGTTGTTCTTGTACTCTTGAATCCAGTCTTCTGAGAGGGGGCCTCTTTTAGTCTTCACTGATTTATACAGCTTTGGATCCTCCTCAGCTTTGTATTCATGTGGAGGGATAGGGTCTTTAACAATATCAATAGGATCTATAGAAAGAGAATAGAAACAGTTAGATGTTTCCTTTTCCTGAGCAAAGGAAGAAAATAGCATTTTTCTGGAGTTACTTCTGTTTTAGTAAGTACTGTAAGCATTACAGAAATTTCTTTCTTTTTTACTTACACTTAAATAACTGATATTAAAATTGTTTATACATTGCTGCTGGGCAGTGATCAGCTCTGCCAGAGGAACTAGTACACACAGTTCCAGCAAGCAGAGGCTTTGCTCCAAAGGGATGTTTTTGCCCTCGGTGACTGCAGATCCACAGCACTCTGGCAGATCTGCACAGTCTTTCCAGCTCCAAAAAGATCTTTTGCACATTCCATCTTTCAGCTTTCTTAATACCACTCACAGTGCTGCAGCTCTGAGACAGTTAAATAAATCTGTCTTTCTTAGCACTGTTACGAAAAAGACACTGCCCACTGAAGGTCTTATCTTTGGAGATCATCAACTGAGGTTACTGGTAACTCCTCACATGCAATTGTTACACCAGAGGTACTAAAGAAGGCAGAAAGTTAAAGGTAGGTCTGAATTGTCCTAATTAACACAAGAAGTGGAAATTGCAATGGCAGGGGAGTGAATGAGCACAATTTAGAGACCTGCAAACCCCACCCCAGACCTCAACAGAGGATCTGAAGTTTGGATTGAAGGGCTGGATTGCACTTTCCCAAGAAATGACAGCTCTTCTGACACTTCTCAGTGAGGCAGCGTGACTCGAGTCTGTTTGTTCGGTACTGAAAGCCCGAGCAGATAGGCTTAGGAATGAGGACAGTCAAACTGAACTTCAAAACGAACAAGTTTAAATCAAGTAACACTCAAGTAAAATTGCATGGGGATACCGGCACGTCCCGCACATCAGCAGCACTCAAGGAGCCAGAGCAGCCACTTGATGTCCTTTCCTAGAGCCCATGCTGCGGCCAGCGCGGGGTGGGACTGCCATAAGTCAGCCTGAGCTCAACACTTCTCCACTCGCAGCAGCTTCAGAGCAAGGGATGCTTCAGTCCTGTAATTACCAGCACTCCCTGCCACGCCGTTAGGTCTCCAGCAAATGCCACGGGCACAGGCCACGACGGACAGCGTGACAAAGGCATTTGCTGTTCTCTGCCTTTTTTGTGAGACGTTCCCTTTTGCCTTTTCTCATTAAATCCTTACATATATAAGGCTCGTTAACTCAATCGTCCAAAGACAGCTGCGAAGCTGAAGTGTTAACCTGCATGAGGGCAAGACTAAAAGGGGAGGAAGCAAAAATGAAATACACCTTCCTGTGTCAGAAGTGCAGATAGGAAAGACTTTCATATACACAAAGGAGCTACACAATTATACAGCAGTATTTTCTTCTTCTGTGGTTATGTCTACTTATTACTCCCAGAATCATTAGATGTCTTACTCCCCTGGGGAGCTGCACAAATAAGACAGGAAAGCAGCTTCAATTTGCAGATGGGGCATTCAAATTATTGCCATGTGATTTACATCAAGCCTAAAAGAGAACTCAGGTGTCCTCAGGCTACTTGATGTAGCCCCACCCTGCAGCCTGACACCGACCAGGGTGCAGGTGTGTGTTCAGGGGGGATGGACAGGCAGATGGGACATTAGAAGCAAAAAACCCCAAAAACCTACAACAAAAAAACAGGCAGAATAAAGGAAAAAATAAAAGAAAAAGGCTATTCACCTAGAATGGTTTGTCTTTTTTCTGCAGGAGAAAGGTTGAACACGTTGACATGCTCTCCTGGATCAGTTTTGTAGTACGTCTCTATATCAATAGAGAACTTCTCCACAAAAGGACACGTATACCTGAAAGTGAGAACAATGCAGCTCAGTAAATCCCACTTGGCGTGGCAAGCAGAGAAAATGCTTTCCTAAAACATACAAAATCAGCCCCAAATCCAAGCCAGCCTTCACTCATGTTTTACTTCAGATATGCTTAAAATATCGACTGTAGAGATTAAAGAGATTTTCTTTAATAACTTCTTTAGACAGGAGCTCACCTTGGACACGTGGCTTCACTGGAATAGCTTTGGTTTAGTAAAACCCCGAGCCCACAGCAAAGGAGTGTGCTCCCCAGGAGGTGGTACAGGGATTACAGGTGAGAAGATACCCGTGTGCCCCACACAGCTACTGGAGATTGGACACCCACATCGACCAAGAAACAACTTCCCAGGGTGGCAAGAAGCAAGCACTGGCAGGAGGAAGCCCAAGGGGATCACCAGGTCATCTCACTTGGCAGAGACACTGACAAAAACCTGCAATTTACTTTGACAAGGTCTCCTCCAGGAGGGGATTATCAGGACAGATTGCTTTTAAAGGAGAAGTTTTCAGCAAGGAGATAACTAACAAGCTGTGTTATCCTTGCAGGTATGACACAAATACTAACACAAGGACACCCTGGAAATGCATCCCTACCAGGAGAAAAGTAGAGCTCTTGCCTGGAATCTGTGGCAGAATAAAATATGGACTGATCCTGTGCAGGGCCAGGTGTCCTGGCCAACTGATTGATTCAGGGGTGTTTCAAGAGAAAAGATAAAAACAGACTGGAAGTGGACTTTAATCACTTGGAAGTCAGACAGCTCCATTCTATTTAGGGATGAAAAACTGCCTGTATGCAGACACTGACTCCCCACCCTTTCCCCAGACTATGTTACTTATAGAGACCAGCTGAAACAGAACTATGAAACTGTTCTATATTCTTGATAAGAAACAATATATCCATTAAAGCCTTTTTAGTATGAAAGATGACAGCGGTATCAGACTTGTAAACCTGGAAAAGGGCAAATGCTCTAACCCAGAGTAACTGACATAAAGGCTATTTAGTCCGGGGTATCTGAAGTCCTCCCAGACAAAATCAGCTCAAACGAGGAGGTCCCACAGGGCTCCACAGAGCCTCTGGCTATCTTCCCTTCTCAGGGTGAAAACCAGAGGATCCAGGTTTGTTATTTTCTCTCTAAATGACAGTAAGACAGTTCCCAAAAAAAGAAGCACCAGATGTATTTATTAAGATTTTTCTTTCCCCACACTTTCCCCCCTACAACAAATGAATCCTGTCTTACTTGACAGTGTTCAACATGACAACCATCCCAGCACTGTGTACATTTATAACTTCACTGAGCTAGCAGATATCTGCCACGTTAACCAGAACATGCAGTGCAGGATACAAGACTAAATAAAAACCATTCAACATTTCCCACGCTTTGATGGACAAAACAGCTCACATTTTAGAGCAACCAGCCACAAGTTCTCAAGTACATACACAGTCAGCTCAAGCAACACTCACACTCCTGAGATTAAGCACGGTGTAAGAAGTTCAGGCCTTGACCTCAGTTTCTCTGAAGGATATTACTGGAGATGGAAGAGATGCCACTACCACACAGAGAGGTATTAAATCCTCTCTCTGAAGTAGGGAAACAGCTCAGGACATTTTGCTAAGTTTTACCTTGTCCTTGTATAAGGATATGCATTCCATGACTCCTCTTCGACTCGCAGAGCTGCCTTGGGCAATATTGACCGAAACCAGCTGGGTATGTGCATACCAATGTGGTACACCTTGTGAGTATACTGCCCGTTGCCTCCCGGTCCATCCATGTACGGCCTGTTCTCCAGGATCTCTACTCCACTGCCTTCCCCACATGTCTCTTCTCTGCTCTTTTTCTGGAAGAGAAAAATATATCGCATAGTTACTCCTTCCAGTGCATCGTACATACCAAGGTCTCAAAGCACATGAACATGGAGATGGTTTCTAGGACTCCTTTTGAGCGGCGCTTCATACAGACAGCAGAACTGTAGCAGCACCCTGGCAGTAAGATGACCAAACCTAGAGCTCATAAAGGAAAGTTTCAGAGACTCATCTGGCCAACAGAGGAACAGAGATCTGATTTATCAGGGATCCTGTAAAAATCTGTATTTGGGAACTATGAGACAGTTTGAGTGGAGACCTAACGATTACTGCTCCTACACCAGGTTACACGTCGCTCATCCCTAGAGCACACGAAACCAGCTGGGAACCACCCAAACCTTGGCTCCAGCTGGGAACCACCCAACAGCACAAAAAGCTGTCACGTCAGGGGATGACAGAGTGTTGTGGGGATGCAAAGGAGAGTTTGTCTGACTTGGCGCATTCCTGTGGTGGCATATCAGTGTGAAGAATCATGACACACGCTCAGTGCAACAACGTACTACTAAAGACTATTTTATGACCTAAAACCAAAGTATTAGGGGGCTTGTTGCTTGTGGTCTGGCAGGGCAGCAGCTCTCCAAGAACAGCTTGGAGACTCTCTCTGCTAATTAAGATATTTAGAAGAAAGAACCCAAGTTTGCCAGAATGCACACAGCACCCCCTGGCAGCCTCCATATTTTGGCTTATTTGTAGTATTGTCCCTCATTGAGAAATCTGGCAAAAATTCCTTCAATAAAAAATATACTAATTTCAGTGCTTCTAAGAGCTAGAGGCAAACCAAGTATTTATTCATTTCTAATGCATTTCAGCAGATTGGATGATGTATAACCTTCATCATTTCCAAACAACAGATTCATACTGTCAGTATTTTGAGTTTATTGTTTGTATTTGAGAGGACAGTACTTTGGAAATTAATGGGAAAAAAAAAAGAAAAAGAAAAAAAGGAACTTTACATAAGAATAAACTGTGAAATGTAACACAACCACTACCTCTCCTTTTTGGCAGACAAACAATTCAAAGGATAACATGGTTTAACAGAAAACGATTAATAAGATGCAAGAGATCAGCGCCTCGTCTTCTGAGGACAGGATGATAAGCCAGCACAGCTATTTAGAAGTAAATAGCCCTCTTTTAAAAGAACTTTTGAAAATTTAAACAGCTGTAACCAACAAATCTAAATAACTGACAATCTAAATAGTCATTTTTTTCCCCCACTCCACAAACTGCAATAGTCCTGCAAAAGAAAAGTACTTTTTTTTTACAGTTTATATCTAACATTCAGCTGGCACTTCATTAAAACACACATCCTCTTAAAACAAATTACTGTCTTTCAGTTCTTATATAAGCACTGACCAAGTCCTGTACAAATATTTATGACAATAACATTAAATAATCTTGATGACCCAAAAATCTGGTTAATTCAAAGGTCTCAGAAGAGGCAGTAACCCAGCAGGCATAGCGAATGTGTCAGACAGAATAATAGCAGAGCATCTGCTCACAACAGTTGATATAAATTATGGAGATATAGAGCTTTATTATATGGCAGAAGCACATGGAAATTGTAAGCAGGGGAAATACAGGTTCTCTTTGTGCCAAATTATCACATGTAGAATGGTACATCAGCTGGATTTAAAACCCCATTCTAGACTATATGCTTTCCAGCAATTCCACGTCAAATCAGACAAGTCCTTGTGTGGGAACAAAACAGATTTAGGAGTTTTTTTGATTTTGAAAGAAATCCACAGCACCGAGTGGACTGAGCACCTCCTGGGACTGTGCCAAGTCAGACCTAAACGGAAGAACTGGGTTCCCAGATTTACAAATGCCTTGGAAAACCAAAGCACTGAAGATTTGTTTTAATACTCGTAGTTGATATAAAAAAGGATAAAAACACCCTCTTGGCTTTCTTTCTCAGAATGTGATTTCATACTCTTCCTTTCAGAGCTATATCTGAGATATGCCTTGTCTTCTCTGACAGCTCTCCACCTCCCAAAGCTCTTCAGAGGGCCATGCAAGGGGCCAGCTGCTTCCATGACCCTGGTTATAGGCTGAAAGGGTCACCATCTTATGCTGCTGATTTTGACCTCAGCTCCCACCAAACAGATCAGCAGCAGCCAGGGAGCTCTCCTGAAAGATGTGTTTTCTTTTATCAAAGCCCCTGGAACCCCACCCTGCAATATCGTGTTCCTCCATAAACCCCCCTGTTTTCTTCTGTTGCATTTCCTGATAGATTGAAGGTGAATCAAAGCAGGAGGTTTCTCCCTAACTTGATCCATTGGAGAAGACTAAAGACAAGCATTCAAAGCAAAGCCAGGCTCTGACGGTCTCCTGAACTGTGACTTTTCCATCAGAGGAAGATTCAAGCTGGGGTGAACAGGACACAGGCCTATGCCCTCAGCCCCCAAAACTGAACTGTTCTGATCCATACCCCCATCAATATTACCTCTCTCTGAGGATGAAACATCCTTAATCTCTGCCTTGGTTTCAATGGAGGAATCAATTGGTTTTTTTCCAACACAAGAAGAAATGTTTTACATCTGAAGCAGTTCAGAAAAGCAAACTCCAATTCTTTCCTACCCTATGGGGCCAGATCCATGCTCAGGAGGACGTCTCTTCAAACCTTTGTGGTTTGAAGCCCAGCAGTTGTGACAGCCCCAACACATTCAGCTAACACTTTCTCCACTTTTCCCCCTGTTGAGCCAGTTTTGACAAAATCTCCCTGCATGAAGATGAGCTGCCTGGTTCTCATCCTACAACCAGAACCTTGGTGAACCTGCAAGACTGGCCAATTTTTGCTTCGCATGAATACTTCCATAAGCAGCTTTTCCACATGACCTGGCAATGCCAACACTCGGCTCCTCAGAGAGAGCTGTCTGATCACTGGAGACGTGAAGGGTGGCACCAACACTTGGTGAGGGAAGGAAGAAGGGAAAAACCCAAATTAGCTGAGACTCTTTGCAGAAGTAAATTCACATCCCACTTCTGATTTCAGGTTTTTTTTACTCATTTCTATGCACCTGCAGGAGACCATGAGCCCTGCTCTGACAGCACTGCATGCTTCCTCCTTCAGCCTTTCCAGATGACCAACTCCAGCCCACAGCCTCTTTCACCCAGTTGCAAGCCTTAAGCAAATTTTGGCCTTACACATTCCTCCTCCTTGTCACTTATCTACACAAGATACAACAAGGGACAGTGATGACATCTTCTTAGATGAATGCGAAATAAGAGCTGCATGATAAAAACACCAGAGCTGCAAAGTTTGTATCCCAAACTATCTTTTAAGCAAGGACTTTTGAAGCTGCTTCCCAGCCCTGCATGCTCTCACACTCACCAGTTAGCTTGCTGAGAAGGCAACAAGCCAGAGCAAGCTCAGGAAGGACTGAACAAGCCAAGTTAGGCAGCAAACAGCACAATTACTAACCAGTCACAAAGACAAGGAGACAATAAAGACATCAGCCACACACACTCAAGAGACCAGGATGACACTCCGCATGTAAGTGGTACTATGGAAGTACATCACTTACAGAAGTGAAGAGCAATTTGCTCTTCAACCTCTTCAGGTCTATTGTGACTCAGTTACAGTATGGAGAGGGCTTGTTTCAAAAAAGTGGTCTGCAAACAATAATTAAAAAATAACCATGGATTAGGAAAGCATTTGGCTTGAAAAGGGTCTGGCAAGCCCTCTCCACAGAGTATCTGTCTGCTGGGAGCAGCGGGTGTGCAGGCATGTTAGGGTCAGTATTGAAGGTTTCAGCCTCATAGACCTGTGCTTCTATGAGAAGTAGAGACTTTATTTAGCAGATTACCAGTATCATTACTACTCACTACTAACTGACACTATCTTCCCTCTATACAAATATCTGAGGAATGGTCCCCAAAAAAAACAAAGAGTAGTTAACAGCCTTTATATGCAAGTTATCTGAGCCATAATCACAGTAAACCGTCTTATATTGTATTACAACAGGAAATCCAGTCATCCCTTTAGAAGTCCCTCTCTTCTGCTGATGACACTCTATGTTCCTCACAGCCCCATCAATAGCTTTCCAGGACAGATGGTGACACAGATCCCTTCTAGCTAAAGTAATAGCATTAAATTACTCATAACAGGGAACCCAGAAAAGCAGATGCACCATGATTAGCAAGAATGCCAGTTACTTAAAGGCTTCTATTAAAATAAATCTCTTGGCACAGCAGCATAGCATGGGACACAGCACATGACCTCACCATAACAATCATAGATGAATAATTCCCATGAATGTCATCTAAACATTGGGCTAGCCTAGCCCCATTTATCATCTGCCCTTCACAACAGGAGACAAACGGCTGTAAACAAAGCCTTCCACCAGCAAAGACAGGCTGATCAGTTCTCAGATCCCCCGTCCCCTTTCCCACTCACAAATGTGCCTCAGCTAACAACAGGGAGAGCATCTTGCAAAGCCTCAAGTCCAGCAAACTCGTCCTGGCACAGCGGAGTGGGACCAGGTGACTAAACACGACTCATATGTTTTTCTAGTGAGGTACTGCTCATGCTCAGTAAAGGAATGATGGTCGATGGCAATAAAACCCCCACAATTTGAGGAGTCTCACAACAGCTGGAGGCACAGCATCCACAGAACAGGAACGCATAGTGCTGGATGGAACGGCCTCATTTTATCAGCTGGAGAAATACAGAAGTCAGGCTGTAGAAATTAAACTTGCATTGTGGAGTTCTGCTTTTAGTGAATTAAAAGGAAAAACAACCCCACCAACCCACACAGTATTGCTCAGAAGAACACCGAGCAGAATATTACACTAAACCAACAGAGTCCTCCTCCTTGTGTTGCAGCCCCGGAGTAAATAAAGCGCAGGCTACACACGGGTTCAGGTCCATCCACAGAAGATCTCTGCAAAGCCTAAGGCAGCACTGCAAATGGCTCAGTGGTTTAGCATCTCCTAAATTGGTTTTTTTGTTATTGTAACTTACCACTTTGAGCACTGCAATGGTACAGCAGAGAACAGTAAAGATGGGGTAGGTTGCGTGGTGATAACAGGTGATCCAGGCATTGTTCTAGCTTTTAAAAATAGATTATAGCTATAATCTTACCTTATTTACCACTGATGATTGTTTACAGTCCAACCCCTCAATCTAAGTAAGTTAGATAGTGATTCCAAAAGGCTGACACACTTTAGCTTCACGATGAAGTTTCTTGGTGCATCACAGCTATGTATTTACACAGTGCCAATGGGCTACTTTGATGCCCCATGGGAGTTTTGATTTGAGATTATTGGAATTACAAAGACTGACAGCACTATGCTTGGTAGACCTTTTGTCCATGAATAATGAAGACACAAAGCACTGTCTGGAAACAATTAGCAGAAGATTTTTTGGGTTTTTGCTTCAGCTCTCATTTGGCAACAGGGTATTTTGATTGTCCAGATAAATTCTTCTGGGAGAATCCATTAAAATAACACTGAAGTCTTGGGATTTTTTTAATCCCATTTAGACACAGATATGGATACAAGAAGTTTAGTGCTGGCTGATGGTTTCAGTTAACAAGGACAGCAAACAAAGGCATCTATGTAACCACTGAACAAGAACATGACAGCAAATATCCCCAGAGGATCCTGCTTACATACTTGCTCATACTGTTGTGGCAAGGGAGACTGAGAAAACATTCTCTAGGGCCAATTACTATATTTTTATTGTTTTGGATACTAAGGCTACCACAAATGCCAATTAAGTCCCCAGAAACAGAACTGTCCTTTGGGAACCAAAGCAAGCCTAAATTGCCTCACGCAACCCACCAGACAACAAAATGCCTGAAGCCGCTTAGGATGGACAATTCCTGCCATCATCAGATGCTTTTAAGATCTGGTTTCACTAATCAGACCTATTTTTAATATTTTTTTTTCTGTTCAGTTTTAGAAAGGAAGTACAAATGTTCCTAACACATAAAGGGTTGAGTAACAAAATTCAGGCTGGCAGAGGAATAAACTACTTGTTTTCAATCTCGTTCCTAAGTTAAGGGAAAAATATTCCCAACTATCTCCCGTTGGACATTATTTAGGCTGACAGATTTCACTCTTCTAATTGATTTTCCAAAGTGTTGCCTTCTTCCCATCACCAACTGCCTTCCTCAATGTGCTCCAGGCAGCTGCCTACCAGTCATCATCATCTCCTACCCGCAGGCACCGTCCAAGAGCAGAAGCTGCGTGCACTAAGAAGGTACCAGTTAGATCATAACTGCTGCGTTGCACGTGATAGCCTTTTACAGAAGGGCTGGGAGAGGGTGTAAGTGATGCAGCCTGTTAGCCTCAGCCACGTACCTGGGTTTATTGTGGCGACAGTAGCATTCAAACACCACAAATAAAACAGCATGACAACCGACACACAGTTTCAGCCATAGCTGCTGCAAGCCAGAATTAAACAGCACCTAAAACCAGAAAGCCAATGAGACACTGGAAAATACCAAAAGGTCCTGAAACTAATATGGTTTATTCTTAACACATTTTCCCAGCACGGGATTTTTGTACATGGATAACATATACAGTGATGGTGCACACACATGGGTGTACCCGTTCCCTCTTCAGCTGTCTCTTGCTGTGGTATGACTCAGCTCTGTGTTCTGTTAACCACTCCTTTCTGAGCATTCAAACTGACATCTAATTCATTACGAGCAATCTGCTTTCACCACCGACAGCTCTCTGCCTGCTGATAGAGATATCTGATAGATCAGGCACCATTCGTGGTCCGTGCTTACCAACAGGTAATCAAAAATCAAGTCTTTGACTATGAAAACAAAATATTAGTTTACCCTAAAAGTACAGTAGAGTCATACAGCCCAAGCTGTTTTTTATTGTGTGTTGGTTTTGGGTTTTTTTTTCAAAATGTGCATGTCAAAGACCTGAGGCACTCAATTAAAATCATATCACCATAATTAGGGTGATACCTGAGCAAAAAGCTTTTTTCAGTGTGAAAGAAGGGAGCAGAGGAGATGGTACTATTCCACTCTCACAGAAGCCAAGAAGGAGAACTTCTGATCAGATCAAAACCAACATAATTTTATCAGTGCAAGACATGTTCTAAGAGCAAACAGGAAGTTATATGAATTAAATTAAAAATAAAAATCGCCCTTATTGTTATTAATGCATTAGAGTGCTGAAGGAGAACAGCACACAACTTCTTGCTGTCAAAGGCTCTTGTGCCACAGCCAGAACAGCTGAGTCCTCTCACATTAAAGATGATGGAATCAACAAGACAGCACCATTTTGAAGAGGGGGAAAAGTAACCTGAAGACACAGAGCTGCTGGCAGGGCTACATCTAGTACCCAGATCTTTCAAGCCCTATTTCAGCATCCTACCCATAATGTGGCAGTCTTCTTCATTGAGTTTGAGTAGGGAGCTTTACCAAAGTACAATAAAATAGTCCTCAAATAGGGAAGTTTCTCTAACTCCTCTTTTGCAGGAGTTGACTGTAGCCTTACTGGTTATATTGGAAAGACAATATTAAAGATAGACAGGAGCTAGGAACCCTGTTCCCCTAGGGATGGGTTTTAATAGTACTTTTAAGCCTGTACTTTGTGATGTACAAATCAGAAACAATTCACATTAAGTTGGACTGACAGTCCTTCAACAACAGAATTGCTGGAGGACAGAAAGGAACCTGTGAGTTTTGTTCTTGTTACTCACAGGCAAGGTTTGCTCTATCTCATTGTGCATGGTTAACTTGGCACTACCTTAACAGTAAACCAAGTCCCCACTGCAATGGGATTTCCCCTTCTCTCCAGTAACACTATTCACATCCTTTCAGAAGTTGTGGGGGGACACCACAGGACCACAGTTTTGTTTATACCATGTCCATCACATTGTGAATGCAGGCAACTTAAAGCTGCAACATCTGTTTCCATGGCAATGGGACTGCATCAGCAATCCACTGGGTTTCGTTTAGGCCATCTTCACTCAGGCTTCAGCGCTGCACACAAATCATTACTGCTAACAGCAAACCAAGTGATGTCACCAGTAACCATGGTGCCCACAGCTGAGGTTTCCATGTGCCCTTTGCGCTCTAACATGCATCCTTCACGCATGACAATTATTTTAATCTAATTAGTGCTGTTAAAAATAAAAATAATACATGAAGGGCCAGTGTCAATACTTATTTAGCAAAGGAAGGTTAGTTTGAGTCAACAAGATAATGATCAGAACATGAGGCTTTACAATAGCACTTTGACTCTAAGCCTCATTGCACTGTACACATCGGAATGACCTGAAACCCTGGGGAGAAGGGAAAGACATCCGTTCCTCATCAATAGCTTTATTAATAAATGCAAGAGAGATCAGCTGTTTTAAACACTCTCTTTCTAGGTTTGATCAATGGCTGTGCAACACGCACTGCTTCGTTCCACCTAGGCAACACGCCTTGCCCCAAACACTGGTGCTTCACCAGTTGAACATAAAACACGGTCTTAAATGTTCCTACCAGCCAGCTGAAAGCAAACAAAAGGAATCCTAGTGTCTGTGTGTGTGTGTGTGTGTGTGTGTGAAGGGAAATCAGGAGACTCCTCATCCTGGCAGAAACTTAGTCATAACGCCATGAAAAGTCTGCGACTCTCCAAGCTGCTGTCTCAGATGGCCAAAGAGGACAGCTCTGTCAACACAGAGACATTTCACAGAGACCTAAGAATTTGCTGACCATGAGCACAGCCTCCTCCAGATCCACTCACTTTGCCAGTCAATGAGCCCCCTTCCCATCCCTGCCCAACACTGGGTCTGGAAGTGACACATCCTCCTGGCAGATCAGAAATCACAGCAGTGACTCGGCCTCGGCAGGAGCAGGGCTGTCCTACACACTCTGCAGCTGGGGGTTATGCTCAGAGCCAGCAGGACAGCCAAGGACCTTTTGCCCTTTCTCCTTGAAATACCCTGGTTTCATTGGGGATATCCAAACACTTTAGCTTATTAAGTAGATGATTTTGAGAATAACCATAAAGTAATTCCCATCTGTCTTCCCACCATAGTGCTGCATAGCTGCAATTTCCAGGAGGGTTCCCCTTCAGGTCCTTCCCAGCTCTGCAGGGAGCTGCCATCTGATCACCTCCCTGCCTGCAGTGGGGATGTTATGGGGCTCTTCCCTCAAGTTTACCAAGCAAGAATTGGGACTATTACACAAGAATTGCTGCCCTTTTGTTCCGTGCTTCAGTCACTGTGTCACACTGCCTCCAAGGAGGTATTAAGCACACAAGCAGAAAGAGGAGGATGTCACCCATGAAGGGTTTTCCCAGCAGAGAGAAGCCCATGTAGAACTGCTTTCTGACAGGAGGTATGTCACATGTCCAGGAGATCCCAGCCACCCAAGAACTGTTTGAGGTGGGGGCCACAGCTATTTGCACTGCTCCCAGGCCGCAAGAACTTCCTCCCTCTCGGTTTGCAGCCCCAGACCCTGCAAGACTCCCAGCCAGGAGAAGCAGAGCAAAGCTGAGTATGCAGAAAGCCCTGAAGAAGGGGACCATTCTCACCCACACAAGTGCAGGTTACCTGCGTTGCATCTGCAGCACCATCACTCTTGGCTGCTTTTCTTGCAAAGTAAAACACACTCCTAAAAAAAAGCCCGAAAAGTTAAAAGCAGGACAGGCTGTCAGCAGCAGACTCTTGCAAGACAGAGCAGAAATATGCACAGCATCAATTTGTACAAATGTTGTATGCACAGCATTATTTAAGATCAGGTCTAGATGTTAATGAAGCTGTTTGTACAAAACCAGGATATTTTGGGGACAATCAATTGTGCAGGACTATAAATAATTTACAGAATTAAAAGAAGCGTTCTCATGGCCACCCATTAATCACTCTGCCTTACAGAGACACCCAGTCACACTCCTACGGAGCCAGGGCTGGATGTGCCAGAGGCACATGAATTAGCAATCACTTTATTATGGAGATACCTCAAACTTGTTTATCCCACATACTCCATCACTCAAAATGTCCACTACACTTCCAGCTCAGTATTGCATCTTACCTTGAATATTTCCTTCCCTGTCTTTAAATAGATTTTTCACTGTATTAACTATTCCACAGACAGTGTCTCTGAGAATTACTGTCCCTAGTTTAAAGGGAGATAAAGCAAGCTGCCCATTATTATATTTTGAGTCAGAGATGAAATTTCAGCTCATGGTGTTTTGGATCAATTCTGATCCTCTGACTACATCCCTTAGATTTTTAGGAACCCAATAGCCTGTATGTGAAAATACTAGAGGACTGGCTTAAAGAAATCCTCACAGTTTTCCTCATACTTAATTCATTACTTGCCTTCAGGTATCTGAAAAAGTGAGAACCTAATCTGAGTCAACAGTCAAGATTTTGTCCACATGTCAGAAATTTTCTTTCATAAGAATAAAAAAATAAAGAAGGAAAAAGGATTTTTGACAGCCACAAGCTCAGTAGGATTATCAGGGCTGCATCCTGCATTAAAGCCAGTGCAAATCTGAAGTTTAAAATAATTTGTGTTATAACCTTATCTCAGCTTCACTCAGTTTTGTTAGAGAGCGAGAGCATGTGAACTGTCAAGGCAACATAGTTCACTACTCTAAAACCAATCTTTTTTTCACCTGGTATAACAGCCAGTTTAAGAACTGTTCCAGGATAATGACTACAAAAGAAGAAAAAGTGAAATCAAAAACGATGTTTGCTATTCCTGTATGTCTTCCCCAAATGCTAACCCATATGGGTGTCACTGTCACCTCTGCAAATTAGACTCCAAGTCTGGTAGTGCTGAATGTACCTGCACCTCCCTTGCTCTCAAAGCTCAGCTACTGTGAGTACCTCACTCTCCTCTCTCTAAAGGATACAAGCCCTCTTGATCACAAAGAAAAGGTAATGAAAACCAGAGGAAGGAGAGGGAACACAGGAGTCACAGGCTTTGAATGCTGCAGCACAGAAATTGGTGGAAAAGCTTCAAACCAGGCTTTTGCTTTTAGACTTGCAAATCTCCCAGGGTCTCTGGAGCTGTCAGCGGTGTCACCTGCTTTTAAAATTAAAGCACAAATGTCTATCTGTCCAGATGGCCAAGGCATCTGCAAATGAAACAAAAATAATCAGCCATCCTGTTCTTCAGTGTCCAGAGATGAAGGGTTAGTTTGTTTTCCCCCACTCAATCAATCCTTCACCATCTGCTGAGCCTGCTGGCAATTACCACGCACAGCTAACAGTTTAAGGGACACGGCTTTTGCACCCAGGTATCAGGACACAGCCTTAAGAGTTACCACCACCAAGCACATATCTTTAAACCTATACTCAAAGGTGCTACCTGAAAGCTACACACAAATGAAGGAGAAAATGGGACTGGAGATTGAGATGATGGACAAATCATGATGCTCCAGAAAGGAGGAAAGCAACTTGGGGTGCTCCATCAGCAGTGAGGACAGGTAAGCCCAGCACACCACAGATGCTTGGAAACACGCTCTGATTTTTCAGGGAAAGCAATAAATGCAAAGCCCTGAGGGACTGTAGAGGAGAGGCTCATGTTAAAAGATGAGAAGAGCCCTGGATTCCCAGGATCCTGCCTGAATTCAGCAGGCAGTGCTGAGAAGATGGGTTATCTTTAACCAATTGCATCAAAGAGGGGCCAGAGTCCTTCCCCAGTCACGGACCCTTGAAGTGCTCAACAACAAAGTATTAACATTATTAGCTTGTAAGGATGACACAGCATCTTAAAACAAGTCTCATCCTCAAAAGGCAATCACTAGGTCCAGAGGAATATTTTTAAAGTACACTATCTTTGGAGGAAGGTCACAAGTACTCAGAGAAAACTGCATGGCAAAAACAAGGACCCGAGATATTTACAGCAGAGAAAGTAAGCTATGCACACTGATATAAAAATAAGATTTAATAACAAGAGGAATTCTCTCGTCTTATGTAAGGGTCAGAAGGGCAATAGTCTCTCGGAATCTGATGGCATATGGAACCGCAGTAATGAACGGTATTAAGAAGATAAATGGGCTGACCTTTGGCTAATATCATACTGATCTTCCTGACAAACGCATTCAGATCTTGGAACACCAGCTTTTACGAGACAGAGACTTAACACTACAGCCTGCGTTGTTTCTGGGGTGAGGGGGAGGCATACAGAAAGGCAGGTGCCCTAAACACACAAGAAAAGGAAGCAAGTGTTACAGGGAAGGATAGATGTTGAGACACAAATATGCAGCATGCTTAGAAGAAGAATAATTAAGAGACCCTTTAACAAGAGCTATCTGATGTATAACACAGAATGGTCCTGTCCTCTGTGTCCGGCTTCAAAGACCTCGCAGAGACAGAAATACTGCATGTGCCTTTGGTGTGATGTGCAGAGTCAGAGGAGACACCCAGGACAGAGTCCTCGGTTCAGCATTTCTGCAGGAAGGAAGAAATCCCTACAGATGCTTACAGTTACCTCCTCCATAAATGAGTTGTGCTCCACAAAACTCATTTCAGTGCCCATCTCCAGTTGCTTTCTGTTAGGACAGGAGGCTGCAGCTTCCCCAGGTCAAACTGCAGCTCTCCCAGTCCTATGGGCAACTCCCAAGCTCAATTTTATCTAGAGATCTCTCACCCCTGGACACAGGGCAGACTTTTAAATGTGTGTACAGATTTTAGGAAAAAGTCACACTACAAGCTTATTGTCTAGAAAAGAGGTACAAAGAATGACACCACTGTTTTAAAATATTTTACCTGTTTTATGCACCAGAATAAAAACAGGTCACAGTAGGAAGGAAGATCACTGGTTCTGAGCTCAGATATAAAAATTAATGTTTTAACTTGCATAGCAAAAGAGACAAAAACTCAGCAACAATTAAAAAACTCCTTTTGCATGTGAAAAGCTAAGACCTAACTGCTCTGCAGGTAATGCAGCAAGGGCTCCCAGCCTGAACACACAACGCTGCGTGAGAGGTTTCCCATGAAAACATGGATACAGATAGCCTAAAATTTAATAGAGAAAAACAATTCCGTTCAGAACTGCTAGGCTTCAAGCAAGTCAAGGGTACAGTAAGTCCTTTGCTCTAACGTAAAATTAACTTATTTATGGAAGAATTTAAGTGCTACTTAAAGTACTGAAACAACTGTCTCTGTAGATAATATTTCAGAAGCCAGCAGAAAGCAACACTTAAGAGACTTGTTGCTCCCCTCTCCCCACTCTCAAATTAAAAAAAAATAAAATAATTAAAAACCAAAGCAGCAGGCCACTCACTTCAGTTTTCACAGCTTTAAACAGCAGCCTGGAGATCTTTTAAGAGGAATTACAGAGCAATGTGGGCACGCACACAATGATTTATTGCACGTCTCGCCTGCCTAGTGGCGCAGAGAACCAAGAGATGCTGAGTTATATACTGCACAATTTTAATTCTCCCACCCAGTAAACACAGCAAATATGAGTACAGCCTGTCCCAGTTTAATGCAGTGATCCTTTGCTACTTGGACGTGATGCTGCTTACATCAAATCTAGTGAAAATTTTTGCTAAGACTTCTAAAAAGAAGGAGGGATTGTTCTCTCATGAAAGGAGACAAAAGGACTTTCCACTGCAAAGCAAAAACCTCCATGAAAACATCTTTGAGAAGTGACCACAGTACTACAGCTTGAGTCTGAACATCCCTGCCCACGCAGCTTTGAGGCACTGCTTCCACGGAAAGGGTTCCTACAGCAACTGCACGGGCCAGCTGCTTCATTCCTCAGGTGAGAAGGTCCTTCTGGAAAACTTCCATTTGGAGATGCTGAAATCTAGGAAAATTATTTGATTGCTCTTAAAAAAGTAACTTTATACCAACTGGTTTGGAGTTTAATAGGGAACTTCACTCAAAGCTTGAAGTTAAATGAGTGATCAACTTCAAGTACATGCTTAAGGCTCTCTAGAACCCTTGAGGAGTAGCTGTGACATCTCCTTTTCACGCTGTTGGAAAACTGCTTGTTATGGGACCAGGCTGACTAGTGTCTCCAGCAATAACGACACCATACTCCACACAACTGTCTTTGAAATGAACCTTTTGCTTTTAAGAATCGCTCCTCTCCCCAGGAACTACTCTAAATCATTCTGTTCTGCATTTCAGACAAAGATTTCTAAGAAATGCCTCTGCACTGCTGTTTTATACAGATACCTCATCTTGTTCCCCTAAGGGGGTTCAACATACAGAACCAGCTTCTCCTGTGGACTCCTTACACATTTCAGAGGAAAAATAAAGAGACAGACAAGAAGTACTTTCTCATTCTCTGAAAAGAACGGAAGTCACGCTCCCCATCACCCTCTCCACAGCACCTGCCTCAAAGACAAAACCTCCACTTTCAAATCAAACTGAAGAAAAAAAGGACATTTGATAACATGGTCCAGGAAAAGCTCTCATTGAAGTCACCAGGAATCCTTCCATGAATTGCAGGAAGAGTTGAAGCAGATTGCTACCAAACACTAAGAAACAGAATTTAAATTCCACATTCTACCCTAAGTGGGTTTTCTGGTTGTTTGGGTTGTTTTTTTCAAATTTGAGCTGAGACTAGTATTTTCAATAGAAAGCACAGCTAACTTTTCCTCTTGTGCTACTTGTGCACATAATGCAGCAAAGTCACGTGCTTGTCATGCCCTTCCCTGTCTCACCCAGATCTTGGGCTACATCCAGTGTTTCCATCTTACTCCCCTGCTCCAGGTAAGTGGAGGGAGAAGGGAGATCAGAGACCTGATTTGAGACCAGCTATCCCACTTGATCTAAGAGGAAACCTTACTGTGCTGCATAGCAATGCACTAGAACAATAGAGCAGGTCTGGATGCAATTTGGAGGTGGCGTTTCCTTGAGTAGCTTCCTGGGCCAGTGATATTGGCCAAAATCACTGTTAAATGAACAAAGTGGAATTCAGTGTTCTGCACTAATGAAATAAAAATAAATATTTTAACTTCTGAAAGTGAACAGCAAAATTGAGCTCCCTGCCCAAATCCTCCACATCTGTCAGGAGGCCCCTACAGACACTCCCCAGTTAACAACTCATCCTCTGTTAAGTCAGGTGGGCTTCTCCTTCTTCATCAGATCATTCTCCTGTATGCTCTGCTGCTCATGGACAAGTTCTGCATAGCTAATACACCGCTTCCCTCAACCAGCTCTGTATTCAAAACAGCTGAGCCAAACTGGGAAGAAAAAGTTGTAACAAAAAAATTACAATACCCAAAGCAGCCACACCATCAGAAAAAGATACACAAAAATGAAGCCACCTAAGAAAAACATGTATTAATTTATGCTAACGTTTAGGTTAAACACACAAAGATGATACATGCTTTATGTTTGTGTCAGAAAAAGGAATTTGACTGTTATTACTAGAAAACACACACTGTACACTGTTTTAACAGCCAGAGGTCCAAGTGCATGAGTCTTTAAAGGGTTGGGGGAGAAATGGGGGAGTTGTGCTTTTGCTTCTTTTTCTGTGGGTTTTTGGGGAGGTCTTTTTTTGCCTTAATTCACTTTAGGTTTTAAGCCAACACAGATTTTTCCGGCATCGCTTCATCCTGCCACAAAAAGCAGAGTTCTACTGCAAGCTCAATATTAGCTGTGTGTTTTGCTGGATGAGCAAAATTAAATTTTATTTAAAGTATGGGACAATGAAATAACACTTCAGACTCATTTCCTTTTAAAAACGCTCCTGGTTGGATTTGAAATACTGGGAGAACACAGCCACAGAGGATCTGAGTTACAAGAAACCAACATTTTAATTAACTGCTTTATTGAAGACAGGGAATTCAACAGAAATTCCCATCAGTATTCTGAAGCCTATTAAAAATAATCTAAGTTTTATGCCTCAACTGATTAATATCTGTTTCATGGTGGTACATAAGCAAAGAAATATTACATCTAGATTTCTAGATATTTCCCCTCCACCCTGAATTCAAAGTTATGCCTTTGGTTTACATTCTCAAATTTATACTAGACTCTTTCTTCCCAGCCAAAGAGCATGAGCCTTTGGTTTGCAGCTGGAACTGGCATGACCAGTAATCACAGCCCAACTGGGAAGCAGTGGCTGCTCATGCGCTACAGCTTGAGGACATGGTGTAGTGGTGAACTGGCAGTGCTGGGTTAATGGTTGGACTTGATGAGCTTAGAGGTCTTTTCCAACCAAGGCTGTTCTATGACTCTATGACTTCCAGGCAGGTGCCCACACACTTAGGAGGCTCAGTGCTTCTTTCCCCAGGTAGGTCAAATCAAGGTTCTCTAATTTAAGGACAAGAGGAATCAAGTCGTAAACTGCAGTTTGTATTACTTTTCCCCACTGCTCCTTTATAAGCACTCAGCAAACCTCAAATGTAAAGCATCTAATTCTGCAGCAACACTCCACTCTTTCACACGAAGCCCTGCGTTATCCTGCACCCACCCGCACGGGCTGAGGCGTTACTGACCTGTATCATGTACAGCTGCGCAATCCGATATTCTTCCACGCTCATCGGCAGAGGAATCCGATATTCTTTTATGAGCATTTTGAATACAAAAAAATCTTTTGTCGGCTCAGAAACACAACCCAGAAGCTTTCAGTAAAGGCTCCTTAAACAGTGGCAGGCAAAGGCATTGAGGATCCCTGAAAGAGAGTGAGAGAAAGAAAAAGAGAGCAGCAGTTATTTTCCATTCCTTTTGGAGAACATCCTATTAAAAAAAAAAACACCAACCAATAACAAGCAAACATTAATTTTTTTTAATAGCTATAAGCTTAATATCAGGAAGAAGAATCCCTGGAGTGCTACCAGACCCTTGGTATCAAATTGAACAGAATCTTTTAGAATAATTTTGATTTGCTTCAGGGGATCCCATCACTGCTGTTACCCTCCTGACCTTTGCCACCATACCAACCAGGCTTTCATACATGATGGCACCTCTGTGGAAGAGATGTGAGAAAAGCTCCAAACGAATAGGCAGCCCTTCTGCTGCCAGACAATAAAGTATCACTGCAATGTCAGCAACACATCAGAGACGCATCCACTCAAAACTATCAGGTTTTAACCTCTCACATTTATTCAGCAGCAAAAAAAAGGCAATAATTAGACTTCCTCAGCCCTCAGTAACACCATGATGAACAAAGTCATTTGGATTCTAACAATAAAGACAGCAGAATGTAATTTTCTTCCCTGTTTTATTCTGAATTACTTCCTTCTTTCACCTCCAAAGTATTCTACAGAGAAAATCCTCCTGCCACTGATGTCAACACCAGATTCATTTTTATACTCCTAATGCATAAGAACACAGACAAAGATCAAACTGCACCATAAAAAAAATCCCATCATACCCCAGTTCAAGACAATTTAATAAAATTATTGCTTAAGAATACAGGGAATACAGCATTTACTCATCAAGGGTTAAAGCAGTAACTTTTCAAATACTCTTAAGACTCCCTATGGGCTGCGGATAAAGGCAACAAAATCATGTAAGGAAGGGGGAAAAAAGATGCCTGGTGAGGAAGAGAGGACACAAGAAGTGAAGCTGTCTGCTGTCAGGCCAAATCAGCCTCAGCAGGGTCAGACGACCGCTCTCCCAGTATGCAAAGACTCATCTGGCTCCTTCTCATCACCAAAATCCACCTTTCTGCTGTGCCTGCTTATTGGAAGTCTTCAGATGTGGCTGCTGGAGCAAAACCAGCCCCAAACCCTATGCCTGGGGAAAAAAAAACACAAAATAAAGCCGACCAATTCACCTAGTGGATTAAACTGTATTCTGGGAACCAGGAAACCACACTGCTATCAACAGGCCCCAGCACTACTCGGTGTTTCCACAGCACTTCATCAACCTTTTACAAGGTTTAGAGAGGTTAAAACACATGCCCATGGTCACAGAGCAACCAGGGACAAAATTCAGGATTTATAACCTAGGTTAACTGACTTCTAATCTGCGCAGGACTCAAAGGGCACTGCAACATCTCCATCTCTCATCAGACCTGACCCACTGCTGAGTTTACACACTGCTCACCACATCCCAGACAGGGTTTGCCCAACCCAGGCACGCAGCCCCCGTGCTGTTACTTTGCCTTCATTTGATTGCCACATTTCTAATTTGGCAGTAAAGCCAATCCATCCCGACTCTTTTGGAACAGCTACCCACCTGGTGCTACATCTTCAAAACAATTCAGCTTCAAATTCAGTTCTCGGTTTCATTTTATTGCTCTCAAATCAATCTGTATGGGGGAATGAAAAAAAAAAATCCTTGCCATGGCAAACCCCTGTAGAGAATAATTCTGGGAAGACCAAGCTTCCCAACACCACCGTGCCCATGCACACACACATGCACAGCCAGGTGAATGTGCAGGATCTCCTCCATCAAACCATCCCCACCTGTTCTGGAGGATTAATCTCATTAGGTGGTTTTTAATTAGTGGCATGGCAAAGAACAATGAAAACCACCAGGGGCACTGGCCCCAGATTTGCATTGGTACAATGCTAGGATCCCAACTCTTGGAACTAATGGCTGTGGGAGACTCAGCTACACGTCTTGAGCAGTTCGTTATGCTTTAGAGATCTTTGAAAATTAGATTTTAAAGCTTCACCCTCTCCATTCCCCAAATGCTCTGAAAGCAGTTCTGCTCCCACCATAAGGACATCAGTCACGTCTGCCTTTGCTGCTTGCTAAAAACAGGATATTTCTATCGATTGCAAGAGATGAATAAAACAAAAAAATAGAACCTTAAAAGCAATAAAATGGCAGGAAACAAGTACCAAGATGGAAAAAAAGTGTTTATAATGAAGTGCCAGGCAGGTAATAATTCAAACAGCCAAGACACAAGAGGGCTCATTTTATTACAGACTAAAAAACCCAACTATTTCGGCCCCAAGCAGGGACAGCAGCAGCTGCAGTGGAGAACCCAGCACACAGAGCACGTCTGGCCACCACAGTGGCTCCTGGTCCACCTTCCTGCCTGGCTTGGACCAGAGCTGAGGTTTTGCTGTCAAGTTCCCCTCCAGGTTTCTGCTTCCCTGTGGTCAACATTTAAAACCAGCGTTTCAGCTCAGCCTGCAGGTCTCCGGGCAGCAGCAGGTCCTGACAATGTGCTCGTTGGAAAGGTGACAGTCACAAAACCTCCTCCAGCACCTGCCCACTGCAGCCAGTCCCACAAGGTTGGGTAGGAAACAACCCTGGAAACACACTGGGCAATAGCAAGAACCACACTGTAATCTCAAACCAAGTGGGCCAGCAAGAAAAAACACCTGGGATCAGCAGCCTGACCCTGAAGGAGACATAAAGAGAGCAAACCTGACTTGTTTGCCTGTTTGTTTAAGCTAGACTGGTTAAAGAAGATTATCAAGATAAGTTTGCAGCTTGGCTGCCTTTGAGCTGAAACTACCCTGCCCTAACCCTTCTAAGAGCAGGGGAGCCCATGCTCTTAGACCATGGGCTAAGATGAACCATGGTCTAAACCATGAAAGAAACATGGGTTTTCACCAGATTCAGATCTTGGGGAACACCACGCCAGGTGGGACAGAGGTGACAAAATCGTGCTTTCAGACAACTCATTGAGGACAACAGCCTCCTTCCAAGGTCTTGGGACATCACAGAGAATCAAAGCTCACCAAGCCCGCTTACTGTATTGTCCCAACAAAACACAGGAGTTTGTCTGCAGACATGATGACTGCTATGGAGAGAAGAGAAAGCCCTTCTGGGAGCAAGGGAGCCATGAGACAGCTTTGGAAAATGGGTGTCAAAACACCAGCTGTGTCCCTGGCACCTACTGGCATCCAGCCCACTGCTACAAACAGCCAGAGGTGTTTGAAGGGAGATGCTCAATGTGCAAGCAGCCAGTGTTCTGACAGCAGGTTGGATTTCGGCTGTCCAGCCCCTGAGCACCAAGCTGGACTTCCTAGGGGTTCACCAAACCCCTGTGGCCACACAACCAGGCATGGTGACAACCTGAGGCAGTTTGCAGAACTCAGCTTGCAGCCAGCTTCTCTCGGCAAGAGGAAAATAATGGTGACGCAGGACATTTCCAGACTGGCTGCTGCTACAGCCAAGTGGCACATTTGTACAGGCCAGTATTTATACACAGAGCTGTAGTAACTGTGAAAGCCAGGCGCATAATTTTATACCTCAATTAGTTTAAAATCAGGTTCTCAAAGCATCATAATTATGCTCCAGAGTCAATGTCCTGCTGCGATGAGTCAGGTCTACCTCTGAGCCACTGCTTCAGGCTCTCTGAAGGCACAGTGTGCTGTGTTTACTGCTGATTTTAACGGTTTCACTCACTACAATAACAAACTTTTTAAGGAAGTGCCCTTTCTTTAAAGTGGGGGATGTGTAGAAGCTGAACAGACCAAGAGACTCAGCAAAACCTCTCTGTTTAGCCCATGAACTTGGTGGTTGGGTTTGTCACTTTGGGAGCAGCAGGGCCAGCCTCCCTGTTACTAAACGAGGTAGCAGAGGAGTAATGACAACTGACAGCTTGTAATTAAGGAGTAAGAATTAGTGCGTGAAGGGTATTTAAACTGTGCTACTGGAGTCCTGGAGGCCAAACCCTGGTCAGGCTTGACAGGCTGGCCCTGAGGGCTATGGAAACTGAGTATTACAGCAGAGATCCTGGCTCCTCGACACGTCGGTTGGGTCCAGTGCAGGAGAGACCCCCAGACCAGTGGGTTCAGGCTACAGAAGGGCTGTTACTGCCCCATTCCCAGCTGTCACCTCAACAATTCATTGTTGACCAGCTCACATTTTTCACATCCAGGTTGCTGAGCATGGGCTTTTTAGGGCTGGAATGAGCTACACCATAGCAGCAACAACCCACCCTGAGCCACGGGTGGGTATTTCCCACTTTCAACAGGGAAGAAAAAGCCCTAGATGCAGGGAGCAACTAGAATGAGCTTTTTCTAGCCTCACACAGGAGGTTCATTTCACACTATTTTAAAGTTAAAAGCAAAACCCATCACGGAGGGTCACACAGCAGCCAGTGGCAGGGGCAGGTACCAGCCCTGGGACTGCAGTCTCAGGTTCTTATCAATCTGCTCAGGGCTGTGCTGTCTTTGGAAGGTGAGAAAAGTCTCCCCTACAAAAGCTCACGCTCGTGAGCTAAAGATCGATATCCTTGACTCAGCTACTGAACAATTTTCCTTGCCATATTTTCAAATAACTGAGAAATGAAAGATAATCAACAGAAAAAGCTGTAAGAAAACCAAGCCAAACACATCATGGCAAAAGGACGAGCAAAGGCATTTTCTGGAGACCTCACCTACCTCCCTAAAGACTTCCTTTAGGTTCCCTGCATCTCCTTTATCCACTCAAACAGATGCCTCCTTGAAGAAAGTGATATTGAAGAGACATTAGCTTTAGTCCTGAGTGCATCAAACATAGGGACTTTGGGAAGCAACACCAGGCTTAGCAGCCTGCCCACCTCCCCTCTCCTGCAGAGCTGCCTGAAGGAGCACACAGTGCCTGCCCGTGCCTGGAAGCACACACATATTGCACTTGGATTTATTCGTGCCGTCAGAAGACGCAGAACCTAAGTCAGCATTTTTTAAAGGCAGCCTCAACACTCACACCTTGATTAATGCGGCGCTCTCCTCCCTGGCCCCAAAGCAGTCTCGCTCAGCTTTATCTCTCCAGAATATCACTGCTGTAAAGACCATTCCCTTTATCTGTCACTCTGATCCTGTTTGTCCACGCTCTCCCTGAGTGGGAGAAGCTTTCCATCAGCGTCCGCAAGACATCATTGTCGAGCCCTCCTCAGCGGCTGCTCGCCAGCTTTCCCTACCTGACCCTCAGCAAGGGCTGCAGCCCGCGATCCATCACGGGGACCAGCGCAGCCTCATGACTGTCCTGCCCACATCCCACTCTCACCTCATTGGGAAGCACCATGGGACAGAGAGGAAGAGGAATTTCTTGCTTTGTCAATGCACGGCGCTTAGTGCAGTATCAGCTGGAGCACTGCGCACACCGAAGGTTAAAACCCCCAATGTTTCCAGTTAATAACTTCGTGGGTACCATTACTTGCTGTAACACTCAACACCGCACTCAAAACTGTCTCGCACACATGTGATAAACTCCAGAGACAGAAGGAGCTTTTTAAAATGAGCCATTTGCAGTTTTCACAGTGTGGGCTGTACCTGCTGACTGACAGCAGAGCAGATTGAAATACTCAGACCTTGGGAAAAAAAAATAATAATCAAAAGTTAAAGCTCCTTAACAGTGTACAGTTCACACACTCACTGCTTAAAGGCCACTGTGCCAGTAAGTAATGTTCTTTGTCATCGTACATCTCAATCGTACATCTAATCTGTCACATCTTTTTCAAATACAAGTTTTTATGCGGGCGCTTACACATCTGAGTTTCAAGACGGAGCTGACATCACATCTGATAGCAAATCAGCACCTAATGAACATTTCCATCTCCCCACACTGCAAAACCACACTACGGTCCTCCCCATGCCACCGCCACCGCAGCTGGCCCAGGCTCCAACACCAGCTGAGGAAAGGAAGGGGGGAAGAGGAAAACACAAGCAGGCATGGAAATCAACTTTCCTCAGGTGTGAACCTCTGGGCAAACTCAAAAGATATCTCAAATGCAGATAGCACTGCAATGGGCTGAGGATAAAACACTGCTTGGGAAGACAGACACAGCGAGCAAACAAGTCGCATTTCAAGTACTTCATCTTTTTTCCATTATTAGATACAATTTGACGTCACTTACAGAATTTAAGAGCTCATTGTAAAGCAGACATTTATTACAACAGAAGGATGGAATCAGTTCAAATGCAATATAGCTACACTGGAGCTATTAAATCTTGTTATAGTTCACTGGGCAGCCAAATACTAGCTTGAAGCAACGAGAGGGAAAAAGTCGGGGGGGAGGAAGTAGCACCACACCAAAGCGTGCACACACACCCCACACCTCCTTAAATATTCTATTTCTATTACTCCTTTAATGTCTGGGGAGAGGAAAATCTTACTCCCTTCTGCTTTGTAAGTGATGCTGCGGTGCAAAGGCAGCCAGCCCTCCCTGAGCACCGGCTGACTTCCAGGAGAGCAGGTGAAGTCTCTCAGCTGAACTTCAGTTGGAAAATTAACATTTCAAGCCCTGCCATGCCTGGAGGTTAGGCAATAATGAACTAATAAAGAAGCCATTAAAAGAACTAATATGCACACTGAAGTCGCAGATGAGTTCAGAGGGAAAGACAAACCAGGCTCTAATCCTTTTGTTTATGCTGGGAATAAAGCTGAATATTAAAAAGAACGCATCTGAAATTAAAGGTTAAGAGTTTCCCAGCAGTCTGCAGGAACAGAGCAGCCACCAAACCCAGCGTCCTGTGGCCTTGCTGCAGAGTCAGACCCCTCTCTTCAGCTGAGCTGAAGGACTGGGCAGACCCTGCTTTTGTCAGGCTGCTCTTAGTCCAAGTCGCTCAGCGTTACCCGCTGAAAATAGGCAGACTTTACACACGCATATAAATACATACAGATGTGTAATATGCATTTTATATATAGACACTATATAGAGACACACACATATATACACACACACGAAAATAAAAGCAGCACTGACAATGTGAGAAGTGCAGCATATTGGCTGAAAACAGACTGAAAATTGCTGGCGGCTGAGTAAGCTACTGTGATGAAAAATCTATGCAATGCTGCAGGCACACAGCGATGGAGAGCATCTCCCTTCCATTTGTGGCACATCCATTAGCTGAAGGCCACTGCCACGCAGAAGTCTGCGTGCTCTGTGGGCAGTGGTGGCAGGGAGATGGGATGCTGGCCAACTCAAAAAAAACAAACCAAACCAAACCAAGTATATCTCATTTCCCATGTAGCCTCCCTGGGAGACTATTGCATTTACACATCACATCCCTGGGTGCTACAGTCTCTCTTCCTGAGGAGATTCAGGAGAATGAGCAGAAGTGCTCTTGATGCAGTCCCCACCAGTCGGTCAAGGCTTCCCTGGTATTAAGAAATAAACCACCACCACCAAACCCAGCCATGCTCTTAATGCCCTGTGGAACAATCCTCTTACCTAGCTCACAGCAAAAATGCTGGCACCAGCGAGATAGGGGAAGTGAAGGAGAAAGACTGAGTGAACCAGGGTCAAGGGATGACCTCACCTGTCTAACTCAAGATAAGATCCACACCATCCCTCTTCTCAATCTCTCTGTTAGTTGCTGCACTGGAAATTACATTAAAACTACCCGATACTCTTCTTTTTATCACAAAAACAAGAGCTGGAAGCCATGAGAGCTCCCACTCTTTAATCTTACCACTCACCAAGGATGGAAACAAAAAATTGAGGGCAAGAAACTTCAAGAGCAGTGAGGCTGAGGTGCAAGAGCTCTGCAAACCGCTGGTGACTGCATCCCCCAGAGGGTCCTCAGGACCCCGCTGAGCACAAGCCCAGCCCAGATAGACCTAACACGCTCAGACTTGCTTTGAAGACAAATGGCCTTACAGCTAAAAGCTGCTCATAAACTATTTATCCTTTGTTAAAGAAAAAATTAGGAATGAAGAAAAACACTTCAAGCTGCAGAAACGAGGAATCTTGGAGTCTCCAGATTGTTTACGAATATAAAAGGCTTTTGCTGGCTAACCTCAGTTATCCTCACTACAGGCCAAGCCCCTCTCTTCTTGCACTTATCTCAGGAGAGGCTGCAAACAGTTCATTAACTGTTTTCTTCCACAGTTTCTCTTTTTCATGTCCAAAGAGACATGCAATACCTCTCTTGTCTTTCTTCTTCACCTCTTCTCCCATCAATCCTCACCTCTGAGACTGGTGGGAGCCACAGCAGTCTGAAGAACGAGGGTATTTTCACATCCTTCCTATGTTGTTCCTCTACCCCAGCACAACATTTGCCAACAGTGAAAGGCAGTTGATGGCCACTCGGTCCAAAACCCATTGCAGCCCCATTTCATCTCCCACAGAATGGCAACCACACCAGTCATTCCCCATTTATGTTCTTTTTCATGGGCCTCTGCACTCTAATTTTCCAAGTTTTGGCCCGTTTCAGACTATTTCTCAAGGTTATTTTGAATTTTTATCTCCAAATACCTGCAGATCCACTAAACCTGTTTCTGAGACACAAAAATGCTATTTTGAGATTTGAGTCAACACTGGACAGACTCTAGATTGCTCAGTAACTCCCTATCAATCCAAAAGGAGACATCAACAGCTACTTCACTTTTTCAGTAGTTACAGTCTGCATGGAAATAACATTTTATTACCCCACTTATGCAAATATCATGTGGAAAAGGGAATGAACATTCATAGCTGGTTTTAAAAGACTATTTCATGGGGGGGAACACTGTATGATTGCAAAGCCAGTGTTACAGCACCGTAATGCTTCACGCTGGTTTCATTAGGCTGAGATTTGCCTTGCCTAAAGGCCAAATAGGGATAGAGAAAATAAGTCCTACTCCATTGGAAGAAACTTGTAATGACACCTAAAATTTCTGCATTGGAAGCAAGACAAATGCAGCGGTGAAGGTTGATGAATAATGCTGCAATTGAGATTGAAAGTAAGAGGCCATTTTGCACAAGAGCAGTAAATGTTTAATATCTCTGTTGCTTCTTTCATCCGTAACACCAACAGATTAACAAGGTTTCTGTGGCTGCGTAATTTCTTTGGAGTTTTGATCTTGGAAATAATTACACTAAATATTTCATAAGTGCCTTTGAAAGTGGGTAGGTTTTTTTTTTCTAATAAAGAAAAAAGAATTGCTAGCTGCTCTCAAACTGCAGAAGGATAACGAAGGTGCATGGATAATCAATAACCATTTTCAGTTCATTATTCAGCACATTTTGGGTTGGTGTCACTTCTTCCCCTCTGCCATTCTGCATCCCACATAGAGAGTGATGTAGCATTTTTAAACCATCAGATCTTACTGCTTTTGCAAATCATCCTTAATGCTAACCACAACACGGAACCCCCAGCCTCTAATAATGCCTACATAATTTATAGGTTCCCAGGGTGTTTTCAGCTAAGCAGATTGAGTGCTGAGGCAGAGGATGCCAAATTGAACTACGTGCCAGACTGGTAGAGCTTCTTCCTTGGTCTGGGTAACAAATTGCTGGGTAATTTCTGTTGCTTATCCCTCAACTCTTTAAGAAGTCTGAAGAAGGGTAAAGTTTCTGGTTTAAGTCAGTTAGCAGTCCCCAGCTCAAGGGCCATGGGATGGGTAAGTCCATGCTTCTCCGTGGGGCTGGGGCTGCTGATGGGGCCATGCACATCACTTTGCCCCAGATCCAACTGCTGCACCTCCATAAAACTGGGATCCTTTGCAGCTTTTTCCAGCAGCTGGGATAACATCTTCCAGGAAGAAACACCACTGCACTGCTAGTAGTAGGGACTGAACGGAGTCACAGTGGCTCTGACTGAGGACAGAAAGATTTTCATGTGCTGCTGGAAGAGCAGACACCATTCAGCCACACAAGGATTAAATCAGGAGCCTTCTGGAAGTAGGAGAAAGACTGAGACCCAAGACTGGCCCAAGCAGCCTAACCCCAGTGCTAGAAGAGTTATTTTTCCATTACACATCCAGGAGGGATATACATCCTGGCACACTTCCCACAGAGTCTGTATAATGACAAAGACAATTCCTGGTGCTGATTCTCCCTCTAACAGCGCGGTGACTCATTGCTGGAGCGCTGCTGGCTGCCAATGTTTTCCTACACTACTGCCCAGTCATCCCCAGGGGTGACAAGCCCATATCATCCTGGAAGCTGCTGTGACCGCTGTGCTTGGTGACAGGAGAAGCCCTAAAGCAAGATGAAGGCCTGAAAGCTCCATTTTTACTTCTGCACACCAGATTAAAGAGTCCCTTTGCAGCTGGGGCTTCTTCCAAACCAGGATGCAATGGCCAGGTCAGGCAATGAGAAGACCCCAGGATACTGCCAAGTGTTAATCCAGATTCCCAATTCCAACCTCCCCTGGGAAAACCCAACACTCCCTTAAAAAAAAAAACAACCCACCCCAAGGGACATACTCTGATCACTTAAAATATAGTCAAACCTGGAAACTGAATCCAGGACTTGGAAAGGAAAAAAGCACATGGATGAATCCATCACACCATGCTCGCCTTCCAAGAGCATAAGCAGAGGAAAAGCAGCTACCCTGCAGAGACAATTCTCTCTAAGCAAATCAACACCTTACCATTACAGAGTGGAGTTAAATCGGAATCTGCCCGAGATATCAGCATCCCCCCTGTAACCCCCAAACTCCCATTAGATCTTGATTTATTAGTTTAGCTAGAAACTTGGAAAAAACACACTATTTATTGGTGCCATTTTTTTTTTTTTAAAGAACCAGGTTTTCATGGCAAAGAAATGGAAGTGGACAGTCTGTCTAGACACAAAGCAGAAGGTAAATTGAATGTGTATTTTGCAGTTAGATACAGGCTGGAGAGACAAAAAGACACAAAACGTAGGACGCCGTGCCATATGGCACTGGAAGGGAAAATAAAGTCAAATTATACCTATACCTTTTAAATGCAAGCAAACCCTAGGAAGGAAATTTAAAAAGCATCCACAACAGATACCTGCAAAGCATTTAAAGTGCTATTAAAAAACCCATCAAAAACACACCAAACAGAAAACCACACACACACATTTGGTTTCTCCTTCTTGCTCTCTTTCCTTTTTGAATCACCTCTTCAGTTCTCTCAGTGTACCAACCACCTTCTCAACAGCCCTGACACTTCTCCTCCGTCACAGCCATCCATCTTCTGATTTCCCACAAGACAGAGAAACCTTCAGGAACCTGAAGGCAGAGGACACCGGCAGTAAAGTCAATCATAATGAAACACCCAGGTGCTGAGATAGAATTGGACTGGAGGACGATCACACTGCAGAGTGACATTGTGACTCCCAGGAGGGAAGACAGCTGCACCTTTGTACATTCAATTCCTGTACAAGCTTTTTTGAACACAAAGTACAGTGTGTTTCTACACTACACCTATAAACCCTTCTCTAGATTAAACTCAGGGCCAGCTGTATGGTCTTCCATTTGTTTGGTTGTCTTGACACACAATTCAATTACCATTTCCATCGTTTTGCAGACTTGTGAAACAAGATGAGATATAATAGGGAAAGAAAACGGCACTGTGAAAGGAACACAGAATCATGGAATGGTTTGGGATGGAAGGGACCTTGAAGATCACCTCATACCAACCCCCCTGCCATGGGCAGGGACATTTCCCACTACACCAGGTTGCTCAAAGTCCCATCCAACCTGGCCTTGAACACTACCTCAGCCAGCCTGGACACCCTCAGTTGGAAACCCACGTGTAAATGATGAATCCGCCGCAAGCTGAGGACAGGAGCGGTGCCTAAGGAGACAAAGGCAGGTACTGGCAAGAAAAGAGGAAACAACATGTTTGACTGAGTCATCCAACCTGAGTAAGTGCACACGGAGCAGCATGGCTGCTATGGACCCAGAGGAGCAGCAGTGCCTGGCTGGTGCCCAGCTCTGCTCCTTGTGGACATCTCACAGTGCTTGACAGATGCAGTAAAGCTCTGCCCTGGCCTCAGGAGCAGAGCAACTATCGCTACCCCTTATTTGCTGGGAAATTGAGGTAAAAAGCAGAAGTCATCTGGCTCAACATCCAAGACATAATTAGTAACAGAGCAGATTCAGGAGTTTCTGGGCCCAGCTTTTGCCACATAATATTTTTTTTAAACAGGGGAGGGAGTATGGCAGCTCAAGTAAATTAAGTGTCCCTGATAACTAGCCCAATTCTGCCAGAATAAAATGCAAAATACATGTTTTTTCTTCTTACCAACTGCCTTTGGAGCCATCAGTAATTTCTGCAGAAAATAATTCCTGGAAATTACCACAACTAACAAATCTCTCCAAGAACCCAGAGGTTCTCTGCAGTACATCCCACCCCATATCCCATAGCATGCAGACATGCCCTTTTCCTGAAGAAAAGCACCTGAAAGCTTCAGAACTTTTCTGTTTTGTTTAAGTCCAGGCAGATGCAGATTTACTTGATGCAGGAACTGGAATGAAGGGCAGCAGAGCCACCCAGGCAGCCTGCCATAGCATGTGGCTTCATGACCCCCAGGATAAGCACAGCCACAACCAAACACTCATCCCTGTCTTCTATGAAGGCTACAGATCTCATGTTTCCACAAATGACAAGGAAAGAAACTAGTCTAGATCAAAAGATGTTCAAACCCTCACTTAAAGCAGTAACCTGAAAATCCTGTACAAATAATCCTTGCTGGGGATGACATTATCAGATGTAATTAAGTTGTGCTCTGAACCCTATAGTGGCATTAATATCTTGGGAACCACAAAACAAACTAACTTTTCAGCTGTCAAATCTGCAAGATAGAACTCTGAAGCAATTCCTTTGACCTTTGATTATGACCCATTTTGCTGTTGAACAGCTCCCATAGCCTCTCCCCACTGCCACTGGTTTCAAAAAGCCAAGATCTGGCTTCACTCAGACTCCTCTCCAGAAAACAATTCTCTTCCCTACAGAGAATTTCTGGATGTAACAAAGCATTCACCAGCCCTAAACCACATATTGTGGTTTCAGCCCAACAAGTCAAGCAGAGGGCTTTCCCAAGGGTGGATTTCTCATGTTCCTTGAGGAATTTCGTGTGGTTTTATTCCTCAAAGTAAATTGGATTTCAACTGTCTTCTCCAACTAAAATTTAAACTTCTCAGGTCAGGGTGTCCTACAACAAGGGTCCTCATAAATTGCTTTCTTTTGCCCCATGTGCACAAACCAAACCAAACAAAATCTGTTTCCTGACTCCAAGGCCAGTTCAAATAAAGTTTTCTGCTCTGTTCCCCACCAAATACCCAAATTGTATCTGAAGTGCCCTTTTCTGCAGTGTCCTTTATAAGAAAGTGTTATAAAAGCAAGTCCACAAAGCGTTATGGCACAAACTTTTCCTTTTCATTAGACGTGCCATGAGATGGAAACCTTGTTCCAGCCTGCCAACAGCTGAGGAAGCAAAGCACAGAGCAGAAAGTGTCAAACCCTATTGGTTCAGATTTCAGGGACAGCTCTGAAAGCCTCGACTGAGTGGGGCAGTTTCCTGTCCTGGCTTTCCAGCTCTCACTGTGGTTTGGCCAGTTGTTTCACACCTTGGGAATTTCTCCACCCTCGCTGCTGCGGCTCCATGTGTCAGCTATCAGAGAGCAGGAGTGCCACACAGCCTTGGCAAGAGCCATGCATGCCCTTTGTTAAAGGGCATTACAGCTATGTTTATCTGACATAAATCTGCTTTGTAAACAGTGACCTGATTCAGGATCTGGACTTTCTTAGACGGCAACGTCAAGAGCACACGTATATGTTGGCCTCTAATGGGCAGCACCAGACCTGCCTGACCATGAGAGATGATGCTGTTCATCCGCCTCACTTGCTGCAAGTGTGATGGCACCTAAAAGCCTCTGGAACTGGCAGGTGGAAAGTGAAAAAAAATCACCAAAAGCTGAAGGTTTTGGCATATCCAGAATGTGTAACAGTCTTGCAGGTAGAGGATCCAGAGGGCTTGAACACTTCAACTTTGCTCACAGCACAGCATGAAGGACAACTATTCTGAGCTACAAAAGTTACCTGCATTTTACAGGCAATGCAAGTGTCTGAGGGACAGCTAAGTTTGGATAGTTTAGTCCAAAATTCACTGCAAATGTTGGCTCACAAGCAAACCAGAAATCAGTAGCTGAACTGAAAATAATATCCAAGTTCTCACTCCAGGCACCAGACCTTGTTTTCTCATCTCATTTCTCTATTTGCTATGACAAAATAAGTCAGCCCATTAAACTTGTTCTTAGAAGTCTTAAGCTCTTGAATAGATCAAGTTGGTATTATCAACAGAGCCCATAAATTGCAGCTGAAGTACATAAAGGAAGCAGTCATGACATAGCCCAAATTTAATCTGAATCAGGTCACTACAGTCAAAGAAGTGTTTTTCAAAATGTTAATTAATTTTTAAAAGAATGGATTAAAGGGCGTTCTCAATTAATAGAATACTTTAAGGAGACAAGCTAGAGAGGATTGTCCATTTTATTAATATATCAACTTAACAGCTACTCAACATCTAATAACATCTCATTAAAAGTCAACCCTCCCCCTTTTCCAGCAGATTAGGTACCCATTTGTCAGGCACAATACAGCTTCATTAGCCTGAAAGTTCACTTTCTGCTTCTCCACAGATTTGCTTTTATTTTGTTTATATCAGTAAGCTAAAATCCTGAATGACAGCAAAGTCCAGACTTCACTAACAGAAATAGTGCATTAGTCTTTCCCAAGTGCTGGATAGTATTTGCATGTGGCATTCCCAGTAGTGCCAGCTGCAACAGCATGCACAGTCGATCGCTGACAGCCAGGCAGGAAATCCCTGGGCTGCCCAACCACACATGGCAAAGGTTTGTCTGGGAGCTGTACCAGGATGGAAGAGCACACAAATTATGCCTTTTCCCTACACCTTTTCCACCCAAGTGTTACCCAGCAGCATCTCATAGCCCATCTGGAACTGGAGGGTGCTGCTGAAAAACAGACATAGAGCAATTTCCACTTTTACCAGGAGATTCAGTTCTTGCTACAACCTTGAGTTTTCAGATTAAACATGGTCTTCACACATGTAGATGAATTGTTCTGGGTGGTCATTTCAAACAGCAAGAATACAGAAACCCCAGGCTGAGGCTCCACAGCTGACTGTGAAATAGCTGCTGCAGGCTGGAGCTCAGGCAGGACAGCAGGGACAGTCCTGGGGCAGGGCACCAGCAACATGCAGCCTGCAACACCTCTAAAGAAAAGTACACTGAGATGCCTTATGAACGCAGAGAGGAAAGCTCCTGTCAGGGCAACCCTAAAATAAGTACGTAAATAACCTGTGACTCCAGGAGGAAAGATTGTGCACAACTGAGCAAAGAGACAGGAGCCACGTGAGAGCGGCACGGCTGGAGCCCCATGCTCGGCGTCTCGTCTTGCTACCACAGCCTCAGCACAGACAGACTCAATCTGCATGGATCTCACTGCAGGATCACAGCTCTAGGAAGCCCATATAAAAAAAATAACACAAAGTGAAAGAGGTTACAACTAAGGCTAATACCACCCAAAAGCTAAAGCAAACAAAAACATTCCAGTCTATCAGCTTTATCTGCAAAGGCTATTCCAGCTACCCCTAACACTGTGACAGCCATATGCTTTAATAAAAAAGGAACACCTTTCCCCCAGCTCCTGCTGTTGCAATTTTAAGGAACAAATCCAGACATCAGCAGAAGGGGAAGTTCAGAATATTTAAGGCGTCGGTTTCCAAGAGAATATTTATCATGTCACGCAAGACCAACGTTTTTAGCCAACTTGGCAGAAAATAGACAAGCTGCAGTTACCCTAAAAATATCAGTCATGATAATTACAAGAAAGAAAAGCAGAGCATAAGGAATGGCAGCACTAACATCCATGCTTTTACTGACACCCTGCTAATAATTTCTTTTTAATTACATACACCACTATTAAAAGATTGTCTCAGTTACCCAGGTGTGCAATTTATGTGTTCAGTTTCATGTCATGCAAATAAGATACAAGCCAAGCTCATTACAGACTGATGCTTTATGGCTTCATCTGGGTGATTTACTGATATATTTACCCCTCTCTACCTCTCTTTAGCACAGAACTATGAAGTTCCCAAATTCTAGAAGTCAGCTGCCCCCAACAGACACATTCACAGAATCACAGGATGTTAGGGACTGGAAGGGACCTCAAAAGATCATCTAGTCCAATTCCCCATAACACTCCTGGGTACAAGAAGGGCACCAAGCCGTGATGGGGTCAAGAAATCCTGGAGAGAGATTAGAAAATCTCACCTAGTGTGGTGTCTGTGGGCTGTGCAATGGGTGCTGCAAAGGATGCCCATGACTTGCACAAGCCATTAGTTACGTCGTACTGGGCAATACAGAAAGCTTCCACCAAACCTCAACCTGCTAGAAGCAGGGTGAAGTCTCAGTGTAACATGCTATATAAAGCTGCTTCCTACCAGGAGTAGGAATGCTATCCAAGGAACAGCAAGGCAGCCAGAAGGATGAGAGCATTGTTATTTGGAAATGGAAGAACTTTGGACCCGAGGGCAGACCATCAGCCCAGACTGACAGATCCACAGGGCTGGCAGCTCGCCCCAGAGAACGTGGTCAATGTCTCCGACCTCTATTGCAGGCAACTCCTTGCAAAAACAGAGCAAGGAGAAGCAGAAAAAGGTAATTTGAAATTGTGCTTCTTGGGGAGCGTGAGGTTAACAGATAAGAGGTCCTGACCACTCTCCTCCTTGCTTTTCTTCTGAAGACGAGTGCTGCACACCACAGCCCATCTGCCCTGCTGATGTCTTCCACTCATTCACTGTAACTTTTCAGTGCAATTATACAGAGAAAAGATCAGAGGAGAGAAACCCCCAGGGGAGGAAAAAAAAAAAAAAAAAAAAAGATGGCATCAACAATTATGTAAATCCAGGACCTTTTCCTTTCTGTTCTCTCACTAAAATACAAGCTTTTGCCCAGAACCAGCCACCCCTCCTTCCTCAGGACAGTACTATTCAGCTTCAGTATTTAATGAAATTGATAAAGATCAAAAGCTAGTAAAAAGTTTAACAGCTTAGCCCTAGGCTTAGCCTAGGCTTAGTCCTAGGTGGAGAGGTGAGAGAAGAAAGGAGAGGAGCCACAGTGTGGATGCCTCCCACACTGGTGACAGTGGCTCTTCCCAAGGCACAAGCCAGAACATAAAGCAGCTCCTGCTCCTGCGATGAGCAACTGCAGGGCTTGCAGGGTCAACAGTTGTGAAAGAAAACTTATTTTTGTCACTAAAATCAGCAAGGGTGACTCACAATAGGCTCGGGGAGCTTTGTTGACGAGTTTCATTGTTATGCAGTCACTTTTGACCCTCAATTTTCAAAAATACCCCGAGTAACAATAATGACAATAGAGCATAATAGCCATAATTAGCTAACACCAGAGAAAAGTTCCAAGTTCCAAACTATCCAGAATTGCTACTTCTAAAAATGCATCCACAATGAGTGATGCAGTCGATCTCTGTTGATCGCTGAAATTAGAAGAGAAAAATCCAAGAGGATTGGCCATTATCTTCTGCAAATTCAGCAACAAGACCCTGATAGTCCCCTCAGGAGAAAGAACAGCAGCAAGCACTGTTCAGAAGACTGGCTCCAAGGATGATTTACTGCTAAATACATTAGAAGCTTCCCCACTTACAAAATAAATAGGTTTAAGTGTATCAAACCCAAGCAAATCATTGCCTTCTCAAGCACAGGTTAATGCACTGTTCTCCAGCGGGGTTGAAGAGGGGGAAAGCATGAGGCAAGCTTTGAAAATAACTTGCCAACTAACTGATGGCTCAACACCTACATTTTGGAAAGTTTTCCATTTCACACAACTGAAACCACTCCCCTGGAATGACTGAAAGCACCAGCAACACGGAGAAGTCAATGGGAAACTTGCTCCATTGACTTAGTCAACGCAAAGAGCAATGCAGAAGAGCCAACTCATTAAGCTAGCAGCCAAATTTAGGACAACTACTACTGTTTCTTAAAGCACCAAAGTTGTCTGGCATCTTTATTTAGGACTAAAGTCCAGTAGCTTTCCTCTGAATAGGGGATAACATGGAAACTATTCTCCTTGTGGAGTTTATTTTGAGCTGAAAATATTTTCCAGTTTCACACTGACGGGGCTGTAACCACACTGTGTTACAGAATAATGACCAAATTTTCAAAGCCTGTCACAGGGGATACATTCTCCTCTTTACGGTATCTGTTCCTGCAAGAGTTTTTACATTTTCAAAATAAGGTCATGTGCTCCTTTAGCACAGAAGGACCCAAATAAACCGAGCACAGCTATCTATCCCATCTATCAGCCCAGGCAAGATGAGATAATCAGATTAGCCAGTTATAAACTGACCATATCTGAAGAAGAAGGAAGCAATTTTCTCATATTCTTCTCCCTGGCAATCACCTCCAAGATTTTCAAAAGAACAGTATCAGCCTCCCAAACACTTCCCAGGACTGAGCTCCCCTGGGATTTAGGGACAAATTCCTTCAGCCTCTCT
Organism: Podargus strigoides; assembly: GCA_028020825.1. Lineage (NCBI taxonomy): Eukaryota > Metazoa > Chordata > Aves > Caprimulgiformes > Podargidae > Podargus > Podargus strigoides. Next base: position 13,035,300 of record CM051637.1, on the reverse strand, counting down.
GGAAGCCCCAGGTCAGCTTGTCACATTTATTGGAGAAAACATTTGGCTAAGATGACATGGTAAATGCATGCATTAATACCTGTAGTTTATCCACACCTCCAGTGACGTGGTCAAAGAGCATTCTTGTGAATGGCTACAGAAACCTTCCTGGGAGAGGCTCTTCCACTCTCTTCACCCAAGCCAACATGTGTTGGGTGCAGCACAAGGGGAGATTACAATGACAAAGTTGATTATTTTCTGTGTTCCTCTAGCACCTCCCATCCTGAGCAGCCCAGCATCTCTAACTTCAGAAATGCTGCCAGACCAAGGATAATGGGAGCATTCAAGAGAAAGTTAAGGAGCACGAGGAGGTTTTAAAGGTCCTACTCAATAGAACAGAGTGAACTGCAAAGTGTAGTACTTGCACCAAAGGCAGCTGTCTCTGAAATCCCACCTTGGCCCCTTATTTATAATTTGAGGTGCCCTAGGACCAATGCTTAAGCTATCACTTAAAGTCCTACCCAAAGTGGGAGGGCATTAGTTAACTAAATGCATTTATACCTTTAGAGTTCTGTTCTTATACCCGAAGACACTCACAGAATCTGCCATCTGTACTAAAGAGTTCTTCGGAAGAAGCTCCCTGAGCCACTGTGGCAGATGAGCACGCACCAAGTTGTGGTAACAGCAAGCACAGCCCACTTAAAGCTCTTCAGCTGTGAAGGTGATTGACAGTATTTCCAGATTAAAAGCCTTGTTCAACACAGAACCATCAGCTAGAAAATACCACATGGGTTTTTTTGTGAATGGCAAGTTGCTGGTTTGCTGGAACACAAGGTGCCTCATTTTTTCCCCAGAAGACATCACTAATCCTGTATGCAGAGCTAAAATATCTCTGCTGCCCAGCTTGGTGTTCTCAGTGTTGAGAAATACTGGGAGAGTGCTTTGACTCAAAATAAGGAGAGCTGAAAGAAATGCCAGCAGTTTACACTTTAAAATGCATGTAGCTTTGTGCACAGAGTTAGGAACACTCCCAGTTCCCTCAGATGTTTTAGCATGTACCAATTTTTATTAAAACAGTGGTAGACACGTACCTTTCACTTGATGGGAATGTCCTTCTCAGGATTGGTCACAGGAGCCCCTCTCCTCCTCCGTTCCCCAAAACACCCATCCCATCCCTTGGACCACACCTAGCGTGCATCACACACCAAGGGACTGGTGACCATGAGGTCCATCCTCAGTCCCACCTGGCAATGTCATCTTCCAATGCTTTTTGGCTTAATCTTCTCAACTCCAGGAGATGGAGAAGGCATCTCTCTGCCATTTGTGTAACTGGAACCCCTAGTTGTGTCAAACACCCTCTGCCCCTTTCCTGAAGCACGACTCAGGAACAAAATTAGCACAAGCTAAGCAATACAGAGAGTGACTGTGCTGCAGTCATGAGGGTTACTGCACACCACCCAAACCCACAACATTTCCATAGAAACCACAGTGGGAAAAAGAAAATCCTCAAAAAGCTGACAAGATAAAACACACATGGTGAAATAAGTAATTCTGGTGGGAAAAATACACATGTGCAAGATCCTCCCCAGTTCTCCAGCAGCTCTGGCATTCAGCGGTAACACAGTTAAAACCAAACTGATGTCAACAAAACTTTTTTCAGTCCCTCAGGCTGCCTGATGGGAATAACCATGCTTTTCCTCAAGGGATATTTCAGAGGACAAACTTGTTAGGCATTATAAGCAACTTTCTTCCCTGTTGCTCAGGGATGCTCTTGTCATTGTCACTAAACACAAAGGAACTCTCGCAAGTTTTTCTTAGATTGGGTAAAGCCTTCCAGAACATACGTTTTCCTCATTAGCAGGATCAACTAAGCAAACAAATACTGGAATGTGCAAGAGAAGCAATTGATTCTTTTGGTGAAACCAACCTCCCTGCAGAGAAAAAAACAGTCAACAAAAAATACACATTACTACCAACGGCACAAATTTTCAGCTGTAAGCTAGTAAGCCACTTCCAGCTAAAAAAAGAGCTTAAATACATTCTACTACATATTTGCCTACTCTGGAGAAGTGTTTTTGTGTGATATCAAAGAAAAAGAAAGAATGCTAAGCAATGGCTTTTAAATAATTCGGGCTGCTCTGCTCTTGTTCTGGAAAACCAGTCATTTTCCAGTGGTTGGCAGGAGCAAGCCAGCTCTACCGGGGAGAGAGGCAAACATGCACGGGAGGAGGTTGTTTGTTCCGAGCTGAATCATTCGGTGAGATGCCTGATGCATCTCCAAACCCTTTCCAGATAGAGCAATAACATCCACAGCTTGCCCGGTGCTAAGCTCAATTGACTACACACTACAGTATCTTTCTACAAAAGCCATCACTAAAAGCCAAGCCAAATTCTGGGAGGTTTGGAAGCAAATCTGGACACGAGCACTCTTTAAATGGTCAGAGATGTTCGGTTTAGGCTCATTATCTCAAAGAACAACAAATTTCAGTGTGACTGTCACCGGGACCATACAGAAATTCCCACAACAAACAGCATCTTCACGCAATAAAAAGCCAAGTTGCTTACCATGGTGCAACGCGAAGCTGCCCGCAGTACTTCGAGAGAAGCTGTTCTGCTCAAACAGCCCACCCCAAATTACCATCGCTTGCTCCAGGCACACAGGCACTCAAATCATGTGCAAGTTACCACCGAGCAGCTCACGCCACGGAACCTCTGCTGCTCCCTCTGCTCAGCTGATAGAAGCCTACGCAGCACGCCAGTCGTCAAACGGGGAGCTACACGAGCAAGAATGCGATGTGTGCATCTTGCTCTCCTATTATGGCTTTGATGTTATCAGCTGATTGCCTCTGTTTTTCCTTTTGGTAAGCCTAAGCTTTACCACTAGCATCTTTCATAGATAGCACATGACTTTTCTGCTTAGGGGAAAAAAAACAATATTGTTTTTTGAGTCTTGAAAAATACTTTAGTCTGACAGATGTGTTTTTTCTGGAATAAGTTACTAAATATATACTCTACCTACCACTTCATCAAAAGCAGAGCTAAAGACACTAACAAGTCAATACATTAAATAGTTTACCTTGTTAGAGGTTTTACAGCTACTTAATAATGAGTTCTAGTAACTGCTGCCTGTATATGTTTATTATTGTAAGAGAGTCTTTAAAAAAAATTAAATCTGCATAGTAGCATAACCTTTTTCTTCAGCTGCATAAAAATGCCATGCTCCAATCAATATCATCATTAGGAAGAAACTAAAAAAAGATCAGCAGAAGCTATAAAACACAATAAATTACATTCTGAGAACTGCTTTATTGCCACCGTATTTTATAGAAATCCTACTTAAAATTCACATGTGGAAAAAAAATCAGATATACACACAAAAAAGCAAATCTGGACAGGAGACAGAGGAAATATGTTGTGTTCTCTGACAACCAGGATAATAAAAGCAGAATGGTAGACTAGAATCTGACCTTTAAGGGTCAGTCACATTTTCCATGTGCTGTTAAATCTCTCTTGCAAAAGCAGGAGGTGGGGAGAGAATCAATTCATAAAACAATAATCAGTGTTTACATGAAGTAACCAGTGAGAAATTATTATTCTACAAATCAGAGCAAATCTCCCGTTACTTATCTGGACAAGAAGAAAGTTTAGTGGCACTCGGCTGATATTTCAGCATTTAAAGGTTTTGCACATCTCACCGAGTTTGAGCCTCTGAAAGCAGAGAGGCACTTCCATCGCACACAAAATAACATGCATTCCTCCCTCTCCACATCCAGAGGCACTGAAGGGCACAGCAGCTGAGTTCACAGAGCACGAGAAAAGCATAAGCATTTCTTTAGCCAATAAAAACAAAATTCAAAAAAAAACTACAAATATAAACTCAACCTGGACCATGAGCCCTCTGCTTAGGGAACAAGCTGTTTACCCTTCAGCCCTACTTACCTTCCTGAATAAAAAGTCATTTAAAGATGCTGACACGTGGAATTCAAGCTGCTGCCACCTTATTACCTGGACTAAGGTGCCCACCTCCGGGCTGCACTCCCCAGCGAAGACAACACCGCGCCGGGCAGCAAGCGAGCGCCGAGGCTGCGGGTCCTCCTCTACAAACGCTGCTTATCTCACCTACAGCAAAGATTTCCTTCATTTGGCTTTGCTGGACTGAGGCTACTTTCAATCAGACTCAGGAAGATGAAAGGAAGGAAAGGAGATACAGAAGCATCGTTAGAAGTAATTAGGATGCCGGAAACCAAATCAAAATGAAGATAGAGGTTTTAAGGAGTCCATCTCTATTAATCTCAGCCTGAGGGGATAATAAAAATGCTTCTATTCTAATGATGATCTTTTCTAAAAAAACTCAGTATTTGGTACAGGAAAAAAATTAACTGTACAAGCAAGCAGTATTCCCATTTATTTCCACTCCCTTAGCAATGCCAGGTGAGATTACCTCCACTGCCTGTTTCCACGCACGATTCAAAAATCAGGAGTGTCCCTAATTCCACTCGAAAGAGGGATTTGAGACACTGTAGCCAGGTGATGCTCCCTGTGAAGAGCAAATACACCAACACTGACATTCCCTTTGCAAAGTTGGGGGGTTAAGGTTGCTTTTCCCCAGGGATTTTTGTTTATTGGTACGCTTTTTTTCTTTTTTACCTTTCAGCCAGCTTCTCTAGAAGAAAACAAAACCAGCCTCTGTGACTAATCCTTAGATTTGCCAGCTGACAAAAAACCCCACTGCATTACCACATCATGTTTAAAATAAAAAGAAAATTACAATTTATCTTTGGGAGAGGAGAAGATGTGAAGCACACGCCAGTCCTCTGCCTTCCCCCTCATCCCCAAGGCATCACCCTGCACCGACATCCTTAATGACCCGGGGCTGGCGCTGCTCCCTTCGCTTCGGGGAAGCTCCGGGATGCACACTGAGCTGCACACTGATGGGGCAGAACAACCAGGGTAAGGCAGAGAGAGAGAAAAGTGCCTCTCTGCCATACAGGAACGGCTGCGAGAAGTTGCCATGGAGAAAAGGGAACTGCTGAAGTGTCTTGAGGTACACGGTGCCGAGAGACATTACAGCAAAGCCAGAGGGAATACAGAAGCAAATGGATTTAAGTGCTCCCACAAACCTGAAGCTTCCAGACAAGAAATTACCAGTAATTACTAATAATATAATTTTCATGCAGCACTCATCAGCATGAACCAGTTCTGTCCTCACAACAAAGAGGAACAACAAAAGCCACGAACAGTTACCAAATTAGCTTATTAAGATCTCTGGGATTATTTTTTTTAACCTTCATAACCAACAAAATTGGTCTGAACGCACAAACATGATTACAATAAAAAGGCCCAGAGATCTTCTGGACATGGCAGCATCAGATCCATCATCACAGCACAGCAAGCACGCACCGAGGGAGTGCTCTCTTTCACGGGAACGAGGGATGCTCTCCCCGTCCTGCGCTGCTCCTTCGCAGGAGAACTGCTGTACAGGAGGAATTCAGGAAGCTGTTACTCCACTTTCAAACATCCTCCCCTAGAAAAGAGCACACACTTACCAGATGGCAGAGGCAGCAAAGCAAACTGCCCAGACCACAGCTCATGCAAGAAATCCCCAAACACAAAAATAAACCAACAGCACAGCTAAGAGGTGCTAATTGAGAGCCCAAAGGCTGCAGCTGATTTTCCTCCCGTGTCTTTCCCTATTTCCCATCAAAGCACAGCCCCCTAAGGCAGAAAGCCCAACCATGATCATCTGATACCCACTTCACTAAGATCCAGGCACAGCCAACACTGCCTGTGGACCAAAGCAGCTTCGTCTGTCCAGCAGGACCCACGTCTGTCCAGAACTTAACCTTTAGGATTAAAAGGTCACCAGGCTCCTATTGATGGCCCAGTGAAGAAGATGCAATCGTTTCTTGAGGTAGGTGAAGCAAGTCCTTAAGAGAAGAGAGGTGGAGCAGGACAGAGGAGCCCTTCCCACCGCCTCTCCCCACGAGCTGGGGCAGCAGGAGGGGAGAGGAGTGAGTCACCGGTTGGAAGCTGCTGTCCCCAGCCAGCAGGAGCAGCAGCCAGACCAGGACACAACTCATTCCAGAGCCATTTTTAGCAGGAAGAAGAGAGTGTTAGCTATCCTGTATTGCTGCATCCACTCAGCTTCCAGAATTTCAAACTCTATAATGATACGGTTCCTGGAAGAGCACTTCTAACCGAATTAGAGGACATCTCGTGAGCACGCCCTTGGCAGCAAGACCATGATGTGCAAAGACTCCTGACTGCGTGATCCAGCCCCCTGTAATTCAGATACGTGCCTCTTTTAGCATAGGTGACAAGCAGGTGTTTTAAAAGCATCTTGCTCGTAAGTTTGGGTTGGGTTTTTTGGGGGTGTGTGGGGGTTGTTTTGTTTTTTACTGTTTTGATTCCACTCCTCCTCCTTATTTCTCTTAAGTAGGAAAATGAACTGCTGTAGCAACACTCAATTAAAGACGAAGCACAGACTCAGTTTTCTTTTGAGCAGGGAGTACAGAGACTCTAAGAAGCTTCACCCTACACTAACTAGATTTGGCACTGCCCAGACATGCTTGCTTAAGGAATTTTTATGCAGTGGAAGAAGAGATTTTCCACAGTATAAAATACTTTATACAGTTGTCCAAACTAAAACACCCATCTGACAGTAGATTCAGCCCATCCCTGGGTTCATTCATGCTCTGAAACATGCCCTTAAAAGGAGTGTTAATTGTTCTTTTGCATTAAGCAAAGCTGTGTTAAAATGTTTGTTTCTGATGGAGCAGGGAGACAGACACCGGGAGGAAGCAAACTGTGTCTGAAGAGCAGAATTTCTGGCAGATGGGTCAAGAGCAGCAGCTGTGTTCACAGAAAACACATGCATCTTTACACACTTAGGGTTGCCATTTGGAAAACATCACAAGAGACAGTTTACAGCAAAGGGTACGAGGGACTGGTTTTGACAACGGGTGTCAGGGTACTGTTCTCCTGAACCCCTCCAGTGGGAGCTGCAGGTGGCAGTCCCTTTGGGCAGGGAAAAGGTCAGCATTAGTAACAAAGCTGTACCAGTTCATGACAGCACCAGAAATGCCATGTAGAAATACGTAATTTTACTGCAGTGGGACCATGCATGAGAACAGCCCTCACTTCCAAACCAGGCTTGAATTTCCTTGTCAGCCCTGTGCTGTACTCCCTGTGCACATCAGGAGCACATTTTTTTTCCCCCAGGGAGAGATCAAAACTTACCTACACAACATGCAAGGGATGTTAAAGGGGAGAACAAAAAACCTGACGTGTTTTGACCTATGTCCTTGATGTGAAGCAGGTAGCTAGTGCAGGGGTGAGCAATGAACACTGAACCTGAGTAGCCAAAGCCCAACAAGACTGAAATGAAAGAGTTCGTGCTCAATATACAAACAATCAGGTTTGACAGTGCTCATTACACACCACTTTCTGCAAAGTCAAAAAGCAGCTCCACAGATTCTCTGCGAGTCAGCTCGGTAAAGGCAAAGGGCTGCTGCTGGATTTACTAAACTGTGTCACAGAAAGAGCTACAGACGCCTTATCACCACTGAAATGGTACAGAGATAACGTATGTGTGTTAGCTGCCTCCTGGAAACGCAGCTAAAGGTACTTTTATGCTTATTCTGCATTGAAACCAGTGTATCAAATCTTTTATGATAACAGAGGTTCCAGGCACCCAGCAGAAAATAAGAGCATCAACATTACCAGCACATATTTTGAATTGCCCTGGCCTCAGCAGGTTCTCTCTAACCCTTCTTTCAAGGTATTTTAAGTGGATAATTTTCCCCAGGTAGGGCCAGGGAGACCTAAGAATTGCTACAGGCAGAACAAGTAATGAGTTTACCAAATCCCTTATGCCTTTTACACTTAAAACGCTGCCCTAAACATACTACAAGGTAACAGTAATTAAATAAGCAACAACACTGTGCTCCCAGGATCTTTCCATTGAAGGACTGGGAAGCACTTTGAGAAGCCTTTGTCACACAACTGTGTAGGAGCAGCTTTGCCCTCGTTCCTCCCAGTGAGGATGGGGAGGCAGCACTCCATTTTCAGAGGAGCACTCCATCGGTTAACAAGCACTCTTGTTTTCTCCCTTACAGCTCAGAGGAAGGGAGCTTCTATATACAGAGGAACACAAAGTGTTGTGTGAACATCTGGTTTAGTGAACACACACAGGAGGGCTGCAATAAGTGGAGGAAAAGCATTAGAGATAATTGTGTCAAAGAGAGAGTCAGTCCTACGAGCCTGTTGCAAGTGACTGCACCACAGGTTACTCCTGAAAATCAGTCTGTTGTGAAGCAGCAAGCAGGGCAGCAGAAGGGTAACTCAGCCAGCAGCACCAATTATAAAGGAAAATAAATCATCATTCTATTTCAGGTGCCCTCAGCATCATTTCAAAAGATTTCCCTACAGAGAGCACCTCTTCAGCCTGGTAAGACCAGCAGAATTCAGGCAAAGGAGATCACCAAATGCTTGGCTGAACTTAATTCTGCGTGCCAAGCCCTGTAACAGAAACACACTCTCACCCTTGCCAGGGCCAGCAAGCAGAGAGCCAACAAGCAGGAAAGCTGTTTGCTTCTTCACATATTTAACAGGGTCACCTCCTCCCAATTGTTATTCTGAGGACTTGGTCCTTCAGCTGTTTGCTATTTATGCACATTGTTCATCTGAGCACACCTCAAACTTGTAAGCACTCACAAGCCTTCAGATAAGACTTGCTCTATTCATAAATAGCAGAGCTCAAACAGAGAAAGATCCCAGCATTAGTCAGAGCTATTGAGAGAAGGGAAATTAGATAGAAGGTACAGAGAGCAAGCCTGAGCAACTGTGTTACATATTTAAATAACATCAGCATTTCTTCAAAGCCTCACTGGGATTTTATGGGTTGGGGGGGGGTGTTCTCTGGGGTTTTCTTGGTTAGTTTTTGGTGGGGTTTATTTTTCAAAGGTTGCAAAGGCAAGGTTCTTACCAAAAATGACCAACCAGCTATCACAGTAGGAGAGGAAGAGGGCAGGGAGAAACTGAATACCATATAATTAATATCCAAGATTACTGTGGAACAACAAGAAACTATGGCTAAAAGGAGCTGAAAAGTCAAACTAGAATAAAAACCCACACAAATCTGGAGAGTTCAGATACCTAACCTCCTGTCACGAGAGACAGACTGCCCAGAACAAAGCGCGCACGGATGAGGAGGACCCGTGCAGCATGCGATGTGCGCGCACTGAGGAGCGATGCCCATTTCACTCTGGGCTGTTATGTGCTCGATGAGAAGCGTGAAGAAGTTCACCTTTCCTTGATAACCTGGTCCTAGCTGAAGGCTGGAAAACACAGGGTTCTGCTAATAAATCCCTTAAATACCGGGAACTTCTCATCATAGCAAAAAGCCATTCCCACTGGAAACCACACTTAGTGAACACAGTAACTAATAACTACAATGACAACCCAAGCTATTTATTTTATATCTTCTTAATTCCTTTCCTCATTAGTTTAATTATAAACCAGAATTTTTCTTCTCCTAGATTTTTTTTTCCCTTCCCTGTAACTGGCATATTGCATTATTGGTCCATTGCTGTTTCGAGGAATTTTTTTTCCCCCTCATAGTCTGAGAATTAACACATCACTTCAAGCCCCAAACCTGTGAACACACATGAGCACAGGTAGGTAGCACAGTCCTGGTTTGTGCTGCCTCAGGAGAAAAAACAAGAGTGAAAACCAAACACCAAGCCTTTAGAGAAACCCTTTTTTTGCTCCACCAACCACCTGGACTGAAACCAGCTTCTCAACACAGCTTTGGCAATCTCCTGCTCCCTTCTTTTACCAAAGCAAACCGATCCAGCTGCAGTGTTACACTGCACCACAGACACTTTTCTCATGAAAATTCCCACTCTCTATTTTCATCCTTTGCTGTACGTGGACACGATAACCTCTCTTCAGGCTAAAAACCTCATAAAGGAATTACAGGTTGAAGAACATGCAGGAACAGCAAAATAAAACGAGCATTTCTGACATTATTATGCTGGTGAGTCATCAATTAATTCTTGTTTGTCAGCTCCTATAAAGGCCAAGATCTTCAAAGGCAGCTGGGGCCAACAGAGCCCTGACTGCAACAGCAGCCAGGCTTGGGCCCAGATGCCCAGAGCCAGAAATGCCTTTTCCCCCTTTAACCATTAGCTGCCAACAAAAGCAGGAAGGGACCAGAGAGGATCTTCAAGTGACAACATCCTTCCCTCCAGCCTCTCTCCCAACTGCGAGCGCCACGACACGCTGTACACAAACTGACTCTGCCAGCGAGTTCTGTCCCTCCGGGGAAGCAGCTCTCCATCACAAAAACCCAGGGTGAAGTTCCTGTCCCTGGTGCAGTTTTACTCCAGATTCAGCACACGACCTTTCGTCGCTCAGCCAGGAGCCCATCGCCACAGGTAGCAGGTCTAACAGATGCCCAGACCCCACGAAACAACAGCAGCAGGTCAAAAAGCACCATGGCACCCCCACGGAATGAGAGGGGCAATACAAAACATGGTTTGCTTCAAGCTGAGGTTCAGGGGATTTGTCTGCATAGTTTGCCCTTCATTAAGATCCTGTTGGCTGAGATGCAGGAGGGAAATTAGGGATGTATTTGTATTTAATGGCAGGGATCAAATAATAATTTGCAGTCTCTATACCCAAGTGTCACATACATCACTTCTATTAAGCACATGCTTTATTTCCTTTATTCTTACTCTCCAGTTTTTCTTTCCTATGGAGACCCACTGTGTCCTTCCTACACTTCTGCCTTCCCCCCTACCATGAGCTCTGTTTGAGCAAAGTTCTGTAGAACAGAAAAATCTGTCCTCTGCTGAAGCCAGCCAGATCAGGCTCTTTTCTCTAAAGGAAACAGTGTTTATATATAACAGTAACCTTCCAGAACTCAGAGCGAGGAGAGCTGGCAATCAACAACACCGAAAAACCCATCAGCGGGGACCAAGAGTCAAGTTTCTTATCCCTAAAAACAGTTTCCACACATCCCCGTTGCCTTGCAAATTTAGATCAGCTAAAAAAGAACTACCACAAGGGGAATGGAGCTTGTTCAGTGGCCAACACAGCCTTCTCCAAGTGGGATCAGAGGTAAAGTGTTCAAAAGTCCCCTTAATAAAGCAGCAGCCTCTCGATGTTTAAGTGGCTTAATGCTTTTGGAAAACAGGGCTTGAGTACATTGCTGATCCAGTATACTACTAGAAAATTGTGTTTCTGGTGCTTAAAAGCTTGTGGATCTAGGCAAATTCGAGTTACAAGATTGGTTTTGAGCAATAAAATGTCACACTGAGCAGCTTGAGTTTTCCTTTGCTAATTACCAAAAGCCAGTGTTGGCAAGGAATATTCCATGCTTACCCAGTGGATTCAATAAAGGATTGCTCAGTTGTGCACATGCTGAAAGGGCAACCCCTTCTGCCTCGCCTCTCTTTCACTGTTATATTTAAATACATTAATATTTTAATCTCCTAAAAGCACAAGCGATTTACCTCTTCTTTAAAAATAAATAAGGTGGGGAATGTAATCATTTTTAGAAAGCCGTATCTAGAGAAACATTTTAATGTTGACACAGACATATTTCAATACCCCTAAAGCATAGAGAAGGTCAATCCAAAGTCACACAGAAATAGCAATTTTGGATGCCCAAACTGACACCTTCTTTTAAAAGGAACGCAGTTTTTAAGAGATAAACCTGCAACCACCTACTAATCTCCTGCAAAGACAGAGGAGCAAACAGACTTCCATCACTTCAGAGCAATACTTCCTTCCATGTTTTACAATAAAAAGATAAATAATACCAATAATAATTAAAAAGAGACAGAAGGAGACAGACAGACATCTGGGTTGTGTTCTAAATGGAATTAGAAGCCTGACAACAGGACAGAATAATATCAAACAAATTACGAGCAATGTGTTTTCATTCACAGGGTGACAAGTCAACAGACAGTCAGTTAATTTTAAGACTGATTATGTACCAACTCCCTAAATAAAACAAACACACTCACGTACACGTAGAGCAACAGGGAGTCCAAACACACCATCGATCTCCCTTTGGGTAAGGCTGAACATCTCAGTTGTATCTCAGAAATAAGGAGTGTGAGTATTTTAGGGGGGTTGGTTTGTGTTACAAGCAGCAGACACCAGACCTGGAGCTGCTGAGCATCTTCCAGAGTCACTAAACACTGACACAAGTGTATAATTCTAATTCCAATGATTCTAATCCCAGGGGCTGACTGGTATGTCCCCTTCCCACTCAGGGGCTCTTTTCTGGATGGGTTTTTTGTTTGTTCATGGCTTGGGGTTTTTTTGGTCAGGGTAGGGAGACTCAACCCCACAAGAAGATGAGAACCTGCTGGCTGAGACGTGCACACTCCAAACCAAACTGGGCAGTGGTGGTGGCAACCATACTTCTCTCCAAGTGAGATGGCTCTACCAGAAAGCTCTTCAGAACAGACCAAGCATCAGAGACTTAAAGTGTTGCCTGCAACAAACTACTGACAGAGCAGGGACAAAAGCAGCTGCAGAAAAACTCCACAATATTCCCCTCCATGAACTTTAAGGTTCACTGAGGGACAGTTCTGCTGTGTGTAAAAGGACACAAAGACAGAAGACAACAATCCCTGGGCAAACTGGGGTGTGTTCCTGCAGGAATGTGGTGCCTCTCCTTCTCAGTGATCCACAGGCAGCTCCTGCCTGACGGCAGGTTTCCCAGCGTGGAGCTGCACCCATGCCCAAAGGGACCCATTCTGCTTCCAGCATTGCCACCTACGGGGACCAATTTACACAAAGCTTCAACTTTCCACTTCTGAAGCAATTAAAAAAAATATTAATTAAAAAAAATTAATCTACCAAGCAGCAAAGGGGGAAGATGTGCAGCCTGGGGAGCTGGGGAAAGAGCAGTTGCAGAGGGCAGCACTTCATCTTCTTGCAGCAATAAGAAGTACCTATTTGTTTGAATGACGGTGGCTTCACGGGAACACCAATGCAAAGCCAAAGGACGGCAGCTATGACGTAGGTAGAAGGGAAAAGCAAACAGACTGGGTGCGAAGCGTTAGGGCAGCAATGGGACACGCTGGTGGAGGCACCAGGCTGCAAGGAGAAACAATGCAGCAAGCCAGTGACAGATGAAAAAATAAAGGTTACGAAAGCAGAACGGACTAGAAAGGCACTTACAGGATAATAATCCTTGCCTATTGTTTCTAATTATACCTGTAACACTTAAAGCTGAAAGGATTTTAGAAGGCCAATTTACTTTTTGTCCTCTGTGCCATTTTCTGTTGGCGTTTGCCCCAAATGCCTGAAGACAAATGGTTGGTTGGTTTCAGCATCCACTAATGTGTTTGTAGCTGGGGTGAAACACTTCCTGGGAAACTCTGCAAGGGACAGAGCTAGCTGGCTAAAATCCCTGCACGGGCACAGGGACAAGCTGGGCAGCCCCATCAGACGTGAACCTGCCAGTGGAAATGCAAATCCAGCAACGCCACTGCAGAAACTCCAGGCACCTTCTGGTGAAAATTTTAATGAACCAGAAAACTGTGTAACAGACTGCATGTTAGACATCAACTCCAAATCTTTTGAATAAATAAATACACACGCAGCTTAGGACGGGCTCTGCCGAGGGCTGGTGAGACTGGCTGGAATGATGACAACCCAACAGAACCCTGCCTGAGCAGAAGTAGACATGGAAAGCAGAGTTGTCACCTTGTTAAATTTCTCTGGACTCTTCAAGCGGTTCTTTAAAGCTTCATATTAATCAATTAATACATCTACAAGCTTACACCTGTGAACAACTTCATTTAAATTAGATCTCTGAAGCATGAACTGGCCCAAACTACTCAAATTAGAAGCAAAGACAAAATAAGAAGTATTAGATTAACCAAGCAAAGATATATATCAATTTTAATTATATTGCTTTCAGAGTAGAGTGCTCTGGAGAGAAAAAAATACGTAGCCCATCTCCTTGGGAATAGTAGTGCTTAGGTTTAATGTGGAGTGTTGTCACTCTACAAACATGTAGCGCTCGGAGAATTTCAACGCCGTATGCAAGACTTCAAGAAGTCAACTCAAATTTCAGAACGCCAAAGCCTGTAGCAAACAGTCAAGCAGGACAAACAGCATAACTGGAAGTATTTTGGAAATAACACAAAACTGCAGCAGTGCTACCAGCACACTCTTGAGAATTAATGTTGCCATCTGAAGGGAAGGGTAACATCTCAGCGCTCGCTATCTGCTGCATGATTCAAGAGCCTGGCACATTCGCTGACACCTGAATCTCTGCTAATGAGCATCTTCTACCCAGAAATAGGGGGGGAAAGGAAAGATTTTTGGAAAAGAAAAATTATAGCAGAGATGTTGTTATAACAGTTCAGAATATTTCCAGTAATGCTTCAGATGCTGCAGTGAAAGATCATACCCAACAGCTTTTGGAAACAAGGCGGTAATATTTATCATCATCACCTTCCCCAGCTCAGTAGGCTGAAAGCACACAGAGAAAAAAATACACATAGCCTTGGAATAGTTAAGTGTTTGCGGGGAGGTTGTTTGGTTTGAGGGTTTTTTGTTGCCTTTTTTCTTAAAAAAAAAAAAAAATACTGAAAACTGAATCAAACCAGAAAACCAGCCTACGAGCACAGCCCCCATAAACCATAGACCTTGTCCCACAAGCAAAGATAAACACACTTTTCCAAAGGACAAAACTGCTCCAACATACTGAGCAGACATTCTTGAGATATCTAAAATTATCTCTCTGAGCATCAACTGAAGAGGCTGAATCCCAGACTGGGCACAAACAACACAGCCCAAGGCTCAGACACCCCACAGCGCCAGACACGAGCGCCACCATCCTCCCAGCCTGGCTGCACCAGGGGGTTTGGTACCCCAGGAATACACCTATTCTTGGGAAAGGCTCTTTCAATGAGTGTTTTCTTAACCAAAATCTTATGAGCAAGGGGCCTCACTGCTCTCTAGAGCCCGAACTGAGGACACGTGAGAGCCAGCTTGAACCTCGTATGACAAGGAGTGGCCAGAGGCAGCAGCCAGCATTGCTGATGGGGCCCGAACCAACCAGGCACATCCCACAGCTCCTGTAAAAAGCATCAGTGCTACCACATTGCACCTGCAATTATTTTAAGCAATCAGCTTTAGAGAAACACTAATAAGTAAGGTTCACTCCTCCTTTCTCATAACAGCACAACTTGTACTTAACCTTCCTGTCACTGAAGAAATACTCCGTTTAAGAAAGCAGCACACTATCAATTTAACAATGGAGCAAACAATGCCTTCACGGTGCTGTGCCTGTTAACCTTTGATTTACAACTACGTTTTCATCAGGTTTGTTTTCTAAATTAAGATGCTTATATCCTGAAGGGTAACAAAGTTCACACTATTAAATTAACATCTGCTATAAATAATGCACTACCAGAGAGTCAAAGAACATTTACAAAGCTCTGAAAACAGGTGACTGAGCATTAAACAGTCTTTCTCTGAATAACTTACAACATAAAAAAATAAGAAACATCTGAAAACTAAACTTTTTCTTTGCACAGATTTTTGGTATAAGAATAGTCAGCTCCAAATAATTTGCTTTGTGGTTGCTGTCAGGAGAGACCCGGGCAAGACAGCACAGGCTCTTTGCTGTGGTACACTGACTGACCTCCCAAAGCAATTTTCATTAATAGAAAGTTTCCCAGACCAGTTGCTCCCCTTCCTTACCCCAGAGGAAGCTTTATACGAGACTCCCAGAGACTAATCCTGCCCTCTCCTTTGGTTTTTTTTTGATGGGAGAATCAAGTTCAGGAATTTCTTATGCTATATGGGTATGGGTAACAGGAGAAAACAGTCAGCAGATCATATGGCATTGGTTTCCCTGCCAATGGGAGCAGTATGTGGTCGGTGTAAAGGTTGTATTTTTTATTTACATAAATCCATGGAGCTCACTGCTATCATATTCAAGAACCCGTTGTCACTTCTGCACCATTTGAAAAAGGCAGAGGAAATAAAAGGCATAAATTACCTTTTAAAACATCACCTTTTTTTTTTGTGCTGAAACCTTTGGTGAAGAAATATAAAACACAACTGCAACAAGAGCTCAGATTGCTGCTTTAGACTCTAATGGCTTCATAACAGTAATTAAGGCTTCTTCCTGACTTCATAACTATGCCATAATGCATTTATCAAAAGCACATTACCACAATGGATGCATTCGCTCTTTCTGCAGTATTTCGACAGCTCCCTTTGGACGCTATCAGTAAATAAAATCTTATGTGGTCCAATTAAAGAAGGCATAAATCCAAATCATTTCTCTGTGGCTATCTTGTTTTGAATGCACTGCTCTGACAATTTTTTAAATAGAAAATGGCTAAGTGCTTTGGATACAGTAAAAAAACTTCCTCCCCAGAACAGCTCCGGGATGCCAAGTCTTTCTTAGGAGCCGCAGGAAGGAAGGAGTGATGCTCAGGAGCTTTGTTTTTATCACTGGAGGAGGAGAGGTTTTGACAGCAGAGAGACTATTGTCAAGTGCATTTGGACTCGTGTCAAGTCTCTGCCTTGACAAATTGGACTGGGAGTCCTTCTGCGGTGAAAGTGCACAGGAGAACACAACATGCAACGCAGAGCCATTTCTGCACTTCAGTGAAAAGCAGAAGGGAATTACAGAGCTCTCTTCCCCCTTCCTCCCATCCAATTGCCTCCAACAGGCTGCAACAAGCACAGAACAGCAGCGCTCCGCAGGGACACGTTCACAGATGTGAGCATCCTCCCACCAGTCCCTTACCCACGCAAACCCCACTATTTTATTGTGGGGAATACAAACTGCTGCTGCCAGCTGAGCTCCAGGAGCAGAGGCACATGTGCGAAGCTCACGCTGCGTAATGACTGCTACCAAAAGTGCAAATGCAAGTGGGTGAGTGTTGGCATGAACCGTGCAGAGTGGAGCTAAAATTAGGGCTAGCAATATGGAGAATTCATAATATCCTCTGCACCTGGGTAGCTCAGAGCACTCCAGTCCAAACGTGCTGTAACTGGAGGGAGAGTAAAAGGGGAAAGGTGTAAAATATACATCACTTTCCTCACTTTTTTCCAACAAAAGAGGTTTTTGCATTAGCCATCCTGCAGCAACAGCTCGAAAGATTTTAGGGTGGAGATCATTTGGAAAACATCATCCTTTCTTTGAGCATATGAAAGATTATTTTAAACCAAACAAGTAATCTGTTCTAGCAGTGATCCTCAACCTCTGCCATACTCTGTTATTGCCATGCACTTCTTCCCATCTCTTCAATTTGGGATTATCAGCATAAGGTCAGCATTCAAGCCAGAAGTAACAAAATTCACTCCACGTAAGGAACACAGAGTGCTTAGCATCCCTTACCAGGTAATCTGTGTTGTTTACTCCCTTGGTGTGGAAGGTTTTACGCTGATGAGTTCTGACTGCCCCTTAGCACAGGGAGAGCTGTGAGCAGCAACCTGACCAGGACTCTTTATGGCATAATTCTACTCCCCACCCTGATTTTAATATCCTTTGCAAAAATTCACAGAATTACTCTAACAGTATCAGAGAGGCAAAGCAGCCAGGTGCATGCAAAGGAGCTCTTTTGGGTTTTTGCCTCTGGTTGCAGGGGGTGTGGGGGGATAGATTTGTTGAGAAACCTTCTAGAAACCCTGGGGGTGAAAGGAGAATACTAGAATTGGCTACAGTAAATGAAAAGCATAATTCAAATGCTGACATGTACTTCACCAAGCTGTTCTTTCAACTACATGGGAAGGAGCTGCACCAACCTCCATTTAAAGAGGAAAAAAAGGAGGGGGGGGGGGAAAAAAAGCTTAGGTACAGTATTATCTGTGGGCTCTTCCTGAGGCCTCCATCCAGAAACAGACTACCGAGCTTTCATTCAATAAGGTATTGCTACAACAAAATTACCTCCTGGGTGCTAATGGTCTCTCAGTTATAAACAACCACTTCAAATAAGGGGAAAAAAGTGCTTATCAAGGAATTTGCCACACATTTCCTTCAATAAATCCTTCCTCCATTCAGTGCTTCCCAACAGGAGCTGGTCTACCAACTATCATCACCAGTAATTCTCTCCCACCAGGAGGAAAGTAAAATTAAAAAAACCCTCACACCATAAAAGTATCTCCTTTATCATAAGAGAAAGTTATTAGGAGCCTTCATGCTGCCTGCCTGGTGGCTGTGCACACTGATGGTCCCCTCTTTCTCTGTTAATTGCCTGCAGAAGGAGAAAGGAACAAATGCTGACAATGTAAGTTGCATCCAGAGACTCAAGTTAATCATACTCATTTAGTTTTATTTATTGTAATGAGTATTTATTTGATTGTATTTACACCAAGAAGAATAGGTCCAAAGGCTCCTGGCAGAAGCATCCTGTTAGGGCAGCTAGGTCAGCTGCCATCATGCTGTGCCAGGTATTCCTCTTCTGAGCCACCTACTCTTAGCATATGCCAGAAAAAAAGAAGGAAAAAAACCCCAAGTGATTTCCCTCTAATTTCCCAGAGCTCCTGACAGTTTCTACCTGCTTGGTTTGTTCTCTGCCAGCTCCCAATTTCTTGGCCAGTGCCCTGCTCCAGAGAATGTCTCTCTTTGGAGCAGCCAACTTGCTTTCTATTGGGTCAAAGCAGAGGGACTGGCTGCAGAAACCCAGGAAGAGCTATCGGTGATGATGCACAAGGGATGCACCTAACAGGCTCCTACCCACAGCGTAAAACTACTGGAAGCACCCTTATTTCCAGGCTTTCCCAGCCCAGCACACATGCTGGAGTCAAGAGAGGACATGCCAGCTCTCCGTGGGACTGCTCACATGTTCCAAGTCCAGGCAGTGGGCAGTAGTAGGAGAGGAGTAGGACCACACATCACATAACTCAGTGCTGTGTTTGCAGCAGGACAAGCACACACCAGCATGCAAAGCTTCCCAGCTGTGAGACCCCACTGCCAGAAGAGCTCACCAGGCACCGTGAGGAGCCCAGGGGAACAAGCACTGCCCAGCCCACAGTCCCTTCTGCAGTGCTCTCACACCACACTCCTCAACAGGGAACATCTGGAGAGAAGTGGCTTTGACTAAGCGGGACTGGTCAGCTCAGCCTCCAAGGGGAACAGGGCAGGGTAAGAGCTTTACTCCAGGGCTGCATAAAGAGCTGCTAAGGCAGGGAGCAAGACACATTTTCCTTAAGCAAAGCCCAGACAGAGAGATGGGCAACTGTTGTCTTCCACATGCATAAGCTTATTCCTCATTAAAAGTTTACACAGACTAAAGGAACTCATGCTAATAAAGTTTTATTTCTTCCAGTCCTCAAGGGACACCCAGCAAAGCTTTGTGGGCAGCCCCAGCAAGAGCTTGGGATTGTGCTGCATCCCATCTGAAGGGGGGGATAAAAATTCCTGCTGGCAATGAAAATCATCAAACAGATATTCAGGATATATTCAGCCCTGAATCAGAACAAGGGGAAAAAAAAAACCAAACCATCAACTTCATCTATGCTTGTAAGCTGGTCACACCCTTAAGCTCTCCAGAGGAGTTTTACAGCTTGTAAAACCCTCATGATTCATTTGGAAAGAAACCACAGCCTGTGCTGCAGCCACAGAAGTGTAAGGTTTCCCGGGGAGGAATGGATGCCTCAATCAACTGGGCTTCGAGGGGATATGTGCAGAGCACAAATACATTTCAGGGCCCAGCTACAAACACAAGAGAGGGGAAAACAGAAGGGTTTCTGCCCCACATCCACAAGACACTTTATGCAGAGAAAAGCACACTGCTTTATTAACACAGAAACTTTCTTTTCAGCTTGTACCACTTAGCCATCCATTATCAGCCTCAAAACAACAGAGCAAGGAGACTCCTTTAATGAACAGCATGAGCAGGAAATACAAAGATGTGGAGCAAGATTTAAAGCACAAATGGTTCAGGCACTCCTGTATTTTACAGGAGGTCGTTCAGGGGACTTTATACTTCATTTATCAAATTATATCTGAATTGGTACAGTCAGCCTGATTCAAGAAACCATCACGCATCTTTTCCCTTCAGAAGGGGAAATAAATACTTTATCTGTAAAGCATTTTGCAACAGAGGATCCGAGTCCTTCCCCAGCACTTTGCCTCCTCAACCCACCCAGGCAGGCAGCTGCTTACCCTACACTGTGCCTTCAGAGGTGCTAAGAAGTGTTTTGCCCATAATGGCTCGGGCAGTGGCACAGCCAGATCTCAGATCCACACCTCCTCCCTCGAGATGCACCTCACTGAGCCAATCACACATGTCACTACCCTTAACGAGTGGGCTTTTATAGCCTCTATTTTTCTAGTGCTTTCCTTGTCATCATAAACACCCCAGTGTTTGCTCACAAGTTGGTCCGTGTAAAACAAATACGCTGCCACTCCACGGCAATGGAATTTGCTGCAGAAAATCATCAAGAGAACAGCACTGTCTTGCCAGCCACCTGCATCACCTCCCCCTTTAACTCAAACCCAGAGGCATGTTACAATTACATTATTCCAGCTAAATAAAATTATTTTCCCCTGTTCCAAGACATAAACCAACCACATCATTACGGCCATAGCCACTGTGATTTAATAATTTAAACAAAAGACACACACAATGATAGGAACATAGTAAGTAGCACAGCACTTCATTATAGCTGCAACCAGTATTTATGATCCCTGAAACCAAAGATGGTCTTGAAAATTATATGCCCAAATGCGTCACTTCAAAATTACAACTTAATCATGTAATGTTCAGCAGAGAGCTTTAAAAAAAAAACCAAAACTGATCGTCTATTGTTTTTTCCAGGGTGAAGAAAAGCTCTGAGAGATACTAAATCATTTAATGCACCGGTGGAAGCAGCTTACTTACAAAAGAGGATTTGCAATGCAAAAAGTGAATCACGAAGCATCACCTTCACACTTCACCCTTCCTCACACGCTGCTATTGAAGGCTGTCTCTGCACCTCTGCCTCCTACAGCAGGTCAGGGACAGGGACAGCCACCCAACTCCCCATCATCCGGCTGTAGGAAAGGGTTCGTCGCGCTCTCCGAGCTACGTGAGCAACGAGCTGAAATGCAAGTCAGCCACCCAAGATCTGCAAGTGCTTTGAAAGCTCTAGACCCTGCTGTACGGGGAAGTTAACCCAGCAAAAATGCTTTGGACATGTAGCCACAGCCCAAAAGCAGTTCTTCGCCAAGACTGAGGACAATATGTTATTAACTGAAGTTTAATTATATCCACAAACATACGTTTCTAGCCGAGGCATACAACAATGTCTCTGTAGATTTGTTTGTTCTTGTAGTGGTCCCATTAAGGAATTAGTTTTGTGTTCACTTTCATAGCCCAGAACACACATTTATCTGGTATTAAATTTGCTCCTGTTTTGTTTCCATAGGAATTTTACTGGTTCCATATTAATTAAATTATGTCAGAAACAGACAACACTTCACAAAGGACCCTCTAATCAGTGGTTAATAAGGGCGGGCAGCAAATACAGCATTTATGTAACATTGGGAAGATTATTTCCAAAAGACAAAGCACAATTTCAAGCTATTGTCTCCTCACCAATCAAGTGTGGAAATAAAGGAGTGCTTAATTATTACATTCGCAATGTTTTGGATTAGGTAAGATCAATTTCCAACAAGTATCATTGCCTGTAGATACAAGAATGTGGCTACTTATAACATATAGCCAATGTATTTTCTTTTCAGAGGAATTCTGCAGGAAGAATGAGTCAGCAGCTGACATCCAGCCAGGTCTCCACAGCCAACAGCCGCTACACGAGCTTCAGCAGGGAAACCTTCCCACTCACAGCCCCAAGGATAAGACAGGCTCGTTGAAAGGCTGCCCACTCTCCCCAGAACAACCCAGTAACCCCACTGCCACAGAAGCAATGCAAGTAGCTCTGAATATTTTCTCTCTTCCCACACTCTTTCAAGTGCACCAACTGTATGTGCCAGTGAAGAGCACACACTCCATTCTAATGGAAGAGGCAGGATTCAATTAATGACACCAATCTTTCACAGTCAGCAGAGACTGCAGAAATGGCTCATTCGGGAAATTTTTTCTTTCTGAAAACTTCCATGCACTATAATAAAGCAACTATTGCAAGCATTTATTTATTAATACAGAAAGATTTCCTTACAAGAGATCTGCAATCAGCTTAACCTCAGCTCAGCCCCTGGCCAGAGTTTCTCCTCTGCTTTCACCTGAGGAAGCAGCATCCATTAGCTCAGGGGTTAGCTGAGAAGAGCCCAGGTGACACCTCGGCAGCCTGTAGTCACCCAAGCTCCACTTTTATGCCAGGCTTCCACATGGCACAGGGAAAGAGGCAGACTCTGCAGGCAAGGAAGGCTGGTCACGACGGCGTTTGTGAAAGGAAGTACAGAACTGCTTTTTTCCTTTAAATTATCATGGCAGGCAGACCTGTGAAAGGCTGCTTGTGTAAGGTAAGTTACCCCAATCCAGCTTTTCTGTAGGAGGAAGACCAATGTCAAATGGCTGCAGCACAGAAGATACAACACCAGCACATCAACATGTCTCTGCTGGGCAGAACACCTCCCAGAGCTGTCAGCAACAGGAGGTTTGGCAACAATAGAGCCACTTGATTTAAAGCAACTGTACTATTAGCTTAACGTGTTTATTCATAATACAGGCTAGCTTATATTTAAAAGAAAGGGAATGGCACAGGGAGCTATTTCAATTCATAAGAGGCAGCTATTAAGACAACACTAAGAAGTATGGAGAGAAATTTTTCCCAACGGTTTTGCTATGTTCTTACATCATGATTTCACATATTTTAGGTCTTCAAGGAAGCAGATACACATACTGCCTTGACTCTCTCTGTAACAAGACACAAACCCAAATGAAAGCATTGCCCAGTTCCCATGTATCAGGATCCTAGTCCTCTTCAGCTTGTTCTTTATCACCAGTAAACAGTCATGAAGATAACAGTAAGACTAAGTACAGCTGTCTGGAGAGATGGCAGGTACTGCTTGGAACATCCCACAGAATTAAACACAATCCTCACCAACACAGAACAAGTGCAGATTTCAACACAAGGGTAGTTTTTCCACCAGCACTAGCTTGGGATCATCAAGCTGCTTCCTGCCATCTCACCTCCTGAACTTCCTGCCATCCTGTGCAGGGAATACGCCTTTGTCCCTGACCTCATCCTGCAGAACCCAGCCATCCGCCCAGATGTGAGCACTCCCTTCCGTACAGTCAGAGTGCTGGGACAGTCCCTTCCCTCCAGGTTACTGGAGAGGTTATTGGTGCTCTACCCACCATGACCTTGCAAACGGACACCCTCCGTGACCTGCTGCTTCTGGCTCCTCACCATGAAATCACTGGTACCAGGCCAAAAGTGAGCATCCATGTGCTGAGAGCATGGGGAGGGAGAGGACTGCTCATCACTGCCTCTGACAAACCAGCAAAATCTATTACAACAGATGACATTTTGTCTATTAAGTGTACACGAAAAAAATGGTGAGATGTTAACACTTCTCATGGCTGCATCTCCCTCAGACCCCCCTCCCTGAGCCCCAGGAGACATGGCAGGGTGCTCAAAGCAATGGGAAGCACAGACCAAAAGGCTCACTTGAAACAAAAGAGAAATGGCTCAAGAACTTTGTTCCACTTCCAGAGGAAATGACCAGAAGGGAGAGGAAGTATCATTTTAAAAGATCACCTTCGAATGAACAGCATCAGACAACTGCCAAAGAGATTGTACCCACCACTGATATCACAAGGCTTGCAGTATTTCTGCTAGGGCTCAGGTGCTGCCCTTTCTGATCCAGGAGTCTCATGCCCAGGCAGGAGCGCTCTTGGGCACCCACCTCTACCATCCACGTGACTGCTGCTCTGCTGAATGTCCCCTCAGCTCCACAGACTGCAGGGACACCCTTGGCTGCTGATGATGTGGCCATGAAAGGGACGAGGGTGCTCGTATCATCCTTGAGAGGTACCTGTGGGGCAGTAACCTCCAGGGGTGCTGGGGAGACCCCTAAGCCACTCAGACAGGAGCAGCTCTGCCCACATCCTCCACTTTCATTACACACAGTAGTTTCTCACCAGCACAGCAGCTGATAAAAGCTTGCACTGACATCTGAAGACTCAAAGGCAAATAAAAAACCTTACACTTCTTAATCTGATTCATGCTTTTTTAATGATGGGAGTTAGTATCGTGTGGAAAGCATCTTTTGCAGGATACTACTTTGACCACTGCTGTCCATAAATATAAAAAGACTTGCTAATGCCCTGCTAAACTTCTCACAGTAGTATTTATATCAGCACCTCTCTGTTCTTTTCCAGCAATAATCTAAATCATGTACCTCTTATCTTAGCTTGAAACAGCATGTTAAATACAAGATCACAGGTAATTTAGATAACTGGAATTGGGCACATCCAGCAAGTCATTCCTGCTGTGATATTCCTACCACTGACAGAGTTTCTTCCAGTCCCAGCATGGGCAGGGGACTGGGGGACCCACACACTTCAGCACAGTCACTGCCCCTCACTGAGGATGCACAGAAAAGGCCAATTTTCAAAGGGATTCTACCTGGGTCTAGTCACATGGTAATAAGCATTCTGGCAGCACTTCCCAGAAATAACCTTCAACAGTTACCTAGAAACATAATCCATCAAAATAAACCTCAAAATAATAAAGAAAAAAATACCTTCTATTGGTAGATCGTGTTCTAGCTATGTACAGAAGAATCAGTAGACAAACTAGAGTCATTAATCAAGGGAATAGCGCAAATTAATCTCAAGGTTATTTTCTTAGACAGTTCTTTTACAAACACAAATAGTGCTGTCAAAGTTTCCCCTCCCTTGTTCTTCATTACCCTCCGTGAGCCTTTAAGAATATAGCTGAACCTTTTGGGCTTCTGTAGGACTTAAGAGCACCCAGTGGAACCTAAGCAATGAGCTGAAGTGAGCCTATTGCTCTAGAGTTTAACAGTTAAATCATCCAGAATAGATTAAAATTTCCAATCAAACAAATTGAAAGTTCTCCTACAGCACTGGACGGTTCCTTTTCCCTAGGGCTCCATCCTCAAAATTCCATTCCTAATTTGAATAGAGAGAGGGATGCAAATACTGTATTATTTTCTTTTTAATAAACAAACACGACTGCTGGGATGATGCAGACACAGCACAGTCAAAGGATTTTCTTTAGATACTCAGAGCACTCCTGATCTGCATATTGATTTCAACCCCTCATTCTTCATAAACAAAATGGAAACACAAGAGAGTCAGGCAATACATCTGCTGGTGCACCTTCCTCTGCTTACAGCCAGCAAGCCCCTGCACAGAGATGAATGCAGGCTTGCACCACAGCAGGTACGGCCTCACTGAGAACTGGTACTTCTTGGACAGTTTCCACTTGAAGCTTTAAAGCTGAGACACAACCAGAAGAGGTCACAACCACGCAGCCACACTCCTCACAACACTTTTAGTGCTAGGGCTCCGTGGGGGTTATCTCCCTGATAACCTACAGACACCCCCAGGGATGTTTGTGCAGTGTGCGCATCCACACACTGGTGTTTCAAAGGACAGAGCCCAAAACTTGGCTGCAGCGTGAGACGTGCTCTGCTCAGCCTTCAGAAAGGAAGCTGGCCTGGATTTAGAGGGATTGCACGTGCTCTGTGTAAGTGCACAACTGATTGCTGCTGCCCTTGGACAGTGTCACACCTTCCTGAAAACTGTATTTTCAGCCAAAAGAAACAGATCTGGTCGTTAAGACAAGGATTTCTATACCATATACTTGTGGCCTCAGTGGAAGTAGGATTAGACCCTACATAGGTCCACTGACAATAACATTGGGGAGCTTGAAATGGATGAAGGAAAACAACACAAGGAAAGAGAATCTCAAAGCAGAATAGTTTCATCAGATAAGGGCATATTCTATGCAATAAAAAGTTAATGTCGCTCTTATCTGCATTACATGAAAAACCTTTTGCTTCCAAAGCCCTTAAGGCTGCAGAGTTCTCAGTTACCTTTTTCACCCCTCTACCTTCACCAGCATTAATACTTTTCCATAGAAGTCTGCTGCCAGCTGCTGCATGGTCTATCTGGATATCATGAATTACATTCTCAGTTTTTCTGACTTTTTCCACTGTTAGAAGGACATTTATCAGGTTAAGCCCAGATTTATTTCCCTGTCTTACCAGCAGAGTTTTAGATGACTAATCAGAAGACTGAATATATTTTAAAGATCTAATTCTCCCTTCACTGTTTATACTAGTCAATGTCACTTTGACACTATTCTGGCTTTCAACTGCAACAAACTTTCTGACTTAAATTCCCTTAAAATCAACATGCTCTCATAAGCAGACAAGAGTGCGATTCGCTCCATCATTCCCTTCCCCCAAGTTAACTTCAGCTGTCATCAAAAACACAGTAAGCATTTTCCTTCTTGGGAACTATGTGTTCTTGCAGTTATATTCAGTGGACCAGAAGAGTTTGGCATCAGGAAAGGAACTATCTGATTTCTTGGACTCACTGCAAGAGAACCTGTCTTGGCCAGATACAGTTATTAACCACCAAGAACCAAAACTTCATTAAAATGAAAGATGCCCCAGGCAATGAATATTGGCTATACAAACAGTGCTCAAGCATTCACCCACTACAGACAGAGCTCTGGGGCTTTGTCTGCTCTTTAAAGGGTGTTTCTTCCTACAGTTATAAACAACCATGAGTAAAATACTCACTCTGTAAGTTTGCGTAAAGATTTTCAGAGCTGCCATCCATGAATCACTACCTACCACTATTCTAGCAAACAGAAAGCAGTCAGCAGCTCCTGAGAACCTTCCACATTTGTCTCTTTTTCAGTTTGTTCAGATGTGAAAGTACATTTCAGCTTAATTCAGACTGAGCATTTAAGTCAAGGTCAAATCTACTATTTTCACCATGATTTGTATTGTCTTCTTTCACCTATATTGCTTGTAATTCCTGTTTCTGTGCCAGGTTATAAAGAGGGCAATGTGGCCTGCAAAAGCAGCTTCACCTTAGACCTACCTTGAGATACTGGACTTGGGAGTGCTCCTTTATGTCAGGGAAGAGAGAGTTGCCATGTTCAGATGGCTAATCCTGGTGTGACAACACTTAGACACTGCAGAGAACGCAACCTCTGGGCAGCAGCGAGGAAAAAGCACAAAAAGACCAAACAAGAAGACAAAACAGATATAAACCACCTTCCTAAAAATCTGCTCAAGGCAAGAGTTTTCAATAGAGCATTTCTACCACTGTTCCCATCTTTTGGCTTGCCCAGTCCTCAGGCAGACAGAACATCTCTGACAACTTCCAAGCAAGTCAGGTCCCCACTCAGATCTGCCTCTACTTTAAGTGGCCTTCTCTCACTTCATTAATAGCCCCTTTCCGTCACACTATTAAGGTATGGTTAGAGCAGGTCTGCAATCACATGCTGTGCTGTCCCCTCCAGGAAGAGTCCTACCCCATTTCACAGGAAAGGCACCAATGGGAATTTTATCAAACGTCATGGTGAACTGCAGAGCATCTGTTCTCTGCTGTGCTCAGGACAACCTTCTCTACAGAGCTTTTCCATGAGGGGTTGCTCATCAGGTCTTATTTTTAAAGAATCTGGGCCAAGTCATCCCTGCTGTAGCTTTAATGACGTCAATGAGCTACAGCAGGGGTGAAATTGGGCCATTATTTTTTATGTCCATATGTCATGTGCCTATTAAAGAAAAAAAAATGCAAAAGAAGATCAAGGAAGAAAAGTTATTGAATCAAAAGACTATCCTGTGCAGAGATTAACATCTAGATGTGGAATGTTTCTCTTTTGTTCCTGATGTAAGTTTATAAACAGTTTATGGAAAAAGAAATACTTCTGTAGTGTCAAGGTACAATGCAAGTTTTGTAGTGACAAATTATATTCACATTTTCTATCCTGTTTTGATTTAAAAAAAAAAAATCTTCAGAAGGAAAATGCCTCTCCAAAACTCAACAACAGTAAGTGACACAGTTGCCAGTAACTGTTAGTTTCTCCACTGAAAGCCAATATTAATCACACTCTGCATATCACCACCCAGTAGTAAAGCCCAACGGACCTTGTTCTGAGCTCCTATCTTAGTAAATCCAAAACAGGATTACAGAAATATCAAAAGCAGAAACACAAAACACAAGTTTAAACCTAAGCACGGTTTTCTGCGCATATTCAAAAGGCTCAGACACCAACACAGAATGGGACGCAGCTGAGGAGACCAAGCCTGCCAGATGTAGGGCACCAGCTGAGAACAGCAGCAGAACCAGCCTCTGCAACACACCGTGATGCTGTGCTGATTTTCAGAGGCTGAACTGCACCGTTTCTCTCGAGTGAGTGTGCACGCACGTTTTCCACCCCCATGCCCCACACCATCAGGTACCCAGCAGCCCTGGGTTATAAGCAGCAGCTCAGGCTAGCCAAACCACAGCCAGCAAGACCTGTGACCAGGATGTCTCAACTCTGTATCTAAAAGCCTGACATTTAAGCAAACTGACATTTAAGCATAACCATATTCACATGAACATAGGTAAAATTACTCACCAATACACTCAGAGTCACACCAATATGCCTTTAAAGGCAGACAGCAAATTTTTCTGAGCCATCCAGGAACAGCACCAGATCACAGGAGCTTGGTGTAGATAACTTTTATTTCCAAGCTTAATGAAAGATTCCTTTGAAATCTTTGACCCTAACGCTCCAAGTCTTAGCTTTAGTCAAAGACTAAGTCCTCTTTGCACAGGACTTTTTTCCCCAATTGTTTTCCCTTTGCATTAATGAGGGTTTTTTTTTCCCATAATAAGCCAGAACAGTCTGGATTTGGGTGGGTGTTTTTTATTTCTCCCTCCTCCCCGTCCCCCATTCCAGTACTGGAATGAAAATAACTTGAGATGGAAAACGTGTGACCTCCCAAGCCTTTATTTACAGTGTCACAAACCACAAGGGAAGGATCTGTCCAAGTTTTCCAGCTGGAACGGGAACAGCAGGGAAAAACGTGCCCTCATTTTTGCAGCCGTGATATTTAACACATCACAGGGGAGAAAAATGGGGAGGAGAGTTAAAAACAAGTAATGATGCCATGGATATACTGGATGAAGAGGTCTCAGCCACACAGGTAGGTTCACATGATTATGTCCTTTCTCCTCAGAAATTATCAGAGCTTTGTACATCCAAATGTAATTGCAAAACCAGCCTGACACATATTTAATGGGGTTACTTCTTGACTTTCACATTCTACAAGACTGTAAAATGTAGAAACCTTCTGGACTTCACCTGAATTTGTATTCGTGCTGTAACGATCTCTCTTCATGCCACCATCCCCCAAATTAATACAACAAAGACTTTGTCAAAAACAAGAAGCTTAAAAGCTTCTTCCTCACACATTTAAACAGCACAGACAAAGACAAATGAACGAGGCTTAGATCTACAGAATGTCACTTGCAGCAGGAAACTGTCAGTTAGTTTGTGGTTACAACCACACCAGTGTCACAGCTCTTTCCTTCCAGCTAAATACGTATGTCCAAACAGTTCCTCATGTCTAGTGTTTCTATTGTAAAAGGAGGAAAGCAACCAAAAGAAAAACTCGCCCATATTTCCACTAGAAATTTCGTAGTACCAGACTACACAGGAGACTGTCTTTGTTGAAAAGGGATCCTCCTGTACCTTTCAAAACATTTATGTCCTAGGCTGTCAGGTCTAACCCAGTCTCCCCATAACTATCTCCTACCTTTAGGAGGTCCCATGCCCCCTCCCTTTCCTATCAGCAGCTCCCCTGTAACAAGCACTACACAAACCCACTGCCTTTACCCACTGAGACAGCAGTGCCACAACTGCACCGCTCTGTCACAGGGTTCCTCTCTTTGCCAGTACAAAAGCAGCCATTACCCAGCTCTCTGAAGTGTTATCACCTTGATCTAACTCACTGTAAAGTCTTTCTTAGCATAGTCTGTGAAAGATCCAACATGAGGAACAGATTTCTCTGCATTCAGTCGGTTTCCATAAACTCACCCCTTACAAGGGGTGCAATTCTCATGTCACGGGGCACACAGTAAGTCCCCTGGTAAGTACAGGATGCAGAAAAACTAAGATTCAGCCCCAATTTGTGTCTATATAAAAGGGAACAGGGCTCTGGAAGAGGAAAAGCTCATCACATTACACAGCTGGGGTGGAAATGTGCCTAAAAATCACAGCACAGCATGGTATGGGTGCAAAGACATGCTGCAGGCAAGGCAGGGAGTGCAGGAGAGCATGAGAAAGAATCAACTACAAAGCAGACCTGTGCTTCCTTTTGACAGGACACCACACAGCCCTTCAGTGATGTGCACAAATTGTTTAGAGGGGACACCACTTCCCCAGTGCACAAGACCTCTGTCCCCAGCCTGCCTCACATCTTCTCAGGCTAAAGCACCCTGTAATTTCACCTGCTTTCATCTCATTTACTTTCCCCTCTCCTATATATTAGCCTCCTGCCCAATGTCAGTCTCTGCCTCTTCTTACAGAGAGAAACACTCACTCCTCATCCCATCCAGGCTTCTGAAGTTGCAGCACTGGTGGAAACACAAAAAGGCAGTGCAGTGCCCCTGGACAGCTAGAAGTGAGGATGCTGAGGGACAGAGCAGCAGGTACCTCCTCATTCTGCATCAGCATCCTCCATCTTCCCCCACCACCTCCTTGCCAAGGTCCCACAGCCACGCTTGGAACACCACAGGCACACACAGCTTGGGTTTGCACACATGTCCCTCAGATTCCGCTCTGCCTTTCTGCTTGCATCAAGAATTGAGGACACTTTCCTAGATTTTTAAATAATTCTATGCAAAATACTCCCAGGAATGACTTGCAGAGGAACCTCCTCCAGTCATTTTCTCTGTCCAGCAGTTTGGATTCAAAGTCACTGGACTTGGATTGGGAAAAACAAAGGGCTGCACAGGGATGCTGGCGGAACAGAGAGGAAAATTACCTGGTGCCTACAGTATTTTCCTGGACGTTGCTATTCAGCTTCTTGTTTTCCTGAATGCTGCATTCCCCGACAAGGTTTAAAACCAGTTTTTCTCCCTACAATCCACAGACCTTACATGCTCTCCAGGGATGCAAGGTGCACAGATTCATTTTGCTGCAAATACAATCCTGAAGGCAGTTTCCCCTCACCTGCCCAGGAAATTAATGACTGCTTGGGTGCCTCTCTTGCCCAGGATCATCAGCCCTGTTGAGTCCTTCAGGCAAGTGAAATGAGTAGAGCCATAGCCTCAGGGCAAAGCAAACCCATAACATGGCTAAGGATTGCATTTCTGTGCCGTTACCACTAATTCAGAGAAACACACTCTCCTCTACAGCAGCCTGCAGGGGAGCGAAGGGGGAGCGCGTGATGTACAGCAAGGGAGGCAAAGCTCTTGGGCTCAGCACAGGAGCACAAATCCACATGGCAATTAATGCTTCCACGAGCATAAACTCCTCTGTTAAAGCTGCTGACAGCTGGTTTTGTTCCCAGAGAGACCTGTCTGCAGCTCCTTCAGAGAGCTGTGGTGGGCAGAGGAGTAGCTGGCAGGCTCTCCCGAGGACCTCAGGTATCCCACTGGGGGACAAGCTGCAGCACTGGGAACAGCCTGCCTAGGCTGGCCCTTGGCTCTGCTAACCCTGGAGAGAGGCTTCAGGAAGGGAATCGACATGGGGAATGGTGATGAATTCACTAGGAGCCAATTTCCCAGCAGGAGATAATTAAGGTATTCAAATCACCCTTAGTTTTCAAGGATTTCTGGTAGAGAGACTGCATGTTAATATCAGGCTTGTGTCACTGTGATTTCACTGTAAATGCTGCGACCCTGAGGTCTGAATCCAGAGAAACTGAAAACACATTTCAGTCTGATAAGCGAACAGTCTCAGGTCCAAACTCATTTATCCTTTCTCTGTTCTCCCCAGCAGTGTTGCTCTTAAAGCAAAAACCAGCAATTTTTGAGTTTTAGCACCCAGCAGCAAAAATGCAAAGCTGCTACACCACAGTATCGCTGCAAAGAGAAACATTTGGTGGAGTTAAGAGTTAAAAACACCCTTTCTGATAGAGGGGAAAAAAATTGGAGTGGTGAGGAAAATAAGATGATGCAAAACTAGAGAGTCAGTCTAAAGGTTGACACCCCATCTATTGAAAAGCTCCTGTTCAGCCACTAATTTTGTAGTCAGATTAAACACTATGATAAACATTTTTAGAATTCACACCAAAGTTTGGTGAGAGCTGGACACACACGCAGTGAACCCAGGAGCAACACTCCAAAGGTTACAGCATAAAGGAACAGCAGGTACACATCCATAAAAAGCATAAAATCTCTTAAAATGTACTTGTTAAAAAACACAACAGTGTACTTGCTTCCTCATCTGCACTCTTTACTGAGGAAGTTCTGCATATCAGTGCTCTTGGCGATGTAAAGCAAATTAAAAGGTCAGAGGGGAAAAAAAAGGTAGAAGCTAACAAGTTTATGGTAGCACCCCAGGCTGCACACATTTCAAACACAAATAAAATGCAATAAGGTTAAGATTTTTGGGAAGAGGGGGAATACTCACATAAAATTTAGATATATAAAAAAAAAAAATGTTAATTGCACATCCTGTCTGGCCATTCTCCCTTTTAACTTATTTAAAAATCTTTCAAATAAATAAACAAGGATGCTAAGTGGAAAAAAGCAAGGAGCATGAGTTTTCTTTAAAAAGAGGTTTATTACCAATACACAGGTCTATGCAATTTAAGCCAACCGTGTCCTGTGACTGCCATGCCCTTCTCAAAGGCAACTCATACAGCCAGACTCCATTTTATCGCGTTTCCCCCAGAGCATCTATTCAAGTAGAACCCAAGCTAAGGTTAATCCCCTCTCTCCCCAGCTGCAAGCTAGTATCCCTCAGACTCATTACCATTCTCCCTAGTAATACCTACATGGTTTTTTTCTAATATAGAAGAAAAAGAACAGTCATCCAGCTGAAATGCCAGAACTTACCTTCTGCAAAAAATCTCCCTAGATGCTTCTGAATGCAGGAGGGAGCGAAGACAGCATTGCTGAAAAAGGATGTCACTGTTGGTCCACATGTGTCAACATCCTAGAGAAAGATAAAACACAGTTGCTTAACTGCCATGCCCATGGGAAATCAACAGCAAGAATAAAGCTGCATTATTTTCACAGTTACACCATGCTAATGGCTCCTATGCAAACAACATAAAGCTACAACATTTTATAATTGCACATCAGAGTTTCTCTGCAGACATCCCCCCGGTATGGCAGAAATTCAATACGTGATAGTAGGCGGCAATGAGCACCTCAGGGATTTATAGTGCGTTCCAAGCCATGAGTCATCGGCATCTCTAACTCATGGAAATTAAAAAAAAAAAAAGAAAAAAGAAAATAAAAAACACACACGCGTGCATTGCCCTGACCACTCTTTGTGCTCTCTCTGTAAAACACCATAACTTCCCCTTAAAGCATTTCCCTTTTAAATAGGGTGTTGAACCATTTCCACGAAGGGGATATTGTCACAGACAAAAGACAGCGCAGTGTTCTTCCTAACAGCTCCCGGCCCCACGTCCGAGGGTGGGAACAGAGCCCACAAGACCTTCCACGTCTGGAAGAGGGGGCAGAAGGCATCTCCCACGGCAGCTGCAGAGGATGGTGAGGTGGTGAACTGGCAGGGCCCAGGAGGATGGATCCAGCTCGGGAAATGTCAACCCCAGGCAGCCCATTTGCACCTCATTTTCCAGCCACCCGCTACCTGCTTTCCCCCAAGGCTGTTTTTTGTCAGGAGAGCAGAGGGCCAGGAGGAACGTGTAACCATTACCTGCACAGCAGCTTATGTGGTCTGTTCATTATGCCAAGCAGCCCATTGCCTTTCTAAGAGATTCCTTCAGGCAGAAGGTCTCATCATTACCTCCAACCACTGGAAACTGTTTTTAATGCTGCTTTTAAAGCATCTGGTTTGCACTTCGAGGCACACACATGTGCTCCCCCCTCCCAGCCATCACTCCCCTCTCTTCTTAAATCTCCCCAAGTGTATTCAAATTCCTTTAGGTCATCTTTAATTTCTTGGCTTATCCTTGGTTTGTCTGCCCCCGCTGTCCTCCACGCAACAGCCTGAACAGAGCAGCGGCTCTCGGCAGCGTGACATCCAACGGGGGATGCAGAAGGGAGGGCTGGAGTATTTGCAGCCGTTCCCCTGACCAGCGAGCAGCACATGGGCAGCCAGCACAGCCTCAGGAAGTCAACAGAGATCAGAGGACAGCTTGGTGCTGCGTGCGGGGAGGACAGGGCTCTGCAGCTCCCACACACTCCTGAAAACCACCCGCTCGCATTAAAGCTGCCTTAAACTCACTGAACTTCTCAGCAGCAGAAATATTCTTTTCCCCTTCAGGTCACAAAGGACACAGTTGTCCTTCCCTGTAGCAGGAGCTGTGTTTTGCACTAAAACATGCAAATCTAGGTCCACGTCCACACACAAAAAGCATCTCCTCGACTGGGACCTGGATCCAAGCCTTAAGACCAGCACCCACAACCAAAGAGTTATACAAAAAAAATAAATAAAACATCAATATGCTGTGCTCCCTGCACCAAAGAACCTGAAATGCTTCAAAAAAACATCGATACCTTTACCTGCAATACCGTGCTCTAGTTAACAGACAGATTTATCTCCTACCAACAATCTAAAAAAACCTGCTCTTTACTCTTGTACCTCCTTGCACAGTAACTTAAAACAATAATAGTGCTTGCAAGGGTCAGATTCATCCTGGAGGAAGAGCAAACGTGAGTAACATTTCAGGACCATTAATCGCAGAGATCTCACCAAGAGCAAGCAGCCAGACAGCTTAAAAATATATTTAGTCCACAAATGCTTCTTAATGTCAGCTGCTGGTTCAGAGCTGAGCCAGTCACACCAAGCCCAAATGCCACTTCTGCTTTCCCAGGCTGGGTTTAAAAAAAAAAAAAAGAAGTTGAAAGAACCTATCTCAAAACCTTCTGTGATGCAACTGTTTGTTAGATGTGGATCTATCTGAGCTGGAAACTACAGGTCCAGTCTGCAGTCCTACGGTTTAGGAGTCTGACCTCAGAGTGTTAAAGACAGGGGACTCCCACGTGCCAGGTTTGGCTCACGTACAGTTTCCACTGTGGTCTCAAAGCAGCCACTACACAGCTGCGTCCTCATGTGCACAGCACAGAGGAAACACTCCTGCTCGTCTTAGTTTTATTTTATTGACTATTGCTCTTCTTCCCAATATTAATACAGTCAAGACCAGATCATAAATAAAATGGACTTTGCAGGCTTACAACAAAATTAACAGTGAAAATCATGACTACTTTTAAAATTACATCTTGAAATCAACTGAAGAAAAGTATTTGATGATTTGATAGATATAAACCTGTGTCAAGGATTTGTGTGTGTGCTTTGGCAGCATTAAATCCACTACATTCTTAAGGAATCCTTGAAGTAAATTTTTTTTTCATAAAGGGAAAGTTAAAGTCTTTCTTGCCCTACTGTTATAAAAAATGAAATGATTTAAAGCCCAAAGGATTTTCTCTCTAAATCACCTATTCAAATCTGTATCATGGAAATATATTTAAATATAACATTTTAATCTTGCTTTGCATTTGGACTTTTAAACGTTTTTCCAGGAAAGCAAATGTCTCATTAGCCCTTCTCTCCATTCTGCCATACTGATCTGCAAGTAAACAAGAACCCTCACATTACCTTTCTTTTTTAACGGGATTAATTATATCTACATAGCTTTTTTAACCCAATGTACATCCAGTCTGACTGAGTCCTACCACTCTTTAAATGGTATACAGTAATTCACTCCCCATCAAGCGCACTGGGATTTGTCAGCATCCATTCTACGTTTGTTTTCACAAGCTAGGCAAGTTTGTATAAATGTTGACTACGCCAGGCAACACCCTCCCAAAAGGAAAACCCACCATAACCTACACTTAAGTAAATATTTTTTTTTTAAATTGAGTCAGCCCAGCACCCTGCTCCGTTACACGGGGTCTGCAGAGCACAGCACAGTTCTCAGCATCAGCAGGACCTGGAACCATGGGTTCAGAGAGTTTCAGTGTTCAGCTGACCCATTGTGGGGGCAATCTCACTGGGGACATACCCAAACCTGGAAGAGCAAACACAAAACCTCCTCCATTTAAGAAAAATCAGTTTTCCTACCTGCTTTATTCTTTTTTTTGTTTCATGGTTGGGTTATTTCCTTTTTTTTGTAGATTGGGGAAGAATGACAAAACATTTTCAGTGACAGCAAGTCTGAAACAATCATTCCAAAGAGAAGGACAGAGTTCTCCACACACTTGCTAACAGCACTGAAATCAAAAGTGATTAAAAGCAAACACATTTCTGAACAACAGAAAGTGAAATTACTGGCCTTTGGGAAAACCTAAACACCAGCATTTTCGCTACGGCACACACTGAAAGTAACAGATAAATAATGTAGTCTAGGACATGATGACATATTTATAAAACTTCTTTTCTGGAATAATCATACACAATTCACCTTGACTGTATTCCCAAGTCATCACTTTTTAAAGTCACTGCAGTTCACAGAGGCCTCGCTGACGCTATTCTTAATTTATTTATTTTTAGGTGTGAGAACAAATTACCAATGCAAAATTTAAACTTTAAAAACGACAGTTTTAAGCCTCTTTTAGACAGATAGTAATTAACCATGTCTGCATTTCAGAAACGTTTTGTGATAAGTCGTAATCAAATACAGAGTTAAAACTGCTTCTGTTTTAAAGTTATACTACTGCAGCGCGAGGGACTTCAGCATCATTAAACCAGGGACACGTTTGTCCACAGCAAACCACCAGGAAAAAGCAACCCAATAAAAACATCGAAGAACGTGAATTAATGCAAGAGTTCCCAAAAGGCTACAAGAACATTTTTATTACGGGTGATTTGCAAAGATGAACGTTTTAAACTTCCTCCCTTCCTCCAGAGGCTTTCGGGGAAGCGTCTCTGCAAGGAAATCTCTGGGCATCAGGGGGCTCAGAACTGAACTCAGGCAAAGACCACATCTGGCTTTGGAGCATCACGATAGTTCATCACGCAGCAGTTCATCAGGGGAGGCACAGGAACACAGACCACAGCTATGAGCAGACAGACTCAAACACTGCAAGGAGGAAGAGGTGCCACCCAGCAGGTGGCAAGGGGCTCATTTTTAGCACAAATGTTGAAAACATCACATTCCACTAACAGAACTGGCATTTACCTTTCCGTGGAGGGCAATTAATTATAAGATGCTTTCTGCTGGCTCCTGAAGGCTTCTCTGCTAAACTGATGTATTGTGCTCCACTTCATCAGTCCTTCCTCCTAAGAGGTACCATACCTAAGAGGTACCACTGACACTCTATACTGGTGGGACAGGCAGAGCTCCCACCTCGCCATCACCTGAACAAACACACCTGGTGATAACCACAGAGCAGAAGACACTGGCCTCACACCTGAGATCAGAGTCCTGTCGAGCAAAGGCAGCAGAAAGCGAGATTCACACGCTGTTTCTGCGAAGTCAGGAGACACTGACAGCACTATCTTGCAGGGATAAATGAACTCACAAAATCCTTCCCAGCAAACACCACAGCTGGTTTAGCTCAGCCTTCTGCTTTTGCACAATCTGCATGAATAAATAGGAAGCCCTAACAAGTGTCAGCTGTGGTCAAACACTGCATGCCCGTGGTTTGAAAGCATCAGTTTCAGCCCACGGATAGTCACAAGACTCCTTTATCCTCAGAGAAGGTGTTTTCTGTTCTCATATCAATTAGTCACCCTAAAATAATACAAGAATATAAGTGAGCAACTAAAACCCAAAGAGAAATACATTCAAAATCCCAAAGAACTCTGTAATCAGAGGAACAAGCTCCAGGATGTGCCAGGAAATTAATTAACATGCAAGATAAATGCAGCAGTTAACTAGAAAATACAAACTGCTCCAAAAGGCACCTAGAGCATTTTCCCTTTTGATGCCTGTAACATCTGGACCCTCCAAAGTGCCTCTGGGGTTACGTTCCCTAAGGAGCACAGGGTCCTGGCCTCTCGGCAAGCAGCCAGACCCAAGGGGAAGGGAGAGAAAACAAACAGCAAAATGTTTCCACAATGCTGCCTGGGTTTTGGACCTTGCTGTAGCTCTAATGAGCTTTTCATTTCCAAAGCCCCCTCCTGCCTTTCTTAAAATTCATTATTCCCTTAAACAAAATGGGAGACTGGGGTGTGAACTGTTACAACCCATTGCACTGATGAGGCTGCAAGACAAATACATTAGAAAACCTCTACATTCCTTATGTACCCTTACAAGACTTTGTGAGTGTCACATCAGTTCTGTAAGGTGGGAAGAGTTCACGTTAACATCAGACATCGACAGAGGCAACCTGTTCCCCACACCCCCCTGGACAGAAGATGACCTCCTGTCTCCATGGTGGGATCCCAGGAACCACAAGCAGCAGCAGCAGCTCCACACTGGCATGGCATTGTTTTGAGGTGGGCAGTTCAAGATTCAAATATTAAAAAAGCAGTTTTTATAAGCATTTATTTAGAGTCAAGAGAGAGGAAGAACCTAAGAGATTTTTTCTTCTAGGAGCACAAAAGTAGAGGAGGAAGGGAAAAAAAAAAAAAAAGAAAAAGCGTCTTGGTGAGTTGAGCACCTGTGTGTGCTAACGGTACTTCATGTTTTATGCATGTGAATTCTGCCACCCCTGAGAAGATTTCAAGTGAATCAGCCAGACAGGGTCTCAACAGCCTGCTTTTAGAAGGACCAGTTTTTCAAAAATCTATTTTAATTCAATCATTTGATTTATATTACTTTCCAGTCATTTCTAGCTAGGTATATTTCAAGCAGAGAACTCTACATCAGCTTCCACCTTGCACCTTCCCATACAAATGTGCCAATTAGCACAGAAAAATTAGTCAACTATGCAGTATTTCACCTTAAATAAAGCAGCTCAAGAAATGATGCATCATTTAATCTGTACTTGACAGCCAGAGAAGAAACACAGTGTCTCAGTAACATGCTTAAAGAGGGTCTGAAATCCATTCGTAGACCTTGATGGAAGCCTGTCCTTGTCAACATAATCCACAATCCATAATAATGCTCAGTATTGTGCTTTTATCCTCTGTTTTATCAGAGCTCATCTGCTGATCAATGAGGAGTCCCATGGAACAGCACTTTGAATTTCAATGTCAACACAGCAGGACTGTGGTAACGATCAAAAATATTTACATATTGCCTCATTGATCATGGGGTGTTCTGTTTCCAACCATCTGGCTACTGGGCACTAATTTTTTATTTTATTTTACTTTTAGGGCTTTAAATGGTTGTAAAGCAGGTTATTTGATGATCTTTACAGTTAACACCAAGTATTCTACCTGAATCAGGTTCTCCTGGTATTTTTAACCCAGAACATCAGCGACAGCGTTAATCGATTTCATCCCATCTCAGGGAGGGGAAAAAATAATTTTCTTAATGAGGACAAAACCAAAAAAAAAAAAACCAGCAAACACCTGCTCCATGCTTACCAGAATGATGTGCCAATTCAGCTACAAGGTCTCATTTTTAATGTGACTCAAGGGTGTCACCATTTTGAAAACAGATGAGTCAAATGGAAATATGTCACTCACTCTGCGCTCGTTGCCAGCCTCAAGATAAAGCAACCCTGTAAGGGCTGTTTTTTCCACCTCCAGATGGAATACCTTATGATAACTGCAACACTAAGCCCCTGGGCTCTGCAGTGTGTGCCTGTGTTTATACTGCCTTTAGTAACTGCTCGAGTTATCCAAACCAGGCAGTTCAGGCCAGCTGCTGCCATCCAGGCTGCAAGGATAAAGCTTAAACAAGCACCAATTAGTTCTCCCTTGCACCCAGAGACTCACCCAGCTCACCCTGGCTGTCACCAGCAGCTGGGCATGCCTCGCCTGCACCCTCTGCCACTCAGCAGGTCCTGAGATACCCACCTGGGCTGCATAAAGCAAGAAGCTGTGGTGAGAAACAGGGATTTAACCTCAAAAAAAAAACCAACCCAAAGAAAAGCAAAAAGGGCCTCTCTACAAGGTGCTCTGAGCACCAACAGGTTGCACTCCCCAGTGCAGCACAAGCAGTTTTAGTTAACTCTTGCCTAGCTGATCCCAGCTTTCCCCCTAAGAAGCTTTGAAAACCTTATCCGCATATGTTCTAGAAAACTGAACAGCAAGTTAAATAAAATATGCAGGAAAGACTGACATCTGCAAGTTTGCTGCAGAATACTCAACAGGAATATTAAAAAAGTAGTTCTCAATTGTCAATCTGATGTCAAGAGGGGTTTTTTTGGTGGCTCCAAACCTATTTAAAATCAGAAGCTGATTCCCCTTAGCTACTGGTGCCACAAATTTGATGTAGGAAGAATGGGAGGTCTGAAAGTCAAATTATGCTCTGCCTTTAAGCCAGGAATAAAAACAGTCTCTCAACAGAGTTTAGCTGAGCATTTTTGGTAATGATGGCTAAGATAAAAACATTCTTACCTCTTTTTTTTTTTTTTTTCAATTCTACTTTGATAACAAGGAATAAAACACGAGTTCTGTCAGCAAAATGACACACAGACAATGTAAGAGAGAACGAGGAGGGGGAAGAAAGTGCTGCAACGTATCTACCTTTGATAATACAGATGCTCCATCACACAGTGAAATCTCCTGTCTATGCCAAGCTCCCTTTTCTGCTGGGGCAGGTGCATGGAGGAGGACAGGAGGAGGACATAAGGTGGCTCATTCCCCCACTTTGTCTCCACCTAGACAGCCCAGATGGTTTTTGCAGACGTGATGATCTGGCTCTCGACCTCGTGAGGTCTGCTGAAGGCCAAGCACAGAACGAAAAGCACCTATGAAATGTAGGGAGCAGTTTTCCTCACAGCTTTGCATAAATAGTTACTGCTGTTAGAAATCAGTTTGTAAGACTGTAACTCTGAAAAGTTTTACTATGCAGAGTCTTCTCCCCCCCAGCCCTGACACAGTGATGCTGCTTTTCCAGTTCAATTATTTCTCCCAGCAGAACACAGAGAGGAGATACCGAAGCACACACCCTCAGCAAGGCAAGCCAAACCACCTCTTGCTTGTCTCACCATTGTGGTAGATTAAAACTGGGAAGCCAGAGCAACAGAAGCTGTACTAAAAAGGTTAATCCTTCAAGTAGGCTTGCCCAAATATGCTCTTCCCTCTCACTGAGGTAGTGTGCTAGATAAAT
Source organism: Podargus strigoides (assembly GCA_028020825.1). NCBI lineage: Eukaryota > Metazoa > Chordata > Aves > Caprimulgiformes > Podargidae > Podargus > Podargus strigoides. The sequence continues at coordinate 12,994,082 of CM051637.1, read as the reverse complement.
GTGCCTTTTTGAAAAGCCTATTTATAGGCATTAAATGTAAGCAAAAGACAACATTAAAAATTATTCTGTAGTCCTAAAGCAGACCAAGGACACATGGTGTCCACGCTAAACACATTTTTGAGGTGACTGGATGGAAGATGTTTACCATCTGTTGAAGTTAAAACTTGGAACAGTATTTTACAATCCAGATACAGGTTTAGACAAACAATGGGTCCCAAGAGTCTGGATAAACGATGCTTAAAAAAAAAAAAAAGGGAGAGGGAAATGGAAGAAGCTATCTGCTCTCCTCCTCCTCCATCAGCTTGCTTTAGTGGATCAGGGACTGAAAAGCACCATGCTAGCCCCCAAAATAACAGCCCACCTGGAAACAAGGTCCCTTACAAGACCACGTCGCTAGCAGAGCCCAGGAAGACTGAGTGTTGGACTGGAAGAGCAAAACTGGAGACAGAAAACTCTGGGATTTCCACTGTCTCTTCTACCGAGTTGTGACCTGCAACATTTCAGATGTCTGCTACTGCTTCACCCGTGTTTAACACAGAAGTGATCCTCCACCTTTGCCTGTAAAGAGCACTGAGAGTCAGCCACGGGAGAGCGCTCCCGGGGAGCCGAGGAGAGCGGAGAAAAAGCAAGCGAGGGGCCTTCCTCCCCCTTCTGTTCTTTTCCACTAAATATCTCCCAGTTATTTACATACTCGTACCCTGAACTCCCCCTCCGGTTTCACAGTTTGCAGTTCACTCTGCTTTCTGCTGGAGATAACACATGTTTAGCTTTCGGCATGTTTAGGCTAGAACACCCTCTGAACATAACGCCAGGTCACCGAGCCCACAGAGGGAAGGATTTCCAGCTGCAGAGGCTGGCTGGAACATAACAGAAATGTGAGGCTCCATCTCTCCATCACTCTGAAGAAATCAACCTGCTCAGTGAAGGAGACAACTAAACAGCTTGGCGACGCCTACAACTGGTGCTCAACCTCAGATCCAGCAAAAAGAAAATGTAAATATTTAGATTTCAATTTCATCTGACATGATAAATATAAAACGTCTATTTCCTTCTTTTTAAGTAAAAAAAAAAAAAAAAAGTAGCATTAAAATAGGTAAGCCACCCACACAGAGAAAATGATTCTGCAGTGTTTCTACCTTTAGGAGGAGGTTATTTAAGTTATGGTATTGATCTTGAAACAAATTACAATCGCAGGTGAAGTTATTCCCATTAGATTGTCTTCTGACGTTTATAAAACATAATTACATGTCCATATATAAACACATACATAAAATTGGTTTGCTGTTCATTCCAAACGTCTAGTGGCTGATGGCAGCACATTATTTTTTAGCTCTTAATAAATGCCCACGGCCCTTCAGGGTTCCCTATGGAGTGATAACTCTGACTCCAGCCCAAATCCCCTGAGAGAAGCCCCAGAGCAAGGCACTAAGTCCTGAACCAGACTCCTTCACCCATACAAGTCCCAGCAGAAGCAGAATTACACTTTACCACGGCTGCACTACAAAAACCTGAAACCCTTCCATAGCCTTTTAAAGCACATAATGGAATTAAGGCCCCAGCACACATCCAGAGTTAACAGTCATGCAAACATCAAACTTCTCTGGAGATAACACAGCCTCACCCCTAAGATACGCCAAAGTGCTCAGGTGCTGATGTGATTACACACTTCCACCCTCCCAATTAGTTACTGTGCCGTTGAAGAGAAACGCCTTCTCAGGTCATTGCTCTGTGGGTTAAGTCAGCTAATACGCTTGAATTAAGTGTCCCAAAGCTCAGCAATCGTTATGTAAGTGCCAGCAATCCAAACAAATCAGAGTGAACTTCCCTGTCCACTGCACGAACCGCTGCCGCGATGACAAATTACAGAACTTTCAGCTCTTCCCTCACTATTCTCTTTCCCAAGTCCTGCTAGTTGTCCTGCAACGATCAGATGTGCCCTCCCAGCCAGCTGCCTCTTGTTTCATTACTGGATTGTCCCATCCTCTGCTCTCCCCACCCATGACTACAGAAACTGGTGGAAAAACCCTCGAGTAGAAATCCCAGTGTCTGGTCTCCAACAGGAGACAGAGCTGTTCAAAGGAACAGAAAAGGATGACTGCCAAATCACTTTTGGAGGGAGTCTCTCCAACTTACCCAAGCTCAACTGCTTTCCTGCAGAGGAGAGTTTTAAGGTTCCTGCTTACAACGTCACAGCACTTAACCAAGCTCAGCTGTCCAAACACAACAAAGTCAGCACTGTAAAAGCTGTGCAGAGTTCTCGCTATCGAAGATACTCAGTGCTGAGGGCTGGGTCTTTTTGTAAAAAAATAAAAAAAATTGAGGTCCACAAGGATGCAGATTTCTGGATGTTGTAGCTCTTCAGATCTGCCTGAGCAAGATTTTCTGGAGGCTGTTTAAAAGCCAGAAAAAAAAAAAAAAAAAAAAATTAATTTGGAGTCCTCAAGCACTAGCTCGCTATGGAGAAGCCAAAGATCAGCCTTTGCCACAAAGGGCTGTTGGAAAACCCAGCCACTGCTCAGGGTGCCCACCTCCTGCCCCAACACCTGCCTTCTGCCCAGCACACCTCATCAGCAGCAGAGGTGTTTGCTTTCTGTCCCTGCCCTCCTGGCACTTCGGCGGCAGAGTCAGAGCACTGGTATGTGCCCTCCTGCCTGGCAGCCACCAGGAGGACGTCTGAGCAATGACCCTGACACCTTCACTCCCGAACTCAAGAGCACCCTGCCAGGGCTGGCAGCTTCGCTGTAGCTTTCCACACCATTCATAGACCTGGGCTGTGTCAGCTGCCAAACCCAAGGTAACTGTATCCTTGCTACCATCCCTTGCATATGGAAGCCCACACGCAGATGATGCTGTTTTCCCCTCTCAGTAAGAGGCATTAGATTTCTCCTCCTGGATGGCTCTCCAGGGCAGGTTTTAGCCCTATGCTTATTAGATTTCTTCTCTCATGGCAAATCATGCAGCTCCCTGCACCCATATATGCTAAATCACTATTTACCTCCACTTGCCTCAGCAGCCTCTTATTTCGTCTCCCCTCTGAAGCCTGACCCTGTGTCAAACACAGTCAGGACAGGTTGCAGGACAGTAGGAAGCAGCTCAGTCTCCAGACACTGCCCTCTCTCAGGAGATCCCCTGCATCCCCACAGCCACTCTTCAAAAAGAAACCAGGAGGGACAAAGGTATCCAAGTTCCCCAGTGGGATTTACTGAAGCATTTTGCTGTGAGCTTCTAGGGATTTATTTTTTTTTTAAATTAAAACCACCATCTGAACAGTCACACTATCAGAACCCCTCGCCTATGGAAAATGCACAGCTATGATTTCAGGAGCTCTGTGTATATTGACTTGGCATCGCGCCGATTAAAACTCCCTGAAGTGACAGGATCCGAGTTAGCCCAAAACCAAATTGTTTTGCTCTTCTTAGATTAAGAACATCTAAATATCATTTATTATTTCATCCATGTAAAATGTCCTAGGACTCTTGGCACGGACACCACCATTAGAGAAGCCACATTTTTCAGTTCGTGGGTGAGTTCACACAGACTCCTCTGCCCCAGTGCAATGCTGTGGCATTTGGATCTCCTCCAACACCCAGGAAAAAGTTAAAAATGAAGTGTTTCATTTATTCCCTCCCCCCACATTAATTACTCCATTTCCATTCACACTGGACACTACAGAACATTTTTGTTTGTAAGATGCTTTCAGGCTCAAAATTAAATTTAGACATATCTTAGTAATTCAGGGAGATAAACAGAAATATTAATTGCATCATACCCTATGTCAGCCAGTTTTAAAATTAAATTAGAGGGCATCTTTACCATTTAGAGAAATTGTCTATTAAGAAAACCGTGGCTTTTAGATGTTGTTTTTTCCTTCTAAGAAAATAAAGAGATGAAAGACATCGATGTCTTCCTCCCTTCTCCTTGAAATGAGGCATGCCTCTCAAGTAAGAGGAAGCCTAAAAGAAAAACATATTGTGAAAAAAACCCCTGTTTCTCAATGGACTGTGCTGGTCCTAGAACAGGACATTATGGTGAATATGCATGAATGGCATGAGTCAAACTACCCTCAGGAGGAGGCATCGGCTTTCACTTGCCATTTTCTGAAGCCTTCCAGTCAGGCTGCCAAGACAGCAGCAGAATGACAAGATTTTTGTTTGAACGTAGGGGGAGATTAATGCTGGTTTGGACTAATTGGAGGAACCTTCTTTAAATTAGCTTGCTTGAAGGATGTGCTGCTTCTCTATTTGGCCAACTCGCAGCAGCAGTAACAAATTGTGAATAAAGAGAGGCTATTTATTTAAATTCAAAACCCCTCAGCACCACTGTCAGTTGTAAGGTTTGAGAATTTCTATTAAAAAAACAACAACAACAAAAAAAACCAAAACAGGACAAGGTCTTTCCAGACTGGTTGCTGTCAACTAAAATGAGAAGTTAGATAAAACTCCCACGTGCCAGATGGCAAAACACAATAAATGCTCGGGCTGTTAGATGCACAACAAGCGACAAACGCATTGAAATACACCATCAGAAGCAAACCCAAAATAGAAAGGATATTTTAATAAGAAGTTTATCATTTGAGGGAAAGATCCTTCTTAAGCTCATCAGAATCCAAAGTCATACCTTGAGGGCTTCTTACTTTCCTCGCCACCTCACGTAAGCACAAGGAACAACAATTTTAGCAGAGTTACGTCAGGCTAAAGGCTACGGTCAGCAAGAGCCTTGGAGCTGACTATTTAGACACCACTTATGACCCTTTCTGCCAAGTTACTTTAAAAAAAACTTGTTAAAGGATACCAGGGAATTGTTTACTCAAACCATTACGGTTTCCTGAACACAGATGCAAGAAAAAGTTATATTAAGAAGATAAACAGCTGCTACTGTATGCTGTTTAAATGGTAACAAAAGCATCTAAGGGCCATAAAGGGAATAGTAAGGGAATTAAAAAGCATTTTTATGCATGAAGATGGCTAACATCCGTACATTCATTAAAGTGGTATCAACCATGCTTTTAATTAAAAGTTAGTGACAGGAACTTAAATATGATTAATGAAACCTAGCAGCCTAGCAGAAGTCTGCTCTATCAAAAGCAAGCAGCACAAGGCGCCTCTCCAACCCTTCCTCACGCATTTCTCTTTCCCTCTCAGAGATGCTGCCGCAATCGGAACACATCGCAAGTACCACGAAGCAGCTCTCCTTTGAAAAACAGCAAGCCAGGACAAGTCTGCAACTGTGCTTTCATGCCTGGCCATTCTTTATGTTGTATGTCCCGAGGAGGCTTTTCAATTACCAAGCAGCCTGGGGCCAACAGAGCTGGTTACCTGTCAGAATAACCAGCTACCGAGCGATCTATTGACCATGGCAGGTATGAGGTCTGCCAAAGGCTGCCCTACAAACTGCAGTCAGTGGAAAAAATAACTCAGAAGGCAGCGGTGAACTCTGTAACGCAGTCAAGTCTTCTTGTGTTACTCAGGAGCACAACGCAGTCGTGGCAAAAATAAACTACGCGGTAAAAATACAGCGCGAGCAGAAAGATGTGGGCACGGAGAGGGAATTAGTATGCCAGAGGAGGGTCAGGAGCCCGACAGGCCACAGATATTTCAATATGCAATCAAACCACCTCCTATTTAAGTCCTGATGTCCACAAAGACTAATCTGTGGCCATTGTCCTGCTGAACTGCTGTCGTGTGCAGGGCTGAGCACGTGCAGGTTACGGCTTCAAAGGCTGAAGACGTTTTTTGGCGTGGTATCGCTGCCTCCCAGCACACAGAGCACACAGAAGATGGAAGCCCTCACTTCAGAGCAGGTACTAACACGGGGAGAAACTTTCTTTTTTGACTGAAACACATGATTTAAATAAAATTTGCCTCAGCTATGGCATTTTAAATAAAATGTGACAGGATTGCATCATGCGGCTGACCGAACAGGGCACTGCTCTGAGGGGTTCTGCTGATGATCACAGAATGTTAGGGACTGGAAGGGACCTCAAAAGACCATCTAGTCCAATCCCCTGCTGGAGCAGGAACACCTAGATCTACCTAGATGATGCTCCAGCCCCAGGCTGAGCACCTCAGGGCACTCTTTGTCGTGTGAGGACTGGGGAGGAGGATGCGATTTAACCCTCCTGCAGCTGGACAAAAACCTAGAGCTGTTCATGCTGTAGCCTGCCCCAGAATGGAGCCCAGGGTTGTTTGGGGACAGCAGGCTGTGATGGAGAGACCAGAAGGGACCACCAGCCCCAGCAGAGGGGATCCCCTCCTCTGCCCCATCACCCAGCTGAGGAACGGGCGTCCTGCTCTCTCTGAAGGGACAATCCCTCTCTCCTGGCCTCCCCAGCACCACGGCCGGTGTCCGCCCGGACACCCCGCAGATCTCTGACCACAGGGGCGTCTCGAGCCCCAAAAGCCCTCGAGGTTTTCCCTCAGCTGTAACTGACACTGCGTTCCCGTGGGGCCGCTGCAGGCCTCACCCCCCCGCCCCACCACCGGCGGGGACCCCGTCCCCACCAAGGCCCTCACCCCCTCCTCAAGGCCTGGCACTGTCCGAGGGGCTCGTGGGCCTTCCCCACCGCCGGGCACGTCCCCCCCCGGGGCCCCGGCCCCATCGCGAGTCGGGCCCGAGGGCTGCAGCACCGTGGGGGAGGAGGGCTGTGCCCGGGAGGAAGGCTCTCCCCGCACACCCGGCGCTCGAAGGCCGCCGGCGCGGTTCCCCATCACCCGGCACGGCTTCCCGCACACCCCGCCACCACCGACCCAAACCCTCCCGCTGCCGTGGGACGCGGGGTGAGGGTGCCTGGCCCCGGCCCCCAAACCTCGGCCGAGGGCTGAGCGGCGTTCGCTGCCCGCCGCCCGCCAGCGCGGAGGGGATGCGGGGCTCGGGGTGTGACCCCGCCAAACCCGCAGGACACCGGCGGGCAACGCCGAGCGCGGCTGCGGACCCTTCATTAACCGGTGTGCGGTAACATCGCGCTGCTGGGGCTGCACCGCCCGCAGACCCCGCGGTCCCTCCCGTCATTTTCCCCTCTGTTCGGGAAACTTTTACCGCCGCTGCATCCCGCTGCCCGCGGGCAGGGAGGAGGCAGCCCGGCCCCGCTCAGCGCCCGGAGACACCGGCCGGGCACCCGCCGCCGCGGCCCGCAGGGGCTGTTCCTCCGCCGCCACCCGCCCAGGCCCCGGGGACAGACCCGCCGAGCCGCCCCGCGGGCCCGGCCTTCCCCCCCTCGTCCTCCCGAGGGCCCGCGGCGGTTCCCGCCGCCGCTGAGACACGGCCCGGGGCCCGCCAGGTACCGGGGCCCGCCCCGCCGCCCCCCGCGCGTCCCCGCACCACGCACCGGCTGCTCCCCGCGCAGCGGCCGCGGCTCCCGCTGCTGTTGCCGCCGCGGCTCGGCGGCTGCCGCTGCCTACGAGTCGCTGCCTGCCGGCATGCCCGCGCTCCGCTGGCATAATCCCCGGCGAGCTGGGCCGGGCGCAGGCAGCTCCTCGCCCGCCGGCTCTGCCGCGGCGCGGGGACGGCGGAGGCGGGGGGGGGAGGCGAGGCGGGCGGGCCGCCGCCGCAGCTCCGCGCTGCGGGGGGAAGGGAGCGGGGGAGGCGAAGAGCCCCGGCGCTGCCCTTGCCCTGGCACAGCCGCTGCCGGCCGGACAGCTTTATCCCCCGCCCGAGCCGTGCCCACCGCCGCGGGGAGCCGCCACTTCCTTCCCCGCGCCGGGCCGGCGCTCCCGCACGGCGGGCGGGAGGGGGGCGCCGCCTACCGGCTGCGGCGGGACCCGCACCGCTGCCAGCCCCGCTCTGCCCGCCCGGGGCCGGGTCACTCTCCCCGGCCGGCACCGCACGGAGGCTGCGTCTCCCCCCGCCCGCTGCCCGGTCCCCTCTCCCGCTCGGTACCGTCGCGGGGTACCCGCAGGGAGGACAGCTCACGGGTACGGAGCCAACCTGCACGGTGATGGGCAAAGCCCCGGAGCAGTCCCTGCCCCTGGCACAGTGCTGGTTACTCCTATAACTTCACCCTCTGCAAAGCCTAGGACAAAAAAACCCCCCAAAACCACTAAAAACCTCAGAAAAAAATAGCAATAAAATTTTAAACATTTGTCAAGTTGCTACTTTTTTTAAGGATGTATCACCACCTGGCCAAGACCTGCTCCCAGTTCTGCGCTTTCTCAGGTCCCGTGGTTAAGGAAGGAGTTGTAATCTATTATTCTAGAGAAAACTGTGCGAGGGACTGACTTGCAAGGGCAGTATGAGACAGAACAAAGCCCCTCCATCAAAACCAAGTACATCTGGAACCCCTACACTGCTGAGAGGAGGCAGGTGGAACAACCTAAGAGGAAGATGATTAAAGCTCTCCGCCAAGGAAGCATAAGCTTCTGGTTCTCTGGAAATCCTTATTTGTCCCCAAATTGACCAATAAGGTAATTTGCTCATGTTAAGGGGAATAATTTTTAAAAGGTGTAAAAAAAAAAAAAAAAACCCAAAACCAAAAAAACAACCCCAAAAAAAACCCCAACACTCTATATAGTGTCCAGCAAAGTGCAGTCACGTTTTTGCACACTAAACACACCCTTCGTATGCCCCACTTTTTGATGCTTCGGGTCTGGTTTTCAGAAGCACTGAGCATTCAGGCCTCCCACTGATTTAATCTGGAACTGCAGCTCCTCTGCCCCGCTGCAGAACGAGGCCGAAGGCACCACACTGAACAGGTCACCCCAAGCCCCACAGTTATTTGAAAAGGTTGTCCTAAAAGTTTACCAAGAGCAACACTTATACTCCACCCCCCCTTCAGTGTTAGAACAGAACAGAAATAGCCTGAAGAGCTCCAACAGATGGAGGACTTTTGATTAAAAAATAAATTCTGACTCACAATTCAGTTTTCTGGATGTAATAAAAAAGAGTACATGAATATGAATAGCACTGGAAAGAATGGAGTGGAGATAAAGGGAGGTTATAAGGAAAGGCAGCAAAATAGCTGAACTGCTTTACCTCCTCGTTCCTAACGCCTGTCAGGAAAATTCCATTCAGTTTTGCTGTAGTGCTGATGAAAGAAAACAAGACCATTAGTGGACTCGTGAGTTTCTCCCTGTGATGGATTCCTTGGAAAAATCCTGCTGGCTGAATGATACTTTTGAAGAATACTTTTAAATTGTACCTGTTAATAACTTAAAATGGTGGGAAAGATTCTGCAGTTAAATAGTAGAGCTGCACAAGGAAATCAAAATGCTTTTCTCCTCATTCAGCCCCTTCTGAGTAAAAACTAAGAGTCAGAACAGACAATATCATCCTTGTACATCTATTCACATACCTGGAAGTATATTTGAGCCAGTTCTCTCCAAGCATTCAGGCCAAATTTCTACATTTTAGAGTAAAGGGGAAAACAAATAACGAACATCCCTGGCTTTGTCCCCAACTCTGATCTTGTATTAAAAGAACCCACAGGGCAGAAGTGGCTGCAAAAAAAAGAAAAGACTGCATGGGTAGGGCAGTTCTTCATCAAATATCTTAAAACACAGCACTCTAATTTTAGACTCAGACCTTCACAAGCTTCCTTTATGACAGCTATTCTGGCCTTTATAATCACATCATTGGTGGCTAAACATCTTGGACAAGGACAGAATTTGAAACACACAATATGATTAAAACCTACATTATCGCTGATGTAATATCCCAGAACCTATTATTGTTGTTAGGCAGGAGGAAAGAATCTAATTAAACATTTATTTAATATTAAAATACAAACTAAAATATCAATGTTGGACAGTAATTCAGCAATATGCCAACAAGCAAATGTGTATTTTTGACCAAGAAAAATGAATGTGTGTTCACAAATACAGTTTGGATTTGGTTTGGAAATGTATGTGATAAGAACACTGCTCGCAGTTTTGTCACAAAGAAAAATATCCATGTTCTACAGTTTAAATTAAAAGGATTTACCATGTAACAGTAGCTGTATTTAACACAGGTAATTCATGTTGGCTTTTGTATTAAAGTTCGAAATTTCCTATTGGCTAATATTTACATCATACCATAAATATTTATAAAATGGTGAGGAAAATGAAGTGCAAAAAGGATAACACTATCATTTTCTGAAAACAAGCTGCCTTTTAGTTTCTTCTTATAAATTTAATATCGCTATTTAAAAATAATTAATATATCTAAAAATATTACAATACAGGGTAAACATCGATTTCCCGAGTGTAACAAAAATATGTTTCAAATATAGGTGGCTGTTTGAAGTACAAAATATTGCTGTTTGTAAAGGGTAGCATGGTTGTAAAACTGCTATCGAGGGTTTACAAAAATACAAAACAACTTGCATTTACTGAGTGCATAATTACGTATTAGTGCAAAAAAAAAAAAAATAATAATAAAGCGTATTTGCATTGAAGAGAGAATTTTCAGAGATTTGCAGAGGTATGTAGAACATGAAATCTTTTCAGAGTCATGCGGATGGACCCCAAGTCTCTGTTAATCCTGTCCAAGCGATCTTCCAGCGCTTCCTAAAAGAAACAGGTAAAAAAAGGAAGTATTTAGTAACACAACCCAAAATCCAATGATCCTTCTAAAATGAGGAAACTACTGTTATTTCTACGTTCACATGGTATCCTTCTGACCCATTCCTAGCATTCTGTTAGCAGCCAGAAACTAGAGCCAGACCTACAAACTCTTCATGTTATTTTTATGTATGTGTGTGTATTTGTGGGTTATGGGCTTTTTTTTTTTAAAAAAAACTGTTTCAGGTGTTTTGGTTCTTTCTTTTCCCACGTGACTTATGAAACTCCCTGAGACAAACAGGGACAAGCTGATAATTAGGGAGACATTTCAGCATCAGCAGACCACTGCAGTGAGAGGCAGTACTGATTTCCTAGAACACACTTTTACTTTCAAATTGATAAACTGATAACAAACCCATGGATTACAGGTTAGGCAATGCTGAAGTTGTCATCTTAACAGGCCTCTAAAACACAACTTCGAGACGCTTGTTTTTATTAGAAGAGTCTGCAGAGCTTTCCCAAGAAGGCACTCCCCTGTATTCCACCTACACTACTTATTTTTACCTTCTTGTTTTCTTCTTTATACAAGTAGATAAAAACCAACCAAACAAAACCTCAACTTTGCACTTTCTTCGATAGGCACAACATCCTCTGTGCAGCTGCAGGGATCTATTTCATAGATGCTGCATTTTCTTAATGCATTGCCTTAATCTACCTCTCAGTGTTACTGCAAGAACAGACTGTTCTTGCAGTGATTACAAAAAAAACCCACATCCCATGGACAAAAAACAGTCTTATGCAGAATATACACTATGTAGTATGTATATATATGTATACACACACACACTTTTTTTTTTTATAAGTGTATATATACACACACATACACAAAAACTTGTCAGTTTGTGGCAGGAAGGACTCATTCTTTTCTGAATCACTTGCATACAAATTATCCAGACTTACACCTTCTACATAGCAAGTCAGAGCGTGTTTATAATTAACTTGCAGTAACTCCCTGATTGTCTTCTAATGCAGTAAAGTCCAGAGAACTGAGAACATCTTTCACACAGATTCAAAAATTAGCCGTGTTCAGGAACAATTCTCAGTGGTATGGAAAAACTCCCATAGTAATCACGCTTATTATATAGCAGAGTTTTCATCTACAGTATCTATTCTCAAATTGTGGTAGAGCAACTTATGAGAATAGTCATATGTAGAAGCTTTTTCACCTGATTTAATCTTGCTTGCAAGGTCATTCTTCTACCAGAACAAGGTATTCGACTCAATGCAGCCTCAATCTAATAACAGAAAATACTTCAGCTGTAAATTATAGTTTCAAAAGCCAATATAAGCCTTCCTAACTCCTGTTGCAGTAAGAGAGGTGAGGTGTATAGATTACAGATACATGCCCAATGCTGTCCTTAAACACTAACATGTCACCACAATACCGTGCCATAAGAAATTGATACAAAAGTTAACACTCATAAGCAGACCCCCTCAAGAGTCATTTTGAAGAGAGCACTCTCACTTGCCAGAATAACCTCCCTTGTTTGAAAGGCTGATTTAAAGCACTGTCCATTAAGAAAGTAAGGAAATTCACTCCAGCCCTTCCACCCACACTGTGTTTATGTTAAAGTGGCTCTCCTTTAATGAAGTTAGGGGCAGAGAAGGTCCAGAGCATGGGAAGTAGAGCAGGGAATGATAATAGCATGTTCCTAGGGCAGATGAATTTCAGCCCTGCATTGCATAGGTATATGGCTACATCCCTCGCCTCTCACACAGTTATGCTTTATCACAACTTTAAAATAAAAATAATCTTTGCCTGTTGCTTTTCTTGAGTCAGCTCATCAAAAAGCCTCTCTGTTTCAGCCAGAGTCTTAATCCTTGCTGTGTACTTGAAGTCTCCCTCACAGGGCAACAGCACTGGCTCATGTTTTTGTGCTATGGTCCCCTCGTCCCACGCTGTCACTTTCTTCATTCCAGTATTGACAGATTCAGCACAAGAGCTGTGTCTGACACCTGAATGCTGCTTTCCTATCAACAAAATAAGGGTCTTTTAATTGGTTTCATAATTGTCTGTGAAATTATGACCTAGGACAGAAAAAGAAACTAACAAGAAAAGCAGTGTGACCTTGGATGTATGTAAAGTGATGGGCAGTGACTAGCAAAGCCTCACTAGCTTGCCTTAAGCAAACTTCCCAGAAGAATGCAGAGTATTTGTATGGGTCATCTTATAAAGATCACTTGAAACACAGCATATTTTTTGGTTAACAGATTCCTGTACTGTGCTAATGAGGAATTAATTTTACTGGTACAACATTTCTAAATGTCACTGTGTAGACCAGTTGTCATGAAAAAAACTAGTCTAAATAAACACATTAATAAAAAACAAAAGCAGAACATTGTGACAAGAATTACAAAAGTGAGAAGAGATTTGGTTCAATCAATCATTTAAAAAATCTGAAACAACTGGCTTTATTACAGTTGCTCTTTGCTATCTGTAATACAATGTTTGACAATAGAATTTCATTAGTCTGAGTATGTACATCTTAATACAGATCCTACTGAGATATGCATTGTGTAACTGAGTTAAGCACAGGAAAACATACTCCCCTTCTTTCTCAATTTAATTATTTCTGTTGTTCCATTGTGTTTGTGCACACACACATATACATAAAAATAAAATACTGTATGAAAGGTATTTCTCCATCTACAGGAATAAGACAAGATTTAGAGGATTTTCAAAAGTTGGACTTGAAAAAAGTGTCAGCTTTCTATTTAAGTAGCTGTTACCAATGTGGAAGGAAGTTATGGTGAAAAAACAAAGAACAGTTTTCCCCCACTTTGACAGATTACCTTCTACGTCATCTAGTGAGAGAAACTGGAGCCTTTTTCTTGGATTATTGTGCTGTAAAGTAGATGTAGGACCAGTTTCCAGGTCATCTAGAAGTATATCAAATCTACAGAGCAGGAAACACACAACAATTACTTCCTAGAAATCATGTATCAAGCAATACAAGTGGATATTTTCTTCTTTTTCACTTTTCAGTGCATTTCTTCCTCATGCACGTGTCCTACACTTCGATCTCACAGCCATGTTCTCAAACTCTACAAGCCTTGCCAAGCAAAGATCTCTTTAGAAACCATAGTAGCTTTCTGCTTGCTGTGCTAGATAAGTTTGTCTTTTTTAGCATGCTTGGAGGTGCCACAACAGGTAGGCAGATACTACTGTCAACTTTTATTTACATCTCCTGATAAGTGGCATGTAGATCTGGACTCACTCCACTGAACAATTCTTCTAGAACTTGTTTGTCACTGATCAATGTTGTGTCAATAGTAAACTCAACATCTCATCTCAGTGAATGCTAAGGACAGGAAATTATTCTAGATTTTTTTTGCCAGATATTAAAATGTAAAACGTAGCTTTATACTTGGAAATCTTCACATGACTCATTGTCTAGGACTTTTAATGAACAAGAAACAGCAGCATTAAGCCTGCATAAACATACTGCTGCTGTAATAATGATCAGAACACAGCTGTACTCACCTTGTCACAGTGTTTTCATTTTTGCTAAGCAAATGGCTAAATCCAGGAGACAGGTTTTCTTTTGGCGATCGTTTGGGGCTGTATGTCACAGACACTGGTGCCAGCATTATCTCTCTTCTTGCTGCAAAAGACAAAGTATGTTTAACTACCTAAAACTTGCAGTGCAGCATCTCCCACTCATGTGATCAGATGCTTACATCTTAAAATAATGCTTTTCAAAGCTGTCTACATGCTTATTTCAATTAGATGAAAAGAGAACATAGAAAAATGAAAATAAAGTTAGAACTGTCATGTTTTCTGTGCTTATAGACAAGACTTCTTTTCCAGACCGTCAGAATAATGCAGAAATCCTATCTTTATTTTTCTTTCTCCTAGAGCAGCCTTTCATAATTTGCTTCTACGTTTTAAGTAACACCAACCAAACTTACTTGGAATATTTGATTTCCTGTTTGAAGGAGGAAGGGATGATGACCTCTGGCCAGAAGGGGAGCTGTACCTTTTTGGTCTGTGTTGGTCTTTACCTTTCTCTGGGGATCGGTTAGCAATAAAAGAAGTTTCAACAAACCCAACAGTTTGACGTCGATTTGATGTTTCTAATTAAAAGGAAAAAGTTATTACTCAACCTTTTTCAATACAATAACTCACAAATATTCCCCTGTACTCAGCTTTTACTGTGCAAAGACTGCACTTAGTCTGCCTCAGGTCAACATATTTGTGCTGTTTTGCTCAAGTCTCGCTTCCTGCTCATCATATTCATGAAACAGATACGTGTGCTGCAAAGCATCCTTTTTCATGAGCTAAACTGAGAGAAATGATGCTAAAACCCCACTGATTTAATAACAAGACTGTGGAAAGCAGGACAAAAGCATCTTTTGGGAAAGAGGGTTGGAGTACCTGCCTGAACCAAGAGTACAAGCATTTAAGAAAGACTCAATGTTTTCTAATTACAGGGCTTCCTAAAGCAATATTGTTAGAACAGCTCAGCACAGACCTGCAGTACACATGCCAGATTTCTTAATAACACTCTGATACAACACCATGAGAACAAAACTAAAATGGATATACAGCCAGCCAGAGCCTTGTTAGGACTCCATTAACTGTTTATAAATACTGAGATATTCTTAGAAAAAGGACATTAACTACTCCCTAGCTTGAGACCTAACAGCAACCTTTGCATTCCCTCTATTTTAAACAAGTCACTTAGCTATATAATTTTGAATTTTCTTGGGAAAACTCTAGGAGTTTGCATGCTACAACTGTTTTTATCCCATCACTCAAGCCTAATGGACTTTAATGCTGAGAATAACAAAACCAAAAGACATGCAAACAAAGAAAAACCAATAAAAACAAGTTCAGGAATATAAAAATAAAAGTTACTAGCTGATGTGTCTTCTTTTTCTGTCTGTGTACCCCAATCTTTAAATGCTTTTCCTTCTTCAAGTTCTTTAAAGGCTTTTATAATTGGTGCTTGTGACATCTCATTTTCTTTCTTTCCTGTTGTGTTTGATGAAGAATCTTCTTGTGAGGAGTCTTTTTCAGGAGGAGAATGGTGCCTTAAAGAATGAGGGGCAATGGCGGGGAAAAAAAGCATCAAGATTTTTTTTACTTTATTTCATATATCCAAATACTAGCTGAACAAAGATTTACAGTTGTCAAAACAAAAATTTTCAGGCTGCTTTTTAATTTCAGCTAAGAACCTCACAGCTGATTGTTTTATAGCCAATTCAAGAATCTGAAGTTGAACAGTACGAGTTGAATTTGGTGACTTGATATGACAGAAGCTTTAGAGACTTCTGAGAAAGAAGGCAGACTACTGAGAAATTACACCTGAAGCTTCACACTGGAAGAAAGCTGCAGCCAACTGCTATAGCTCAAACATGGAGAGAGTAAAGACAGTGGTGGAAGATGCAGTTGAAGCTTCCTGATGTTTCAAGGAAGGTACTGAAGGCTGTTGGGAGTTGCTTCACACCAGGTTAGTGAGGGGAAAAAGCTGGTTTGTTTTTAAGGAATTGTATAGCATTTACAAAATTGAGAAATTTTTTTAGAACTCTATTTAACAAGTACAAAATCTAGAAATATGAATCTAGTCAGTTCTGCATAAAACTATTTTTTGAAGTGTTCAACTTTACATCATAGTGGAGACTGAAGGAAACCAACTCACCTAGAAGGAATATAGGCTTCTTCTAATCTGTTATCTTTGGGGCTTCCCTGGACTTCCAAAGGCTGGCCAGTGAAGATGGAATACTCTGCTCCTGGTATCAACCACTTTCGCCTGCTGACATCAGAAGTTGCCAACTTGCTGTGAGAACAAAGAACTTCTAAACCCTTTCATAATTTTTAATTTTTTCTTTCTCTTTTTTTTTTTTAAGGAAAAAAATTAAGAAAATCCAGCTATTTATTCTAGTTAAACAGAAACAATAATATACAATAAACTTATAAATACTGTGGAAAAATAACTGCTTTTTAAAACAGTTTGTAAAGTAAAAATAAAAGAAAAGAAAGTATGTTGAAGTTTCAGTCTAAATTATACAATATGCTCAGAATGCAGAACTTCACAAAGATCTCCTTGTAATTTAATGCTGTTTACTCAGACTGAGGTTTGGGTAACAAGTAGTTCTCAACCAATTAAACAAAACACTTCTGGGTAGATTACTGCAATGGTTTAAAGCATCTGACCCCCAAGCTCTCCTTTTGACATCATTTGTTAGAAAAATAAAAAAAATCCAAACAAGAAAAAGTCACTGTTGATGACCTGAGAGTGATAAATATTAACTAATAAGCATCAATGAGTATCTTATCATCTTGAAATATCGAAAGAAAAAAAAGTGATTTTTAGACACAGGAAAGTAGATGATAATTAGGAAAAGCAGGTTCTTGCTTACTCAAGCTATGAACCATAACTACTATTCTGTAAATCTATCCTGCTGTGCATGCAATTGGAATGAGGCCTCCTTTGAGCCTCTGAGATCAGTTAGACACAGATTAACTTCCAAATTCAGATTGGCCCTTACGTCCTCCTCCCTGGTGAACATGTTCTGCCATGTTCAGGTCTTCCTTTTTTCTGTTCAGTGTTGAGGGACCTTGTTCACAAATATTAAAATAGCTCTCAACAGAAATCTGTCCCTGTAATATATTAATACATGAAGTAATTGCATGTTTATAATAATCAAAAATGAGATTCCCCCAAAATACCACTGTTCAATGTAAACAAGTGGACACCCAGAAAACAGATTAAGTTATCATTTTGTGCTTTACAGCAGCAGTGCTGAACTGGGAGAGACACACAAAAAGCCATAACTAAGAAATTAAAAAAGGGGACACACACACACAAAACTTTTCAGGTCTTTAGAACATAAAATGGGCATAACTTCACAATTCAAACCAGAGCATGCACTCTGATTGAACTTCCACTCTATGCTCTCAGGATACCTGTACAAACTGTATTTAGAAACATAAAAAGTAGTTATCAGCCTTTCAAATCAATGACACAGAAAATCTCTAATGTCTAATTGAACTATTAGATTGATTCCCAAGATCTTTGTTGAGCATGGGAATCCCTGTTCAGCTGAGCAACTGAGACCTATCAAACACACATTCAGGAAGACCAGAGAGACAGTCTGCCAAGTCACACATATATTATCCAACTTCTTTGTTTTTACTAATTTCTTGGCATGTGAAGTCTCTGGATTACATCACATGTTTAATCCAGTTTAGCCTTTATCCATTTTTAGCCAAAACACATTAGAAGTATTCTAAAACACATGACCTTTTTTCACATTGTTGGAATATTCACTTACTTGGCACAAGAGGTTCTTAAACGACTTTCGGTAATATGGCGAAGTTTCAGCGTGTTTTCATGTTCTACCTGCTTGAGCTGAGCTTCAAGTTTTGAGATTGTCCTAACGTGGAAGTAGCAAAGATGTATTATAAGATAATTTAAAAGACATAAAAGAGATCGTATTTCTTAGAGCTTACTCATTTTTATTCAGATATCCTGGGTGAAGCAAGAAGAACAAGAGCAAGTAAAACATTTTTATCTATACAATATATATTTGAATTCTAAGTTAAATAAGTTAGGTAACCTAGCTAGAAAGACAGGAGCAGGAGATATTACTGTGGATCAAAGCATTCAGCTCAGCGGGGTCGGAGAAAACAAAACAGGAACGTTTTTCCTCCTTGAAATGATGTATTTATACAAAAGTCTCCCTGACTCTGGGTTTAATTAGTGGCTCCTTCTCCTGTGTGTCACTTAGGTAACTCCATACTCAGGCTCTCCACATGATTTTCCTCTCTCCCACATACCTTCAGTGAACCAGCCCCGGGCAATGCAGGACAATCTTGGGCATTCCCCACTTGGGGAACAGAAATACAGCTTTTTGGAGCAGGATATAAAAATCTCCTCTTCCATTACAGCTTCCCCAGCACAGAATGGTCCCTAGCTAGCAGCACAGAATCAGGCAGGAAAAAACAGAAGCACCAATAGAGATACTTGACTGAACTGTCCTTCACACTATCTTCATTTCCTCAACAGTCCCTAAAAATTGAAGGCAGAGTGATTTTTGGCTTCCTTCTATTCCTTTCTTAAATTCTTCCTATTCATTCTTTCTGTCCTTCTTGAAAAATCAGGTAATCTGCACAGCAAAGAAAGGGGCTGAAGACTATGCACAGTTTAATGCTTGGTAGCAGTGACATTTGGAATGAATTTTGAGGTGAAACTTGTAGAAACATTTCTAGAAGAATCGTCAAAAACTACACATTAAAAAAATAAAAATCTTGCTAACAGTCTGGGGTTTAGCTGCTGATATAAAAACAGAAAAGGAAATTATGACAGCACATACCCACAAAAGCAGCTCAAAGGGAGATGAAGGATGTGAAACATCACCTCATTGCAGTTCTACAGCGTCTGCTCTAGAGCCCTCTCCTCCCACCTCTCTACACTTTCCTGAGCAGTTTAACACCCTTAACAAGGAGTGGCTGAGCAATCTCAAACTAGAAGATATGTTTATAACTGTAAATCCTTTGATGGTAACATACACCTTGCCTAGGGCCTACCCAGAAAGTATAAAGCTCAATCAGTTTCTATTCTCCAAACCAAAAAATAGGTCCAGGTAACATGAGGGACATCCACAGGAGATATTATTCCTGCTCTCACATGAACACCTGTCTGTCCTTTACTCATGCCTAGGAGCCATAATTTTGAACAGCATACTCCTATCAGCATCCTCACTCCTGAAAACCAGAGCAGAGTCTGGTTAGCTGAAGATAGAGAGGAGAACTGTAGTAGTGAGAGCTTGAGCAGTGGACTGGCTGGGCTAGCTGAGTGACAACCATCAGAAAGGAAGCAATTAATTACATCCCACAGGAAGACATTGTGACTGAGGAAATAGAAAAGACACATCCTAAAATAACAAGATTTTTACAGTGTGTACAAAGTAACATAAAATGCTTCACAAGATGTAATTAAACTTGCGATATCTACAGGCTTCATAATCTAGGAGTTTAGGCCATAGCCTACATTTCATATTGTTAAAACAGTAATAAGAGAGTTTCACATTTACCTTTTCAAGTCAGCAATCTGCATGTTTGTATCAAGCAATTTGTTTTCAGTTGTATTTAATGTATCCTACAAGTACACAAGGACAAAAGTGAAAAGCTTAGAAACTATAGAAGTGTATGAAAACAGTAACTGTACATCAGTCTTGAAAACAATACATTAAATACACCTTCCTGTGTGAAAGGGAGGTCTGTGAAATTGCTTTGGCTTCGACTTTGCAGTATCTTCCCTGTCTGTGACTGGAAAATAACACATTCCAAACTCCCTCCTTTTCCCTCCAGGGCTTTGAAGACGTAGTAAGAAGCTATCAGTTAAAATAAATATGGATCTTGCTGTTTGATCTTTTTTCAAAATATTTAAGTTAATTTAGTTAATTCTATGGCACATTATAACACATTTTGCATGTCTGTTTTCTTAACTACCACATACTCACCTTTACTCTTTCATGTTCCTTTCCAAGGGACTCATATTCTCCTAAAAGCTAAAACAAAACAAGAACAAACTCACACTGAGACCATATACAATTAACAGTTTTGTTGACTGCTGTAAAATGATCTAAATTGCTTATCTAACATCTGCAGAAGCACTACAGGGGATACAGAGTGTACTTTAATAGTATTTTTTCAGTTCTAGCATCTTCTAATTAGAACAAAAAGTTACACACAGGACAATAGGAGACAGAGCTACTTACACCATGTATTTCTAATTTACAAGTTAAATTTATCTCTAAAGAAGTTGAAGGAGCTGAATGAACTGATAAAATTCCTAACTGGCTTTAAAGCTCAATTTGTATTTTGAAATTTTAATTGTAAAAAAGGTGTTAAAGCATGAAGTAGCTTTTCCAGCTAATACCCATTCTGCAAATCTACTTAAGCATCCCATACAGCTATTACTAAAGAATAATTTAGTCTAAAATCATACACAATAAACAGTTTTAGCAAGTTGTGATGGCTTATGAAAAATTCAGTCCACCCCCACTAAGCTTAAGAGAGGAAAAAAATAACTTTATAAAACAAATTCCTGTAATACCTCTAAAAATAAAAAGAACAGCACAGAGAGCACAAATACCTGAGGGAGACTATGACAACTGTTAGTTGTCAAGTACAGACTTGCTGTCTTAAATAACCGGTTTAAAAGATCTATTAAGTCTGTAGTATCACCTAACCTACTAACTAGCCAGCTGAATAATTTCTGTTCTCTTAGTTGTGCATTCAGGCTTTACAATGCTAAACTTTGAGCAGTTTTCCAAAACTCCTGGGAGTTGCTGTGATCACGATGTGCTGTGCAACTGTAAACACCATTGCCCTTTTTCTTACTTACATTTTGAAACATTTTATTTTCTTCCTTTAGCCTTGTATTTTTATTATCAGATAACTTGTAAGCCTTTTCAAATGCTTCCTCTTGGTCTTTAAGCCTCGATTTTAGTCGACTGATGGTGTTATCCTTCTCTTTGTTATTTGTGCGCATTTCTTCAAGACGTTCTTGCAAAACTTTGGAAGTATTACTGGCTGCATAAGAGCGTTCTCTCCAATCTGCCTGCAGGAGACAAAAATTACAATGCTTACCTAGTAGATTTATTTCAGTACAAAGCATACTCTAAAGTCATCTAAAAAAAAAAAACCAACAAAAACCAAGGGTGCATCTGTACATGAACTAAACAAGAGTTTTGCTCATTTCTCTGATGTGTAAAGAATGAAAATGAAGACTAAAAACCCAAAAGATGGGTTTATTTTATAGGACTTAAAATACCTAGAGGGCAGCCTCTATTCCCAGCTGCTTGCCTAGCTTCCCAGCATAGAAAAATTGTCTAAAAAAGGTGGAATGAATTAATCTCTCCAGGCATCTAACTTTCATGACAAAGTGTCCTGTTCTTTGACCAATAAACACACTATGTAGTAATAAGCAAGCTGGTCTGACCTAGCCAGAAAGACTCTAAGTATATTTTTACAGAGTATTTTTGCCCCAGTGCAGAAGAGATTTGCTTTTATCACAGTTCTAATAAGAAATCAAAGAGAAAGTAATTGAAATAAATTTCTAAAAAAGAGAGATGTCATAAACACATCACAGTATTTCACTCTTAAGCTTTGATCCCTGCTAACCTGGAAAGGTTGGTCATAAGCAAAAGTGATGATGATTAAAGTAGGGAGTCTTAAACTCAGCTAAAAAAGTCACTGGTGCAACATATTGTCATATATTAAGGAAAAAGGATGAAAATAAAGAGAGGAAGATATGGAAACACAATGAACAAGTGCATTCTCTCACCCTTTTAGTTAAAAGGCAACTTCATTTGAGAATATACACTTACCACTTGCTTTTCTAGCATATTATTCTTATTTTCAAGGGCTTTTATGCGAGCACTTGCTTCATTCAGAGCTGCATCCAAGTGGTCACACCTATTTAATACACAGATTACAAAAATCTCTTGAAATTTTAAAATAACAAATCTGCATTTTATAGCCTTCATTCCTTTCTGAAGCATCCCCATGAATTTTTGTACCCAGCCTGTGACCTCTTCCCATAGTTTCTGGCCACTGCAGCGAGCACCCAGTGTCCCCGCTCGCAAGGGCTGAGGTGCTTATGCCTGGCTGGCAGCAAACTGGGAACACGTGCAGAGACTCCAGATGGCTCGGAGCAGAATTGCTGCTGAACCAAAAGCAGCCGGAGATGCACCAGAGCAGAGTTCCACTTCAGCTAATTGATGATGTTGTATGATAATTAATGACTAAAATCGTATTGCAAGCTACTTTAACTCAGTAAGTGACTGCTCAGAAGTCACTTTTATAGTTAGAACACACTAGAGCTGGGAGGTAAGTACAGAAGAGTCCCAGCCACACACACACTTTTTCAGTTATTCTGAAGGGTATAAATTTTGTAAATTATTTTAGCTGTCTAAATTTGCAATATGTATTTTGACCGGCAATAATTATATAAAAATCACATCAAACTTCTATATATAGCAAACATTCAAGGTGTATCTAATGGAATATGTAAGTGAGGCACACAGACTCCAGTAGCATCCAGTCAAAGAGCATTGGCTGGCAAACTGGCTTTATAAAGCTACCAATGAATTCAAGACAGATCCTATATCATCTTAGTTTTGACATGAAAGGTAAAGGATGATGTTCACCAGCATGACAGGTGAGGACTATCTTACAACATAGATAGTTCCACTACAAATTGCTTAGGGCTGCCTCTGCCTGCCAGCCTTCCTTGAACAAAACTTGTACTGGGTTCAGTATAACCTCTGGTCCAGACATCACACTTGCTGCCCAACAATAATTTTAAACAGCTGCATTAACACTACATTTATATTTAATAGTAAAATATTAGTATCATAGATGCATGGAATCTTCAGAAATGAAGAGTGACAAACTTTTCAAGGTATTCTAAACAAGCATGCTCAAGTCTTTTAAGTGGAAAGAATCCCATGTAACATAGGAAGAGGACAAGTAATGACAAACAGTACCTGTCAGCAAGATTTTGATTGATTTTCTTCAAGTCTTCAGATGAAGCAGTTTTATGGCTTGCCTCTAGCTGCTGTTTTAAGCTATGTATCTCAGCATCGTAGTAAGCTCGTACATCAGCTATGTGTCGAGCATGTTTTTCCCTCAAGTTCTGCCTAATCCTATTTTCAACATTAAGAACAAAAAAGTTTCCAGTTACCCACATGACCACGCATTGATGTATTCATTCACACAATGAAACTGGCATGGATCTCTCTCTTACAGAACTTTGTTGCATTCAAATTAAAGCAAAGAAAGCCTCATCGCCCAAGGCAGTGGTGTCAGACACCCAGGGCTTGCATAGAAATCTTCATATTAATAAAAATATTAATAATAACATATACAAATAACATACACAAGTACTTTACACTCTCTTCTCTCCTTTGCTATGCACTATAAACTATGCATGTAAAATTAAAACAGGGAAACCCAAGCACTGAAATGGAAACCTTGAAACCAGTAATTCTGTTCTCCCACCATTTCACTATAAATAGGAAAACAGAACCCCTACAGAACTTTGAAATTCTCTGCCTAAATTAACTCCCTCATACAGCCTATGAAAGAAGTATGTATTTTTATTTTAACATATAAAAAGAAATAACCAAAGCATTAGACCATAGAAAATTGTTTTGCCTTCCAGTTAAGGCTTTGACATCCAAGGAAGACGGAGCACAAATATTGTGCCTTAGATTAAATAGTGCAGCCTAAAGAAAGACAAATGTAAGAAGAGGAAAATAACTGTTCTATATATAGGTCATCTGTACTTCAGAGGAAGAAAAAAAAAAAAAAGAAGAAAAAAGGAAAAAAAAAGCTTCAATGTCCAGCTATGTTCTAAGCAAACAGAGCTCACATATTTTGTTAATTTTACTACTATTGTTAGGTTTCACTTTCATGAAAGTGCCAACTCTGACTTTTTTAAAAGAAATATATAAAAAAAAATTACTTACCTTGACATTATCACAGGATCTTCAGTAGATGTCACTGAAAGACTGTATTCTGGCAAGCTGTTGTCAGCACACTGAATAATAGAAGATGAAGTTAGAGTCATTGGTTTTTCCTCCTCAGTGTTGACAAAATTATCCTTGTTAGCATCTGTATATGCCACTGGAAAGGGACAGCTGGTCTTGTTTCCATTTTGGAATGGGTGATTTCTCCAGGGGTCCAAGTGCACAGTTCTGCTGCTGGCTGAATATTTTGGAGAACCACCTAGCTGAGATGAATTACTTGTCTGTGAAAAAGAGTGTGTGTCACAATGACTTGAAAAGCCGGGCTCTGCCATGGAGTCTGGAGAAAAAGGAGTAGTCTCTTCAGGAATATTGAAAAAACAACATCCTGGGTTCTGCTGACCTGGCTTCATATGCAGGGTTGGGTCCAACGTCAAGATCTAGGAAATAAGTTATAATGCTAAAAAAATTGTGGTTTAACTTTTGTTCTGGTAAACAGAGTTTATCTGAAGACGTTAATAAACCATTTAATATATTGCAGCAATTATATTGAATGTTCCCACAATCATTTGGTAGTGACAAGATGAAGGGACCTCTAATAGCTTAGATGATGAGACGTATTCCCAACATTTGCAACTTGACTTTCTAAGTTTCTGTTGAGAGTAAAAGGCATATCTAACACCTGTAGCTGTCCAGAAAACCTTTGAAATTCCAGTTACGTAAACAGAACTATGACATCTGCTTGTAGGTTGAAACAATACAGTTATGAAAATCACTTCATGGATTATATGAACAAGATAGTCACATAGTAGCCATCATTACTGGATTTTGTACAAGACTGAAAGCTGTAAAAAGAAACAGATATGATAAAGAATATTGCCACAACCTCTGCCTCTTCTGTTTCACAGCTGGAATTAACTTGTCTTGGGGGAAGCAGTTAGAAAACCCTGCTCCTGCGACTGCAGTTCCACGTGCATTTCATCAGCTGCAGTCTCAGGCCACGCAGGTTCATCCCTGCGCCATCCTCAAGGTTGTGCAGCAAAGGTGGTTTTTACCCAAGGTATCCTTAGAGGTTCTTTTCAGCTGGATCCCTTCCCAGTCTGGCTCATCACACGGCTGCACAAATTGCTGTTCCAGCATAACACTAGAGGTGGCAGCAGGGACCAATAAATGCAAAACCAGCCTGTAACCTATAATATCTTCAAACTGCGACGTGAAGTAAAGAAATTAGTTACCTCTGGTGGGTGACTTGACTGGGAAGAAGGCAAAAAATTCTGGTCTGGCAGCTGCTTATTTTCCCTTTGTCTTTTATGATAAATATCCTTCAATGAGGACAGATTTGCTTCATCAGCAGAAGACAACTTCAACAAGAAAAACTGCTATATTAGTTTATCTGAACACAGTCCTCCATCCCCAATACAGATAAATTGTGGGGTGGAGTTAGCTAATAAAGCAGTTCAGAACAGAAGAAGGCTTTATTCAATACACACAATTTTAAAAAGGGTCTTTAATGAGGCATGTACACCTTTAATATACCAGTCAGCCTCTTTTCATCTCCCATACACACAATTTCTTTTAAATTACAAGGGAAGGTCAATAAATTCCAAGTTACTTTAGTGTGGGTAAATGAATAATGAAGGAACAGAATGAGAGACTGAGCTAACAAGAGAGTTCTCACGGAAAAATTAGCTTCTGGGGGGCTGATTCTTTCCATCATAATAAAAAAAGCAAAGATGACAAGCAACTACAGGACAACTTTTAAAACACATACAAAGTTTACCTGATCTGGTGATACTTTTGTGGAGAAAATACCAGCAAACTCACTTCTGAAATTCTCTGGTAAAGAGTGATACATCTCTTTTTCATCTAATTTCCAGTATGAAAGTCCTGATAAGAAGAAACAATGAAAGAAAAAACAAAATTACAAATTTCAAGCTCATGGTTATAGAACAGAAATCTGAAAATCCATTAGTAAGAGGTTACTTCACCAGCCAACAAGAATGCTGTGTTAATTATTTGCATCTATTGCTTAAGTTTCTCACTACAGCATTTGTTACCATAAATTACAAAAATCTCAATGCAAAGCACAAGCAACAATCAGTATTACAACACACAGCATCAGTAACAAAAGCTATAAAAGTGAAAGCATACAGATTTACTCTTTGAGGATTTGTTCCTTGAGCCCCATTTACCACCAACTTGTGTATTTTTAATGATTCCAGTACAGCACTTAAAACTTGTATTACCCAAGGAATAATCCTAGGCAGCCACTTGATACCACAGACTCTTTGGTTTGGTACTCAACAGCACTCTAGAACATGCAAAGAGACCACCAGGACTAAGAGGGATGGTACAAGAGGAACAGATACAGTCTCAATGCCACTTCAATTTCTTATGTGTCCCTCTCTCAATGGGTTGTGAGGAAGCAACAAATATACACAGTTTGCAGGGTTGAATCTCTGTGCCCCTGCTTGTTACTGAAATGAATCCACCCTGTTAGGACCAAAATATGTGCATTAGTTGTTTGGCTTTCACAAAAACCCCAAAAAAACCAAAAAAACCCACTCAAGCACTAACCCCTCCAAAAACCACAAAAACCACCACAAAGCACCCCTCACACACATCCCAAAACAACAAAAGTAAAACCATACCAAAACACAAAAAAAGCAACCCTCCCCCAATTAAAGAATCACCACATTACGTAGTGCCTTATTTTGTTCTTGTCTATTCACACCATTATTGAATCACACCCTTGCCTTACAGGAATTCTGTCTCTATCAGCATGCACTCCTGTGATGTACTAGACCAACAATGCTAATATTTGAAAGATCATTTGATACCCCCACCATGATTTTAATAGCAATTACATTATTGAAACAGTTTTTAAACAGAAAGTTCAGCTTTGAAATGTCAAGAAATTTGAAGAAAAAGAAAAAAAAATGCTGCATGTACTACATCTGCCAGCGATGTTACACAGGAGCTTCTGTTAGTTCAAAATGCAAGAGCAAGGAAAGCAGGATATGCTATATCAAAGTTTAATAGCTTGTCAGTGCTGAAACCCTCCTCACCCCTCCAAAGTTATTGGGGATGCATTCTAGTATTAGTTTTTAAAATGAGAATTCAAAAGAAAAGGAAACTTAAGTACAAGAAATTAACTATACCTGAAGCTTCAGACACTAAGGAATCTGGGCTTTCCTTCGGTTGATTGAGGTAAAAAGTGTAAGGTGGCAAAGCAGCATCAGTAAGGTTTGGCTAAAATTACAAAGGAAAAGCAAATTTATAAGGAAAATTGCAAGACAAGGAAAAAAAAAAAGCCACAAGGGTACAATTTTTAGAAAGTTGCATGTAAATGTTATTAGTCTTTTTAAGCAAAAAGATTAAATTTAATTATACGCATGATCCAAACCTATACAATTTATATTCAGGGAAATCACAGCCCAAAGGGGAACTAAGCTAAGCCACATAATTAAAAGATACTGATATTTTCTAAGTCACATGCCTGTCTGCTTGTGGAGCACTTCTGAGATTCACAGTTAAAACAACACACATTTTGGACAGTCATCTAAACTTTCTTGCCCCTTAAGAAACTCAAGTTTATAGGGGGATGTCTTACCAATAAAATGTTACTCTTTCCTCATCCTAAGATTGGAATTTGTTCTAGTCAGCTGTTATGACTCCACCTACCACAAATTTGGAGGCAAACACTGTCTATCACCTCAGATAGACAAGATACGACATACCCTTCTTCTCATCATTCCAAATTTTCTAAGCAATCTCCCCAGCTAATTATAGACACAACTTTGAAAAGGGTGGGACCAACACAGGGGGGGAAAAAAAATTACAGAATTTAAGATTTGCCACAACTCTCCTCTTCCTTAATCAAAGGACAGAGTGTCATTGATATAGCAGTGATTCAAGAGCAACTGAGTAAGGGCAGCTGGCTTTAAAATGGTCATCTCACATTGCTCTTTTCTACTCTACATAGGGCTTTTTGTTTCATTACAGCAGCTTAACAGTCATGCTACTTGGCAAATTTATACAACTCATACAATTGAGGACTAAAACAGGATAGTAACCACTGAGTTAACAAAAGTAAGGAAGGAAAAAATAAAATTAGAACTAAAGCTTTTCAAGTTTTTGCATGAAGTACCAATCTCACCTCCAGGCTATTTTGTCCCTCTTAATGTTTTTATTTAGGTATTCTCCTTTGCCTAAGGAGGAAGAAAGGAAAATGAAGGGGTATCAACTGAATTCTTACAAAGGAACAGAAAGATAAAGGTATTTTCAAAAGCTGAGAGAGAAAAGTGAAAATCCACAGCAGATAAATTTGTCTCCTGGTTTGAAATATCCCCTTAGAGTAACATCTTGTTTCCACTGACAATAGAAGAATAGAGACAGCAAGTCCAGCCAGCTGCCCTTACCCTTTCTAGATCACCCTCAAAGCAATTGCAGGCAAGAACACAGACCCTGCCTTGAATCAAATGATTCATATTTGCTAGTTCTCCTATTCTCTTGTAGGTGGAGTCATTCACAGAGTTTCAAGGATTATTTCCTTAAAAACAGCAGAAGGAGAGAGGTTTGTAACAATTAATGTCCTTAAAGTAATTCTAAGGTTTCATAGTTACATGTGTGATGATTACTCACACAACCATGCTGCATGACATCCTTTTGGATTGGGAATATATATGATTAAACTTCCCTCCCTAAAATTATCAGATTTATGGACGTACACAATTATTAACTCAAGAATATGGCAAGACAAACCAAATTGTTCTCCAAAGAAGTACTTTGAGCCCATTCAGAGCAGCCACAGCAACAGGCATTACTACAAATGGTTCTAAAGAGTCAATTAGATTTCCTGAATGCCTGTTGTGGGGGTTGGTTACTTTCAGTACAAGTGCTGTAACTGTGCTTGGAGTAGTTCCATTTAGTCAAATCATAGTCATACACAGGCATAAAAGAATGTATTATTCTTACACAAACAAGGAAAAAAAAGAAATGGGGAGAAAAAAAAAAGTTTGTATTTTAGAGACTGCTAAGAAAACTAAAAAGCCCAAACCAAAGTAAACCAAAAAATCCCTGCAATTTAAAATCCCAATCTGGAAGAATACTCTCTGTCCTGAACAAAGTGGCTAACGCCTCCAGACACAGAGAGTTCTGTGTAATAAAAAGAGGTATTAACAGCTGAAATCAAAGATCCTTCCAAAAATTATAGGGCACAATAAATTACCAAGATCTGAAGCTTCAATTGAGAATGTGACTATTGTCTTGATAAGAGAAGAACATGTGCCACTTAGGTAAATTAAGACAAAAATTGGGCAACAAATAAATTAAGCCAAAATAGCTATCTGAGTAAGTATAAAGTGATCCAAGAAGTAAACGCTGCCCACATGAAGTTTAAACATATAAATGGGAACACCACTACTCAACTGCTTAAAGCTAAGTGTGAAAGCACGTGCTGAATCAGAGCATCCTAGAAACTGCAAAAATGCCCGTGACAAGAATAAAATTAGAAAAACATCATAAAATAAAAAGAGACTTACATTCTCAAGGGGTAATTTCTTCGCTTGCTCATTTTCTTGCATAGAGTTCACACATACTTCTTCGGTATTTGCTCTTTCTGGTTGGTTTTGTTTCAACTTTTGTGCCCATGATGTTAAAGATTTACTATACAGTAAGAAACACACACATATACCTTAGGTTTATTTGCCTTTTTCAGCAGAGACACAAAATCAATTTCTTCAGGGTGAAACACAGGCACTAAAACTCCTCTGCTTTTGTGCATTTTTGAGAAACAATAGGAAGTAAGGAATGCTGAAATGTTTTAGGGCCTTTTTTTAAATAAAGTAAAGCAGAACAACAAAAATAGCCCACAAAGGAACAAATCACTGAAAGGAAAGGTGCTAATCAACTGCACTCATAATCAAAATGGCTTTCCTACTACAAAGAAAGAGCTCCATATTTTTAGCTATGCAACTATATTTTGGTATTTTGAAGTAGATATTGCATTTCCATTCCAGCTTAATTTAGTGGTTTTGATCAGTGTTGTTTCTTACTGTGTTATTGGTCTAGTTATAAAAATTACATCAGCTAAGACACACTAAGAATGCCTTCCAACATAAGAGAATCATCAAGGATAAGAAAGACTGAAACAAGAAATGGAACCAGGAAAAAACAAACCAAAACAAAACAGAAGAACAGAAACAGAGACATCCCAAAATTCTTCTCAGAGCTAGACGTGGAAAAATTCTCCCATTTTGTTAAAAAGATACACTTTGTAAAACTACATATTATCCCAGTTTGGGACATAGAGTGGAAAGAATTACATACTAGCAAAATGCAAGTCCATTTTCACGATACTGTTTTTCCAAGTTTTTATCTCTGCAAACCACTATCAGGGACTTGCAGGCAACACGCGGCCCACAAGACCTCTGACGCAGCCCATGGCCACATGAAGCCACTGCTGTTACAGTCCAGTTTGATAGGGAGAGTAAAGTACATTGATAAATTCTGTGCAACCAGAGCAATGCTTCGTTGGTATTATTGCCAAATTAGCTGGCCAGTCTTTCAAAACAAAAAAAAAATCTTGGTAGATCCACCCACCTATTGAATAGAGCAAAACAAACAAGGATCAAGCAAAAAAACCCAACTCAAAGATGTTTGGCTGTTGTCTGATAGAATTTATTACTGTAATGCATGCACAGAAGCTGGCAAAAAAGACTGGTTGAGAACAACAGCAAAGTATCAGTCATATAAAGTTGGAATCAGCACTTAAAATTCTGGTGCATGGATAAACACTGTATGCAAACTATCTTAGCTAAAATTTGCAGTAGAAAGTACATTTTCATTTCCCCCCCCCCCCCCCCCCAAGGTATCTACAACAGATAAACACTGCAGATGGAAATATGCATCATGCAGAAACATTAGGCTAAACAAATTATCTACCAGGCAGCATAATATTTTTTACAATCAAGAGGTTCCATTTAATTCTTAGATGTTACCAACAGCTGTTTACTGAGTGGGGACTGTCTACAATAAATTAACATATTTGGAAAGTTTTTCACTTACCTGGGTGTTTTTCCACATTGAGCTTCATCAGCTTTAGGTTCAGATTCAGCAGGAAAAACTAAACTATCATTCCTTCCTGGTGAAAAATGTTCCTCTTTTTTTTTTGGTAAAAGTTCTCTTTTCTTTTGAACACTGTCTACAATTGCATCACTTTGCAATACTGCTGCACCACTCTGTCCTTGTGAGGTTCTCTCCTTGCAGTCTGTGTCATTAGATTTGTGAGGGTTCAGTTCAGAGGCAGAAAGGGTACCATACCCACTATTCATTGAGGCATCACTTGCAACCCATTCCTGACGCAGATCAGATACGTTTGGTTGGCTTTCAGCTTCATTAGATCTAAGTTGATTGACAACGCATTCATTTTCTTCAAAGGTTTCAGAATGCATTCCCATTTCACTTTCTAGTGATGAAAAAGTGTCTGGAAGCTTGGCAGGTAAACTTCTGCTCTTGCCAGTACCCCAATTGCTGGTCTTCACTAACTGCCTTATCTCATCCTGAATCAGCTATAGAAAAAGAAAAGGCAAAATTCTTGTTGAGACAGAGCTACAAATCACATTTATATTTTGATGCATCTTCATGTTATTAGTGAGAGAATTAGAGTACTTATTTGAATTAACTCAAATTTTTCAATGCATAGACATTTCATGCATAAAGTAGAGATACACATACTGTGCTGAACAGTGAAATGTGCATGGTAACAACCCTTAATTCCATGCAGTGAATTACAGCTCTCAGTAGTTATTTATTAATGTAAAAAAACCCATGCATGCATGTGTTCACTACATGCCTTCAGAACTAGAGATACCTACCAGCCAAAGAAATAAAAGCTATCTAGGTATGTCATTAGAAGTGGACAAAAGTCTTCTGCTAAATTTAGGTCTAAAAGAATTTATAACTTGGATACACATTTTTAAAGACTGCAAGGATGCTTTAATGGAAGTACAAACCATTACCCTATTACACTAATAGGAATAATGTACCTCTGTAAGATTAGCTGCATAAAACTTGTCTTTAAAATACCAGATTTAGATAATGTGTTATTAGGCAGTTCACATAATCAAAATACAGATTTTTCTATTGTTTTAGTATCTGATGGAGTGGAGCAAACCAATAACCAGAGAGAGCACTAGATTTAAGAGGTCACTTACTCTTTAGCCTACCACGTCTACAAAGAGTTATTTCAGTATATGAGACAAGTAATTTTATTTTTTTACTTTTAAAGTTGTGCACTGGTGTACTGCAAGAGCTCTGAGAAAAAAACTGATGCTTTTGTCAAGGGCTATGAAAGACTTCACAGTGCTGCCGATGGCCAGCGAACAGCACTTCTGCAGTTAGTTCTATTGAGATGACTGAACTCTGCCTGAGCACACAACTCTAATTACACGTGACAAGACCCAGGGTATATAGTTGTTTTCAAGAATACATTTCAAACTAATTCCCTCAGGAAAAAAAAAAAAGAAAAAAAAAGAAAAAAAAACAACAATAATTTTAAGAACATGGAACTCTAATAATATTTTTTTACAGAACTACAGTACATTAGTCACATATGAATAGTAAGTGGAAACCACAAATTGAACAAGAGTCATTTGTTCTCTGAAAGTAAGAAATAGAAAAATAAGATTTAATTTCAGAGGAACCTACAGGTAGTGCTGCCAGAACTGAGTCTCATGTTTTACTAACTTGCAATAGAATTAACAATTGAATTTCAGCTCAGCCTTTCTATGCTCAAAAAAAAAAAGAAACATAACAAAGTTGTTTTGTTGTGCTAATGATTTCAATCATGACTGCAGCAATCATTTGCGTTTTAATTCTGTGATTCAGCTCTGCCCAGGATGGTCGGGAAAGGAGGACAAAAGGGAAGAAACAGAACTGGGCGAGGGGGAACCAACAAACTGATCAGATTCTCTGCTGACATTTAATCTTTGTCATTAATACCTTGCGTAGGAAAAGTGAAAGGCTACTATTCCAATTAAATAGCCCTTTTACTTCTCTCTGCATAGTCACAAATAATTCCAAGAGAACAAAAGACCTGTGAAAAAGAAGATAACATTTCTAGAGTCCTGGAATTGTAGGTAACTGGTTTTATTTTTTTAACTCCTCTTCAATAAAGTCTGATTGCAGGATGATCCAAGGTCTTTTGATCCATATTTTCATACAGATGAAGAGGTATTTGGTCTTGAAACACAGCATAGTGCAAGCCTTACCAGTCACATGAATGTTAACCAGTTTAAGTTTGGAATCACTCCATCTATCTTAGCTAATGCACTCATACAACTGCAAGAAAGTTATAGCTGTTGATTGTATATTTAGGGTGGCAATTCATGCAGTTAGTAAGTCCCTGCTGATACCACAAACTCAACTCTTCCAGAGGTAGCCTTTCCTATTAATAAAGACAAAAACTGGCAAAGCCAACACAATGGATGAGTCAAAAGTACGATTAGCAACAAGTGAATCAAACCACTACAGTAAGAGAAAGGAAATATGAGGGTAAGGAAACATTGGTGGGGTAAAAATAACAAGATGGGAGGGGGGGCGGGAAAACGTGAGAAACAGGAAATAGGATAAAAGGACAGTACCTCTTGTTAATTCAGTTCAGGAACTGTTGATTACTACTAGTGTAGAGGGCATCAGGAAAGGGAAGGGAAAAACAGCAACCAAAATGATGAAGATATTAAGCATTATATATTTATAGAATTACTGTCTCTTACACATACATATACATTTCTTCTGTTTTAATGGAGAAATATGGTTCAGCATAAATGCAAGTCTTCATGTGGGTCACTTTTGATTTGTAGAAAGGAGACTACTCAACTGAAGGGTGTAATAAGTGTTCAGCTATCACAGTGCATGTTTTCCTATGCTATATACTGTCCAGATGAGGGAATGACAAGTTGCGTATCATTTTCTAATGAGGAGAAAACTGCAATGTCTCAAAAATCAGAAATGATACAGCTTAATGGTTAATAAAAAACAGCTTGTACATACTAAATCCAATTATCATTCTGAACCAAACATTTGTGAAACAACTGAAAACAAATAATCCAAGAATCTTCACTTCTGAAATGGTTCCTAACAGTTACTTTGTTAATTAGGAAAGGCTTTCTCAAATACAAATCCTGTAAACTGGCATTCCAGTCATCCAATTCCATTAACTGCCTGTCTGAATATACTTACAGGAAAAGAGAGCAGTGCCAGAGACCACATTGCATTGGTGTTGGTTTTGTTGGGAAGTGGGGTGGGTCAGAGGAATTGGGGAGGGGAGAAAAGAAACATTCAGCCTAACCTACCTACATGAACAAACCATTACTTACTTGGATTTGATGGTGGAACTGCTCTTGCTGGGCAACTATTTGTTCCTGACATTGTTTTTCTACCAGTCTCAGTAACTGTAGCCACCTTGTCTATTAAATCACAAAGTAAAATAATTAAAGCATAGTTATATCACACCTCTTACCTTTTACTCTAGCTACAAAACAGTTTTGCAGTCTTATGCTTAGGTGTTGACATAATACTAAGTTTAATAACAGCACTGTGGTTGCCCACCCCACAAGACATGCAACCCTCTATCCTGTCAATCAATCAATGGAAACAATTCACTATGGACACATTCACTTAAAAGAGACACCAAGATAACACATCTCTAAGTTTGGTTTAGAAAGAAATAAACAAACAAAAGAACAAGGGCAGAAAGTTCTGTTTAAAAAAAAAATATCAAATTACTTAAAAGAAGAAACAGCTGGCAGGAAAGTCAAATTTTGGAAAGGTTGGTTCCAGTTCAATACATTATAGGCAATTTTAAAACTGATAATTAAATATCCCCATGTCCAGTGAACCATTTGCTTCAATAAGAAACTCTTCCCTTCAACAAGCCAGCTAAAGGCCATGATGTATACTTAGTGAAAATAAAAAGATATTTTAATCAAATCAAATATATAGGGTTCCTAAAATGTGGTAAAATCTGAATTTCCAAAACTGTTTTATGCTAATTTTTGGAGCCTGATACTTGAAGCACAGGGCACAGGACATAGAATGCTTGTGCCTAGACAGACATCTATATTCTCTTCTTGGAGCTGTTAAAGAGCACCCAAATTAAGCATCTGTCAAGAGACAGTTTGATGGACCACAGCCAGAAAGATCAAAAATTCTGCAGGAACAAGCTCATGGTGTGGAAACCTGATATTCCTTACGGAGACTAAAAATAATGATAAAATTTAAAATTAAAAAGGCCAAAAACAACATTAAAAAAAAAGGGGTTGAATTAGCTCATTGAGCTCACAACATTATTTTTGTGGTATCTGGAAATAAACTAACCATCTACACATCTTTATAAATGGAATAAATAAATAATCCAACTAAACCAGAGCCATTTAGAAAGAAAACTTCAAATTTCTAGGATCACTTCAGACCAGTTTGAAGTCCTACAATTTTAAAGGTGTAATTTTTTCAGTTCAAAAACTTGCAACCTTGAAGTACTGTAACTTTGAAAAGAAAATATTCACATCTGTATTGTAAAACACTAAAAAGCTAAGCTATTGTAAAAAGGTAAGATAAAATTGCCATAAAATCCATCCTCATCATTAGTTCATACATTGTAAAAGGATTTGTCCCATCATGAAGAATAAAAACACACATATACGGATCTTACTCCTAAACTATATCATCATTACATTTGTCTTCCAAAATGCAAAGCTGATACATTAATACAATTTTTTTAAAAATAAACCTTAACATCAAGTACCTCACAGTTCTTCACAGTTTCCGAGTCATCATTTCCAGTGTTCTGGATACCTTGCATAAAGGAGGCAAACAGTTCAACAGACCCAGGCATTAATGAGGACCTGGTATTCCCTGAGTAACCAGAAACTTCACTGGGATTGGGTGAGGAACTTCTAGTGAAACATGAGGAAAAAACATTTCAATTATTTATTGTGCCAGCTGTCCACCATAGTGGCCAAAATAACATACTACATATGCTATGCAGCCATAAAAAAATTATACACTTAATTTACATTGTGACCCTCATCATGCTGAAAAAAACCCTAATGTGTTGGTAAGAATGAGGATGTTTTTCAAAGAATCCACAGCATGCTTCACTCTTATCCTACATGCTATTAAAATGCAGTAGCTTTCCAAGGACAGCGACAGCATAATCAGCACAGATATTACTGCTCCCTAGTACAGACACCAATAAACACAGCTTTTCATCAAACCCTACGTGCTTCTTCATAGATTCTGAGGTCAGAACTTTCTGTGTGACTTATGAAGTTCAAGACTACTCTGCCTGCTTTGGAGAGGTTACACATGCAGTAAGCAACTTGTATTCTCATCTTAATAGGCCAGTCAAGAAGAACCTGTCCTAATCTGTTGCTTAGACCATTAGCCCATATTTGTCCTTCTTATTCACTGGGAATACTTTGGGCATTGAACAGAAAAACAATTCAGTTTTTCTAA
The DNA here is from genome assembly GCA_028020825.1 of Podargus strigoides. Taxonomy (NCBI): domain Eukaryota; kingdom Metazoa; phylum Chordata; class Aves; order Caprimulgiformes; family Podargidae; genus Podargus; species Podargus strigoides. The sequence continues at coordinate 12,957,543 of CM051637.1, read as the reverse complement.
GCTACTGTTCTCTACAAATGACTTCATGTAATGCATAATCTCTTACAATTTGTCCAAGACAGTTTCCAACCCCCTCACCATTCTAAGAGAAACAAGACAACTGAAGTTACCAAGGAAGACTTAACAGTTCTTTCAGTAAGGCTTTTCTCATTAATTAATCACCTGCAAATGTAAAAAAAACCCTAAAAAATACCCCAGAGTATTATATTATTTCACCTTAGTATCAATGTTACTGTAAATGCATACTAATCAAGCAAAACAAAGATAATAAAAGCATTTGTTAGGAATTCCTTCAACACATTACCTGTTACAATTCAAGTTACAGACAGAGCTGTGGGTATTTCTGACATCAGAGTCTGCAGAAGACAAAGGGATTTCTTGTACCGTATTCACCACATCACAGTTTTCCATATCTTAGGCTCAGGTATGACATTACCCTGAAAATATAAAGAACTAAGCATCATCCTCTTATTTTAAAAAGCCATTTGACTTTGTTGTTTGAGGAAACAGAATTTTCTTGAAGAGACAGTTGTTTCAGCCAAACCACCCCAGAAAGCGCAAGCATTCCACAACCAACCTCTCTTCCTAGTCTTACAGCACTCAAAGCTGCAGTTGACAAGAATGGTTGTAGAGAGACTAAAATATTCTCCCAGTTTCCATACTTTTACTAAGAAACCACTTGAAACACATTGATTAATCAGTTCTGTAGTGCTTATTTCAGCATATTCTACACCCTGATGAATTCATCCTATGTTCTAACATTGAAAAAAAACCTTATGATCATTTCACGGATGGAGAACAAAAAGAGACATTAAGAAATATCATCCTAGTAGTCTGTGACAGCACTAAGAATAAATCCCTGCTGCCTTAAAGAAGCACAGCACCTCCAAAGCACACCCATTCTTCCTTACAGGGCATACAAGGACATGTTACTGGCTTTTCCAGATTTAAATGTTCATTATTTGTAAGTACATAGAGATATATCTCTAACAGTTTCAGGAGCATAAAAAATTATTTCCACCAGAAGTAAACTGATGGACAACTGTCTAATTCTTCCCTGTTTTACTGTAACCTGTTTGGCTTTCACAGTAAATGTTTTCCAGGTACTCACTCAAGCTATATCCTTCGGGCAGGGCTGAAAATACAAGAATTGGAAGGAAGTTATCACAGATACATATATCCCTTTCGCAGAGCTTCTTGGGATAAATAAAAGAAGAAGAAAATAAAAAAAAAATTAAAAAAAAGCCTTTCTTCTTTTTCTAGTGGCCAGAAGTCTGGAAAACTTGAAGGTTATCAGGCACCTAACCTGGCAGATAAAGCAGAAGCTGCAAGTGCCTCTGGAGCAGGTGTATGGCAGTGGTGGGGGGGACACCAGTCATCCCCGTCTCCCCAGGATGAAATCATGGGTGGCCTATCTCAGCAGCACAGCAGGTGGGTGGGACTTAGCTGTGACACAGGCTTGTTTCATAACCTCATTAGAAGTCTGCTCGCAATAAAAAAAAATATATTAAGTGAGCTATAACTGTGCTGAGGAGCAGCTAAGCTGCCATCTATTGTTTCCATAGCGCAGAATGAGCCTTATATGGCCGAGTCCCTACATAAAGGAGCAGAATTAAAAATAAACAAGCTGGAAGATATGAAGGACCAGTGCCGATTTAGATGCAGACACCCGGGCCATCGCTGCTGTGCCTCGCGGGCTGCTATGGGGCGGACAGGGCCCCTCGGCCCCCGCCTCCCCTCCTGCAGCCAGGCCCCCATCTCTCCCCCGCTTCCCAAGGACTCCCTCGGGGACCCTGCCAAGGGACAACGAGCCTCTGGGCAACAAAGACGCGGTCCCCTCAGGGAACGCTCCCGCTCCAAATGCTGAGCCCCCTCCAGGGACCCCCTTCCCTCACAAGTGACCCCTCTCGCCACGTCCAACCCTCAATCAGCCGCCTGCTCCCCAACTCCGTCCGCCCCCTCCGGGCCCCCTCCTCTCCTCGGTGACCCCCTCGCTCCCACGCTGCCCCCGCGGCTCCTCTCCCCCCATAAATCACCCCTCACCCTCACCTCTGCCCCCTCAGGGTCCCCTCCCTTCATAAGTGACCCCCTCCCCCAGCGCTGCCTCCACCGCCCCCCCTCGGTCAAACTCCGCCCCCGCGCTCCCATTGGGCAGCTGCCCCTCGCGCTCCGGGATGTTGACAGCGCCGCTGTCTCTGATTGGCTGGCAGGCCCGCCACTCATCGGGGAAAGGGGCGGGGCACTGGAGGTGGCCTCACGGCGCTGGGGATACGGCCAAGTACAGCAGCGCCGCCGGTTCCGGCCCCGCCACCTGCCCTCAGGGCTAGCCTGGTTCCTACCTGCATTTCTGGGAGCCCACGAGATTCTGGGATCCGCAGCGGCCTGAGAGCCGCCTCCTTCAGCGACCGTTAGGCGATAAACAGGCGCGGCCCACCCCCCCTGCCCGGCGATTGGCGGCCGAGTTTCGAACGCGGTAGGGCAGAGGGCGCTCCAGCCAGAACCCAGCTCGCTGATTGGCCGTCTTGACCGCGCGCCAGGCCGCGCCTTCCGCTCTGATTCGCTACTTGGAAAAGTAGGCGCGCCTCCGCGACGCGATTGGCTAGTGCGGCTACGCGCCGCGCGGCTTCCCAGAACCTGATTGGTCGCGGAGGGAAGGCGTGCCTAATCCTGCCCCTTGCGCGGCGATTGGCTTCCCAAGTGCCAATTAGCTTGGCGGTAACGCCCCCCCTCCCGGTGAAGCGCATGCGCAGAGGCGGAACTGCATGGGGTGGCGCACGCGCGTACAGCCGACGGCGCCTGCGCAGTGCGGGTGCTGGAGCCGCCGGAGGTAAGCGGTGGCGGCAGGGTTGGGGTGGCGTGGGGAGCGTCCCGGGGAGCAGGCCGCAGGTCTCGGGTCCTTACCTCGTTACCGGCCTGTGGTGGGTGTTCCTTCGGCGGCTGTCAGGCTGTGCTGGAGCATCTGCTGAAGTCTTGCTGCTCGTTTTGTTTCCTTGGACGTGTGGGGACAACAAATGCAGTTGTTTGTGCGAGTTTTTCAGCAAAACAATTGCTTAATTTAAAAGTTGTTTAATTTAATCCACTGTCCGGAGTGTGTAGTGCTGCTACACCGATGTGTCCGACTGTCTGACACAGCTCTTCTGGAGTCTATGCTTAAAAATCTCATGAGCAAAAGCTTGTTTGTTTTGTTCGGGTTTTTCCCACCTATAATTAAAGCATTATTCTCTCTTTTTTGCATTGTAAGACATGTGTTTCTTGGAGACTTTCTGTGCCAAGTGAAATGTCCAGAAAACTCTCTAGTATCTTCTAGGTTTAATGGCGGTTTATAGCTGTAGTGTTAAATGGTACAAATAGGCTTACAGTGAATGTGGTTTTTTACCTTGACTTACCTGTTCTGATCAGGCAGCTCAGAGAGTTGTCAGTCTTAATTTCCAGCCTGTCTATTTTAAATGGAAAGTGCCCAAATTAAACCTGCTCTTCAGTAAAAGCTCACCTCAGAACTAGGTAGTGGTTCTAATTTTTTCTGCAGCAAAAAAACACATTACTTCCTTCTAGTGCCACCAAGTGGACATCTTTATCTGCCAATAGCAACTTCTCTTAAAATTGTCTATTTGAAGTTAGGTTCAACCCTTACGGATGTTTATTGCCAAGTGTCGCTTCTTCCTATGCCAAAATATTTTCTTCTGAATCAAATAAAGTATCTCAAGCGTAACAGCAGGTATTGTTTTAATTGCTTACCACGTGTCTCCTTGAAGTGCCATTTGACAGCAGTAGAACCCAACATTCCATGAGGATAACGCACACTTCCACATGCACTCTTCTGCCTTTGTTAGTGACTTGACCTGGGAAAAATTAGCACGTGAAGTAGTAGTTGAAAACCTGGTGGTCTGCTTACTCCTCCGTTCTTTTACCTCCATCTCATGGGCTATATAGAGTAAAACAGGGTTGGCAAGCTTGTTCTGCTGTGTTGATCCTATTAACACTTCTGATTCGAAATGGAGTTTTCCACCGGTGCTGTATTAGCCCACTCACCAAATCCTATGCACGCTACAGCCTGACCTCAAAATTTGGAATCCACTGTAATGGTGCAAGGTCAAAAGACAAGTCTAGATCACGTACCATGTTTAGATAAGGATTACTCTGTTTCCTGTGCTAACCTACCATAAAAAAGGAATCTCAGACCTCAGATTCATAAATCAGTAACTGTAAATATAGAGTTCTGCTGCATACCATAAGTTGGCTGTTTTGGCTGAGCAGTCACGCATCATTCTTACAGGTGAAAATCCATCTTTGCACTCTGACATATTTAAACTACTTGAGCTCTGTTCTGCCAGATCTGAGTTCTGATATCCATATCCTTGGGACAGATTACATTACAGTTACATTAGGTGAATTTCCTGCTGCTTTCGGTAGTTTAGAGCACTGTTTAAGGCAACCTCAGAGGAGGATTCCTGCACCCTCACTTGATGTAGTTGAAGCACATGTCAACATGGGAATTGTAGGTACTGTTGCATTAAGACACAACCTGGGCATGAGTGGAGTGTCTGCAAAGGCTTCCCAGTCAGCCAGTACAAGTCTGACTGCAAGATAAAAATACCCTCTCTCCTTCCTCTCCTTTTTTTTTTTTTTTAAATATCCTTAGTATTTTCCAAGTGTTGATAGGAGTACTAATTTATTTACTGTTTTCCAGATCTCTTTCAACAACACAATAATCATCTTGACTATTTTAAGAAACCTAATTGCAACAAGAATTGCAATTCCATTGAGAATGGTAAATAATTCAAGGCAAATGCCTATGGAGCCAGTTCACATATCCTTGAAAATAAATCTGAATATCAAAATAAGACTTGATGTGCAGCTAAATTAGATAATCTTAAAACAAGGATTCTCATGCTAAACTCCATTCCCCATTTCTATTTCAGGTTTTATTCCAGGGAAACTGCGTCCTATTTTCTGTATGAGTGTTCCAAGTTTATTTCATTTTTCATTCTTCCTGAGAGAAGTCCGAACACCATCATGGAGACCATGGATTTTGAGGAAGCAGCAATTTTCTCTGCCCCGAATGCCCTTACTTCAGGCAGCAGGAAAGAAGAACTCTCTCAATCTCCTTGAACTAACTGAGGCAGAACTAGAAGAACAGTTTGTAAGAGGTGATGGCCCAGGAGGCCAAGCCACAAATAAGACTAACAACTGTGTTGTCTTGAAGCATATTCCATCTGGGATTGTAGTGAAGGTAATTATATTTTATGCCATTCAGTCACAAATTGCATCATGTCTTCCAAGTCTCCTTTCATAGTAAAGCATCATCACAGTGCAGATGTCACAGGGGAAAAGTTTATATGTATTGTGAAGAGTCTCGGCAAGAAGCAGTTTTGGCTATAGGTAGATAAATAAACTTGGGAATTGTAGCTGATCTTCCTGGCTTTGACATGCAGTGCTGTTTTGTAGTTTTCAGTAAAATGTATTTTCATTGTAGCTGCCTATCAGTGGCATCTGTCACATTCCTCTCCCTCTTGTGAGTTAGAATGTCTTCCTTAACAAGCTGATCATATGCACTTGGCAGATTCTTTTTAAGTGTTACTATTACCTACTTCTTGTGGATTAATATGTTGAAATTAATCTTTGCTTCCTTATCACAAGGGGGAGACACAGTTAAGTTAAACTCAGAAGAAGCTTTTCAAGGTAATACTTGTTTGCTGCCAGAATTAAAGATTAATGCAAAAGCCAGTCTGACAAGTTACAGTAGTAAATAATTATTAGACAGCCTCTCCAAAATACATCACCTGGATACAAAAGTTCCAGCAGTTCTTAGTAGGAGGATGCTTTTGGCCTGGGGGAGAGGGGAGATTCTTTACTGTAATGGCAGGAATACATAGACTGAAAGGGAAACCAGAAGAAAAAACAGGTTGAAGTTCCAGTAAAAATGTCCTGTTGTATTTCTTCAGTGTCATCAAACAAGATCAGTGGAGCAGAACCGAAAGAGAGCCAGAGAAATCCTGCAGGAAAAAGTTGACCTTTTCTACAAAGGTGAAGAGAGCGATGTTTTTAAAGAGAAGAAAGCATCAGAGAAGAAGAAGCAAGAGAAAAAAAGAAGAGCAAAGGAAAACCTAGAAAGGAAAAAGCACTTTAAAGATATGCAACAATTGGATAAGAAATAAACATGTGAAATACTGACTTGCCCTGGGAGGGTGAGGGAACATTTGTGATTATACCTAAACTAACATGATGTCAGGCTTCATAAGCACAACTGAAATACTGAGTAGTGAGCTGCTATTACTGTAAAATCAAAGTGATCAAAGCAGGCATGTATTCCTACTTCTGTCTGCCATCATCTCATTAATCGCATTTAGCAATCAGTTTCTCTGCCAAGTTCAGAAGATGATAAACCAATCCTTGTTAAAAAGGAATGAGAAACTTTCCATCATTGTTAATAGAGACACAAAAAAGTCAATAGATCTTTTTCTGTCCGGATGATACCTTGTGATGCTTTGCAGGAGTTCTAATACATACAGAGAACAGCCTTAAAAGGTTCTAACTTTTCATCCTTACTCAGGCAGTGCCTCTACTGACATAAGGCTTTTATAAACAGTGACCAGGTTTAGATACTGGTTCTGCTGGGATAAACAGACACGCTGACAGAAGGGATGCCAGTCACTGGTTTTCTCTTTCCAATCTGTGAGCTGAACAAATGCTCTGTTCTACACAATTCTGAATGAAGTTTGAACAAAAGCTTTACAAATCTTACCTGGAGTGGTGATGAGCACTGGAGAGGAAGGCAGTCCTGCGAATGAGGGCTGGTCAGTCATGTTGTTCCAGTTCAAAGGCAAAATTGGGTTATTACAGATAAAGAACAACACATGTTGAAAGCCGCCTCCCAAGGCAACATAATCCAGTTCATCCAAGGTGTGAAGTAATTAATTTTGCCTCTTAATACTGTGTTTTCTTCAAGTATCCATAGCTCCATACATATTAGATATCCCAGATATCCCATCTTCCTTGGGATTTACATTTGACTGTACAATACCGAATTACAGTCATTTATTATGTTTATGCTGTGCTGCAGTGAACCTTGGCCATTTTGGAATCTTCACTCATTTTCATGGCTTCCCATTTTATACAAATACATACAGATGCTTTTCCTTTGCTACTTTTACTTTGGAGCCACTAGTGAAGTATACTTTCCTATGTTGATCCTGTTAAGAACTCTTAATTGCTTAACCAGAACTCCTCTTTAATGTTTGGACAGCAGCCTCACCGGCTGCCACCAAGTTCTGGCCTTCAACACTGGAAGCCATAGTTCCTAAACTTGAGCTTCCTGCACAAAGGTTAAATCTGTTGAGAGTTCTTGAGTATGAATCTGATTAAAGTGACTGTACATACTTTTAATACAAATTGTTAATGAAAATAAGCTTTATTACGTCAAGTAATAAATACATACAAAGATGCAAATAACAGTTCTAGTAATTTATCCAGAATTTTCTTCTTTTTTTTTTTCTTCTTTTTTTGGCAAACTTTAAACTGAAATCTCCAGCCTTAATGTAGAAATTAGCTTTCCAGGACCTTGTTATTATTTAATAGGTTTCCCTATTTTCCATATAACTCATGCACTTTAAATGGACTTCAAAGCACTAACAGTCATGCAAATGTTTATGCAAAACGAACAAAAAAGGACAAATAAGAGGGGAAGGTTATTTCTAAGCAGGGTCTATGCTGTATGACAAATTGTGACTTAGCAGACTACTAGGTACAGCATGCTATTCTGCATTTATTAAAAAAAAAAAAAATCCTTAGAGCTTATGTCAAACTTTGAAAGATTGACAGTTTGGGGTTAAGTGGATATAGTCAAAGGAAAAAAAACAGAATGAGGCTGTGGCTGGATAAGAAGAGAACTGAAATAGAGCCTGGGAGAGAAAGAGCATTCCTCTGCATGCAGTTCAGTTTTGATGTTTTAGAAACATTTGTGGGAGTTTTAACATCTTTACAAAATGCAAACCCTCAGTAAGTTGAAAAATCCTTGTTTTCTCATTCTTAACTATACATTTTTGTCAGGGCAAAAAAAGAAAACATTCAAAATAAAGGAATTTGCCTGAATGTTTTGAGAGTCAAAAGGAATAAATGTTACTTTTTCTTCATTAAGAGATGAAAAATCTTGCAACTGAGTGGGCTAGGATCTTGCATTTCGTTCCGTCTCAGCCAGGCATTCCCGAACTAATCCTCTAGCATGAATAATGCCTGCAAAAGAATTGGACATATTTTCAATCATCTCATTCAGGTCACATTTGCAATGACAGTCCAGAGAAAGGTTTATGTATTTCTATCCCAAGTTGCCAAGGCTACCACAGCATGGCTCAGAAAAGGGAGAGATCCCTCACTTCCCAAACATCAGCTGCTGCTAAACAAGTTTGCTTTCCCAAACTGGCATTATAAATTGAAAAGGAACAAAAACAGGAATCAAAGCATGGTAAGATTTGTAGGTCTGCAGTGACAGGTATATCTTAATGTGCATTGCAGGCCTATTTGAAATCAGAGACTTAACAGAAAGAAAGAAAAGGAAATTGTCTTACCTACCTGTGAGTTATTTTGCTACAGTGGAGTAAAAATAGAAAGTTACCTGGGGAGTCATTTTAGGAAGCTCTAAAAATCTTAATACTTTGGGACTGATCTGAGAGGATGCATCAAAATCCAAGCCTCCATAATGCTGCTTAAACAAGAGTTGCGTCTCTTGTAAGAATAAGAAGAAATTTTTTATGGTGTGTGCAAAAAGTTACCTCCTAACACTGGCTCAGCTCCCAGTGTAAATCAACACAACTTCCCATGCTGCCATATCTACTCTCATCTGATAGACATAATGTGGAATTTTCCACTACAAGTCCTGTTGCCTTGAGTTCCAGCAATCTGGACCTTCATTCTTAATTCTGGAACTAAATCTAGATTCATGCTTACAGAGCTGCTGAAAGAACAGAGCTTGAGATAAGATTTTAAAATGAGAGGCTGACAGATTTTTCTACAACAAATGAGGTTATATTTTACTGACAGGACAAGACAGAAGGCAATTTCTCTGCTCAGTCATGCTCCTTAACAAGGTGGAGAAAGGACAATAAGGCAATAGATGAGGCTTAATCTCTATTTAGAGATAATGGATTCTGTTTCTAGAAGGCCAGATCACCTCAACAGCCTTTACAGCCAAGGAATACTGACTTGGGACTTGACGGGTTCAAGACTTTGCAGAGGGTTAAGCTGACACAGACAAGTCAAGCTGCATCCCGCAGCTGTGGGATGCAGAAATGCATACTCAAAGCAGCACATTAGACCTGGATCTGGTGGCAGGACGCCCAGTTTATGCAGCAGAACTACCCTGAATTATGTAGAACACTGGGAATTTGGCCAATTTTGGAGGTCAGTAGCCTCTGTGTGTAGGAGCAGGTGGAGCTGGGGACAGGGACTTTATTCAGGAATAAACCTCCACATGGCCATGGAGGCTGCAGTCACGTGGCCACCCTCAGTCACTTCTGCTCTCACACTTGCACATGCTCCTTCAGCCATTAGGCTCCCAAAATGGAAAGAGAGGTATGTTTGTGACCAAAAGATGGCAGCAAAAAGTACTTATTTGGGATTCTTTGTAACACTGGCACGTTGGCAGCATTGACTCTTAAACCTACATTAGTCAGCAGACTAAATACTCGCTGCAAGAAGCAGCAAAACAACTTTTCCTCCCTGAACTGTTCAGTTCAGAGAGCGTCTGCATCACTCCCAGTCTCTCTCAAGTTGTCCCCATTAGCCTATTGCCATTCATGATCTATTAATACTGACTCAGGCAATGAAATAAAGAGAGACTCCAGCAACATTGATTTTAGCTGGGCCAGATTCCACTTACGACTCATCAGCAGACTTTATTGCATCCTTTCCCAGAACAGCTACTACTCATTTTATTGCATGTCATGGCAGATATATTACTCTCCCATAATGGTTGAGCCTTAAATAAAGCTTTGAATTCTTGGGTAAATGTAAGGGGAATTTGCAAAGTGGTGAAGTTAGTCTGTTGCAATAACAGTCCCATTCAGGGTTGAGCCAAACTCAGCACAAGGAGCAAGGAAAGGCAGGAAAAGGTAACTACATGATCCTGGCAAAGGACAGAACTACCAGCACAACTGTTGCTGATGGCCTTTCAGTGTCATTTCAGGAGCTGGAGCAGTGGAATGTCCCACTGCTCCTTCAGAAATATCCCTCGCACGTCCACTGCAGAGGACAATGTCAAGCTGATGTCAGCAGTGGGGCATGTGGGGGTTTCTTTTACACTGTAAGGAAAGGGCATTTATTACCCCTTTTAGCTGACAAAGCAAAGCTAGAGAGACTGCATCAGCCAGGCCTAAAAGCTTCTATGTCCCTTACTAGTTGACTCTTAATGACATCCACTTGACAACAGGCATTGTAGCCTAACCAGCCCAACACTCCACAGAGAGGAGGAACAGGTATGTTTGACATCTCAGTCTCAACAGCCTTCCCTGACAGCCTTTGGGGTTTTTTTTCAGCTCTTCTTTCCACCAGCCTTAAGTGTGAATTACTACAATGTAGTATTTCCCTAGGCAAAATGCACTTAGTAAAGACTCCTGGGTCAAGTAGATGGGTGATGTATATGAGAAGTAACCAATGCTTAGTTCTATGTGTTGGATACTAGAGAGAGAAGGGAACTGAAGGGGCAAGTAAGTCACCAGGAACCTAGAAGCACATATGCATTACACACCTTAAGGGTTCTAAAATAAGGTTTGAATTATTACTGTTGTGGGGTTTTTTTAAAATAAATTTAAACATTACCTCTTTTTAGCCTCTCCATCGCACTTTTACTCCCAGCGTATGTGGGTCTGATCTCTTTTCCTAATTCTTCTATGATAGCTAGAAGTTCTGCATATTTGCTTTGCGGTACTTGACTGCTACTGGTACCCTGTAGTTTAAAGTAGATAAATCTCAATTAAATACTGCTGAAACCAAAACAAATAGAACAAACAGAAATTCATGGAGGATCAAAAATAGCCCTGGAAGCCACTTTTTTAAAAAAAAAAAAGTTTCAGGTTTATTATATAAACACAATTTTCTTTTTTGTGATTGCTGCTGGAGTTGGACACAATGCTACAAGCCCTTCAAAAATCAGGATTAACAGGATCAACTGGGAGGATGCAGCTGCAAGACTGGGACCTTAGGTGAAAGAGAAGTTAAAACAGTCCTGCAAGAACAGCAGACTGAGAACTGATTATTTAACTCTGCTTTGATCAATGTTTAGATGTGTATTTTGTGGAGGAGTTAGCTAGGCAGGGAGAGTGAGAAGTAGATATAAACAAACTGCCCATATGATAAGGGAAATCCTATTAAGTATCAAATACTTTTCACAAAGTTTACCACCGGATTCCTGCGGCAGCCCATAGGCCACACACTTCATGAGACTAAATTTTAGAGTATAAATTTACTGAAGAAAAACAGCATAGGAATATTCCTTTTTCAACAAATAATTTTAAAATACATTCGAGCCCTTACTATCAGAGCATAACTCAAGACGTGTTTCACTGTGACTCAGAAGGGATGGGACTAACAGTTAATTAGTAACCAATCTCACTCAGCACTCTACTTAGTCTAATTTGATCCCAAGACATGTGCGATGAATCAGTCTGCCATTTGGGTTTGATTTCAGATCTTGGTGGGAGGGAGGAACACCTCAGATTACAGGCCACAATCCACACTACTATGCAAATGCAGGGTCAGTGATCTGATTAAAGAAAAATAACAAGCAGAGCTGTACCTGCATCCCTTGTGTATAGCCTAGAGATGGGGGTCCGTAGTCATTTATAAGCTGTCTATACTGTGCAGATGTTGCCATGCTTGTGGAGGGAGAGTGAACACTCCCAGCTGTGGAGAGAAAAGAGGAAAAAAAATCTGTTATAATCTAAATATTAATTAGTCTGTTACATTGGGACACATTTTAGATCATTTTTTCCCTAAAGCTGTGACTGCTCACCTTTGTCTAAGCCCACTAATGCCATTTCATTGTCACACTATCTGCTAGGAAGAGAACAGTTAAATCAATGCTTCTCTCAGGTTTGCTGGACATTTGAAAATAGCACAGCCTGCAACATTATCAGTGCAAATTGTTTGCCTAAAAGTGAAACAGAGTGTAACATGACAGGTCGTTCTGCCTAGACAAACTGTAAATATTAAGGAGCCCTATTTTTGCATATATACATTCCACATAGATGAGTCTAATGTACTGTGCTATTTTTACTTTTTCAGTGCAAGTTATCTGAAAGCAATTTTGCAACTCAAAGTGTCTTCACATGGTCAATGCAAGTTACCCTCAGTACTATTTTCAGCCAATGCCGAAACTATTCACAGGGAACAGTCACTTGAGGTATATCAGATCTGCTGCTCATTGTATGATGTCTGAGGCGAGGAGTGCTAGCATTATTCCTCTTTGTGTGATATCAATCATTTTTAGCTGGTAAAATTGTGCTGTATAAGTAAACCAAGGGGAAAATAATATCACTTTGGGTTATGGTTACTTTTTCTTAAGTTATAAAGCATTATATTCAGGGGTTTGAGTCAGCTAGGAGTTACAGAAACAAACTCTAATGTGATCATTGCTGAACTGCTCCAGAAATGAACAATTAAAACACTTCTGCCCCCCTCACCCCCTAGTAGTAAGAATCTGTGTTTCAGAAATAACTTCTAGATTTTTCTTAGGGGGCTTAATTATGCTGCCCATTTCACAACAGTGCTAGAGGACCTGCTGGCTATGGACTGTTCAAGGCCAGGTTGGATGGGGCTTTGAGCAACCTGGTGTAGTGGGAGGTGTCCCTGCCCATGGCACGGGGGGTTGGAACCAGATGATCTTTAAGGTCCCTTCCAACCCAACCCATTCTGTGATTTATGATTACACCATTCCACTTGTTCACTCTTGCAGCTGAAGTGCCCCTGCATCCACTGATGCTGCTGTCTTTGCCTGTAGGCACAGACACAGACTGCCTGCTGTCTGGAAAAATCTTCCCCCTTACAAACTCCTTTGCTGAAAATTCCCAACTGTCTTTCATATGAGGAACAGATCTCATTTACCAGCCTTCAATTAAATCTAAATTAAACTGATGCTAAAAGTCACTTGGGCTCAGAACTATGTAAATCTCTAGCTTTGTTTTCAAATTGCAAGTGATGTCGTTCATGTTTCCCCCTCACTACAAAAAGAGCGAGCCAGCAGTGAACATAGTGGAACAGACTTGTCCTCAGTTGGGAAGTCCCCGCTTCAGAATTAATCATGGGATATCACTGTGGTCTTGTCTTCATTACAAGTAGAGAGTGTGTTTTTAATTTTAACTAGTTAACTGGATGTGAAATCCTAAAAAAAGGTTAATTGGGCTGGTCACTAGGTCACCTTAAAAAAGCATGTTTTTTCTTTGTCTTTAAGCTGCTAAATTTTATGGCATTACAACCTGTATTTCCATCACTAAGGTTTCACGTGGAGCTAACTAACTGCCACATTTTGCTAAAGCATAGTAAAACGCTGAAAAACTAAACAACACACCCATAGAGCAGGGCACTGAGAGGGAGCACCACAGTTGTCAGCTCTTCTCTCAGTTAGTTCTTCACATTATCAGCTCAAATACATGCCCGACTGGAAGATCTCTGTATGTACAACTCAGTATTTCAAATCTACATGACTGAATTTCAACAGTTATCAAACACGACACACCAGCAAACTGGATCTTTCCTCCGAGGACTTCAAAATGCTTCAAAAGCATTAATGAGCCCCTTGTTCTGCAAGGTAAGAAGGTTTAATTACCTCAATTAAGCAGAGAAAGACTTAAGCGCTTTTTCCTCACGTACAATAAAACAAAAGACCCATCCTGCAAAGACTTGTTCCTGAACTGTTACTGCAAGCAGTCACATACAAGACCTGGGAGCTCCAAAGTGGTTCAGAATTAAGGGAAGGACTGTGATGACCACGCTCAGGAATCCTCCTCTACCCAGGGAGCTGCAGCCCAAGCAAAACAAACAGTTTATCACCACCATTCTGGTTTAGTGATAATATAGTACAGATAATTTAGCGATTATTTCAGATTTAAGCAATGACATGTGCTTGGTCTGTAGGAAATAACACAGCGGGGTATGCCTAGATAAGAAAGAAAACCCTCTAGAAATGCCATGTGTCAAGACAAAGCAGTGCATCTTGGGGCTGACCAAGAAAGTTTCACAGATGTGAAAGCCAGCACCATCCGGCGCTGCAGTGGACAGTAGTTGCTCTCAGCACGGGAGCTCGATCCAGCAGTGACTCAGTCAACACCAAATGACAAAAACAAACAAACTTTCAGTAGGAAACTATGAGTAAGAACCTGCCGCCGGAGTTGGAGCATCGCTCCTGCTTTGAATTAGCAGTTGGATCAGTCGAGCGGTGTGGCTTCAGCAGCCAGGGGTGCTGTATTGTCTACTGTACCCACGACATATGCAGAGCTGTGCTGCAGACACTAGAGGCCATCGCTGAGTACGGCATGCCCTGCCAAATGACAGATCGTGGTAACCATGGTGAGTTTACCCGTTTCTTTGCAGTCTGCATCAAAAATGTAATAAGACATAATGCCATGCGCCGACCACTTTATCAGCAGCAGCAGGCCCAGAGAACAAAGAAAAGGATTTGACTTGGCCATGGTACCAGCCTCCATACACCCATGTCAGAAGTTGTGCCAGTCAAACTCAGCTGGAGGGGGAAAAAAAATGAAAAACCCTCCATTTCACCTCAATTTAAGATGATGCAATCATGAAAATGAAATTAATTGTGGGGGTATTAGTATCTCACTGGGTAACGGGCCTTGAGCTTTGTGACCTATCACTTTGTATGTTAATCTGAAGAAGCCCTGGGTCTTGGATAACTATTACTCAATTAACCCAAAATACATCTGCATGTCTGAGCACCCTACACATCTCAGATTTTAAAAAAATGAAAAAAAACAAAACCAAATCACCAGCATTTGCTATATAGTTAGCAAGAAAAATTAGGCCAGCAAGTCTCACAGTCAATATCCAGTCAAAAATCAGTGTGATGATTAGGTATTCACTAGAGAGAAAAAAAAAAGGAGGGGGGATCTAAATTGAGGCTTGCTCTCTCACGTTAAAATGACAATGGAGACAAGACAGTTAAGAACTGAGAGTCAAAAAGGGAGTATGCTTGGTGCTGGATTTCAGGGACACCCTGTACCGCATCCCAAATTGTCTTAGTGCTTGCTGCTGTTTAAAACCTAAATTAATGTACACACTTTCCTCCCTCCACTTTGGTAATTAAATGTACACAAACCCTTTTATATACCCATTTATTCTTGTGCCAACAACATCTTTTATTTCTGTATTCAAACAGAAGACTGCCAGAAGCATTTTTCCCCTGCAAAAATATAGCGATTTTCTTGTTAATCAATATTAATCTTTATTAATTGGGAGGAGGGTGTGTCTAACAATACAGCAAACAGAAATGAGATTTGTGTGTCAAAATCCCTTCCTTCCAGCAGCCCCTCTGAGCCCAAATTAACACCCTGGGAGACAAAAGATCCTGAGTCAATCCCTGTTTGCTTAAACTCCCACTGACCAGGAATCGACAGGTTTGTAAGGATCCCTTCAGATCCTTTGCTACTGTCTCCAAGCCTGAACAATGATACCAATTTGCTGATCTAAGTTTTAATTCTTAATTCTATCACTGCTGCTTGCAAAGTAAAATCATAAGTAGTTACTCAACTCACCAAGTTACTCATGTAGAACTGACTTACACAAACCAAGAGCCAGCCCCACTGGATTTGTGTTTCCATTCTACCTACCCCGTACTTTGTAAAGTCCTATAAACTGCCTAGGTAAACTCCTGCCATTTTACAAACTCCTTCTACACATGAACATGACAGCATGCAAGCAGAGATACCTGTAGCCTGGAGTTTATCCAAGGTACATGGTATAGTCTGTGGAATCTCACCTCTATTTCGCAGTCTCTTCACACTGAGGCTGCCTGCAACATAAAGGCTGTTGCCATTTAGATGGTTAGCGGGCATCACCTCTTTATATAGAGCCTGGTGTTGGATGTTACTGCCTCTGCCACACAACTGGAGGACACTCCTCATCTGCTTCAGATGATGGCAGTTTGATTCCTGACAGTACGTGGTACAAGGCAACCAGACTGAGAGCATATAAATTCTTCTGTCCTAAATCAGACAACTTCGCAAGAAAACACATGAGAAATGTTCATGTAAGCTGCTCTGCCAACATACATTGTGAGGCATCTTCAAGCACACAGGGAGGGGTCACATCTTAAACCAGCACAGCCATTTCTGCAGCAAGTATCTGAGCACAGCCTGAATCACAGCTGTAGTGTTTTGGCTGACTATAAGAAACTTTGATTCCTTAGCCCTCTCGCTCTTTGGTTTAAGTTCAACAAGAACTCCTTGCCATCCATGGGACACCACACGCATGTCTACACAAGCAGATGTACTGCATAGCCAAGCCACACACTGAACTCTACAGGAGTTGCCAACCCAGAGCGAAACCAGACAGCCCCCATTTCCCCCAGCCTTTCAATAAACTTTTTAATTTAAAATAATGGACCCTGTTCTCATTTGCACAAAACATTCCTTATAGCACTAGCTGTGAAAGTTGTATTTTCACCCACTATTTCCCCCTTAAACAGCCCTCGTGGTAGAAACAGACCTTTCTTTGAATAAAACTATTTCCTTTAAAAAAAAATCCAGTGCTCACACAAATAAATATGTTCTCAAGAACTAGGACATTCTTTATCGTAACAGCCAGAGGCCTTGCGCTTTTGATCTGTCACACTCTGGGCCTTTCCTCTGGTACTCTCATTCTAGTTAATCTTCCCATGTGGATAATGGTCATGTTTTATGTCTCCTCTGCCTACCCCTCTGCCTTTTTATTTTTGGACTCCCCACCATTCTTCTTTTCAAGCTTAAGACATGGGCTATTTCTACACTAGCAAGTTATTTGGCACAACATGGAAAGGATCAAAAGATGAAAGCATTTGGTACATATACACCACATGTAGTTGGGGTGAAGGGGTAAAAAAGACCAGATTTTAGTCTGGTCCCCCAGAAGAAGTGTCCGCCCCGTGGGCATAGTTCAAAGCTGTCCAGTCTTTGGTTTGGACCCGTGTGTTCCCATTAAAAGAGATGGAGCACCAGTGTTGCACAACTGGAACAGAGCTTCTAGCTTACTTTAATCCAAAAGGAACCAAGTAAGCATAAACCAAAACCACTCTGCAACTCACCCAACATGTGATGGGTGGGGACGATGAGATTTGCTGACTGTGAAAACCAAACCATTGCTCTGAAGTTAAACACTCAGGTAGGCAAAGCCAAAAACGCCAGTTTTCTAAATGTCCAAACAAGTCCACTTAAAAACTGCTAATTCTGAAACTTGTTTAGCGTGCTTCTTTTCAGATCATTTTTAACTTCACATGGAACCAGCAAATTTCAGTTTGAATCAGAGGAGGGAGTATATTTCCTAGAAATTATCCCCTCTGCTAAAGCACGAACACTCTGCTCCCTGCTCTGCCTACAAACAGTATTCCTTCCAGTACTCCCACTCCAAAAACCTCTCAATATGGACAACAATATCAAACATAAGCTGTCTCTGTGAAGGGTGGCAAGGAAGCCATTTGCTCATGCAAGTCTGCACTGCATTCTTAGTATAAGGAACGGCCTGGAGTGCTTGGTATCATTTCTCAGGACTGAATGAAATCGGTCTCTCCAGTTGCAAGCTACAGCCCCAGTTAGGAAATTCTTTTCATTTCACCTCTCGGTGAGAATTTGCACTTTTCCCCAAGAAATTCTGGTTGCTGTGAGGTGTGGCAGGTGCACTGACAGCCCTGCTGGCCCTCAGCTACAGCAAGTACCTGTGGTACAGGTCACCACTTGTTCCTGTGGAGCCAAGACACAGCTCCTTCCCTTCTCACAGTCTACTGGAATTTGTTTTTCCAGATCCTACATACAACACTTTTTAAGCTCTGTTACAGGAACAGGGTTTTGTTTTGAAACCTGACATTTCTGCAAGAATTAGAATAAACCCAAAGGAAAATCCCAAGCTGTTACTGCTGGCTTCTGTATTTTAAAACTATTCCTCTCTGACCTGTGCATACTCTGAACAAAATGGGAATGCTGGTGAATATCCACACAGCCAGAAAACACATGGAAACAAGGGGGAAGACAAACTACAGACCAGCTCACAGCTGGTGTAAATCTCTCTGCTTCCACTGAAGTCAATGAAGATGCTCTATTTCACCTCAACTCAGCAGCTGGCCCTCTTACAGAGAAATAAAGTTAAACAATATGAAACATGAGACAGTCAAGGAGGAAGCTACTTCACAGGATTCAGTATAATAAGCAAGAGAATACAAACAAATCAAAAGATGGCTGTTAGAAAGGGTAACAGAGGCTCCCCTAGGACCAGGGGGAGGGGTCCTGCAGGGTCAGGTGAGGCTGGGAAGGTAAAGCCACAGAGTGCCTTTTTGCTGCCCAGGCAGAGAAGGTGCTTGTGCAGGAGATTAAATAGGGGTCCCCAAGCACAGTTTGGAACTGACAGCCTGGGGCGCTACACAGAGGGGCCCAATTCCCAGAGCACTGGCCCTCCACTGACTCCTCCACCTGGAAGGTGACCGATAATTAAAACACTGCAAGTTTAGTTGCAGGCACCCTGGGCCAGGTGTCACCACTGACCTGGGCAATGGGGAAGAGGAATAGGCATCAAATTCTGCTGGGACAACACATTCTCCTTCCTTCAGCCTGGTGTAAGGCAGAGGAGTCAGCACCCGGATGCATCCAGCATCCTGAGTCACTTGCGGAGCAGCTGCATTTTCCTCACCCGCACTCATCCCCAGATCTGCTGACAGCCCACGGAGGCTTCCTCCCCATATTTCCTCCCCCGCAAACAGCTCCCCTCCCTCAGGACTTCAGTCCAGGTTTTTGAGTCCCCAACATGCTCCCCTGCAAGAACAGAGCACAGTCACCCACCAACCACAACTGCTTCATCTCACTGATCCACTCACTGAGTGCAGTTTAAACATCGTTTTGCAGAGCAGCCACACTCAGTCTAAACTTGAAAGGAGTTAGCTCTGCAGCACGGATGCAGCTCCGGGAGCTGAGTCGACACTGCCTTTCCATGTATTCCTGCACCAGAAGCCCTGCACTGCAGGGAAGCAGCATTACCTCCCAGAGGAAAATCCCTGTGAGATCCACAGCTGCCCAGAGCCCTCCGTTGGCCGAGACCAAAATATTCAGCATTCATACAGACAGGCTTCTGCAGGGCTGATTTCAAGCCAAAAGGGACAGATTTCCTGTTTTCCTCTCCTCTGCAGGACGGGGCGGGGGGGGGTCCTTCACCTCAGGTTTGGAAGCAAACCTTGGATTTCTCCTCCTGTCTGAGGGGCATTTAATTTAAGCACAATAGAGAAGAAATCTCCTTCAAGTCAGAATCAAGCTCCAGAAAGGAGGGGGCCATTTGCAGTCATATCACTCTGAATGCGATATGTGCAACTGCAAGGACTGCTTTGTCTAACTCCCTTGGCCTTAGGCCACGGTGCTGGCAATACCACTAGCTAGAGGAAGAGCTGGTGCGTGAGGATAATGGCAGAAGACAGGGAGGGAAGAGAGAGCCCATTTTGGATTCAGAGGAGGACGTTCTTTCATTGAAAAGATTCTGGGGGTGTTGAGGATGATCCGAACTCAGAAGAGAGGACAACTTAGACAGGAATAGTTCCAGCATGACAGCAAACTGCTGCTAACTTGCCGTTACGAGGAAAAAAGGAGCTGGGGGGGGGGGGGGGGACAGGGACAGGGACGACAGGGAAGGGGAAGATAAAACTGCATGAAAGAATCCAAAACCCTGATCGCAGCCGGAGCGTTAGAAAGCACACAGACACGGCAGCAAGAGGACCGGAGACAGAAACTTCACTGCTCAGCTCGCATTGTGAGCAGCATGTCTGACCCGGGATTTTGCAGCCCTCACTCGCAGAGCAGCCAGACTCCGATCCCCCCCATAGCATGACCTAATCCCCACCCCTCACCCACCATCACAAAATACCACCTTTGTTTTCCCTGCAATTTTACGGCTGTTCCGGAGAGCAAGGCACAGGTTCTCGTGGGAGACGACAGCAGAACGGTTTCCCTTGCTAGGCTTTGTTTTGTTTCTTTTTTTTTTTTTCCCCTCCGGTGACACTTCTGCTTTTTGTCAAAAAATCCTTAGCACATCCCCTGCTTCCCAACCCCTCTGCAGAGCAGCGCTCGGGCCCGCAGTGCTCCCCACACACAACCCCAAGCCTTTACACGCTCGCAGCCCCACCGAGCTCAGCTCCACGCAGGATTGAAGTGTCTGAGGCACAAGGACCTCGGTTCATCCACCCGCCGGTGACGACTCCTTGCAGTAAAATACGATTGCCGCTCTCCTGGTAGCTAGAATAGAGGTGCATCTTGTCGATCCCTTTCGTTAATCAATCTCCCCTAGGATCGCCACCACAAACGGCGCTGTAAAAATCACCCGGGCGAATTTCCCTCCCTCCTAAACCCAACTGCAAAACTTTCCCTTCTCAAAAAAAAAAAAAAAAAAATCAGCCTGATTTCTGGCTGCGGATGGTCCAATGCCAACCCTGCAGGCTGGGGCTGCGGGGAAGGGAGACGGGAATATTATTTATTTTTAAAGTCAGAACCAACTTCTCCATTTTGGTTCTGTTTCATACCAGCCGAGGCGCTCAGATTAGCAAGATCCCGTCCAAATATCCCACAGCGAAGCAATCACTGCTGTGGCTTTGTTCAGGCTGCACCGATCTGCACACATTGCCCGCGATGGAGACCCACTTTTACAGCCAACACCTCAGCAGAGAAACAACGCTGGCCTGCTGTTACCTTGGGAGATCAGGCAGAGGGAAAGCAGGGGGTAACGTAGTAAAAACCAAAGTTAATGCCATCAAGGAAACTTTTTAGCCAGGAAAGTTGGGCAGACTCCTGTACAGATCCCGAGGAAGAGGAATAATTTATTTTAAAGGGCTTTTCTAAGAAATAAAGAGCGATTTCTGCGCACCTCACACCCCCTTCCAAAAAATCTCCAGCGAGCAGAGGGCTCGCCCGCCCGGGCTGCTCCGCGGAGCCGGGAGACTCTGAGGGGGGAGCGGGGACTGCGGACCGCCCTGAGGCACCGGCAGCTCCCCCGGTAGCAAAGGGTGCGGGGCCGGGGTCCCGAGCGGCCCCTCCGCCTGAGGGGAGCGGCACGGGGCGGCCCCTCCGCCTGAGGAGAGCGGCTCGGCGGCCGCGCGTGTGAGGCGAGGCGAGGCGCGGAGCGAGCGGCACTTGCGGCGTCCCGCCAGCAGCGGTCCTCGCTGAGGCGCCGGCGGAATATTCCTGATCCAGATCAATCAGCCGCCCCGGGGAGCCGAGCATGGAGGAAACCCGGCGGCCGGAGCCCCGGAGCGGTGGCGGCGGTGCTGGGCCGGCGCGGCGGGCGCGGCGCTGCCCGTGGAGGGGCGGTGCGGGATAACGGCGCCGGCCGGCGGGCGGGCGCTGGTAATGGCGGCGCGGAGCCGGCGCGGAGCCGCTACCCCGCCATACCGGACTGGGCAAAAAAACTCGAGTCCGGGGCTTCACCCCCCCCCAGGTGCCGGTGCAGCACCGCGGCGCCTCGCCGCACGCCTCCCAAACTTGCCACCCAGTTACCGCCGCGGACTTACCCGGGTTGAGGGGAGTCCCGGGGATGTGGGCGTTCAAGTTGGGCTTGTAAGACATTCCCAGAGACATGGCCAGCGGGAGGAGGAGAAGCGTCCTGAAATTCAGTGAAGCGTCTCCGTGTCTCCCAGACACTTTGGGTTGTTTACAGCAGTAGCAGCACCGGCAAATATGGCCGTCAGTTATATTGACACCCACAATGCAATATATCATCCATACATCATGAGGAGACGCGGATCCAAAAACTTTGGGGAAGACGAGGCAGCCACCCGCCGCGGCGGCCCGGCGCCCCGCGCACCTCGGCACGGAGGGGGCGCGGAGGGGGCGCGGCGGCGGGGGGTGCCGCGGCCATCCCCTCACAGACAATGGAGCTCCCCTCAGGGACGCCGCCGTGAGAGGAGCCGGGCAGGGAGGGGAGAGGAGAGGAGGGGAGGGCGGGCGGCGGGGAGCCCGGCGACGGCGAGAGAAGGCGGGAGGTGGGGGGGCGATGTTTTAATTAACTTCGGAAAGTTTTGGCACAACTTCTCATTTAAACGGGCTCTGCCCGCGGCGAGCGGCGGGGAGCGGCAGCCCCTGTCAGGGGAGGCAGGCTGAGGCGTCCCTCAGGGTGGCCCAAGCGCCGCTGCCTTCCCGCCTCCCCCCTCACCTCAGCTCAGGCGTTCACCTTCTGGTTCATTCCCCGCCTTCTCGCCCCCCACACGCTAATTTCGATGGGAAATACCTGTTGATAATTTTAGAATAAAAGATTTTTATTTTTTTTTCCCTAGATGCCAAGGAAAAATCTGCTTTTTTATTTTTTTTTCCCCCTCTTCTTTCAAACCACTCTTTCTCTCCACTTGAAGGCTGAAGGTTAATGTAGATTGCAGCTTCTGAGGGATTAAAAAATAAATATGAATCTCATCGATAATTGACTCATTTTCTGCTTGCAAACAGCAAACTTCCCCACCAAAAAAAACCCAAAAAATCTAAATTTGCAGGTTAAATGATGAAGCTCTCCAGGCTGTGTCTGCCACTCCAGAACTCATCCTCTTCACTGTACTATACTCATGTTTGTTCCTTATGTCAATTAATCTCAAAATCACCTCTATAATCATTAAATTACTCCAGATTTATACCAATATAACGGCTTGGGACATGGACAGCCTCTCCTTCAGTACACAGCTCAGCCCCACAGGACCCACACGTATATCTTACCAGAAGCCACTCTCAGATGGGTGAGATGGTTGGTAGTTTATTGCACACGCTAATTAATGTCTACCCAAGGTTATATACTGCTCTTAATGCTGCTGACAGCAAACACGGGGAGCCCGATCCTGCTCCTTGGAAGTCAGGGGCAAATTCCTTTGAGATGCCACTGATTTAGGGCCCTAGTGTCCCTTGCTGTGGAGTGCTCCGGAGGAAGGCAGGTAGCATCTCCATTGCAGAGATGCAGAAACAATCACGGAGCAATTCTTTCATCTGCATAAAGGAGAACTGAGGCAGAGTGGGAAAAGTGAGCCAGCCTTTGACCCCTCAAGCTCATGCCCTAGCTATCGTGGTGAAGCCCGGAGTGGCACAGATTATCCTTACACCACTGATCCACACTCCGGTCGGTTAGAGAGGGGACCTGAGAGCCCCAGGCATAGAATTACACACTCAATGACAATATTTTCACACTGATGCTTGCAACTTTAACTGTGACATTCTTATTAGAGTCCTAGAAGCTTGCACTGGTAAGCCCTCACATCCAGCAGTGTGTGAGAGCTTTGCATCCCTAACGCTTCACTTCCAGATTTGTAAAGAACTTTCTGTTGGTTCCTGGAAGGGCAGCGAAGCCCTGCAGGCGAGGGGCATGCCGCTCTGGGATTTTCCACTGCTGTGCCGTTGTTTACAGTCACACCAAGTGAGTGCGAAATGGGAGCGTTCCGAGCTTACTGTGTTTTTCACAGCTTTACACCAACTTTACAAAACCGCGCTCAGAGCAGCGCTCTGAACAGGATCCCCTGTGCTTTGCTTGGGTTTTATAATGACAGCTTCAAAGTATACAACATTCCAGGAGATAGGGATAAGGAAACGATCCTGGAAAGATTATCTGCTCTTCATCATGAGACTCTGCTAGTTTCAGAGCAAGCAGTGAGGGTCAGGGTTTGGTGAGAAGATCAGGTTTGTAGGGCCAGATTATTTGTCCTGTATGCAGGAACCCAGCAGTACCACATCTCAGTGTTTTACATTTGCTTTGCAGTTCTCGGAGCACAGGTAGAAGTAGTGGCACAAGACCCTGGTAAAGGACAACCTTACTGCTTGGCCTCAGATGCTATTTAAGCTTCAACTGACTTCACTAGTTGCCTCTTGGTTTTTTTGCAAACATCACTGAAGTTGGCTTGGGTAGGCAGTACCTGCAAGTTCTTCTTATCTGCCCTGTGCTCTGTGGGATTCACTTCAGTTATTTTGAACCAGGTGTGGCCACAAGAATAAAACCACCATCGTGCTCAGGCCCTGGGCCAACTGTTTAGTGGGGTGACCACAGATTCGAGCTCCCTTGGAGGGGCTGTCTGCAGTTTAAACTTGTTTTATATCACGAGCATGGCTTGCACTGCTGAGAGTTCTGTTCTGCACATGCAAACCCTGCATCGAGTGTAACAACTACAGTTCCAGCAGTGTGCACACTCCAGGCTGTTTGCAGCGAGCCACAAGTCTCTGCTCTGCAGACTGATGGCACAGTCTTGTTTACTGACAGCAAAAGCAGCTCTTAATCACCAAGTGGCCAAGTCACAGAGCAGGAAATACAGCAGAGCCATTTTATCACACATGTGACATTTTCAAGCCTTCTCCACGCTAAGAGGTAACTCAAAAATAAATGTCTGTGCTTGGTTTTCAGCAAGGGAGGACAGACAGTAAGAGGTGCCTGTCTCTTCAGTCACCTGCAAGCATAGGTGATCTATTTTCCAGGTACAGCTGCTTCTCAGTTGTGCAAGATCTGCAACATTCACCCTGTCCCACTTCTTTGTATTTTCTCTGTTCCCTCTCCTGGTTTGACTTTCTCACCTCTGCTCCTCCCAAACCACTGGGAATACTCAGCAGCCAGTGTTTCCAGAGAGTAAAGCCTTCCAGCCCCTGCTTAGCCAAAGGTCTGACTGATCTCAAGGGGGTTTTCCCTTCCTAGAGCTCTGGGTGCTGTACCCCTCTGGCGAGGGTGTCAGCAATACACATCCAAAGTGGGGTGTTGGAAGGTGTTGTCAGGACAGCTCTCCCAGCAGAGCTGGGGACCTCGGGCCATGCTTTGAGACAAACTTGTTTGTCCCCTTGTATCTGGAAATAAAACTAAACAGCCATCGGTGTCTGCAGAGCTGTGCTAACACTCTCAGAGACCTGCAAATAGCACAAACTAGGCTTGTCTCTTATCATCTTGGATTAAACGAGAAGAATTAAAGATGGCATGGCAAGACCCTGTTTTTTCCTGGCGTTTCTTTGGCATGTGTAAAACATTACATTTACGCATTAATTTCAATGTAATTAATTGTTGTCAGACTTAATGAATTGAGTGACTTGCAGATGTTCCAACTGTCCTTTACCCACCACAGAGACCCGTGTAGCAGCAAGGGGAAGGAGATAGGAAGTTTGTTCCGTTTTTTGGAGTGAGTTTATATTTAAATACTTATTTCCACATTCCTAGAGATCCAGCATCATACATAAAATAACCGTAGATGTACCTACAAGTTTCTGAGTACTAATTTAATTTGCAAACTCCAACCACTAATTTAGTCTCCAAACTGCTCTCTTGTGCTAAAACGAAGATGGTCAGCCAAAATGAAGTGAAAAATCTGATAGGCCTAGGCTGAAAATGAAGCATTTTAAGTCTTGAAAGAAGGCAGGCTTAACTTTTTTGAAGAGCACAAGTGGTAGAGGCACGTGAGCGTCAGCTCTAACAAATACCATTTTAAAAGACACTTTACAGAGCTGATTTCTTACTGGAATTGTACTGAGCCAGCACCTCCTGGAGCAGAACACCTCCTTCCCCAGGCGCTGCTCCAGGGTCACCTGGCATGCTCCTGGGGCTGCCTGGGACACTGGCACAGAGGGATAATTGTGCATTTAATCCTTTTTGGCTCCGTTGTTGCTCCCTTCTTATCGCCTTGCTACAGATCCTTTCATTCCTGTCTCTGTTCCCTTCAACTGCTTCCTGCTGACGGTACAAGGTTTCCCTTCTGCTCTTTTTGTTCCTGAGATAAAGCTGACAGCCCTTGGTGTCCCTCCACTGCAATCTGCTTTTTGGCTGATGTTTGCTGCTTACTGCCCCATCCTCATCAAAATGTATGAGAAACACCCAATCCTGAATAAAAATACAGATTCCCCAGCTCTACTCTGTTGCCTTTTCTTCTCAAACCTCAAAATACCTCTGGAAGCTCTGGATTGCTCCCCCTTTGCAGAAAACAGCCCTCTGAGCCCCTCTGCACGGGGTGCTGCCATGGAGTGCTGAAGCCAGAAGCACTGCGGCGGTAGCCATGAGCCAGGCCCTGGGAAATCCTCTCCCACCTCCTGGCCCACGTCAGCAGACAGGCTTGCAACGATTTTGGATCGAAGTTCGGATGCCTATTCCAGCCAGACTCTCCCCTTAAATTCTCCTGGACAAACTTTTTCCCAGCCTAGCCCTGCTCCCCACTTTCAGATGGTTCCTCCCAGGCCAGATGCCGTATTATCTGGAGCGACTTTCCCTCCCAGCCTTGTTTTCCTCCTACTCCTGAGTCCTTTGTCTGGCTGCCAAGTGGAACAGCCCTGCCAGGCAGACAGCTGCTCAGCATCGCCGCGCGGGTCCTGCCCTATGGGCTGAGGAGCCAGTTCCAGGCTCGTTCCATCTTTGAGGGGGACATTTTGCTTTAGAGATGGCATGTACCAGAAGGAGAAAAAGCAAATAGCACCTGTAAAGCTGTCAGAAGAGACTGGAAATGTCAATGATAAAGGGGCCTTACTGCTACTCTGGTTTACCTTTAGGATAGCGTGAGCAGCCAGCCTGCTCTCCCCTGCTCCAGCTGGAGGTCTCCCTGGAGGACCACAGAGCGGGAACGAGAAGTTTCCAAGCCTTCAGCCACAAAAGCACAGGCCTGGAATCTCTCTAATGAGAGTTTTCCTCTTTGCAGTTTGCCAGGCAAACGAGCACCAGGCACCAATATCAAAACCAGCCCAGATTCCAATGAAAACCAGCAAAGAAAATAAGAGCAGAAAGGAAACAGCTTCATTTTGCTTGTTAAGAACAGGCAAATAAAGCTACTGAGCCCCCCCTCAGCCAGCAGCAGAGCTCTCTGGGCTCTGCCGAGCATGGGGTGAAGCCAGGCACGCTGCCTGGCTGGGGGCTCACGCCAAGGGGCTCCTCCTCTTTGCCGTTGCTTGCAGGGATGGATTATCACGTTATCCCCACGTTACAGGGCTTCCCCGCACCATCTTTCCAGACGAACGAGCGCTCCGCCCTGCCCGATTCCTTCAGTTTGCCGGGGAGGACTCTCCCTCCTCGCCCTGCGGCCTGGACTCTCCTGACGCTCCCGCTCCGCAGCCCTTGAAGGCTGTGCCAAGGAGGGCGGCGTGGCCCGGGGCGCAGCGAGCTGGCACCACTGGGCTGTGGCACGGCCCTGCCTCTGCCTCCTGCCCTGTGTGGCTGTGGGCCCGGGGCAGGGAATACCCCACCCTTTGGCTGGGGCAGAGGAGGCTGAGAGACCTGCTTTCATCTCAGCCATGTCTGGCAAAGCTCCTGAACCTGCTCTGCGTCTGGGAGCAGAGGAATCCACAGCAAAGCTGAGTGCTGGCTCGCCTGAAGTGCTTCCCGGGCACGGGCTGGTGTCACACACCCAAATGCCTTAATCATATTGTGCTCCTGTGGAGCACAATTCGCCTCACAGAAAACCTTCCAAGTGCAAACCAAGTGTCACCAGACCGTGACATGTTCCTGAAACAAACAATGGAGAGGCACAAACACCTCTGTCCCTCCCAGCCTTATTGCGACATCAACTGGAAAGGCTGATGGGAGCATCCCTCACTGGTTTGTTACTGGTCATTCGAGCAAAGGAAGCCGAGTGGCAGCAAAGCCCACGGCTGGAAAATGGAAATGACTTTGAGGAAAGGAATGTGGAGCTTCACAACAACTGGGGGCGGGGGGGGGAGAAGAGCACAGAGCAGAGAGAATCGGGAAGGAGGAAAGCCAGGGAGTAAATCACAGCGATACAACAGCACAGTCTCATGGCACGGGTGGCTCCTCAGTGGTCTCCAGTCAGGTGCTATATGGCCCCCGGCTGGCACTGCCGGGCACCGCGCTGCCTTCCCTCGCCCAGGCCAGAGCCTCAGACACAGCTTTCACCAGGATGAGTCTAACACATCCGCTGAGCTCCTGCCCCAGGACCCCGCTGGATGCAGAAGCAAGGGCCCTGAAGACGTCTCTTGCTAAGCTGGCATCTGCATACGAGGATCACTGGTGTGAAAGCCTCTGTGCCCAGCTCAGTGAGCACCTGGGTGTGGAGTCTTGCAGTGCCGACTGCTGGATTTCACTCTCCCAGCAGAGGCAGTGGGACGGGGTGATGCCCACAGCATTAGGGCTTGGAAATGCTGGCTGGTTTTAGGCAGCTAAATAAACTCTGCCTAAACATCTACCTGAAGAGTGACAGCAGCAGCCTGCTGCCCTGTAGTGCTGCCTACAGACTCCTTCTCCCCCTACAGAAGCGCAGAGGGGAGCCCACAGGGTCCCCCCAAGTCTCTCTTCTGTACAGAGCCGCTGGCCAGCCAGCCACCCCAGTGGATGCCGCAGCCTGGCAGCCACCACACCGGCATCGTCAGGGGCTCTACGTGTGCAGAGAAAGGGAGGGACAATCCCGGATGTGAAGGATTTACAGCCCTGGCAGACGCTCGTCACAGGATAGCGTCGTCTGTAATTTAAATAGTGCAGTCTGAGGCCGAGACTTGCCAGCGATGGAACACAGTGCTGCTGAGACACGAGCCAAAGGCAGAGCCCCAAGGCTCTGGAGCGTGGTCCACCTGCCCAGAAGGGCTTTCAGGAGGGCAGGCTGGGCTGTAGCATCCTCCCCAGGAGCATGGGCCTGGGACACACTTTCTCTAGCAAGAGAAGGGAGGAAACAAGAGTGTTCTGCTCGAGTCCCTCCTGGAAAGCAGCAAAGGGCCAGTGGGATGCATGTGGCTCAGCAGCCCCGAGGCCCAAACTGGGGCTGGGGTTGGAAGAACTGGGGTCTCCTCACAAAAGCAGGCAGGAGCTGTGACCACATGAGTCCCGATCCTGAGTGCTGCCTGCTCCCAAAGCCCAGTTCTCCTGCACGGAGAGGGTAACACCAGGGATGGGCTGCAGAGACCCGCTGCAGGCTCAGACCTTCGCCATCTCATTGCTCACGTCTGCCTTTGTGTTCACTCCAAGTAACTCCAGGGGAGATCTTCCCCAGGAGTGATTAAATCACTTGCACCCTGGTTTATTATTTAACTTAGTCACTCTGGCTAAGCTGATACAGATCTCTGTTTCATGCTCTACAATTCATTGTATTTTTAGCAGGCGCAGTCAATTCTTCCAGCTTATAAATGTAGGAGGAAGGAACATAAAAACCAGACCCGAACTTCCAAAGGTAGAAGCCGTCAGCTCACGAGCTGCCTCTCCAGCATTTTTAAGTTGTATTATGTACATATTGGAAAAAAGCCAACCAAAACCTCTCTTAAAACATTTCTCCCTTCCTTACAGAACAGAGTCTACTGCTTTATGAAAAATGAATAATTAACTTCTGAGGTTTGGGCATCTTCATTTATTGCTGAGAACTTGGCATCATTGCTTTTCCAGATTTGGGGAAAATGAGAATAAAAGTCAATATAAAATGATTTGCAAAAGTAAGATTAGATTAGTCTGTTTATCCCAAACTAACTCTTTGGATAAAGGAAAGATATTTGCATGCTATGCATAAAATATGAAGATGATACTTTCCAATCTTGATACAGTTTTTATAAACTCTCCTCCCCTTTTTAAGATCATTACAATTAGCATTCAGAGAATGTCATGGATCTGCTCTTACCTACAAATAAAGCCAGTTTAATTAACCAGTGAAATTAACCAGGTTAAATGCCAGGTATTTAAACAGATTGAAAGAAAAGATGTTTGGATTATTACTACATCCAGTGGGATGGCTGGAAGATGCTGAGGCAGTGAACACCTACCTCAAATAAAACTCAGTAGGTGGTGGGACTCTGTGTCAGCGACTGAAAAATAAATCAAATGACTTGGCAAATAAAAATGCCATCATGTGCCTGGAATGAATTTGGCATTTTACTGGTTATCTTCTCCAAATCGAAAAGTAGATAAATATGTACGTAATCAGAAATGTCTCTTTATCCTTCCCAGTGCAAATCAAATACAGGAGAACTACTCTTCTGCACATCACCCGTCTCATTAAAGTTAATGCCCTAAGTGCAACGAAGTTCAGAAACAGAGGAACCAATACGTTGATTCAGGTGTTTAAGCACTGCAGGACTTCTATAAAGAACACACATTGCTTAAATCCGAATGTATTTCTGTATTTGTTAAGCTGCTTAAGTCAGTCTGTCCTCTCAGCACAGACGTCTCCCTTCTGGAGAGAAATGTCAGCATCCTTCACACACCTGGCATGCAGGTCGCCGAAACCCGGCGGGATCGTTTCACGACACAGCAGGTGGAAAATTCCTGATAGTTTTGGCCTCAGCTTAAACCTGTCCAGTTCCTATTCTTGGATCTTTATTACTGTCTCAAACTGCATTGATTTTGGATCAGTTAAGAACTAGCGAAGCACATGAAATCAGGCGAGTTCTTGCTAGGTTTTTACTTATCGCTCTCTTAAGCTTTTAGATGCAGCCCGCCCTCAGCTGTTCTAACTGTGGCTGAGAAACCCTGGTATTTCCAGTATTCCCTTCCTTCATGTTTTTCTCCTTAAAAAGAGTTGTTGCTTTCCAACCTCAGTGTACAACCTAAGCAGCAAACGAGGCCAAGGCTGCCCTCAGCTGCAGCGTCAGCCCTCGAGGTTTCCCATGTCTCACCCTGCACCCAGGCGCGTTTGCGGTTGCGTCACTTCTGCCAACCCTGTCAGTCTTTACCATGAGAGCCCGTGACAGGGAACCACACACCACAGCTGCCAGGACACCA
Source organism: Podargus strigoides (assembly GCA_028020825.1). Lineage (NCBI taxonomy): Eukaryota > Metazoa > Chordata > Aves > Caprimulgiformes > Podargidae > Podargus > Podargus strigoides. Next base: position 12,926,697 of record CM051637.1, on the reverse strand, counting down.
TCAACACGCCTCCGTTATTTCTCCACAGTCATTGTTAAAGCTTGTACTGACCACAGAAACTACCAGAAGTATTTTGTTGCTATTTGCAGCTGGACGCTTCTTGCAATGACTCTCCAGTCAACGGACTCTGCAAACCACTTAGTTCAGGAAACAACTATGGAGAGTCCTCCCCTGCAAGAGGAGATGGGCAGAGCCTGTGTGACAACTGCTGGAAGCTTAAGGGCTAAGTAAGAGACAATTCAAGGGATTTTTCGTTAATCTCTAACTTGGATATAAATATATGCATTATTATTTTATGCACCACTTTTTCAAAGGTAAGAAAGTTCCATTTACCTGTTTTGCACATTTAGACATTAATGGAAACTCAAAACTTTCCCAGGAAATACTCTGCAATAGATGCATCTTTCCTACTCTCAAATCATCAGCTTTTATGGAGTGCTTTAAAGACAATTAACATTTAATATGAAGGTAGTCATCATACTTTCACACCTTAGGACAGCGGGCAGGTCCTGTTGCTGACACATTTAACTCTAGAACTTGTATTGGAGCAGCTCACTGAATGCACAATTAGAGATACTAATGAGTGGAAGAAAATGGATCTAGGATTAAAGCTTAAGATCTGAAATGCACTGAAAAAAATAAAACCAGACTACATGAAAATTCAAATATTTGTTTCTCTCTAATACAGGCCCTAAGAAGTAAATAGTACCACTCACTGAAAGACACCAGGAATCAATTTCTTTCAAGAAAATGCATTATACACTAAAAATATAAAATAAACCCACACAGCATCAAAGGGATCATGGAAGACAGACAATTGAGTTTTGAAAAAAAATGATGACAACGTATAACATCCACAACGTATGCAGACATCCCTTGGAAGTTTTATATATGCTATATATATTTCAAAGTACACACAAACTGCCTGTTTGGCAGGTTGAGAAAATAGGAATACATCTTGGCAAGGTCATGAAGAAAAAAAAAACAAACACAAAAGGAAAACAAGAGTTATTTACATTCAATAATTCAGTAGCCTTTAACATCTCTATATACATACATACTTGTTCTATATATGTACAGACTGTGATGGGATCTGACTGAAGCTTATTCCAAACGCAAAAGAAAAATACAAAACAACCCCTTGATAATTCACTTGACAAACGTTTACAGGTTGCAGAGCTTTATTTACAAAGAAAATACTACACACTGCCTAGACAACAGGAACCTGGAGTCCTTACAAGAGGTGTACGTTCCCAACGGACCATACAGTGACGGGGGAAAAGAAACTGAAAACTTGCTGTGCAGAGGGGTTTAAGTGGGTTATAATTGCATTTACTGTGTCAGACAGATCTTAGGTATGAAACTAGTTAACAAGTCAAAATTTAGTTGCAGTCAAGGGACATTTAAAAAAAAAGAAAATCCCCAATTTTATCCATTCAATTCCCAAGTCAACTTAAATATGTCTTCCCCTTCTACAGCACGCTTCCAAACCCCACGCAGTACAGGAATTACTGCCACTTTGCATTGAGTTTTACCTCTGTGAGACACATATATCCTTTATAGATTTTATACCCATTTCAGATGGTGATTTGTACAAAGCAGATCAATGCCCCACAAGTAGGAAAAATACAGAGACCATTCTTGCCTAGCCTGGTAATTTATACGACATGACAGTTGGTCTCTCCTTTTTCCTCCCAGTGAGGATGTTTGTCTTACGGGCAGTGCTGCAAGAGGATACCGCAGAGCTGTTCCTTATCCCATCCACACTGCTATTTATATTCCTTTTCTCCCCCAAGCTTTATCAGCAGCTCATGCAAGGAACAAACAGCTACGAAAAAACCACACCCCAACCACTGAGCAGGAATTTTCAAGAGAGAAAATGCAGCTTGAAGGCTGATATTTATATTAACCTTTAAGATGTTCTAACACCCCAGAGCTGTGGCTGCAGATATGTTAGTAACTGAACAACAAAGCCAAGGCATTGATGGTGGGAAGTGGCAGAGAGCAGACAAAGGAGAGCAAGTGGGGTAATGGATTTCTGGAGTAAGAACAGTTCTTAGAGATCTTTAAGTACTGTGGAGTTTTCACCCCATGGGAAGTTTAAAAGTGTGAGTGAGCAGCATATGCCATAAACTCCTGAAATAAAGCAGCATGGTTTGGTTATCAATGCAGAGAATATCCAGTATTTGCTCATCCCAACAATCACCATTACCACAACAGGCTGAGAAGAGCACTTAGGAACTGAAGTGTGTTAACTAATGACTTGTTTGGAAAAAAATAAATTGAAAAAAAATCCATGTTTGTGAAACCTACCACTTCTAGAACCATCTTAAGATCTTAATCCTCAGTAAGTTACCATCTCAGATGGTAGAAGTTTCTATACCAAATAATTACAAGACCAGTGAAGTCCACACACAGCTTGCTGTTACTAGCAGTTTGGTTCACTATCTGTTGCAATAATCATCTGTCAACATGCTTCTCAAAATCCCATTCCTTTTCCTGGAATGGATGCCAAATACATCCAATGGTGGGTATGAAACACATGAGCATCCTCCCCCACACTCTGTCTGTGGTCTAGAGTTTTCCAGGGCATAATCAGCTCCTCCTGGTTATCACAACACTTGGGCAAGCTTCCCCTTACTACTAGAGGACTAAAGAACTCCAGAACACCTACCACTGCGTTACAGGTGCTGTACAGAGACACAGCAGTGCTACAGCAACAGGGAGCAGAGCATGCTGATTTATTCTGGAGCAGTATTTCCAGTTAGTCACAAGCATGTGCAGGAGGTTCATCCCCTTGACCATTTCAGACTGGAGGCTGAGGACAGCAGGCAGATCTCCTTCCCCAGCACAGGCAGCATTAAGAGAACTTCAAGTGAAATAATTCACGTGAGGGAACTCAGGTCAGCCAGAAGCTGTGAGACTTCTGAAAAACAAACTCTGACACTTGAATCTGGCTCACTGTTCACAGAAGTGACATATGCTACAGTGGATTGCTGCTCTACATCTGTCAGGTGATCCTTACTCAAAACATGCATCGAGGTTTAAACACAGTTTACTTCTTGCCTCGTTAAGGAGTTCAGCTGAGATATTTGGAGTGCAAGACAGAAGCCTGGTTAAAGCAGACTGGAACATGCCAAGTCCTGTCGAATTCCAATTGTACAGACTTGTTAGTTTTTTTGGAATACAGTGATTGCCTAAACAAGACTCCACTTCTTGTTAGTACAATAACTTTTATTTGACATCTACAAGATCATTATCTTGTAGTTTTTTTGGACAGGTTTATACAATCTCAATTTTTCAATAGTGCAACCTGTGCAAGCAAGAAATGACAAACATTGTCCTTCACTTTCTTATAAACATCTACTATTATAGGCAAAACAAAACTTACCCATATTATAGATAAGTGACTATTCACATTTGTACATTACAATTTCTTTTAAACAGCTCCAGATAAACTCTACAATGTCTTACAACATATTAAACAGTATTCAAGTTACTGGGTAACAGAAACAGCACATACAGCGGAACCCTCAAGTGTTTCCCCATTCTCTAATTTACAGCTCAAGTAAGGTTTCATCTTACAAGTGACAAATTAAATTACATTAATGAAGTAAAAAATAGAAGATTGTATGTGAGATGGAAGTGAATTTGCACTTAAGTTTCCATAACCACCTCAGATTAAGGAAATGCTTCAATTTAAGGAAAATAGGCATCCAGCCATCTTTGCAGTACACACATTAGGAATATACCATTAATACATTAAAAATGAACTAATTTTAATTTAAGATGTTTATCACAAAAAGAACATGTTGTAGACTCAAATATATAACCCCCAGGAGAGAACCAGAAAAAATGCAACACCTGGGTATAAACACTATAAAAATGCAATAACCAATGCTGTACAACTAAGATTGTGTTTCTCTCCGAATTCCTGCCTTGTGTGTTTATCCTGTCCATGCCCGTTTCCAAAGACATGCACTGTCAAACAGAAACTGGGAAGGAACCTGAATGCATGATGTGCAACCTCTAGGTTTCATGCTTTTATAAACTCATAAATTGAAGAGAAAAACCCAATATATATTTTCTATATATATACTCAATACATGCATTCAAGGATATCTCCCACAGCAATGGCATTGATGCACTGCGTTAAACCCTGAGCACTGTATGACAAGATAAAAATAAAGCCTGCTTGGGGATTTTTTTTTTTTTTTCAAGCATTTTCAAACAAATTGTGGTTTGTAGCTTAAAAGGCCAAAAGTAAAAGCAAACAGGAAGCACTACAGAGAGCATAAGGAAAGACAGATGCACCACCATAAACAACTGCTGGCTTTCAGTTCTACCAACCTTTTAAGATCTTTATTCCCAAAGTATTTGAGAGCACACAACTGAACTGAAAAAGTTATATTTCTTTGGAATCTGTCCCTGATTTTTATGCGAGTGATATGCTTTTACAGCCTTTTCCTCAAACACCAAAGTCAACACCTGTAGTTTGTCCACTTATGCGTTGTTGAAATTGGTGATGCTTTGCGGGTGATGCTGCTGCCAGATCTGCTGCTGTTGTACTGCAAGCTGTTGAGACTGGTCTGATGTTGACAGGAGGTTTACGAGGGGTGATACACAATTTGCAGGAATGATCAAACCTGAAAACAGCAACAAATTGTTTCATAAGCATGCAGACAATTTGTTCACTAAAACCTCACATTGATGATTCCACCATTTAATTTGTACAGCAGTCAGTGACTGTTTCCAATGCCAAGTCCAATCAAGCACAGCTACACGCCTGGTTTCTCAGCAAGAGGTTTATCTTCAGAGGTCACTTGATGACACAGAGGTCATAAAGCAGTAGAGAAATTGCCATTTTGCCCCAAAGACAAATTTTATTCTTAAATAAACCCAGAAGTCAGCTATTTTTGCTTTTCTAGTCTCACAGATGTTATAACACTCTGAAAGTTTAAACATGAAAAACCTGGTTTCAACATCTTACAAAACTATTACTGGAGTAGGAGCTGCCGTGGTATTGCAACATCCACAGGAAATCCACGTTTTTTTTAAAAAAAAAAATATAAATGGAGATTTCACCTCTGATGTAGCTGCTACAAGGGCTTCACTAAGAGGTTTAGTGACAAGAAATGGCATAATCATCTTGCTGTCAAGCTACTTTCAGTACATGTGACTGAGTAGCTCAAAAACCATGAAAACCATTTCAAAGATGTGCTGTTCTCTACCACAAGTGGGGAAAAATGTGGAGCCCTTATGGGTTCAAAAGGTAGCTTGGCTGGAACAGGCTGAACGTGACTCTTTTTTGTTCCTAGTAAATCAAAAGAACTGAGAGAATAAGTGTTCCAAAGCCTGGCTGAAAAAAAAAACCAACACATTTATTCTTTCTTTAACTTGCCTCAAAACAGTGCTGGTAATACAAACACAGATTTCAACAGCTGTACTCCTGCCCCTCCCCAACATACTGATGAGCCTTTTCTCTTGTAAGCATCTTTGTAAAGTCTCCTATGTGACTCTCAACACAGAGTGACTTGGAAGTCACAACTACCTTCTACTCCCAGATGGAAATAAAGGAGCAGACAAGCCACTTACCCACAATCCTCTGCCCATCTTCTGTTCTTAGACGAACTATTTGCATCTTCACATTTGTACCACTCACAGAGGCTAGAACACCTTCTACTTTTGTCCAGACGCTCAATACTGAACCGCACAAGACATAGTAAGTCCGACAGCGGAGTCCCACTTCACAAACCAATCCCAAGCCTGCCTTCTTACAATTGCCTCTCCTACAGGAGAGAGAAAAAAAAAAAAAAAGACACCACAACTTTCAAAAGAATTCTGCAAACAGAAAGTATCCAATTCAATTAAAAATGTGACTTGAAGTTATTTAACATGTATTCAGAGTGCTGCAAGCACACAGCAAGGGAAGGATACTTTATCCACAGCATGTCTCCAAAGGTAAAGCTTTGAGAAGTGTTGGCCTATCTAGAACTGCATCTTCAAAATGTACAGACAGAGCTTTAAGTCAAAGATACCGCTAATTTAGGTCACCTGAGATAGGAAACTGATCAGTGTATTTCAGAAGCTCCAATATTAATCTGAAACTTCTACCAGTTACACTGTTCCTCAGGAATTAAGACATCAGCTGCTGAGTTCAGACACAGAAGAGGCAGCACAAGAACAGCAGTTTCAGACATTATCTGATCTCCATATGAAGTATATTTTCCCCCAAAAGAGCATTTGAACTATTGTACCACAATAATAGATTGGATCAAGACACTTAAAGGACAAGCTGCTCCTGGGTAATTTTACTCCTACTGGAGTCCAATTTATACACTAGCATTCATCGAATGTGTCAGGACTTTAAGGGCAAGTGCAAGGCTCCATGTTTGCACTCAAAGGTTGGGTCATTTAACTGGTCACAGGGCAATTTTTCTTAAGAAAGAAACACAAGATTTCACATGAATAACAGAGCAACAGAAATGATCAACCAGTTAAGGTAAACAGTCTAACACATCAACATGCACACAAATACTAACCAGTAAGCATGGGTGCAGGTATCTGCAGAAGAATTGTACTGCTCCAACCAGTGAGGCAGAGCATCCTCAGAAGGTACCTGGAGAAGTGGGAATAAAGTAAAACACATCAAGACTTGCACAGAACAAATTATACACAAAGACCAGAAAAAGAAAGAAAAAAATGAAAAGGATACGGACTAAGTTTAAAACCAGCATAATTTTAATGGTTACCTTCTTATATTTCTTTTTCAGGTCTGCACACGTTTCTAGTTTGAGTTGTTTCCCAGTATTTGGTCTGTATACTAAAAAAAGCTTCTTTTTAGGATTCACTTCTTTTACTAGAATAGCAGTTTTCTTGTTATTTCGTATCTGGAAAAGAAAGACAAACCAAAAACTTAATTTAAACATACCTTAAGTGATTCCATACAGAGTAATAGTGTGTGTGCAATAGACAACCAGTAACAGTAAGGGCACCTTTAGAAGATGATACTACTAATCTACATTAACCTCAACTTTTCCTTACAGTGAAAGCATCTCGTTTCTTGCTGCAGGTTTAAATAAGAGCTATTAATTTGGGATCACATTCCTATCAGAAATTATCCTGAGTAGCTAAAAACGAGTGCTTCCTAAGAGCTGGGAACAAACTTATCATGAATTTCAATGTAAGACCGAAAGCATTTTGCAAAACTGAACAACAATTTGGTGAGCCCTCCCAAAACTTCTCTGAACATAATCCAAGAGACAAAGAATCTTACCTGTAGTGATAAATAAAATCCATCGTCTGGACCCGTCTGTTCTGCCCAGATCTTAGTTGCTTCGTCCCAAGACATTCCCCTCTCTACACTGATCTAGAAGAGAGCCAGGCAGGCATATACGAGTGTGAACAGGCTTTAAAACAGTGACAGACACAGGAACTAAAGAAACACAGAACCACATATTGCCCAGGGAAAGGCCTGGAACCTCCCCTCACTCAGCACACACTCAGCTGATTGTCAGGTTTTAAAAACTTATTGGCAAGTTTTGTTAGCTCATTCAAAGAAGATACAGAATTAACTTACTGTGTATAGTTCTACATGTCCAGAGGTAGAATATCCAGGAGTTAAAAACTTCTTAACATCTGCCTTCCTTACTTTCTCATCCCCAGAGCCCAAATCTTAAAAGGAAAGGACAGAGTTATTCTGGTTCCCTGTTCTCACTGGAGTACAGCAGTACTGAGAAATTGATTTACTCACCTAAGATGCCCATATCGTATCTTCCGTTCTTTTTAGCATTTTGAATAACTGCATTTAATGTGTCAGAAAAGTACTGGAATAAAGCATTTTGCTGATGTACTTCCATACCAAGAATTCTATTCAGAAATTTCCCTATGTTGTTATAATCTTAAAAAAGAATAAGAAATACACATATTAGATCAACAAAGATTAAGTTGGATGACAACAAGTGCTCAATCAGCATTCAAAGAGTCTAAAAAAGACCACTTAAATCCATCTTTTCAGAATGTTTTCCTTATTTCTGAAGTTCTCATTTTTTTAGATAGTTACAACTGAAATTCTGTTGCTAGGAATCCACTATCACGATATACAATGTCCCCAGTGACACTCTAAAGATACATTAAACACACAAATACCTTTATCAAGTGTTAGGATTCCAGATCTGTCTTCTACATTTATCAAGCCCACACCAATCAACCCCTGACGAACATCTAGGAAAAAGAAAGCAGTTAACTAATAGCTGCTTTGCCATCTAAAAATGAACAATGAAGTAACAGCTTGTTTAGCATTCTTGTTTCAGCATCCAATTCCAAATCCTCTGACACTCCTCAAATGTATGACTTGCCATTTCTACCCAATAGATCAATAAGCAAGACACAACTTTGCCTTCTGTCCTGCCAGGAAGCACAGGCAGGGGAAACTACTAATGGCACTACACACGAGCTCACAGGAGAACAAGACACTGCAATAGGTAATGGGAAAATTAACTTACAAGAACTGTATGCAATACTTTGGCCAAACAGATATAGAATATGACTTACATTGAGATAGTTCACATATGAACTTCAACATTCAAGCGTGCATAGGAATAACATCCAGTGAGAGCCTATCTGGGCCAGCTGACTGGTTTGAATACTAACAATATTTTCTAGCTCTAAAATTATTTGCATTTTCTGCATACTGGAGTACAATCAAAAGGTAGCTATTACATCCAGTGAATTATACTTACCTTTGAAGAAGTCTCCAGGAAAATCAGGAGGAGGTGAGACCATTGGGGAGTCCAAGTTCACAATGGATTTCATAACAATCTCCAAAGCATTTCTGCCATACTGCGTGAGAAAAAGAAAGCTGCTTTAACAACGTGATCAGCCCCAAGTACACAAGTTTTAACAAGCATTTGTATTTCACAATAAAACATTTTTCTCTACAATAGTAAAGGAAATTGCTTATTAGCTTTTCAATTATAAACCATGCTATTTAAACAGTCCAGTCTTACTTTCTAAATAAATTGCCAAGTTAATCTTTCGGTGGTGACCAAAAGGACACATACCATTTACTTAAGACTTGGATTGTTAGCAAATGCAGAAAAAAGTGGTTTACACACATATCTGTGTTCCACGTGGCTTTGCAAACAGAATTAAGAGTGTTTTCTGGCTATCTCAGAAAGAGGCCTCCTTTCAAAGTAATACAGTTCAAAGTAAAACACTTCACAGGAGGTGGAAGAAATCCTTCCTCAACAGGTCATTTGTGGAATAAGCACCACAGGATGAGCTTTCAAACAGAAACAGAACCATCACCTTGTTGTCAAAATTGAATCTGCTGAGGTCTCGAGTTTCTGTAGCTCGTCTGTCACCATGGGTGAGGGCTCCCTGTTAAGACACACTTGTAATTAAATCAAATTTTAAGGAAAAACAAAAAAAAAAAATCTAACTTGTATTTTCTAAAATGAGGGATCGGACTTCTTGAAACAGTCTTACCAAGCTCTCCAGTCTCTTTGCAACTATAGATGCAAATCTCTGCTCTCCAGCCAATTCAGAAATTAGGAACACATACTCTGGAGCAGTCACTTGGTTGGATCTATGAGTTCTTCCTGGATAATTAAGTAGAAGCACATATGTTAAATAAATTCTATTTCATTGAACATTTCTAATAAACTATGAATTGTGAGGAATAAAGAAAAAGAGCTACAACTTAATCCTGCTTAATCCTGCAGTTTCTGCTGCAATACAGCCAATAGAAGGTAGTACATAAATGCTCTAGGATTGGGACAACTTTCATAAAGACATGAAAAAACCTCCAAGCTGCACTGCAAGTTTGTTTGGGAGGTTTCTTTCAAAACTTTCAAGCCTATATGAGCTATGAATACAGATAAAGGCAATTCTGTTCATAGGTAAAGGAGATTGGAAGGGTCCTTAAGAGGGACTTATTTTCTTAGTCTTATTTTCATGAATTAGCAGTAAATCCAGTTAGTATCACCAGGTTTGTTAGGGGAAGGATACAAAGTTATTTACCAAACTGCTGTATTGCTCTGTCTGCGCTCCACGGCAGCTCCAGAGTCATGTGAACTCTCCGTCTCTGATTCTTCGCTCTACGGTCTGCTTGCAGTGATATTCCAGAGCTGGCAGCCTCCGAGATGATGGCAATGTTCTTTTATTAAGAAAAGGAGTTGTTAGTTAGCAATAAATCCAAGATCAAGCTTCAGTTTTCAGTTTCTGTAACAATTTAATTTTACAGTTACTACTAACATGGATCTGGAATGGTTTCACTGTTATTTGGTCTCCTTATTGCAAGAAGTGGGGGAGGAGAAGAGAAAAAGTACAGCTCTCTTATCAGAGTTAGAAGTGCTAACATTTTTTTCTTTTTTTTTTTTTTTTTTTTTTCTGGAGCAGAAGGAGTGGTTTTCACTTTACTTTTCAGCAACACCTTTCTGTGCAAATGAAGACAGGCAGCACGTTGCAGCCAGGCCATTCCAAAGGGCAGGTTGCCTTGATGTTGGCCTGCACTTCAGAAAGAAAAGGGGAAGGACACAGGGAGACTTGCTTCGATAGCATTCAACACAAGACAAAAAGTTGCTGCCAATACTGTATCAGGGAGAGGATATGGCTATTCCAGGATCTGAATGCATTTGCCTTGAAAGAATGTAAATGTTTGGACTGTGTGCAAGTCACTTAGAGGAACGTGAGTATTTACCCTTGAGTGTAACAAAGTTCCACACAACAGCTACATTGACTTGATTTGCCCTCTTGTGGTAGCATGTCCCAAATGAACCACAGGAATTTTTCCTCCTCCTTTTATCAGCTTCAATTCTACCATTATTCCACTCAGTATTTTCCTTTCAGAGTGCAATGTGAAGGACAGAAGCTATCACTCATCCAGCATTACTTGTGAAGTTAAACCACCTCCACCTTTTCCCTTCAGCCCTTCACTGGAAGTTTTTTCTCCCTCTCATACCAAGTCAATCAGTGGTTTTCCCCATTTCTCAATTTTATTATTTCCCCTGGGAAGCAGAGGTACACAGTAATCCTGATAAAGGAATCAGATCTGGAGGGTTTATCTGCCTTTTAAATAAGCTGTTTTACAAGATGAGCTTAAAGGTGCTAGCTTTCAGTTTGACACACATTTACACACCTCTTAAACCTCTGTGGTCACCCAAACTACAGCCTGACTTTTAAAGCATGCTGCATCCACACCTTAGACAGGGCTACTGAACACACTGGTGTGAAAAACAGCACTCACAGCAGTGAACAAAAAATGCTTTCTAACTAGTACTTACTTATAGCACCTAAAAAATCACTGTGGGGTAATGGTTCACTAGTGCAACTTAATCAGTCAATGTTACTATGCCACCTGGCAAGTTTTTCTACATTCTTTCTCTTTTAGGACTACCTTATCTCCATCCATGAACCTCTGCTTTTCCGTGATGTTCAGAATTTCAACGGGCACATCAAGTTCAGATCTTGACTCATAAGATATGCTGCCATCATCATTGCTTACAACTCTCCCTTTGCGGCCTGTCATCTTTAAAAAGAAAAGGGAATACAAGCTCATTATAGCAATACCAAAATTATTACATGACCAAAAATTTCAAGCAAGGATCCTATCTATTCATATACCAACAACCTTAAAATGGATTCAGTAATTTACTCCATGTGCAAATCTGCATTAGAAAACCTGGATTATTTTTTGGTTGATGCCATTATCTGCTGTGTGGAACACTTAGAGGTAACTCAGGGAATCAACAGTGTAACAAAGCGTATCTCTGTAGAAATAACATAGTATTATACTGCTGTCCATAAGGGATTTACCAAGAAAATAAAACGACAGCTGAGACTGTCACTGATTTTAACAGGGTCTTTCAAATCACAAGGATGTTTCTATTTGATAGAGACAGGCATCTTATTTAAGACATGTTTCTGAAGTTAGAGAAAGAGATAATAATTCTCAGACTTTTCACTAACAGTTTTATTATACAGGTTCTTAATCTTCATTGCCAAGGAAGATGAACTAAAGCTGCTTTCTGTTTTATACACACCAGCTTCAAATTGACTACAGCTAGTTAGAGAAATATACCACTATAAAGCAGAAGAGAAACTAGTATGGGTAAATTACACTATCAGTCTCAGAAATCACTTATTTACCCATTCAGAGATCTTCTCTATATTCTAACAGAATGTACAAGATTCTTTTTAATTCAGAGGCATTCAGCAAAAGCAACCTATACTCTTACCCCTGTGAGATTACTGATGGAAACTGATAAACAAGTTCTCTTTAATAGATACTTAGGTCACGTGCAGCCTTGAAGAATGACAACACTGATATAACTGCAGTCAGATAATGTATGGCTGCAGTAGAAAAAAACCCCATCAATTTTCTCTTAATGTGAACACCAGCCTACCTCTGCAACATTTTCAGGACCGCCCAGTTCATCTATAAGCTCATCCAGTGTATTAGGTGGAAGATCTTCAGCCAGCTTTTCCAGTTTATCAAGCAGTTCTTTTTTCATTTGTTGGGCCCTTTCAACAGCATCCTGACTTGTTACAAAGCTGCTGTTTGTGTTACTGTTTGCTGAAATTTAAGAGAGATTCTTTAAGATTTAGAATTTCACTGCCTAATTGCTAAGAAAGTCAATCAATGTCAAAGAAATTTAATCTCACCTGACGTGTTGGTACTGGAAGTGGTGGTACCAACAGTGGAAGTAAAACAGCTAGGTCGTTTTGATCCAAGACCAGAAGCTAGTAAGGCACTTTGAATAGAATCTGGGTCTATACTTTTCTTCTTTTTCTTCTCTTTATTTTTTTTATGCTCTTTGCGAATTAACCAGGGATCTAAAGTTAAATACAAGTTATTCTCAAAGAGTTTCAAGCATGTACTAAAAAGCCATCCTTTCCTTTGAAAAACTACATCCTCATTACAAAAGGTGACCTAAAGTCTGAACTTCAGTGTGTAAAATCTACCTAAAGAAAATGCAAATCAACATTCTAGTCTCATTAGCATTAAACTACATGCTTATAAAACACTTATTTTTGGCTCACTGAAATGGTCAGGAAAGAGTTTGTGCTCACTATCTGCAAGTACAGCTACTTGCTTCATGAAACAAACTGTCTTACCATCTTCATCATCTTCACTGGATTCATCTCTGAATGGGTTGAAGTCATCATCATCTCCAGAACTCAAAAATTTGGAGCTCTCATTGTCACTTTCTTCATTGTCTGAAGCATCAGACTCGCTTTCACTCTCATCAGAGCTGCTACCTGCAAGGCCACCTGTTTTGCGAGCTTTTTTGGCTTCTCTGCTTATTTCTTCACCTAATTTCATCATCATCATCACCCCAGAAGGAAAAGAAAAAAGTCAGTTTAGACCTTGTAGTCTACTTTTGAGGTTTGTTTTACCCATCACTGCATACAAACTACAAAAATATTCAACTTCTTAAACAGAACTGTTGAAAATCATCTAAGTTTTAAGTAGGACCTCTCTCCTAAGTTTTTTTTAATGATCACCTACTTTTCAGTAAGAATATCATCAGTTAGGGAAGGGTGGAGGGTAATAGGCTTCTCTTTACTGAGCCTCAAGAAAAAGAAAGCAATGCTTGTTTGCACTGGGAAGTGGTTCGACACATGCAAGGCATTTTGTGAATACAGTCCCATACTAAATCAACCAAATTTTGAGCCAAGTAGTAACCAGATTTTACAGGTTATATTGCTTCAGTAGCAGTTTTAACATCTATTAATGGAGATTTATAAACAAAAGCCTTCGAGACTTGTACTACATGCTCTTTCATGAATGACTGAACTGATATTTACATTCCCATATTTTTTCCAGAGTTCACTCTTAGGCAGCTCTAAAATTGCCATTTTCACTATGGCATTGGTGTAAGAACTTAAGCATTACCTTTCCGTTTCTTTATTTTGTTCTCCTTGCAAGGGCTGTCTCTGGGTGAATTGTTATTACTTTGAGCAGTCAAGTCAATTCCCAACAAGCTAAACAGCTTCTTCCTGTCAGGAGCTGGAAAGTGCTTTTCAATAAGAGACTGGAATACTCCTCTGTTTAAGGTAAAAAAAAAAAAAAAAAAAAAAAAAAGTTCTTCAGTCAAATTTGCGTTTATTTAAATTAGAAACCTGTAACATTTTAACAGCTTGCTCAACTTCTCTAAAGAATTATTCCTTGTGAATACTATTACACAAACACTCTGTATAATTATCACCCATATTACTCTACTTGTCACCTTCTTTAAAGTAGGAGACATTTACTTTCCAGCATTGTTACCTGTAACTTGTTGAATTTATTTTTGGTATCTAGTGGTATTGCTACTGCCATTTTCTTATTGCTCAGAGTTTAAATGACATAGTAACTTAATTTATTAGGATCTTCAGCAAGGCAGTCTCAGGATTGGATTTGGCTCATCTCATAAAGAGGGAAGTCATGATTGTTACTTGCTTCAGTATAAATACAGTGTACACTTGAAAGTCTTCCCTCCTCCCAGTTTCAGTTGAACAGTACCAGCTGTTCACACCTGAAAACATCACAGAGTGCCAGCAGAGCAGGAACTAACCAATGGCTCACTTAAGCAATACTGTCAGATTTTACGTACAGGCAGCTTAAGAACATCAGCACTAAAGGATACCCAACTTCACCCAACAGTGATGTAGGTTTTACACATGAAAGGACAAATTATTACACACCCTAAGCTGGACTAAGGTTAGTTTTGTAAAGGACAGTTCTAATAAATTTCAGTCTTACTTTGCTGTAGAAACAAAGTCATTCAGTTCACCACCACCTTCCTCCAAAGCTTCTAATGTTCTTGCTTCTCCCGTGGACTGCAGGCCAATAACAACACACTAAAGGAAAAATGAATACAAGGCATTGGCATTAAGAAGACTGACCCTGAAGTTTATTTTTGCCTGAATTTCTGCTCATTAAATAGGTTTGATAACATCAAGTACAAAAGCATGCTACTACATTTGAAAATATTTGTGTTCTAAATAAATAAATCAAACAGCTTTACATTTAACAAAGATATTAAAAAACAGGTCTTCATCAACTTACTTTCCCATTCTTTATTTCCTCACGTGCTAGCTGCACCACCCTCTTCACTTTAGATGCTATGCAAAGGTACTTGAAAAACCTCTGATGAGCTGACCAAAACTGACCCCACATCGACTTCTTCATTCGTTGCTCTGCATCGATGAGATCGGCTGCTTGTTGAAACCTCTCTCTAGCACTGACCCACTGAAAAAGAAAACGTTAATTGCTTTACATGTCACATTTCAAGGCTACACAAGTACCTTAATATCCAAATAAAGACAGAAGAGAAGTTTAAAATTACAGTACTATGGGACTGCAAGTCAAGGAAACAGCATCATATATCAAACAAAGCTAACAAAAAAAAAAAAAATAGCTGTGGCTCAGTAAATTCAGGAGATAATTACTCTCATAATGAAAAGCAGATACATTTACATTACTACCAATGCAAACATACACACTGTTTTCTAATTATCTAGTTTCTCCATTAATACAGTCAGGTTAAGAAAGCAAAGAGCACTGCCCATAATTAAGTATAAAGCAAGACCCCCAAGAAGAAAATAACCTCACTGCCTTCATTTCTACAACATTTTGTTATACCAATTGCTTCCAGATTAAGTGAAATAAGCTTTGGACGCACGTTTAGTGATTCTTTTAAACAACATTCATAAAGTGCTGCTTTAAAGCTGATGTTATTATACACCTGTCAAAGATAACTTTT
This sequence comes from Podargus strigoides, assembly GCA_028020825.1. Classification (NCBI taxonomy): domain Eukaryota; kingdom Metazoa; phylum Chordata; class Aves; order Caprimulgiformes; family Podargidae; genus Podargus; species Podargus strigoides. The sequence goes on along the minus strand of CM051637.1, from coordinate 12,910,945 downwards.
AATTATTGTAGCTATACAACATGAATACCACATCATGCTTAAGCACCTCTTCAGCAGGTGAAGACCCAGCTCATTTTAATCTATGTCCAAGTAGTAATTATTTTTATCAATGGTAATGCACAAGCAGAATGTGCACTCTGGAAAAAAGACACTCAGCTTAGTATAGGACAAAAAAAATTAAGAACGACATGAAAAAGATAACCAGTGGGTGAATAAAGGAAAACAAAGAGAACCACAGTTTTGATGCTTTGGATTTGACCTGCCACGTGATTAGAACTAACATCTTGCACTGTTTAATGACATGCACCACTCCACCACACTGCTTTTACAAAGTGTATGCAGCCTGTCTTATGTTTTGCAGCTTGTTCCCAGCTCAGCTGACTGAAGGGTGAGGACTGGAGCACAAAACTACAGCCAACAGGGGAACAGCTTTATCTTAGGCAACAACAACCACCAAGGTCTCCAAAGTACAGCTAAGGCAGCAGTGGATCTGGCAGATAGTGGAAGATGCACCCAGTTTTATGAGTCAGAACAAGAATTAACAGGATTTGCCAAGTCTTAAATTGAGAAATCTTTACAGTAAAACAAGACGAGATGATACCATTACTGTCTCTCAACAGGCACCAGTACTACATACTATTTCAGGAGCATTCAAGTTTAAACCAAGTAACTTTAACCTCTCAGAACTCACTACAGAAAGCAAAATTAAAAAGGTGTTCTTACCAGTTTCACAGATTTATTGTACATTTTAACATATTCCTGTGAGAGCAGAACTTCATCAATTTTGAAAGTTACACCTGAAAAACTCAACTGTCTTGCTATGTACATTCCTCGCAGCTTCATATCCATAGCAACTATTTCCATGGCACCAACGCCTCTAAAATAAAGGAATAAATTAAGTCAATATTAGAATTTAAGAGCAAGAATCTGTTTAAAAAAACCTCAAGTGCTTTAGAAGAACATAGCATGCTTACAAACATGAAAGAATGTTTTCAAAATCATTACTACTGTCTGGTTAAACACATCTAATCAGGTGGTCTTGAAATTTAGCCTTCACATAAAAGTAAACATCCATGAGGCAGAGATAAAGTGTATCCCAAGAGACAGAAACATTCAAATAGTTACTTTTTCCCCAATGACCTAGCATGCATTAGGAGACACTACCTTACAAACTGTAGTTGGATAATGAAGTTGGTCCAAATGCATAACAAAATCTTGCACTGCAATTTTATAAACTCTACTGAAGATTTTAAAATACTGAATACAAGCTGTATTAAGCTATTCAGACTTATGCTGATACAAACATAATTAAACTAGTAGGTAACTTCTTTTCAAGACCACCACATATTTAGCAATACCTTTATTTATATTTATTTATATTTATTTATATATTTATTTATATTTATTTATATTTATTTATATTTATTTATATTTATTTATATTTAGCAATAACAGAAGTCAACTGCAAAGCTAACCTACTCACAAGCTTGGGCCTGTAATTTCACTCTGGCTCATTTGATACACACTCAGTAATGAACTGGAGACTACACTTGCAGAGTGCAGCAAAACCATGCATCACGTACATGGTATGCAAAAAGATGCACTAAGCCACTAAGGTCTACTGTTGCACTCTAAAGTATTCCAGATTCTTTTTAAGTAGGCGAAACATAATATATTAAGATGGTCACCTACCAAAGAATGTAGCAGTTGCATTTTCTACTGACCTCTCATTTAGTTTTTTTTACCAAGTTCTGAAATACAAAGTATCTTGGAAAAGCACGTGTAATTTTTCTAAACTGGGTTCTTGTGCCAGAAAGCATAAGAATAAGACTTCTTCCTGTTAAACTGCTTAAACTGAATGCATAAACATTAGGCAGCTTCTGCATATAGCAAGACATCAATTATACTGAGCATACTCAGTACAGAATGTTTTTATGATGAGCAGTAAAATAGTTTCATAACACCCACATTTTAAGAGGGCTATTTTCCCAGCAAGCTTCCAGAGCTCTCAAAATTTTCTGTGAGTGAGGGAAACATCACATTTTTTTTACCACATAAGCTAGATTACATTTCTGCTAGATTTAGAAGTTACAGTCAGAAAGCTTTTAGTGTGACAGGACAAGTTTGCAGATGACTGTGAGTAAGTGAAGACAAAGGAACTGGAAAGCACAGTCAACCACAACCGTGTGTTCTCGCAGTACCTCTTGGAAATATTACCTTCTTTCAACAGCCTGAATAAAATCGCTGAATTCCCTAAATGGAGTTCCTTCACCCCATATTCCCAGACGGTTCATATATGCCATATTTCTTGGCTCAGATGCACCTAAGAGAAGAACATACTAAGTACCACTGCCAGTAAAACCACACAGAGACATCTAATACAAACCAAGTAGTACATACCTGTGGCACTAGCATAAACAACCCGGGCTTTTGGAAGTTTATTTTGCAGTTCCAATACAGCCAGACCTGTTTTTGTTGGTTTTGATGAACCAACAGGACACAGATTCTTAGCTTTATGACACTCATCAAATACAATCTGAACCATAATTAAGGAAAAAAACAACCAACTTTGTCCCACTTATTTTTAGAATGGGGAGCTAAGACAGAAGACAAGAAAATCTGCTCATTACAATAGGTGGCAGCAGTAAATAATAAAAAGATACTAGTCATTTTTCACTAAAATCATCAGGAAAGATATTTAGCTACTAAGTATTAAGAGCACAATCACCAACATACGAGTTCTTTAAAATGCTGTTGATACTCAAAAAAGTTTCAGGAAGTCACTGGAGAAAATTTCAGTATAAACTGAAGGTTCTTAAACATCCTATTTCAATTTTGTGTTCATTATAGAAAATGTAGAAGCTTCACTTTTGTACCAGAGCTGTGCAGCAACAATATGATGGTAACAGATTTGGCACGAAGTTTGTAAAACTTCAAGTCTAATGCCAAGAGCATGCACACAATCAATTACTGTCATGAATAAAGAACAATACCTAAAAATACCAGCAAATAAAAATACAAGATTGTCCTTAAAGATGCAAGCTGAAATAGCAAGTTAGTTACAATCAACCAAACTCCAGGAAAAGGATACAACTCCATCAAAGTCTTCACCACACCAGTGAAGAAGCTGCTTTAATCTGGTTTTGTATTTACCACCAGACTGACTTTCACCAATAAGAGAAGAATATGTAGCAAAAATGACACCTTTTTTCACGCTGCCATTATGTTTGGAAGAAATTTTCCCATACTTGAACTGCAATAAAAGAGATTACAGGAATTATTCAAGAGAGATCCCTCCTCAAACCCACCTACCATATGATTAAGGGATGCTGGTGGTCTTAAGATGTGTACACTCTGAACGACCTGCATCCCTACATGATGATTAGGGCAGAGCTGGCATATGGTAATATGGTTCAGGGGTTATTTAGGGCCTTATGTAAATATATACTTAAGGAAGACTAGATCTGAGGCTTCAAAAGATTAACAGCCACATTCTTTGACTACATGGCTTCCTTAACTTACATACAATTAAGATTTTGGTTTCAATGCATCCCCTAGAGCTAATAGGTCAAGTGTATTTACAACTGCCATCATAAATAACATTTTCTAAAGCTTTACTCTATTTTAGAAATTAAAGACTTCACAAAGCAAAAATACTAATTTATAAAAAAATAACTTCAGTGAATTCAACCAGTAATTAACTTGACAATTTATGCGAGTGGCTAATCCTGAGAGGAGGCACAGGCTCCAAAAATAACTGCACATGCTACTGCTGTTTTAATAAATTACTGAGGAAATCTATTATTCAAGTATTACATACAAAATGTATGACATAAAATGTGTGCTGGGAGATAGAAAGGAAAAAATTCCAATGCTACAAAAGTCGAAACAATTTAAGAATATTTAAACTTCTAGAAAATACTCTAATAGTAGTGTCAGTATTTTCTTGTAATTTAAAAAAAAAAAAAAAAAAAAAAATCACATGCTAAGACTTAATCCTACAGGAGGCCTATTTACATGATTAACTTAAAGCACTGTGTGGTTCTTCACAAGATTAAGGCCTGTCAAACAAGACCAAGACAGCAAATTTATTGAAATTAGTACATTCTTGCTCTTAAAACAGTCAACATGCACAACTTGTCACACAAGCGTACCTAAAGGTTTGCCTCAACTGTACATAGTAAAAAGTTTCCACACCTTGTTTAATGAATGAACCAGTATGTTTTTTGCTCCAATATCTCTCAAATCTCTTTCAGCGTCATATTTCAGATCATTTGACACGCTAAACCTGAGGGTATAAAAGAAAGCATATATTCTGTAAGTTACAGCAAGAGTTCAACAAGCAGCTGCTAGAACATTTGTCCAAGACAGATTACACTGAATTTAAGTACTACAGTCTCTACAGTTTTTCCTCTAAAAAGTCCTGACACACTTACCAGACTGCTCTTTTTCTGCCTAACAAGTAATTTTCATAGATTATTCCAGCTATGGTCCGTCCTTTTCCCACACCAGCACCATCACCTATCAAGAATCCAGCTCTGTCTCCATTGGGCAGGAATGTTTCATGTTGCTGTAGAAGAACGAACAAAAAAACCTTGTAGCCGTTCTCCAGAACACGTCAGAAATGAGCACACATAAGAAAAATCCTTCTGGATGAGACCAGTGGTCCAAGCAGCCTCCCAACAGCAGGAAGGGGGGATTTTATTTAGGGAGAGCATAGGAGTCCAACTGCTTTATGTGAGCCATTCTCCCCCTTCCTCCCTCAGCACCTAGAACTGCTGTAAAATTGCTGTACATATCTAATCCTTTCAGTGCCTACTACCAGACTGGCTGCTTTTTTTAACCCACTGATATGCACCTCCACAGCCTCTTGTGGCAGCAAGACCAAGACATCCACTGCCTGTGCGAAGTCGTATTCTTCTATCCATTTTAAACTACCCCCGACCAGTTTTACCAAGTTCTACTTGGTTTTGTTTTCTGGGATTCCACTGCCTTCTTGATCATGTAAAACCCTGATTTCATTCCCCTTCATTTTTCCCCTCTCCACCCCGAGGCATCCCAACCTCGTTAATCTCTTTTCATGAGGCAACTTCTTCCCTCCTGTGACCATCTTAGTTGCCCTCTAACTTCACTACCTTCCTCCCTGGCATGCAGAGAGCTGCACACACGTCTGATGTGGGCCCACTGAAAATTAATAAAGCAGCAAAATACCACCCAGTCTTGTTCTCTATATCCTTGCCCAATGATGCCACACAGTGTTGGCTTTCTGAGCCTGTTGCTACTGCAGCCTTTAAGTTATTTCAGAGAAATAAATAAAATGACTAAGATGTCCTTCCTGAATTTTAAGATAGCTTGAAATTAGCATCATGGGAGTGGCTTAGATAAAGCTTTCTTAGGTGTATTACCTCACATTTATCTGAACTGAAGCTCACCTGCCACCTTCTAATGCAACTCAACCTTTATGCTTTTATTTTATCTCCTTGTAAAACTGACACAGCTGTGCATGTCAGTCGTTTTTTCTTCTTAAATTCTATGCTAGCTTTTAAGCTGTGCTAACATCTAGCATACCTGGGCTGCGTAAGTGATTGCTTCGAGTTGCAAAGCTGACAACCAGCCACTATCAATTGTTTCTTCTGATATTGATGTCTGGTACCACACATCAGGAGGAGTTACACTGGATAATGAACTGGTTTCCACTACTGGGTCAGGATGACGTAGACCAATTTTTACTGGTTGAAAAGGGGAGGAATGGAGAAGATGAAAACATAATAACACAGGTTATTATATTTACCCAAACAAACTACAATTGCCCATTGCAAATGCTGAACTCAAGAACTATGTTTGATTGCAACAGTACATCAAGTGTTAAACTGCCATCACATACAAAGGAACACATTAACCTGAATTAATAACACTGCAATCTTAACTTTCTCTTATCACCATTGATTTTTATGAAATTAGATAAAATTCAGTTCATAGAAAATTAAAATATTTGTGTACTCGACATGTTTTGAGAAAAACTGGTCTGAACCTTGCCTTCCCCAAGAGGCCAGAGGAGGCCTCAAGATGCCAGAATCACAAAAGCAACATTCTTCTCACTATTTATATAGTGCTGTTTTTAAGCAGCATGACAGGAGAAAAGATTTAGAACAGACATGGTTTAATTGCTGACAGAGCTCATCAGTGACAATAAAAGTTAACCATTTAGCTACAAACTTCATGCAAACTTTTTTTTGCTTTGCTTTTACAGCAGGTCAGCAATGTACCTAGGAATAAGGTAACAGCTTTTTGTTACTGATTATGATAAAGAAGGGAAAGGAGAAAAAAGAGGAGATGGCAATTAACAGCTGTGAAAGATTCACTTTAAAAAAAAAAGTAGTTCTAAGTAGTCAGTCAGGAACAATGCAGGAAGAATGTGCTTAGGGTAATTTCACAGCAAAAGACTAAAAATGGATTCTTAAGTAGCAGTGACCACTTAATCCCTTTAAAAAAAATTCCTCAGCTGAGGCCATCCTAACAATTAAAAGAAAGTCTGACCTTGGTTTATCAGTCATATTTCTGAAACAAGTACTGCTCAAACATATGCTAAGGAACTCCTTTTCTATTAAAAAAAAAAAAAATCTGTATATCTTCCAACACCAAGTGCTATAGAAGAGAAAGATTTCCTAGAAAATCTACCACAAATTCAGGTTATTTTCACTTGACTCACAGTAACCTTTTTTTTGGTGTTAATAACTATAGGAGAGTAAATAAATTAGCTCTCAAAACATTTCAGTCTTTTGATGTAAAAAACTACTTTAGGTCATACATTTTATTGGCATGTACTCAGCATAAGTTTCTGCATGGCCCATTTCTTCTTCATCTTCTTCCTCAGGTTCCTCCTCCTCTTTCACTGCTGGCACTTTCTAGAACAGAGAAATACCTGCATTAGTCAAACAGCACACTGTTAACACTTTATGTCCTGGAAATTAACACGAGAAACAAAACAAGCACAAACTCACACTTGAATGTTTTACCACAAGTAACAGATGAACCAGTGAGCAGCTCAGAAAACTACAGACTGATACAGACATTTCTTACACTCTGCACAACCCTTCAAATGCCCAAAGTCAAGGAACTTCCTCTTCTTTGCAAGGAGATTCAAGTCCTCCAAACTCACATAAGCAGAATTTAAAAAGTAACACTTACAGCATATTAAATCCATACTATGACTGAAGGAAAACTATCTTGAAAACACAACAGCTAGTTAACAAGTAAAACCTAACTTTCAAGTACTCCCACGAAGTCTCCTGCAGTTTCACATTCATTACCTAATTTCACAACTTTGGGGAATAGTTACAATAGTCACAGTTCCGTCCAATATTCTCTGAAACCTGACAGTAATTTTTTATTGTGACCTTGATGAAAGTAAATACATGAATATTTTTAAATGACAAATCAAAGATTCTGGCTCACAGCACCAGAATGTATTTTTATTACGTTTAGAAAATGCTACTCAATTTACATCTTAAATCAAGCCACCTAGCAGTTCAGTCATGCTAGAGAAAGTTGTCTAGTTTCCTCATTGCTAATTATAAGAATGGGGATATTTTAAAAGAAAATGTCTTAAAACAGAGTGATAGACTTATCAGCTTTCATTGGAGCACACCCTTCTTTGTCCACAAATGAGGTACTGTTTAGGACAGTTATTTCTTGAAATTGTCATTTACTATATAGGTAGTCTGCTACAGCTGTTAGTTTTACTCATCTAACCAAGTATTCATCTAGTGGAGAAACTAACCTTTTGAACAAACAGATGCACACAAGAGGCAGATATGAGTAACTACTGAAACTCGTCACAGGTGGTTGTGGCCAATAAAGCATACATTCATTTAGCAAATTAACCATTTGTGCTACTTACCATAGTAGGTGAAAAACTTCTCATTTTAACATCATTTATCCATATTCTTGCTACCTCTTTTGTGGAAGCCTCCTTCTTCACTGCACCATTGCTTAGATCAGCTACAAAAGAAAAGCTGTGTTTTACAGAAATTCCTTCCAAACATTGACTCAAATGAACATGCTTCTCTATTAATGAGCTGGAAGAGAAGTTTAACATGTCCAGTAGCACACTCATGCTTCAAGAACACAAGATTTTTATCCAAATTAAAAAGCCTCTGAGCAAGTAGACTTCTTTGTTACTTCTTTGACTGAAGAAACTTCCCCTGCGATATCGCTGCATCTGGCCACAGCTGTGTATTAGTTTCAGTACTAAAATTAATATGTATTTTGGACCTTCACCAAATCTATACATAGTATTTAGAAATACTCCATCTTGGGAGCCTTTGAAGTTTAACAACAAACCAGAAAGCCCAGTGTTTGAACAGAAATTAACTTACCTGGTCTGGTGGCATGCACCACCTCAGGAGAAACTACAATTATTTCTGTAAAACAAAAATCAACACTTTGGACTCAATTGTTTAAAGTTTATAACAGGATCCTTCAAGAGGATGATTTGTAACTCCCCTGTCCTCAGCCACACTTGAAAGCAACTGGCAACAGCGCTCAGCACAGAACTAAAAAAATTTACACAAGGATAGATGCAAAACATTGAAAGCAGCTGTCAAGCTTCCATCATGTTGAGAGTCAATACATGTAATAAATTCAGCATAATTCCACTAAAAAACAATTAAGACAATTGCACAAATAAAGTTTTCCTCAAAGAGGTTGCATAATTTATCTTTTCAGTATTTTCCGATCTAGAACTCCTGCTGCCTGGATTACATGAAAAGACCATGTTTCTTTCCAAGAGCTTCACTGCCTTGAATTGTCTACAAGTATTTGTCGATGTTTTTATAAACACAAAGAAAGATCCAGAAACACAAGCACACAAGATCAGAAATGCAGTTCTAGACACTGCATGTCTCCTTTTCACTTCACACAGAAGCTACAGATTCAACTATATCCTGCAGCTGTGCCACAACAGCTATCATGTATTGATGCCACCTATTACTTCCAGAACTTCTGTGAGTTTTCATTTACCACAAAGGGGGGCAGTCAGTCCTATAAAACCTTCTCCCCCTCCTCTTCCTCACTCCTTTACTTGCCACCCCAACTTCAGCTGGTGTCTCAACTTCCATTTTTGTCAAACACTCCATAACAGAAAGCAATGAAACAAGGAGGCACATTCTTCTTTTTGTTTCAGTTCTGAGACAGATTCGTTTACTGCACACTATCTGCATATGAAAAAACAGGTTATTTCCAACCCTGCCTATAAAATCAGTAAATCTTGTTTCAAAGCAAATATAGTAATTCAGAAAAAGCCTGTGTACCTTTCAGAAAAAGCAGCAAGATACTTTCAAACTCAACTAGTCTGATCTTAACTTCATGCTAAAATCAGAAAAACTTGAAAGAATCAAATCATTAAAACATACACACATGCAGCTTTTCCCTTGCATTAAGCTGACCATGTAAGCTGTCCACATATTAGAAATAACATACAAGATTAAGAAAGAAATCACAAACCAAAGATTTGGAGTGTGGTAACAAAATACTTGTGACATTTAAGTTAACAAGACATTTAAGAAGGAACATGGAAAGAAAGAGCAAGTTAGGACTTATGATTTTAAACAATAGATATGATGCCTCCCATGAAACATACAAGGACAGAGATGTTCTTTCCCAGGAGAAGCTTCACAGAAACACCTTATCATAGCAGCAGTAGTATGTACTACAAAACTGGTTTGGATGGTGCCCAAAAAAAAAAAAGCCGTACTCATTTGCCAGTTTCACAGCAAATGCACAGTAGAACAGAAACTGAGGTAGACTGAAGTAAGAGCTAAATCAACTTCAGTAATTCATGAACTGATTTTACCAATTTGCCAGCTGCAATCTAAAATGTCATTTTCTACATTCCTTGCAGTAAATCAAAAGCTTATTTTTTTTAAAGCCCATTATTTTGTATTATTTCACCTTCAATTCTAACACTATTAAAGTTAGAATAGAATTTATCAGGCTTTCTGGACCATTTAATTTTACTGTGATACTCTACTAATCAATGAAAATACAAAATGCACCAAGAGCTTTACATTATATGATTTCACTGTTTGTCTAAAATACTGTAATTATGAAGAAAGAAGAAAACTCACTTGCTGCTGTTGCTACTGGCTGGGCAATATTAGGAGGTGGCTTCAATTTCATGAGTTCATTAAGACTGTTGTTCTTTAGCAGATCTTTCAGCTGGATCTGGTCCTTTGAAGGTGTAGTGGTCAAGGCATTGCGTACTGCTGGTGCTGCAACCGAGGGTCGAGTAGTTGTGCTGGTCTGAATGATTTTTGCTACAGTGATAGTCTGCCTTGTAGTTGTAACAGGTGTTGTTTTTGTCATCACTATTGTTGTCCCCAAAGTTGGAAGCTGATTTATTTGATTCAGCACAAAGGTTGTGGTGGATGGTGGTTGCTGGCAACAAAGAACCAGGGAAATGTTCAGAATACAGTGGGAAAAAAAGCAGACTTTATTAGTCTTTCATCTACAGTAAAGGAGTCACCAGCTTTTAAAAGACACTTCTAATAAGAAATGTCTTCACATAACATGCTGAATATGCTAGAGTAATTACCTTGTGGTGCAACAGTCTGAGCAAGAAGTGCCTATCTATCAATATACTGATGTACAGATATTTGAATGGTATTTTTAAATTTTCTTTTAAGGTAAGGGAAAGGAAATAAACAAATAGGATGAAGGATTCATCACCTAGGCACATGTCTACTACAGGTACAGGAACCCTGAGCTGAAGAGAATTTCCAGTATATAAACTAGCTGCACCATTGTCAGAGTAAATAGCTTGGATTACTTAAAAGTATACGTGCAGCCTTTTTCAGATACGCTGCACTACATCCACCTTTTCCAGCAGATCTGCTTTCTATATTCTCATTTCAGGTGCAACCACCAGACTATGGTGCTCAGAATTATCTGTAGCCAGAAAAGATGGTACATAGTTTGGGTATAGCACACAAGTTTACACAACCTCCCTGTCCCCAGAATTTGCACGCAGGGGAAGTAAAAGGCACATGGGACACCTCAAAATGCTTTTGTGGGTACTGCTTTGTCTTCCTCTGTGCTCCTTGTCATAGAAATCGTACCAACCCACAGGCAAGCAAAGCTTTCACAGTCTCAGCACAAGTACAACCGAAACGACAGCCAACTGGCATTTTACAGCCCCACCTCTTTTGCTACATTTTACTAATGTATTGGGTTTATGTGGTAAAGTTTTGGTAGCAGGGCGTGTGTGTGTGTGTGTATAACAGGGGCGGCTTCTGTGAGAAGAGGCCAGAAGCTTCCCCCATATCTAATACAGCCAGTTTGTTCCACCCAGCTACGAGATGGACCCGCTGCTGGCCACGGCTGAGCCAATCAGTGATGTTGGTGGCACTGCTGTCATAACATATTTAAAGAAGGGGTAAAAACTGCTGTGTAATCAGCAACTGGTAGAGGAGTCAGAGTATGCAAGAAATGACTATGCAGACACCAAAGTCAGTCAAGACTGAGGGTGAGGAGTTGTGCCCAGAGATTCTTCTGCAGCCCATGGTGAGGCAGGCTGTCCACCTGCAGCCCGTGAAGGACTCCACACAGGAGCAGGTGGATGTGCCCAAAGGACGCTGTGACCCCGTGGAGAGGAGCCAACGCTGGAACAGGTTTTCTGGCAGGACCTGTGGCCATGCAAGGGACCCACGATGAAGCAGTCTGTGAAGAACTGCAGCCTGTGGGAAGGACCCAGGTCGGAGCAGTCCGTGAAGGAGCTGCTGGGGCAGGGGAAGAGCATGAAGGGAAAAGCTAATGTGTGATGATGCTGGAGTGAAGCTGAGCCCAGGAAGAAGGGAGATTGGGTGAAAGTGTTTTTAGATTTGTTATTTCTCATTATCCTACTCCACTGTTAACTGGCAATAAATTAATTTCCACAAGTTGAGTCTGTTTTGCCCATGACAGTAATTGCTTATCTCCCTGCCTTTAGCTTGACCCACAGCCCTTTCGTCCTATTTTTCTCTGACCCCCCACCCAGTTGAGGAAGGGCAGTGACAGAGCAGCTTAGCGAGCACCTGGTGTCCAGTCAAGATTAACCCATCACACACACAAACCCCCTAAGTACCAGTTCTTACCCGAACATTTAATAAGGCTGGAGTTGACACAGTCTCTGGTTCTTGTTTCACAGCAGCTGTGGCCTCAGTCTCCAAGCCTAGTTCTAATGCACTAAGTGGCACTGACTGCAGAGGAAAGAAAGTAAGCATCAGGAAACACGCACAACAGCAGAGGAAAACGCCTTAAGACTAAGATTTCACCCACAAAATGGAAGCTAATGGGGAAGTCCTTAACTGTGCTTGCTAACAAAGGTTTCACTGAAAATAAAGATCATCAAGTGGTTGATTTCACATTCATATAAATTAATAACACAACACCTTGTTAGTTAACAGTCATGAAAATGTGACTACTTTTGTGGTGCCACTGTTCAATATATTACTGTCCCCAGTCTATGCCTGAAATAGTTACGTTCTTGCAGAGCAAATGCTGTCATGGAGCTTACACACCATATTATATTACACTTTTTGCACATTTTATAGGAGAGCAGCTAGACTCCAGTGATACTAGAGTTGTCCATGGATACATGACAGCATGCCCCCATTTAATGTCTAGCAGTTAAGTATATTTATGCTTATACTGATCTTAAGTGTATTTCAAATAGCCTTTTTGTATAAAAGTTTAAAATTAATTAGGAAGTCAAAATGACTAATCCCAGTACTATGAAGCAAGAAGTTTATGAAAATTACACATTCTTCAGCTGTTTGCTATGGACACACACTCCCCCCAGTCCATCAAGTAGAAGCCCTTATATCCTCTAGAAAACTCCTATGTTCTTGTTTTAACCTGCTGAACAGCTGGAGTTGGTGCTGGATTTGCAAGAACCACATCCGGAGAGTCAATATCAAATAGATCATTTGGACTGATTCCACTCTCACTCAAAGCAGCAAGCAACAGATCTTGTCCTGGCTCCACCATCTCTAAAAAAAAATTAGAACCATAAATACAAGTTACATTTCATTTTCATTTATTTTGTGCACACACAGAGTCACACTTAGAAGGTCTCTTTTCTGGATTTAAGGGCACACACAATGCAGTCTTGTACACACAGAGTTTCACTTGCTTGATTTGCTCTGGCTCTTTTGTTCCGTATGTTGATTTTTCTTCTCTTTTGGTTTGTGTTTTTTTTTTTGTTTGTTTGTTTTTTTTTTAAAATCTTTTCTATATACCCACCACAGTTAGAAGCAGGAAGAATGAAAGATTCACTACACAAAATGCTATCATACCCATAAACTCAAAAAGAAAAAAAGAGATGCCTTTTCTAGTCTTCATCACACTACATTTTCAAGCATTACAAGAAATACCAAGAGGCAGAAATGGTGAGACTGTATTATGCTAATGATACGACTTTGTCAGTGAAGCACACTGCATGAGGGAAGCACAATTAAAACTCATTTAGTTTATCTTGTAACAACAAGTTAGCGATAAAAAGCTTATAAGGAAAGCTTTTATTTCTTGCTTGCCATTACATTAGGTAGTAATTCATTCATTGGAGAAATTTTGTTTTGCACAGTGGAAAGAACAAGTGTTCCACTATTATAGTATGTTAACTGCATATTAAATAGGACACTGACATCAGGTCACAGACTCCTTTATGTGTAGGACAAGCAAAATTAATTTCAAAAAGTTGTTCTAGATGGTGTAAAAACTTTATCAAAAAAGCCAAAGACTGTTTTCAGATGAAGGAAGATAACATGGTTTGCTCCCTTAAGAAGGAAGGCCATCTGCCCTAGTACTAAGACAAAAATTAAATGAGTCGACATAACTTGAGCTGTTGCTTGTATATTCTAAGATACACCTCCAGAAAAATTCATCTCATTCTCCACACCTCCTGTAACACCCACTGGTAAGAAAACATCAAAAGCTAACAAAGCTGAACACCTACTCTAGAGCAGATAAGAGGAGAAAAATATTTATTGGCATTTTAGATACGCTCATTCACAGACTCTGAGACAGTATCACAGACTCTGAAAGAGAATTCACTAGCTTATCCTTCTCTAGGTGTACAGCTAAGCCACATCCAGCTGGCTGGTCACACACAGTACTTAGCACACTTAGCAGAACAGGTAATTCTTGTAATAAATAAAGCCTTGGGCACTTCATTCTTAGTCTGTCTGATAGTAGGGAGAAACCTTCTTTTGGTGGACTAATAGTGAGATGGTGGCACCATAATTAAAGTAGTGGATGTAAGGTACTGGGACAAGGGGAAGATATACTTTTAAGCATCAAAGACTGTACTACCCAAAAGAATACCAAAGCAACAAAAGATAACTGGTGGGACTGTTACTGACAATATGCAATCCCATTAAACACCGCTTGCTGTGTCAGAACTAGACCCTTGATTTTTTTTTTAGAAAAAGAAAGGCATTTGAGGTGATCAGATAAATTGGCAGAATGGCCTGGTTTGTAGTTATCAGGTACAGAAGATATTAAGAAATATTAAGACATCTAGCAGATTTAATTAACATGGCAGCTCCTTCAAAGGATATCACCTCCTACTACTTTGTCTCCTAGAACACTGAATGGGTCAAGAAAAATGAGTAAGAACAGACTGTTAAGCTTTACCTTTCAGAAGGATTAAGTCCCCAGCCTCAAAAAAGAAGACTGACATTAATTGGGTAGGATAAATCCTTCAGTTTCATCAGACTAAATACTAACAGCAATCATCACATCTAAGTTTAGAAGCTTACAACATTATTTACTAATTAGAAACAGGTGAGAGAACAATTAAGTATGCAGATAAAGTTGTAGATTATCAATACTTTTGGCACTAGGAACTTCAGAGCAGCCATCGAAGGTGCACATCTCTGCAGGAGGGGAAAGAACATGGGTTACCCCATCAAACCACCAGCTCCAAAATACTTCACTATTTTAACTTTACAGCATCAGTCTGGGAAAGAGGCACAAGCGTTCTTCCACGTGGTGCAACATGGACATGCTCAACATGGACAAATAAACCAAAATGTCTAAATGTACAAACAAAAAAAAAAAGTCAGTTATGTCATTGTTTAGTCTGCATGTGGTTTTGATCACCCCATCTCTAAAAGAAGGTATGACTAAAACTTGGTGGAGAGATAAGTAGCTATACTGAATAGAGGCATGGAAAAGTCAGAAGCTTGGGGCTGTTTATCTTGAGTAATTTTTTGGTCCTACTTCTCTTTTAAGTTACTTCTAGTCTACTCCTGAAATACATGAAGGCAAGGCCTTTCTATGAAGTTGAGACTCAAAGCAAAACCAAGACTAGAAAAAAAAAAACCAAACCATCCACCACCACACAAAAACACATCTTCCCCAATCATCCTAAAACAGTGTCACATCCTATCAAGCCTGTTTCAAGTCAGCTCATCCATGATGATACTGAACTCTACATTTTTAACCTTTAAAAACACAGTATTTTAAGACAGTTTCACCCACTTCAGGACAAAAAACATTCATAGCAGTAGTACTTTAATTGCAAACTTCAAAGTTGTCACTAGATGACTAGTTATAGAAAGCAGTATAGCAATTCCTACAATTCCAGACTAAGCATCTTCAATGGAGAAGCACCCCTTTCCTAGCAGGGCTTTTTTCACATAAGAAATCTCCCAGCTGCATCTCTCTCATGCTAACCCCAATTTTAAATGTCTTAAAAATTAGCAGTTGCTAACAATCCAGCAAAAAGCCAAGTAAAACAACAGCAATTGTTTATTTGTCTGTCAGACAGTTTGGACAATGAAAGTTTGACTAGTTTCACTTATTTTGTTTCTGTACACTAGGAACAAAGCTGCATTGTTTGAAACAGGAACAAAAGGAATTCTGAACTTCTAGAATTTTTACATTAAAAAAAATCACTGAATACTTAGCACCAATTTTAGGCTTTGTAAAACCTTCCAAGCACCACTGCTGCCCTCCCCCCACCTTCCGATTTCTCCTTCCCCTCCATACAGCTTTAATTTAGTAAGGAAATTAAATGAGAAAAAAAAAAAGGGAGAAGCTGCATCGTGATAGCTTCGTTTATTTTTTGTGACATACACTAGTCAAGCCTAAAACATTATCAAGCTGAAACAGCTCCATAATCTTATGAGGTAGGAGGCTCCTTAGTTAACATAAGCTAAAGTGACTTTATCAAGCTCTGCAGCTCAGCCTTGGCAATACTATATAAGGACCTGTTTGCCACATCTTAAAAATCTCCAAAAGAAAATACTTATAAAAAAGTTGTGAATATTACAAGCTGTTCCCTAAGCATTTCACCACTCGAAGAACTGTTCTGAGCATGCAGAATCTTGCAGATAGGGTTGTCTATGTATAGTCAGGCTGTCCAATGTCACTGAGCAAGAATCAACCTGTTCGGTAAAACTAAAAAAAAAAATAAAATATATATATTTTACAATTTCAACAGTAGTAGTATCTCAATTATTTTCTTTGTATTAAGAAAAAATATGAACTGCTGCCCTTTCAAGAAGGGCTATCAGAAACACACCAAGCATTTTTGTAAGGTGCTCTTCTGCTGAAGAATCTAGCCCAAAACTTTGATAAAAGGACAGTTTTGCTACCACTGCACATTATGCAAATAATTCCTGATTTAAAGATACAAACCCAGAATGCCATGTTTAATATTGTGTCATGTATCCATGCCAACCTGGCTCTCTCCCTCCCTCCATTTTAGCTGTGGTACAAAGAAGCAAAACAAAAAAAACCAAAAAAAAAAAAAGATTCTAAAACACATGTCGAGCAACCTGCTCTCCATTTCCCCTAGGAAAAATAATAGTAGACTCCTAAGGATGAAAAGGCTTTGATTTTTAGCTCTGCAAGTTACATGTTATAACACTGTCTAACTGAAGGACTTATTTAAAAATGTAATGAACTACAGCATCACAACTGAGCCCAAATGGAGCATCACATCAACTAGACACAACTATTTCCAAACCCTTCAGACTACTGACCTCTGTGGCGTACCCAGCCTGCAAACTTCGTATTTAATGCTTGGCCTGGGACACTGATGTAGTTAAGCAACTCTTGTTCTTCTTTTATCAGAAGGGTTTTTCCCACTGGTTGAGGAATACATGTCACTTGAACTATACTGGAAGCCATTTAAAATATCACATAAATTCTAAAGTTGCAGTGAAAAGACTAATACATGCCCCAAATTTCCAGCTGTCTAAACCATGATCTATTATCAAGCTAAAAAAATTCACATCTCCATTTGCAGCCTCTCACAGCAGAGGTGTAAGGGCTGCTAACCCCTAATCCCACACAACAGGATTCTCTGGCTATCCAGATGGGTTCCGCTCGTCTCCCAGCCTTTGGTTCCAGCAGGCAACCTGGGTAATAACAAAATAAGAACAAACACAACCAACCCAACCCCTTCTGGTCCTTTCTAAGTCACCATGCAATCAAAGAATAAAACACTAATTACTGAATTCGCCCATCCTTGCACGCTTTAACCTCAAGACTAGTAGTTAACACTGCATTTAAATGTACAAAGTTAATTTTTGTGAAAACTATTCCAATTCTGTAAAAAAACGTACCAGTTTTTCAAGCGCTGGTTACCTCTCTGAAGCCAAAGCTTGTAAGGACATGAGGAATGGTTCAGGATACTGTGGGGTTCAACACTGCCTAAACACTCTTACAACTGTTTTATGAAATTCACAGTTGTCAGGATACACGGTTTGAAAACATGAAACTCAGAAGTTTTTAAGACATTAAGAGACTTAAACAATGCAATGATTTGGCATGAAATCAGCCTTCAGACTAAATGGCTGGAGGTGATAATTTAACCAGTAGTGAAAGTCTTTAAGAAATAAAAGCACAGAAGAGATAAGAGCAGTATCTGAGCACTGGAACCCTTCCTTAGTTTTGGCTTAGGAGTCTGTTCTAGGCATATCTCAAGGCACAAGAAATGCCTTAACCCTATCTGCTACCTACTTCCATAGCTTCCAGAGCAGTTATCAGCCAGTTCTGACACCAAAGAACTTCTCTGGACAACAAGACAAACTGACCACTTTTTATTTTTATAGACTAAGACTGTATTTAAATATATCATGCCAGTAAGGAAGATATAGAAAACCAATCCCAATGTAGTGTTATTACACAACTTCTGCCATAGGGAATTCTTCACTTTACTTCATTGACTTGAGTTTCTCAATTTAAGGGGGGAAAGAAAGCTTGCAAAACATTAATGTATGTATTTAAATCATTTTAATCCAGACACAAGCTATGTATTCTAAAGCCAATCTATACTGGCAGTGTTCAAGGCCAGGTTGGATGGGGCTTGGAGCAACCTGGGCTGGTGGGAGGTGTCCCTGCCATGGCAGGGGGGTTGGAACCAGATGATCTTTGAGGTCCCTTCCAACTCAAACCACTCCATGATTTTATGAGTTAATTCTTAGCTCTAGAGGTGAGTACAGAAATTAGATTGTGTCATTTGTTCACACTAGTAAGTTATCTAATACATCAATTCAACCTTTTTTTAAAGTGTTTAAATGACTAGCCTCATCTTTAACAGGTATCAAACACATGAAAGCAGCATGTAAGTACCTGGAAGAAAAGTACAAGAATTCTAATTTATACCCTCAAACACAGTACAGAACCTCATCAGCTAAAAATAACAAAAAAAAAAAAAAAGAAAAAAGAAAAGAAACAGAAGAAAAACCGCACAAGGCCTCTTCCCCTTCAGACCGTAAGGGCATTTTTGCGTTAAACAATTACTCACCCTAGCAACCTCTGTTTGAGGTGCGCTCGTTAAGAGTCGCTGGACTTTGAGGCCGGGTCTGTCGCTGCTCCCCGGGACTTGCGGGTCCCCCCCTGAAGGCTCGGGGGGCGGCAGGGGGGTGGTCCCCGGTTGCCGGCCTCGCCACCTTTCCCACCAACACGTGTTCCCGACATAAACTTCCGGGTTGGGCTCGAATTGGCTGCGTAATTGTGTCCCATGCACGACTTTTGGGGGGTTTTATTTGTTTTCAGACCTTCATCTCTTTCAAGATGCCTTTAACAGCACCGGGATCCCGGAGAAAGGCGGCCGCTGGTGCCTCAGGGCAGCCCCCAGAGCCAGTCGAGCACCATAAATCAACACCAGCGCTCCCCCCCCGCCTCGTTACACCAGAGCGGCTCCATTTCAAACCGTAACAATTAACCCAGCCGCGGAAAGAGCGCACAAAGGCGGGCGGCGCGGAGACGCCGCCGTCCCGGTGCCATTTTGCTGAGGGATGGGGGGGAAGGGGGGGGGGGAAAGGAGCTCAGCCCCACCGCCGCCCCCCACCCCCGCGCCGCCAACGCCACCGAAACGCTTCCCCGAAGCCAGGGGGGCTTCACCGCCCGCCCAGGCGGCTCCTACGCGCCCACACGCCCTCCGGTATAAAGTTTGCTCGACTCCCGGAGGAGCGGTGGTTCCGCCGAAACAGCGGCGCCCTCCCCGACCCACCGGGGACCCCCGGCGGGGGCGGCTGCGCGGCCCGCCCCGGGCTGAGGGACTGAGGAAGACGCGGAGCTCGCAGCCGGCACGGCGGCCGCCCTCAGTGATAATCCCCCCGCCGCCGCCAGCCCCGCCGCGCGGCTGTGAGGGACTGAGGGGAGGAGACCCCCGAGGGCGCCGCGCCGGCCCCACCGCGCAGGGAGCACCCCGAGGCGGCCGAGGAGGTGCCGCCGGCAGGCGGAAGGGCAGAACGGGACTCACTCTCTCTGGCTCTCGGCCCTCCCGCGGCCGGTCCTGGAAGTCTCCGCCGCTGGCCCCGCCGCCCGCCGCTTTCTAACTCACCGCCGCCATCTTTGCCCTCCCTCCCCTCTCACAGGGGAGGGGGAGGGGAGCGGGGCTGGGGCCGCCCGCCGCGCCGCACCACGTGACCACCGCCGCCCCTCCCTCCGCGCGGCGCGGCACACCCTCCCCACGTAACAGCAGCCGCCACCCGCCGCTGGAGCGCGCGCTGCGCCATGTGACGCAGCTCCCTCCACCCCGGCCTCCCTCGTCACGTGGCGGCCGCCGCTGTCTCGTGCCCATCCCCCCCCTCTCCCGCCGCTGCCACCGCCGGGCTTTGGCGCGCGCTCCCCGCACTCCCCCGTCACGTGATAACGCCGCTCCGCGGTTCCTCCCTGCCCCAGCAAAAGGGGAAGGCAGCAGGCTCCTGCCAAAAACACCCGGCGTGCCCGTCGTCCTCATAAAGCGATGTCCCGGGGGGCGGGCCCAGCTCTAGGACGGCGGCCGGAGTCGAGAGTGGCGATCTGGGCCCGGTTCCCGGTGGGTGGGGGAGGGGAAGGCGAAGGCGAACGGCTGCAAGCGGTCACGTGATCCCGGATCCTCCAAGATGGCGGCTGCTGCGAAGACGCAATAGGCAGCGCTCTCGCGAGATCCGGCTCTTCTCGAGGCATCATGGGGGGGGGAGGGGGGAGGTGCCTGAGGCGGAGACGCTGCGGCTGTGACGCTGCGGCTGTGAC
Source organism: Podargus strigoides (assembly GCA_028020825.1). Classification (NCBI taxonomy): domain Eukaryota; kingdom Metazoa; phylum Chordata; class Aves; order Caprimulgiformes; family Podargidae; genus Podargus; species Podargus strigoides. Next base: position 12,890,431 of record CM051637.1, on the reverse strand, counting down.
GGGCGCGCGGGCAGTGCGCAGGCGCGTCCTGGTGTCCGCGCGGGGGCGGTCGTGCGCGCGCGCATGCGCGTGGCGTTGCCGCCCGAGGCGGCGCGTGGCGTTGGCGCGGTTGGGGTGTGAGCTGAGCGGGTCGGCGGCCTGAGGCGCGGCTGGCGCGGTGCTCGGCATCGCGGGGCTGCCGGCATGAGGAGAAAGGAGGTTGTGTCAGCCTTCCCCCGCCCGCGTTCCCGCTGCTGAACGCGTCTCCCTTTAGGCGGCCCCCTCGGTTCCATCCCGCCGCGGTTGGCACTGGTGTTCGTGAGGAGCCGGGCCTGGGCGCCTCCCTGTGAAAACACGCTGAGGCGGCTTTGTAGGGCTCTGAGTACTCCAGCGGGGTCGGTGCCACCCCGTCTTGGGGACACCTACAGCTTTCTCATGCACTCATAGTCCCATGACCTGGTGTTTTCCCTCACAGGAGGATCCTGGACTCCCCGAGGAGAATGAGGGGTGACGGAGCGGTGCTGCGCTGAAGGGCATCCCTGCTGACCAGCCTGGGAAGGCCACACCTGTGGGGATGTGCTGGCACATGAGTTTTCCCTTGCAAATATTCTACAAGCTGCTGATGTGAAATTTTCTGCTGAAAAGAGCTAACTATGCTTGAAAACCTGATGACTACTTACGCTAGTGTTACATTTGGAGAGAGCTTTTCAGCACTTAAAGCCCTCAGACTGACACATTTTTGCTCAAAGAGATAGTCTTCCATGGCAATGTTTTGCCAGTTGCATAAGAATACGAAAAATTTTAAGAACTTCAACATAAAATTGAAGGAGACATAAATGAACTGTAAGCAATCATGAAATCTGCTTAAATTGTTCAGTATTGCCCATTCAATTTTATACAAGTTTACTTATTTTATCATTAGACAAACTTAACAAGGATTAAAACAACCAATAAAGGATTAGACAGATTTAGGCTAAGCTATTTAAAGACAAAGCTATGTTAATTAAACTGACTTAAGCAATTCAGATTAATCAGTGATGCTTCAGACACTAAACAGAGAAAAAGACGACAGAAGTCTGGGCAGAGATGAGAAGAACAATTTAAATGGCAGCTGATACCTTGATTATTGCCCTCTGCATGCTTCAACTAAAGGCACAATGAAGTACAGTTCACGTGTGGCGTGTCTAACGTTAAACACATCGAAGCAGCTCTACAATCATGGCAAGAAAGTGATGTTTTTGATGTCTTGAGTTGAAAAGATAGTTACCTGTCAGGCTTGCAAGCAGAATTTATGATCATCCTTGACCTGGAGAGGTGAGTAATGGTGGCAATGATGCTTCCTACTGGTGTGAAGTTGGCTCGTGCAGTTATCTGCGGGATGCTATTTCCCTACAATTTTGCATGTAACTTTTTAAATCATTCGTAGATACTATTCTCAATGTGACTATATTTTATAATTTATGAAATTAGTTAGCACCTATTGGCATTTTACTATAAGACTTTATAATATAACGTTGCTTTATGTAGCACTCGAGTTACCCTTAGGGCATTGCTTTTATTTGCTTTCCAGTGGAGAGGTACAGTGGCTGAAACACAAATTGTCAAGATTTCATCTTCTGAATGATTTGTGTAAACACTGTGATATTTATTTCATTGCATTTATTCTCTCATTGTGTGAGAACTATTTACTCTGAAGATTTTCTTTCCTTTCTGACCAAATCCAACGCCTTGCTCGTGAATTTTTCTTCCCTTCCCCCACAAAACAGTTTCCCATTTCCACATTAACGCCGTGCTCTGGGGAGCTGCCCTCCCAGGACTATGGGAGATAATATTTAGGTCACTGGGTTTTAAAGCTGGCACTGGTGGGAGTCGTGCTGCGCTTCCCACGTGCGGTGTGTCCCCAGTCACGGTGACAGGCGTTGCAGACACATCATCTTTGGGGCTATAGTGTTTTAATTTTCCCTCGGTACTGGATTTTTGGCCATAACTCCCTGAAGCGAGCTAACGGGGTAAAACAGTGTGTTTTGTTAATTCGTAGCGTGATCCCACCGTGCTGGTAGCAGAGGCCAGTTAGAGATGACGCTGTTTTCTTTGTTGCTCTAGGGAAGGTAATTACTTAGTTTGCTTTGCCCTCTAGTGGCGGCCCACACCTCTGCAATGCAAACGCGGTTGCTTTGTTTAATATACATATATAAAATGAATATTAAAAATATCCAACCCTCAAAAGCGGAGCAAAACCACAGTAAAGGTGTTTCCAGAGCTTTCCCAGGCCATTAGGAACAGTGTTTCTTAATTACTGCAAGAAGGAAATCATAATTAGTAATTCATGAAGAATTTTTTCCAGTCACATCCTAAGCTGTGTGAAAAGAAGAGCGTGAATTGGGGTGGAAAAATCAGACCAGTGTCTTGCCAAGGGCTGCGGAGCTCTTCTGGAGAGCTCTGTGTACCTGCCTCGGTAGAGGAGCTCATCAGCACGACGCCCAGCTGAGGTCAGCTGCCTGCAGCCTTGCGTCCGACGGCGTTCACAGGAAAACACCCAGTGCATTTTGGTTGCCTTTCTGTGCAATGCGTACGACTGCCTCCATAGTGAAGACGCAGACATCAGAAATCACGGTGACGATGCAGAGCTGGGTGTCTTTTGCCTGCTCTTCTTAAAGTGACTGTTTGTGCAGAGAGCTGTCACAAAACGAGGAGAGGATAAGTCTGAAACACCGCGCTGCCTTCTGGCATCTCTGCTGCAGTCACGCCGCGCCGTGTCTTGCCCGTTCCCCAACCACCAAGGGACAGCCCGGAAAGGACAAGGCCATCCCTTCTGGGCATTTCTTGCTGAAGATGACAGTGTTGTTGCCCTTCTTAAGGAAAAGGATGGTTTTCAGTTGTATGGCCATCCTGAACTGGCTGATGATGTCACTGTAGGAATGCCTGAGAGACAAGCAGCGACCCATGGCTGCAGATAATCCTTGGGTGGGAAGCCATCCCCCGTGACGATAGTGCTGTGGGTCATCTGGCTTGCCACTGACCCGTATCCTGAGCACACACACATACCTGTTCTCAGATAGGTCTTAATAGAGCTAACACAGATAAGAAGAAAGCTGTTGCGTACAAAGTCGTATGTTGTCACACAATAGAACTATTCTATAACACGGAGCTCCACAGAGGTCCTGGGTGGTAACTTCCTAACTTCCACGATGACAGCCCCTGACAAAGAAACCTGCATCAGCCCCGGGTCTGGGCACCCTCGTGTCTCATTGCTGCTTTACTCTCTGCAGGCGTACGTTGCTGATTTTGAAGGACGCGTACGAGACCCGTCGTGTGCTTCTGCCTGAGGCATCGGTGCTAACGTGTTCACGCTTTCCTGGGGATGGCTCTGGTGTGTTGGCACATTTTCACTGCCCTTGTTACAGAACTGTATTATCAGTTCTCCAGGCAAGATTTGAGGATGGAATTAATAGACTTAAATTTCAGCCAGGGAGACTGAAGCCAGACAATGCATAAACCAGCCTGATACTTTCGCAGAGCAGAACTTTACAGTCCCGCTAGATTGAGGGGTCCTCTCCGGTGGCAGGGCAGGCAGGAGCAGGGATCCATGTGCTCTGCGAAGAGGTGCAGCAGGGCGAAGGTATTGACAGGGCCGCGCTGGGCGAGGCCGGTGCACGGACGGGACGGCGTTCGTGTGATCGCTCCGCGGGTACGGCGGGCCGTTGGGGCTCCGCTCCCCGCGGGGCTCCCTACCACGTGGCGGGGCGCCGCCACGGAAGGGCGTTCCTTCCCGGGCCGCCAATCAGAGCGCAGGTTGCCCTTCGCACGGGCCAATCAGCGCCCAGGGGACTCGCGTTTAAACCCTGTTCCCGCGAGCTGCCACCACCTCCGTGTGACAGGGAGAGGGCGGGGTGCGGCTCTGCGCACCAATCAAAGGCGCGGGAGCGGTTATCGGCACGCGGTTAAGCCAATGGGGTTGCGGAAGGGAGCGCGGCGTCTCCCTGCGGAGCGGTTGGTGTCTGCGGGGGAGCTCCTCGGGGACTGTCGGGGCAACCCGGCCGCGGGGGGCTCCTGGGCGCCGGGCCGCGCCGCTGCCGGCATGGCTAAAGGTGCGCGGGCGGGGAGAAGCGGTGCTGGGGCGCAGCGGGGCCTGTGGCGGGGCGGGCTGTTGCGCAGGGCGGGGGCCGGGCGGCGTGGGGCATCTCCGCAGCGCGGAGGCTCCTCCCGGGAGGCGCGGGGCGCCGGGGCCGGTGGGACTCCTCCCCCGCGCGGTGTGCGCAACTCGCCGGGAAGGGGCTGGGCCGCCGCGGCTCGCCCTGCCGCATCCAGCCCTTTAAACATGGCGCAGGCCGCGGCGGCTGGGCGATGACCGCGGGCGGCCGCGCCGGACATGGCTCAGGCGCCCACCTTCCTCCCTTGCTCCTAGGGAAGAACATGCCCAAGGCCAGGGCGGGCGGCGCGGAGGAGGCCAGCCCCGAGAGCGCCGAGAGGAAGGGCCCCGGCCGCCCCCGGGCCGGCGGGGTAAGCACTACCCAGGCCTGGGCGGGCGGAGCGGGGCGGGCGGCTCCCTGGGGTCTGCTGCGCTCTGCGCTTCCTCCCGCGGTGCGGGGGAGCCGGCGTGCGGGCTGTCCTGGGGAGCAGCGTGGCCGCGGGTGCCTGTTTCTGGGGCTCCTCGGGTCATTCAGAAATGGGTTAACTTTAAGTGAAATCGGGCTCTTTCCGTTGTTTCCCCGTGCCCTGCCGCAGCTGCCTTGCAAGCGCGGGGCGCTGCGGGGGCTGTCAGTGAGCAGCCAGGCCCCAGGCTCGGCCATCCCTCCGTGCCATCTTCCCCTGTCCTCTAGTCCTGTGACAGCCAGTTGGCCGGAGAGTGATCGTCACTTTCCATTTAACTCCCTGTGGAAATCATTGTGGCTATTGTATCAAATTCTAGAGCTCCTCAGCAGCCTTTCAAATGCTCTGCTGTGCTGAAAAAAACTCTGCTCTCCAGGGTCTCAAGCCTGGCACAGACAAAGACGTGGCAGCACCAAGAGCACAACAGGCAGGGAGCTGGGAATGAGGGGAGGAAGCTACGTTGGAAAAATAGTCATTCGTTTCCTGTTAATGGTGTATTGAAAGCCAGAATGCTCCACTGGCAGGTGGACTGCTGCAGTTCTCTGCTTCTGGCTTTCTCTGGAAATGTTTGTATTTAAACTCCTCACTAAATCTTGAGAACTTTGCAGGACAGGGTTTCCTGCTTGCAATTCTTAAAATGGAGTGCTTTCACAGGATTTCATCCTTAAAAGCCCCATTTTTTTTAACTAAGTAAGTATTTTCTTTCACAGGCCTTTGAGAAATACTGGGTGTCAGGGAGTGTCTAACTGACTTGCTTTTTCTCAGGCTGCTCTAATGTGGTATTAAGCTTTCATAAAGTTTATTTGTGGACAGAGACTCGAGCCTTTACCTGGTCTTATTTTGCATGTCAATTATGTACACGTTAAATTTGTTACTCATGATTATGCTAATTGTTAAAATTATCCTATGTATTCTATTGTGTGCTTTGTTTCCTTTTTAAATGTTTGTGTGACTACATATACTGGAGTATTTGTTTAGTCAGCTATATTTGAGCTATTTTTTTTAACTAATGGGAACCTTTGTGCGCTTCTTAAAAATTATTAATGCATGTTGTTGTTGCTTTAACTGGCTTGCAATGGCTGAAAATTGCTTTTAGTTGAGTCAAAATATAGCCAAGACAAACTTATTCCAGCCAAGTTGCATCTGCTTGTCCAGACCCTGAGATTTCACAGTTGAAATCTGTGTGCCCTACATAAGCTGCACAGTCAAACTTGGCGACGTGGCAGGAGGTGGTAAAAGCAAAGGTGGCACGACTCCACTAAACTTTGCTAAATTTGATACTGCTCACTGTCAATGTTCTTGGAGCCCAAGCCAGCACACAAACCCTGGTCTCTGTGATGTTTGACCATGCCAGAGGGTTTTATCATTTTTCTGCCTGGGTAAAAGTGCTTTGTCTTGAACAACTTTTACACTTTAGTTTGTGAAATATCATGGATTAAAAGATAGCACTGTTTATTTCCCAGACTTCACTGAGAGGTGTCACTGAAGGTAGGCTGTGCAAAACCGCTTCTTGTCTTCTGTGTTGCCCAGTAGAGCATATAATTAACTGCAGTAACATTTGACACCTCATGAGTATGTTTAGGTAAGCTCATACCTCTCTGGCTATGAGAGGTATGTTCTAGGCTTGGGCAATTTTTGCTGTGTTATTCATATTTTTTTTTTGGCTTGCACTGTTTGAGGCCAGCTTCCTCCTGAGGAGCTCAGGGTGTTGCTTTTTTAGCACCAGAGTTCGTACTGTGAAGCACAGGGTGGAAGTTGGAGTTACTTATGACTACCCCATCCTGCCACATTTCATATGAAAGTCCTCTTGGACTGAGAGTTTGCATTAGTAAAGCTCTCTGAGTGCTTACCACTGTTATGTTTTCACTTAGAAATAGCAACAGCAGCAAGGAAGATGCGTTAAAGCAGTGTAATTTGCATTAGCTCAGTCAGCTGTCAGCCCTGCTCTGTGCAGTGTGTTGTGGATACCAACTTGATGTACCTGGCACCTCTGTGATGTACTGATTTTTGTGTGGGTCTGTTCTAGGAGAATGTGTTTATTGGTCAATCCAAAATCTACAGCTACCTGAATCCTAACAAAACTCCTGGTGCTCGCCCCCCACTTCAAGAAGAAAACTCTGTCATGTATCATGAGGTGAAATGTCAGGGCAAAACACTAAACAAAACCTACAGGAAAGGACATGGTAAGATTGATCTTTGGATTGTTTGCCTCATTAAATGTGTTCCCTCACTCCCAATTTGAAAACTTTAATACACAGTTAAGAAGGCCAGACAACTCCCCTGGCCCAGTTGCTTTCCCAGTCCTTCAACTCTATTGGCAAACTGGGACCCTACAAAGATGAGGGTGTCCTTATCCTTTTCAAAACTTGGGTCACAGGTTTACCAGGCATTTTTTCCTCTTTTTTTTTGTCTGACTATGTTTGTATTGTCTCTTTGGATATAAAAAGCTAATGCTTGGATTGTCAATATGCCCTAGTATCCATGCAATTCTATTTCTACTCTGCTTCTTCAGGTCAGTGATTAGCAGTTTATTTAACTTACTTACTTTTTTATTTTGGTCTGTTTTACTACCTGAAACTGGTTTATTCTGTAATTTGACTACTTTATACTGATTTATATAAAGGCAATTCCAAGTCAAATCAGGTATGAGGCAGAGGTGCTGTTAGAATAAGAAACAGTTCTTAAATTTTCAGAAAGACATTGTATCATTCCCTTCCTCTTTCTCCTGTTTGACAGAACTAGAAACCATTGGAGTTCCTTTAAAGCACTCTGGTATAAATGATCCTAAGTTCAGGACCTTACTTTATTTTCCTGTCACCAGAAAGAAAGAATGGTGGCAATATAATCGAAGGTGCTATGAAACCAGAAGACCAGAAAGATAAAGAAGTTGGGTGCAACACTTCAGTGCCCTCCTCTGATCAAAACCAAGAAACTGTAGAAACTCAAAAGACGCCCCTGCCTTCAGACTGTGCTGAGGAGGCCAATGCAAAACCAGCTCAGAAAAAGATGGTTAAAGCAAAACGTGGACCAAGGAGAAAGTAAGTGACTTCTGGAATTTTGAAAGCTTTTCTTCTGCGTGTCCTTTTGCACCAGGAGGCTTTGATCTGCATTTTTTCTTCAGGAGCTACAGTCAGACCTGTAATTAATGTCACTTTTGGTTTGTTGCCTTTTTTAAAGCAAATGGTTATGTTGGGGGGAACAAATCTTAAAGGAGACTTCTTTGTTTTCTCAAGAATAACATGCTTGAAAATACAATATAGCACCCAAAGTATTTATCTGCCTTGCAGAGGAGTTGTTTTTCTTGAAAGCAAGGCTAGTGTACTTTATCTGAAGTGAAATACTTGCTGATCACCTATAGAAACATAAATTAATGAGCCATTAGGAACTGCTTTTCTCTGGACAAATGGGAACGTATCTTGTCAGAAACAGAATATTAGATTAATTACAGTTGGAGGCTTCCTGGCTGAGCTGCTACTCTTTCTCGTGATAGAGTAATATGACCTAACATTAATTAATTCCTTGCCAAGCAGTTTTCATGACCTAAATTTCAGAGTGCCTTCTGGCAAGGCACGCAGGGGGCTTCAGACTTGTAATGTGACCTTCAGTTGGTTTCCAATGGCATCTTGTTGTTAAAAAATTAGTACTAGAGTAATGGAAATAACATGGGGAAGGAAAGGGGATCTAGCTTTTGCCTTGAAATGAAGAGTACTGATAAGAAACACTGATCCATAATGATCACCTTTCAACATACCAAGATGAAAATAAAAATTTCTTAGAGCTATCTCTGTCCTAGAGGTATAGCTTCACAAATAGTCTGAAATACGCGTGTTCTCTATTTTTCTTATCCCTTAGAACTCAAGGAAGAACACCCAATCGCAAAGTGACAGATTATTACCCAGTTAGAAGAAGTTCCAGGAAGAGCAAATCTGAATTGGAGGTAGTGCTTCTTGTTAAAATAACGTTACTTACAACGTTGCTGGTTAAGTGAATGTTTGAGGAAGTGTGCAGCTACCTGTAAATGGTTTCCACTGGCCAAATACAAATAGCATTGTGCACTGGAGGTATTGGTTGAGAACATTTGGAAATGCTGATCCAGTTCTTCTAGGACAGAATCAAGCTGCTTATATATTTTGAGGGGCAGAAATCTGTCTCTTTACCATTAAGATTTGCTAGAAATACAGGATGGCTTGGAAAAATGAGTGTCACTGGCTAATAATTTCCTTTTAGCTATAGAATAAGCTATAAAACCAATCAACAATACTGTGGTTTTGTTTGTTCTTGTTTCTTCTGCAGACCGAGGAGAGAAGGAAAATAGATGAGCTAATTACAAGTGGGAAAGAAGAAGGAATGAAGGTAACTGCAATGTCAACCTGAGAAGCCATGTACTGTTCATATAGTATAGTGCTGTTTAAGCAGACAGTAGCAGAACTCAGTCTCAGAACTGCTGCATTGCTTGATTGTAAGATGGAAGTAGAGCAAAACTGAAGCACACGGTCTTTTCTTTTGGATGGACAATATTTGGCTGTGAAGAATGTCATAAATATTGAAGGGGCTTTATAGTCTTTACTGAAAATGCACTTGCTCCCTTTAGTATCTTATTTTTTGGGTTAGCTTCCAGAAATGGGGTTAGATATAGCATCTTAATTGTCCTATGTTTTAAAGATAACACCCATACATACTCTCTGTATGGTAACAAATTCTCTTAGCTTGTTTACAGCCAGTTACTGTGGGTCTTCATTATGGCACTTGGGATAATGGGATGTACTGGTTTTCTTCCCACTGCTAGCAAATGTGGGACCAAGTGCTTACCATTTGGGTTACTCTGATCACCCTTTTTAGAATTCAAAGCAGAAATAGCTCCTGAAGTGTAGAAGAGCTGTGACTCTTGAAAAGCAGCAGCCTGCAGTTAACAGTTACATCTATGACAGTGATAGGAGAACTTTATTGGAGTTGTCCAGTTTACAGGGGGAGGCAGGAACAATGAAGTATACTGGTGGGTGATAAATATCATTTCTGTGATTGATCATCTTTTTAATTTCCCAGCTGATTTTCTTTTCAACTCGACAGATTGATTACATTGATGGCAAAGGGAGAGGAGTAATCGCTACTAAACATTTTAATCGAGGAGAATTTGTAGTTGAATATCATGGGGATCTCATAGAGATCACTGATGCTAAAAAGCGAGAAGCTGTGTATGCTCAAGATCCATCCACAGGCTGCTACATGTACTATTTTCAGTACCTCAGCAAAACGTACTGGTAAGCTTCTCTTTCCTTAAGTGTGATAGTTGAGTGATAGAGGCTTTGAATGCTGCTAAGTCTTTTCTTGTTTTCATGCAAAAAAATAATAATGGGAACCATGAATTAGGAAAACTTTTTGGAGTGCTCTTTCATGGTCCAAGATCCTCCTGTACCTCTGGGCTAAAAGGAAAGGCAGGTGGCTCAAAGCCCTCTTCTCTGAAGTACAGCGCAAGCTATGTGGAGGGTTGTATCTGCTCAGATTAGTCTTGTTGCTCTGCTGTGGATTTCTGTCTAAATTTATTCTCTTGTAAAATTAACTACTTTTCCTGAGTTGCAAGGATTTTCTTTGAAAAGCAGTATGGACAAACTCGCTGGAAGAGGAGATGTTTCCTTCAACTGTCTTTGACTGAATTTCCTTTCTGTACCAGACACCCACCTCACAGGATGCTTTATCCCTCTATTTGCTGTGTCATTTGCCCCAAACTCCAGTTCTCTCAAAGCAACTACTCAGACTACGTTCTTTCCTCCTTGTCTATTACTACTGGATACTGGAGTGTGGGTCACTTAAACCTGTTTATTAATTACCTTGAAGTGCCTTATTCTCAGTGTCTGATTTGCAGTCTAGGTGCCATAACAATTCTTTGTGCAACGAGGGACACTAGAGCTTTAGTATCCATGTCTCTGGAAGTTGGGCATGTAGTAGTTGGGCATTCTCAGCTTTCTGTGTGAGCAGAGACTCTTGCTGGCTTACTCAGTGGATACTACTTAGCTTGGACACAGCTTTCTTAAGGGGAGGACATTTAAGGTATCAAGCCTTTCTGGTGGTGGTTTACATCTGGATTCTGCTATTCCTCATTAACACTTGAGAGCTGCTTGGGAACAGGCAGCTCAAAACCAGTCCAAAATGGAACATTTTCTGGGCTTTGTGCTGACTTCCCAGCAAATCTCCCAGAATGGCTTTAGTTTACCTACATTGCCATGTTAGCTGCTGTCTGTTTAATCATATAAATATTCTCTAATGTTCTGTTTTTCCTTCATTTTTCAAGCCTTATGTGGATTTCTCATTCTTTATCTGATTTGCACTTTGGTTTTTGTCCACAAACATGACTCGGTGATATGCAGCAATCCCACGTTCTGTTCTTGTTCTTTCAGTGTTGATGCTACAAAAGAAACTAATCGTCTGGGAAGACTGATTAATCACAGCAAATGTGGCAATTGTCAAACAAAGCTGCATGACATTGATGGTGTGCCTCATCTCATACTGATAGCTTCCAGAGACATTAAAGCAGGTGAAGAACTGTTGTACGACTATGGAGACAGAAGCAAAGCTTCCATTGAAGCTCACCCGTGGCTGAAACACTAATTCATCTTATTTCTTTGGATTTTGGGTTTTTCTTTGGACTGAGTGCTCTACAAGGAGTCAATGGATTTATTTTTTTTCCTGTCCTTGCTTCCCTCAGCTTTCTTAGCAGACTGCTTATAGTGTTCTGAGCTCCTTAAAAACCACCTTTTTGCTTTGCAGTATTTAAATACCTATTACAGTTTTCCATGCAGGCTTGAATAATTGATCTTAGATTGCCCAAACTTTCATATCATAAAAAGAAACCCTCCCCAAAATTTGAATATTTCTACATAGAGACCAGGGCCACTTGAGCACGCAGTCAAAGACTTGCACAGAAACTTAATCACTTGGGTTTTTGCTTCTGCTTTTGCGATGAAATCTCATGCTCCACTTTGTGGGGTGATGAACTTGGCATTAGCTTTATGACAGCAGATGTACTTCTGTACTCTGACTTGTACATCCAGTGGCTTGACTGCTTGTCAGAGTACTTTTACAACCCAGTGCTGATGGGCTTCTCTGAGATGGATGCTACTATCATTCTCAAATAATTTGTGGTAGGGATCCAGTTTTTCTAGTGTTGTATCTCTTGTTGGCGACAAACTTTAAATGCACTGGTGCTGAGGGAAATGGGTGGCCACACTGGCTGCTCTCTTCAGAGAAAGGACTCCAAGCCAAATGAGGATGGATTTTGATAGACTGGGCTGAATCTGATTAGAAATGTGAAGATAGAACTTCACAGTAAGAATCAGTGTTTGACATGACTTATTTTCTGAAATTTAAGATGGTACCTTTTTTATCGTTGATGGTTTGATTGTTGGAGATGTCTTCCAGAGGATTTTAAAGAAGTAAAAGAAAAAGCTCTCTCCAATTTTTTTTTTTTATTACCTTCCTATGCTAATTAGCCACATCAGAAGCTATTTATTTACTGTGAATGCTTGAAGTAGAGCATAGCAGTTCCAAAAATAGGAGTCATCTTCATATGCAGCTTCAAACTGTAGTGATGGAGTTCATGCAATGAAGAAAGTAGATTCCTTATTGCCTGGTCCTGTAGGTCTGTCCAGCATGGTCTGGTCCCACTGTCTTAAATGGGAGTTGAGTGCTTGGCATCTTGTGGATGTTTGTAACGTTACTGTTGGAGAACCAAATCTGTGATATAGGCAGGCAATACAATGCAGGTCCTTTATGTTAAAGATGAATTCTTACCAGTTGGAATTTTTGCCAAGGCAGGCTTGGCACGTGTGTAGATGAAAATGGCTGTGAGCCATCAGCCACGCTTGCTGCTGGAAGATGTCAGCAAGGGATCTGTTGGCTCTGCTAATGTCTTCTGTTCCTCGTGTCTTGAAGGCTGCTGCTGTTCCAGCTAACACCCTCTAGGACAATCTTATCTGCTTGCCTATGTGATAGGTCAAATAGCAACAACATCCTGGTTGTATGCTCCAGCAGCAAGAGAGGTGGCTTAGTGATGTATTTTTTAAATTAAAAACTTGAAGACAATGTCTCTGTAAAATAAAGAATATATTTATTATTGATGAAGTGGCTGCTATAGTACCTGTCTCCATTGCAGATGATTAGCATTTTGAAAGAAAGCTGTGAAAATCATTAGCTATTAAATGCTTTATATTCTTTACCACTTAACACAAGGTGAGCTCATCAGAGCCAGCCTGTGCATTATTTTCACCGTTTCTAAAGAATTAACTGGAGACCTGTTACCTTGCATGTACTGAGTTACAGGTAAGCTTCGTTGGCCGACTTATTTGAGTTGGTGCTGATTTGTCTCTGGTCTCAGTAACAGAGGCTTCAGCAGTGTACAGTATCCTGTTTAATGAGAGCACTTCCCTTAAGTCAAAATTAGAATAAAAGCCTTTTATGTTGTTGGTTTTTTTTATTTTTGTTTAAACATTTGCTTGTTCTCTATCAAGTCAAATAGCTGAAAACCTCTGTTCTTCAGCATCACTTTTGTAAAGAAGAAAGGGGGAAGATCTCTCCCTAATCTACATACAAAGAAAATTGTCTTCTCTGAAATGCTTAACTGGTAATCAAGTAGCACTGCATCGGAAGATGGTAATAAAGCTGATGTTGCACTGAGTATGTATCCTTTACTTTTCTAGGAACTGATATATATCTTTCAGTCAAAATACTTTTCACAGGAACATGCTATTTGGGCTTTTATATCTGTGCCTTATAGGAAGGTTTCATCATCTAACAAGGTGTAAAGCACTTAGTAGGGAAAGATGCCCTTGGGTTTGGAGCTAAAGTGCTTTTGTCAGGCTCCCTGGCTTTGCCAGAGGCAGCAGGGTTGCCCTAACAGGATTGTAGCCTCCTCTGTTGTAGCCTTAGCCAAGGAATTTGCTCCCGTTTTGAGAGAAGCTGTGGAGCTCCCTTGGCACCAGAGTGGATGCAGATGTGATGGTTCCAGAAAAATGTTAGCCCAAAAAAGCTGAGGTGCTTTCCTGTCTGCTTTAACTGGTAAACTCCCACCTCTTTATTTTACAAAAAAAAAAACCAAAACCAAAAAACAACCACACCAAAAAAACCATCTTAATGGTAAACTGCAAAGAATAATTGCAACTTTCATTGTTGTCTCCTTCCACTAACTGCACAGAATGGCCTAGGGCTATGGTAGTCTCCAATACTTCCCTGGGAGGTTGTTCTTTTTGCACAGCTCTGTGTCATCTCTGGAGTTTATTACCTGAAGCTGTTTCATTAAGACTTAGTAGAGTGACTGGTGTGTTTTGGGGCATAATTTCTCCTCCTTTTAAAGGAGATTGGAAAATCCATCCCTGGATAAACCACAGAAGAGGTTGGAGTTCAGAGCACATGTAAACATCTCTTTTTCAGCTCAGAGGTATATCCTGCCTGTGGCTGATGCATGGGGTTTTTTTTCTTTTCTTTAAACACAAAGCCTCTGCTAAGGAAATGCAGTAACTTCCTTCCCTGGTGCCATGCTCTAGAAAATACATTGTGGGGACACGGGCAAAGCCTATTAATATTTTGAGGCTGGCAAAATTCCTTTAGCAGTTCTGTGCCCTGGCTAAACCAGCTTGCTTAGGTCAGAATCTTTGATGTTGCCTTGCTAATGTACAGTTGCTAACAAATTCTCTCTGAAAGGAGACTGCAGTTCTGCTAAGCCGTGTTCTCATTGTGCATCTGAGCAGGTGTGTGAAGTGTCCTATATTTTTCATGCTGCGAGCGTATTGGATGGAATCAAAAGATTTCTGAGCCTGCTTTCACTTCTGAAGAGAGTAAGATCATAGTTTGATACCTGTCACTGCTCCTTTTATGTCTGTTCAGTCTTCTCTGCTCTTCAAATTCTACTTCTCTAAATGTGGAACCTAATTGGTATCTTTCAAGCGTCCTTTCTATTCCTCTGTTTGCCCTATATGCTTCCACTAGTGATAAATCTCATTACTGGGGCTCATACACAGCTTGTGACAGTTGACTGAAAGAACAGAGCTTATGAAAAATACAACTGTCTACCACGGGAGACCTTTAGCTGTCAGAAATGAAATGTTTGGTGTATCTGTTCCAGTTTGAGCATGTCTGTGCCTCTGAAAAGACATCAGCCCTTCACGTGGGCAAAGCACGGTGCAGCAGCTTTTCTTCCCGTGCTGTGCTGTTCTCTGATGTCTTTCATCCCAGCCCCAAACAGCCGCTCCTGTGTGTGCAGGGGTTCTGCTGTCACAGCCCAGCTGCATCTTCCTTTGGTGGGGCAGCATACGACAGGCTTCTGCCTGCTGCTGCCCCTGTGTCGCCCATTTAATGCCAAGAAAGACACAGAACAAAAAGCAGTGCTGGGGTTTTCTTCAAGCACTTCTGTGTCAGTGTAAGGTAATTACTTTCTGCATAAGAGCAGTAGGGACTGCAGTCTGAATGGGTTCCTACTTCCCAGCCATCCTCTATGAATGCACTTGTGAATGGCTCTTAAAAATGTCTTTGTCTTGCAAAATCATTTGAGCAGAGTGTTGATAGGTGGTAGTACAGATTATCACAGGCTCTTCTAATGAGAATAAAAAGCACTTTTGTATAAATATTTATTCTCTGTGTGGGTAATGTCTGGCCAGAATATAAGAAATATAAAAACTGTCTGCCTTAAAAAGTTTCTAAAACAGCAAAGTAAAATCTATTTTGAAAGAATATTATACAACACAATTTTTAGGGGATTGCTTATTCTCTACAGTGAGAGTGATGCTTTTTCTTCCAGTCATTGACTCCCCTAACACCTTAGAGGCTCTCATCAGTGCCATTTCTGAGTAGAAGTGGTTAAGTTCTCAAGGATGCTCATTTTCCATGTTTAAAAGAGAACCTAAAAAAAAGAAAGACAAAAAAAAGGAAACAATTACATACAACTGGAGAAGAAGGAACATGCAATGAGATGGCTGTGTCAATGTGTTTTGTTAGTTTGGGGAACAACTTTAGGGATGCAGCCTGAGCTTGTGGGTACCGCATACAGCTGCTTACACGCTGTAAACAAACCTCAGGAGAGCTGGCACGTTCCCACAGCAGAGCCTTCGTGTGCTAACACATAGCACATAGTTTTGCTCTGAAATGCTTATTTTTCCTAGAAAAAAGTGACTCCCTGCTTGCCCGGGTAGAGGGCTCCTTCCCATGAAGTACTTTTTCCACAGGAAAGAATTTCTCTATCGCATTTTAATTTTACAGAGAGAGGAGGAGAAAACAATACCCAGCCAACTAGGCCGAAGTTCAGAATTCATCCCTGGATTCACTAATATGAAGCATGCTGCGTTCTCCCATATTCTGCCAAAAAAAGATGCAGACAAACTTACAGCCGTTTGATTATTGTCCTCTCTTCACTGTCCTTGCTGGCCCCAGGGCTGCTGCCTTCTTTTTCCAGTTCTTCAGTTTGGTCCTTTCTTGGTGAGATGATCCCACTGGGAAAAGAAGTGGCTTTGGTTATTTTTTTGTGGGTTTGTACACAGTGTGGCATTGCTGTCTCTGTTAAACCCTTCCCTGAGCAGCCCAGGATGTGAGGGAATGGGTGTTCACAGGTCAGGGATGGCAGCCTGGCCTATTTCTTGTAATGAATTCCTTCCTTAAATACTGCAATGTGATTTTGTTTAGGCTATGCTTTAATGAGAACACTAAAGAAGTCATGAGCTGACTACTCCAGAGAGGAAGAATGGTGAATCATAACAGGAGTGAAAGGGGAGTGTAATTACACATTGGATTTGTACAAGGGTCCAAAGATAGCAGCAGAGTGCAGATGTAAGTGGTGAATTTCTGCCTGAGCGGATCTGTGGCACCGTCAGTGGTTTGCACCATGCAGCTGGGAACAGATGGGAGATTCCCAACTGCCCTGCAAGGCTGTTCCTCTTCCCATCCTGCAGAGGAGAAAAGAAAAGCTTTGCCTGAGCTGTACATTTTGTCATCCTACTTTGATGCTGCTACACTCAACGAGGTTGTAACCACCTACTTTAGGCAAAAGCTTCAGTTTTACCACAGGATGTTTCCCCTGCTTGGAACTGGGTTAGATTTTACCAGCTTGCATACCATGCTACGTTTTCACAGCGTGCCATTTTACTGTCCTGAGCTGACCTCGTTTGTCTTGAGAGCTGCGTGGATCAAATCTTGTGACTGCAGTAGTTGAAGGCTGAAAGTAGCCAAGCAACACTTGTCTGGACCTCAGCGATAAAACTATGGGAGAGTATCTGGAACCTGGTGTGGCATCAGGCACGGGATAATTCCCAGGCAGATTTTCCTCTTGGAGAAATGGGATTATGAGCTGTGTGGTGACACTGCAGATCTCTAATGACTTCTACTCAGAAATCATGATTAGAAATGCAATCCCCAAATATCATCAGTCATTTTTAAGCCATTCTCTGTGAGGCTGTCAGTTGCCTTGTGCTATATAGAGCTGATTTCCAATATACACAAGACACTTTAGAACATATATTTATCCTCTTCCCCTGCAAAACTACTGTTTGTGGCCATAAAATTATAATTGGGATTTTATGTGAATGTTGAAAAGGAGGATGTTTTTTTGGCTTAAGTGGTAATGCTCTATGAGGAGATAACCACACAGAATTACTTGAACTGAAAAGCAGCCTTGCCACGCTCTCTGGCTGCACAGCACTGTGACTTAAATCACTCAAAACCTGAAAACATTCATAGTGTTAATTTTTAACTGGGCCTGTAATCAACTGTGTAACACAGCTGGGAAATCAAAGCAAGAAGCCATCCTGATGGCCACCCAGCGTGGCCGCTGAGCTGGGGAAGTGGTGCCTCACAGTGCTGTGAGAACTGCTGTGAAGCAGTTTCTAAACCGACATCTTGGATTTAACTTTAACTTCTTGGCATAACCTGTTACAGACACAGCAAAGGGCGGGCTTGCTGTATCCAAGAGGTCATCTCAACTGAAGTCTAACGTGCTCAGACATTTTATGTCTAGATTAAGAAGTAGTTTCTTGCCACAGAGAATTTATTATACAACCTGATGATGAGGCACAGAGGTTGGGAGAGAGCAGCCTTGGAGGTGAAGGAATTTGTAGCACGAAGAGCAAAGCCCTCCCTGCATCCCACCCTTTGGCTGACACTGCTTCTCCCAGGCTGGCTCCTTCTAGAAAGACCAAACCCCTCCTCTGAAAGCACTCATTTTGCACAGTTCAGGCACCTTACACAGCCCTCTGTTGCCAGTCCTAAAAAAACCCCATGGCTTATCTTGAATTGTGATGAAAGGCCTTCCTATTCTGCTTTCTAGATCAATGCTGTACCCCCTGTGGAGGCAGAAGAGCAGCAGATGAGCTGGCATCCCCAGCGGCAAGCTGGAAGGAAATTCTGACTAAAGCTGAGATGGAAACCCCCATGCTCTTCGGTACGTAGCGTGGCTTTAGACAAGAACAGAACGTGTGCAGCTGCAGAGATGAATTCTGAGAACCCAGCTTGCATGTGGAGTGTGAGGGAATGTATGTGGGCTCACAGAGGTAGGAATACAGAAGAGGCTGCGAACTGCGCAGAATAAGAGGGAGTTTAGTTTTAAAATTACGTGGCATAGAGACTTCATCATTCCCCTGTTTTTCTTTGCTCGTTTGTAGGCTCTCAGGAGCACAGATGTCTCTTACACATCTGGACAGTGCCCAGCCCCACCTAGCTGCTCCAACCTCCAACACCCTGATCTGGTAAGCTCCCCAGACAAGAATTAATTGTTATTACTTCTTTGCTGACTTCCATGATAATACCTCTTATAGCACTGCAGCTCCTCTTGCACCACAAGAAGCTGAGCTTTCAGCTGGTTTCGCTCCTGCAGTACATCTCGCAGCTCCTGTAACGTGAACCGGGGGCGGTTCGGATCTGTCAGGTCTATTACCACTTTATCTGGTCCAAGGCTGAGCTGTAAAATAAATGGTGGTGGTCATGATCTTGTAACCCATCAAAGAGTAAAAACTCTGAATTTTATAAATATGTAGGAATTCTTAGAACTAGGGAGTCCATCCCAATCCTGATTGAATTATGGGGGTTTGTATTATTTTTGGATTCTCTTGGTGTCTCTATTTCCCAGCCAAGTAGAGAGCCCAACGGACAGGCTGAAAGCAAAGTCTCTGTCCCAAAGAGTTTGCAACCTAGTTTGCCAAGAAGCTGCTTTCATCTGCTGTTCTGCTTATGAGAGAGGCTGAGCAGTCTGTCTAACATCAACACCAAAACTCTGTGGCAGAGAGATGTGAGAACTGAATTCTCCTTTCCTAATTTAAGGCCTTTGTGGTAACGGGTGTTTCGGTCACAGACAGCAGTTCCCTTGCACAGAGCAACAAAGCTTTAGCGTTTGCATAAATGGCAAACTCATTACGGGGCTGGGGCTGTGTAAGAGCTGAACAACAGTGGGTTTGTATGCTGTGAAACTCTGCCCATGTGTGTCTGAACTCCTCTGCCAGCGCTGCTCGTGGCTGAGCTGAGCATGTGGTTGGTCCCCGCGGTGGAACAGGAGCGAGGGGTCCGCACCACGGCCACCTGTGACCACCCTGAAGATCTCTGCTTGGGAAATGGCTTTGAGGCCACCTACACAGACGAGAAGCAAACTTTCTGAGGGTCCTGCTGGTGCGATAAAAGATGCTGGTGACTGTGGTGAGAGGCTCCTCCAGCCCATCTAGTGGTGGGGTGAGTTCCACCGCACGCGCGTGGCCAAGTCACCAACTGTGTCGGGGAAGGGGCCTCTGGCTCGTGTGCCACCTCGCAGCCACCAACCCTTTGGCCAAGCCACCCTGGCCAGGCTGTGCTGCGTGGTGGGCACCCACCGCAGCCCGGGCACCCACCTGCTGGGTGCTCCCTGGGGACCCCTCTGGCCGCAGCACCTCCAGCTCCCGCCGCAGGCTGTCCCGCTCCATCCGCAGCTGCTCCTCGGCCAGGCTGCTCTCGCTCACCAGCGCTTCCAGCATCTCCAGCACCCTCACGATCCTGAACTGCAGCCGGGCCAGCGCGGCGGGCACCTGCGGGCCGGTGCTGAGCTGCAGCAGGTCCCGGCCCACCACCGAGGAGATGTCATAGACATCCGCGGCCGTCAGCTGGAAGGGGCTCTTCTCCAGAGCCCTCTCCGGGCCGCCATCCTCCTCCTCCGCCTCCTCCTCCTCCTCCTCCCGGCCCTGCTGCATGCCGCCCGCCGGTGACTTCCTCCGCGGGGACGGCGCTGCCGGCGGGCGGAGCGGCCCCTCCCGCGCCCGGCGGTTTCCATGGGGAGGCCGCGGCCCGGCGGCGCTTCCCGCCCTGCCCCTTCCCCATAGGAGATCCCACCCACCCCGGCCGGGGCACCGCGGGAAGGGCCGGGGCGGCTCCTGGGAGCCCTCGCTCTGCCCCGGGCCGGACAGCGGCACCGAGCCGGGAGGGAGGTAAACGCATCGGCCGGTTCTCAGCGCCACATTCGCCAAGCGCCTGCGGCGGCTCCCGCGGGTGGGGGGAAGGGGTTCAAAAATAAACGCGGGCGGGACCCGGCGCCCCCCGGCCCGCCGGGCCTGGCGGAATCGGCCGCTGCCGAGGGGGAGCCGCGTTGCGCCGGGCGAGCCGAGGGGAGCGGCGCGGCCCTGAGGCGGGGACAGGGGGGTCCCGGCCGCCGCGGAGGGCGGGAGCGAGTCCCGGGGTCCCCTCAGGCGGGGGAGAAGGGAAAAGGTCCACCGGGCCCCCCGAGGTGGCTGTGCCCGGGGGAGGTGACCTCAAACACAGCCACACTGCCCGCGGGTCTGTGCCACGCGTGTTTTCCCCGGCAGGCGATGACCGACTGGGCCCCCATAGCGAAGGAGTACGACCCCCTCAAGGCCGGGAGCATCGATGGCACGGACGAGGAGCCCCACGACCGCGCCATATGGAGAGCGATGCTGGCGCGCTACGAACCCAACAAGGGGGTCACGGGAGACCCGCACCTCACCCTCTTCGTAGCCAGGCTCAACCTCCAGACAACGGAAGAGAAGCTAAAGGAGGTCTTCTCCCGGTACGGAGACATCAGAAAGATCCGCCTGGTCCGAGACCTGGTGACGGGTTTTTCCAAGGGTTACGCGTTCATCGAGTACAAAGAGGAGCGTGCTCTGCTGAAGGCCCACAGAGATGCCAACAGGCTGGTTATCGATCAGCATGAGGTCTTTGTGGACTTTGAATTGGAAAGGACTCTCAAAGGGTGGATTCCGCGGAGGCTGGGAGGTGGTTTTGGAGGCAAAAAAGAATCCGGGCAGTTACGGTTCGGAGGGCGGGACAGACCTTTCCGGAAGCCCATCAATCTGCCAAACATGAAAGCTGATTTCTATGGAGAAGGATCAGCAGAGAAAAGAAACTGGTCTCGTGAGGGAACAAGGGACTGGAGAACAAGGGACCATGACAGGAGCAGGGACAAGCGATGGCCAGAAAGGGAGCGGTCGTCGGCTTGGGGTGAAAGTGAGAGAGAGAGGGAGTCCAAAGAGGAGAGGAGCAGAGGGAGGGAGAGGAAGGACAGAGACAGGAGGGACAGGGACAGAGAGAGGAGCAGGGAAAGGGGCACCAAGAAACAAAGAGACGATGACAAGCACCGATAGGTGACAGCGCCTTGGTGGTGGGTCTGCATCCCGGTGCCACCCTCGGCCTGGGACACGGCGCGGTGCTGTTACCGCCTCACACCCCTGACACACCCCTGTGTTGAGTTGTTCTGAGAAAATAAACTTTTGTATTAATATTTTTGAGCTGGTGAATGCTGTAAGAAACGTCCGGGGTCCCGCTGAAGTTGAGTACGCACCTCATCTGCCTGCCTCAATTAGGGGTCCCGAGAGCTCTGTATTTAATTATGTGCCAGTCATTTAGTGAGACAGATGCCCTTTATGAAACAGTCATCTGTTGAAGAAATAATAATGAAATACCAACAAACTTCAGCATTTTTTACATCACGGGAGGATGTAACTCCCTTTTATTAGAGGAACGTGCACTACAGAGTGCCCAGGTTGAGGCTTTATTTCCGTGAAGAGCTGTGTGAGCTTTTCCCAGGGGACAGCAGACACCCGCATGCTGCACCCCCAAGGAGAGGTGGCGTTAACTTTCCACAAAAAAGAAAAGGACACAAGTCTTGCAGAAATACTTGTTTGTCAGAAATATTTATTAAACCGTTAAAATGATTTACTGCCCAACCGAAAAAAAATAAAAATAAAACCCAACCCCAAAAATACTTCCACGACCCTGCGCTTTGCAGGCAGGATTGCTCTGCTCCTCACCTGACAACGTCCTGGCCTCTTTTCCCAAAGCAGATTTTACTTGAATACTGAGGAACAATACATGGCAGATCTGCAGACCTTTGCATACTCTTCCCTGCACCCCGTCCTTTCCAGTGGAGTGTGTGAACTCAGCATTTCTAGCATGAGGACGAGCGAGGTGGTTAATGCCAGGTCAGGAGTGACTAATTAGATTTCTGAGGTAATGGGCGCCAGAGATGAGCAGGGGAAGGCTGCACTGCTTAGTGCCATTGTCTGAACTGGCTGCAGATTTGACCTGACAATGGTGCACTGGGCTCTGGGGGAGCTTTACACGCAGGCCAGGAGATTTCCTCTGTAATACACGGGCTTAGGTGCTGGGGAATAACCAGTCCAGTCTGTGTGTTTGAGTTATCCCAGCTCCCTGCCCTCAGCTGATTTCAAAAGTGATGTGCTTATTCAGGCCGTGCATCTGCTGCATTCTTGCATTGTTTCTGATGGCTGCATCTCTTCTCAGTGTGCCGAACGACTGTAAACTACGCTAGGGAGAGATTCCACAGGCATCACTCACAGTTTAACTGCCTGACATAACTGTAGTGTACTTTGTTTTTTTCTAATATGGAAATGAAATTGAGATCTTAGCAACTTAAGTATCATGAAATTAAGACACTCCCCCCTGTGTAAGAACTGCTTTTCACACGCAGGGGGAAGTGCTGCTGTTTTATGAATACAGCTTTCTGTAAGCATAAAACTTAATAAGATATGTTACCAAAACGTAGTCAGGCAGAGTGTATCTGCCTAATACTGACATCACACACCTCTGTCACTATTTTAAATGCAAGTGTCTTTCATATAAGGCCACATATCCCCCCTGCCTCAAACTGCAATGACAGCAGGGAGGCACAGTAAACACTTTCTCTCCCTGGAGCACGTGGAAGGTCTGTGTTCAAGCAGCACAGTTACAGTCAGGCGCAGAGCAGCGTTCAGCCCACCAGTGCCAAGGATGGTTTCCTGGCACAGTTTCACTACAGACGGGCAAAGAACATTAAAGAACCCGGTCTTGGATCACGCTGCATTAAAAACAACTGGCTTGCACTAAGCCCTCTGGCTTGCTGTCCTCTAGGAGTCCTTCAAAACTTCCTCCTACATTCAATACCTGGAGTAGCTGGAGCTCTACTCCAGCCTGAGTTTCCTGTTCCTAGTGCCACTCCTGAGAAGAGGCTCAATACCGCAGTTGCTGGGGGAAGGTGCCAACAGCAGCTCACAGCGCCCTGCACTAAGCTACACGTGCAGAAGTTGCCTACAGCCCTGTCATAACCAGATGCTCCTCACCAGCATCGCTGCGCTCCAGCGTGGGCTCTCCTAGCATACAGCCAAGTTGTCAGAAAGATCTCAGCACCTCCCTCGTGTCCCTGCGGACACGCTCGCCCTCACCCGCCTGCTCAGGTGCCTCCGTGGGGCGTGCAGTGCAGAGGCAGGGTGTGTTAGGCTGCACGGGGCTGTAGTGTCATGGGGTTTTAAGTACAACTGAGGTTTCTCAAGCTCAATTGCATCGCAGATCTAAATCCCACCTCCTGGCAGCTCAGCTGTGCTGAATACCTGAACACCTCTGCTGTAACTGCAGACTACCCAAACGTCAGCCAACACCAGCAGAGCAGCCTGTACGTATAGAATTCATCTGCTCTGCCCAAGTAGTGTTTAGACTATTCAGAGAAAACATCATCTCTAAGTCAGTTAAAACAGTTGCTGTCAGCTAGTTGAGGCTGTCTCACTCTGAAGTTAGGCAGTCTGACCTAGACAGAACAGTGGAGTGTGACTTAATTAAAAACATCTGTGGGAGAGACCCAATTCCTTTGCAGCAGCTGTCTGCTACTCCAGGGGGAAGTCCCTGGCAAGTAGGAAAAAATTCAAGTGTTAGAATTCCTCCCTGTAAGCAATTTGTTTTCCATTAATACTGCAGAACTCATGGCAGAATGCAAGGCACGCTCACCTCGTACATCGGTTTCTTCATGCTTTAGGCACTATAAGCAGCAAGGGAAATGGACACTCACTATCCCTCTCAAGGCTACTCCAGTTTATCAGTTTGTATCAGGTGGATTTCCAAGTGGTTACTCTGCAAAATGCAGATAGATGCCAGCTGAACTGGACAGGACACAGCAGTGCCGTGACCCATCACAGACAGTGGCCAGCTCTCGTATCCCTCGTGAAAAAATTCTGACAGAAACAAAAAGCAAGCAACCGATAGTGTTAAACAGGGTAAAAGAGTCTTTGCCACTAGGTATCGTACACTGCAAACAAACTTCTAATAATGGCACGGGTCCTTTTTTTTTTTTTGGTTTAAAGAAGCTTGTGTTACTGTAGTTAATGCATGAACAAGACCATAGACTTGTTATTCAGCACAAAACAAGTCATCTAGAAGCTTTGGTGTCCTGGGGTATCAGCGACTGTCACTACAAAGCTTGGATTCTGTTTTCAGCAGTCACCAAGTGAACAGTGAGGGATCCCTTTCGAAGAGTACATCTGAAACACAACCACCGAGGTGTGCAAGGCAAATAAAAGTGATGAGCTGCCGGATTTGCTTACAGAAGCTTCTTGTTACTAGACTGTCGAGATCTACGACGGTAAACTGAACACCTCAAGGTGTTAAGTCACAGGTGCTGCAGGGCTTCTTGTCCTTGTTCGGTGTAGCAGTCATCTTTATTTGAATTTGACCATTCTCCAAAAGTATCCTGGAAGTGGACATTTTTCTGTGACGCCTGCATACGTTTCTTATCACGAGAGAAGAAACTAAACCTTCCGGGGAGGGAGGGAGAGGAGGGAAAAGAAAGAAGACTGTTTACCATCTTGAAAACACTTCCAACACCCGACACGCTACACAGCACAACAAAACACAGAGCAAAAAAATCTGTTTGCATCTGCAAAAGTCAAGGCAGTGAAGCCTGATGGGGGTGCATGTCAGAATGTTATTAGAGATGAAGTCATTGCAATCTCAAGCGGTTTGGCTATGGAAGCTTCAAATAAGCTCTAAATGCTGTTGACTCTACAAGGTGCAGGTATCATTTTGGATGTATATTCCCCCTTCCCCAGCCCTGAGGTAAAGAAGCAACACAATACAGGTTAGTTTCTTGGCATAAGTAAAGTGGTATCTTTGGCATTAAATCTGTATAATTTACCATGAAGCAGAAATAATGTTTTTAAGGGTGTCAGCAGGGAAATTCATAAGATAAGAAAATAAGCTTCCACATCTTTTAAAACGTCTACAAATTTTGATACATAGACTTGATTCCTGCAAAAATAAACGAGTCAAAATGCACATATGTGCACAAGAGTTTGCAGGAGGAAGGCTCCAAACAAATGCACACACGTGTGCACGTCATTTCCTGTCACACGGCTTGGGTGCTCTAAGATAATGACGTATGGGAACCAACAGCCATTTCATACAACAGCAGATTGCCAGCTGACAACAGAGTTAACAAAATGCAGTTGGAAAAATCCTTAGTACCATTTTATTTGTATAGGATGAAGTTACTTGATTAGGCAAATTCAATGTTTGTCATGAGTTGAGTGCAAGAGGTGTTAGTGCAATGTTTAGGTCTGCTGAGAAATGCAAAAGTTGTGGTTCCAGCTACCAAAGGTTGGAATTGGCTGCGGACCCTTTTGGTTCTAATGGTGTGCTGTAGGAGGTGACTATTGTTTTGCTTGCACAGCACTAAGCACAATGCAGTTCTGATCCAGGATGGGAATTGCTAAATGCTTCTACAGTAAGAGCCTACGCAAATATAAAGTCAACTTTGACAGGTGATGGAATGTCTGCTAGGACATAAACCTGACCCTGTGTCCACACCCCACCGTGCTCAGCACTTCCTCCACCCACACTCCTTGGAGTCTCCCCTCACTACCATGATCCCAACTGTCCAGGCTGCCTTGTGCAGCCCAGGGAGTTCTGCCTTCGATGTCTCCAGTCACACAGGAGGCTGTATTTGAGAGTCAGCTTTCCTGAGAAAATGTCCTATCATACGTGCAGGGAAGCATGGCGATAATTACTAAGAATATTAAGAATAATTCTTTCTTGACTAGAAAGTGATTAAAAACACCTACACAAGTGCAAAGCCAGATAACTAATGTTGCTAGCAGGACCTGAACTTTTGCATTTCCTGGCTTCCAATGTGCAGCCTCAATAGTGAAGTCTTTTCCACTTAATTAGCCTCATATTTTTCTACCACCTTCATCAGAGGAACTCATGAATTCACACACATATGCTATGTCTTTTCAGGGCTAGATCCAATTCCACCTGATAAAAGGAGTGGCTCGTCACTGAGGCTTTCTGCTGAGCATGTTTGGTCCTGCGTGGTCAGGCTTAGTATCTTGAAATCCACACAAAGGACTGCTGTGCTTGTGCAGTAAATGTCAAATGTCAAAGTTCAGTAATTTTTCACTTTATCATGAAATGGAGTAAAATATGTTTGTAAAATCTCTACACGAAGCAGAAGGGTTAGGCTTAATTTTACTTCCTTCTGAAACAATGAAAATTATTATGCCTAGAGAACTTTTATGGAGGGTGTTTGGAAAGAAACATGTCTGTGTGGAGAGGAAGGGAATTTAAATACTGTGTTGCTGCTGTAAATAGAAAGACCACCAAACCAGCAGAAAGACACTTTGCATTAACAATTATCAGTACATCTTCCAGGGACAGCCAACGATGGGATGATAGAATTGATTATTGAGAGTGTATGTTCTATTCCAAAATACACAATTAGAGACAAACTGTACAGTGCATAGATAGAAAGACATGGAAGCAACAGCCTATAATTAACACTGGAAATTAATGTAGGTACCAGCCATTACATTCTATAAATCTAACTGATTTGTAACAAGTCATTAGAATGCCATGGGTTTCTTAAAAAGCATTGGTGGGACTTGTGACTAGGCACGCTTAGTAAGCAAAATTAACAGGTGCTGGTTAAAATTGCATATTGCAACAGTTTCTGAAGGAGTAAGGATTGGTTTAGCATGGTAACATTGAGGCAAAAGGTGATAAAATGTCAATACTTAGGGATGAACACGGAGGACTGCGATGAGTTGTGTACTGACTGGTCATTCTGATTGGCACTTTGTTCTTCTGTGATCCCACAGGCAGCCGATGAGAATGCAACCAGCAGTGCATGTTAACACAGGGTCATGCAAAAGGAAACCACGGTACCAAACATTTAAAAAAATAATAATTCCTACAAGGGACACAAGTCTTCTTATGGGCTGCAATGTGGGATCGTCTGGAATCAATCCAGCTGCTACCATGGGCATTATGGCTGTAAAGATCCTGGGCAGGAAAGTACAGACACAGAAGAGGTAAGAGAAATAAAAAGCATTCCATTAAAAAGAAAAGAGGCAAACATGATACAGGGGGTTACTCTGAATTACCACACAGGACATGTTACAGGGAGAGGTGGATCTGCATCACCCAAGACAGCTCTCCTCAGTGAAAAACTTGTAGTAAGAAAAAGCAGTCACTGAAACAGTTTAAATTGCTTTTGATTTTCTAAAAGATACCACTTTTCTCTTGTGAGGCAGCCTGCAGTCTGGGTTGGATTTCATCAAGGTATTAACACCTCTAGCAATGCAGAGCAGAGTGCACATTTATCTTCCCAAAGAACAAACAGGCACATACATAATGAAATGAAGGATGAAGGTGTATGTTAAGAAATACAGAACAGGACTCTGCTGTGTATTTGCACAGAAAACAGAGTTAGACAGGACCAGTATTACAGTTAAAGATTTTACAAATGTTACAGTTGATAGTTTCAAGTTAAAAACCAGTATTGCAAGTGAAATCTTGAAATAACCTCCTATGCAAGCTGCTGGGTTAAAGGGCCTGGGTGTCTGTTCCAAAAGAACCTGCATTGCTTCACATGCAGAAAGATGCCAACTGCAGGCAGCTAAGTACTTATTTGAAACCTTGCAGCTACTCTGGCAGAAACACCTAGCTGGGTCACAGCAAGACTGTTTCTTTGTAAGAGCTGGGCATTTTTACCACGCATTATACAATTCATGCAACTGAAGAGGCTGCGAGCACACGCCGGCTGTGCCAGCCAGCCCCGCACAAACCTGCCAACACACCTGCATCCATACCTGGAACACCCTCTGTTTTTCTGAGGATTCTCCTCAGAGGTTCTCCCTTGTGCCAAATATTTTTTTGAACTGTGGACTAATGTCAATTAAAGATTAAGTTGAAATCACGAGAGACATTTCACTTGTGACCAAACGCAGCTCTCCCCAACACAGTCACTCTAACCGCTATTCTTAGGTTCAAAATGAAAACAAACAAGCAAACATTGTTGTATCATTAGCAGTAGCTACAACTTCTGTTTTTACACAGGGTCGTTAGCTGCAGAAATGAGACAGACACATCAGCTTTTGTAGACTGCAAGAATAGGAAGAAAACTTATGGCTGTTTGAGGCGTTACATCAGTGACAAACAAGCACGTATCCTTAAAGAGAAAACAAAAGGGCGTTTTCTGCTCAGAACAAGGAGCATTTTTCATCCTTGTACTTTTCCTCCTCAGTAAAGCCTCCTGGTTACATTATTTCATCAGAACTCTGACATGTGATGTGGTAGAGACAGATGTAGAAGTCAATCTGTCTGAGATCAGAACTCAGAGTTTGCCCCAAATGTACAAACGCTCGGAGTGAAAAAGTGTTGATTTCTGTAACTTCTGTTTTCCTTTCTTTATGGGGATGCAGCACAGAATCACCTGAGCACATCTTAGATGGCACAGGCTGCATATACTTATGCCTCATTCCCTGGTCAAGGAGAAAAGAGCACATTACACAGGCAAGCATAAAACTTCTCTTGAGAGGATAGTGGCAGTGTCTCCTATTTTTGTACTTCAGCTTTTTGTTTAATCAGGAGGAAAAGTCTGAAATGGAGGGAAAAGCAGCCAAACTTTCATTTGTAAAAACACTTTGCACGCAGGTATTGGCACTACAAGCCTTCCTCACATCCTTAGGGACGGAGAGTTTGTGTGCCAGTGTGTAGCCCAGGTTGTCACACAGCGGTGTGACAGCATCCTGCCTGGGAGAGGGCAGGGCCTGCAGGTGGGCTGGTACCACAGGACAGAACTGACACTACACTTGTGTTCTTTGTCCTTCCCAGCAATGAAACTTTCTCTTTTTAAAGCCCATCTACAAGTACACTCTTGACAACACACACACACAGAGGAGGGGGGAAAGAAAATAAACCCACACTGGACAAATCCCATCCAGACAGGCTGCAAGAATAAGACAAACCTGGAAGCTATTATCATTCAGGTTACTTAAGTGGATGGTTTTATCTTCCCTTATTTAATGTGATTGCTAAATGGAGAGAGAGCAGAAAGAAACCTGGGGAGAGAGCATGACAGCTAAAGAAAGTATTTAATCTTAACAGCAGGTTTAATATGTGCTTCTACTGTCTGGCAGAAGAGGCCAAAACAATATCATTTTATGTTTTATTGTGTGTGGTTTCAGTTCTATGAATTTAACAAAGGATCTGAGAAACAGAGAGATAGGACAGGTGTCTGAAAGTGTGCATTGATTGAATGGTCAACAGGTTTTCTCTGATAAATTACCTGAGAGGAAGAAAGCACTGAGCTAACTGGTTGAAAACACTTACGTGCCTCCTGCCACAGCTCCCTGCATTGCAGAAGGCAGAGTCCAAGCTAGCACCCTCTCAGCATGAGCTCTGTCCTACAACATCTATTTACATTTTTATGCTGCCTTTGCTTCTTAAATCAGGCCTGGAAATGGCAATCAACACAAACTGTGTAAGTTGAAACCAGCCACCCTCCACAAGAGGGTAAGCTTTAAAAAGTACTAAAATAAACGTAAAAGAAAAGAGAAGCTTTACAGGGGAGATCTTGTGACAAAGAGTAGTATTATTATCATCACAGTTGCAGGACGAAAACTTAAGTCCAAACTCAAAGTGTATTTTCTAGTCATGTGAGAGGAAGGGTTCTCTCAGGAAACAAAGCAGCACAGACAGAAGCTGGAGTCTACTGAAAATAATCAAAAGGGCCCTCTTGACTTTATGGTGTTTTGGATCAGTCCAGATCTTCCCATGGAACTTATTCTCACAGGGCTGCTGCTGTTATTAAACAAGGACTGAAGGTTATGAACATGGGGCAGGATGGAAGAGCTTTTTATTTAATGCACATAAAATTAAGCTTCCAGTATCACAAAAAATCCAAAGACTTGCTATAAGGTTCCAAAGACTTGCTATAAGGTTACAAAGACTTAATTTGGAATAAATAAATGTACAAGGAGGGAGTTTCAACAGACAAGTGGATTGGCTGACACTGTGATTTTATAATTAAGTGATATACTAGTAAATGCTCACCTCTGACAGTAAGCTTAGGTTTTGGATAGCAACATTAAATAGTTCAGCAGAAGGTGAGGTTCTTTATATCCTCACAGCAGTGAATTTGGTCAGCAAACAAAAGGTTTTTGTGCTGTACACACAGTGCAAGTCGGGGTCTAAAGGCTTAGGTCAACAGGGAAATGGGCACAGTGAGGTCATGGGGAAACCTTGCTCTCCACGCCCAGCTGCTACAGGTCTGCAGCTGGTTTGACTTGTGAACAACACTGCGTGTTTTCTGAGCGTGACCTGGGGACCAGTGGTTGCTGACACTCCACCACCGTAGGATCTGTGTGTTAAGGAACTGGGACTTGCACTTGAACAGGAGCATTGTTCCTACAATCCTTACACACTGAGACCTGGCACTGACTTCAGTTTTGGGCACACAGGAGAGGGTGAGAGGTGCTCTGGATAAGACCATAGCTAACAGCACCTCCCTTTGGAGTATGACTACGTGGCCCAGGCAAGAAAATTCTCTAGGAAAAGAACTGGTTGTGTTTAAGAACTCATCAGCTCACACTAGCTATAATGAAACATTGCAACACATGCTCTTCTGGGTAGCCTGAACAGTGTACTTAAGAAGGAAACATTAGAACTGGAGTGAGCTTCTTGGGCACACCAGCCTGACCCATAAACACAAGCACATGGAGTATTGTTGGACTTGTTATTGCTGTCTGCATGTAGGGAGCAAAACATACCACAGGAAATAATCCGAGACTGAAAGCTGACCCAGAACTAGGTAAAAGTTTTGGCCAAAGCCGACTGCTGTTTCACAATACCTGTCAAGTGCTCCTTCTATGTCTCTCCCATATACATTCGGGATGTGGTTATCTTTATTTTTAAATCCTTTAAAGTCATCCTACCCATAAGAAACATTTAGTATTTGCAGGCTATATCCAGTATCCTTAGAAAAGATGCTACTTACAGTCGTTTGATTCCAGATTCAGGCTGAGTTGAGGGTTTTGACTGAATTATGGGTGTAGGTTGAGGGGATCTAGTTTCTTCTTCTGTTTCCTCACTTGAAAGAAAGCAAAGGTAATTAATATTCTCCTCCCAAGCCACGGAAGTGCTTTCAGTTCTAAAACTCTATCTGAGGTAGTACTGTTGTGAAGAAATGCAAAAAGATCCTTTCCAAGCTCATGGAAATCAATGGGAGATTTTCCTGTCAGCCAAGGAACAGCACCTAGAACTGGGTCTCCTTTCAATATTTTCTTCCCATTGTGACAAGGAGAGGGAGAAGAGGAATACATTGAATAAAAGTTTTAGAATTTTCAGTTTAGACCCACTCTTATCCTCATTTTTGAAATTCAAAAGTATTAAATGTTTGTAAACTTCCTAAGATTCAGGGGGAACCTGGCAGTTAGGGAAGTACGTAGTTTTTCCCAATTTTGAGGAACCAGACTCAAACTGAAGCCGTATGCTTGTGATCTCTACTTTAAGCCTTTGCAGCAATCCAAGCTTGTTGGACACTATTTAAGAGCACATTCATTGTTTCTAGACCTGCCCTCTGGCTCCTCTATGTGTATAGCATGCAACAGGAGAGATCTAACCTACCTTTTGTAATATAAAAGCTCCTCTTGAAGTAAAAATACTTTAGATTTCAGTTCATTCCTCTCGTGAAGGACATCCCGGAGCTCCTGCAAGGTGAACCTTGGACGATTCGGATCTTTTAAGTCCATTGCCATCTTTTCTGCCTCTGAGAGGCAGTCGTCATTGTTCGGTTCTGTCTAGGAAGTGAAATAACAGGCTTTAAATTCACCATGTGAGTGTGTGTCTAAGGAGTTTAAACTATTTATCAGTCTAGTTCCCAGCCTCTTCCTTTCAGCACTATTAAATCCTCTTTTAAAAGAAACACAGCAATTTTAAGAGGAAGAAAATGTAGAAGGAATTTGGTTTTCATGTTAAAGAGTGTGAGCAATAACAGCTCAGTGATCTGATCACTTTGCTCTTCCCTGTGCTGACACACACAGGACTGGTG
This sequence comes from Podargus strigoides, assembly GCA_028020825.1. NCBI lineage: Eukaryota > Metazoa > Chordata > Aves > Caprimulgiformes > Podargidae > Podargus > Podargus strigoides. The sequence continues at coordinate 12,858,270 of CM051637.1, read as the reverse complement.
AGACCCTGGCAAGCCTCTGACAGATGATCTGAGCTCTCTTTTACCTCTCTTCACCTGGTGTTCAGGGGAAGCTTGCGAACGAGAAGACCAAGGTGTTGTGACATACAATCAAAGCCCTGTGCTCGCCAGAATCCTTTACATGTTTGGGAAAACAAGCAAACACCAGTTGCTTCTAGCAGGCTTGGACACATGGTCCCACCTGAGCCACCTTACAGGTGATAAATTTTCTTGTGGAGAAGTTCCTCTGGAATCCAGACTGCCAGAAAGTTCACTGAAAATGTATAGTCCAATTTTTGATAAACAAGTCAGTTTAAGGAGTTCATACTTTTTCCTAGATTTTGCCCAAATCAGCAAAGACTGAGCAGCCTGTAGCCAATGCAAATGTACTTGACTGAAGCCAACAAGCAATGTCCATTCCAGAGCATGCAGCTATTCTAGCTTTCTGCTTGCTGCTGCAATTCCTGCCTAACCATCATCCTGGCAGAGGGAGCGGGGAACGGCTCTAATTAGAAGAGGCGCCATTGCCATGGAACTGATGAGTTAGAGAGAGGTAAAGAATGCATCCTTTCTCTGCAGAAACTGAAGACACTTTCACTCCTGCTGGCTCCAGGCCTAGGCTCCACAGCCCCCTTTGTAAAACTGGGCATCCTGGCTGAATTAACAGCAATGAAATCATCCTTTGCATTATTAATACAGTGCTTGCCCAATTCAGCAGTGACATGTTAACACAACACTGGCTGTCACATTCCAGGGGGGACCAGGGTACCCTATCAGCCTTTGCCTCTGCTTCTTGATGTATATTCCTGCCTACTATGAGTGAATTGGATGCTTCATTCTCTGCTGCAGTCCATCAGGCATTTACAATGTCACTTGGTACCAGAGCTCCTACCAACACATCCAGCCAAACAGCTCCACATGGTAGTGCTCCTCTAAGTTCTTTCATAACTTGGTTCCCCTTATCCTATATAGTACTCTAAGAACAGCATTAGGAAAGGGAAATACAGCACATCTGCTTTAGTAAGACAGAAGTAGTGTCATATGCACAAAAATAACAGGAACTATAAAGAGGATTAAGGGATACAACAGATTGGAGATGCATCTTTTCCTCAGGAAGCTCCCCTCAAGTTTGCTTTCCTACTGCTCTGATCTCAGCACTGACTCAATTTGCAGATTGTCACTTTGCCTGTTCCTGCAAGTACTTGAGTATGCAAGCAGCAATGTCTGCTTGTCATGAACATTTGTGCTAGTAACACTTCACTGCACAAATTCCAATGGGAAGCAAAAGCAGAAATAAGGCCAAAGTTGGTTCCTCTAAAAGGTGCCTTCAAATTTTTATCTGTTAATTCGGTACCAAAGACCAGCTTAGTCCTGACAGATCAAAAGGGCCACAAGCACTGCAAGGACCAAGTGTGCTGAGTTCTGCATTGCCTCTGGGGCCCCTTCTGACAGAGTTTCTTTTCCACTACAGTTCACATCCCATCACTGTCGCAGTGCATCGCACCTTTGGGACCCATTAGGACTTGCATATTTGCATCCTTGACAAGGTTTTGGCCACTTATCAGCTGTTTATCTATTGGAAAACCCAGACTGTTAAGGGATCAGTTTGTTTTCCTTTGAGTGAAGGAAGCAATGTGTACAAACAACATGAACCCAAACATACTAATACAGCACTGCCAAAACACGATGTGCCTCCAATACAAACTAGCAGCTGATCCTCCAGAGATTTCAGATCGCCTCGCAATGTTTTTAATAGAACACTCTCTTTTGAAGCAATGATTTGTTCTGGTATCTGGCAGATTCTGCAGCCTAGTGCATGACCCAAACGTGACAGTTCCTAGGACATACAATGAGCAGCTGTGTCTAGGAGGAGAGCTGTTCTCTACTGCAGACATCCCACTGCTAAGATGTGCTGCCACTCTGCCTCCTGTGCGACCAGGTCCCTCCTTGAGGAAGGAGGAGTCATCATCCATCTGAATGCAGCCTTTCCTGTCACACTGCAATGAGTGACATTGCTCTCTGTATGTCACACCTAAACACAAGGTGCTGTCCTCAAGTCCCACCATTGCCTCTGATGTGCATCAATCACATTTATCCAAAGAAGAGGTACTTGCTGTGAAGTCCAAAGCTTTTTAAAAGGCTGTTTAAAAAGTGATTTAAAGTGCCTCTTACCTTTACTTCCTCCCCATTTTGGCTGTCCTCCCCCTGCAGCTTTTCCCTCAGTTTCCCCAGCTCTGCTCGCAGGCTGCCCATCTCCTGCTCCTTGGTTTGCAGATATGCTTCTAACTCCACCTTCTGCTCAATCAGCGCCTTTCCCTGAGCCTCAACAACGGTGATCCGGTGCCGCAGGTCATGGTTAATTTTCATTAACCTGTTCTGTTGCTGTTGAAGCTGCAAAACATCAATGCAATAGGTCAGCATCCATTCAGCCATGATGGCCAAGTCCCAAACATTATGTTAAAGTAGTGGGTTCCTTTTAAATTTAATCTGGAAAATTCTCCCCCCTCCTCCTCACCCCTAGATTAGTTTTTTTTTTAAATATCTAATTATCTACTACAGTTGCGGTCTCCAAAACTTAATTGGTTTCCAGAGTAAAGTGGCATTTTTCCCCCGTGGCACGGGAAATTCTCCAGCTAAAAGCAAATCCATCACTTCTGATATTATGTTTCAAAAAAGCAAAGTTCAAGGACACGGTGGTTTACGGGATTCTGAATCAAAACTTAACCCAGAGTAGAAGAGAGAAAGACAAGACAGAGGAATCCTTAGTATTCAATTTAAAAGTACTTTGCTTTGAGCTCTTAGGCTCTCTCATAAGGCAGGACATGACCTGCTGGGCATTGTATGGACAGCAGCAGTTTGAAAGGCCACAGCACCCGCCAGAGGCATGAGGGGCAGAGCAGAGATTGAGGTCTGGTCCTCACAGGCACTAGGAAAGTCCCATGGCCTAAGGAGACAAGGCAGTGTGAGGATGGGAAGTAAAATATGGGTAAGGAGGTCATTCCTCCTGACAGAGAAAGATCCAAGACATCATGCGATTCCCAAAGTCACAGTGGAGTCTGTGATTCAACTAAGACTAAACCCAGTTCTTTTGTGCTGTGGTCCCCAGGGCCACTCATCCTCTCAGTGACCTGTTCACTGCTGGCAAAAGTAAGGTCCCTTCCTTCCATCCCCTTCCTGTGCAAAGAGGTAATCCCCAGTGCATCCCTTGTGTAGGAATGCGCGTGCAGTCCCTGCTGCCAAACTCAGCAGGGATCTCTGGGATGGGTGAGGCGTGGAGGTGCTGAGGAAGTTTGCACTGCCAAAGCAGAGAGAGATTCAAGAAGTCAGAGAAAGTTACCTGGCCTGTTCCCATGAATGGGGAGAGGTGTCAGGTCTTTAATGAAACAAACAAAACAACCTGTCCTTCCCCCATCTTCCTTCCTCTCTCGTTACACTGGTTTCCAGTCACGTTCCAAGTGTGCCTGGTCCTTCTGAAGGCAGCAGATGGTGTGTGTCTGCACTGGCGACTACCTAACCATTTTGGACACTCCACAGTTATGCTGGACACTCCAGTTACTGGACTAATAATCTGGCACAAATTCTACATTAACTTAAAACCAGTCTGTGGAAGTATGGGTGAGAAAGAAGAGAAACAGGAAGACTAAGAGCCACTTACAGCCTCTACATCCTCATTTTTAAGTCCAAGTTCCCGGTCCTTTGCTCTGATTTCATCCCTCTGTTTGTCTACCACTTCCTTCAGCTTCTTCATGACTTGCCGCTCTCTCTCCGACATTCCTGGTTCAGAAAAGAACAGAGAAAACAAAGAACAATCAGGAGCTGCTGAGACTGAGAACAATAACAGCGAGAAATATTTAGGTAAAGACTCTGGAAGTTGCCTGCTGGAATAATTACAGAGAAGCTGTTGGAAGATGCTTTGTAGGTTACTTCAAGGGTAACAGAGAACATAGATGATACAATCTACTCCATAAAGCCACTGCACAGAAACTCGTTAATAAAGGAACTGACAGTCCTCAGAAACATTTACATCAGTGGAGTGATGCTGCAGATGATTTAACTCGGTGAAATGATAATTCTACTACACTAACTTTTCCTGATGACTGCACAAAGACATGCAGTTTAGTGGTCCTGAACTATCACATAAATCACGCTGCACAACATCCCATAAGATAGCATGAAGAGGAAAGGCTGTCATCAGGGCAGTGTGTGGCAGCCCTACCCAAAGTCCAGTCCAAGCAGGAGCTCAAATCCAGGGCCTACTGCTGTCTTGTTGTATTACCTTTGGGAAAATACTTGGGTCCTCAGCTTCCTCCATTTACAACCTGTGAGTGGTGATAACTCACTCACCCCTCTGGGGTGGCTGAAAAGCTACTTCCTTTTTAATATATTAAAGGAGTTCCCACATAAGAAAAAGGCTGCATACACATCAAATGTATCCAACCAGTCAAGTCTCTATTTTCTCACATCAGCTCAGACTTTCTGGTTATGCTCTTCCCTCATCAGAGAAATCCAAAGTTGCTCCCATAAGAGAATCTAGGCTGTGTGCCTTTAGGAATTCCAGCTTACAGATCGGCTGGAGTTTGAACTGATGGATAATACAGTAGAGCAAGAAAAACCCAAAACAGAGAGGAAGTAACTCTGCTGGCTGTGCTGCAGTAGCTGTGGGTTCCCATGCAGGCATAAAAAGTCACTACTGCAAACAGGGGGAAAAGCAGCTCTGATTCCTCATTGCTAAAGGACAGCAGATAACAGGTAACTGCTCTGCTGGGAAAAGAACTGGTGATCACAGCTGGTTAGGAATGTTGTTCAGAGGATGTGTTCCTGTCAAACCCCAGAAAACAGCTGAGAGTGACATAGTGTTCACATTCTAGTATTACAGTCTCATCTTTTTTAATTCTGTGGTAAGTCTGCCTGCTTTATTTCTGGACCCTTGTCCTTATCATCTCTCTGCTCTAGGTTCTAATTCTTTGCAGGGTAATTCTAATTCTTCACTGTGATAACAGCTCATACCCACCAGGGAGGGCAAGTAGACACTGACATATACTGCTACTTAACTCTTCTAAAAGATCCACGCTCTCCCATCATGACACAGGTCTGGTACATGACTGTATCCTCAAACCCCACCACAGGTCCCTGGATCCACCCTCTGCAGCCAGTCTCAGGGCTGGGGCCTAAAACATCAGCTGTATTTAAAACCAAAAAAAATCCAAAACTTTGCCTTGAGGTACAGAGGGACTGCAATGAAACTTTAGACTGGTGGTTTCACCCCCAGTAAGAGCTAGGAATAGTGAGTGCAGCTATATTCATTAGTACTTGTGAGATGCTTTGAGATCTCTAGATAGCAGGTGCTATTTAAAGAATAAAGTACCATTTCAGTGGTGACTGCTTTTCCTCCCACTGTGCTCATTTTTCTCCCTAACATTTGGTGAACCTAAAAGACTTCAATTGTATACATGGGTCACTACATTATCGTTTCCATTTCAGGAGGAGGGGAAAGGAAAGATGGGAAATGTTTGTGAAAATAGTCACACCTCCCATTTCCTCAGACACTGGGGAACAGGAGAGGGAAATCAATATGTGCCCTAAATGTAAAGTAATTATCTCTAAATGATTCCAAGTCTAATATCTGCAAGATCTGAAATGGCACACCCAGCTGGCTTCCCTAGGCACATCCTATGAGCAGCTTCCTGTGAATTGCTGTGATCATAGCATTGTTTGGGCAAGAGAAAGGAAAGCAGCTAAAAAAAAAAAAACCCAAAAGGAAAAGAAACAGAAAAACCCAGAACATCTTTTATGTTTATGTTTAGGGACCTATTTACTGCTGTGTTTATACAACATCTATCACAACAGGCCAAAGTGTCAGTCAGGCCCTATGGAAGTTTGCCTCTGCTTTTGAAAAGGAATCGTAGGTAACTCAGCAGCCGAGCACAAGAGGTTCACACAACTCTTGACATCCTGCTGGTTCTCTGTACTACCACAGCCAGTCTGAGGCAGCAGCTCCTCTTGCTGCAGTGAAACAGCAGCCTGCTCGTCCTGTTTGACATACATTGGGTCAGGTTTGCTTGCGGCATATTACCAGGATATTCCAATCAGTCAGCACCATCAGGCAGTGCACAGTTTGAGCTTGGGAGGAGGAGTATTAATGGATGTTGCAGACTCATCTTTAACCCCTCCTGTGTATTTTGTATTCTGCTACATGTCCTTTCACCTGAACCCTGCTCTGCCCAGATGCTCAGCACAGAACACTCCCGATTAGATAGGATTAGCACCTGCCTCTCTTATGAACACCTCCATTATGCTAAAATGAGGCTCTGTGAAAGCTGATGTGACTATTAATTGGCAAGGATTGAATCTGAGAACCTTGCACACCCAAATCACTGACCTCTGTTGCCTGTGCTAAAAATAACTCCTTTAACTGTCTGGTGAGTAAGCAGCAAGCGTTAATCCCAGGGGCTAGCCACTAAGGGGAGACATGCTCACAGTACTAAACTCTGCTGAGATACAAAGACTGGAGTCTGGTCAAAGTTAGTCCAGCTAACAAGGCATAAGGCTTGAAAACCTGCCTCTGTAGACTCTACACATATCAGATTAAATGATGGAGACTGAAAAAAAAAACAACCAGCATGACTGTTTTTTGACACTATCCAAACAAGTCATTTGAGGCAAATCTATCCCCATTCACTAATGACAAAATTTCCTAAAAGGAAAACAGTTGGGACTGATCTAATAGGTCCCAATAATAAGACAGGGTTTCTATAAATTAATGTGATTTGACTTAAACTGATGATCTTGGTCAAAGAATAGCAGTGATCCCAGAATCTGATCTCTGGCATGGGTTTATGTGTTTTGTTTGTGTTATTATACTTGGGTAGACACAGTAAAAATAACATGAAAAGCACGCCTGGCATTTGCTTGGCTAGCGGAATGCGAAGAGTATGGCTATATTTAAATACAAGCACATGAGCTGCAGTGAGCTAGATACTCACTGGAAGGAAAAAAAAAAAAAAGAAGAGAAAACAAAGGGGAAGTTGGTTCTTTATAACATAAGTCTTCATGGCACAGGACTCACCACTGCCATTCTGAATTTCTGCGTGAAGCCTTTTGTAAGGCTGAGGTTGAGCTGCTTCTTTGCCATTAACTGACTCCTAAACTGAAATTGTTGCCTTTGTTTTTAAAAAAGTGGTGATCTTGAGAGGTGTAATAATTTTCACTTTTTGAAGATTTCATTATACTCCTCCCCAGGGCAAGTGAGCAGTGCTCAGCCTCTGGGAGGACGCGAGTGCAACGTCTGCAGGGTTGGACAGAGTTTCACCCACCTACAGAAAGCCTCCATTTAATCCCAGCCTCTGGAAAAGGATATTCCTTTGTTCCTAATGCTTTGTTGGAGAGCTGCAGTGGCTCAGCTGTGTGGTCTGGTTTTCAGATTGGCCAGTGACTTTGCATGCTACACACAGGATTGCTGGCCTTCTGAGGGAGTCATGACTTTACTGATAATCAGAACATAGCGTGAAAGTGGAGCTGTGGCTTGAAGCAGTGGACCAGAGTCCTGTCCGTGTACAAACAGTTCAGAAAGCCACTCACTTCCCTTAACAAAAGCAAATACTGACTTTGAAGTATCAAACTTGCCTTCATGCTTCTGAAATTCCTCTTCTGTGAAATTAATGTCTTTGTGAGACAAGTTTGTCATCAGTTGTTTATTCTCCTCCTGCAGCTGTGCAATTTGGGTAAGAAGGTCCTGTGCTTCCCCTCTCCAGACATCCTCCACCAGTTCTAATTCCTAAAGGGTAGACCAGGACAACACATTTATATTTTTAAACACGTTAAGAGTCTCTGACTTGACTATTTACAGATCAAACTAGTGACAATCCTACTATGGTTCTCATAGAAAACAGTCAAATGAGACTACTTTGAATTTCTTAGAAGACATCTACTTTTCTAATACCAGCATCAAGAAACCAACTATCAAAGTCTCCTTTTGCTATACGCTGAATGTAAATATGTGAGGAGACAATTCCTGATGCAAATGTTTTTGATGTGCAAGTTACTCAAAGGATGGCTCCTTGTGCCCCATTTTGCTGTGAGGACCAGATTAAGAGGACTGCTGCATTAGACAAGATTACCAAACACGAACAAGAATTACCTCCTGCATCCCAGGAAGCAGCCACAAAGGTTATTAGAAATGCCCCAGAAACATCACACAGCGTGGGCTGGGGGAGCCAGTGTTAGGCATGCTCATTTTGAAAGAGCAGCATCTCTAGTCTGAATTTCTGTTATGAAATAGAAGCGTAAAATAATGAGTGCGTGATACTGTGCAGCAAACCCAGAGCTCCCAGTCCACGTGGTAAACACAAGACAAAACTGTGTTCGTCTTCTGTAAATTGTTCCACATGGAATGTCTTGAGTGGCATCTGTGTTAGCAGCGGTGAGACCAGTTAAAACAACTCCCATTTGTCAGGACACCATGTGTCAAGAGCAGCTGCCACCAATCCCCATAAAGGTCAAATTAGGACAAAAAGTATAAAGTCCTCAAGGAAAAACAGTTGTATTTAGAGGTTTACATGTTCCAAAAGCCTTTGCCATAAATCATACTTCTGCAGTGGGGGGCATTCTCTGCTCCATTTTCATGTATGCGCTTCAAACAAAAAGAGCTGCATGCAAACCCCTGGAGCCAGGCTGAGTCACTCGCTGACTTCCACAGTCATCCAGCACAGCCCTTTCCTACCTAACAACAAAACACATTCAGACAACAACCCCGCCAAGCACAGCTCTAGGCTAAAATAAGCTCTGCTGAGAGATTAAAGGATAGCTTTCTCCTTTGAATGTATGCTCTGATAATGGGAAATCATGTTCCTATTGACTCTGGGGTCCAAATGCCATTTTATTCCAGCATTTATTACAGCACTGATGTCATTTCATAATGCCTGTAAGCATGCTACAAGTTTTGCAGAAAACACTATGTGACAAATAGATTATAAATAACATATAGATGTTGTAAGATATGCAGGCTTAATCATTAAGAAAATGTCCTTAATCACATCTATTTTACTTGACACTCTTTATCTTGAGAGAAAAGCAAATCTGTAATGAAACTTGATATTGCCAAATACCTTGACTAGTTACAGTGATGCTGCATATTATACTCTGTAGCTAAAATAATGCACTGACCTAGTTTAGATAATGGAACAGCACATTCATCAGTTACAAGCACACTGATAAAAACAAAATAGAACACACATAAAACCCCAAACTATCTAAACTTATATAATTTATACATGGCACACAACTATACTAAGGTTTGCCTAGGCAAGTTTTCTTATTTATTGCTATTGAGGAGCCCAATGAATTGGAGCAGTAATTAACTTCTGAACTCTCATTAGTAGAAGTATCAGAGAGAGAAGGCAGATCTATTGGCCTGTCGGTGCCAGCCAGCTCAGGAAACGCCATGTGGTGCTAAGCCATGCTTATAGGCAAGTGCTAAAATCTCATAAACTGATGCTTGCCAAGGACTAAAAGCTCATCTGGATTTGCTTCTGGAGGCTTCTGCATCACAAATATTTCTCAGTCTCAGGCTCTTTCTGCCTACCAGTACCTGTCCTGTGAAAGAGTCTTCAAACCCCCACACTGGAAGACAACGGATGCAACACTACTGTTCTATAGGGACTTAGTGCACCAGGAATCAACTTGATTAAAAAAAAATATGTATTTTATTTTCCCTTTTAAAATGTTCCCACCCAAGTTTCATCGGGATTGTCTGAACACTCTGTGAGCCATTTCGTGACTGGCAGAGTAGAGATGGTTCACTGCCAGGGGATAGGTTGGTATCTGGCAAGCACAGTGTTACGTAGTTGAGATGCTCAGGAAACTTTTGAACACATAGATGAACTTCAGAAGCATCTACACAGAACATCAGCTTGTACAATGATATTGAGTGTTGCTACCAGGCCCAGTTCAGTGTCTGCTTCCCCACGCAGCATTTTGTTAACATCTGAGATAAAGCATTATATGGTTGACTGGCAATACAGTGGTCTCTGCGCAGTCAGTGGGGAGATGGGACTTGGGGCAGTTCTTCCCAGAGGTGATGTGCCCTCAAAAAACCTTCTGGCAGCTAGGGGTCAGGAAGAGGAGAGAGCCCAGACACTTGCCTCAAAATTAGATCTGTTTGAAGGGCAAAGGCACAGGTTTGGTACATGTACCTGTATCTGTATCTGTACCCTACACCTTCTTACTTCACACTCTGGAGAATTAGTCTTCATACATTAAAGACCTTCTACCACCCCTTTTGGAGACACTGTCCTGAGACTTCTCTGCCAAATGTTGCAGGAGTTATCCTGGATTTTTCATATGCTAAGCAAAGTCCCCTAGCTGACTCTTTTTAAAACATAAAACTTGAATTTATTTAAGTTAAAGCCAATTCTTGAAGTTTGAGGTTTCTCTTCCAGAAGTTCCCTGGAATATTCTGGGTGGGCAAGCAGGAATGGCAGCAGTGATGATTTAGCACAGACACCAGAAGAACCATTTCTTTAAATCAGTTATCTGGATGGTTTAGAGTGCATCTGCCACTTCCACTAAGTAAGTGGAGCAACTCATGATGTCCTGCCACAGGAGGGTAATAGGATATGGGAAATGATCTCTACCTCAGACTTTCATGGGAGTGAAGTCAGGGAACACTATGACCGCCCCAGATGAAGCCAAGGGACAATATCTTACCATGAGAGGGTAGAAGAGAATCTGAGAGAGTGCTTTTTCCTACTCTTCAGCTGTAACATTGCCCTGAAATCACTTGGTTCTCCCTCTCTCCTATGACTTGCCTACCCGATGAGTGTGCCAGGAAGACTACAGACTGCTAAATCATTCACAGCTCTGGAGAGAAAAGTGTGTTATTGCTAGTGAGCTTTCCTGGCCTAGCAGGAACCAGCACTATCCTCTCGTCAGGAGGAGGGATGGTGCAGGAGTCCTAAATGGGAAGGAAACGCAGTGACTGGGGAAGGGGTGGAGAAAGGGAAGGAGGAAGGAAACTTCCAGGAGGGAAGGAAAATAAACAACACATCCAAACCCTCAGCGAGGCTAAGGCAGCATCCCCGCAGAGCCCGTCAGCCTGCCTTGGCCTCCCCACCGGCTCCGCGGCATCCCGGCCCGCACCCCAGCCTCCCTCTTTGTTTTCCCCAGCGGCTGCTGGGGGGCCACAGCCCGGCTCCCCCCGAGCACACCGCCTGCCCCGCCTCGCCCCCCGCCCGCACCTTCTGGTGCTTCCGCTCCTTCTCGATGCGGTCCATCCTCTCCAGGCGCAGGCGATCGAGCTCCAGGCGCAGCTCCTCCATCTCGGGGTTGATGTGGTTGCGGCTCACCAGCACCTCCAGGATCTCCAGCACCCGCACCACCTTAGGCATGAGGCGGGCGATGGCCTCGCAGCCGTGCTGATCGATCACCCGCTCAAACTCCTGCCCCACGGCCGAGGCGATATCGTACACATCCATAACCGTCAGCTCCGCCGCGTTCTTCTCCAGGGCGGGCGGCGCCCCACCGCCGCCGCCGTCCATGGCTCGCCCGGCCCCGCGGCGCCCTCATAAGCAGCGGCGGGGCGCTCTCCTTGGCGGGGCGCACCCTCCGGCAGCCGAGCCCCCCTCACTCGGGCCGCGGCCCCGCGCAACTCCCGCCAACTCGGGCTGCCCCTAAACTTGGTGGGGCGGCGGGAGGGGAGCGGCGGCGGCAGGGCGGGAGCAGCCCCACCGCCACCCCCCATCGCCGCTCGGGGCCAATGGCAGGCGCCGGGCGGGACGGGGGAGGCCCGGGGGAGGCCCCGCGCATGCCCGCACACCAGCGTGGCCTCGCCGGTTAGCGGGGCCTCGTCCAGCGGGGCGATCGGGGTGCGAGTCGGTGCTCCGCATCACCAGTGGTGCTCGGTGCTTAGTGCCGAGTGGCTTCAGCACCGGGACTGCTCGCGGTGTGAACCCCTTCTGCCCAAGGCTTCGTCGTCCGGGGGTGAGGACCGCACGTTCGAGGGGTCACAAGTCACACCCACGTGGGCTGAGGCTTCGGGATCCCACACTGATGGAACCCAGCACCGAAACGGGTTCACAGCAGCGGCAGGGTCACAGAACGGGAGGTTCGAATGATGTGAAACGCAATACCGTGACACAGTGTGACAACTTCTCCCTGCGATACTGTCTGTGTCTCATTCTGTTACAAGTTACAAAATATCGATCCTCATCTTCATGGACCTGGGCAGCCAGGATGGCAACAAAACAGCCTCCAAACATAGGAGTTCACTTGCTGAATTGCCTAACTTATAGTAATAATGGATTATATACTGTTAAAATATATCTACATATCATTAATGAAACACCTTGCCAAAATTGAACACTGCAGGATATTGCACGAAGTTCCAGAGGGAGCACGAGGATGAATAATGGCGTAGTCATCCTTTCCTGGCAAAGGCTGCTTACGAAAGCACGAAAAGGGGCTGCAGTATGAGCAGAACGTTTGGAGAACTCTCTGCAGTACCTCAGGGGAAGAGATACGCTGTGAAATCATCATTTTGTCCGAGTTAGAGATGAGAACAAGAGTTTATGCCACCAGAATTCTGTATTAAATGAGTTCCCGTTGTTATGCACAAATGCACGTAGAGGAAAAAAGTACTAATTTAAAGAACATATGGCAAGACTAAAACTACTACTGAGACAGATGAAAACCAGCACAGCAGTTTATGCTGTGGAAAGCAGTCAATTCAAGGTTGGCTTCATCCAAACTCAATGAAAACAGTCGGTTTGCAGTGACTCGGCAGGAGAGGTCCCTTACCCAGTCACGCACACAACCTCCAGTTCGTGCTTCCCTTGCCAAAAGCTTTCCCTTCCACACACGTCCACACCCTGAGCCGGCACAGCCAGCTCTGCTCGCTTGGAACTGGCAGCTTGAGTGAGACGAGCAGAATTTACTTACGAAATCAAGTATCTGGATTACATCTGGAGTACGTTGGATTCATACAACTGAAGACAAACGCCACATCTGAGTATTACCAGGAGGAAAATAACTGGCCCTTACTTGGCAAACCCAAACACATCAACGTTTCACTAGAAAGCCAGATTGTGCTTTGGTCGTTAAATCCTCTGTAGGTAATTAAAACAGCTAATCATGAAAACAGACTTCTTTAACTCGAGCATGACCTTCTGTATTTCTGACTGGAAGTTTTAATTGAAAATCAGCATTTAAGCACGGCCATGCAAGGAATGGCTCTTTATGCACAGTTAGTCTTGGGTGATGCACAAGCCTGCTGTACCTCTTGACTGTGTTTTCTCGTGCGCAGTGAACAGCCCACAGGCTGGGCTTTCCCCTTACTTTCTCGATCATTAGCTGCTCCCAAATCTCTACCTTTGCTGTGGCAAGTTTGGGTTTCCCGGGCTTCAGCAGCAGCTTCGGCCACGCAGGCCTGAGGTGACAGCCCCTCAATCCCCTCAGGTGCCGCCTCCCGCCGGCGCTCCCTCAGGCCCGGCAACGCCTCCTCAGCTGCTCACCCAATACCGCCCCGCGCGCCGCTCTTTCTGGCAGGGCGGCTCTCCCCGCCTCGATCTGATTGGCTCTCGCCACCGCGGCTCTCCCCGTGCTCTGTGCTCATTGGTTCCTCCCGAGTACGGGCCCCGCCTCCTGGCCGCGCGGTTCCTGCCTCAGGGTTTAGGCGGTCCCTTCGCGAATGGTTCCTTAACGGCCACCGTAGCACAGGCCGTACGTGGCAGTGGGGTAGTATCAGCCTATGAGCGGCGGCCCCGTGCCCCGGAAGAGGCGTGGCGACAGCCGGAAGTCCCCCCTCCCCTTTTCCTGCTGGCCCGCCGCTCGGTGCCCCCTCCCGCTGGGCTCCGCCATGTCGCCGGTGCGGGCGGTGCTGGCGCTGCTGGCCGCGCTGGCGGCCCCGGCTGCCGCCTACTTCGTCAGCATCGACGCGCACGCCGAGGAGTGCTTCCTGGAGCGGGTGCCGTCCGGCACGAAGATGGGGCTCATCTTCGAGGTGGCGGAGGGGGGGTTCCTGGACATCGACGTGGAGGTGAGGGGGGACGGCGTGGCGGCGGGCTGACCTTGGGCCGCGGGTGCCGTGCTGAGGGGAGGGCTGCCGGGCCCTGCGCGCTCCGGGGCTGCGCTCTCGTCCCCCGCCGCATGCGGGAGCGGGAAGGCCGTCGCGGCTCCCGGTAGTGGCGGCGGGGGGCCACGTCCCCGCTCGAGGGTGGTTTAAACCGTCCCTGAAGTTTGGGACGGCCCCCGGCTCGGTGCGGCGGGCTCGCCCTCGGCCTGCCGGGCACCAGCCCTCCCTGCCCGGCCGGGTCGGGCCTCCGGGGTGGCGTGGGCCCCCTCGGGGAGCACAGGGTGTCTTTCCCGGGGACGATGTCTCCTGAGGCTGTTTGTCCTTTCTGCTCTTGCTGCAGAAGGCAGTTTTTCTGCTTTCCCGTTCTCTTGGGATTTTCTGCGTTATTCTGCTCAGTGTGGTCCTGTTGTAATAAATCATCTGCTGGGAAGAAGGGACAGGATTGCTCTTTAAAAAAAGTGTTGTTTTTTTCTGGGAGCAGCGTGTCTCCCCTGGGATCAAAGGGTGTTGGCTTTAAGCAGGTTGATTGCCATCTTGAAAGTTGTCGGTAAGTTCTTTTCTGCAATGAGACATCAAATCCGTAGGAGAATAACAAATAAGAATTCCTTTCTGCTTGGTGAAGAGCAGATAGTTGTTTGTAACTTAAACACGAAAAGGTCGTTGCTGAGAGTGAATAGAGTCGTGTAAAATTACACATTGCCCTGTTACAGGGCAGGGTCAGGGAGCTATGAAATCCCATTCAGATGTCACTGATGGAAGCTCAGCAGCTGAGTTTGGTGACCTGGCGGGGTGGAAGCCTTAAGATCACAGTCGCCCTGAGTGCTTCGTGCTCAGGCCTTTAGTCCATTTGAAATGGTAACAGCAGCAGTGCACAGCTGTGTGTGTCTAAAGTACTGTTGACATATGGGAGAATGGGGTTTTTTTTTCCTTCAAACATCAGAGATAAGGTTTCCCCTGCAGTTGTTAATTTAGCTAACAGTCAGGGCTTATAATTTACTTGTTCTTGAATGCTTCTTATCAGTACGGAAGGCCAGCAATCTTGGCCAGTGGGAGAGGCTTTCATATGGCTTTCTTTACCAAGAAGTCTTTTTTAATTTAAAAAAAATGTGCAGAAAAATGCATCACCACTGTTGAGTCGTGGGAGGGGAAGCATGAAGAATGCCAAACGAGACAGACTACAGATGGTATTGGTAAATACGACTGCATAACTTCAGAATATGCATGTAGTGCTATGATGGTGTATTTAAACCCACTGTATTTTAAATAAAACATATGATGTTTTGTTTCCCCCATGCAGATTACAGGGCCTGATAATAAAGGAATTTATAAAGGCGATCGAGAGTCCAGTGGAAAATACACATTTGCTGCCCACATGGATGGAACTTACAAGTTTTGCTTTAGCAACAGAATGTCCACCATGACTCCCAAGATAGTGATGTTCACTATTGATATCGGGGAAGCTCCAAAGGGGCAAGACATGGAGACAGAAGGTGAGGAAGACTTCTGGAAAGATACTAGCTCTGGCTCAGGAGCTTTTCCCTCCATGCATGACTTCTGAACTTGACTAGGATTCTCAGAGTTCCTCTTTCTTCAGGCTGTCTAGTTAGCTGTTCTCTTGCACAGCTAAAATGGATATGGATGGTTTTAGACCTCAATACATGATTTAATGCAAAATCACCAGGGAATCACTTGGCCATCTGCAGAAACTATTGCTTTCATCCTTTAGTCTTTTCATCAGTTTCACACTCTGATTTCTAGTTTGCTCAGCAGTATGTAGTCTACTACATGCATTAGTTGAGCTCTTTGATAAATGTGCTAATATAAAAAATTTCTCTTAGCAGTGTAAATTACTGTTTTATCTGCAGCCTTTTGTCCTGTACTTGTGTTCATCTCTTACACTTTTCTCTAGGTGGTGGAGATACCTGGGATGGTATGTGTACTGCTTTTTGAAAGCTCATTAGCATCTTGTCTTTTGCGTATGTTTATTCACTAACAGCTAACGGTTGCTTTCTCTCTATAACATTTGTTTGTAGCATGAGAATGTCTTTTTAATAAACTACATAAAAGGTCTGATTCTGAGCAATGCTGAGCACCTGCAAGCTCCCATCGAGACGTTTATATACTTAGCAGCTCTTGGGATCAGGTCTTGAACTGTCCGTGACAGTTTGTCTTCAGGTGGTTTATTTATGGCTTAACAGAACATTTAATCAGGAGTTTTAGGAGAAATTAAACTAAACCACTGAGCATCCCAGAACATTGGGTATTTTAGACTGGTTTTGCTTTCTATTGCTAAAGTGGATGTTGAATAATCAAGGGCTTTTGGAAGCAATAAGATTCTGTTAGGTTATGAATTATCTGTAATGTTACAAGTGGAAAAGCTTCAAACTTGCCATTTGCTGTAAGAGAAATGAATGTATTGGGTAACAAGTTACAAAGTTTTATTTGGAAATCACTAACTGTAGCTAGAAAGGCATTACATTCTTGTTCTCTATTTTAGCAAGTAAATAACTTTGTGCATTGAGTGCTTGATATCACTTGAAAAGTAACAAATTCCTAACTTGCTTTTTTTCTTTTCAAGACTCAGCTAAATCTTTTATTGAGTCTGAATACATCAGTTGTAAAGAATATTAGTGCAGCTTTAAATTTTTAAGGCAAACACTTTCTTGAGTGTATTTTTTTTTGAGTGGGTTTAAATAATCCATGCAACTATAATTTCTTCTCTTACTAATAAACTGACTTATTGCAATGACCAGTTGGCCATGAAAGTAAAGGATTTACAATATTAGCAAAGTGAGTGTGGTTTACACAGCTATTTAGATTTTAATTGTGACTTGAATGAGTTTGATTTTTCTTGTCCTCTTTCTGACTGTTCCCCATAAGGTGTGTATTTTGAATAGTTCTATTTTCAGATTGTGATCTGAAACACTTAATTTATAAATAAAAATGTAATAAGGTAGCTCCAAAGTCAAGTATGTTCCTTCAATGGAAAACGTATTGGGTTTTGTGGCTTTTTTTTTTTTTTAAGAGAACTGATTGCCCAGGGTGTGTCTGTGGAATGATATCTTGAACTTCTCATGGTGCTAGAAAACTTTGAAAATTACTTGCATAATTTATAAATTTCTAAGTGGACACTTCTTTGAGCATTAATGTATTTAAAAGATCCTGTGATTGATAGTCAAATCTCTAAATCTTGGATCTCTGATCCTTCCATTTGCTGAACTATCTCCAGGTAGTTGTCTGTTATCATTGGTTTGGTATTTTTCTCCTCTCCTGCTTTCACGACACAGCGGAACCCGAAGCTGGTTCCTGCCCTCTGCCAGGCCCCTTTGGTGGTGTTTCTGCTGAATGCTGTGCTTCAGCTAAACTGGAAGATCACAAGATGTGATACGTTGCTTCAGAAAGTGATCTCGTTTTGCCAGCATCATGATCTTAAGCTAAAGTCTCAGTCGTTCTATTTTTGCAAGCTTAACAACTAGGAAAAGCTGTAATGTTAAGATAATTTGCTTGGAATATATTGGATGATATTGGCAAAATAGATATTAGTGTGTGGTATTGATCTCACGTGTTCTTATGTTCTGTTTTTCTGGAAAAGTATGCCTATATTGGAAAGAAGTGGTCTGTACTGACTCTAAATTGTGTCTTGTGCCTTCTAGTTGGATGTGGAGAAAGATGTTTTCCCATTTATTAAATACCACAGAGATGTGTTGGGAAAAGTGGCTCTATGAAAACTAAACTTTACTTTGCCGTAAGGATAGAAAGTTTTCAGGTGTACAGACTGCATTTTCAGAACTTCTGCAACAGGAAATTAAGTATAACTGTTCATAAATCTTAACAAATTGCTTTTTGAGTCAATAGCAGTCTTTCTGATGCTTCTGAAATTATTCCACAGCTCATCAGAACAAGCTAGAAGAGATGATTAATGAGTTAGCAGTGGCCATGACAGCTGTAAAGCATGAACAGGAGTACATGGAAGTTCGTGAAAGAATACATAGAGCAAGTATGTGTCTGACTTAAATGCTTCTCCTCTCTCAAATGAACTTACAAAATGTGATTTTAAAATACAAGTCCATAAAAGCTGTTCCAAGTTACTACAGAAAATTTAGAAGCCCATACAATAATGTAGTCGATGCTTGCAATCTTCTTTAAATTGGCTTGCCTCTCATGTAATAATGAAGATTGTTATCCAAAATAGTCTTTGTTTAATTGGTTTAAATTCTATAGTTCTTTGAATGGCATATTCATGAAGATACTGGTAATGATATGGTTCCCAGGGACAGACTTTGGCTGAACTATTACTTCATCCTTGAAGTGAGTGTGGCTTAATAGTCAAGCCAAAGTATTTTTAAAATGCTTTGTAGAAATAGAGCAGAACTATTGTTATTTCCAGGTGGAGAATATGGTTAACTGTCCAGTTACAACCCTCACTTTCTGAAGTAAAGCTTTAAAATATGACTGAGCATGTCAAGTGATGCATTAGGGGAAGCCCAGTGAGAATAAAGGGCAAATATTTTTAATGTGAAAATACAATGTTATATTAAAACATTGCCCCCTTAGTATTTTGAATCTATGGATATCTCCAGTTTTATGACTTTTGTTACTAATGGTCTGATTTAGGAAAATACTGAATTTTTAGAACCAAACTTTTAGAGATTAGAAATTCCCCTCTCAACTTCGACACCATAATATGGAACTGTTACATGAAAAGGGAAGTGGCTTCTGTTAGTTACAAGCTTCTGTCTGGCCTCTTTGGAGGTGGGCAGAATAGAGATGCTACAGTGTATGTCCAAAGCTGAGGTTAAAACATCTGCTTCCATAGCACAGTTTGAGCTGTTCAGAAAAATAACCCCTCTCAGCTCTCATCCCTCAGACTGCAGTGTCCTTTGGGGCACTTGCAAAGACATGACACAAATATCAGTGGTTTATGTGCAATACTTGAGTTCCAACGACAAAGTGTCTTAAGTTTGTTTTAAATGCTTTGTTACTTACTTCTTTTTTTTCTCCCCTCCCACAGTTAATGACAACACAAACAGCAGAGTGGTTCTTTGGTCATTCTTTGAAGCTCTTGTATTAGTTGCCATGACACTGGGACAAATCTACTATCTGAAGAGGTTTTTTGAAGTCCGAAGGGTTGTTTAAGAGTACTTTTCTGGTCCCGGATTTCAGTTCACTGTCTACCAAACATCCTGGTCACAAAAAAAAAGTCATTTAGTTTCTGAACCCTCTTTACTGAACTGTAAAACTTTATTGCTTATGTTCCTTCCTAGTTAAAAATGAATTGTTTTTATATATCTTCTGTAGCAAAAGCTGTGCTGAAATCTTGTCACTTAATTGGCATAATTTTTTTCACTTAAACCTGCCTAGTCTGTACGCTAAGCGAGGTCCAAGCAAGCTGCAAATGCTGTAATTCAGCTGTAGTAACAAGCAACGTCGATGTCTTTTCTAACTTTTTTTCCCTGTTTTCGTACTTGCAGTTCTATCTAGGGAAACGGTACAAGGCCCTAACATGACTGTTTGCATTTTTGACATCTTTAACTCTGCAGTAGGTGTTATGAAATCAAAGTAATCCCTTCTTCACTTACATAAACTGCCAAGGAGAAGTAATTGGAACTTTATTCTGATAATGAATAGAAGACAGCTGACAACTTCCAATCTAGTATTCATACCTAGTTGCTATTTAAAAGTCTGCAGTAACTACCCTAATTACATGAACTTATTCCCAAAGTTGTTTTAAATTAAATAGTCAATACGAACATACATTTTCTCCTCTCATTACCAAATGGTTCACCCTATGGTTTTTAGTCTTTCACAGGTTTTATATCGAAGCCAATTGTGTGCAGTGTCTTGGCAAACAATAGTTGACCCTTTGGTTTTTGCAGGTCCAAAGCTCAGACTGTTGGCGCTAGCGCAGAACGCATCAGTGTTCAGGAAACCTGGATACCTGATGCCAAAGGGTTAATGATTCTGGGGGTTTATTGCGATGCTATGCAGCCCTGGTATTTAAGTTAAGTGGCATTCTCTGCCATTATCTGATCATAATTAGCATAATGCTAAATACTGGTGTGTTTTCTTTTTCAGGCACATGTAGATTTGTTTTTGTATAAAGTTCCTTTCCTCGGTATCTGATGATTGGTTTAAAAATTAAAGAAGCGTCTGATGTGGGTGCTGAGCCAGGATTCTGTTGTGACTGATGTATATTAGTTGTAATCATTTTTGGGGGTGGGGTTGGGGGGGGGGTCTTTTCCAGGGGGGAGCCTCTACAAGTAACACACAACAGTTTTGTACAATTAATTTAAAATTTGTTACAGGTTTTCATGTTCCAGGTAAAGTTTTTTCAACCTTGGGCAAACACTTGCAGCAGTTCTTCAGAAAGGTGGCTGTTACACCTTATTGTGACTGTTGTGTGCCAATATTTTTGTGTAAAACACTTAAAATTAAATTCTAAGGTGTACATTTAAAAATTGCTTGTGAATCTAAATATGACCCAGGTTCGATAAATAAACCAATTCTTTAAAAAAAACCCACCAAAACTTTGTTGTTTGGGTTTTTTCTTTGATACTTTAAGGCAGTACAGTTTAACACAGGTTTTTCATAAGGTTTCTCTTTGGATATCGGGAATGAATCCATCCCACTTTGTGGGTAGAAGAAATTGTGGGTTATTCTAAAACTACAGCTTTGCCACTCAGCTCTGGGCAGTTGGGTGTCACAGTGCTTCTGTGTGACCTGCACAAGTACTTACTGTAATCACAGAATGGTTTGGGTTGGAAGGGACCTCACAGCTCATCCCATTCCAACCCCCTGCCATGGCAGGGACACCTCCCACCAGCCCAGGTTGCTCCAAGCCCCATCCAACCTGGCCTGGGACACTGCCAGGGAGGGGGCAGCCACAGCTTCCCTGGGCCAGGGTCTCACCACCCTCACAGCAAAGAATTTCTTCCCAATATCTAATCTAAATCTCCCCTTTTTCAGTTTAAAACCATTACCCCTCATCCTGTCACTCCATGCCCTTGTAAAAAGTCCCTCTCCACCTTTCTGTATCCAAAGGGGGGTCACGACACAACCCCTAACGGTGTGGCCGGAGGATGCGTGGGGTGGCGGTGCCTGGGGCGGAACCAAAGTGCTGCGGTGCGTGTGCCTGGGGCGGAACCAAAGTGCTGCGGTGCGTGTGCCTGGGGCGGAACCAAAGTGCTGCGGTGCGCGTTTCCGCACGGCCCCGCCGCGTGCGGACCCGGGGCGGGGGGAAGAGCCCGGGCGGCGGACAGGGCTGAGGCGCCCCTCAAAGATGGAGGCGGTGACTGAGGGGAGCTGGGAGTCGCTGCCCGTAGCGCTGAGTCCTGGCGTGCTGCAGGCGCTGCGGGAGCTCGGCTTCGCCCGCATGACCCCGGTGCAGGTGAGGGGGCGCCCCCCGGCGGCCCGCGGCTGTGCTGGGAGGCAGGGCCTGAGGCCGGAGGGGCGGGCGGTGACAGCCCGTGCTGGGCTGGGGACGAGCTGGGTGGGCGGTGTGACTGGGCTCGGTCACAGCTTCGAGGCCGCAGGTAATGGGTTCTGTATCAGCGAGGGAAGTCGCTGCCTTTGGCTTCCCCATCACTGGCTCTCCGTGGGTAATGTTTACAGAGAGCTTTGATGTCCCCTGAGGGGATTCACCCTCTGTGAGATTTATTTCTGCCATAGCCAATTCATGGGATATTTCTCTTTTTTTCCCCAGTCTGCGACCATTCCGCTCTTCATGAATAACAAAGATGTGGCTGCAGAAGCGGTGAGTGCTTTTTCTTGGTCAGGTTCATTGCTTTTCTTGGTTTGTCTCGGGAGCTGAGGGAGGGCTGACTCTCGTTCCCTTCTCACAGGTAACGGGCAGTGGCAAAACCTTAGCGTTTGTAATTCCCATCCTGGAAATTCTTCTCAGACGGGAAGAAAAATTAAAGAAAATGCAGGTGAGATGAAGTTACTCATGTACATAAAGCGACTGTTTGCTCAGCTCTTTGGTATAGCAGGAACAACAAATTGTTTAAGACAAAAATAAATATTGGGGTGCTTTCTTTGCACTTAGATACAACTTTTTATTTCACATGATGAAAACAGGTTTCTGAGCTGTTAGAAAAGTGTCTTAAAATATGTAATATGGTGATGCACTGCAAACAAGAGTCTTTGAATGCTTTTTAGAATTCACTGACTTTGAATACATTCTATCATACAGAGAACTTGCACTATTATTTGCTATTAAATATCATTAGATACTGCTCTTTCATTAGAGGTATTTTGCAGTGGGTATAATACCTCTTTCATAGATATTTTCTGTTATTTTCTATGCTTTATTATATTTCTATGGAAATGTTTTGTCTAAAACTGGGATGTGTGGCTTGTATTTGCTTGGTTTGTAAGGGAGAATTTTGCCCAAATCCTCCTTCTAGACTGGTATTTTCCATAAATACCTTTTGTTTCCATGTGCAGGTTGGAGCTATAGTTATCACACCAACAAGAGAATTAGCTATTCAAATTGATGAGGTGCTATCATATTTCACAAAACACTTCCCCAGGTTTAGGTGAGTGAACTTGAGGCTTGTCATGACCCTGATTCCTTTTTCTTTGAACTTCTGTCATTCATAAACTAGCAAAACATAAAGATGACCTCAAGCTTTCTAT
This sequence comes from Podargus strigoides, assembly GCA_028020825.1. Taxonomy (NCBI): domain Eukaryota; kingdom Metazoa; phylum Chordata; class Aves; order Caprimulgiformes; family Podargidae; genus Podargus; species Podargus strigoides. Next base: position 12,835,571 of record CM051637.1, on the reverse strand, counting down.
TTTATTGTTTTAGTCAGATTCTTTTAATTGGTGGTAGGAATCCCATGGAAGATGTTGAAAAGTTTAAAGAACATGGGTAAGTTGACTGTCAATTATTTTTATCAATGCCTCACAGCTGTGGTTTATTGCCCATCCTTGGGGTTTTCAAATTAGGGCTTTGGTCTTGCTGGCACTAAAATTTGACAGTACTGCATGAGTATGTTAAGGTGTATGCTGAGGAAATTGTGGATTCTTTTCCTTGAGTGAGATACACCTCAATGAGACCATAGGAAAGGATCACACGTGAAATCAGTACCATTACATGCTGTTTGGGTGGAGAACACGGTACAGCATGGTGAGCTGAAAACTGTCTTCACCAAATATTTCAGTTCCTTCTTTCTTCTAAGTGTTGTACTAGCAGTAGGCTCTGATGAGATTGAGACCATGCTGCTGAATAATTTTCTGGAACTGTTGGGTGCTGATACTAATGAGGAAGTTTTGAAACAATCCTATTTGCTGCTGGTTTCTGTGTGAAGGCACTAAATATTCTTCTAGCTGATAGTTGCTGATTGTATTCTAGATATTTATTACCACAAATGGTGTGCTTTCACCTGAGTGTTTTTTCCCCAGCAAAAGAGTATCTAAAAAGCACTGAAACATGAATACAGTTAGAAGTGACAAACTGAAATAGTTTTATTGAAGAATGTGGTCGACTTGCATGCAGATTTATGCTGTGGTAATTATGTTAGCACCTCCCTCGAAGTCATTGCCTTGCACTGTTACAAAATTGCTGCATGTCTTGTTCACAGTGGGAACATCATTGTAGCTACACCGGGCCGCTTGGAGGATCTGTTCCGAAGAAAAGCAGATGGGCTGGATCTAGCAAGTTGTGTGAAGTCTCTTGATGTGTTGGTATTAGATGAAGCAGACAGACTTCTAGATATGGGCTTTGAAGCAAGGTATTGACGTTATAAATTCTTGTGAAGTTTTAAATTAGTTCATGTGTGATTGTTGTGAATGAACATGGCCTACGATGACCTCTGAAGTTAGATTTGTTCTCTTTTGTTCTTTTACCTCTCTTGGCTTTGTAGACTCTATAAAGCAATTGCTAAGAGGGCAAGAGAACTGGAAAAAGTGGATCCTTGATAAATACAGAGCTCACAATTTCTTTTTGTAAATGTGTATTAGCATGTGCTGGATTAATGCTTGATTAAATATCTTTTAATGGAATGGCTTAAAACACTTTAACAAATAAGCTTTGATGTCCCTTTTGTCTTAATAATTAGCTAATAGAAGATGCTTTGCACTGTGTAATAAAAGCTATTTTGTTTATAAACTGTTACTTCCAGTGATTAAGCTTCTTTCTGAGGGAAGTCTTGTTATACTTTACATGTGCTTACTTGCAGTTTAAACACCATTCTGGACTTTTTGCCCAAGCAGAGACGGACAGGTCTGTTCTCAGCAACTCAAACTCAAGAGGTGGAGAATCTGGTGAGAGCAGGTCTCCGGAATCCTGTCCGCATCTCGGTGAAAGAGAAGGGGGTGGCAGCAAGCAACACACAGAAAACTCCAACGCGCCTGGAGAACTATTATATGGTGGGAACCTCCATGCTTCGTGATAGTTTCTTGTTCCCTCTCTTTTTTTCCTGGTTCCATCAATAAGTTTTTAAATCTTGGCCAGTTAGGATCACATTCATAGAGGAACCAGAAGGCTCAAAGATAAAGCTCTTGCAGGTTCTCCAAAGATCAGTAACTATACTGAGGAGAAAGATCTGAATTAGCAGCCCTGTTGTTTCCTGCTCTAAGTCCTGTTTGACTGGCCAGGAGTTGTAATCCTAAACTAGCTGCAGTGCTGTGGCTCGTGACCTGCTTATAATGAACGGGTATGGGAGGAGACTGTGGCAATTCCAGTGAAGTGGCAGAGAGGTACTTGAGGTGCTGCTTGAGGAGAGATATTGTGGCAGGGGATGGGAAGGTTGGGAGCTGAAGTATTTGTTTTTCCTTAAGATACATAAAAGGGTAATATTCCACATGGTGAACTGTGGTGCTAATGATGGGTATTAAGAAATTATGTCCATAGGCATTTATCAGTAGGCAATGAATGGAGGAAACTGGCAGATCACTTTATATCAAATCCATTTTCTTACTTTTTTTTTTTTCATTTGCATTGTATAGATTTGCAAAGCAGATGAAAAATTTAATCAGTTGGTGCATTTTCTTCGGCAGCACAAACAGGAAAAACATCTAGTCTTTTTCAGGTAATTCTGTTTGTGTTTCATTGTGAAAACAGTACGGTGTTTTATTACATTTCAAAACTCTGCCCTGTGTTGACAAGGACTCAACTATTTTAAAAGTGATTCATTTTAGTAGCTCTCTTGCAGAATACGATGCCTAAAAAGAGATTGATCATTGCTTCATGTCAGGATTGTGTTGAACTTTATTAAGCAAAACAGAAATTTTCTATACGTTTTTAAACTAAGGCGTTATAGATGATTATATGTTAATTATAAAAATTATGTACATATTTTAAATACAAATAGGCCATAGTGTGTATGTTTGAAAGGTCTCAGAATACTCTAGCTTGACTGTCTAAACCAGATTAAAAATGCAGCATAATCTTTTGCTTTCATGTCTGTCTCTATCACAACAGCACATGTGCCTGTGTGGAATACTATGGGAAAGCTTTGGAATCCTTAATCAAACAAGTGAAAATAATGAGCATTCATGGGAAAATGAAACACAAGCGTAACAAGATTTTTACTGAGTTTCGGAAGCTCCCGGGGTAAGAACATTTGAATAGGCTAAACCAGCCAAAAGCAGAAATAGTAAGGGATATGTAATTTTGTCTCACAGTATTGTTTTGCCACTTAAGTGTGGCAGAGTGGTGGTATGCTGAGGAGAAGGATGCTACTGGCTGCTTCTGAGTGTGTTTCTAATAACACAAACTATGCTTAGGTACCCAAGTATGAAAATGTGACTGGAGCATGTCCAGCCTCATTTAGATATTCCATGTGGCAGCATGGAAGGTGTGGGGACAGAGATTTAGGATACCCTGCAGCCCAGGGCCCTCTAAAGTTTGAGGTGCTCGCTGGCCGAACACACACACTATGAAGCCCATCATTACTGCTGCTGTGCTGCTGTTTTAATGGGACACACTGTACTGCCACGTGCTGCAATCACACGTTTGCCTTGCTGTATAGACATACCGTCCACTCAGTGATATGTTTGCTGTAATACAAATCACATTCCTTTTCATAACGTCGTGTAGAATTTTAGTTGGTGAAAGCTACAACTACCTTGTAATATTTGGTCTCTTCTCAAAAAATGAATGTTTTAAAATGTTTTGTTCCAGAATACAAGGTAGGGGGAGACTGGTGCTTCTCAAATGGCAATTTAATGAAAATATGCTTTTTCTTTCTTCCTAGTGGCATTTTAGTTTGCACTGACGTGATGGCCCGTGGCATAGACATTCCAGAAGTTCACTGGGTTTTACAGTATGACCCACCTAGCAGTGCAAGGTACAACTTCCCTTCTTAAGAACCTTTAATCTACTCGTGGACATGTTATTGGCGACACACAACTGTGGAAAATGCATTAAATCCCTGCCAGGAAGTTAGTGAGTGAACACAGAAAATCATGCCTTCTGTTGTGTTGTTTCAGTGCCTTTGTGCATCGGTGCGGTCGAACAGCACGCATCGGCAACGTGGGCAGTGCACTTGTGTTTCTGCTTCCCATGGAAGAATCTTACATTAACTTTCTCTCCATCAATCAAAAGGTCAGTAGACTTTTATTCTACCCTAAAGCAGGGAAGGGCAAGGGGACAGGCTTACTGATAGGAGTTTTGAAATCAGAATTTGTAGAACTTAAGGTTATATGCACAGATAATGTTTTAGCAGAGGTGCATAATTAAAAAAACCACAAGAGCTGCTTGTTAATCACCAAATGCATCTATTTATTAGAGCTCCCAGTGTTATCTACTGAGTTTGTAATAGGAACATGTGATACACTGAGTAAGGAAAGGCTTTTCATTTCTAAGGGTGTGTAGATTGAGCATTTCCAGAAGAGCAGTGCTGGATTACACTCCTACCCCCAACCCAGCCACCTCCAGTTTATATGCTGCACCTTCTGTGCTGTGTATTTTTAACTTGGATAATTTAATTTCCTGTGTCTGGTCCTGCATTTATGGGATTAATTGTATAAATTCTCAAGAAGCCTGCTAATGAGAATGTAGCTTGGTAAGGCATGAGATGAAGCTGTTGCCTCTCTTGAGCTGCTGTGTACAAGATGGGCTAGGGCTGACCATGTGTGGGGCTGAATGGTGGAGCGTTGAAATGACTGAATGGAAGAAGAGGGCTCAAAGCTCACTCAAGATTAAGTGGGGAAGTGTGTGTTTGAAGTTTTACAGTGCATTTAAAATCATTCAGCTGAACTTTTCCTTTGGTTCTGTATTTTTTTTTTTTGTTTGTTTGTCTGTTTTCAGTGTCCCATGCAGGAAATGAAACCACAGACAAATGTGTTGGATCTTCTTCCAAAACTCAAGTCTATGGCCCTAGCTGACAGGGCAGTGTTTGAGAAAGGGATGAAAGCATTTGTGTCTTACGTCCAGGCTTATGCCAAACACGAATGTAACCTGATCTTCCGAATAAAAGGTAATTCCCAGCAGGAGTTGGTATCTTTTACTGTTTTCAGAAGACAGTACTTGGTTTGGCAAAAACCAGTTATTGCTCACAAGCTTCAACTACTGATTCCTGATCTCAAAGTGACATTCTGCAGCATCAGATTCTGACAAAACTCAAGCAACGTTTCTCATCATTTTCAAAAGAAAACGTTTAATTAGCAAGTTTCACCAAAACTGACATAAACATAAATAAAAGTGATTTATTATTGTTACTAAGTATAGAATGCAAACAATATAGTAAGACTTTTTTTTCCCCCTGTGACTTGCTAAATGAAATTATCTTTTTATCCAGCAGGAAACTGACTTTATAATCTTTATTTTAACAGATCTGGATTTTGCTAGCCTTGCCAAAGGTTTTGCATTGTTAAAAATGCCAAAGATGCCTGAACTAAGAGGAAAATGTTTTCCAGACTTTACTCCAGTCACTATTAATACAGACTCCATTTCATTTAAGGATAAAAATAGAGAAAAACAGAGACAAAAGCAATTAGAACAACTAAGAAAAGAAAGAGAGGAAAATGGAGGAAAAAAGAAATTCATAAAGAACAAAGCCTGGTCAAAGCAGAAAGCCAAGAGGGAGAAGAAGAAGAAAATAACAGCTAAAAGGAAGTGTGAAGAGGTAAACTGTGCCCATTCTATTAAACTGCATGGGATTTCTGTAGCATAGGTATGTACTTTCAAATGGCAGAGCTATGGGATTTTAGTTTGATGGAATTGACAACTGTAAATTAACTTTTTAGGACCTCGACAGACAAAGCTTAAAAAAAAAAAATTAGAGAAGCTTTTTAAAGCCAAACACTAAAACAACTTCTCAGCACTCTGATCCTAGTCAGTAATGCTGTCAGCATAGATTTTTATTTCTCAGAGGTGCAGCAGTATGGCATGGTGCTGGGCAGCACTTGCTTTTTTCAATTCTCAGCAAGTGTAATTGAGGGTTAGACAGTTTCCTGGGTAGAAACAGAGTAGTATTTTCTGCTTGGATACTCCTGGTAAAATCTAGGTTGTAAGCTTCTCTTGTATTCAGCTGTATAGAATGAAAGCCTTTGGTGTTGTGTTTAATCTGTTGTTTTTCAACTGCTAACAGGGCTCTGACATTGAAGATGAGGATATGGAAGAGCTGCTGAATGACACAAGACTTTTGAAGAGATTAAAAAAGGGAAAAATTAGTGAAGAAGAGTTTGAGAAGAGACTAACAGGCAGCCAAAGTAGACTCAAAGCAGAAACTGTTGCCGACTTGAAGTCTGAAGGTTGAGAGTTAGTCTAACACCACTTTTACATTAAAATATTGCCTATTTCAATAAAACTGTATTTTGTAACAGAAAAATGATGCATAGAATTGATCCAATTTCTTCATAAAGAAACCTGGCATCCATAAAGAGAGCCAACAAGCCTGCAGTTAAGAACAAAGCTAAAAGCACTGCTCTTGCATGGTGTGGCAGGAGCTGCAGCCTTCCATGAGCAGCCCTGTGTGGGTTTTCAGGTTGGTTTTTTGCAGGTATGTACCACAGATCAGTAAGTGACAGCATACTGATGGTGAATGCACCATACAGTATTTTGTTTTACAATATGAAAATACTCCACCCATCTTTAAAATAAATTATTTTAGGTCTTTAGAAGCTGTAGGAACTTGTTCATTTTTAACAGTGGTCCATCCACATGTAATGTTTTGCTTTAAAAACTCAAGAAGGCTGATAATTAAATTAAGCCTTATAATGTTGTCTCCTTACCCCGTCCATATAACTTGTATTATCTTCCAAGTTCTTACAACTGTGATAGTCATTGAAGAAGACACATCCTGTACACAGAGTCGTCTGTTACAGATAGAGTTTAATAAGTTCATCACTGACAGCTGATGGAGTTAACACACCGAGGTCTGTAAACAGTAACGTAATTAGTGATGGTAATGTGTAGTCAATCCAGGGATGCTCCTCTGTTAGATTCTGACTTGTTTTCAGAGTGTCTGCTTTGTACTAGAAGGAAACAGAGACCATTAGTTATTACACAACTACAAGTCAAAACTTCTTTTGGGCAGGAGCGGTACTATAGTCTGGAGCAGATGTTTGTGGTAAAACTGAAGGAAGTTGTTGCTTTAAACTAAGGCTGGTGCCACCTTGGTCTTGGCTGTTTTCTCTATAAAGTACAATTTGTAGTCCTGAACTGTATTGGTTTAACCCTTTCTTGCCCTCAGCTGCTCCTGTGCCCCAAAGGAACTGCTTTAGGAATCAAATGTTAGTATTATGACAAATTATGGGTGTTTGACAGGTGATTGTAACATGGAGCAACTCCATATTATGTGAAGTAACCTAGAGTAGAGAGATCCAGATAAAGAAGACATGCTTAAATTAAAAATATTCATAGACACCTAAGTGTGCATCTTGGCTGGCTAAGAAGTAATTTGAATTTCTCTTACCTTAAATTTATCTGGGACATCCTGCTGATTTAGAGGGAAAAGTCTTACAAACTTGAAGCTTTCTGCTACCACATAAAATGGCTTGTTCTGAGCTTTGGCACACACAGCGATTTGATTAGTGCCAATCTGTGGAGACAGATGGAAAACAACGTGCAGACTCAGACTAATATTGCCCAGGTTCCACCAATAAATAGACATTTACTGGATAATGTCCAAATAGAAAAGAATTTTCAGAAAGCCTTGAATTCTTCAAAGAAACCAAACTTTAAGAGGCTAGAGTTTACAGAATGGTCTGATAAACTCACTACCTCTTACCTTGTTAATAATGCCTCCGCTTTCCACTACACCTTCAGCACCAACTAACACCAGGTCCACTTTCTCCATAATGTACCTGTTCGGGGCGGGGAGAAATCCAAGTTTTACTGGGTAATATGACAAATGACTCGCTCAACAGAACAGGAATTAGTAATTCAAACAGGCTTTCACTTTTTTGAACTAGTTTCATCTGCCTCTGTAACTCCACGTGCTGTTACACATCCTTGGAGTGAGCCTTTATCTGCTTCCCTGGCAGGAATATTAAGTAACTGTATCTCCTCCAGCCATACCTGACTGAGGCAGTTGTGTAAATGCTGCAAGAAGTTGAAATCTGACCAGGAATGGTTACGGGAACACAGGTGTCTGTGGTGAGATACTATCTACACAGTGAAATGTAACTGCACCAGGATAATCTTGGCCAAAGACATAGGATGCTCCTCATCTAATCCCTCATTTTTACATCCCTCCAATATGATTTGTTAATTGAAAATAGAGATCTAAAAAGAAAAAGCATCAACTAAGTGATTTGAGTAGTTTTAATGTGTTAAACAGTCAAACAGTGTGTCCAGTCAAGCTGCTCTCTTCCCTAGATTAGAGGGGCCTTGGTAAGCAGACTGGTTTATATTCTCTTGGAGGCAGTCTCTGGGGCATTTTGCACTTATGCAAGAATTAAGGTTCAGATTTATTACAGTTCTCTCTTTTCTCATGTTTTGGACTTACATTAAAGTAGTGGTAATTTAGCAAATAGCTTCAGAAATGCCCAAATGGTAACATTTGTGAATTAGGAAGAAAGTAGCCTTTTTGCATAGCACCTCTGTTGTTCTTTACAGATAAACCCAAGTTTTCCACTTAGGTCTGACTCCTCCTTTTTTCATTCTAACATACAAACACCAAATACTTATTTTGCTGCAGGAGTATTCTCCTAATCGTGCACCTAAAGGTGTAACTTGTTTAGCTTGCTTGATGAGTGTGATGAATGATGTAATAACCTCTGCAGTTTGAAAAAGCTTCTAGGAAACTTACATCTAACACTGTCAAAATAAAATGCTGATGAACAATATTAAGATTTAATGATGAGGCTTACCCAACTGCAGCATCCAGTATCACAGTCACTGGAATGTTCAGCTTCCTCAAGGCTTTTGCCATTTTTTGCCTTTTGAAAAAAAAACATGTTTGAAGCTTAAAAGTCTTTTCTTTAAAGACAATGCTAGAAAAACATTGTCTGAAAGACTGAAGCCCATGACTGGCTGTGTTCCCTCGTCCATCATTTTGGTTTATGATGTGCCCTCTAATAGGAAGTAAGTTCTTGTGTAGGAATGGAAACAGATTACAACAACAAAATTAAAGTCAGTTTGTTTTAGCAGTCAGGAATTACAGCTACAGAAAGATGAGTCAGTGAATTATAATTATTAGGATGACAGATTACCTAAACTGTCTCATCTTTTCCATCAACAGAGTGTAAGAAATAAGTACTAAAGCATGAGGTGCATTGCTAGAGGTTATTTCATTGAAGCTGGAAAATTGTATGTACTTCACTTGCCTGAACATCATTGATTTTAGTGAAAGACTTGTTAGCAACATGTATTATCCAGTATGCAGGATTTATTACTTCACTTACACAACAGTGTACGCTCTGAAGAGGGAGAGCTTGCTCTCTTGCTATCAGTAATATGCTTTATTCGGCATTGTTAGCTAAATGTTTCATTTTCCTATGCTTATGATAATATTGATTATTTTAGCCTCCTTTAGAAATAGGCAATTAGAAAGCAATTGTCTCCCATCTCCCAAGGGAAACGTGGGTTGGCTGGCACTAACTGAGAGTCTGTAAACCTTTGAGGAAAACCCAGGTAACACTGTTAGTAGAATATTTAGTATTGGAAATTACTTGCCAATATTATATTTTCTACTTGTTCAGAATAATGTGGTATTATTGGTGATGACTGCCACTTAAAATGCTGCAAACAAGCCTAGCAGCTTTTCCTAAGATGTGACAGATTTGATGATACCCCTAATGCACCCTGTTAACTGAGATAAAAGACAAATTAATGAGTACTTGCCCTGCTTGATCTGGCTGTGATTCAGTAACATAAACACTGAATCGCTTCTTTGACTCAACCGCTGCCTCCAGCACTCTGAGGACCACTCTGGAGTAGGCATGTGTCAATATTCGCTGTCAAAAAGAAATAATCAGGCGTTAGTTTTTGCTGAGCTTTGGGAAACCTCTGCTTTTGTTAAAGGTGTGATAGCTTTTACTTCACACAACTGTCCACCAAATAATAATAAATAATAAATAATAATGCTTGTCACTTGTATTCTACAAATCATAGGATAGCTGGACGTGATGTGGGGCCAAGAGGTGATGGAAACTTGAAGCTGTGACTCCTCAGAACCACTTGGAAGGCCACGCTGCTGTTGTGAATGCTGATACACTTTGCTCCTCTCCCGTTCTGTCTCTCCATTACTGCACGCAGCAGAACAAGGGTGACCCCGCCTCGGCCTACTTACAGCACCATCTCTGATGAAAGGATGACACAGCTTGGCGATTTTGTTCCTCGAGAGAGAGACTTCCCGGAGGAAGATCTCCCCGCGCTCGATCATGATTTCTTTGCACTTGGAGTAGTCCTGGAAAACACCGCGATGCCGGCTGTGAGGCGGGAGGGTCCCCCAGCGGGCAGCACGGCTGGGCAGGGGGCAGCCCCCTTACCGAGTACTCCAGGGACGTGAGGCTGATGAAGCGCAGGAAGAGCTCCCCGGCGGAGGAGACGGCCACCGAGGAGTCCACCCGGCACAGGGTGTTGATGGCGGCCAGCAGGCTGCTCCGCAGGCCCTGGATGGTTTCCCCTGCGGGCAGACACAGGTCAGGGCCTCGCCGTGTGCAGACGAGGGGCAGAGGGGGAACCTCATCCCGCCCGCGGCTGAGGGCGGGACCCGAGCCCACCTCGGTCCTGCTTGAGGAAACCCAGCAGCGCCCGGATGGCGGCCACGGCCGAGGCGACGTCGGGGTCGTCCCTCAGCTGCGCCCTGAAGGTCTCGATCAGCTCTGCAAGGCAACGGGGCGCGTCAGTCCCGGCCCGGCGCTGCCCGCCCGCTCGCCCCTCGCTCCCCTTACCGTCCGTGCTCATGGCTGCGCCGCTCCGCGCCGCACGCCTCACCTGGGCGTGGCACGGCGCGTCGGGATGACGTAACGCCGCTCGGTGGCGTCATCTCTAGGCGCCGGGAGCAGCTGGCACCTCCGGCGGCGCGATGAGCGCGGGTGAGGCGGCGGGGGTCGGGCAGCGCTGTGGGAGGGGTGGGAGCAGTATCGGGGCTGGGCCCCAGTGTCCCTCAGCCCTTGGGCAGGCCGGGCTGCGGCTCCTCCAGCGCCCGGGTTCCTCGAGGAGGCAGAACGGAGGCCGAGAGCGGGGCTCTGTCGCCCCTGTGCCTCCTGCATGGAGCCCCGCCAGGCCCGGGGGGCAGCCGGCAGGTTCCCCGTGTTCCCGCCGCGGGCTCAGACCGGCTCCGGTTCCGCCGAGCTCCCTCTCCCCCTCTGCTCGGGGCCCTTCGGTCTCTGCTGCTCTGCGTTCACTCGGAGCTTGCAGTGACACTGCTGTGTTGTGTCACCTTTTCAGATGATGAGCTGAGCCTGCTGGTCATCGTCATTGACACCAACCCCATCTGGTGGGGAAAGAAGGCGCTAGGGGAAGCTGAGGTACATCTCCTGGCGGCTGGGACTACCCATGGTGATTTCTGAGGGAAATAACTCATTTATTTTTAATTGTTAGTAAGTAGCCAACCGATGAGATTAGTCTTTGGTTTCTGAGCTGAAAATATTAAATACTCTTTTAAAAATAGCTGCAGCATTGTGTATTTGTCAAAGCTTTTGTCCTAAACGCTTCCTATTAAGTAAGGAAGCTCCTTCTGCACCTTCAAATTCAAGTTCTTTTAACTGCAGTTATTTGAGAGATTTCTTCCAAATTGCTTAACTGTAAATGTTACTGTGCTATATTTACTTTCTTCTTTTTTGTTTTTGGCAGTTCACCCTATCAAAATGCATCGATGCAGCGATGGTACTGGGAAATTCACACTTATTTATGAATCGCACCAACAAGCTTGCTGTAATAGCAAGTCACACGCAAGAAAGGTGTAGTTGCTTCTTAACAGTATAAAGGTTTAAAGTGCACTTTCTTATATCTTTCTCCTGGTTTTCTTGTTGACGTATGTAATTGAAACCAGGTTTAAAATGCAAAACGTATAATTGTCTTAAGAACAGAAATTAATTAAAACTGTAGGAAAGAAATAATCTGACTCAGTGCCTTGCACAAAACAACAAGGCTTATAAGACAGAAGGGAGGCTTAAACAGACTTATTTTAAAATATATGGAGAGGGAGAGAGAGGATGGTAGTGATGTGGTGAGTGGGACAATGCAAGTAGCAGAAGTTTCCCGTTTAGTGGATATTTTTCTGCAGCTTTTAGTGAGTCTCAGGATCTACCTGTCTTAAAAGGGGGATGGTGAATGTGGGTTTTACTCCATTTGGGTTAGTGGATTGCCTGCTTTATGTAGTCTCTTTGAAGTATAATTTCAAATAATTTTAATAATTTAGACATTAGAGTATTGCTATCTACAGCTGATTAGTTTATAGTACTTTTTCTTGCAAGGTGAATGACAAAACCTGAATACTTTGGGTTTTTTCTTTTTCAGCCGTTTCTTGTACCCTGGGAAGCGTTGGGCTTTTGCAGATCTTTTTGGAGATGGTGGTAGTTCCATGGAATCTAATTGCTCTGGTAGCAAGGATGGAAAATATGAATTGTTAACAGCAATAAATGATGCAATTGCAGAAGAGATTAAAGACCTCATGACAAAAAGTAAGGAAAAGAGGATTCTAGGATTAATGTGCAGATTTGCAAAACATTTGGACTCTCAAGGAGTTGTAGCAATTTTCTTTATTTTGATCATGTGCATTTTAATATGTTTAAAGTAGATGAGTTTATTATGCTTGATCCTTCAGGCCTCTGCATCAATGTATTTGCCAAAGATAACACTTGTTGTATCTGGTATGGTCAGGTTCAGCAGCTGGTTTTATATATAAAAGTAACTTTTGCAACTTTTCTTGTGTTGCAGCTGACATGAGGGGCCAGCAAACAGAGACTCTGTTAGCAGGATCACTTGCTAAAGCCCTTTGTTGTATCCTTTTGATCACAGAATCTTCAGCCTTTATGTATTTGTAAGACTGTTTCTTATAATACTAATTAAGTTTTGCTATTCCTGTTCTGTAATAGTACTCAAAACTGAAATTTTTGCCTAATAACTGTGGGTCATGCTTATTAAAATGTGTTTTGGCTAAGGTGGTGAATACATGGTATGGGTACTGGAGTTATTTCTGAGAACTGAATGTAGATTCCTTAATGACAGCTAATGTAGATATCAACAAGATGAACAAAGATGTAAAAGGTAACACCTCTGCTCCTGTCTTGAGTACTTACATAAATATTTGAATGAGAATAACAGATATAAATGCATATGTATGTACAAACAAGTATGCATGTGTTTTGACACCCCCCCTATTTCCAAAATTGGCAATAATAGGTGCAGGTTTATTGTGATCATTTGAAGTTGCCCAGTTTAAACTAGGTCTGGATGGCAATTAGAAGGAAAGGACTTGATCATTAGTCTACATTCTTATTCTGGTTTTCTGCTGCACACAAGTAAAATGAGTAAAACTGTCACTGGAATCTTGTTAGAACAACTGGAGGTTGAGAAGAATTTTCTGAAAGTCAAAAAATGCACAAATTCTCATCCAAAGGGACCAGCTGCTGAGCTCTGATGATAGTTGAATTTCTTACTCAGTTTTGGTCTTCCTCTTGTGACTTCTATAATCAGAAAAAGGGCTATTTGTGCAAATAGTTTTGCAAGGAGCGTATTGGAGTAGGATCAGCTGTGCGTTTCAGATCACGTTAATCAATGAGAAATACCATTTAACTTGAGATATGTGTTTCAACCAGTGAGTTGGTAATGAACAGCTTTGAACATTTCTTTCCTGATCAGCACCTAACTGCTTTTGGACAATAAATGAAATGGGTCTGCTTTCATAACAGGTCTGAATTAGTCCACAAATGCTTGTCACTGGGACTGTAAAACCATTTCATGTACATATTTTAACTGAGATGTTAGATCTAACATCTTGGGTGTTAGATGTCTGAGATGTTAGAATTAAAAGGTCAAACTACAGGTGATAGAAGCAATGTGCTCATGCATTTCTCTTTCTTTTTAATACTTAGCCAATCAAGAAATGAAATCAAGGATTTTGGTAAGAACTTCTGCTGTCAGTTTTCTTTTAGTCTTGAAATCCAGTGATACTATATAGGTTAACTATTTTGTTTTATTTAGGTGATAAAAGCAGCAGAAGACAGTGCATTGCAATACATGAATTTCATGAATGTGATCTTTGCAGCACAGAAACAGGTGAAGCTGGCTTTCTTTTCATATGTATTATCTTTTATTGATGTGCAAAGATAACAAAATTGTTCGTTTATTATGTTCTGATCAAGTGAAAGAGCTTTCCTAAGGCTGTGGTGGTTGTACAGCTGTAAAAGCACGTGCATTTACATGTGGAATGCATTTATAGTGGAGACAGGTCATGACAGTAACACTGATGAGGCTGCATTGGTCCTAGCTGAATTAGTTTTTCATGCGCTTCATCTCTTTTCTTGCAGAGTGTTTTGATTGATGCCTGTGTCTTGGACTCTGATTCAGGTCTTCTGCAACAGGTACAGACTTCCTATTCTTATTTGCTGTTTACATTTATTTGTAGACACATGGTGCTAGATAGTTTGACGTGTTCTTAAGCTTTCTCCTTTCCTTGGTTTCAAGCGTGGGTGTGGAAATATGTTCAGTGGATCTGACAGTTCCAACATGCAGGCCTTGAGCAGTATGGGGGTATTTTAAATGTCCTGTTAATGTCATAAAACATAACAATCTGATCATGCTCTCTGCTTTCCAGGCTTGTGACATTACGGGTGGCATATATTTGAAAGTGCCCCATATGCCATCCCTTCTGCAGTATTTGTTGGTAAGTCATTTAAAAAACACTTGTGCTTTTCCTGTGTCAGATGTGAAATCTGACTGACTTCATTGACAAGGTAATACAGCAATACCATTCCAATTTGCAAAATATTTTTTCTCTGTTCATGCAGTGGGTGTTTCTCCCTGATCAAGAGCAAAGGTCACAGCTTGTCCTTCCACCTCCTGTTCATGTTGACTACAGAGCTGCATGCTTCTGTCATCGAAATCTCATTGAAATTGGTTATGTGTGCTCTGTGTGCTTGTCAAGTAAGTTTATGAGTAATTAAGTGTCTCATTTCTTACATTCAAATGAACTGTTTTAATGAGAAAGCCAATTCTTTTATTTTCCAGTATTCTGCAACTTCAGTCCTATTTGTAGTACATGCGAGTAAGTGTTTCTTCTTCTTGTTTCAGGGGTGGGTGTGGAAATATGTTCAGTGTATCTGACAGTTCCTTTTTTATGTTGTTTCAGGACTGCTTTCAAAATATCATTGCCACCTGTCATGAAAGCTAAGAAGAAGAAATTAAAATTAGCTGTGTGACAACATTATGTAAATACATCATTACCTCCTCTAGTAATTCCATGGAATGGAATATGTGAGATATTGATGGCACTTTCTATTGGACATGAAAGAGAACTGTATGCAGTGTTACTACTTGTTTCTTAAGGGATAAGTAATTAAAGTGTATGTCTTCTACACAGCCCTTCAGGTAACAAATCACTGTATTACCATGTAACCTGTGCAGTTTTAAATACTAATTCTTAATTCCAGAAGTGAAGGCCAGTTAAGAGACAGACCTTGTGAAGCAGAAGGTATTCTGGCCACTGCAAAGTTTCACACGTCCAAGTTATTTTCAAAGGCAAGAAAGCTCTGATTCTTTTTATATGTTAATGTAAAGGTAAGAATGACTGTTTCTAGTGCATAGGATCAGAACCTTACCACTGTGTGATTTAGGGACTTCAACTTCTTGCTAGCTTTTGCTAGCAGTTTTTGGACTGAAAGAGCATCAACTTCAGAATAAATGAGCCAACATTTTCAATATGGCTTAGAACCCACACTTTTTTTTTTTTTTTTTTTTTTTTTAAGATGCTAATTCCCCTGCATATGCACTCGTGTATTCATATTCCTGTCTTGGTGGTATTTAACTGGATATATCTTCGTTTATCAATAAAAAGGCTCCCCTTTGTTTAAAATAACTTCAGTTAGTGCATACTAGCTGGTTAGTCTTCAAGGCTGTATTTTGAAACTGGAAAACAAAAAATACAATTCTATGTAATATGACAGTAGGCATACTTTATTTTTTTAGTATGTGGTTTTACGCCTGGCATTTGACCAGTAAGGAGAGTTTTTGGATTGGTGTTTTTTGTGTTGGAACATGAGGGTATGCTGCGTATTTCCGAACATGGCTTTGGTTTAAACAAACAAGAAAACAATCTAATAATCTCCTGCTTTTAAAGGGTAACTGTATAATTTGGTGCTTTTACCTATTGCTAGTAACTGATGTTCTGCTGAAAGGAATATAGAGAGTAATTGTTTCTTACATAGAAAAAGACTATTTTTTTTCCCCCCGAGGTATATACAGGAATTTATGTCATGTTGTGATACTTGCATCAGGTTTTTGCGAATATAATGGCTATAGTGACCGTCTTCTACCAGCTTGACTGCCAAAAACCGTTTTGTTTCAGGGCTGTATTTATAATTTACTTTGTATAAGACATTTATAATAAACCCTGTTCTTTTTCAAATGCGGTTAGGCATTGATATAATAACGGGTATTTTTAAGGGTGAGCTGCACGGCCTTCTTGCAGTTCAGTTGTTTGGAGCGTCAGTGATGTGGTGGTAGATGAAGTGCCTGAGGGAGGACGCGGTCTGTGCGGAGTGAGGTGAGGAGCTGAGGGGCAGACTCGTCTGGGCTGCCTCGGTGGGTCCCACTTTCGGCTGTGAGGAGGGGGACATGGGGCAGCCCACCCGGGGTGTGTGACCGGCCTCAGCCCCGGCCGCCCGCCTGCGCTCCCCGCTCCGCCTTCCCCGTGAGGCGGCAGCGCTTCCCGCCCCTTCCCGTTGCCATGGCGGCGCGCTGGCGCTGCAAGATGGCGGCCTGGCGGCAGCGGGCTCTGCAGCGCGCCCCTCCTTAGGCAAGCATGGAGGCTGTTTTCCTCGGGGCGCTGCTGGTGGCGGCACCCTGCGCCGGGCAGCGGGCTTGGGACCCCGGTGGGTGGCAGGCGTCAGGGGCCGCGATGAAAGGGTGGGCGAGGGGGAGGCTGCTGAGGGAAGGGGCCCAGAAGGGCGGCCGGGGAAGGGGAGCTCGGTCTGCGGCGGGATCTTCACTGTGGGGCCTGCCCGGGTGGGCACGAGGGGAGGCGGGGGTGCCCCTGAGGTGTGCCCAGGGACTAGGAGGTGCTGTCCCTCCAGTTTTGTGCCACAGACTCAGAGGGTGGAGATGCTTCTGTCGGACCTTTCAACCTTGGTAAAGTCTGTAGGGGAAATTCTAGTGAAACTCCTGACTAGGAGCCCTGCGCTTGAAACCACATCCACATGCTGAGGGCAGCAGTCCGTGGTTACTGGGTCTGATACTCTCCTGATACCCTTCCTGGCCATAAGAAATTAAGAAGTGTAAACTGAATTCAGCAAGAAATGCTAAACATGTTGTTGCCTGACCTGTGTAGTCAGGTCAGGCAAGTGCGGGCCTGTGCGGGCCAGCAAGTGCTGCAGTCTCCTGCCATCACGTTACACTACTGTGTGTACATCTTGACACACGCAGACCTGCAGTGTGCAAAGCCATGGTGAACCCACTGCTCCAGCACTTGGTGAGAATGTAAACACGATCCTGTATCACAAGGTATTTTTGTTCTACTTGTGACAATTTAAAGTATAGGAAGGTAAGAATCTAGCCCAAGTGTAAGACCTAAATATGTCTTAGAAGTGTTACCTTTTCAATGTGTTAAGACTTCTTTCTTTCTTTTTTTTTTTTAGTCTTTCAGCCTGCATTTATCCATATGTCAGGGCAGAGAGCGAATTCATTTTTTCTTGGAAATTCTTCAGGAGTTAATTTTTCCATAATTTTAAGTTCTGTAGATGAAGAAACAGGTAAGAACACTTTACTTTTTTTCCCCTCCAAATAGCATATAAAGAAACATGATAGAATTCTGATTTTTTTTTTCTGCCACTAAAAGTACTGGAAAAACAATAATAACTTCATTTAGTGTTTTGTTACTGAAATAGGAACTCCAAAAGGCTTCTGCTGATGTAGCCCTTAGTCCTCTGTTCATTCCTTGTCAGCTAGGCCTGAGGGTGTGCCTGCTTGAAGGCACAAGGGGAGTGTAAATGTACTTCTAATTTTCTAGTCTTTTTCTCAATGACAGTGGAATACTTTTTTTTTAATTTTTATTTTGATATAGGGAAATTGCAACTTGCAAATTGCAGCGGAAGTAAAAGAGCTGGTGACTGGAATTTGACTGTAACACCTGGTATGGTATGTAAAGTATTGCCTGTGCTTCCTGGCTGGCTGTAGCACTTGAGAGTGTTTCAGATCTGCTGGAAGGAGCTAACAAATAAAAAAGTAATAGTTTTATACAGCATGAGCTCTGGAACATCTATATTTATTAGACTTGCCTTTAGTGTTATGTTACACGTAATTCCTTAGGGATTTTATCCACTGCAGTCCTTACAGTTTTCAACCAAAGGTAGCTGTAAAAACAAATTCACTTTTTGGTATTAGTTCTTTTTTTTTTTTTTTTAGAATTGTGCATGTGATTTCTGAGGTAACTTAATCTGTGTGCATGCCTTAAAAAGTTCTGTGTACAGTTCATATCCTCCCTGTATTTGCATATTTCAATAGCAGACCTTTTGTCATTCCAAACTCAATAAATGTCCCATTTTGTAGAGGAAGGATATCATTGCATTGTAGCGCTGAGAAAACACAGTGGTACTGAAACTTCTCTTTCAGAAGCTGATGAGTGGTATAAATAAGAGGTATTTAATACAAGCTGTCAAAGCTGTCAAACTTTATTTTGCATTTTTTCAGAACACTTCCAAAGTGACTATAAGCTTGACTAGAAATCTGCAGTTATGTTTGCCCAATGCCACTGACTGCTGTGCAACACCTCTCTGTGTGGTTGAAACACTTCAGGTTTTAGCTTGCCATGATTCAGTGATGTTGGCGCATCTCCTGATTCAAGCTGAAATATATGCCAACTCTTCCTTTACTGGAAATGTGTCAGGTAAGTGTTTAGACATGCCAAAGAAGAAATGGTATTTTGGCTGTTCTTTCCCTCTGCAGATGAAAAAAATAAAAATTGGGATTTGGGCAGCAGTAAGAGAGATTGAATAATCATTATTGGCATTTAACAACAGGTGTGTACACAGTCAGAATAGAATGCAATATGCATGGTCTATTTATTTGGATTCCAATCTATTTAATCTGATTTTTCTTTTTATATTTTTTTTTTTTTTTACAGAAAATGCAACTATCATCCCAAACCAGGTGTTTCAGCCATTGGGCTCTTGTCCTTGTGACTTGACAACTGGAGCTTGTGATGTTCGTTGTTGCTGTGATCCGGTAGTTATTTAATATTAAATGCTGATTAAGTGTTTTCAAAATTTCTAGGCTATTTCTGTTGTCTGGGGAGAGAGAGAGGTACTGAATGCTTCAGCCTAGAAGGAGGACTTGTCAGGATTTCCCAGTATTGCTACTAATAAATATGACCTCTCTACAAAATTTGTTTGATTACCTCTAAGTATGGATATAGTACCTATGGAAATGCAATTACTGTGCTAAAAAGTGACCATTCTTTTCCCTTTCAGGAGTGCACACCAGACTTGAAGCAGTTATTCAGTGAATCGTGTATCACTGGAGTGTTTGGTGGGGATGTAAACCCACCTTTTGATCAGCTGTGCTCTTCTGAGTCAATGGAATATACCCCTGATTGGTTTCCCTTCCTTTGTGTACAGTCTTCTCTCAACAACACCCCATTTCTTGGTTACTTTTATCATGGTTCTACGTAAGTCTTGAGAAAATAAATTTTCTGAACACATGCATTAAGCATGCTACCAAAAATATAATCTGTTTTTCTAAAGAAAATTATTTTGGAACTTGAATTTCAGGGTGTGAACTTCAAGTGCAAATGGAGAAATGTCATCGGTACTGTATGAGAACATGGGACATGAAAGCAAATGTATAATTATTTATGTGAGGTATAGAACAAAGAATTGTTTAATTTTAAAACTTATTTGCAGTTCTACAGCCAGAATTCCTCCATTTAAGATCCCTTTACAAACTTCTCCTGGGAAACTTTTCACTGGTTACAGACAAGGAGATCCAATTATGACAGAAGAAAATGAGTATTTTACCGTTCCCCAGGTAATCACTTCATGTTTGAGAGCTTTTGTTTGATCTTGGTTTGTTTGGTACTCTCCATATATCACAGTCCTTGTGGCTTTGTAACCAGATTCTGCAACTTGCTGTTGTGAAGTGGTAGAATATATTTTTTACAAAAAAAGCCAAACAAACATAAAATCATTATTAAACATAAACATTATCTTTCCTGATCCCCCTGTCCATTCCCCCAAATGGTGACGTTTTAATTGTTTCAAGAGGTAAAAGCAAGCTTGGCATCCCGATTAATATTTTATGGCTTATCATATTTTTGTATTTTTTGGTTTGCTTGCTGCATTGCTGAGCACTACACTTGGTTTTCCCTTTGAATCTTAGTTATCTGGTTGTACTTTTTTTCAAATTCCTTTTGCATTTTAAAGAGACTTGTTGGTTATAATTATTTTGACAAATTAGGCTGAAGCCATACTGTACACTGAAACTATTTTGAAAGCTGTGCTTTTTAAATTTTAACCTCTGTCTTGCTACAGATTGAGGTATTTTGATAACATCAGATTACTTGTTTGTCAAAGCGTCATATGGCTGTAGTACATACTTGGAGCATTTCACTAACTAATAGTCTTAAAATGAAAATCAAGGGGCTAGAAAAGGGTCCAACGTACTTATTTCTGTTGAACCATCTGCAGCAATCCATGGCTGGACAGTGTGTTGGAAACGCCCCTGTAGCGTATCTCCAGGACTTCGATGTCAAATGCCTTACCAATCTGGCATCTTACAGGGAAGGACTGCCCCATGACGTGAGGATTAACAGTGGTACTGGAGGTATGCTGCATAAACCCAAACAGAAATGTGTTTTGCGTTTCTCAGAGCTGCTAGAACAGAACAAACCTGAGGGCTGTGAACATGGTACCTACATGTATTCTCTTTGTTATCTGGTGGCTGTAGTTCAGCACTTGGAAATGTCCTATTCCTATTTCTGATGAACTTTCAGCAAGTGTCCCACTATTTCCCAACATTTTGGGGTACCAGAAATAGCAGGATTGGCCTTTGTTTCCCATTTATCTGTTTCTGGTGACTCATACTGGTTATGGCTGCACATGACAGAAGAGCATCTCTCCCACTTCCTATTTTCAGACTGTTGCAGAGCCCTTTTTCTGTCAGGAGGGTGCAGTATCATCATTTTGGAATTAGTAAGAAATGATTACTTTCTGCATTACAAAAGCATATACTTAGGAAGTGTCCTTCTGGAGTTTAAGATAATATGGTTACCAGCATGAAGATAATTTATTTTACACTATGTTTGTTTGTCTATATTACCTATGTAAGACACAGGGAATAATTAGCTGTGCTCTCAAAATACATAAACTGACTGGTCCTTTACCAAAATTAATTTTCTAAATAAATTTCTACTCCATTTTCACAACAACAAGGATTGCACCTTGGATGTGAAAACATGTCTGTCTCTCTAACAAGAGTCAGGATTACTGCAGTGTTTCTTTTTAATTTGCAGATTTTATCCAACAAAATGTCATATATAGGACCATCACTGACATGGGCAAATTCATCACTGAAAGTGGTATGTCTCTTCCATTTAATAAATATAACCTGGACTATATAAGAAGCAGATGATTTTGATGCCTGAAATGTTTACCTGCTTCAGTTCTTAGAAGGCATCTTGTCTGTTATGTTCAAAAGTAAAATGTTTGGCTTAATGCAAAGCAGAAAGTGTTCAATATACTCCAACTTTAAGTTGGTTGAGGAATCGGGTCCCTTAGCTTACATTAAAAGTAATTTTTGAGAAGAAAAAAACCCCCAAAACCCTGAAGATAAAAAAATCTCCAGGATGAACTTGTAAATGGGATGGGCAGACTGTAAGCAGATGTATTTGTCTCTGTTTTGTAAGCTCTTGTGCCTTTTTGAGGTCCTTTTTCAGCCAGTGAAGCAGTTACTTGATGTGAAACAGTGGTTCCATCAGTGGGAGGATAATGCAGCACAAATGGAACTAATGGAATCCAAGCTAATGTGTTTTTCCGGGCAGTGAGGGCTCCCTGGGAGGGATGAGATGAAGACAGAGGAAGTCCTGAGTCCAGAGAAGTGCATCAGCTTGTGCTGGGCTCTTCAGGAGAGGTTTAGCTACAAAAGGACCAGGAACCACTAATATTAAAATATTATTAAGCCTAGGGGATTGTACTGTTGTGTTGCCCTGATGAGATGGGACTTAAACAGTAAAATAAATTACCAGAAAGATGAATGTTGTAATTTCCAGAATTTTGCCAGTGTTTTTTGATGTGTTCTTTTTCAGCTACAATAACACAGCTTTCTAATTAGCAGTGCTTTTCATGATGGCCTTTTTTTTTGTCTTCTGCCAGAAAGCCTTCATACTGCTGAGGTTCTGTGTCAAAATGTAACTTTTGCAGAGCATTACACATTCATTTGGAAAGACAAGGACATAGAGCGAATAAATGTCACAGTCTTCCTTGGAAGTTTATGTGATGGAGGTATCACAAAGTGTCTTTTACCATTTTTATTTACTTATTTTTCTTCAGCATGGAAATTCTGTGATAGAATCTCTTATTTACTAATTCTTCTTAAAAAGAATTTCCCCTAGACTCTGGAAAGAAAATTTATGGGGATGATTTCCATTAATTTGTATTATTTTGAATCTTCTGTTGCTAATGAAGGATGGAAGTTTGTATCCTACATAGAGCATACTTTTTGCTAATTTACAGCATACTTTTTGCTCATTTACTTACTTAAAAGTAAATTCATACTTTTTTTCTTTTACCAGAAATACTGACACAGAGATTCACAGTCAAATTTCTAAGCTTAGAGAGTACTAATGCAACAGAACTGTTTGGGAATCCAGGTATTAATACTTTATTTTGTATTTTAAAAATAAAAAGAAAAAAATTTTGTACAGATTATCATCAGTGACTCTGTTTTATATCTTTTTTTATACTTTATGTTGCTATCCTTCACCTTCCTGTCTTAATGTACTGCCAATTGTAGTAGCACCGATTGGTTCTTAAGCTTTTGTTGTAGAGGTATTGATTACTTAAAGTGAGAGTGTTCCTACTGTAATGGAAATGTCTGTTTGTTTACTTGAAGATTTATGACATTTAGTATTAAAACAATGCTAATGCTTATAGATTCTTACACAATGTTCACGATTTACCCTTCTATGTTTAGGTTATCAAGTTGGTAAACCAGTGAGAGCTGCAAATATGAATGCTTCTGATACTTTTGGAAGCCTAAACATTTGGCAGCCAGGTACTGGCTTGTGAGGTTGTAACTTCAGCTGTAGTTAATGCTAAAATGTGGTGTGTGGTTTGTTGTTGGTGGGTTTTTTTAACATATTTTAGCTAAGAATCTTTGCCAAATTTTGCTTTTCTACACTATTCCCTAGCTTTTTTTCAAACTTCAGTGAGTAAGCCGCTAATGCTTTCTTGGAAAATTCAAGTTGAATGGACTTGTATCTATTTTTGAAGTATACCACTGGGTGTTTTGCATTCTAATGTTTGATGTTTTTTGCACAAAATTGAAAGCTAGGGATTGAAAGGATACAGGAAAGCTCATGTAAGATGTTTTCACTTCATAGCTGGCAGAGGTTTATGTACGTCGGCAACTTATACACCAGTTTTATTTGGACTAGATTCACACTCTGGGTGCATTCTAGAAGTTGGTATTAATGAAGACTGCAGCTTTTTAAGGTGAGCTATGTAGGTTGAATTGTTTTTCCCTGCATCCCTCTTACTGCTTATTACATGACTCTCTACAAGTCCCTACTATCAGTACTGTTACATTCTTTTTAAATGTTCATGTATTTCAGCGGTGGTTGATCTCACTTTTTTTTTTAAAAGGGAAATTATAATAATGGTTTCACTTGGATCTCTGTATTCAAATGAGGATTATCTTGGGGTGGAATGCTTTGCCTTCCCTTCAACAGATAACTCAATAGTTCAAGTTTGTTTTTGTTGAGTGCTAACATCTTTCAGAGGAAACTGACCTTATTATACATAATATTGCCACCCAGAGTGGCAGACAGTACAGATTTACTTTTTGAGTTGTCTCACATTCTTATCTTGCAGAGGAAATGTAACTGAGAAGTTGAATTCATTAATACAAGCTACTCACATTGGAAAGAGGGAGAATTCAAGTTACAGTGATCTAAATGACTGGGTGGAAATTATACGTAAGTGAGGTTGTGTTGTTGAGAGTCTAAATATGCCCATATGATGAATAGAGCATCTCAAAATAAAACCAAAATGTAATTTCAAATGCCTAAAGGTACTGATCTGTGTGTCTGGATCCATCCATCCTCATATGTGTACATACACACATATAACTCAATATGTATGTGGATATTGCTCTAACGTATATTTTGCTGTCAGCCTGTACACAGGATTTGGTGTTTTTACTTCTCTGTTGATGAAGTATTCCTTTATGGGTATTTTACATAGAGAAAACCTTTTCTATGTTCCTGTGTGAGTTACTGGTATTTCACTGGACTATGACAGTAATGTAATTATGGAAAATATAATGTTTTCCATAATATTTCCATTTAAATAACTCTATTCTCCTCCCTAGGTCTTGATCCATTTAATTCTGATACCAATGTGAGCACTGGAAGCTTAAAAGGGATTTGTCCAGATATTCCTGCAAATCTGAATATTCGCATAATCTTTGCTGAAGTGGGTGCAGTACAAGGGATTCCCCGGGAAGAGATTCTTGCTGTCCAGATCAGGTAGAGAGAGTCGTGTCTCTTGCTATCTGACAAATAAACGTTTCATTTTGAGACTTGCTTACCTAACGTATTCAGATTAAATTTTACAAATAAAAATGTTACTTTGTTATTTCTGATTATTTTACGTGCCTTTTATTTGTGCAACCCAAATTCCTTTGATCACAACCAGGTTTGCCTTTCTCCATCTGAAATTAAAATTAATAAAAATTATTAATGGTTAAAAGTAGATAATCTTTCTACTTCAATGAAATATTGAGTAAAATGTATGATGTTGCCAGTAGTAGGCGTACACAAGGCATTCCATCAGAAGAGCCCTGTGTTCTGGCTTACCCTTGTGTAGAGCTCTTCTTGAGAGCTGTGGTAAATGCTTTAGTCTTTCCTTAAACAGGGAATTTTCACTTTGCAAACACTTTTTTTTTTTTTCCTCCAAGTCAATCCTAATCAAATAAATGGGATTCTGTTCCACTTTACCTCATTTCACAGAATCACAAAGTGGTAGGGGTTGGAAGGGACCTCAGAAGATCATCTAGTCCAACCCCCCTGTATGGTGTTGAAAATCCAGAGATCATCAGCCTCCTCCTAAATCCTGTGTATTTGTCCTTTCATGGTTATGTTTAGGCTCTAAATTTCCATTTACAGCCTCAAGTAATAGTTATGCATATCCTTACAGTTACTCAACAGTCGTATGGCAATTCCAGTGCGGGCTTATCTGTGAAAACAGCATCAGCTTTCTTCCCATCACGGCTTCTGTTCAGTTTATTAAAGTGCCAGCTCAGCCACCCATTCCAATGACAAGGTAATTTTAGTAAAAACATTCATACTTCATGCTGTGTTAAGCAGAATAGCGAATAGCTTTGATCAAAAGGTTCCTTTTGGTTTGGTGGAGTACAG
The DNA here is from genome assembly GCA_028020825.1 of Podargus strigoides. NCBI lineage: Eukaryota > Metazoa > Chordata > Aves > Caprimulgiformes > Podargidae > Podargus > Podargus strigoides. The sequence continues at coordinate 12,810,180 of CM051637.1, read as the reverse complement.
AGCAAGAAGACCTGGTTCAAAGATTTATTGAGTAACAGTTCTGTTAGTGAGAGCCTTCTCCAGGAGCATGAAGGACATGAAGGCCTGTAAATTACCCTGTGAAGCTGTCATTTGGTTTTGCAAGAAAAGCTTCTGTGATGTCCTGTAATCTGGATATGTTTTCACTCCATTTTTTTCTACTTTTGCCACTGTTACAGTACTGTAGTTAATGTTTGGGTTTGTTTTTTTTCTTCAGATTTCAGATGAATTACACAGAATTTGACTGCAATCGAAATGATGTGTGCTGGCCACAACTTTTTTATCCGGTGACACGGTTTTACACAGGTAAAAACAAGCAATGTGGAATGCCATCACTGACCAAATTTCTTTGAAATGTAATTAGATGTGTGCAGTTTAGTCTGAAAGAATGCTTTGTAGTAGGGAATTAAGTTTTTTCTTTAGAAAGCATGATTATTATCTGTACAACTTCAGGGACTAAAGTTAAACAAAGAATGGAGTTGTATAAGTACAAAGCATCTTTCTGCCTTGCTTTGTGCTGCATTATTTTATTCATATAATCTGTATTTTTTGGGTTGTTCACTTAACTAAAATTTAGCTCTTGTATGCTCATACTTGTTTCTTCTTTTTTTTTTTTTCCCAGGAGAACCATATTCCCAGTGTCTTGCTAAAGGCCTGTCATTGGCATTTCTTGTTTTACTCGCAGCAATCACGAGTAACCCTTGGTTTTCTAAATTATGCAATAGTTCCTTGCTTTAAAAATGTTGATGTAAAGAGAACTGCTTTTGTTAATATTTTAAATACTCCTGGGTAAAATTTATGGATAAGTGTTCCTGGATTTTGTAGACATTTTATATAAAAAATACATAAACAATTCTGTCGAGATATACAGAAAATGGTTGTCTTGTTTTAATAAATAAATAAATAATAGAATTATGTATAAGGGCTGTGTTGGGAGCAGCAGGAGGGCAGAGCTGACTTCACGAGGGTGAGCCCAGAGACTGCACAGGGTGCAGAAAACATTTACTGCCTTTTTTCAATTGATCCAATACGGTATTTTTAGTTCGGGATTTTTCTTGTGTTTCGGATCTTACGATTATTTTGTGTTGTATTTTCTCCTTTACCTCCTTTCACCTGGTGAATCCATCCCATTTTTCGGGGTTCCCGGAAGGACCCGCTCATAAGCACCCCCCCCCACCCCTGGGCTCCAGGCAGGGGGTGCCAGGCGAACCACCTCCGGCCGCGTTAGGTGTGTGCCGCTCCGGCCGCCGTACCTGCGCCGCGGGCCGCCGCTCGGGCCCCGCCCCCCGGAAGCCGTTGGTCCCGCCCCCCGAAGCCGCTGGCGCCGCCTCCCGGAAGCCGCTGGCGCCGCCTCCCGGAAGCAGCTGGGCTGCGGCGCTCCGCCATGGCGGCAGAACCGCGGGCTCCTGCCGGACGTGTCACCGCGCCGCCTCAGCGGCCGCCTCGCTGAGCCCCTCCGTCCCCCTCCGCCCCGCGGCCCGCCATGGGCTCGCTGTTCCGCGGCGAGCCGATGTGCCTGGCGCAGCTCTTCCTCCAGAGCGGCTCGGCCTACGAGTGCCTCAGCGAGGTGGGCGAGCGTGGCCTGGCCGAGTTCCGAGACGTGAGTAGCGCCGGCGGGGCCTTCTGGGGGAGCGGGGGAGGTGAAAGGACCCCAGGGGGGCCGTGGACGGGCGGCGCGGGGAAGGCCGAGCCGAGTTGCTGTCAGGAAGGTGTAGGTTTCATCCCTATGGTGGGGTATAAAAGGCTCTAAAACAGCTGCTCGTCCTTCTGTCCCTGAGTGGTTTCCAGATGTGCGGGTAATACCCGTATCGCACCTGCCTGAAAGCCAGGCTGGGTGATGGAGGGTCGGTGTGGAGCCCCAGCCTCCCTGAGACTCGGGGTGAGGTCTTTCGGGGTGACTGTGTCCTCCTCCTCTCATGGAAGTAGTTTAAACTTGGAGGTATTTGCAGTAGGATCCCGTGGGAGAGCCCCTTATGCACCTGAAGCCACGCTGACTTTAGTCTGAGCATATGTGGACAGTTAATAACACGTCCACCCCAGATCCATAGCAACATCTTAGCTGCTCTGTAGGCTTCTCTTCACCATCACAGACTGCTGGTTTCTAAAACACGTCTGTTCCTGGAGGAGCAATTCACCTTGGAGGAAACCACATCCCTGACTAACGTAAAACTGGGTCGGGTAATAATTAACCTCGTTTCTGCATTGTCTCATTGTAATTATATGATCTTTGCTTGCTGACTGAGTTCCTGAATTTCTTCCAAGTATTCTCCAGAAATTTAGATTGCAAAATCTTTGTAAGGAAAGCTGGGAGAACTTAAATTAGCAGCTAGTTAGTAAATATGGCAGGTAGGAGGAGACAAATCTGTAAGAATCATTACATGGGTGTGATGCTTAACATGTTGATGCCATTCCAGCTATCTGACACACCATTTATTCCAGAAATAATGTATCATTTGGTCTGATTAAAAAGCTGAATTAATAGTCAGAGGCATTGCACACTCATAATATAGAGACGTATGTCAAAAGATTCTTTCTAAATTGAACATTTCAAATAGATTCTGTGGAAATCCATCACAAAAATTTGCTTGTAGAAAGGTTTGTTAATTTGAAGTCATGAAACGTTATTTTAAAACTGTAGAAATAAGAACAGGGATGGTTTCTCCAGCAGATGTAGTTATTTTGTTATTTGAGTATAACTAGCAAAAGGCATCGATAATTCTGCTTTAATAAAACCTTCCAAAGGCTTTTTTATCTTCTTAGATCTTTCTGCCTTCCTAGCTGAAAAGCACTTTGCAGAAAGAGCACATAGAATACGTGCAAAGTTTGTCTCCATGAAGTCACGGAAAGAGCTGTGTTTTTTTAGGGGTGGTTGCTGTCTTAAATACCTAATAAGCATTTTGTTCTTCTCCTTCAGCTTAACCCAAACATAAGTGTATTTCAGAGGAAATTTGTGAATGAAGTGAAGAAGTGTGAAGAAATGGAAAGAATACTTGGTGAGCTTTACTTCCACGTCTGACTTTTCTCATCTGTGCATTGTTAAAGTTTACATTGCTAGAGTGGAGGTTTCAGCTACAGATTTTTTTTTTAATCTTCCCAGTCTTGTATGATCTGAATGCTGTAGAACGATATAAAATATTCATATGTATGAAAAAATACACATACATATGCTCATGTGTAGAGCATTTATGTAGATCTTTGGAGCTGGAGATGACCTGATCATAGCACTGCATTTGGTCAGAACATAGAAATATATTCCTGCATGATTCCTGATGCACTGCAGCAGTTTTTAGTGTATCACAGTGTCATCTGGGTTGGAAGAGACCTCTTGAGATCACTCAGTCAACCTCCAGCTCAAGCGGAGGCAGCTACAGCCAATTGTCCAGGACTTTGTCCAGTGGAATTTGAAATATGGAGACTCCACGACCTCTCTGAGCAACCTGTTCTGGTGTTTTACCACTGGCCTCCATTTCTTGGTTTTGTGAGCTGTAAAATTTACTTACACTACAACATGTTTGTGCTAAGTAGAGGTTGGGGGTTTTTTTAAGCTCAGAGGTGAAGGAGAGTTGAGACAATTTCAGTATTGACTGCTTAAAACTCTGCTAGGAAAATGGAAGCTTTACTCTGGATATTTCCTTGACTATAAGATAAACTGTTGTTCATGTAGTGTAACTTAATACTGTTGAACTTCAAAAATATCTCAAGTTATTAATAATTGTATTCACGTGGTAGTTAATGAATAGAGAAGGGTATGTAGAGCATTTCAATCACGACACAGATTTATTCAATGTGTCCCGAGGAAAAGTTACTGTTGAAGGATTCTTTATACTGGAATCTCTCATCAGGGGCATGTGCTGGTCATGCCAAACATCCCAGTAGCTATTTTGGCAATCTCCCTGCCCAGCGTGAGTTGCATTTGTTGTCAAGATTGCTTAAGCTGCCTTGTTTGAACGCTTTTTATTCCAAACACGAGTTGATGAGCAGAAGGTCAATTTTTGGCAGATGGCGTGATTAGCAGAAAGTGGTATCTTGCAGCAACAAAGAGATACTATGAAATGTGAAAACCTTCTTTAAAAGTACTTGTGGTTGGAAAATTTCAGTCAGAGGACTCTGAAGATAGCTTACTTTGCAAACTTCCAAGACAGAAATGTTCTGTGTATTTTATTCCTAGCCCTCTGTAAGCCCCTCTTTCCTCCTCCCTGGAGAGACAAGTCTTCCCCCTCCCCTTGCAGTCTTTTTGAAGACTCTAGTGTCTGTATGTGTGTCGTTGCTAAAATAAATGAACAAAATAGCTATGGCCTGATGCTGCAGTGTGATCAGCACCATCAATAACAGCTGGAGGTCAACCATGCAGCATTCCAGGAGTTATAAGGCAATTCCATTTCCTTTCTGATTCTGTTTTTCTTCTCACTCCAGGGTATTTAGTACAAGAAATTAAAAAAGCAGATATTCCACTTCCTGAAGGAGATGTTGCTCCTCCAGCCCCTTTGCTGAAACACATTTTAGAAATCCAGGTAACTTTTCCACACAACAGATGCCAAAAGTGTAGCTCTGGATCTTGGAACTTTATTTCAAACTTAATTACTTGCTGTCTTATGACTTAAGTTATAAAGTCATGGCAGAGTGGGCAGAACCATTTGCTTTTGATTTTGTCAGGTTTTTTTTTATTTTCTGCCAGTGTTACTTCAAAGGCTGCCAGTGAGGATTTGATCTTACCACAAAATTCTTGGGTAAGGGTCAAAGCTAACTTACGGCATTTGCAGTAATTTTATTTTGATGGATTGGCGCATTACACTGTTCCAGACAAATTATCTGTGTAGGTGTAGTCCTTCAGACTCCTTTATTGCTTTGGGACTTACCTAAAGCTCTTTTCATACATCCATAATTTCCAGGGGGTGTGGGAGTTTTACACGCCCAAGACTCTGCAGGTTCCAGTGCTGGTTGCATAGTAAAACATGGTGCTGTTTTCTCTGAATGCTTTTTCTGGTGTTCTGTTAGAAGTAGAAGCTTGTAAAATGCCAACATAATTTTGAATGACATTCTGTTGTAATTCTATTAATAGAATCAATATGTGGCTTGCACCCTATACTATCTGAAGTTCTAATTCCAAGTCTGACTGACTTAGTTTGGAAACAAATCAGGGTTAGAACAGCAGACTTGCCAGATGCCAGTGGAGGATCAACTGTAATTAATACAAAGAAATCTTTGGCAGACTGAGGAATAAAACCTATGGAGCTTAAGTTAATTAAGAAATTGGGAAACTCCCATCATTGCAGCAAGTGAACACGTGCTTAAAATTCATCCTCCTCATTTCCAAAAGAGTATAACTGAATCTATGTCATTTTTTCTCCATGTCTTAGGAACAGTTGCAGAAGCTGGAGACAGAATTGAGGGAAGTAACTAAAAACAAAGAAAAGCTGAGGAAAAACCTGCTTGAACTGACAGAATACACATGCATGTTAGAGGTCACACAAAGATTTGTCAGGAGAACAGCTGAGGTACTGCTTGTGGTGTTTGGCGGGGATTGTGTGTGTATACATAGGAAAAAGCAGCCCTGAACTTTGTAATTTCTCTGTTGAATTGTTTGAAGGTTGCTGCTGATGCCAACTGAAAATGAAGGTGTATTTGTGTTATTTTGATGCATAAATTGCGCTAGGAAATTTACCATGTAACCTTTGTAACACTGACTATAATTGCTAAGAGCAGTGCACTTGAGATCCCAAGATCTGTGTTGTCTGAATTGAACACAGGAAAGGGTTTTATACTTTTATTGAAGTAATTTACTTGATCAGCTTTTCTTCTTCAGAATAATACATGAATGAAAAGTTGGATTTTTTTCCCTGAAAGCTAATAATGATCTTTCTTTTATTCGCTAGTATGAATCCCAATTACATGTAAACTATGAAGAATTTCCATCTGTGGAAAATGAGCCATTAATGGATTACAACTGCATGCACAGACTGGGTGCCAAGCTGGGGTAGGTGTGGTTCACTCTACGTATGGCAGGTTGGCAGTGTGTGCTGTTTCAAACCTGCTTGAGGAGCTGCTGTAAATAATGGGCAGTTTTCTTAAAAGATGTGATGTAGTGTGACTCGAGTGATTTTTAGATCAGCCACACAGTTTTAGACAGGGAGGCCCAAAATGTACCTCGGTAACAAAACTGGATTATTTGAAGAGATAAGTAGGACAATACCAAAGAAACTGTCACAAAACTTCCATCAAATCAAGTGTGTGTTAAGGAAAAAACTCTAAATCAGTACTTTATTCTATTCAGACTCTGATTTTCTAGGATAAACACACAGTTTTTTAATCACCTGGCAGTGTCAGTTGTAAATTTAACATTACTAATGGTATTGCCAACTTACCTTTAAAATGACGTATGGGTATGGCTCTCTGCAACCCCTTTACGAGAGGTTATCTTACCAAGGAAAAATTAAGAACCTTGCTATCACAGGAAGAATGTCAAATATAATTCTAGTTGTGTGCTCAGGCCTATAGTCTGTTTTCCAAATAGAAATTGCATCTCTCTTATGTATTTTTTCTAGATTTTAGCTTATTCTTCAAATTATTCTTTTCCTGTAGGTTCGTATCTGGGTTAGTTCACACGGCAAAAGTTGAAGCATTTGAAAAAATGCTGTGGAGAGTCTGTAAAGGCTATACTATTCTTACCTACGCAGAGTTGGATGAGTGTCTGGAAGATCCAGATACAGTGAGTAAATAGTGTAACTATCAGTTTATTTCATTTGTACTTTTCATAAGACTTGGAAGATTTGCTGCTCAGGTCTGCCTGCAGTCAATGTAAATGATTTCCTAGTGCCCTTGGAGGCAAAACTTGTAAGACTTTAAAATTAGAGGTCTTGATGCCACCATACCAATAGGAGTGGTGATTAATTTGTTACGGTTCGGCTTGATGGGTGCAGAATTTTATTGTGGAAGAGTAGTGGCTTTGTGATTGTCTAATTTGATCAAGATATGTCGCATAAATGGCTGCTTGGATATTTATTAACTAGGTCTGTACAGTGCATTACCTTTTAATGGTCATTTTAGTGGTGCATTCAGTAGTTAAGAAATAGATGTCTGGAGTACAGTTGGTCTTCTATAATTTTTTTTCTCTGAACTTAAAAAAATCACTTTTTATAAATCAGCAATTATGGCTGCCTAATCTGTCACTTTTAAGTTTTGCTTTGATTCTAGTTTGTAACATTTTAATTTTTTAAGGCTTTTTTGTTACTAACAATTCTGAAACGGTGAAAGGTAATCTCTTTTTCCTGTTGACTTTCTGTTTTTCTCTAATATATCAAAAAAAGATATTGACACACTTGAGTTTTATTATTTGATCTTCACTAAAATGGTGGAAGGTTAATGCTACTGACACAGCTTTTTCTAATTGTTCAAATTTGTTATTTTGCTCTATAATTATATCGCAGTGGAGTTGGTTGAAAAGAACTTCATCAGCTTTTTTGGGGTTTTTTCAGGGTGAAAACACAAGATGGTTTGTTTTTTTAGTGTCCTATTGGGGTGAACAAATTGGCCAGAAAGTTAAGAAGATTTGTGATTGGTAAGAAGTAAAACTAAAATTTCTTTATACCTGGGTTATTTTTTTGTTTGTTTACCCTCTGCTCCCCTTCCTTGTAAGCGCTGATTTTTAGGCAAGGTTTTTGAAGTTAAATTTGTTCCTCTTCCCCATTGCATGTAGCTTTAGAATTATGCAGTATACAAATAAATGTATGAGTCATTTCATCTGCAGTTCTTATTAAGTACAAGCAAAATACTGACTAGGTTGATTCTGTTCTGTGGTGGTTAGCTGGTGTGTTGCCGATTTGACTAGCGCATAGGATTGGGTGTTTTGTTTTAGTTTGGTTATTTAATGCAAACTTCTGCTTTTTGGTAGCTATCACTGTCATGTGTATCCCTATCCAAATACCATGGAGGAACGTGAGGTAATCGTTGAAAGACTGAATGTTCGTATTCTGGATCTGCATACTGTGAGTAAATAACAGTGTTCTCTTCAGTAGTTACTGTACCATAGGGAATTTGACAAATCACAGCATTAAATACGCGAATATGTTTCTAAAATACATACAGCTTTGGATCTGAACATGACTGTATGTCATGTCCCTGGTCTCATGTTGCATGTATCTGTTAAACTTCAGGGCACTTGGCACTGATTTCTGTTTTAAGCAGTGGTTAGTGTGACCTCCTACAAATGTGATCCAGCATCAGACAAATACGAGGTGCTCTTAGTGTGGTTAACGTAACCACATGCCCGTGTGACCTGATCTAGGTATTCTTGCTCTGGCAGGGGGACTGGACTAGATGATCTTTTGAGGTCCCTTCCAATCCCTAACAGTCTGTGACTCTGTGATTTTCAGTGAAATCTTTTTGTTTTTCTTGGACAAAGGTGCTGCATAAAACTGAGGAGTACTTACGCCAAGTCTTGTGTAAAGCATCTGAATCCATTTATACATGGGTTATCCAAGTGAAAAAGATGAAAGCCATTTATCACGTACTCAACCTGTGCAGTTTTGATGTCACAAATAAATGTTTAATCGCTGAGGTTTGGTGTCCAGTGGCTGATCTGCAAAATTTGCGCCATGCGTTGGAGGAAGGTTCGGTAAGTCAGCTGAATGCTCACTGATGTTAAAACTCTTGTCTTGAATTAACTATACAGATAAGGAAAGAAAAGAATTATTTACAAGAGGGAATTTTTATTAACAAGTATTTGTTTTATAATATTGATATTATTTGGTATTTCATATAAAGTAAGGGTTAGAGCACTGTACGTAATGTTTTTAGGGGAACAGATCAATGTAATTTTTTTTTAAGAAGGCACAAAGGGATAAATGTTCAACTTAGGGTTTAATTTATGGATGTTTCAGGATCAGTGAAACTGCTAACAGGGAAAATGTTTTCACTTTGATTAGATTAAATATCACCTGAGGGCTTTTTTTAATACAAATATATCTCCTTTCTGCCTGCCATTAGAGGAAGAGTGGAGCTACAGTTTCTTCATTCATGAATACTATCCCAACAACACAGCCTCCTCCAACTTTGATACGTACCAATAAATTCACCTCAGGGTTCCAGAACATTGTTGATGCTTATGGAGTTGGAAACTATGGGGAAGTTAATCCAGGTTGGTCCTTCTGAAATCTTGCCTTGTAATGTGTTTAAATACCTCACTGAATTGGACACTAGTAAAGGCAAAATGGTGACGACCATGCTGCTAATTAGCAGCTGTTTTAAAATTTCAGTAGCTCCTCAAAAATACAAATGGTGCTCCAAGCAGTAACATGGGATTTGATTTTGCTGAGTTAGTTTTGCATTAAAGATACTGATAATAGCTGCATAATGTTTCTTTATATGCTTTACCTTGGATAAGATATTTAGAGGAAAAAAAAAGATAACTTTGGTAATGGCTTTTGGTATTACTGAAGTGTGAAGCTCATCACTTGAAAATTCCAGCTTGTTTAGCCCAGTTAGTTTATTGTCCTTACATATTTTTATTTACATTGACTGTGTTGTGCTGTACAGGAGAATGTATATTATAGTACAGAGCCAAAAGAGCCGCAGAGGAAGAACTGTTTGTTTGGTTTTTATTTCCTAGGCTTATATGATTATCCTCAGAATTGTCAGCTAATGTTCAACTGCAGAGTTGTTACTAAGGGATATTCATAAGCAAGCTTTAAACCGAGTTAAATTTATAGTGTGTGGGAAAGGTCTATTAGCAGGGCGTGGAATGTATTTCAAACTTAAAGCTGAAAATTGTTTGAGAGGTTAAAGTAGTTGAATTGATTGGATATAATTCAGATAGCAACATCATCTATTGTGCTGTGTGCCTGAAATCTGTTACGTTGTCGTTTCAGCTCTCTATACCATCATCACTTTTCCCTTCTTGTTTGCCGTTATGTTTGGAGACCTTGGGCACGGTCTGCTAATGTTCATATTTGCACTCCTGACAATACTGTATGAAAACCACCCCAGATTAAAAAGATCACAAGATGAGGTAAAAGGAATTACAAATAATTTACTCCCCATCCAGCAAGATAACTTCAATTGAATAGTTACTGTGTACTATTTATTGCACATGTATCAGACTGGGGTTTTTCCTTTTGTTTCAGGATTTTCTGTGTTTAAAGTTGCTCAAGATTAATGTGATATATTAATAAACTATTTGCTGTTTTTGAAATGGCAGAAATAAGCAAGCTGGAATGAAAAACTGACAGAAATTAGTTGATGCTGTTGGGCTTGTCTTTCCTTCTGTAGTGATGTGTGTGTTTTACAGAATGTGGTTACAGTGACTAACGTGAGGTGAAAATAGATTTTTCAATTCCATCATCTTTTATTGTTTCTGAAAAGGAGTTGTAGTTTGAAATTTATTAAACTTAATTTTAATTAATTTTTTAATGATATGGGGTTGGAATGCAGGAACACCTGCATCTCCTATTACAATTATATTTAATTAAGAATGGCTGCAAATTACTAGCTTCTTGAAAATTAGTCTTGGGGAGGAAATGTGGCTTACAAAGACTATTCATTAGTGTAACAGTGCCACTGAGAAAATTCTGTTTGCTTCAGGGGAGCTTGCATGGGGACTTCAAATCTCTGCATTCAATTTAAACCACAACTGTCTTTCAGAATATGCGTCTTGCTGCTAGCTCTATTTCCTAATGTGTATAAACCTTTGCATATAAATCACCTGACATAAAGCTGTGAATATGGGGAGATGAATTGCACCTGTTTGGTGACTGCCATTTGTAAATTGTGTGTTCACATGCTTAAAGCAAAATTTTCCGTGTTGCATTAGGTTTCTTCATATTCCTTAATGACTATCCACAAGCATTTTTAGTTTTTGGAAGTCTTTACATGGCAAAAAAAATGCGTTTCCCTTAGAAATGTGTAGATAATGATTTTTCACACCGCAGATGATGTTCTCTTTTTTTTTTTTTTTTCCCCCCCAATACTTACAGATAATGAAAATGTTATTTGAAGGCCGATATGTTATTTTATTAATGGGTCTGTTTTCTGTATACACTGGATTGATCTATAATGACTGCTTTTCGAAGTCATTAAATATATTTGGTTCTGGATGGAATGTTTCAGCCATGTTTGAACAGAACGTTTGGCGGTGAGTGGCATGCCTCTCTTTGGTACACTGTTAAAACAAAAATGTTCTGCCTGCAGCAGTTTATCCCTTTTGCTCACCCATTATAACTGTCCTTTTATTGAGAGTAGTAAGTAAAAGTAGTGACATCTAGCAAAATCTAGTTGTTAAGGTAGTAAGTGCTAGTGTGCTTAGGGCTAACCTGGAACATTTTCTAGAATATTATCATTTGGTATAGATGACAATCTTCTTGAACAAATTCTTACTAGAATAACTTAGTGATTAAATACTGCATCATAGTATCTTTTTATTGGTATTAAGAACTTACACCTGATTTTATGAGATAATATTTCTAGGGTTTATTCAGTCTCTAAACCTTCTTAGGTGTGTTTTACATCTTTTTTTGTGGTCTCACAAAGGTGTTCTTGAGAATGACTGGAGACTTCAGTAGTATTGTAAAATCCCCACAGAAGGCACTAGGACTTTGTCTGGTAGTATATTCTTTTTATTCATAAAAAGTGCACTGCCCTCCTGTATTATGGTTTGTCTTTATGCTAATGGTTTTAATTTGTCTCCAATTACTGTATTTTCCAGGAGAGGTTTCTGAATATATCTATCAGATTTTGAGAGGAATAGAAAACACAGGGCTAGTTTTGGAGAAATTTGTCCTAGGTCATACTTCTGGAATGAATAGCCAAGCTGCATTAGCATCTACTCTAAAGAAATTAACAATAAATGAAATAAAAAAACCACCTAGCAATTGTTAGTCTTTGCACTGCTTTTCTTGACAGTAAAAAAAAAAAAGTAGGTTATGAGAATTGTCAAACCTACGTTTTCACAAAGTGGGATAACCTCATTGTTTTGAGGCTCTTTGGTATTTAAGTGTTCACAGCTTGCATCTCATTTTGCCTCAAAAACAGGATGTGGCTTAAAATAGTAGACTCAAAACCACTGACTTTGGTTAAAATGTGAACGGGTTGTGAGTGCTGTGTTAATTAAAACCTATATGAAGTTAGAGTGGAAACTCATCCAAATGGAAAAGGGAAAAAATTATATCAGTTATTCTTTAGGTGTTTGTTAGTGAATTTTATATAAAAGCGAACTGTGAGTGTTTAAAATGAAATTTTCCTTTCTAGGGGAATGAGGAATAAAATCTGAAAACTTGCTTTTCAAAGACAGTTGCAAATTAAGCTCAGATTGTGAGTTTCTAGATTTATTTTTTCTCTGTTGTTTTTATTAGCCAGGCCCTCTGTGCTTTTTTCTTTTGAAGTCTGACAGTGGGTGAGCTAGTCACGTAAAGGAAAACAGGAGTAGTGTCCTGCAGAACTGAAAGTACTCAAGTGAAGTTGTCACTATTTTTAAACAATATCAGATCTGATTGTGTTTTTCTTTCTCTGCAGACTTGAGGATCTAACATCTAATCAATTTTTAACACTGGATCCAAATGTTACTGGTGTATACAATGGAGTTTATCCCTTTGGAATCGATCCGGTTAGTTTTATTCTTTTAAGTTATCCGTTTGATCAGTCATTTGTAAATTAGATTTTGCTACATGTATTAGGAAGATAAATCTTAGTATGGAAAAAAAATGCATTTCTACTTGCATTCTCCATTCAGAAAGAGCTTTTCCCTTAAAGAGTCAAAGAAAGATTTAACTGTTTTCATGAACTTCAAGTTGCATTTGTGATCTGAGCTTGAGGTAGAATTCTGGTCTCCAGTAGGGAAAATACACTGTTTTATTTCTTCTGTTACACTGTAAGTTAATGCTGTTTTTGTCTTCTCTTCTTCAGATCTGGAATTTGGCAAGCAACCGTCTCAGTTTTTTAAATTCTTTCAAAATGAAAATGTCTGTGATTTTTGGAGTAACTCACATGATGTTTGGAGTTGTGTTGGGGGTATTTAACCACTTGTAAGTACCGCAAGTTGATATTAACGTTACAGTTTTTGTCAAGTCTTGAATTACAACAGTTAATCTGGTAAGGGAAACTGGAAACTTTTTTTAACAACAGAATAATAGTAATTGTGAAAACTGTTCATCAAAAAAGACAGTAACAGAGAGGTCTTCTGTCACATATGTAAGATGACAGGTCACTGTTATGCCAAAAAATCTGGAGACATTGATTAATACAACATCTTATTCCACTTGTTGCTAAGTAGCAATACATGCCTCTTATGATCTTGATTTCCACTAAAATATCTGATTAAAATTTTCACTGAATGTGAAGAAAACAGTTCTGGATTCTAATTTCAGTATTGCTCTTTAAAAGTGCTGGGTACTGTTCTGTTTTATTGAAATCATTTTTGGGTCATGTATTATCTTGATTTTTCTTTGTAAAACTCTTTTTTTTTTTTTTTCCCCCATCCATTTTTATCTTTTAGGCATTTCAAGAAGAAGTATAATATTTATTTGGTTTTTCTTCCTGAACTTTTATTCATGATGTGCATTTTTGGCTACCTTGTGTTTATGATCTTCTTTAAATGGTTAGCATATTCTGCACAGGACTCTGCATCTGCTCCTAGTATTCTGATTCATTTTATTAACATGTTCCTGTTTCTTGGTGAAGAAACAGAGAGCTTCTACACTGGACAGGTTAGTAGTGTTCTTACCCACTTCTGAAGGTCCTGTTGTTCCCTGTGCAGATAACAATTCACCAGTCATGAAAGGCTGATGGCTGAGTGTTCCCCTAGGAAGGAGAATGTATCAGACTAAGGGGAAATTGAATAATCTTTATGATTAAATGTTATATTTACTGTTTAATTGTTTGTAAGATTTTATGTAGTCACTTGTGAAAATACCTATTTCTAGAACAAAATCTCCCAGGTTAAAATTAAGACTAGAGAATAGAGTCTCATGCTTGTAATTCTGATGCTTTTCTATGTGCTGTAAATAACCTTACTAAACTGATTATTAGTCATGCCTTAATCTAGAACCCAGTCTTGAAGATGCTGGATGTCTGGAACCCAGTTGGAGGGCTTGATTAAGTGAAATACTTACGTGTATGCTCAGTTTGCAGTACATGCCCACAGAAATCAGTAGTATTTTTCTTATACTCAAACAAGCCTTTAAAGGAAAACAGGTGGCTTTTCCTATTTTTGATTTTTTGTCATCTAATCTAATTTTTTCTTTTCTCCTCCAAACAGATTGCTCTGCAGAGGTTTTTACTTAGTATTGCTTTTCTGTCTGTTCCTGTAATGCTTCTTGGTAAACCACTTTATTTATATTGGTTGCACAGTGGAGGCCGAGGCATAAGAATGTACAGGGTAAGCACTGAGAGACACTTAAATATTTTTTCAGTGTAGAAAAATTCAGCTGCTGTTGTATTGCATGATGTCCTTAGTAGGTATTTCTACTGAACTTGGAAAGTTTTTGACTGTAACACATAATAGTGCTTCGTTCCTCTAGCTCTCTTTTTGCCTTTGCCTGCGACTACTTTAAATAAATTTTTAAAATGGCACTCTTAAAGACACAATGCATTTCCATTTTGCAGAGTGGCTACAAGCTAATTCGAAAAGAAAGCGAAGAAGAACTTTCTCTGCTGAGAGCTCATGATGTGGAAGAAGGAAGCAGTCATTCAGACAGTGGGCACAGAGAGGGGGATGGAGAAGAGGTAATGTTTTTAATTGATTTCTAGTTTGTATGACCTTAAAAGCAACTTAGAAGTGGCAGATCAAGAAGTTAAGCTGTCCACTGAGTCCCTGGAGGTTTTCAAGAAAATCAGCGGAACCTTTACCTTGATTTCTGAATGCAATTTACTTATTTTAGTTGTTGCTATTTTATCATTGTTTCTTAGTATATTCAGATTGCTACAGTAAACCACAATCTGTCTGTAATTGAGAACAGAAGAGTGCTTTATTTGCTTCTAAGACTACAGTTTTTCTTAAAATGAAAAGTGGGATAAAAATCTTGTGAGTTTGTGTGGTTTTATGGATTCTTAAAGCAAGAGGAGGACTGCCCAGCTTCCTGTTAATTAATCTTGGCTTTTCATCCAGACAAAAGTCTTTTCATGTCTGCAAATTACATTTTGTGATGAGGATTATTCCAAATGGGGGTTGGGAGACGTGAGCTGCATTCCTTCAGTCCCCAGCTATTGCTGCTGTTCAGTGTGGCCAAATTTTTAAAGGTCTTGATGGATTCCACTGGTTTCATGTGAATCGAAAGATAAAAAATTGCTTCAGGGTTCTCAGTGTGCAGACTGTGTATAGTGCTTGCTTCACTGGGGTAGGACTCTTGCTTCTTATGGATAGAAAATGTAGGAATTGTTTGCTTAAATAAAATGTGTCATAGTTCTGTGCAAAGTAAGTGTTGAAATTTGCAGTAATTTTAGTCTTGGAACACTTTGTTAGCAACGAGTATGTATATTTATAGATACAGTATTAACATAGTTATTTTTCTATCACGAACATTACTAATAATTAATCTTGGTTTTAAAGGTGCAAAAATTGACATTGTAAATTTACATCATCAATAGAATGGGAATTAGAACCATGACTGGTTTTACTACTTTAGAGTTTTCAAGTATTAGGTCATATTCCTTGTGGAAAACATAAGTTGCATTTGTTTTTATCTATCAACAAAGTAATTGGAGAAACAAACTGGAAAACTATAGCATCTGATTATTTTTTTTCATACTGTCACTGTAATATGGATTTTAAACATAGCAGATGGTTTTTTTACTTGATACAAAATCACTGTGTTACCCTTTAATGGAATTTTTCTTCCCTGTATATGAAGCTTTGCAGATGAATGTTTTTGTTCTCTCATGCTGTACTATGTTTAAATGGATACAAATGTATTTTCATATTTTAGCTTAATTTTGCAGATATTTTCATGAATCAAGCAATCCATACCATTGAATATTGCCTAGGATGTATTTCTAATACAGCCTCGTATCTGAGACTCTGGGCATTAAGTCTTGCTCATGCACGTAAGTGTGTTTTTTGTTGGTTGTTTTCATCTGTCTTGGATTTTTAATGCTGATTAGAGGGGGCTAGCCTGTTGAAGTGATACTGCTATGAAATTATCTTTTTCTTAATTTAAAAAATTCCCTGTTTAAACCACTCATGATTTATGGAAAGCCCCCCACTAAAATTGTGACTTACTGTTTGGAATCTAGTGATTCACTTCGTTGGTTGATGTGTGGTAAAGAGGCTGATTCTCTGAGCACGGTGTATTGGTAGTCACAGTACCATTTCCTATTTTCCATTGGTTGACCAGTTTGAAAGGTATTTAGGCACTTGCTGAAGTCTTAGTGTCATGCTGCAAAATACTGCCATCAGTAGATCTTTGAGATGTACCTTTAAGTATTTGGGGGGGAACTAATTGGGGGGGGATTGCTTACACTTCCTATGTTCAGCAGATCCTGTAACACTGTTTAAACTAGAATACAAGTCAGAGTAGCTCACTGGGTGAATGTATGCAGTACCAACATTAATTGTGAAAACCTTTTTTTTTAAACAGAGTTATCAGAAGTTCTTTGGCAAATGGTGATGAGAGTGGGTCTTCGTGTGGATACAACATACGGTGTTTTACTACTAGTCCCTGTTCTAGCCTTTTTTGCTGTGCTAACAGTTGCTATTCTTTTGGTCATGGAGGGGCTTTCTGCTTTTCTCCATGCTATAAGACTTCACTGGTAAGTTTTAATTCCTCATTTTTTCTCTATGCCACTTCAGCATATACTGGCTTGTTTAAGATGAATTTTTGTGTCATCATATTAGGTGCCTTATTAAAAAGAAAAGTGTAAAATTCAACAGCCTAATGCTACTGTAATAGATTTATCTAATCACATTAAATAGTTAGTTAAATGTGGTTGTTCCTTTGGAATATTTTCAGTAAAATAAAATATATTGGCTAATGAGGCATATTAACCTTTACCACATTCAGACTTGACAAACTATGAGCACATTTTATTGCAGCTTTTCATACTGAACAATATTAGTATTTTAATTTCAGTCTGGTTATATCACCAAATGGCTTCAGTCTAATTTATTTGGTTCAACAGAACATTTATATTAGTGAGCAAAAGTTTTGCTAAAAGTGGGGCTGCCAACCCTTAAGTATTTTAATTCTTTCTTAGTCTTAATATCACAAGCTCTGCACATTTGAGTGGATTCAGAGAATATTTAGTTTGAAACCTAATGAAATTTACTGTGTAAGAAAAGGCAGACACAGTATATAAACATGTGAGGCAGAGCTACATGCATTACAGTGTATTGTCTTCATGATATTGTATATTTGCAAAACAATCAATTGCAACTAAAAAACAAATTAGTGAGATGGAAGTGAGAAATGAGTCATTACACCACCATGTCAGTGTGTATGGCTCTCTTGAGTAACATGAAATTTGCTTGGGTCTGTGACAGGAAGGTTAAGTAGCTGCACAAAAAGCATAAGTGACAGAATTTGGATTGGTTTTGATGAACCTCTTGTTTTGCATAGTTCTATCCAACTGGTCATTTTGGATTAATATACAAATTCTGGTTTTCTTTTTGTCTCATTTCAGGGTGGAATTTCAGAACAAATTCTACTCTGGTGGAGGATACAAGTTTACACCTTTCTCTTTTAAGCACATTTCTTTACATTTTAATAAAGATGATGCAGCATAGTTTGGTTGCTGTCACCGGAAATGTTTGGAATTGTCTGCAAATAATCGTGATTGGATCTCACCTCTGAATGGTTTCTTGTAGGACAAAGTGTTTTTCACTGATTGCCTTATAAAGCAGCCAAATGATTCTGTAATATATACCTCCCACAGAAATACAGCAGATCTGGAGCATCTTGTAAAGTATATAGATATGACATGTACATTTTTCTTGATAAACTAATGTAAATTAATTTTATTCTTTAAAAAAAATTTGTTACTGCTTGTTCTAAATCCAGTGTAGGCTTTTTTGTTGTTGTTGTTGTTGAGGCTGTTTATTTTCTTGAATGATTACTTTTAAGTTATCTGAAAGACTTTTCATGATATTAATCATTTGTTACTAATCACATACTTAAGCAAGCTACCATCTCATGCACTTTGGGAACAATTCAGCAACGCAACAAAAGCAGTGTATGTTTTTAGTATCTGTTTCAGAAGGATTATGGAATGTAAATTTATACATAGCCATGCAGTGTGCTCTTTTTTGACCATATTTAAAGTTGCACCAAAAAAGTTAAGTGTTTATTCTGAGTTCTGCCCAGAGTTACTGCTTTAATCTTTCAGAAACCACAATGATGTTTAATGTTATGGAGAAAGGCAGGATTAGGAGTGGGGATGGGAAGTATTATCCCTCTATTTCCCTGCAGTGAGGAGCTTTCTGCTCCACGCTGTTCTGCAAAGCAAGTAGCAATGACCTTGATGGCCAAAAGCCTCAGAAAAAGTTTTGTGCTGAGTGAGGATTCAAACAAATCAAACTGTCGACGAGAAATTTTTATCCGGGGTTCTGTTTTTACAATGTGATCCTAGGTGGAATCTCTACTCCTAGGAGTAACTTCTGCACAGGGAATGAAGAATTGGCCTCGATCCACGTTTGTGTTTGGCTGTAAGGACATGCATAGTGTAACTTACCTGATGTTCTTGAACCAAAGTTTATACCAATAGGTAGAGAGGGGTCGTTTTGTATAATTTTTTTGTATCGGTGTGAAAACGGGGATATTACCATAATGTTTTAACATCTGTGCCATCAGAACAGCATTAAGTTAAATTTTGCACTTGTTTCGTACTAATTCCGAATAAAAGCTCGATTGCGCTGTTCAGAGAGGGCCCTTACGTTTGTGCGTCCCCGCGTGCCCTCCCGCTTCCCGCCCGCGCGGCGCTGAGGTAAAAGGGCGGGCGTTGGGCGGGGGCGGCGTCCTGAGGCGGGCGTGGGGCGGGCCGCGGCCCTTGCTCCTCCCCAGCCCGTTGCCATGAGCACCGGGAGGCGTCGGGCGGGCCCCGTGGGCTGCAGCCATGGGGCTGGACGATGTGCGCTTGCAGTGGCTGAGGGACCGAGCGCTCGACCTCCTGGGGCTGAGCGACCCGGCGCCTTTCGAGGAGCTGCTGACCCGCGGCGATGGCGAGGAGGCACGGACTGTGCTGCTCTTCTTCGAGCGTGGCGGCGAGGACAGGGACAGTGAGAGTGAGGCAGGCACGGCTCTGCTGCTGCTGCGGGCCGAGCTGCGCAGCCAGGACGGCGGGGAGGCAGCGGGTGAGGCCCCTGCACAGCCCTCCCCTGGGCACTGCCTGACCCCCATCCCCTTCGCTCTGCCCTTCCCTCCCCAGCTCCCCGTGTCCCTCTCCCTCGGGCCCCTGTTTGCCCCATCTGATGAGTCCCAGCCCCATTACCCCACCCTTACCCCTTTCTCTGCCCCTCCATCCCTTGGGCTGTGTCCAGTCCTCCTGAACTCTTTCAATCCCACCCATTTCCAGACCTTTCTCCTCTCTGGTTGCTCCCTGAGGGGATTTGTGCCACCCCCACTGCAGAGTTGTTCTATCACGTTTCCATTTTGTGTGTGTGCAGACACAGGTGATGCAGATGAGTTTGCAGATGAGCAGCAGCAGGCAGGCCCAGATGACCTGAGCAGCTGGCTGGAACAGCCTCCTCTGTGGCCATACTGCCACGGGGTTAAGTGTGACTAGCTAACGTGGCTCTTGTGAGCAGATCCACCAGGATCTGTAACGTCGACAGCTTCTTTTCCCAAGAAAGTACATCTGATTTTGTGCATAGCATCCTGGGCAGCGTGGCTAATTAATGTTTTCTCTAGAGCTTCTGCCTCAGGTTGTTCCTTTGAAAGGAAGCTGTACTAGTTTGGCTCTTTCATCTTTTCCAGACAGGTGGAAATAGAGAAACTGTCTGGGATGAACAAAATCAACCCACAAACACAGATCTTCCATCCAGCCTTTGTGACATCTTTTACTGACTCAGATCATTAAAGATTAATTTTATTAAAATACATAGAAAGAATATGTTCCCTTTAGTAGGAATTAATTCATTCTCCTTATCTTAAGAGTTGCAAGCTCTTCTCTTTATTGTGATGCACTTTACTGAGAATAAAAGTGGTCCTGTAAAGAGTTAAGACCGGTCCAATACTTCAACCACAGTATTGCAGAGAAGCCTTTCACAAAAATTTGGAAAAAAATAAAGGAAAAGTGATAGAAAGGGTGTCAGAAGAGAGCAATGATTTTCTATGGCTCAGAGATTCAGTTCTCTTCCGGGCTGTCAGTGTAACTCTCATAAGTTTCTGAAACAGTCAATTGCAGAAGCAAAGAGTGATGGCCTGATATTTTATAGCCATAAAAGAATTTTGTTCATACTGTGCAAAAAAGATAGGAGCACAAAAGTTAAGTGCTGAAGCCTGGTGTGGTTGTAAGTACCCTAAAGGGATGATACGATTTAACTTCCCACTCTGCACCTCTGAATGGAGGCAGCTGCAATGCTGCAGGATAATGCTCAAAAGCAGTAAGACAGGGAGAATTATTACTGTTTGAAGGGGCATGACCTTTCCAGTGGGGGATGCTGCTAAGCCTTTTCCACTTCTTTTGCATGTCCAGAAGCCTGTGCTGAAAGGGGAAGAAGACATGCACCTTCTGAAAGACAATATAAAATAAAGTTTGCATGCATGGAATACCTGTTCTTTAATTGAGTTATCTTGTGTTATTCTTTCTTAGACATGGTTCAGAAAAGCAAGACATCCTCTCTGCAATCTGAAGACAACGAAAATGTGTCAGGTCACGAATCAACTCTCCCTAGTGGGTCTGAATTGAGTAAACTGGAGCAAAGTTTTACAACTGACAATATGGAACACACACCACAGGCAAGTCTGTTGTTATTTCACTCTGTTCCTTTGTGGATATGAAGGTGCTGGCTTTCTGATGCAAATGTTTCAATAAAACTGGCAGGCAAATTAAGGAGGTTCAGTGCAGAGCAAGTACTTAGAGCAGAATGGAACATTTTACAAGGACAGAAATTTCCATTCAAAACCAGTGGCCTGTGGTGTCTCTGACATTGACTGACAAGGCATTGCAAAGGAAAATTTCATGGCAAAACACTGATTTTTTTGGTGAGGAAGTGCAGCAGTGAGTTACTCAGGTACTCCATTAGCTGTTCCCAGACCTGCTTGTAAAAGAAAAGTTGCAGTTAAAACTAATTCCTAGATAAAAACACTATGGGAGGAGCAGGTAAGAAACAGTGCACAAAGGCTTTTATACATAAAGTCTTTTACCTAATTAGGTGGTCAGGACGGAGTTGGGGTTTCTAACTAAACTTGGTTTATAACTGAGATGCAGGTGGAAGGGGAGCAGGTGCTTGCACATTCTCAGAAAGGCTCAGGGGGGCGGTCATTTAAGTACTTTCTGGTTTCTTGTGTTTCAAGCATTAATGCTCTTAGTCCTCTTGCTCTGGAAATCAACATTATTTCCAAAGGTGATGATTTTTACTATTAGCTGAGTGACTTTTTAACATTTAGTTTATGTTTGTAGTTTACTCCGACAGCAATGCAAAGATAATGGAGTTAAACTAATGATTCTCTCCTATTGTTCATAGCAGGCAAACATTTTCTTGCTGTTAAGAAACATGGCAGCAAACAGTAATAGTCATACTTCCTTTTTATTTTCTGTTTTAGCTACAAGAACAGAAAGGTGACAAAGTGTGTTTCTATGTGGCTCTTGATGAAATTCCTGAAGAATTTGTGTCAGATTTTACTGTATATTTTCTGAGAGACACCAAAGGTATGTGCCCTGGATAACTACAGGCTCAATATTTTCAGTGTTGCCACAAAAGTTTGAAGCCACAAAGTGTTTTGTATGTCCCTATTAGTTTCAGTTTTTCTAGAAACAGGACAAAAAAAGAGAGAAAAAGAAAATTATGAGAATGTATTTGGTCATTTTATGGCAGTTCTGTGGAGGATTTTCCTGATCTGTCTGTAGAATAGGAGTTCAAATTCAGGCCACTGTTTTGTTTGATGAGAAAACCGTTTCCTAACTGCAAGGCTGGATTGTAAAGACTTAAGAGTCAGATGATGATACTTACATATTTTTCTGCCCTTTCTGAAAAAGCATCTGCACTATTAAAACCAGCACTGATTTTGGAAGTGACTTGCAATGAACCTAGTTTATTACAAACACTGTTTTAGTGGAGTTTTAACTTATTGTGGAAAGGACTTTCTGTTTTCTATATCAGATACTTAGATTTATGCTGATTGTTTGTCTACTGTTTAGAAGGAGTTACAGAGCCTATTGACCTGGCAGAAGCTAATGAGGTTCTTCCTAAAGTGATAAAGTTTGGTGTACTGACTGAAGATACTCTTTTGATGCTGAAGAATGCCATTGCACAGGTAAATGTGTTACAGATTTTATATATGGAGTCTTGAGTGTTTCTGTGTGTGATTTGCCTGTTTAGTATTCTGCTGACCATATGGACTATGCATAAGAAGTACTAACATTTAATGAGTGACCTTCATATGCCAAAATGAAATTTTTGTCAATCATTATTTGTTACTTTGTTTCCCAAATTTTGTAAAGATGCGGAGACAGGCATTATTTCATTGCCTGGCCCTATGTAAGAAACATTTAAGTGTGACTTTGGATACCTTTATTTTTGTGCTGATAGGCTTTTGTAAAAGCATGCTGGAGCTATTCCCCTGCAGAACTTGAGGCAGAGAGAATGATGCTAAAGAGGTGAAATGAAAGGAGATGTGCGTAAATTAACTTTTAGAACAACATACCTGATGCTGAAGTGAATTGCTAGTAAGATGACTTCTATTGTTTTCTCTTTTAATATGAACTATCTAATCTATGGTACTTGTTTGAATTACAGGGGTTTTCACCAGCTCTCTCCTATAGTCAGCAGCAGACTGAGGAAACTTCCTTTCATCCAGATAGTGAAAGCACAGATTCTGAAAAAAGGAATTTACCTGAGACTGAGCTTGCAGAAGAGGAAGAACAGCCTGTGGAATACTCTAATACTGAGATGAGGAATGAGATTCAAATGAACAGGCAAAAATTCTCAAGTGTTACTCAGCAGCCTATACAACAAACTGAAGGTGAGTGTTCTGCCTGTGCCAGCACTGTGGTGTTTAGAGTCCATGACAGGGGAAAGAGATTCACCTAGGAATGGCTTTATGTAGAATAGCAAATACATACAGTTTCTGGGGCAGCTCCAGACATGATTAAAGTTTCTCTTTGCTGATAACAATAGTATTTTTACTGCCCTGAAGCATTGCAGCCCATATGGAGAAATGGATGAAATCAGTGACAGTCTTCCAAACAGCGTGGAATAAGAATAGCAGAGAGGGTAAACATGCCGCGTTGCTTACCAATGTTCAGGGGACTCAGGCCATAGCAGTGTATAGAAAGTGGTAGACTGAATGAGACTTTCACATGTTGTTTAGCATCCCTTCTCTGACAGGGGCTACTGCCCTGCCATTAAGGAGAGTGTAGTGGCGTACAATATGCAGATCGATAATCTTCTTCAGCAAAACCCTAATCCTAATACTTAGTAATTAGAGTTTGGGTTAAGGCTTGAAAGCTGAGAGCTTTTCATTTATTTCTAGGAATATGTCTTTGTTTGCCCTGTGTTAACTGTTAAACAACTGAATGTATTTTGCCATATTCTCAAACAAGCAGAGCTGGTGGTATGTTACCTATCTTCATGTAGCTAACAAGTTGGAAGGCGTAAGCCATTTCAGTGCTGTTACTTTACCAACGGTGATGAAACCAGGCAGTTAATTCCATGTGCCATTTCTTTCAATAGGAGATATTAAACTGGAGATGCCAACTGTAAATCTAGATGGAGAAGTGAGTGTTCTTGCCACAGTTCCAGGAGTGGTTGAAGCTCTGCAAAGTTGTGCAATGACCTGGCAGAAATTAATATCCACAGCCCTAGAGGAACAACTGAAAAAGGTTCCACAGGTGATGTTGCCTATAACACCAGGCTTTTATTCCCTGAGACCGTACCTCATTTCCCCACAAGAATCTCTTTGAATGATTTGTGCTTGTTTTTAATCCATCTTCATGTTTGATTGTTGGAAAGCTGTTTACTAATTGATGTAAAGCAGAACAAATGTAATGAGTAACTGTGTGACTCTGGGAAACAGAATATAAATAGAATATAAAGTAACTCACTGCAGATCCTACTCACACAGGATAACTGTGGAAAAAGAAGGCACTTTTGTTATCTGCACTCTTCTAAAGAGCCATGAAATATTAAAAGCTACAGTGATTTTATTTTATTATATATTTTTTCTTGAAAAAAGTCACCTCAAACAAAAAAATATTTCAATTATAAGATTCTAATTCTATGAACACACATATGACTAATACCATTAAATATACTGAGGGATTTCATGTCTACAAAGTTACTTGTGCATAAGCTCTTGAAAGCACAGCCTCTCCAACTCAGGGATATACCACATGAACAGTTCTGTGTAAAACTCTTGATTTCAAGGATCTTCTTCTGTCTGTGTTTTTTGCATGGTTGAACCATATCCTGTTTTTCTCAGCATACAGCATATTGAAAAGAAGGAGCAAATACAGTCTTGGTTATAGGTTTTCACTCTTGCATAATGGTAATTTAGAATTTTTATTTTATTCCACATTACTTGTAGGGTAATGGTCCACTTGCAGAAGTTGAATTCTGGCGTGAAAGAAATGATAGTTTAAGTGCTCTTACTGAACAGACAAAGCTTCCAGAAGTGCAGAAAGTCTTGGAAATATTACAGGAAGCTGAATCTGAGCATATTGAAGATTTACAGGTAGTCATAAGTGACCTCAGAAAACACCATGTGGAAGCTCTAAATAATACTAAGTATCTTTCAACTCTTGAACGCCATTTGAAGGTATGTATCCTTAAGAAAATTTGGGAAGTTGTAACTGTAGTTACCTGAATTTGGTTTTTCTGTTGTTATAATCATCTCTTATTTTTTACTTTTTATCAGCAATAAGGATATAATCTAGCTTTTTTTATATTTAATTAAAAAAAAGGCTCACTTATTTTGTTTGAGTTACAGTTGTTCTAATATTTGAAAGCAGAAGCCCAGAGCTGTGAACAGCCTTGGGAGAATTCGATAGCATAGCTAAATTGGGGAAAACAAACGTTTCTCTACTCCATTTTTGAGATAGCTTCTGTCACTGATTACAGCTGATGTCTCAATTTTTAAGTTTTATTGAAGATCATCCAAACATCCAAATAAAGAGCTGAGCCAAAATCAGTCTTGGAACATCTTTTACAGAAAAGAGAATATTAATGAGACAGGACCTAAAAAGCATTTGGAGCAATAGATGCAGATTTGCACATCCTTAACCATGTGTGTTACTTAGGCACCAAGGTGTTTCCTTGACTGGGTTATTTGTTTAATAATGTCACATATTTTATTCACTTTCTATCTGTAGAATAAATATTGGCTTATTGAATATGTATCTCTATATTTTCATGACATTTCATTCACAATATTTATAACACGTTTAATAGAATTTAACCTATGGCACTGGGTTTGGTGTTGTCTTGGATACAATTCCTGCACTGATGAAACACCTGAGAATAGTATGGGTTATGTCACGGCATTACAACAAGGATGAACGGATGGCACCCCTCCTGGAACGAATTGCATGGGAAATTTCAGCAAGAGTGTACAAAGCTGTGGATTTACACACCCTGTTTAAGTAAGTACTGGAGTCCTGTTTAACTAGGCTGTGTTTATTAAAAGCTTTGCTTGTTTTACCCAAAGTGCAGTAGATAACACTTTGATCAAATAGGTTGCAACATTTTTCACTGGTTTAAGTTGTATTAGAAGGTCAATTAAAAGTTAATTTATTTTGTAATTTTCATAAATTACTGAATCAGCCCTGAAGGCATAGGTGCTTGTCCTCTTTTGTCTTGAAATGACATAAATCAATAAACCCAACAGAATTATAGTAATTAAAAGTTGCATAAATATCATCTAAATCAGCCAGAATTAATATCTCTTTTCAAAATCAGTCACATTGAAAATTAAGACCTCACAGTTTTACGTTTTGCCTAGATCTTGTATAATTAGAGGCTGCTAAACCAGTGTATATTAATTGAGTTGAGATATCATTTTCTATCAATAGTCTTACTATCTATAGTGTCTTAACTGTTTTGATTTGATTAATAGAGAAGATAGAGCTGCTGCAAAAAAGAAAACAGCAGAAGCCAAAAGCACTCTTGAACAATGGAAGAATTGGTATTTTGTTGTTCGTGCCCAAATTGAAGCATCAGGAAGAGAGCAACACTGGGAATTTGACCAAAAACGTTTATTTGAACAAACAGATCATATGGCTTCAGTCTGTCAAGATCTCTGTGATGTTTTTCAGGTAGTAATATAGACAATAAATAAAGGGATTGTGTGAGCAGTGTCTTATTCTGTAGAGGAGATTCTTTTGTATTGTAGTTGTTGAAATGTAAAGCTACCTAGTGTCTTGTATAGCAATATATGAAATGTAAATCACAGCATGAATTGATCGTTCTCTGAGCTGTTTGGGTTTTTTTAAAGGAATTAATATCAGAGAGATGTATTAGATGGCAGAAAAAAATAATAAAATAAACCTTTTTGGTACGTTCTTTGGGATTAACAGGTCATTGAAGAGTTTTATAATATATTTGGTCCTGAACTGAAAGCTGTCACAGCGGATCCAAAGCATGTTGATGATCTAATGCAAGAAGTAAATGCACTAACTAATCCTATGGAAGAACTGACTTTTGACTCTTTTAGCATTAAAAATGCACATGACTGGAAATTAATTATGGAAGAATTTAGAAATGAAGTTTCAGTAAGTACCATATATTGTGATTCCCCCTCAGCTAAGAATACCCACAAAGTACAAATTTTATAATGTTTTTGTGATTTATATATGTGCCCAGTGGACACATTAATTAACATTCATTTCCTGCAGCTTACTGGAAAGCCATCATTTTTTTAGTAATTCATAAGATAAAAAAAATAGAAAAATATGCTTGACCACAGTTATAAAAAAATATTTTCATTTTGCCTTCCTTTCTTGCTTTTGCAAGATGAATCTCTCATTGATAGGATTTCTTGGCCTTTGTGTAGGTTATTGAAGAAGAGACCAAAAACTTTATTGATGCATCTTTTAAGACCCTTCGATCAGCAGAAGCTGCATTTAACATGCTGTTAAACTTCAAACACATCCGCTGTCGTGAAACCATTAACAAGCAGTTGATGATGAAGTTCAGTGATGTTTTGGACCAATACTGTAAAGAGGTATTTAATTTAAGGATTTCTTATATAGTACATGAAGCTGTTTACCTAGTGAAAATCGTAAGTCTGTATATGTCTAAATACCTGTATGGTGTCATTTACTATATAATAAAAAATATTATTTTTATCCTGCTGCTGGAATTTGTGCTGTACACCAGGTTAGATACTCACCACGGACAAGCAAGTGGAGAAATGATTCTTTGCAAAATTTATTCTCTTCTAGGTAGAAAATATTAATCAAATCTTTACGGAGAACCTCATGGATCCACCTTTGTACAAGAATCATCCTCCAGTGGCTGGAGCAATATCCTGGACTCGATCCCTTTTCTGTCAGATCAAACACACTATTACTCGATTTCAAGAAGCTGGGGAGTTGCTTGCTAGTGAACGTGGAAAGGAAGTATGTTGGTTCTTTTGGTATTTAATGAAGGAAGAAATACTTTCTTCATACCCTTCTTCTAAAGATGTGAAAGTGCTCTTATGTGAAGTTCTAAGAATGTCTTTGCACACAGCAAGCTGTGTTAGACATGAAAAGCTGAGTGGGACCTTTTCACTGTTTCCCAGAGAGACAGTGACAGAATCGATGACAGAATTCAAGAGCTTGAATTCTCCATTGCCTGCATTAATTACAAGGCATTACTTACCCTCTTATCTAATAAAAATTAAAAACTGTATTAAGACACCATATTAAGACAGATTAATGGAACATTTCTCCTGGTCTTTAAAATGAGTTATACAGAATTTTCTTTTCTAGGTAGAACAAATATTTCTTCAAGTGGCCAAGAAGATGAAAGAGTATGAAGATCAAAAATACAGTCAGTGGAGAGAGGGGACAGAACAGATACTCCCAGTGTTACTGAAAAATACTCTGCTGACTGTCGTCACTGATGGGGCTGCTTTGGAGCAGGTGAGATACGGGAAGATAATATACCAGACTTCTCTGCGGGGAAGAACTGAAGCCTATCTGACAGTCAGTGAGATTGCATTATAACTATTTGGTGTTCCTCTCCTTTCTGCTGCTCTTTCTTGTGTTGCAGAGCTCTGTAACAGAGAAGCCTGTCACCACAAAGAAAAGTGTCCGCTTCACAGTGAATTTTTCTCCTGCACTCCAAGAGGTTATCATTGAGACAAAGTACATGGAACAACTGGGGTTTCCAGTCCCAGAAATAGCAAGATGTGTGGCATTACAGGAAGACAAATATCTTAGGTAAGGCTGTAACAGAATATCTGCTCACATACAGGCTTGTGGCAGTGTTTCAAGTGATTTCATTCCTAACTGGAATGGGCACTGAGTCATGGAATTTTGGAAATATGAGAGCTCTTAGCAACATTTTTTTTGCAATGGTAAAATTACTAATGGCCATGTTGCCCTAACGAGCTTTTCTCTGGCACTGTCTGCATCCTTCACCCTGTAGGACCATGTCTTACAAATTAACATCTTGTCAAATCTAAGGAAAAAAAACAAACCAAGGAAAGTAATTTGTTTTCAATTAATTGTTAGTGCCATTTAGATTTGAGCTCACATTTAAGCCCGCAGCCTTTTTTCTTGTGCAGCTTCAGTCACTTTTGCCCAAATTATTACAGGCATTTAGCACATAGGTAAGAGCCCTAACTGGATTTTAAAGTTCATCTGTTGAGTTCACTTATGTTCTTTAAACTGAAGCTGTCTTAAAAACTTTTTCTGAGTTGAGGCAGTAGAGGTTTGTCTAGCTGCTATTGGAGCCATATGAATTTTTTCTTTTGTTTTCAATAGGAAAGGAATAGCATTTATCATCAGTACATATTCAGTGGTTATTTCTGCAAATTTTGCTTTATATGGAAGTCTGAATGGAATGATGGCAGTGATCTGCTCTTTGATCTGAGTTCAGAGCTGTATTTCCAGAAAATCCTGATTTTTATGTTTTTTGGTGGTTACTGTGTTTCTTACACTCCTTAGGTATGCAAATATATTGGAAAACATGCTGGATCGCTATCACAAATTAATGGGAACGCTGAATGAAGCAGAAACCAAACTTCTTGACAACCATATTCAAGAACTCTGGAAATTATTCAAACCAGGGCACAGAAGACTCACATGGAACTCCTTATGTAATGGCGATACTGTTTTAAAATGGCCTTAATACTGAATTTTAGTTCAAAAATCTCTTCAGTTCTGCAGGTCTATTTTTTATGTCTTATGACAGCAATGCATCCCTAAATGGTACAACCTATTGCCACAGTGATAGAATAGTTGGTTAGACAGACTCTGATGCAGGAGGACATTTCTTATGTTTTCATTATATTTAAAACACTAAGTGGAAATGGATAGAGATCCTTAGATAACAGCTGTAAGGGAGCTAGAGGAAGGATGAGGTGAGAAACCATCTATCTTTCTGCAGACCATCAGTTCATTCTCAGAGATAAAACACAGCTGGTTGTGGTAATTTTGATGCATTGGTAAAATATTTGTTTAAAGAAAAAAAAACCAAATGGTTGTGATTTATTTCAAGGTATTGATGACTTTATTGTCCGATCTACAAAAGCCGTCAGGAAGTTTGAATCACTTGTCCATCGGATTCATAATAATTCTGAAGACATAAGCAACAAACTTCTGTTCATAGAATCAACAAATCTCTTTAAGTTTCCACTTTCAAAATACGGTGACAACCTTCCTAGTAAGTCTCTATATTTTCATTTCCAAGCTCTGTGATGTTTTATTTTATTCTGTCTGGTACTTTGCTTTTTTAGTTGTTACGATCAATCGTTTTAGTCATTAGCAAAACTAGTTACAGTAGTATTTAATGGTGTAACACAGGAAGCACAAGCAGAGCTTTAGTACTCTGAAGCTGATGGTGTCAATGAGAAAAACATAAAGACGAGTATGCAAATAGATAATTTGACTTGTGTCTACCATGCTTTTGATCCCTTTTCCCCTAGCTTTCCTTTGATTTCCTTATCCTTCTTGTATGCAGTAGTGTAGCCTTAGAGCTGCAGTCAGCTCCCTTCTGGTCTGCCTGAACTGAACTGGTTTCCTCAGATGGAAACTGCAGCGAGGCAATTGTCTCCCAGGTCTCCCTGTCAAATGAGTGAGTGGGTGATGGATCAAATTTCTTTCAATGCTTTGTAAGCCTTAAAAAGGTTACTTTCACATCAAATGGTTGCTATTAAATAATTGAATCTGCATAAAATAAGAGGGCTGAAATATTAATAAATCAAGCATTAATAAGTGAAGATATTTTTTATCAGTATACAAGATCAATTTCATATTCACAAATAAAACCCAGCTAATTATTCCAGTATGCAAGTCTGTTAGGTCTTTTGCAGTAAATAACACTATTGTTTGTATCTTTTGCAGAAGCGAAAGAATTTTTTGAGTATATTAAGTGTGAAAGAGCAAAAGATGTGGCACACATGGTTAAACAGTACACTGCCATTCCACAATTTCTAATAAAAGTGGAAGAACGAGTTGCCAATACGAACAGTGGAAAATCTCCAAAATTATCTTCCTATTATGCATACTGGGAAAACAGGATTTATCAGGTGTTGACACAGTTGATTGTAAAGTAAGTCAGTTGTTTGCTTTAGTGGATTTTCAGTCTTTCATCTCCAGGTTTTTCTGGATCTGTTGATCAGTAGACACAGTAGTGTTCTGTTTGAAGACCTCAGTGATTTGCAGTTGGAGACAGATTTGTAGTTGTACTGTTATTTTTTTTTTTCATGCAAAGAATGGAGAACTGTTAACAAGGTACAGGAGAAGCTCAGATTCTGAGAAAACTAATACTGGCATGTTGTCAGCAGAAGAGAGAAATAATATAAGTTTTCTGCAGTGTGTGTAGTTGCATATCCCTGCTTTATTTTTAAAATAAAGGTTTTGTTTTATTAAAGAATACAATTTTGAGAACTCGGTGTCTGGGTGTCAGATGCATCCCTGTAATGCAGGGGACATCAGTATAAGAACAAAGGTTTGTTGGATTTTACTTCACCTGTTCTGTAGCCACTGGGGTCAAGGAGGTTCCTACAGCAAGATAATGAAGGCTTACATTATAAGCAAGATACTATTACAATAGAGCATTGCAGGGTTATGAAACCAGTGATAACTGCTGTCAGATGGATCCACATATGTATCTAAGCACATACCTGGTAACTGCAGTCTCTGTTGGGCATTTCCATGGAGGGTTATTATGATCTTCGACATGATTTTTTTCCTTTCTCAGGAATTTGCAGGATTTTAATGCAGCTGTTCTTGCAAATGTGCCACTGTTCCAAACAGAAGCTGTTTTATCTGTTCCTGAGATAATTTTGCAACCCAGTACCAGTGAGATTGACAAAATGACTACACAATGTATCCAAGACTGTGTGGAGGTCACTAAGGTGATTTTTGATAAAGATTTACTTGTCAGAATTTTCTTGTGGTTATAATTAATTAGTCTTGCTTTATATTTGGGCAAGCATAAATGTCAAAGGGAAGATTCACATTACTTTATCTTGAAATCCAAATATCCAGTACATTGTTCTAATTTTACAGACTGTCCTAATTTTACAAAGTGATGACAAAGAAAAAAAATTGCCATAAACCTTTGTGCAGTTTTTACACAGGCAAACTTATTTGTTACTTTTCAGCAGTTTTGCCAGTGTAAGGACATGACTGGATTCTATAAATCAGCACACATCAGAAGGGAATACTTTTCGGATTGCACTGCAGATGTTGCTTTGTGATGTATGAATAAGCTGGTGGAATAAGGAATGCGAGTAGCCTTCTCTATATTATGGCTCTCAAAAGCAGCAGAAAAACAGTTCAGAAAATATTGGGAGAAGAGCATCTAGGACACATCTAGGACAGCACGTTTACAGCAGACAAAATATCTCGCTTGCTGGCAAAGGTGTAGCAATATTTCCCTGCATAAGTACGTTCACACTGAACTGCTTTCCAGAAAAGCCAAATATTGTGGCTGTGTTCCTGCCCTATGCTGATGGAGAAATGATTCCAGATATCACCTGAAATATATAAATTTCCTATGCTCAGATTTGCTGTTCTGTTCCACTGCTGCATCCAGCCTGTTTGACCTAGTACCTATTTCTCTCAGTGTAGATTTTAAAAGCAGACTGAATAATGCATGGGAAGGTTTTATTAGGATGGAATTAACTCTTCTCTCAAGTTTATGGGAAAATGCAATCTCTTTTCTTGCTGTCAGAAAAACGATTTGAGAAATCATTCGCACCACCTTCTACATAGTCTCCTAAATAATGAATGATTTGACTAAAATGACTCTACGAAGTAACTGTTTTTCAACCTTGTCTTGAAAATTCCAGCATTTTGTACGATGGATGCGTGGTACATGTATTGAATGCCCTCCTCAGCACGTCAAGCAAGATGAAATTATCACTTTCAGCTTTTGCAGTGACATCTCCCAGAACCCTCTGATAACTGAACAGTCTGTTCTCATCACTCAGAATGTCCACAAACTCCTGTCTTCTCTCAGCAAGTATTTGAACCAATGGAAGAGGTACCACCAGCTGTGGAAATTAGACAAAGGCATGGTCATGGAGAGGTTAGCTGCAGAAAAGCCTTCTTGTGTCACCTTTGACAAAGAACTGCAGTTCTATATGAAGTTAGCTCAAGAAGTGACTGAACAGCCCTTGATTAGAGATGAGCAATTTATCAGGCTTCAGCTGGCTCCTTTAGCCTGCACATTGGAGGAGAATGCTAGAGGCTGGGTGATTTCACTTGGAAAGTTGCTTAATGAGTCTGCAAGAGAGGAACTCCTCAGTCTTGAGGAGGAGATTCAGGTAGGTGTTTTGAGTTCCTGTGATGTGATGTAGCTAGCACTGAGTAGTAGGTGATGTTCTGAACCATGCTCCAGATTGTTTGAAACCATCTGATGTATTCTGGTATGTCATATGTAAAGAGGTGAGCTGTCCCTCTCTGTAGCAGGGAAACAGGAGAATAGTAACATGAAAACCTAGGACTTTCTCACTCCTGAACTGGTGAAAGGTTCATACTGGTAATTCTGAAGTTCCCTTTGAACTGCTACTTACAATTTCTATTTTGTTGTAGCAAAAACATCCCTTCTGTATGGGGGTTTACTTTTTGTTGATTTATTTTTTTGTCTGCTATCTTTATCACATAGACTAAAAATGGAAATGAGTCTGCATGTTATTTTCTTGTGTTTTGTATTTGAAAAATAATTATAATTCTGCCTAATTGTTTTGTCAGTGTTGCTTCTGGAAATTAATTTTACTTTTTACAGAGCTTATCACAGAGCCTTAAGAGACCTCCAGATTCCCTGGAAGATCTCAGAATTGTCCTTGGCAAAATTGCAGAGATCAAAGCCATGTCCTTCAAGGTGGAACTGAAGTATTTGGACATCTGGGAGAGATACAGAACTCTTGCAATGTACAATATTCCAGTATGTGCATGTTATGCCTTGTCTCATAAAACATTTCAGATTTGAGCTAGGGGCACAAATGTCTCACATGTGAATGAATAAATGTTTTCCTTTTAAGACATTTTACAGAATCACAGTATTGTTTAGGTTAGAAGGGATGCGTGGAGATTGTCTAGTCCAAATCCCCTTCTCAAAACAGTATCTCCACTTTAAAATGGACATATTACATGTGTTTAAATCTGATTCCGATCACTTCAATGCCAATTTTGTGTTTTGCAAACTGATGTGAGCACATATTCCTCGCTTTCTTGTGACTAGTTATTTCATGTGAGAGATGTTACTTGTTACTTGTTTTGTTTTAGGTAGCTAAAGAAGAGCAAGAGGAGGCTGACAAGATTAAGGAAAAGTGGGAGTCTCTCTCCTTTGAAGCATTAGTAGTTGATTACAACCTTGGAGGCGCTAAAAGAACATTCACAAAGGTAATATTTGTAATGAATGTTGACAAAAATTAGAAATGGAAAGGAAAACAATTTTAACACTGTTCTCTTTAGATTACACAGCAACAAGTTGAGGACCACAGCAAAGTGATAGAAGATTTTTTCCATAAATTCATCACAGAGGGGCCTGGTACTGTTGGGGAAGACCTTGATAAAGGTAAATTAATTAATGTGTGTAAAGTGATGTCTTAAAAATATTAGTCTTTGGACAATTCTTCTAATTTTATGTAAAACTAGAAAATTGTACTTTCCTTATTAACATACAAACTGGTCAACCAGGAATGTGGCATTTTTAGTACTATAACTTCTACAGGCTATATGCAAATGCTATCTTATTTATTCCCCATGATCCGTGGGATT
Source organism: Podargus strigoides (assembly GCA_028020825.1). Classification (NCBI taxonomy): domain Eukaryota; kingdom Metazoa; phylum Chordata; class Aves; order Caprimulgiformes; family Podargidae; genus Podargus; species Podargus strigoides. The sequence goes on along the minus strand of CM051637.1, from coordinate 12,775,647 downwards.
GTTTATCTAGAAAAATTCCTCTCCTTTCCCAGGTTTGGAACTCATGCCCATTTTTGAAAAAGAAGTGAAAAGAATTGAAAAAATTAATCAGGAACTGAGAAGTGCTGAGAAACTTTTTGAGTTGCCAGTTACAGTGTACCCAGAGTTCATAAAAGCACAGAATGATATGAAAGGTCTAAAGCAGATCTATGAAATTTATGAATTACAAAGAGTAAGTATTACAGGTTTTAATTGATCTTAACTATTTTTCAATACGCTTTATTTTTCAAAAATTAAAATGCCCTGTAAAGTATGCTCTTAAGGATGCTTTCCCTGTTCTCTATATTTCCTTTTGATTATTTCTTTACAACTGGTTTTATTTGGCTATGAATCTGTCTTGGACATGAACCTGTCTCTTCCTCTGTAAAATCTTAATACAATTACATCTGCATCCTGACTGTGGTCTCTAGATCCTACTGCAGTGAAAAGATCTATTTTTTTGGTCAGAATGAAAAGGAAATACGATTTTTTTCCTTCTTATAATCTTGTTCCCAGGCAGCTAAAAAGGAATGGTCACGGATGCTCTGGGTAAACCTCAATGTCCAGCTTCTTCGGGATGGAATTGAAGGATTTCTTAAAGCCCTTCAACAGCTGCCCGAAGAAGTACGCAGTATGCCAGTAGGCGTTCACTTGGAAACAAAAATGAAGGCATTTCAAGACTCTATTCCTTTGTTGCTTGACTTGAAAAATGAAGCTTTAAGAGAAAGGTTTGCTTTCATTTATTTAAATCCATTTTCTATAAGTAGGAAGATTTTGTTTAGTTAGAACTTTTAATTTCAGTTGCTGGGGTCATGCTGTGTCCTGCAGCTTGAAACTTCACTTTCTGCTTAATGAACTTGTGTAATAGCATGCAGTGTGACTACAATGACTCGATACTTTATGTCTTCAAAATACTAGTTCTTGTTTAAACAGTGGAGTGCTAAACATGGGTTCATTATTGTATATTAAATTACAGTTGTTTTCATTTTTACTGTATCATGGTGGTTGGTAAAAATGTTGATCTGTCAATTTAAAACAGGCATTGGCAAGACCTCATGGAGAAAACAGGAACAAGTTTTGAAATGACAACAGAAACAATGACTTTGGAGAATATGTTCGCTATGGAACTTCACAGACACTCAGAAGTTATCAGTGAAATAGTCGAAACTGCTGTTAAGGAACTTAGCATTGAGAAGGTAATGTAAAAATCATAATACAACTAAAAAGACATATATGACAACAGCCTGTGTTTTATTTGAGATTTTTATATTGGTGTGACAGCAAATTCGGCCATTTTCAGGGAGCTGCCATGATGTAGCTGATGGCAACTAAGATCAATAGCTCTGTTAATAAGCTCCCACATGGCACAGAATCCAACCTGTCTTGGCTTCAGCAGCAGTATAGTGGATGTCTGTTACTACAATAACTAAGTTGGGCCTATGAAAAAGGATCTGAAGAAGAATCCATTCTGTTTCTATCACGATACTTTGAAACAGACTCTTCTTTATAAACCAGAGTTAGAAAAACTGTGCAAAAATGTTGCTAAATTAATTGATTTAATTTTTCTGCTAAGATTACAGTTCTCTAGTTTTTGAAGACTAAAAGGTGTACTTTTTTTATGCTCACATGCAGGGTGTGAAGGAAATAGCAGAAACATGGGAACACCTGAAGTTCACTGTACAAGTATACCTCAAAGGCACTGAGCAGCGAGGCTTTATTCTGGGATCTGTAGATGAAATTTTAGAGATTCTTGATGACAACAATGTCAATCTTCAGAGTGTTTTGGGCAGTCGATTTGTGGGTCCTTTCCTTTCAACTGTTCTCTGCTGGGTAAAAACTCTGTCATTGATTGGTGAAGTAATTGAGGTAGGGAGGAAAAAGTGCTGGACTAAATGATTAATGTTTATTATTTATAATCAGGATTTTCTATTGTAATTTTTTTTCTTTGATGGTAACATTTGATTCTTAGATCTGGATAATGGTTCAGAGAAAATGGATGTACCTGGAAAGCATCTTTATTGGTGGAGATATCAGATCACAGCTTCCAGAGGAAGCCAGAATATTTGACAGCGTAGACAGGATGTTTAAAAAGGCAAGTAACTGACTTGACCTGTGATCAGCAAAATTATTTAGTGCATTTTGCTTCCAGTTCCATAGTTAGCTGTAGTCTTCTGTGTCATTTGTGACATTGAGAATGGTATGTTATAATGAATTGAATATTAGATTGGGGAACCCAAGAACTCGTGTTTTACTTCACATCTGTCATCCACAGAAGACTTCTGATTTTGCTAAGCTGGACAGAGGTGTGATCCTTGGCTGGCAGTACGGGGCAGGCAGCATCCCCTTTTCCTTTTGTTGGATACATCTTTTTGCCTTTACCGTGATAAGAAGCTTAGATGTGTTCCTATAGGTTGAGGACTGACATGCATGCTGAGAAGGCTTTCCTGGTATAATGCCACTGTTCCCATTCTGAACACATACTCCCAGTATGAATGTAGTTTACTTTTATTTTTCCCATCTGCAAAATTGAGATAGTACTGTGATTCTGAAATGCTGTGTTTGTCCTTCGCTTGAAGTACTGGTGGATAGATGATGGTAGAGCGGTAGATGTGGTATATCTTGATTTCAGTAAAGCATTTGACACTGTCTCCCACAGCATCCTTGTAGATAAGCTGATAAAGTATGGGTTTAGTGATCAGGTAGTGAGGTGGATTATGAACTGGCTGAAGGGAAGAAGCCAGAGAGTTGTGGTTAATGGGACGGAGTCTAGTTGGAGGCCTGTGACTAGTGGAGTCCCTCAGGGGTCGGTACTGGGACCGGTGTTGTTTAATATCTTCATCAACGACTTGGATGAGGGTACAGAATGTATCCTCAGCAAGTTTGCTGATGACACCAAACTAGGAGGAATGGCTGACACACCAGAGGGTTGTGCTGCCATTCAACGAGACCTTGATAGGCTGGAGAGTTGGGCGGGGAGAAACTTAATGAATTTCAACAAGGGCAAGTGTAGAGTTTTGCATCTGGGGAAGAACAACCCCATGTACCAGTACAGGTTGGGAGCTGACCTGCTGGAGAGCAGTGTAGGGGAAAGGGACCTGGGGGTCCTGGTGGACAGCAGGATGACCATGAGCCAGCAATGTGCCCTTGTGGCCAAGAAGGCCAATGGCATCCTGGGGTGTATTAGAAAGGGAGTGGTTAGTAGGTCGAGAGAGGTTCTCCTTCCCCTCTATTCTGCCTTGGTGAGGCCGCATCTGGAGTATTGTGTCCAGTTCTGGGCCCCCCAGTTCAAGAAGGACAGGGAACTGCTCGAGAGAGTCCAGCGTAGAGCCACAAAGATGATTAAGGGAGTGGAACATCTCCCTTATGAGGAAAGGCTGAGGGAGCTGGGTCTCTTTAGCTTGGAGAAGAGGAGACTGAGGGGGGACCTCATTAATGTTTATAAATATGTCAAGGGTGAGTGTCATGAGGATGGAGCCAGGCTCTTCTCAGTGACATCCAATGATAGGACAAGGGGCAATGGGTGTAAGCTGGAACATAGGAGGTTCCACATAAATGTGAGGAAGAATTTCTTCACAGTGAGGGTGACAGAACACTGGAACAGGCTGCCCAGGGAGGTTGTGGAGTCTCCTTCTCTGGAGACATTCAAAACCCGCCTGGACATGTTCCTGTGTGACCTGATCTAGGTATTCCTGCTCTGGCAGGGGGGTTGGACTAGATGATCTTTTAAGGTCCCTTCCAATCCCTAACATTCTGTGATTCTGTGATTCTGTGATTCTGTGATACAGGAGCAGTCAGGTATATGCTTATGCTTGCATGACTTTGGGATACAGGCTTGTCTTGGTTACACTTGCTTTTACAGTAGTATCTCCGTGCTCTCAGCTTTGAAAGCATACTATCTCCATGTTTTCATACAGCACTGCAGCAATAGGAAACCATATTTAAAACTGTAATTTGCTTCTGTAAGAACCTCTACTGCTTGTGTGCTTTGTCACTAGTTACATGTAATTTAGTATAATCCCTTGCTGTTCAGTATTTTCTAAATTTTCTTTTCCCCCTATGTAGATAATGGATGAAACTGTAAAAGAACCAACAATTAAAAAATCCTGTGAAGCCCCGAATCGTCTCTCAGACCTCCATCATATAAGCGATGTGCTGAAGAAATGTCAGAAAAGCTTGGATGATTACCTGGATTTCAAGCGAAATGCTTTCCCAAGATTCTTCTTTATATCTGATGAGGAGTTGCTTAGTATCCTTGGCAGCAGTAGCCCACTTTGTGTGCAGGAACACATGAGAAAGGTACAGTGTCTGGCTTTCCACAGTGCCTTGTGCTTTTAGGTGCTTTACAAAGTTAAACAGCCTATACTGTACATATTGGTAAGGGTGTGCTAATATTCATTGCATACAAAGAACATCCTGGCAGTATTTTGAAGAAGCTTATGAATAACCAAATCAAATCTGATCGATAGTCTCTCCTTGCTCTCATACTGACCAGTAGCAGTTATGGTAGAGGAACATTGGTAGAGGAAAATTCAAGATACACCAAAATGATCAATCATTAAAGAACCTTCCTGTAGTTACTGATAGATCTTTGTTTTCTGGAAAAAAAATCAATGTCATTTGGCCCAGATCACCTGCTTGTTTACTCTGCAGTTGGGCTGCTGAGCGATATATCAACAGTTGTATTTGATTACTTACGAGTCAGATCCATTTCTCTTTGGAGTCCACAGAAATTTTCTTTCAAGATTAAATGATACACTTATGTCTTTGAAGCTCTGTTTCTAAAGTGCCAGTGAATTTCTTTGTTGGTGCGTTTCAGATGTTTGACAACATAGCCTCCCTGAGTTTTCAGGATGGTGATAGTGATGAGAAAATTGCAACAGCCATGATTTCAGCTGAGGGGGAGGTGATGGAGTTCCGGCAGGCTGTAGCTGCAGAAGGCAGAGTGGAGAACTGGATGACAGCAGTGCTAGCAGAAATGAGACGAACAAACAGACTCCTCACTAAGGAAGCTATTTTTCGATACTGTGAAGACAGAAGCAGGTGAAACAATCAGTGTCAGGGATAACACAAATACCTTATATATTATTATGAGCCTGTGGCAATATAGAAAAATAAAGACTTAATTTTAAAATTTTTACACAATTTATCCTGTATTTCTGTATGTGGAGGGATATAAATACCTGCATATGCAGTATTTTAACTGACCAGAAAAATGTGCTATCTATTGTATTTAATTTCTTAAGCCTTGAGTTTTTATTTTTAGTGTTGTGTGCACACTATGTTTTTCTTACTATGAATTCTACTTGGTAATCTTTACAAATTGACTAAGCAGCTTTCCTATCAGAGTATTTCCTAGGCTTTTGAAATACTACAGCACACCTTGATAGAAAACAGTAACTCAGAGTCCCTCCCTATATCTATTTCTTGTAGAGTTGATTGGATGTTACTCTATCAAGGAATGATGGTGCTGGCTGCTAATCAAGTGTGGTGGACTTGGGAGGTAGAGGATGTCTTTTGGAAAGTGAAGAAGGGAGAAAAAGAGGCTATGAAACTTTATGCTAAAAAAATGCACAAGCAAATTGATGACCTGGTTACCCGCATTGCAATGCCTTTGAGCAAAAATGACAGGAAAAAATACAACACTGTTCTCATTATTGACGTTCATGCCAGAGACATTGTTGATACATTTGTAAGAGACAGGTAATCACCACCCCCCAACCCACTGAGAAAATACCAAATGCATAGATTGTATTTCCATCCTTTTACCTCATGTGAGGAAGTCTCTCTTGTGCAGCATTCTGCAGGCTCATGAGTTTGAGTGGGAAAGCCAGCTGCGTTTTTACTGGGTCCGAGAGCCAGACGAGCTGAGTGTGCAGCAGTGCACAGGCACCTTTTCGTATGGTTATGAGTATATGGGTTTGAACGGACGTCTTGTGATCACCCCGCTTACAGACCGTATTTATCTTACACTCACACAGGTATATGTTCCAGGAGATTTTTACTAACACCTTGAAAATACACTTCTAGGCAATCACATAATTGTTTTTTTGCCACTTTCTGTTATCTCCTAGATGGCACTGTGAAGGCCAATATGTTTAAAATCAATTGTGATGTCCTTCTAACCTGATTGCCTCGAAGATAATATAGAATGTATTCACAGATAAAATTTAAGGCTTTTTGTATCCAAAGGTTCATTTTTGATTTTGCTACCAACCTAGTAGAAATATAATCCAAGCTTTGCTTTGCTTTTTGGTCTGTCTCTGAAGGCTTTATCCATGTTTTTGGGAGGAGCACTATTGGGGCCAGCAGGTACAGGGAAAACGGAAACAATCAAGGATCTGGCCAGAGCACTGGGCTTGCTGTGTGTAGTGACAAACTGTGGAGAAGGCATGGATTTCAAAGTAAGCGTTAAAGATCTGTGTTCTCTGGTAAAGTGCCAGTTACTGCTCCTTTTCAGTGCCCAAGATAAGGGCATATTCTGAACTTTTGCATAAGTACCTCCCTTAGAGATACCATGCTGATTGATAATGAAATATAGTAAAAAATGTCTATTTTGAATACATTTCTGAAGGGATTTCAGGTGCTCTCAAGCAGGGGAGCAATGACTAGAAGATAGGTGTTTAAGCTCATTGTAGGCAATCTGCACTTGGCAAGTAATTATTGCCAGACCTTATGACTGACTGCTAACTCCTGCATATATAAATATCCAGAGGGTTTACCCAGTCATTAAGAGTTTTAGCATACTCCAAAGTTTGTTGATGCTGTATGTTTTATATATTCATTGCTGAGAAGTTTTTCTTGTTGTTCTTGTTAGGCAATTGGTAAAATTTTCTCTGGTCTTGCCCAGTGTGGAGCATGGGGATGCTTTGATGAATTCAATCGTATTGATGCTTCCGTGCTTTCAGTCATTTCTTCTCAGATTCAGACTATTCGAAGCGCTTTAATGAAGCAGTTGAAAAGATTCCAGGTAAACATTAAAAATTAAAAGTAATTGTGAAGGCTGATCTTGTTTTTGAGTCCAAGATTCAGGGTTAAACCCTGTCTCTAGATCAAAGGGCTGCCTCTGCAATTCATTTGTGCCGAACATTTCAAACTCCAGAGATGTTAAATCCTTGCTGATTTCCTAACCCTTTGCTAGGTTTTTCCTTTGTGAAGTGGGATAAAAGTAAGCTAAGTAGGATAATAGTAAGTAAATGGGATAATAATGTAGTAGTAATTAGGGAGAGGAGTAACTTAACTTGATGTGGATTGTGAGGCTTCATTTACTGATGTTTACTGGAATTCAAAACCCTCAGTCAGAAAATTTGAGAAGTATGAAATGTCTTGATGTTCTTATCCAAGATACATTCATCTCACTGTTTGTATCTGGTTGACTATCTAAAACTAAGTACTTTAACATGTTGTACTAGGTGGATGCCCCAGTATTGCTGGTTTTCTCTTTGAGCAAATAGTACTATTTATTTTGATTTCAAATACACATTGTTCTAATGTTTTCTTATGCCCTTAGTTTGAAGGACAGGAAATTGCTCTTGATAGCCGTATGGGCATTTTTATTACAATGAATCCTGGTCTTGCTGGCCGGACTGAGCTCCCTGAGTCTCTGAAAGCTTTGTTCAGGCCTGTGGTTGTTATTGCACCGGATCTTCAGCAAATCTGTGAAATCATGCTCTTTTCCGAAGGGTTCCTTATGGCAAAGGTAAGAAAAATTTATTGCTGTCCATACCCATGTATACCCCCATATATGCATGGCCAGTGTTTGGTTGCAAATTACACATTTGTGATTCTCTACTTGAAATCTCAAACAGGTCCTTGCCAAAAAGATGACAGTGCTATACAAGCTGGCAAGGGAACAACTTTCTAAACAGCATCATTATGATTTTGGACTGCGTGCCCTGAAGTCAGTGTTGGTGACGGCTGGAGAACTGAAAAGAGGATCAGCAGACCTCAGTGAGGTAGATTTACTACTTAGCAGATCATCTTTTTCATTAGGAATAGGATATGCTTATACATCTGCTGCAGTTTGTCTGCATTGGAAATAGGAGCACTGGTATTATTTGTCTTATCATTTCACTTTGTTTTTACTGAGTTTTATCATGCCTTCTGACAGTAAGTTGCTGTCAGAACTCAAGCCAAAGTAAGGAAATCTATAGAAAATAAGGTATTTTACTTCTTGTTAAGTCCAGGATGCAAATAGCCAGATGAATGTCTCTGGATGAATAGCAAAAGCTGGTTTTGAACAGTTACTACATATTAGACAATTGGTTAGCTATTTGCTAAAGATTGATTCTGCTCTGTTTTGCCTAGGAAGTTGTACTGATGAGAGCTCTACGAGATATGAATCTTCCTAAATTTGTCTTTGAGGATGTACCTCTCTTCCTTGGTTTAATCTCTGACCTGTTTCCTGGCCTGGATTGCCCTCGAGTCAGCTACCCTAACTTTAATGATGCTGTAGAACAAGTGCTGGAAGAAGGGGGTTATGCTGTTTTACCAATCCAGGTATAAAAAACTGTTAATTGCTTAAGTTTTTGTTGTAAGCATTAGGCTGGATATGCCTAATTGCTGCACTCTGGAGTGTCTTGAGGAAATCTTAGCTGATACAGACCAGCTGCTGATCTTGTCCATAGAAGAATTATGGGCAGCAGTCTATTGAATCAATATTTATTTTTCAGGTGGATAAAGTAGTTCAGCTGTATGAGACAATGTTAACTCGTCACACTACAATGGTCATTGGACCTACTGGAGGTGGCAAGTCAGTTGTCATTAATGCTTTGTGCCAGGCCCAAAACAAGTGAGTATAGAATTTGATACATGGAAATCAGGTTGTAAAATGGCATAGACTGCGTTATTCAGCCCTGTGTAGTCATGACAGGATCAATAGCTGACCATAATATTTGCTTGGGTTAACATGAGATGGTGTTGTGTCATTTTAAGACTGCTTTTCTTGCTGTATCTTTAGGCTGGGATTATTGACAAAGCTTTACACACTGAACCCTAAAGCTATGAGTGTGATTGAGCTGTATGGGACCCTTGACCCTACCACACGAGACTGGACAGATGGAGTCCTGTCAAACATTTTTCGGGATCTCAACAGGCCTACTGACAGAAATGAACAAAGGTAAATGGCTAGAAATTGCTGTGATGATTTTTAGATACTGAGTTTTACAATGTTTTTTTAAAAAAATATTTGATACTGCACTAATTAAAAAAAAATGCTGAATAAATAGAAAGTGTCTAGGGATCTTCCTGTCTCCTGTGAGTTTCTAGCCCCAGTGAGATGGATGGCAACTATGCAATTGTCAGGAATGAATGGGAGGCTTCAAAACACCTGGACTGACGTTGACACCTTTGGTGGCACACATCTGAATTCTGAAATATATTAGTAAGATCAGAGACTAGTCAGTGCCCCTTGGCTCCTGTGTCCACAGGTACATTCTGTTTGATGGTGATGTGGATGCTGTCTGGGTTGAAAACATGAATTCTGTTATGGATGACAACAAATTATTGACCCTGGCAAATGGGGAGCGGATTAGACTTCAGTCGCACTGTGCTTTGTTGTTTGAGGTAAGTAATGACTGTACTGTTTATTACATAGGAAGGGTTAGAAACAGATGGGTTTACAAAGCCTGAAAAGCAGTTACTGTGGCTGTTCTTTGTTTAAGTGTTTGATTATCTTGTATGATTATTTTATAGGTTGGCGACTTACAGTATGCATCTCCTGCTACAGTATCCTGCTGTGGAATGGTCTTTGTAGATCCTAAAAATCTGAAATATCAGCCCTACTGGCAGAAGTGGATCCAAGAAAGAGGAAATGAGGTGGGAATTTCTTCACTCAATCAGAGAGTATCTGTATTAAATACTGAACTATAGACATATGTAAAAAAAAACAACTTTGTAAAGGCAGTCTGATTTTTCTGACAACAAATCTAATCACTGGGCCTGCAGTGGAGGGCTAAAGAGAGTCCTCAGCTTTTCTAACTTCTGGTTCTTTCTGAGAAGTGACGAACCAACAAATCTGCTTACCTGATCTCCAAAGAATTAACAGTCCCCAGGGAGATGAAGTAAGACAACTTGTTTGCTAGCACGTGATGAATGCAGATCCTCACCTGCTGAAAACCCAGTCCATACAACAGTGTCACATTTCTTCATGTGACTATGCCTTGTCTTTGGTAGAAGTGATTCCTGCAAGAAGAATCACACTTGGTCAGCCAGGTGTTGATGGAAAGCTCTGCTGTCAAAAATGGGCTTTCCAGTTTTCTATGTGCTGAATTATTGTCCTTTTTGTTTCTCAGCAAGAGGGAACTGAACTGAATCGTCTCTTTGAAAAATATGTGCCCTCCCTTATTGATATGATTGTAGAGGGAATTGTGGATGGCAAACAAGGAGAAAGGCTGAAGACCATCATTCCTCAAACAGATTTAAATATGGTAAGGAGTAGAGAATAAAGGTTGAAAAAGTTTATCTAAAAAGAGAAATGGAACGATGGAGAGAGTAAAAACCTCCCAAAGAAAGCACAGGAGTAGACTCCATGCTGAAATGTCAGTTTGCTAGTGATGAGCACCAAGAGACAAAAGAGACAAAAAGTTCCTAACAATGCTCTTCTACTGTTGTTAATACACATATCAGTCGATACACCTGTAAGGACAAAAGATCAGCAAACCCTCAAACAGCTGAATACATATTAAAGAGTTTTCATGCATCTAAATGGCAATTCTACTTAATAGTTTTGTCTTTTTTTATAACAGGTGATGCAGTTGACTGTGATGCTGGAAGCTCTAGTTGTGGCACAGCCTGATGATCCTGATGTTCTGGAGTGTTTTTTCTTGGAAGCTTTGTATTCCTCCTTAGGTGCTGCTCTTCTTGATACTGAGAGAATCAAATTTGATGAAAATGTTAAACGTATTTCCTGCATGTCTACTGTAAATGATGATAACATCCTGGCTAAGCCAGGGGAGCTGCCAGGTAGGATCTTATCATAATTTAGTCTGAATACCACTGATTATATTAGAAAAGTGTTAGTTTCCATGAAGGTAGAACACCATTATTCCTTCCAGCTAGTCATCCTGGCTGCAAAATATGCTCTCTAAAGGACTATCACTGAAAACCATGTAGAGATGCTGATGCTATATGACTTTCAGCTACTGCTCTGTCAGCACAGAACAGTGCTTTTCTATGCCAAGCTGAAGAGATAAACAGTGAAAGGAAAAATAAAACATGAAATGAAAACCAGTGGAAGGTGCTTAAAAAGTGATAGTATGAGCCAAATGCAGGATTGGGAGGATTTTGGTTGATGTCTTACTGGGTTAAATGACAAGTAAACAGAACACAGTAATGCCCAACTTGGTCCAGAATCTCACCCTTCTCTTGTGTCTCAGATTATTTGCTTATGAAATATTTCAGTGTCCTAGAAAACCTCCAGTTGTTTAATGGTTTGCAGGTCAGCTGCCAACTTTGTATGACTTTCATTTTGATGGATTTCAAAAAGAGTGGGTACCTTGGATGAAACTTGTTCCTGAATATATTCATAAGCCTCAAGTGAAATTTCCTGACATTCTAGGTGAGTGCAAGATAAAATACAGTGATGATATACCTTTAATTTATAATGTACCACCACTGAGTGCTTGGTACTTAACATGAGGCATCCTTTTTCTGTGCTGAAGGTCATCTACTCAGGTTCAGTTTTTTGTGATGACACAAATCAATTTCTTGAATGTTCTTGTCATAATAGTTTAGCAGGAACAGAGTTGATATTTACAGCACTGTGTGATAAAGAAATGAGGAAAGGATAAAAATCTTGTTTCAGATAGTAAGGCTTACTAGGAGCTAACAATGCCTTTTACAAGCCAGAGTAGCAGAAGATTCATAGTCTGCTCTACCAGAAACTCTAGGAAAAATGTCAGGTCCATGGTTCAAGTACTCTGTAGATAAAAATTACATTCTTAAGGCTGTTACTGGTTGTTACTTCAGGCACTGTATAATGGTGACAGGTATTGTACATAGTTAAGGACAGGTTACTTTATAGTAATAATTCAGCAAGTACAGGTTAACTTCCTTGACACAAGAGATAATTATATGATCTCTAAAGTTGCTCCTAATGGCAGGCTGTTCACATAGAACAAAATTAATCTCTGTAGAGTTCTAGGAAAATGCTTATGATCCAAATAAATCCTGATTATATTCTCAAAATAGCGATTAAATAGAGCTCAACCAGTCCATGACCCTCCTATATGGAGGATAATTTCTTTTTTAATATATTTATAGGAGAGAAGATCCCAGTGATAAAAGCTGAAAAGAGATGGCTGAGCAATTAGAATTTTATTTCAACATTGTTAGTGAGTTGATATTTCAGATCGTGTCTTTGTGCCAACTACATGTTAATACCTTGAGAGTCTCATCCAGCACTATTCTATAAATGTAAATCCCCCAGCTCTATTGCATTTTAATTTAACCTACTATCATATTCATGATCTTTTTCAGTGCCTACAGTGGATACAACACGCACTACTTGGTTACTAGAACAGATGGTAAAAATAAAACACCCAGTTGTTCTTGTAGGTGAATCGGGTACATCAAAAACAGCAACTACACAAAACTTCCTAAACAATCTGGACAAAGACCTTAATGTATGTATGAGGCATTTTGCCTTGTTTGTAAAGCTACATTTTCATTCTTTTTCTTGTGTTAAATTTGCGTTGTGAAGCTTGAGTCTGTGGGTAGCAATATTGATGTTAGTAACATGACTGCAAGCTCAGACCCAAAGTGTGTGAATGACTTGAGAATCCTTCAGGATCAAAGATGTTTTGTTCTGTTCTGCCACGTAGAGGTTCAATTTTATAAAGTAAATATATATTATCAAAGTGCTAAGAATGGGGATGACTTTTCCTTGTCATCTGTAATTCAAGTGAATTAAATGAACCAGACAAGTGTTTCCTGTATGTCTTACAGTCTAATATAAAGAATATTTTTTGAATGCTTTAGTTAAAAAAACCCGAACAGGTAAAAATCCATTCTTATCCATTTCCTCCCCTTTGCAGCTGCTGCTAGTAATTAACTTCTCTTCTCATACAACGTCAATGGACATTCAGAGAAATCTAGAGACAAATGTAGAGAAACGAACTAAAAGCATTTATGGCCCTCCTATGGGAAAACGTCTCGTTATTTTCATGGATGATATGAATATGCCAAGGGTAAGCTGCCAATACTTTGCAAGGTAGTATAGAAACATTTGGGGTGGCACTGATGTGGTCCCTTCATACAGAGATCTAATGCATCACAAGTCAAAGAGATTCACTGTAAGTGCATAACTGAATTTCAGGTTAGGATCATCAGAAGAGTTGGACTTGTGTGCAGCAGGGGGTGTTTCTGTCTGTTACAATATTTGGCCTGTATATAAGTGAGATCCTGTTGGATCATTTCTTTATGCCATTGCAGTAGTGTCTGTGGCCTGATGCTGGCTGCAGGTTGTGTACTATAGAAACCATCCCTTTCTTTTTACAGTGGGGTGAAAGAATATGTGTGCATTTAGTTTATCTTGGAGAAGAGGCACTTTTCCCATAGGAGACTTTGGAATGAAAGTTCACAGTCAGTGCTAGAGCTTTACAAAGTGTCACTTAGTCCTTGTGATGTTCTCCTGAGTATGGAGCACAATATTTCCACATTTGTAGCAGTAATTGGCATGCTGATGTACTGTGCTCTAAATATCTTGACTCTCTTGTGTTACAAAGGTTGATGACTATGGCACACAGCAACCCATTGCCCTGTTGAAGCTGCTGCTAGAAAAAGGTTTCTTGTACAACCGTGGTAAGGAGATGAACTGTAAACTTTTTCGAGACTTGGCTTTTATTGCTGCCATGGGGAAAGCTGGAGGAGGTCGGAATGAAGTTGACCCTCGATTCATCTCACTCTTCAGTGTTTTTAACATACCTCTTCCTTCTGAGGAATCACTGAATTCAATCTATGCTTCCATCCTGAAAGGTCACACCATGGTAATTTCACTGTTTTAAAACGATTACTCAACATGTTTATTATTTTTAAATAGACATTTATTTCTGTGCTATTGCAAGACCTGAAAACTTCCGTTATCAGGTTTTTTCTGTTTAGACTCTCCTGCAAACCTTTCCCTTCCTCTTTTTCACGAGATGAGTTTACATTGTTTTGATAAATTCTTGAGTAATGTGTAAACTTTCAAGTCAGCAGATAATTTATAAAACTGATGCTTTTCATAAGTTGAAACCTGTGAACCGTTTGGTTATGGTTCCTGTAACAAATACACAAAGGTCAGCAAACTCTTTCCTGAATGACTGAAAAATTTAATATAATGCAGTAGACTATATTATTGGCAAGTAAACTGCAACATTATATAAGAAAAAAGCAGTTTATTTTTTCTGCTATGGAAGTGCTGTAGAAATCCCACTCATAGAGTTTGATGTTATCTTCAGCACTGTGCAAGATCAGGAGTGAAGATGGGTCCTGCCCAAAACATTTAACTGCAGAATGTTCGTACTACAGAGGAATATTAATTTCTGAAAATGTTTGTCCTTAGTTATTTGAAATACACCAAGCAGGATTAAAAGCTGGAAAGTGGAATATGCTTAATAGCATTGAGTTCTCTCTGGGCAATGTCATGAAAGTGCCTCTTCTTTCTTGTGTTTCCAGATGTTTAATGAGTCTATATCAGCCATCTCTGACCAGATGACTGTGTGTACTTTGGAGCTTTATAAAATGATTATTCGTGACCTACCCCCTACTCCTTCCAAATTCCATTACATATTTAACTTACGGGATCTTTCCAGGGTCTATTATGGACTTGTTCTTACAACTCCAGACAGGTAAGAATAGAAAAAATGTCTTCAGTGGTCCTACACCTATTTATAGTGGATGAATCTGGGTGAAGATGAGGTAATTTGGTACATGAAATCAGTCATACTTGGTTTCTTTTCATTTTAAAAGTGACCACAATGAGAAAATGTTCAGGAACATCCTAAGTTGTGAACTTACTCTTGATGAAAGGCACTTTTTAAAATAAGATATCCAGAGGCAAAAATGCAAGCAAATTAATTATTTGTCCTTATGAAAAGAACAAAACCAAAAAGAGTAAAAAAAAGTCAGTCCAGACTTTGACCAGTGTTGTTAACCATATGGCCTTAGGAATCATGTCAGCTCATTTGGTGCAGTCTGATATTTCAATGTTAATGTAGGTTTCAAACGGTGACACAGATGGTGAGAGTTTGGAGAAACGAGTGCCTGAGGGTTTTCCATGACAGGCTGATTAATGAAGCAGACAAAGCATTGGTGAGTAATTTCTTTCAATTTTCAGTGGTCGCTGACTATTACTATGGCAACTAATTTGCAACAGGAACATTGCCAACTGTTGCACTCTGGTCTTGCCATCAAACTGCAGACTGGTCTAACCACTATGTAGCTTCATTAATTTAAAACATGGCCCATGGAGTTTTCTTTTCTAAAATAAAGTGACTGTGGCAGACTAAGTGAGAAGATCTGCTGAAGGAACAGAAAGTGTTACTGGGTTTGCCTGCCCAGGAAAATTGGTTAGCAGTGGTACAGGTGACAAACTGTGAGAGTAGTGCAAGGGAGAGCTCAATTCATTTTCAAGTCAGTGTTTTCCTTTTGGAAGGATTGTATCAGAATGTGACTATACAATCAAGTAGGAAAAAGAAAGATAAGAGCTGAGTCTTTAAACAATGCACTCAGTTTTGGCTGTTATGCAAACTGGAAAATGCTCCAAATTATATCTTAAAACAGAAGAGAGGATAACAGCAGTTTTATACCTTGAGAATTAGAGAAGGATTTGGGTAAAGTTTACTCATATATAAGCAACTTGCAAAGCAACTTGCTTAGATGAAAAGAGGTAGATTAAGGCTTCAGATTTTTCTGCTTAAAACTTTCTTCTCTAGGATACAAAGATGCATTTCCAGCTCAATTTTCACAACTTGGAATAATTATATTGCAACTTTTCTGTATTTGTACATTCATTCAGACTTAACAAGATTTGTGAGAAATCTTGGTGGTGAGACATCTATGAATGCTGAGAAGGAGGCTTTATTAGTATCATATTTACACCAATATATGAGAAGGTATTTTTAATAGGCTTATCCTTTTCTGTCTTAAACTTCTGAAGTTCATTGACTTGAATGGTTCTTTAACTATTAGATCATTTATATCACACATAGAACACAATAGGAAGCTGTGGTCTTTGGATCTTTCAGTAACATAAGTACCTCCTTGAAACCAGTCAGTATTTGAGCAGGAGTGTGTTATCACTCTTCTGAGTGTTACTGGATTCAGCATCATCTGCTTTGTTGTGTTGCCTGACTCATTTAATTTACTTGAAGGTACAAGATCATATAAAAAACCTGATTGAAGAGAATTTCAACGATGACCTGGAGCAGGCTATGAGGGATCCTATTCTTTTTGGAGATTTCAGAACAACACTGAGTGAAGGAGAACCTCGTATTTATGAAGATATCCAAGACTATGATGCAGCAAAAGCTCTCTTTCAGGTAGCATGCATCAGCTTGGAACTTTGCCTGATTCTGTCTTTCTGCCTAAGGAATGGGCAGGAGCCTCCTTCAAACTGTAGGAAATCTGTTCTCTTTCTGTGTGCACGTAGAATTTTATGTGCCCTGTTACCCATTTGGGGTCTGTAGTTATGAAAATTGAGGATCAGTATAGAGTCAGCAGTTTTTTCCAGTAGTTTATTTTCCCTGAGGAAGGGGAAAGGAAAAATGATGCTAAATGGGTTGTTATTTTATTAATTTTATTAATTGTTTCTTTGGTCTCCTGGTAATATTCTGTTCACCTTTCTCTGCAGGAGATTTTGGAGGAATATAATGAAGTTAATAGTAAAATGAATCTGGTTCTTTTTGATGATGCTTTAGAGCACTTAATCCATGTACATCGCATCATACGGATGGATCACGGGCATGCCCTGCTTATAGGAGTGGGAGGCTCAGGAAAGCAATCTCTAACGAGACTGGCTGCCTATACAGCTGGATGTGAGGTTAGTGACCCTGCATCTTTGCAGTGAAAGAAGACAAGGAAAGCAATATTGTGATCAGTATTAAATGAGTGGGATGGGGGGAAGTCAGTCAGTAAGTCAAGATAAGATCAGGCTGCCATCTCTTGCCTGTGGAGAGAAAAACAAGGTGAGGTGATTGCCTGGAGGTCTAAGATGACTGTAGGTGATCTGGGAATGAAGATGTCAGTGCCTGAATCTTAGGTTTGGCACTAGGGACATGGCGAACAACTAATAGTCCCTAACCACTGCTTTTGTTACTTATCTGTACTACAGCAGTGCTCTGGTGCTGCTTGAGGAACCTTTTTGTGGTTGATACTGTAATATTTCAGATAGGAAATGTTCTTCTCTCAGTGGTACTTTCAGTCTCTTTACAGAGGCTATTGGCTTGGAAGGGAAGAACAAAAAAGGAGGATGAACACAAAGCAATTTTGAAAATGCAGTCCTGCAGAGTTGTACAAATGGAATGTAGTGCATAATTATTTTGGACACTTAAACATTTACTGACTATAGGGGCCAAACCAAAACCGTTGATCCAGTCTAATTGAAATTCAGAGTTACCATCATGTCTTGGATCCGTCTATGTCTTCTCAGTATACGTTTGCATCCTTAGGTATTTGAGATCATCTTGAGTCGAGGATATGGAGAAAATAATTTCCGAGAAGATTTGAAAAATTTCTACCGGAAGCTGGGTATTGAGAGCAAGTCAATGGTCTTCTTGTTTACAGATGCCCATGTAGTAGAAGAGAGTTTCCTGGAATTCATCAACAACATGTTAACTTCAGGTGACACAGGCAGCCTCAGTTACTCCCGCTCAGTATCTACTTGTGACTCATAATCTCAAGTGTACCCTTGATCCAGCTATTACTGTTTCACCCTGTGCCCTCTGCTGCTTTAGTTAGTTACACCCTTCAGTACTACCTGAAATGATCTCGGCCTTAATAATGGCCTTTTGACATCTTCTTGCAGTCATTTATATGTGCCTGGGAAGGCTATAGGGCTAATTCATGCTGATGATGGTGCAGGAGTCTCAGATTTCTTCCAAGACTGAGGTATAACTACACCTGCATTTGGCCACAAACCCACCTTTTGTCCCATTGGCTTTTGAATAGCATTCACCTGAACTGCAGTAACTGCCTCTATATATATGTGTCATAAACATATGGTAGTTTAGTGTCTTTTCTTATCATCCTAAACATTTAATTTTGTATCTTTTAGTGTATGCAGCTGCTGAAAATAAGCAGCAGCTGGCACTGTGTGACTATAGAAGTTCCTACACAGTCTGATTTCAAAACAGATGTGCTAAATCTTATCCCTTTCCTTGGTCTAGTTTTCCCTCTTCCTGGTTTATCATTAGGTAACTCATGCAGTATTTGCCACATGATTGAATGAAAATGTGAACTGATGGTTTGTAGATACTAATGAAGATTTTCTTTGTAGAGTTAAAAGCACTTTCTGTTCTTGAGACATTTTGTATATGTTGCCAAAGCTCAAAAAAAAAAAAGAATTAACTTTTCCTCTTAATCCCTTTGCATCATCCTAAGTTCTCCCTCTGTATTCTCCATGGGGGCTGGGAGAAGGATGTACAGAGATATATTAATAGGTTCACTCAAAACTCCCCAGAATCATTTTTGCAGAACTAGGTTTAAAATTTGGGACTCTGATTTCTCATCTGCCCTGTCCCCAGCCATATGGTTTGCTCTTACTGGTTGTTCTCACTGGCATTCTTCTGTCCTTATGTTACAGGAATGGTGCCAGCCCTTTTTCCAGATGATGAAAAAGACACCATACTAAGTCAGATTGGAGACGAAGCCATTAAAGCTGGCGTGAGCCCAGCTAAACAGTATATCTGGCAATATTTTGTAAACAAATGTACAAGTAACCTTCACGTTGTCCTGGGAGTGTCCCCAGTTGGGGACAGTCTGAGAAAGTGGTGGAGAAATTTCCCAGGTATCAATTGTACACACTGCTTAGTCCCTTCCCTGTGGAATACAGGTTTACAGGCAAGAGAAAATCTCCAGTGGATGTTCAGAGATCTCTGGCAGCTAAAGCTAAGCAAAGCAGATTTCATGATTAAGGATATCGAGTACATGATTTTTTTCCAGTTAATTACCACATATCAGCAAGTATTATTGATTAGCATTTACCAGATCAGTCCATTTTCCAGCTGAACAGCTAGAAGTCAATTGGTCATCCTCATTGAAGTGGAAATATACAGCCTATGTCTGCAGTCTCTCTTCTGTAGTTTACAGAAGAATGTGTGGTATTAAACCCTATGAAACTAGGCTGGTGGTAAAAGAAACATTTTTGTAACCAAAAAAAAGGCAAAAAAAGGGCATGGTGAGAGGGACATTGAGAGAAAAACCACCCGAGCCTGATGGATGCTATGTTACAGCAGGTGGCTGAAAGGAGTCCTGAGAGACTGAAGAGGCACATGAAAGATGGGTAGGGGTGGGAATCCTAACCCAGGCATTAAAATACTTTGTTGCAGTTCTTGACTGCATCCTGTAGAATGGAACAGCCTAAAGAATAGTACAGTGAGGTCAGCAGGACACAGGTGCAAAGCTGATAGTTTACCATCAAAACGGGAGTATTGACTTTATGGTAAATATTGTTGCTAAGCAGGAGTCAAATAAGACAGGTCCTACAGATTCATGGTGTAAATAAAGTTAAGCACAGGACTGCTGGACAGATTAGGGTCTAGTTTTATACAGGAATTTTTCAGATAACACTATTCTTTAATTTTAAGGTCTTGTGAACAACACTGGTATTGACTGGTTCTTGCCCTGGCCCCGTCAGGCCTTGTTTGCAGTTGCACAATCCTTTGTCGGTATGTAAATTGTCAGTATTTCAACCCATTAACCCTTGGGACAGCCTAAGAAATATATTCTTTACTTTGCAGTTGTCATAGATTTCGTAATTTGATTTCCCATTTTCCTTGTTACCGTCAGTCTAAATGGGTGATGCAAAATCTCAGTCAAAAAAAAGTTTTTGGATGGAAATTTCTTACTCAAATAGATTTTAAAAATTGCTAAAATTCAATTTCCCAACTCTTCAGACATTGTGGCTTACCTACCAGGAGGACTAAGTTCTCTTCTAACTGCCTTGATCTTGCTTTTTGCCCAGAAAACACTTTTTTTGTGTGCCTGGCTTTGTACATAAGAAAGATGGTAATTGGCAGACTTTTTAAAAAAAAAACACAACAAAACCTTTGAAATTTTTAATTTCTTCTGCTCAATTTTAGAAAATAGCCCACGCATCCCATCAGAGAGCTCCAACTCAGTGATTGAGCACATGGTCATGGTGCATGAATCTGTAGGGGATTTCAGCAAGAGGTTTCTGCAGAAACTGAGACGTAGCAGCCACGTCACACCAAAGAATTACCTTGATTTTATCTATACTTATTCAAGATTGCTGGAGGAGAAAAATGAGTTCATTTTAGGTAAAGTTGTGTAGAAGTTTTCTACTTTTTAAGAAGTAATTTAAATATTTTAAAAAGAAAAAAGTATTGTGGTGAGAATCCTGAAAATTACCCACATTATTAAAAAATAATTTTATCATTTTATCATTTAATTTTATAAATTTTTATGATTACTATCTCAAATGCTGTGCTGGTGTCTAGTTTTGACATTGGACCAATAGCCTGGCTGCATGTGAATGTTCAGACTCTGTCAAACAATGGGCTCTCCTCAAATTCTTTTGTGTGTGAACCTGACCCAGAACCTCCAAACCAGGCACTCTTCTGCTTGGGAAAGAGTCTGATTAAATCTAATACCAGCCCAGCCTAGCTCAAGGTTTGACATTCTTCCTCAAGCAGCAATTCTTATTCATGCTTCAGTGGGTGCTGAAATATGTGAAGAGGATGAAATATGAACAGTGTAAGACGGAAAGCAAGTTGTGGCACAGGGCCACTATGTGGCAGCTCAAGTGACATTAACACTATCTTGGGTGGAAGGCTTAGGAAAGGAAAAAATCTCTTGAGTCATTTTCATTTCATAACCGAGGTTACCATGCTGCAAAGTGCACCTATAAGTGTATTTACCTTCTGTGAGATCGTCTGTTGCTGTGTGATACTCCACAATCAATGAATCACTTACGTTTCTCCCTTTTTTCTTTCTGTCTAGCACAATGCAAACGGCTGGAAGGGGGCTTAGATAAACTGAAGGAAGCTAGTATACAGCTGGTGGAGCTGAACAAGAAACTTGCTGAGCAAAATATTGTGCTAGCAGAAAAATCAGCTGCTTGTGAGGCTTTGTTAAAAGAGATTGCAGCAAACACAGAAATCGGTAGGTAGTTTACAACTACTGAAGTGTCCCACAGGCTAAGCAAGACTCCTATAGTTTGGGTTGGGTTGGGTTGGAAGACCCTCTAAGATCTCTAGCTGCTTCTAGAGGTAACCCTCTTGTTCTATCTGTGCTGGTCTAGTGTCATGCTAGAAGCTTGGGTCCCCTGTCTTGCCCAGATTGCCATCTTTGCTATGTATTTGCCCTACAGTACTTTACACAGCTCAATACTATGTTTGCCTGCCCTTGTTTTCCCTTTCCAAGGTGTAGAGTGTAACGTGGGAAAGAGGCATGAGCAAGAAAGGGACCTTCTGATTCAGAAAATTAGAGGGAAAACAGAGGGAAGCATGAGAGGAAAAGAGATGATGTATGCAGTTTTATGGAACACTAACAGTGTTCCTAACCTGGTGAGGGAACTGTAAACATTGGCAAGCTAGTAACAAAAAAGTACTGAGCTGATGGTAATTTCTGATTTTCAGCCAGGAGCAAATCTATATCAGTATATGTTCTGTATACAAATTTGAATAAACCATTTATGGTTGTGCCTTTACAATTCCTAGCCGAGGAGAAGAAAAAACTGGCCGAAGAAAAAGCTGGGGAGATAGAGGACCAGAACAAGATTATTGCGATGGAGAAGGCGGCTGCTGAGACAGCTTTGGCTGAAATCACACCTATTTTAGACGCTGCCAAACTGGAGCTTCAGAAGCTTGACAAGTCTGATGTTACTGAGATCAGGTGACTCATTTGGATGTACAGTAGCATAAACTCTTGGAAATTCACTGAGGCACCCTTGTTTCCAGGTTCAAGTAGTTAATAATTTCTTGTCTGGCCTGGATTATCTTTTGCACTTTGTGTAGGATGTCTTATGCACTAGTTCGTGTTGTATTGCAATAACTCTCTTAATGGGAAGTACTCATGTCTGGCATCATGTGCTTTGTCTCCTCCTTTTTCTCCTCCACTGTCTCCTTCATCTGTTTTCTAGATCCTTTGCAAAACCCCCTAAGCAGGTGCAGGCTGTTTTGGAATGTGTTCTTATAATGAGAGGTTACAAAGAATTAAACTGGAAGACAGCCAAAGGAATGATGTCTGAGGCAAATTTCCTGCGATCCCTCATGGAGATAGATTTTGAAGGAATTACTCAGAGCCAAGTGAAATCTGTCCGAGGTAAATTACTGACCTGTATATTTGGAATGAATGTAGCATCTTGTTAATGTGATTAGCCATGTCAGCAGTGATCCTTTCAGTGCTGTTTGGGAGGGTGGGATTCACTTTGTGCAAAGGTACAGAGCTCTCTGCAGTGCTGCAGATGTCACACTGCTTGGTGATTGGATTTTTCAGAGTTCAAGGACCTTCTGCTCTGTGTTACATCCAGTTTATAGACACTTGGGTTTAGAGCAGGCAAGAAACAAACAGGACAGCTGTGTGGATCTGCTGTCTGCTTTTAGCCACTTAGAAAGTAGGATTACGACCTCATCCATGTGGTGGCAATTAAAATGTGGTATGTACAGAGTGGAAAAAAGATAAGCTGTATCTAAAGCTTATGGTCCAAACTTTGCACTTGATTCCAAGAGTGTAATCCAGAGTAGTTCCATTATGAGGCAAATTTGGCCTTTTGAACAAAATTGCATCTGAGTGCTGCCAGGAAAACAAACTGTGATCCTGAGATGTGCTGAACAACTCCTGAATGCACTCCCTTCTTGGAGAAAGAACTTGAGAAATCACTAGCAATATTGTGCTTGTATTGTTACAGCCCAGTAGCTTCATCTTAAGGTTAGAGTCTCTAATATTCTGACGATTGTTTCATATTGTCTGTCACAACATTGCTTGATATTGCTTGATATTGCTTGATATTGCTGGTAGGGAAAGCTATTTCTCTGAGGGTTTCTGCACTGTAATTCAACTCACTTGCAGTGTTTTTGTCTTTGCCCATTTAGGTCTGTTAAAGAGTCTTAATACTACCTTCAATGAAATGGAACAAGTTAGCAGAGCAGGACTGGGAATGTTAAAGTTTGTTGAAGCAGTGATGAGCTTCTGTGATGTATTTAAAGAAGTCAAGCCAAAGAGAGAGAAGGTAGAGTGTGTGGATGCAGGATCCTGATGAGAAAAATAATACTCAGCAATTTCATAGACTGCCTATTTCTTCTCTTTAAAGTGCTTAAAAAGAGGTGTTTAGGAGAGCTACTGCAGTAGCGGTGAGACAGGTACTTGGTTGGACTAGATGATCTTCATGGTCTTTCCAACCTAGATGATTCTGTGATTATAAATCGCTGTTTGTTGTGTTGTGATGTTGCAATGTGGGTTCCCATCCATGCCAGTGCTTGAAGAAGGAGGGAGGTATGTGTTCAGTTGGAATTTTGTAATCTAACATGCTTAGAAAAACACAGTTTATAACTGTCTACTAAAAACAGGCTTCAAAACACATGGCATTTGGACAGAGCAGAGCCCAGCAGTACACAGCACCCACGTCCCTTAAGCACAGACCTTTTTATTAACTTTTTTTAGAATGATTGAAAGTTATCTGTATTACCAAAGGAAATCTCATGTCCAGCAAATGATCCTGGGAAACTTTCTCTGGGAAAAGGTTATTATATACAGCTGACTACTGAGAAAGTATATTCACTAGATGATGTGTCTGGCTGGTTTTGAGGTCTTAGTTTTGTTGTTATTAAGCAAAAAACCCTCCCCTTTTGTCACGGGATGACAGTCCTACTGATCTCCAACATCAGCAGGACTTCTCCCATGCTTAATGTACCTTGTGATTTCAAAACTCTAGGAGATTTATTTCCTTTGGTGCTGCAGTATCAGACCATGATGTATATGTTTGGGATAGGGAGAGGTGGGTGAGAAACCGTGCCTGTTATTTTGGCTTACACTGTTTATTACCAGGACACTTTGAAATATATGAAATAGCCAAAAGAAATCTGAGAACTCTCTCCAAAGCCCTTCTTTCCTCTGATACTCTTATGTTTCCTTTATAATGTAATGTAGGTGGCTAGGCTAGAACGGAACTATGCCTTAAGTAAGCAGGAACTGACAAAGATAAAGGCAGAGTTGGCTACCCTTCAGGATGAGCTTAAAGCTTTGGGGGACAAATACGAAGAAGCAATAAGAGAAAAGCAACAGTTACAAGAAGAAGCAGAGATTATGCAGAGAAGATTGAATGCTGCTGACAAGCTCATCTTTGGCTTGAGATCTGAGAACAAGAGGTGAGTCTAGATACACAGAGGGACATTTTTGACATCAGAGGGTCATGTGCCAGGGATAAGATCTTATCAAACTGAGACATTTTTTGGAAATGTCACTTCACGTGATGTTTGTTTCTGAGAAGAGCTAATACGTGTTCTAAGCTAATATCCATTAGCTCTTGAAAAATAACATTTTTTAGTGCAGAAGAAAAATGTGAACTCAGATTAAAAGGAAGTGGGTTTAGATCAAGTTGATGTCTGTGGCCATCATAATAGTGAGAGAACAATTGACTGTAAATTTGGGGGTCTGTCTCAATTTCCAGCAGCAGCTGGAAATTCTGCACATAAATCCAATCTCCCTGATACAGACTGACCCAGGATTCCCTTATAATTCTATCAGGTGGGCAAAGGAATTAGAAGACTATGAAATACGAAAGGTGCAGTTGCTTGGAGACTGTCTACTCTGTGCTGCCTTTCTGAGCTATGAAGGAGCATTCAACTGGGACTTTCGTAATGAAATGATCTATCAAGTGTGGCAAGAAGATATCCTCTCACGAGAGATTCCCCTCAGTCAACCATTTCGGCTGGAAAGCCTGCTGACTAATGAGGTGGAGGTGAGCAGGTATGTCCAGTCAAGAAGCCCAGTGACTACTGAATGTGAAATCATGAAGTGAGAGTGTGGATCTGAATCTGTAGCATAGGATTGGCATTGTGGGTGGAGGTGCACAGCCATAATAGAGAGATCTCATTTTACTTTCATGTCTCAAAGATGATAAGGAGAGAAATTATTTTTCTTCTGGTTAACAGAGGCTATTTGTTATAACAAAACATTGTACTTTACACTCCAAGGATGTTCACTGAACCTAGACACACATAATACCTTTTTAGGAGATTTTTTTTAAGGAGTTATCCATAATATGTGTTGAACCCAAAGCCCAGCAGGAGCCTTTTCACTGACTTCAATGACTTTGGGATTAAACCCATGCCCAGGTAGCCCATATTTCAATTACTGCAGGATTCCTCACCAAATGCAAGTCGGTGTTTTGAGTAGTGTAGTTACGAATGACTCGGGTAATGAGTCAGTCTGATTTTGGACACTGTTCTCACAATACATACACTGTATGTTTCCTTGTGTGTCTAATAGTGTGGTCAGTGAATTGCATAATTGTACTGACAAATGAAATGTGCTGCCCTACCCTCAAATTTTTATCCCAGCCTGGTCTTTGATCCATTCCATTCCCAGGTGGGTTTCCCAAGGATTGCCTCGAGATGAGTTCTCTGTCCAGAATGGCATCCTGACAACGTACGCAAGCCGCTTCCCACTCTGTATTGACCCACAACAACAGGCATTACGTTGGATTAAGAAGAAAGAAGAAAAAAATAACCTGAGGGTAAAGATAAATGATTGTTTTACCTCTTTACTGGTTGTTTTAAAAGCTGCATAAATATCTGTCACGGAAATTATTCTCAACAATTCTAAAAAAACCACCTCTACTGTTTTGTACCCACGCAGTTTATATCACCTGTAAGAGGAAAGATAAAAAGCAGCAATGAGCAAACTACATTAGTGCCAGCAAAATAATAACATTCATCAATTTGAATATCAGTTCTCTTTTCATATCTTCCCATTGTTCTCTTGCAGATGGCTTCCTTTAATGACCCAGATTTCCTTCAACAACTCGAACTGGCCATAAAGCATGGAAGCCCTTTCTTGTTGTATGGTGTTGAAGAATACATTGATCCTGTGATAGACAATGTCTTAGAGAAGAATATCAAAGCTGCACAGGGGCGAGTATTCATTGTCCTGGGTGACAAAGAGGTTGACTATGACAGTAATTTTAGATTGTACCTGAACACCAAATTATTGAACCCAAAGTATTCTGCCTCTGTGTTTGGCAAAGCTACGGTTATCGATTATACAGGTAAGCAAAAGTGTGTATTTAGTAATAAAATATGATTATGCTGTAGTGCAAGTTTAGGGCCTGGGCTTTTGAAACAGCAATGAAACTCTAAAAAAAATCATAGTCTCCCTTATGTTTAGTACCTGATTTAATAGAAAATTCTTCTTTTAATCTGAAACTGAGCTAAATATCTCATCTGGCATCTGTCAGGTTAGGATGCTTTGGTAGAATTAAGATGTAGCACTATTAACCAAGACACTTGCATCACTGTATTTTTATGAGATGATCAAAATGAACTAACCTGTGTAAAAGCTCTCCTTGTGTCTACAAAAAGACTGTGTGCTATGTACATGTGTTGTATCTGCAGTTACACTCAAGGGCCTAGAGGATCAGTTGCTCGGCGTCATTACGGGTTTTGAAAAAAGGGAATTGGAAGAACAGAGAGAAAATCTAATCCAGGAGACAACTGACAACAAAAACTTGCTGAAAGATCTGGAAGACTTTCTCCTTCGGGAACTGACATCTGCCACAGGAAACATGTTGGACAACGTGGACTTGGTGCAAACCCTGGAAGAGACAAAGACCAAAGCTACTGAGGTACTGGCTCTGGGCTTTTCGGAAGGATATCTACTATCAGAATATCATCTTTCATTTTTCATTGTGCTTCATCTTTCACCCTTGAAGCTAGGAGTTAGGGAATGGAGAGTTTTCTCGTGAGTATGTTGCATCTTTCAGTATTGGGCAGTATTTTATTGCATCAGCGAACCAAATCCTATTTTCAGAAAAGTCCTTATCAGGACCAAAATAATGGCTCTTTACAGTTCTAGAGCAAAGAGCATGTGATATATTTAGTTCAGCTCTGAAAAAACTTTTGTTTTGTATTGTATCAGATCTGAAATGAAAAATGAAGGTATTTGTTACTCCGAGAGGATGTAGAATCTCCATCCTTGGAAGTTTTTGGGCCATGGTTGGGCAAAGCCACAGTTGACCTCATCTAGTGGTGGTCACACTCCAGCTTTGAGCAGAAAGATCCCCAGAACTAAAGATCCCCAGAGGGCCTCTCCCGCCCTGTTTCCATGAGTCTTTGTAAATCTTTGCCTTTACTTTTCATAAATATACAGAGTGGGATTAATTTTCTCTAACTTTTGATTTTTTACAATTGATACTACTTCCTTAAGGTTACCTGCCCAGATTCCCTATATAGTCAACATAGAGAGGCAGGTGCTAAATAGCTCTGCTTATTGTGATATAATATACATGCTATGGATCAGTGCAGTAATTCCATGTGTATAAAATCAATGCATGGCTAGGTGATTGAAAAACTGAACCTGGCTGAGACGACAGCGGTGGATATTGATCGTCTGCGAGATGGCTACAGACCAGCTGCCAGGAGGGGGGCCGTTTTATTCTCCGTTTTGTCTGAAATGGCACTTGTCAACGTCATGTACCAGTACTCACTCGTCTCCTTCTTAGAGGTTTTTAGACGCTCTCTTCAGAGATCCATGCCCAGTCCTGTTCTTCTGAAGAGGTTAAAAAACATCATGGATACTCTGACTTTCAACACCTATAACTACGGCTGCACAGGTTGGTGCAATTTAGTAATGGGCTGAGGCTGTGTTGTGCAAATGCTTGTTAAAAGCCATGCCTTCAGTTGGTTTACATTAAATAGGCAAGTTACCAAACAGTGAACTCACCAGTGTTTGGTTCTCAGCATTGGTCCCAGTTTACACTTTATTCCCTGCTATTTCTGTTTGAAGAAAGTAATCTTATTACCAATGTAACTTTTAAAGAAATGTCTTTCCTAATACAGTTATGAATGGTAAATCACAGCTATGGATCTCACATCCCTGGATGTAGCTCACAGATGCTGTTTTGACTCTCTAAGCCTAATCCAAAACCCCGTCTTTGATCACCCTGATCTTTGTGGGGTGACCAGATGCAGGATGTAGATTTAAAGATTCCAGTTCCACAAGTTTTAGCAGCTGATTTTGAAAATATTATCCTTTTAATGCAGGCTTGTTTGAGAAGCACAAGTTACTATTCTCCTTTAATATGACTGTCAGGATTGAACAAGCTGATGGCAGAGTTCCGCAAGAAGAACTTGAGTTCTTTTTGAAAGGTAAAGTGAATATTTATATATAAATATATAGCTATATGTAGAAATAGCTAAAAGATCTTTCAAAGATAGATATTGGTATGCCTAGATATGCCTTGCTGTAAGAGCTAGCACCTAGAGAAATCACTGAAGACAGCAGAACTATTTTTTTCACTTTATTAAGCAGTGAAGAGGCTAATCTATCTTTCTTGCAGATGTTGACAAATCTGACTTTATTTCCTCAGGTAACATCCTAACAATTAGCTGATCTTTAGTTATTTTCAGATTATGTATAAATAATCTTAGAAGTGTTTGCAAAGATAAAACTCTGGTTCTTGCAAGCACTTGTAAAATGCCATCTTTTCTTCACCAGACCAGATTAATCTTACAGTGCTCCCAGAAACAAATTTCCAGTTGGTTCCTCTGTGCAGCAGGGCTGTATATGTGGTCATGTATCAGAGGATTTATGACATGGATGTTCACTCTGGTTTCTGAATGTCACTAGGCAATATTTCCCTGGAGAAGAGCGCACGAAAGAAACCGTATGCTTGGCTTCCAGATCAAGGCTGGGAAGACCTAATTCACTTGTCTGAACTATTTCCTGAGAAATTTGAATCTCTTCCAGATGATGTGGAAAAAAATCCAGATGTATGGAAAAATGTATGTGCTTTTCTGCAATCCTGTTCTCTCTTCTTGTTTTTCTGCTGGTATGAAATGTTCAAGGATGATGCAATGTGCCATAGCACTCGGCAGGAGGCATGTCACCACTGGCTTTTTCTGTCAAGGCCTTGCTTTTCTTCTTGACCTCAGTTAGTGATTGCTTTATTTCCAGAAGAATTAGGGCTCTTATTATTTAAAAACCAAACTGAAAAATATTCCCTGGTATACTGTAGATTGTTTATTTTCCAGTCAAATGCCTTAGATGAGTTATTTGCCTTGTTGAAGTCAGTGGAATTTTTGCTGTTGATTTCAACAGTCAATATTTCACTGTTATTTTTTTACTGCTAAATTGTACTTTGATCTTCTTGTGGCAGTGAGTTCTATAGGCTGGTTACAAACACAGACTTTCCTTTGTTCTGCCCTTAGTTTCATTCCATGTCTTCTTGCTTTATAAGAAGTCTTTCTGTAAGCAATTTGTTGATACGTTTTGCTCAAGATGCTATTTCCTGTGTCTTCAGAGAATTACTTGACATAATGTGAAAGTACAAATGTGTTTCTGGACTTGAATACTTTATACTGAAAAAAGTTGAATTTTTTACATTTTAATGTTTCTTTGCAGCTGATTGACTTTAGTCTTTGTTCTCCTTGTGTCTCTTGGTCCTTCGTTGGTCAAATTGCTGTTGTCTGCTTTCCTAGTGGTTTCATTGATAGAGCCATTTGATCTGTTTTCATTGTCTCCCCTCTTTTCTTGCCAGTGGTATGACACGGATGCTCTGGAGCAGATGCCATTCCCCATGCAGTACCAGGACAACCTCACAGAGTTTCAGAAGCTCCTGCTTTTACGATGTTTCCGGGTGGACCGGCTGTATCGGGCAGTAACGAACTATGTTACTCTGACAATGAGTGAGAAGTAAGTCACTCTTTTCTTTCAAATCTGAATCACACCTTTTGGGTATTTCACACAGAACTGGAGTTGTAATCAACTATGTAAATGACTTCGTAATTTCCCTAACCAATAGAATGTGATTTGTCTCTGTATCATTTCCATGTGCAGTCTGCAGTGAGCTTTGATGTTTGTATAAAAGTCATCTTTTACACAAGATGGCTGCTCTTGTGAAAATTAGCAGTTTATTGTGCTTCTTGTCCCACCAGGTTTGTGCAGCCCCCTGTGATCAGCTTTGAAGCCATCTTTGAGCACAGCAGTCCTAAATCACCAGTTGTTTTTATCTTAAGTCCTGGCTCTGATCCTGTCAGTGACCTCATGAAACTGGCCGAGAGTTCAGGCTTTGGAAGGCATAGACTCAAGCTCCTGGCCATGGGACAAGGCCAAGAAAAGGTAACTTTGGAGGGAGGGGAGGGATGTGCTGTGTGCAGCAAGTTAGTCTGTGAATTACAAATCATGATCCTCGTGTTGTGGGCCTTCTCAAATTTCCTTTCCAAAGGCCTGCTCATCTTTAAAGGGAGTTACTGTGTGGTTCAGACATAGCATGCAATGTGCCAGCCTGGGAATAATGTTTTCCTGTAATCTGAAAGGGGCCATTTGGCTGATTGGTTTATTCAGAACCAGAATGATATTGTTGTCTGTTATAAAACAGTTGAGCTGAAAAGATGTTACTCTGCAGCCTTTCAAAGGTTAATCTGTGTCTCTGTGTATGGACATGAGTTGATTGGAAGTCACAGTGTTCATTACAAAAAAGATACCCTGCTGCTCTTTCTGTTTTTCCTGTAGCTTTCCTTTTGCTACAGACACTAAGGCAGGGATGTCCAAAGCTTAGCAGCTGACTGAATTTGCTGTGAACTCAGTCAGTGAGAGAACTCCTGTAAGATTCAGTTAGACCACCACTTCCTAGGCTCTGATCTTCACCCTCTTCTGGGCCATGCACTCTCTCATACTGTTTTGAAATACTCCAATGCTCTGCGTGACTTTAATTGCAAAAGGGATTAACAAAATAAACAAAGCATCTTGGAGCAGCTTCTTGTGGTACTGGAAAAGGTCTGTTCTCAGTGAGAGGCATTCTGGTAAGTCTACTAAAACTAACTAAAAAGCTGAGTGTGCTTGCTAGCAGGAAGAAATCCATTGCACTAACCCATCAGAGTCAGTTTGCACACAGGATAAAGGGAGAGTTACTCACACAGTTCTTTCCCTCTCTTAAGATTGCTTTGCAGATGCTGGAGAATGTGGTGGTTCAGGGAGAGTGGCTGATGCTGCAGAACTGTCACCTTTCGGTGAGGTGGCTTATCAATCTGGAAAAGGCCCTGGAGAAAATTACAGAGCCTCACCCAGACTTTCGCCTCTGGCTGACTACTGACCCGACCGAGGGCTTCCCAGCTGGAATGCTGCAGAAATCCTTCAAGGTACTGTGCAGTGGGGAAAGCCCCATGAGGAGGGCATGTCCTGCCACTCTTACTTAGCAAAACAGCCTGGGAGGAGTGTGACCTGAACGCAGCATGTTGACTTGGGCTGTATGTACTAACCTGTGTATGTACTAACTCATGTATCTACTAGTCTTTATAAGCCAAATCCGTTTTTTCAGCAGTTTTTTTCTGAAGCAGTTATTTCAGAGTAGAGGTTTGTGAGTAAACCTGGAAATGTGACAAATACTCTTTAAATTTGAATGCCACCACAAGTGAGGAATATCCAGAGAGACAGAAATAGTCCTGTCAGTCCTGATGGGAAGTGCAGGAATGAGGTCTGTGTCTGGCCTGGCAGTGCCAGTGAGCAGACATTGTAATAGGGTAATGGTTTCCAGCTGCTCTTTCAGGCTGCAGCATTTATCACAAGCAAGCCGAGCTGAGCTGATAATTTTGAAGGAACGAGCCATGATGCTGTACTAATGTTCTTCTCTGTGGCTGCTTTACTTCTGTTGTGGTGAACCAGTCCTGTAAACATAATTATTTTATTTCATGGATTTGAAAGCTGTGGCATGACAGATCCACCCAGTATGTGCTGTAGTGTGTCAGCGACAGCTCTGGAGCATTCACCTCCAGCAGTGCTTCGTGCTGCGGTAGGAGAAGTGAGCATGAGTGTGTAAATAGGCACTTTCTAGGTCTAGCCACAGGAAGTGAGAACAAAGGTTTTATAGCACTTTGAAAAAGCTGCCAGGAAGCTGGCTCTGCCTCAGTTTGATCATCAGGAAAGCCAAGTCAAAGACTGTTCACCAAAATGTGTAAAGTACTGATATTTCAGTAAATTAGATCTTCAAGTATGATAAATATTAACGTCTTTCCAATAACATGACTATTTCTAAAATAATACCAAGTTTCTCTTTACATATATGCATTTACCTTGATAAACTCAAAAGATCAGTTTCATGTGTTAAGAAAAATTTCCATATTGATATGGATTTGGAAAGCTCTTCAAAATTTTCAAGCTTGCATTGTATCACATGATATACCTACAGCTTATTTTCCTGAGGCTATCCAGTAATTAATGGATTCCCTTATTATTTCGATAGGTTGTGACAGAACCACCTAACGGTCTGAAGCTGAATATGAGAGCCACCTACTTCAAAATGCCCAAAGATGCCTTAGAGCAGTGCCCACATCATGCCTTTAAATCCTTGGTCTATGTCTTGGTGTTTTTCCACGCTGTGGTTCAGGAGAGAAGGAAGTTTGGGAAGGCTGGCTGGAACATACCATATGATTTTAATGAATCTGATTTCCAGGT
The DNA here is from genome assembly GCA_028020825.1 of Podargus strigoides. NCBI lineage: Eukaryota > Metazoa > Chordata > Aves > Caprimulgiformes > Podargidae > Podargus > Podargus strigoides. The sequence continues at coordinate 12,742,806 of CM051637.1, read as the reverse complement.
AAGAAAATAACAATAATGGCTCTTATATCCTTGAGTTACTCAGATGACTTTTGAGAACATATAACCTATCCAGCTTTAATCCTTTCTCGCAATAATATTTTGCCTCATTTTTTCCCCACTGCTGTGGACTCATGTAGACTCCTGATCTTCTATAATGTCAATTTTGGCCACTAAACATTAATCAGATTCCAAATCCTTCATGTTTATATTGCCTCTCTTATGGCTTTCTTTTTTTAAGGGGATTTATACTTAACATTTTAATTATTTGAGAAAGAAATGATTGTTAGTTTTCAAGCAAGAACTACGTTAAATAAAATCTATGGATACGTACAGCTGATTTATGAATCTTCTTATCTCACATGTACCAACAACTTTATTAGGTCTGCATGGGAATTCTGAACACATACTTGACAAAAGCTTTTGAACAAAATGATGGTAAAATCCCCTGGAGCAAACTCAAATATCTTATTGGTGAGGTGAGTGCCTACAACGTCACTAAGGAACACTTGATGGTAAAAGAATCCAGATAAATGAAGCTTCCTTTCTGCATGGGCTGTGCCATCAGGCAAAGCTGGCTGAGAATCTCTCCTGAGCTGTCCTGATGCTCCAGTGTAGCCCTGAGCAAGCCACTTTAATCTCATTGTCTCCGTGAAATAGGGCCATTGTGTGTAACTGCACAACAGGGGAGTTACGGTGCTTAATTAATTTTGAGTGAGAGCGCCCTTGGGATCCGCTGATGAAAGGTACTGAGGAGCACAACTTTAGTGTTAGTAGTACAGATATGACTGGTGTGAGAGCTGTGCAGATAGTTCTAAAGCTCTTGCAGTGCTGTACGCAGTATGTGCTGTGTGGTGGCCCAGCAGTTCAGTGTAACTGCTGTGACTGGAAATTCTACAGGAAACTCCTATTTTGCAGCACTTAGTTAATCACAGCTGAGGGACTGCTGCACATAAATTGGGCGACTGGTGATTAGGAGTGGCCCACAGCAGCTGCCCCCAGACCCTTCCAGCTTGTTCCCCCTTGAGAGGGCGCTAGAGAAGATGTACTTGGTGTCCCTTAAGGGAGATGGTGTTACACCATGCAGTCACTGCAAAAGCAAAGAGTATTTTGGACCTTTCAGTGATTATTTAACTGTATTTGCTGCCCCAAAAGCCAGTGGTGTAATATTGATGTACCTAATTTCCAGGTCGTGTATGGTGGGCGCGCAATTGATAGCTTTGATCGTCGCATCCTCACCGTCTACATGGACGAGTGCCTCGGTGACTTCATGTTTGACACATTCCGCGTGTTTCACTTTTATAAAAGTGACGAGGTTGATTACAGAATTCCACAAGGGACTGTAAGAGATGACTTTGTTGGTAAGAAATGCTTTTCCTGCCACATAAGCTAGCATTAAAAATAGTCTACTTAGAGTGTACATTCTCTCCATACATCCATTGCTGGGTAGGAGAAGTTGAACTTGAGGCATTGTGTGTGTTATAATTGCAGTGATACTGTCCTTCCTTTAGGGGAGCAGCGTTTTTTTAATGTGAGTTTACCAGCCAGCTCCTCATTTCTTTAAAAATACCCCAAAATCCCCATGTTTTTTATTATAGGGGGTGCGGGTGTGGATGCACCCACATTTCATGCTTAAAAACATGTAGTTGATCCCTGCAGTGTTTCAACACCAGTCATAGCATTTGATTATTTCCAAGCAGAGCAGTAACAAAAATCACTTGTGGAATTCTCTGCAGTTGTCTTTTTTGCCTGGCAGCTGTGGTTTAACATATAGCATCTTTAGGAAGCGTGTTTTTGTGTTGCAGAGGAAATAGAATTGCTGCCACTTGCCAACACCCCAGAGGTATTGGGGCTCCATGCAAATGCTGAGATCGGCTACTACACCCAGGCGATTCATGATATGTGGTCTCATCTTCTTGAGCTGCAGCCTCAAACAGGTCTGTTCTCCATTATTTTGAGTTGGTTTTGTAAATAAGAAACCAGGGGATGGCTCCGTGCCACGGGGACTGTGGTACCAGCCGTGCCACGGCCCACCTCAGGGTGCCCGGGGTAACCTATGCAGGTTTAGTCTCACTGAACCATTTTGGTTTCAGGTGAAACTGGTGTGGGAATTAGTCGAGATGAATATATTGGAAATGTTGCTAAGGATATAGAAAACAAAATACCGCAAGTATTCGATCTTGACCAGATACAGAAAGATTTTGGGCCAGAGATATCCCCTACGACTGCGGTGCTGTTGCAGGAGCTGGAACGTTTTAATAAGCTGATCATTCGAATGGCAAAGTCACTGGCTGAACTGCAACGTGTGAGTAAGCTACTCCAGGAGCTGTCAGGCTGTACTGGCCCCAGGCTGGCACTCAGACTCTCCCCCTCTTTCCAGGCCTTGGCTGGGGATGTTGGAATGAGCAGTGAACTGGATGATGTGGCTCGGGCGCTCTTTAATGGACAAATTCCTGCAATCTGGCGGCGGCTGGCCCCCGACACACTCAAAACACTTGGAAATTGGATTATTTTCTTTACAGACCGGTATAACCAGTACAGCAGCTGGGTGAGTGCCTCCAGAAAGCTTTTTTTGTTTGTTAACCTGTGTGATACGCTGTGGAAATTGGTGCAGAAGTCGGTGAACACACATGGCTTCAGAAAAGTGACTTGGACTAACGCCAGTCACCACCTAGGACAACAAAGAATAATTGCAGGACTGTGGCTGCAACTCAGCCTGGCCACTGGATAGTGTTTAAGAGCAGAGGCCTCTGGGCTGAGTCCCAGGTGTGGTGGGAGCAGCAGGTGCTGCAGCTTGTCCCCTGTGGTTGCAGGTTACGGAGGGTGAGCCCAAGGTGATGTGGCTCTCGGGCCTCCACGTCCCAGAATCGTACCTGATGGCTCTCGTTCAGGACACCTGCAGGAAGAACAAGTGGCCCCTGGACGACGCCACCTTCTACACAGAGGTGACCCAGTACAGGAGTGCAGAAGACATCACGGATGGGCCTACACAAGGTAGGTGTTTTTATGATTATTTGGCAAAAATAATGAATTAATTGATGAGCAAAATTGCTTGGCATGCTGAGCAAAGGACTGGGATTATACCTCTGCAGACAGTACCCTTGTGCATCTGACAGGGCATGATTTCAACCTGGGAAAGTAGCTGGGTTCTGGTTTCTGCTTTCCTGCTGAGCCCCTGTGAACACAAAGTGCCATCTTCTCCCTTTAGCTCTTTTCACCCACGTGTGTATTTGAACTTACACCTGGCCCTTGCTTACTCTCTCTCTATACTTTTTTTCTTAATGGCTAGAACATTAACCAGTCCTAGCAGGTTTATAAAGACCTACTTACACCACAAATTGGACTAGATTTAAACAAAAATATAACTATGTATGATTTCTTGTGTAACTATAGCTTTATGGAATTTCTATGATTAGCAGTGCTCTGATTACTAAATATAACAAATGCTGGGTAAAGGGGCAGCTAAGCAACGCCTTTGAGTACTGCACCTGATGGGCAACAGAGGAGGAAAAATAAAAATCTGATTTTGGCTTGGCTATGCAATGCTATAGCATCAACTTGGCTATGACTTGGGCAAGGCATCAGAGGGTGGCACACACTGTAGGGAATAAAACTGCAGGCAAATCAGTATTTATTCCTAATAATGTTTGTTGTAGGTAGTGCAACTGAGACAATTTTAATTTGGAAAAATAAAAGTAAACATGGTAGGTCACAGCTGTATTATAAAACCACCCCCCCATAGGTATAAATACACCTCTGTGTAGCTGCAGTTTGAAATGTGGTGAGTTCTGTTGTGGCTAACACAGGAGCAACTGTTGTCTTAAATGGATTTTTTAGTCTCAGTTTGCACAGGATGTTGCATTTTCTGTCTGCACAGGCTGCTTAATTTCTGGTCTGTTCCTGGAAGGGGCTGACTGGGACACAGAGCACAGCTGCCTGACCAAAAGCAAGCCCAGAGTCCTGGTGGTGGAGTTACCCCTTCTGAAGATAATCCCCATCATGGAACACAGGCTCAAACTCCAGGTACTGCTCCTTCGGGGACACAACTACCACTTAGATAATTAACTAACTAACTCCCTTACGACCTCCCTTCTGTTCCCACAGCTCAGTAGCTGGCAGGCCCTTCCCTCTTTGCACAAGCAGCAGTATTTTAGCATTAGCACCAGTATATGAAGTGTGCAATTTAACTCTTCTCCTTACTTTAGCCATCACTGAAGATTATCTTTTCTCTGCTTATGCCTCTTTTCCCTTCAGGCAGTATGGAACCATCATGGGACACTCTTAAACTTCCAACACTCTTTTCATTATTTCCCATTACCAGTTAATGACAAAAAATACATTTACATTTTCTGAATATCAGTAATTTAAGACTTATAACCAAAAAAAGTGAATTTCTGAAGACAGTCCTGTCTCCTAGAGCCCCTTCTTGTTCCCAGTTTCTCACAGTACCTCAAGCACTACTTGATGTTCTTCCTTTCCTCCATGCTCTTCCAGCACACCCTGCGGACACCTGTGTACACAACCTCCCAACGAAGGAATGCCAGGGGCGTTGGCCTTGTTTTTGAAGCTGATCTTTACACTAAAAAGCACATTTCCCACTGGGTGCTGGAAGGTGTCTGTCTTACCTTGAATGCTGACTGACTGCTTGAGGTTGGCACTACAATCCAACCCTTGTCAGGAAGGCGGTGGTGGAATGAAACCAGGCAGAGCTTTAGCAGCAGGGGTGGGCACACTTGACTTGATAAAACCAATCTCACAGTATCAATAAACACATTTGAAGAGGAAAAGTGTGTTTGCATATTTTGTTTTTTCCTTTTAGAAAGGCTCCAGGCTGGTTTGTGGGTATAAGGAGGTTGTAAGTCAGTCTCACACACACACACACACACAAAGACTGAGGTTTGCCTGTATGGTTGTAAGAAATATTTTTAATTGCCCAAAGCATCACTTCTGCTGTGCTTCGAAGCGGTGCCTTCCATCATCCTTCAACAAGTGGCAGGGTAGGTCAGTCATACAATAGATCACCATAAAAATATGGCAACAAACCATCTGAAAAACCTAAACCCACTGCTGATTAATGCAGTACACTGAAAAAAACCCACCTAATAAGAAACTTCCTTTTACCAACCATCTTCCAGGAAACACCGCCCTTCCCTATCCCACCCCTACAGCACAGCCAGCACAGTGTAACACCCAGGAGTGTTTCTTGGGCTTCAGAACAGCGAGTGCGTGAGTGGTGAGGGTGCAGAGGGGCAGGGAGGATGTTCCAGCCCTGGGACTGGGAACAGCCCTGCTCTCAGCTGTCATGCTGCACAGGGAATTCAGCAGTTAAAAGAACAGCTTTTGTCACCCTGCCAGTGCCTTTGTGGGGGGGGGGGAGCTGACAGGGAGTGACACACACCAACACACAGCTGCAGAAAAAGCTTTAAGAGGGACAGACTAGAGCTGGCAGGGGAAGGAGAGAGGGCAGGGATCCATCCTCAGCTTTCAGAGGGATTATGTGTTCTGAGTTTTTGAAGGCACATCATAAGCGTAGCAGCATTCGGGAGCCATTGTTTCTTGCTGGTCCTACTCAGAGGCTGCAGACAAGAGTGAAGCAGAGGTGAGCTGGAGATGCTGATCAGAATTTAAGAAAAATGGTCAAATTTATGCTCCTTTCCCCAAATTACATATGCTCACAGCTCTCAGTATGCCTTTCCTAGAAAAAAAAATAAAGTAGTCTAACAGATACTGGGTATACCTCTTGCTTCCTAGAAAGGAGTAGGGGAAGCAGAGCAAAAGTGCAAGGCGAGTCCATCCCACTTTTATCCCAAAGGGATAAAAATCAGGGACGCCAGGTTCTCCTCCGGTATCAATCGGTTGTATCAGTTAAACTTAGGACTATATACACACATTTTAGAAGGCCAGCTCAGGTTTCCCAGCTGCCAGAAGCCAGCACTATCTGATGATGCCCAGAATAAGACTAAGGTTTTCAGGAAATAGAAATAATCCCTTTACCAAAAAAAAAAAAAAAAAAAGTGCAGGTTAGCGCATAAAGAAGACCCATTTCCATCGTGGACAGCCACTTATGTTTTCTCCTGGGAAAAGGAGCTCTGAGCCAGTATGGAAGGTGCTACAAGTGCAGTGTACTGACTGGTGTGAAATGTGGAGTGGAGCCAGTTAATTTAAAAAAACCCAAATAACCCAAACAGCTCCATGTTCATACTCGTGCCATGAGGATCATTAAACCTTTATAAGAGTGTTTTATTCCCCCCTTGCCGTTTTTTTAACTTAAACAAAGCCACAAACCAAAGGAGTTAAGGATGAATCAAGTAATGCTTGCTGGGACTCTCAGGATTTTCAGAGGAACTACGCACACCATTTGCAACGAGAGCCTGTGCACGTGAAGGAAGAGACATCCTCAGTTCATGTGAAGGCGTACGTACAGCGTGGTATTTCACCGCCGCGGCGAGAGGCTTTGTCGCGGAGGTTCGTGCTGACATACACAGTGAAGACACAAGACCCACTGCCAGGTCACACGTTAACAGCCAGTGCAGCGTGCTGCGGGTTCGTAGGTAAGTCTGATCTCATGAATGTTGATTCATAACGCAGCCTGTGCCTTTGTCCACACGTGTAGTGACAATAAACGGAGCAGTGCTCAGAAGCAAGCGGTCAGGTACCCCTGATTTGGCCACAGCAGTTAGTAGTTATATACCTTGCTATATGAACACAGTCCTATTGGGTTTCATTAGAGGAGCATAATCTATTAACGATGGAACTGGAAGAAGTTTGGCATGCATGGGGGGGGCATCAAAAGAAATTTTACTGCAGGTGCTATTCATCCTACAGGATCACAGTGCATAAACAGCCACAGAGTAGAGCATTTCAGTGGTTTTACTCAAACAGTTCTGTCTCTCCCCGAGTGCTTTCTGACCACTTTGCTTCCATGGACCTGATCCACCGCCAGGGTTTCGACCTCTGGCTGAGGCTGGGACGGCGCGGCGTGGTGGATGCGGTGCGCCACCCCGATGTGGGCCTTGTGCGGCTTCTCTCGGGCTGGGCTGTGCGACTCGCTGGACGCACGATCCGAAGCAATGGGTGGAATGACCAGTGGCCTCTCCTTGATCAGATGTATCTCTGCCGTTTCCCTGGCCAGCAGAAAGGGGGTGGGGTCAGGCATGGCATCCACAGGCTCTCGTAACAGCAGCTTCCGGCTATCCGACCCTATTCTGTAGGCCTCTTCGAACTCGGGGTTGAGCGGTGTGGACAGACTCTTCTTCATCCTGCGCCGCGGAGTCTCCGGCAGTTTGTCTTTGGGAGGGGATGGCTTATAGCTGGACAGCACAGGACTGCCAGGGGTCCCCTCTGAAGTCCCACTTGAACTCAACAGCTTCTTCTTGGTAGCATGCAGCTGAGAAGTTAAATAAGCGATAGTGCTCGCTCTCTGCTCTAGTTCACTCGACAACATATTGAGCTTATGGCTCTTCATTTTTAACTCTTCCAAATACTTCTTTTCTCTTTCTTTAATAGTGTTTTCCAGCACCATTATCATCGCATTCTTTTGTTCAAGTTCTTTCAGTAATTCGTTATTTTCAGCCTCTTTGACTTTCAGCTGAGCTTCAAGATCTTCACACTTCCTTTTGAGTTCACCACTTCTTGAACTACCATTTCCTACAAGGACAGGAAAATCAGAGGTGCTTCAAGTTAATGCTAGCCACTAATTAAATACTGTAATAGGACTCCTTTTGCAATCCCAAAGCCATATGAGAACTCCCTAAGACTAACTTCAGCTAATACTCTTAAAATGACTTCACCTTCAGAAGCACCGGGACAGCTTTTAAGGAAATGACCACTCTCTAGTGCTGCTCACCATGGTTTAATGGTGTTGATACTAAGCAGAGATGCTTCACATGTTCTGGGGAACAGGGATTACAGAACCATACTTGATGAACTTGCTCAAAATTGGAGCCATTTTGTAAATCCTCTGGTTATTAAAGAGGAACTTCTCCCACCACAAATGCCAGATGGGCTGGAAAGTAGAAAACTACTCTTATACCTTTAGAATCTATGAAGTCAACATCCCAAGTGCAAAGTGCTCTCACCTACTTGTGACAAAATACAAACATTGAAAAAGATGAGGAAGTTTAACATGAACATTAAAAGAAAAATGCTATGTGTTCCTTACCTGCCAAGTCTGAACTCTTCACGGTCAGCTCATAGGTTAAATCTGAGGAAACAAGTTGTTTATTTTTGTTAGAACAAGATCATGTACCACATACCCCACCGGGTGAGCACATTTACAATGGCACAGGTCAATAAAAATATAACTAACTCTTCCCCCCACCTGAAGCAATAATAGAGGAGATCCACTGCAAACTACCAAATCTGTACAACAACTGGAACTATCAGGTGACATAAAGAAAAATCCTTGCTCAATGCCCACACAGCTGTGCCCCAGACATGTGCTGATCACCCTGAACACACCCTGGTGCTGGGCTCTGCTGCCGAGGTTCCGCTGCAGGAGCAGAAGTGGTTACTCCATTCCTGTGAAAAGAACGGAGCCCCGAGCCCTCCCCGGGTACCTGTGCAGTGCTGCTGCAGGCGGCGGATCTCGGCGTGCAGCCCCTTCAGGGTGTGGGCGTGCTCTCGCTGGAGGAACAACAGATTCTTCTGGGCACTCTGTAGCTGGTTCTCCAGGTTTGGAGCTGCCATCCTGACACGCAGTCACCCTGCCAGTAAACAGAGGTACAACTGTATCAGTGAGTTGTCTTGTGCACACACAGCTCTTACCGCTGGGATCAGCAGGAGTATCTGAATGCTGTGGCTGATGAATTGATGGGCAGTCAGGCAAATGCCACAAAAGGTTTTTCTGTTTCATACCTATTCGGTTAGAAGTGCTCTAAGTTCACAGAGAGCCTAATTATACTGCAGGCCAGAACAGTGTAGGGAACTCCAACGTTTGGAGTTAACACATTTAAAGGATTAACTTCAGACAGACTAAGTCACTAATCCTGTTACAAGATAAAAGAGGAGTTCTGAGAAATGGGCTAGTGTGTCCTGCTGACTTGCTGGGGGTTTTCCACTTACCTCCAGGGACACAGGAATGCCAAGAACAAGAGAGCAAGCCCTAAAATTCACCTCTAAAGCGAAATGCAGACCAGGAGCTAGCACACAGCCATGCCTGGTGGTACAACCGCGGGGTGCCTCAGCAGAGCTGTGCTCACCGGGACCTGCACAGGAGCAAGCTCTGCCCACCATGGCACCCCCTCAGCCATGCGAGCGCCGGGGTCCTGTCCCCAGTGCAGGCCCCGTGGCACTGTGCATGGGCCCTGATGACATGGAACAAAACAATTCACAGGGAAAACGTGTTATTTAAAGAGAAAACAAATGGATTTTTTGAACAAACGGGTTGAATACATGGAAAATTGTTACATCACTGGGTTTTCATTGCAGAAAAGCCTTGTAAAACTAGGCCTTGACTACAGCAATGCTCAGACTGAAATAAAGATAGAACTGGTTAACTGCACGATGCTCCGAGACATCCTTGAAGCAGTTCCCACTGCTCCCAGTGATGCAGCAATGGTTTTACGTATACCCACAGGCCAAACTGCTGAGAATCATCTGTCTGGTAGAGCTGGAGACACAGACTCACAAATGAGTTCCCTGATGGAGAGGTAAAAATAGCTCCTGGCACCAGGCGCAGCCAGATGCTTCCTGGGGAGAAGCCTGCACTGTGCCCCAGGGCTCTCTTCTGTGACATTCAGAGGAGTACCTGAAGGAGCACCCAGAGAAGCACAGTCTGGAGTTACCAGGTCCCTGGTGCTATCTGGTCACCAAATCTGTCACGACATGATTTTGTTTATTGCCCTGTTTCCTACTGAAAAGAATACACTAATGAGAAAAAGCACCGATGACGGTGTGCAGTCCTCCTGTGCCTCAGCACAGACTCGCTCAGGTACACCTCCAGCAGCTCCTGAACTCCACCGTGCTCGTTACCCCTCTCTGCATACACAGAGTGCTGGGGTCACCAGCACTGCTGCTCCTCCTACAGCTGGTTAGAGGCTGCTGGGTCAACACGAGAACTTTCCAGAAACATACATCCTTAATAACTCCACATCACTACACTTCAAATTTCTTTAGCAAAAAAGCTCTCATGCTGGGGAAGCTTTCTGGAAAGTCTGGGAAGTCAGCCGCCTTCTGGGGTGGCTTAGGAGCATAAAGACAGCACAAAAATAGGTGCACAGACAAATTCTGGAGAGCCAGGCTAAGGGGGACCCCAGAGTGACAGGCAGTAGCACATGCTGCGTGGGAATTACAGAAGCCACAGTGGGAGAAACAGTTTGTGGGGGACAGAACAACACAGGGAACTCTGTCACAGCCCCTGGCCTTCCACCAGGAGAGGCGAGGAAAGGTTTGTCAGGTGCCTCTGTGCACTCCAGCCGTGCCACAGGAGTAACGCAGCCAAGGAGGGGGAGGCTGACGAGGTGGTCTGGATGCTGACCAACCTCTGCCATTACAGCACACTCAGTTATCTGTGCAGCTTTGTAAAAACACCGACAGTATTTAGGTTACAAAGCTAAGTGAAGAATCAGGGCTCCCGTTGCCCGGGCAACCATCTGCAATGGCATTACAGCCACGCCTGTAATTACAGGACCGTGTGTTGTGTGTGAGACAAACCTTAATTCTGTCCCCTGGCTGCCCCACAGGGACCTTAATGGGTTCGCGGTGCCACGTCAAGTGTTTGCCATTGGGATCTTTATGGCAAAAATGTGATTCTACAAGTTTCAAACTGGTAGAGCATACACTCAGAGGAAGTAACACACTTTCATCATTCCTAAAGGTAACAGCCCTGCATTTAATGTCATACTTTTTACTCCCAAAATGACAACACACACAGACCTTCCCGATTTCACGTGTGACCTTAACTGACACCATCATCACCTGACAGACTGCTCTGGGAGCATACATTAAATAAAGGGTAAGAGACTTTCAAGGAACCCAGTGCTGTGCAAGAGGCAAACCAGAGTCTTGGTTACTTTATAAGAGAGATCAAAGATTAAATTCAGTGCTCCAGAAGAATGAAGGTAAGGGTGCCAACTCGTGCTTTGTTGAGCGGAACGGGTAATTTCCAATCACCTTCATTAGCAAACAAGCAAAAATTATGGACCAAAACTATTCTAAAAAGAGCTGGCTAACTAAGAAATAAACTGAGTTGTGCATGCAGGCTCCTGCTCTGTGACTGCTGAAGAGCGGCTCCCCACAGCCCGGCAGCAGAAGCACTGGGACACCCCACGAGCACCACCCTCGTTCCCCCTCACTGCCCATGGCACCAGAGGACCATCTAAGGATGGACTACACAGTCCACAGGAACGACTGTGGGGCACCATTAATTTAAAGGGTTGAAGTGACATCAGCTTGTTTGCAAAGCTGACTGCAGACAGACAGAAGCTTTACTGAATCATCCAATTTCTTAAGTGATGGTTAAACCCTCGCTGACGGAATGTGACAGCAGAATACAGCCCACAGAGGCCATGCCCTCCCCAGAGCTGGAGCTCAGACACCAATTTTTAATCATTAAATGTATTTTCCCAAAGAAACTCTAAGCAGTGACAGTGCTAGGTGAAAGAGCAGCCTACACATAATACCCCAAAGCCTTTACTATCACAGTGGTTACTAACAGTGGCTTTACACCTGTCATATGATCTGAACAGAAAAAGACTTCATCACCAGCAAAAAACAGTAAATGTTTGTAACTCAGACCTTTCAAATAAATGCCTTTTTAAAAAAACTAGTTCTAAACCTGACAAAAAGCAAACCAAGGCTGTCACTATTAAACCCTTCAATTATTTCTTCACCTTGATCTCTTGCACCTCAAAGATCACACTAGGATTACCTACTATTACAGAGGCAGACTAGCTTGATAGGTTTAGGAATAAAAATCACCAGCACCAGAGCATCACCTCCCCTGCAGCACCAGTAAGTTAATCAGTGAGAGCAATTAAATCAATCCACTATGAATTCGAGCTGCAGCCCCTCTGCACTCAGTAGCTTCACTCCTCAGAGGATGAAGGAGCAGAGGGACAGCTTCCCCACAAGCCTTCTGCACCCTTCCCCTGCTTCTCCTCCTCACTGCAGCCTTGTTGCCTGCCTGACCTCTCTCCTTTTTTCCAAGTCATTTAAGACCAGGAAGTCATTTGCATACAACTAGTTTTCCAGGTCAGTGAGTTTTGAATAATTAGATTATTAAATACTTGAATAATTAGGTTATTAAAACACTGAAGGCTTTTATTTCTGTGTTCCCCACTTACACCCAGTTTGCGTATTTTGTACAGTTCAGAACACCTTACAACTGATCAACTCCCTTGTCTGGGTGGGTTGTGTAAGGATCAAAGCACACCATGCAAAAATATAAACTTAATCTTAAAAACCAGAAATATTGACAACTGTCACAAAACTAAACCATGCATTGAAACTCGAAAAAGCCATTATAAATTAACAGCAGCCCTTTAATTCTCGCCGTTGGTGAAAGCTGCTACAATTGCATTAAATGATTTGTTTAGTGTTAAGTCTCAAATCTGCCAGCAGCTCACAGGACAAGATGCAAGTGAGCCCTACTGACCCCTGCCATCTCAGACAGAAAGTTTTAAAATGGGAATAGACTCAGGAGATGTAATAAAAAAGAAATATATTAAAAAAGGATTAATAATTTCTTTTGATACAAGTCAGTGGACATTTTCCCACCACTTCCCTATGCAGATGCTTTGACTTAGTTCCAGGGAGGCTGGTTAGTGGGATTTACAGCTACTCCAGGTTCCTTAACAATTCTTAATCTTGGTACATACCACACAAAGCCACACATCACATCCAACAACTGCTCTCAGCTGAGACTTTACAGAAAACACGGTCGTGGGAGGGGTCAGGCTAAAGAAAAAGAAATAAATCTATGCAGGTACATCTGCTGGGGTTTCAAGGAGGAAATCCCATAAAGCAGTTCTGGGACTGCACTACGCTGATTTCATCTCCTGCTCTCTGAAACAAGAACGTGCAGCCCAGAAGAAGGCTACGATCAAAAAGCACACGAGAAGTAGCAAAATGCAGAGGTCAACAGAGCCCTTAACAGCCCCGATGAGCAATCCTCCCTCTCACCATGGCAATTGGTGGAACAGCTCTCCAAGCAACCAGTCCCTGGCTGCGTTTCGTCACATAAATGAAGCCAGTGCTGGGAAGAAAGCTGTAACTGCACACGCCACAGAACTGTTGTGTCACCGTGGTTTCCCCCCTTTCCCCTTGTCTCCAAAGCAACTTTATTAAAAAAAAAAAAAGTTGTTTATGTTCTTGTACAAAAGGAATTGTGCAATGCAGAGCTACGCAAACTCCCACTAGGAATGCCTATGTCATTTGATAAGGCTGATAAAACATTAAAAGAGGCACTGCAGTGTTCAACACTGCAATGGTAACACCTCCTCCTCGCAGTGAGACTGGCGCGTAACGCCGACAGCGCCCAGCCGGGCACGGTCACCCAGGCCGTGTCCAGATGGCATCCTACAGCCCACCCTCACAACATGCAAACTCCTCATGTCTCGGGATCACCAACATCTCAGGATGTTTCTAGATATAGCCAGGAACGTAAAGGTTGAGCCTGAAGTCCTCCAAACAATTGATTCACAATTGCTCTTCACTATAGCCTAGGAAGAACAAATGGAATGACTCAAACAGCATTTCCTTGGGACCACCAAGTGCCACGCTTCAATTCCTGCTGCACCTGCCTAAGCCCTCATCTTCCAGTAAAGCAGAGAAGGTAACCTAAAATTGACATTCTTGTAACCCCACTTTAAAAAGGAACTGTTCTGTCTCTTTTACAAGTGCATGTTCCCTTAAAAATGGAACAGAAATAAATCAATCTCAAATTGAAAATTAAAAATATTAAACAAGAGCTTCCAAAATGCAACTTCATCACACGCCCACCATAAATAATCACTAACATTTTAACAGCCAAATCTCGCCTTGCAGATGATGTGAAGGCTCCAGGCCTTTTCTGCTCTTAACTATTTGGATAGAGTTCAAAACATTTCAAGGCAATGAGCATCTGGCTGCATATCAGGTGCCTCTGCGCAAAATCAGAGCATCCCTGTACCCTGCTGCAAGGTAAGAGGAGGGAGAGGGCAATTTATGATTTTAGACACAGCCCAAAGGAAACTACTGGAACGAAGCCCAACCAACCACAGTTACTTAACATTTTCATTCCCATTTGGTATCCACTAAACAAAATGGAATAACCTCCTTTACATGGATGGGTGACTATCGCCTGAGAAGCTGCTTTAGCTCTGTGCCAACACATATCCAAACCTTCCTGAAATATGTATGGGCAGGCAGGCATTGTCCTCTCAACTGGTAGGTAGCCAGTACCCTCTCAAAATGTGACAAAAGCTGCCAAAATGCTTTTTGTATGCTATACAAAATAAATTTCAAGCGCTAATTAAGGACACAGGACTCTTCCCGTAAGAACCTTCAAAGTTTTAGGCAGTCCTCTTTTTAAAGACTGTCATTGAACTGACCACACAGCTCTGGATAACGTAGCTCCAGTGACAAAACGCCCAACTGACAGACACTTAGCTGCTCTTTGCTTAGGTCAGCTCTCCATCTCCAGAGACATATGCCATCCCCAAAGTGTTGGTTCAGCTGATTTTGAAGGGCAGAATAAAGGAAGCCCCGTCATCTCCACAGCCAACTCAAGGGCTTTGCTACCTTTCTGCTTGGACATTTCCTTGAAGCCCCCCCACTCTGATACCATTCTACTTCCACTGCTATAGATCCAGCAATAATACAGTTCAGTAACAGTCTACTAACCACCAGTGTTGGATTTACGTTCACCTCATTCTTCTGTGCGTTAGACTAAACCACTTTAACTAGATCAGTATTGGTTCAAGTCATGCTTTTCAGACTGTGTGCCAGGCCTACACCACCACCTCCTGAACGTCCTTCCCCTTCTCAGGAAAGAGCACATCTTACAGCAACAACTCTGTCCTCTTTCTCTGCCTTCTGTGTTAAACAATACTTACATCTAATCATTGTCCCAATAATTTGGTTTTATTGTTTTTATAGTCTTTAAGTTTGTGTGTTTTAAACCAAACAGAATTAGTAGTTCTTTCCTGGAGACAAGTGAGGGGGAAAAGGAAACGTGCCACTCTCCTCCCAGAGGAAGGACATGATTTTGCTTTCTCAGATCCTTTTCTATTTCTAATGCTTTATTTTACTCAGTTGTTTCTCTGCCCTGCTTCCCCTTTATTTTCTGATCAGAGATTCTGCAGACTTTTCACAGTTAATCTCTGAATGTCCCTGAGTACACACAGATTTCAGTATTTTAGTAAGAAAATCATTTTTTGTTACTCCAACAGAAACTGGTATGGCAGCAGGAGGAATAATGAAGTGGACACACTCCTGGTGGCAATGATTTAATTCTTGTGGATGCTCTAAATGAACAAGCTGGTGCTTTGCAGAGATATTGCTGACTGCTCATATGCCCAACTGACCACCTGAAGTCATGAGGACTGACAGGAATAATTCACATGGAGTTTTCTCCATCTTTGAGACCACGCAGCCCCAGAGCTGTCACAATGGAGGCAAACCAAAAGTAGTCAGATACTAAGATCGCTACTGTGAGAGAGACTATTAGAGAATCAAATCAAATGGTCCTGCAGTGGCATTTTATACAATTACTCTGACCAATACCAGGGTATCCAATGCTATGGCTGTGCAGCTGTCATGAAGGTAAAGAGCTTACTCTGGCAGAGAACACTGAAAATGACCTAATTTGGGCATAATTCACTTTAGGGAAACAAAGAAGGTATCATCTCAATAACACTGATTACTTCAAAAGAACTCCTGATGAGTAAGGCTACATCATAATTTAGAGGAACAGGTTGGTTCTCTGCTGCTTTCCAGCACACGCTCCTGATGTGTGGCCTTTCTATTTCATACACCCCTTCGTTCCGAGGATAAAATAGTTATTTTTATATAATCTCCATCAAAGCCTCAGAACACAGACTGCACCCCAATCACAACTAGTCAGTTACAATACTGCAAATTCACTTTAGTCTTGCTACTAAAGCAGTTTTTTATCAGGAGAATGAAAAAAGAAAGTAATATTTGATTTCCCCAGACTAACACTATATCAATGTTACATAGAAAAATGAGCCTGATCCTATTTCTTTCAGTCACTGAGAAAGTTCATCAGCTTCAGTTAAAGCCAAACCAGAAGTTAAGCTAGGAAGGTGCTGTGGGAGGTTTTTGTACAAGGATATGTTAAGTCTAACTCCAAATTTATGCTTAGAAATAATACTATACTATGGAAAAGTCAAGGGTTTTTTTCTTATCAAATATTCACTTATAAACACTTCATGTTCTCTTTTAATTTTATTCTCTATGATAAGTAACATGGGTATCACATAAAAATTCAAAGAAAACTTATTTGTGTCAATTTTAAAAACTTCTCAGTTTTGATGGCTTAATGAAACACAAACCAAAAAAAATAACCATGCTGGTTTCACATTTCTTGGTTGGGCACTGTTTCTCCCCATAACAGGAAAAAAACCTGCCACCACACAGGCACACAACTATTCAGCTATCCAGCCCAGTCGTGACTTTATCTCACCCCTTCCACTTCCATATATTGAGCAAGAATTTACTGTTGTGTTTCTGAAACACTTTGAAATCACCTTCCTGGTCATTCAGTGACCCAGGTCAGGGAACTGGTCCAGCTGAGAACAAACCTGGTTTTCCACTGGCTATTTTTCAGGTAATGGGTTCACCATGCAGCACTGCAGACATCTTATGGGGAAGGGGGAAAAAAATAAAATGAAAAATAAAAATCAGTAACCAGGCTGGGGGATGGTACAGGCAGAACTGCTTCCTGTGGCAGTGCCAGCTCTGGGCACTCACCTGAGCTCAGGCTCCTACCACAAGAACTGCAGGTATCAGGATTTTCCAAGCTTACCCAGAACGTATGTGAAAACCAAAAGGCAACAAAGCCTTATGATAAGTTAAATAAATCTGTCCTCCTAGGACAGATCCATTTACAGAGAACAGCTATTGAACAGCAACCCTACAGAACAGCACTACTATTTCTCAGGCAAGTTTAACAGGCTGAGCAGTATGCTTTTCTCTAATGCATTCTGTGCTGCTGTTTCATAAACCATTGATTTTATTATATCCGAACAACAGCATACAAAAATTGGTCTCCACTTTGCTAAAGTAAAGGTTTTGAGACCTGCTGATGAAGGAAATCTAGTGGTGGTGATGACCTATGTCTCAGTCCTCTCAAGATTTTATTGTATTTATTTTTTTTGAAGTAAATAGGATGTCAGGACAAAGAATTTCAAACAAAGGTGCTTTATACTCTTACTTACATAACCCAGGTATCTCAAACTGAGACAATAACACTGTGCACAGCTGAAATCAAGCTTTCAGAAGGAATGGAAAGCAAACAAGCACACATACTTTTATTACCAAGGAAACCTGCCGCTAATGACATCATTCACACTGTTTTTTTCCACACAGATGGACACTTCCTGAGCTTGACACCTCTTAACTCCACAGCCATGCGATATGCTGCACCTTTCCTGCCTTCCCTCTGGGCACTGACTCAGATTACAGGCACCTACTGGGTCCTGGCAGTTTTTCAGCCATTCTAGGGGCAGCTGGATCATTGGGGTTAGGGAGAAGCTGTGAAATTTTAGAGTTTTCAGTCAAGCAACATTTTTAAAGAACATTGATCTTAAATCCTGTCCCTCACCCAAATAATTAAGACCAACAAGCAGCAAGGTATTTTAATATTTTAAGTACAACCCAAAGGGTTTGTAGGAGTGAAATGAGAGTACACATCCTCCTCAAGAGCAGGAAAGAAAGAGTGATCCAAAGAAAAGGCTTTTTTCCAATGATCATTAAAAAACTCCTCCAAATAAAGAGCTTGCAGAAGTTCTGATACACTCCAAGGACATTGTTTTCAGCAGTATTATGTCATGCCTCTAACTTCTAGTAGTAAATAACTGTATTTCTCCCATTTACAGTACTGTGCTCTTTAACAGCACCGGGAGAAATGAGCTGACGGCCATAAAACATTATCGGACAAAATTATCCCCTGATGACGTGGTGACACTGACTAACGCCCATTACCACACTGCTGGGCATCATTGTTTAGAGGAAGACAATTTTTATACCACTTAAAAATGAGCACAGAGACTCATGAGGCACACATCCACTGAAGATAACACAGCCAGGTGTATAAAGGATGCCAGGCCCTGTCACAGGCGAGTGAAGGAATGGGAGGAGAGGCCCAGCAGGTAGCACCCAGGGGGCTGACACTGAAACTTGGCTCTGCTAACACACTGCTCCTTATCTTCATTTGCTTTTTCAGGTACCTGAGATTAGTGCGTAGGAAAGGAGCAGGGAGTTTGTTTCAGCAGGCTGCGGATGCGAAGGAAACAGGAGCCCTAGCGATAAGATTTCTGCCTGAACAAAGGGCACCCTCCCCACCTCAGCTCCACCCCGGCGCACCGCTGCTGCCAAGGGCAGGACAAGCTCTGCCAGAGACTCTTCTGACAATACTGGTTATGGTTACACGATATTAACTTATTGCAGCGTATTTCTGTCAATAACAACAGTGTGGAAGCTGCAATAAGGCACACAGAGTTACATCTGTGCTTTGTAACATTTCACAGCTACTCACAACGTTTTATTGTGCGCTGCAGCAGACATGAAAGAGGCTGCAGGAAGCCAAACCAGAGACCTTTCATGCAACTACCTTTGTGCAACACCAAAATCCTTAAGTCTTTCCTTTCTTCAGCTGTGGCTTTGCTTTTTAAACCAGCAGCAGGAAACTCTGTGCACCTGTCTAGTCAGAAATACATTGAACTATTCCCTCTAAAGCTTCAACATTATCTGAAACACTGATTTTTGAGTGAATCACTGCTCATCAAAACCCACCACTGTAACATACACACATATATATACAGATATACAAATATATACAAAGATATATACAGAAATATATAAACAAATATACAAATATTTGTGATATACAGATAAATATATACAGATACCCAAACATATACAGAAATATATACACAAATATATACAGAGAGCATCACTTGTCAGCAAAAAAATTCTTAAGCGTTATAAACTGTTTCAGAAAGATGAATGTGTCTGTTCTCTGCACAAAGAAAACTACAATTTGCTACATATTTTAAACTTCACTGAAAAATGAGGTTAAACATTAACTTGAATAAAAAGATTAATTACAGGACAGCATCCTGTTTACACAAATAAGTACTGCAATACATCGTGGGTCCTGAGGACATAAAAGCAATCCTTCAAAGTTTTGCTACTTTAAAACACAATTTTTGCAGCCATAGAAAAATAATGTGACACCTAGAAATGAGTACAGCTGCAAACTAGTTTATTGCAACAGTATTCCCTCTACTATACTGATAACTGTCAAGAAATAAATTTACTTTACATTATGGTCCACATTCAGGGAGTTTTTCTTCTGCCTACTGCTGTTAAAGGCTTGACAAATGTAGTAGATCTGGATAAACAAATATATTGTCCTTAATACCTACAGCCTCTTGAATTAGGGCACACGTAAGAACAGTTTGATTTTTGTAACTCCAATGAAAAAATGCATTTAAAAAAAATAATTTAAATGCCATGAAAGGATGCAATTATATCTGAAATCTGAAGTAAAGGAAACCACTTTAAGGAATGAAATAAAATTACTATTTTAGAGTTTGCAACAACAACTGGACTGAAAACTACAACCAGCATTTGGGTTGGTCATGAAACCATCTTTTCTAAGGGGATGGGGAAGGAAACTTCACAGATATACTAAGCAGAAGTACGGTAATAGGATGAAAACAAGTAGTTATGCATCAGTTCAGCCAATATTCTTTTCTTTAATGCTTAAGCAGCTGATACTTTCCTCTGTTATGACCGCCCGAACTTTGTTGTTTCACTAAAAATGACTGCCAAAACCTCAGTACAACCAAAAGCTTGAAAAATTAACGATATTACAAGTCTCCTATTATCTGCTTAAAAAACACTTGCTTTAAATAGTCAAATCAAAAAGTAACGTGGAGTTTAAGTGCATAAATCTCTGTATTTAGTTTAGCCTCTCCCAGATGTTCAGTCATAATAAAGCACTATAGAATTACATTCACTAATGAGGAAGTTATACGGAAAAAAAGCACTGTATTTACAGTCACATCCATTTGTTTGTTTTGCTATTGTGCTGTTTGGGTTTTTTTTAATTAAGGAGCATAATTTATATCTCAAAAGCATCAGTAAAGCCCTTTAAGCTTAAGCATCTTATCATCTAGGCAAAGCCAACAAGTACCCTGGATGCTTCTCATGCACCTGCAATGCAGATCAAAACGGACAATTCCACCCTCAGGGCTGCCTCAGCTTCCCTGTTCTTATTTACCTTCTCTGTCCCAGCTTTACACAGTGTAATAAGGCAGCCCCAAACGCATTCCACTGTTGTGCAGGGTGGGCAGGGCCCCTCCTTCCTTCCCTGCTGTCCCACCCCACGTCCTGCCGAGGGAAACAGAGCATCTATGCGGCTGGAAGGCTCTCCGTGCCTGAGAACGCCCTGCACTTCCCTGCTGCCATGCCCACACGCCACGGGCACTCTCCTCGGAAGGAAAAAAATCTCCTCTCAAACGCAGATTACTCCCTACCCACTCCAAAATGTACATCGCCCATCCTTCCTCTCATTGCATGCCCCGTGCCACCCGTGCAAACGACGCTGCTGTCACTTTCTAAAGGGAGAGCGTGCCACACAAAGGGGGACGGTGAGGGAGGGGATGGGATGGGATGCCAGACCTGCCCCGGTGGGGGGGTGGGAGCCAGCGGCTCCGCCGAAGCGTGCCCGAGCTGTGCAGCCGGGGAGGGCACCTAGGGTACCTTCGCCACCAGAAATTAAAGACACGTCCTCGCACCTGGGCCAGCAGCACCGGGAAGGGGAAGAGTGAGGTGCAGGATAACCCCTTTCCTCCTCCACTGACCGGGAAAAGGGCTTTTCACGCTCTCCAGGGCGGCGCCTCGGCCCGGGGCAGACACGGCACGCACCCCGCGCAGGGCGGCCGGACCCCGCGGCCCCGGGCGCTGCCTTTCCGCTCAGGACCCCCGGTCACCCCCGCCCCACAACGCCCCGGGGCCGGTGGGGGCGTGTGAGGGGGCAAAGGCCTCAGCCCCCCCCCGGAGCAGCGGTGCCGCTAACCCGCCCCGCACCCAGCTCGGGGAGACCGTGGTGCCGCCTCAGTGAGACAACCCCCCCGCCCCGCCGCCGCTCCCCGGCCCCTCACCTGCTCAGCCCTCCGCGCCCGTGCCAAGGCGACTCCCTCCCGCCGCGAGGTCCCCAGGGTCGCACCGGGCCGCTCACCCCTCGCGGCACGCAGCCGGCTCAGCCGCTCATCGCCCCCTCGCCGCGAGCCCGAAGGAGCCGAGGGGCGCCCCGCGGGGCCGGTACTCACCGGGGGCGGCGGCGCAGGCGCAGGTGGTGCTGCGGCAGCCCGGCCCGTCGCTATGGCAACGGGGGGGGTCAGCGCTGCCAGCGGACGCGGCCTTAGCCCCGCCCACACCGGGGGGGGGCGTGCGCCTGCCCCGCGTGCTGGGGAGCGCAGAGCGCGCGCGCGGGCACGGGGGCGGCGCGCGCGCACAGGTGCGACCACGCGTGCGCGGGGAGTGGCGTGCGCGTGCACACGCGTGCTGTGCGGGGAGCAGCGCGTGCATCGCACGTGCACACACGTGTGTGGGTGTCTGCATGTCTGGAGCAGCGCGTGCCCGTCGGGCGCGTGCACACACGCGCGCGCCTGTGCGGACGTGCATGTGCGGGTGCCGGGGGAGTTTCCGTGCTGTCACGCACGTGTCCCCAAGGAGTTCATGGTCACACGGATGTGAATTTCCCTGCAAACCCACCGAAACGAGCGCAGCTGCAGCAGGGCCCCCGGAGCGAGCTGCTTGGGGGGGGATTTCTGCAGCCTCTGCATTTCTGCACATGCACCTTGGCTCCGCAGTGTCATTTCTGCGTGAATATGTGTGACCTGGCTGGGCAGGGCCTGGCTCTGCAGCTGGATGCGTTTGGGTATGCGCACACCTGAATTTCCTGCATAAAACCATGTGGATAATTATGCCACTGGCAGGCAGGCACTGAAATTCCCCCACAGCACAGGAAGGTCAGGGCAATCAGGGATTTGTCACTGACCAGGAATGGCCCCTGGGAATGGCACACATAGGAAAAGCCTAATAAGATTTATCATCCATGCAGGTTTGCACACAGTGTCTTTCTGTGTTTGCAATGGAAAGAAAACACTTCATCGTATGGGACCTAAAAATTAAGAGAGAGAAAAACTTGATTTTTTTAAAGCAGCCAACAGAAAAAGATGATTAAGGTTTCTAAAAGTTAGGGATAATAGTTTTCTAATGAAAAAGAAGTATTATACCAAACACAGATAACTATTTCAGGCGTTAACCAGTATAAAATTCAACGTGAAGCTGCAAGCTGGTGGATCTACATACCTTCAGTGTGATTCTGTGGGGTGTGAGGACACGGAGAACACGTACTTTGCACCTTGCAGCACCTGAAGCCGGGGAAAATGAGACACAGAGCCAGAGAACAAGTCCTCTAATGTTCATGCTTTTCCTTCCATTTTATCTCACATCCATCCAGCTTTTTATATAAAAAGTGGACTCTTACTTTAGGATCCCGTTAGGTGATGGACTAGTCCGAGAAGGTGATTCAGTTCAGACCTGTGCCAAAATAGAAATGCATTTGCCATTTGAATCATCTTAGCAGGGAAGACAGAAGGATGTTAAATTCAGTGTGGATCCCTAATAACCTAACACAGATGAAGGACAACCCTCCAGCTGTGTTGTTGGAAAGAAAGTGCTTTTTATTAATTGGCCTTAAGATGTGACATTCATACAACAGAAATAGATCCTTGTAACCCATGTAAGGAAAATGTGTGGGAAACAAAGGGATGAAAATACATTCATTCAAAAATAAAACTGAAATAGTCCCTATGCATTTTTTTCCACATCCCCTGGTTTCTGTGAAGTTTTCGGTGCTGTGAGGTTTCAGCCTGCAAATGTCACCCCAATTTGTCACCCTTGAAAAGGCTGCTTTGTTTCAGCAGCAGCATCTGCTGCCCCTCGCCAGGTAAGCGGCCCGCTGAGCTGCTCCAGTTTCTTCATGTTCAAAATGGGAATGTCTTTGTCTCGTGGGGTACTGTGAGCGTGGTAATTATGTGTCATTAATATCTGCAAAGCTCTTTAAAAATCCCAAAAAGGAGGGTGCTGTGTAATACAGTTAATTATAGCTCAGTGACTGCTCTGCAGAGAGCTGGGCTGGAGGAAGCTCTGGCCCCCATCACAACTCCTGCACTTTGGAGTTTCTCCCCAGAAATTCAGATCCCCAATCCATCAAAGTGCAAACACAGGGCTCTGAAATATGAGCATCCTACAGTAAAATCTCACATTGTTTATGCTCCACCAAAATCAGAGCTCACAAAAAGCTATGAGATGAAGTGCAGCAGTCCTTCAGGCCCTATGCTCCCTGTGGGTTGGACCTCTAGTGTGATCATCAGTGCTTCCTGCAGTTACAGCTCTGGGAAAACTGCAGGCATCCTTTCAAGGACTGGCACCCCAGGGTCAGACAGAAAATCCACGGGGAAACAGATAAAATCCAGATTTCTTGACTCACACGATTTGACAGGATCAGGCAGAAAATCCAGCAAGTGGACTCCAGATCTGAGGACCTCCGAGCCCGGGACTTTGGTTCAAAGACCTCTCTCCCTTCATGACTTATTCTTCAGCCATATGGTCAAGCTCTGCAGAGCAGGGAACTCCTTGCATGGGTGGATTTGCCCAGGTCTGTTGGGATGCAGTTGTCTGCATGGATTGCCAGGATGTTGTTGCTGAGCAGAGAGTTGCAGCTTGGCCGGTCTGTCTCAGGACCAGCTGAGGAATTGCTCTGATCCCCTGCTGGCTGCATTGGAAATGTTCCATGTTGCTTGCACAAAGCGTCTCCAAAGGTTATATATAGAAATAAATCAAGTGGCTGCAAAGCCTGGGCAGAGAGTGTAATGCCTGTGGAGGAAGGAGGGCTGCCAGCAGTGCCGACAGCAGCAGGAGCAGTGCTCGCCTGCCAGCACCAGCTCTGGGCTCTTCCCCTCACCATGCTGTGGGGACAGAGGGACCAGGTAAGAGGATGACTGGAAATTGGCAAGTACTTGGTGGAGGGGCCACACATGCTTTAAAAAGCCTGTGATAATTAGTTAATGAGGGATGAGCACAGGAAGATATTAGGGAGAGGTTACAGCAGGGCTGATCCTGTCCTGTGTTTTGTCTCAGGTGATCTGCCTCCTACCCCGTGCTTTCTCTAGTCTTGAGTTTCCCCTCCAGGCTCTACTAGGAGCAGGGGCAGGGATTCTCCAGGACATTAGAGGCAGTGCATCTTCCCACTTCTGCTGGCTCTTGGCTTTTAAGGTGCCTCTCTCCTTATTTTCTTTTGCTCGCTTTGTGTTTTGAAGAGCACAGATCACAGGGACAGGAGACAGCAGCAGGCTGCAGAGCTGGAAGCAGAAAAGGTTCATCACCTCTCCTGTGTCACTGCACGCAGATGCTGTTTCCCTTTGCCATGCATCTGTAATATCAACGTGCACAGCTGGCCAGGTTTTGTTTCTGGTAATGCAGATCTAAATCCAGACACCCTCCACCCTATAAAGCCGAAAGAGTGACTATTAATTAGATCAGCGTGGCTGAGATGAGAATCTGGGATTAGCTTCACATTCACCCTGTGGGGAAGGAGACCGTGCTGAAGCAGCTGTCTCTCCCTGCAAGCAGGCAGCCCGACACTTGTCACGCGAGTCCTCTGCTCTCGAGAGCAGTTCACTGAGGGCAGGACAAGGGGAAGGTTATTGGCAGAGTCTTTCCCAGAGCTTGGGGCAGAGTAGGGAACAAGAATCAGGATGAAATTCAACCAAAATGTTAAAATGTGAATGGTGATGTGATCTCTCCCCATTCCAAAAGGGAAGATTTTAAAAAGCAGAACCAAACGTACGTGTGTGTATACAGAGACATTTCTATACTAATCCTTATTTGGTACCTTTGCTCTCAGACATCCTGTTGAAGCAGCACCAGATAAAACACCCAAAGCCTAATTCTGCTCAGTGAGACCAGCCAAGCCAGCGTTCCTCCCACAGGACTATTCTTGAGTTCTGTCTTTGGTCCCTTTGCTGCATATTACTAACAGCTTCTAAGATAATTAGCAGTCATCAGATGAGATCTAATTTTTAACAAACTTCTCCCTGCATGGGAGAGGGAGGAGAAGGCTCAGTGAATGGCAGGAGCAGTCAGTGTCAGAGAGCGACGACAGTTCTTTTTATCATCCTCTGAAGAACAGTGACATTAGCAAGGATTTATTTACAGAAGCTGGGAGAAATAAGGGAGATGCTTTCAGCTCCTTAAGGCAGAGACTGTTTTTAATTATTGTTTTTCCTTTGTTTGCACAACACTTAGGCCAGTGGGGTTCCTGGTGCGAGAGGAAACCTCCTGCTGCGGAACAAGTAACATCTGATGACAAGTGCTGAAACTGAGGCTCAGACATCGATTGAGGAGCAGAAGTGGAGGAAGGAGGTCAGGATCCAGGAGAAACCTAAGCTGGATTGACATATGGGGCTGGAGGAGCAGAAGGTGGGAGGGAGGCACGAGATCCTTCTTGTAACTGCTGCAGCGTGGCTTAGCACTGATGAAAGGGTGCTGAGCAGAGCGTGCTCAGCCGTCTCCCAAAGGCAGCACATTGGCCTGCATTGCCTTAGCAGGATGCTCAGGAGCATCAGTGTTTGTTTTTAGTACAAGAGAACATCATCTGCAAATAGATCTGCCAGGCCTTGTGCACCCAGGCAGCTCCCACTGCAGCTGAAGGATTTTGCATCCCTTGATATCATATATTGCCCAGAAAGCTAATTTAGTGCAAGCTGCCCTTATCTCATCCATTAAATGTGCAAGTGAATCGACCTACTCCCCTAATATAAAACACTGCCACAATTGCTGGCTGGGAGAAGGCATCAGCCCCTCACTCAATCAGCTCTCTTATCTCCACCAACCAGGCTCTTAGAAAATCCATTATTTTACAGCATTAATCTACGAGATGGATGTTAGCCAGAATTCTGTGATGATTCTATGATTCTAGCAAGGGCAAATGCAGTTCCCACCTTTCAATTTTATCATGGGCTTTTCCCAGGAACCTGAGGAGTAAAGGTTCCCATTACAATCAGAGTGTGATTAAGGCCCAGAACAGCTTTCAAAAAACTCTTCAACTAGGCAGCGAAACTTAGACAATCAGTCCACAAAAGACAACAGTCAAGTTGTGAAAAGCCTAGAAATAAGAGAAAAGCTAACATTTTTTGTCTAATGCAAAAGAAGAGCTGTGACATCTGCATTTTCTTTTGTTTTTTAAGGCTTTTACAAACAAATAAAATAAAAAACTAGTCTACGTATACAAGTAATCACAGCTTTATAGATGTATGCTCAGGCTCTGCCTACTCTGTTCTGTCAGAGATCATCAGGAAAAAGGCCAGTGACCTCTATGTTCAGGGAGCAAACACACATACAGAACCTTGTCCATTTTGTCAGACCAGATAGATGTGCTGTAGCTATTCCCATGCGTTAGCTCTGGTCACATACATGTACACAAACCCCGTGATTGTTTCCTTTCAGGTCAGTGATAAAGCAGCTATGGAGAAGCAGATTCACAGTGGGAGATGTACCCTTGGGCCAAAGAATCGTTAAGCTGCCAGCATCAAGAAACCTACTGCAATGTGACTTGACAGTTGTACAGTATTAGGCTGAGGCTGTCTTCACTCTGGACTTTTTAGCCTGGCCTACACTGAATTTTTTTTTCTCCAAGTAATTTCCTATCATTGCTACCACATGGGCTCATTTCCATGGCAGACAGAGGAAAAGACAAATCACTGCAGTTGTCAATAGCTGAATCAGTACCAACATCTCAGCAAGCTCATGCCTGCCTCCCCCAGCAATCCAAGCAAACAGGCAGGCAATTCAAAATCCTGACTAAGCATAAAGCTAAGCACATAAGAAAGTACCAGACTGAATGATTGCAGGGGGTCCAGAAAGTCCTCCACTGACCGCCCTCTATGCTTTATAATCCAGCTCAATACACAGGTAAGTGTGACCACCTTGCAAACAACTACCTCTCTGCTACCACGGTCCTCCGTTGCCTCCTCATAATAAGCAGCACCCACGTGAAGTGCTTTAAACCTTGTTGGACACAAAGTGGGAGAAACACAGGATTCCTTTTGCTGATGGAAAATTCAAGGCACAGAAATATTAAATAACCTGCCAGAGCACACTGGGAAGCTGAGCTACATTGCCTGAGGGCCTACCTCACACTTGAAGAGAGATGATCTCTATCCCCATGGAACAGAACATGCTTACTGTTAGCTCAGTACAGATGCCTATGATCTGGCTTGCAAAGAAAAAGGCTTTAAATGACCAGGAAACAGCACAAAGATCTGAGCTTGCTTTGCAAACCTAAACCACACACTTGCCTGTAAGTGTAGCATTCCACCTCTGCACAACTCAGCTGCTCCATTGGCCTCTAGGTGAGGAAGAATGAAGGGATTTTGTTTTATCTTCTCTAATGGTGACTGGTAATGACCTGTGAATTGGTGTCACGTGTGACCTTTTTTTTTTGCAGGCTGTAAAACAATTAGGCCTGTTCCCCAGTTATAGTTTTGCTTCTTGCATCTGGGAGGGTTTTTGTGGAGCACTGTGTATCTGGGAGTTGTAAAGATGTCTGTGGTTTTATTGGTAGATTTTTATGAACCTCAGGTTTGTATTTTTATTATGATTGCTGTTGTGAGGACATTTTAAAAAATATTGTGTTTCTCTTTGAGACTACGTTTCACTCTGTTGATCTTTCTCTTGACAGTTCAGGGAGTTAGGGGATACCAGCAAAACATGCAGAGTAAGCAAAGGAGATCTCCTTACCCCCAGTTCCTACCTTTGCCAAACTGGGGAGGCACAGGATGTTTTCATTTATTAAATTAACATAGGCTTGAGCTGGTGTGAAGCGGTGTCTGAACAGAGCAGGGCATGCTGTGATGTTAACAGCCCAAGACCTATCAGAGAGGGATCTTTTCCCAGTCTTTTTGTCTATCCAAACCTTATATAAATACCCAGTTCTTGGGGTAATGGACAAATTGCAGGGGTGTTTAACTGTCACTGTTACAAACCTTTTTTCAGACTGGCAGGCTTGTTTCAGATTGATTAAGCAAATGATATCCAAAGAGGAAATCTCTCCCTTTGCTCTCTTACCTGAGGCTGATGGTAAAGTTGAGATGTAGAGATGTGCTGGCATTTGGCTGCTGTAGAGCTGTATCAGTTCTCTGTTGTTACTAGTCAGATGAACTCTAAAACCTCATCATCTTGCCTTGAAGATACAGAATTGGTTTCCATTAGCTTGCTGAAAAGACAAAAAAAAGGCATATAGGAATCTGCAGACATGAAACTTGTGGTCAGTCTCAGCTCATATCTTTTTATTGTGTTCACTTTCAAAGGACTCCAAAGAACCTGGCAACTATTACAGAGTTGGTGATAGAGCTGTAAATTACATGGCAGTCCTGAAAAGAGCCAGTTCCAGTATGTGGAAAGAAGAAAGTCCATTTACTGTATGAGCTGTTGCAAACACTTAGACCTTCTGATCGATAGGATGAGGACGGGAACAGCTTAGGACAGAGTAATTTTAGATGTTGGGAGTTATCCTGTATTATTTATTATCAGAGATGGTTCAGTCCAGGCACTGATAATGACAGTGCTGTAGTCACCAAGTCTCAGCCTTAAATAAAGTATTCATGGGTACCATTAAAATGCTGTTGCTCACGTCCTCAACAGATTTTGCAGGGATGAACTCTGAGCTAACACTGGGATGAGAGGCTGCCTGACCGATTGACTGGAGCCTTTGTGGGGTTCAGGGTACTGGTTTTCCTTCTGGCCCTATCTGCTCCGTGACCTTAAGCAAGGCAGTTCCCTTTCTCTGGCTGTACAATTCTGCAGTGCCTGGAACAACAGGACGGAGATGATGGTAGAGGCTTCTTGGCAGCAGATAATCACCAGCCTGAGCCATGGGGTTTGCATAAACACAAAGCTTCTCCTCCAGATGCAACCTGTGCCCTGGCCACCCTTCTCTGAGCCTTGCTGTGAAAACCCTGCTGAGAGCAGATCTGTCCCCCGTGCAGGTTCCTCCCTGGACCTGCACACACGCCTGAGGCATGAACAGAGCCAGGCTCCAGGGAATGTTTCTGAATAAAACCAGAGGAGATATAAGGCTTTGTATTTTGTTTTGTGTTTTTTCCATACGGGGCATGGTGGTTTGGCATCTGTCAAGCGAACAGATTAAGAACAGATGGGGAAAGATGTGAGACCCCGTTGATCTCCCAGGGATTATTTCAGAAACACAGAGAACAAACGCACGCTGGATTCTGGCCCCTGCTCTCACGTCCTTTCTGCAGGCACTGCCCAAAATGTGCTTTGTGCTGGTGAAGGGTTCCTCTGCTCCTGTGCCTTGGGCACCTCTGATCTCCTGACCCTCTTGTGCAGCTGCCTCCCTGCCAGCCTCCACCATCTCAGGCCTTACCTGAGCTGTACTGGGGACCCACTTGGGGTTCCCCCCCTGCAGCAGTGGGGTTGTGAGGGACAAAGACAGCACTCTGCCTGGCACCCACAGCCCAAAGGCACAGAGACCCTGACCCCCTTCCTCTGTCCATGCTGCAAGTAGCCAGCTTGTAGCTCCATTTCACAGTTGGTTTATCATCCCTCTTGAAAACAAAGTCAGGTCACAAACTCCACAGCACACATCCTGCTCCAGAGCTGTCCCTAGCCAGGGTATCACCACATGCATTTTTTGCTTGCAGCCAGCAGAGGACACTTGCTTTCTTTGCAAGGAGTTTGCCCTGCACTTGGATGCAACAAAGCGAAAGAAAAGATTCAGGGCTTGGCCACACGTGGGCACTGGAACAGCAAGAGATGAGCCTGTCCCAGACTGCTTTCTGGTGGTGACTTTTTCCTTAATCTTTCATGAGGAGTTTGAGATGTGCCTGCAAACACGCTGTAAACCGTTCAGGCTGGCTGTGCCGGGGTCCCTGGGACATGTAAGTGGCTGTCCTCTCTGGGACTGGTAACCCCCCAGACATGGTATTACCAGGCTTTGCTTCAGAGCGCATAACTCCATGGGTGGCAGGAGGATGTGTGGGCTGACTTGGCATCGCGGATGATGGCAGCAGCATAGATCTCAGTGCAAAATGCAAAACCTTGGCAAACGTTAATTTACTGAGCTTCAACTGAGCTCTCTGTTGCGAGGCTGTGCAGGCAAACGAGCTTCAGTCTGGATCAGATATGTAACTGCAGATATGGTGCGTTTGAGATCCAGATAGCACTCAAGAGAGCGTATCGAAGCCAAGTCAGGACTAATCCCTGACCTCTGCAGCCTCTTTGGCTGCTCTGATGGCCTGAAGGAACATTGAAGTTCCCCCAGTATTTGGCTGTGCAGCCATGGTGTGGCTGAGCCATGCAGAACAAGCCAGGGCTGGAGCCACAGCCCCACTGTTGCTAACACATAGGTTGTGAGCACTTACTGGCAGGGTGAGAGGCACCCTGACCTCTTGGGCACCCAGTGCAGCTTAACCCCTTAGAGGGAGCTTCTCTGCCACACATCTGATTATACCAGGTTTTGCACTGACCTGAGTATCTACCTGTAAATGTGCTCCTGCTTTTCTTTTTCAGGCCAGCCCTGTTTGTTAGTGTTTGCCTCTGGGGAGAAGGACACTTGAAAAGGATGGTTGTGTTCACACTTACATTTTTTAATCATATGTTGCTTTTTGTTTAAGGGTTGCTACTGGCTTTCCTCACCTCATGTGGAACATCCATATGTTTTCCTTCTGGTGATTTATGGGAAGGGAACCAACAAAAGGAGAAAGAATAAAAGTTAAACCTCTGTGGAGAGCCCAAGAAGTGTGCAGGCCACCTTTGAAAATGCTACACTCACTGCACTATGTAAAATCATCACAGTTATGTCTAACCAGTAAGCACTTATCTCTTTAAATAACCTTCTTTCGGGACTTGGGGACCCATACAGAGAAAATGGAGTCAGAATAGTTTAAAGCTATGTACACTAGATCTGTCCTTCAAGAAATAAATACATACCTCAAGTCCTGAATGATGCAGTGGGAGATGCCCATGGTGCCCAGATGAGTCTGGGTTTTGGTCAGCTGTGCTATGGTTTCCACTTCTGACTGTCCTCTGTATTGGAAGGAAATATGGATTTTACTCCTGGCCTCAAAGGAAATCTTGGTCTTATGTGAGCCATCGAGCATGATACCTGGAGCTGTAAAGGAAACACAGACAAGCGTGCAGAAAAACATACAGAAGTTGTAGAGGAAGAACTCCCGCCTTTCACCACAAATGGGCCTCAATATAGCTCTCCTGAGGAATACGTGAAAAATATGGAGCTTTTCAGGCATGGAAGCAGCACTTTGTGAGCTGTGTGGTGCTGGAGCTGAGCCTGAACGTGGCTTGTGGACTCTGTACCTCACCTGGGGCTCCCATGTCCACCCCAGCTCTTGCTAACATTGCAGGAATAACCAGAGCTACAAGCCACCAGGCTCCTTCACCTCCCATTGATCCCAGACTGCATGTAACTAGGACCAGCTGTAGGAGAGGACCCAGGAGGTCCCACCCAGCTCTACAATAAAAACTGTCTCCATCCCAGAACCAGCACAAGTCAAATCTCTGGCGCAACAACTTGAGGGATACGTTTCCAGCACAGTGGAGCCAGTGCTTGTGGTAGCTGAAGTGCCCTGCTAATTAGTGGGAAGATGAGGTAGAGCAGACATACAGGGTGGACCTTGGGTCCGTAACATGGGCCAGACCCTGCTCCAGCCATAAAAGTCCCCCATTAGGCTTTAAAGATTTGTTAGCTGTAATTAAGCAGCTTTCTGGTCACATGGGTTAGATGTAACAATCCCTCCTAGCCCATTATGAAAAAGAGCTGGCAAGCCTAGATTTGATGACTGTCTAAACAATATGAAGAGGTGGTGATTTACTGGTGATGTGTAAAAACAGGCAAGAAATCAGCTGGCAACATGCACTGGACTGAAATTAAATCAAAGCAAAAGGCAGATGACTTTGAATGGGCTCCAAAGGTCACAGAGAAACAAGCAAAAGCTGATGAAGTTCACAGGAAAACGGAGCAAGCAGAAGGAGCACTGCATCTTCTTGGCACTGGGAACCGTTGGCATCTGACTCGCAACAAATGTAGTTCTGAGTTAAAAAAATAAATTTATCTGGAGGTAGGCTGGAGGTGTAGAAAAGAAAATTAACTGATGCATATAATCCTGCCTGTTATAGCACTGGAGAGAGTGTGCAGAAACCATGGTGCTGGGAAAGGCTGAGTTGCAGTGGAGCTTTGATGCTGCGGGGATGGTGACACTGGAGGCTGGCTCCAATGGTGGTTGTCCCCCATGGTAGGTGCAATGGGTTACAGCTGCAGGACTGTAACTGTACCCCTTCATGCTGTCCCAGCTATTCAGTAGGCACAGGAAAGGACCTACTTCACACCATATAGGCTGCTTGAGAGGATGGCCATTGTGTAAGAGATTAATGCAGAAGAAACAGCTCCAGCATTAGAGCTCAGAGGCCCATAGTCCTTACATGAAGCAAGATACAACCGCTAGTAAGAAAGAAGCAAAAATGAGCCCTTGCATTGAGGACAGAAAGTAGCAGTGCAGCAGTCAGGGGTACAAGCTCGCTCAGTCCAGTGCAAGGAACTCAAAGCCATGAACAGCAGGGCAACCTACCCATGGTGGGATGGCTAAGCAGAAGGAGGATGTGAGTGTAAGTTAGTACTTTCCTAATGACAGAATCTGCTTAGCTATGTTATGCTCCACGCAATATCATTGCAACACAAGTTTTCATCTTTTGGCAGTTTGGTTCGTACAGCATTTCATTATCTCTGCAGCTTGGGGCTGGTAGCAGATGCTTTTCAGGCATCTAACAGGGATAAAATGGGCAGAAAAAGTGCAAGCATCCCCTTCTCCAGCTCCTGAAGTACCTCCTATGCATTTTCCTTAGTATTGCATTAGGAAGCAGCATAGTAGGCTTGGAGCAACCAAGCCCAGAGAAATGGGAAACACATATGGGAATGGTTTACACCAGTTTCTCCCAGTGCTGTGACAGGAAGAGTTCAAATCAGAGTGTGGGTCACAAGCTCCCATCAGTCCCTCAGGGGTTCAAGCTCTTGTGGGCATCAGCTTCCTCCAACCAGCAATCTTCAACCTGGACATCAGAAATACACCAGCCCACATGCCAAATCAAGAGCTGCTGACTGCCCCCAGCTAATGGCACTGGGCTTTTGGGACCCATGGGAGAGACCTTCAGGAAGATCCCAGCCTCAGGCCTGTTAGAAATGGCTTGCTTTTGTAATGCAAAAACATCCTGCATCCTCCAAGTCTCTGCGTGCCCCCTGCCATGGGGTTGTGGGGGACACACAAGCTTCATGTGAAGAAAGGATTGTCTCAGTGCTGTCTGGTTTGGGTGGAGGAGTGGATGCCACTTCCAATTCCTAGCAGGAATCTGGATGTGTCTGTGCTGGGAAATTGCAAAATAGTACATTGTGCTAATTAATGCCAAACAGGAGGGCTTTGAATATACATCATCAGAATAACCTTCAGCAACCACTAGATGCCTTCCATCCACGAGTATCTCATAAAAAGCATTTATATTTATTATGTGGCAATGGAAATACATCTCAAGAGCAAACTGCCCAGTGCAACCATAATGCCGAGTTAGGATTAAATTGTCTTAACATGCACAGAGTGAAACACCACTCCGTTCATTCATGCTCCAGGAGCGCTGTTTTCACCACTGGCAGCTCATGCTGCACTAAAATACTCCTGCTCCAGTCCAACAAGTTTTTTTCCAGGTTTGCTTCTCCACAGTGAAACCACAGACCGTGCTATATGGAAAGCTCTGAGCCTTGAAAAGTCTAGAGTTACTGTAGGTTGCAGTGGTTGGATTTGATCCTAAAACAATGAAACCAAATGTGAAAAAGACACAGATGGTTGTCGCCTCTGCCATTTGGAGTGGTTTTTGGTTTCGAGCCAGTCAGCCCCATGTCACAGTTATGCAAATAACGGCAGCAAAGTTCGATGCAGAGGTATACACATCTCCAACAGACTGTGGCATGGGGGATAAAATAGCTGAGTGTTTTTGAAGAGGGCAAAAAGATCACCACACCAGCTTGAAGGACAGAGGATTTAAGGACACAGGGCGAAACCTTGTCTTCACTTCAGGAAAAGAAGGCTTTGCTACGGCTTTTGATACACCTGGATACCCGTGTGCTCATGGGCATGTAAAGCCTGGAACCCCTCCTCTGTGGTCCTGGGCCCTGGGGGAGCTGGTGGCTTGTCCTGTCTATGTAACATCAACTCCCTGGGATGCAGGCATTCATGCAGAGTTCAGCCCTGCTAGGCAAACAACTAACAGCAATGAGAGGCAGAAAAGAGAAGAGCCTGATGAGAAGAGAAATCAGGAGTCATGGGAAAATAGTTCAAATTGCCTTGACTGAGGGTGCAGCGCCAAGGTCTAGACCTTGAATTTGGTGTGGTGTAAGGAGATGTAAACAAAACTCCATCCTCTTACTCCAGGGCTGGATTTAGCCCTGTGGTGAACTTCAAGAAGAAACAAATGGGTAAGAGTGGGCTGCACTCCTGCGTTAAAAAGGCTGTTCTCCAGTGAGACACCAGTAACAGAGCAGATTTTGATCTCTGATAATTAAACTCCTCGTCAACCCCTTTTTAAAAATGCCCGATGGTTCCCTTCTCAATCTCTTGTGAGGATGGGGAGCCTTAGAAATGTAATACAATTCTGTGGTTGAATTAAACGTCAGGCAGGTTTCAGACTGTGTTTTACTAGAACCAGATGAATTTCTAAGCTCAAAATCCAGCATACAGAATGCTGATTAAGTTTGATCTGGTGACCATCTGTCCTTGTGTTTGTAGTACGAGTAGCTAAATGAAATTCTGGGGAAAAAAAGGGTTATCTTAAATACACACAGGATAAAGCAAATTGAAGAAAGCCCCATTAACTGTTGCTATGTGAATCTTCTCAGCAAGAGGGGAAGATTAGTCTTGTCTCTGAAGTGACATACTCTCAGGTTCACTTTTTTGGACTCTTAGAAGCTGGAACATCAATCTGTAAGTTTTGCTTTAATTGCATCTTGTGAATTTTCCTTTAACTGCACATTAAACCCAAGCAGACAATAGATTGAGTTCTGGGAGTGAGAAATGTTTCGATGTCAAAGCAAGTCAGTATCTTGGAAAGTGTAAATTGGTGCAATTTCCCACCCCTTCCATCTCAACTTGGGCCAGGAATCACCATAAATTCCATCCCCCCATCCTTATAGCTATCTATGTACCTATCCATCTTTTTACTTACATAGAGCAAGTGAAGACAAATTATGTGTAATAGCTCGATAACCAACCAAAGGTCATCAAAGAGCAGAGGTGATGGCTGCCAGACTTTTCTAATCATGATGGAAATTTGTTGGAGAAAAGAACAGTATGAGAAGTGATGGCATAACATAATGCCCTCCTTTGAAGAGAGCCAGCTAAGAGGCTGGGCCCATCAGCAGACTGAATAGGGAAGAAGAGAAAGTATTGGGAAAGGCAGAAAAATAGCACTGTGGGGATCACAAATAGAGAAACAGAGACAGTGCTTGTGAGGCTTGCTAGCGGAAATGATTTCTAACATGCAAAGGCACCAACTTCTGGTCCCCAAGCCCCATCTCATGCCACTGTTTTCTTCGTGTGAAGAACCACAGGGAGTGTAAAGCAAAACCAAATTCAGTCTGAGTCCTTTGCCAGTTTTCCCCAGCTGCCGGAGGGACTTTGCTCTTTGAAACGGAGGGTATCTGTTCTTTAAAAGGAGTTGTTCACATGTCAGCAAGTCAGTCTGTGTACCAGAGGAAAGATGCTGAGGATGGCTGCAGGGCTTGGGCTGGGGTGCAGGACAGCTACACAAGAGGAGGCGGCTCAGCAATAACCACAACAAAACCGACTGGCTGAGATTTGAGGAGCGCCTCGGGTGTGGGAAGCTTTCTGCTACTAAGGGAGCTGCCTGTTCCAGGCTTTCCCACTGCTTATCCTGAGCCCAACTGCTTGATCTCCTGGTAAAAGGGAAAAGTCTGCAACTGTGATGCTTTCCTGGGGGAAGAGAGAGTCACAAGAAGTCCCTTGAGGGGGCATGAAAGGAGTTTGGCATGAAGAGCCATGCAGATGCCTTTGAAACTCCATGTGTATTGGCTGGTCTGCTCTGGTGACTCCCTGCTTCCACAAGCACACGCTCCTGCCTGTTAATACTCACATTAGGTTCTCATTTCCACTGGCTGGGAGGGAGGTTGTATAGACAGTACCTGTACAAATACATCTGCCTTCAATAAAATCCTGCCATCAGCGTTCAAAGTCTCCAGCTGACACAAGAAAATCCAATCATTAGGTTCCTTTCTACCTCAAACAACCCTAGGAAAAGAGCACATTGTTTGGACATCACTGGGCTAAGTCTGTGCTTCTTACATGGCCTTTTCCTTTGCATTTTCTTTTTCTTTCTGAAGTTTAAAGAGACGCTTGTTTTTCTTGATAATTCTTTCCTCCTGGGTGCTGATAGGGATCTCTGTAACATGAGGCCAGCTGCCAAGAATTCAAACTGCTTTCTAAATGTTGTTATGATAGGGTGCGGGGGACGTGTCTTTGAAGCTGCTGGGCTCAAGAGATGTCCCTGATTCAGGAGAAATGCAAGAGGCAATTAAAGATCTTCTTCTGGAACAAGATTGGAGCCCCTACCTGTGAAAACACAACCCACTCCTGGTGTCACCCCACACCAATCTCTAGGGAAAAGACGACTTTGGTTATTTAAATTAAATTAAATGTTATTTAATTGATGTTTCTGCATCCTGGGAGGGCAGGGGACTTGGGCAGAGCCACCTCCTGGTACAAGGGAGACTGCAGTCTGACTGTTCAAGCTAAATAGTCCAGTTCAAGTAGAGGTGTGATGAACAGTCCCATGATTAACAGGAGTCATTTGTGGGACAGAAAGGAGGTAATGGGCACTGTGACCCAACCTGGCATCTCTCCTATCCTGTCTGCTCCTGCTCTGGTCCCTTTCTGGTGGGTGCTTCTCAGGTGCCATCATTCAAAGGTGATTCAAAAGGGCCTGAGGAAAGAGAAGAGGCGCAAGTTCCACTCCTGCCTACACAGGTAGCTCTCCTTACATTCGGTGAGCAGATACACTTTACTCTGTCTCCCTGACTGGATGAAAAACACCCTTACTTAAGGAGAAGTTGAAATTCTGGCCTCACACCTGGAAGCTTTAGGCACAAAGCAGGGCCCTGCACTGCCTAAATACAGCCCTGCCTGCTGGAAGAGCTCTTTGATTGCTCCATCCCTCTCTCTGCCAGGGAAGGCTTGTTTCTAACTCTCTCCTTCCCAGCCCTTCCTACAGCCTGGGTTGAAAATCCCCATGCAACAGGGCTCTGTCAGTCCCACGGGAGTCCTGCCGTGTGTTCCACGAGGAACGCATTGGTTATCAGTGCCTTGGCAGAGATAAAGAAGGCAGACAAAGAGAGAAGTCTCCTAGGGAAGAGATATTCAGCCTATTCAGCCTAATGTTTATATTACTAATTCAGTCCCAGTTCAACTCCAATGCGTAGGGAGGGGAAAAAAAAGGAAAATAAAGGCTTTCCGCAGAGCCAGACTCACAAAACTAGGGTGATTTTTGACAAATCTAGTGCCAAGGCAAGGCAGGCAGGTTTGTAAAAGAAAAATACCCCTCTTGACCATCCAGTCTCCCATATGCATACTGCTTTCCAAGGGTCAAACACAAGGAAAGAGGTTCGGAAGATCTGAAGTCCGTAAGGACCCCACATAAGAACAGATGCCAGGTTGGCCCAAAGGATGCAGTTGAGATCTTCCAGCTAATTATTTCGTTAGTTATTTTAAACAACTGACTCAGCCAAGGATGATCCTACCCAGCTGTAGCACCTGTAATTGATAACGATGGACAGAACAGGATGAATATCCCCAGACAAGATCCAGAGATAGCACTCATGCTGCTCTCCCTAATCAAGCCTCTTGAGACAAGTAAAAACATAGAGCAGCAGCCCAGGTTGAGATGCCCACAGGTAAATCAGAGAGAGTATCCCAGCAAGAACATTAGCAGATGAACATATCCTAAGAACACCCAGTAACTACCATGGAAAGGAACCACCCTGTCTTGAGCTATCCTTAGCGTCCATCTCCCCTGAAATCACAGCGTGCTGGGCAGTCCTCAGCCCCACGCAGGCTGTACTCCAGTGGCTGTAACCCTTCCTCCCCGTCCCAGAGCAAGCAAGTGCCCAGTGAGCCTCATTCCACTAACTCTGGCAAACTTTGGCACCAGGAACATGAAGCAGCGTCCAGAGTGCCACCCTCGAAACCCAAAATACAGAATGTGTTGCAGAATAAAGGCAGTTCCAGTGGTGTCAGCTCTGCTTGTGTTTGTTTCTATGGAAAATTGTTACTTTAATGTGAGTCATGGGAGTAATTAAGGGATAAATAGCAGCACTGCAGTTCGTCAACACGCTGGTCCCATTGCAAAAGCAAAGGGAAGTGTACGCATTCCTACAGAGACACAAATCCAGCCAGGGTGCTGGCAAAATAACTGTTCCCATCCTTTGGGCTTTGGCAGTCTGCTCTGGTCTCAGTCAGGCTGGTGTCAATCTGGAATAGTCCTGCTGACGTGATTTACCAGAGAGTCAGTGAGGTTGGTTCAATTTAAGTCAGGATGCACAAGAGAGGGACCAGTGCAGGAACCCAATATCATAAAACGGTAGAAGCTCAGATGGCTGTTAAATGTGACAGTAAAGAGAAACATATTGCACCTTTACTTTCTTTTTTTTTTAGGATGTGCTGAACAAAAAGAAGAGCTTGCAGATGCTCCCTCTAAAAGCACTGAGCTGAATGGCAACTCTGACAGTGGTTTTTTACCCCCGTGTGATCACCAGGGCTGCACTAAAGCATGGAGAGACAAGGCAGGAGAGGGAGCTGAGCTGTGCTCGAGCAGGAGGTCTGCAGTCTGAGAGATGAATCTGATGCTGGAAGCAAGAGTGAGAGGAGGAAGAGGGACTCTCTCATTAGGGACCACTGATACTTTTGAGACAGGCTTTTGTGCCTGAACCACTCTGCCATGCACTAATGAGAAGTTTCTCTGGAGGCAAAGAAAACTGTGGACCAAGGCAGGAAATGGAGCACGGAGCTAAGGGGGGAGCTGGACAGCGATGGCAGTAATGTGCTGCTGCAAAACAGGCCAGCGTGGATGGAGTTTGGAGGCAAGATGACTCCTGGATGGGGCATTGGCACTTGTCAGGTGTAAGAGGGAGCCTCTATCCCAGCCATTTGGCTAAACCAGCAACTTTCCAGGCTGGTCTGAAGGCTCTGGCAAGTGGGTTCATGTGTTCCAAGTCAAACTTCCTGCCAATTACCCAATAGTTTGGAAAACACTCATTAGAACCCCCTTGGTGCTTCTGGACACACCTTCCTGGCACAGAGGAGCACCATTTGGGCTTAGCTATTTAACATGGCTCTAGGGCTCCAGTCTGCTGGTGCTCAACAGCCTGTGCCGTCCTGCAAGAGATGCTTGCAGCCTCCATTTCTTCTGCCCAGCAGATACAGCACCCCCAGCCTCTCAGGGCTGCCAGTGGGGCAGACATTGGCAGCTGCTTTGAAGGGGGATCCGAGGAAAGACTTGAAGAGTGGTGCATGGCAGGAGTGCTCTGTATTTGCACCTGTCCATGTGGAAAGACTGTTTCTCAGCTGAAATCCATACTGTGGCCCCTTCCTTTATATGCCATTCTCCTTAGTCTTTGCAGATGATTTCAAGAAGCACAGTTTTCCACTTTCTAATAAGCAATTTAAATCCTAAAGGGCAGCTCGTCTGCTGAAGGCAACTGAAGCCAAGGGAGCTGTGACAGTTTATGCCAGCTGAAGCTTTGCCTTTAAGTAAATGTTTTAAACTTTCCACTAAGGAGACTAAAATAAGCCATAGCATGAAACATTAAGAGCAAAGAATGAACTCTGGAGACCAGAGGGATTTGGGAAATGAAATGAGATCCATCTTGCTGGCACATTTTCCCCCCCTGTCTATTTTTGGAATTTAAAAAATTCCCCCAGATTTGTCTTTTACAGACCAGCCTTTTGTTCAGCGACCAGCATCGAGCAGCCTCCCGTTTCACAGCGAGCAGGTGAGCTTTGGCAAGCCAACATGCAAAATACAGAGCTGGAAACTATTAATATCTTTTACTGCTGGAGTATGGCAGGGCTTGGCGCAGGTGCTATTTGTTTTCTTTAACAGGCTTTTCAGTTATGCAACTTGCAACCAAATACTAGATGAACAAGAAGATTTCTAGTTAGTGAGCAAGCTGTGATCAACCCAACTCTTCTCCAGGGTGCTCTGATGCCTGCTATGACCGAGTAGGTTTTACTTGGGGAATTACAGCGTGGGTTTGACCATGCAGCTGCACTAGGTGTGTTTATATGACTGAGTGGCAGGCAGCCTGGTTCTGCTCATCAGACTCCAGACAGACTCAGGAAACCTGGGCTCTAAGTCCTGGCTGTGGTATTAACTTTCAAGGGGACCTCAGCATGTCACTTAAAGCCCAATTCTCCAGTTGGCGTGCAACCCCCATTTTCCCCTGACTTTAAATGGAGCAGGGGCTCTTTGTTGCCGATGAAAACCGAGCCTCCAAACGCTTCAGTTCTCCCCATGTTTGAAACAAGGAGGAGAGTATTTTGAGATCAATGGATAAGAACACCTGCAAGTGCTAATACCTATGGACCCTGCCAAGATACCAAGAGATTAAGCAAATATTTTGAAGGGTTGTAAGATCTTATGAGGCAGGTATGGGGTTGTTTAGTATGTCCAGGGTATATTTTCCTCACTTTTAAATTTTTTTTCCACAAATGGGAGAACTCAAGACAGAGAGAGGGACTAAGACACATGTCCTTTTTTGTTCTGGTTTCAGGGGTGCTGATTTGCTTTGTGAAAACTAAACGAAGAGCCCCTGCACTACCCCTTACTGAGACTCAGTGGAGGGACTCTGAACTGAAGACAAAGAGCCCATCTATTGGTGCCCTAAGATTTGGCCTGAGTATCACCACAGAAGAGAGAGCTGAAAAGGCAAATCATTTGGGGAATGCTTTGTCTGGCTGCATAGGCTGCAGCTCCAAACAGGATGTCATGAAATTGATAAGGGTTCAGAAAAGATGTGCCTTGTAGTGGCAGACTCCATCCACTCAGTTTGGGGTAGCACATTTTAAGGAAGATAATAAACTAACTGGAGTGTGTGCAAAGAGAATAAAATGAATGATAAAGAGGTTTTGAAAACATGACCTGTAAGGAAAGGTGGAAGGAAGTCAATTTGTTTAGTCTAGAAGAGAGAAGAATGAGGGGAACATGATAATGATTT
Organism: Podargus strigoides; assembly: GCA_028020825.1. Taxonomy (NCBI): domain Eukaryota; kingdom Metazoa; phylum Chordata; class Aves; order Caprimulgiformes; family Podargidae; genus Podargus; species Podargus strigoides. The sequence goes on along the minus strand of CM051637.1, from coordinate 12,701,207 downwards.
TCCAATATTTGCAAAAGGGATAGCAACTGTTCTCCAGAACCTTGGGAAGGGCAAGAAGAAACCAGCTTAATGTATAGCAAGGAAATTTTAGACATGACTGTAGGAAAAGCGGAGTAAATGGAAAGCGCTTCGATGGGCTACTTAGGGAAATGGGAAATGTCCATCATGGGAAGATTTTAAGAACAGATTGTGGCAATTCAGATGCAAACTCAGGTACTTTACAAATCATCAACAGTGTGTGCAGATGCAAAGGTACTAGACTGTGTTTCATGTGTGGGGATGGCTGCTTACAGAAAACTGATTTGAAAGTCACCTAGGTGTGACAGCACTGAATACCAGTTGATTAATTCAAAATTAAATAAATATAACTGAACACAGAAAACTGCAGGCTGCTGATAATATTTGGGTGAAAACCCACACCCAGTTATATTATTCCTCCCTCACTAGTCTTCCAAAATTTCCTCCTCCAGGGTTGTTTTCTGAACAGCATCTGGAGAAAACCTGCTAGAAGATGGTAGCACAGGCCAAAGAAAGAGTCAAAAACACCTACTGATTTTAAGGAATTAAGTAGTCTGAAAGGACTGGATGGTCTTAAAATGAGAGCCGGTTGTGTGACACTGATGCATAACAAACTTTTGATATCTCTAGATAAGAATAATGATGATAATTCCAATCTTGGAGACACAGCCTTGACCTTTTCTCGAAGCAAGGGGAAGGTCTGTGCACAGCCAGCTTCTCTGTAGGAGCAAAGATCTGTCCTACACCGATGTGAATTAGAATATGCCCAGGATGGAGTTCAGAGTTGCATGAGAGCAACACAGCAGTTTGGTGCTGGAGAAATTCAATACAAGGACTACCTTGCTTAATTCACTGGAGATTGCCTGTTCTTGTCTGCTGGCTGGAAGGGCTCTTGTGTCTGAGTGTCGCTGCAGGGATGCTCTGTATTAGTTCCTCTTCCATTTTTCACTACTTTTTTTTTTGTTTTTCCCTAGGAAACCTCTTGTTAGACAGGACTGAACGTCCTTGAAAGCATCAGTTATAACAAACAACCAGGGGCAGATCTCAGGCGAACGCTGCACAAGTCAGAGGTCACAGCTGGAAGTGTTTTTAGGGGAAATTCAAAATTACTGTCAAAAGCAGTTCTCTCTCATTTTAATTGTAATTGGTTAATCTCATTTTATTTGCCTTGCAGCTATGGCTGTGAAGCTTAGGAAACTCTCAGGGCCCCTGCTCTGCTCTCAGTTACCCTGGGAGCAATTCTGAAGACTTCAGCAAAGTTGCTTTGGATTTATTCCTCGTGCCATGGAGACTGGAGGCCATTGCTTGGAGAAGCCCTCAGCAAGGGAGGGAATGAATGTGGCAGATGGGTGTTCCTTTTTCAAAAATGAAGACAGACAAACGGTATTTACTGATTTAACCTTCCTTATGGCCCCTCTGCTGGAAGTTGCCAATGGTGAATGCAGAGAGCTGAGGGACAGGATGGTTTTGTGCATATTACTCCCCTCACCTTTCCTGCACCTGGAAGACAGGAGGGATGGAGAGCTCCTGGGAAGGGGGAAATCTGGTGCCAGGATATCTTCAGCTGAGGATGTATCCCATTATATTTGGGAAATAGAAAGTCAGTGGGAGCAGTCTGCTCCTGTAAACATATAATGCAGCGTGCACAGAGCTTCTAGCAAATTCTCCACTTAAAGTTTAAATCTATCTCTGCAGTATACCCACAACACGAGGGCAGTGTTTGTCCAGTGGTATCTCATCAAATTACAGAGTGCACAGTCAGGATCAGCACAGCAAGACACTGCTGCAAAACCAGCTGGTGCATTAACAACCTGTGCTGTGCCTGGTAAGAGTTTGGCAAAGACCTGATCAAACATATCAAGGAGCTTGTCCCTGGCCCCTGTCTCCCCACCCTCTCTTCAGCACACGTGTGCAGTCACATGGAATTTGCTGCTTTGACTTGCAGGCAAGTCAAAGCGATCACATCTAACACCACTCATCATCACCATCAATTCTCCTCCAAATGAAACAGGCCACGTCGCCAAGCAAAATGCTTGGGAAGATATTTTTCCACTGAACATGCATCCAAAATAAATACAGGAAAATCTCCTTCTCCAAGCACTTCTCCTGATTACTTTTCATTTGAATCATTAGTAAACCCGAGATACACACACAATAGCACAAGGCTGATGAAAACCCACTTCAACATAGTGCCCCAATTTTTTTTTCAGAGATTAATCCTCTTTGTTACTCTCAGCCTATGAGAAAAACAGCCTTCCAGTCTATCCAAAGCCAAGACGATGTGCACATCTTCACATGTGCATCCTTTGCTAGACGGATGCTTTTTGCAGCTGGTCATTTCAGCCTTGAAGAATGCTCTGAGCTTGCCACAGTTTATATAATTCCACATTTACTGTTAAGTCTCTGTCTGCCCTAACATGCCAGTTCTGATGAGACACTGTTGCTGCAGCTTTGGGATTTTACTTCAAGGTAACAAGATGCTCAACCTTTGTAACAAAATCCTGTCCCATACAGAAACCCGTTTGCTGCCTTGATGTACAGTAAGTAGAAGGAAATTATTCCCTCTCTAGGGGCTGGGAAGGAGCCCCATATCTCTGAGGACTGAGAATAATCCCACATCTCCGTGAATGACTACCTGGGCCTGTGAAGATTTAAGATTTGCAACCAGGGCAGAAGCACAGGGAGAGGAGAGCTCAGAACAGCAGCTATGGCTTTCCCTCACTGACCAAGCCTGGGAGCTGTTGCTCTTAGCACCCATCCCTTCACTCTATTTGTTAGTGTGGCTTCAGGAAGGGTCTTCCAGGCTCACGGTGCAAGATATGCTCTTCAAGGTAGGAGCTTAGTTTTGCTGAGATTTGAATCCAAACCACACACAGCCTGTTAGCTTCAGTGGGTCCCACCCAAATGGCCCAGGTTCACTCAAATCTCAACCCAAGACCCAGCCCAGGATCTACAAACAAGAGCTTCTCTCTTTTTCTCTTTGTCCAAATCCCTGCCTGAAGCGGATGTCCTGGAGAACCTGGCTTGCAGTTTGAGACCATAATGAAACTTATGAAGCATTCACTCAACTTCAATAACCCAGAAAAGGCAAAGGCAAATTACAGGTCTGTAGTTCCTGGCTTTTGTGTGCTGGCATTGCCTTTGAATGTGCTAAATGCTGTGGACAAGAAATGTTCTGGTTTGCAAGAAAGCAGGCTTCCAGCCAATTGCTTTTGCTTGGTGGATTTTCTAATACATCAGCAACCATCTCTGCACTTGTCCCCGTTGCAGTGTGATGAGACAAATCACAAGAACTGGATGCACTGAGCTATGGAGCAAGCAGGTAGGACTCCAAGGATTTCACCAGGCTCCCTTCCAGACTGGCATACCAGAAACCAAGCTGGTTACTTATTTCTATGCAAAGTACTGGGCAGCCCAGGGTCCCTTCTGGAAGGTGACTGCACTTAAATGGAAGCCATTTCTTTCGGTCTACTCTGACCTAGGCATGCAGTAGAGCTCTGATGCTTTTTGCAGTTAGGGTGGGAGCGTTTAGATGTGAAACATGCCAGAAGCTGAAGCTAGGATTCTACCATTGCTTAAAGAAACAGTATTTCTAGCATCTCAAGTCTTAATTCTTAATGTAAGTCACTTTCCCCTGCCTTGGATTGCTTCCTTTGCAAGAACACTTGGCTTGTTCCTAACAGTCCCTCTGTCTAGCTGTGAAAGCAGCCTACGGTTTGGGGCCCTCCCTCAGCTCGCTGTTACACTTGTCCTTGGGATGCTCCCAGCAAGTGGCTTGCAGCTGGTGGCCTGGCAGGCACGTGTGCTGCAGTGTCACGGCCCCGGCAGCACCAGGGAGGTACCAAACCAGAGCCCTGCATCAAAGCCGTGCCATCCTCAGCTGCTCTGAATGTGCTGGAAGTGCCTGGAGCAAACATGGCTCCATCCCCTGCGAAGGCAGAGTCACAGTTGCTGCCTGAGAAGAAGAGCCCTTTCTTTTGGCCATCTGGATGCCTGTCCTGATGAGCAGGCTCTCAGCAACAAGAAGCCTGGCAGAGCTCTGCTTCACGCAGGAAGCCTAGCTCAGGAATGTGCCAAGCTTGTGCCCCTGCTCACCCTGACCAGCAAAAGCTCTGGAGATCTCTGCCCTGATTCACTCCTCCTCCTTTTCTCTCCTGTGCTTACATAGTGTAAACTCTCCCCCCTAGGTGAAGGTCCCCCCGTATGGTAGCCCCTGAGCCGCCAGTGACATCCATCCCTGATTTTCCTCAACCACACCAGCAAGGTGGTAGTGCTCCCCAGAACTACTGGTGACTACAGGGCTTCAGAGCAGACACTGTCTGGCACAGCTCTACCTGTCCCTCCTGCTCTGCTGGTACAGCCTGCAGTGCAAGCCAGTGCCCCCCGCCAGGCGATGCTGTGGCAGCCCCTTGGCCAGCCGAGCAATGCCTTGGGTGAGCAGTCCCTCAGCAAGAGCCCTTGGGGTCCATGGTACAAGACAAGAGGGACCTGGCAGAGAACTAAGATGCTTTCAGAGAAAGGCCACCCCCGAGCAAACCTCTCAGCCCCAAAACTTTCTTGTGTGCAAATACCTGACATTTAGTAGCATAGCCGGAATTTTGGGCAAGGTTTTCCCCCCGCTCTTCTTGCTCCACAGCTCATTGCTGACATGTTAAGAGCAGTGATCCTGATCTCACATGATAAGCTAAATCCAAACCTCTTGAGGCTGCAAGCCCAGAGAGCAAACAGCTCTGTCTTTCACCACTTGGAAACTGGGGCTCGAAAAACAGCCTTCTGAGTGCACAAGAGCTGAACTATGCAACAGCTACAGCACAACCAAGAGTCTTCCCATAACTCGCAGCCGGAATGAACACATTGTTCAGACTGCTGTCTCACAAGCAGGGCTTACAGTGATGGATTATGTTTCCATAAAAAGCTGAGGGAGGAGGTAGGAACCGTGACAGTGACTGTGGTTGGTAGGAACTGGTCAAAGCTGCAAAGCAGGAGATGGAGGGAGGAGGGGGCTGGCGCTGCATTGTACTGCTTCGTTAGGGCTGACACCCCTACAAACCAGAGCTTTGGAAGAAATTTGACTTTGTGTTTCCCCCTCCTTCCCACCCTCAACCCACTGTGTTTCTCACAGAACAAAAATCCTGTCTTTTGCCCAGCTCTACCGCTGGAGCACTAATCCTTCGGCTGTGGTGGTGGATTAAGACTCAGGCCCTGAGAAAGCTCTTCCAAGGCACAGTGAAGATTTTGTTTGTTGGGGTCTAACCCATGGTTGTGAAATTGTGCTTTTTCTTTTCTTTCTTTCTTTTTTTTTTTTTTTTTTTTTTAAAGCAGCCCATATGAAGCAAAGAAAGCAGAGAGTATTCCTAATGGTCTGAAAATAAACCCAGTATTTTTCTTGGCTTGTAGAGGAAAATGGTTACCTTGATTGAAACTTGGTTCTAACACACATTTCAGACAATAATGATGACTGCAGATCTGAGACTTGTATAGGCTCTGTTACACAAACCTTCATAGAGGGTTTTTTTTTCTTCTTCTTTCCCTTCTCTACCTAAAACTCTGCCTGGTATAGCTACAGACCTCCAATAGCTTGCTGGGAAGAGGAGCTTTATCTCAGGTGCTAATGTTGTGAGCCACCTTTTATTCTCTGCCATACTTGACAAAAGGTTAATGAAACAGAGCTGGCATTTCATCAAGGGCAGCACTGAAAATTAGGGACAGAGCTGCCATTAAAAATAACCAGATGCCTGTGCTTCTATCCCTGACACACCGGTCTTGAAATATCTCCCTCTTGGGCTGTACAGCTTCCAAGGAATAGCAGGAAATTGCAATTGTTACACTGGCCAGAGAATGGATTTAATTTGTACTGTTTTATCCTCCCTGTTGGAAACTATCCTTTCTTTTCTTCCATGCCAGCTAAAAAGAAAAGGAAAAAAGAAAAAAATCCAACAAACCCAACACATTTCTCTATAAAGCAGTTGGATCACAGCCTCCCATAAAGCATGCATGCTTCCTTCAGCAAAGGTATGGATTACTTGCCTTCTGCAGGGTTTCTTGCAACACATCCACCTAGGTCATTCTACATGCAAATTTATAGCAGTTTAATTAAGTTAGTTTGAAAGCCACTGGTTGTTTAGTTCAACTGATACACAAAGCTGATGCTAGGGGTGTACGTATAGATTTGCTAGAGAAAGGGCTGCTTCTTGGGATGAGAAAGAGCTGGTTAAAGGGGTCAAGGGCATGCTCTCTGGCCATGCCAAGGCAAAGGCAGATTGTTAAACAGTCTGTGAGAGAGGAATTAAACTGACTTTTTGGGTACAGAGGAGGAAAGAAGCTGCAGTACAAGTAACATGTCAAACTGCCCAGCAGTGATTGTCCAAGTAGAGGCTCAGGAGCCCAAGCTGGTTTAGATTAGTTCAGCAGGCATCAGTTTCTTGCTAAGGCTATCACATTGCATAAATTAAGTGAAGGAGCTGGGCAAGTTACGAGCATGTACACAGTGGTGATCTTGCTTCAGCTGAAGGGCAATTACTTGTTGAGCAACCATAATTCAATTGCATTTAATCATGTCTGTACAAGAGAGAGGTTTGCATTCATCTAAGTCACCTGTTTTCCTTAAGTAGGTACAACTCTGGGCTATGCAGGTGGAACCAGCCTGTGGAGACACAGGTTGCTGGTCTGCACAGATGACAAAGAGCTGAAGCTTTACCAGGACTGAGCAACAATAGACAGGTTTTTTTTAATGAGGAATTTTGTACTCTTGTGACATCATAGTGGGAATATATTTGGTCCTGTTAAGACTGGAAAGATGATTGCAGTGATTGAGTTACAGAGGCTTAATGAATTACTGCTCATCAGCTGAGCTGTGGTAACTGACTCTGCCTATTGGACACACAAAGTACAATGCCTTAGCTCAAGGCTAATTTCAAGCAGAGTGAGGCATAATGTGGTTACCCAGAGCAGAAGCTGGCCTGAGCCCATATATGGGTCAAAACCCCTTTGCTTTTGGAAAAGTACCTAGTTGTATTAATTGGCTCTGGGCGAGTGGCTTTAACAGCTTATCTGGCTCCAGAGCACAGTGATCCCTAAACTCACATGAGGACTGAGGGTGGTTCCTAACTTAGAGACATGTGGTCCTGTTCCAGGCAAGCTCTGAACCCGTATGACAGCACAGTCCCTAGATTTGCACCAGAAGCAGTTTATTACTGACTCAGGAGGGAAGAATTGTAAAAATGCAGTGAATTGTTAACAGCACAAACCTGGGAGGTCTAAAGGAGGTCAGCAGCTCTGCAGTGAGGCCATGGGAAAGCACTGGAGCTGCTCTGCTCCACTGCTCCAGCTCTGAGGTGATCTGACTGGAAGCAGATTAAAGAAGGCTGGCGAGGCATGGTGAATCACTCCTGCAAGGAGCCATTCCCTCTGTCAGCAGTGACTGTAGCCAAGAGCTGAAGTGACTCAGGATAGCAGCATCAGCTGATGGTGAGAGACAGAGGATGGCACAGCCCTAATCAATGCCTGTCATGGGGCCAGGCCACATCAGGTCCAATAGCACCCCCAGGGCAGGCAAACTGCAGGCAGCAGCATTCTTGCTGGGGTTGCCATTGCCAATGTTGTTGGCTCATTACTTAAACAGTCTTTCTGGCTATCTCTTCTGCCTCCTAAAGCTTTGTTTTCTGTTCCCTAGAGAGGAACAGGAGCTTCAAGAAAACCTGCCTCTCCAGCTGCCTTCAGCCCTATCCTGTCAATGTGGAGTGTTGAAAGAGGGAGGATGTGGAGGGGAGAAGGGAGCAGAGAGCAGGAGTGAGAAAGTGAAGCAAAGGAGGGAGTAGGATTTACAGAGGAGAGCACTCTGGCAGAGGGGCAGGCTGCTCTGTTGGAGTCTGTGCAACAGTCACTCAGCACTGAAATCAGGCAGTAATGCAGGAGGAGAGGATGAGTGGGGAGAGAGGGGAGAGCAGAAGTCCAGCAGCAGGGATGAGCAGAGATGGCTGTGGCTACGAGGCAATTAAGCCTGATCAGGCAATCAAGCCTGATTAAGCTGTGTCCAGAGCTCTCTCTCCTCCTAGTGCCATGCACACAGCTTACAGCTTAGAGGACCACCACGAGGGGATGCATGCACAGATGGGGGCTCTGGCTGCTAGTTATGTGACCTCTTCTGTGGGGCTTCTGGCTTGACATGGCCTGCACAAATGCTCCAAAATCCTGGACACTTCTATAATGGTCTGGAGAAGATTTCCATCGGGAAAAAAGACCCAGGAAAACTTGGTTGTGTGGTAGCTCCACACAAAGGACAATTAATCCTGGGCTTTGCTACCTGTCACAGTGCATTACACTCCCCTGCAGCTGACCCCCACCGTGGAGCAGAGCCACCTTCCCCAGCAGCAGGACTGCAGTCGACAGATCTGTGTTTGTGTTCAAGAGCGCTCTTAGCAAGACATCAGACACATGGAGAGCTCTGGGAGGTGGGGCAGAGAGCAGGCGACTGTCAAGCCCTTTTACAGCACGTCCCACAGGAATTTGTTTTCCTCCTATTTTTAAGTTGAAAAGGATCGAGTTTCCCTGCAGGAAATAGTTCTTCTCCTCCTCCCTCCCACCCACCTTCTCTTTTTTCTACAGCACATTGGAGCAGCAATCTGCTGGCTGCTTCAGATTTCCAAGAATCAGGCAGTCAAACTGGAACCAAAGTGCTTGTTATCTGCAGCCAGGGAAGCAAAGGGAGAGGGGCTGGAGAAGAGGTGCTCCTGTCTGTAAAATGCTCAAAACTTCAGGCTATATGTATTGATGAGATATGTCATTCCCCATCCATTTTCATCAGGTCAAGATTGTAATTGGGGTCTGAGAAGAGGTTCCTGTGAAGCCCCTAGAGATAGGATGTTCATATCCATGGGAGCTGCCCTGCCTTCTTCCCTTGTAGAGCAGTCACAGAAAGATCTCAGGGAGGGAGCGCAATGACCTGCCCTCAAGGAATTTCTTCTGCATTATACCACTTGCAGAGCTAGACATCTGCAACAGCATGCAAATACAAGCCTAACTTTGCATTGCTGTTAGAAACAAACATGTTCAATCAGTGCAATGCTCTTAAAAATCTCCACATGCCTGGGTTGTGCTAACATCATGACAGATTCCTGCACATCGATGAATGTCCACCTTGTTGCAGATGCAAAATGGACAGTTAGCAGCCATACACCGGGGCTCTGGGCAAGAGGCACTTCAGCCATCAGACTCAAACCTATTCCCAACCCATCACCTAGGATTTAGAGCAGGGCTAATGAACAACAGCCTGTTGGACACTTAGCTACAGTATGCTACCTTTTGATCCACAGAATTCACAGTCCAGCAATTCTCACCCCCTCCTTCCCCATTCTACTGATACTGATCAATTTTTTTCACCAGACACAAACTCGTCCTTCCTGCACTGGGCTTGAGGCAAGGCACAACTCATTTCTCCCATTTCCCTTGCAGTGACAGTAGAGACAATGCCTCTTTTGTAGGTGCTTCTACATGCCTGGTGGAAAACCTATCAGGGACTAGCACAGTTATATCAGTAATCTGCTTATTATTCCTCCTGGCATGGGATTTGCCATTACCTCTCCAGCACAGGCAATGTTTTCCATTCATGTTTTCTCAGCCAGGTGTTTGCTCATTTGCAGCAGGGGGCTTCAAAAGAGACAAAGCTACAACTGATGGGAAACAGAAGGCCAGGCTGCTGCCAAAACAGGGTTTCCTGAGGGATATTCATAGTCTTAGGAATGGTTATTACAATGTCTTTCAACAGTGGTTCTACTCACCTGTTAAAAAAGCCTTGCCTTTGCTTTCATTGACCTGTCTTTCTGATGACCTTTGTTGGGCACCTGTTAGTCAAACACTTTTCAGGTTCACATCTTCCAATGCAACCAGTCTTGGGTGAATAACTCCTTCCCACTCCACTGAAGCCAAAGGCACAGCTCTTCTGGAGGGTGCAAGGAGGGCTGTCACTGGAGTAGGGCAACCCCCTCAAATCTCAGGGCCTGATATTGTACTTCTGGCCTACAGAGTGATGCTAGCATGGTTTCAAGCAGATTCAAGCAGTCTTGTATATGTGTTCAGTAGCACATACACAACTCAAAGTATGAATTCAATTTGCCTGTGTCTGTATCCTTTGTATATTGGCTTACCCTAGGAAGGTCCTACATTTCAGTCAGTGCAAGGAATCACAAGCCTTTAGTTTCCAGGGACCTTTATTTTCTTATCTCCAGTCCCACTATGTTCTGGCTCTGTGAGTTAGTGAGGATGGACCCAGAGGTAACAGTTAAGAAAAATATGAAAGAGCATGTCAAATCCAACCAAGTTCTCAGGTTTTGCTCTGGTGTAGAGCTGCTGAAACACCCTCTCCTTTCTTGTTAAGTGCTCTTCTGGCAGACTCGGCCACCTCCCTAGAGCTGGGTATGTTTCTTTGATATAGAACTTGAACGGGGCTGAATCAGTTTTCATTAAGTCAAATCTCATAATGAGAGTTGTGGCAGTAAAGCTGCCGATGTGGCCAGCCTCCTGCAAAATACTTTGGAATAGATGACTTCTTGGGGCTGTCTGCTATTATTAGAGCCACAGTGCTTCCCCTTTTTGGTTACAGGAGGGCAGCTAGGATGCTTTGCTGTAACGTTAGTATGGTGAAACTTGGAGTCCTGAAAACTGAGGAAGACACATAGGACAAACTAAGAAGATCAGATTTGAGTTTGCAAACCAAACCCAGCTGGTAGAGGGAAGATGTGGATTAGAGCAGACACAGAGCGAGAGTCCAGCTGGGGAACAGACCACAGCTATCTTTGAGAAAGAGAACTTTTCCAGCTCTCCCTTCCCAGCACTTTCACTGCAAAGACACAGATTTTGAACTAGAACTGCCCTCTTCCTCCTCCACTCCCATGTGGACTGGCTGTCTGGGACATTATCTCAGCTCTGCTCAGGTCCCACTAGGTTCTCTCTGCCCGCAGCTCCCAGTGTCTGGTAACAGATATCTCCAAGGCAGAAGATGAACCCACCACGTTGTGGTTATTTCAGTTCCTTCCCTTTTCTCTGCCTTCAGGAGCCAGTAGGGACTCCTGGAAACAGATCACCCAGCCTGGCTAGCGTTCCTCACCAGGGAAAGACCAAAGTCATTGCTGTTCAGACACTACAAGTCCTGGACTCTCATTAGTAGGATAATATTGCTGCCTCAATCACAGGGATTTGCTGTGGTAATACCATGCACAATCAAGAGCTGCTTGGCAAGATTCACACCCCATGAGCACAGGGACAGTTCCTTCCCCACTCCCTGCGCCCTCCAAAAAAGCTACAAAGGAGCTGCAGTCATGCCCTTTGTATTTCATTTGGGTCCCTCTTTGCTCTGCCTCCCAAAGAAATGGGCACGGAGAGAGCCTGGGCTCCTGGTGCAGCCCAGCAAGCCAGCAGCTACCCCCACCTCAGTGGGCCAGGAAAGCCATGCACATATGGAAAGAGGCCCTGGGAAGAACTCTGCAAGTTAGAGAAGAGAAAGGAGGGGAAATAATGCTGCTGCTGGCTAAGTATCTTCATTCAGAAGTTATTACTTTGTAAATACAACTCCTGCTTCTACTATATTTTTGCGCCTTGGCATCACAGAGGAGCTATAAATATAGCTGCCAATTATGCCAAAGTCTGGGGAAGGTGCTATAGCCTGCCTTAAAATGTGGGCTGGCACCCCTGATGTGCAGAAAAAGAATGTGCTGTTCCTCTACACAGGTCATAACATTTCAAGCCAGACAGAGGGGAACAAACACCCACAGACCATTTTATCATCAGGAGAGACTAGCAGGACCTCATCTACATGCCTACAGCCCCAGAATGTCTTTCCATGAACATTTCCAGCATGCAAACCGCAAAAGAACATTTTCATCCCTGGAACACCACTGTGGCAGGAGACTCCATCCTGAGGAGGAATGTCCAGGCTTGGCTTGCAGCACTGTCCAACCCTAAGCACAGTTTGTTTTTCTTGCGGGTGCAGGAGAAGGTAGGCAGCAAGGGGCTAGATCCTCCAGTTCAACCTTCGTAGCATCTCCACAGTTCAGTGTTGCTTGAATCAAGTGCCAGCCCTGCTGGGGGAATGGGGACCCCAAGAGATTTATACAGGCACTTTGGAGCAATTCAGAAGTTTACCACTAGGCAGCTCATGGGTAAGAATATACCTGTAAATACCATGGGCAGGAAAATGGGCTTTTGTGTCTGTGTGTGAGCAGTAGGTTCATACTGATAATGCTGTCTGGATTTGCAACTGTCTAGACAATGGGAAAATTAGCATCATGAAACTGGATAGTTTTGCAAGATGCCCAGCCAAATATCTGGGAAATATTTTTGTAATGGTTCTCCTCAGAGGGAGATATGAGCCTGAGCCGTCCATTAGAGATGCAGCTCTTTTTGTCTTGCATTCCGGGGAGGGATAGAGGGGTTTTACTGAGCCCGCCGGGCCTCATCTGCCATGCTTTTCAGCCAGATGCCAGGTGCTACTGTGGAGGAAAATAAGCCCACAGCACAAGCATGGCAAATGAGCTTTCTGTAGGCTGGAGCTCCTGCTCTTCTGGCACGGAAAAGGAATTTCATCCTAAGAACAAGAGGCTAGGACTGCATGAACAGTGGTTTACCTCTGGAGACAAACAACTAGAGGCCAGTGTCTCCCCAGCCTGTTTTTACAGCCTACAGTAAAGTTCAAAGGATTTCTAGGCTGCAGAGTTTAACCACTGCTCTCTAAGGGGTAAAAGCTCACAGAGAGCAAGAAGGACTCATTCTGATCCTCTTGCCTGGAGCCCTGGGAGCACAAGGCTTAGAGATACACAGGGATCTCTGCCCCTTTCACCCAGAACAAGAAGATGCAGCAACCAGGATTGTGTTTATGGCTGAGGTTGGGAAGTGCTTTGTCTCCACGGCCTCTGAGAAGGTCCCTCCTTAGAGCTCTAAGGCCACATTCTACCACGGTGGCACTTGCTCCTGTAACAACTCTAGAAGCACTGGTCCAGCTGAGCAGAGTTGATGCCAGTGGGAAGACAGAGGGAGGCAGGACCTGCCTTTCCTCAGGTGACAAGTAAATAAGGTTCTTGTCGCTTCTCCATCCTTCAAAGAAACTGGAACAAGCTCAGACCTCAGTGGTCCTGGGGAGTCCCTGCAGAAAGGCAACAAGCTCACTGCAGCCGTGCCCTTCTCAGAAAGGCACCAATGTCCACAAGGAGAGAATGCCAGATCCAGACTCAGAGGTACACTTCCCCTGACTGGAGTTTTGTTTCAGATTTGCTGATACTTTGTAAATTTAAAAAAAAAAAAAACAACACAAAACCAAACCCAACAAAAAAACCCTAAAACACATGAACCAAAACACCAAACCCCACTTTGTATTGCTCTTAGAGCTAGCGACCAGCTGCAAAGATCAAGTTGGGTCTAAATTCTAGTTTTGGCCACCCCTCAAAAAGCTTTTGCTCTAGTTCTGCACTCCAGCAAACACAATGTTTGTAGCATGATGACATCTAAATACAAGAAGATTGAAAGGAACAATATACAACTGATGAAAAAAAGAAAAGCTCCAAAGCACATGCTCTATTAATGACTCAAGACAATACAGCAACACCTTCCATTGTTTCTCTGAAAAGCTTAAAAAAAGCCAAGGCAGACCAGACAACAGGCACTTCATCTTTTTAGAGCAAAGATGTTATCTTCCCCTGGAAGGAAAGAGCTGTCGATTCATCTAAGGACAGCAGTGTTTAAGTAGCAGCTCAGTATTATTGATGATTGTCAGCCAGGGAACCTTTGGCTTGGGTTAGCTTGTGGGAAGCCTTGAAAAACTGCTCCGAGCTTTCAGTGGATGTGTTAGAGAAATAAACAGATTAATATTTGCAAAGGCTGTGTAGATTCCAGGAAAATGTGGTGCTCAGACTGGGGGCTTCTCCCCATGAACAGCAGTGGAAGCTTTCTTTCATGATGTCAACAATGACAACCCAAGAAGAGTCTGGATGCAAAACACAGAAGGACTTTTAATACAGATACTGAAGTTGCCATGGGTCACTCCTACAGAGAACTTGCATTTTCTTCTGTGAGTGACTCTGTGATGTTTTTGGATACTGTTCAGCTACAGCTGAAAGAGTCCTCTGGAACAAGACTGTGTTGTGGGATGGGGTTTTCAAAACACCAGACCTGGCTAATCCAAGGAAGGAGATGTCCAGTGAAGGACAACTTGCCTTGGGAGGTGATTCTGGTAACACAGCCAGACACATGCTGATGCTAACAGGAAAGTGTCAGAAGAACTAGTGCTTGCTTGGATATGGGCAGCCTGGCTGGCTAGGGCTTGAAGTTGATGCACTTCTGCAGAGCATTCACAGGAGGAAATACGAAAGAGGAGCCAGAGCAGAAGATGGAGCTAGCAACCTTTTCTGTGCTGAGGGGAAGAGACCTGTAGCATAGGAACACTGCTGATCCACAGCTGAAAAGCAAAGCCTTCAAAATACAGTGCAGCATGCTGGAAATAACTGACACACACAGTGTTTTCAACCAGGTCTGCATGCACCCTATAGGTGTATGGCGAGGACTAGATGAGACACTGGGGAAAGAAACAGGTCTCCCTCTCTGGCAGGGCACAGTTAAGGTGCTCAAAAAAGCTGAAAGCTCTTAGCTCCTTGACTAGCCCTGATTTTTGATGAGGTGTTCCCAATACAATACCACACATGATGCAGAGCAGCACCATAAAACATAACCTGGGTGCAGAAGCTAGGCCAGAAGCAAACCAGGTAAACACAATCCAGTGCTGAATTGGTTTGCAGTATTTGGGGTTAGCTGAATGATCCCAAAGTGTTACACATTGCCAATATTGACAAGTGAAACATTTTATTTTTGTTTTCTTGATAGAAAAATAAAAATGCTGCTACAACAACAAAAAGTCCCAGGGAAAGGGGAGACAAAGATTAGCCCTATATGCTCAGGATTTTAAACAGGAGGGAAATTTTGGTCAGGAGATTAATGCTGAAGCAGTTCAAAGAAATAAAAGCTTCTGTCCCCCCATTTCGTGTCAGAGAAAGATAGTAATTAATATCCTTCAGATACTATTGAAAGAATTTCCTACCTGTGATGAAATAACGGGAGCAGAAAGTTAACATTTTTGTGCTGCAGATTCTGTTGTTTGACTTTTCCGAGCTATTTCCGTGCTCCCATCCATCACAACATTGACTCCATAATTTCTCCCCCCCTCCAGTTTTTGTAGAACTAATCTTTTGAGTTTTGTGAAGTTGATCTTGGCTCATGGCACACACCCCACATCTGTTTTCTTAGGCCTTACAATTTGACTCAGAATGATTGCATTTTAACTTCATCCCCCCACTGCTACCGTCAAGTTCAAAACCAAAACTAAACACTCCCACCACCACCAAGTCTGGGAAGGCACATGTCCCCTCACCTCCTGGTACTGAATAGTGAAAGGTTACTGTAAGAATGTTGACTGCTTATTTATTATTCTTTAAGATGATATGGTGTGAACTGACAGCATAAGTTAAATACAATTATTCTGTATGAGTGAATTTGCAAAGCTCTCCTTTTGGTTCTTATCCAAGATCCTTTGAAAGCACATCATTAAAGATAAGCATGCACACAGACCAGTGAGATGTGACACATTCTTAAACTCATCATATTGGTTTTGCTACCTTTTGAAATCAAGGGCTGAGAAATTTTCCATCCTTGTTCTTGGGCAAACTTCCACACACTTCCAGGAGAGACTCACCATGTACTACAGACCTCATTACTGCATGTCCCAAAGTGACCAGTGACTTGGAAAAACCATCCCCCAACACTGCAAGAGACACCAGACTTCCAGGTGGAAGGTACTTACTGAAAAGTTTGGTCTCCCAAGATTCAGACTTTCCCAAATTGAAACTTCAAAAAACAATTAACCTTCTTTAAAAGCTTCTTAGCACCTTGCTGAATTTCAAATAAGGCGATTGGAAAGGAAAAATGCTGAGTTCAGAGAGGCAACTTCTACCTTAGAGACAGGATATGCATAAGCAAGAGCATGTTTATTGGGCATGTAGTCAGAAAAACTGTGCTGGACCTCTGCAGATTCGTGACCTTCAGTTAAATTTGGCTAGATATATCTGGACTGGATATGCTTCCTACCATTCTGCATCTGGTAAGACAGTTAATAAATATTTCTTTCAGCATCATCTTTCCTGTGGTATTTTGCTCATTCTAATTCTGCTACTAGGCAGAACTCAGAAATGCAGGAATGTGAAAGTTAGAGGGAAGGGTTTTGTCCCAAGTGCAAAATACTAAATCTAGACTCCAGTACATACTTCCTTGGCTGTGGGAGTCAAAGCCCAGAGACCAACACAAAAGATGAAGGCCATGGGTGAAAGGCAACTCCATGCCAGGGTAAGCCCCCTTCCCTGGCCCAGCTCTAAGCGTTGCAGAGTTCTGACCATCTCTGCTTAGTTAACCCAAGAGCAGGAGAGCTACAGAGCTGAAATGGTGACACGTATCAAAAAAGAAAAAAGAGGAAGTGAAGAGTATTTTTAAGTCTGCTAGTTGGTAATTATTCTGAAGAATGAACAATGAGGGAAATAGTTTTCACAGGGGCAAACCACTATGATTTGGAAAAAAGGTAAAGTTTTTAAACTCTTACGCAGGGTAAGCTCTCTGGTTGCAATTAGGAAACGTTAGCTCAGTCAGGCATGGAGAGTGCTTCCTTGCCAATGTCCGAGTCTTGTTTTGTCTCTGATAACTCTGCATTTTGCTTTTAAGAAACAGCTCATGTTTGATGCTAGAATGTTAATATATAAGGTTAAATGCTGTCTTGGCATATTCTGACCCTTTGAAAGAAAAAAAAAAAAAAAAAAAAAGGAGGGGGGAGATTTATTGAAGATGGTAATTCTTGGGTTTGAGCCGGACACTTTAAGCCATGTGACTTTTGCCATCATACTTCAGAGATGCAACCAGAATGCTAAGCTGCAAACAAACTTTGAGAGCTGGACTAAGAGCAAGGGCCAATCTTTTTTGGTTTTCTCCTTGCACTCCTTCTCTGGACTGCTAGGCTTATTTTGAGTTCTGTGTAAGGAACTATAGTAGTTCCTTATAGCTCATCACTGTATAAGAAAGCCTGGGGTGAAGAGCAGTCAGTTTCTCAGTTATTCCTGCAAGGGGCTGTGTCAAAACAAGGAAAACTATCAGGCAGAACAGCTGCATTTGAACATCTTCCTTTAGATATGTTCTTGGCTGTAGTCAGGAAGAATTTGGAGATATGGCTGTTGGACTGACATTTGAATGCATTTTAGTGCAGTGTAACACATCAAGCTTCCTTGCAAGAGAGCCCTCCTCACTTCACCTGGACCAGAGTTCCTTCTGTCTCCTTGGTGGCCCTTGAAATCAGGAGAGCTCCAAGCCATACTGCTACCTGTATAGACTGTTCTACTCGATCTTACTCATTCTCCTTGAACCTTTTAGATTCACTCTTTCTCCCCACACCCAAAACAAAGATCCTTGAGAAAGTAGACGCATCTTGGAACAACTAAGAGACTCTCAATCTCTAGACTTTGGAAAAATCAAGTGCAAATCGAGAGCAACACATTTACAGTGGTCACCTGAGTGTAGCACTACACAAAATACCAAAAGCAAGAGAGTTGAACATAGCTTTTTTTAAACTACAGATGGGCTGCATTAACCACAAAGGAAACTCAAGAAGAGCTTGTGTCTGGAAGTAATAAAAACCATTTGCATAACATGCATGGTGCATACAGTGCTAGCAGGGGGTGCTGGATGAAGAGTACAACAAGCTGGGGACCTCCTTCGTCAATGAGAGTGCAAACTCAGAAACCTTCTTCCAAAAGTGGCATGGAAGCGCTTCCACAGGGAAGAAGGTGGGTCAGGCTCCCAAGCACAGGCACCCTTTTACCTTTCAGAGGGTCAGCCCAAGTGACCCCTGCAAGAGAACTTAAACAAAGCCATCCCACTAGTCATACTCATTTATCTACTGTCTCATCCCTTTTTTTCTTTGGAGGATGAAAATACTAATAATAGATACATCAGTGCAGTAAAAGCAGGATCATCCAAAGCCACGTCCTTACACACAGATGCCATGTATAACATCAGGGCACAAACCTCCTGCTTTAACATAAGTAATAAGGGTCTGTGTTTTTTGGAGCAAGGCGAGTGTGGCTGAGATTCTTCCCTTGCTGACACACCACAGTGCTAAGCCGCTGTGGCAGGCACCAGAAGCAACAAATGTAAAGTCAATGGCGTTATAATCTAAAGAAGGGTTGGAGAAACCCAAACTGAGATGTCATAGTAACAAAAAAGAAATCATTGATATGCCAGTTTCCACCCATAAATAGTTATAGTTGAGGGTCTGAGTTTATAAAACGTTGAATGACTTACCATATGTTGCACTGGATGGTTTTGGTCGGAAGTCCACAAAGGATCAGTTAGACAGCAATTTCTCCTGTTGAGACAAAACCCAAGAGGTAAAAACTGCCTTGCCAAACCCAGAAGATAAGCACAAAGACACATTGTTTTAAATCACAGGGGAGCAGAGTGTGCTGGAACACATAAGGAACAAAGCAAATACAGACTCTTGGGGTGTTTAGACTACAGCCTGTCTGTCTTTTTCCAAGTTGGGTTGAATGAAAAAGCAATTTACAGTGAGTTCAGGATTACTGTAGACATGCCAGAGAGTCCCAGCTGCACAGCAAGTTGTTTAACCTGGGAAAGCCAGCTCATTTACAGGTAAAGATTCCAGGTGTTTACAAGGCAATGAGGAGACATAGCTTGAACAGTACAGTAGCAAGGAGCTGGCTCACAACAGTTAGCCCTTGTCCCTGTTTCCTCCCCCATCTCATGTGCTGACACCCAGGTCTCTTGGCAAATGGGTCCCACTGCAGTTTTTACCTTTAGCTGGGATAGCTTTATGCCTGAAGATGTGCTGGGAAGGGCATGGCCAGCAGGAGGCATCCCAGGTTGCCCTGACCCTGTTTTTCTGCCAGGGATTTGCTTAGTTCCTGTGTCCTAAGCACCTCATTTACCACCAGAAATAGGTCTAATATCCAGGTTTTAAAGTCATAATTCCCTGGACTAGAATTGATAGGTGAAGTTGTGTAAGGGACATGGAGAAACAGTCGAGATGCTACAGATTCTCCATGCTGGTTGCCAAGCAGATTAATTCTGTTCCCTCCATGGGAGGGACGGGTTGTCTTAGTCACAGAGGACTCTGAAGCAGGTCCGAATTGGAGAAGGGGAGAGCCAAGAGTGGAGATGAAGCTGGGAAAATGGACTGTGTCACAAGCTTTCTCACTGTCCACAGCGATGGCAGTGAGCAGAGGCTCTCAGGAAAAAGGCTGAAGTTCTCTTTTCCCAAGAAGGCCCCAGCATTATGATTTCACTTTAGTTGAGCCATTGCAGACCACGAACCCACAGCCCCACATACCCTCCACACTGAGAGGGCTGCACTTGTTGTGCTACACTATATGTCTGTATGAAATGCACACGTACACATAGTGAGCGTTACCTACTTGGTACATATGCAAGTAAGACAGCCCTCAGCCTGCAGGTGAATTATCATTGTGGGTTGTGAGTTGAGACAAATTCATTTTACACACAGGAATGGAAAATGCTGCTTAAAGACCACATGAACCGAAAGGAACAAACAGCAGGGCCTGAAGCAGTGGTGCAGAGAGGTCTGTTGTGTGCCCCAAATTGCTGAGCAGGGCCATCATCAGTTCTCTCCATGGACATTCCTTGCAGAGAAGTGAATGAGACTTTAATGCCCCACTCTTCCCTCAGGATCTAGGGCATCTTCCAGACCCACCCACAACCTCCACACACAGTCAGCATCCCTAATTTAGCAGTGGGGCTGGGTTAGAGCAGCACTATACAGGGGGTAGGTAGAGGTGGTCTCTACCAGTCATCAGTGCCTGCTGTAGCAGTGTCTGAGACTCACGTATCTTCTGCCTTCGCTTCTCTTCCCCTTTGCCTGCACAGACTGGAGGTTCTGTGGGGCATGGCTTATCTTTCATTTTGTGCGCTTACAGACAGCGTTGCAACTCCTACACCATGGGTGCCACCATCAGCCAGCAGAACAATAGGAGTATTTTCCTTGCAATAGTTACTTCCAGTTCATCCCAGAAATGGATCACTCTGGGACATATCCTCAGTATATTTGCCAAGCTTGTTAAAACAAACACAAGGAGGCTCCTTGAGGCAGATCCCCTGGCTTCCCAGCTCTCAGACAGCTCTGCCTCACCAGCTCCTGAAGGTCTCAACCCACTAGTTAAAAGGCAGGAGGGGAGCAAACAGCATTTGCTTTGTGTGACAAGGAGGGCTGAGAAAAGCTGGAAGACAAATTATTCAAAATAAAAAGCAGCGCAAAAACAGATTAGGAAACTACTGTGCCGTGACTATTAATGAAGCGATAGAAAATATCAATCACTCCCCAGCCTCTGAAGCTTGCTGTGAGAGAAGAATTAGGAGATTTTATGTTCCAAGTACCAGGAAACCACAGGGCCCTGGTGCCTAGTTCTCAAAAGAACACTGTTTGAATCACAGGGAGGAAAGCAGAGTGCTGCAAAGAGAGCCAAAGGCAGAGTTTAAAAATAGCAGCTTTCAGTTTTGTTTCTTTTTTCTTCTTCTGAAGTGCCTGGATATAGGATCATGTTAGAGAGTGGATAAAGAGAGCAGACCAGCTCCTGTGGAGAGAGAAGTCTTCCTGAGTACAGTACTGCTGGCTGGGGGTCATGGGCTGTTCATTTTGCACTCCTGTCTCCCCCCGAAGGAACTAGTTTCTCCTGATCCTGCTGTGTCCCCCCCCCAGCCCAAGAGAACGGCACTGGGGGAGTGGGAACTGGGCAGCTTAACTAGCCCATGAGTGCATGCAGGAGCCAGCACAACTTTAAGGCTTGAACGGGTGATCAAGCCTGAACCATCATCCCCTTCTGCAATTTCCCATAGCATTAAGGACGCTTTTGAAATGCTGTGCAAGAAGTGAGATTTATTAACATATCTGTGCTAATGCTCTGGGTCTGTGTGCAGGGAGAATTCATGTCTAGCTGCTGTACACTGGCAAATGTGTTAAACCAAGAGAAAAGGTATCGGAGTTCTGATGCTGCCCAAATGTCTTGATCCCCTGAGACTCTGCACTATGCATCACTTGAAAGATCACCAGGCCAGGTTCATGGCACCAATCAAACCCAACCAAATGTGGAACTTGGATGTTGGTACTGTAGACAGGCAAAGGAGACAGAGCATCTCCTGAAATGGATAGTAAAGCTTTAGGTCACACAGTGGAGTACCAGGGATTGTTTCAAGACAGAAATGGGCAGGGTCAGCAGAAAGAAATGAGATATTCTCATCAGAAAGAAATGAGATATTCTCATCAGAATAGATAAAGACATGTCTGATTTTCTAGGTAGCTGATAGAAGGCAAAGCTCCTTCCATGCCAGGAGGCAGGATGCCCCCTTGGGCCTTTGCTCTGTCTGTGGAAAGAAAAGACAGGCACAGCTGATGCTCTGGATAATGCTGTCTGCATCTGACTCCCCAGGGCAGTCTCGTGTGTGTTAGGACTCATTGCTCAGAGAACGCTCTCAAATCTAGAGAAGAGTAATCCATGTAATAAGGGCAGCAAGCACAGGGAGCCACATAAAACACCTTTTCCCAGTTAGCAAGCATACACACAACCCCTTTACCCCAGCCAGCTCAGGGACAAAACAGTCAAGTTTTTCACTGGTATAAGCAATGATTCAAATGGAGGGCAGAGGGAAGAGAAATATTGGCATTGTCACTTGGTTGTTACAAATCACGTAAGCCTCTACCAACATATTGTGAGACTGACTTGTTGCAATTTCATTGTCTCCTGGCACTAGCAAGGGCTTCTGGGCTCTAGTGTAGAAAGTGACCAAGCATAGAAATCACACAGCATTCACAAAAATCAAATGCAGTTTAAAAGCAAAAGCCTAGTACTGATAATTATGCTGACCAAGTCCTAAAGGAACATTTTAACTTTACAAATACGCCGAAAAATTCTGAACGTTTGGAATCTGAAGTATTTCCTTGTAAAGAAGTTTCCACTGGAATGTCATCTGTTCTTGCTGTTATTTGAGATAGGTAGCTGACACAACCAACTGGACTCCAGTGACCTGCATGGCAGAGCTTTTCGTTCCTGAGGCTCACAAGATGGCCTCGGAACCCAGTAGTGCCACGGGCCAACGTAATTGCCTTGTCACATGCACAGACTGTTAAGCAGCAAACTTCAAAAATGCTTCTTGCATGGAGTTTAAGGAGCCCCACATGTCCTAGCAATGCTTTGAGAGAGACCCAAAGTACCTTGCTCTTACTGTCCTTCAAAAGGACCAAGTCAGAATGTACCAGGAGCAAATCAGTGTCCTGCCCTCCACGTAGGCCTGAAAATTTTTATTATGTGAGAAAGTCTGTAAAGCACAACTTGAGTTCCAGTTCATCCAGTGCTTCTCTCCCATTTAGCCTTACAAGTACAAAAAGCTCCTTCAGCCCAGCTGGCCAGGGATTTTCCCTTGCTCAGCTTTCAGTGGAGATTACGATGCTGACAAAAGCAGTGTACAAATGCCTTATAATGCAGCCCCAATGGTAGAAGAGCTATCACCAAATTGCCACTCCAGGGACTTTCTTGTAGTTTCTGCACCTATAAAAGACCTGAGCTGGTTGGGACATGGCAAAACTGGCACCCTGATACAGGGAGGCAATTCAGAACAGGAGCAGGACTTCATACAATGTTCCCCTCTTAAATGCAGACATAGCAGCAGATTGGAAAAACAGGTGGGTTTTCCTCTGAGAATAATATATACCAGGGAGCATTAAAAAAACAGCCAGGGCCAAGATGAATTAACCTGACCAACTACAGTAACATTACTATAAAGTACAGGCAACATGAAGAGGTGCATTTTCTCATTTGTGGCTGGGAAGACAAATTTGCCATCAAGCTTCTTTTGGAGAACAGCAGGGGAGGGCTCAAAGCAATGTGCTGCTGCACGTTCACCTACTACTGCACCCTCCTAGCACAGATCCCAGGACTTTCTTCTACCTTTTGGCTCTCAGCAGTTGTGAAGTACCAACAAAGACACATACTCAAGCCTGGGGAGCTTTCTGTTTTCCAGCTGGAAGACTTCAAAGGGTTTCACAAAGGCCAAAATGAAAAGGCATTTGGATGTTTCCTAGACAAAACCTTTTTGTTTCCATTCTGCAGGAAGTGCTGATGCTTTGAAAACAGCCAACCAACCACACTTGCTGAGAAACAACATAAGACATCTTCAAGTTTGTCTCTGCCACCGCAGCCAGCCAGAACTTGCTGGAAAGCTCTCAATACTTGGGAAAATTGTGACACCATTCTACCATCTCCCTTCCAAAGCAATACATGTACACATTGTATTTCTGGAACAGTTCTGGCCCTGTCTGCATTTTGGGGCTATAAATGCAGACAGCAGTGGAGAGGGGCACATGAGAAGATTAATGGAAAGCTGGCAGTAATGATGGGTGCTATTTTTTCCAGAGTCGAATGTAGCTGCTACAAGGAACAAGCCATGCACAAGGAGTGCTGCACCACGGTCACACTTCCAGGTATGCTCTGGATTGAAATCCTGATGGATTTCTGTACCCTTAGACCTGGCTGCAGAGTAGGTTTTCTTGGAGTTTTAGAGACCAGCAGTACAAAGCTACTTCTGAGAGAATGATGCTGTTAAGATATATTGCAATACAGCAGCAGAAAACAGTCTCTGGCACAACTAGAAACTTAACAGTTTTCCAGGAACTATTTCACTTTATGGAAACAATGAGGCTGTGAACATGCATTTTGTTATGATAGGGAAAAAAACCCTGCCAACACCATCTCCTAACACATCTAGTGCAAGCATTTGTGTAACCCAGTAGTCTGTAAGCCCAGGGCAAGATGTTGCATGCCTCTCCTGAGGCAGAAAGCAAAAAGGCCTTTCAAGGAAGCAGCACTGAAGTTTTCCTTGCAACTTCTCTGAGTATCTGAATTACAATCAAGAGCTCGACTGAAGTAGCCCGAAATATTCTGATCAGGAATCCTCGATAAGCAATCCTATTGAAGCTACAGATTTTTCTGTGAGTTCAGGTTTGATCAGACTCCTGCTCCCAAACTGTCAGCTTTCTAATAGTTTCTGTGACAAACATAAGGCGATATGGAAGAACTGCATGTCTCAAATTTCCTTTCTCTGCATGAAGAACCTTACCTTGGACATTTAAAATACCCCTGTCAAAGAATAAAGCTCCAGTGGAACTGTGTTAAGAACAAATTTGCATTGAGAGCAAAGACATGGGTGTCCAACAGAGAAAAGCAGTTCAGTCATGTTTTGACATGAGAGTTCACAGATGTCACAGCCTGGTCCCAGGATAACCAGTGGCAAAATCCTTTTTTGCAGTAGACTCAGTGGTTTGGATCATATGAATGCTGGCAGACGCTTGACCTGGCTGTCTTGCCAGCTCCCAGGATCATGCTTTCCTTTTTTGTTCATCAGATATTTGAAGCAACAGTATCTCATTCCCCTCCTGTTTTCAAGAAAAAAAAAAATCCCCTTGAGAAGCCTTCTCTGTTCTCTTCCCACTTACCCCTCCGGCTGTTTTTTGCCTTTGCATTGCTAGTTCTGTGCAAATCCAGGTCAACTCTCAAAATAACTTCCTGGCATTTTTAAAAACCTTTCACACTGTGATTTTAGATGGAATTTTGAACCTTTCCAATGAAATGCTTGTAATTGGCCAGGGAGATAATACAAATCATCCTGTTGCTATTTCTGGATTGGATGAGAAGTTCCAGCATAAATTTGCCAGGTGATGTAAACTATGCATATACATGCATCCAGATTAGTTCTCTGCTAACAGAAACTCACCAGCAGTAAAACTGTCTATAAAACTCCATCATCTGGTTCTTTGTGAGCCAAGTCTCTGAAACCTTATGCAAGAGGACTGCCTATTGCCCAGGCCTACAGAAGAAGACAAAACTACTGCAAAGAGCTCATTTCATTATCACTGTGATGAATGGGTTGGATTAACTCTAAGGCCCCAGCATCAGGCACTGCAAGGCAGCCTCTGTCCTCAGGAGCTTAAGATCTAAACAATACAAAGCAGAGAATAATCCTGAATTGCCTTTTCTTATGCTGAAGTATTTTAGATGAATAAAGCTTCAATTTTTAGCATGTAGCAGCCAGTTCTGAACAATTTGCTTTATATCCACACTGCTTAAAAAATATCAGGGTGAATTCACCCCATTGGTTTTCATTTGGGAAGAATCCCAGGTCTCTGGGACAAATATTCATCCAAAGCAGTAGCATTACCTCTAGCAGATATTCTGGGATCTTATGCTAACGTGAACAGAGTTCAGGCACCTTCTGTCTTTGTTTCTTAAGAAACTCAGGACTGTGTGGCCATCATAAGCCAAATGAGCCACAAAACTTTATATGCACTGAGAAGCAAGCCTGAGTTACCATAGTTGTGACAGGACCCCAACACAGTCCACACATGGTCTGCAGCCCTCTGAGCCTTCCCTGGGAACCCAAAACAGTTGCTTATGTCTAATCCCTGCCTCAGATTTAGTGGAGAATTTCCTCTCTGCATTTCAGGTGGAACAATATTTTAAGCAAAGCTATTGCAGCCTGATGACTGAAGAGGCAAATTAAGGGAAGGCATCCAGTAGCTGGAAATAAAGCTCCATTACATTATATTAAATATTAAGTTCAGCATGGTAAGCCAGACAATTGCATACTGAATTAATAATGCTATTTATTCCATTTAGTAGAGTATGGAGGACACTTACTCATCACAGCATTTTCAGTTAGAGCTGGCATCAACAGCTCAGCTCTATGAGTATTTTATGGAAAACATAGAGGTGGATTGGGTAGCTGGAAGTGAAGAGTTGTGAATGTGTGAAATACAGCAGATTTGGTAATAATGAAGTTACATGGCCTTGATTGTTCATTTGGATACTACTGCTCCAGCAACACTTTGTCTTAAGAAAGCATAAGTGAGTCCCCAAAGATAAGCTTGGGTTGGAGCTTGTGTAGTATCTGGAGGTACTTAACTTCTTCTCTTTTTGTAAAACATTTATTTTTAAAGCAAAAAAAGTGTCTGCTCAACCAAAACAAGAAAATACCATGGACAATTCTGAATCTTTTTTTTTTTGAGCCAAAAGGTGAATGAAACAATGAAGAGATCTGAAGATGAAAAAATATGCCAATACAACTGTCTGAAAGCAGTTCAGTGTTGTGTTTTTTTTTTTTTTTTTTAAAACCTAGAGTGGTCAACTATTTTTCCAGACTTCACTACTGAAAATTAAAGAAATTTTTGCAGGAAGTTTCAGCAGTAGGAACCCTACCTTTTGAAATTTAGGGACGGAAATATTAAAGAGCTACAACAGGATGCCCAAGGTTTCTCCCCTATCATTATTATTTCATTTTTCTGTTTCCTAATTTTGGGCTCTCTGATTGCCATCTTTTACAGCCATGTGAAGAAATGGCTCCACAGGCATCATGCAAGAATCAGCATTTTCCCCCATCACTCAGCAGGAACACCCTATCATTACTTAGGCACATTTCTCAACCCTAATCACTTCCAATTGCTGTGGGTTGTAAAGTTCAGTCTACTGGAGAAAGAAATAACTGATCTGCCATTTCCTGCAACTCTGATTTCAATGCCTTTCATGGAGCAATTTCATTGACTTCACAGGAGCCTATCTGGATTTACACCTGTGTAAAAACGAGGCAAGAAAACCTGACTCTTAGTGTGGAATATCAAGTTCATAAATGTGTTTCGTATCTCCAAGAATCTCCCTATCTACAAAGGCAAACAGCTGTTGCTATAAATCAGTCAGTCTTAACCAACCATTAGAACTTCATCCATATGATCCGTTAAAAATATACAAAGGCAACGCTTTGGAAATAAAAATCTACCCTCATGTCCTCAGGGACACCTTCTGTTGAAGAAAAATCTCGTAATTCAAAGCTAAAATTAGTTCCCTGTAATGCTTTTTCAGGAGAGTCACGATACTCAAGAGTAACATCGCCTTGAAAAGGCCTGTTAGATGACTTAGGGGATCCTAAACATCTGGCAGTTTGGTACATACTGCATTGGAGACATCTAGTGTCTTTTTCAACTTCTCCGTGAGTGTAACTCTTCATTATTAGCTAGAATGGCTGTATCTGGTTCAGTTCCCATCAACCATTTTCCTCTCTTTGAGTAGGAAACACTTGCTAAAGCGTGGAAACAGCTGGCAGAGTTGGCTGTACCTTGTATTAACAAAACACGCTCTTGTTTCTGACCACAGACTGGCCTTTAAGTTCTAACTGCGTTTGCCAAGGGCTCTTCTTGGCTTTTTGGATGTGACCACGTCACCCAAGATGTACAAGTTGGCTCTGTTAAGGGTTGGTTCTTGGAGCATAACGCTCACTGTCAGGAGGGATAAAGCTTTGTGTAAGTAGAGGGGAGCAGAAGAAACAGACCCATTTTATTAGCTGGGAAACTGAGACACAAGAAGATGGAATGATTGGCCTATGGTCATTTCCCAGCGAGAAAAAGAGACCCATATATTCCTTACTGAGGGAAATACCATAATTAAGGCAGGCCAACATGCAAGATGGTTGGTCAGCCCTGCACTGACCACTGAATGATCACCTATTCCCAAAGTGGCAGTTTCCTCTGCCTTCAGTGAGGTCACTTTTTAGTCCTGAAAGGTAAGGCCAAGTAAGGTATCACTGTTCTGTTGGGCTTTGTCATTTGTCTTTCTAAGGGTACTGGCATGTCAGACATAACATGAACATGGAAAAACCAATGAAACAGCTCTGCCTTGAACCTCCAGACAGTCACACAGAGTAACAAGTCCAGCTCCTTTCACTCAATTCCTTATGTTCTTCTGAGACCATGAAAAGGAACTTTATGATATGCTGGAAGGGATGAAGTATTAACTATCAAAAACTAGACTGAAGTAACCAAGAGCCTGTATTATTTTATCTTTCATGTATGCTTATGTAAATTCAAATAAATACGTTTAAATGCAACCTTTCTTCAATTCTAGCAGAGCTTATTAAATCTGTTTAAGTGAGACAAGCTAGGCTCTGCGTAATGCCAGGAACTCCCCTGACGGTTTGCTTTCCTACTTAACATGATACTCTACGATTACACATACCAGAGCCTTTCATTCAAGCATTTTAATTTACAGATACTTTTTACATTTTTTAACGCCCCTGTGGGCAAGCATTAAGAGTCCACTTTATTCAAGAGTAATCAATCGAAGTGCAGAGAGGGAGCCTGTTTTGCTCCAGATCACGCACTGAAATACTAGCAGAGTTTGGAAAACTCTTTCCTTGTCTCTTCTTGGTAGTCACTCAGAAACACAATTTCCATTAACAGCAGATACATTCTCTTAATGCTGGGCCAAATGCTCCGAGCAGAGATGCAGAGAGCAAAGTGGTCAGCAAACAGGCCACAGGAAGCAAATGGAGACTAACCTACCCCAGAACTAGTCACAGTGAGGACAACCAGTACTCCTTTGCTAAGTTCACTCACCAAGCAAGCGCTGCTCTCTGTCGTGCAAATCTGTCGGACATTTCCTCTGCCTCTCTTCCCAGAGCCGAGTATCTTCTAGGGGAGAAAAAAGCATTGCTAAATGACATCAACTCACTCTTATGCTTTCTCAGACCATACAAACTGCATGCTTGCACACAATCCTTCAGAAGGATCAGCAATTCATGACTCAGCCTCATCTTTTTTTAACTTAAGTCCATTTTTCCTCGAGCTTTTAATGCCATTTAATAGATGATTTGCCCCTCTCACTGTGCAGAGATGGAGTCTAAGTCCAGTCTCTAGGGCTGGTGGGGCTGAGAGAAGGCAGGCCAGTCTCTAAGGTCCAAGAAACAGAGGTTCCAGCAGGACTCATATCAGACCAGCCACAGGGCACCAGCTGGGCCTCCAGATAGTCTTTGTCACACCCTAAACACTCAGAAGCACTTCAGATATTAAATATAGTCCTTAAAAGCAATACTTACAGGACAGGAGGCCCCAGGGTGGAGCACAACTGCCTCCAGCAGGCAGGGACCACTGTGCTGGCCTGAGGGGCTTCAGGGGAGCCAAAAGCTCTTCGTGGCAGAAAATAGAAACATCACCACATACCACGTTGTATCTGCATTTCTTCATTTAGAAGTGGAGTGTAATTATACACACAAGGAAGCCCCTGCCCTCCCTGGGTGTGGAGAGCACCTACAGCTTCACACTAGGATTACCCATGAGAGGCCGTTCAGAGGCCTCTCTGGAGAGGTCACATTAGCTGAACAAGGCCCAGCTGTGCTGCTGTAGGGCCACAGAGCACCAACAACCCCCAGGCACTAGGAAAAAAATCCACCTAGCTTGTCTTTTATAGCGAGACAGTGACCTGGCTGCAGCAAGGACAGAAGATAAAACCCAAGGTGCAGGTTGCATCTGTAGGAAGTGATCCAGGCTGCAGCAGAAACAGCCCTGGAGATGGCTCAGAGTGAACCTTGCACCAGTATTTATGTTTGCAGACCATTCCTGTAGTGTTTTAGTAGGATAAACTGAGAACTGCCATCCCTCCATGTAAATAAAGGGATTTGTTGTAAAGCTAACAGATCCTGCTCTTAAGTAGTTCCCAAGAATATGAAGTGACAATGAGGTGTCTAAGAAAATAACTTTCCCACTGCCTGGGAAAAACCACTCCTAGGATGGTAACTTCACAGATCAATCGATCCAGGCTCTGAAAGAAAACAGGGGCCTGAAAGACTCTGCGTATGGTCTGAACAAGGAGAACAGAGACAACAAATAAAACTGAGGCATTTTCTCAAAGGTCTGTGTCTTACCTTCAATTATTAGCTTAAAGATAAGTTGCTGGAATGGTCACAGTTGCTCTGAGGGAGTCTCACACACACCTGGCAAACACAGGGAGCTGTAAACTGGTGCTTGTAGCCTTTTGCCCAGCTGGGGATGATCCTGACAGGTCGGGTCCATCGTGCATTGCCACAAACTCTTCAGGTGCCACTCTTTGGCTGCCCTGTCACTGCAGAAGGCGACTGGGACTTTTTTCCACGTGTCCCCACAGAGAATTTTTACAGTTGTATTGTGCCCAAAAGGTTGGGGCGGAGAAACACAAACCTGCGACCCCCAAAACCCTGGGGCTCCACGGGAGTTTTGTGGTTCATTTACACAGAGGGCAGGATTTGCTGCCAGCTTTGAACACCTAACACCTCCCTCTGTTACTGTTTTGGGGACACAACTTTCTCCTTCCATTTCCCCCATCCTTTCCCATGGGCTTGTAAGAACAAAAGAGCTCATGTTTGACAATTGCTCCACGCAGAATCATTAGGTGAAATCATAGGAATCCAGTGATGGAAACGATTTCCCCAACAGGTCAGTCTCACTTTTCTACAGAGGGCCCAGCCTGAGAGCTTCCTCTGTTACTGACTGTGGTGAGTCGGGCAGAAAAGTTGCGGCTTTTTAAGAGCTACGTTCTCACAAAAACACAGTTATGATGGACAGAGAACAAGCAAGCTCAGTTCATGAAGAAATACACCGGCCACTCTTCCACCCTTGTGTAGCTCCATTGGCTCCAGGGCAATTGCAACAGCACTGAAGGTGGACTCATCCATCTAAGGGAAAACAAGGCTTCCTTCAAATCCTGTTTTATTTACTCCAGTCAGCTGTGCTGAGTGCATCGATTCAATCAGCTAATTCCTTAACCATGAAACCAGATGTGCGCCGTCACGGCCCATCTACAGGGACTGAATCCATGCCATTTAGAAAATGCAGAATAAAAATACAAAATCCCAAGAAAGCTGAGGTATGCTGATGTTTGGAGCTCTCAGAGTTTCCTAGGTAAATTGCTTTTCTTTTGAGTCCCATTTATTTTTGTTACCTCCAAAGAAATGCTGTTTTAGCCACATTTCTTGGAAACAGTGTTGAGATGTAATGGGTTGTTACTGATGTGAAATCTCAGGGGAGAGGCTGCAGAGTAGAGGGAATGTAGTATTATCTTTGCTTCTGGGTATCAGCAACTTCTGCAAGCAATGTGGTGCAGCACGTGTCATTCTTTGCCAAGGCAATTAATTACCTTGGTCCCTAATGAGAAGAACTATTCAGCTTAAAAAAAACACTGCAGTTCTTTGGACTTAGCTTAGCTTCTGGGCATCTAGGTAGATGAGTGAATTAGGGAGGCTGTATTGCTCAGTTTTCCTGTGTTTCTTCTCAAACCATGTTTTGTTGGTTTCCACTGTACTTATGGACACTGCCACATGAGGCAGGTCAGTGCACCAGTTCCTCTTTGCAGAGTCACTTAGGAAACGTGGCCTGGCTTCATCTCAGCTTTGAGTACTGGCTACCAGGTCTCTAGGACACCTATTTCCCAAGTGAGCCTAAGGAGCAGAGAAAAGGAAGGATCCCCATAGATGATTGCGATGAGTTCTCCATCTGCTGGGTCTTTCCTCCACTGCAAAGGATGTTGCAGGTGATCCAGAAGGGGTCCACACACCTGCAGAGCCTGCCTGTATGCTGCTCATGCTGGGATGAAGACACTGCGTGAGCAAACATCTGCCCTTCGGGAGACTATGCCCCATCTGAGCCTGCAGCTACAGAGAGGAGTCTTTGTACAGGAATGGGGTGGGATTTGCTGGCTGAAGGGGGATTTAAGAAACGCAGCTGTAATATGCTACATGCCAGATTGTAGACATTCCTGGGGCAGCTTTCCAGAATGTGAATAAACTTGGGATGTATGTATAAAACACCATACAATGTGGGCCCTGAGAGGCCTGGAGATTGCATGGCATTGCCTTTGTACACATACAGCCTGAAAGGATTTCTCCAAGCCCAGGGATCTCTATCAGTTCCAGTATCCACACATGCTGATAAATTCTTGCTCTATATTAGAGAAATAATCTCATAATATCATACCTCTCCAATGCACAAAGGCTCATTTCCAGTTGTATTGTCCCTTGATTGCCACCACAAGATAATATAATGAACAGGGAGGCAATGAGAACATGAGACCAGGCTGTGGTACTTAGGAAGGCCTGAGTAGGCTGCAGAGTCTCTGAGCTGGTCCATCCTGAGGTCCCAGTTGCATGGGTGGAGTCACAAGTGACTCACTGCATAGCACTCAGGCAAGCTCCAACCTAATGCCTATCTAAACAGAATCTGTCCAACGTACGTATCAGCTCCTATGCCATTTTAACATTGCCTGGAAAAAAAACATAGGGGGGAAATAAGGCATCACAGACAACAAATACTCAAGAGACACAAAGTGTAAACCCATCTCTAACAGCTGAATAATCTCAGTCTCTAAGGGAAAATTGCTGCCATATAGATGTGGTTTCCTCTGGTGCAAGGTGATACTCCAGACCTCAAAAGAGTCACCTGGGGGTCTTTCTGTTGATACAATGATAATGCCTTCTTATAATGGAGCACCACTAATTAAAACCAAAAGTAAGAGAAGATTTTCCAAAGATGACTTGCTATTTTTCCTCCCATAAGAGATTTGTCTGACATCTGAAGAGTGGAGCTTGGCATGGGCACACACATAAATTAGTCTCAGGTAAGCTTGTGTCCCTGTCATAACTGTCACAGTTGCAAAGAGAAATAAGCCAACAGGAACAACCAGCTCTGGAAACGCATAGAACCAAACGTTGAGTTGAAAGGCAGGAAAACCTCACATGTACTGTTCTGTTTCTGACCTGTACTTCACACTCTACTATTTCGCATGTTGTTCTTTCTTTTCCCCAGAGCAGACAGAAACCAGATCTTAAAACATTCACAATGAATTTTCAAATCAATAACATGTGAGGCTTTGTCTAAAAGGTAAAGTTGTTGTAAAAATCAATGTCAGAGAGAATGCTTTGCCAATTCAATTATACTTGTTCTTCTCAAACTGAAAAAAAGAAAGAGAGAGGAAAGAAAAAAGGAAAAATATGTGGGCTTATTTCAAGCCCAATAGATGTTCCTTGGACTAACATCCTAATTTTGTAAATATTCTTAGGGCTTCTTATGCCAGCTTCCCTCAAGGGGTCATAATTAACTCTAAATAGGGTTACCTTGTTTCAGAATCAGTCTAATGTCAAGCAGTGTTTCTGCCTGTGTCCACAATTTAAAAATAATGTTGTGTCCATTAGATGGCATGAAGGCTTCCCAGAAATGGGAACCATACGTCAAAATTTAAACACAAATAAGTGTGATTAGACATGGCAGCTGTCTAGAAAACATTCAGCTATTTCACTGAGTTTTGGGCAAAATAGGAATGATTGTACGCATTCCAGTAAGTGCAGAACCAGAAAGGCTGCCACATTACCCTCTGCTTCTTAAGACAAGTTTCATTTTAAGACTGACCCCAAAGAAAAAGAAAAGAGCAAGATAAAAGTATAAGCAGCTGTGCTCCTGCTGGCTTAGCTGGAGACTTCAAGGAGTTTGTGAATCAAAGACATGTAATATAGAGCACCCAGCCAAACTGCAGGATCCAGGCCACTGTGCAAAGGGCTGAGTGGCACAGGAAAATCCTCATACAGCAGTGGTGCTGAGCCTGGAAATCCTTTAACTGCAAAGGGGCCAAACGCAGCAGTAGATAACACTGTCACACACTAATGCACATCCTAATGTACACTACATGCAGTCTAACTCCAGACCCTCCCTCTCTACCGGAACCAAGACATGGGAACATCCTTGTATCCAGCTATACTGCTTGTCACATCCCAGTCCTTGTCAATACACTGTCAATAATCTTGCCATAGCTGAAAGAAAATGACTAGAAAGTAAATACCAACACCAGTAACTCAGATGCAAAGCCAAACTCTGAACGACCCTGTCTTCTCTCATACGACAGAAATCTCTTATGAATATACACCAAATACAGAATCAGTTACAGAAACACCCTGGAAATCTGTACTTGGTTATCTTGAAACTAAACAACGTCAGGAATTTGGGTAAGTTTTTGCTTAAAGACTATCATTATTGGCACTTGATCAGATAAAGATAAGTTAGGTTTCCAGCTTGCAAAGAGAATAATGCAAAAAGAATTGGAATTGATTAATTTCATATGTTTCATTTCAGGACAGGTAGTTTTTTTAAGCACTAAAGAAACATCCATATAAATCTGTGGTATAATAGTGCTGTAATTTATAAGAGAGTTTTAAAGCTTCCTGTCCATACATTTTTGCAATGTTTAGAAGGGTTTTTTCAATGTGGTATCAAGTGAATAAGATTCAGAAGTTGTTGAGCATGCTTTTATTACTGTTTCTACCAAATACTTGATTACATTCCTTGGTTTGTCCCTCAACAGGAGAAGAATGGAGCTCAAAGGTGTATTTTGTGGCTTTTTAAGACTCATATCTCTAATTATGTTTTCAATAAATGGTAGTGTAATACCAGTTCCAAGCACAACTGGGGCTTGTCTGTGCCTCTCCATAGAGTGCTTGCACTGAAGTGTTTACTGTCCCTACAGACAAAAGGACTAAAGGCAGAAGCACTCTTTGTATTTCACAAGGGGAAGTGTGACAGGGAAGTTCAACGCTTTATCCAAGATCCTGTGGGTACCTTTTGCAAAGGGTGGAAATAAAACCTTGGAATCCCTCCAGCCTTGACCCGCATCCTTAAACCTGTCATCCGCTGCACAAGAATGACATGGATGGGTCTCCTTGGAGGAGTGATTGTTCTCTGCAGAAGTCCCTGATGAGACAGTAGCTATCCTGACTCTGTATGGTTCCATGGCTGCCTGGCAGGTGATGTATGTGAAGAATGAAGCTGCTGGTCATATTCCTGCTGTGGAAGAGGACAGCAGCTGTGAGCAAGAAGTAGAAAGCGGGCAGTGGATAATTGCTATGACCATGAAAAATAGCAGTTGAACACAGTGGTTTCCAGAGGAGAGCATGAACAGCGCAGGAGCATGTTTTGAAAGGATGTGGCTATTTGGAGTAATGTGATAGATTCTGAAGGAAAAACAGCTTTGCTTTTTGGAATAGATATCAAAAAGCAGCACAGGCAATAACAATTGTTACTGGCACAGCTAAGCGCATAGGACTATGAATTTCTCCAGATCTTCAGCTCAGCTCAGACACCACAGAAAGAACATTAGGACAAGGCTGGAGAATGAAACAATCTGCAAGGAATGGTCAGATCTGTAAAGTGAGGGGCTTGCCAAGATAAGAGATGAGGGAGTAGGGACCAGAGGTGTGCTACAGCTGTTGATGTTTCGTAGGGGTGCATGCCAAACCTCCTAACTTAGAATTTGAAGACTGCAAGTCTACTGCCTGGGGAAAAAAAGTGGAAGATCCTGGAAAACAGAGTAAGCTGCAAAAGAAAAAGCCAGCATCTAAGATGCTAGAACCAACTCATTTGTGATTGCTTCCTCCTGAAGGAATCACTTCAGGGAAATCTGTGTTCACTACTGATGCCTTACAGACTGCATTCAAGTCAGCCTCCCTCCAGCACCTCATTTCCCATGCTGAAACTGCCATGTTAACACACTTCTCATTGGGATGCTGGAGACAACTATGTTGGCAAAAAACTTTGGAATCTGCAGAAGAATATTTCTAGGGAATGGAATTGTAACACCAGGATTTGTTATGAAAACCGTAGTAGGCAGAGCACACTGCAGGACGTAACCCTCAAAACATCCCCACCAAGCCTCCTCTTCTCCAAAGATCGCTGCTTGTGCTGTAGAAGTAATAAAATACTTTAAAAATACTGCATGGCTGCTAAATAAAGCGAATCATTAAAGTATGGACCAACAGATCAGCTGGAAACACCCCAAAAAATATCACAGTGCTTTGAAGCTATTGTCTTTTCTGTTAAAAAGGTATCACACCTGGTTCTTTACCTAAAATGTTGCTAGACAAGAGGGAAGAGATATTAAAACCTTTCCAGACATTAAAGTATTAGAACATGTTGTAGTTTTATTAGAGAAGAAAGGCACAATAGGGAGAGAATATCCTTGCAGTATCTTTTCACAAATTAACTGGCAGACCTGAAAACTATTTCCTTCCAAAAGCCTGAACTGATGTCACATCTGATCTCATGAAAATAGCCATGAAGTCTGACTTACCAAGATGACTCCACTGGTTTTAAGCCTCAATGAATAACATAACCCTAAAAATAGTGTTAGAGTCTATAAAATCAAAACAAATTTTGATGTAAATACAGTTTTGTGAGTAAAAACGAAAATATTGAGTTCTCCATTAGGAAAACACATATAATAGATCAGCTTGGGGAAATCTATTTGAACACCATGAACTTTGTGGATATCAGTATGAAAGGCAAGTTTTTTAAAAATATAATCTCATTTTTACTGATTGTCAGAAAACTGAAAAGTTCCTTCCACAAGGTGATGGAAAAATCCTGTTGGGACCTGGCTGTGGATACTGGGATCGATGTGCTCTTGTAACTTGTTTTAACTGAGCTCCTCCTGCACGGTGGTGCTATTTCTCTCCTCAAATACCCCCGTGAGCCAGACTGTGCTGCCATTTCTCTTTTACAGATGGGGAACAAAGGCAGACAGGAGTAAAGGGCCAGATCTCTACCTGCACTTGTTTATGGAAATTCAAGGATTTGTTGAAACGGCTCAAACACGTCTAGACAAGGCTTGATTTCCTTCCAGCCCGCTCCAACAGGAGGCTCCCAACTAGTATAAACATAACACCTGAATGTTATGATGAAAGGTTAGAACCATCTGTTGCAGAATCTGCTGGCTACTGTGATCCCAATGGCTTTCCTGTGCTCATCCTCACTGACCGTCCGGAGTCATCAGCAAACTGCATGGAACGGCTGCAATGCACTCTGGCCTCCAGACTATGAATGATGCAGCTTGTAAAATGCGACAATAGGGATGCCCTCGACATCTGTTCCAGCCCATTCATATGTCAACAACCACACCACACGGGAAGGTGCCTTGAATGCCTAGCAAATGTTTTCCATGTAAGTTTTGGGGAGGATTCTAGCTTTTCAGGTTAGTCCCTGTGAGCTCTGAAAATGACTTCATAGATCAGGGAGTTTCTGCCAAAGGAGCTCTGCCTCTCCTATGTATAAAGCTTGCTGAAACTTTCAGACATTCCTTTGATGACTTTCTGAACTGCCTCATTAAACAAAAAACACCCCCCCAAGACAAACCCAGTGTCACTCTCCTGGTGGTAATAGTACTTAGAGCCCTTAAGAGAAACTGTTCAGAGGTGCAATTACTCAAGGCAAATCTGGACTGTTTCTGAGTTGCACATTTCTCTCTTAGTTTATGTTTGAACACTGACTTGGAATAAGTCCAAGAGCTCCTTAAGTCATCCCATGCTGTAGTCTTAGACACACACTTAAGAGTTCAGAGCATCCACACACATTCCTACATGGCAGATCCTGAGCGAGACTGCAAGCTCCCAGCAGATGGGGGTTTGTGGGTGCACATTCTGCCAACAAAGTGAGCAGCCTTTCAAAATACAGCCTTTCAAATATGATTAAAAGGCCAGGTAGTCTCTAAGCCAGAAGAGAATAATCTCTCTGTCTCTGTGAAGTCCCTTCCTTTCCAGCGGCTGTACTGGCTGTTGCGGCCAAGCCAGAATGAAAGATGCTTTGCATGACTTTCAGTATTTACTCTCACAGGAAGCACAGTATCCTGTCTGGCTGTTGGTATGCTCACCACCTGACTCCAGCATGCTCCAAACAGCAAAGTCTTTTTACCCAACTGGAATGTGCTGCAGTTCAAGTGCTGGGAATAAAATAAGCAAGAAGGGTCTGCTCTATAAACTGGGAGGTCAGCGCACTATTTGCTTAAGAGTTAGCATTGAATTGGGCTCTTTCTGTTGCAGCTGGGCAGAGGCATGCCCCTGTTTGTCTGTGCCCTGAGTGACTGGCACTCCTAGAGACCTTGTAGTACTGCTGATCACCATACTACTGCCTTCAGCTGTTAGCAAAGGTGGCTAATAAAGAAAGGAGCCAGGTCCAGATAGTCAAAGAGAGTTAAGATCTGCCTTGCTCTGTAAGGCAACAGATGGTGAGTGTGTCTCCAAAAATGGTCCTTCCAATTGACATTTCTGCGATTCTGTGGTGTTTAAACATTGTTTAAAAAAGCAATTCCACCACCCTTGTATTTGGTAGTATATAGTGCCTGGGCCCACCATTCATGGTATGTTGATAGACTGGAAAAGGTTCAGACAAGAGCCATAAGTTGAATAAAAAGGTTGCAAAATAGGTTTCAAGCAGAAGCATCCAATACTGAAATTTATTCTTCTCGTTACGGAGGGATCTTGCATTCTATTGAAGCAGCAATATGGGGAACAAAACTGACCATAGGCTTTTCATTCTGGCAGACAAAAGGAATAATGAGATTTGGTGGCTGGGGGTTGAAGTGAGAATTTAGAGTAGCAGTAAAGTGAAAATTTCCAACAACTGGAACAATTTACTAAGGTAGCAATCAACTCATCACTACTGGCAACCTCTGGGGCAAAACTGGACTCCTTTCTCAAAAACATATTCAGTTCAAAAGACATTGATCTGGAATTGATTTTGATTACTACAGTCTGCATTATATGGAAGATCACATCTGATGAACTCATGGGTTACTTCTTTATGCTTCTGGAATATTATGAATTTTCCTAGAAATGTGGGAAACCTCTGATTCCCCTTTTTCCAGATATTCATTGACTTTAAGATACATGTTACTAGCTCTGCCCAACTGATCTGAAACTCGGTTGATCACGAGTAAAGCTTCTCAAGGAGGTGGCTCATTGCTGAACCCATGCAATTTTTTCCTCTTTAACTCAACTTGCCATTTTGGCACTGAATAAACTTAGGGAAAGTTCACAGGGAACATGTGATCTATAATTTAATACAAGAGCTAGCTGTAAACCCTCTGTGTTGATTCAGAAACCAAGAAACCCCCAAGATACATTTCTTAAAAGCCAATTAAAAACTCCTCCTAACAGCACACAAATGTACAATCTCAAGTTGCACATAACACAAATCCAACCCAGCATTTTATTTCCTAATAAGCATAGCAATGTAAACACAACTACAGACATTGTTTTCTAATTAGGAGAACGTACCATGGGATGTTTACAGACCCCTGTGGAAATGCATGGATGTTTGGTTGCCTAGCAAGTGAAGGAAATGGAAAGCACTCTCAGCTAGGACATTCATAATTAGGCTGGCAGAGGTAGAAATAAAAGCTTGAGGAGCAAACATAGGGAACAATCCCACATTGACCCAGGAAAGGCCCAAGATAGTGCTAAGGGGAGGTATGCCTTAGCAATGCTTTTTGTTTGAGTATTAGCTTACCACTGCTCTCTGTGTGAACAGCTGAATTTGAATGGCCTGTACGAAGGACTCAGTGGGAGTGCCCACACATGGAAGCTGCTGTGTGGCCTTGTCTCCATGGGACACATTCTCAGTGTCTGATACTTGGCAGGGCCTGGGAACTTCTCTCCTTCAGGGCAGGATATTGCTAGGCAGTGCATTTATGAGAGACCAGAGTCTAGTCTGCTCCAGTGTGGGGCAGCAGATCCTGTTTGTGCAAAATCAGCAAGAGAGGCTCATTTGACATGTGGAGGTAAGACCAAAGAGATATGGACTTGCCACAGCACCTACAAAACGTGTTTCCTGATGGCTGAGTAGCAAAATGCATTGGGCAGCTGGATTTACAAGGCTGCACCGTTTGTGACCATGGCCTGGGTCTCCGAGAAGAGAATCTGGGGTCTCAGGTGCAGTTGGGTCTGAGAACTAGTTCATCCCAGTCCTTCAACCCTGCTTTTGCTGTGAGCCATGGAAAGCAAGTTCCTACACTTCTGACTTTTGTGTTTCAAATAAACAAAAGAATCTAAATGGACAGTTTAATGTTTACTGCCATTGGGGCTAGCTCCAAACTACAAACTTTGTAGTTTTGATTTTGTTGGTGTCACAAGGAAACTGTCCCCTTTTGCACGTGGGAAGTAGTTCTGCTTCCAAATTCTCACACCTTCATGCTTATGTTGGCCTCATCCTCTCGGAAAGGGGAAATAACAACGGCTGATGCAAAGAAACATGTTCTCCTTTGGGTTAAATGGTCAAATAGATGTGGGAAAAGGTGTCATGCACTTGCTTGTGAAAGAAACCGTTTTCTTGGGCATCATCCCCCATTGCACTACTGGTTACCACAGAATAAAACT
This sequence comes from Podargus strigoides, assembly GCA_028020825.1. Classification (NCBI taxonomy): domain Eukaryota; kingdom Metazoa; phylum Chordata; class Aves; order Caprimulgiformes; family Podargidae; genus Podargus; species Podargus strigoides. The sequence continues at coordinate 12,661,058 of CM051637.1, read as the reverse complement.
TTTTCCATCCCAAATACTACCCATAGTTACATCAGACAAAGCTACTACCAGACTATGTTGTCTTCATACAACATTCCTCCTCCCTGGAAAAGCAGGAGGAAATCTGCCTATACAGCAAGAATCAATCACACAGCACCACTGCAAGCATTTCCTACCCTACTAGCTTCTCTTTCCATGCTCCTACAGCTCAAGGGTTTCACCTCATAGTGTCTGGGCTTGGAAGGAGAGAGGAGTGCAAGGTTGCTTTGATTTAAAGATTGCTCTGATTTACAGGAACTCTTAGTACCATGTTACATGACTTAACCAAGTATATGAATCCTGGATATAGCTTGAAAAGAATTTGGTTTTAATCTGAAACCTTGAATTTTGTGTATGGGAAACAGCCAAGCATTGTTTTTTATGATAGGATGGTGGGAAGGTAGGTGAAATTAACTCCATAATAATCAGTCAGTTCTGCTCTCAGCCAAACAATTTCTCCTCCTAGTAAATGATGTTTGCAGCACTTTTAAGCCCTGTTTCAGAGATACTTCACATCTACAGTTTTCAGCCCTCCTGAAGTTTATTTTCTAGTACAAATGCAAGACTTTATGAACTTTAACCTGCTGATATTATAGTTCTTCCCCCCTCACAGACCCTCAGCAATAGTCCATCAACTTCTACACTTCTACAGAGCAGAGGAACAGAGTCACTGCTCAAATAACTGGCTCTATTTGTGCCACTTAGCACCAGGATTTCTGCAAAACTAGAAATTTTGCCTGCCTTTAACACAGAGGAATACAAGGTGTGGTGGAGCAGGGGGAAGGGATGTTTGCAATGGCTCTAATCTGCAAAGATGGTTTCCAGCTGCATTTCACATATGATTTGGGGTTTGGATGAAGTTTTGACAGAATTTCTCCATGAATTATGCAAGAGGCTGCTGGAACGCTGCAAGTACACAGAGGCACAAAGAGACTTGTTCAGGCAGCCCTCAGACAACACACTGCCATCTGACACACGAACCAAATCAAAGCCCACTCCAAAAGGCAGATAGTGTTACACTGGGGAAGGAAAGTGAGCAGTGGAACCCCAGTGCTGTGTGTGGGGTGCCGAGGTGGGGACACACGAGCTGCCTGCCCTGAGGTGCTGCAATGCAGCACTAGATGGTGCTGTATTTTAGAAATAACTTTGCATCGTGGGTCCCTTTATATTGGATGCGGGCTCAAAGATGTGGCAAACACACTAAGATGCTCCTTTTAAGACACACTGCTGCTCTCTCCAAGAAAAGTATGGATTTTCCTTTCTGTCTGTTTACAGCATAGGAGTTAATACAGATTTTGACTTTGTAAGTGGTGAGTTGCCAGTTAAAGTCTCCAAGTTCTGCTGGTTTCCTTTAGGTGTGTGATGGGAACTTCAGGGCACTATAGAGTGTCAGGAACAATGCTGTGTCCATGTTTACTCTTCTCTGTCTTACCCTCTTCCTCCTGATTTAAGCTGGTGGCAGTCTCCAAAAGCCCAGCAGCAAAACTGTACTCTATCAACAGAGGCTCAGAGCATCAACTCTGCCAGCAAAGCTCTGGCCTGCATAGGAACACTGTCACTCTGGGAAAGTGGGTGGCACTGGGCATGTGACTGGTGGAAGGAAATTCTTCAGTGGTGCTTTTAGAGCAGCATCCATCCTTGATTGTCACACTGCTGCATGATGTGAGGCGCTGGGACCCATACCTCCCTGCTGGAAGCAGTATCACTTGCTGGGGTAGGGCTGTTCAGTGGTGACAGGGAGGTAGGAGGTCATGGGCACCCAGATGAAGTGAAGGCAGAAACCTTTGAAATTAGTGGCCTAGAAAGTCACATGTGAAAGGAGATGGGCTGCCTCTAGGGTTTACTCCTACTGCAGTTTCTAATTGTGCTGGTGCTGGATCTGTTTGGTGTGTTTCTGAATATTCTGGGCACAGATTCAAAGCTGGCCAGTTACCCTCACTCTCAGTCACTCCAGCAGGCAAAGCAGGTGCTCAGCAGTTGGCCAGATCCAGCCTAGGCTGCAATGGGCAAAGCCTTCTAGGAGCTCTCCCTAGGGTAGGAAGGGCTCAGAGACACCTGCTTATTCCAGTCAGCCATCCAAGGAAGCAGACACCCTGTCTTTCCTCCTAACTTGAGAGCTTGCTTTGATTCCAGGCACAAGCTAGTTTGGTTTCCTGGCCACAAACAGGGCAGTCTGAGCCAGAAAAGGGTAATTAATGTCAGAAAAGATCAGGGAGGCAGTGCAGCAGAGCTTACTTGGCAGGAACACAAAGGAGGGAGGGGGAGATGTCTTTTAGAGAATCTGCAAGAGGCCAAACCAGCCAAATGTGCTCTACAGTGGGCTGGACCAGGTTGTTTACCTAGCAGCCAGTTTCTTCAAGGGGTCATTCAACTTTCTCTATAGGGCATCAGCAGTCCAGACACAGCCTTTTGGAATGGAAGGATGAGGCAAACATGGGTTTGCCTCTTCTTATAAGGAGAGGGTGTGGATGAAAGGATAAGGTAGTTCTAGAGGGGAAATATGAGCCTGTATGGAAGGCTGTGTAGGATGGAGGTTGGCATAGCCACTGTGTCTGCAGGGATGCTCAATAGCTGAGTGAGAACAGGCCCATCTCTGGCTGTGTGCTGAGCAGCCTGTCCTACCATACAGCATGGCAAGGTTTAGCTTGGCAACAGAGGTGGTGTCTGGCTGCCAGAGCCTTGGAGGGGAGTCGGGAGCCAAGGAAGCACCGTTCCAATGGGCTAATGCACTCATGCTCAGGAGGCTGCCTTTGCTAAGAGTCAGTGGTTAAACAGAGAAAGAAAGTTTGTGATCACATTTGCTTCACAGGCTGCACAAATTCACCATTTTCAGGGGGCCTAAAAGGATGGAATCTCATACCTCTGGTACAACCCAGCTATGGGATGTGCTGTGTTCCAATGCCAAGGAGAGTTGGTAGCTAAATGAAATTAGGCCAGTCCAGGATGTGCCTAGGAGCCCTCCCAGATACATCCTAGTGCTGTGGGAATGAGCACTCTATAGCGCACTCCAGTGCTCTCAGCAAGAGTTGCCTCCTCTCATCCCCACGTCCCTGTGGCATCTCTAATACAACAAAGGACACCAGTCCCAAGGGCTTTGTATAAATCAGAGCAGGGATAAGTAGAAAGAAAGAGGAGACTGTCTGCAGCAGACAGGAGGGCCACAGAATATGTCATGTCATACCTGAGGATGCTATTTTGAGAGCGCAAGACAGGTTGAAGGAAGTAGAGTTATTCAGCTAACTGGGGAAAGGGGCTGGCACCTCTCCCAGACTGGAGAGAGAGGCGCTGCAGACAGTCCAGGAAAACCAAAACATGCCTTCCCTTTTGTAAGGAAGAGTAGCCAAACTGGGACTCAGCCTTGGCTCAGAGTCCACCTGCAAAGTGTCTGCCACAGTCTGCTCTCAACAGCGTGGGTCGTGTGGGCAGGACACTGTTGGTCAGAGCTTATGGCAACAGGACCAAATCCTTAAAACCTCTCCCTATCCTGTTCACAACTAATTCTGACAGGTAATAGGAGTCGGAACCCTAAGCTCTCCAGTGTTTGCCCTGTCCTTACTCATCTGTCTAATGGGTAAACTGAGGTACACTGTGACAGTCTCTCAATGTCTTCATCCCAGGCTCATACCGTCCTGCCTAGTTCTCTCAGCTCTCAGTTTTGTCAGCTCAAGTTTTCTCTCCTTAAAGCTACTTTGGCTTTACTTGGCATAATATTTTCACATGGGATTCACTGCATTTTGGCATATTCTCTCTAGAAAAGGCTTAACTGCCTTCTATCTCTAATTTTGATTAATACTGTGGCAAGGAGAACAGATTCATAGAAATTCTCAACAGAAAATCTGTCATGGGCAGGCACTAGGGGCCTCTCCAATGGCAGATTACTATGGGGAAAAATGTTTTAAGTTTGCTCTTGCAAGCTTTGATGCTGAAGGAAACAACTCCTGATGCTAAATTTCAATAGTCTACAACTGTGAGAGAGACTGATTGAGGCTGGGACTGCCACACTGGGGCACCTGATGTGTTGCTGCATTATCCCCTTAGAAAGTCATGCTAATACAGCCCACTGGCTGCCTGAACAGTGACTTTTAGATCTCATAGCAGGAGAGCTTGATGGTCAGGGGATACTTTTAAGCAGAACAGAGAGGTAAAAATCCTGCTTTCAATTAATTGCATCACCAGGGAACTGGAGGGCAATTTGGATTAAACTATTAAGGCTCTTTCAGTCATTTCCCAGGGGAAGATCTGGCAGGAGTGGAGGATTCAGCCAGAAATGGCAAATAGGGGAGTGAAACATGGGGAGGGTTATACTTCTGCCCTGCATAAAATTCTGGTTTCACACTCATCCAGACCTCACCACTGCCAGCAGTGGGGGGATATGGGGAGTTTGAGGCAGCTGACATGAAACTTGTGTACAGATGAGGGGGTCACTGCAGAGTGATCTGTTGCTTGCTGGGCAGAGGCTTGTATGGCCCAGGCTGACCTGTCTGGAGATCCCTCAGCAAAAGAAATAGAGCAGTGCCCTGCTACCCTTACATACCCAGTTTGTGTGTGGCCCAGTTTCTGACTACTCATAAAGTAGCCTCTGTTTTAGAAGATCCAACTTCTCAGTCTCTCCGTGGGCAAAGCCAGGATTTTTTTGGGTTCGCGCCTGATGCTGTCCATGGGATCTGCCTCACTGCTCCTTCTTGAATTAGAAAGTATGCACTACTGGCAGCTAGAAGCACAGTCTCCTCTCCCCACATAATGCCAAAGACTCATTTATTCTCTTCAAGTTCAAATAAAGCTCTACTGTTTTGAAGTGTTAGAAAGGGCTGGCTTTTGTTCTCCAACTACTGATTAGATGGGATTGCTTGAGCTGCCTCACAGCTCCAGGCTATCTGGGCACCACTCAGCTCCTCTGCACTGCCACACAGCCAGGCCAGCTCAGGGAAAACATCTCTCACTCTTAACCTGTATGGCGAGATAGGCACACCAAGTGATTCTCTGGATCCCCTGTTGTAAATAAGCCTAGAAATTGGGGGTGGAGTGAGTACTTTTTCTGTCCCCAGCTCAAGTTACCCTTGGTACAATGTACATACCTGGCTGTAGATGTGATACAACAGCTTTTTCTGGAAGAAATGTGGAGGCTGGTGACTCAGGGGGTGGATCTAGAAGTGTCTTCAGGCCTTAAAGCAGCCTTCCTGTGCAGAGAAAACAAGGGCAGATGAACAGAGACTAAAAAAAAAAAAAAAAAGAAAAAAAATATATTTTATGAAGCAAAGCTAGTTGGTTAGTGGTGTATAATTAAACAAGAGGCCCAGTCCAGTCTATATTCAGAGCAATGGCTAGGAGCAAGTAGAACAAATCTATCTGAGTTCAATTTACTACAATAAGATTCCCCCCCAAAGTAGCTGGAAATCCTCTGTATCTGCATTTTAGTTATGTCATTTCTCTGCCTTTAAAAGTCAATGAATGCCAGATGTCCCTGATTTTGCTTTCCAGCAAACAGGTATCTTGCCCAAACCATCCCTTTTAAATTAAACACAATTTGTTGCAGTTAGTTAGTTTTGTGAAAGTGAGAAGGGGCAGCGGGGAGCAGACAAGAAAAACCCAAGAACTGCCAGCATCTATCATGTGCAAGATGAGTCTAAAGGAAATGGGGGACATGCAGCTGTCATGGCAAACAGCAACAGATTGAGACCATGGCATAAAGTAGCATGGGGCTCTAATGAGCAGAAAGAGCAAAGCCAGAGCCACAATTTTTTCCTGTGTTGATATTCTACAAGAAAAATGATCACAGAGAACATTTATTGCCCCCCCTAACAAGATCAAGTTTAATAACAGAGCTACACATGTTGTTTACTACAATGTTTGCCTATTGCATAAGCAGAAGTGCCTGTTGCTGGGATCCTCACTGCCTGCTGAGGTCCCTTCTCTCAGGCTGGCTGTGTACTAGGGAGGTAGGTCTGGAAGACCTCAGATCAGTGTGCATGTGTGTGAGAAAGGTACAGATGCCGGGGGACAGCACACATATGTGGTCTGAACCACTTCAGCTTTTGTCCTGCTAGAACAAGTGTGCTGCGAGGCATTTCTTTCCCATCCTTCTTCCATGTTTATGAGTTTCATTGACTTTGGCTACTTCCCTGCACCAAAGAAGATGCTAATATGTATTTTTCATAAGACTTACAGCATCTGCATTTATCATATCCACTAGAGCATGCCTGGAGGTCCAGGTGGGGAAACTGGTCCTGACAGCAAAAGCAGGAGTTCAAAAAAATCCCCAAAACACAGCACAATAGAGAAGGAAGATAAAGATGTATCTGCCATGCGCTGTTTTACAGTTACGCCCTGTGGGTGCACAAGATTAATTGTCTGGGTATGTTTGCCACATGTGAAAGCGTCCCAGGAGCAAACAGTAAGATGAAACTATTGTAGTTTTATGCTGATATGATTTCCTCCCTTCCCTTTTTACCTATGAAAGACACTAAACCCGAGCAAACAGGAATGTAGAAGAGCCCAGCAGGTGCCAGAAGGCGGCAGGGATAAGACAACACTAGGGGACATGGCAGCCTCCTGAGGTGGCTTGGTGGGGAAAGCAATACTGCATCTGCTCCTGTGGTAATACCAGCATGTGCTCTCCTTGGGGATAAGGAAGGAAGCAACACACTTGAGAAGAAGCAAAAAAGAGGAGGAGAATGGGAGAGCGTGGTTTGAAAGGGTGAGGGGCTGAAGTGTGCCCCCAGCTCCAGACAAGAGGCTCAAGGTTTTCTAGGAAATGCTGAGCCCTTTCAGCCCTGCTAAGAAGCACAGAAAAGGGAGATAAAAGCCAAGAAAGTGTCTTACTCCACTCCATTGGTGCCAGCAGCAATCTGCACAGCCCTCACTGCTCTTCCACCACAGCAGAAGCGCTCTGCTTGCTCTTACCTGGCTGGCGGTACTGGCTGAACTGGGAGACTCGTAGCCTGGGCAGGATTTGGGTCCAGATGCTGTCAGGTCAGTGTACCAGGGTGCTGCGGGCTCCAGCTCCAGCAGACAAGTCCACACTATGAAAACAAAGCAAAACCTCCCTGAGCTATTGATAAAAGAGCTGGAAGAAAGAGAACTTCTTCAGCTTGAAAACAAAGTGTCTAGGCAATTTCATCATGCGGTTTCAGGTCATGCTGCTGCCATGTGGTATCAGGCAACATGACTTGCAATACTGCTGATGCAATGCAGAAGGAAGCAGGAGGAAATGAATTTCTGATATGCCAATTACCCACCAAAGGCCTGGAGCATCAAACAGGCTGTCAGTAGCCATTTCACAGGGAGAAATGTTTGCATGGCCCTTGTATGGGTTTTGCTCCTGGGCTTCTACTAAACCACACTGTTAATGTGTTTCCAGTGTTGGAGCCACCAGGAAAGGTGGATGTGTAATGCCACACAGACCCAGCTAGTGCTTGCCTGCCCTTGTTACCAGTTGGCTCAGGTTTCAGTGTTAACTCTGTGCCTGAAGAAAGCTGTATGCAATATAGCAGGGTAACATCTGGCTGGGAGGTCCTTGGAACAAACACATTAATCTCATCCTTCAGTACCCCTGTTGCACCAGCAGGTCTAGCTGCTGTTGAGTTCAACAAGATAGATTCCCAGATCTGTCACAGAGCCCTGAATTCAGTTCCTTTAATTCCAGGGTTCAAGCACAACTCTGGGATTCTGAGCCTGCTCAGGCAATGTGTAATCCCCATCCAATAAACCCCCCAGTATTTCAAGGTACAGCTGCTGCAGTATGTGTAGCGATGACTTACATTTACAGATAAAACTGTACGTGTAGTGATGAAGTTAAAGTCTGTGAAACTCACTGTACAGCACAGATCTACTGTTTCCCTTCTCTCAAACAGTAGCTGGTAGAAATGCTTCAGCTTTCGTCTCCTGTGACAGAGTTTATCAACTCACATTGCACTTGAACTTCCATAGAAAAAGACACTTTGCGAGTGAAGGGTCTGATGTGGTTACAGAGACCAGTGTCCCTGCCCAGGCAGAAGATCCACAGGAAAAATATTAGCAGCGTGTGTTGCTGCTTGGCAGAAGTGAGGTCAAACCACTCCCATTCCCAGGCTCTAAATGCAGAATCTCTCCCCGTGCAGAGACTAAGGAGGCACAACTGATCTGTCATGTAGGAGTCCTCCCCCTCAGCTTTCTCCCAGGTCACCACTACAAGGCAAAAGCAAATGAGAGATGCTGGTTTCCTCCTCTAGGAGTGAAAAACCAGGGAACAGGCATGACAAAAAGAATTTGTTAAATACTGCATGAAAGAGGCAGTTCTGCTCCTCACTGACCCATGTGTAACTCTTATAGCTAGCTGGGACATAGGCATGAAAATGAGGAAAAAATTCGGCATTTGGGCTTTGAAAACATCTGAGAAAGCTCCACCCTACTAGCATTATTCTTAAAAATCCATCGTGTTTTCCCTGGGGCAGTGAATTATATTATTTTAATTTAACAGATGGAGGGATGGGAGCACTCAGAGCCCCAAGGTAACCCCACTTCAGTGGTGGAGCTGGGAAAAGACCTGCATCCCCCACTATTCAGAAAAGTTTTCATTGCCAAACTATTTGCTTCACCTCAAGCCTGAGGTCCTCAATGCTTTCTCTGCTGTCCCTTAGATCTTTTTACTTCTTTTCACTTTTCCAGCAAGCACAACTGAGTGTACCAGCCACAGCATCTCCATTTCAAATGGTTTGGCTCTCCTTTCCACAACACTATTTCCTGACTCTTTCCAATCTGCACCTTGCTGAGCAGATGATTAGGATTAACTGAATTGGGCAGAAAACAGTTTTCTCCAGGCTGGCCTGCAAATACTACCTTTTCCCTCTGAGCTCAGGTACCCAGCAGCTCCCTGTTCCTGCCTTGTACTGGATACACAGAAACCTCCCTAAATTATGTGCCTGTGCGCAAAGGGATTGTTTTGAAATCAAACCTTCTGAAGTGTGTCTTGAGCCGAGCTCAATTTTGGACACACTGTTGAAATTTGGATTTAATTAATTCCACTTGAGTTTTGAAATGGTGCGATACATTTTTCAGAGGTTTTTCCCTCCCATTTCCTGGATCAGAGCCTCAACCACATTCATGGAAACACTGAAAGGAAAAAAATCCCTAGCAATAATTCACCAAGTGGGAACTGAAAACATTTGCTGAAGAAGGAACCTCTTGGTCTTTGGATGCTGGGAATAATTCAACCTCTCCTCCCAATTCCCTGAGGCTCAAACGGCCCTTTTTCCGGCAGAGCTGTGGTTATTTGAGCAAGCTGCCCTGGGGACAAGTGCATGTTACTTGTAGGATTTGGGCTGGAAAGATCAAGCACATGGATTTGTAGGCAAGAAGGGTTTTGTCTTTTAATAACAGCCAACAGCCCCACAGAAGAGCCCAAGTTTGCAGGATGAAAAGTCCTCCTTGGCAGAACTCAACTGAAATATCCTGGAAGCATGCAGGGAACTGCAGACATCTCTGTCAGCATCATCTCTTTCAACAGTACATCTTGCATGCAACAAATGTACCAATCCAAGATTCATACAACTCTCCTACACCGCTGTTTTTCTGGAGATATTTCCCAGTGTATCATGTGCCTAATCAGTAAAGTTAATATTGCTCAATAAGCAGTAAGCCATCTGCCCTGCATGTGCCATTTGCAGCTGTGCAAACAGTACCATGAAACATGGTACTAGAGTACTGCTGCCTGCAGAGACTGACATTGTAGGAGATTTCCAGGGCAATGAGGTGTCTGGATCTTTAAGAAGCAGTGCCAAGACAAAATGCAAAAAAGGATGCTGCCATGGTGTCCCCCCAACCTCCCACAGATGTAGTGACTCCACAAGATGCACCTTGATTGCAATGAAAATCTCATGCTGGGGCACTGGAGGGTTCTAGTGTTACCCTTCAACTTCTCTCATCTCCTTAAAAGAAGGTATCAAGTTTCTGGAAATTACTTTCTTCCTCTGCCTCCCAGAACAGAATCCCAGCAGCATCACAGGAGGACGAAGAGGCCAGGAAATCTCAACAGGGAAATTGGAAAAAAAAAAAAAAAAAAAAAAAAAAAAATAAATCTGTGTTGTTCTACAATTCTCTGCTCTCAATGTGTTGAATCCTCTCAAAGCATTCAATGACCTATAGCCATTGTGGATGGAGAGGAGTCCCTCTTCCCTTAGGCCCAGCTGTAACAGCCCATCTCTCTGCTGGGGCAATGGAGGCTCTCCTCATTCCCAGACAGGCCAGGTACATCCTCCAGGGCTACAAAAGTGGTTCCAGGTCCTGATGTTCAGCTATGCCAGTAACACAGTAACCATTGCCTGAATTCTCTCAAACACCAGACACACTCAGAACCTGAACTTCCTAGACTATTCTCATGTTGTTGGCCAAAAATCAAAACCCAACCTTATTTACAAACAGAGCAAGAGAGCTTGTATGTACGTGTGTGACAGAAACTGGGTCTTGATCAGCAATTAACATGTTTGCAAATGGTCTGCAGGGTAAAAATGGGTGACCAAAACTAACCTGAACTAGGAGTTAGATCTGAATACCAGCCTGACTACTGGGAGAGCAGATTTTGAAGCAATTGCTCCCTTCTTGAAAAGCACTCAGAGCAGCAGAAAGTGTTAGTGCCTGGTCATCACCCAGCCTCCATGATTTAAGCTGCTAGCAGGTAGAAGAACTGCCAACCTGCATAGAAAAAAACCCCATCCATCTATTTCCCATCTGTCATGTTTTCTCAAATCCATTCCACATAAATCTAGAATACACAAGACAAAGTATATACCATTGGCCTCAATTCCTCTTCAAAAATACACAGCATGACCAAAGACAAACCACAATCCCACAACTAAGCATACATTTCAGCACAGATGCACTATGCAACTATACTTTACTGCTAAAAAGAAATAATTTCACCAGTTTTGTACTCCTGTGTTTAGTGATAGCTAACGGGGGCTCCCCCCAGGATTTTCATCGCCTCTAATCACTCCTGACCTTAGAGCAAACCAGCCAACAAAGACTGGATTGGAGCCAAATTTACTGGACTGCAGACCAATAGTGTCCAGTCTACAGACATCATAGTCATGATTTTAGCCCTCTGAGTGTGACGTGGTGATGCAGAGAGGAGACAGCAGTGGAGTCTGACACCTCTTTTGAATGGCCACTGCCTCCCTCCAACCTTTGCTAATCCAGGCATTGGATGGTGGAAGGGGGGGTGTCTTTCTTCCTCAGTAATTGAACCCAATAGTTTAAGATGTCACCAGCTTTAATTTCTGTGAATTACTAGGGATAGGTAGAAACTTTAAAGAAACATTTTGCCATCAGTAAAATGCTTGTTCATTGACAGAGAAAATATTTAGGTGAGAATTAGCACCTTGAAATGTAAGTGGAAGACAAATTACCTCCGTTTTGATCAACCAGAAACAGAAATGATTCATTTTGGTTTGAAGTAACTTTAACTCAACAGTTAAAAAACAAAGTGGGGAAAAAAAAAAAATAAAATGGAAATGAGTTGAAGCTTTTACTTGAATCAAGATGCCTCTTAAATGTCCTGGCATGAACAATGAATTTCCCAAATCTCTTTACACTGTTTATTTCTAAATACCGGATGTCTGGTTTGCTCAGTGTGTGTGTGTGTGTGTGTGTGTGTGTAAAGTATTTGCCTGGCTTGTCTGCCCCAATGTCACAATCATAGCATAGACTTCAAGAACTCCTGGCACAGGGAGGAAACACAGCAGACAAACAAAGGGCAGGATAGAGCAAAAATAATGTTTGGAACTGCTTTTCCAGTAATATGGACTAGGTTTGTCTGCCATAGTGATTTTAGGGAGTCTAAGTCACTTGCTATGGTGGTGTCACCTGGTACAGAGTGACAGAAGGGAATCAGTATGGGGCATACAACAGAAGACTCAGTTTTGTTCCTTAGAGAAGCCAATGTTTTTGCATACACCCAGCTGGGCTTCTTCAGCAACTGTTCCTGTATTTCTAGGGAAAGGCTTTGTAATTCAGGAAAAAAAAGCTTCCTTTCTATGTGTAAGCCCTGGGGGACAAGACATTGACTTCTGACAAAGGGTTTGCCCAGCACACTCCCTAGCAGGACACGGCTTGTAATAGCTAACACTGGGTAACCATGTGTGGTGTCATGAGGCATGTTATTCCATCTTGGTCCTTCCAGCACCCTGACTGAAGAATCTGTGCTAATTATGGCTAATCAATTCCAGAATGCAATCGAATCTTCAGCTTCATAGCAAAAACACTGGACCTAAGCTAAGCTAGAGAAAGATGCTGGTCATTTGCCCTGGAAAAGGCAAGAGCTGGCTGGGCAGGGAACACCGAGCCTTTGTCTCCTTTCCCATTTAAGTGAAAAGCAGTGTTCTTGCTGCTGGGCTGCTGCCAGAGCTATTTCTATCAAGTGAACATACCGTGGACAGCAGACCTGTGCAGTCAAGAATTTAACAAGCCAAAATGTCTCCCGTGATATTTGGGCTACTAAAGACACACAGCCCAGCATGGCAGGTTTCCTCCAGCAGCCAAGCTGTCAGCCATGGATGCCCCTCGCTGGCTGCGCATTCAGGCTGGGAGCACAAAGGGCCAGGCACGCTCTTGGACTTAACAAACCACAGAAAGACCAAGCCAGCATGACAGCAGACACAAACAAGAATGTAATTAGAGGTGGATTATAAATCTCTGGCTAGGTACCTGGAAACACTTGCATTGTGAGAGAAAACAACAACCCTGTTGATGGCATTTGGGCTTAATTTAGGTCATGATTACAGACAGGGTGCTCTGAGCTGGCAGGGGTCAGATGGCAAATCAAAAACAGGCTCATATTTGTCTTGACTCCTGCTGCTAGCCTCACCTTTCCAGCCCTGCAGCCCAGACAGAAGCAAGCACTGTTCTCCCCTGGCCAGCTGGTGAGCAGCAAGCATGGTACAATTCATGCTTAATCTGCTTGCACTGTGTCTGTCCATGGAACAGGAAAAAAGACAACATAGTTGGGTTCTTTTGCTCTAAAGAGCATTTTTAAAATCAAGAAAGCAGAGATGTCCAAACCCAGCAAGGGGAACGTGCAGGTCAGCTGCTGTGTGGGCAATCTGAGTTGCAGGTATGCACTGTGCATATCCTTACGTTAAGAGAACCCAGAGACAGACTTCTGAAAACATCACAGTGCAGCTCTGCACCTCCAGCTCACAGCCCAGAATGTCTTTTGTCAGACAGGGCAACACCCAGAGCATGGCAGATCCAAGACCTTTACTGGCTCTGAGGCACATGCCAGCAAGTAGGAACTAGCAGTGAGTTTAGAAACTCTTTGCCAGTTCCAGAACCACACCATTTGTATGTACAGCCAGCAAGGGTCAGGCATGTGTGTCTAAGCAGTCTCCCAGCTTTGACAGAGAGAGGAAGGAGCCATGACTCATCCCAAACTGGTGAGCACATACCTAACAGAGCAGGTGAGAGACTCCAGACCTCTGCATCCCCCCACCAGGTCCTGCTGTCTCTCCTAAAGCATTTTGGGACTGTATTTCATACTTGCTTGCACAGGATGGAGAAGCCACGGTCTGACCAATCCAGGAGGCAATCCTGGGAACAGAGTGTGGAAGGGACATTAACAGGAACATTAATAAATGAACTGACTTTTCAAAGGGCAGGATGGTGTTTGAAGTGTTAATGGCAGAAAACTACTGTGTGATTTAAAAGCTAGCTGGTGTGGACACTGGCTGGCTTTGTTTGAGGCCGTTCGCATTTCAGGCCCACCAGTTCTTGTTCATCTCCAGAGAGGCATATTTAACCTGTCACTTGAACTGAACCCTGACTGACACTTCATGCTGATTTCTCAGGAGTTTGGTGGCTGGTCAGTAAGTCCTGGCAGAAAAGTAATACAAAAGTAGCTGCAAAGGTTGGGATCTGATCTAAAAATCCCTCTGAGTCCCTGCAAAACATTCCTCTGGTATCAGTAGGCTTTGGATGTGGGCCATCACAAACAAGACACATGCTACAGTACATCACAGTTATTTCTATCCAGGAGAGCAAAACAGGTTTCTGAGGGGAAACTAGCAGCTGGAGAAGGACTGGGGTCCAGTCCCCTGGGTTCTGCCCCTAGCAATGGCTTGTGCCCCAGTGAGTGCTCTCCTGGCGAACCCTGCCCACTCTGTTGGCAGAGGGATCCTTAAAACAATTAGTTTTACTAATAAAGCTTCACATAGCAGGAAAAGGGGCTGGGACAAGTCTATCAGGCCACAGTGAAGCACTGCTACTCAGACCAAACGCACACAATCATCTCTCCTAGTCAGACCTGCTCTGTCCCTGGAAGATGCAACTTTGCTGCAGAGGCCATTGGATGCCTGTGAGTTCACAGTTCCCTACATAAATCACTGGTGTCAGAGGGCACATCTGCTCTACATGCACTCACCAACAGACAGGTGAAGTTTTGTACTGCCTGAATAATCCAAAGACTTTTTTGTTTTCTTCCTATGGCTCCGTTTGCTGTGCTTGCCTGAAAGACATGAGGGCAGCATGTGGTGCAGAGCCTCTGAACATGGGGGAAGAAAAAGATGACCTTTGGAGAAGTAAAGCACCAGGGAAAAAATTAGAGGAATAGTACCCACTGCATTGTGGGGTGAGCCTCTGTGTGTGTGGTCATCCATTTGTTGTTTATTCCTTCCCAAATTCAAAACATCCCTGTTGTCTTGCAGGTCAGCTGCCCACACAAACATGTCTGTCCTCACCTCAAAACATCCCTTCTTTCCATGTGGCTGTGTACTTTGCTGGAGCCACGTTGGCCAAGGAAGGACACTGGTCCTAGCTTTGCTATCTGAAGTTAACTCCTGGCCTCTTGGGCACTTTTGGGATTTCTGCCAATATGCCTGGAGATTTTTAAGTGCATAGAGCAATGAGGCTCCAGTTTCTCCTACCAGTTTGCAGATACCCTACCTGTGGCATTTTACTCCTTAACACCACACTGTTCTGAATAGGGCTGTAAACTACAACAAGCAGCACATCAGAAAACAGGCAGCCCAGGTTTTCCTCCAGCAAAGCAAGGTGAAGAAAAGTTAATCAGCTCTGCTCTTTGAAGCTCAAGATAACTTCTTAAGAACATGCAGCTCAAAATACAAAAAAAGCATCCATCAGAGACTACACTCACAACCTTTGAGAGACAGATGACTATTCTGACAGCTGAAGCTGTCCTGGGGAAGAGTTGGTCAAGCACAGCCATCTCAAAGCTCTTTCCCTGCCAGAGTACAGGGTCAGATGCTTAAGGAAGAGTAGAAGACCTTGCTAGAGGGATGTGTCTGTCCTTTCATAAAATTAACAGCTGGAGATCAAAACTCTTTGTTCACACAAGCTGTAGGAAAGGATTTGTTTCTTGGTGCTGTTCTCCATTCAGCCAACTTGAAAAAGATGCTTCCTAAACCCAGTTACATCAGCACTCATGTGCCACAGCCAACTCTTTGTAAAATGGTGCCTAGTTGCGAGCAGTAACTTTAGTGCACTTTCCTGCTTGGCAGAGGAGGAGGCATAGCTTGCCTCAGTGCTCTCTAAGACCAAGCAATGCGAGGTTGCTGGGAGGGGCCCCAGACAAGAAATTGCACTGGATTCACAAGGGGATCATGCAAGTTGTCAGGCAGGAGCTTAAAAGCTGAAAAGCCTCAGTTTTTATCTGCTGACAATTTTGAACAACAAATTCAGGATAATCCTAAATTTTATTCACCCAATAATGATCAGTCTGCAGATCACTTACAAAGCAATTCCATTGGTTTGGGGTATTCAAGTCCCAGGTGCTTTGCTGTGGGCATGTAAAAGACATCAGGTAGGATTCTGAGATAATCTTGTGCTGTGATGACTTGCAAACCCACTCTAAAATATACAGAAAAGGTGTTATTTTAATCAATATAGAAATGCAGTTAAAGTAAGGAGTAATCCAGTTGCAGGAAGGAACAGGGCAGATGCCAACCTGCCACGGGAACAGGAGGAAAGCAGAGATAAATGCAACTTATGTGCTTTGAAAATAAATCAATAAATACAATCCTTGTTTTACTGTTTTTCCCCCTCAACCTGTTAAAATACACAGTTAGCTCATTTACAAATCAAGCACTTACAGCTTACAGACAAATTGCTCCTTGTTTGCTTTCCTTCACTTCTGAAGGTTGAAGTTAATACTCCCATGGAAAAATTGCTAAGAAGTTTCTAGTTTGCCGTGCTTTCCAAAGTTGTGTGAATTTCAGTAAAACCAAACTGTTTTCTGAGAAATTTTAAATCCCCTCCAGCCCCTGTCAGTTCCCCACACCTCCCAAACAAATCTGTGAAAACGGATATTCGTGGTAAAATTTCCATTTGGATAAAGAACGTTTCATTAAGGAACAGAATGAGACACTGAATAAAAAGTTCAGACCAATTCGAGTTGAAACAGTGGCTAGATGTATTTTCACAAATTGCTTTTCTTTATCTACTTTTAGTATTTTTTTTTGCATTTTTTTAATTGAAAAAGATAACATTCTGATAAAAAAGGGACCTGGAGGGTCCCAGTTTGAACGCTACAGAGGGTTTATAGCTCCTGGGCACTTAGCAGATTGGGGATCTGTTTGTTTTAAATATGCACTACATTTATTCCAAATAAACTCCATAAATCAATGTGTAATAGAAACCAGAAAAGTTTATGCAAAACAAATATAGAAAGTCATAAATACTGTGTTTAAGATGTCATTTTTGTGGCTGGTATGTTTCTATGGTATGTTTTTACTGTTCGTGGGATAAATTTTTCAGAAACATTAAAATCTTTCCTCCCTTCCATTCTCTATAGGTTTATCCCAAAGAAATAATGAGGCTAGCTCTATAAACCAGCATTTATTGAATCCAAATGGGCACTTCATCTTACAGTAGCTTTCAATATAATCTATTTGATCTTTCAAAGTAGTTGGAAAATGATTTCAAGGGGAACTTTCACAGAACAAATTAACTTGAAAGAAGAGAATATTTTATTCTCCAAAGAGGGAGGAAAGCAATTTCCTCAGTTTTTCTCTTTCTGGATTCCCCTTAGCCTGACTGCACATACACATATTTGAAGAGGCACTCTCTGTGCCTGCTCTTGCATGATCTTAGCAGCCATGCCCGAAGCTCATGGAAAGCAGGGTGAGACTCATGGGCCCATAAGGCTGCAACCATGACAAGTTCACCTTTGATGAAACTCCAGATCGCAGAGGAGATGGGAAGGAGCCCACTCACAGAAACTAGAAATGGTTTGTTCATGCTGCAATTAAAAATCTACCTCTTAAAAGTTACCTTTCTGTATTTTTGGAGGGGTGTTATTTCCTGCCCTCTACAGCTTTTCAGACTGCTTGTTAAATAAGCAGATAAAAAGAACACTGGGGCCATAACCTGGTCAGCAGATCCAGGCACCCAGGAATTTTAAGAATCCAAAGGTTAGGGCATTGCAGGGACACAGTGAGAGGTTGAAGCCCCAGGGCAGATGGGACCCCAGTTGTTTGGCTGTTCCACCAAGTTCTAAATCCATCAGTTGGGGAACATGATGTTCCCATTCTCTCTCCAACAGCCTGCTGTTTCCCTTTGGATTCATTCAACTCCTGTATGCATTAAAAAGCCTTTCTGAGCAAGTTTCTCAAATAAACAGTGGGACATGAAGGAATCTCCATCCAGTCTGAAAGCTCTGTATGAATCATCTTCACCAGTCCAATTTATAAATGCTAATTTTCCCTGTCTCCATGCATGTGAAGGCTGCAGGAACCAAACAGAGAACAGAGTTGAGAAGTACAGCCAATGTCAGGTCCCAAAGCCTCATTTCATTACCCAAGCAATAAATACCTATATCTTTTTACTAACGACAGGGGTGCCTTTGGGATCTCTGCCCTTTCAGTGCTGGCTGAGGCTGGCTCTGCATGCCAGCCTTTCTCTGCACCTGATGAAAGCTTTGTACCCTGCTTAGCAATACGGAAACCCTTCAGGCAGATGCACACTCTGAAGACCTTGCCAGCACCCAGGCACAAATGTAGGATCTGCCAAGAGCGCAAACTTTATCACCTCTCACTGGACATCTACTTCCTCCAGCACCCAAAAACCTACCCAGAGCCAACAACAACCAAACTCCAGACAGGGGCTGGCTCAGGGCTGTGAGAAACCTCAGTTCACCTTTAACCACCTTTCTCTGCACAAGCAATCTTTGTCCAAGCTAAGAGCCATGGCCTGGCACTTCCCTCTGGGCCAGCTACAAAGCTTCCCTGTACTCTCCATAACCTTCCAAGAGGGACAAAATCATCCCCTGCTAGATGTTTAACACAGGCAGGTGGCTTTACCACATGCTGCCCAGTGGATGCTGTGTTCCACTCCAGAGGTGGCTGGATTTCACTCATTTAAAATGGGTGTGGGGGATAGACTAGGGAAGGAAGCAATCCTTTAATGATATGTTTCCTGAAGGGGTGTTGTAAAGCCTAACTCACATTAGAGAGTCTCTTGTTCTCCTCTCACAGTTAAAAAATAATTCCTCCCTTATTTGGAGATCTTTGGCTAGTCTTTCCTAGGGGAAGCAGAAGGAGGCTGCAGAACTAACAGGGATATAAGAAGATGCGTTCCAGGAGAAGGGACCCACTGAACAGGCTGCAGGCCACATTATTAAGTTATAGAACTAGATGGCTGGAGCAGGCATGGCTCTTCAGGACATCAGACATCCTTGCTCCAGTCAGGGAGCTGCAGCCACACTAGACCAGGTGCTCTGGGCATTTTCAAAGGGAGCTGTGCAGTGACAGGCTCCCAAAGCTTTTGCTGCAGCCAACTTTGAGAAAGGCTGTCGACAAGGAAGAGAACTATAATAAATGGGTAACTCCCATGACAGGGCAGAAAACTATTTATAGCTACATTGAACTCCACTGCTGGCTAAACCTACTGTGTTGCTCTTCAGGTGACTGGATAAAACAAGCAGAGCAGAAGACATCCACAGGGAGGCTGACACTCCTATATGTGGACCCAGGAAAGAGACAGTACAGCATCAAGCCCAGCAAAGCCTGGGGAAAGTCCCCCCTAAGAGCATCTTTAAGCATTTGCCCTTTCCCATTCTAGTGAGGAAAAACAAGTGAAAGAAAAGCCATTTGGAGAGTCTTAGATGGACCAGAACTCCCTCAAAATGCCTGCATGTTGGCCAAGGTTTTGCAGCAAAGGCTGATGTTTTGGGATGGGAATGCAGAGGCAGGGGTCTATGTAATACACTGGGGATATGGGGCCAGGGTAACTGGCCAGCAGGCTGGGTGTATATGTGGAGCAGGTCTGCTGTGCTGTTCAGCAAGTTGCCATGGAAGCAGAATTGCCATGTTATAGAGCACAAGTGTATAGGAGCAGGGTCTCCCTCATGTAGCCTTTGGCAAGCTGCTGGAGGGAGGAAACATGCTCCTTCAGATAGAGGAGCTGTTGGGGGACAGAATGCTCCTCCCAGTTCTGGCACAGACTGTGCAGATGCTGTAGCCAAGTCACATTTTAACAGCCCCATGCCTCAGTTTCCCCATCTGTAAACTATTATAGGGATGTTTTGTGGCTGAATACAGCCCCATACCCACAAAGCAAGCAGACCTCTTTGGACAGATGATCCCAAGGAGTATAAAGCATTTACTTGAGATTTTTTTCCTGTGCTTCCCTCTGATCTTTGATGCTGTCACCTAAATAATTTACAATGTGAAGAAGGAAAGCAAAGACCAGAAGCAATCACACCAAAGCATCCAGCTTCCTCCAGGCATGGCCCAGGAGCTTTGGGGAAAGAAGGAATGTGCTCCCACCCCACCCCCTCATCAGACCTTCTGCATGATGACATGCAAGTGCTTGTTGATCAGTTTATGGATCTGGGGACTGACAGACTTTGAAGTCAAAGCTTGGCATCCCCAGTTATATGCTAGGACTTGAAAGGATCAAAGCTGCCAGTGTTTTCTGAGGCCTCATGAATGAGCTGGGTTGGTAAGGGGGGCTCAGAATTTGGGATTGGCTCTTAATCTCCCCAACAGCATCACAAGCATGAGCATACCTTCTGCAGGCAATCTGGTGGCCTTTCCTTGTCTGCTTGACATGCTGTGAGCTGCAGATGGGGGCCATGCTACAGCACTGTGACATTGTGTTACTTACCTCTTTTCTCACATGAAGGATATATTCTGCAAGCAATTCTAGTGCAGGATTTCCTATGTGAAATCCAGACCTTCAACAAAGAGGCACTAATGACAACAAAAGTGTCAGTTCAGCTTTTAGATCCCAGCTGGAGCTTGCAGATGTGGCACACAGGGATAACTACCCCCTGCTTTTTTCACTGGAGTGACTCTTAGATTTAGGTACTGCTGTCTCTTCTGTTACAAGGATGGATCCTGCACAAGGGCTGTTTGATGTCCTAGTCCTTATTAAGTGAACAGATTTAGGGTGGAGAAGAGGAGAAAAGATACAGAGCAGCTCTGAGTTTGGAACTGCCTCTGGACAGGCTGAGAGTGACCCTCTTTCATGCAAGGCATCTGGGACACACACGAGCTGCTTCCAGTCTGATGTGGCTGGAAGGGGCAGAAGGCAGAATCCGTGAGAGAAGTTTTACAACCTGAAGCCTCAGCACCAATCTACCAGCCTACACAATCTGTCTAATGCACAGGTATAAACCAAACTCCTGAATATCAGTCTTTTTTGATTAACATGTCCAACAACGTCCTCACATTCCTTGCAACGCTCTTTGAAATTTGAACAAGCAAAGCTCTGTCCTAGCACCCCCGTTTAACTGCTGTACAAGCAAATTGCCTGGTGGAGAGAGCAGCAGCAGGAATGCAGGCTGGTCAAATAGCCTTTTGATAGACCAGACTTGCTCAGCTCAGAAATGCTGTCTGTGAGTCTGCATTCCAACTGTGAGCCCAGACTGCTCCAGTCTGCCCTCATCCTGAGGTCCTCTCTGGGAGGACTGCTCAGTGTGACAGCAGACCAGACCCTGGCCCTTCACTGAATGAGTGGCTGCCCTTCGAAGTCCAGCCCTGCAGTTTTGTAGCATTTCATGCATACAGAGCCCCCACGATCATACCATCATCCACCACCAGGAAGATACTTGCATGTCAAGAGCCTCATTCTGCACCATGACAGTCCATGAGCAAAAGAGTCATGTGGCTTTTCTGGATTAATACATGTTAACCAACAGCCCTGAATTCCCAGACTCCCCAAGCACTAATAGAGCCTGTAAATGAGCCAGGTGGTATTCACTGCATTGCAAGGGACCACTGAGACATTACCAAGAATGCCTTTGGAGTTCACAGCACACCTCATGAGTATAGCTTATCAGTATCTGTCTTAACTAGGAAACAGTTATAGGCTGTAAAATTCACATCACATATCCTGTTACTGAGATATTGTTCTTGGCCCAGAGGTTCAGTTCAAAGACACTCAAGTCTCATGCTTGAAATTCAAGACCACCTCTCTGTTTTTCCTTCACCTCATGGTGAGGGGATCAAATTCACCCTTTGCTGCAACTTACTTTTTTTTTTTTTTGACTGGAAAACCATTAAAGACTGATATGCTGTTCACAGAGACGTCACAGCTCTGAACTCAGCCTGGTCTTGTTGCAAAGAGGCCTAATATTTCACACTGCCCAACACAAGGCCGAAGTAGTCTGCTTGAGAAAACTGATTATAATAAGCCAGACAACATTAAAACCAGGAAGACTCTCTTAGTCCAAATAAAAAGGTCTTCTGAGAGCACTCAAAGATCACATTTAGTATGCCAGCAGAGCACATACCAGAAGCAGAATCTGCTCAGCCAGTTACAGGGCTTAAACCTGGACACAGCAAGTGGGAGAATGACCTACCCATTTGAGAGGACCCTCGGTTTGACCCCGACTATGAGAGCTGTGGATGAGTCTCCATCAGGCTGTTACCCCATCATACAAGGTGTTCAAAGAAGAACTCCGATGCCTTCGCAATTCCCCAGCTTCAGCCAAGCCTCCAACAGCAGTCAGACAAGAAACTTATGCCCCCACTGCATTTGCCTCCTTTCTTCCCCATCTCACCCCTCCTCTCTCTTCTCCCCCTTTACAGTAAATACTCTGTTTTTATCAACCCAAAGGTCACATTTGCTTGGCCTTAAGACTTCAAGGAAACAGCCAAATTTGAGGAGCATCATTCCAGCCCTTCTTGATAGCTTCTTTTCTCTAAGACACCATTGTCTTGAGAGCCATCTAAAGAACCCTTCAAAAGCTCTCTACACCTAGAATGGCATTAATGCTTACATTAAGAACCTTAACCTTCTCCATTTCACACTTGAGCTGCTTCGCATACTTGTTCCGTTTCCTCAGATTAAAAAAGTGACAAATCCTCTCAGCAAGAGTCCCCTCAGGAGCACAGAGACACTCTCACTGTGGAGCTCATCATTGCTGCTTCTCTGGATGCCTCAGAGCCATAGAAACTGTGAGAAGTCTCCACAGGTCCCAATGCACTCAGATCTAGACCTACCCCAGCTCTCAGTCAGCAAGCCTGCTTGTTTTTGAAGTCACAGCAACTCACGTTTTTGCTCTGCACATTCAATGACTTGAACGCCGATGGAGACACAGGAGCACACATATACCTGCAGTTCACTCATTCATGGACCTCTTGTGCTTCTGACTGGGGCACTGAGTAACATTTTCACACCTTTTAAGAATTCAAGGAGATACCAATAATCTAACAGTCACATGCCCAACTGGCACATACCCAGAATTTTCACTGATACGCAACATGGCTCCTCTCCCTTTCACCCAAAAGCTCCTTTAAATACACAGTTTGACTGGTAAAACCATGAAGAATACCAGATTTTTGAGCCAGAAGTGCTTTCATCAGGCACCATCAAATGAAAAAGGTCATTCAGAAGTCTGGTGTGATTTAATAAATATCTATAATTTAATTGCTGGGTTTCTTATTAGTGAACTTAATTTCTGTACTTTAGTTTACTTGCCATTTCTTAACTAAAAGCATTCTTGTTCTTTATGAGGCAGTCAGCAGGTGTACACATAACTTTATGTCAACATCTGATTACTACTTATTGCTCATTTAACTCAGCAAAAAATAAAAATTGGAACATGTCTCAAGAAAAATAAATAAAAGGAGAATGCTATGGAGTTAAAGCAGAGAAGTTTTTTTAAAAAAATCAAAACAGGAGAGGTTTTCTTGAATATTTTTTCCAAGCACTGTTGTTATAGGTGTTTCCTGAGGAAGTGACTTACTCCCTCCCCCATGACTTGCACCCTCTAGTTTTTATTTTATTTTTTTCTTTAAGCACAGAGACTGAGAGGTGCAAGCAAGCCAACACAGTGGACAGTTATTTCACTTTGCTGCTTGAATAAACTGATAGGAAGAGAACCAGACTTCTTTTTACTCCAATTCAGTAAAGCAAAGCAGGGCATAGAGGTAGTAGCATGCTTAATTTTAGGCAGGTGCCTTGCTAAGCTATGGCCACCACAAGCCACACAAAACCACCAGTGAAATTAAATGCCATCTATTTATTTTAAGACTGTGATTCAGTGCAGTGCTCTGGCAACTGGAAGCCATCTGGCTGGGGATGGTTTCATGTTTTGCATTTTCACAGCTCCCTGCCCAGCAGGGTCAGTGCCTGCTCCACAGTGAGGACTCCTGGGACCTCTGCTCAGTCTTCATAGGAGCTGCTCCAGCAGCATGATCCTACGAGGATACAGACCTTGGTGTCAGTTTTATGCACCTTTAGAGAGCAGCCGCCCATGGAACTGACCAAAGGAAAGTGCCAACAGTACACAGAAACATTAAGATGTAAATTAGGGTAGAAAGCAAAACTCTGATCTTAACTTTTGGTTCAGACACAGAAGTGGCTAGCAAAGTTGTCCTCTGGTTTTACATTGACACACCTGCTTTCAGTTCAGCATAGTGACTCCAGATTTGCACCAGCACTACAAAAAAAAAACCCCAAACCAAGCCAGCAACCCCTACCTCAGTTAGGGCTGCTAGTTAATCAGAACAGGGGCAGCCCATTTTGGGCAACAGACTTCCATGGGCTTTTGCCATTGTTCCTTAGCCAGCATTGATCAGAGAACTACAAAGGGTTGCCAAGTCCTCAAAAGATTTTAGTGTGAGCGATGCAGACCACATGTGCTGAATGGTAAACAGCTCTTGAGGATCAGAATAAAAAAGTCTTTATAGGCCGAGCAAACAAAGTAAATGCCAGAATCTAAATGAAATAGAGCTTTCCAAAAGCCTATGGCTACCAAGATTTCAGAGCTGAACGTGTAGCCTTGTTTGTTTCTTAGAAAGTCCTAGAGAAGGTCACATTATCAAGAGAGGTGACCCTATTGTGTTCCCAGCAAAGCAGCAGTGTCCTTTAATTCTCTTCTCATTTCAAAGCACCCCATCTGAGAAAAGTCAGTCCCCATCAGATTGCCTGAGCCTCTTATAAAAACGAAGTAATCAGCTACACTTAGCAAATAGGTAGCCAGCAGAGAGAGGAAAATCACCAATGAAGCAAATACCATTTATTACTGATCAGTTATAGGGAATACAGTAATCCAGTCTAAGACACACCACCAGGAAGACAGAGAAAGCTTTGAAATACTTTGCTTTTCTGTTTTGAAGACATGCATGCAAAAACAGAGCTAAGAGAAGGAGGGTTGTTACATTTGGAGATCACAAATCCAAAGACCAAGTAAAAGCACATGGGTTGGAAAGGACTCCAATTTAGCCACTATAAAAGGACTTGTGCTGCTGTGTCTATGCTGGGTACGCAGAATTGTTCCACAAAGATCCCTGGTCCTGCTTCAAGCAGCCTCAGAAGAGGATCCCTTCAGATCAGTGAAGCTTTGTGCAGAAGCCTGCTGAGAATTTTAACCCAGTTGGGAACCAACAGCTCCTGTAGGAATAAATCCTCAGGCAAAGGTCCCAGTTGGCCCCAGGACACGTTGCCTCTGTGAAGGCTGATGAATGCCTGCAGCTTTGAGGTTAGACAGATTTGGTTTGTTTAAACTAAAGTTTGGCTGCTGCAGCATAAACCTACTACTGCTCATGCAGTCCTCCTAGGCTGTGCAGGGCTGCTTCCCCCACTCCAGCACAACTGGTGTCAGGGCTGCCGGCAGCTGCTGCTCCGATTCCTCCAAGTGTTTTCACTCTCTGCACCTCTGCCAATGGCTCTACAGCACCATTGGCATGGAGCAGAATGAAATGCAGTCTCCCTGCCTCCTCTCAGCCCAAGTCCCTCCTTCTCTGGCCCACTGTTCTCAGTCTTTCCCCATCTCAGTTGTTTTCCCAATGCATTAACCAGCACTACCTCACTGATTTCAGTGATGCTGCTCTCAGTTTACCCCAGTGTGAAAGCACACATGCAATCTGGGCAGCAAGTCTCTCTAGTCCTGGCAAAACAGGCCTCCATCTGAAGTGTCCATCTTTGCTGCCTCCATCTCTTGAGGAGCAGAGAAGTGACAATAAACCAGTGCAAGTGAGAACCAAAGAGCATTTGAATGTCACCCCTTCTAGCTACCACAAGGGTCGGGTCAGTAGCCAACATATATTTTCTGAATACTGGCTTCTGTTTTCCTTTAGGTCATTCAGAAAATTCCCTGAGGAAGCACATCCAGTCTCAACCAGCAAACTTGCTTTATGTGTGCAGGGACAGCCCAAATCAGGTGCAGGACAGGGGCATAGGACATGGAAAAATGCAATGTCACTAGAGAGGCTGGAAAAGACAAGATAGCTCTCAAGGGGAGAGATTTTACATCCTCTGTCAGGGCTGGGGAGGTATTTTGAGATTAGAGATGCTTTGACACTTGAAGCTCATCCCACCTCCTACAACCCGCATTGGTACCATTTTGAGAATGCAAACAGAAGGCCCATGGCACATCCTCTGTCCCTTTCTCCCCAGATCCTTACTCAATACACAAACCAACTATGGCAGAGCATACAAGTTCAGAAAGCTTGTAAAGCAGCACCAACCCCTTAGTTCTTTTATGGCCCTATGGGTGAACAGAAGTATGGCTCACCTTGGGCCTCTTTTTCCAAAAGAAATTCTTTCCAATGCTATTTTACAGGTTTGCACAGCCTTGCAGTGAACAGAAACCCCATAGCAAAACAGGCATTTGAAAAACATGCTAAGCTACCGTGAAGTAAATTACTGACTTAACAGCCAGGCACCTACAGGTATAATTGGGTTTCATTTGAAGAACAAATTAAAGCAATGTGCAGATTAGCCTGAGTCTGCAAGGGGCAGAAAAAGAAGGAGTCTGGAAAGTTTCCAAAGTGCACAAGTTTAGAGAAGTCCTGCCAAATAGCTCCCAGGAGACAGAAGTCACACCAAAGAAGGACCAGGTCCCAGGGAGAGCCAGACCCACAGTATATCTTAGGGCTTTACCAGTACCTATAATTTCTGTCAAATCTCAGTTCATGTGCTACCAAAGACTAAGGTGGAATAATACCCCTGAAAAACAGAAAAAAAAACCACTCACCAAAAGTTTCTTCCAGCAAGGTACTCCACCACAGTGATAGCATGTCACAGGATGTTGTTTCCTCAGATACACAGCACTTGCCATTGCAGGAATGTTTGACTAGAGCAAGAGCCTCTTCAGGATGTCTCCACAAAGGGATTGGACCATTCATCTACACCTCTTCTGTTGCTTGCCATCTCCTTTTTGCTCCTGCCAAAGAGGAGAGCAAAGGATGAAAACAATTAACCAGCTGAAAGGGAAAATAAATAGCAGCCACTGAGGGCTTCAAAGTTAAGCAAGGAAGTAATTAGTGGAACAGCTGAAAGAGGAAGGCATCAAGAAAAGGCAAAATGGTAAAAAAGACAGATGAAAAGTAGGGAGAGATAACAAACAGTCTGTTTGCAGCTTCAAGGCTGGTCTTGGATGTTATCCTCCAGATGTTTCTTCCCACACTGTCCCTAGAGGAGTGGCTTTCCTTTAAACCTGTTCAATATCTGAACTGTGCTGCTCCCTGTCCATGGACAGGGTCCAAATCTAGCTGTTGCTTTCTCTCTTCTGACTGAGAAGGCCACTGGAAGTCTCAGTGCTCACCTTCCCCAGACAAAGCACCTGGATTTCATCTGAGCAACTCAGTCCTAGTGGGCAGGCAGTGACTGCAAGTCAATGATTCCTTCTCACCAGCACTGTTCATAGTCCTTGCCCTGCAGAGTCAGAGGACTCGGATGACTGTGCTGAAGGGCACAGTCAGACCTTTGGAGAAGGGGAACCACTTGACACAAAATCCTGCTAGAGCAGTGCAGAGGGAGGCTAGGCTGGTGTCGATTCAGAACATGAGACTGTAATAATATTTGCCCTCGGTTCAACCTCATATACCGAGTACAAAAGCCTCTGTTTGAATAAAGGAATGGCCAAGGAGACATGAACTGAGAAGAGCCAAGAAACTCAAAGCAAAGTCCCAATTCTCTTTGTCCGGAAATCTAACTGTTTTGGAAAGAAATAAAGCCACACTGAAGGTAGACAAGGCAAGGGCAGGACAGATTTCTTGCTGAATTCTCAGTTTTCCTTCATATTGTTTAAGGAGAAAGCAAGTGCATGTGTGTTCCACAGAACGGGTTCAAAATAGGAATTTTTCTCTGCATCCAGGGAACCAGTTTGGCTGTCAGAGCAGGCTTGGTTTCCTGGATAAATAAAATTGTAATTTTTTTTTTTAATAGCATGCAGGGCTGGAGGAAAGAACCAGGAGTCAGGCAATCTGTGCCTCATCCTGCCCCAATTTTGACCTACAACAAGCCATTTGCTCACATGGCTCAGAAACAGTCATGAGGGGACACATCCCACTGTTTTTGTAGTCACCCAAACCAGAATACCTTCAACATCTCCCTGACTGACCTTTGTCCCATAAGTTTTGGGAGGGTTGCTGTGCACCACATTGAGTGCCAGGGCCTTTAATGATACCTGATCCTGGTACTCCAGGAAAAAATAAAAGCTGATTGTCAAGAGAAGGGTAAACCTGGTCCATGGACAGAGGGGTGTCAGGACATAGTAAATTATTTCCCCATCCCTCACCTAGACATGTTACTTTCAGCATAGCATTCAGAAGCTGTTTTTGTAGCTGATGAGACAGGCTGATCCCTTGAGAGACATTTGAGCCCATGCACACCACTACATATATCAGACACTCAGTTTGGTCATATGGATGCTGGTAACCAAGACTTCTGGGCAACAAAGACCAGTGCAGCAGTGCTGAGGCACCAATATTTAGGTTATTCCAATATTTAGGATTTTTCCAAACATGTCTGAGAAGGACCAGGCAGGTTTAGCTACCCCAGACACTACCTCTTTCTCCTTGAGGTGTATTTAGCCAGATGGCAGGTGTTTTACATTTAGAAAAACATTGAGTAGGAAAACATTTGTACAGGCAGGTTCACCTCAGAGGACTGATTTTCTTTCTCCCTCTTTTGTAGTAACAGAGAGCCTTGCACCAGACCCTGGAACCACTCACTAGCTAACACTGTCTAGATGTGAGACCATGTGGGGTGAGACCTGGGCTGTACAGACAAGGTACTGAAGGAGGACAGTTGTACAGCCAGCTCCAGGGAGACAGCACGCTGGTGCACTTGGCACTAGTAGGCTAAGACAGGAGGGTGAGACTATGGATACCTTGCTTGACAATCCAGATGTGACTTAAATATGCACACAAGAAGCAGCCCCATACTATTGTAACTGTTTGTATGATTTTTTTAATGGTACAGGATTAGTCCTCAGGTCTCTGGGCTCCTTATGGGCTGGGGAGGGCAGTTAAATCCAGGTCAAATGCAGCAGTCTAACAAACTCAGCAGTGTATCATTAACAGTCCCACGAAGCACCAGCTCTGCCAGACCCCTCCAGACACCTACTGCTCCATTCAGATAGCAGCAAGAAAGGGACAGACTTGAAACAAGTAAAGTCACAAGCAGTAAAGCTTGAAGTAAAGCAGGAAAGCAAGTAAAGCTTGAGGGTGCTATCACCTACGAGGCTACAGTTACTCAAGATAGATCCCTTATTAACAGGGCATCTTCTGTGTTAAAATTTGTCCCCCTCCAGGACAGGGAGCCAAACATCAAGCGCAGTAACAATGCCAGCAGTGCCAGGCCCTTGTCAACCAGCACCCAACCCCACAATACCTGAGTGAAGCAAGCAGGACAAACATGGAGATGGCAGCCAACTTCAGCTGGATCCAGATCATCAGGCAAGCCCATGCTGATAGGGAAGGTCTGAAATCAAGCTGGGAAGTCAGGTCAGGCACAATCCAGTCATCACCAAGCAAGTCCATAGTAACAAGGCACATCCAAGGTCAAGACAAGAGCAGAGTCGACACGACCACAGAAGGAAGGTCCACAGCCAAGCACTGGAGGTACCTGAGTGGAGATACTGGCATACATTCCTACAACACAGCTCAAGGAGAGAGTGAGAGCTTAGGTCTGAACTTAAATGGAGTCGTGGGGCCCATAGGCAGAGTGTGGGTGGAGGCCTCAGGTGAGGCTGGTTAGGGCCATTAAGGCCAATTAGTGCACCCAGGGCCAGCTGACTGCCTGAAGCACAGCTGCATGGGGTAGAAGCAGAGACAGCAGCTGCCCAAGAGAGAAAACATGTAAGGACAGATTTAAGCCCTCATGATTGCAGTTTATGCTATAAAAAAATGAAGAGGATTTTGATCCTATGATTCTATGACCTCAGTAGGCTGAAACTCAGTGACTTAGTTTTGCCATAATATCTCAATAAAAGGTATGGCTTACAGCATCTTTGATTGCTCCTGTCAGATACTGTGTTGTTCCTGTCCCTAAAACCATAGATACAGATCCCAAATCTTTCTGAATCCCAGTCCTAGCTCATAGTCATATCACTGTCCTTGGACACTTAAATTCCAGGCTAATCAACATTTTGAGATACCTTGACCAGGGAGACTTCATTTACCCCCATTTAATGCCAGCTCCTGAGCAAAGCCTGGTTTGTACTGCCCGCAGCCTTTCCCTCCACTAAATGCAGTTCCTCATTTGGCAGTTTCAAGGCGATCTGTTACTGCTGTTGTTGATAATGTTGCAAGTGACACCTTAATTAATCTGGACTGACATTACTGTTTGGATCAAAAATTGCATTCTGGCTTTACATGGGAGTGCTTCAGTAGTCAAAAGTGGTTGGCTGTGGTCTTGCTGTTCTTGCATGTGTGTCTACAGACCCACTGGGCACTTCTTCACTCTGCTGTAACACAGAACGTGTAGAAGTCAAATGGTGTTATCACCTTCACCTCCAGCATGGCTGAAGTGGCTCTGCTTGTGGGTCTCAGCACATTCTCTTGTATGAAGAGAGGGGACAGGGAAAATGAGGATGCAGGCATTTTACTTCATTTAGATCAGCCACAGATCTAGTTTACCTAGTTTCAACTCTGGCAAGCTGCATCCATCCACTAAAGAGATAAAGTGACAATCCTGCTTACTGCCGAAGTGTGCTGCAAAAGAGTGGTATGTCCTCTATTGTACAACTAGAAAAAATGAGGCACAGAGAAGTTCTAGTGACCCAGCTAGTCCAGTCACTTGAGGGATCCCAGTCTAGTGCTCTGCTACATCACGTTGCCTTTAATTTTATTTGCACACTCTCTCCGTTCTCATAAGTAAAGGTCTGGGACCTAAAATTCTCCCCTGTGTTTGCTGGGGTTTGAAAATTGGATGCAAGCCCTCTCACTGCAACCTATTTTTAAATAGCCTACTGATCTGTCTTGTCTGTAGCTTTTTTCTTTTGATCTCCAGAGCTATTCACAGTTCAGTTGCTTTCCAGAGATGACTTGTTGCAGTTTGCTTTGGTTTGAACTGGGCTTTGAAACAAGTGACCAGGATGCACCACGTTTCTGCAGAAGATCTTGAGGAAACAGCAGGGTAATTTATGAGACAAGCTACTAGTCTTCAAAGGATAACATCTTTTCAGCAGAAGTCCCTTTTCTTCAAAGGAAAATTTGCCTTTGCCATGTCAATTTGCGTTTTTATCTATGTACATATAACAAATATTTATTTTACACCCATCATGTCTGTGGCATGATGTGTGTGTGTGTGTATGAAGGCCAAATGAAAGCAACTGCCCCTCAAAATGTTGGAAGAGATGTTGTCTGAAGATGACTGCTCCCTGCCCCTCTGCAATTTAAAGAGGGATTGTAACACACTCTATGGAAGCAACCAGCAAGGGCTGCCCTCCTACAGGCCAGTGTTTGAGTAGACAGCACACCAGCATCTGACAGAGGAATGGAACCTGTGGGGATAATTAGAAAGGCAGGACTGTAGTGCTGGCCTGGGAAAGTTGTGGCTCTGCCCTGGTGGCTGATGCTGGACAACTCATCTTGCTGCCCCCTTTTTGTGACTGGAGCTATCTGGAAAATACTAGAATGATCCTAATGTGTGCCCTGCAAAACTCTTCAACGCTGTCCCCTCCTGTTAAACAGAGGGTTGAGGAATGGCCTTGGATACAGCCTCTGGGATGATCTGTCCTCCTCCTTCCCACAGCAGGGCTTTCCAGGCAGCAAACTGCTTGCCCAAGCAGGCCAGAGGGCGCACAGGGGAGCCTGCTAACGTTGTGTGGTCTGGGCTTGCTCGGGCATTGCAGTGTGCTGAAGGGTAGCCTCCAGCTGTTCCACAGCTGTGCTTCTGGTTCACAGCCTTGATGGGCAACAAACCTGGCCTTGGAGGCAGCCAAGAGGTGTCTCATAAACACTGGCTTATCCTGTCCTGACCCAATGAACTCTAAACCCTGCCCCCACGAAATACCAGAACACAGTTCTCAGAGGATGGAGTAAATGGATGTTGTACTCAATGTGAGGCAAACGGTGCTTTCACTACACCAGGTGAAGATCAGGAATGCACCTGCCCTGACCTCTACATGCTAAGGGGTACGAACAGCCTGAGAATGGCCTGGATGTGCATTGCAATGATTCCAGCCCCATCTTTCACAAAGTGCCTTCTTCTGAGTGCTAGGACAAT
The DNA here is from genome assembly GCA_028020825.1 of Podargus strigoides. Taxonomy (NCBI): domain Eukaryota; kingdom Metazoa; phylum Chordata; class Aves; order Caprimulgiformes; family Podargidae; genus Podargus; species Podargus strigoides. The sequence continues at coordinate 12,629,150 of CM051637.1, read as the reverse complement.
GAAAATGGATCACAGGTCTTCCTGGAATTAGTCCTAAGATGGGGACTCAGCCATTCTGGAGCACAGATGGGGTCAGGTCAGGTTTTTCCCTACAAACAGGAGAAGCCATGTGGTTTTCGTATAATTTGGAACGTTTTCTTACAGAATGAAGATTGATTAGATGCCTGGAGTTCCCCAGAAACAATGTTGATAGTGTTAGCAGCCTGCACACCACAAGAACCCATTCATAAAAAAAAAAGTTCTCATTTTTAAATTTATTTTTTTAAACTTTATGTTCTTGGAAAAAGAAGCTTATTGGGTAACTATCAGAGTTCCTTTTTCATCACCTTGTCATAAATCCCACAGGCTCTGAATTCCTTTAACAATCTCTCAGTTAAATTGTGACCTGCCTATTCTAATAAATAAACCCTTTTTTTCACCCCCCCAAAAATTGGAAACAACCAAGAAGTTGCTCCCCCTTGCCCTTGCTCCGAGTTCTGCTAATTGAGACATCAAAGCAGATGGAAAATCAGGGTTGTGCCTGTACAATCCCTAGGCACTCACCTCTCTCTCTAGACAATTTTCAACCGGGCAATTAACTTTTGCCAACACAGATGCCCCTCTGAAGTTTCAACTATATGTTATATTCTTCTATTGCTATATGTGAATCATGAAGCAGCTGCTGTCTTTCACCCTGAGGTGGCTGTGCCTTGGGGGCAAGTGATGTGGTCCTGGATATATTTTGTGCAGACTCTGAGAGTCAGGCAAACTGATATCCCAACCCAGTTCCAAACCAAAGCCATGCTGTCGCTATAAGGAGTGAAGGCTTTTCCATCTTTGCAAGAGCACTGACAGGTAAATCTGACACTGCAAGCTGTGAAAGACACTCCAGAACCAGATCGGAGATGTTATTGCTGTAAAGGGTAAATTAATGGAAAAAAATGCCTATAATTCATAGACCTCGAGGATGCACTTGAAAAATGACCCCTGGGCAGACAGGATTGCATCGGTGCTTTGCTCCTGTATGGAGACCTGTGGGGTTAAGCAATTGCAGGACTGCTTTATGCAAAGACACCAAGATACTACTCCAGGTCACCAGCTCAGCCCTCCAGGCCTTGTTACCTCTTCATGATAGCTGCTGGGCTGCCAGGCCTCCACAGCTAATGTCCCTTGGGCTATTAATAATCCCCTACAACCAGTGTGCTTGTCTTCTACAGTGGCAACATACCCAGAGGCATCCAGGCACAAATGGTCCTGACAGCAGCTGATGTAGCTGCTGTGTTCAAAGTGAGATCACTGTGTAGCTGATCACTGTTGGCTCAGAAAGTGGATGGGAAGAGCTGCACTGTAGGTTTATCTGCCTTCCTTCCTTGGATCTGTAGTGGGGAGAAACAAGAGAACGAGTCCACAGGAGGTTTGCTTTAGGAGATGAGAGAAGTGTGCAGTTACATTAGGGAAAGAATATTGTCTATTCTGCCCCATGATGCCAAACCTGATAGGGAAAAAATTACAGGGGTTTCCCTGTCCCAAAAGCAGAAACAGATCAGCTGTGGTGGAGAGGAGGAAGGAAGGAAGGGGCGAATGAGCTCCCTTCCTTCATACTGTCTGTTGTGACAGGTATGCCATGCAATATATGACAGGTAGCCATGGAAGCACCCCCTCCCCATTATTCTCCCAGTATGAATGATGCAGCTGCCCCCCAGATTTACCCAGATAATTCAAACATTGCAAAGAAACACAGAAACATCTGCATGATGGCCGTTCTGTGCTCTGCATTTGCCCCATCCTAAACTGACCTAAATCAGAAAGCTTCACCGTGGGGCAATGTCTAATTCACACATCCTGAGAAAAGATAGTGCCAGACCTCCCAGGGGCTACAAAGGTCTGCAGCACTTCTGTAGCTGGTTGGACAGGGTAACATATGTCTACCTATGTTATACAGAGCAAACAGGATGCATAAATTAGTGTTGCCCTTGGGCAAGAACAGATCAGATGGTGCTTGTTTTCTCCCTAATTTGCTGGCAGAGTTGTTCTGCTGGTGAATAACCCCAGCGAAGCCCCCTGGCACATTTTCACTCATATTTAGCTCAGGCCTCTGAACACTGAACATTCAGGAGAGAGACGGAAATGGGACCAGGCTTCAATGAAAAACTGGCCCCTAACACACACATTTAACTGCTCTATGCACTGAACACGTGATTGTGCTTAGGACAATATGCTGCTCCCAAAAAGGGTTTGCAGGTTTCCTTGTAGAGGGGATGGCGGCAAAGCGCCAGCGCCAGACACGACTCATAAGCCCCATTTCTCCACAGCTTCTGCTTCCCCCTGTCAGACAGAACACAGAGACAGAATACAGCCTGAGAAGAACTGCCTGTAACCTGTCCCTGATTTAGAGGCCCTGGGCTGAACACTGTAGGTTCAGGAAATATCAGAGGTTCTGATTCAGCCAAGCACATTTGGCATGAGCTTCAGTTCTTCAGTGCTGGGGTACCAGTGTGTGATGTTCCCTGCAATGTGTGAAAGCATAAGCATCTGACACCCTGGCTTCTACTTTTAGAATTATTCTGTTTGTCCAATGGATGATTAGAAATGACCCTCACTTTTGGAAGAAGTCCCTCAAAACCACACACTGGCAGGACCCCATTTATTCTCCTTCTCCACCCCAGGTGCTGGAGGGTTGGCTCACCTTCAACCTACAGTGACCCACAACTACTGCTGAGATCCAGCAAAGTTTGCTGGGTGTCCAAATCCTGGAGGAAGAGCCCAGCCATCATACTCAGCTTGGGAGGCACAGACGAGCACCAGAGCTTCTCTCCAAAGCTTCCTGGCAGGCTCTGACTTGGAGGAGAGGGAGGGGAAAAAAGAAAGTTGAAAACACCCTTTCCCCTTTCAGAGAAGTGTGCTGGAAATAGGTCTGCCTGCCAGCTCTTGCGGTGTAGTTGCCAGGCAGTAGTACTGCTTTGCAGTCCAGGATCAACAAACTACACATTTGTATTCTCACCAGGGCCAGCATTATTACTGCCACAACTTAACACCCTTAAACAGAGACTGCTGCAGCTGTGAGAGCTGTCTTGGGAACCAGGACAATCGCAGCAGCCGGTTGATGAAGGACCCACAGAGATGAAAGGTGGCTGCTATAAACCTCATGGATGAGGCAAACTCTTTCCTGTTGTGGGCAGAAAACAAAACGTCTCGTACTTGTATATAAAAATATGTGTAGGAAGGAAATGGACCAGCCAGGTGATAATGGAGCCTTTGGATGGACTGTCTGGTGGCTTGAGCACAGCCAACACCATTGCTCCAGCAGGATGCTGTCACTAGCACTGTGGGAATTAGGACTGGCATCCACTACAATCCGCTGGCATGAGCACGCCCACTGCCACCTAACCAAGAGCCTCTAACTTTCTCCATCTCTCCTCATCACCTTGTCTCTCTCTCTGTGCCTTCATATCTGACATGGTACAACCTCCTATTCTTCTGTATCCTCCCAGATCTCATATGCCAAGCAGGCTCCTTCTCCATTGCAATTGCCTTTTTCAGAAGAGCAACCCCACAGAGACTTATTGACCCTGGGAAGGGTCCACAAAGCCAAAATCCCTGTAATTTTCTGCACACCCAGTTTCCCAGTTGAGTCAAATATGCATTAGACCATGAAAAATAGCATAAATTTGACTACATCTGCACCTAGGCTACTAAATATACATGACACAAATGAGAATTATTGTTTGTTTTGAATCTAAACAATGTTGCAGAAAATGTGGCCACTCATAGAACAACAGCAACAGCAAGTGACCAGTTAGTTGTGTTCAGCTCTAATGATTCATCAGCCAGCAAGCAGTAAGAGACACAACTCAACTCTCGTGGCAGTAGAAACAAAATTGAGATGCTGGAAACGCTTTGCTTTTTCCGCACCTGACTCAGGTCACTGCAGTTGGAGCAGGCTCCAGGTGAAAGGGTTGAGACGTGGTAATTACAGCGTGAGATTCGCTGTCGGTATTTGCAGAGCAACCCCTTCAAGGTGCATAGCAATGGGCAGGGTGAATGAGAGGATAAGATTCATTGTGACCACAGGTTTTCTTTTCACTCTTGATTCCTCTGAACCTCTCAGAACACGGACAGGATGCAAATAAGGAAAAGTGTCTCTGTGCTTTGACCAGTTCTTATCTTCTGGGACAGCACTTTTTGCTGGCCCCCAAAACTACTGTTGCAGACAAACTGCCCCATGGAAGGCCCTCTCCATTTCCTAGGATGGAGCATGACAGTGTTACACATTCCAGGAGCTACTACTGCGGCAAAACTTCCTGAAGAGAAAACCAGATCATCTCTCAAGACATCTTCCATCTGAACCTTCTGGGGTTGGTGCTTCACAGGGAAATTCTTCATCAAGAGCTCTTAACTTTGAGCTTGCAGAATGCTATCTTCCCCCTTGCTTTTTTCAACAAACAGCTAAAGATACTCTGGCCACAGAGGTGGCCAAATCACACCCCCTTCTCTCTGACAATCTCATACCTGTGTACCATCATGGTTGATGAAAAGCTGTGGATGGCTCCAAAATCAGGATTTATTTTTAGGTTTCCAGACTATGTATGCTTCTGCCAAAAGAGCCTGGTCCAAAGTTTATTCAAGTCCACGATAAAAATGTCTAACGGCGTGAATGACCTTTGGATCAGCTCCAAAGGCTGTGCACTGATATTAGCACTGGGGCTGGCTGGGGATTCCCTTTGGGAAGACTGCCCAGTGAAGAGGCGGTTTTCACAAAATTGAAATTTTCAGGGAGAAAAACATCCTGATTTTGAACCCTCTTTCCTTTCAGAATAAAGAAATAAAAATAAACTTTTTTTTTCTCCTCCTTTTCAATTAAGAAAAGTCAAGAAGCAGTATTTTCTTCAGGGCCAGTTGGAACAAAACCAGAAAACTATATGTTTTGGTTTGAATGTGTTGAATTAAAAATTAAAACCTCATTTCCCTATAAGTACACTGCCTCACTGGGACTGTGGTTTAGATGTCTCATCTTTCCTGCAGGCTGTTTCCTAGAGGACTACATCTGCCATGATGCAGAGTGGACTCTGAGGTCTGTGAGACATGATAGCAGCTATGCACTGTCACCTGAACAATATGGGCATTAAGTTCCTGGATGAGAACTGCCAGGAGGAAATACAATTCAAGGCTGATGTTCAGGGTTGAACAGAGTTAAAGCAAAGCTTTTTGGGTTAATTGAACAGACTAAAGTGAAGCATGTCAATTTGGAGCATGCCAAAACATATACTTTTGATAAAAATGTCAGAGTAAAACTTATTTCCTTCTGCAAACTGAGATGTTTTGAAATTTTATTCCATGAAAAATTTGGACATATTGTTTTTTCTTCACAGCCAGAGAGAGCAACAAAGGTTTAAAGAGAGCAAACCTTCCTTTCACAACACTGCAATCAGTAAGAAAGCAAGAAAGGGGAGGTATAAAGGAGATGTGAGAAGCTTACTGCTCTGTAGCTGAAAAGCCCTGCAGAAATGAGCACCAAACATCCACCCTCCCTCAGCAGCTGGCTGCCTTGTATTTCCAGGATCCTTTCCCAGGATAACAGGCAGTCCCCCAGGCTGGAGAGATTAAAGATTTGCCATTTGATGAGAGATAATTTTTGAGAAACCACTTCTCTGGATGCTCCAGCTCACCATGGCCAGAACACAATTTCTAGGGCTTTGTAGGCTCTCTCAGATCTAATTTGACCTTCACTGCACTATTTTCTTCCCTGGATTTATTCACGGTTCAACTAAGGGAGGCCAGAATTCATTCCTGTCTCACATACTCACCACCCAGTTGACAGGCAATGTGAAAGTAAAGTGCCATGTGGAGCAAGCACTGGGAAAATCACCTTTTGATCTCACTGAAGGTGGTCCTCAAACCAGGTCATGCTTGAGAGAACTGGCAGGGAGAACGAGGAGAGGCTGGGCTGCAGCTGTCTGTGTTGGGGCGGTCTCCAGTTCAGAAGAATATTTGCCTTTCTCTTGCTGCCAATTTTGGAGCCTTTATAAATACCACACCTAAATAAAATGGAATAAAATAAACGATCCTCTTCAGGCACCCCACGCCCTTCCATCACCCTCCTTAACAACATCTCAAAATCCAAGGGCTGCAAGGATGCATAGGGGAGGGAATTATGGTTAAAAATAACCAGTCTAGGGAGGAAAACAATTTATGCTGGGTCTGGAGCAAGGACAAGGTTCCATTTCCTTCTGAGAATGAAGTGAACAATGTCATCCCAGAGCCTGCTGTGTGGTCATCAGTGACTCCTGCAGCACAGTTTGTAACCTGCAGCAGCACAGACGGAGTCAGGACACTGTGGGGGAGCAGCCAGCCCCTTCCCTGTCACTCTTCCAGTGACAATAGTTCACAAGCATCCCATCCCATCCTCGTCAGTAACTCTGCGCCTTGATGTGCGATATTCTGTCTTGCCATGAAGCACAAAACATAATTTGCTAACTATTTGGCAAGATGCCTTTGCCCTGTGAGTGTTCCTGGGCCCCAGCACAGACTGAGGGCTCTTCCCTGGGGGTCTTCCACTCACAGACAGATATCTGCCAATTCCCAGCAGGTAATGAGAGCTCTAGATATTTAGCCACTTTTTCTGAAGAAGGTGCTTGACCAGAGATAAGACTGAAGGTAGATGTAGACTAATTAGCTCTGAATCAAACGTGGTTCAAAAACACAGCTCTTAGGAGAGGATAATGCCACTCACCTTCAAACTGGACCACGAGATCTGTAAATGTCAGCTCTGGAATATACACTACAGTGTGGCATTTACAGTGCCCTTTTATTATTGCTATTATTGTTGTTATTATTTTCCTTTTTACCTGGGGACAGAATGTTTGGGGACTGTGGCAGGAGAGGTCTGTACATCTGGAAAGCGTCAGATTTAACGCCCGAAGTCATCAGCTCAGGTCAGCTAAAAGTACATGTTTGCTTCCAGCAGCAGCTGTGCAAACTCCTGTTGCCTCGGTTGTGCAGGGCTTATGTAAAGATTCCTCAAAGACAGTGCCCTCTTTGTGAGCCCACAGCTCTGCTGATCCCTGGCAATTCCAACCCCAGTTTCAAAAGAAACGGGCCTAAAATGGCACTCCCACCGCAAACAGATGTGTTTCAGCCTCTGTCTAAGGCAGCATTCATTTCATCATGAAAAGGAAAACATCATAATTTAGGGTCACACGTCTCCTGCCTGTCAGTCAGGCAGTGCCAGCTATTTTTACAGCATCCCAGGGTGTTGTGGCAGTCTGGAGAACAAGTGACACACCTTTCCAAAGGCTGTTCAGGGTGACACCACTCAGTGAGAAGCTCTGAGCTCCAAGCTTTAGGTTTGTCCCTGATTTTTTTTTTTTTTTTTTTTTTTTCTGAAATAAAGGCTTGAAATAAAGTATTGCTGTGTGTATTGCACATTTTTTTCTGTTGTGCATTGATTTTCTTTGCTTCGTGGACTTGCCCTTCCCACTGCAAATTTGGTATTGCAGGTTCAGTGTTAGAACTTTTCTCATGGTGCTGTGGCATGTGGATGGACCAGATGTACCACGAGAACAAGCTCTCTCACACCAGCAGCCAACAGCTGAACAAAACTATACATATTGTAAGGGAAGCCAAATTTTACTCACGGACTTCAGTAGCTTTCAGTTGCTTCTGTTTTACATTGAGATTGAGTCTGGCCAATTTATTTAACCTAATAAACAAAACTATAAACAATCCAGTAAAACTACTGGGCATCTGAAAGAGGCACAGGGACCATACAGAAAACAATCCCAAGCATCCCTGCCTTGGAGCCAAATATTATATCTGCAATGCAAACAAAACACCTCCATATTTAGAGTTTGATGGGAATTTTGATCATGTAATAGCTTTAGGGTTCAAACCACTGCTCATTAAAGTCAACAAGAGTCTTTGCATTGACTTTAATGAGCTCTGAGTCAAGACTGGAACATACAGTGTTTTACCAAGAATTCAAAGTGGAAAAAAACCAACACTGGTAAAGCTCTTACTTTGGTCTTTCTGAAAGTTGAATGCCTGAAGGGACCGTGCTCCTCTTGCTGTGCAGCTTCTGTCTCCACAGGTAAAAAGCCCTGCTGAGCTTGTCCTGACAGTGCCAGAGCTCGTCATGCTGAAAAGTCCGTTAGCAGATTTCATTAGAATAATTGTGCAACAGTTAATACCACATTGCAGAGAAAGTGGGCAAGAAAACACAAGGGAGCAAAATCCAGATGATCAATCATCCCTTTCACTGACACTGTCTTTACGTGGGTTGTTTTCACCAGAAATATACACCTAATAATTGCTCAGATTCCTTGTTTTTTCAACATCATTTCTATGGTAAATATAATTAGTTACTGTGCCATGGTGATTTAAAGCTGAAAACCTACTGTGACCTGAACCAAAAGATAGATTAACTTATCTGCTTTAACAAGGAGTTGCTTGAAGTCTTATAGGAAATATTGTAGAACTTACATTTTGTATGGCCAGTAATTGCTTTTCCTGTTATTTTTCTATTAAAAAAATACAAAAGGAAATGGGAGCTGTGTGCATAATGAGGACTGGGTTGTAGTCCTTTAAATCTGCAGATCATCAATTCAAGGTAATTTAGCTGATGACTCCAGTGGTCTCAGCCCAGCTGTCAGGGGACAGGTGACCACACTTGGCCATCCACCATTGCTGAAACCTTGATGTTCACTCAGTAAATGCAGAGAGCTTTGACTGACCAGCCTAGCCCAAGCTTGAGTCCCATGCCCAGGGGGGTTGTTTCAGACCCATCTGTTAAGCAGCTGGATGCAGCACAGTCAGACACTGATGTACCTGGGTCAGTCCCTCTGAGCACTGTATACAGAGAAGCCAGTCTCTGTCTCTGATTATTACAGAAATCAGAAAAGACTGGGAAGATTCCCAGTGATAGAGGGTTATTCCTGGAGAGCCATGGGGGGAGAGCTGTGTGGGAGGGATCTGCTAAGAGCCTGCTGCTAAGGAGAAACAAGAAGGAAACTTTTCAGCAAAAAGACCTCTAACAAGGAATTTACTGAGTTTCAGCATCTATGGACCGATATCCTTCAAGAAGGCTCAATTCTCAGCTCCCATCCTGTCATTAGAAGAGATGCTGAGATCATGAAGCAGCTGGTTTTCAGTGGGATATTTACTTAGACATGGGAACCAAAGACTTTTAACTTGAAAAGGTCCCTAGGACAGTGAGTTCTGACTATTTTTTTTTTCTTTCCCCCGTTTGTGGACTCTCAGCAGTGATGCAGCTCCTGTACAGTGAATTTAAGCTGACTAGAATTGCTTTTCTTGGTTTCCTTCCACAAGTGACAGGTTGACAGCTACTGCTCTTGGAAGAAGATGGCCTTCCAATCCTCAGGTCACCATATGGTGTACAAATTATTTCTTTCATGTCATACCTGATTTAGAGCTGTAGGAAGTAAAGCTAAGAGACCAGTGAAGCCATCTCCCCCATTGTCTATCATGCATCCCTGTGTCATGCCCTGTTTTCAACATGCCACATCTCAACAGGCAATTTGAGAGCTGTGGTTGTCCTTCCAAGCTTTATAAAAGTGCTAAATGGGGTGGATACGTGGAGAGGAAATGTGCCATTGAGTGACAGACATTACAGGAGGGAATAATGTGTCATAAATCAAAGAGACACAATACTATCACAACAGGCTTGCCAAGAATATGAACTGTAAGACTCCTTATAATGACACCTATTTGTTGAGTCAAGAATTTAATCTGTAAGCTGTTCAGTGAGGCTTTAAATCTCTCCTCTGGTCCTGCATTCTAAATGATCACTTAAAAAAGAAATCTGAAAAAAAAAGGTTTTGTTTTTTTCTTGGGGAGAATTATCCTTACTGTTAGCCATGCTTCTTCCATTTAAAAAAAACCTCCAGAAAATCTTAACCTGTGAAGCACTTGCTTTTTTGAAAGATTTTTTAATTCTTTAGAGTAGTTTTTGGTGTGTTCTGGTTTTTCTTTAACCATGCTTAGAACAGAAGTGTCCTTCCTGCTGTGATATTTTCCCTTGTTTGTCACAAAAGTAAGCAGGCTAGAAAAACAGAAGTAGGAAATCAAGGAGTACAAGCATACCCACAGAGAGCCACTGAAGTCTCACTCTCAGTGGAAGAGTAACTGAAGGAAAGCACGAAAGATGTCTTAGCAGATTGTATTCCTCCATATGGTGTTACTTCTCCTGTTCCCATTGTATCTTCTTCTGGCTTTCATTCCTCCAACTCTACTCCTCTGCAGGATTTCATCACCAGGCTTTATGAGATATATTTTCACATAGTAAGGGGTGATGCTTCCTTTGCAAACAAACCCCCAAATCCTTCCATGAAGGATTTTGATTTTTTTTTTCTTCAATTAAAAAAATGGTTCCTTCAGGCTCCACAACCTTGAGTAGCTTAACTGAGCTAACTGATCTGCTATTTTTAAATTTAATAAGCCAGCTCTAAATACACGCCGTTATCAGACTTTTTTCTTTTAAATAGGCTGTTTATCTGTCTCTCTTGGAGGGCCTGATAATGAGAAAGTGAGAATGCCCCGGGTAGGGTTGGCACTACATCCTCTACAGATCAGGAGATACATCCCTCCAGTTTTCAAGCTCTTTGTGGTTCGGGTTAGTACCCTTGGAAGCCAAACCACTAGACTTGTAGTGCTAAGCCAGCATTAGCTGTCCACCAGTGATTCTGAAAATGGTTAGGTCTGAGCAAGTGAATTCATCTTTGACCAGGAATGTGATTATTAGCTCTTCTTAGTGCTTAATCCAAATGAACAAAGCAAGACTCAGTCTGGATCAGAGAGAGATCACCTACCCTCCGGGTGGAGTGTTAATCCAGCCCTGCATTCACTTTTTGGCAATAGACTCCACCATACCCTTACAGCCTTAAACACCATGAGGTGCAAGTACAGATAATCTCCAAATGCTTTACTTGCACCACAAAACAAGGTCTTATTCCCATTCTGCAGTTGGACCATGAGGCACGGCGGACTTGAGCCAAGATCTGGTTCTCTGGAAAGTCCTGCCACTGCCTCCCAAACAGGCAGCCCGTTTGGCCCCTGCTAGCACTGGGCAAAGCTTTAGTTCTTCGTTTTTGATGCCTTATTCAAATCCTGCCGCAGGGCGAGGACAGGCCCGTTGGGGTTGCAGAGCATTCCCTGCAAGTGGGCAGAAGGGCCATGTAAAAATCAAATCCACATGACTGTATTTACAGGCAACCAAAGAGAGCCTTGCTCTTCCAAGAAAAACTTTTCCATGTAAAAGAATTCTTAATCTCCCCTTTGACTGTCATTGTTGAAATGATGGCTTCGCAGGCTTGAAATTTAAGACCCTATCGGCGTCTTTTCTGTTAGCTGTGATTTATGAATGGTTTCGCTGTTGATTATCCTCCAAGATTACAGCACAGCAGCCCTGACAGACAAGCAGGGGAAATTTCACAGGGTAACAGGCAGGTCCTTCTCCAGGGCAGTGAGGCAGGGAGGTGTGTTTTGACTCAAGTATGTAACAGTATCAGCAAATGCCAACTGGAGTCCACAGGTAATCGAATACTCCGCGTGTAGCACCCTACTCAAAGGCAAGCAGAGTCAGCAGAAGTCTTTATGATGATTTCTCTGTGCTTCAGGATCCTTTGCTCACTCTGTATTACAGCATTCAGTTAATTTTTTGCCTTGATTGTGGCACAAATGTGAGAAGGTAATATTTGCATATAACCCTATGCATGTTCTTCAAAAATCATCCTTTACTGCAGTTGCAAAGTTTACTGTCTTGTCTGGGAGATGCACTGTCTTTAAGTCAAGCCCAGGATATTAAAAGGAAATTTGCTTCCTTTGATTTATCGCCAAGAATAGGCACTCCTGACCCCAGAAAAGGAGATTTTTGTGGCTTTCTTTCCCATTTCCTGCTAGACAGTTTGTCCAAGTCACTGCTAGGAGGGACCATTTATCTGATGAGGGTCACAGGGCCAGGGCAGGTGTAGCCATGACATGAGGGAGCTGCATAACATTCTGATTGCTCCTGCAGTGCAGGACTGACACTGCTAACAGGAGACAGGAACAAGCTACAAGCCCTTGTAGTGACTTGGCAAAGCCATACCTGAGGTTGCTGCAAGGAGACAGACCAGGTATCTCCTGAGAGAAGCTCTCAGAAGCAACTGCCTGTGTTAGTTTGCTTCTGGGCTGTGGCCTTCACTGGACCAGCCAGCCAAGACTCAGAGTCCAGGTCAGAAATATTTCTGATGTGGGGGCTGCCTAAAAATAAATGAGTCAACCTCTCAGGAGATGATTTTATCTCTTGATAAATGGCCTCTGCTTTCCAGGCAGAAAGACTCCCTTGATTTGAACTCTGCCATGCTGCCCTGCCAAATGGATCATTATTGGTATGTGGTTTCCAGCACTATGGATGTGCTTCCTGCTCTTTGTGTCATCACCTGGACCTGTGCAGTGAGCAGTGGTATGCCACCCCCGCGCTCTGGATCATTTTGGGCTGAGGTGAACAACTCCACAAGGTGCCAGGCAAGGATGATCTGGGCCTGACGTACCTGGGACCTGCTTTGTGGTCATATTCTCCTCAGGGATGCTGCTGCCTTGGTGCCTTTCAACAGTATTTTCAGGAACATGCTGCAGAGAGGAGGGAACCAAAGAGCATAGTTACATCCAACTGTGGCCCAAGCCATTCTTACTGGGACTAGTTATGCTGTGGGTGTTCTGGCGGATCGGGTTCGACAGTGAACCAGAATGGGCATTCCTAGCATTCTTCCCATTTTGCCACCCAGCCTGCTTCAGAAAAAGTCCTAATGTAGGTGTTTGTATCCTGTCTCTTTCTTCCCTCACTGTATTTGTCTTTCAAGCCTGGCAGCGGTGGAAGGAAACTTAGCACGTGATGCTGACATTGTGCCATGTCTGTGGGACGGCAGATTCCTCAAGTACTCAAATCTAGCTAAGAGAATAGCTAGGAAAACAGGAGGCAGAGGGCTCCTCAAAGCACAGAGAGGCTTGAATCCCAGTGGATTCAAGGAGGGATACCAGCTTTTATCCAGAAGCACGGCTGCTCACACCAGGAAGGCTGTCTGGGTTCCTGCCCCCACTGCCCACACAGTCCCTGTCTCATGATTTCCCACCTATGCTGCATCATTCTGAGCATTTTGCTCTGACTGTTCATGATGTATCTTACTACTGGGATATTCATGGCCATAAAGGTCTACTGGATGTTGTAGCACAGTTGTGCTGGATACAGGAACCCAGCCAGAACCTGGACATAGGGAAGTGGTATTGGAGGAACTGGAGTGGAACTGGTAGTGGAGGCCACTGTCCCAGAGCCTGTGCCTTCACACACTGCTGCCCTTGTACCACTGTGTTTGCACCTGTTTGTCCACACTCAGCTGTTTCAGAAAACTTCCCTCTAGACTTCTCCTCCCTCCTTGTCCCACCATACACACAAGGACACAGTTTCCCTGTTCCCACAGGAATGTACCAGCCCCTAGTGATTCCTTCCAGCAAGTTAAGAATTGCTGAACTAAGGAGGGTTTTCAGAGAGCAACGTGGCCTCAACTGAAAATCCTGCACTTGTTTTTCTTCTTTGGTAGGGCACTGTGCAATATTTACCTCCTGTTTCAACAGGTCTAATTCTACTACCGCATATATGCATCTGTGTCTGCATGCTATATCCTGAGTTTCCATTCAGGCAAATTTTCACTGGCCAAGAGCTGGATACTGTGGCTCCAGAAGGACTTCTGACCAAAGAATGAGTCGTTTCCATCACAGCTGTCAGGACAGGAGCATTTATTACCACCTGCCCACCCTGTTCTTTGCACAGGAGAGCTCCATCCTGGGCAATCAACCCACTACTGACTTGAAACAGAGTAACAACAACAACCACAACAACAATAACAACAACACCATAATATGTGCACACACATTCCCTGCAGAACCCAGCAGCAGTTTTGCCACTCATAAGTGAAGCCAATACCCCTCCAAATGCTTGAGGATGCTCAACAGTGCCGAGCATTTCAACTATTTAGAGCTCACCCTAAACCATGAACACCCACTTCTGTGCTGAACACATGCATTGTACTGAAATTTACCTTTAAAAATATACATTATTTAGCTCAGGGAAAAAAAAAATGGATTGTAGTTTCTCAAAACAAGAATCAGAAAAAAGAGTCTCCCCCCAACCACTCCCCAAGCTACAACACACCTCTCGAGGAGTGACGGGCAGTGCACTCACCCCTGTCCAGTGTCCCTTTGTCCTGCTCTTTTATTCTCCTTGGAGGAAAGCAGCTCTGAAGACACTCCTTCCCCTTGCACGTACGGTCTTGCCAGTTCAGGAGAGGGGCAGGGGAACAGGGCTGCAGGGGAACTGCTGGGCTGAATGCCTGAGTTCACAGTGTTAACTGGCTGGAGAATCCTGTTACATGATAGGTAGCAAGCCAGGGCCTAATTTATGGAAATTTTGACCTTCAGTCCCCTTTGACATTTTCAGATCAGCTGCAGCCTGTGTGAGACATGAGAGCCCTTACAGTAAGGGGCTCTAAATCCGCCTGTGCGGCTGCTGGAGCCGCCGAGCGGGTCAGAGGTAAGAATTCACTGAGGTTCGTGTGTGGGCTGTTCGGTGCCTGTTTGACATTTATAAATCAGTGACATTCCTCTGCACAGCTCAGTGCATACAGATCGCTTCAGTCACGCTGAGGAGGGCCCCTCATTTCAGTCAAGGGTGGATTTGGGCATCCTTGGCCTTTCCTTTTGACTTGAGCAAGAATAAGCCTAAACAAATCCAGCTTTATTAGCTGGCGAGTTCACCTACCACCATACAGTGTGACCTGCTCCCCCAGGAGGATGAGTGTGGGTCCTTTAGGGATAAAACCCAACCTCTGAGGACTCTGTGCCATCTTGAGGGCTTCCATCTTGAGGGCTTGGACATGAAAGCCTTCACCCCTAGGTGCAATACCAGAGCCCTCACGTTTTCATCAGCTGCCACAGCAAATATTGCGTTTGTCAGTTTTGTAGCCGTGGTCCTGTTCCGCTGGGTGCTGGCCCAGCAGCTCGGACCAAGAGGAGGCAGCCAGTTGGATTTCAACAGTTTCCCATGGAAATCTATTTGCTGTGAATAAAGCTCCACCAGGCTGATTTGTGGGCTTGCCCCAACCTTCTCACAGTCTGGACTCTGCGCAGAGAGAAAATGTGATGAGAAAAACATAACCAGGCTGTGTCAGCCAGTTATTGTGCAATAAATGTCCATATTGGCTTCAGCAAGCCTGACCCATCCAACCGCTGCTTGCTTCTCCGAACCCCGAGGGTCGATATGGACTCTGTTCCGCGGGGTGCTGCAGTGCCCCGGCACACACCACTCCTCCTGGCTCTGCTGGGCTTCGGGGTGCCCTCTCAATGCATTTGTGGTGGCCACGGACACAGGGGAGGCCAGCTCCTTACTGGTTGTGGACCAGCAGCTGTGGGGCCAGACTGTGTTAGGCTGAGCACCACGAGGTGCTGTGCCACGGCTGGCACAGGGGCTATGGCGGGCTCGTACACCTTGGCACCCAACACTGCCATGGTCACCCGCTGCCTCAGGGAAGCCACCCTTAGCCACCTCAGAGCAAGAGGGACGGTGGCTCTTGAGAAGAGCTCCTCCCTCATGCCCACACGCCTTGACACTGAGGTGAGGGGGTGAAAGCAAGATGAAAATCAAAACAGAGAAAAATCAGATGGAACTGATGAAAAAATCATACAGAAGGGGAAACTCAGACAGAAACGAGGGAAAAACCCACAGTGAGGAAAATCCGTGGAGGGGAACCGCTGGGTGCTGGCGGGTGGGTGCGGAGCATCCTCCCCGCAGGCTCTCGGGTCCCTCGGGGCGATGCCGGGGGGCGATGCCGGGCGGGCGGCGCCAAAGGCGCTCCCTGCCTGGGAAGCGCCTGAAAGTGCTCGGCCGGGGCAGAGCAGGGGGACCGGGGGAAGGGGAGGGCGCTCCCCGGCTCCCCTCCCACCCTCTCCGGATAAATGGGCCGCCGGGAGGCGGCGGGCGGGCGGAGGGCCGCAGCCTGCGGACGAGCGTGGCACGCCCGGCCCCGTTCCCCGGCGAGCCCAGCGCTCCCTGCCGGCGGGGCCGCCCCGGGCTCCGCCGCTCGTTCGCGGCCGCATCTCCCGCGGGCCTGGGGCGGGGGGGATCGGCCCTTCGTGCCCTTCACCGGGGGCCGCCCGACGGGCGCCGGGCGGGTGGGGGGGAGGCGGCCGGGCCAGCCCGGTGCGGCTGGTGCCGGCTCTCCGCCCCGCAGCAGGCTCAGCCCGGGCTCCGGCAGGCTGGTGGCGGCGATCGGGGCTCGGGGTCCCCCCGCCGCCCCCGGGCTGCTTTCCCCTGCCCTCCCCCCGCGGCGGGCAGCGCTGGAGGCTTTTCTCCCGGCGCGGCCCCCTCGCTGCCCCCCAGACATGGTAGGTCACCTCCAGCTGCAGGGGATGGACGAGAGCCTGAAGGAGAAGAGCCGGGAAGGCTTGCTGGACAGCCCGGACTCGGGGCTGCCCCCCAGCCCCAGCCCCCCTTTCTACTCCCTCTCGCCTGGCGAGGGCCGGGCGGGGGGCGGCAGCGGCGCGGACCCCCCGGCCCCGGGGCACCGTCGGGAGGCCAAGGACGGCAAAGTGGTAAGAGCCAACCCCGGGGCGCTGGGCTCCGTCCTCTCCGTGCCCCGGAGTGGGGGGCAGCGAGGATAGGGCCCCTTCCCGCTGCGTGGGGCATCCCTGCGCTGTGCCCCCCGCAGTGCCCATCGCCGCTGCAGCCCGGGGGGGCACCGACACCAGCAGGAGCTGGGATGCGCTCGCGGAAGGGTTGGCACTTTGGCTGGGTGAACTCCAGTGACAGCCCAGCTCTGGAACGGGCTCCCCTGCCTACCTGGTGAACAGAAAAGTGTAACTGCTCCCCGGTGACACTGTCCTGCCCGCTGGGCACAGGTTGGAGCTGCATCCATCCGGACCGAGGCAGAGGAGCCCGGCTCCCGGCCGTCCTCAGGCTCCAGCATCACACATCTGTTTGTCAGGAGCGTGGAGCCACGTCTGCTGGAGCTCTGGCCGAAAGAAAGACAAAACTCTTAGGGCAGGGTACGGATGTCTGTCCGGGGGTTGGTACGGAGATACGGTCTGGGGGAGGTTGTGTGCTGCTGCCCTTCGCTGCAGCGGGGTTTGGTGGCATGAGGTCTGCGTGAAAGGTTTGTGGAGCCGAGCGGAGCAGGGCGAGGAAGCTCAGACAGCTGGCAGAGGCACTGTAGATTCAGGATAACCTGACACAGTGCCAGGGCAGCGGTTGACTGTGGAGCAGGATTGGGGTAGATTTATTATGACTGTTATTCTGCTTTATTCTGCTTCTTTCTATCCCTTAGCTATAAAAACTGTTTTTAAAACACAGTGTTCAGAGCATAAGTAGTGGTGGTGGAGGTTTTTAAAGGATGATGAAAGTTCTTCCCCAGGGATCTTTCAAATTATTTTTTTTTAACATCTATAAAAGACATTTGTAGGTGTATTCAACACAGTTAATTGGCTTTTATACGGAATGAAAAACGCAGCACAAATCTTTCCATGGGAAAAAAATTATCTGCCTCTGGATTAGTGACAATTCAAAGACTTCTTCCCGCTAGAGAAGGTCTGCAATGACTTCTCACACCCTCATTTACTTTCTCAAGTTCTAAGGCTATTTTAGCATACTATTGAAAACTGCCTTTTCCTCCCAAACATGCCAAAACCTTTCCCATGAACAATGACTCCTTCTCACCAGACTACAGTGGGTAAGGTGTGAGGTGTTAATTATGAAAATCAAATCTCAACCCGCTGATGTTGCGGTCCCAAATATGGAGCCTTACCTGCAGATGCCTGGGCGTGCATGCCATCTTGATGGGACTGCACAAAGAGTTACCCACACACCTCTGATTTGGCAGGGTCAGGCTGTTGCTATGTATTTGTAAAATCAGATGTGGGAGGAAGATGAATGAAGGTTTGCTGGACCAGAAAACAGCTGGGGTGGAGGTGTCTGTAAGGCTCTGTAATGGGGATATGGCAGCCCCCATTCCAGTAAGATGACAGTTGACCACCACTTCTTCCAAGAAAGCCCTTAGATATCAAAGATGAAAGAGCATGAGAAAAACCTGTTGCAGTTCTTGGGCTGTTAGGACTGAGAGTTTTAGTGCTTGACTCCTATGGAAAAAAAGTTATTCCTGTGATCTGTGTAAGGCAAAATTAAGTTTTCCAGATTTTTGTTTTGTTTTGTTTTTTTTTTTTTTAAAATTTTGGTCATAAGTAAACATTTCACACATTTCAGAGGAACTCACACTGTAGATGTGCCCAAATTTTATATCACATTGTAACAGCATGGGTAGCCCTGGGCTCCTGCTGTTAAGAGTATGGGTTTCATACATTGTGGATATTTCCATGCCCTTAGTAGGTACAGAAGGTTGCAGAGATCCTAACACTGAAACCAATCTGACTATGATTTGGAGTGGTGCAGAAATGTGCTCTTTAACTCTTGACTGTTTGGTACACTGCAAAATAATGGAGCAAATAGGAACTTCCACTCCATTTGACTGTACAGAGAGTTTCACTTCTCATTTCCACCCTGCAAATACTGTACTTGCAGCTGTTACTAAGAAAGGAGGAGAAATATAGAGAGCATTGCTTGCTTCATACTTCTAAATTTCAGTGTCTAATTAGCTTTAATCTTGCCATTTAACAAGGACTTGCAGATCTATGAGCAATTATGCAATCCATGAATGTGCTTCTGTTTAACTCTACTACTCGGCTGTTCATCGGAGCGTGCAGAATTGGCAAATCAATAATTGCAGCTATTTGCACACCGAGTCAGGCTTTTTTTTTTAATTGCTTCTTATATTAGTGTTTGTTTTGCTTATAAAAGTGACAGAGCCAGGAATGCAGCCTGCACTCTTTGTGTTATACTACTATAAAACCATATATAAGCTCAGTCATGGCCAAAGTTCTAGTATGCAGGGTTACAATAAATTGCTGTCAGGTGAAGAAAACAACATTCCAGATCTGTGGGAAGTATTTCATACTATTCCTTGCTGTAGACCTATCAAAACCACCAGTCGGAACCCAGTTGCGTTCTTTCACAGTCAGCTATTTTCCTCCAACTTCACAAATATGTTGAAGAATTTTTCTGCTCTAGGACAGCTCTTCTCATGCAGACTAAAATGAGATTGCATGCCCTTATCGAAGACTTCCTTGTGTGTAAAATCTGTGCTCTCTCTGCTGTGTGTTATTAGCCGTGACTCTGAAAAAGTAAACTCTCTTCTCTTTAATAAGCACGACTTTGTTTCAAAGACAATGCACCATTTATTCACATTTAACCAGCCAATTTGGCTACAGCTTTGGGATCCAAGATAATATGAAAGGCAATTTAGGGCCAGAGTCATAAATACCACAAGTTCAACACCATTTAGGGACCCTTTTTTTTTTTTTTCATTTTACTTGCAGTTCAGGAGAAATTGGCTTTTATTTCCTCAAATAAAGTCCATGTAGGGAATTTGTCAATTGTTTTGTACTTAAGTGCAAATATCCTAATGAAAATAGAAGGTGACTTTTACCTAGTTCTGCCTTTTAAATCTGAAATGTGATTAAATTGATTCCTAGGACTTGGGTTACTGAATTCTCTGGGCCAAAAGGAACATTAACACATTGAAATAAATCTCTAATAATATGCACAAAGAACCAGTTGCTGGAAGGGTAGGGAATGACATCAAAGTAGCTAGATCTTAGAGTTTTCCCCGTTGTTGTTGCCTTGGGATATAGTTTTAGGCTAGAAGAGCTGCTTTTTGGCTGTGCTGAAAGAAGTACTTGGCATTCACTAGCATAACTCTTAATGGATGTCAGGGGAGATGAGGATCACATTCATCTGCAGAACTATCAGTGGTGCCTTCTTGAAGCAGCAGACTTCTTGTCCCTTCCCAACACTATTGTCACTGCAACAAGTTCCTTATTTGAAAGACTTAAGTATTTGTGCATTCAGCCTGCCTCACTGAGCACTGACTTCTGCAGGATTATATCCCAGTGGATCAGCTGTCAGGTGAATGGGGAATTTCTACTTACGTTCAGGAGCTGTGGTGGACAACAGCGCAGCGCCAGAATCAGTCTTGTGTGGTGGGAGGAGATTCCAGCTTCATCCCAAGCGCAGAGGAGGAGGATTGGAGGCATAGTCCCAACGACAGGGTCCAGGTCAGCATGTGTGCCAACCTGGCTGGATTTGTGGCGGATACTAAAAAAACCCCACCAAACAAAACACCTCAACCAAAGCACCTCTTCCTGACACGCTGCATTTTGAAGAGCCCTTGGGCCACAGAGCCAGCATCTCATCCTACACTGAAAGTGCTCCAGGAGGGGTGGGGAACATGGCCATCAAAGGCTTTCCAGGCAATATGTAACTTCCAGACCTGCCAACACCTCCAGTGAGAGCATGTGTGAGAGAAAGGCCCGGCAACCTGCGCCAGCCAGCCCGCACACGAAGGAGGTGACATGACTCTCCGAGCCCACGTGGGTCCCAGCAGCAACGGGGAAAGCCCCAGGCTTGTGGGGGGAGCGAGGCACCCATCTGGCACAGCAGCAGGGCTTGCCTCAGGGGTTGGCGTTTGCAGCCTGGCATCCCGACCCGCTCCCGTGGGCCGCATCCTGCAGGAATTCCCCGGGCGGGGTTGGTGGTGCTTTCAGTTTCTGCTGCCTGGCAAAAGCTAACCCCACCTGGCTGTCCCCTGTCCCTCAGCCCCCTCCAGTTCCGAAGATGTACCCGCTCCTCTCCCTCCTTGGTTCAACACCAGCGGCGAAGGAGGCAGGATGGCTCTGGGCCTCACCTGACCTGCAGCCCATGACAGATGTCCCTTCTGGGCAGGTCAGGGGAACAGGCGTAGGGGGTCTCCTCATCCACTCTGAAAAATGTGGCTCTGTCTAGAGTGGTGTCCTCTAGCTGTTTAATTTCCATTGTGTCCCTGCGTAACGCTATGGAGAACCAAGCAGCCCACGTTTCTCACTTGAAATAGGCAGGAAGGATGTAATTCTCTGAAGTAATAAAGCCCTGCTTTCTACCTGAGGTCTGCATCTACTGTTATCACCTCCAAATATAATCTCATCCGGCTCCAGTATAAATTACTCATAATGTGCAATATGTGAAGATACTGGGAAAATAAATGGTCTGTTAAACAAATATTGCTTATCAGCTAGAGCGGAGAATGTAGCTGTGTGTCAAATAACTCAGCCAGATCTTTCATTATAGCTGTAAATAACAGCTGAGTGAAGTGACAGTTTCATGGACCTGACATGTTACCATAGTGGGAAAATGTGATGAGAGATTTGCTTCTGCCCTAGCTAAGCTGGGAGCTGGGAATTTGGGAAGCTGCATCCTGTTTGTAGCCCTGATGCTTGGAAAACAGTTTCCCCTTGCAGTCCCTGGAGATCTAATGCCACATCTTAGTGCCTTCCACGTAACGACCATAGCGAAAGGAGTCGGTCAGTTCTGGTCCTTCCTGCTCTCTGGGGAAAGGATTTTGGGGGGTTTATTTATTTCAAGTCACGTAAATTTCCTTTCCTTTTCGTTTCTTTGTTGCCTGGAATTTGGGAGCTAAAGAACAGTCAGTATATTTCAAGCCAGTTTCATGTCACTTTTTTCCTCATCTTTCTTTACTATTTGATAACTCTGCTTCCATTTTTGTAAGTTACCCCAAATGAGAAGTATCTTAATGGAGCCCACTGACTCTACATAGTTATTAGGAGTAAAATAGCATTATTCTGCCAACTTATCTTATTTTTGCTGTTGTTCAGAACTCTGTGATCTAAATACCCCCTGGAACCAGTCTCAGTAGATGGCACTCGTACAAAGCAGTGACATGGAGCTGAAGGCTGTGTGTCTGTCCTAAAGCAAGAGCCCCCCCATAATACTTATGCCACCAGAAAGGGAGTGCTGTTGGTTAGCTGTAGATTGAGTTCCATTCAGCAACCTATTTTATCTGTGTTTATCTGTGTGCTACTTGGAAAAAGCAGATTTTAGCTGCCCAGGCTGTTACATGCCTGAAAGGCAGAGTTAAGACAGAGGGAAAAATGCAGCCAAACAAGAAAGCACTTCAACTTTTTAATAATACTGTAACCCTTTGCTGGTGGAAACAAATTATGTTACCAGAAAGGAAATAAAAATGATAGCACATTTACTGCTTAATTTTTACCGCAGCTCTGTTTTGAGGGCTTAACATGTACATGTGGGGCTCGCTTTCTGATCTCTCCAGTATCTTCCCTTTCTCCTCCTCAACCTTCCTGGACTACCAGGCTCCTCCTTTCCCTGCATTAAAATCACAGGGTTTTGGTGGCTTTTGCAGAGCTTCCATCTGATAAGTAGCAGCACAGCTCCAATTACTGGGGACAGATTAATTAATTAGGTTCCAGCAGTAGCCTTCCAGCACAGCAACCCTAGGATTTGTTCGTTGGGTATACAGACCTCGACTGTGGATGAGTTGTGGACAGCCTGGTCTAAAGACATCCGAGTTTCTCTTCATCATCAGTGAGCCCCAGCAGTGTACAAGCAGCTCTGTTCTGCCAGCCCATCTGTGGTGCGGGGCTATGAAGAAACTCACCGTATTTGTGGAGTATGCAGAGATCGCTGAGTGATTGCTAGAAATGAGCCAAGGATCATAATTTTCTCAAGGGAGTTCAGCAATCCAGCATCCCTCTTCTTTCAACTGGTCCTGTGCAGAAGGAAAAAGAATTGAGTCAGTATTTTTTTGACAGGCAGAACATTTTTGTTTTGTTTTTACCTTAAATCAGATTGGAAGGAGCTGGTGTGAAACTCTTGCCAAAAAGCCAGCTTTTGACATGTGCCAAGCATATAACATTTCAGCCCCAAAGACAGATCTTTTGGAAAGCTCGTATCGCCTGTTCTTTGCCTCCCAGCTCCAGGTGAGATGCAGGAGCAGATATTTCAGAACATCACTACTGGAGGTGAAACAAAATGTCATCTGAAGCGCCCTTCCATTGCTGCTGTGTAAAACCTGTGCTTACTGTTCAGTGACCCTTTCACTCTGTGCCAGCAATTCAGTTGCTTGTTTGGTGAGCAGGGTCTTACAGATAATCTTTAGTTTTAGACCGTGTTTTGTAAGTTATTTACATCTTCCCTGTGCAAACTTTCAGGTGACATCAAGGTTTCTGACCTGCAGCAGCTCACAGTTGTACTCATGGTAGATAAGTGTGGATCTGTAATGGTCTCTGACGGGTGGTAGAAATTGATGGCTTCAGCTTGGCAAAGTCTGCAAGTGTTCCAGCTTTCCAAATTAATCAAGCCAAGCCTGCAGGTCTGAAGTTGATGCTCATTTACAGCATATGAAATGCATTACGAAATGCCTTCTGTCACCTTTCCCTGCCCAGAGCAAGGTAAACTATAACCCACAATGGAAATAGTCTCATCGCCACTCCATCCAGAACGAACCTGGAGAAGACTTAATCCTGCTCTCGCCAAATTCAGTAGCAAATTTTGACTCTGATTGTTTTCAGTCATGCGTGACAGATGCTCTGTTTCTCCATGCACACTGGTATTGTTCCTGCAGCATGTTCATGTTTCCTGTTCCCTGCTGTGGGACTTGTGATTTCAACAGACGGCGCTGGCCTCTGTGCCCACGAGCAGCACCCCCAGCACACAGCGGGCTGGGAAGCCTGTTCTGTGCAAACACTGGCGGCCAGATGCCCCAGCAGTGTTCCTGCTGAGCCACAGGAAGGACTTCACCTCCTGCATCTCATCTCTACGGATGTTTAGAGCACGCCTGGTGTCAGCATATGTTAGCAAGAAGTGTGAAGGTCTGTTTGCCTGGAAGCACTGAAATGGCTTCTTTAAAACTGCTTCACAGATGCCCTTTGTGGAACTGTTAAGAAATCTGGATTTCTCCTGCGTTAACCTAGCAAAGAAGCTCATGGTTACCATCCACCTGAGGTGGTTATTTGGCGTTCTAACAAGCTGGTCTGGATCTGAAAAGCAGCTGAATTCCAAACTGCTCCATTTTACCCAATCTTCACTTGTCCCTGGCCAGTGGAAATAAAGAAGATAAGACAACATTGGAGTGCCTGTGTGGCTCAGATCAGTGCCTCCTGACCTTTTTTTCTGGTTATCTAAGTTTGCAGTCAGTTTTGGCAGCATGGCCTGAAACATCTGTTGTTTAGAAGCTGGGACAGAAGAGCCTTCCTAGTTCTGTTCTGCCTCTCCACATTCTGGGTGATTGGTACCAGGGTGTGAAACTGTCTTTGGTGGCTGCAACTTATTTTAGCTGTGATGGGAAACAGCAAACCACCAACTTTCTGGGTACACTCAAAGAGAACTATTGCCCCTCCCCAGCCAAGGTGAGCGTTGCAGAGGCTCCCCAAAGGCAGTGCATGGAAGAGGGGAGGGTGCACAGAGCACTCCAGGCGCGCTTTCTTAGGCTGTTGGATCATACAGAAGGAGGTGGGGCTGGGCATGGACTTAGGCTGATGCTCTCTGGAAAATCTGGGTGGTGCTGGAAGAGGCAGTGGTAGTTCAAGGGCAGGGGGTTTCCCTTCAGAGCCTGTTGCAAACCTGCACCTTGGTCAGCAGCGTTGTCTTCTTTGCCAATGTCAGGTAAGGCCACAGGAGGATAAAGAGAAAGAGAACAGTCTCCTGAAGGAGGGACACATAGCCCCAGCCTTTCTCCCTTCATCAGTTAAAGCAATCTGCATCTCTTTGCAGGTGAGCCCCCAAAAGGCCAGCTTGCCTGCTGTTTGCAGAGCCCATGACTGCATGTGCACATGGTGTTTGACTCCTGCACCCAAATGAACCTCTCCTCACGTACAAGATGTCGTTAGAAAGAGCTCTGGCCATGTGCAGACTGTTAAAAGCTGGAGATCTGCACCCTTGTGAACTAAGGCTTGTCTGATCTGAACAGTTCACATTTCAGAAGCAAAGAGCTTTATTTATGACCAGAAAGGCCACCCTTGCCCTCCCCTGTCAAGAGTGTTGAAAGCATTCCAAGAATCAACTTTGCCTTTTGGCCAGTGTTTGGTAGTGAGGGTGAACACAGCTTTTTTTTTTTTTCTTTTTTGACAATGGAACAGAAAGATTCAATCAAAAAGAGGGGCTGGCCATTTTACTTTATAGTTTAACACAGTAGCAAAGTGCAGGAATATTTCAGTATGGAAAGAGTGGCTTTGTGGCTTTGGGACACAGAATTAAAGGGCTTGGTGAATTCTGATGAAGCAATGACATTTCTGGCCTTAGCCTAAGGCAGAAAGGCCAAGCCACTAGAGAAAACAAGAGCTCAGCTACTGGGAGCTGATGCTGTTGAGTGGACTCAACAGAGCTTTGCCAGTTAACACCGACTTGAGGAATAACCTGGTGAGCATTTGGGGACCTGCGTGTTGTACAGGGTAGGGCACAAGCTGCAGTACCTCTTACCCAGTGATAACAGCCACGGGTGGCAGATAGAAAGTCAAGGTATCTTAAGTACAAGGCTTGTCTGTGTGAGGTTGGGGGTTAATGGTCCTGTTTTCTGCCAACCACGTTAGGGCTGTTTTTTTGGCAACTTGACAATGGTCCTCCCCTTTGAGCGTGGCAAAGGGTGCCTTCCTCGGTGTGATGAACGCTAACCTGGGGCCCTGCCACAAGCCTGGAAAACACAGGGACTGCGAGGGGGAACTGGATGATGCTGAGAGTGCAGGCAAGGCGAGCTTAGCTTGCGTGAAATGAAGTTGGTCCAGATGCTGCCACAGTCACCTGTTCTCATTGCCAAAGAGCCTGTCACCTGCAGTGTCTCCCACGGGACACTGAAGAGACAGTGTTCAGCAGGGTTAGAGGCACTGGTGTCTCCTGCCAGTGCTGAGTGTGCTGCTGCTGGCTGCTCAGCTGCCAGCCATAGCATGCTGTGAACTGTGCCAGTCTCATCTGGTCCCAACATTTGCTGTGCTCTTCTTCCCTGCAGATGCCTTACCTGCTCCTGAACCCATCCATGCCAGAGACGAGGCCTCGAATGTACCCTGTGTTTTTTGGAGAAAGCATTGAGGTCAGCCCTGAGCCTGTGCAGGAAATCAGGTACAGATGGGATTGGGTGGGTAGGTGGGGATTTCTGTCTTTTTCCTTCTGCAAAAAAAGTAAAATGTGTTTACAGACGGGAGTTGTGGTTATTTTGATGGGAAGGGAAGGAGAGGGGGGAAAGTAATGCCTGAATTAAACACACTGACAGCAGCACAGGCAGAGGGGAAGAGGCAAGAACTAGAGCGAGGTTCTAAGAGAAGGTGGCTTTCCTTCCTGCCAGCTCACATCCAAGGCTATGAGAGAAAACCAGTACCATCTGTAGGCTTGATGGCCTCCACTAAGTAACCTGATGGTCTTCATCCCGTTCCCCGCTGACTTGTGTCCTCAGAAGAAGCAACACCCTTACAATTGGCACCTGGTTTGTTGGCCCTTGCGGCAGAGAAACCAACATTAGACCAGCCCACAGAGACAGAATGAGCTCTTCCTCATGAGGAGATGGTCCCTCCAGCCCGTGGTAGGGGTGTTCTGACCTCCTGTGGGGCTGGTCCTGTGGCCAATGGATAAATGTTGGTCTCTGCTCTTCTGTTGCTGGTGTGGAATGTACTCTGCAAAGAGCACGGAGCAGTCACACTCAGCTTGGGGCAGGGACAGGAGGAGAACTGTAAAACCTATTCCCACCCCTCTCAACCTATGCAAATGTCTCTCTGGAAATGTACCCCAGTAAATCTCTGCTTGCTGAGGAACTGCCAGCGGGCATGTTTTTATGGCAATTACACCGGAGTCTTGTTTTATGTGTGCTGAATGACTTGCTTACACCCTAGCTGTGCAAAATGCATTACAGCAGCTCAGATTACATGCGGTGCACAATCAGTCAACCCCCCCTCCGGGTCGAGGTAATGACAAGCCCACACCCAGCTTTTAATCTTTTTTTTTTACGTGGAACTGCACATTCCTTGGCTGCAGATTGCCAGAGGAACGTTTGGGGAGCGGGGGAAAACAAGTGAAAGTCCTGCTGCTCCCCATGGCCAAGGATTGTAGGAAAAGCCCTTTGCATGGCCTGGTGTCCATACATCCCTCACGAATGCCTGCGGAAAACGGGCAGCGCAGTGACATTCCATGTTTTGTGGGTTCTTTCTCTGACTGCTGTTAATATGGCTGCTTCCTTTGAGACCAATGGCTTGGCTATTGGACAGCCATAGCCCACAGCATCTCTGCTTTACCTGCTATTTGACCAGTGCTTGGACTTTCTGTAGGTCCCAACAAGCAACCTCACCCCTCCCCTCCCAGCACTCTGGTTTTCTCTGGCTCGGGCATCTTTGTGCTCTGATGGAAAGGCAATATAAAGAAAAAAAAAGACAAACGCTCAGCCTTGACAGCTCAACACGTGTCCATTACACCATGCTTCTGCCATCTATGAAAAACCTTGCTTGTGGCATCATTTTCCTGCCAAGCCAGAGCTTGCATGGACAATGGGGCCTGTGAAAGTGGCAGCAAGCGTGCTGTGTTGAGAAGTAGGTTCCCCCTGACCCCAGTGTGACATCCCATGCCCGTGGCCCACCAGCAGCATCTATTCAGCCTGGTCACTGGGGCAGTGGCACACCCCAAGCCTAGCACTAGCATCAGGGCGTGTGGCGAGACCTACCGTGAGTCAGTCGTCAGGGGCCATGGAGGAAAGAGGAGGAAGAAGCAGGTTGCTTGGAGCCAGTGCCACATGGTCCTTTCTGCCCTGGCATGACCAGGCAGGCTTGGTCCTCTGTGCACACGCACTGCAGAAATGCTGAGCTGGATTCACAGCAAGGTGGGGTTCCACCACCAAGATTCACCAGCAGGACGGAGTCCTCTTGACCCTCCGCTTTGGGCTGTAGGGTTGGCAGCTGCCCTGGTGTCTGTGCAGTAAGAGTTCATGTATTGTCAGCTCCAAAAGCTTAGAGAAGAGTCCTGCCTATGTTCTCTCCTTTGTTACCTGGGCTGTGTTCCTGATGCCTTGCTGTCCTCTGTAGGTGCAATTCTGAGGTGAAGTACGACTCCGAGAAGCATTATCGAGATGACATCTTCTACGGCCCCATCCCCACCGTCACCACCTACAGCGAGACAATCATTGCTGCTCCCAATTGCACCTGGCGGAACTACAAGTCCCAGCTGATCTTTGAGCCCCGCCAGAAGCCGCTGAGGTTTCAGAGCACAACCATCATTTTTCCGAAGCGTGCCAAGAACATTTACCGGACCACCCTCAACTACAGCTTGGGTTGTGCCAAGCGTTGGTTTGCTTCCAGCGTGCAGCTGGAACTCTGTGAGGAAACCAGCCCGTGCGTCATCTCCAGCGAGACCCTCTGATCCACCCTGCCGCTGGCAACCCTGTGACCTCGAGGAGGCTGTGGCCTTTGCTGGGTCTCTGGCTGGGTCTTCATTGATGGCGACTGAATATTAATGGCTGGAGAGCAGCCTTGGGTGAAGCTGAACTGGCTGGGAGGAGGCTTGCAGGGCACAGGATGGTTTTGATCAGTGAGAGGCTGGCTTGTATTTTGCGACGTTCCTGACATTCATGATCTGGATTTTATTTTTGTTTTTTTTTTTCCAAGCGTATCTATTTTTGACTTGTGTTTAGATGAAATCAAGATGGCAGAGGACCCTATTCCCATAGCAGAGTGCTGCCTTGTGAGCTCTGTAGGTCTCATCTAGCACATAGGTGAGACTCACTGTAACCTTCAGAGCTGTTTTGATCTCTGCAAAGAGAACACCAGCTGCAGAGTCAGCGTCCAGTCTGCCCAGCGTACACCAAGCCAGATCTCTTAGAGTTTAAATGCAGAGGAGGTGATTGTTTGTATCAATACTTCACAGCTTGCTCCAGCAGCTCACCTGGGAGATAGCTGCAATATTACACCACTGCAGTAACCTCAGGCCCAACTGGGAGGAGTGGGGACTGTCACCAGGAAAAAGAAGAAGAAAACAGGCTCACAGTGCTCTTGCTAGCAGCTAGATGTTTCTATACCATAGCAAGGCATAGCACAGGAGATGGGAGAAGGGCCTACCCTGATGCATGGCCACCTCTTCTGTAAGCCCAGCCAAGAGTATGCAGGGGATACTGAGGAAACTGAATAGCTGAAGGGCTGTTTTCTAAAAGTGTCCAAGTGATTTAGTGATTTAGCCTGGCAAAGCAACATCTGCCTCCAATGGGATGATTGTGCCTGAAGCAACCCTTCCACGCAGAGCTCCAGCAAACACGAGTGCTGTGGAGTTAGCTTAGACAGCAGGTGAGACTGCAGGCACCTCCCCGGAGCAAGCGTGCAGACAGGCTGACCTCAAAGCTGAAGGGGTGCCAGAGACTCCCTATTTTGAGCACATATCAGGCTTTTCTCCTGTTGACAGTTGGATTATTCCCCTCCTCCAAGCACCAACCTGCAGTTTTTAATCATGCTGGTCTTTGAGAGGACAGGTTTTCCCCAGAAAATCTCTTTTATCATGGCCATCTTTCTGCCCACTTTGTCTACTGTTAGTTCTGCTTCCTAAACATTGGCCACAAGAGGAAAAAAAAGTATTTTAAAAAAGTGAGAAAACTAGTGTGTGAATGCAAAGCCCACTTAGAGACCTGCACCACAGCCTGCTCTTTCACCATGCAGGGACAGAGGCTGCTAGGGCAAAGTCTCACAGGCCAGTGTGACCCCCAGGAAGGTGCAATGGAGGGCTGCATCCTTGGCATTGCAGGGTCCACACATGCCTGGGCCAGGCCTCTTTGAAGCTTCAGGCTTTGTTTTCTCTGCTAATAGACTAGAAGTGACCTAACATGCTCCTGTTCTGTTGACCTTAAGCAGCCTTGCTGGTTCTGCTGTGTCAGGAAAAGAAAGCTAGCTGGCAGCTTGGATTTCTAGACTGCTGAACACACTTTGAGCTGTGTAGCCATGGACAGGCCATGGTGGGCTTCTACCCTGGACCACATCCAAGCTGTGACATTGCCAAGTGCCTGAGATCTGTAGGAATTTTTGAAAAATACCTTCTTAAATGATCTCGTCCATGGGCCCATCACAAACTGCTTTTCTTCTCAGTGAAAGCTGGCGTTGGAAAGGGTCTTTGTTGTTCCTGAGCACAAGAGAAAACAGAGAAGGTCAGGTCTTCACCCTCGTGTGTGCACAGATCCCACCCTGCCTGCCCGCCCTCTGTCCCTATTGCTCCTGTCCCTGTGGCTGGGTTGGGCAGTGGTAGAAGAGCCAAAGTTCATGTTGCTCACAACTGGGAAAAGCAATGACTTCTTTTGTTTTGCTTAAACATCAGAAACTGGATTTTGTGTTTGTGTGTTGCCAATCAAGAATTGCTCCCAGCAGCCAAGAAGTGCCTTACCTGTAGTATGTCTGTACACCTAAAATGAACGACTAGTCCCACTACAGAGGTGCTTTTCTTTCAAATGGAGCATCTTAAACAACAGATCTTTGTTCATGTATATTTTCTCAAAGATACAAATGATACATTTAGACTATGGAAATGCTGCTTAGAAAGGTGAATTTCCTTGGGCAGCTGGGACTGTGGCTACATGATTTCTCCCCAGCATCGTAATGTGCCTGTTGCCCACAGTCCTTTCAGCCTGACAGGTAAAGTCAGACTCTGCCTTCAGGAATTATTTTCCATCAGTAGTTATTTTTGAGATCAGAAACTTCCTCAGAAGTTTTGGGGAGGGGAAGGTTGTTTTTTTCAATATGGAAAGTCGCTATCTGACTCAAGGATGCAGGGTCTGCCCTTCATCTCCTTCATTCCTGCGATTGTTTTCCCCCTGAATGCAAGAGAGATGCATGTCTGGTCTGCCTGCGTTGCTGTCATTGCATTTGGGGCCAGAAAGAGGGAATCCTAGTTCAATATTGACCTATCCAAATCTGTGGAATACTTTGCACAAAACACAGAGAGCAACTTCGACCAAAATAGTTTACTGCTTCTTTCATCTTTAATTTTTTCTTTTTCTTTTTTTCCTAAGCCAGCTCATCTTTTCTCAATGTGAAATACAGACAGGTTTGCACCCTAGGTGCATACTTTCTGAGAATGGTGAAATGAGGTTTGGGTGTTGATAGCAGTGTTTGAGTGAGCTGCTGGTCAGAGAAGTGAATGCTATTTACTATTTATGTTGAGTGTGTCTTAAAAAAAATGGGAAAGGTCACTAGAAGGCTAATGAGCAAAAGACTTTGTAGAGCAAACTGAGGACTAAAGGCTGTGAATCTGATCTAGAGGCGAGTGGTTCTGTGAGTGAACACTGTGAGCTAGGATACTTAGCCATTATAGTTTTAACCTGCCTTTTTTCCTGCAGAAAAGAGCATCCTTGCCTTCTTCAGAGCTGACACAAAGTCAGATCCATCCTTTGTCACAGTCATTCAGTCCCACTGAAGTCTGTGAGGGTCAGCATTCCCCAGGCTTGCGGGGGACTCTGTGTATCAAGCACAGATATGCAGAGCTGTCTCTGCATGGACATGGGGGAACACTTTATAGGGAATGATGGATCTTATTGTGGGACATTCACATTTCCACTGCCAGATAAACTCTGGTCCCTGAGGATCACCCCATCACTCACAAATTGATCTGCTCTGAACATCTCCCCTAAAGCTTTCCAATAACCATTGCATTTTATAAGTCTTGGGAGGCACTAATTCCTTTTCAGATGCTAATGAGCAAAGTATCCTACCAGGTGAATCGTGACCTGAAGATGGGGATGAAAGGTGTTTGAAGGTTAGAGAAGGAAGAAAGCATATTACTGGTGGAAATGCATGAGGATGTGTCATATTTTTATTTTTATAAGTCTGATTCTCTAAGTGCTTGTAAAGTACTTTACTGTTGTATATGTGGTGATGCAGTAGTTCACAATATCCTTTTATTTTTGTATATTCCCCCCTCCACAATAATCCCTTCCTGTTCAACTCATAGAGAGTAATTTAAGAAGACAAAGTTTATATATCATAATAAAATGCTCAAACTGTCATGCTGATGTATCCAGAGTTTCCTTCCTCTTCCTTACCCATTTTCTTGGTCCCTAATGTCCTGTTCCCATCCACTTGGACCAGTTTGGTGTCTCCCTTGCCTGTGGGATTCAGCCCAGCTCACTGTGGTCAGGAGGCTGTGGTTGCAGATGTGTAAAACCTCACGTATGCCCAGAGAAATAGCTCAAGCAAAGGGCACAAAACTCACTCTTCCTACAGAGGCAGTTCACCATTTTTTTGTCCTAAATTTCCCTCTTCTTGCTCAGTCTTCTACCTGTCTATGAAGCCCTGGTGTTCAGTCTAGATAATTTCTCTCCCAGCTTCTTCATGGCCTTCAAAGGCAGGAAGAACTGACATGATGCTTATTTCATACCCAGGTATCCACATCCTAGTACAGTATCAGGACCTCTGCTACGTCCTGGCTTTCCAAATTGTGAAGGCAGATGAGTTGCTTCAGGGCTAAAACCCTGCCTGGCCATGGAGTGTGTTTTAAAGCCATTGCTGTAAATGCCTCAGGCTCACCAGCCAGCTATTATTAGAGCATTCAGCTGTCTTCCAAGACCTAAGATGTCTGCAGGGAGAATCTGATATTAATCTTTATGGAAAAATGTTATTGGATTTATAGGGATGAAGTCAATAGGCTTGGACAAAAACGGCTGTTAAACAATAAGGAATGGAAAGAAGGAGAGCCATGTTCAGCAAGAAGCTTGCTTCAGGTGCACAGGAAGTGCCTGTGTCCTCATCCCAAGCTTCTTGACACAAATCATGGCTGAACTGCTCCTAGGATGAAGGATGGGAGACTTGCTGGTGCTCAGGCACTCATGGAAATGCAACAACATGGAGAAGGCAAGTTCAATGGTTGAAATGCAAATGCCAGATGAAGGACATGTGCATCCACTCCTGTTATTTAAATAAAAACATAACATGTGAATGCTGTCCAGTGAAGATTCCTGAGGTGGCAGCTAAATCCTCAGCAGCGAAAGCAGTATTAGATGCAGGATATGTGTTTTGGCAAGTGTGCTCAGATGAGCTAACCCCTAAGCTAGTGGCTTTTACTGTGCCATTTGGATGTTGTAAATTTAAGCAGATGATGCTTGGTATTAGTTTTGCTCCTGGGATATTTCAGAGAGTAATTGCACATATCCCTGAGGGATTACAAGGTGCTGAAGTTATAATGGATGGACTTTGAATTCAGACAAGGCGCCGTTATGAACAGAAGGAAAGGTTTAGGCTGGTTTTACAGACAGCAAGAATGCTGAGTGTAAAATGCCAAAAGCCTCACCTAAAAGAAGTTGCTGATAATGGGCAGCTACAAATTAAATAATAATAAAACATCACATTCTGGGATCACAATTCCACTCAACAAAGCAGAGCTGTAAGGGCACCACAGATGCCTTTATCAAATTTCATTCCACCTCTATGTACAGTCAACAAACAATGGAGGGATTCCCGGAGAAAGAACCTTACGTGATACTGGAGCTGTAAAAACTTCCCTCTGCTGCCAAGCCATCAACTTGGAACTACCACGTGCAAGACCTTGGGCTTGGTCTCCACTCCTTATGCCCAGCAGATAGCAATGTCATAGCCTGGACCTGCAGAAGTGTCTTTGGAAGACCTAGGCAATGCCAAACAGCAGGAAAGTTGTGTCACAGTCCTCAAAATGTCATGATTCTGTGCCCACGTGAAGGAACCACCAGCAGCATGCCTGGACCAATGCACATCCCAGCCACCTGCACAAACTGCTTCTGCTCTGGCACAGGATGCTGAACTGTCACTTAGGCCACCTCTATGGGGAGCAGATGTGGGATGGGAGACTGTCACAGCAGATCTGCCTTGAGGTCCCTCTGCCCCCAGAGCAATTGAGACCTCAAGGTGGCTGCATGGGCCTCAGGGATGCTTGGTGATTTCTGCTGCATATGCAGCCTCTGTGGTTACCTCATTGCCCAGAAGGAACATGGCTTGACCACATGGGTTTGTCACCACCTCAACTGTCCCCAGCTCTCCTGCCTGTTTGTAAATCCCCTGGTGTGGTTACAGAGAGGAGCAAGGACCTGCCCCAGGGCTGCAGAGCTTCTGCCGAAGCTCCGAGTCCCCTTCTTCTGGCAACGTGCCCAGGTACAGCGGGAAATTAATGCAGGAATGGCTTGTTTGTGAGTCGGATAGAGGGTCCTGGAGCTGCTTTTTTTGGGGCGTAAGGAGGGAGTTTTATGAGTTCTATTCTCTGCTTCTAATAACGATACTGGATCCAAACAGTTCTACGCCTTGGAGTCCAAGACAGACAGGGAGTTCACATCTACGAGGATGAAAATGTTCATCCTGCCAAGTCTTTGATTCTCATCGTATCCTTCCTACCCTGCAAACAGGCGGACAGCACATTTCTAGCATAAAAATATCCTCCTCTCCAGCTAACCACCTCCAGATTCCCTTCCTGAGCCTGCTCTGAGCCCAGCAATTAGACATTTCTATATACATAAACATTCAGCTCATCTTCCCAGGGCTCTCCCAGTCTCACAAGCGAATCCTGAGACCAGCAGCTATTTGCAGCTCCTTGAAGTACAAATGGGATCAGGGCTTCTTCCCAGCTGACTACTGTGGTTGGCACCCTCGTGCAGAGCACCTGGCTTGCACCCCAGCCCATCATGGGCTGCTGAGACACCCTCACTTCCTGCATTGCAGAGCAAACTGCTCCAAACACCCAGTGTGGGACTGCGGGTGACGATGCCGAGGGGCAGCATGGACCAGGAAACCTGTATCAGCACTGGGATGTGCTGTGGGAGTGCTGGGGATGTGCACACTGGCAGAGGGAGGGTGCAAAAACACCCCACGTGCAAAGCAGGGGAGGAAGGAGACACACACAGTGCACACTGCATTCTCTTTGATGGAGGTTTATATAAACATGACCTTCCCCTGGGGCTTTACAGTGCAATAACCTGATTATTCACAAACCAGCTAGAACCATCAATCCCTCATGTATCATTGTCAACATAAATAATAACGGGCAAGAGAGGAACACACCAGCAATAAACTAGTTATAGATGCAGTGTTGAAATCTGCCCATTTCCTTTCAATATGCCCCACTTACTGATAACAAACAGCGATCCAACCGATTCCTCGTCCGAGTCCTGGAGCGATGGATCCCACAGGACAGCAGCCAACGCCCTCTCGGGGCAGTGAAAGTCCACTTGGCGTTTGCGTGGGAGCCCAGCCAGGAAAACGCAGCAGATTTAAAAAAACCCCACATTTGTCTTGCTGACAAATGCCTCAGGAAACAAAAGCCATTGTATTCTTCTTTGACCTCTTCCACTCACAGATGGGTTTTTGCTGTGCTTCCGACAGGGTTTTTGGGTATTTTTTTTAGCGCCTGCATTTCCAGGACATTCATTTGAGCTGCTGAAGAGCACGGCTCAGCCGCCTGACGCACGGGACGGGGTTAAGCACAAACATCCCCGGTGCCTGGGGCTGCTCAGGAGATGATGCACAGCATTGGGTTAGGGATCTACTGACCTGTTGTGGCTGAGTAGGATGGCATTGGAGCTGCAGAGCTGGGTTTTTAGCTTCAGGTCCAGTTTCTAGTGAGACATTATGGGCTGGCAGCAGCTCAAGCCTTTTAGAGCATCCTTGGCTGGTTGAGCATGGGCTTTACCCTGGAATATAGAAGGAACCAGAGGAGATGAGGG
This sequence comes from Podargus strigoides, assembly GCA_028020825.1. Lineage (NCBI taxonomy): Eukaryota > Metazoa > Chordata > Aves > Caprimulgiformes > Podargidae > Podargus > Podargus strigoides. The sequence goes on along the minus strand of CM051637.1, from coordinate 12,593,550 downwards.
CACCCAGAGCCACGCAGATCCCTAACTAACATCCAGAAGAGGAGCTGAGCATCCTCACAGCTCTAGCCTGAGCATGTTATCAAAATGAAGTGGAGCAGGGAATGGCAGAGCAGCACTTGAGGCTTGGGGTACTTCGCTAAGCACGGCTCTGCCTCCAGGTCTGCCCTTGAACTTTGCAGCTTGGGCCCTTCCCGACTCCTCCGGGACTCGTCAATGTTTTGGCAGTGCCAGCCCTCTGTGTGAGCCCCAGCCGTGCCTGAAGTGCACTGTTAATGAGCCATGTATTTCGAAGGCCCCCAGGCTTGGCAGCGGCTCACGGGGACCCGCCGGAGCCCAGCGCTGCCCGCTGGCCGTGCCACAGCCCAACGGAGCCGGCTGCAAAGCGCCCAGCTCAGCACTTTCTGGGAAAGCTTCATTTGTGGAGGAGCGGCTGCTTTTGGGGGAAGGTCCTGCTGCCCTCCCCTGCTGCTCACCCCTCCAAAGATCTCTCCTCTGTATGCACTCAGAAAGGGGGAGGAAAAAAAAAATCCACATATATTTTTAAACACTGCCTAATGGTGAAAAAGAACATCTGGAGAGCAGCCTTGCCCCTCACACAGTCCTCCATGTCCACATCTCGATTCAAAACCCAACGGGAAATCAGACCAGAAGGGACCAGTCAGCTCAGCAATGGGACCAGCTCGCCCTGCAAGTGCCATCAGCCTGGGGACAGCGGCCAGGGGACAGCAGGAACCCAAGAGGCCTGGGGTGGCTGGGTAAAGCCATACTCTGTTGGGAGATTTTTGGAGAGTGAAGAGGGCAGATCGACCCCTCGCCTGTGCCTCCCATGCTGGCCCATCTTCCCCAGGCCCCCAGGAAACAGGGGCGCAGGAGAAACCCTGCTTCCTTCGAGCCTGTTTCCAACAAGGCTCTTCCAGCCAACATTAACACGCTTTGCTTTACTTCCCAGCATGGCCCGGGGCAGAAAGCAACATCTGGACCTAATAAAAAGGCTGCCCTCCCCCACAAAGAGACCCAAGAGCAACCTCTGCTATTTGGTTTCCAACCTCTGCTGTTTGGTTTCTCCTTCACCAATGGACGGAGGAGGCAGCTCCAGCTCAGGGGCTGTTGCTGGTTTGAAGGGGATCACGATGCTCTGGCAGCCCTCGGGGATTGCATTGCCCCTGGTGGCTTGAATTGGGTCCAGCAGGGTGAAGTCACATGAGTTTCTAAGGAGCCAGCACCACATGAACTGGTTGTGACTTCTCATTGGGGTACAGAGTCAGGGTATAAGGATTTCTTCTTCCCTTGAACAGAATGGTGCTCTTTTTCAGTTCCAAAAACACGAAAGCTGGAGATGGCTCTAAGCCAAGGCCCAGGATTAACATCCCTGTGGGGGAAAGCTCTGCTTTGGTCCAACTGGAATGCAGATCCAGACCTGGCACCCATCTTCAGGCACGCACCGACCAGGCTCCTCGTGTCTGACCTCTGGCAGCTGCTTTGCTTTCTGGAAAGGGCTGGGGATGAAACAGCAGCAGAAAATACTCCTGGATCTCGGGCAGAGCCGGATCAGGATTGTGTATCTGCACTCCAGCCTTTTGCAAACAAAGACCCAGGCCAATGGAGCCCAAACCTTGTCAGGGTCCACGTCTCACCAGGGCTGATTTGGGGCCCATCACGCTGCACCCACTGCCAGCTGCACTGAGCAGTTTGAAGAATGTGTCGATTGAGGGTGGAGTGTCTTCAAGAGCAACCTTCTGGGCGTTGTTGCTCTGCTTTTTGCTCTTCATCAAACCTTCTCTTCCCCCTGTGCCACTGGAGGCAGGAGAGGAGCCCGCAGCAGCCCACGGAGATGTCTCACAGCAAATCCTGACCTGCAGTGTGTGGAGCAATTGATTTTGGCTGGCTTGACCGGGGCTGCACACCCATGGGTGAGACCTCAGACCACCCTCCCCAGAGCTTCTGCATCTTCCATGGGTTTCCTCAGCCTCTGCTTGGGAGCACAGGGGGCTGCCACGGCAATTAATGACAACTCGAAATCCACCATCGTTGGCATGGCCAGACGTCACAGCTAGTGCAGTCGGTGTTTCCTATGCCCTGGCATCACCTCAGCAAATACTGCAACAGAGTTTTCTCCAAGCTGAACATGCATCTTGTCATCAAAGAGATTGCAAATGACTAATAAATATGAAAAGAAGGCGGGGGGGGGGGGGCAGCAAAAATTTCTGGACCAAGATCAGTCTTCACTGACAACTGCTGCTTTTTCTGAGTGAAAGTACCCTGTGGAGTTTAAAACAGCGCCTGACTTCAAAGCAGAGAGCTCTCCAGATGGAGCTCACCATTCCCAACACCCTGCGCCCCGACAGGTTACACGCACTTACAGCGAGAGACATTTGGATTATTCCCAAGGAAGGGAAGCACGCTGGCCTCTTCAAAACTACGGCCTCGAAATGACACGGGACCGCTCCTCTGCACCACGTAGGTGGCAGGGTGGACCTCAGGTGGTTGTTTCTGCCTGTCCTCCGTTTATAAGGGTCAATAAGAGGAAAGCCTCCCCTGCTGGTGGTTACTGTGCAGCCAAGAGCTGGGATCTGGACACCTCCACGGCTGGGACCTGGACACCCGCTGTGCTGGGGGTGCGCTGTGACACCGGCAAGGCTGGGCACAACGGGACTGTATTTCAGGAGCATTTCTGCAAAGCTGGTTTTGGGTTTTTTTTTGTTTGTGCACCAGCAAAAAACTCTGACAGCACTTGCAACTTCACTGGAGCTGACACCGCTCTCTGCTCGCTCAGACACAACTGCTCCAGCCTCCCGTCGGTGGGGAGTGATTTATTACCCCTCCGCTGCCTGGAGTGCTGACAAATACTCATTTTAGTAATTACAGGAGGCTGAAAATGAAAGGATAAATAAACCTGACAATGAATTCAGCTGTTACCCAGCCCCTCACGCACAGTGACATTAATTTCCAAGTTTCTCATGAACCCAGCTCTCCCCAGATGGGCACACGAGCCAGGTACTGCTCAGCCAGCCCAAACAGCCCTGCCCAACGCCCTTCAGTGTCCCAACACTGATAAGATCCAGGCACCCCATCAAAAGCCCCTCTATTTCCTTCCAAGTTACTCGCCAGCCTGGAACGTCTCATCTCCTGCCAAGATCAGCTCTTTAGCCCTCTGCATCGTTATCAGAGAGCATATATAATTTCATGGCAAATCAGAGGAACTGATGAATGACTATTTGGATTGCAGTTGTCAGGATCGTATGAAACGCTTCCTGCTGTCAGGAGCCCCGGAACGGTTCCCGGCTTTGCTGGCCAAAGGCACGTCTGACCCACTCAGCTGCTCAGCTGAGGAGCCCCTGCTCTGCCAGGGGTGGGTGTGTGGGGACCACAGGCTGCCTTTCAGGGGGGGCACAGGGCTGGGTGCCACCGCCACATGCGTTTCGTGTTCTGATGTGTTTTGTACCCTTATTTTTTCTTCAGTGCTACTGGGTACCACAGCTACATCCCTCTCCCCTTCCCGTCACTCACAGGGGAAGAGTCCCAGCTCACACAGCAAGGACAACCTCAGTCTTGTGCCCTTTCCTCCCTGTTCTTCTAACTCAGCCTGGCCTAGCTAAAATATCTTCCTCGTGTTTTAATTCTTTCCAAAAGAAAAAAAAATAATCCCCATAATCCTAACAAAACACCAATTAATCATCAGGAGAAGGTCACAATGCTCCTGCAGCTTCTCATGGCCTCTGTCCCGGGCAGTGACTTCAGGGACCATCTCTCCTTCACAACCCCATCTGCCACCCAGTCAAAATACGAGTGAGGCTGGATTGCTGACATTTTTTTTTTATAGCTGGTTTTCGAAGCCATCTGCTTTTGTCCCATTTCATTTTCATCTCCTTATACATGAGCTTCTCAAGTAGACCTCAAGTTTTCCATCATTAAATCATAAGTGTTGGCCTTGAATTTAGAGTTTTCCCACCTTCTGTTTCTTCAGCAGCAACGTGAGTTATTGACCAGGGCTACCGCTGTCAGCCCTTGTCAGCGTTTAAACCCCGATGCGAGAGGCTGAACAGCTTGGCTTCTGCTTGCACTACTTATTAACTTATTCTAGTTGCCTTCAGAGCAGCAAAAGCCTTTCCAAGAAGGATTTCAATAAAATCTCTGCTCTCAGAGATCTTTAGGATGATATCGAAGAGCCAGCAGGTACCTACCTTGTGCATCGCCGTGGGAGCTGGTCGCTGGAGAGGCATGAAGAGGAGGCAGGTTTGTCGTGGGTACGTACCTGGAGGGATTGCAGATGGTGTCCGGGCGATCCAGAGAGGACCCAGGGCGATCCTGCACGAGCTCAGAGACAGGAACCTTTTGGAGATCCCCTGGACAGCCCCCAGGTTGGAGGGGGCAGATGGGGGCAGATCCCAGCCCCATTTGGGGATGCTGCTCCTGGTGCTGTGAGGCCTCTTCAGGTCCATATGGAGGAAGATGCTCCCAGCTCAGCAATAATAACACAGTGCTTAAGCAGCTCTGGGCCATCAGTTGGTTATAAAGCAGTGCAAGGGTGCAAGCCCTGACTGCAGATGGGGAAACTGAGGCAAGGAAGGGGGCTGCAACTCAGCCAGAGCACTGATCCCTCGAGCTCTAGGGTGGGATTTCCCGTTGTGCTTCAACCAGCAAAAACTCACCCCTCCCTCAGCAAACTCACCCCTTGCCAAGGTCCCTCCAGCAGCCCTGTCCCCATCGCCAGCAGTCCCACGGGAGAGTCCCGGTGCAGCCAGCGGGCGCGCAGACCCCATCTCCTCCCCGCAGTGATGCTGGGGCTGTACCAGCCATCCTTGGGGCGAGCGATCCACACACCGTGTGGCACTGCTGCTGCTGGCCCTTTGCCCCTCTCTCAGCTCATCTTACCGTGGGCACCTCCATCAGTGCCCCGCCAGCGTGGGGGTCCCCAACCCACCCCCACACCCCCTCACCGTGATCCATCCCGCTCCTGACTCAGCTGCCGGGCTCACGCACACAAACAGCCAGGACAGAGCGCTGTGTTTTGCTGCCAAATCAGTTGGGTTGGGTTTTTTTTTTGGGTTGGTTTCTTTGCTTTTTAGTTACCTAACCAGCCAGGCAGTGCTCTGACACAGCTGCCCACACCACTGGTGGGCACGCCGAGCAAAGTGACACTGAACAAACCCCTCCACCTTCAGCAGGTTCCCCCCAAGGAGGGGCGTGAGGCTGGGGGTCACTGGGGGTCTCCCTGGCACCTCCCCGTCCTCCCTGCCCCACAGCACTGTCCCCTCCAAACACCGTCCTACCCAGGAGGTGGTGGTGAACATCTGCCCAACCACACCAAGCCACAAACACCAGGAGGGCTGAAACCACCCCAGGAACACAGCACAGCCCTGGCAGCAGTGCCCCGACCCCCAGCCAGCCCTGGCAGCTCCAGCCCCGCATGCCAGACACGGAGGAAAGGAGGAAACAGAAACACAGCGGCGGTGCCCGCTCTGAAGGGCAGGACAGGCTCTCCACCCTCCACCCTGTGGCTGCAGGTGCCCGCCATGGCACGGGGTCAGCGGGAGGAGAACCCAGTCCCGCTGCGGCCGGGGTGGCAAAGGCGGCTCCGCAGCCCCTGGCCCTTCCCGCTGTCCCAACGCGCCGTGCTCAGCCCGCGGGGTTGGCACAGGATGCCCACAGGGTGAGGGTCCAACCACCGCCCCAGTGCCTCCATCCCCAGCGCAGCCCGGGGCCGTGGGCACCACCGGGGAAGCCGCAGAGAAAGCCAGCAGAGCACGGGGGCTTCTCTCACCCCTCTGGGGGTCTGGTGCCACATTCCACCAGCAACGGGCACGGCCGGGACCTCCGGAGACACCAAAGCAGCACACAGTATTGCTACTGTGCCAAGGGGGAACTTTATTCTTTGTTGTGTTTTTTTTTTTTCTTTTTCTTTTTTTTTTTTTTTTCCTATTTTTTCTCTGAAAAGGTTCAGGAAGCAGCTTGGAAAATGGGTTGGATTTGGATTTTGTTTTTTTTTTTTTCCCCAGCAAAATCTGCAACATGTTCATAGCCCAGAGATCAGCTCGGGTGGATTTTTACATCTTAGAGCCACGGAGACACCAGCAGCAATAACCTGGGAATGGACAGATTTCGGGCATTGTCTCGGAGGGTTTTGTTTTTTTTTCTTTTAAAATTAAAAAAAAAAAAAAAAAAGCACAACAGAAAAAAAGACACAAACATCGAAGAACATTAAAAACCTGTACATTGTAAAAAAACAAACAAAAACCCAACTGGGGAAAAAAAAACCAACAACAACAAAAAAGAACAAACCCCAAACAAACGACAAACACCCTCATTCTCTTGCTTGGAAATCAGAATCAACCTGGGGACGTCGCAGGGGGAAAGGAAAGATCCATCGGGAAGGTGACGGCGTCGGACCCACACGTGGGCTCGGGGGGCTGTGGGGGGCCATTGTCCCCCCGGGGGCGCAGAGGCTGTGCCACGCTCCGGGTTCCTCTAGCGTATAGAATGCAAAGCATTTAATACATCCTTTTGGGTTTTTTTCCCCCCATATTTTTTTTTTTTTTCCTCTTTTTTTCCCCCCAGAGCGAGAAAGCAGAAGTGAATGAAAAAAAAAAAAAAGTCTAATATTTTGTTCTTTAACCATGTAACTGCAGATATGAGCCAACATCATGGAATGAAAAAAATAACGTAAAGTAGAGCATTCGTGTGTATCACAAAAATACAATAAAAACTTTTTTTTTTCCTTTTTTTTTTTTTTTTCCTTTTCTCTATTTTTTCTGCCCCCCCCACTTCCCTGTGAACTCCCTGCCCCGCTCTGCCCCTGCTCCCACCCAGCTCTGGGGTGGGGGGCTCTGCAGAACCCACGTCTACAACCAGCCGACCATTTCTGCTGACTCAGCAAAGGTGTGTATAATGGGGGGGGGGGCGGGGGGTGTTTCATACATTCTCTGGAGTTGATAACTTTGATGGATCACCATTACCTTTTCTTTTTTTAAACCCTTCCATACAATGGACAAACGCATCAAAGCCTGCACGTAAGAACAGAACCTCTTTTACAGCATGTAATACTGTGGTTTTAAGTCCTTCCTTGCGTAAAATATCGACATAGTTCACTGAAGGTATCAAAAATATACCCTGTAGACCAATACAATTTACAATTGCCTTTTCTCACCAGTCAGAAAACAATGCACTTAAAGCAAGCGAGCCCCTCCACGGGCAGCGTGTGAGCCAGCCCTGGGACATCCCTGCCCGCTCCCATTTAAACCCGGGATCGTTTCCACCGAAGGGACCAGGAATTTTACACAAAACAACTCTTCTCCCCCTCCCCTGCTCACCCCAACCACGTCTGAAGCATCTCGAGACCACTGCGGGGCTGATCTACACCTTGTGGTGTGCGTACGAGGTACTGGGGGGCAACCAAACCGGGGCCCTTCCATCCTATTTCACTTCTTAAACGTCTAATTATTGTTTCTTTCCTCTTTAACTCGCTCAGAGTTCTGCATTCCTGCAGCACAGCATCCCAGAGCCCCTCACTCCGCGCCGGCAGAGCGTCCGAGCGTGCGCAGCCCCCGGGACGTGGGGACCGCTCGCTGTCCCTCTCTGGAGCGCGGGGGTCCCCGCCCGGCACGGCTGCCAGGATCGAAGATGGATTCCTTGGGTTTTGTCTCGTTAAGGCTTTTTTCTTTTTTTTTTTTTTCTTTCTTTCTTTTTTTTTCCAGACTGAAGAGGATGCAGAAATTTCCAGATGTTGAGAAAGAAAAATAAACAAACAAAAAGTAACAGCCCCCCCCCTCCTCATCCTCCCCAACTGGCTGCTTGGGAGGGGAAGGAAAAAGAAAAGGGAAAAATAAAACAGCTCTGCTCCTGCATCTTCGCTCGTGAGAGCCGGTGGGCGCTCGCCCCGGGTGTCCCACTCGCCCCCCGCGCCCTGGGTTTGGTCGCCATCTCCCTGCCCCTGGCTCGCTTCATTCACTGTCCGAAAGGGTTTCGTACTGGGAGCAGAGCAGGGGCTTGGGCTCCTCGTCCCAGGCGTGGTGCTGGCTGCCGGGGGTCCCCTGCGGCAGGGGGGTGGCAGGGGCTGCCGTCACCACCCCGCTGGGGAGCCGCATGGTCAGCGGGTTGTAGGGGAACGGCGTCGAACCTGCACGGGGAGGAGGAAGCCAAGAGTCAATGCCGGGGGGGACATGCCTCTCTGCAGCCCCCCAGGAGGGTGGACGTGTCCCCCCCGAGTCCTACCTGCGGATGACGGCCTGTCCTCCCAGACACGGTTGGTGAGGGGCGTCCTCCGGTTGCAGTCCCCCTCCGAGTGCACCGAGGAGACGGAGGGCGGCCGCTCGCCCGAGGACAGACCCGGCGCCGGGGACTTGGCCTTGCGGCTGTTGGGTCTGGCAGCGATCTTTGGCTTCCCTCCTCCTCCTGCAAAGAGAGGCGCCCGCTGTCACCCGGCTCATGGCACCGGGGTCGGGGGGCTGGGGAGGGGGTGCGGGTACCCAGCGCTTCACTTGTAAGAGCTTGCAAAAATGGCTTGTGGCAGGAGGAAAGCTCACCCCGGGGGCCGATGGCACCACGCAGCGGGGCAGGCGGGTGGCCATGGTGGCCCCAGGAGGTTTCTGTCCCCTCTGCTTTGTGGGTTGATGCCACCAACTGTCCCGTGGAGCAGATCCAGGGCAGGAGCAGCCGTGCAGCTTTGGCCAGGCCGTTTCTCTGCAGGAATCGCTCCCGAGCCAGCTGGTGGCTCAGCACACAAACACAGGTCAAGGGATGGTAGCCCCGTGTGCCACCAGCCGGCAGGGACCCCCCGGGAGCTCCGCGGGTGCTGGAGCCCTGAGCACATTTCCTATTCCTGTGGTTTGCATGGCCAGGATGGTCTTACTAAGTTCTTACAGCAAAATCCCTGGTGATGCTAGGGCAGATTGGAAAAGGTTTAAGGCCAATACAGCCTCTGCCAGGTAGATTAGCCCGGCTAAATCAGGGGAAGCTCCCAACGGGGAGGGGATGGACAGGCTCTGCATCCCACCCTGCCTGCCTGGGCAGCCTCCGCCAGGCGTGGGGAAGCGTGGCTGGAAGAAACTGCTGGTTTCATGCAGGAGCCAGAACAGCTTTTCTGCAACGAGCTACAGAGTGCCTGGTGCGAGCTGACCCGGAGGAAGGCACGTATGTGCCCCCAGGACCCTGCTCCCCAGACTGCCAAGGGTGACCCCTGCCATCAGCTGCCATGCTCTGCGCAGGGCACTCGCGAGAGGCACCCTGCCCTTTGCAGGGACGAGGGGGACAAACACTCCCCCATTCATCCCTGGTCCCTCTCCTCTCTTCCCTAACTGGGGATCTGCAGAACAACCTTCCTGGCTCTGCTCAAGCCCTTGCAAGCTGTGCTGGAGCCACCCAGGCAGCTCACCCCCAGCCCTGCCCTCTGAAGCTGTTCCCCATCTCTAACACCTTTAGCTCCCTTAAGTTCTCCCTCTTGCTGCAGCACCCTCAGGTCCATCCAACCCTCTGTCCCAGCCTGCCCTGACACCTCTGAGCCCAGGGTGGGGAGGGAAAGGCCACCCTGCCCCATGTCCCCATGCTGGCCCTTCTCATCTCCTTCCCCTATTTCGGGAGCAGCGATCCCGCCCGGGGTTTATGAACAGTTTGGGGTGGCTTATTTAACTTTATGGCTTTAGATTTTTGGGTGTGGGGGCTTTTTCCCCCCCCATAAACGCTTCCATGGTGTTAAAAAAAAAAGTAAAAAAGGGAAAAGGAGATATTAAAATCAACAAAGGGGGAAAGGAGCACAGTCAGTGGTTTAGAGAAAGCAACAGCACCTTCCAACTATTAAATTAACATCAAACAAGACCAGGATTAATCAGCGGATTCACAAAGCTCGAAGCTGGGAGAGGGAGGGGAGAAAACAAAACCAAAATGAACAAAAATGGGGAGGGGGGAATAAATCCACCCACAAAAGGGGAAATTAAAGGCTGAGAATTAATAACACAGAGAGAGCGAAGGTGGAGAGGGCTGCAGACCTGGCAAGGAGCGCACGTCCTCGTTTCGTCCATCAGCAGGAGTTATGGGCATAGCAGCGGGCAGGCTTGCACTGGCATTCAGAGAGTTAAAAGCATTGGCACTGAGAGGTGAGCGCTCTTCCCACTGCTCGTCATATTTACCCATTAGGGCTTTCCTAATTATTGCCTCCAACCCCATGTTGGTACTGGAATTCTCTTGGACCGACTGGCTCCTACAACTGATTAGCCCTGGGAGATACGGGAGAGGGAGGAGAGAGGGGACGGGAGATGGGGGGGAGCCAAATGAGAAGAAAGATGGGGGGGACGGGGAAGGGGAGAAAGGAGACAAGGGAGAAGGGAAGAAACAAACAGTCAGCACATTCTCGCAAAGCAACAAACTTTGTCATCTTGTTCTTTAAAGCGCTGCGATGCACCCGTCCTCCTCCTCCTCCTCCTCCTCCTCCCCGCTCCATCCCGCCCCAGGGCTCGGCAGGGGCTGGCGGTGGGACGGGATGGGACCTGCTCCGGGGTGTGGGTCCCTGGAGGGCTGCAGGCAGGCAGGGCTCCCTGGGCCAAGGGCTTGGAGGATGGCGGGGAAGGGGGTGGCGCTGAGCCCTGGGGAGCGGCTGTGCTAGGAGTCACCTGGGTATGGGGGGTCTGTACGGATGCACACACAGCTCACAAGTAGGTGTGCTGGGAATTTGGAGGCCAGGGCAGTTTCCCACGAAGGAAAAGTCAGGGAAGGAAGAGGGGACACCCCACAAAAACACCTGATTGGAAAGAGGTGCCTGGACTCAGCCCTGGGATGAGCAGTGGCAAACACAGGCGAGCCCCCGGACGGGCACTGCGTGGGGTCGGGCTACGTGGGGAGAGGGGAGAGAGCCCTTCCGTCCCTCCTCGCGCTCTTTGCAAGCCCCCTGCCCATCAGCCCAGCCCGCTCCCTTCCTCCCCCTGGGCTGGGTGCCTGCTGTGGGGCAGGGCCCCCCCGGGCTGAGCCGCGGCGGCGGGACAGGATGCAGAGGCGCAGCGGTGTGTCCGCGTGGTTGTGAGTCTCAAGCCATGCAGTTATGGTGCAGCACTGCACAGGGACCAGAGGGCACGAGGCTCGGCCACGCCACCGCCATTCCCAACGCGGCGGTTACAGGGAACAAGCAAGGGCAAAATACAGACACAAAAACAGCAGGTCGGCGAGGGAAGCCCCACCGGCAGCACCCCCCTGCCCCCCGGCTCGCCCCATCCCGGGGGTGTTCCTGCTGGGATCGCTGCCCTCTGCCTGGAAAGGGATGGATCCTGGGTTCGCTGTCTTCCTGGGAAGGGGCAGGGGCTCTCCCAGTCCCCTCCAGCCAGACCCTGCTCCCCAGCTCCCTACGCTCAGCAGGAGCAGCTTTAACTGGGGGATGCTCTCAGGAGGTTGGGCATCACCCTGCCAAATTTTCTCTGCTGCAGACCCTCGGGTCCTGGCTGGCTGCACCCTCTTGTCCCAGCTACTGACGTGAGCCAGCTCCTTCTCCCAAACACATGAGCACCAGTGAGTTGTCTTACACCGCTGACACAGCCCCTGGCCCTCCTACTGCACCATGTCCTTGCCCACAGAACCTCCTTCCCCTGCTTCTGGGAAAGTCTGGCCATTCCTCCTACTGAAAACTAACCACCTGAAGGCATTCCTGCTGTAGGAGGGCATTAATACTTCATTAATAAAGTATTAATTAATACTCCTCAATGGGGATTCATTTCGTTCATTGGTGTGCCCACCCAGACATTGCTGCAGGAGGTGGCAACACCTCGACAGCCTTCATAACATCCTTCTTCCTCAGCCTGGTCTCTGTCCTGTGTGGTCCCCAAGTCCCTTCCTTGAGCTGCTCCCTCTCCTCCATTCCCAGCTGGGCTGGGCGGGTGCAGTTCCTTAGGGAAGCTCCCAAACCTCCATTTCAGCTCCTGCCTGGTGGCCCTCAGGCTCAGCGTGGCAAATGCATCTCCACGGGTGTCTGGGGGACCATCCCGAGCCCATCCCAGCACCCTTTATACCCGAGCGCCCCTCGTGGCTGGGGCCAGTCCCAGGTGCTGGTCAGTGAGCCCCTGGTTAGGCAGGCCGGCAGGTTAATGCTGGTTAGGGCCGGGGACTCGCCAAAGCCCACCATGGCTGCCTGCGGCCTGGCCTCCACAGCACCACCCACCCAAACTGCTCCTCCAGAACCAGCCGATCGGCCCCAAACCCCCCACCTACCAGGAGCCCCTCCTTTGCTTTAGCAACCAGCTCCAGCAGCCTGCCCAGCCCACGGGGGCACGGAACCTTTCCCACCCTCACGTTTCCCTTTCACCGCTGCCCCCCTACCCATCCGTGGGTGACCGTGAGCTCCCACCAAGAGCAGGGTGCTCTCTCCCGAGGGTGAGGGCTGCCTTGCTCTAGTTTAACCCTCTGTTGGTATCAGATGGCCAACCCTTCCTTGGCTTTTAACCTCTCCCCAGACTCTGCCAGGCTTTCCGAGGAATGACACCGCATCGTCTCCAGCTCAAGGGCAGGGAGTTACGGTGTGTTCCCGGGCTTCAGCCTCCTGGCAACTGCTACGCTTGGTCTTCTGGCAAAAGGCAAGGAGGAGATGCTTAAATCTCCTGAGTCTCCTGCTCTCCGTGGCTGTGAGCCCTGGAGGGAGTGAGGTACCACCCAGGTACATGGAGTTACCTGCTCCGGTAATCGCCGGCATATTGAAAATCTCAGTCCCGGGCTGCCCAACATCTGGAGAAAAACAAAGAAGGTCTTTATGGAGAGCAGAGCGTGCAGGCTGGTGGTAGGGAGGGACCTGCTGTGCCAGCCGTGACAAGATCCCAGTGTCCCCATCATGGCACCCCGGCTGACACTGGGCTGGGTCTGGGGTGCTGGCTGGGACCAGGCACAACTACCTTTGGGAGCAGCACAGCAGGCACGTCTCGCCAGCTGGGAGAGGGCAGCAAAGCAGAGCCCAGAGAGCCAGGGTGGTGTCTTCATGCTCAGTGCTGACCTCCCTCCCTCCCTCCAGCCCTTTGGATTCCAAACTCTGCAAAGTTAAGCCCTCTCTCCTACCTACGGGATTTCCAAAGGCTCAAATCCCCATACCCAGGGAAGGGTCTGGGCAGTGGGGAGGGCGAGGTGGAGGAGAAGAAATGTTAAATCAATATTTTCCCTCTTAGCTGAGCTGTTTGACTTGGATATCACTTTCCTTACAATAACAGTATTTCTCATCAAATACAAGGCGTTTCCTATTTCTATATATTTTCCCTTGATAAGGGAAAGTGTGGAGGGTCACAGGGCTCAGTCACACGTCCCCAAAGGGGCATAACAATACTGTTGGCTCATGGTAACATCATCCAGGGGACGAGACAGCTCAGTCCCTCTTATCTGATGCAGCTGTTGTAAGATGGATTCAAATTGAATTAGTATTGACTGTATAATGCTGGGCTAAATTAAATTATGATCCTATCTACTCTATTAGCAGTTAATGAATGAACGGGCTGAATTTCTAATATAAGCCAGCCTGGTTAGTTTTACAGAGCTGTACCACTATTGATTTAGGGCTTAAAGTAATGATGGGGGGAGATGCATCTCAAGGAAGAAGGATTCAGCTTGGCTGGCCATTCATTAAAATACCAATTGCTCTTAAGTCTCCTCCATGCTCAGCTCATTATTTCCTTCCTACTGAGGTTATGTGGTGCAGGTGGGATTGACAGCCCCAGAGCCAGGAGATGCAGGGCTGGGAAGTCCCCCATTGCCTCCCCAGATGCACACAGCCACTGCTGGCACCAGCATGGCTCATCCCAGCAGGCATTTGGACCTCACACTTCCCACCAAACCATGGCACAATGCAGAGAGCACTGGCTGGGAGCTCCCAGCCGTTTACACAGCAGCACCCATTCCCAAATCTGCTTTGCTTCACGTATCCTCAAGGCTTTTTCCCCCCTGGTGCCCCACATTTGCCTCCCCACATGTCCTTACTGTACTCAGTTTCATTTTTGTTGGTCGTGCTGAGCTTCTTGATGATCTCCTGTTTCTTGGACTTCACCATGGCAGAGTTGCTCTCAGTCAGCTTGCTGAAGAAAGCTGGAGGCTGAGTGTTGTTTCCTGGGGACTTGGACCCCATCCTGTGAAGCAAAAGACCATTGGAAACCTCTGCAACATCCAGTTGCATTCACAAAGTCCTACCTAGAGAGACTCTTCCCTTAGTCCAAGTCCTCAAAATCAGCCTGGGGGTTCTAGAGATACTTGGGATCTGCAACTTTTCTGCCTATCCCTACACATGGTGTTGAAAAGCCCCTACAAACACACAGCAGCCTGGGAGGTGACACTGCTTTGGGCTACAAGAAAAGCAGCCTGGGCCAGCATGGAAGGAACATCCCCATGATGTCTCCATCATCCCCTGCCTCGGCGTTACCTCTGGTCTATCTGCTCGCCCTCGCGGTACAGGATCGGGTACGTGGCGCTCTTGGCGTGCTCCGATTCTCCCACGCCGTCTGGTGGAGAGACCGGCTCGATGCAGCTGTCTGACCCACTCCCAGCCGAAGCTTTGCTCTGCTCCGGGGACCTGCAGAGAGCGATGGGGAGATGCAATCGGGTTATTGCAACATCCTCTGTCTCTGCACAGCAGCCCAGGGTCAGAGGGGAGAAAGACTAAAATAGCTTTCCTACAGCAGGGAAAAAAGCCAAACCTTCCACACCCCCGTGGGCTTATGACGCCTTTTAACGCGAGCTGGAGGAAGAGCACAGCTTGGGCATTTCTCTGCACCGCAGGCGTGCGGAGCAGCCCCGAGCCGAGATGTGGCCCAGGTTTGCAGGCAGCGGGCCAGCCGGCAGCCACTCCAAATACAGCTGCCCAGGGCAGGACCAGTCCTGGGACTGGCTGGCTCAGCCCTAGTGTCCCTCCATGGCTGGGTCACAAGCCCTGTGGGGGGCTGGACGTTAACCCTTTGGAGACATGGCTTTTGATTCTCCATCACATCTGCAGACAGAGGGGAGGGCAGCACGTGCCACATCCCATCCACCTTGTGTGGGGCCGTGCAGGGACTCGGCTGTGGGCAACGGGTCTGGTGCTGGGGCAACCCAGAGAGGATCAACACAGCCCCCTGATGCCTGCCCAGTGCCTGGGAGACAGCCAGGCTCAAGGAAGGAATTCCTCACAGCAAGTTCTCGGAATTTATGTCTTTGTTCTTTCTGTGGGTTCTTTTATTTTTCCTCACTTTTTTTCATCGCTGGGTGGCCAGGGCTGGGCTCTCTCCCCTAATGTTACAAAGCTGGGAGCAATAATCACATTTACTGACAAGGAACCAGCTTGCCTGGATGCATCTGGGCCTTTTGTCAGTGTCTGGGTGGGAGGACAGACCCCATTCTCACACTTCCCATTTTTAAACTCCATACAAGAGCAATCAGACCTGCCTTGTGCTGGGATCAGCACAAAGATTTGAAAGTGACTTTAAAAGAAATACAGTGGGCAGAAACCCACCTGCACCAGCTTTGGTTGGACTCTCTGACCTCACCTTTTTCCACCTTCGTTCTGTGGGGAGATCCTGGAGGCCACCGTGTGCTCCTGCTGCTGCAGGTACGCCTCGCTGGGGGTGCGGCGCAGGTCCAGCACGGGGCAGGTGGCCCCGGGGAAGGAGTACACTGGGGTCTGGATGTGGGAGTTGAGCTGCTGCGGGTGATGGCGTGTGTAGTCCTGCGTGATGACCTCCTAGAAGAAGAAATCCCTCGGTCAGAAATAAGAATTGGTTTCTACTTCTTGCTTTGCTTGGCTCAACTAAGACAAGGAAAGCAGGAGGGACTCAGGCTGGTTTGTCCCTCTGGGGATGTAACTTCTGCCTCCTGCCTGCAGCAGCTCATGGGACGAGCTTGTTGGGGATGCAAACACCTGAGCTGAACAAGCCTGGTTCACTCTGCTGTCTCCAGCCCCTGACCAGGCATACTGAGGTCTCTAGCATCACTCCCAGCCCTTCCCCACCTGACATGTTTCATATCAGCTCTTCCCTTCTCCCCAGAGCCCCAGTGGGAAGAAGAGAATGAGATTAATTACACTGATGTGCTGGGCCAGTGTGACCACCCGCTGGTTCATGCCCTTGAGGCTCTGGCTGGACTGCAGGGGCTGGCATTGGGGGCCGTCGGGCTGCCGCAGGTGCTGCAGGTGGGCTGCTTCGGGAGCTGAGGCCTTCAGCGAGCCTTGGGGGGGACAAAGAAGAGAGCAGGCATGAGATGACATCTGTGCCCATCTTCCTCCTTCCATCCTGGCACATCACTGGGGCACGGTGAGCAAGAGCTGGGTGCTGAAGCCTCCCCACGCCAGCTCAGGCTCTCCTGCGCTGGCTGGCACTGCCAGCCCCTGCCCTCACCTTGCTGTTTCTGCCTCAGGTCATGCTCCCCGTGCCCCTTCTCTGCATCCTGCAGCAGCTTGGCCCCTTTCTCATGGGACAGGCTGGGCGAGCTCACGGGACTCACTGCTTCCATCCGCTCAGGGCTGTAGCCTCCATGAAAGCCTGGGGAAATGGGAGAAGGGGGTTAAAACCAGGAGCTTGTTTGGCTTTTCCCTAGTGCTGTGGCACCCACCACTTGTGGGCAGAGTCACATGTTCAACAAAGGGAGGAAAAAAGAGAGGAGGGAAGACCTGGCAGGTCACATTGCAGGGACCCCCGGAGCCGCCTCCAATGTCCAGTTGTGGCGATGGCAGCAGTAAAGAGGTGATGTCTCACTCCTGCAGAGCTGGGCACACAGCAGCTCGCAGTGACAGCACCAGAGTTGGGAACCAAATTCAACCCCCATGTGTTCACAACTTCTTCCCCCCTTTTCCCCACCTAATGAAACAGAGAAATTAAAACCCTGCTATGGCAGGAGGGAAAGCAACGCTCTGCAGGACTGGAGGTGGCTGCACGGGACATCTCAGGTGCTTTACAAAGAAAAGCCCAGCATGGGCAACATCAGGGACTTGAAAATTGGGTGTGAGGCCCTGCAGACTCCAGATCCTGCTCCAGAGACAGCACACTCGCACACCGCAGGGGCAAAAAGGCTTCTTCACCATTCTCTGCCTTTTAAGCCCTTTGCATGGACTCAAGCTGCTTCAAAGCAAGCAGAGCTGGAATGAGAGACCACCATTACCCTTCAACAGAGAGGGGAAACTGAGGCACAGGCAGGTTATGCTTCCACAGAGCAGAGGCAGACGATGGAGCAGTCAGTCCCCGAGGAGCAGACGCTGCCTCTTGCCAGCTAAGCACGTGTGGCAACACCACGACTTTTGCCTGCAAAGACCTTTACCCTCCTAATGCTCAGTTCCTAGAAACTGCAGGCAAATCTGGCAGGAGACCTACAGCGCTGCTGGAGGGTCCCCAGGCACGGGCACACTGACCTTGCACATAACCAGGTCACAGGGAGGGGAGGAACCCCATGGAGAACCTCCCTGTGGCAGGGACGCAGCATCCCCCATCGCCCTATGTGTGCCAGCACCGAAGGGACCACACTTCAGACCCACCCAGGATGAAGTGTCTTGCTCTGGAGAGATCCCTAACCATCCTGGTCCCATCAAATCCCCGTGGGCTGCCTGCTGGTGGGAGCCTGGATGAATGCTCAGGTGAAGAATGGTCCCATCAAGAATCACCTAGACCCTGAATCCAGCCCCTTCCCTGCACTTCCTTCTGGAGAAACTTCTCCCAGTGCTTTTGTGTCCTGCACAGGATTGCTGTGAGGTGGTTCCTGTGGTCTGCTCTGGGAACGGCTGCTGAGCACAGCTGGGCTGAGCGATCCCTGGACAGCCCTGCCTGTGTTGCCCTCTTGTGCAGCATCCAGCACCAGGACCCTGAGCGAGGTCACCCCAAGCAAGGGGACCCCATCTGAGCTGCTGTACAACCATGAGCAAGGAGGTGTCTGTCCCGCTCGCTCGTTTGATTTATTCCCCGCAACCGTTCCTTACTGCCTGGGAATTTCTAATGATGGGGAAATCAGAATTAGCAAATTGCTGTTGTCTGTAAAAAGCCATACCAGGAACTGAACGACGTTTGCAAAACAGGACTTGGCAACAGAGAAAAAATGAAAGAGGGTGGGAGAAGGGAAGATCCCTAAAACACACATAAATAAAAAAATCTGGAGTAACACAACGACTGGGAAGCAGAGGGACAAGCACACTGGGGGAGCTGACGAAGCCAATAGCCAAAACGTGCAGCTAAAAATAAGAAATAATGAAATAAAACGGGTTTCAGGCCACAGCTCTCTCGCCTCTCCCCTCCAATTTCTTACCATCGCTAGTGGAGTCGTTACTCAGCGAGCCTCTTTCTCGCTGCCCCTTATCGCAAGACATTTGGCGCATGATAATCACATCTATGAAGTTGGCCGCTGTCGTGGTGGTCTTACCGAGTGCTCGGAGCTCCTGTTCCTGCATTGAAAAGGGTTTACTTTGACTCTTTTCTCTACTGTGCTGCTCGGGGCCTGAGGCTGCGTGCTGCTGGTCCAGAGGGTGATGGTGCTGCTGGTTTTTCCCCTGTCCTCTGCTATAGTGATGAGAAGAACCGGGTCCGGAGGCGGGTAAAGGTCTCGACTCCATGGCTTTGATGGGTGAAGGTGACTGTTCGAGGTTGGCCCCACTGGGCAGCTTTGAGGTGAAGACGTTGTTGTCAGTCTGGGATCGTTCTGCCTTGGCTTCCCGTGCCCTCGAGGCCTCTTTCTGCAGGACGGCCGGGTCCATCAGGGCTGCGTAGCCGTCCGCCGTGCCGATGGAGGAGCGCAGGGTGGAGGCGGAGGGGAAGGCAGCGGAGCGGATCGGCGACGTGGTAGTGGTGGAGGAGGACCTGGAACGCAAACAAAGACGAGGAAAAGATGAGAGAAGCACGTGGAGAAAGGGAGGTGCTGTTACCAGAGCCCCAGCGTTGAGCCCTGCCTGGCCAAGGTCCTTCCATGACTCCTGAGTGTAGGGTTGGCGTGAGCTGGAGCAGGCGAGGAGGGCTCCACAAAAACTGGCCATAGGTTACTGGCTGTGACCTGGATGCATCGACTGGAGAGAATAAAACCCATGGGACAGGTCCCAGAGACCTTCATAACTCTACCACCAGGCAACTTCCAGCAAGAGGAGTGATACCTGTATCTGGGCACTGGGATGCTCCTGCTTTCTCTCCTGGTAGCAGTAAAAGCCACCGGGAAAAGCAAAGGAACTGAGCACCAAAATCTGCCTCTCCCCATCACACCCTCCCTGTAAGCCCCAGTCCTGCTCCCACTGAAGGCACAGGGGTCTGGGCCAGGGGCAGGAACCAGGCTGGGGGCACGTACCGCAGGACGGAAGGGGTGGGGGTCTCCGAGGAGATGATCTTCATGCTCGTGTTGTGGAGCACGCTGGGGCGCTGCTGGATGGTCTCGTGGGTGCGGGGCGAGACGGGAGAGTGCTGGTGGCTGTGAGAGTGTGAGGACGAACGGCTGCTGGACTGCTCTGTACCTGGGGGAAAATACAACGAAGTGCTCTTTGGTTTATAGTCCCAGCCCTACCTCCACCCAGCACGGGCCCCACGATGCGGTGCTGGGCTCCTCCCCAGCCTACCTGGTCTCCAGATGGGTGCATGCTCCACCGTGGTGGATGCTAGGATGGACTTTTCACGCTCCCTCTCCCGTTCCCGCTCCCGTTCCCGCTCGGACACCGATGATCCCGACTGTTTGGTCATGTGCGTGGGGCCTCCTGAAACCCAACGGAAAGGCAGTGAAAGGGCTGCAGACAGAGTGATTCCCCCTGGGGAACAACGCCTGCTCTCCATATTGCTGTGTTTGCAGAGCAGAAAAGGAATGGCTCCATCCAAGGTCACCTGGAGCAGGACAGACAGGGACAACCGGTGTGACAAAACCCGGGCAAATGATGCAATAGCTGTCCTGGTGCCATCTCCATGACCTTCCACAAAGCTGTTTGCCAGCTGCCACTTTGGAAAAGCAAGGGGAAAAGGAAGGAAGCCCCCAACAAGCAGGATCAGAGGAGCTGGTTTGAGGGAGCCAGTGGGCTGGTCCTGGAGTGAGAATGAATTTGGGGTCCCCCCAATCTGTCCCCCAGCATGCTGAGCTCATGGCCCTGGACTGGTTCAGGGAGTCCTGCTTTCCCATGAGGACAGCAACCTGCAGTGTTACCTGGGGAGAGCGGGGAGCTGCTGTGCCGGCTGCCGAAGGTCTGCGGGGGGCCGGGGATGTAGGTGATGCGGTCCATGGTGGGGGTGGAGGTGCCAGGGGTGGGGGGCACGAGGACGGGCAGGTGTGGCACTTGGGACAGGTCGATGATGCCTGGAGGGAGAAACGAGAGGACTGTCAGGATGACACTGAACACTGCAGCTCGGCTACGCTGGAGCAGGGAGTGATGCTCAGGAGGGTGACCCATCCCACCCTCGGCCCCAGCACTGGAGCTGGCAGTGCCAGTCTGACCCAGCCTCTTTCTCCCAGAATGGCCCCAAACCCCCAGTGCTGGGAGGACCTGCTGGATAGTTGAGGGCGAGGGAGGGCTCCCGGGGTGACAAGCCACGCAGCATGTCCGCCCGCTGCGCCATGGCCGTGGCTGCGGCGTTGTGGTGCATCTGCTGGGACGTGATGTAGTCGTTGATGATGGTCTGTCGGTTCTCCATGGCGGCCGTGTCCGGGTAGCCCCGGATGAGGTACGGGGAGTAGAGGTGGGGGTACGTGGGGCTCGGAGCCAGATGCCTTGGCAGGTAGTAAGCAGCAGCTGGGAGAGAAAAGGATGCAGACATCAAGTGGCTTTCCCCAGAGACCTCAGGCTTTTGGAGTCTAACGAGGAAAAACCCAATCCCAAACAGACCGTGCCCCTGCCAAAGGTACCTGCTTCCAGTTGGATTCCCCTCGGGATGGCGGTGGGGTCAAAAGCCAGAGGGATATGTCCTCGGTACAGGTCGACCCCGCTCACACCACGGAGCAGGTGCTCGTATGGGGAGATGGGGTGGTGGTGGTCGGCCACAGGGGCATGAGGAGACTTGGAGTTGGTGAGCTCTCTCGATGTGGGGGTGATCTTTCTGTCCTGGGACACCGGCTTCCCAGAAGTGATGCTCCCTGCAGCGAGCAGAAGGAAATGAGTCAGAGACTGAGCGTTGTGGCCAAGCCACGTCCCCGAGGAACGCCTGCAGCCAAGCGTGTCCCCCAGGGACACCCGTGGCTCTCCCTGAACTCAAGGGACATTTCCCTCCTCACTGCATCACATGCCATGTTACACCACCAAGGTCATGGTGGGCCAAGACCCGGTCGCACTCAGGGAGGAGAAGCCTGTCCCAAACCACCCCTCCAGCCCAGCGCGGCCACGCCGGGTGGTCTGTGAGTTCATTCTGGCCCGCACAAGCAGCTCACTGCTGCCAGGCAGAGCTGGGGAGCCTGAAACTCCTGGCAATGGTACCAAAACACAGTTCAGAGGGTTTGAGCACCCACCACCCTCTGAAGCCGTAAGCTCTTTCCAAGCACATGGAGGGGAGGCTGGATCATGCCAGGGAGTTCTCTCAGCTCTCCCAACCTGAGCTGGGCACTGGTGGTGCTTCTCACCCCACTGAGCACCATCAACTGCCCTGTCCAAGCATAGAGCCCCACCAATGAGCGGTGAGGAGGTTGGTGAAAAGCCTGAAGACCCCCATTCACCCAGTGCACCAAGCACTGCTTCCCTGCCTGCCTTTGGAAACAGGGGTGCCTGGGCCAAAGAAGACGCTTTCTGAACACCAACAGCTTCATCAGCCACAGTCCAAGTCTCCCTTCAGTCACCCCAGTGCAGATGTGGGGTGTCCTCACTGCAACTGTGCGAGCACCTCTGGGAAGGGAGCTGAGCCCCAGCCATCCCTGGCAGCTGCCCCAGTGCCATGAGTCAGCCACGGCCACGGGCATGAGTGGGCACGGGGTGCTGGGGAGAACAGGTTCGACGGGCACCTGCTGGGAAGGGCTTGGGCAGGTGGGGTCAGCAGCCACCTCCCACGCACCGTGCCCACTTGGCTTGCTAGAAATCTTAGCATCAAATAAAAGGTTTGCCAAGTACCTTCATGCTGCCGCGGCGTGGACTCCCGCGTGGAGACTGGAGACCCTCGGTGCAGGTGGCTGCTGAACGCCGTGCTGTGCCCTGCCTGGTGGTCCTCGTAGGCAAGGGCACTTTGGTGGGGCTTGCCTGGCTCAGGTACAATCACAGGAGCCCCTCTGGCGATGGAGCCACCCGAGTTTGTCACCGGGCTTGGCCTGTTTTTCAGGCTCTCTTCATAAGCTCTCTCCAGATTCCTTGGGTCTTGGATGACATCCAGTGAGTGCACAGAGTGGAAAGTCCTGCCGGGGCTGCCGATGATGGACCGCACGTCATGCTTTTTGGTACTGGAGGAGGAAGAGCTGCTGTCGTACTTCAGCGGGGTACCCTGGGGACAGAAGGCAGAGGGGACGTCAAAGGGACGCAGAGCAGAAGGGGATGCAGTGACCGCATCACCATCAAGTTTCAATGGGACTTGTGCTTCCTCCTGTACTTGGTCAAATGGCAACAGCCCTCGGCAGAGCAGAGATAACAGCTCCACGCGGTGTGGGGCAGGGTGGAGTGCCCATCGTGCATGTCTTGTTGTGCTCCAACAAGATGATGATGAGTCACATCTGAAGGCTGGCTGTGCCCATCACGCCTCTCTCCTACACACACTGTGAAATGAGGTAGGACTACGAGGTGCCATGGGAACCCTCCAAATATTTGGAGCCCAACAGGAGACAGCATGCCACGTCTCGTCCTAACTACTGGTCTTGTTGGGTTGACGCTTGCCCACAAAGGGAGGAGACCAAGTCTATGTGCACCCAGAGTCACAACTGCCAAAGGCACAGGGTTGACTCTGGCCTTGAACAAGAGCCAAATGTGTCCCCTTCCACGTGTGTGTGGACAGAGCATCGCTTCCTTAACGTGCCAGGGGGTGCTGAGCTCCCTTCCCTAGGTTGTGTATTTATCTGCTGGGAAGGATCATAGAATGGTTTGGGTTGGAAGCGACTTTTAAAGATCAAATGATGGGGAAGGGCGACCTGTACCCACACAAAGCCTCAATTCTCACCAGTGTTGCAAGTCCTCTCTGCTCTCCTTTCACCTTGGGAATGGTCCCCAGGGTCTGTGCAAGGACAGCAGCCTGAGCAGGACCAATCTCATCCACTGTTTGCCCCATACTCACCTGCGTGATGGAGCCTTCCTTCAGAGGTCTCGTCAGGGAGATGTCCGGTGTCCGCCTCAGCTCCTCCCGAGGAATCTCATGGATTGATCTTCCTGCTTCTTTCACTGTGGCCACCAGGCCTTCGTGGGCTGTTTTCATTTTCAGGGGAGTAAGGCCCTCGTGAGACCTGACCTTGTAGGCATCAGATAAGTCCCTCGGTGGAGTGTTTTCCCTCTTGAGCTGTTTGGCTTCTCTTCTGAGGTAGTCCTCATGGGCCTCCACGTAGGACCGAGGTATTCCTGCAAGCCCCAAGCAGACAACAGATGTAGAGGGTGATTTCCCAGCCAGACACTGGACTCCCAGTTCCTGTGGGGATGCTTAGTCCAAAGGGGTTTCTAGTTAATGCACGTAACTCGGGGACTGGTACCCAACTGAGCACACAGAGCAGCTGCATCACTAATGCAGCTGGACCCCCTCACATCTACCACCACTTTATGGACCCATTTCACACCAATTCCAACCTGCCTTCATGCAAGTCACTGGGAATTTTACCCCTGGCTTTGGTGAGAGCTTAGGCTGGTGGAAGCTGAGCAAGACTGAAAACGTCTTGGGGCACACAGCTGAGGCTGCAGAGATCTGCAGCTGGACCTTGACGTGTCCATCCATGTTTCCTCCTGCCCTAGCCTGACAAGAACAAGAGGCCATGCATGTGAGATACTTCCCCCCGTTACCTCTGGCCGTACCCATCTTCTGCATGCAGGCTTTACCTTGTGTAATGGAGCCCCGCATGTGATGCTGCTCCTTTAGGTTATGGGGACTGTGTCGGTCTGGAGGGATTGCTCGACCCATGAGACCTAGAACAGACCCAAGGAGGAAAGCTGAGTTTTGACACAGGAGTTCATTTACAACGAATATGCAATGACAGTGTTACCAGGGACTCCTGGGACAGGGAAAAACATCAACAATTTCTAAATGGCTTTATTTATCTTTTTCTTTTTAAAATGTGCTGAAACTGGTCTACCAGGACAGAAACCAAAGGCAAATGAGTCAGTCTGTTTCCCTTGTTTTTCCACTCTGGTCAGATGCTGCCTGTTGGGGTGTGCTGCAGGGTACCACCACCTCACCACTGCCAAAACACAGGCACAGGAAGGTGCATCATGTAGACAAGAGACAACATTGGGTCTCTGCAGGTCAACTACCAACACAGCATGGGTGAAAGGTGTCACCCAGACCCACCTTCAATGCTGGCAGACAAGGTATCACGGGCAGATAAGCCCCGGCTGATCCTCCCCTCCATCATATCGTAGGTCCGCTTGGTTCCCGTGGTCTCATGTGAAGCTCCCGAGCTCCTGCTGTCTTCTTTGGGACACTGAGAAGCAGCAACTCCACCTGGGGAAGGGAACACCAAGAAGCACCATCAGGAGGAGGGAAAGTCAGCACCGGCCAAGGGAGAGTGTTTACTGCTGTCTGCGTGCGTTGCCGAAGGGTCAGATCCCATCCCAGCATCGGCCGCCGCTTGGCAACGCCAGAAACGTTGCATGAGGTTGGCTTCCAAGAAATTCAGCTGGTGTTTTCTCCCCTCCCTGCCTGCCTCACACTCCAGATCGGTGCCTCCTGCTCGGGTGGGAGCATCCGCCCTGTCCTGTCCCGCTCCCTCCCTCCCCGGCGGGGGACAGAGTCAGGCAGCAGGACAGCCCAGAGCCAGCGCTGGTGTGAGCAGCTGTGCTTCCACTGATCTTGGCCCTGTGGGTCTGGGGAATTTTTGTTTTCCCCTGTTTGTTTTGATTTTTGCTAGACACCTACTGTTTGGGATCCTGGCCAGCCTTAACATTTGCCGAGACACTCCCTGGGTGAGAAAATCAGGGAAAATCCGGGGGGGGAGGCAAAGCTGGGAATGATTCCTTGAAACAGCAGTGAGTGCACACAAGAACTGAGAGAGACAGTGAAAAGTCCCATGCAGGACTGATGGAACAAGCACCAGCATGACAGGAGGCCACTGACCACCTCCTTGTCCAAACCTGAAGCAGATTCTTCTACAAACCAACTGTCCTGAGCTACAGCCCCCACCTCTCTGCAAGCACAACCCTGCCTGTGCCAGGCAGCATCGTGCCCGCCCTGGGTGGTGGGCATCCATCACGTGTGGTGAGCTGTGAATTCAGCAGGCAGCTCCTGATCCAGCCAAACGCCTCGTGCTTATGTAGCAATCTCCAAGCGGGGATGTTGGCTTGGAGAGATGGACACCTCTGCCCATCGTCCCTGGCCTGGCTGCCCCTGCCAAGGATTGCCAGTGCTCTGATCCCCCCCCTTCGTGGGCAGAGAAGGTGGTTATACAATTAGAGAAAAAGAAGAAGTTGAAAACATTCATTCCATTGTGGACAATCAGGGACAAACATCCTCGGCAAAACCAGTAATTAATAAAATGGGATTATTACAAGCCCACTATGGGTTTCTGCAGTCAGCACCCACTCAGTCCAGAAAGGGTTTGGGGCTGTGTGCGGGGAAAGAAGAGGGGGATCTGTCCCCAAGCCTTCACTTCAGACTCATCCGACGGGGGAAATCCAGGGGTGGTGTTCAGGACCAGCCACGCACCCTGCGGCAGGCGCGGGGCGGTGTGCCTGCACCCTGTCATCGAGGCACACCTGCTGCCAACAGCCCTGCGGCAGCAGGGGACGCGGTCCCGGGTGCCCTTTGTGCCATTGGGAAGCAGGGGGAGGGCGCGAGGGAGAAGAGAGACTAAACAGAAAGAAAATCACTCCAAGCCCACGTCCCTTGCCTTGCAGAAGCCAGCAGCAATCATATGCAGAATGAGAATAACCAATCTAGCACAATTCAGCTCGCACATGCTACAGGATCTCGTCTCATTACAGCTCTTTTATTTTAAGCACCCTCATGACACTAAAGAATTTGCAATTTTTTTTCTGCTTGCCAAAATTCATAATCACCAACAATTTCAGTTTTCTTATTTAATTTTTTTTTGTTTTTAACTCTTCTCTTCCGGGCTGCAAAGCCTCAGTGGGCTGCGTGGGGGGAAGGAGGCAGGCAGCAGGGCTGGCGAGGCTGCAGAAGCAGGAGAGATTACTCAGGATGTGATAAACGCTATCAAGTATGTAAAAGGCTGCTGTGGGAAGGAAGGAATTAATTCCTTATCTGTGCCCATGGAGGGTAGGATGAAAGGTGATGGGCTCAGGCTGCAGCCGAGGAGACTCAGGCTGACACTGATGAGTGCGTGCAACGGGGAAGAGTCTGGTCTGCAGCGGGACCCCAGCTCTGGGCACAGGCAGCCCTTGCTGCTGGGAGCCTTCCCCATCTCTCCCCCAGCATCATTGTTTTTGAGTCCATCCTCATGCGATTCCAAGCCCAGGCAAAGGGGTTAAAATAGCTTCTTGCACAAACAAGCCCTGAAATGCTTCCTGCGTCCTCCCTGGTCCAAGCCCTGCCAACTGTCCCAAAGGGCGCCCAGACATGAGTCTCGAGTGGTGACACTTCCTATCTGGACTAGAGTTGACAGTGAATGTGGGCAGGCATGGGATGAGCTGGTTTCCATGTGGTGGGCGAGAGGCATGGTGAAGAGCCCTGTCCTGAAAGGTCCCTGCAGTGACAGGGCACACACAGAGGTGGCATCACCCAAAGCTTGTGAGTTGTCCCCCGTGGCCTGTCCTGACGCGTCTGCCTCCGGCCCAGGGCGAAACAACCCGCCTGCCATGACACCAGCTGCCTGCTCTTGTGGGCAAGAGGAGAGGGACTTCTGCTGGCCACCCTCTGCCTGCAGCACTGACCACAGGGCCCGGGCTGCCCGGCTGTCTGAAGGAGATGCTCTGCCCTGATGAGGGATGCAGAGGGTTCAGGCAGTGCAGCAGCCAACCAGAGATACCTGCTGAGGTGGGCGAGCGTGGCTGAGGTTAGGATTTGCTCCTTGGTCATCTCCAAATTCAACTGAGAAGAGAGGTGACACATGAGGATGGCCGTCCCCACACACACCAGAGTATTTTACCCCAAGAGACGTGCCTGTAACTCTGCTCTTCCTGAGCCCAGCCGTGGACGAGGAGGAGCACAGCTCCACGCCAGAGATGCCCGACTCAGCACACGGCGAAAGGCAAGCACCGACAATTAGTTTCCAGCTCCACTGGAGAGGAACATCTGCTCACCTCCAACAGGAGCCACCGGGACTTGCCGAGCGGCTCTGATGGCCAGTGCTGCCATCGGGTGAGCAGGTGCAGCGGCAGCAGGAGCAGCTGGTGACTGCCTGCTGACACCGCTGACACAGCCAGGCACCGGCTGCGCTGACCGAGGACATGCAGTACCGTGCAGGGGGGTGAGAGCAGCAACATGGCTTTTGGGGCTCTCCAGAGCCCTCTTGGGAGCAGCCCGGCTGCTCGCCTGGCTCTGCCTTGCTGTACTCTGCTCCCCGGGTGAGCAGGGTCGGCCCAGCTAAAGTGACACCGTCTGTGCTGGGGGCAGCTTCCCAGCCCAGATGGGGCTCTGGGCAGGTCCCTCAGCGCCTCTGGGTGATAGCAGCTGGCAACAGGGCGATGCACCCCCCAGACAGGCTCCTTATGGGACATGGGAAGGGCTTCACCCCCTCCAGTAGCTACAGATGCTGCAGCAAAGCTCACAAGATACTGAGGCACGGTGCTGCTGGGCCCAGGAGGATTCCTGCAGGGCAGCCCCACACTGGGAAAGCTGCATGGTGCCCAAGATATTCCAGGTGGGAATCTGATGTCCAAATAAACCTTTATGCCAAACTACCTGGCTTGCCTCCATCTTGCAGGTTCTTGAGTCCCACCATGGCCCAAGAGCTTGGGGATGCTCTCATCATGTTTTTGGACAGTCTGCTCCCGCACCGGGTGCTAGGGATGAAGGCAATGCCTTTCTCATCCGATCCTCTCCTCTCCCCTGCACCCCAAAACCAACCAAAACCAGAGACCCTGGCCACAATCAGGGCCCCATCACACCCCTGCCCACCAGCAAAGCCACCTCTAAGGCAAGATAACCACATGGGACAGAGGGAAACCCGGGCTGTAGGCAGGTGGGGTGGGAAGGGAGAGAAATGATGCTGGAAGCAAAGATGTGAGGCTGGCCCATTGCACTCCATCAGCCTGTCCCCATATAGCTCCCAGCTCCCAGTCACGGCGGCACAAACCCCCGGTGCCTGCCCTAAAAAGGCCGGGGATTATGACTTACCCTCGTAGGACAGCACGTGGCCTTTCTTCCCTTCGTAGATGACATGTCCTTTGGGCATGGCATCCTCTCTCGCCTTCTCTGCTCTGCTGGGGCTGTCTTCTCCGATTATCCTGGTAATGGTTCCTTTGTACAACACTTCTGCCGGGGTGCCCTTGGAAAGCCACCAAGATCCATATTTAACAGTGTCACAAGCAATTAAGCGAGCGCGCGCAGGGACAGGCTGTTCCCCGCGGGAGGCTGAGCGCAGGGAGAGCGCGCCCGGCCTCCGCTTCCTGGCGCAGCCAACGGCGAGGGAACTGCAGCTTAATTATTGATGAGGAGGATAACGAGGAGCGGTAAAAAGGTACGTGATCTGTGTGTGGCTGCTGGGAAGGGGCGGGAGGTGAGGACAGCATGGATCTCCAAAACAGCAACCCTATTGCCCTGAGTGAGCTGCCCAGCTCGCTTCCACCCCGCAGGTTTGGGGGGTAAGGGCTGGTGCCCCCCCTGGGGACACACTGGTCACAGCAGGGACTGCTGGAGCATTAGCTTTTCCCTGCAGCCTCTTTTCCCAGCATGACACAGGGGACATGGAGATGTCCTGCCCACCCAGGGCACATCTGCTGGCAGCACGCGTGACCTTCAGAGCTGCCTGTGCGCCGGAGCTGGCGGCTGGCAGCACGCCCGGGCGAGACGGCAGGCGTCAGTGAGACCCATCCTGGAGCAGGGCAGGGAGCAAAGCTGTCCCTTAGCTCTCCAACAGAAACAGCATCAGGCTCTTTACACAAACGGGTGTGAACCCAAACCTCTCTTTCCCTGGAGGCACAGAGGGACACAGCTCACAGCCATCTGTCCCCCCCAAATCCCCTTCGAAACACCCAGAGCTCGATGTCCTTGAAGACATCGCTGGTGATTAACATCCCTCTGCCATCACAACCTGCTGGTGCCAACCAGGAACAGCTACCGTGGGGTGACAGTCCCCCGCCCCATCGAAGGGAAGGCACAGCATGCTCTTGATTGACACCTTCCTACTCTGCTGGTTTAACCCCACCAAGCCCCAGGACTGATGCTCACAGGAAGCCTTGGGACAGTGATGCCCCAGCCAGCTTTTCTGGTGATTTCCCCACCCCAGCTTGGCGATGCCCCTGCTCTGTACCAAGCCCTCTGAGTGCCAGTGGTCCCCAAAAACCCATCGCAGGTGCTGGGACATGCCAGCGTGTGGGTTCAATGCTCTGATCGTTCGCCCTTGCAGTACACCTGGTACTGGCTCTCCCAGCCAGCTCTCCCAGCCAGCTCTCCCAGCCCCAGGTAAGTCTTTCTCCTTCCGCAGATGTGCTCCGAGGGGATTTGAAAGCAAGTGATGACAGATGGTTTCAAAGCAGAGAGCATATATTCAAGATCTGCCTTCTGCGAATCGCACAATTAATTCGAGATCAAATGTCAGCTCTGGTACCCAGAGCTGCTCCTCCTCCCCAGTGGGAGCAGAGGGGTGCAGGCTGCTGGGCCAGAAGGAGAGGCAGGTAATGCCCTGGGTCTGGCCGTGGTACCTTATCCCCAAGCCAAACAAAGCAACCTAGATGTAAAATAGTGTCTGAGCAAACTCTGCTTATCTTCTGATCGCTGGCACATTGTGCTCTAGACCCTTCAAGCCCACCCATTGCTGCCCACAGCTGCTGCAGGGGCATTGGAGGGGATGGTGCATGTGTTTGCTCAGATGGGTTATTTACAGCCCCCAAGCATCCACTCCTGGCAGCTGCTGGATGCAGGGCACCAGGGAAGAGAAGCCTTTGCTCTGGGCCAGGATTCAGGTTCAGGTCCCCAGGGCCAAAGGGAACACAGTCACCCTCCTTGAAGGAGGAAGGCAAAAATCTGAGGGCAAGTGGCTTTAAATATCTGAATGATGGCCAGATAAAATCCCCATGGGAAACAGATCTTTTTTTTTTCTTTTTTTTTTAATGCTCTCCACTCTGTTACCAGATGAGCAATAACTCACACTGCAAAAAACTATCGCCCGCTTGCCAGCTGCTCTTCTGAAGATGGATGGTGGAGATTAAGGCCAAAGTATCTTCCTGCTCAAGAGAGCCTCTGGGCAGGACCCCCAGCACAGCACGCTCAGCCCTGGCAGGAGCCCTCGCTACCTTACACGCACCTCGCAGCCTCCCCATCTCCTCTGCCCAGATGGGGCCCTCCACCCATCTCCTCCTTCTCTCCCCTCCACTTCCTTGCACTGGCAAGATTATTTTCCCAGAGCCATTTCAAGCTGCTTTTGCCTCTGTTCCTGACAGATACAGAGAGCAAAGGGGGGGTTTAGAAGTGCTGTAAGGTTCTGCATCACTGCCTGCTGAGCTCTGCTCTTCTGCAGGCTTGGCTCATGGGACAGAGCTCGTGCCAACCCCAGCAGAGGCTGTTTGCAAAGGCTCCGGTCGGAGACCTCTCCCAGGGGCTCCATGGGATGGGAGCATCACAGTCCTGCACTGCTCAGCCCCGTGCCGCATGCTCAGCGCACCCCACAACCCCCTGACCCCCATGTCCAGCATCACAAGCTGCAGCCATCAGCACCCAGGAACCAAAACCCGCTGGAGATGAGTGACCTACGTGTGTGATGGACCCTCGGTAGGTGATGGGCGACTCCGGAGGGGGTCTGGATGTGGGCGTTCCCTTGGTGATGCTCCCTCCCGAGGCAGAGCTGAGGGAAGTACCTGTAGGACACAAAGCCAGTGAGCTGGGGGGCTGAAGTTGTTGTTCAGCACAAAACCAGTGCGGCTGAGACTACTGACTCAGTGCAGGATTTGACCCAGTCTCTGTCACCCTCCAAGAGATGTCAGTGTTGAATCCCATGCCTTGAAGAGCCCTTTCCATGCCATCCCCTGAGGGACCCAGCTCTGCGAGTGTGGGGCTGAGAGATGGAAAAAAAAAGGGTATTTTGAGGCTATCAGCTCCCTGCTGCCTTTGTGGAGGGGTCAGGCAGATTTACAGGCCCAGAGGGAGAAAGCACAGCCTGTCTCAGCCTCTCCTGATGCAATCAGAGCAGATCTCTGCTGAGATGCAGCTTGGGGTGGTCTGAGTTCATTTGGGTGGGATCTGAGCTGGGTGGAGCGAGTCCATCGCACTCCCAGCATCCGACTGCCTTGGGGGGTTTCACAAACCACTTGCACTCAAAAGCAACACCTCTGCATTTATTTTCTTTTGCAAAGATAACGGGAAAAGAAACATGGGAGGGCTGGATTTAAACAAAATGTGGTTCCTGCCCAGCTGCAGCAGCAATAGTGAAGAGCCTGAAAAACAATTAATGGCATTTCAACAGGTCTTGCTTTGTCTTAACCAACAGATTTTGGGGTGCCCCTCGAACACAAAACCTCCACCAGGATCAAAGCCTGAAGTCCTGATTCGGGGAGATGCCTAGAAACACTGAGACACTGTACAGACCTATCTGCCACCCTGCCAGCAATGCTGGAGAAAGGGGGGGAAGAGACCCCTTCAGCTGGGCACAACCCCAGGAATGAAAGCCGCCCCCAGCTCCTCACTCACCCCGCAGGATGGAGCCCTCCTGGGCCGGCTGCAGAACCAGGCTGTCCGGCTGGCTGGCCTGGCTTCTAGGAGAAAGTTGTTCCTGCTTTACTCCAGGAAAAGGCACTGGAAAACATGACCCACGTATCAGCGTAGCTGCAGGGCACGGGGCCGCAGCCCTCAGCTGCTCGAGGCTTTCATCTCCGGTGAGCAAAGCCAGACCATTGTTCTCACCCTGGCGAAGGCACCGCCGGGCGCTGCAGCACTGGGAGCGGGGCTGGCGTTGAGAGCCCAGTGCTGGTTTGTAACGGGACCCACGCACTGCAGGAAATCGTGCCCGGCTCCCCCCTCCCCACACTCGGTCCTGCTCCAACCCCTCCCGCTGTTAAGAAATGTTTCTAAATCTGCAGACTAAACACTTCCTTTGTTCACTTCAGGCCATTTACTCTTTATCCTACCGGCCTGGGGAGCGGCAATATATTTCCTTCCTTCAATCACAGTATTACCCGGAGGGTATTTATAGGCTGGGATGCGTCCCTGACTGTTGCTGCTTTCCTATACTCCACAAATTCAGCTCCCTGTGTCTCTGCTCTCCCGACAGACTAATCCTTTCATCCTCTTAGCAGGTCTCTCAGCACTCTGTTGCCATGTCCCCCATGTCCTGTGCTCCTCCTTTCCCCTACGCCCCCAGCAAGCTCGCTCCCCTCTGCTCTTGGGGCACATGAGAAAACATTCACCACCCAGTGCCTTACCCAGTTTCTTGGGATCCATGGTCAGTGGCAGGCCCATGGTGATGGAGCCGACGGGGACCTTGGCGTGCTCGGAGCTGTAGGGTGCGTGGAGCTGGATGGGCATGCCCTGCGGTGTGAGAGGAGAGGTCAGGGAGCACCTGCGGTCCCTGTGAGGCACCCCCGGCTGCTCTCACTCGATACCTTACCTGGGAAATGGATCCGATGGGTCTCTCCAGCACGGAGGGGTGCTTGGTGGAGGAGATGAGGGGAGGAGGGTTGGAGATGCTCGCTAGCCTCTGCAGCCCTGAGCGAGAGCTCTCATGCAGGTTTAGTGGGATGGGGTGTCCTGTGTGGAAAACAGAACGTTAGCAAGCCCGAGGGAAGGCAGAGTGGCAGCAGCTATCAGAGAGAAACAAGGTGAGGGAGGGAGGGAGCAGGGGCTGGATGCGGTGAAGTGGCTGGCTGTGTCCCTGCACCAGGATCCAAGTCACACGATCGTTTTGGAAAGGACTGGAATAATTTGGATCACTGCCTCATCCCCTCTGCAGCCTGAGGATGTCCTGCGCCCGACTCATCTGCCCTCCAGCTGGAGAGGGACAGCGCAGCGAGGGCTAAAACCTGCCTGACTTTACAGGAGAGCAGCACAGGGAGCACCCACACTGTTCTGTGACAAACCGTGTCCCTAAACCTGCCCTGGCTAGAGCTGGGACACCTGCCTGGCCAACCTCAGACCGCTGCGTTAGCAGCAACGGAGCTCCGTGCCAGGCCAAGCAAGGTGTTAGCAGGTTTCTGCTGAACCCTCTTATCCACCCCCCAAAAAAGCTGCATTGATTTAAGAGCACAACTTGTGATAGTGGCTGCAAACACAGCCCCTGTCCTCAGCCCCAGGTCAGGACAGAGGAGACACATCATGAAACCAGTGGCTTTTACTTGCCTGGTGGGTTATACTGAAACAAGTGGGGCTCCGCCTGGGGAGAGGTTTTGATCACATCCCGGGAGTAGGACAGGACAGGGGGCCAGCACGAGGCGGCCGTCGGCTCCGCGCTCAGCTTCTGAGCCTCTGCGATGGATGAGAAATGCATGGACTTTTCTGCAAGGGAAACAGAAAGCAGCCAGCTTGCTGAGCAGTCCCTGCGGGCACGGGCAGGGCAGCCAGAGCCAGTGCCCGGCGTGGGAAGTGGCTTCAGTTCAGTCTGACCTGGCCACGACATGAGGGCTGAATTCCTCAACCAAACTAAAAAGAAACAGCCTCAGTGTCACTGCCTGGATTTGACAGCATTTATTTTACTCAGATGCTGAAAATACAGCAGGGAGGACGGGTGGCTGTGTTGGTGACTCTGCCTGTGCTCGCTGCCGGCCGGGACCTCCATGGCTGTCCCACCCCACCCAGAGAGAGGGCGTTTGGCACACAGCCGGTCACTGGCACAAGTGCAGGGTCCAGGTCCTTGCTAGGGCTCAGTCACACACAAACCCATCCTGCCTGTGCCCACAGCTCTGCATCAGCCACCATGGCAGGGCTAGAGGGGTGACAATGATCCTGCCAAACCCTTCACTGAGGTTAAAGCCACGAGGCACCAAGGTCAGCATCCCTCTGGCACACTGGGGATATCCAGCAGGTGCTGACTTGCTAGTGACAACGTGCTCTGTGGTGTGCAGACAGGCACGGGGCACCCAGGGAGCCCAGGCCATTGACAGGGACCACTGCAGGCTGGCACAGCAGGAACAAGCTCATCCCCACGACACATTGTGATGTGAAAGCTCAGCCACTACTAAAGGACAGCTGCCAGCTATGAACCATCTGCAGGCTGCAGCCAGAAATAATGGCATCAACTTGCTGGACAGCAAGGGAGTAACGTGCAGTGCCTGAAGTGACGAGATGTTCTCCAAACACCTGGGACAACTGTGCTATACAAGACTGACAAAGGCAAATGGAGATCAAGGTGGGCTCTGTGGGATGACTGGATGCCTCTGAGGGGAGCGGGGTGGCTTTCTGGTCCTCTGCAAGGCACTGGGGCTGGGGGTAGGAAAGCATCCTGAAATTATCTGGCTCAGGGTATGCTGGATGCCAGGCTGGGCTCACCCTGGCTATAAAAAAGGCTGATGAGACACCAAGAAGTGCTGAATGATGGAGGGGCTGCGCTGGGGCTGCCTGAACCCTGCCATGCTCTGCAGGGTGCTGGGGAAAAGAGGGGCTTCATCTGCACCAGCTCCATCCCAGGCACAGCATCATGCCTTGCTGAGCAGATGGATGAGACAGTCTTTTCTGGATGGATTACAGGCAGGTTTGGGAGGATTTGCTTGTAATCGATGAACACTTAATTCTGCACTGCCCTTCTTCCCCAGGCCTGCCTGTGTAATGGCCACATTGACCAGAAATTGGAAACTGGGCAGTAAACAATAGCAATCACAAATGAACCCAGCCTTTAACCATCCATTTTTGATAAAAATAGATGCCTGAATCCTGCTAAGCCTAATAATAGGGCAAGTAGATTATCAGAGGCCCAATTTAATGAGGCTTTACTGCATTATCATTATTAATGCTCGGTGTACTCAGAAGCTGGGAGATTATTCTTGTCCCCTTCGGTGAGAGAAGAAATCCATTATGGGCAGGCAGAGGTGTCCAGGCACTCACACCTCTGCAGCCTGGTGGGGCCAGACCTTGGCTGCAGCCTCTCCTCTCCCCATGCTGGATCCCAGGGAGGATCCTTTTATCCCACCTGCACAGGGGAACCCAGGCACATCCTCCAGACTGATGGAGAGTCCCTGACATGCCCACACTCCCTGATTTTCTCCCTTGTAGCTCAGCTCCACTCGGCTCTGCTCACGCGGGGGCGAACAGCGCTGGGATGTCCCGGCTGAAGATGCTCTCTGACGCCAAGGCACTGTCAGCCAAGGCTACGTGCAGCCTGGATGGCTCTTGGAGAGCCCCATCCTCCTCCCCTCCCCGCAGGAGCCATCCCCTCCCCTGCGTTCCTCTCCAGCCTGTGAAATGCAGCCAGTTCCTAATTGCCCCCGCATTAGAGGGTGGCCATAACTCAGCCAGCTTTTGATAAAATAGCACTTACGCGGGGAAGAGAGAGTTCCTATTACTGTTTATCAAGCCCCTGGAATGGGAGTGAAGGAGTCAGGGTTTATATGATCCATCATCCAAATTAATGCTCTTGGCTCCCCATCGCCTACAAAGGCCAAACGAAACACAACTAAATCAGCACAAAACACACCGCTGGCTTTGCAGCCGCCGGGCGATAACCAGAGATAGCACTGGGAAAAGGGATCTGTCTGCCTGGGGGAGAGATCCAGGCAGGGCTGCCTGCCTCTGCCCGGCCCCACCATCAGCAGCTCGTCTTGGCAGGCAGGGGAGGGAGGGCAGTGCTGGGGAAGGTCCGGCCCGGCTGGCCGCCCTCCAAGCCGATACGACCCCAGCCAGCGGCCGCGAGGCAGCCAACGCCTCGGCCAGGATGTGTGCAAGACTCGGCTTTGAAGCGGATCCAGAGCGGTGTGAAGGATGTTGATCTCTGGAGCGGCTGCAAGAGTTCAAGCTCTCTTATCGAGCAGGGGAGGAACAGGAGTACCTGCTCTGGCAGAGCGGGGCTGCTCTCCTGAAGGATGTGCAGCCTGTGCTGGACTCCTGTTTAACACGAGGCCCGTGTAGAGGTGGTGTGGCAGCACGATGACTGCAGTCTGGATGCCTGCCACTTCACTGGGATGCCTTGGAGAGCAGGGGAGGGAAGGGACACTCACAGATTTGCCAGGACTCTCTGGCTATCTCCCCTCTAACCCTTGATCCACAGCTGGGATGTGCTCCAAGAAGCAGAGACAGCACTGAGCAGCTGCCTGAGTCCATACCCGTACTGAAATCACAGCTCTGAGGGACTTGATTCTCCCCTTGAGGTTACTCTCATCACAAACTTGCTAGCTTCCAATGGGAGACTGTTGTGAATCAGCATTCCCACCATGAACAAAGACCAGCCTATGATCCCCTAGGGTCCATGTGCAACCCAGACCCCCTGTGGTACCCAGCGCCCATGCACAGGTACACAGGGTTTGGACATCACACAGCTGGAGCCCAAGACCTACTGAGATGTCTGCAGGGCTACAGGGAGGCGTAATTAGTTTCATCAACATGGAAGATTCAGAGCATTACAGAGGTGTGAGAGGAGAGAATAAAGTGCTTCGTATCGTTAGTGCTTCGCAGAGAACAAAGCCATAAAAAAATCCACCTGGCTATCAGAGCCCTGCATTTAATAACGGTGCCAACAGGTTGCAGAATGGCATGGTTAATCTCCAACCCCTCAACCTGCCTTGTACCTCACACTCACAAATCTGCCTCATCTCCTCATCCTCCTGTGGCCAGGAGGAAGCAGGAGCTGCAGTGTGGGGATGCTGGTAATGCAGATCTCTGGATTTGAGACCAGATCCGCACAGGATTACAGTGCAGAAAGAGATCACACCTGATTACATGCTGCCAGTGGGGAGAGTTGGGGGGGAAATGGGCAGCAAACAGGAGCACAGCAGGATGAGAACAGCTGGAGACAGGACTTCATGGGTAGCAACACTGCAGCTCGGGGGTAACCCCCTTTCTTTCAAGGTGAGCAGTCATCTCCCTGGCTTATATGCAAAACATTCTGGAGGTGTGATGCACACATGGCAGTATTTATTATTTAAAGAAAATTCAGCCAAGTGCCAGCAACCAACTCGTCTTGCGAGCACATGGTTCTGTCCAGAGGGACAATACAGCTTGAAGATGAAATAACTGGGCCTGGACACTGCAGAACACACTGCCAAGATCCTGGCTGCCAGAGGGTGAGCTGGCGCAGTGATTTTCCAGCAAAGATCCCAGCCCAGGATCTGCCTTGTCAGTGTAGTCTCATCCACTCTTCATCTCCATGCATGAACAGGTCGTCTGCAGCTGCACCCATCCCCGTGCAGGATCCAGCACTGGGGGACAGTGCACCCCCCCAGCCTGACCTCCCTGCTCCTCTGAGCATGCCACTGGTGACAGTGTCTCATCTTCACACGTACAACTGAACCGCAGGCTGGATATGAGGGGCAGGGACACAGACTCTGAACTGGAACAGACTCTGATGCTCAGATTAAAAACACATTTAGAGGATGGGCTCATCAGGACTTCCCGTCTCTCCTTAACCTTGAACCCCAGGTGCTCAAGCTAATAATGCTTCAGATGCTCCATGGTGGGAAACTCTGAATTGCTCATTAGGCAGCCAAACCACATCAGAGCTATTCCGGGGAGAAAGCACTGGGAATCTTTACAGGAACCTTTGGACTCCGAGTCACAGTATTAGCATTGATTTTAAATGAAATAATGGTCCCCGCTGAGCATTAAAAGCATTCTTTATAGAAAGCCAGCAAGGTAGAAAAGAGCCATTGTACCCAGAGCCCTGGCATGCCTCCAGGCCCCTTTGCTCTCAAGTGAATGGCAGAGACGCTAATAAAGGCAATCTTCACCTCCCCAGCGCTCCACACTGGCCCGGTGTTTGCTGTAGGCTCAATGAGACATGATGTACTGTCTAATGAACATGGGAAATTAGCCATGCCTCTCTGGTCCTGCTTCAAGATGCTATTAAAGAGCTTTCAAGGGCTGAAGCAAGCTTCCACGTAAGAGGAGGAAAGCTGCTGGCTGCATACAGCTGCCCACACCAGGCATTTCTGTGCTGATAAACACACACCGATGCGTGCACCCTCCTACCTTCCTTGTCACCAACAGTGGGGCTCCTGCTCTTTCCCCTGGGACTGCTGCTTGGCTGCTGCTGCTCCTTCTCAGCCTGCTGCTGCTGGGACTGCGACAGCTTGCTCGGGGGCACGTCCTCGCGGGCAGACTCGTGGGCTTTCGTGATCTGCTGCTGGTAGAGGGCCAAGGCATGGGGAGGCACCTGAGGCTTCACACTTCCACTCTGCAATAGCCCCTCCGAGAAACCTTCGGAAATCTGCAAAGCAATCAGAATTGGTGACGTTTGCCATGTGCTGTTCACATCCATAACAGTCTTGGAGACATCGAGGTGTTAGGAGAGGCATCCGCCCCATGCTGTCACCACAAGTCTTCCCATCCCAAACAGGGCTCCAAAGCCACAGGAGATTTAAAAAAACTCACAACAAAGAGTATCATCTCTGCACCAGTGACACTACAGGAGAGCCTCAGACTTCCCTTGTTTAAAACCTTTTATCTACAGCTAAGTGCTTGTAGCTTTTGCCAGAAGTTACACTAGAGCAGCCACATCTTAAGCTATAACATGGGGAACTGGAAGAGCATCAGGAATGGGTCCTCCCTGAGTACTCAAAACCCAAAAGCAGGGATTTCCTCCCTCCACACCCTGTGCTGCTGCTGCTCCTCTGGTGTTGACCCTGGAGATACCACGGTGCTTTTTGTCACAGCCCAAGCCGCTGCACCAGGAGGAACCATCAGCCTTGGAGAACACACATTCTTTCAGCATACAGCTACTGGGTAGCCAAAAATGGAGACCAAGCAGAGCTTCTGGATTAGGAAGAGAATAAATGGTTCTTATGTGATATCCCACAAGCACATGAGATGAAGAGAAGCACAGGGCTGGGAAGGTGCACGCTTGCTTTTTAAAGCAACGGGAGGCAGCAGTCATGTGGCAATGAGAAGCTTTTTCTGTCCAGACCTCCCACGACTTTCTGATAAAAGAGCTCAAGGGACATCCAAACGTTGCTGGCAGAGCTGCTCCAGCAGCTGGGAACATGCTCAGCACAGAGAGCCCCTTGTCTGCTGGGGGGCTCACACCACCCAGGCACAGCTCTCTGCAGCCCACGAGCATGGCCACCTGACAAGCACATCCTTGCAACCCTGGCACACTCCACGCTAGGGATGCAGCCTGATGGAAGAGCATGCATGAGGCACACAGGGCCGCTGTGCTCCCAGTCCTGGGAGGTACTGGTGGGGTACTCACAATGGGAGGGATGGCAGCAGCACGCTGCTTCAGCTGTTTCAGGTCCAGTGGCTTCTGTGGCGAGGAGTTCAGCCTGGTATCGCTGGTGGTGTTGAGCAGGCTGGGCCGGGGGGACAGCAACCTGGACACAAAACACACATCAACCACACCATGCCATGGACAAGCTCCACGTCCCTTCACTCCCCCACACCCTGTACCCCTCTGTTTTATGCTGCTGAGCCTAGAGAACATATGCTTCATCAGAGAAGACCGTGCTGGACTGCTACGCTCTGCTGGGGATCTGGGCTCTCAAACACATCACACACTTGAGCTTCCAAACCTGTTTAGATGGCAAGTACCACTCCACAGATCTCAGCATCCACCATAAGGATGTGTGTCTGACAGAAGGAAAATCTGTCATGCCACCCAAAGCATAGGACCTGCAGTCACTGGGGAGGTGTCTTGCACCTTGACCTTGGTGGGCTGCAGGAGTCCCCAGGCTGTTTTGGTCTATGAGGGTAGGAGGGGAACTGCTCCCCGCTATGCAACCCAGCCCAGCAGTGCCCAGATAGCA
Source organism: Podargus strigoides (assembly GCA_028020825.1). Taxonomy (NCBI): domain Eukaryota; kingdom Metazoa; phylum Chordata; class Aves; order Caprimulgiformes; family Podargidae; genus Podargus; species Podargus strigoides. The sequence goes on along the minus strand of CM051637.1, from coordinate 12,553,610 downwards.
GCCAGGGCAGCTTTGCCACGGGATGACATGGCTGAGGGGAGGCAGAGAGTGGGATGGGATTCAAATCCTGCTTTCCAAAGACAGCTCCCATGGGGCTCAGTGCTCAAATGACACCCACTCTTGAGCCCTCTTTCCCTCATCCCCTACGTGAACTATTTCTAGCAAATCTGCTGTTGTCCAGAACAAACCCAAGGGAGAACTGGAGCCCAGAGCTGGAGCTGGAAGTTACACAGCAGGGTGACCAGTTCAGATTTCGTTTGGGCATCGCGCCACTCTCTGCAGCTCACACATGGTGCTCGCCCAGTGCTCGGGATCAGCCTCATGCTTCTCTTCAAACGCTGCCTTTTACCAAGGTGCTAAAGCCTGGGCAGGCAACCACGTGCCGGGGCACTCGGATCACTTGAAAGACGAGAGGCTGGATTTGGATGGGATTGGGTGTTCAGCCCAGTGCCTCTCCATTTGCTCTTCCCTTTGGCTGTCTGAGGTGCCTGGTGCACTCAGATGGCCACACTGAGCCCCTGGGCGAGGTGGACATCTCCCTGGTGCCACTGAAACGGGATGGGGATGGAGGCACGCGAAGCCCATGGGTCAAACCCTTGGGGTGTGTGCAGCTCCTGAGCCCATGTCGAGACCCTGGGGACCACGTCTCTTCAGGCCATCTCCACTTTCTCTCCTTCCCAACTCCAATTTGTTGAAGCCAGTTCATAGTTTTCAAGCTTTACAGCTTGATTTGTTTATTTTAGCTGTTATTTCACTGCTCTCTTCAGCCTATAAATTTCAAGGTCATCCCATGCTCACCCTGGGAAGAATAAACAAGCGTGGCGGGGCCATGTGCGGGGAATAAACTCAGTGTGGTGCTGGGACCACCCCAGCCCTCGCTCTGTGCAGTGCCCGGCACCGGAGGGAAAGGGGACCCACCTCCAGATGGGGACTGGGGGGCTCTGCTTAGGAACCTGGAGGAGACCAGGTGAGGGGCAACAAATCCAAGCTGCCCCCTGAATAATCACAGCGACATCTGCCCATGGATCTACATGGGTGTTGTGAAGTCCTGCTGTGGAGGAACGGGGATCCTGGCAGGGTGCAATGCCCTGGGGGCAGCTGAGACACCTGGCTGGGGACAAGGGCACCTGGCACTTGCTCCCAAGACCTTCAGGTCATGCTGAGCTGCAGCACTGCTCTTCTGGGGCTGCCAAGCTGGGGAGATCCCATATTCACAGCATGCTCTGCAGCTCTGGCCCCACTCCCCCAGCTCTGGGCTCTGATTTTGCCCTAAAGAAATCAATCTTTTAAAAAATAACAAAAAAAAGGTGTTTTTTTTTCCAGGCCTGGGAGGCAGGGCAGCCAGCACAGGCTGCCAGCACCGTGCTGTCTCGGCTCCTGGTGCCTGTGATAAATTCCTCTCCTGCCACTTGACCCTCAATGCCAGCACTGCCAGGTCGGTAACGTGTCACCTCGAGGATGAGATGGGTCCTGGTGCTCACTGGGTGCTGTACTCTGGAAGGCACTGGATGAACAACCCTTGTATCCACCCACTGCCAGCCTGGGGCCTCCCCAACCCAGTCACCAGTCCCTACGCATGGGAGATGGCACTGGGAGGGATGGGATAAGGATTTGAGCAGGAAGGGGTTGACACACACACACAAGTGAGCTTCGGCAGTGTGGAGACGTCCCCTCCCAGGAATGAAGCTTTGGGGGTGATGAGGACATGCTCTTCCCCAAACTCCTTCACCTTCTGCCATGGAGATGAGGACCAGTTTCATTGCCAGGTGAGCCAACACACCAACACGTGACCCAGCCAAACACGATCCCTTGCACACACAGTGGCTGTGCAAAGGCGACGGCCACCAGATTTCCCTGAACTGCAGGAGGACCCAGAAGAGGCTGCCCCTACGTCTCACACCAACCCTGCACCCTTCCCCTCTCGCTGCGGGGACACCCCAGCCACTCTCCGTCCCCTTCTGGGAGATGCCACGGACAGCTCAACGCTTTTACAAGCGCAGGGAAGAGCACCCACGCCCCGCCGGCGCTGGGTGGGCGGGCGAGCATCGGGTGATGCGGTGACGGGGCGGCTCACGCGGCATCTCGGCTGCCTCGTCCTGCTCATCGCGAGTCACGCTGCGGCAGCGGGCTGCGGCAACCGCCTGCGAGCCAGCAGCCCTCGGTCCGTGGGAATGCAAGGGAGCAAAGCTGCCCCTGGGAAGGGCACAGAGTCCCCACCGGGACCACGACGGTGCTGAAAGCTCTGATGTGGCTGCAGACTGACCCCGTGGGTGCTCCCAGGCTGGGCAGCACCAGGCGCTGGCGTTGGCTGCGGCTCTGCTATCACCCGTGCTTCACCGCCGCACGGGGTAAGAGCTGCTCCCGGGAGCTACGGGACGCCTGTTTAATGTTTAATATTCCTGGAAGCTGGTAACTGTTTGACAAGCGAGACAGGCACTGACTCAGCGAGGAGCTGGGGATGAAAAAGCCATTCCCAAGACGACTCGCTCCTTTGCTGCTGGGAAGTCGGTACAAGCTGCTGCTGTCCTGTGTTTGGTTGATGTTAAACTTGAGGAGCGCAGCCCCGCTGGCCTCATTCTCCCTTGCTGGGAAGTTTTCTCCTGTCTGGGGTGGAGAAGAGGGTGGGGAGGGGTGGTGCTGGACTCCATCCACCGTTGGAGAGGAGCACGCTGCCAAGAGGCCTCAGCCCCATCATGGGGCTGGGGCCAGCTGCATCTGCACCACCCCTCAGCACCATCAGCCCCGTTTCCAGCTGCTCAGCTGGGGCAGCCAGGCAGCATGGAGGATGCTCCTGCACCAGCAGCACTCACCCACTGGCTCCTTCTCCATCAAAGGGAATGCACGGAGGTCCTTAGGGGTGGTGGGGACACATGATGGTTCCCTACCGCCTCGTCTCACTGCTTTGCTTGGTTTTTTTTTTTTAAATAGTCCCATCCACAGCGCTGTGTAGAGCCTGCCTATCTCAGGCAGCACTTGTCTCGTTGCCAAACTGCCCGCTGCAAGCCCCTGGGAGGAATGTGGGATGCAGGACACGGGATGCCAGCCTCTCATCCCAGCCCAGCCCCGAGGCGGGGAGCGGGAAGGGACTGCCGTCCCAACGTGTGATGGCAGGGTGGACTCAGAGGTCCCTCCTGACCCAGGAGCCAGCATGGATGGAAGCAGGAGCCATTAGAGAACTCAGTGCTACAAAGACACATGTATTCATATATATTCTTTAAAAACCAGGAAAACCTTTCTCCCCATTTGTGAGGCTCTTGGGTGGGGAGGGCTGTGTGGGAAGGGCCAGGAGAGAAGCAGGACGTTTCTCTGAGGAGGTGGCCAGTGTTTCACCTCCCTGTCCCAGAGCCACCCCAGCAGGGTCAGAGGTGGTGTCAGTTGCCTGTTCAAGGCATGGGTGGAGGACTTGGGACCGCAGTGGCTCAGGTGAAGACCCAGGGGCATTACTGCAGGGAAGCCATCATCATCATCCTCCTTTTATGGCCAGGACAGATAATTCACCCCTACAGATCCAAGCAATATCTCTGCCACGGGAGCAGCTCGCCCCCTCTCTGCACAGGGAACACATCCCTGATGTGACCTCTCCTGCCAATGCCGACTCAGACAGAAACCATTCCCAACCCTGGATGTTGGCAAACCAGCCTGGCCTCTGCACAACTCCACTGTCCCCAAGGGCACATCCCGCTCAACTGTGTCACCCTGATGGGCTGCCACCAGCAGAGGCAGCAGCTCTGCACCCAACACCTACCCATGGCCATTGCCCAGTAACACCCATACGTTGGGACATGGCGCTGCCCGGTGTGTCATGGCCCCTTCGCAAGCAACAGCCAAAGGGTCAAAGCCGTGTGGGGACACAGCTGGGCATGTCCCTTCACCTGGGGGAGCACCTGAGCAGTGATTATTTCCAAGGAGGAGCTCATGAAAGCACACGTGGGCACTGCGGCAGACAACAGAGATGCTCGTCAGGCCCTCAGGCCACTTACCCACCTCTCTCCCCACTCCTACCTGCTCTTGTCCACAGCATCCTGCTCGTCCATCTCGTCCGCGCTGCAGGTCGCGCTGGAGTCGCTGTCGGGGTTCACCCCGGGGCCTTTACTGCCTTTATGGCTCTCCTTCTTCTCGGCCTTGGGCGTCCCCTCTGTCCCCGCGGTCCCTCCGCCGCTGACACCGCTTTCTGCCTTCTTGTCATTCCCTTTGTCCTTCTCCTGGCTGTCTTCGCTCTCCTCCTTCTTCACCTCGCTCTTGCAGGGCTCTTCGCTCACCTTCTCCTCCGGCTCCTCCGTCTTCACCACGTCCACCACCAGGTCCTCCTGCCCCTTCTCCTCGCTGCTGGGCGGCTCGGGAGCTGCCTCGGGCGGAGGGCTGGCGGCAGGAGCGGGGTTGGCGGGGGGAGAGGTGGGAGCGTCGGGGGGTGTTGGAGCCTCTTCCAACTTGACTGCTGGTTCTGCGCCGGAGTCACCTCCCGGCCCGGGTGGTGCCTTGGCCCCGTTTTCGCCTCCTTCTTTGGCTTCGGGCCTTGGTGAAGGAATGCTCTCGGTGTCGGAGCTGTTATTTACTGCAGCTGAGAAAGGGAAGAAATAAAAATAAGGATCAGCCCGAGATTCTCGCTTCCCATATCGTTGCCTCCGCCCCCTCCCATGGGAGGAGAACGCCCTCGTTCCTCCAAGGGGGAGACAATCCCGGGGCTGGGAGAGCAGCGCCGGGATCCCCGGATCCAGAGCCTACTAAGCAAAGGGATGCTCTGGGGCCTCTTTGCTTGCCCAACACGACGACTGTTATTAACTCCCACCCAAACGCAAAACCACACACCCAAAAACCTGGAGACCGAGCGACTGGGAAGCTGGATTTTAAGGGAGAAGCCTGGTTGCTGGCTGGATCCGCAGGACAGGACCTGCTCCCTCCTCACCCTCTCACCCATGGCTCTGGATCAGCTCTGCTCCCCTGGGGCCAGGCACCTTGCTGGCACCCTGCTCGCCGACTTACGTCGCCTGTGTCCCTGGCTTGGCCACCCCCAGGGCAGCTGGGGACCATCCCAAAACACCGCGCATGTTTGTTGTTATTTAAACTGCCAGTGGCAGAAGAAAGGAGGTCAGGGTCGGTGAAAGCAAAGTGCTGGCAGGGCTGTGGGACAGATTAATTATTACATGGAAAGGATCATTCTCAAATCTGCCACCAACGGCTTGAAGTGAGCTGGAAGCACAAGGATCCACGCATCGCTGCAGATGAAGGTGCTGCTGAGACATTGTTTCTACAGCTGGAGAGAGGATTGTTCTCTCCAAGCCTTCGCTGGACAAACACATCCAGGGCCAGGAGCACCAGGAGAATTCCACAGTCCCATCTCAGCACGTCCCTGCTGGGCATGGCCCTCACACTCGTGCTCAAAAGCTTCCTCCTGTGCGCTCCTTCACTTGTCTCTCTCCACAGCAGCACAGACAGCTCTCAAATGCTGGTGAGATGAGTGGTGCAGAGGGACTGTGTCCCACGAGCTGTACCTCGGAGCACATCCACCCTTCCTCTGCAGGAAAACGCACCACACTGGTCAGGAACCTCAGCCTTCTCTAACCTCTACTCACTTGCAGTCAAGCAGTGAGGTGTCCCGGCCCCCACCCAGGGATGAGGTTTACAGTGTGTCTGGCCAAACTCTCCCCAACTGCAGCTCAACGCTACTCTGTGTGTCACACCAAGACATCCAGCAGTGGCTCATCCTGGGCTCAACCAAGCTCTAGGCTCCAGATGCTAAATCTGGATGCTAAATCCATGGTCAGCCACATCCTTCTTCCCCTCCCTGGCTGGCCACATGGTTCCCTGACTCCAGGCTATTGCCTGAGCATCCTCAAATGCCACTCCAGAGCCAGAGGATACCTTGTACATGACACTGCTCTGGCACTTCTGTGCCTGTACACGTTTCACCCTCCCACACTTACACCTTTCTTCAGCTCCGTAGCCCACCCCAGCGGCAGAATAAGAGACGCAGCTTGGAGCATAAGGCTGGGGAGCATGTCAAGAGATCCATCTCTAATCTCAAAAATATACTATTTCCTAGCAGGCACTCTTACAAAGAGCAATAACCACCTTTTATTTTGCACCTCTCAGTCACGTATCACCTCGCACAAAGATTTACCTGGAATCTGCCTTGTAATGAGTCACTCGTAACGATGATTTCAAAAGATTTCCCATTTCGAGTCCCATTAGCCTGAGTGCTAAGGCCAGGCACCAGCAGGGTGCCAGCAGTGCTGGTTAAGTTATTAAATTACTTTGACAAAAGTCAAACGGGACTATTGTTGGAAAATTATGCACATTTTCTCCAAACTCGCTGCTGCGCTTTCTAAGCGATAAATAGCTGAAAATTGTCACTTTCAAGTTGTTTCCTTTCTTTGGTATGGCTGGGAGGGAGGAAAACGCTGCCTTAAAAGGGAAAGGAGGAGGAAAAGACCCACCAAGGTACAGCAGCCTCGTTGGTGGGAGACCACGGCTTCCCTGGCCTTTGCTGGCAGCACCTGCCTCCAGGAGCTCCACGGCCTGGGGCAGCAGCAGCAGCCATGCCCTGATGGGACGGGGATGGGCACAGGCAAACCTTGGAGGGTTACCCCTCTTTGAGCCCATGCTAAGCTCCTTCAGAGCCCTGCCGAGCACCCAGGGAACCTCCTCAGGAGGGAAACACCATGGAATGTGGTTTACCGGGGCGCACAAGCACGCCAGGCCCTGGTGAGCTGGGTGCTCTCGGAGCGTGCGCTGATGGAAATCAGAAACCAAAGGGCTCCCCAAAATAACCACCCAGCGACACGGACATGGGAGGAGGGCAGTGATCCAGGGCACTCCTTGCAAGCATGAAATCCAGAGACATCCAAAATGCCACGAGCACCTCATGCTGCAGGATGCCATCACCTCAGTGTGGCTTTGGGGTGACAGACATGACCCTGCCGTGAGCAATGGCATTTGCAGCCCCAGAGGGGCCACGCATGGTGCCCCCACTGCGACCACGCAGCAAAGCTGGGAGAGGTGAGTGCATCCCCCCTACAGCCCCCCAGCCCGCTCACCTTCCGCCTCCTCAGCCATCTCCTCCTCGTTGCCACTCGTCCCCGACACCTCCATCTCCTCGTCCTCGGCTGCGGGAGGGAAGGCGGCTTCTTCGTTTTGAACGGCGGTGCCTTTTTTCTTCTTCCTCTTGGCGTTCCTTTCTTTCTCCTGGGGAAGAGGCAGAGGATGGTGAGAAGGAAAGACCACAGGGAGCTTCTGTGGGAGCAGACAGCACCAGTCCTGCTCGAAGGGCCAAGAGGGATGCTGCCATAGTTTTCCCAGGTAAATGCTCTGAAAATCAGTCCTCAGGACCGGACTTGCCTTTTGGAAGCCTGGGAGCATGATCTCACCTGCCCAAAAAACTTTGACTGTCCTGCAATGGTCAGCCTGGCTCCACATGGAGCTCCAGCCCCAGGTGGCAGCGAGCCTCTGAGGGAGGGATGGCACAGACACACAGGGGACTCGTGCAGGAGTCACCAGTGCAGGGCTGGCCAGAGCCTGGTGGTCCTGCACCCGCTCGTTACGCACACGTGACGTGTTCATCCTGCACACTTCCAGGGATGACCTCCAGCTACGCAGACGTGTGCGATCACGGCCTGGTGCTCATCTGCAGATAACGAAGCTGACGCCCCAGATATGGCCCAGCCAACGCTTTCATGCACCGGCTTTTGTGTTCCCTACTGCAGGTGCTGCCAAAGCACTTTGACTCCCGTGCTGGGGAGGCTGTCACCGATGGGTAGTGGGGAAGGCATCCCAAAGGTGAGCTGCCTGGTGCCCCGTCCTGCCCTGGGACAGCCCTGTCCCTGCTCACCAGGGCACGTGCCACAGCCACAAGGGCACGGAGAGCTGCTCCCTCCCGCCGACCTAAAGGAAAAGTCTCGGCTTTGCTATTGTTTCCTGCTCTTGTTGCTTGAGTAAATATTACCAGTAGGAACAGGCCCATCATCTCCGGCTCTCCCTGCAAACCCCACACAAATGACGTGTGTAGGACGTTTATTTACATGGATGAAAAGATAAAGCCGTGGTGGAAACGTTAACTTTACTGCTGGATCTCTGTGCTGGGAAGAGCTGGGCCCCCTTTCCCCCCTTTTCAATCCTTTAAAAAACTTCCAGATAAAACAAACAAATACAACTGCTTTTTTGCTTGGAAACGCTGCTTGCTCAAAAGCTATTTTTATCAAGCTGGGCAGGAGAGAGGGAAAAAAGGCACTTGAGAAAGGGCTCCGTGAAGGCGTGGAGAGGCAGGGAGAGGAAGGCCAGGCTCCGTGGCACCCTCGCCCCCTCCCAGCAGCAATGCCCTGGCACTGCTTTGTTCGCACCTCTGCCACGGCAGCGGTTCAGCAACCGCACGTTTCTGTCTGAAGCAGCAGTTCCCCATCATGCTAATGCAGTGACAAAGCGCCGACAGTTACTATGGTAAAGACTTCTCTGCCTCTTACTCACGGGTCCGTGACTCAGCCGCGGGCAGGAGCAGGCTCCTCGCTCGGGAATCAGCCGGGAACCAGCCTCTGCCTCAGCACCCTACTTGGCCAGAGCCTGAGGGCCAGCGGCTGCCAGCAGCGAGCTGCCCTGGGGACACCCTGGGTCCCTCTCCTGGCAGACCCCACTGCTGGTATTTAGGGAAGATGATGTGAAATCCAGGCAGCAGATCCTGGCTACATCTAGAGATACATTCAGGCCACCACCTTGCCTCTTGTGCTGTCCCAGCCCATGGGGTCTCTGCTCTCTACCTACCACCAGGTATTTCTGTCAGAGCATCCACAACTTGGCGCCATGTGAGTGGTCCTCCTCACCAAGACCACCAAGGGGAGGACACCAAACCCTGCAAAAGGGGTCACTCCATGCCTGCTCCTCCACGCTGTTCTCCTGGTCCCCTGGTCCCCAGCCAGCCCCATCACGCTGACTCCCAGCCTGGCAGGAATGGGCAGCTCTTCCCCTACCTCCCCTCCTGCCATCCCAGGCACTGGGCACTGCCTCCCACTGCTCAAGTTTATCTGCATCACCTGTCCTGGAGGAGGAGATGGAGATGACACCAGCCCTGAGGCCCAACATCTCTCTGGCCTTCCACCTCACAGGCAGAGCACCTGCCCTGACAAATCTCCCCCCTCTCATTGCACTCACCACCTGACATGGCAGCAAGAGCCAAAACAGCTTCCAAACCCTGCTACCAGCACCACCAAAAAAAAAAAAAAAAAAGGCAAAGAATTGCAGAGATGTTGTTTGGAGGGGTCCAAAAGATTGGTCCTCCAAGCACCAGCCCAGGAGATAACTTGCTCATCTTCACTGCAAAAGCCAAAACAAGCCCCAGCAGTCAGTAGACCAAAGTGACAATCACACAGCAGAGAGGTCCTGGTGAAGACAGTGCCTAATCACCAACTGCTAACTAAAAGAGCAGCTCTGAGGACACCGTGTATCCCACTGCCCTGCTCTCCTTAACTGCTGAGATTAGAGAGCGCAGTGTGCAGAAGGTCAAGGCTGTGACGCCGATGCCTGGGACACATCTGAGCCACTCAGCAGCAAAACCAAGCCAAAATACACAGCAGGGCAGATAAAGCGAAGCCTCAAGGTGGCCTGACCCTGCCCCAGCAGTAACAGCCTGCCTGTCCCATGGTGCAGCTGGCTGGCAGGGACACCCCGATCCATGGGATGCAGAGGGAGGAGGGTGAGGATCTGCAGCAGTAAAATGATGGGTCTTCAAACTAAAACCCCCGACACGGCACGTGGGAGTGTATGGACCATGTGGGCTCTGGAGAGGGGGAAAAGGGGCGTAACTGTGCCAGACACCTTTGCCTGTTATGACCAAACCCTTCTCCGCTCTAATGCTGGATACTCCCTGGATGCTCAGAGGGAGAGTCCCCCTGTCCCCAGAGCTCCCCTGGCTCTGGCCAGCTGGGGTTCAGCACACAAGGGGACAAGGGGCTGCCAAAACAGCTGGCCCCATCCCACCCAGCACTGTTCCAGCATGGAAAACAGGGAGATCCTGGCTCCACGCTGCACTGTGCCAGGTTTTGGGGACAGAGGGACCTTGCCAGGCTCTGCTATCTGTCCCACACCAGTCACTGCTGCCTACCTGTCCCTGCAGCTCCTCTGAGGCACCTGCATGCTGCTGAAACCCAGTGTCACACCTACCTGGAGGACAAGGCTACAATATTAATGAGCCCCATTTGGGTAGCGAATAAGATCTGCTAATTAAGTTTACTCTAATTAAGCAAGGGGAAGAGAAGCAGAGCCAGTGTGTTTCCCTGCACATGATCAGCAACAGCTGTTGGTGGCCAGGTCAGGGAATAATTTGGGGATGTCATGGCAAAACTAGGCGACGCCACATGCTTCCTCCGCAGAGGTCACGGCTGGCTACTGGCTATAGGATGAGATGTGGAGGCTCGGTTTGGTGGTGAATATATTTAGGAGCCAGGAAGGAAGGTCTATGGCAATTTAATCTCAGTTGTTCTTTCATTTTATTCAGTTTTCTGGCATCTGCTGTTGCCACAAACAATAGAGCACAATAAATAACAGCTGAACGTTCATTGTTCTTCTTCACAACCAAATCCCATGGCTTCCAATGCTCAAAAAAAAAAAAAAAAATGAAATGATGATGCTGATATATATATAAACTGCAAGTGAGAGTGAGCAATTAAGAGTGGAGAAGTCTAGCGGCTGCCTTGGAGGGACGGATGCAGGCAGAAATGTGGCTCTGCAGAAAAACACTTCCGTGATATAATTTCTGAAACATTAGGAAGCAGAGTAAATTAATATACACCGGCTCGCTGCCAGCGCCGCCGTGCGATCTGATCTCCCATTCTCCCCAGTAATGAACAATGATATCTTTATAATGTATCATTTTATAGTCAGAGGGCTTGATGCACATTTCTTTCCAGTCTTTATGTTGGTTTTGGGGTGTTTTATATAGTTTGTTTGCTTTGTTTCTAAAAAACAATTGGGTGAGACACGGGAACACAGGAGTGTCTCTGTGCATAGAGAATTAATGAAAAAAGAATCGTCAGTGTCTTCTCTTTCTCTCATTCCTATACACTGACTGGGATATTAAATTCCTGGGTGAGTCATTGAATGTTTTCCTGTCTTTCTTTTTACTCTTGCTGTAATAGCTTGCTTGGAGAGATTCCTGCATTGAACATTGTCCTTTGCATTTTCAAAGCACCCCTTGGGGGCTTAGGCATGTGAATTCTATTAGCCAGAAACCAGGAACCCCAGGATACTCTATAAATGAAATAATTACAATCCTTAGTGGCTCTCAGCAGTCCGTTCTATCTCCAGCACACCAAACAAACCCCACTTCATTCACACCCTGAAAAGAAAGCAGCGTTAGCCCCTTCTGATGGGGAAACTCAGGCAGGGAGAGATGTGTGCATCTCCGCTCCCCAGGGGTGGAACAGCACAACCTTGCTGGTGTCAAAGTATCTGTGCAGCTGGGACCGAGCTCGTGTCCTGGCCAACACACCACAGCCCTGCTCCTCCTCCTCCTGCTCCTTCTTATCTCCCTGCGTACCAGCCACGCTCCAGACACCCCAGCATCTCCCACACATCTCCCCTCCTCCAGACCTCCTGGGGACAGACAGGTCAACAACCCTTTCCTGCACCACTTCCCGCTCCCCAGTCCCCAGAGTTCTCACTCCAGTACGTTCTCCAAGACGATAAAGACCCCCCTTGGCCACAGGAAGCACACAAACACTTGCTGGAAAGTATCTACGGTGTCTGGTATGGGCTGAGATGGGGCTCTCACCATTTTCAGTTTGTGCTGCTGTAGGATCTCGTCCAGGTTCTGCCTCTTCTTGTAGTTGAAGTAGAAGTTTTTGCACTGCGACACGGTCTTGGAGCCCACCATCCTGGCAATGGCTGACCAGTTCCGCCCATGCTCAAGGAGACCTGTGCTCGAAGGAGGGAGAAATGAGAAGGGTTTAACACCAGATACGCTTGCACAAGGGCAGCATTATCCACGCGGGATGGGAAACATCCTCCGTGCAAGCCAAACTCCACAGGAACAATATGGTCACTAGTACCCGTCTGAATGGCCTCCTAGGCCAGGGGATGACCTACAAGAGCCTGTTTTTCTTTCCAAGGGGAAAAAAGGCAGTACGTTGACTGTCTCTGGAACAAAATACATCCCACAGCCATGTCTCGGCCAGCCACCAGGCAGTCGGGAGGGCGAGCGGTGCTCCCTTCCCTTCAGGATGGTTGCAGGAGGTGTGGCCATGCCCAGGAGAACTTGGGGCAGCAGTTCTTTAGTCCCTACCATGAAATAAAGGCTCTCCCCATCCTCCTGTGCCCAAGTGATGACTTCTAGTGGTGTGACAAGGCGGTTCAAGGAGATGGAAGACAGAATCCTGTTATGGATGGGGAGGAACAGCCCAGGCAGGGCAGCAGCAGCACACAGACAGGGAAGCCCAAGTGATGCCCGGGGCTGGGAAGAGCCGTGCTGGGGGATTAGTGCTGATCACAGGCTCATGAGCAAAAGCAGCTTCCCAGGCAGGCATCATGCCAAGGGCTGGCAATCCTGGCCAGACAGTGCCACCCAAGCCAAGCACAGGGCTCCTGCCAGTGCTGGGGCAACCCAGCAGGGTGAAGGAAGAGGAGGAGGAAGGAGTGAGTCAGTGCCCAGTGTCCTCGGGGTGTCTGGGCACCCCTGGTCCTGCAGCTGGAGGTAGGAGTCACAAGTGCAGCCCAGGGATGGGTACAGTGGCACCCTGGTCCATCCATCCCATGCTCCTGGAGGTGACCCAGGTGAGGACCATCCAGACTTTCTGGGAAATAAAACCTTGCAGCCTGCAGTCCTTCCCGGTGCATGGCTGGTCCTTCCTGTGGCAGCTGGTGGGGCCGAAACTGCCACCAGCCTGCAGGACACTGCCAGCTGAGCTGGGTCGTGCCGGTCCAGCTGGTCCTGCCCACGTGATGCCACTGTCAAGCCAACTGCTCCCTAGGTCCTCCCCTGCACCTTGTGTAGGGCGCAGGACAGAGAGACTATGAGCCCAGGGGCACAGTACTGCCACAAAAGGTGACTTCAAAGACAAAAACCAGCAGGGGATGAACCTGCCAAGAGCATCTTCCTCTTTTGTTAGGGGTTTTTCTGCTCAGAAGCCACCAACCACAGAGCCTGGGAACAGGCACTGCCTGGGCATCCCCGTCCCCCATCCCCACACCCTCCCTGGCTGCTCTGACACCATGGGGCTCAGGACCTGGGAGCCACAGCAGCTGTGTTCCAGTCCAGCTCCACTGCCAGCTGCCGCCACACGTCACCTCTGAGCCACAACCTGGACCTAAGGGACAGCCCAACCCAACAACAACCCCCCCACCCTGGGACAGACAGATCTCAGCACAGCCACAAGCAACCAGGGCCCGAAGGATGCACCTCCAGCCAGGATCCCTGCACCCACGCACGGTGAGGGCAGGCACGGGGACTGTGGGCACATCTGCATTGAACAGACAGTACCACCTACCCCAGGAGAGATGAAACCCCCTCTCTGCTCCCCAGGGTCTGGAGGAGAGCAGCAGCACCCAGCACAGCAGGAGTTAACATCCAGCCAGTGCCTGTATCCTGCCCTGTCCCAGCACCAGGGCTTATCAAATTGCATGAAGAGGCAGGAGGCAGCACCCGGCACTGAGCACCACAAAAGGCCTTGGCAAGCCAAGAAACAAGTTTGAGCTTTAACTCTGCAACTCCCAGCCAAACCCACGACCTCCAACACCCTCCTGGCAGGCTGGGACTTCTTAAAAATAATAATCAATTAAAAAAGAGGACATCCGGCCACCTACCGCGAGGGATAACGAGCCGGGGTGGGAGTCCCCCCCCACAGTCACTGATGGCTGCGGGGGGAAACAGGACAGTCCCCCGTGTCACAACCCATCCCTGCCATCCAGAGCAAACAAACGGCACGGCCCCCTTTGCTCACCCGCACCAAGTGTGACAGCCGGGACCGGAGCTGTTTGCTGTGCCCTGGCAGAGCCCCAAAACACAAACGCTGGCAGCGGCGTGCCGTGAGCTGCGGTGGGTGAGGTGCTGTGCCGGCCGGCGGGGGACGGGACCTGGCACAGCAGAGCCCACGGCCGGGGGGTGATGGCTGCCTGTCCAAGCAGTCCCCAGCACAGTGTGACCTTTGCCAGCCGTGGGTGATACCAGCTCCTGCCTGCCCTTTCCCCTGCCCAGGCTCGCTGTGCCCCTGCCCACCTCAGGGCTGGGGGACGGGGACTCTGCCGGAGGACCTGCAGCTGGCCGGGCAGGTGGCCGTGGCCGTGCCGGGCTCATCAGGAGGAAGCTGCCTGCAGGACCCAGCAGGGAGCTCAGCCGCACTTCTCTTTACATTCAAACCAGAGCAAACCACCAACACCTGCTTCCCCACGCCGGGATTACCTGCACGCTCGGGGAGGGACGGCCTGCGACACCCCGGGACGTGTTGGTGAGCCCTGGGCTCACCGGGCACCCCGGCTCCATGTGCTCCACCAGCATGGCAGCCCCCAGCCCCGGCACCCCCAGCCTGCACCCCGCGCTCCCCAGCACGCCTCGGCACCGCAGCGCAACTGAAACTATGACTAAGTGAGTTATCAGATCTGAGCGATGCTGCGCTCCCTGGCTCGGGGTGGGGACGCAGGGGCTGCCACAGGCACGCAGCTGCACACAGCCCCCAGGTTAACCCCGTCCTTCAGCCCCCGCCGCTGGACTTACGTGCTCAGGCTCCGGCGGGCAGGGAGCGCGCCTGGAGCGTGCAGCAGGCGAGCTGGGAAGGACGTGGGCGTCGGGGCACTTCTTCAAAGCCCCCTCGGGCACGGCAGCTCGCTGCGAAGCGCTGCGAGTGCTCCACTCACACCCTCCCCACGCATTTTGCTTTCGCTCCCTCGCAGCAGCCGGAGACAGAGAAGAAAGCAAAGCCGGTTCCTTAAATCCTGGGGGCGAGAGGATTTCAGAGCCATGGGCGGCCGAGAGCGGCGAGCGAGCGGGTGCCGAGGCTGGAAACCAGGTCACAGGCGGGAGACTCCTGACCCCGATGCCAGAAGTTGGTGGGAACACATGCTCCGATCCCAGCGCTCTTCCCTCCAGCGGGACCAGCAAGCGAGCGGCGTCCTCCGCGCTCCTCCCGCTCGCCTCCCGGAGCCCTCCAGCCGGCTGCAGCCGCGGTTGTTAAGGTGGATGGAAGCGCCTCCAGTATTTTCTCCCCTACCTCACCTCCTCGCTCAGCAGCTCGGGGCTACGGGGAGGCTGTGCAGTTTCAGGAGATGCCAGACGTTGCCAAGAAATAATAATAATTTAAAAAAAAAGAAGGCAGGAGAAAGGCGAAGGGGAGGGAGCAGCCGACCGCGCGTTGCAGCTCCGCTCCTGCCAGCCCGGGGACGGGGAGCCGGTGCCGTCGGTATGTGACGGAGCAGCGAGCGAGCTCTAATCTGTTCCTCTGGCTGACCCGGGGCTCGTTGCATCTGAATGTGACCTCTAGACAGAGCATTAATAACGAACGTGGCGCTGACCCAAGCTGACAAGGGGTGCGGCCGCTTGGCACCCGCTCCCGCCCTCCCTCTCTCACTTTCTGTCTCCCTCGCTCTCCTCTGAATGTCAGCGGCAGGGGGAGGGATCCAGGAAAACAAAGCTTGGCTAATAGTTTCCTCCGCTCTCAAGTGAATCAAAGGCGCTTTTCTTCGGGGAGGTGTTTGCTGGCGGCAGCGGTGCGATGCCCCGGCACCCCGGCCCTGCCCTGGCGGAGGAGGGATGGGGAGAGGTTTGCCACCGGGGGCCTCTGCTCCGGTACCGGAGGCTGGAAGGAAGAGGAGCCCGGAGAGCGCGGTAGCGCACACTTGGTGTTTGGGAGCGCGGAGGAGAAACGTGGAGGGGCAGCCTGGCGGGTGAGGGCCGACAGCTCACACCCCTCGGCTCTCGGCAGCTGTGGGTTTTCACCGGAGCCGTTCCAAGGCTCTCCGGCGTGGCCGCCCTGCTCCACCCAGGGCTCGGTGAGGGCGGAGGGAGCCCATAAAAGGTCCCTTAATGGGAGCTCATGTGGATTAACAGATCAAGGTTACCGGGGAAAAACTAAGTGATCTCATTCCCCTATGCTCAACGGTACCTGGTGCGATCCTCCAGCCCCCCTCGCACCCACGCTCCCTCTTGGGAGTGGGGATGGAGGCAGTTCTGGCTACGGCACAGCCACAACGCGCCGCAACCCCACCCAGGAGAAAGACCGGGAGCGAGCGACACTGCCCCGGGCATCCCGAAAGCGTGGTCGGCACCGGGGCGCTGAACAAGCACATGGCAGCACTGCCTTCCCCTGCTGATCTCGGGGCGGTCTGCAGCACGTGGGAGAACCCAGGCACAAGGAAGGTGAGTAACTTCTCCAGGGCTGTGGAGCCAGCGGGTGGCAGAGCACCGGGCTCCTGATGCCACGCCATGGAAAGCAGCGGGGACAGTGCATGGGCAGCGAGCCCATGTCACTGCCGGCACTGGGGGCACTGCCAGAGGGACTGCTGGCACCTGGGGCCAGGTGCTCCGTGTGCCCTCACCGTGGCGGCGGGTGATGCTCACGACGCCAGAACCAGCCTGCCACACTCCCACTGGACCTCTCCTTCACCAGCCAGACGTGACCGCATCTCTGACATGCCCCATGGCTATGAGGGAGCTTGCAGCAAAACTCCCCAGCAGTTTTCACACCCACCACGCCACCCCTCCGGGGAGAGGCAGTGCCACCAAGCGGAGGTGTAGGTACGGAGTCAGGATTCTCGGCCAGCTCAGCTCTAATGCCATCTCCCCATTGTCCTGGCACTGGCTGGGGACCCTCAGCTCCCAGGTCTCCCTGTCGGAGGAGCTGGTCGCTGGACCACTGCATCAACCTGCTGCAAAAACGTTCACTCCATGGACCTGCCCAGCTCTTCCCCTCCTACTCCAACCCTCCTTTTGTGCTGCATCCCCAAACCTTTGACCCTGGGAGGGGACAGAAAGCCACCCTGCTCCCTTAGGGGTGCCTTCCCCACTGGTCCAGCTGGGGAAACTGGAGTGCAAGGCAGTGGGTCCACATGCAGCAGCCGGTCCCGGCGGGCTCAGCTCTCTGCCTTCACCTGGTTCAGATATTATTCCTGCTCCCTTATTGTTGAAAAAATAACACTCAAAATTAAAATGTAGGCTGTAAATTATAGTCATTATCCAGCAGTTCCCCCTGACAGGCTTTTTGTGTTTCATTCGCTGACACTCACTAAGCAAATCATCGCAGTTTGCTCCTACGTGCTCAAGAAGTGTTCAGCCGACAGCGGCAGAGAGCGCAGCTCCAGGGGCCACGCTGGGCACTACGGGCACTGTCCTGGGGTAACACCTTGGCCAAAGAGCAGCAACGCCCCAGCCTGGCATGGCAGGGACAGGACCACAGCCTCTCCCCGGGCAAGCACGGCCAAATCACACCTTGGGCGCAGTTTTGCCCTCACGGCACCCAGTCTGCCCCATCCTGGTAATTTCCATCATACAAACTTCATGGCAAACAGGCAGCTGGCTCGGAGCGGGCCAGATGCTGCTGCTCTGGTGGCAGTGATGGGGACAGGCAGGCTGGGCTGTACTGGCACCCAGACTGGACAGGGGGCACCCAGTGGGGGACCCCAAACAGCTTCTCCAGCCCCCATTTACCACCATGAGGAGGTTTTTACAGCAGTAAACATCTCCAACTGGAGAGGGGAAAGCTCCAGCATGAGCACAGGGGGGTGAAGGGAAGAAGGTACGGAGCTGCTGGCTTCTCAGCATCATCCGTGCTGCAGCTGACTCCTTGTAAGAGCAATGGCTCCCTGGCCAGGAAGAAGCGATGGAGGAAAATGTGAAGACCCCCACAGACCTACCTCTCCCTGCTCTTCAGCCAGGGGCTCGTTAGAACTAACGGTGCAAATCCCAATTAGGGTTGGAGGAGTGCACACTTGTGTGTGTGTTTACACACCCGAATGGCTCCAAGCAGATAGCATGCAGTCAGAAAGTTGTGGGCTTTTGTGTCAGTGGGTTTTGGCTGTGTGCTCATTTGAAGAAATCAGTATTTTTCAAAAAAATCCCACTCTTTAGTTTTGTGGACAGAAGGGGACTGGGAAAAAAATGGTTCAGGTCAGTTCAAAACTCATCTTACTTTCTGAGCTGGTTGTTGGCAGAACTGAAAATCCACCCTGAGAGAATACCTTCTGTACCCAGGGAACTACTTTACATCTACCCAAAATGAACTGCTCAGGAGACTTCATGGGTTATTTAACTCTCTGACATCAGCTCTTTACATTTGTGCCCGACTCCTCTGCCTCATCACGCTGACTCCATACCGTGGCCTCTCCAGCTCCTCGGCCTGGGGAAAGGCACAAAGAGCCGGAGCAGAGGGGCGCAGAGCCCGGGCACGGCTCGGCTCGGGAGGGCCTCAGGTGAGCAAGAAACTGCCCTTTCCACCCCGCCTCTTTTCAAAGAACAAAACCACTTGTTAGACACCAGGGGGGAAAACCCAGAACCCGGGGTGAGAACAGATACCAGACTTTAAAGAGTAACAAAGGCCATGCCGAAACCTCCCAGTTCATCGAGTTCAGCTCCAGCGCTATCGTGGCTGCTCTGCAATGGAGGGGCTGGGGGGGCAATAAACCCACGCCGCTGCTCCAGGTCGGTGCTCGCCCGCTGCTGGCAAACTCCCTGGCAGCCTACCTTTAACTCCTGCCTGCGTGGGCTCCTGCCAGGGTCCCCCAAAGGCAGGAGCTGCCTAAACATTGCCTTTTAAGGACCAGCCCTGTCCCGCTGCCGAACGCCTCTGCGGCAAAGCCAGGCAGAGCAGCGGGTGCTGCCCACTCCCCGGCTGGGGAAGGGAAGGAAGAGGGGAAATCCTCAAGCAACGCCGGTTAATCAAAACCTCCTGCTCTGAGGCTCACAGCCGCGGCGCAACAAGGCAGCATCAGAACAACACGCTACCCCCTAATTATACCCATCTCTGCACATTTTGACAGACTAGTGAATCAAAGTTTATTGCGTAATAAAAGTGCCATTAAGCAAGAACTTCCCTCTCGCTAGGTTTTCGTTCCCCTAGTTAACTTTAATAACACGGTACTCCCCTTTATTGTCTCTCCCAGCAGACACAGTCCTGCCTTCTCCTGCTCAGAAACTCCCCGTGCAGCTCTGCGACTCCGGAGCACAGCAGACGGCTCGGGCGTCTCGCTGGCCCAGGGCTGTTTCTCTTACCTCCCTGCGCAGAAATGACACGGGGTTTCATGCCACGCACAAAAAAGCCAGGGGTGGATGGCAAGGCCAGGCTGATCTCCCAGCTGGCGGGTGCTGGGAGCAGCGGTCACCACCCCCACCTGCCCCAACCAGCTGGCTGTGGGCTCACACTGGTACCAGCACTGGGGCAGAGTGTGGCTGGGGCAGAGTCCTTACAGTGAGGAAGGACGGTGCCTGCGTCTCCGAGCCCACCTCGAGCCAGGTGCCCGCCGCCTCCTCCACCCCTGCCCAGCCGTGCCAGCAGCCGGCTCTGCTGCCGCCTCCTCCAGCCTCTGAGGTTACCTCCGGAGTTTCGCAGCCGCTGCGAGTCGGAAACCCCCACCACGCCGGTCTCTGGAAGCCAGTGTGAAGCATTAAAGCGGCTGCTTCCTGGCAAAGGGGAATTTGGCTTCTCTGCAGAAGTCTGGTGTTGCAATCTCAGTTTCCCAGGTTGTAACGGAGGGGGAAACATCAGCAATCGGGCTTTACACTAGCAAATCTCCCTGCCCCGTCCTGGCCCCTGGGCTGGAATAACGCTACGTGCTCCCACGCTTCATCCTTCCTCCACGCAGGCTTTGGCAGCTGGTTTTAAGACTCCTTCAGCACACCTCCAACATCCAGCACAAAACAGCGAGAGGCACTTTTTAACAACCAGATGCGATCTCCAAAACAAAAGCGGTGCTCGGGAAAAGATCCCTCCAACCACCCTCCCCTGCTCAGCACCTGCTCGCCCCATTACCTGGCCCCGGGCCAGTTTGCCTGATTAAAGTCTATCTATCTATTAAGTTTTGTGTCTATAGAGAGCCCCGCTCGGCAACACACAGGATTGGCACTGGGCTGTAAAGAGAGTTGGAACAGCTTAAAGGCGAGTGAGCCAAACACTTTGGGATATTCAGAGGCAAAGTAATCCAAGTCCACAGCTCCCATCGGCACCTGGGCAGCCGGCGCTCCAGAACGTGTAATCACCATCCCAGCAGCAGGTGCGTTTTCCAAGCAGAGCCGAACCCGCTAACACGCCTGTTTGCCTCTGCCATCCCCAAACGGCACTCATTTCCATTTTAATTTCCCATTTACAATCCTCGCCGGGCCAGGAGAGTCGGCGGCGACGCAAGCGGGATGCAGGGGGCTGGGGACGTGAGCTCGACAGCCCATCAACAGGACGTGACTTTGGCAACAAAATTAAAGCAGCAAAAGAGCTGGCGCGGGAGCGGCACGAGGAGGGGGAAGTGGCACGAAGGGCTGTGCTACACTCAGCACTTTTTAAAAACGGTCTCAGCAAAGGCTCTGAATCAGCGCCAGGACGTAAAGTCACCCCAGGCTGCCCGCAGTCCCCGCTCTCGCGAGCTCCCTGACACGTGCCCGCAGAGTGCCAGGGCTCGCCATCCTCTCCCTAACTCCCCGAGCAGGTCAACACTCTGGGCACGATGGCATGAACCCCCAGGGAGTGGCACGAAGCTGCACCTCGTGCCACGGGCACCAGAAGCTGCAAAGAGCAACAGGCAAGGTGCCTTCCCCATACCCTAGGGCCAGCTCCTGCCTCACAGGACACACGTGGGCTCTGGATGCAGCCCACACGTCCCTGGTGTGGGCACAGCTCCTTGGGCGGGGGGGAGGTGAGCACACTCCCTGTGCCACCGCCTGCCTCCCCCAAACTCCCCACCGAGGCTCACTGGGAACAAACCAGCACCAAGATGGGGATAATCCGGCCCCACCACCCTGCACCAACTCACTGCATCCATCCCCGATCGCTGGGTTAGCTCCAGCAGAGCCAACAGGAGAAATAAAACAAGCGGCTCACCTTTTTTAGCTGTCTCCATCTCCTCTTCAGTCCAGCGAGAGCTTTCATTCATCTCCAGAGAAGCTGGGAAGGAGGAAGGAAAGGAGAGCAGTCAGCTGTGAGCAGGACCCAGCCATCCCAGCGAGTTTGGAGGAGATGCCCTAACCCCATCCTGCAGCCCTGGAGGCACAACAAAACGCTGTGCGGGGCAAAAGTGCTTCAGCAGGGGAGGCTGTCACGGTGGGGGCTCTCAAAGCCTTTCCCTGCCACGTTAACCCATGCACAGCACCCCTGGGATGTGTCTTGCTGATGCAAAACCTCTACTTTGGGACTGGAAGCGAAGCCAGATGGCTTGAGGGTGGCAGCAGATTTCCTGCTGATCTGGTGCCACGCACTCTGGCCCGCCAACAACAGGTACCTAAGACAGAGCTGACTCGGGCTGTGTGCTGTGAGGCGCAGATGCAGGGTGGGACCGTCACCCTCGGCGGAGACGGAGAAACAGCGTCACCTCGGCGGTGACTTCGGCTGACCGCATCAGTCAAGGGAGCTGGCTGTGCTTAATGTAGCTCCCTCTGTGCCATCACCAGGCTCTTGGACATCCCAGAGCCACTTCCAGCAATGCCAGGGGTTCACCTGAAGCAGTGCCCATCACAGGGAGATGTGCCACCGGCTGGGAGAGGCGGAGCAGTGTTAGCACTTGATGCTCCCACTCTCCCCCATCCCAGGCACAATGCTGGGGACACCAAGGTCCTGCATAAAGCCTTCACTATGCAACAGTCCCGCTGGCAGCCTGGCACTAGAGCAAACCCTACAATAACAAACCAGGGTGTGAGTCAGAGGCAAAAAACAACTCGGTAAGGAAACAGATTTCCGGCTCGGGCTGCCAAGGGGTTATTACTCTAAACAACAGGCAAAGCATTATTTCAACAGTGATGAGAGATGTTTTGACAGTGTCCTTTTGAAATGGAAAACAAGCTGATAGGTTCGGGATAAAGAACATGGGTGAGGAGAGAAGAAAGCATCTTCCAAGAAGCTCCACAAGAAGCCAAGACCCCGTGGGAGGACAACACGGGCTCCGACGCCCGCGGCACCGGGCAGAGCGATCTCCTTCACAGCCGGCTGAGCACGACTGCAGGTGTCACCTCCTGGAAGTCAGTGCAGGTCACCGCCTCCCCCAGAAATGCCATCCCTCGGGACACTAGCCAGGAGGGAGGGAAATCAATCCCTGACCGCTTCCCCCCGCCGTGGGCAGAGCCGGGGCCACCACGCTCGCTTACGTAAGAGCGCGTGTCCCCGCCGCGCGCGGCCCTTCGCTCGGCTGGAGGGTGGCTGTTATTGTATGGCAAAGACATGTCACCGAAACGACCCGTTTGGTTTGATTAATGATATTTACTGAGGTTGCACAGTTACGAACCAGATGCCTAGGGGAGCTCCGGCACGCTGCAGTTAAACCACAATACGGTTTTGTGTTGTTTTCTTAATGTCCAATTGGTATTTAAAATGCAGTTGCTTTCTTAGCCAACCTAAATTAAAGCACTACTGGAGAGACACGAAGTGAAACCCATTGCTCAGATATGTCACTGGAATCGATCCACTCCCTTTTCCCAATTTAACACCCTCTAAAGTCTTTTCCCTGTGTTCGCAGTGAAGTCTATCGAGGACTCGGATACTGGGATAAGAAATAAAAATCCCATTTAAGTGACTGGCATTATCTGGTGCTGCTCTGCAGCACGGCTGAGCGAGCTGGGGAGGGAAAGCAGGGCTCCGTTGTGCCGGGAACTATTTATATCGCCTGTATGGAAACAGAGCGCTCGCGATCAAGGCTTCAGCCAGTTGTCAGCAGAGGAACAGGGAGGCGAAACACCTCCGGATGATTTATAGCACACGGAACAGAACAAGCAAAAAACTGCAGAGCAAGGGAACCGAGAGGAGTCACCCTGCTTTTATTTTTACTTGCCTTAGGTAGCGCAGTAATAATTTTGTACTTGATAGAGTACAAAATAGAGGTAAAATCAGCCAAATTCCTTGATGCATTGGCTTCTTTAAGTCAATATATGAGCAGTTTCCCTGGGTGTCACATCATGGGGCAGCATGCTTTGCCACATCCACCTCACTCTGAAGCTGCTCCCGGCCTCTTCCCACTGTGCTCAGCCACCCTGCAGCCTTGGATGGGGAGGAAAATACAGACCACAGAGCCTGGCTGGCTGTGGATGGGGGAGATGAGCATGGGCACTGGGCACCAACATGGGAAATGCTGCTTTTTGTGCAGAATAAGCCCAAACTGGGGTGCACAGCATGGTGGAGGCTCCCGAGCAGCTGTAACCTGCTGCCTCCTTGCCACGTCCTTCAGCTGCAGAGATGAGGAAGGGACCAGTCTGGTTCCCAAGGCCAGGGGTGGTCACAGACCCCACAGGCTGCAGCTGCTCTACGTCCAGGCAAATTTGAAAGCAGAGAGGACAGGAGAGCAGGCAGAGATCCAGACAAGCTCAGGAGGGCAGAGCTCAAGGGTACTCGAAGCCTGAGCCACCACAGAGGGAAACATGGCTGTGGGTGCAGGAGGTGCACGAGCCCTGCACAAACCCAGCCACCGTGCTGCTAAAAACAACGGCTTCCCTTTTTGCCTTTTGCAATACTTTCCCTCTGAGGCCATAAAACCCACCAACACTCAGCCAGGACAACCCCGGCTTGCAAATACCTCCACTTCATCCATGTGAACTGCTCTGGGTAATTACTGAGACAGAGAAACCTCACTGCTGCCCCATGAAAAGGAGGATTTCAGGCAGGAAAACTTTCCTGTGTGAGTGGGGAGTAGAGCAGGGTGACGCCCCGTTCCAGCAGAGCAGACACCCCAAAAGCCCTGCCAAGGTCCCCCCTGTCCCCACGCACGCTTATACCCACCCAGCTCTGCGCTCTGCTGCGGGGCAGCCGCCTCCTCGTTGTTGGCTTCGTTGGCCATGGAGCGGGTGATGCGGCCCTTGCGCCTGCCCTGGCTGTTGGCGGTTTTGCGCCCTTTGGAGGTGACAGTTTCTTTCTCATCGTTGTCTTCCCCGGACGTGTCGTCGTTCTTGTCCCTGTAAAATCAGGGAGGGAAGAAAAAACGTTGTTGGGTTGCTCTGATTTTTAGGTCAAGCAATTATTTCTCTGCACGTGTTTGGGGATGGTGTGTCTTTTGGGGGGGCAGGTCTGCATTTTTTTTTGCACACGCAGGCTCTTTCCCTGCCTGGGAGCGGGCTGGATCAGCGGTGGGGTGATTTGCAGTGGGGTTTTCTCTCTGCAGCTGGCTGCAGCTCCACCACCAAGTGCACGCAGAGACCTGACGGAGACAGGTTTAATACCAGACCATTCAAATTCATCCCTGCCTCCTCCTCATTTATCTTCCTGAAAGGGACCTGCTGGTAAATGTCTTCGCAGCCTAGATATAATGAAGCCAGATGTTCTTTTAAACTAAGTATTAAGCCCATTACAGATAGCTAACGGTCTGCGTGCCAACCTTTCCCCGCCACGGCTCTGACGCTCCCCGCGGGGTGTGAGGGAGGCAGGGGCTGAAGCCCTTCATCTGTGAGTGCTCACGTTGACATCAATAATGCTAAAGGTGAAGTGCCATGCCTGGCTGTGCCCGGATTGCTCCTCCAGCTCCCAAAGGCTCTTGCAACAACAAAACAAGCTGGAGGATCAGAGGGGCTTTGCAAGTCAATTCCTAGTTTGGGAGCAGCAGGGAAGAGGGATGAAGAGAGCAGGCTCTGCCCTTCCCTCTCTGTGGAAGAGGTGAGGTGAGTACACACGGTCCTGCATGGGGTCAGGCTGCCCTGGACCACGCCGTGTCCCACCACCGCATCCCAGTGCCACATCCCACCAACACATCCCACCGCTGCATCCCCAGCCCTCGCTGGAGATGGACGCGAGCCAGGCAGGAAGGGTTGTCCTTACTTTGTCAGTTCTTCTTTGTCGTTTTCTGTTTCCTGCTTGTCTTCCTCCTTCTCTCCCTCCTTCTCCTTTTCTTTCTCTTTTTCATCTTTCTCTTCTTGGCTGCTCCGGGGCATTTGCTGCTGCTGCTGCAAAACAAGGGACGTAAAACAAAACAAACGCTCAGTGCTGAGGCGGATACATCGCAGCACCTGGGCCAACCTAAACAAACATGGGGAAACAATGCTGGGGGGCGAGCAGCCAAGGGGAAAAAGTGCTGCAGGCAGAGGGTACAGGCAGGGCGCTTACGGGGGCCGAATGCTTTCTGGGGAGATCAGAGGCAGTTTGGGATCAGGGATGGCAGTGAGACAGCCCCAGTGGCTCCTGTGGGGTCAGGGAGCACTGCAGGCAGTGAGCAGAGACCTGACACAGGGGAAGGCAGGTGAGAACCCCTCTGCTCCCTGCAGATGACAGCTTAGCAACATCAGTTGCAATTTGCAGCTGATGGGATGCATTTTGCTGGAGCACGAAGGAGATGGGGGCAGCAGAGATGCCCCAAGGCTCAGTGATACCAACCCTGTGATCTTTTTCCCAGGCATCTGACATGGCCCAAGGGGAAAGTTTACAGCCCTGTATCACCAAGAAGGGAAGATGCCTGGCACCCTCAGTGGAGGCTGTGCACCCAACCACCCCTGCTGTCGCTGGGACCGGAGGCACGCTGGTACCCGAGGGAGGGACACAGCGATTATAATAGTTCTGGATTTTGTTTCAACAGCTGCAGGAAGGAGGATGCTGGGGAGGCCTGGTTCCCCTGACCTCCCTTCCCTCTGGCGACTGGCAAAAGAGAGGCAGTTCATAGAGAAGTAGAAATTAGAGACGGAAATGATTTATTAAACCATCCTGCTCCTGGCTAATGTGAGGCTGCTCGCTCCAGGAAACCCACCCAGGCTCACCGGCCCCTGCCCAGGCTGCACCACCCCTCGGGAAAGGCTTCTGTCGTGTAAGGGGGGGTGGAAATTGCCTTCAAGTGGGTTTATCGACAGAAAGTATGATCCCAGGTGGCCCAGTCTGGCTGGCACGCAGCCTTTCAGCGACTGGGGACGAGGTGTGCCCGTGTCCCTCGAGCCAGCAGGAGTGGCCTGTCCCCGATCCACAGGAACTGCCTCAAACATGGGTGTCCCCACAGCAAGGTGCTGGGTGTGATCTAAACCCTCTGCCCCCACGGGCTGCCACTAACATGAGAAGTGACAGTTTAACAAAAAAGCTTTGGATTCTTTTCGGCACTGGTTCAACACAAGTCCTGCAAACACAGGCGCTGCCATCACTGAAACACCACGGACTTTCAATTCCTCCCTGCACGGGGGGAGGCAGCTGTGCCACCAGCACACAACACCCGTACCGTTGTCAGCTCCCATCCCTGTCACACCCCCAGGAACTCCGTGGGAGGATCCGGGGAACACGTGGGATGAGCACTCGGTCCCTTAAGATTTCCCAAAGTCCGTAAGTCTCCACGGCTCGGGGAGCAGTCTGTATCCTGCAGCAACTGGCCAAGGAACAGTGTCACACCCAGCATGTCGGGCACTGCCCGCGCCAGCCCCCAAACCTAGGGGGGAGGAGGGGGACAGCCCTGTGGGGACCGGGGGGTGGGCAAGCCCGTGCTGGCAGCAGAGGAGCAGGGGGCAGCTGTCACATGCATTTCCCCAGCGCTGCCCTGAACTCTCTGCCTCTGAGTCACGCCATGGTGAACCCCGAGCACAGGTTCAGCCCAAATACCCACGAGGTGAGGGCTGTGACCTCCAAAAGGCAGGGAAGGAGCAGGGCAGGCTCTTCACCACCCACTTGTGTTCCCTTCACCAAGTGCTTTGGCGAGGGAGGGGAGCCCAGATGAATTTTGCAGTATTTCTACCCCCCCACTGTGAATATTTTCTTTTGAGGGATGGGGGAAACCCTGCATCCTAGAGATCTGGCATGACAAGGACAAGCAAACCCCAGTGGCCTGGCTTCAGCAGGCCACTGTGCATTCCTCTGCTCCAGGAGGTTTCAAGCCCAGCTTGGTGGGACATAAAACAGGGCTTCTCCCACCGCAGAGGAGCATCTCGGTTCAAGGATGCCCTCTAGTGATTGCCCTGCTCTGGCCATGGCAGGGTGCCCGATGCCAGGAGGGACAGCAGGGTGGGCACAACACCCTGTGCACAGCGGGATGGGACAGGGCAGCTCTCACCCACCAGCCCTCTCCTGCTGGACAGAAACATTTAAATCAGGCAACACTGCCAGCACAAGGCCACGGTGGGGAAAATTGTCCCCCGCTCCACTCGAGGCTGCGTTCACGTCTCATCTGAAGAAGGCTCCTGGCCAAACACTGCTTTGAACCCTGACAAGCATGTGGTGATGGCTTATCTCCTGTGCTAGGGTTCACCTGCCCGGCAGGGCACCCCCAAACACCCCAGGAAGCACCTCTGGGGACAGCCACGCTCACAGATACCACCTTACATCCCGTCCCACCCGGGGGTACGTGCTGGGCTGGAGGCTGCAGGGCGGGCTGAGGCACCCAGAGCCCTGGGGGGAGTGGGCACCCCGGGGTCCCCAAAGAAGCCACAAGAGCTCAGCCACAAGTGATACACGGAGAAAGGAGGTGGAACCCCCTGGGGGCTGACCATGGCAGCCACCTTGGCCCACCCATACTACAGGGTCTACCTCAAACTGGGTGGCACAGGAGCTGGCCCACTGCATGGCACAGCACCGGGAAGTCACGGCCGGGAACCCACGAGCCGTGCAGTCCCCCCTCCCGGGGCACGGCTGCCCCCGCGGCGTGCAGGGAGGCTATTCTTAGCGCTGGACACGGACCAGCTCTGAATGATTCAAGGGACGGGACGCCATCCCAAAGCGTGACAGGCCAGGAAATGCTTCCCCAGTTACCAGCCGTTGTTTCCCTCTGATTCACGCTGCCCCAGTTAGAGGCGGGCCGGCAGGTGGGTCAGCCCTTGGCAGACGTGCCAAAACTGCTCAGCTCCAGCGAGCTTCAACCTCTCTCCATCTACACCCCTGTGCCCCCGGGGGTGAGACACCCCACCTCCCGGAGACAAAGCAGGGACGTGCTCCCCACCTTGCACAAGAAGGTGAAGGGATGTGCCCGAGGCCAGGGAAGATGCCTGTGGCAGAGGGCAGGGCTGTCCCCGTCCCTCCTGTCCCTCCCTCCCAGGTCAGACGCTCTAACCACGGGACCGCCCTTCCTCCTCAGATTCGCTCCTGCTTGTTTTTGCTGCCAACACATCCTGTTTATTTAAAAAGGCCCCAGGACAGAACCACACTGGGGACGCGAGCGAGAGGGGACAGGCAGCCTCCTTCCCTGTGCTGCGGCGTGAGCTGCTCCCTAATTACAAACATGTGCTCACCTCTGCCCCGGTGTCCCACCGGCCCCACAGCAGCTGGACGGAGCGGAGCGCTGCCAGCCCTCCCAGAGCACGGCATGCACTGCCAGCCCCTCGCCAGGCCCGCAGCCTGGCACACGCTCGCCCCAGCGCCTGGCTCCCTCCGGGGTGACACAGCTCGCTCTGCCCGGCCAGCTCCACTGGGCTGGCTCGTCACGGGGATTTCAGCCACTCTAAAGCTCCAAGCATGCTTTTGGGTGACACTGGATTCCAGGTAGGTCACCGACACCGAAACACTGGCCCTGCTGAGAACTGACCAACTCGCCGCACATCCCGGCAGCGGGTCTGGCTGGGAGAAAGCCCCGGCAAGGAAGAGGTGCAGCTCCTCCCACTCTGTTTACTTCCTCTGCCGAGGCACTGCCTGCTTCTGGAAGCAGGACAGAAGGGCAGGAGGAGATGGGGGAAGCAGCTCCCCACTTTCGCCCTCCCCAGCCCCGCCGAGCCGCCTTGGCACAGAGACGCCGAAACCAGCCAGAAACCCCTTCCCAGCCGGCGGCGTGTCCCCCGCCTCCGAAGCGCCCTGCTCGCACGCTCCCCCGAGTTCTGAACCCCCATCCCCCCAAATCACTCACCTCCTCGCTCCCCGGCTCCCGCGGGCAGCTGGTCCCCGACAGCCCCATGGCCGGCTCCCGGCCCCAGCTCACCGCCCAGCCATCCGGGCGCGCGGTGCCTTACATTCTCCGGCTCTGAAGGCTTCCTGACGATTTGCATAGTTAAGCCGTAAACTAACCACAACATTCCTCTTATGATTTTGCAATCTGCTGGAATAACGTGGTCGCTCTAAGTCGAGTCGATGAATCATCATCTATAAACCACAGCTCTCGTCACCGGGGCTCTCAGTGCTGGCTGCAGCCAGCGTGATTAATCCGCCACCGTGCCAAGCTTAACCTACGGCGCAAGGCTATTTATTTTCCAAACTCGCAAACCTCCGGCAAACGGACTGCTCCTGCCTTCCCCATCCCCTCTGCGCCGAGCTGTGCCGGGCAGGGCAGCGGGGTCCGTGCCAGAGCCCCACGCAGAAACCTCCCTCACCGTCTGCAGGGCATCCTGGTGTGAACTGCACCGTGCGACCGAGGCACCCGCACCTCTCCCAGTCCCCCCTCGCTCTCGGCTCTGCAGCACCCTCAAAATACACACCGAAACACCACTGTTAGCCAGCACGGCCCAGTCCCCCAGCCCTGGTGCTGCTGGGGACAGGGACAGGCACAGCCACCATTTCACAGCACCCCCAGCCACGCTGCTTGGCGGGTGGACACATCGGCGGGGACCGGCTTGGGTCATGGTGACAGCACTGCGTTTGCTCCTTAAATCAGGAGGGAGCAAAGCCACAACCCTCGACACCCTCGTGCAGAGGGAGCTGTGTGTACCAGGCTGAGCTGCGAGGCAGCGTTCCAGTGCTGCCCAAGCCCACCCCCAGGGACTTCAGGCAGTGAGCTCTGGGGTCTTTGCCCACAGGTGGCTTTGCAGCCCTCACCACAGGCTCGCTGCAGCAGCACAGCGACACGTGCCAACCCTCTCCCCACCAAGTCACACCGAAGTCTGCCTCAGCAGGGACTTTGGAGGGAGCTGCACCCTGCTGCATGAGCCCCGTTCCCTCCAGCAGCTGGGAGTGCCCGCTCGGCCATGCCGCCTCTCACGTGCGCACAGCAGCGGCTCCTTGCAACTCCCGTGGGTGACTTCAGATCAATGGCATTTATGATGCTCTCCAGGGGCACTCAGCTGCGGAGCAGGCTCAGGCCGAGGTCACTGCACGCAATCAGGGAGTTGCAAATTAAAACCAGCTCGAGATAAGCGGAAGACAAAAGGCCTACGGAACACCTGGGGTCTGCTTCACTGCTTCTCCAGGAGCCCCAGCACGCCTGCGATGGTCGTGTGTATGCACAGGTGACTGCTGGCTTCACCCTGAACGTCCCACGGGGTGGGACTCAGTACTCAGACTGAGCATCCACAGCACCAGCCTCCTCTTTAGCCACCACGCTGCCTAGGCACCCAAGGTCTCCCATGGAGCATCCTTCCCCGCTCGCTGATGCCGTAGCAGAGACAGAGGCGCCCGCCACTGAGATTTGATGCCACACAGCCACTGCAAACACTGCTCCCCACACCTCCCTACTCCTCCCTTGGAGGCAGGCTGGATACAGAGTGCAGGGAGGATGGCTTAGAAACACATGTATGTATCACATCACTGACTCCCAGGGCCCGGAGCCTCTGATCCAACAGTCTGGAACACCTCAGCCCTCACTGCCACCCACCACCACAGAGCCTGGCTTCTCACGACCGTGCGCGGCACCCTCCACTCATGGGAGAAACCACAAAGCAAAACAAGCTGCTGCCAAAACAACAAGGAGAGGAAGAGGAATGTCTGCCGGCGACTTGGCTTTGATCGCTCGCATCCCGGGGCTGGGTTTGATGCTGTTGGCTGCAGAAGCAAGTCGAAAAATCAAAGGGCCAGGCTTGGATTTGATAAGGAGAACGATAGCGAGCATGGGGTTCAGCTCTGACCGCAATGGCCCGGAGCTGTGCTGCTCCTCTGCTGGTAAACAACAAACTGTGAGACAGCAATTACACGGCAGGGATGGGAAACGCCGGGGCCGTGCCCAGCATCCCGGGAGGCACGGAACGGGCCCCATGTGTGCTCGCCAGTGCAGCTCTCCAGCACCACAGGCCACAAACCATGGCTGGTGCCAGCAGCAAAGCACCAGCAGCCACAGCAGGGCTGCCCTGCCGTGGGAAAGTCCTGTCCATCCGCCAGGCTGCCGGTCCTGGGGGGGAGCAGCGTGCTGGGGACAAGGAGAGGAGCTGCCGTGGGACTGCAGAGGTGCTGGGCCCTGCAGCATCACCCACCAGACCGCAGCACGACTTCAGCTGGTGCATGCACCCGAGACTGGGCTCATCTCGGGTGGCACCGGGAGCCTGCGGGGCACGGGAGCCTTTCGGGCAGGGGTCCTGGTGTGGCTCAGCCCAGCGGGCACTGACACCTTCCCACCACTCACTCCATCTCAGGGAAGCACTGCAGTGATTTTTACAGGACCCTGCTCACTCAGATCCCTCCTTAAATCACTGAGGGCTTTTCCATAAGAGGAAATGTTTCTGTTCTGGGTCGCTGCTGAGGTTTTAACAAAGTGATTTGATTGCTCGTGAAGGGAGAATGACCCGAGGGGAAGAGAGCATAACATTTGGAAGCGGTGGAGATGAGCCCCTGTTCTGTCCCAGGTGGGGAATGTGTTTTCTCTTCCCTGTGGTTTGCTTTACCCCACTTGCCCCCGCTCACAGCCCCCTCTCCAGGTCCTGCCCGCAGAGGAAGGTGCTGGGTTGGTGGTTTGTGGGATGCAGAGCAGCATCCATGCACACAGCAGATGCACCGAGGGCAAAGCAAGTCCCTCATCCTCACAGAAGCAGCTTTCTCTGGGATTTTTAGCTATGCCTGCTTTAGAAAGCAACTTAGCAATGACACAACTATTTCCCACCAATTCCCAGTCAAACCTGGATCATACCAACAGATAAAACAACTCATCCCCAAATCCAATCCCTCCCTATCCCAATGGGAAGAATCCACAGGTCCCCCACTGGGACAGGTAATGCCCAGCCTGGATCCCAACCCCCCCATCCTGAGGGGTACTCACGTGGGCACAGGCACGGGGCAGCGCTCGCCAGGAGGATGCATCGACCTGCTGCTGGAGAAACACGAGTCCGAGCTCGGGGGCCAACCGGAACGGGGGGATTCACGTCACTTTTAAGTGACTATTTCACTCTCGCTGACTGCAAACACGATCAAGCTGCACGGCAGAGCCTGGCTGTGGTGGCCACAGGAGCCATCAGCAAGTGGTCCATCGGCAGCCCGTGCTGGTGCTGCCCCCGAGTGAAGCGGCTGTGTGTCCCTGCCTGCCGGTGCCGTCCCCACTCCGAGCCCACAGCTCTCCCTGCCGCCCCAGCACTGCCAGCAGCCCACGAGGCTGCGCTGGGACCTGGGGACCAAGCAGCCATCCTCCTGTGGCAATGCATCCTTCGATTCTTTTCCCAAATATGGCCACATAATTCTCATTTAATCACCCCCAAAACTGCAGCTGTGATTTCAGGAATGCCAGTTTCCATTGTGTTTGCCTGATCACACTGCCTGGAGGGGTGGCAGGGCTGCAGGCGAGCTGCAGTGCCCTTGTAGCGGGGGAATGGGCATGATGCACCTTACGGGACATACCTGGGGACGGGGTGTGGGAGCAACGGGAGCCTAGACTGAAAGAGCAGGCACCAACAGAGGGTCACAGGATCAGTATCAGCTTGAACATCACCTTGTCTGACACCTCATCCACCTCCTCTGCGCAGGCACCCCAACGCTCAACCTCACCCGTGACGGCCCCTGGGTGACAGCCCTTTGCCAGTCCCGACCTCACGCTTGGCACCCTGGGGAGGGCTGGTGGGTGTTCCTGTTTCGAGGCACAGAGGCAAACGTGGCCCCTGGCAGAAAGGGCAGGCTGCAGACCCTGATCCCCCAGCACTGCTGTCAGGCTGCCCCGTGAGCCGGGAAGTGTCTGAGCTACACCGAGCTGTAGGAAAAGCATGAGAGATGGGTGTTTTCCCAGAAAAACAGCACTTTTCCTGACAGAAACCAATTTCTTTGCAAGTTGCGGATCTGCTGCCTCCAAAGACACTCCAGCACACATTTCCAAACATGCAAACTGCTCTGTCACTGACTGCCCCTGCCTGCCCCACGAATCATTTCAATACTTTTTAAAATACAGTGCTCAAGTCAGCACAGACTTAAATGCTTGCAGAATAATTTATTGGTATTTGTGGCAGCAAAGTTTACTGGCCACATCCAGGGGTGTTTCTGTATGATGTGCTGCATTATTAAACCAGAATTTTATGACAAGTATCTCCTGGTGTCTGAAAGAGAAGTTGTCAAACCCTTTGTTACTAATGAGGAGCCACTCCCTGGACTGATGACAATCAAATGCTTCCCAGAAATAAGTATCATCCCACTCGTTAGCTGTTGTGGTTAACGGAGCAGGGGCACATGCACTATCTGTGGTGTGAGAGGCAGTCTGCTGAGCTCCAGACCTGATCCTGGCAGAGGGAAGAGAGGTGATGGCAGGGCAAGGCTGGACCACGGCGGGTCCTTTGCACCGGGGATGGTGTCCATGGACACCTGGAGCTGCTGGCAGGCAGTGCCCAGCTGGCAGCCCCAGCCCCTGCCAGCCCCGCTGGCTGGGATGGCACTTCCACAAATAAAGTAAATGGGCTGTTTATGACAACCCGGGCTGGGGCTGCTTACCCGCACTGGCGAGGTGAATGGTCTGTGTCTGGGGAGGGCGGGCCAGCCGGCGGGATGGATAATTCCATTTGGGTTTTGGCAGGGGCAGGAAAGAGGGTGGGCCTGGGAAAGGTCGTGGGCTCTGGCAGGGGATGGTGACAGCTGCCCTGGCAGGTCACACCGCAGCCCCCGCCGTGCTCTGGCACCACCCCCCGGCAGAGGAAGGGGGGAGCTGGGCAGCGCCAGACCCCCGGGTGGCACAGAGTCCTCGGAAGCGTCAGCGCTAACGCACGGGGCCCTTTCGCCGGGAAATACGTGAGCGGTGTCTGACAGCAGCGCCGAGGGGGACCGGCCTGACTGCACGTCCTGTGGGCCACATCCATCCACCACGCATGACTTCATCCTCCTCTGAGTCATCCCCAGGGCGGGCAGGCGGCTCCTCCGGCCGCCCATCGCTGCTGCCGACCCACCCGGCCAGAGCAGCGGCAGCTTTGCCTGGCGGGATGGCTGCCTGCCTCCCCAGCCCGGCACCGGGCAGCTTCTTCCCCTGGGAACTCACCAGCACCGCTGCACGAAGCATAACCTGTGCCACGTGGGCAACTCTACTCCTAATCAATAAAAACCCCACACTCTGCATGGAATAATTCTGCTGAAATAGAGGCACTTGTCTTCCAGCACGGTTTCAGTTTGTGCTACCACAGCCTGGTGGAACAGCTTGCCCAAAGAACCAAGCACATGGCACTAATTCCCTACCTTCAGTTTTGGTGCCCCCTGCTACAGAATTTTGGGTGTTTCAACACCCCAAAGACTGACTGTGACAGCCTGCTAGGCCACACGTTCCAAGCTCATGCAAACAAGAAATTACACACTTGGAGTTACTCCTCTTCCCATTGATACCTCCCCTTTCAGGGTTAAATGGCATTTTCCACAGCCAAACACATCATTTATTTATTATTTGAGAAGGGATCCCTGACTGTCCTGCACACTGATCCACCCGATGTGTGTGCCAGGCAGGGTGGTGTGTCGGGAACACGCGTCCTTGTCTCCGAGCGAGCGGCTGCTCTTGCTTTCCTGACAAACTGGAAGCAGAATCATGTGAAGTCCCTGCTCCTGGCAGGAGATTTTTAGCAATAAGTAGCAGCTTTATGAGGAATATCCTTTGCCAGGGGACCATCAGCCAGGGAGCAGTGGGATTCTTATTTTTTAATGGACTTTTAATAAGTAGGCCACAATGATAATCTTGACACCAGAGTAGCTGTATTTCTACATGTAATTATCTTCACTCTCAAGCTCCCCGCAGCCTCCGAGAGCAAATAAGACCACCAACCTCTCCGTGAGAAAAGGAGCAAGAAAAGAGCACAGGGCTACTTGAAATGCTATTTGTATCAGACCTCATCCACTCCTCTCATCTCCTATCAAAGTCAACCTCTCCTCCCCTCCTCTAAATCAATTAAATCTCTCTTTTGCTGTTTACCTGCTTGAATCCTTACCAGCAGGAAAATCCGTGCTTGGAGCATGGACAGCATCAGGAATGCGGTGCCACATCTCCTGATGCTGCAGGAAGACTGTGTGCAGCCCCATCTCCTCCCTGCACGCTGCCCATCCCTGTGCTGTCCCACTGTGTCTCCCATCCTCCATCCCATCACCATCTCTGGTGCCTGAGACTGGGCAGGTGAAGGCAGAGCCCCGGCACCGGGGCCACCCAACGCCGCTGCTTCCCAGCCACAGCCCTGACTCTTTGTGAGGCCACATGGGCAACAGGGTGAGGGACCTACATGGCGTTAAAAATAATCCAGGACCCCAGGAACAAGGATGGAGAATGGGGAGCCAAAGTGCTGCTGAGCCTCTGGGATGGGTTACTCTCAAATGAACACACCTTTGCAGGCACAGGCAGGATATGAACAGCTTCTCAAGAGACTCACTAAGCAGAAATCCCACCAGAAGCATCCCTCCATCCCAGCCCTCCAGGTTTGCCAGTATCTATCCTCTCCCATGCTGGTCTGTGCAGTGCATGCTGACCCAGCCTGGCCCAGGAAAGCAGGTCCCATTGGCACTGCGCTCTGGGGAGACCCCAGCTCCATGAAGGAGTGCAAGGGAGCTGCTTCACTGCTCCCACCAGCTTCTGGCAGGCCTTTTAACAACATATTCCTCCCTTAAATTTCCACATTGAAATGACTCTCCCCAGCACAGCCTCCCTCCACAGCAGCGTGCGCTTCCCAAGCCCGCACGCAGGCTCTCCCAGTGTTCCTCCACACGCAGCCTCACACTACTGGAGGTATCATAGTACGAAGTGTGCATCTCAAGAACCCCCAAGATCTCTGGGGCAGAGCTGCTCCAGGCTGGATTGTATGCAGCAACTCTTGGTTCTGCATCTTTCTTCCAAAGGCTGGCACTGAATGAGGCAGCACACAATTTCTGCTGCTCAGGCTGGACCAGACTCATGAGCAAGGGAAAGCATTGTGGGGAATTCTGCACCTAGAGATGCTTTGGATACTTTTAAAAACCCAAACACCTATAGTACCTGCTGGTTAGACTGCTGCTTTCCCTCCACACTTGTTACTTGCTCAGCTTAACGCTGAAACCAGAATGAGCTGTGCTAAATGTCTCCACCACTAACAAGAAACAAATGTGGCCTCATGTTCTAGTTGCTGTGATCTAACAAAACAGACCATGGTAAACACTATAAAAATGTACTGGAGGGAACCACCCTGTGTTTGCTGGGAGAGGGACTGGATAATCTAATTGAGCTTTATCCATCTCTAATGTCTCTGAAAAAAAGAAGGGAAAATTGGGCCCCGTCCATGACATTCGTCATGTGCTAGCTATTCTGAAGTCTTAATGCTGCAGAAATCAAATTGGAGCGAGGCTACCTATCTGCCTCCCAATCAGGATCTAGACCCAAGTGCTGCTTTTTATGGCCATGCAGCGTGAGGAGCTGCTGATGTCAGTGGTGGCACGGGCCAGGCCAGTTTTCCCATCCCTATCCCCACGTTATCTGGAGAGATGCTCCCTTTGTGGTCACCTCATGACGTAGACAATTGTTCACTTCATGACCTGGGGATCCACCAGTGGGACTTTCCTCTGGCTGAAAACATTCATGGGAACAAGGGACCTGCCCAGAAGGTTAGCACTTATCTGGGTACCTGGGTATCATGGGATCAGCAGCAACATTGGCATGGTCACATCTAGGTTTGTATCTTGGCCACAGTAATGGGATGGGCTGATTCAGTCACTTACCCCCAGGCACCTCGTGGGGCTGTAGGTACCTGCCCGGCCCTTAACCAAAGGGTTATGGATCTGCTCTAGCTTCATCACCAGATCTGCCAGCCCCCATGGGCATCTCTGACACCCTCTGGCACTTCAGATAGATTTATATGCCTCTACTCAGGTGGCAACCAGAAGTGACTCTCACCCAAGTCATCCTCCTCCCAGGCCTTTGCCCATGGGAAGAGCCTGGGCCAGGCTCTGTAGGGCAGGAGCACCCCCACTCAGCTCCCAGGAGCCTTGTCCCCATTGACACACTGGCTGCCATCTCTGGAGGGGAGAGACAAACAGGCCCCACTTGGTTCTTGCACAGAGCCACAAGCTGCACGGGCAGCCCTGTGCTACTCCTGATGCATGGCCAGGTTTGGCTGCATTCACTCCATCCCCTTTTCCAAGCATCCTGGGTTTGTTGTTTGCTTTTTTTAAAGCTACTGTGACCTTGGCACAGGGATGGACAAACATCAACTGCCAGAAAACAGCATGTTCTGAAAAGCTACACAAAGCAAAACCACAGTCCCATTGCAGTCTGCAAGCAAGATCTCCATCTGGAAGGAGGGAAAAGCCTTAGGGGTGCTCAGAGAAAGGGCTGCTGAGAAGCTGCAAGTGCAAAGACGTTTCCACGCGCTCCCCCAGCCCTTACCTGGCTCTTCCCGCGCCGCCGGTAATTCCTTCTCACAAGGTTCTTGTAATTCTCATTCTTCTTGGTCAGGTAGTAGTACAGGACGCAGTCTGCCACCGTCTGCAATGACAGGGGCGAGTCAGGGAACAGAAGGTCCCGTCCCCTTGCGCTGTCGGGGCACAGACTCCCAGGAGCAGCACTCAGGCCCTGCCATTGCCACGTCTCCTGTTGCTTCTGAATGTCTGCAGCCCAAACAGGCTCCCCCACACTTCCCCCCCAAAACCCTTCAGTGGAGCTGGGAGAGGGGAACTCTGCATGTGAGCCGAGTAAAAGCCTCAGCTCTTCCAAGGGAAGATGGGGGTGCAGAGCAGAGAGCACCCCGCAGTGGAAGCAAAGCAGGGGGAAGGGCTGACCCCAGATGACTGTGGGAACTGACAGAGAGCTGCCTGTCACCCTCTGTCGCGGTCACACGAGGCACAGCCTGCCACACGACTGTTGGCTGGCGTCACTCCCAGCCGGTGGGCTCGCTGGCTCGAGCACGCACGGTTTTCCCACGGACAGACGGAGATCCCAGTGCTCAGGAGCCACCATCCCAACTCCAGCTCCAGCGGTCAGCTCCACGAGCACCATCCCAGATCGGACACGTTAGGAAAACAAGGAGCCACAGCTGGGAAAAGTCCTTTGCTGAACTGGGTGGGCACCTCAACACTGGCCTTGGGCTACACCTTCACATACAGGATCAGTGATGACATGAACAGAAACAATCCCTCAGACCCATCAGGCCCGGGGGCCGGGTGCTGTTGTGTGGTCCTGGGGGTACCCAGGGTACCCTGCACTCCCCCATCCCTCTGCAAGGAGTGGAACCATTTGCAAAAACAGATTGCAACTTTTACAGTGTTAATTGGATCTCTTTCTAATCTAGCCCTGATTATACACACACACACACACACACACACAAAAACTTACAGTCATCTGTTCCAAGGGCTAAGATCACTATTTTTTTTTATAATGCAATTTAAAAATCTATTAATTCATTACATTGAGCCACACTTTGCATCTCTCTCCAACAGGATAATGGATGTGTTCTGTATCATAATTACAGCCTGATTTACAAACGAGTACAAATAAAATTAGAAGACATTTTACAGCTTGGAACACAGGCTGGATTGTGAGCATCATCCAAGTCCCACCACTTTCGGCTTTACCAAGTGGGAAAGGCTGAAAAGAGCCTGATATCTTACAGAGACAACAGCAGCATGAGGCTGCTACTGGACTTTGCTTGCTTGTTGCTTCAGACAGGAAAGCCAATGTCTTACAAATTATTTCCCCAGCCTGAGTCGTGCAGAATCAGAGAATAACTTAGGCTGGGACCCCTGCAGGGCACCCCTCTGACAGCAGAGGGTTCCCCAGAGCAAGTGGACACTGTGTGGATGAAACACTGCTTGAGATGGGCAGAGGATGCAACCAACTGCAAGGACCAGAGAAGCAGCAGCTCTCAAATGTCTCTTGCTCAGCAGAGCACATGGTCCACCACTGTCTGTCCAGGATCTGCCCACATGACCTGTCTCACAGAAGGCACTTGGCCTTGCTCAGAACAGGACCAGAGATTCACTCCTCCTTCAGATCTCCTTTTCAAATCTTTCCTCCAACTAACAGCAAAAGGAAAAGTCCAAGGAACACAACACAAAGGCTTGGGAAAGGTCAGGCCCTCCTAGAAGCAAACTATTCCTAAACACCAAGGGGAAGTGTCTGCTTCCATGACACCAGCCCAAACAGCCAGATGAACTGGGACTCAGCCCATCCTCAGGGTCACCTCCCTGCACGAAGAGGGGACCCCTCCGCTTTGTGCTGGGCAGCCGGGTGCCCACGCCCCCTGTGTGACAGCCTGGCTGGTGCAAAATGCCTCCAGGAGATGCTGGGAAGCAGCTCCCCCAGGCAGATTGAGGGGGGCTGCATCGCCTACGCGCCAGGCTGGATGCATTCACACATCTCAGAGCTCCGAGCTCCCTCTCTCTCCGCAGCTGAGTCAGTCCCTTGTCTCTGCAGGGAGGTGTCTGGACCATGCCCGGGGCTCTGAGCCACCACCGCCCACAGG
Organism: Podargus strigoides; assembly: GCA_028020825.1. Classification (NCBI taxonomy): domain Eukaryota; kingdom Metazoa; phylum Chordata; class Aves; order Caprimulgiformes; family Podargidae; genus Podargus; species Podargus strigoides. Next base: position 12,514,090 of record CM051637.1, on the reverse strand, counting down.
TGCCCAGCATCCACTGGCTGCTCCAGCACCCAACGGAGTCATGTGATGGAGAAGAGACAGCGCCAGGCAGGTTAAAGCCAGGCAGGGAGGCTTACCTTCCTGTCCAGAAAGGATGCGATCAGCCCGAAGTTCTTTGGATGCTGCATGAACCTGCAGGAGCGAGAGAGAGAGGGTCAGTGTGGGTGCCAGCTCCAACCCCCCTCGCAGCTGGGCTGCTGTGCCCCGCGCACCCAGAACGGTGAGACCAGTTCCCCAAGGGACTCAGGGGTTTGAGAAAGTATTTGGCTGCTGCTCAGCTTCCCAGAAAGACTGGAACTTTAATTTAGCCCAGTGGAGCCAGGCTGGTTGGGAGCTTCAACGCGCAGATGCTCATCATGGAGTGGGAGAGGGCAGGCGGTGGCAGTGCCCAACAGCTGCCCGTCACCCTGCTCGATCACATGGCCACCCAAGCCCATACCAATGGACTTGGCAAGGAAAAGGCAAGGAATCAGTGGTCGAGCAGAGCCAGGGCTGTCACTACTGCTGAGCAGGACCCCAAGGACAGGAAGGGAAACCCAAACCCCGGGAGGAAGCGCAGAGCTGCCACGTTGCTGAGTTGCTCAAGAGATCTGTGGTGGCACTGCAGCTCCAAGGAATGCCACCTCCTGCCCAGTGAGCCCAGGAGCTGTCAGCAGGTTCGCCCACGGCTCCGGCAGCCCAGGAGGGAGCATTGCCCGCCAGGAGGAAGCTGTTCCCAGGCACAAAGACAGCTCCTCCAACAAATCCCTTCGCCTAGCTGGTGGGGAAGCACGAAAGGCCATCAAACTCTTGGCAGGAGATGCTCTTGCAGGCAGGAGGACAGTTAACTGGTGCATCACCAAAGCACGGGGAGCCCAGGGAGTGGTGACTTTGTGCCAGGGCTGGAGGGCAGTGCTGGCCCTGGTGGAGAGGCTGCCACTGGCATGGGCTCTGCCCTGGGACCTGAGTGGCCAGGGCCAGCCCTGCTCGGCACACACGGCTCTGCCAGCTCCTGGGAGCTGACGGCTCTGTGCCCCAGGGAAATGGATCGGAGGCAAGGGGCAGGTGGGCTGTGGTGTGGGTGCCACATGGGTGGGACATGGTGAGCAGCTTGGTGCCTCCAGCCCTGGCACACTGCAGCCATCCCTCCTTCACCAGCAAACCACAGCCACCCCAGGAGCCAGCTAGTGATGGTCTCTCAACAGAGACCTGAAAACCTGCCCAGAAGGAAACCAAATCAGACTCTTCCTCGTGGTTATGTTTTAATGGCTACAACAAGTTCAGACCTGGAGTTTGTCAGCCTTGCAGTGCCTGGCTGTTTTCTCTGAGAGCCCCTGCCACCAGGGCTGAACAAAAGGTTGCACCAGGTTTTCATGGTCTCAGGAAGAGGCCAGCTCTGGGCCATGATCATTGATGACACAACTTTGATTCACCTTAAATACTCAGGCCAGAAGCTGCAGCACACCAGGCAGCTCGGCTACCTGCACACTGGGATGGGGGCGAGAGCTGGGGCAGGACTCCCTTGACCCTCCTGACAGCTCCTAAGTACCCATCTCTTAAAATGAGCTTTGTGAGAGCCCTGAAATCCTGCTGTATTTGTGCCCTGAGCTCCACATCACCCACGGTGATGACACAGAAACCACGGTGCACAGCAGGATGCACGAGCTGGGTGTGGATTCCTCCAGCCCCATTAGCCAGGCACTGCCCCACCACTAAAGACCAAGTAATTAGCCTTTGCGTCATTTGTGGGCAAGCCTTGCTGTTTGGAGTTTCACATTTTAAGGCTAATTAGCAATGAGGATTCTCCTCTACCAAAGCCTTGGAGCTGGTCTGCTTGTTTTGTTCTTTTTTGGTTTGCCTTGGCAATTAGCTATCTCAGCTGCAAACAGGAGTCCTCACGAGCAGGGACAGGAACAGTGGCTTTCACTGGTGTTACCCTTAAACTGGCTGATACAACAGAGGATGGAGAAGCAGAAAAACTTCTAGTTCTCTCCCTGTCATGAGCAGCAGCTTCCCACACCTCTCCACGTGGACATGGACACATCAACCATAGAGAAAGGCCTGAGGTCTCTGTACAGGTGCATCACCCTGTGCCCAGGTCCAAGGCCACACAGTGACTGTGGTTGTGTCCCTGGGGGCAAGCCAGGCCCTCGGGAAATCCATGCCTAAGCATGCTGGGGCCCCAGCCAAAGCATCACACGGGCCCTATCTCGCACTTCCCAAGGGCTGTGCAGTGAGAGGGATGTGAGCTGCACTCACTTCTCCCGGAAGGTCTCCTTCTCCTGTTCACTCCACATGTTCATCACCTGCCGGTCCTTGTAGACCTTCATGGGGTCATCCATGAGGCCGTTCATGTTGATGAATTTAATGCGCTGCTGGTCAGCATCGTAGAGCATGGGGGGGATGACGGCGAGCTGGCGCATCTGCTTCTCCAGGTTCTTTGGGGAAAGCAGAGAGAACAGTTGGTCAGCAGCACGGGCCCGCGGGGACTGCAGGGGACAGATGTTCGAGAGGAAAGGACAGGCGGAGGAACAGGAGAATTCAAAAGCAAGCACTAGACAGCTTTATTGCTAGAGTAATTGTAAATTAAACGCTGAAAGAGGCTATCGCTGTCAGCCAGGAAACAATTCATCTTTCATTTTGAAATAAAGGGCTTTAAGATACCGCATGGAAATGTCTGACTTAAGGTCCTGACCATGACGAGAGACAAGTCAAAGCAGTGGTGGCACAGGGCACACCAACCCCTTCCCAGCCATCAAACCCATGGCCACATGGAGGTTCAGCCCCCCACCCCAAACGGCGATGGAAGCAGCTCAGCTCTGCAGAGCTTTCTGGAAGGGTGGGCAGAGGGAGACGTCGTGTTTCCCTTCCACAGGAAACCTAATGTTGTTCCAGGAGGTTTCAAACGTCACCGTAACGGGGCTTGTCATTCCTTTCTCTCCTCTTCCTGCAACACCCTGGGACACAAGCTGATGCCTTTACTCCATCCTATTCAAGTACAAAGGTCACCCAGAGCCCTGGCTGCACACCAGGACAGGATAGACTGGGCACACTGGTTTCCTTAAGTATTTGCAAGAGTGGCCAATGTGATGTCTCATTTGTGCTGTTCCCACCCGAACACTGGGACTGTCCCCTGGCACAGGCCTGCCCTGGGGGATAGAAGGGATGCTCTGGCTCCCCTCTTTTATTTGCTAGCAACATTGTCACTCTGAGTCCTCTCTGTCACCTGGGATGGCACTGGTCAGACAAATCCCAACCCTTGACCCAGGAAGGGCAGGTCTCTAGTGCTGTTATTTTCATTTACAGCTGGACACTGGTTCCTGGGAGAAGGGGAATGTCCAATCCTGACAGCAAGCTGCTGACCCAGGTCTGCCCAGCACCGCTCTGCTTCCCCGCTGCGACGGAGCAGACCCAACAGCCTCTTCCTAAAACACAGCTCTCTGCTCAGACACTGCAGCAAACATCTCAGCTATTGCTGGGCAATGGCTGCTCTCCCCTCCATTCACTGCAGCTCGCCTCTGTGCCAAGAGAGTGGAACCCTTGTGAAACCAGATCCAAACGAAGCCAAGGTCACGGGGATGTTTCAAGATGAATGGAGCCCTCCCAGAAGATGTGGGCCAACTGGCTCACGTACAAACCATTCATTCCATAGGATTCCCCTGTGTCAAGCCATACAGCCCTTTCAAAACAAAACGAAACAGAAAAATCTCTCCACCCAGCAGCCAGGGTGCCAGATCCCTTCCCTTCCCACCTCTGCTTCCAGTTTAAACCATCAGCCAGGAGGGGTTTGTGAGCAGCACACTGGGGTTTCAGGTCCATAAGAGGCAGCTGAATGCCAACAAACCCTACTCGCTGGCCACCAGCTCCTGGGGTACTTTGCTCCTGCACAGCTCTGTTACATCTCTCGGGTGGGTGGAAAGGCGTTGCTGGGTATTAATCATAGAATCATGGAATGGTTTGGGTTGGAAGGGACCTCAAATCTCATCTCATTCCAACCCCCCTGCCATGGCAGGGACACCTCCCACCACACCAGGTTGCTCCAAGCCCCATCCAACCTGGCCTGGAACACTGCCAGGGAGGGGGCAGCCACAGCTTCCCTGGGCAACCTGGGCCAGTGCCTCACCACCCTCACAGTAAGGATTTTTTTCCTAATATCTAATCTAAATCTGCCCTCTTTCAGTTTAAAACCATTACCCTTCACTCTACCACTACACGCACTTGTAAAAAGTCCCTCTCCAGCTTTTAAACAACCACCTCATTTTGGATCCTGTCCACAAAAGCATATTTGGCATCATGACAACCTCCCCAACCTCAGTGTGGCCTGAAGTCAGTGGGATTTAGAATCAGATTTCACCATGGGATCTGGCAGTACTCTCTTGGCTTCCTCAGAGAAGAGCAGAGTGAGGGGTAAAGAAGAGGAGAAAGTATAATCTGGTCTCACCTCTTGTTCTGAGAGCCCATCGATGATTTCTGACACCTCGTGCTCGCTGCGTGCGGCCGACATGGAGAGCCCGCCACTGCCCCTCTGTCCTACCCTGCTGGGAAAGGGCAGTGGAACACTCAGACACTGCTGCTCCACTTCGTAAGCAGCAAACCACATCCATGACAACTTGCTAGCCTTGTGGTCCTCCATAAAGACCCCATCCCAACACCCCACCCAGGCTGCGCCATCCCATGCTGCGGGAACAGCATCTGCTGCACCCCACGGGCATCCCCCATGTCTCCTGGATTTAGGGCTCACAGGTTGAGAGCCCCAAACCACCTTCCTTACCTGTGCCAACCTCCTGGATTGCTACAACAGAAGGTGATTTCATACCCAACCATACTACCCCCCCATTATTTTCTCCTTTTCGTGGCACTGCAGCAAAGGCATAAAGACGTCAGCGTTAGCACTGAGCTGTCAGCACTGTGCCACCACATCTGGTTTGCAATTGCTGCAGGAACTTTTAAATCAAAACCAGCCATTGGCATCTGTCCCCACCCCGATATCACCCAATGTAACAGCCATGTGACCCAAGGAATCAACACTTTTCTTATTAAGCAGTTAAAAATAAAAACAGTTCTCAGTACCATTTCTCCCCTTCTCTTTATTTTATCTTAAAGACATCGATGAGGAAGTTTGGACCCATCCAGCTGTTAGAGGGGCAGAAGGATGGGATGCTGGCAGAAGGGTTTGGGCTCTGCACACATCAGGTATCCCTGGACAAGATCCCGGGGCTGAAATGGGAAGGATGGGGAGTTTTCATCAAGAAGGGTGGAGACCATGACATTGTGTCTCCTCCTGGCAGGAAATGTGACCTCCATTGTGCTTCCAATGAGAAGGAGAAAATGGACAGGGGATGGGAGAGACAGGGACATCCCTTTCAGTGAGACATTTTGCTCCCTACGTATCGTTTTGTGGTCATTCCTACAACCTCTGCAGATATTTCTTCTCCCTGCCTATGCTCCAATCAAAGCATATGCACCTATTAAATCATCAACATGACCAAATGCATCTGCAAGTCTTGTACATCTTAATTTAGGCCCACCACCAAGGCAGTAATTAGTGCCATCCTGGCCAGCACAAGGGAGCTGCCCCTTGCTCTGCCATGGGCAGCCAGGAGATCAGCTGCAGAGGGGAGATGGGCAACCACATTCCTGACATTTTTCCTGGCTCTGTGCTGAGCCACCCTGCAGAACAAGCAGCAGAGCTGCTGTCTGCTGGCTTTGCCTTCCACTAGAAGGGGAGAAAAGGGACTGACAGTCACCCCAGCCCACTCCTCCCACCCCCATCCCCAAAGAAAAGAGAAAGGCTGTCCGATACCAGCTCAGCCCCTTCCTACCGCTTCTCCTCTAACCTCTGCATGCGCTCTTGCAGTTCTCGTTGCTTCCGGATCTCCGGGAATTGCTTCTCATAGTATTCCCGCACTTTGCTCTCTTTGGCACGGCGTCGGGGGTTATTTTCGATGCGCTCCACTTTTTTTTCCCAGGCCTCCATCAGCTGGTCATAGCGCTGGCAAAACTTCTGTTCCTGAAAGGGCAGAGAGGGAGCTCAGGAGATGTGCCTGGGAAGGGCAGCTCCTCTGCGCCTGGCCCTTGATGGCTGCTCAGGCTGAGCCTGAGTCATGGTGCTTAGAGAAATATGGTTTATTAGGACATGGATACACTCCAGGGTCTGGGATCAGCTCAAGGGTAAATCCTCCAAAGAGGTCATCAGGTACCCCCAGGCTTTTCCCTTCCAGACCCAACATCTTTGGTGAAACCAGGACTCTCGCCCAGCGTGGCTTTGCCCACCACCACACCTTCTGCCTGAGCATCCTCCAGGGCCCTGAGTGCTTCATCCAGCAACCAAAGCCCTGGTGCTGGGGAGGGAGCCACTGCTCATGCACGGGGAGGGGGCAAGTTACCTGCCTGAGGCCACCAAGCAAGAAGGGACTGAAACATGGCCTTGGGAGGGGACACAGGAGGGCACGAGAGCAGGTTCCTGCCATGTGAGCAGTGCATGCAGAGCTGTAATTTTGGATCCATTGGCTTGCTGAGACCTGGAGAAGCTTGCCGAGGTGCCTGCAGCCAGACCCCCCTTCCCACCCACCCACACCAGCCCTGCTGCTCACAGCTCTGTGCTGGCAATGCCAAAAGGACTGGGGCCACAGGGCAGCTCCACATGTGGGTCTGGCTCCCCAAAACCAAGAGCCAGGAACCCAGTCCCTGCCCAAGGCTGTACGATGTGGTGGCCTGGCCATGCCATGATGGCCTCACAGCTCCTGCACCGTCCTGGAAAGCAAAAGTATTTTTCCAGCTGCTGCCCCTCATTTTTGGCCCAGGAACAGGACAAGTCCATCCCCACTGATGGCAAATCCAGGTTCTGCCAAAACACAGTGCTGCAAGGGGTTTCCATGCCATGTCACCCCAGGTGACATCCTCAGGCCTCATCCGCTCAGCCGCCCACGCAGATCCAGTGCTGCGCTTCTCCCTGGTATTTATGGGACTAGCCTGGTAACCATAACATTAAAACATCATTTGCAACACAAATGAACCTCCTTCTGCCACCCCCTCGAATCGCTCCTTCCTCCTCCAGCCACCCTCTTACTGGAGGAGAACATCCATAGACAGGCAAAGACCATGTTGAGACAATGCCTGGCCATGGTCCCCGATGGCTGCGGTGGTGACAGTAGCGATGGTCCCCATCCTTATGTGAAAGGAGCTGGGTGACCAGCGGGGCTTTTAAGGTTTCATTTTGAATGAAACAAACGCCTTGTAGGCCCCAAATCAGGAAGTGAAAGCAGATGTTGCTCTGCAAAACAATCAATGGCAAACCCCAGGTCACCTCCCACTGCTTTCCAGAGCGGGTGACACTGCACCAGCACTCGGCACTGCGCTCAGCACCGCAGCAGAGATGGGGGGAATCCAGGTTTCAAAGAAATAAACTCATTTCTTGCCATCCCTGCCCCATGACCAGAGGGAAGTCCAAGGCTGTAGGATTTCTCAGATGCGCTCTGCTCTCAGCCACCAAAAAAAATATGGGGAGAGGTTAAAAAAAAATACCCCAAACCAATGGAAATGCCCAATTCCAGGCCAGGATGCAGCTGGGTTACCCAAGCCAAGCAGGTCAGTCATGCTGTGGACCCCGAGCACCAGCAGCTCTGTGGCTCATCACTGGTGCCAGGCACCCACAACAACATGTGGCTGGCATCACACTGATCCTGGCACACGGGTTTGGTTCTGGCATTAACCCAAGTGCAGCAACACGTCCTATGATCCTGTGGCCTTCTGGAGTCACCTCAACAATAATGAGGGGTGGACAAAGCACCTCAAACCCCACGGCTGATGCAGAGTAACACTCCTCCCCACAAATAAATTAATTCCCACTTGCGTGCCTGGAGGCAGAGGCTTTCCTGCCCCGCAGGGATGCACAGAAGGTGCCTGAATTTCATCAGGAGCTAAAGGACATGGCCACAAGATGAAAGCAAGGGAGGAGAACCAGAATCAAACTGTCCTGAAAACTGCCAAGGGGAACCTCATGCCGCAGGCAAGGAGCTACAGGTAACACCACCAAACCACAGCAGCTCAGAGAAATCACAGCTGCTGCATTTTTACCCCTCCTAAAGCAATGCTATCAGCCCCCTGAAAACGAGAGCTCCCACCCTGCCAGCAAATCTGCTGTATCCTCCTGCTTTCAGAGCGCCGCATTTGGGAGGAGGCTAAAAATACCCTGCACAGTTTATCCAGCCCCAGTGCCGGGATGCAGCCGGTGCCCCGTGCTGTGTGGACAGCCCAGCACGAGGGCTTGGTGTGGTGGAAAGCTTCGAGGCTTTGAAAGGTCTCTCATTCCCTGGGGGAATGAGCCAGCACTGGGTCCCACATCACCACTGCCCCAGCATGGCTGCCAGGCTGTTTCTCAGCAGGTGGGGCAGCTCTTTTTCTTCCTTTTCCTCCACTCTTCAGGACAGTTTGATGAAATCTTTATCCGGAATTCCTCTTTTAAGGAACTGGTATTTGCAGATGGCAAAAGCAACATCAACGTCACACTCAATTTCCCCAGCAGCGTGCTCCCACCCCGCAGCAGGGCGGGCAGTACCAAAGCTCACACGGCTCAGCCTAACAGAGCTGAGCACTCCTCACTTGCAGCTGATTTCTTCAAGCCCCTTCCCACCATGGAGCGACGAGACCCTTCCTGCCACACAAGCTTCAAACCCCACCACAGCGGGGCTGGTCTGCAGCACCCCTCTCTAGCATTTTGTGGTCCAGCTGGGACACACTGCAATCTTTTGCCATCCTTCAGCACCCAAGATCACAGGCACCTTATAGCACTGTGTGTTCCCCAGATCTTCACAGCTTAATTGTCAGGAGAAGCTCCCAGTCAGGCACTTCAGGAGCAGAAGTGTCTATTCCTTCTTCAAGCATCCTCGGAGCAGCAGTAAGTAAGCATGTCCGTTCCTGAGCAACCGTCTGTGCTGGCTTTTAGCAGTGGTGCTTCCTCTGCTCCCCTCCCTGGCTGGGCTCACCACCAGCCCCTCAATCACACAAGTAAGTGATGGCGAGCCAAATCGGACCTGACGTGCGTATCTATAAATGGCTGAATAGTAACGCTGCCGTAGCAGCTGAAGGCAGTTTGTAGGCTGTGCCAAGCCCCAGCCCTCCCGCAGCCCACGCTCTCGCAGCTCCAGGGAGTGGAGCAGCTCTTCAGAGGGAGGGAAAGAGCGAAGGTGACAGGAGGAACCAGTCCAATTCCTACGCGAGCCCCATCGTTTTGTTTCCCTGGTTGATGGAGATAAACCTCTTACAGCCAGAACAACTCCCTTTCCCTTTCTCTCCCTGCAGCATCACTTCTCTGATGGCAATTACATGTCTTCTGCTGTGCTGACCTTAGTGGAGGCAGGAGGAAGCTCTGCAGATGCTCCAGAGTGGCTTTCAGGGCTGGAGCCTGCAGGGACCGAGCTCTGACCCTGCTCCAGCCAGTGACAATACCCCAGGAGAGTTAAAGAGCCAGAAAGAAATGCTGGCACGTAGATGGGCTTTGCTAAATACAGGGTCTGCTACAAAACAGGCAGAAAAATAGCTAAGTGTACCCATTTTGCAAACAGAATCAGCAAATGCATTCACTTTGCAAATTCAGCAACCGTATGTTGCCTATTTTGTAGAATAGGCAAAATGCTTCCCTAAACTGAAAAATCCCCTTTCAAGGACACTGAATAAACTGGCTGGCAGAAATTCACCTATTTTGCATGACAGGCGACTTTACTGCACGCCGTATTTTAGGAACCGTGCTTTTGCAGCCTCATTAAACCTTTTCCCCCAGCTCCTTGCTATTCACAACAGAGCCACTCACTCTAGATTTAGCGCCGTAACCAGCCGTTTCCACCAGAAAGCAGCTCCTGGGCAGTTCCCTTCTGGTTCCAATAAACCACACGAAGCTTTGCAATGCCTGTTTTGAGGAAGGGAACATTGATCTGCTTCCCACAAAGGCAGAAGTCCTCAGCACAGCAGGTGAGGTGCCCTGTGCAGCACTGACTGCCACGCTGGGTCGTGCTGAAGGTGTTGGCTCTCTAGAAACCTGGAAGCAGTTTTATCATGGAAAAGACTAAATAAATATGGACACTAATGGGAGACACAACCATGTCTTTGGAGTGCAAAATCTGTGGCTTTTGGAAGATTGCTACAAAATAGGGGGAAAAATGAAGCATGAGAAAGAAAAGGAACATGGCTTTGTTCACCATAAATAAGAAAATAATTTGATCGATGGCTCAGCAAGGTCTGTATGGAAAGCTGCTTTTAAAGGCAGAGCCTTTAAACCACTTCCCAGGACTGATTATTTTGAATGTTTTCAACAAATCCTCCCAGACAAAGCACTTCTGTCCCAAACCAGCACCAAAGACACTGAGAAAACCTGCACCATTGGCAACTTAAGACACTAACGCCGGCACCTGAGCCTGGCCCAGGACAGACACACCAAGCCAGGAATCAGTATTCACTCCTTTCACATAAAACACGAAGCCCTGTGTCATGAGCTGAACTGCCCTCCATGGAAAGACACTGCAAAATTCACCTGCCTGGTGTGGGCTGTAGGTTGCTTCTGGCATTCTGGTTTCACCTCCCAACTCCTGCTGGCAACTGTCAGCATTGAAAACATAAATTCTGTACATCCCACTGGAACCTTCCTCTCTCTACTAGGGACTCACAACAAACACCTCTCAAGTCTTGTAATAAACCCCACCTTCCCCCTCACCTCACCAAGAACCATCTCCTTGAAGGACACTGGAACTATACCGCAGGCAAAGCTGCCAACAAATGAACTGGCTGGAGCCTGACTTCTCTTTGACACCACAAATTCCTCGAACATCACTCTGTGGTCAGCTGGAAAGAGTCACATCAGTCCTCAGACCATTTCTCAGAAGCAGTCAGTTTGCTTCACACCTCTCTTAGGGTTCAATTACTCACAAAATAGAGGTTTACACTGTGAATAGGCTCTCTGAGATCAGTGAAGGGCTCTGCTGTGATGAAGCCAACCCGTGTGTTTGCTCTGCAAAGGGGGTACAGCAGCAGGACAGGGGACCTCTCCTTTCTGTCCAAGTTATTTTAAGCATAAGAGATGCCACAGAAATGCAACAGGCAAAGTACTGAGCACCAGCACCTCTCTGCTGGAAAACAACCTTTACTTTCTCACGTGATAAATAAGGCTGCATTATACATATAAAATCAGGTATAAGGGAACCACTTACCCACTGTTTGCGAGCATGGTTTCTCCTCTTAAAGTACAAAATTAACTTTTTCCGCATTGCCTGGTTTCTGTAAAGGGGGAAAAAAAAAAAAATATATGAGATCTGATTAATGAGGTGGCTAAAATCCAAAGCCTGGCTTTCCCCACTCCCGAAGGAGTCCACAGTGCCATTTCCACCTTAACTCAGCATTGCATTAACTTCAGAGCAGCAAATGTGGTTACCTGGGGACCTCACACCAGCTTTAAAGACCCACAAACCCTCCAACACCAGGAGCTTTGCCCACGTCTGTTGGTAAAACCAGGCGAAGGTTGAGGACTAAAATGATGAACTCTCAACCCTGCAAACCTTTACCATGTGCTCAGCACTGAACATAGGCGGAGGTTCAACTCTGGGTTTTATTTTTATGTTTAGATCTGCAAAAACCCAATGGGGTCTCGAGAGTTGGGGGGCTCAGCCTGAGATCTGCGTGGTGGGAGGTGGCACCTCCCCGAGCAGAGGCCACCCTGAGCCACCCCAGTCCCTGGGGCCAGCAGTGATGGAGCTGACAGCACACACACACTCACCCCCGGGCTCGGAGGTGCTGATAAGGAGGCAGGACTGCGGCAGGGCTTGCGGCACATATCTCCTAACCTCCTGCTTTCTTGGAGCCCTGCCTAACAAAGCTGCAAACAAACCAGCCAGGAAAGTTCAGCCACTTGCAGAATTGGGATCTCCAGAGAGAAACTAGCCACTGCAACCACAACCAACCCGGCGTCTGCCCAGACACCCCCCTGATTTCTTCTTCTCTCTACTTTCTAAGGCCAGCATGAAAGGACTGTTCAAAGGGAAGTGGAGCCAAAGCTGTGCGGAGCTGGAAAGGCTGCACGAGCTCCCCGAGCCTGCAGGAACCCGAGAGCTGAGCTCCCGCAGTCAGTCCTGTTACTGACACTCACAGCAATAAAATCTCTAGGTAAAAGGGAGAGACCAGGGGCAAAGGAGTTTCCTTAAGTCTTTTATCCCGATTAAAGGCAGAGCTGCAGTGGGTAATTACCGAGCAGGAGCTTAACAGTCTCACGTAGGCATGTTCTGCGGGATTTAGCAGAATGAAAAGACACCCTTGCTGCTTCCTCATTCTCCTCCCTGCCTGGCTAGTGGGGAGGGGGGAGAAAACACCTTCCTTCCCCCTGGAATCCCTAAACCTCAGCAGCAGCAAGAGAGACTGTTTGGGAAGGGGCAGAGGGTCCAGCTCACTTAGTGGGAGGACTGGGGGCAGTCCTGGCTAAAGGTAGGGATGGAGAACATGACATGAAGTACCCACATTTTTAACTTTTAATACTCCCTTCTTGATACACCACTAAATGGTGCCTGGGCACAGATGGGAAATGACAGTGCTCCTGTAGCAAGTGCTGCCCTGAGGACCCCCGGTCCCTCCAGCCCACTGACACAGCTACACCTCCGGCAGCGTGCTGGGGGATCCCAGCCTGCCTGCACGGGGGGACCTGGAGGGCACCACCATCCCCCTGGCACCCAAGAATTACGGGTTTAGTTAGGACAGCAATTCCTTGGGTGTGGAGTCTTCAACCACCACTACCTCCAAGATCAAGTAGGGCCGCTAGAGGAAAGGCAGCAGGGTTTGGGACAGGGCTGACTTCTTCTGCAGCACCCCACGGCCACAGCTCAGCTTTGTGGCTTCTTTTTAGTTTACCAAGGAGGAAACACATCAGGCTTGGTCCTCAGTCCTAACAGTGCCATTTGGATTTTGTAACTTCTGTTTTCCCATCTTAATTAGTCACCAGAGGTATCCCTGAACACTGCCTGAGCTGCACTACATCTTCATTCCCTTTGACTTAGCCTTGAAAGCTTTGGTGCAAAAACAGACCTTGATTTCCAAGGCAGCGCAAGCAAGCGGCACTCGTAACTCCTCAGAACACACCGGCTGCTGCCCACGAACAGACTCCAGTATCCCCAGCTCAGGCACAGCCCCAAGTCCCCCTGTGCTCCCGATTCCAGGCAGCACCAGCATGGGCAGAGGGCACAGCCAAGGGACCGGGCTGAAGGCTCCTGCAGAGCAGACACTCAGATCCACAAAGGTTTTCTGAGTGAGGGCTTGAATATCAGGGCACGTCCTTTGGTTCTGTTTCATAAATCAAAGTGGCACTGAGCATCAGGGGGGGAAAAACCTAATAAATCCATGCATGGGGCAATTCCTGCCTTTGCTGTTTTTTGCTGGTATGCTTACAAAGGACTTGCTGCTGTTCTGGGCTGCACTGCAAAGACCAGACCATTTCTCATTAGAAATGTTAACGAACATCGCTGCCAAAGGCTTCTCCCTGCTGGATGACATAACCACACTGCCTGTGTCTCTGCCTGTGAGAAGCCTCCAAGCAGCTGCAGGCAACTGGCTGAGCTAAACCTCTCCAAGCAAACAGCATTCCCTTGCCTTGAAAAGTTAGGGAAACTGAGGCACAGAGCTGCAGTGATGTCTGCCTGCTTGTGCAGGGGGCAGGCACGGAAATGGGGAGCAGGGCTGTGCTGTATGCTCCAGGGTATCCAGCGCTGGACTTGCAGGAGAGGTTGGTCCAGCAGCATCCAAGACCTGTTTGTCAGCCCTGCAGACTGGGCACTCCTCTGCCAACCTGCAGGATCTCCTCCTGTGCTCCTGCATCCCCTTGCCAGCTCGTCACCAGCTCCAGCACCCTGTGGTGTGCAGCAGCAGCCACTCCTCCTGCAGGGAGCCCGTCGGACGGATTTCTTCCCAGGCTTTAGCTCTTCACAAACAACCTCGGATGGGCGGCTGTGCCCAAAAGACATGTTCCTGTTGCTTGTTTATTCCGATTCTAATGGAAACTTTAACACTGGGAAACTGCTGGGGTGATGCTACTGCTGATCGTGGGTGTGATGGCCCCACCAAGGGGTCATGGATTGTCCCTTGGGGCCAGCACAGCTCCATCAGTCCCTGCCCTCCCCACGCCACCTGGGGTGACATTCTAGAGCAATGGGGGCTTTGACATACTGCTGCTACTGGATTTGCCACGCAAGTTATCAGGGAACAGGAGAGTAAATGAAGAAAATCAGCATCTCTTACACAGCTGCCTTGAGTTGTGCATCATGGCTGACCTTGAAAGTGCTCATACAGGCAAAGACTTAATGGCTCTGCAGCTGCAGAAATCAGGAATGCCTTGAAAGCTGCTGTGTGTTTACCACCACCAAGGCTGAAGTAATCAAAGAGTGAAAGGATTAAAAACAACAACAAAACCCCCTCCTGCCCTAAATGGTTTTGCCACTTCATCTTTTTTTTTTTTTGCATAAGGTCAACCTTTCAAAGGTTAATACAATCTTGGTAAATATAAATAGACTTCACATTTTATCTCCCTACATGTACTGCTGTTACTTAGAAACCATTTGCAGAGAGGTTAATTCGGGCCACGCGTCTCCGAAGCACACACTGTGCTCCCTGGGCAAATCAAAGAGCCAAGTGCAGCTGCTGCTGCCCAGGAGGGGAAGGTAAGGGCTGTCTGCTGGGAGTCTCGCACAGAAATAACCTGCGTGGAGCAGCACGTGGGAAAGGTCACTCCTGCAAGGCACCAACCTTCCCTCATCAGCCTCCTGGGCAGCCTGAGTCCTTGCAGCTCACCACCTGCAGATTGCTGGGGCTCAAGAAAAGGGTCAGGGATGGAGACCTGAATCTCCCCGGGGTGAAGAAAACAGGCAGTTCATAGGCAGAAGAAATGGAGGCTCCTTAAATAAAGCAACAGTGACTCTTGTGGACAGTTTTAAGTATTGCTCTGCTGGCACATCACACATCACACCGGGTGGGAGGACATGTGAGCTCCCTGCCCTGTCCTCGGCGGTGCCCAAGACGTGGAGCCTGCCAAGCCTCTGGCGAGCTGGGGCTCGGGGGCTGCCAGATGGCACATCCTTGTCCCTTGTGGTCAGCAGTTCATCTAATCAACACTGTAGCTCATCCATGTTTCTGCCTTCCCCGTGGGCTCCACAGCACCCTGGTGTGGGGGCCTATGGGGACAGCCCCTCTTTCTGGTGGGCGCTCAGCTTCACGTAGTGCCCCCAGCACCGCCTGCAATGACACGGTCACCACGCGTTTCCCACTCGCCTGCTTCAGTGCAGCCCCAGTCTAACACTTCCCTCTGAAGGCAGCTCTTCTCCAAGGCGAGGACACCACATCCAGTCACCTTCTCCATGCCAAAAGCTATCCCAGCCCTTTGGTCACCGGAGGAGCTCTTCCTGCACCTTCTCTGCAGGGAGGGGGGAGATCAGCCAGTGCGGGTCATGCAACCACCATGGCCTTCTGCAGAGAGACACTGATCTCATGAGCTTCTGCAGACCCCAGGCATGGAGTCACCTCCAGACTGTCCCCAAAAAGGAGCTCTCAGCATCGGGGAGATGCAGCCTTGTGCTGGGAGCCCAGAGCTTCTGCTCCTCTCACCTGCTCTGCAAATGCCTCGAGGATTTCTGGCCGTGCTGGTGGTGAGCTAAACCCAGTGATGATCTCCTTCCAGCACCCCTGTGTGGCGAGGGTAAGCTGAGGCTGCTATTGAAGCTATGGGTGATCTGGGTTTTCCACATCAGAGGTCCATTTGTTTGCAGTCCAGGGTGGCAGAGGCTCTCAGGAGCAGCAGGTCCCTCACTTTAGGGGTCAGGTTTCAATTGGATGAGTGCAGCAAGAGCCCCGGTACCAGGCACCAGCCTGAAATGGGGCAGAACCCAGGTAGGGAGCCTGGGGCAGCCCCACCAGTGCCCAGCACTTCCCCACAAGCACTGGCAGGCAGGAGGAGGAAACTGATATCAAACAAGGTAAACCAAACTCAAAACGTGATCTTTGATTGCCACCTGCCACCAGCATGGGAAGCAGGATTCAAATACTATCTATAATTTTGGATGTGATTCTGCAAAAGATTTTCATCCCTGTGTAACTCACCCTCATCCCACAGCCCCACTGGCCTAACTGGTCAGCCCCACACCTGATGTGGTTCTGGGAGTCAGCCTCCAAACCAAGTGAAATGCATCTCCTGCCCTGAGCAAAGCCACAGGAGCCCTGTGGGAGCAGCCACTTCCACCTTAACTGGCTTGCCGGAAGGTTGGTTTTGGTTTTTGGCTTTCACAATGGAGCCAGTGAAGGAGAGAACCCGTAACTCTGACTTTTGAGTTACTTGGCTGAGGTCCACGTGAATAACTTGGCTACGATCCTTCCGGAGGCTGCGATCTTAAAAGGAGATGTGCGCACACATGCACGTCGGTGCTGGTGTGTACACACGTGTGGACACTGCCAAAGCCCTGGGACAAGGCTCCCAAGGATACAAAGAGCCGATGCACTGCAGCACACCTGGCTGAGCCTGCCTGCAGAGACCTTCAGCCGGTGCAAGACGAGATGAAAGGAAGCTTTGCTATTTGATCAAAACTAATCAGGGGTATTTAATTACACAGGAACGTCTTTCATCAAACAGCCAGTGCAAACAAAGTAGGGATCAAGCCTGCAAAGAGCAATGGGAAGGAGGCAGTGAGCAGCTGGCAAAGCCATTGTACAGCGAGATTGATCACACAGGCAAGGGTTGGGAACGGAGGAGCCTCCTGGCAACTCCAACCAAACAAAGCACTGCCAGCGAGACCAGAGAGCCGCAAACCACAGGACCTGTGGAGCACAGCAAGAACGTCACAAGGTGAAATCAGCCAAAAGGCAACAGAGAGCGTACTGAAAGAGCTCTGTGTCCCCAGGTACACCCGCTCCTGTGCATCCCTGGTGCCAGGATCCCAAGCCACAGCTCGGGGCAGTCACCAGCTCCCTGTCCCTGCAGCTGCAGGGCTCCCCACAGAGAGGGCAGGGACAGGTCATCCTCCTCACGGGTCATCGCACTCATTCATTTCCCTGCTCTGAAACGGCCGGAGCACACAGCTCTGGCTGGTCACACACTGTAACCTACTAACCCCAAGGCAGGGCACGTTCCTGGAAAGCTGTTCGGAGCAGTTTCCTTGCAATATTCAGAAATACTTTCCAGGGAAGAAACCAGATCTTTAGTTCATTTACCCTTTGAGCACTGGGATGGACAAAAGCCCCAGTACTGCTAGTGCCTCTGAGAACAGAGTGGCAGGGGTCTGGAACACTGGATGTACAGTCAGCCAGGCTGTGTCTGTGCCCAGAAGCAACACTCAAGAGGAAAGACCCACCCAGAGGTCTCCCAGCTTCTCAAATCACCTCCACAGGTCCAAAGTCATCACTATAATTCATGAAAAAGTTTGAGCTGTTAATTCACCTGGTGTCTCACTGGCCTCAACGTGTGAACATTTGTGCTCCAAAGAGGAGATACCTTGGCAAGCACAGGCACCTTCCTATGAGAGCCTGCCTGGGCAAGACCCCCAGCACAGCCTGTCCAGGTCCCTGTGGTGTCATCTCCTTGTGAAGATGTTCTCACTGCTCAAGTGACTCCCTTGGGCAACAGTTAAATCCACAACCACGGCGCTTAACACCAGATGGGAAATTCATGCCCACCCTCTTTAGCACCTACAAGCTTAGCACCCAAACGAGGTAAGTTCACGTGCAGAAGCACTTTGGGCCATTGGTGAGGCACATGTCCTTCCCCTGAAGCCCAAACTGCTAACCAAAGCCCAAGTGTTGCAAGGTAGTCCACACAAAACCAGTGCCTGGCTTTGCACTGGGAACAGAAAGAAGCAGAAGGTTGAACACCAGTGTTCAGTAATTCATCACAAGGTAATACTTCTGCCCTAGTGCATGCTGACAGAATAAAAGAGATGAGAAACCTTGAATGGGATGAGTGCGGACCTGCTAGGTGAATTTCTAATGGGAAAAATGTCTACAAGTGCTAATAAAAAGACCTGAAAGAGAATGCATTAGTAATGACAGGGTTTGGAAGAGCATTTGTGTTACATGTCAGGCTTCCACTATGAATTTAGAGGCAATCCAGTGCTACTGAAACTCCCAAACAGCCGTTAATGAAAAGATGACTTAAGTTTTCCAAAGTGACAAGTGATTTGGAAAGCTGTATTCAGTGGATTTTCAAAAGAAAGCTGTTCTGCTCTTTTGGGAGAGAAGGGGAGGGGATACATTTAGAAGAGAAAAAGAGATTCAGAAGCCCCTAAACCTCTCTGAAAATCCTGACTTCAGATTTTGATTCTGCAGAGGCAAAGCCTTCCTCCTGGCCCTGCAAGCTACGAGCTGCAGACAGCGACTCCGATGTGCAAATATGACCAGTACACACTGTTCTGCTGCTGCTGGATCTGGACATGTCAGAAAACCAGAATGACACCAAGCTCTTCATCTGTTTTAACTGTACGCTCCGACCCTGGTTCTCCAACACCTCTGCAAGCATCTCAAGGGGATGCAGCCTGGCTTCACCCCAGTATTTCTGAATTTCAGCATAAAAGCAAGGAGAAGCTCTTGAAGGGAAGGTTTGAGGCAAACCCTGTGAATGGCACCTTGCACAGACTTACCCTGGGCTTCCCAGTTTTCCTTCAAGGCTCAGAAGCTCACATTTTGCTTTCAAACACAGATCCAACAGACTATGATTTCAAGATGACTGCTCCAGGAAGGGGGGAGGAATGTCCTCCTGGGCTGTGTTCCATGGCTGACCGAGCAGGAATCTCCTGCCATAGAGATGAAGGCCTCCTCGGAGAGTATGTCTGCAGGTAGACAGCAGGTAATTGATCCTGCTCATGTGAACCACATCTTGTCATTTTTCAAACACTTCGGGGAAGGAAGGTGAATATCTTTGGTGCCAGGAACCTGGAGAATATACAAGATCACTACCATGGCAGGGTAGGAAAAGCAGCTCTCCTTGTACATCCAGCTGGCAAAACACGGAAATAAGAGACCCAGAGCAGATGCACTGGTGCTTAACTGGTGCACAAGTGTCCTCTGCATTTGTTGCTGTATTTCAGCAAAATCTAAAACATAAAAGGGGTCTTTGCAGCCTCCTCAACTGATGCAGAATCATGCAAGTGGCCTCCAGTTGTGTTCAGGGCTGCAATGCATCTTGAAGGAAAGCCCAAAAATTCACACCTTGAGAAACAACAAGGGCCAAGTGAGCTACGGGGGTGAAGCTCACCTCAGCCCTATGAAAAAGAGGGCACTAAACACTGACTTGCTCTCTTCTCTCTTGATGAGAGAGTGGCAGAGCCCTTCTCTCCAACAAAGCAGGTGTTTCAAACAGAAAGGACACGGTCCCATCAAAGGTAGGTCAAGTCTTTGGCACAAACCACTCAAGGGTGCCTTAGATGAGGCGGCAGATGTAGCATACAAAATTAACCACGTTTGCTCAAAGCCTCACTCGCAGGTGAGCCAAAGGGACCCAAGCAGACGGGTAACAGAGCACAGCACAGCAGCTAAATAGGACTTAAAAGCTTTTGAAGCTGCAAACACTGGAATGAACTGGGGCATGAAATTAATTTTAACTGTACTGAATAGGAGACAGGCCATAAAACTCCATGAAAATAAGAGCCCGGTAACATTTTAGTAAGAGTAGAAATTCTCCCTGTAACTCCCCAGTCAGCTCTATTAGCATAAGTGACTCATCCTGACTGAAAAGCAAAGCAAACAAGCAGGAAGAATTAAACTAGTGTTGCAAGGCAGAGAGTATCGCTGTAGAGAAATCGAGGAATCCTGGCTTTGTGATATTCAAATGCCTTCCTACTGATACTTGCAAACATTCAAAAGAGAAAAAGACATCCACCCTAGGAAATGTTTAAGAAAACAAAACAGAAAGAAAAGGTATTTGTGACTAGTAACAGCCTGGCCATTCTCCTGTGCCCAGGTATGAGGCTCCAAACCAGCTTCACGTGGGAGCAGTTTCTACTGACCACAACAGAGCCAGCATGCAATGAGGTTTTGTGGACAGCATCAAAACCCAGATGATTTTTCAGCAACCTGCCAAAAGGCTTTTCCACCATGGCTAAATCTGTGTAGGGTGAAGCCATTCAGAAGAACCACCATCCAAGTCCACCTTGGCAAAATAGAACCTGTGGTGTCCTGGCAGTTGTCCTTCTGGCTCTCTAATGCATCTGGCTGATGTTTCCCAGCACCCTCAGGATTTACTCCATCTCCTACCAAAACAGCCACCTCCAGGCTACGGAGCAGAAAGGCACAAACATATTAAGAACAAGGAAAGAACAAAAACATATCTTCAAATGCAGCCCACGGGGAAGCTGTAGGTAGGATGTGAACACTCAGTGACTAGGTCAAAAGAGAAAAGTTTAATGCTTTTTTCTCTTGGTTAAAGGACCCTGAATTATTTGCCTGGAACAATCCCTGAAATATTTATTTTGTATCTGCCTCCCAAGCATCCAAACGTCCGTTAGTGCGCAGCAGGGACACGCGAGATGGGAGAACAGGACACACCGATCTCTCTGCACCTCCATCAACAAGTAGCAAAGAGTGGTTCAGACCCTAGGACCTCCAAAACAGGTCCACGGTCAAAAGCAGCAAACATCTGGAGCTCAGATCGCTCAAGGGCCTTTCGCTGACCTAGATCCGTAAATGCGCTCGGCTGGCATCAATAACCAGCTGAAGGCAGCTAATTGCGAGGTTTCTGGAAGGAGGAGACGGAGGCTTTTCATTAAAACATGTGGTTTCCTTCCCATATTTTTGCAGCATTAATCACAGTGAACATTAACCCCAAGCCTGCCTGCTCCAACCTCCTTCCTTGTCTGTCACCCCCACAGCCGCACGGGACTGCCCGGGGCTGGGATAACCCTGCGGGTGCCCGTGCAGGGAGGGATGGAGAGGAGTGCCTGCTCTGATGGCACGAGGGGGCTGGCTGGACCAGGCTTCACGTCTCATTGCCCATTTCACTCCTGACCTGCACAGTCAGTTCCTCCTCATTTGTGTCCGTCTTTCAGGCAGCAGCTACGGACAGGAAATCGTTTAAATCACAGGAAAATGTGATCACAAACCCACAAATATTGCCAGGGGAATGGAGAGTGGGTGAAGTATCTGGATATAATTTTAACTCATTCTTTCAAGGACAAAACTACCAGACAGCTTAAAACTGTCACCTTCAGTGCCTGGCTTGTGATGGCCATGGAGCTCTTCAAGAGAACAGGAACCCCTGTGACAGCAAAACAGGCTTCCAAAAGCAGGGGGCTGCAAGCCCACGGGGAGCACAGACCCTCTGCCAGGCATCAGTGCCTCTCCCAAGAGTATAATCATCACCCACTGCAGCCCTGCGTTGAACCAGTGAACTGGAGGGGGTGGCTCTGGTTTTGTTGGCTTTTTCTTTTGACATCTTTGCAGCTAGAAGAGCACAAGCTGAGAGGTGTGGGCTGGGGGAGGCAGCCAGCGAGGAGGGTGCACATCTGCCTGCTCCTCAGAGCTGCCCTGGCTGGCAGTATGTCCACTGAAGACCACGGCCAGAGGGCTGGAGGAGACCCAGGCCAAAGCACACACATGTCAAAATCCTGGGGGGTCCCTGACCAAGACCTGGGGCAATGTCTGCCAAGCCTGAACGACCACAGGTAAACATATCCCAAGACAAGGCACAAAGGAAACGTCTGGAAGCAAAAAGCTATTCGGACTTCTCAGCTGCTGGAAAAGCAATCATTCCCCACAACTTCTCCAACTGCCTGCCCTCCCCTCCCAGCACCAGGAGATGATGCTCCCCCCTGCCCCAGAGGTGCACAGCACAGTAGCACCTTGGGTTTATCCACAGCGCCAAGGCTGAGTACCCAAACACAACCCTTGCAGTGCCCAGTGTGGGCACCAAGGCTGCTTGGGGTCCTGCTGAGCCCTCTGAGAAGCGAAGGGCTCGGGGTGACTCTGGGGTTTGAATGTTTTCTGCTGAGTGCACTGGCTGAATGACACAGGAAGCCTTGGGTGGAGCAGGAACCGAGTGGGGCCGGGCAGCGAGGTCACGTCACCAAACCCTCCTCCAACTCACAGCCCTTGGGGACAGACAGCAACTAAACACCACCAGCACCCACCACACTCTGCAGCACAGCAGAGGTACATTAACTCTTTCCCTGTAATCCCCCTGGCACCAATTAACATACCACTGAAAAGCAAAAGACTATTAAGTTTTGTTAATAGATTATTAAAGATGATTATCGCCAGCTGACCGAGCCCGTACCAAAATAGACACGCTGCAGGCAGCTCAGAGCAATCATCCGTTCATTCAATGCAGATAAAAGTTTCAGATCTGGTTTGACTGTTTAAATTTCCAACAATAATCACAATAATCGCTATTCTCATTATCTGTTATATTTCTTCTTTGTTCAGGAAGTCGCTGTGGTTATTAAATGCAGGCTGATGATTAAATCGTGTATGGAGGTGATAAGTCAGATTAGATGATTGCTAAGTCTCAGTATCTTTGAAATAACCAGTTGTTATTAGACATTCAAGAGGTGCTTCATGAAAATCTAATTGTAATTGCAACTTTTCATTTCACTTCATCTTTCCTGCACGCAAACACACACACACACTGGCAGCTCATGTCCTACAGTATACGTGGAACACAGAAGAAAGTGCCTGAGGTGAGCGCTCCTGGGGACACCACCAAGAGACCAGCCAGGACCCACGTCCATCCCCCCCGAGAAAAACCAAACAGCACTTTCAGCATCCATCCAGAGCCACAGCTCCCAACTCCTGGGGCTGCTCTGAGGGCTGGTTTGTGCTCCAGGCACCCGCAGCAGCGGAACACCAGCTCTAAAAGGATGCTCGTTATTCCTCAGCATCCCTCCCGCCCCAGCCTAATGCCCAACCTGACATTTAAAACAGCCTTTATTGCCACGTACTTACATTTTAATGTTTTCATGGTACTGCCTGGTGTCTGAAGGCTGGTTGTATAATGGCTGAAATAAATAAGGAAAATGAAGGCATAAATGGTAGGGTTTGACATTCAGAAACTTAAACCCATGAGAGGCGCTGCCCCCTCGGCGCAGGTCCCCGTCTCCACCAGCCCACCCGTCGCTCCCAGTCCCGCTCCCCGGCCGTACTGGAGGGTACTGGCTCCCAGCAGCGCCGCTCGAGTCGCGGTGCATCCCGGCGCAGCCCGTGGGAGGGCAGGCAGCGCTCGAGCGAGCTGGCTCCCAACAAGCAATTTGCGACGTAATCCCCACAAACACGGCCCGGCGGAGTACGTGGTTGTTATTCAGCGATTGAAAAACGCAGTGCGCTTCGGAACATATGACACGGGGGAGGCGAGGGGAAAGGGGGGCTTGGGGAGCGGGAAGAGACAGTCTGTGTGCTGCAAATTGTTATGTCTACGAGGCAAAAACCTGCCTGAGCTCTCCCAGGGAGCCGAGCACAGGCAGGACTAGTCATCGCCCCATGGTTTCCAGCAAGGCTCGGAGGTGGCTGGCCTCCAGGCATGTCCCCGCAGCCCCCATGCACAGAGCAATGCTCTTGTCCATCCCTCAGCAGGGGCACTGGGCTCTGGCAGGACAAGTGTTTTGCCCTTTGGAGAGCCCAGTGATAGTGGCTGTCTCCAATACCAGATGTGAGCACCATCACAGGGCTGCTCTGCCACCCGCACCCTCAGTGGGGACATGCTGGGGTTCTCCAGGGGGAGTTAGGAGAGCTGGATCCATTCCTGGTCACCTTCAGCCCATCCGCAGGGTGACACACCTTTGGGGACCCTGCCATGGTACAAAGTCTCACCTTCAGGAGGGAGTGATGCCAGAAACCATGTTCAATCCCACCCGTTGCGATTAACAAGCAGCTCAGGCTATGCTCCAGGAGCTGCCACCAGTTGTGTCCACCTCAGCAGGCTGACAGGGTGCTCAGGATCAAGCCCTTCAACGCATTTCTAGTTACTAGCTAAGCTGGTGTGAACATGTCCAACACTGTGCTAATTAAAAGTTTGCCATGGCCCAAAGATCATCAGCAACTGGCTGTCTAATGAGCGCAGCTCCTGTCCAACCACAGAAACATCACCCAAGTTTTCAAGCCATTCACCCACAAACTTTCACGGAACCAGCTGTGAGCAATCTAACATCTGTGGCCAGACACCAGGAGGACATGTGATGGCTGCTGAAGGTCCTGGTTGAAGGCAGCAGCCTGGCCATGGCTACATACAAACCAGCTCACCTTCCTACTGTGGTCATACGGCTGAGGCTACACTCTGAGTACACTTAATCTCAGACTAAAGACAGGAAAAGAGCAGAACATCTGCTGGACATCTGCTCAACCAGGTGAGCAGCACTGGAGAGGACAGGAGCTGCAAACACAGGTGGGTCCCTTCCTTCTCCAGTTTGGAGAAGGTGTTTTTCTCACCTCCTCCACACTATTTCCCCATCACCGTCACAGGTGCTTGGCACAGAAGGTTGTTTTTCCACACAGCCAGCCAGTCCTACCACACTGTAAAAAAGACACTGCCTCACCTCTCCTCTGCCACACTCTGGGACAGCCACACTGATCTGCACAGAAAGGTCACTGGGCATAGCTCTCCCTACTCTCTGCAGCCCATCACCACTGCATCTTGCCACGAGCAGGTCATCAGCTTCTTTTTCTGCCCTTGGACATGTTCCTCTTGGCTGTGAAAGCACATGTAACCCCCAGGTGGAAAAGGCACGCAGAGGAGCCCAGACAGACGTGGCGAGATGAACTGCTGTGTCCCAGGAGGGCTGTGCGCTGCTGGCAGCACTTGGGCATCTCCTACCCTGCGAGGGGACAGCGGGCTGCAGGTCTGCAAGGAGACACCCAGCCACTCTGTGCTGACAGTGCCAGGGCAGACAAAAGGGGACAAGCAGGTCCCCCAGACAGAGACCTGTCTTCAGTGGTGTCCCTTCCCCAGGGGTATTTCTATCACGAATCCTCTTGGATCTGCTTGTCCAGCTCCAGGCTCGGAGCTGGCTGTGCACTTCACGCTTGGAAAGCTCAGAGGAACACAGACATCCGTCTCAGCACGTAGCTCCAGAGAGGCAGGTCTGCACCACGGAGAGAAGAAGTCAAGCTGCAGCTCTGGAGCATCACGTCCAGTCACACTGGAAAGGCTCAAATGGAGGAACCGCTGGGCGGCCTTGACCGGTGACCGCCTCTTGGAAGAGGACTGCAGGAACTGGACATACTGATAAATAAATGTGTCTCTTCCCTCTCTGCTCATAAAAATCAAAGCAAAGAAGCTGGCAAGTGGCAAGTCACAGAGATCTTCCTCCTGGGACAAGGTGGCAGAGCAAACGCTTTGGTTTGCGTTGGGGACAGAAGATGCTCGTGTGCACGTGGACACCATGGATGCCCTGATGCCACTCAGCTCCAAGGCTGCTGCTTCTTTTCCACTACTACTTATCTAGGACATAAACAAGCACTTAAATTCTTAGTTAGCAAATCTAAGTGTTAACGGACAAGCACTGGAACACATCACTTCAAAAGAAATGCCCAAACATTCAGAAATAAACTCTGGGATCCAAAACCAAGATCCACATGACACCAGCATCTCCAAAGAGATTTCTGGCTGCACAACAGCCTCAGCACTGCACCTCAGCCCACACAGCAGAGCGAGCCCAGGAGACCAGTTCTACCTACCCCATAGAGAACACATCCTCACAGACTAAGCAGTTAAAGAATCTTTATTCTCAAAGGGCAGGGGCTGAGAAGCAGCATCTTCCCCCAGAGCTGTCTGCAGCCTGTGTGGAACTACAACTTACTCAATGAGTAAGCAGAAGTAAACCTGACAGATCAGACTGGTAAGGTGATGTTCCAAACATCCACAGTGTTTCTCCAGGGTAGGGGACATGAAATGCATTTCTCTGGGGGATGACATTTAAGAAAAACATGATTGCAATGCAAAGCTATTACTGGAAAAACCTTGGGTTTACTGAAAGCTTTTTAAAAATAAAACAGACTGAAAGGTCTCAATTGCTTTCTAGCCACTCCAGCGTTCAGACTCCACATCTCAGTGACATCTCTCCCTGGGGAAAACATGGGGTCACTTTTAAGAGAGTCCCAACTACATCACAGGGCTGTAATGAGCAGAGTCCTCGTTTCCTGGGTCACCACCTCCTCCTGACCTGGAGGGGAGCACCAGCCTCCTGGGACCTGAGTGGGATCCCTGGGCAGGGGACAGGGAGCCAAGGGGAGGGCAGCAGCTGTGATCGCATGCACACCGGTGTGTTCTGCATGGGCTGGGGCTGATGTGGGAGCCAGGAAAGAGGTGCAGGGCCACTCGAAACAGACAGGATGGAGAGGCACCAGCAAGGAGTAATGGGCAAAGGGATCTGGGGACAATTCTGCAGGTTTAAAACTCCAGGAGCACAAAAATGAGGCTCCTCCAAAGAGGATCAGACATGAATGACACCTCTAAGGTAAAAAGTGCAGGGCCAGACGGTGTAAAGTGAAAGCAGTGAGGAGCCAGGAGCCAACAACAAACACTGGCTGCCTCCTTGAGACATGCAACCCAAGGACACCAGTTCAGTGAGGAGCTTGTAAGCCTGAAAGCTCAGAGGA
Source organism: Podargus strigoides (assembly GCA_028020825.1). Taxonomy (NCBI): domain Eukaryota; kingdom Metazoa; phylum Chordata; class Aves; order Caprimulgiformes; family Podargidae; genus Podargus; species Podargus strigoides. The sequence continues at coordinate 12,487,513 of CM051637.1, read as the reverse complement.
GCTGTTATAAAGACTGAAGTCAGGAATTAGAGTTTCCTACCAGAGCTGGGCCATCTCCCAGCAGCTTCCAACTTGATGGGAAACGCATGACACAGACCCAAAACCTCTGGATAAATCCCTATTTATGCTCTACTGGATCCCTCTCAAAACCTCTCCTTCCAGCTAACGCTACCGGCTGCCTCCGCAAGCCCCTTGATGTGCTCAAGCAATAAGATTTCTTTCTTCACCCAAACACCAACGCCTTGGAGCAACCTGCTGCCAGCAGGACAGAAGGCAGAGCCCCACTGCCACCCCTCTGCCTGCTATTGCCTCCACCATTAATGCTCCACCCTGCCAGCAGCACCCAAGGCCTCAGTACCACCTCACCTGGCTCCTTGTGGTCACCATTCACCACCGCTATGGTAGTCTCTTGCCTCTCTCTGCCATGACTAACCCATTTCCACCATGATCTCTTGCTTTGCACCATAGCCCCTGGCACGCTGCCCCGCTGCCGAGCCGGTGTGCATCCGTCACCAGCGCTGCTGAAAATGCACTAACCACAGCTCTCCGAACAACCAAAGGTCAAGCGGAACCGACAGCAACCCAAGAGCCTGCATTTGGGTGACAGTGACCACCGCTCCTTGCAGTGGTTTTGCACAGGATTAGCACCAGGCTGCCCCAACATTCCTGCAAGAGACCTCTGGGCTGTGGCAGCTCCACATGTGTGGGACGTGGTGGAGCAGCGTGCACATTGGGCAGAGCATGCAGAGCTGCTCTCCTTCCTGGAGCTGCTTCCTTTCCACCTCAGAAGAAGATCTGACTACTCATCTCATCTCTCAGAGGCTGTGGGCAGCTCCTGGGTGCTGTTTTGCCTGACATGGCGTGGGGGCTGGGCCATAGGAAGTGCCTCTCTCTGATGAGACAGTCTGCAAGATGCACGCAGAGCCCAACTGGGGTTTTACAGGGTTTACTCAGCAGAGGTTTCCCCTGCCCTCCGAGGAGTAAGGCAGGATGACAGAGGAAAGGTTTGCACTGGGCTCTGCTGCAGACACCCCCTGTGCAGTGTCAGCACTCAGGGACAACATCAACCAACTGAAAAAAAGGGAAAAAAAAAGGAGAAAAAAAAAGGAGAAAAAAAAAGGAGAAAAAAAAAGGAGAAAAAAAAAGGAGAAAAAAAAAAGGAGAAAAAAAAAAGGAGAAAAAAAAAGGAGAAAAAAAAAGGAGGGATGAAGGGAAGGAAATGCAACATTTTTTGGATGAGGAAGCACCAACCCCAGGCACTGTCAATCTTCAGAGCAGAAAGAGAGCAAAGGTTTTGACCCTGGTGACTCAGAGGGAAAATAATGAGCGCTACCTCCCCAAACAAGGAAGTGGGTTCCCACACGTAGCAGTGAGCACTAATTCCCTTGTGACCTCTCCCTTCCACGCCCAGGGAAGACAGCCATTAGTCCCACCTCCACAAGGCCACTCCAAATTACAGCTCCCGAGGACTGTGAGCTCCCACCTCACAGGAGCAGCTCCCTCCATCACACCCCGTGGGCAGTGCAAAGCAGATGTTCCATCAGACCACATCCGTCCCAGTCCCATCCTTCCAGCAGTGCTGCTGCACATGCACCCTTTCCCAGCACCCTTCTCCAGGACTCAGCCCCTCAGGGGTTGTTTCCAGCCACCCTTCCAGCAATCCATCGCTCAATTTACAGCTGGATTTTGCTGGATGAGGGGGGAGCCCCAAACTGACAATTGATTATGAGTTGTTCTTCTCAGCTTCCCTGTGCATGAGGGAGAGGGCAACAGGATGGGTGCGACTCCTGGTACCTGCAGGTCGTTGCAGCTGTGCCTGGGCTGTGCTGGCAGTGCACGCTCCTTGGTTGGCAGTGGGGTGGGACAGAGGAGAGCTGTCCCAGCACCATCATCCCTCCCGTGCAGCACCAGGAGCCTGGCTGGCCAGGCAGCAGCCCCACAGCCCCAGTGCTGTGGTTGCCACCAGCAGATGAAGCCACCAGCAGATGAAGCCACCAGCAGATGAAGCCACCAGCAGATGAAGCCACCAGCAGATGAAGCCACCAGCAGATGAAGCCACCAGTGTCCCAAGCAGAGGCAGGCTGTGCTTGAGCCCCTTCTACCACCCACCTCCGCTGCAGCATGTGAGGAAGGAGCCCAAGGGTTAATGCTCTGTGTGTGTGTCTGTGTCTGCCTGTGTTTCAGTACTCATCTCAGCCACTTTGCTTCCTGCCTTGGTTTGGTGCCAGCGAGAGGTCCCGGCCAGCAGCACGCTTCCTTCCGACAGCTTAGACACACACAGGGTGCCGCGCTGGCCGCCCGGGGACCTCTCCAAAGCTGGCCCGGCTCCTGCTCCCCGCAGCGAGGGTAACACTCACCAGCTCCACCTGGGGACCCAGTCCTTCCAGGATGCGGTGGGCAGCCTCTGCCTTCTTCTGCAGGAAGGAAAAGGGAGAGGGAGAAGAAAAGTTATTTCTGCCATCAGTTACAGCCGCATCCCTCTGCTCAAAACCCTTCCCAAGCCTCTGCAGAGCTGCCACAAATCCAGCCCCTGCCTGAGAGTGGGTGGAAAGGTTCAGCTCAGCCTCTGGTCCTGCCCCACGGGCAAAGTGCTCCAGCACTTGAGTTATCACAACCTTAATGCATCCGAGCTCTTCCCGGGAAGCGACCCGAATCCCTGACCCCTCTGGGTGCCACGAGGGGGGACTGCACCCATCACCTCCGCATGGCCGCCGCGCAAGGAGGGCGGGCGAGCCGGCACGCACGCAGAGATGCCCTTTCTAGGATTCATCGCTTCACGAGCATGTGATCGTTAGATGTGAGCTGCCCTTGGCTCCTCGCCTCGCTCTCGCTCCCCTCCCCTCCCTGCTGCAGAGGAGCCCTTCTCTGCCCCCTCCCGCCCCCAGCCAAGCTCCCTACTGCTTATTAGAGAAAAAACCCAACACCCAGGAACTCGTGTCAGGGGCTGTGCAGTGGTTACTAATTAAACAGGCCTGAAAAACAGACATGGGTTGGCTGCAGCAGGAGTCTAAATAAAAGATGACATTTTCAGTAAACAGCACTCCCTCGCAAAGCTGGGCTTTTCCGTGGGGGTTACTGAGAGTCTGATAAACCCAGGTCACTGCCCACTGCCGACCAGCCACGGGGCTGGGCAAATAACACCGACTACCTGGCAGTGAGGGGGGAGAGGAGAGGGATTTTCAGAGGTGTTTGTTCAACAAAACAAGTAGTTTTAGCTATTTTGGGGTAGAGGGGAGAGAAAATCCACAGCTGCCTAAACTGGGTGAAGGAGCAGTGAGCAGAGCTGAGTTTCCCCCGGATTTAAACAAGGGGTGGGGGGTGGAGGGGAAAGCCCTTTTTTGAGCATATTCAACATTTTAACCCAAGAAGCACTAGAGGCAGGATGGGAGCTGAGCCCAGGGCTGGGCTCTGGGCTCCCCACTTCGGCAAACCCTGGGTGAAGACCCCCCTCAGGGCAGGGAAGGGATTTCAGCTTCGAGGGTCTGGCTCACGCTGCACCTCCCGGCGTCTCACGCAGGGGATGTCTCACCAAAAGCTGGCACATCACCCTGCTGGCTCACCCCTGCATCCACCCCCCTCAGCGGGTCTCCAAAAGCATCACGTACCCCTGCCCCGCCGCCAGCCGGTCCTCAGAAGCACCGATGCAGCTGGTAGGTGCGCGAGCTCCTCGCCAGGGCTTTACACACCCACACACGACTGATCTGCCGGCGTGCACTTTCGCAGAGCTGGCCCCGGGAGCCGCAGCGTGAGTCACCCCACGCGCTGCCGAGCACAGGGCCCCGGCCACAGGGCGACCGGGACGTGCTTCTGACCCCTCTGCTGCACGCTCAGGAGGACACAAAGCTCCTTTGCAATTTAGAAGTGACTTCAAGGATGCAAGAGGAGATGTAACCACGGAGCGTGCCTGCTCTGGCACGGTCCCCACAGGCAGGCACGGCGCACACAGCAGCCCCGCTGTCAGCGCATCCCTGCCCGCTCACCCGCAGCGCTCCTGCGCAGCCCACCTCGGGGGTCACAGATGTCACCATCGCTGCGTGTGCTTCACAGGCAAGGACACACACAGAGGGAGGAGCGGAGCAGCGAGCAATGCTGTGACAGAGCCTGAAACGCAGCTGGAGCTGCTCTGCCCCTCTGGCCTCTCCTGAGTCCCTGCTCCATCCTAGGAGCCGCCTGCCCTCGCCTGGGGCTCACTCGGGCTCTGGGGAAAGGGGTCACATGTTTACACACAACTATTACATTTTCTGCACTGCAATAAGTGCTCCCCAACTCTTCCCTATGCCAGACTGCTATGGATGTGAGGGTGCCACATGCTCCCCAGCGAGGACAGGGACTGTCACCATGAATCCTCACATTCTCATCACTATCCAGCAAACCGCCTCGCCATCAGCACAGGAGGTGATAGTTATAGGGAACCACATGGCCACCAAACCTCTGTGGAAGATCAGCTTTATGTCAAGGTACCACATTAAGTGCCCTTCGTGGTTACCTGACACACAAGGGAAAGAGGGACAGTCCCCACCTGACCCACAGGGGAAGCAAAGTGATCCCCAGCACCAGGACCCACTGCGAAGCACAACACCCTGCCACCACCACACGCCGGCGAGTGGGAAGCACCAGCTTAGCTGAGCATTTTTCTGGTGCATACTTAGGACAAAAATCAGCACCCTGATGAGTCGCAGGCCATGTAATCCTGGGTAGAAGATTGCAGCCCCAGCTCGAGGCAGCTGGTCCCACCAAAGGCCGTTTCTCCTGCGCACCAGCGCTGGTGGAAGATGCCCTGGCAGCGGCAGATGGCACAGCTCGGAACTGACGGTGCTGAAGGCCCGTGTGGACAATGCGATTAACTTGGAGGAAAAGCCAAGTATTTTCAGCTGCTGCATTTGCCATGTTTGGACAACTTAATGAGACAACCCAGAGGCAAATCACCACAGGCTGAACACGTGGAGAATCAAGAAGAATGACATAATTTGTCTTGCATTAACTGACTGTAACGTACACGACTGCAGAACGAAAGATCAGGAGGGGAAGCTATTCCGAGCACGTCATATCTTTGTACATACACAAAGAAATGCCTCTATCTTGAAAGCTGCCCAATTAACACTTGACACCCACTGTAATTGGTGATGCTCCTTGCCGCATTTATCAGATCATAGCAGAACTGTAATGAGCTGTCTGAAAGACCACGAAGAGCGAGGTGAGAGCTGGCAGCAGGATTGGGAAGGATGTATCACGCCCAGCAGAAGATTCCTACCATGCTGAGGCTGGTCCTAGAGGACAGACAGACACAGGGAGACACACTCCTGCCAGGGGACACAGCTAGATAGAAGCCTGGCTGGGGAATTCAGTCAAACCTCAAACCATTCACGTGCAAGGGCAGCCCCCAGCTGCCCCCGCAGCCACAGGACCTTTGCTGAATCCCACTGGCAGCACTGTTAAATCTTCTCCTTTCCAAAGGCACAGCCATGCAGGACTTGGCTCCGATATTGATTTCGGTAGGAGTACGTTTAGTGATTGACCCTGCAGAAGGAAACCAAAGGGTTCCCCCTACACCCTACCTGCACCTGCAAGCCCTGTGATTTCACAGAAAGAAATGCATCATGAAGCAAACCTAGGCCATTCCTTCTGGTGAGGTGCATGAAGATGCCCACCAGTTTTGTAGTCCCTCTGCAGCTCCACAGCATGCAGCTAATGACCCTGTTTCCCAACTCAGTACAGGTTCCTGAAATACTGCTACAGCACTGGGAGCAGCAGCGTTCATGGAGCAACTGAAACCCTGAGGCTGAATTTTCCTCCCATTTACCATCAGAGTTGCTTTACTCAGGTAGAGCAGCTCTGGGTTTCACACCAGCATGGGCACGAGTGAACCACGGGAACTTTTGAGGGCAAAGGCACCTCCTCTGGAGCATGTTCAGGCATGGCTTGGATGGAGAGGTGAAGCCCAGCACATACTACTCCTCCACGTGCATTTTTGAAGGGATCAAGGTGTCTTAAGAAGCGTGGCTGAACTGCAAACACTCATCTGTGTCATCGCAGGACCCATAGATGCAAAAGGGGACCCACAGATGTGGCAAGCAGCAGCATCTGCCCCCCAAAGCCCCTCCCTCCCCATCTTCCCACGGGCAGGCAGACCGTGGCTGGGGGGGTTGTGCTCTTACCCCATCTCACGCTCCTCCAGCAGGCCTGGAGCTAAAGATATCTTCACCAACAACAAAAACCTCCCTGCAGACTACGAAAATCTCCATTCTCACCTAAAAAGCATTTGCCTTCCAAAGCAAACACCAGCCCCTTGTTTTTCCTTTGAAGAAACTTAAAATAGGCATGGGAGGGGGAAGCAGGCAGACGAGCAACCTCCCGGCCATGCGAGCTCCCGTGGGGATGACGAACCGACCCCACGAGGCAGCAGAGCATCCGAAACCAGAGGAGGGAGAGTCTGGGATTTCGCGTGGGCTCTTCTCTAAAGAGAAGTTTAAAAATGGAAGAAAAGGAAACACAAGAGTTATTTTGAGAAAGCGGATCTGAAATTAGGAGGTGGCATTTTCTTGGACTGACTCCAGCCACGGCTCCGTGCAGCACAAAGCTGCTGCAGCTGAACTGTGCTCCCGGGGTTATTTATAGCAGCCCGTAGGCAAGAGTGCTGGGGAATGGAAGGGTTTCTATTTGGGACCAGGCATGTCCTGCATGGAGATAAGCAAAGCCCTTTGAGAAGCAGGAGAGCTGCGCACAGGGCGGCGCTGGGAAAAATTCCTGTCCTGGCAGCGGGTCCCCAGGGCAGGCGGAGCTGTAGGAGTGGCGAGGCAAAGGGGCAGGCTGGAGCTGGGCTTTGTTTAAAATAAAATTCAGGAGAAGTGTGGCTGAAGTCAGCAGAAATCATGGAAACCCTCAGGCAAGACACCTTTCTACACAAAGCAGAAAAGCAGAGAGTCTGGGGGGATTCAATGGCCCTGCCTCTGTGCCAAGATCTGCGGGACCAAACCAGCACCTGGCAGTGCCAGTTTCACGGGGAAAGGTTTTCATTCCTATGACCAAGGACATGAATATTTTCCCCTTTAAACCTCAGCATCCTCTCTCCGAGAGCCAAACCACGCCGGCAATCCCACAAAGCAGGTGGGATGAGCCCCAGTTGCTCACTGGTCTCCAGCCCTGGCTCGTCACTGCCAGCCAGTTTCTGTAGCTGGCTCACCCCTACTCCCATCCACAGCCGAGGGGTGAACCCCCCCAGAGACTCACACACAGACCTGCCATCACGCTCTGTTGTCTGCAAGGTTACGGTGCCATTCAGGGGCGTATTCATTTTAAAGCAAGGTGCTAACGAGGCTCTGCTACTGCAAAACCACTGAGAACGTTGCCAGTGCGCAGAAGGCTTCTAGAAATCAAAGTCTCAGCACTGGAGCAGTTACAGGAAAGCTCCAAACTCAACCCAAGGAGCTGGAACCGTGCTGCAGTGTCTACGCTCCTCCCTCAGACAGATTTGGGTTCTCTGCACTTCTCAGCCTTATTTCCAGGACCTGAAAACGCAGGACATGGCATTATCTGGTTGTGGACAAAGTCAATGCACCACTGCGAGCTCCAGAGCCTGAAGCAGACATTAAAAATAGATATAAGGACCAAAAAAACCCAACGAAATCAAAATTTCCTTCAAATCCAAGAAAAAAATGAAAAGATTCTCAATGACTCCAGGCTAAATGTTTCAATTTTGTCTCTTTTGGAAACCTTGCTACCACGCAGAAGTGTCAATAGCATCTAACCCCTGACCCTTCCACTCTTCCTCCGGATGAGCTGAACGCCATCGTCCATCACCGAGCCAAGATGCAGGAACCCCAGAACACAACTTATCCCAAGCAAAGGCAAAACCAACACGGCCCTCTCAGCAGCTAAATACAAAATGCCCCCGCCCTGGCTACCACAAAACCCAGAATTTGTAAAGAAACCCTGCCAATTTAATGCTCAAAAGTGGTTTCACTGCTCAGGTTTTATTTACTGCACCAGCTCCGTGCTGACGACGCAGGCCCAATTCTTCCCTTTCTAATGTAAATCAGGGACTCATAGAAAATCAGAGTTATACAGACATAAAATTCCCGTGGGATCTGAGTCACACTCGCTGCCTTTGAGCAGTTAACGGCTAGATTATACTTTGCAATGCTAAAAGTGTTCATTTATTTATTCTCTTATTTATGGATGGGGCATTAATGCTTTATGAAGGTATTTGAGGAGGGCGAACGGGTAGCTGGGAACACGCTCCGCACAGACGCAACAGCAGCAGGGGGTGGAAAAAGTTCAAAACAACCCTTTGAATTCCAATTTTACAGCACAAAGCTGAATTTATAGATAGATAGCTGTGCCCTTTTGAAGGAACAAGCACCAAGACAGAAAACGAATTAAAATTTAATCTTATTGATTTCCACCAACTCAATCCCAAGAGCGAGACGGATGCTGCTGCCTGCTTCCACTGCCTGCACTGCATCAAACCCAGTTTTTCGGAGGGCTGACAGCAGAGCCGGGGTGGGCTCGTGTGGCTGCAAGCTGTTGGCACCTGCAGCGTGCAGGGCCGATGCAGGGGCACTCGTCCCAGCCCTCGCCACGCTGCGGTGGGTCGCAGCACACGGTGTCCCCTCTCTGGCATGGCGCTGGCGGGTGAAGTCATGCCGTGTCCTGATGCAACCTCTCCCTCTCTGACAAATGAGCTCAATGTTTTAGAGGGAAGCTGATGTGCACTTGTTTGCAGGGGCAGGTCTGACACAAGGACAGAGAATTCACCCAGTGAAGTCACACAGCTGTGGGCTGCCCAGAGGGCCAGGGCTGCTGCAGTGCAGCACCCTCCAGGAAACCCTTGGTGCAACAGCACGTCCCAGAGGGGCAAATTAAAGCCCGCAAGGAGGCTGTGCCACACAGCTGCCACCTTAGAGGCGCCGGACCCAGCAGGGATCAGCTTTGCCCTGCAGAGGAGATGCTAAAGGTTGCTCATGGTTTAATTGAGGAGATCCCCAATGCCTGCATCGCTGTCAGTCTCTAGCAGCAACCAGGACACCTGTCACAACCTGATTTCCCCAGGTAGCTCTGCACCTGGCAAACACATCCCATCCCACATCCAACACCGCCAACCTCTGAGCTCCCCACTCCACTTTCTAAACAATCCTGGTGATTTTAGCACCCACCCCTGTCTTTAAACATCGTTCTGCCTCTTCAAGGAATAAAAGCGCCTTTGCAAATAGGACTCAGATGCTTTTGAAAACGCTGCCCACTGTTTATTCTCAGTTTAGTCTACGGATAGTAACAAAAATGTTAACTTCCATTCTCGTGCATCCTTTCAGAGATGGTACAGTTTGCACTCGCGGTTGAAGTTTTGGCTTGGATACATGCATGCGTGGTTTTCTACGTTATTCTGCAAACGTTTCCCCAAAAAGGTACTTTTTCAGGTGCAACTTCTCAGCTCACCTTTGGAGACAAGACAAAGCAGCTCCAGTCAGCACACACCCAGGGGCAGGAGGCACCTGGATCTGGAATATCAACTGCCTCTCCATAACCCAACTCTCCTAAAACCTTCCCAAAGGCAACCACAGCCTCACAGGACAGGATTTCACCGCAGTCATGAAGCAGCTCCTCTCCATTCTTCCCCAGCAGAATCTGTACAGTCAACTTTATTTTTTTTTTCCCCCCTGGAAATCAATTACTTGTCCAGCAGAGTGTAGCACGAGGGGATTAAAGGTCACGTTTTCCACAATTATCCTCTCCGACGCCGAGGAACTTTTCAAATTGCACACGTTAAGTAGGTCACGGGAGGGAAACGCAGCGTGATGGGCGTTTAGCACCAGCAAACCTGAATTCTGAGACAATCGGATAGAAGCCAGCGCCGACCCGCGTCCCAGCCCCTCAATCCATACCCAGCGCAGCGGGGAGAAAAATATATAGACTTCCCTGATGAACCATAAGCTAAAATTAGAAACCATTCACCCCTGCAAAGCCACAGCCATGGCCAAAAGGAAAGTAGGTCACAGAATGGCTGGCTAACTTGATTTTCCGGCGTTTCTAGCTGCGCTGTCCTCATGTAACCTCCTCTCTCCCATGGACCGTTCGCGGTGTCTCCTTTGTCCGGGGTATGACTGCACGCAGTGTGTGACTCCGGCCCAGCCTGGCAGGAGCGGTGGGAACGGGCAGGGTGGCACCCGCCTGCTCGGCAAAGCACAGACCCGCGGTTCATGCGGAGTCAAAGCGGAGCCAGGCGACAGCCCCTCCGCGGAGCGCTGCCTCCCACCTGCTCTGGGAGCGCTGGCTTCCTGCCCCTTCCACAATATTGCTCTTTAAAGATCATTTCAGGCTTTGCCAGCTCTTCGGGGGTGCTTTGGTCTCTCACCTCTTCCCAAGGCCTGAATATCCTCTTTTTATTTGCATCGCTTACCACGTGCTGCCTCCCCCAAGCAAGCCACAAGCTGAGCGATGCGAGTAAATCAGGCTTTTCCTCCCCCAGTGCACAGGCTGGAGCCCTGGCTCAGCTGTTACAGCCGCTTTTCCTGCGATCAGACCTCAAGGCATCCAACTTCACTGCTTTTCCGCAGCACAAAAGAGGCAGAAAGGCTTAAAATTTGGCTCGGTGACCTTCCCCACTGCAGATCAATATGTCTCTACCTGGCTCGCAGCCCTTTGCTCCTACCAACTCACCTTGCAATTAAATACAAAGCTGCAGCTAAGCCACAGGTCAGCACAAGTGTGCCCGGGGCTCTCCCCACGTCCGACAGACAGCTGGGTACACTGCCACCAAACCCACCCAAAGCAACCTGACCTCTGACCACCAGCCACTCTTTTCCGCCCACAATCCTAACTGACACTGCTCCCACGTCCCCTCCTCTTCCAGCTTTCCTCCTCCTGGCCCCCAGAGGAAGAGCAGTCATCACAGACAGGCATCCCAAACATCTCCAACGGAGGTGAGAGGCTGAAAGCTGAGCCTGGAGATGCCCTTTAGAAGGACAATTGCATCCTGACTCCAACCTTTGTTACTGGAGCCAGGACAAGGGCAGTGCTGTCAGCGAGGCTCAGCACACCCTTCCCCTTGCAGCCCACATCTCCCTGTGATGGTACTTAAAAGGGTCCTTTCATCGCCCATCACAATCGGCCAGCAAGGCTCTGTCAACTTTCTGTGGGCCATGAACAGATGATGTCTTCAAAGGAGGAACTTCCCTCCAGCCTCCTATGGTTTCTACCAAGCAAAAGGGAAGGGTTGTTTGGTTTGAGTCTCCTACCCACAGATGGGCTTGCTTACACGCTACTCACAAGGGGACTTTACAAGAAGAGGGGAAGAATCATCATTTACCCATCCCAGGGATCACACAGACAAGAACACGGAGCAGATTTCAAATTATGCAGGCATTTGGTGTCAGACGTGACCTTCACTTGCTGAGCACCCACCTGGAACGAGAGCGCCCTATCGTGAAGGTTAATAGCAAAACACTCCTGGTAGCAGCCTGGCTTGGAGATCAGCAGAACTTGGAATAAAGTCGGAGTCGCTGACAGATGGATGCCACCAGCTCCGAGCACTGCATGTGACAGCGCCCCAGGTACTTTCAAGGAGAAATGTACAACTCCACGCTTGCTGTCTGCACTCTTTGCCACCACCCATGGGACAGCGCAGCAATCCTGAAGGACTGCCCCGAGCCACACCAGAGGCTTCCAGAGCAGATCGTGTCTGCTGGGGAGGAGGTGATGGGGGGGAAAGGGTGACCCTGTTGCTGGCATGGCCAGAGACAAGAGGTGACAAAGCAGGACATGAGAGTGCTCAGGAAGGATGGGGTTCAAGGGAATAGGAATAAAAATGCTTGAGACCTTGTTTTGCACCTAACCCCTGGCACACGAGACACAAGCCATCCAGCTCAAGAACCCTGGAGAGGGCACTTGGTGGTGCCACGGGGAGAAAGGCTTTGAGGAACACTTGTCACCTGCCCCCAGCACCCAGCGCTATCGTCACCCGGCGCCTTAAAACGCTGCAAGCACATCGACCTCAGCCCTCACCCACTCCCACAACAGACTGTGCCAGCGCCGGGTTTCCTGCTGCCTGGAGAGAGGAGCAGATGGGCAAAGGACCACCAGGAAAACTGCACTGCCTGGGAGCGCAGGGGACGCGGTTATTTTGTTTTTTCTGTTTAGGAGCTGGGCACCTGGATTTCTGCAGCTCCCAGGGAAATCGCAGGCCTCGCAATTCAAAATAATTAGCGACTGGTAGTTTTCCTTTTATGCAAAATCATCCTTTTTATCCAACACCTAAATGAAAATGAATATGCTTGATTATCTACCAAAGGGCCCAATTTCCTCGCATCGCTCCAAAGCATGCAGCAAAATTCCTGTCTCCTCAGGCTGCTATTATAGGCAACGGCTGAGTGCAACAACTGAGCGGCCAGGGCAGAGATCCAGAGCCAGGGATGCCAGCCTGACCTTTGCTAATGCTATTTACAGCGTCAAATATCCACAAATCCAGTCCTGGCTGCATCCACGTCCTTTCTGCTCCAGCCTGGGGGGCTCAGGGGCAGGCAGGAGAGCTCGTAGCTGGCCTGCCAATATTGCAGCATCGCAGATGTCCCCCTCCATCCACGCAGCCCACCCCACCATGCCAAAACCCATCCTTTGAGGCAGCTTTCGACCAGGTTCACTCTCAGGGGAGAGAATGAAAAAAGCTATTTAAGAGACAGGGCTCTGAAGCATCTCCTGAATGCTTCAAATCTAAGGCTGACTGCAGGAAACCCCCCAGGCAGGTTCTTCAGAAAACATTTGTGCTTGATCCACACGGCAGAGCCAGCTCCTCATGGCTCAGCCCTCTGCCGCCACCATCCCTGATGGAGCTCCATCCATCCACCTCCCACAGCCTCCACCCCCGGGGTCTCACCCAGGGGAATCCCCCACCTACCCCTCACCAACCTCCCCATCCCTGGCCAGGGTGACGCGGCACGATCGCACGTTTGTACTTCCATCGTTTCCAGACTCACCCTGTTCTCGTCGTAGATGATCTGCACCAAGCTGCGATGTTTGGACTCGATAGGAGGGGGGGAGATGGGTTTTTCAGGCTCTGGTGGTTTGGCTGCTTCTTCCTCCAACTGTTGCTGTGGAAGGAGACGGGGGAGGAGGAGGATGAGTCACAGTGAGAAACACAGCCGGCCCCGTCCACACGAGACTCTCTGCGGTGCTGCCACCGAGGCAGAAACCGCCATGGCAGAAGGCTTCCTGCGAGACACGGGCAGGCTCAGGCCGGGGAGAGGGAGGAGAGCTGCGTAACATCCCCTGCCACGCAAGCGCAGCGCTGTCCTGCCCCAGGCACCCGGCCCTGTGCTGGTGGGTCGGTGCTTTTTAGGCACGGAGGAGGAGAACCTGCCTTGAACGAGCCTCCTGGAGAGGGCTCGAGGCTAGAAATAATGATATTACTGGAAACCCTTATGGGGAACCACAGCTCCAGTCCAGCTCCCTGCTGCTACCTGCTCCTGGAGCTGCCACCGTGCTGCAGGGAGCGGTGGAGGAGCGAGGGGTGAGCAGCAAGGCTGCTTGCCACCTTTGGCTTTATCTTGTGACGCTGTGGTGGGAGTACATGCCCCGGGATGACTGTTCTCAATGAAATGACTTGGGCACTGGCAGCCCCTGCACTGTGCAGATGAGCCAGTAAGTATGGCAGAGGCAACACCACCATGAAAGTTATGTCTCTGGTCAGAGTCAGCCCAATGGGACACGGGGCAGCCCTCCCAGCCAAGGTGAGATATGGAAACTGCTCAAGAGGGCTACAGGGCTGCACAGGACTCAGACATGGGTCACCAAGACACCCTCTGGTGAACTGTCATAGAGAGCCCAAGTACTCAGGTTGCAAATGCCTGCACCACATGGCTCTGGCTGTCCCAGCAGGCAGAGGAAGAGCTGCTGAAGGCACCAGCACAGCATTAACCACCTTCTACCCATAAACCACCATGCTCCCCCAGGAAGGTGGCTTTGAGACTCATCCCTCTCCCCTCACACAGGACAAGCTGTCCTGAGCAGAAACCACCATGTAAGATTAGGTTCCAACCAGAGAAAACCCAGTAGGGTGGGCAGCCATCACCTGGGTGTCCTGCCCTCAGAGACAACAGTGCCGAGAAGCTCGCTTTGTCAGCTCTTCTGCTTCCTTACTGTCTTTACTGCATTGCCACAGCTCCACGTTTCAGCAGCTGTGTGCAAAAATACACCTCCATGTCCCTGCCTGTGCTGGGACAACCCAAGGTGTGTGCCTCATCCCACGCTCATTCCCACTCACAGCAGAAACAACCCTGAGCCCAAGAGCTGCTCCATGATCATGTCACGTCCACCACATCCCCACCACACATGCAGTAAAATGCACCCAGCCCCAAAGCTGGCTCCAATGCCAACTGCTCCCCCGTGGGAGATGGAAAGCAGAAAGGAACATGTCCATGTACACACCTTTAGAGATCACCCATCTTTTAACGTGGCCCCACTCACCCACGAGCCACACAGGCCGTGGTGAACATTCATTATAAACTAGCAGATTTAAGAGAGCACTTTCAAACATGATGGCCATCAGCAGGGATGCCTCACATATGATCTGTGCCTCTGGCTCTCCTGAGTGAGGCAGGAGGAGGCATCTGAGCCCTTCCAGTAAGTCTGAGGAACTGCTGAGCCAAAAGAGGAAATAACAGATTCCTCCAGGCGCCTCCTGGGGCTCCCTGGGAGGAGGCAGAGCTCACACCACGCACGGCAGCTGCGGGGCAGCACCGCCACGGGAGAGGGAGCGGTGCTCAACAGGCGCCTATGATTTTTTCACTGCTCAGCTCTGAATCTCCACATCTTTTTTTTTTTTTCCCTGCAGCTAAATACATGCCCTGTTGAAGCACAGGGAAAAACAAGCAAGTCTCCTACTTGGAAGGAAATGCACCTGGGACTGAGAGCAATCAGGCTGCACTAGAGGTGAGTGTATCACTGTCCTGGAGACAGCAGTGTCTGATGGTCTGAGAAGAAGGTGGGCACCTATTCCTATCTGCTCCTGCTGATGACACCTTTAGCAACACTTGGGCCGTAGGATGCAGTCCAAGAAAACACTTAAGCACTCAGATAGGTCTACTGACTTGGCTGAGAACTCACACCTCTTTAATTAAACATGTTTCACTGGATGAAGCAACCCCATGCAGCAGAGTCCACTCAGCTCAGACCATCTGCACCCTGGAAGGGGATGAACCTTCCCCAGCACCGCAGAGATCCATCCCTTCCTGCCCACAAACAGCTGCACCACACCAAAGGCTTCAACCACACAAGAAATGGCCCAAAAGTTCTTTTCTCTGCTCAACCATGGCTGTTTCTCAGGTGGCTCAAATCACAGCGCCGTGCAAAGGGGACAAGAGCTCTTCGGGAAGCCATGGCTGAAACCACAGGCTGCAAAGCAGTTCTCGGCATCAGCCCCGGCTTGGAAGCAGCACTTCAGCACCTGCCTGCTCTTGCTTAGTGTCCTCAGCTCAACCAAGGCGCCCCATCACACACCCTCGCTCCCACGTGATAAACTCCAAAAACTCCACAGAAGCAATCAATCAAATCCTCTACTTCTCTTGGGGAAAATATTTGGGTTTAAAAAAAAAAAAAGATATGTCAGAAACTTGGCTCCATTGTTCTAGAAACCCACAAAAATTCTGCAAAGCGGTGGGGTGTGTTGTAAGTGATTTCAGACAAGAGGATTTGATGGTGTATCAGGAAATGAAAGTTTGCCAGTAAGTGGAGGCTCATTAAAAGCAGCTCGTTAAAAGAAAAATACAAATCTAATTATAGCTGAAATACAGTAGAGAATTAAACCCTACTCTCCATGGCGTAACACTGCATGGTTATTAAAGGGACAGATGCCAGAGGGAAGGATGCAACAGGGGCTGCAGGTGGCACACCTGACCACAGCAGGTTCAGCCCATGACAGCTACCCCTGGGGAGCTGCAGGAAATGGCAAAGCAACATAGGTCAGGGTTCCCAGACATGGACAAAATGTATTTCTTAAAGGTCTGCCACAAAAGCTAGGCTGCGACTGTGACCTTTACAGGGAGAGGAGCAGGATGGGAGATGCGTCTTGATGGCTCCACACTCTCTCCCCTCCCCACTTCCCAGCAGTGGCTGCCCGAAAGCCCCCTCCTCTCCCCAAATGAATGACAGTGCAGTGATGCCGAAGGGATGCAAGATGGCATTGTTAGCCACAGCCCTGGCTCCCACAGCATCCACAGGCCAACCTGCTTCCAAGTGAAGGAGGTGCCTTCTGCAGGTCAGAGTCCCCTTGGCTGGACCACGCGCTGCAGAGGGGCCAGCAGAGCCTGCAGCGCCCCTTTCAGTGGGGCATCTCTGAAAACCACTTTCAAAGAGCCCAGGGGAGACCAGAGGAAACTCAGCCAGGAGGCAGATGGAAGGGGAAACCCTGGAGCTCTTCCATCCAGCCGGCCCCACCTCCATCACCAGGTGGGAGTGTTGTACTCTGGAGAGCCCTTCGCTGAGCTCTGCCCAGGGAGGCTCAGGCACCACTGCGGAGAACAGCCCAGCAGTTTACTTCTCCTTTGGATCCCTGGTACTGCTGCCAGGAATAAATGCATAAGGATTATCTGTTGCTGTCAGGAAGAGGGGGAGAGAGGACTCAGCGAGAGATTTAAGCGCATATGGTGCATGAATGAGTGGGGGTGGCTGATGGAGGTGGCCTTCTGCCAGGGGTGCGCAGGGTTTGGGGAAGGTTTCTCAGCTTGCTGAAGACGTTTGCTTCTTGCAAAGTCCAGGCAGAGCCTTCCCTGCCATTTCTGGAACAACCAAAAAAAAAAAAAATAAAATAGAGATGGTGGATTTGGGTCGCTTGGGGTTTTGCTTGCACAGCCTTTCCATCCAAATGTATTTCATTACCCTGAGAAGGCCTCCCAAAGACAGAGGGGAAAAGCATTAGGCTGTTCCGGCTGCGTACAATTCCTCCCCTGCTCCGCCGCCCATTCCTGCAGGACCAGGATCTGTTTCAGGCCCATTGCTTTCCCCTGCTCCTCTTCCTCCTGCGCTGGCAGCTCAGAGGCACAGATGGACAAAACGCTCCCATAGCATCTCAGACCGGAACCCCCTCCAGAACACGCTTCCTCCCAGATGTGCCAGCTCTGCCGGAGGAGCGGGCTGGGGAAGGGTCCTGCCGGAGGGGAAAGGAGCCCATGCAGGGGGCAGAGGGATGGATTTGCTACCACATGACTTTGCCACCATGTGCAAAAAAATATAAAATAAAAAAATAGAGAGGAGATGAGGGGATGCTTTTACTGCCAACAGCCACTTTCACCTTCTTCCCCACTCAGCAGAGCATTTTTGTGGGGAGGAAGAATCGTAAAATTCATTCAGAAGGAAGAAATAAAGCAACCAAGCAGCCAACAATAAAAACCCCATTTCCTTACGGAAGGACAGCTTGATTTTAACAGCAAGAAGCATATGCTGCTCCCATCAGCTTCAACAGCAGCTCCTCAGCAGCAACAAAAAAAGCCAGGTAGTGGATGGGCAGAGTTGTTGGTTCTCCTGGCTGCTGTTAGCGGGCCCTTCACGCCCTGCCAGGCACACAGCCTGCTCTGGAAACCCCTCTCCAGATTGGGACATGACCACAGTCCACACCTCCTTCCTCAAATGTGAGTTAAAAACATGGACCAGCAGTCAGACTGCCAGGCATGAGAGGACACCAATGTTTTGTCTGAGCTTCCTATAGGAGGAAGAGGGGAAGGGCTGGCTTCACCCAGCTCCCACCAAACCCAACAAGAGGAACCTCCATGGTTTATATCACTCCAGATGTTCCTTTGGCCCCTATGAGCCAGCACACAGGGCTGCGTCCTCACACCCCCAGCACAGCTGCTTTGGCCCACTCTTGGCTCCCTCTCCCTAAGCACTCTGATACCTCTGCAGATAAAAAGCAACACACGCACACAAAAATGGTCCTTCACATTAATGAAATCATATTATTTGAAAAGAAAACCAAAACATCCTGCTTTGTCTTGCAGGAAAGGAAGGGATAGTATCTGGTATGGGAAAATATAAATCTGATGGGGAGGAAGGTCAACTGCATGCTTGTTCTCGAGGAGCACTGGCCTCATCCGACAGCCCAAGTAGAGGTTTTGCTCCATTCCTGAATTCCTGCTGCACAACCCTTGGGAGAGGTTGTTCCTCAGAGGCAGCTTGGGATGAGCAGCCATCAGGGAGTTCAGAAACTGACCCCCAAGCAAAGGAAAGAACAACCAGTCAGAGATAGGCAGAGAGAAGCGATCTGCTTTAGGAAGCGAAAGCCCTTAAGTCTGTGGGTTTTTTCACAGACGTCCCCTAAGGTTTTGTCATATTAATCTCTTAATGGGTTTATGGTAATTGTATACATGGCAACATCAAGCAGGCAATCCTTCTGTAGGGAGTGCTCTCGTGCAGGGGTAAAGTACTAAGTGAGAAGATCAGATTCCAATCCCTGACTCAGGCACAGCCCTGTCTGGAGCTGGACCAGATGCTGCTCATGGCTGCAGAGCTGCAAAGCCCTGGAGAAGGGAGGTAGGTGCACAGGAAGGGCCACCAGGACATGACAGCAATGTTTTCAACAACCCAGTGCTACAACAGTGGCAGCAACAGCACTGGGCAGAGTCATTTGCTGAAAAGGGAGAAACAAAGACCTTGTGCTAATGCTGGGCTGTGCAGAGGACCCAGGTAACCCAGTTCTGCCACTGGTACTTGCACAACCATGGGCAAGTCAATGAGGATGGATTTTTCTGCCTTTAAGGTCTTCTGTCATGCAAAAGATCCCACAAGCCAGGTTTCCAAAGCTCCCTCGTGTTGCAACTACCAGCTCCAGACTGCTGCCACAGCAGCAGCCGCACCATGGCATGACAGGGAGCACGGACACAGACCATCCTGGTGGCACTGGCACTGCCACTTCCCTTCTGTGGACATGCACGGGCAAGGACGCGGCGTAAGGCAGCACGCAGAAGCGAGGACATGTGCTCCCTTAGGGACCACAGTCTCTTACCTGCTTCTTCTTCAGCTTGGAGATCTGCTGCTCCACCATGGTGATCTCGCGATCCACGCGGTCCATATTCTGAATGAGCTCCTCCTTCGACAGTCGGGCCGGCAGCAGGTCCAGCTCGGTGTCGGGGTGAGCAGGGCTCACGGGTGACACAGGCTCCAGTTTGCCAGGCAGGCCACGATCCTGGGGAGCACAGAACAACCAGGTCAGCTCTTTCCCAGGAGACTTTGGATCCTCCTCTCATTCTCCCACAGCTCCCTGGCCCATTCCCAGCCCTTGAAGACATACACCCTGCTCAAAAAACCTGCTACATCGAGCAGTACCAGCTGCCAGATCACATCATCACAGTGCTCCACAACCTCCAGCATCCCCAGGGAGCACCAGGTTAGTCTCCCAGTGACACAACACCAGCTCTTTCTCCTGCCAAAGCCTCAGAAGCCCCCACTAGCTTCAGTGCTACCTGTTTTCCTACAGGATCAATAAAACCATCCATATTCAGGAACTCGCAGCAGCACCGTCCCTTCACACCTCAGCAACCAGCTCAAGGCTACATCTTCTCCACAAAAACAAGGCAGCCACAGATGTGTCCTCCTCCAACACAGCCATGGCCATGCTGGAGAGGAGAGCAGCATTAACCATGCCAAACAAGAAGGGGCTATGAAGGCAGCCCCGGGGAGGAGAGAGGACCCTCACCTCCTTCACAGAGGTCCTCCTCCATCTCTTGTTATGTTCTAGGGCGAGCTCTGAGCATTGTATGTCAAATGCATCCATCCAGAAATTGAGAGAATGGAGACAGGCAGGATCAACCGAGATAAAAATAGACCAAAATGATGAAAACCAGCTTTTAAAATTCCAGTTAAAGGACCTCTCAGCTCAACAAGAACCCTTCAAATCAGAGACCGGATGGATCAGCATAACCTCTGTGGCTGTCACAGGGAACAGCTCTAATGACCATGAGCTGGGGGCAGAGGGAAAGCACACTGAAACACTCAGCTCCTCCTCCAGCAATGCAACGACTCTGCTGAGCATCCCAGAGCCACACTGCCTCACCTGGACACTACCCTTCACCTCTCCAGCTCCAAACGAAGGACCCCATCTCCCACAAACACAAGTTACATGCCTGGATGAGTTTGCCCCCCACTGATGAACACATCCGGGATGAAGCAGCCGTTTAACAGTCCCCAGCCACGCAGACAGGGATCACAGCACACCGACAGCCTACCCTGACCCTGGGGTGCTCCTCTCTGGCAGCTACCCAACACCTTAATTAAAAGTTTATCTATTCATTTGCTTAGTGAGCGATTGGATTTCTGTTCCTGGAGGGGGGAGGAAGAGGAGCTGTGGCTTGGTTTGTAACCATAAACCGCTGCCAGGCTGGGCAGCCAGCAGGCTGCAGCTGCTGGGGAGGGGAGAGAAGGGGGGAGGCGAACAAGCAGAGAAGTTCACACAACTTTGCTACCTTCATTACAGCAGCCCTGTGCTCCCAGATAAAGCCAACATTGTCCTGCACCAACTGGCACCGAGCTTCCTCCCCTCCACGCTGACTCACAGCCACCGGAACGCAGTCAGGGCTGCCCACCAACCCCCTCCCTGGGCTGGTCCTCCTGCGGGGGCAAGGGTGACAACAGAGCTCGGTGGCACAAGAATGACATGGACACCTCTGTGCTCTTCCGACTAGCAAAGCACATGGCTGATGGCCCTGGGTTGCTTGCTGGCTGTGTTGCAGCTCATGCCAAACGTGGCAAGTGTGTAGATGCCTTGGCACTGCTGAGCATCTCAACAGCGTCTGCTTATGGGTGGCCACCACCCTGCTGCTGTTGGGGCTGAAGCATAGGGAGCTCCCTCCTGGGGAGGCTGTGCCCCACAGCCCAGCAGAGCTGCAGGGGACCCGGTTTTGAAGGCAGTCCCTGCCTGGTAGAGCTGTGCTGAGATGAGCTCTTCTCTATTCCTCTCCACAAAGGATGGGCAATGTCATCTACAGGAAAGCTGGAACAAAAGGAGGACAAAAGAGGATGTTTCCCAACAAAGCGGCCATGACCCAGAACACCAGCATCCTTCACGGGCACCTTCCTCCTCCTTTTCCCTGTTAAACCCAGTTCTAGCTGAAGGATACATCAAGCCAGCCAGTGAGAAACCACTGCTGGGTGCTGCCTGGAGGCATCAACGCACTTCTCACTGCTGCCATCAAGAGACAGAAAGCAAGGGAGCAATCTGAAACCCCTTCCTTGATGTCCTGCATGGGGCTCATCCAGCCCCAAGAGCACAGAGGCACCAGAAAACTGTGCTGGTTGTTTCCAGCATCTGTTCAGACCAGAAATTAGAAGGAAGGTACCTGCCAAAAATGCAGGAGACACAGACTTCTCTCTGTGCATGAGAAACAAAAGACACACTCACATCTGCCAACATGCAAGGCAGGGCATCTTTAAACTCCTACTTGGCACAAAATCCTCTGCAAACCTGGTCTCTGATACATTTTCATCTTTTTAATTTGCAAAATCTGAAAACAGCAGTGAAGGTGAGCAAAGTGAACAGCTGCAAGTCACCACACAAACCCCATCATCACTGCCTATTAGGAGATGATTATAGCAATAGAGAGCAGCAATGGCCCTGGACCTCAAATAACCGGTCACGGTCATTTCCCAGGCACCTCTCTAAAGAAAGGAAGTAACAAGCAGTGAGAGGAAGGAAAACCAACACTGAAGGCAAAAAACCAAATCCTGTCTGTTCAATGGTGAAGTCCAAAAAGCAAAGCTCCTGGATTTACACAAGGCACGAAGCCACCCCTCTTCTAAATCACTAAAATGAGTTGAAAAAAGGTTTGCGAAGACCAGAGTCCACCTTAATAGACAGAGATATTTGTGTTTCCTAGCACTCTCAAGAAGATGCTCAAAATGTATTCCTTCACTTCTGAGAGCACTGTACCCGGGCTCTGAACAAGTGCAGTGTGAAACCTGAAGTTGTTCTTATTAACGTGAAGTCACAGACTTTGAAACCAGCAGGAGCCAAGAGAGCTGGAATAAATCTGCTGGAGGGAAGAAAACAATTACTGCATTACTCAAGTTGATATTTTCCCAGTAATTACACTGTTTCCATGTGATTTGTTTTTATACACGGCTAACAGCTACTGTAGTTCCTGTTTATCCCCAGCCTTATTATTATGTGATTTGTATGATAACAAGGGTGGGCGAGGGGGCGGCAGAGGCTGCACAAACCTTCCCGCAGCAAGAGGAGATCCTGGCACCGAGGAAAACAATTATCACGGAGGAGTCTATCACAGAGCAAGGCCAGGCTTTGGGGTGGGTTCATTCTACATGCTTTTATTCCTAACATAGGTGATGTTAACGGAGCAAGCCTGCTCCATGCTATTAGGCAGTGGCTTTAAATACACGGGAGAAAGAGGGGAAAGGAAAAGGATAAGCCAACTGCCTGTCGATGCCTTGAAAAGCAAGTAAGCAGGCAAGTTTTATAGCCCAGCCTTCAGACACACTGACACCTGCGTCCACAAGAGAAAAGATGGTGGGACCTTGGTCCTATGACACTCTGGAACCTGCACCAGAGCACCACCGCCTCCTTATTTTGCATCACAGACCCCCCTTGCAGCGCTCCCCGGGAGCTCGGGGGAGGTGGTGGGATGGAGAAGGGTGTCTGTGCCACGTCTCAGCCTCCGTGAAGGGTAATTTTTCTTGGCTGCTTCCCCCCCTCAGGAGACAGCAGTAGCTCTGCTCCACCTGCACCTAACTCTCACTGCAAAACACATTTTGACCATTTTGACCCCCTGACCACACCAGTTGCCTCTTCAAGACTACACTGGTGAAGCTTCAAAGGCTCCAGACCTGCAGGCAGTGCCTGGGTGGCACTGGTGTGTACCGAGCAAACCGAGCCGCTTGCTTGGGACGACCCTTGGGACACCCAGCACGGCACCGCAGTGTTTGCCCTACATATCATCTTCGGTGAGTCCTGGTCTCTCTCTGCCTTTCTAAACCAGATCATTAGCAGGGTTCCCCCAAGCCCAGGACAGAGATTCAGCGACGCTGCTGTCACCTCTTCCAGTCTCTTCACATTCTAATTATCAGCTAGCAGCAGCATCTTCTGCTGGAGCACCGGGAGGGATTGAGAGGCGTTATCTCCAGTTCCTGCCCACTC
The DNA here is from genome assembly GCA_028020825.1 of Podargus strigoides. Lineage (NCBI taxonomy): Eukaryota > Metazoa > Chordata > Aves > Caprimulgiformes > Podargidae > Podargus > Podargus strigoides. The sequence goes on along the minus strand of CM051637.1, from coordinate 12,464,391 downwards.
CCACATCTCACATCCTCACGGGCTGGAGAAGATTGCCCAAGCAGGCAGGATGGGCTGGGGCTGCTCAGATTGTGCTCAAATTAATTCCCCCCAAAACCCCATGTGAACAAAGAGTGGGATGCGGGTGGCCTCCCTGCGAGGATGCCCCCATCACCCAAACCTCTCATGGCAGCACAGAGCCAGCGATCATCGCTGAACCCCACCAACTAACGCCACCCCCAAAACCCCATCCGTGTGAGGCTCTGCTCCACGGCAGCGGTGGCAGCTTGTCCTCCCCATCCAGGAGCCCGTGGCTGAGCAGCACCGCACGCCCCAGCAGACGCAGAGCCCCGGGGCTTTCCCACACACCCTGGGATGAAAAGTGAGCAGGAGAGCCAACACCCCACACCTCCATCCATCACACACATAAAACTCTTCAATGGGCCACATACAGACCAAAGGAATTTTTTTTAAATTGGAAAAGCATCCAACACATTCTCACGTAACAGTAGCCCCAAGATGACAGCACTGACGGGGGGGAGGCGGGGGGAAAACTCCAAGGGTTGCAAACTAACATCTCTTTTCCCCAGGGAGTACGAAGTCAGAGAGCCTGAGCAGTGAAAAGTACAACAAGTTATTGCAATTCTTTTGTTCGTGACCATCTGCTGTGCTAATGGCTCTTTCAGCAGCCCAACCCTTCCAAAAGGGGTTTTAATTCTTAACTACTGCTGGGCTGCTGAAGTGAGATGTAGATGTGCACGTTGGTGTATGCAGTGTGACTCCAGAGAGCACCTATGGTGCTGTTCACTAGCCATGAGCACGTGTGTTCCTGTGCAAGGCTAAGCAGTGTGCCCGGGGGATGCCACGCTGGGACCAAGGCATCACCCATCTCCCTCCTCCTTCCCCACGCTCCACGGCACGTGCAGGCAGTGGGGATGAGAAAAACAGAGATTGCTGTCCCTGGATGCTGCCCAGTACATGGTCTCACGGGAATTCATGAAGCTGGAGACTAAGGAGCTGTCTGAAGAGAAAGCTGATTTATTTATTTTTTTTAAATAAATCTGTGACTTTATGAGAAGCCCTACCAAATTCCTTTCCCCTCTAATCCAGCTGAATTCCGCGCAGCCAGGGCAGAAAACATCCCAACAATTTCTAAGCTTGCACGAAAAGTAGGTCAAAAAACTTCCCCGATGTTTCAACAGCTTGAAGCAATTTAATTGCAAAACCAGTCCCAAATGCTGACCCTCCCCTCCCCACCCCCACTGGCAGATTTACGAGGCTGGTAAAGCCTCGCCAGTGAGCGTTACAGTTAAATGCACTAACCAAAGCCTAGTATCTGGTCTTGCAAAACTTGCTTGCACTCAAAAAAAGCCATTCCATGATGCTGTCCTTAACAGATGCTGCCTCTGGACCTTGAGACCACAGGATATTATAGACGTGGCAGCAAACACGGCTGATGGCCTCAGAGGTGGACCAGAATAACGGGTGAAATCTGGCAAACCTCACTCAGGCAAACCCCGAGCGAAGCCTGAGGCATTACACCGACAAATGGAGGCTGTGCCTTTCATTACCTCCTTGCATTTCCCCATTAGTGGATAATAATTGCATTGAACGCATCCGTTCCCCACTGACTCTGCAGGAGCGATGAATTCTCACCTGACCATCTCCTCATTACAGAGAGGAGCTAATTGCTCCACCTCTCATTAAGGATTGCTTTCCTACTCTACATCGCTGGATATTCAGTTGACCTTAAGTTTGTTAAACCATTAACTGTCTGGACTGAAATTTTCCATGATGAATGTTAGCTTCAGGCATTTTTAGGCTTTTTTGTTTTGTTTTGTTTTTTTCCCCTAAATAGTAAATTTTAGCCAAAACAACTTTACCACTTCCAAGAACAAGTTTAGAAGAAAATATGCCTCTCTGCAGCGTTCAGAAAGATTCTGGGAACCTTTTCTTTGAGCATCTTCGGCACCCTTGATACATCTGGCAAGACTGCTCCGTGCCAGTGATTTGCCTATGATTAACTCTGAAAAAGCGTCCAAGTTAAAAATCAAAATAATAAAAACCTCATTTTGGTATCTGCATAGTAGAAATTACTTTGAACTCAGTAAGAAAATGGAGTGGGGTCTTGGGGAGCTCCAGATCAGGTATCACACTCTGCAAGGAAAGGGCTGAGCTGGAAGGACCTTCCTGGCACGTGTGGAATGCTCCAGGCCAACAGCAATAAACGCCCTAAAAGAGCTGTAAGTAACTGTAGGAGTCATGGTCTGGATAGCAGGTAGAGCCTGAGACCACCCACCTAATGATAAGGATCAAGTAAAGCAGCCAGCATCCCACTCAGCATGAGATGGAGGGTGTCCTGGGCACTCAACAGAGGGTCATGTAAAGCAAAGATGGTATCCTGATGCCTTCAAGCAAATAGGGAGGACAAGTCAAGGCTGTTGGGAAAGCCTGCAGAGCAGCAAGCTCTTCTACTCCTCCACTGACAACTTTAATGTTCTTTCAATACTTCGTCCACCCCACAGTCACCCAGAGCATCACTTCACCTGTGCTGACGTTGCACCCGACAACGCGCTGCAGAAAACATTGTCCATGGAACGCCCCATCTCCCCTTCCCTGCCCTCCACTAAGTGTCAACTTAAAACCCCACAAGTTCACCCCAACTGGCATAGCTACACCAGCCAAAAAGCAGACAAGCAACAAGTCAGCACAATTAAAGACCCTGCAGCACCCTGTGTCACAAACACAGGGTCAGATCCTGAGCCAGGCTCAGCACCACCCACACCCACGGCCACCCATGGGCGCTGGGACACGTAAGCCCTGCTGGGGATGGCTGGGAGGAGCAGTGCGGTGCTCCACAGCTTGGATGTGCCCAGCAAACCTCCCCCCTCTGCTTGCAGGAGCCTTAGCACGGCGATTGGAAGGGTGAACCCAGGCTGGTGCCTGCTTGGGAGCCCCTGAGCCAGGGAGCGGGTCCTGCCCTGCACCCCAGGAAGCTCCAGCTCATTCACTGGGTGACACCAGGTGCATCCTCCAGCACATGGACAAACACGGGGGAGGGAAAATCCACCACGGCAGCTTCTACAAACCTCACTTATTTAAAAATAAAAAATCAAGGGGAAATGAAAAGACAAAAGCCCTTCTCAGCCTGGTGTTATCAAGCAGAGGAAATGAGACTTCTAAAGCTCCCATTCAGAGAGGAGTGGGGGGGAGAGAAATCGCACTCCAGACGCACTTGAGCGAACAGCTTTTGAAATGGAAATGCTGCTCTTCAGAAACATTTAAATTTCCTCCTATTGCCAGGGAGGAGGCAGAGGAGGCAGCAGGGACTCCTTGCCATGCAAACCCAAACAGGGTCCATCCAGGGCAGCACAGGGCAGCCCTGTCGAGAGGGGATTCATCAGGGAGTTAATGGGGACCAGCACACAGTATTAGTATCAGGATGTTGGCTTGAAGGGGCATCAGGTTTAGAGTGGAGGGAAAGGGCTGAATGAAGACAACTCTATTTAACCACTACCACAAGTAAGATAGACCTAAAGGACCAACCCAAACCTCCTCTTACCTGCCAGAGCCACTGCAGCAAGCCAGGATCACCAACAGCTCCCCTGGGGACTCCCAGCACATCAGCCTGATGGGTCCCAGTACCCAACTCCTGCTTGCTCCCAGCAGCTCCTATTCCAACTGTGTCAGCTCAAAAAACAGAAGTTACTGCTCCTACAGCAATCCACCGAGCTCCCCTCGCCAGCTGCATGCCACCACTTCACTGCTCCAATGTCTTTAGGGTCACCTAATGTCTAGGTTCATTCCAGCTTCACTCTCAGGTACATAAAGCAGGACATCAAATACCTCTCATCCATAAAAACTAGAAATTCTGAGACTGCAAAAACCCCAGACTTTAATGGCAATTCTCCGAAGACTTCCCCCACCCCTAAAATCTACTAAGACCCTAAAAGTTAAATTTTTATCAGTGAAGTCTCTTTACTTCTGTCAGAACATCTCAGTACACACACACACGTCCTGTGAGGCTCCAACACGCACGTGAGCTCTGGACTGAGCGGCCTGGGAGCAGATGGGGTCACCCGTGAATCCAACCTGTGAACTTCACTGCTGAGACAAAACAAGCAACTTTTACATCACCCAGCCGATCCGACTTCCATTTCAAGGTGGCTGCACTGGAAAACTTGTTTAAGCACAAAGTGAGGCTTAGATGCTTTTGAAAAAAGAACAGGTTTGGGGGTAAAAAAAGCCCTTCCCTTAAAACAGCCTGGCTTTACATGATGCTTTTCATGTGTCCCTGACACACCACTGAAGTCTGTTTAACCCCCCTTCATTTTGGCATCTCCTTTTAAGCAGGTACTGGCCCTGCAAAGCGCTGTCCCCAACACATGCGTGGGACACAGCAGGGACAATGCCTCCGCCTGCCCCTCCGCTGCCCAAGGCAGCCACCAGCAGCCTGGCAGCCCCCCAGGACATACAAAACATGCACCAGCCAAAGCCCCAAGCACCAGTGCTACGATGACACCCTGGGACACACGCCTGGGGACACAGGGCATGGCCCTGGCTGCTTGCAGGCACCTCCGTGCATCACAAGAGCCGGGTGTAGCTGCGAGCAGGATCCGCGCTGGCAGAGGAGCACGGGTGGTGCAGAGCAACCGTCAGCTGCGCCATCAATCAGAGCCAGCCGCCGGCTGCCTTCAATGCTTTATTGTTCTAATAATTGTGCAGACACGTGGAAGGGGGTGCCTCGACATTCGCTGCTTGTTTGAGTAGCCATTTCCTTCGCTGCTCCGCCTGCTTTTCCGTCAGGAGGCCGCATCCTGAGCCCCGGGGGTGGCAGGCAGAGGAGGGGGACACAGCAGTGCTGGCTGTCCCCATTGCCATCCCGATGGCTGGCGGGGCAGGAAGGTGGGAGGAAATGTTCCCCAGCAGCAGGAAAGGCAGGCGGGCGCTGGTCCAGATGTGGACCCAGCCCTCCTCCTCGACAAGCCCAGAAATATATGCAAAACAAACCTTTCACAAGAGTGCTGGATTTATTTGGAGATATTTTTTTTGCCATTATACCTTTCCCCCCCATTCAGCAGGTAGAGACAGTCCCGGGGTGCAGGAACCATCACTGACTCAAGCATCACACTCCCAAGCATCAGCTCTGCGATCAGAGCAAGACTGACCAAGGAAAGACCAAATATCAACAAAAGTGCAGGATAAAGCAGCTCCCAAAGGCTCAGGGCAGAAGCACCATTTCTAATAGCAAATGGCTGTGGAGTCACTCAAACTGCAAACCTCTGCCCAGGCTGTTCCTGCAGAAAAGCATGAAGCACCCCTGCCTCTGGGCCAGGATGTTACAGGGGAAAAAAGTGAACATCTCAGCTCCCATAGCAAGAATAAACCCACAGTGAATTTGTTATCTGTTAGCAAAGCAGCAGCTTCCCACCAAGGCTGGAATTTCCATCTTGGTTTGGCAGGCACAGGGCTGTGAAATGATTACTGTGTTTACTTTTCCTTTGCTAACTATAAAATCCCATTCCACTGCCCTGCCAAGAATGACTGAAGCTAATAAAATTCAGGCATTTGGAAGAAAGCAATAATAAACCTCCCTTTTGGGGCCTTTATGATGAAATTTCCCCACTCTGATCAGCGATTATGCTGTATTCATGAACACCAGTGATGCCTCCAAGTGCACTCAGATTGACTCGAATCAATATTTAGCTTTGCTCGAGACTGTGAGCCTTTCTCTGTGCGGCTGCTGAGGGCAGGATCACTGAACTGCACTAGAAAAAACCTTAGAAAAAAAACAGCTTACAAGTATACAAGGCAGCATACAAATCTACGTGTGTGTATATAAAATAATGTAGGCTTTTTGATTACTTAAAAATGCATGAAAAAAACACATACACATGAAACATTCATGGGTGCATGAATTTACAATCCCTCTCCAAATAGATTGAAAGCCATTAATATAACACACACTATACATCTATACACACATACCTGCCTATTCTTTAGCAGCTTTTAGTGTGTGAAAGAGCGTAACGTTCCCGTGTTTACATCTGCCACTCTGCTGCTGCCGAGACAGAAACACGCTCGGTGCTGGGGGCAATCTGCTCTACGTCATACCTGTGATGGCTGGCACGAGATAAAACAACACAGACCTGAAAAACAGCCTGAAATAAAAGCCTGCGCTTGGTTTGCCTGCAGAACCACATGGGACAGCTTGATTTGCACAAGGCAATGGTTCTTTCTTAAGCAGCCACAGGAATGACGGCATCCAAGGCGGAGATCAGAAGGCAGAAACGATCACTGCTGCTCCTCGGGGAACAGCACAGGGAGGAGAGAAATCAGCCACGTCCCTTGTCAGGGCAGCAATCAGAGGAAGCCTAGGAAGCATTACCACCTCCTCTGCCTGCACGGTAAAGTGCTTGGTACAGCAGGTAGTGGAGAGACCCACTGCTGGTGCGCACCAAAGTGGGGTGCTGTGGGCTCTGCAGCCCCAGAGGGAATCCCCTGGGATGCGGTGGATGCACCACACGCTGGGCAACCCCACACCTGCTGCCCATCTCCTCCTCTGCTGCTGGGCACTGCTCTGCTTTTCCCCTGCATCCCACAGAAAAAGGTTCTGGGTGCAGGATTAAAGGTGTCACTGGTCCTGGGCCGGGATGAAGGGGAGCAGAGCTGGGCTGAACACTGGCACACGCAGAAGATGCTTGGACAAAACACTAAGGTGACCAAAGAGTAACTAGGTCTAGGTCAGGACTGCAATGAGGTGGTTCAGGTCATTTCATCCTGTTCTGCTTCTCCCCCACTTATTTCTGCTTTCAATTCACCAAACTGGGGGTAGGACAGAGCACATCGCTCCCCCCAGGCCAGCTCTGTCGCTGGGGAAAAGCCCTTTTCCAAGGGCAGAGGAAGCAGGCTCCGCTGCGCTCTCGCTCCTTACCCTGGAAAAAGGTGCCAAGAATTAGAATTACATTTTTTGAGAGCAGCAGAACAAGCCAAGGGCCTGTCAGCTTGTCCTAAAACAACCCCTCTGCGCTCGCCAAGCGTGCAGCCAGCATTCCTGACACACACCAGTGTCCATCGCCCCTCAGCCCCCCCATGCAGCACAAAGATGCAGAGCACTTCACGATGGAGAAAGCCAGAAAACCCTCTGAATGTTCTCTGCCTAAAACACAGCCAAAGAGTTTTCATATTTAAAAAGCAGGTTTGGGTCCAAAAAGAAAGGAGGTTTTCAGCGAGTGATTATAACTAGGCCCTTTGGCACTCGACAGCTCCTCTCTTGTTATCGATGCTAAGGGTGTTGTTAAGAGATGAGGCTCCACCAAGCACGGACGTAAAGTCATGGAGCTTCAGCAAGGGCTGTTACCATGTTCAATATGTTATTACAGTTCCATCACCATAGGCACAAAGTGCAGCAACTCCTCTCTGCCAGATCCATCTCTGAAATCACTCCCCCACTCCATCCCCTCCAGCAGCAGCAGGCAAACACCGTCGACTGCTGTTGTACCTCCTCCACGGCTTTCCACCCAGCGCTGGGAAAGAAGGATATAGCATGAAATACCCTTCTCCTCCTCAAAACACAGCAGGCAAAATTAATCTGATCGGTGTCCCAACTCACTGGCTTTGGTTGAGCGAGTCTGAACCGTGGAGGGGCTGCATTTCAGAATGATGGAAAAGCACAGCTCAGTGCTGTACGCTCACAGAGAAGACACTTGAGCTGCTCCCACCAAAACCCTCACCCTCCCCAGGAGGCCCTTGGTGAGGAGGGATGCACAGGGATGTTACACAAGGAGGGAGGCCAAGTTCACCTAAGAGAAGACGTACGTGCTTGTGAATTAGTAACAATCTCCTGCAGCTTTGTCGCCTGCACTAACTGTCCCGATCACATGGAAGCAGGCAGAATCATGTACCCCATCCCAGAGTCTGCCTGGATCCGGTGGGAGCTGGAGCAATACTCCATGCCCAGCAGCACCCACACCCCCTACCAGAAGAGAAGAAAGCCAGATCAGGCTGAAACTGCATCAAGACATCACTCTCAGTACTAGGACTGAATTCTTCCCTGGAAATTCATGCCAAGTGGGGGCTTCTTTTGCAGCAACAATGTACAAAACTGGACTGACTGCAGGCAGACAGCAGCAGTGCCTGGCACAGCCCTCCTCACCCTGCACTGTCCCCCATGGCACCAGGAGAGCGGTGCCAGTTCCTGCCACACCAACGCCATTTCCTCAGTCCCACCCAAGGACTGACAAAGTTAAGCAGCAAACCAGCTTTGTTCTCTCATATTTTCAGGACATAACAGGGCAAGTAATAATCCTTGCTACTACAGAAAAAAGAGATATACATAACAAATGTGCAAACACTTCAAAGATGTAGAAGAAAAATCTCCATGAAGCCATGCAGCACACCCGGCTTGCCATACTGCCCTTCTGCGAGCAGGAAAAACTGGCAATATTTCTTCCAATTACAGGGGTGAGACACACAAAATCAAGGGACTTTCTTTCCCTCGAGCAGATCAGGTGAGATGTCGCACTGTGCGAGCTTTGTAATATTGACTGAATGGAACATAGAAGTCCAATTATGTAAATGATGAAGCAGGCTCTGGAGAAGCAGCCAGCCTTATCACACTGCCCTTCTCCACTGCTATGGTTTGAAAGGCAATTTAAAAGGTTGTTTTGGATGTCCATCACCACAAACGAGCCGCAGAAGTGCGAAACAACCACCTGTGCTTGAGGCACCATCAGTTTGCCTGTTGCTTTGCCAGCTGTGCTGAGCCTCAGTCCTGCTGTCCATGGCTTGGGGACTGCTGTGGGCTGGAGCAGCCAGGGCAAGGGAGAGCAGAGCTGTGGCCAGCTCAGGGAAGGGCAAGCTCAGGTTTTACATCCTGCATCCGGAGCGTTTCCGCAGCCCACGGGGGCTTTCCCTGCCATACCTGAGTCTCTCGGGCTATAGTTCCGTTCTTCAGCCATAGAAACTTCAGCTGAAAACTGGAATCAAATCAATTGTCTTGTCAGTCAAGGCACTCTTTCCCTTTACCCACTGCCCAGGGCTGTCTGGAAGAGCTGAACATCTCACAAGGACTACACAGCGCCTGGTTTTCAAATGAAACCAGCATGAGTCTGTGCGTGGGATGGAGCATCCCATTCCAGATACAACACTCCTCTGGCTCTTTGTTCCCTTGGCTTCCCAATCCGAGCTGGTGCACGGCACCGGCTGCTGAGAAGCCCTCGCAGCCATCCTGGCACGGCAGGCGACGCAATGGAATCCCGGGCATGTCACGGCCAGACTGCGTGCACTAGGCAGGCACACGCTCCCCAGGGTGTGTGTTCACACACAGGTGAGCAGGGGTTGACACACTCACCCTCAACCTCCTGCGATTTGGAAGTGATCTTCAGAGCAGGGAGGAAAGCAAGGGGAGGGAGAAATCCAGCCAGAAGTGTTTGCACTGTGACAACGTGAACAATGCAAATATTTCAGCTTTTAAATATGTTTGGAATGACAGAGAATGCCAACATCTCTCTCATCTTTCCAGAAACAGCTTTGAATCATAGCTGCCCTAATGCTAAGTCCTCCCCCACCCCACCGAATCATTTCTGCAATTGGATTTTTATTGGGCACAAGCCGACAGCGCGAGCGGCCGCACGGCAGATGGGTGGATGATGTCGAACACCTCGCAGCTGCTGAACCCCACAACCCCACACCACACGCTCCTGATGGGCACCCAACTGCACCACCAACCTCGGGGTCACGGGGAGAGCCCACCCGGCCAAGGAGGCTGCAAGGAGAGATAATAACAAACGTTGTTCTTCGCAGGGGAAGGAGGACAACAGCAGGAAAGACATCACTATGCTTGGACCCACTTAAATTTTACATTTCCCTGGTTAGAGCCACTTCCATTGAAGTCTGCTCCTCCAAGAAGTGGCTGGGAAGCCATACAGCGTGTGCAGGCTTTACGTGGAACATCCTGCAGTCCTGAGAGTGAGAATTTTTTCTCTTGGGGCAAGACATTTGAGGGATTTCACCTTGCACAGGGCTGACCACACCACGTGCTGGCACAGAGTTCTGCATCTCACTTGGGTTTCCAATAACCCGGAGCAAGTGGCAGAGTGCTGGCAGCATCAGTGTGTCCCCTCTCCATCAGTGTCACTCAGCAGGATCCCTCTGTCTGGGCACCCCAGGGTGCTCCCTTGCAACCACCCCCTCCCCACCAGATGTGGGCATGGCCACAGCTGGCCAAGGAAATGGCTCCTGATCCTGCAGCAGAGGTGCACAGCCAAGGAGGACAGCCCTGTGCTGTCGCTGGGTCCCTGCTTCCAGGTGTTCAAAGTAACAAGCCCAGAGTTCTTCCCAAGTGAAAAACAACCTCCAGCAGGGAAGGGAGAGCCCAGCGTGCTCCACGCTGCAGGCTCAGGGGCTATGGGAGGACAGGCGCCCAGGGACGGCCGATGCTCACAGCTACGTTTGGTTCTCCAGCCCCTCTGCGCTATTGTTCCACGGCAATAAATCACAGGGAGGCGCTGGAATTCAGGGCTGGTTTCTCCAAGAGGAGCCCAGGGTGCAGGAACTGAGATGCCGCCTGGCTTTTCCTTACTAATTCCCTCGGCGGCCGCCGTGCTCAGCGCCTTTCTCCCCTCCTACGCATCCCGTCGGAGCGCTGCAGCTCTCCCAGTTCAAAGCACTGCTGCGTTTCCACCCCCTCTGCTCCCTTCCCCCACCACTGGATTACTCAGTTAGAGATTATGCTTTTGCCAGTTACCTCCAAGCCAACTGGGGCCTCTGCCAAGGTCAACACAAGTCGCAGCCAGTTTCATTAATAACTGCGAGACCAACCCACTGGAAACTCTGAGAGGTTAATCCCAGCAACAGATCAATGTTCCCATAACAAAGCCACGAAGCAGAAACACCACTGGTGATTTACCAGCCAGTCAGCCCAGATATCCGTGCCAGGAGCTGCGGCTCTGCCCCTCCGAGCATCCCTCCCCGTGCCAGGGCAAACCCTGCTGTGGGAGTCCCCAGCCTCCCACTCCTCTCCCCTGACATGCGTGGATGGGGACAGCACTGCCATGGCACCCGCCAGCATGACACAGGGCTCTCAAAAGGCCTTTTGGTTCTCCTGGGTGCTCTGCCAGCCCATGGCCAGGGCAGGAGATAGCATGCTAGCCAAGAGCCTTTCCATCCCACAGCCTGTTTTCCAGGAGTTTATTGTAAATTGGGCTCTGGAATGGGCAGCCAGTATGAAATTTGGCATGTACACTGCTGGCTTCAATGCGTCATTAAAAAGGCATTTTAAATGTGTTAATTCCTCCTTTTTCAGTTAATTGCTTTTAAAGCTACATTAATGTGCATCAAAGCAAAACGCCCTTTGCCCTAATTTCTGTTTTACCATGCATATTTCCTGGCCTTGGTGCTGTCTTTTCCAAAACTCCCCCCTTCCCTTTTCTTATTCCATTTTTTAGTCTGTAGCACAACAAAAACATTCACGCAGAAAGGGAAGAAATTAAAACCCTTCAACAATGTAAAACTGAGTCCAAGTCCTAACAACACATGGCTTAATAGCCTTTTTCCATCAATAGTTGTTAATTATCTTACAAAAGAGGGAAGTGGCATTGTCCCATGTACAGATGGGGAAATCTGAGATCCAGAAAGGGGAAGAGACTTACCCGGTGACCAGCGGCCTGCCAGGGCAGATGGCAGCAAGGTTCAGGTTTCCTAAGCCTCCACCCAGCCCTGTACCCGTGGGACTACATGCTCCCTGTAAGCATATTCCTGCTGGAGCAACAGGCTATGTGTAAGTGCAGCCAGCCAGCCCTTGCAAGGGGACTAAATGCAGATCACGACTGACTCACATCCTATAGGATGGAGCAACAAACCACGTACGTGGTGGAAAAGCAGTCTCAGATATGGGAAGAAGAACAAGTAGAAGCATAAGGGGAATGAGAAGAGATGGAAGGGGAGAGGCAGGACTAACCTCCAGCTCTGGAGAGGGGAGAGCAGGCACTGCTGGACCAGACACAGCACGCGCACCGTCCCTACGGGGCAGGGTCGCAGGCAGCACCAGCTGTGCACGTATGAGCAGAGCCAGGGGATGGGGCAGATGCATTACTGGCCTGCTCTGGAGCCGTCTGGAGTGCTGCTATATCTGCTGTTACGTGATGAAGGTCCGTGACTTTATTGGAAAGAAAGCAGAAGCCATCGAGAGTCCTGGGAACCAGCTCCTGCCTCTCTGCCAAGAGCACACCCGGCAAATCTGCATCACAGCAGCTCTTCAGCACATCTCTCTCACATCCAGGCTTGCAGTGATGGAAAACACAGCCCTGCTTTAGTTTTGCCTGCTTATTTTCAGCCAGCTCAAGGGAACACCTTCTCAAAGACAGTGTCAGCCCACGCTGGCACAGAGGGCATGGGGAGATTTCATCTCTCCTGCAGCAGACCAAGTTCCCTGAGCCCTCCCGGCTCCAACCAGCAGCAGGAGCCCAGGTCTAGGTGCACTGCAGCAATGTCACCTCTTGCAGGGGAAAAGATGCACAAGCTGGGGAAAGCAGGCAATAAACCAACCTTCTGCTTGAAAAGAAACACCAGTGTTCGAGGATATGAGCAATGCAAGGTTTGTAAGGAAAGGTAATATCTTCTACTAGAGCAACTGAGCTTTAGCTGTAAAGCTGCTGCTCTGGAAAGGCACGCTGCCCAAAAGCAGCTCTCTTTTCTCCAGCTATAACGTGCTGAGCAGAAGACTCTACCATCGCCTTAAAAACCAAGCCTCTCTTGGAGCAAAGCTGCAGTGATCCCTATTGGGGTAAAGGGGCCCAGCTCACCCCACATTTGGGAGAGGTAGATAAGGAATAAAAGACATAAGAGATCCACTTCCCTTCAGGAAAAAACTCTGGAACCTGTCACCAGCATTTCCCACATCAATTACTTCACCTGTGTTCAGAGCACAGATTGATGCCCAAAACAAAGACCTTGGAAACGCACAGAAACGGAGTTAACTCCTCTCCCTTGGGCTGAAGGTTGATAAACCCAGTGTAACTGGTAGTTATCAGGGACATGCTACACAGATCTGATCCTGCATCTCAGGTATCCACTGCCCCAAAGCAACATCCATTACTGCTGGCACCCAGGGCATACGACCAAACCACCCTTTTTATTAAGGGTTCTGTGGAACTCTTTACTGTGCAAAGATTAGCTCAATCTGCAAAATCACCACAAAAAGCAGTCCTAGAGCTGTTACTTGCATGAGTAAATTGAGCTCCTCCCCACAGAGTGACTGCAACAACATGGAATGGGGTAAGGGGTAAGTGACCAACTCCTAGGATCCTCTGTCTCAACAACGACCAGCGTGTTTAGTAACACTGGGCTCACATGGTGCATCTCACCCCAAGAGCTCACTCGCCTTGCAAAGCTGCCCTAGATAAAGTATCCAACACCTTCGTCAGGCACTGAGCCAGTAGTACAGATGGAACTCTCTCTCTGGCTCTGGTCACTGGGACACACGTCCTGCCACCACACGTGTGCCACTGCTGCGGTCCACCCGCAGACCTCTGGCTCTACACCTGGTGGAGTGCTCGCAGGAAGGGAGGAATGCTTGCAGAATAACCTCTGAGAAGAGAGGACCTGCTGAGCGAGCAGGAAGCACACGGTGCTGCCGGGGTGAAGCACAGGGCAGGCTCTGCAGGGATGGAGTGGAGTAGGAATTAGCCGCCAGGATGGGCTGCACCGTGACGTGTTGTTGTAGGAGGTCACAGCAGCCAGGCAGAGGAGCTGATGGCAGTCCCAGAGCTCAGCACAGAGCCTCTTGGGAAGGTCTTTATCAGCTGTTCTAGATGGTGATTTACACCCCCAGAGCCCAGTGCTGAATCTGGCAAAGGCAGATAGACCTTCAGAATGGTGGTCACACACCCCAGACTTGCCTTCTGCTCCCAACCACTTGAACAACACTGAGATCAACCCAGTCTTGCAGGGAACTCCATCAAACCCAGGCTGGAAAGAGCCCTTACTCGTTTTGAGCCACTAATCCCAGCTCCACTTAAGCTCTCACCAGTCAGGGACACCACATTTTTATTCTTCCTTCCAGACTCTGAAATTACAAATGGCTCTGCTAAAAGCATAATCTTGCCTTGCTGAATTGTACCTCACAGCTTTCTCTCTCTCTCTCTCATTAACAAAGGTTTTAAGCCCCATAAAATGCACATAATTCTTGGAAATGTGTCACAGATCAAGAAGCAACTGCAGCCCCTAAACTCACCAACTGATGCCCGTGGAGAGGCTTTGCCTATTAGAAACAAATAGCTGAGACAATGCGTGGTTTTCCGGTGAGAGGCAGAACAGAACTGCTGATGGAAATAATGTGCAGACGAAAAGCTGTCCTGGTTTCCTCACATCTTTGGAGAGGGATATTTTTTGTTTCGTGACCAACAGTTTATTTTCCCCACCAGCCACCCGACCCAACATCCCCCGAGTATACCCTACGGTTCAAAGCCACCACAACACATCCTGGTGGCATGGAGAACAGACTCCTGGCTGGTCACAGCACCACCTTGTCGAGACACATCTCGGAGGGAGCAGCAAAGATGGGACATAGAAGGGCCACAGCACCTTGGAGGCATCTTTTCCAAGGCAACACACTATCAAGAGCTAAAGGAGAGCAAGCTGACGTGTCTGGTGCATTTCTCATAGTCTCCGAGTTCAAACTTGGCTCTTGAAAAAGAGCTGCTCCATCCTCTCCACCATCAGGTCACCATTCCTGACCAGCAGTGCCTGCAGCCCTCTCCTCCAGGAGATTCAGCCGGGCCTCCCTTGGCATCTCAGTTACCCTGAAGCTAAAAGTCCATCTCACTCAGGACAGGCCAGAAGGATCTCATGTAAGGCCCACCAGTACTGTACGGGTAAGAGATGTCTGAATATCCCCACACTCCCACACAAGAGCCTTCTTGCCCATCTGTTATTTCAGTCAGCTCCCACAGAGATCCAGCAAACTATCCCCTTCCCTTTCATTGCACTGAAGGCTCAGACATCTCCAAAGCCCAGCCTGTGGCTGCATTAACCCTCAGCACTCCCAGAGCTGGAGCTCGCATTGGCAGCACAAGCCAGCTGCCCTCAGCCTCTTTACCCAGCAAGACTTTCCTGCCAACCAGGAATACATCCAAGCTCGAGGTAAAATCAAATACTATTTACCCCAATAGAGCATGAAAGTACATCCAAACAGGCACACAAGCAAAGGATTTCTCTTTGCAACATTTATTACACATGCAGAGGGGACAACTGCAAGCAAACAATTTGCTCTGCTAAGTGAGACTATGACAAGGGCAGTTTTCCTGGGGAAGCTTATATTAAAGAACCACCAGCAACTGATTCAAGCCCTTCAAACACCAATATTAAATAAAGAGACATGGTAAATGAGAAAGGTCAAGTAAAAATCAAATCAGGGCATGGTATCCAGAAAAGCCAGACATGACCATCCCTAATTTAGCCTACAGGAGCTTCCAAATTGTTCTGGTGTATCTAATAGCCCAGTAAATGCAGTTATGGGGAAAGCTGATATGCTTCTGTTTCCCCAAAGATGTCCCCCTGCACCAGGGAATACCATCCAACACCAACGGGCATCGCTTGGTGCACCAGGAACTGCCATCTACACTGATACCAGCAGCAGCAGCTCAGAGCCTCAAAGGCAGCTCCACACAAGCCAAGGAGATCCCAAAACACAGACCCCACATCCAGCTAGCATCCCTGGCTGCTGTCCCCTTACCTTTGAGAGATCCTCTGTCCCTCCCTGCTGGCTCTGGTTCAGGAGAGGCGAGTGCCGCATCAGCGGGTCCTGCAGCAGATCCAGGCGTGGTCTCTTGGTTTCAATGAACTCCAAGTCCGATGGCTTGGTCAGGTCAGAGAGATAGGAATGCGCCTCAGTCCTCAGGTGCAACTCCTGAGATCTGGGGGCAAAGAGAAAGGAGTCTTTAGAAAAAAAAAACACACCTCTGCTCTCCCCTGCTCTATGACCGCAAGGCAGTCGAGGAGGACAGAGGGCTCAACTTCTGCCCCTTTCCCAGAAGGATGCAAAAGGGAGGCCAGGTGGCCCTGGACTCAAACATCTCAGGTCTTGCAGACCCAGGAGGCACAGCTCCATAGCTCAGTCTCTGGGCATGTCACACCTCCTGGAGTGTTCACTGTATGCAGGCACAACTGGGCAGCACCCAGGGGAGCAGGATGTGGCTTGCAGCATGTCTGCATTTAACCAGTACCCAGGGCTAAACTGTAGCAGTTGTTCTACCACCCAATGCTCCCTCCCCAGTTGAGAAGGAGAATTGGGGAAAAAAAGGGAGAAGCCCCCTGATGTTAAGTAGAAACAGGCTTAATGAAATAACAAAACTGATACAATCACCCACATAAAGTATGTAAGGTTCTACTCAACCTGGTCCCTGAGGTCAGCAGCAGGAACAGACAACCACAAAGGAGAAGCTCCAGGAAGAGGAACTCCACCCTCACTGAGCTCCCTCCTTTTATAGTGAGCACGATCAGGTGCTATGGGATACACCTGTGAGGCAGCTTGGGGCAGATGCCTTGATTGGACCTCCCAGCTGGCTCGGGGCTGCTCATGGGTCTGTGCCTGGGCAACCAGGACACAGCATCACAGCCATCCTCCAAGCCCTACGGGCCACCCTGCTGTCCTCCTCCTCAGCACTGCCTCTGGAAAGCCCCACTGCCATCTCCTGCCCCACCACACACAGTGGGTGGCTGCCCCTACGCCGGGCAAAGTGAATGAGGCTGCAGGTTTGAGCCTTCCCTGTCATGCCACATAGGTCGGGCTTGCCAGAATAAGCCAAAGCTCAGGAAAGTCCTCAAATCTGGCCCATAAATCCCCCTGTGGCCACTAAAACCAGACCAAGCCCCCGTCTGCCACGTCTGGCTTATTCAGCCAAAGGTACTTGCACCACTGTTTATACTTAGCATCTTCTATAAGAATACCAAAGATTATACGCTGGGGAAAAAATGCATACTCCTCCATGGCTAGACAGTAGGGATTTATTTTTCCAGAATGGGGGAGGAAAGCAACTGGCCACGTGTAGTTGCACGTCTCTGACACAGACCTGGCAAGCTCTACAGGCACATTATCCAGTGATAGCAACTGCACCGACGAGTCACGTCGAGCTCAAATCTCCTTCACCTGTTAAATATCATGCAGTTGGTAATACCTGGAAATGGGGTTTGGTTTTGCTTTTTTTAAATAACTGTAAAACTTTTTTTTTTTTTTTTGTAGCTCTATTTTTCCTAGCAGGATTCCCTTGTGGGAACTGTAAAAGGATCCTACAAAAATACATTAAACCTTTTACTATGCCCAAGGATCAGCTCTGCTGCAGCAGCTCCAAGGGTGTGTTTTTAACACCTCAGGCAGAAGTGTCTCTTAAAAAAAAAAAAAAAAATAAAATGAAGCACAGGAGATTCAAAGCTTGGGAAAAAACATGGCTTTTTTTTTTCTCCCTTAAACAAGATTGTTCAAGTTCTTCTGAGCTGTGTGGTGAAGTATCCTCCCCAGTTACCAAACACCGACAAACTAAACAACCTTTGAAGCTACAGGCAGGGGAGGACAGGAGAGGATGCTCTTTGCCAAGAGCAAGCATAGAAGACAGGGGATCTTGGGCATGGTTTGGCCCTCACCCACGAACTGCAACTGCTGATGTTAATTTTTACCTGGCTAATTAAATATCTGGGAGAGGATGACAAAAAGGGAAGGAGCCAGAGCGTGAGTCTTTCCAGCAGCTGTAACAGCTCTGGACCACATCCAGAGAGAGGAGGAACCCCGGTGAAAGCCACCTTCTGAGGGACACCACCTCCGGGCAAAGCCCTCTGCCCTCACCTGCAGTGGTGCAGCAAACTCCACCCTGCTCCAGGGAAGCCAAATTGAAAAAAAAAAAGAAAAAGAAAAAAACCTTCTATTTTTTTCTTTTTTCTTTTTTTTTTTTTTTAATTTAAACACACAGCATGTGCAGGCCAAGCCCTGCTGCTGTGGGTTTGGCAGAGGTGGCCAGCGCTGGGATTCGGGCAGCAGCTTTGCTGCTGACACACGGAATCTGGCTCGTCCTCTTCCTCCTCCCCAGCAAAAAGGGGACGGGAGCACGGGGAGGCTCTGGCACTGCCTTTGCCACTCCAGTCTCCAACCCACGAGCGAGCACAGCTCACACAGCAAACTTCTCAGCACAGAACAGCTCTTACATTTGGCATTGAAGTGCAGCTCGTTTCACCTGCAAACACTTTCACACTGAATGATCCTCTAACTTCTCTCAGCAAGCCCAGAAATATCTCCTGGCACCTCTGGAGTCTCCTGCTGCCTTGTCCCAAGCCCCCGTGCAAACCCAGCCCGCAGCTGCACGCTGACATTTCGGGCTCTGCTGTAAAACCCTGTGACAATAAGCAACTGTTGAGCTGGGCAGGTGTTAAAATATTCCAACACCCAAGGCTCTGCTCTCCCGAGGCAATTAAAATCAGATGTATTTATTTTCACTTCTCCCCCGCCCCCGCTTTTTTTTTTTTTAAGGCCATATTAACCAAGAAGCTGCTAATTGACACAGGACAGCTCTGAGACCTCCGCAGCTGTCAGGAACCCAACACAACCTGACACAACTGCTACACCGAGAAAAAACCACATCTTTGTAAGATAAGAGCAACACTCAGCTTTACAGAGGCAGTTACTTGCAGCGAGGCAGGGGCCACGCCGGGGAAAGCAGCTGCAATGTTACAGGGTGCTATTTTATTTCCATTTCCACATCCATTGGAACTGCTGTTAACTTCATTCCACTGGAATTTCCAGCCGCTCCTGAGCTCGCTCTGCCCGACACAACCCGCTCAGCCTGTCCTGGCTGCAAACACAAATGTTCTTGCTTGAAGCCTTCACACCTTTCACTCTTTACATCCACACCTGCAGCGAGCTGTTCACAACAGACTTTTATACAGAGATGACGTTGCTGTGAGCATAAAAATAGCCCTGCCTGACAAACCCTCCCATTACACTGAGTTTGGGGTTTTGCTGCATTTTCCAAATAGTTCCCACCTGGCTGGTTTATTCCAGAGATTCCTACTTTGCTGAAGGGAAAGAGTGTTTTTAATTGCATGCGAGTTATGCATGATTAAATGAAATAAACCAAATGCCAGCCTTAATTATGAAGTAGGGCGGGTTAGTCCTCACCTGGAGTTCTTTGCCACACATAGTAAATGACTTAAAAGCAGCGGAGCAGTGCAAGCTCTGCTGATGCCCCGAGGCTGGGTGCCCAGGGTTTGCCCTGATGGCCAGCCATCCATGCACAGCTCTGAGTCCAGAAGACCAAGACAACCCAAGATTAGACCTTTGGTTTATCACTAATCTGACAGACAGCTGCAGAGCTGCATTCCTCCTTCACCAAGGCAGCTTCCTTGGTGCAAGGTGTTAGCAAGGTCTGAGCAGCTAAAATCCTACAGCAAGTGTACGGTACCTGCAACTTGCTCCAGTGTGTACGGGTCACTGGGAAACAGGAAAACATCTTCTAACCATGTTATAGCTACACCAGCACACGACGGGCTGAAAAACGGGGTTGTCTGCTAGCTGTGTGCTAGAAGCTGCTGAGAACAACTCTCTCTACTGGGAGAAGGGATCAAACGAGACATCCTGAGCTGTCCTCAGGGTTTGTAGGAACAGCCCTGATGAGATCTAAGTGAATCTTACCTTTACCTTTAGTTGAAACCAAATCACCGGGAAACAGGCAAGTACAGACTTTTTGGGAGGTCAAAGAGGACTGTCCCACCGCGCTAACCCACCTCAGGAGCACACTGCTCAGCTTCTCCAAGCAGCACAGCTCTCCCCTGCTCTTCAAACCCTCCTGTTTCTACATGAGGTGAGCAGCAGAAGGTGGCAGCAGGAGGAATGACTGCTCTTCTGCAACATCCAGCCAACCCAGCTTGACTTCACTGAGACATGTCTCATACACCAGGGGCTCAAAGCACCAGCAGCGGCTCCAAGCCGGCTCCCACCAACTTCCCAGCAAAGGCACTAAATTTTGCTCCCATCCACAAATATTGTTCTCTATATCATGGGGCCAAACATAACCAGGCTGGAAAACTGGCTCTCGCTGTCTCTTGGAACCAGAACCAAGGTAAACGATAGCCTCAGTGCAGCTGTTTATTTCCTCTGGCTGAGATGGTTTGGTGGCAAATTGTCTCCAAAAGTAAGTTTTAAAAGAAAGCCTCCAGCCCCCACAGGTACAGACAGACAATAAAATGCTTCTGAGAGCAAGTAATATCAAAAACCACAAGTGTTGAAGTGAATTATTTATAGTCAATGCTAAGATTTGTCAGAGGTTTCTGCAAGCCCTTTATGGCTAATGACATCCAGAGTGGGAGACTGGGCAAACAGACCTGTTAAAGAGAGAAACCAGAGGGTTTGTAGGAGCAAACCTGCCACCAAGCAGCTAGAAGAATCACGTACAGGGCCAGTGGATACATTCCCTGTGTCATAGAGCTGGAGAGGGAGAAAAACCATCACAACAACGGAGGCCATGGGAAGAGCAACCTGTCTGGGTGGGGAAGGTGGAGTTCCCACGCTCTAAGCAACATCTGCCAGCAGCAGGATTGAGTCTTTACAAGCCAAAGGTGTGGGACAGCCTCGAGCAGGATGCTCAGCTCACCATGTGGTCCAGCTCAAGGACACCCAGGTCCCTGTGAGGTCTGAGAGCCCGTGACCAGGCAGTCCCACGTGCATCCTCACGATGCTCTGGCTGTGAATTCCCACGCAGGGGCAGGTAGCTGTGCCTCAGCTGCCCCACACAACCCCCTCAGCCAACTTCTTCCAAGCCAACTGCAATTTAGATGAGAGCAGATGCTGCACTGAGAGCCTGCATACTGAAAAGCCCCATACGCAGAGCCTGAATTATTCATGGACAGCAGAGGCTGAAACACTGTGCCACACAATTCCACTGGCTCACTCCAGAGGAGGAAAAGAAATATTTGTGTGTCTCCACAAGCTCCCCCACATGCTCCTCATTCACCTCTTCCTCCAGGCACCCAAACCTGGAGCCCCACTGGAAAGCCCTATTTGGCAGTCCTGGGTGGCAGGAGAACTCCCTGGACTAATGGCCTGAGGGACATCCAACATTTCACCAGATATGCTGCACACATTGCAAGATCACCTTTCCTCCCCCAAAATAAATCTGGTTCAGGATTACACACGGGGAAGAGTTGCTTTATGAACTTTTACCTCTTCATCCTGGCCAAGGCAAAGCCCAGGTTTCTCCCCAGAGCTCCCTGCCAGGGCACACTGATCCATTCCACAAAGTCGGGTATGTCCACATCTCCTCTGCACCCTCAGTGCCCACCCATGGACATGTCCCCAGCCCACACCAGAGAGTGCAAGGCTTCACCCTGGCACCAAGCATCTACACACCAGCATCTGCCCCTGCTAGATGTTGTTTTCCCACGTTCATTTATAGAGAGGAAAAAAAATGCAGCTCCCATAACATCATTTCAAGTGTGAAAAGACACCAAGATGTATGGTGGGAGGGATTTCAGCCGCACCGCTGCTCACTCCTGAGAAAAGGGTCACCTTTAAAAATGGAAACTTAATTAAAGACCATAAATAAAATCAGATGGGTCGCACTGTTAACTCAGGAGCAGTTGGTGCCATTTGGCCCAGCACAGATGAAGATCAAGAGCTGCACATGATTTCCAGCGGCCACGCACACCGCCCTGACTTCCCACCGCTCCCCGGGCTCCTCAGCCAGCAGGATTAATCACATTCAATAAGCACAGTAATTAGGCCTGCTCTCATCCTATACTGCACATGGCTATCTTGGATGGCTGCAGAAACACAGCAGCTGCTTCACACATCCAAAATGTCATCCTTCAGATCAACACTGGGCAAATTCCTCAAACTCCTCACGGGTGCTAGAGAAGAAAGGCTCCGAAAAAGGAGCACGGTCTTGTGAACCGGGAAAATAATCTCCTATGAAAATAGTGACTCATCTCATTCTGGATAAAGGTGGAATATACTGTGTTAACACGCATACCACTCATTTACAGCCACGTTTTCCGCCGGAGAAGCCATTATCCACCCAGCATTCCTGTGTTAACACAGAATCTTGCTCTAAAATCGTAACGCATATAAAAAGTCAGAAAAACCCAGTTCCTTGATTTTTCAGATCCCTCACCCCATTGGCA
Organism: Podargus strigoides; assembly: GCA_028020825.1. NCBI lineage: Eukaryota > Metazoa > Chordata > Aves > Caprimulgiformes > Podargidae > Podargus > Podargus strigoides. Next base: position 12,442,251 of record CM051637.1, on the reverse strand, counting down.
CCTGCCATTTAACACTCAACCCAGATTTTCTCACTTCTTTTGCGGTCCAAAATATATATAGAAGAGGAAAAAAAAAAAAACCTCAACCTAATCCTTGTCACCTTGCCAGGACATTCCTCTGCAAGTATTCATGGTACGACTTGTACCAACGGCAGATCCTGAAATACTTCTCTTCGCTCCTGCAGTCCAGTTGGCACAGCCAAGCGAACAAGCTAAGGGGAAGGCTGTGGATCCCTTCCCGGAAAAAACCTGCTACCAAAAAAACCATCAAGGAAAGCAGCACATCCCTGCAAAGACAGACAGGGCCAATTTTCCCTACAGTGACAGATTCAGAGTGGTTCCAAGCCAGAATTGCTGCACGGGGAGTTCAAGTCTCTGCCCATCCACCAAGGGGTGATGATGTCTCTCAAGGCTGATGTACTTGGAGAAGGGGAGTCTGCAACTCCCCAGCATCTCCCACAGGACTGGGCTGCCCAGGGTGGGAAGCAGGAGAAGCAGAAGGCACATCACCCCCCAGGGAGGACAGCCCATGATGTTGTGACACTTCAGGAACTGGTTCTCCCCATCCTGCCTGACCCACCAGGCTCAGCTGCAGGGACATCCAGCTCCCTGAGCCTGACATTCAATGAGCTTACTTCAAGGGGAGGATTGTCTCCTGCCCACCACCACTGCATGCCAGGTGGGGTATGAAGCAGGGAACCAAGGTGAAGATCTTCCTTTCAGACACAGCACACCCCTGTGCTTCCCCTCTATTCACCCCCTGTGCCCGTGTTGCAGACATTACTTGTTTGCCTTTGGTGGCTCCCTCCTCCCCAGCCCCTCATGCTGAGAGCCAGCTGCCTCTGCTCAAAACCCATCAATCCCAGCCCAGGAACAAAGCCAAAGTGCTTACAGATGCGCCCAGTGTCAACCTGCCAAAGGGACTCAGCTGCAGAGGAGCTGCTTTCACCACTCTCCCTTGTCCAGGCTTTGCCCTGCACCAGGCAGTACCAGAGCTATTTTTTTGGGCTAGACATCAACAACCAACCCAACCTGCTCCAGAAGCTCCAGGGTCTTGGCCCAAGTGAGATGCTTGGGTGACCACAGCAGATCAGGTGTGCGACACAGTAGACACACCAAGGCTCACAGTTGGGTTTTTTAAGTTATATGGAAGAATGAAAATATATTTTTTTAAACAACATATTCAGAACTTGAAACTTTCATTTTACTGGAGAGCAGAACTGGTTCTCCATTTTGCAAAGCATAAGTAGTGTGAAAAACAAAAACAGGCAGAGGAATGTTGTTGGGTCTTCTATACCCATCTCCCCCAAATTTAGCTGAATCTGACCCACTTCCAACTTAACAGTGTTACTCTGCACTAAGAAATCAAAGTGCTGAGAAATCAAAGCAAGCCAAGGCAATGTAACATGCTGCAATAAATCACTAGTCATCAGAAGTGACATTACCCTCTGCACACGCAGGTGCCACAGGCACAACTCAGAAGAACACATCCAGGAGGGAAAATTCTCATGGGTTTGTTCCTGCTGAGAAGAAAGTCGAATCCATCCCACTAGAAAGAGGCTCCTGTCTGCATCTCTGCCCTTATACAGCCAGACCCTGAGGTCTTTCTCCTCTCTAACAATTAAAATTTTAGAGAAAACAGATTCATCTCTGTGACTCTGCATTGGTTTTATTCTTAGCCCAAGAATAAGCATTAAAAAAAATGTTTTGCATAAATCTACTTGTGTTTCACCCCCAGGCTGGTTTTATCCACAATCACTAAGCATCAAATGCAGAAGGGAAACTGAGAGCACGGCATTTTGCAACAAAACAGAGCGTGAGAGCGATGGTCTGAAGTCAGCTCCTGTGGTTAGAGCATCTACAGCATTTCCAGGCACACGGCGCTCGCCTGAGTCGCACCCAAAACCTCCCACGGGAGGCTACGACAGCAACCGGCGACACTCCGGAGAAGGGAGCAGACAGGAAAAAACCAACAGCTTGGAGAAAGTTGTGAGGGGAATTCAGAAAGAGAAACAGAAACAATATAAGTGAGGAGGGAAAGCAGCAGAAGAGGAAGCGAAGATGCGCAGGGGAAATGAGCTCTTCTCGCTCCTCCCTTCAGCCTCAGGGGCCACAGACCACACAGCTTTATCTTCTCCACTGAAGCAAGGTGATGGAACCAGTAACAGTGATGTGCAGCGTGGCAAAAGTGAGACAGGGTGGGTTTGTTGGGTGTTTGTAAGTTGTCTTTGAAACACACAACAGTCCAAGGGAAGAAACCAGAAGGGCAATGTGCCACTTGCATCAGCACAATGAACCAGAGACTGACCCAGAGACTGAGCCCAGCCAGTACCAACACGCAGCCCAGGTCTCACAGACCCCCCTCCACATCACAGCGCTGCACAACACCCTCACTGATGCCCTCGGGGTGCCCACGGCCCGGGAAGGTGGGAGCTGGTACCTTTCATTGCCCGGCTGGAACTCGGAGAGCAGGGACGGCCTCCGCCGCTGCGGCTGCATGATAGAGCCCGGCGGGAGGTGGGAAGCGAAATCCCTGGAATGATGCTGGTACTCCAACAGCGCGACGTCCTGCAGGAACAAACACAGAGGAGCTTGTTAGGCTGGTGGCAACTTTCAAGCAAGCATTGAACCCCAACAGCTCAGAAGAAACTATACAGATACTCCTGCTCTGAAGCACTGGGTGCCGGACCACACAGCTCAGTGCTTCCCCCCACCCCAGACGGGTTCCCAGTAACCCCCAGTCCAACACCATGGTGGGATGGTAGCTTGGTCCCCAGTCCAACCTGCCTCCAGCCTTTGACTGGGGCTGCTCGCAGGCTGGCTCCTGGGATGGGACCCCAGCAAGCCCAGTCCAGCCACGAGCACGTACACAGGGATTTCTGGCATCCAAGCAGTCCTGATGACAACTTCAAATCCGAGAGGAAGAACAGGTAAGAAGAAAATTAAAAAGTCACAGGATACTTTCAGCTTCAATAATCCACGCAGCGGTACGGAGGAAGAAAGAAAGAAGAGAGAGAGGTGAAATCACAAATGTTATCTTGAGAGTGTCCCTTTAAACACAGCTCCCCTGGGCTGAGCTCAAGGGGTTTGAAAGGACAGTTTGCTACTTATTATGTGTACGTCCCTTTTGTTCCTTGACCCTTGGAGAGTACAGTACAGTATGTTCCTGATTTTAATTAAATAAGAAGCCCTTCTGCTCTGTGCCACAGACTGATTCCAGCAACAGCATTTTAGCAGCTACATTCAACTGCTGTTTTTTATTTGCAGATAGATACTTGACCAGAAGACTAATCATCTAATTAACTAAGACCTTCAGCAATGGCATAGAAAGCCCTGCCACAGCATATCCCTGGTAACACTGACACGCATTTACGTTAGAAGAAGCAATCCCACCTGGGAGTTTATTTTGAACAGTTCTCAGCTGGAATAAAAAAGCTCCAACTCCCTTGAAAAGGAAAAAGAAATTTCAGAGTCTAAAAAAAAATAAGGTGAAATAAATAAATGAAATACCAAGTGCATGCAGTTGGGTGTATGGGCAGGGGACGCTCAGTCCTAACAGCTCCAACAGGAATTATTTGTAGTGAAGACTGACATGCTCCAATGCCCCAGCAAGGTGCGTGGCAAACAAAGAAAAGATTTGGGAGTTTAAATAGCAACAACCTGCACCCAGAGACCCCCTCTCCCACGCTGTAAGCAAACAGAGCAGCCCAGTCCAGGATGCCACGCTCTCCTCCAGCCAGCTGCAGAGTAGAGGGGAACATCAAAGCCCAACTTCTCTGGCCACCAGAGGGTAAAACAAGATGTTTGCATAGTAGCTTTCTGGAAAGCCAAGAAGAAAATCAGAAATTGTAAGCACTTGGTCCAGGGGAGCCAAGGAAAGCAGATCCCCTACCCCACAATTCAAGCACTCTCACACAAAAGCTGAAAAGGCCCAATATCAAATGGAGGAGGAAGGGGAACGGTGGTGTCTGATGGCCACCACTTCTCCTTGTGCCTAGAAAGGTGCACCAGATGTTGGAATCAGGTTCATTTCTCCCCAGCATCAGACAATAGTGGGGTGCTGCTCTTTGGTGCTGACTGTTCTTGGGAAACGCCAGGAACCAGGGACCTCTGCCAGCCCTGAACTCCTGGTCGGCCCCTCCAGCCTGGCCATTTCAGAGCTCAGCCTCTGGGGCAAGGGGTGTCTTCAGGCAGGTTCTTGTGACATAAGGAGGGCATCACTGGGACTGCGTCCGCTCATCCTCACGGGGATGTTCCACTTCTGCTGTAAATCCTGACCCTGCTTCTCCTTCAGCTCTAGAGTCCATCCATGCCGGACACCATGGGGGGCTGCAGGACACCATATGCCATGGGTCCAACCACAGATGGGACACTCCAGATGTCTGAGACTGAAGGAGCCTGTTAGCTCTTACAGCCCCAGCCAAAGCAGAATCACTGCCTTACAACGAGCTTCCCCACGTTCACACTTGTCCTGGTTTTAAATAAATAAAAATAAATTTAAAAAAAAAAAAAGAGCAATGCAGCTCCTGACATCCACCTACAAAACAAACACACCACGTCTGGGAAGACACACCAATAGGCCCACCACCAGGACCGTCACCTTCTGTGGGCGGATAAACAAGAATTACCCGTCTGGGAGGCTCCAAGGCTGTGCCCTTGAGAAAAAAAAAAGGGCTCTTGCATGTCCCGAGAACCATCTGTTTTTCCTTTCCCCCTGCCCACACTCAGCTGAGCTTTGCCTTTTCCTCCTCTAACCTCTGTCAGAACACTGCTGGTGGAGCTCAGAGCCTGCTGGCCTGAAGCGATGGGGCCATTAGCTCGGGGCTGGGTGGCACACGTGCCTCGCTGCCTTCCCTGCCGTGGGCAAGGCTGGCGAGCCCCAGCTCCTGCTTTTCCAACTCACTCTGACCTGCTCCACTTTGCTCACATCAACGTTTGGTTTCACCAGAAGAAAGCACAACCTAAAAATTAGCGAGGAGGATTAAAATTGACACATTTCTGTGCCCTGTGATGAACTGTCAAAGGAACTGCGGGAGACCTGGCAGGACGTAGGTGGATTAATCGCTCACAAAGTGACTACAGTAAATTGCACTGGGAGCTAGGACTGTGTTTTTCAAATGCAGACACTGGAAAGGTTTATGAGCTGCCTTCAGAAGAGGCTTCCATTTGGTTCAGCAGCGTTTCAAAGATGTGTGCTGGGAGGTGCCTCGCTGCCAGCACCACTGCACCTTCCACGCGTGGGCAAAGTCCAGGGAGCGGCGGCCAGTGGGCGCCATGTGAATCCCCCACAGCCAAAGCACGCAGCACAAATGTGATTTAGTCCTCATCCTGACCTGGCACCTGCTCAAGGGTAGCTCTAAGACACCTGAAATAAAGCAACTAAACTCTGCACCCCAAGCTATATGTTGCTCCTTTTCCTCTCCATTGCTTTGCTGGTTTATTTTTCACTCATCTTCTCTTCCTTCTTCTCTTTACATCTCTGCCTGCCCTCTGCAAAACCTCCTCCCACCTCTCCAAATCTGTTGATGTGTCAGAACACCTTTCTCCAGGGCCCTCAATTCTCCCATTGCTTCCCATAGGGATTTTTGTTCCTTTCTCACCAACCTTCCTCTTGTTCCTGGAGGTTCAGGTGCTCCCACACAGATACACTTTGTGAAAGTTTTGCAGAATTTCATAAGTTCAATAAATGTCATGAAATAGAAATTAAGAAAGCAGAATGACCATGGACAGCCAGGGGCTCTGACTCACCAACAGATCTGGGGGGTACGAGGAAGGTTTGGAGAGGGCAGGGAAAGATACAAACAGAATAAGAGAGGACAAGCAAGAAGGAGAATTGAGCACTATGGTGATAGCAATGAAGCTTCTCGACTCAGGTAAAAGAGAAGGAATGTTTCCAGAACAAAGCAACCAAAATGACTTTGCAAGTCTCAATGTCAAGACCTTATCATTCTCCTGATAAAACAACAGCTTCCCAAAATGTAAGCCCAGGTGAAAGGAACTGTGTGCCCTCTAACCATGTATAACCCAACAGGTCAGTTTCCTCTCCCATGACTTGAGCTGTCCAGAGCCATGGATGGTTTGAGAACTGGTCTGGTGATGCTGAGCTGCCACTGTCTGGATTGCACTCTCCTATCTCACACACACCTCTGCAGCAGTGGCTCTCCCCTGGCATGAGACATGCCATAACAACCCACACTTGCCCAGGGGCAGCAGTGGGTCCAGATCAGGAGCAGACCTGGAAAACCATGCAAGTCACCCAGCTGGGAGAGGAAGGCTGGATCCCTGTGGCCAGGAGCTGCTGGACATCCAAACTTCAGCATCCCATGAAGTCAGAGGAGCTGCTGCAAAGCCCCAGTCCTTACACAGGGGTCCGATTCCTTCTCCCTTACATCAAACCCATTTCAGTTGAAGCCTGATGTGGGTGATGCTGAAAGACAACAGACCTCACAACTGCTGCAGCAACTGCTGGGGAAGCGTCTTACAGGGTAAACAACTGAAATACAGCTGCTTTCTGCCCCCAAAAAGCCAGAAACCTGCCCTGATAAGAGCTGAGTTCTTCTGAGCAGCTCGTGGCCACGCACACAAAACGCCACTGGCTGGGCTGAGCCAGCACTAACAGACACCAAGAGTGCCTGCAGTGCCATAAATCACACTGGCAGAGCCACACAGCACAAGGCCAGTGGTTAGATAAATAAAATGCTAAAGAGCCAAAAGCAGTCTCGTTAAAATACACTCCTTCACGCAGCAGACTGGAAAGGTACTTGGGTTCAGCCAGAGATGCCGACAGCATCCTGAGGAAGGCTGGACACGTCTGTGCTGCCCCTGCCTGGGGGTGCTGGGGGGGAGCTGGTGAAAGCACTCCCAGTCTCAAGGTCTTTTTGTGTTATTACTGAATTCGGGAGTGCCAAGAGCGCCGTCTTCCTCCCCTTGCTGGAAAATCCTCTGACCCTAAATAACCCAAGTCGATCAGGCTCATTTAGATATGCTAATCAAGCTTTCTGAAGCCAGGAGACTGCACGCAGCATTACAGAAAAACCCTCGGCAGCACAAAACCAGACTGCCCTGCAGGAGAAAAAAAAAAAAAAAAAAGCCTTTATTTCCCTTTTTTTTTTTTTTTTTACATTTTTTGAAAGCTTTCAGCCTGCTGCCTTACCTACCATAATGTCTCCAGCAAAATCTTCTGTGCTAACCCCTGACCTCAGGATAACCCACCCACTAAACTAATAACTGCACGCAGCCACCCAGCCTTTCTGCCTCTCTCGCTTTCTGTTTTGAACGGGTGCGCTCGCTGGCACGCTTCATTTCTCCTTCCCCTCTTTGCAGCTGCCTGGGTCTGGGCTGTCTGACACCCAACGAGGAGGAAAAAAGGGGGGTTTGAAAGCAATTCTGGAAGCATCCCCAGGTGCTGACCCACAGCACGCAGAGCCAGACAACGCTACACTGTGGCCAACAGTAGTTCTGACCCTACTCTCCCAGCTCCAGCGTAGAGCACATCCATACGGACACGGCATCTACCAACTGCTCCATCCAGATGGCATTCCCATGGCTGCAAGAATTAGCCTCTGAGGAGAAGACCCCAGAGACACAAGGCCTGCAGAATGGAAGCCTGGAGCTGGTCTTGCAACAGAAAGGCGAGCTGCTTCTCCTCTCTTCCTCCCACCAGCAGAAAACAAGCATGAACACCCAGTGCTTCTGGCTTCCTTGGAAAAGGGCTCTGTGGAGACCTAGAGCACAGCCAGACGAGCACCTGCAGCACAGCTCGAGCAGCCCGAAGCATTAGAGCCGTCCCCTGTCACTTACCAGGAGCTCCCCGCCGAGTTTCGGTGCAAAGGCAGCTTCGCTTGAAAACCACTGCTCTTGTTTTGCAGCGACGCCGCGGAGGAGCAGTCCCCGGTCAGTCACCACATCCGCCAGCTGAGCTGGCTCCCCGGCGGAGGGTGGCACTCGTGCCAGCAGCCACCTCTAATCACGGCATCGGGCACCAGCAGTGCTCACCTGCAGAGCTGCCCTGGCACGGGAGCCCTCGCCCAGCTACGAGCTGCTGCCCCACACTGCCCTCGTCACCTTTTACAGGCAGGCAAACGGGCCAAGACACTGCACATGCTGGAGGAGCAAATCCCAGCTCCTCACCACCTCCACCAAGGATTACGTCCTGGGCTGGTCCTTACCAGCTCGCCCAGCGTTGTATTGCAAATAATCTGTATTTCTTAACGAGGTGCTATTGCTGCTGAAGCACTCCCAAGCGTTTAGCCTAAATGAGGCCAATTAATAATGGCGTGGTCCAAACAGCAAGCAGAAAGCAATGCCAAAGCACCCCTATTTATTTCCCTGTGTATAAACTGTCCCCTACCTAATTTTAGAAGGGGCCTGGCCTGGCCCATTCCTGCTGCTCGTGAGCAGCATGTGCTGTTCTGGGAACTCCTTTTAACCACAGGGGAACTGATGGGTGAGGGCATGAGGGGCTGGCGGCACATAGAGCCAGAGCTGGGCATGTTACAGCTGCTGCCCCAAGTGCCTCACACTCCTCTCGTCCCCCCAACATCCCACTGGCTCTGGGGGACCTGGGGACTTGGCTCCACCCCATGCCTCACCTTCATGCCTGGTGTCCTGGTATTCACTGGTATCACTCAAGAAGAGAGGAGAGGCGAGTGTGGCTCAGACAGCACTGCCCAGAGCAGTGCCCGTACTGGCCACGAGCTCTGTCCCTCTTCTCCTCCTGCTTTTCTGCTGGTGCTTCCCCAAACTGAAGAACAACCTGGGTCTCTTATGCCCAGAGATATTCCCCAGACAACAAGGACAGACAGAGGAGACACACAAATCAGAGTGACCAAACACAGTGGCAAGGACTTGACCACACAGCCTCGGACTGCAAAGCCACCCCACCCCTCTGGGAAGCAGATGGCAAGTGGAGCTTCCCACAGCCCCAGGAACATACAGCCAGCATGGAGAAGCATATCCTGACTTGAAACCTGCACAGGCCTCCGAGCATTCAGCAATTAATTTGTGTAATAAGCTGCTGCTCGAGCCCCTTGATGCAACTCCAGCAGTAGCAGGAGGCTGGGCTAGCAATCAGTGCCACCCATGAGCCAGGCAGACCAGCTCTCCAGGCCAAGGTGGGGTGGCCAAAGCAGCACGGCCACCACTCTGGCAGCTTTGCCAGAGACAGGGGATGTCCCTCACCTCCGCTTTGCACACCCTGAACTTTGAAAAAAGAAGTTGCTTTAAATCTCTTTCTGCCAGCAGCGAGCATGACCTATTTTAGCAATAAAAGGAAAAGCTCTCTGGTGCCTGGATACCCCTTGGCGCTGGCAGCACAGCAGTTGCTCATCAGACTGAGAAATGCACTTCTTGGCCTTTGCCTGGAGAAAATAATTTTTTTCTCAAAGCCAATTCAGGTATGAGGAAGGGGGAAGGTTTGGGAGGAACTGGAGAGGTGGCAGAGCTGTCACTGCACGAGGTCCAGAGGGGACCAGGACAGCATACAGCCCATCGCCCGCAGCCTGCCCAGTGAAGAAGAGCCATCCTCTGCTCTGGGAGAGGGAAAACCTCTGCTGTCACTGGTGAGGTGCAGAGGAGGTAGTTATTGATCAAGAGGTTGTCCTTGAGTACACTGCTGTCTGCCCAACTTCCTCCCCCAAACCCTGGGAGGAGCTTACTGCAGATTAAAGCAAAAAACCAAACAAACCCAAACAACAACTCCTTCACAATCAGCTCCAGTGCTGAAGATAAGGTCAGTAATAAAAACCTGGCTGAATACAAGCATTTTTATCTTGCCTACAGGGATGCAACATGTGCTGAAAAGACAAATGCCCTCATTGTTCTGACACAGTCTCGTTGCCATCCATCTCTCAGACGCTGCTGACTTGGCCTTTTGTTTTAGGAGGTGACCACACTGCGCGTGGCCCCTTCTTGGAAGGCATTGATTTCTGCTGCCGTCCCTGCACTGAGGCCACGTCTGCTGCCAGCGCCGTTAGTGTCTGCACCAGCTGCACAGTAATGCATCCTCCCCAACACCCTCTCCCCGGCCTCTCCTGCAAACTGGGGCTGTCAGCAGTGTTAAGCCATCCCATCTGAATATGCCATTCATGGAGAAGAAGTCACATCTCGGTGGGGACAGCTCTCAGCTGTTGTGGCTTCCCGGTCATCTGACCGGTGCCGGGCGCTGGAGCCAGCCGCCAGCCCTCTCCCCGCCAGTCAGAGGTGCCCAGAGCAGCAGCACATCCACTACAGTGCTGCTTTTCAGTCTCTCTCCATCACAAGACTTTTGTCCCAGTCACATCCAGGCGCCTTTGAGCCAGCACTGAGCCGTCTGCCCTTCTTCCATTGCCCACGCCTGGAGCTCTGCTCTCTGGAGCTGTTTGTGGTCATGAACACCCATGTGGGGTGAGCAGCTTCTCACACAACAAACCCAAAACTTCCACCTGAAAAGCACCAGGTCGTTTTCCTCATCATCGCATCTCTTCTGCGGTGTAGTCCCCCAACGTCTCCCACACAACACCCATACCCTATCTTGCAGGTCCATGTAGGACCCTTTTGTCTTTCCACGTCCCCTGCTCAGCTCTCTCCTGTGCTTCCTTACACCTCCACAGCAAATCATTCAGGTCAAAGAACCTGACTTGCTTGGTATTTTCAATAAGTGTGGTGACAGTGACAATCAGCAAACCCCTCAGTCTTGCAGATGTCTCCAGGGGCTGGTGGGGCAACGCAGACAGAGCCAGGCGAGGAGTGCAGGCAAAGGCTTTACGTCTCCAAAAGTGGCTTTAGTGGGTCTCTACCTTTGCCAAACACATGCAGCAAAAGTTTTTTCTTCCTCTGTGGATTTACAGTCTTGAGATCAACCAAAAGCAAAAGCATTCACTCTGTGTTGAATCATGTCCAAAAAGCAGAGTGGGGAACAACCACACAAGTTTACATTAGCGTGAAAAAAAAAGAACTGTCTGGATGAAGGCTGTATCCTAGGGAAAATGAACTTTAAATACAAACTGCTGTAAGCAAACTCCTTCCTGGCAATGGGAATTAGGTGTCCTGGTCCTTCACCTCCATGCTCTCCCACAGCAGAAAGCCAGCTTTCCCAAATCCACCGCTGAGCTGCTCAGAGCCTGTGTGATCCTTCACTGGCAACTCCAAGGTACTTCAAGAGAGGCTGCGCTGAGTTCTCATGACAGACCTGATCAGAGTCACTACTTCAAAGGTATGTTCTTGATTTTCAAGTCATTCCTTGAAACATTAGCTGGAGCCCACGGGCAGAATTCAGGATGGGAATCTCTGGCGTGAACCGCCCCCCACTCCGCGGCGCAGCTGGGAGCAGGAGGCTTTGCTTTGCGCTCGGAGGTGGTTGGAGAAGGCTCTTTGCAGCCTGGGGGTTTTTAGCATTTGGCACTGTAAACTCTTCTGTTCTGCAAGCTCCTGGAGCACCGACACAGGCTGGCATTTTGCTTCCAGCAGATAAAAGTGTGAATAACTACTCCAAGGAAAACCAACACAGCAGCAAAGGCACGTTGCATACGTAACGTGAAGCACACTGCCTCTCCACAGGCGTGCCTGGCGTCACCCTGCCACACTGACCGTGCCACTGCAGAGAGGAGCTGGCTCCTGCCATCTCAGGAGCTTGCACCTCCTTACAGCACCTTCCACGGCAGGATGCTGGGTTTAACTCACCCTGCTCCATCGATGACGAGGAGTCGTCTGGCAGGGATTGCCCCCAGACCACCATTCCGTTAGGATACCAAATCAACACAGAGGTTTGCACCAACCTCTTGTCTCTGGTTCAGACAAGGAAGTTAGTTATCACTGGCCAAAGAAAATGAGTGATTGTGCTGGGACACTCCTGCACAAGTGCTGTTTTGCAAATGGAATGCTTAATGATGGAACTACAGAGCTGCTCCCAGACAGGAGAGGTGGCACGGGAGAAGGCATGAAGGCCTCAAAGCTGGAGCAGAGGAGTTAAGGAGGGGTTAAGCTCCTCTTCCATCCCAGCTGAAGCAGTGTGCAGGCAGTGGAGGCAAACAGCACACAGGAGGCATGCTGAGCACCTCTTGTTTTACAGGAAGGGGGATCCTGCTTGCTAGTGAAGATTCAAGAGACAATGAAGCACCAATTTCCTATGCATGTGCACACACCTCAGTCCTACCAATCCCCAAATTTAGTATCTCTAGAACAATAAAAGCGCTCCAAAAGCAGAAGCTGTTTTGGCACAGAGGCAGCCACATGAGGACAGTTTGTGTGCCCCCATGTCCACCATCTCCTGCAGCTGCTACCACCCTCCTGGAAACACTCGTCTGCATCCGAAGCCACATCCCTTCCCCAGAACTGACACGTCAGGGCTCTGACAGGAGAGGCATAACTGGTAAGGAGGGCACAGCAAGAAGCTGGATCCGTGGGGGGAACCCTTCTGTCCCCAGGGAATATTGATCACGAAGGTGCTTTAAAGGGAAAAGGGGACATGCACTAGGCAGGGAAATTGATCTGTTTGTGGAAAATATCTACAGGTTGCCTGAAAATGAATATCCTTCATGCAAAAGTTTCCTTTGAGAGAACACGAGCTTCGGACACATTAGAAGGTTACGAGTGTAAGTAATGTGGTTTTCCACCTTTAGCTAAAGGTCATGGAACATTCAAACAATTTCTCTGTTCCCAAGCTGAACATGACAGAAGTCACCTAAGCACCCCAACATTACAGCTAATTAATGTGGAAAACCAAGAAGTTTCCCCTGCAGTGTGGCCAACAATCATGCAATGCTCTTAAGAAGAAACTGTTAATTATTGGCAATTCTAGTTTTACCTAAAGAAAGCCAAACAATCCAGAACCTTTTCACCAAGCTTCCTTCTTCCCTTTAAAAGCATGCATGCTCAAAGATTTTTAAACATAATTTTTTTTTAATAAGATAGAATTAAACCTAGGGTCATTATAAAATATTGCACCATTTTACACATCCCACCTCCTTGACAGCTGCTGAGAGCAGATGCCTCTCAGTGAGGAGGACAACACCCCGATATGGATGGGGACCAGCCTACCATGTGGAAGAGCCCGTTTGCTGCATCACCCATCACAGCTCAGTTTGGATCAGCTCCATGAGTTCTCAGCCCTGCCCAAAGCTGGCAACTAAGAGTGAAACCAGTCAACAAACAGCCTCACTTGACTGGTATGGATCTTCTCCACCAGCTCCAAACCCAGCAGTAACTCCTGGAACGCACCGCTGGGAGACAGAAATATGCTTTGTACATATGGGCACTGTTTGTTGGCTTGAAACTTGTCTTTTTCCCCGTTTTGTTGGCTACTCCCTCGGGTTTTATACGATGGGAGAAGAAAAATCCCCAAGCCTGCTCCCACTGCCTTCTGCCCCTTCCCAACATCCTCCCTCACTTGCCTCATCTGTGAAATCAAACAGCTGCAATCCTTTAAATCACTTTTCATAAAGTGTCTCCAAGCCTAAAATAATGTCACGGCTCATTTCTGAGCTCAGGATTCCTGCCGCGCCGCGTTTCCCTGGGTGCGACCGTCACAGTTGGACTGCCATTATTTATTTATATTATAATAGCATTCGCAGCCCTGCTCAGCCCCGCGCACGCGCCCAGGAGGTGACCCAGGGCGTTTCCACCGCCAGGATAAGGATCCTGGGGCTGACGAATTCTCAGTTCTCAGGAAAGGATGTCATGGAACGCAGCAAACCAGAACCAAAACCTAATTAGATGTAAGATGTGCTGGTGTTGGGTTGGTTTTGGCTTCTCTTGCTTTCTTCCAAACAAGCTCTCACCGTGTAAACACATCCCATGACAAAACTGTTTTTCCCTCGGACTTCGTGGAGAGACCGTGCCTTACGACGCCACAGACCTGGCCAAGACATGCAAGCAAATACCGCTGCCTTTTAATATTAAACAGCACAGCAACTTCAAAGCAACTGAGCTTTCCTCTCCCAAACAATCCCACCAGAGATCAGCTCCAGCCCCAGAGCCATGGCCAGGTTCCAGCTCACGGCACTGCCGAGCAACAGCCACGTGTTTGCAAACAGCAGAGAGCGGCAGGGCAGATCGTGCAGGGACACGCTCCAAGAAACGCTCTGCCCACCCTCCCGAGGAGAGGCGAGGGGCGGTGGGGTTGCGTGGGGCTGGCACACTGCTGCCCAGAGGAGCTCTCCATCCAAACGATCTCAGCTCGGACCTCTCCCGCATCCAGACACCTAAAAGCTATCACGTAACTTCAGAAGATTACACACGGCTGTAAAAATAGCTTCTAGAAGCAAATGCCAGCAACTTCTTCCAACATTAATATGATAGAATAAAAAGAGTATTCACTCTAGCCAGCGAGCAGGGCAGGCTGGAGAAACCCAGAGCTCCGTCCAACTTGCAAACAACCGTCCCGCTGGGTTCGTTCTGCTCTTGGGACACTAAAGGGAAACAACTGGGGTTTGCAGGAGACAGGAACTCACCCTGAGGCTATAGGAGCCTTTCACACACTTCTAAAATCCATCTCCACATTGGATATTGAGGTTTCTTTGGTTTGTTTTTAAACCACTGTTTTGCAAACAACTGCAGCTCTTGCTCACCTGGTGACACCCTCCTCCTGCTTGGGCTTCTGATAAAAAGAGAGCTGGGATTTTCTTTTTGAGACAAGTGTTCTCATTCTGTCCCACCTCCCAAACACACTCGCACTGATGGAAGCACAACTCCCACAAATCAAACCAGGTCAGCGTGCCTCATACCCTGGATGAAAAGCTTCTTTGTGCAGAAGCACGCAGGCCCCGAGCGATGTAGATGAGCCAGCTAACGCAGCCAAGAGCTCGTCCTGCACCCTCCTTAACGCTTCCATTTCAAAGCCTTTCCAAACGCCTGCTCTGCTCCCCAGGCCGCTCTGCTGAAGCCCAGCAAAGAGGGCAGACAAGAGAATTTCACCCCTCCACTGACACTTTGTGGATTTCCAGGCTTTCAAGTCAAACCCTAAAATCTTCACAGCAGGAATTTTACCATTCAATAGCTGCCACTGTCAGAAACACAACCCCCAAGACAAGGTCTCCTTGCCAACTGGTGTTACAAGCACCTTCCCAGCTCTGGCCACCTCGCTGTAACCCACCAAGAAGCAGCTCCAAAGAGCAGCCTTGCCAGTGTGTGCCACACTCCAGCACCTAATGAGATTCCTTTAAGCAGCTTGAGCTGACTAAAGCTGTTCCACTAAGGAGAGGTTTTTCCGTTAAGGGCTTAAACCTAAAACATTCAGCATCCAGGATGAGCAAGCACAGACGTGAGTGACGGCACAGAAAGGAGAGGCTGGATCTGGGTGAACTAACCTGTGCAAGCTCCGGTGCATTCAGCAAAGAAAAAAACACCACCAGCTTATCCCTTGATCCAAGGGGAGACAAGACTACAGGCCAAACGTAAGGGAGGGGGGGAAAAGTAGGGAAGGATAAAATGGAACAGCAGCTCAGTTTTCTTCTCGCTCCCCAGGAGCGCCACCACCAGCCAGAAACGCCACACAGAGAGTGGCAGGTCTCCAACTGAAGGGCAGGCAGTGGGTTCAAGCCCCATCAGTCTGCCTGGAAATCAAGAGAGCTCTCCCGTGGGCCTGAGGACCGAGGACTGGGCTCAGTGGGAAGTGGTAAGCCCACACACTGGAGAGGATGCTCATCCCCTCGCAATTCAACACCAAGGAAAGGCCAAGATGAAGAGGGCTGGAGGCCACATGTGCTTTCTCCATGTGGGTGGTCAACTACCATTCTGTTCTCTCCCCAAGCTGGTTGCTGCATCCAACTAAGGGAATTCTTGCTGGGAAGACAAACGAACTCCTGCACTCATAAGCAACGAGCCAGAGCCCATGACACCACTGGGAAGATGTTGGAAAGGGAGACGAGCTGAAAACACCGCATGCAGAAACAAAAGAGGATCCCACAAGAGAGGAACGATGAAATCCCGTACCGCAGGCACGGAAACGGTCTGCTTTCTCCGTAACAGCCACATCGGAGTCCAGCACAGCTGAACCACTGCCTCAGTGACAGGGATGCACCACGCAGCTCCTGCCCTGAGAGCAAGTAGGGAAGGAAAGCCTCTTGCCTTACCGCATGTGGTCGAGCAATCTGAACCGGATAGGACATGGCGTGTGGGGCGTAACGCGGCTCGGCAGCGCGCCAGCTCTGCGTCACGGGCTGCGTAGATCCAGACATGGTGAAAGAGCAGGCACAGCAGTCGCTGCTTCCAAATCACCCACAAAGGATTAGGAGAGCCAAGAGCTCCTCTTCATCATGTGTGTTTTCTCCACGTCACGCAACAACTGAAAGCAAACAGGAAAGCAGCAGGTTAAAATTCAGTCAACCATGGTCCTGCGAGACAACAAACATCAAGCCTTGGATGATCACCAAAACCTGACCGTCCTCGTGGCTCTCCAGCAGCCCCCGTTGTCTGCTTGGCAAACACCACTGCCACGTTTGTGGTTGGGAGCACTCCTATCTCAGGGAAGCAGCCCAAATATAAGATCATCCCAAATCCATCCCGCCCGTTTGCCCTGGAAAGCCTTCCCCCAGTACCAGTGGGACCAGGCCTGCAAACAGCTGGAAATTTATCTGGGCAGATCTACATCTCCAAGTCTCTTGGAGGCAGGTATTTTGGGGGCTGGGGGGGTAACTTGGATCCTAACAATACAAGCTAGAGTTCTGGCACTTCAACACAAGGTCCCTCCTAAGCCCACCTCTTTGCCCATCCATGCTTTCACACACCCCCACACATTTCTTTCAGTGTCCTTCGTTCCAAGCCATGGCTATTCTTGCAGCCGCCTGAGGTAAACCCTCATCTATGCTATGAGGGACACCAGGCACCAACCTCCTCAGCAGCCCTCTCCATCAACCAGTCCCAGGCATGAGAGCTGCCTCTTCCCACCTCCTCCTCCCCAGGATCCCATCTTCCACCCCACACAACGCTGGGCACACTCACACACCTCCTCCCCAGCAGAGGTACATATGGATTTGTGCAAGGGTTTTGGCACTATCAAATCTTTCATCCGCACATCAGGAGCGGCAGAGAAAGCTTCCAACACCATGAGCTCCCTGACAGCCTCTCCCCATGCTCCCATGGTCTCTGCCATGCAGGGAGCACAGCCAATCCGAGCCAACGCAATTTCAACTGAAGCAGCAGTTGGCAAGGCAGTTTTTATTTTTCTATTTTTTTTCCCCTCCTGTGAGACCACAGATCAGCCTGTGCTGATAAAGCCCTTGCTATCTGCAGCAGGCAGGCACAGGATCACCTCTCGCTGGTTTGCCAGCATCCACGCAATGCTCACCAGCCAGAAATAAAATCAAACCAAGGCAACGGTCTCCAGCAGGCTGGGCACAACAAGCAGGGCAGGAGGAAAGCAGCCTAAGTAGGTTCCTTTACAAAGGGTTCAAGTTTTAAAATAGTAACAATAATAGTTTTCAGCAAATTCCCATAAAGGCCTAAGGATGGGATATGCAGGGACACCTCCGTGCTCCTGCCGAGGGTGAGCTGAGCCTCTTCAGCAAAGGTATTTTGCCAAGTTATGTATGGGAAAATACAGAGCAAAGTTTGGCTCTCAGGGCAGAGAGAGAAGGGACAGCCAGGTCCCCTCCCTGCAGGGCAACTGGGTTTCACCACAGCCCTGCACACACACATTCTCACCAAGTTCTGAGGCACCTTACCTGGGACCTGTGTACTGGGAAGTACCGGTGGCCTGGGAACAGCCCGCCCTCATCCCAGACTGGGACAGCCTCCCCACGCAGGAGCTGGGCGCAATCCACCCTGGGGCAGGAAAGCCCCTGCGCTCACAGGGGATTTCAGAGGCACCCAGAAGGCAGCCAGAGTGTATTTACACTTCCAGTATGACTACCCCACTTCCCCTTGTGACTGGATGTGATTTCAATGGCCAGTTCCCACCAAAGCTGGGGGCTGTACCAGGAACACACAGTTCAACACCCTCTCCACTCACCCCCTGGGACCCATCACCACCCTCCCAGCTCTCCTGCAGCCCACGTGTGCTTCTATAGGGACAAACTGTGCCCCAACCCTCCCCGCAGCTGCCAAGGTTGCATGCATGATGCTCTCAAAGGCTCCAAAAGCTCGCTGGGATCTGCAGAAGTTTAAGGTACTTTCCTAATAACAGATTCAAACTTGGACATCTTGGCTTGCAGTCACCTAATAATTAATTAACACATGTAAATGTGTATATATATATATATATATATATATATATACACACACACACACAGAGTCCAAGTTGAAGGGGCCCAGAGCCTTGGCAGCTTTCAGCAAACCAACTGCCTCCCTGGAAGCTCCGCAGGTGGACCACACCATGCCATAGAAGCTGTTTACAGTAACAGGATGATTTTTCTTTTTTAAAACTTTTCAGAGCAGAAGTTCAGCTTTAAAACTCATCACCACGTGCAAAGCCATGTGGTGTCAAGCTCTAAAACAGTTTAAAAGCAAAAGAAAAGATATAATAAAAAATAATCAAAGAATTAACTCTCTACTAGAGGGGTACACACACATTGAGGGAAATCACAGCAGCCAACAAAATCACCCTGCCCCCCAGCACCCTGCCTGTGAGCCATGCTGTTCTGGTGGTGTGCGCTAATCGCACGCTAGCAGGACCACAACAGGTTTTTTTCCTTACTAAAGGCAGCAAATACCACCTCTGCCTCAACAAGAAGCTCTGGAAAGCCAAGAGTAAAAATCATGTGCTTGCAAACAGGCAGAGCACTGCCTGTGGACTTCCACACCTGCAAATCACGGAGTGGCAGGCTGCCACCAAGATCTCAGCACAAGTCCAAGGCCCTGGATGCTCTCCACTGCAGCTAGACTGTGGGCTGGAGCACTGGGGCAGCTCCACAGATGCCATCGCCTATGTGTCAAGAAAGGGGCTGCTGCAGCATGCCCAGCCCAGCATCGCTCTGGGGAGGAGGAGGGTCCAGGGTCAGCTGGCAGTGGGGCTGTGGATGCTCCCACTGGTGAGCAAACTAGGAACATAATGCCTCACTGGGGAGGTACTGGTGCTGGTTCATAGCTGGGACACTGCTTGGCCAGCTATCCCCAGCCAAAGATACTGTGGTGCTTCCTCATCAGCAAACCTTAATTAATTATCATTAAGAGAGAAACCCAAACAATAGGAGTAGGTTAATGGAAATAAAAGAGTATAAAATAGTGCAGCCAGGCTCTTTAAATCTTTAAGATTGAACTGTTTGGTTCCTGCTTTTCTCAACTGATTGTGATGAGGAACAGACATTGTCTCACAGGAAAAGTATTTCCCCCCTAGTTGGAGTCTCCATCAGACTTTTACCCACAGACCTGTGTTAGCCATTACAGCACTAGGTATGAGGAGATTTACAGCCCCTGATTAGGAACAGGAGAAAGCCAGAGGTTACCAGCAAGCCCAGCACCAGGGCTGCAACACAGACTTGTGGAGGAGACGAGAGCCCGCAGAGGCTCCTGCATCCATTTATTCCCACCTGTTCAGGAGCCTCCTGGGATCCTGCCCCACTGCTGAAGCCTTCAAAACCTTCCCCCTCCTCCCCCCTGCCAACTCCACGCAGCAAAACCACCATCACCACCACCCTGCTCCTCTGTTACTCCTCTTCATGTGCCACTTACTGTCTAGAATCATTTCCCCATCACCTGTTCTCCCTAATTTACACCATGAAAGTGCTCTGCAAGTCACTGCAAGTTGCTGCAAGCTTGCCTTGCATGCAGAGGAGCTCTGCCTGCACAGCCAGCTGCCCCAGCACCTGCCAGCTCCCAGCAGCACACGCCAGACAACACTGGGCCAAGCAGACCTGTGTTCAGCCCAAAGATAGGCACAGACAAGCTTATGACATCCCACAGTCACCTACAGGTTCATGGTCAATACCACTTAAACACAGGGCTGTGCATTTCTGTCCTTCAGCCCAGATTCTGAGTGCAGCAAACGCAGAGACTGATACAGCCAGGATGATGCAAAAACCCTACAGGTCTAAAATAAGGCTTTGTAATTAAATTGATTTGCAAAAAAATTAATTAACGTCATTAGGACGCTCGTTGCTCTTGAAAGTTAGAGCCCAGCCTCCCAATGGGTTCCATCCTCCTCAAGGAGAGCAGGATTCCCAGGTGAGGTCTGCTGGCCACTGACACAATCCAAACATGGGCGAGCTGCTGTAATTACCCCATGCCTTAGTTCATCTGTCTGAAAGGTGAGAACAAGAGGACACTCCCAGCTCACAGAAAATACCGGTTTATCCATCCTCACAAGAGTTTTAAAGATCCCAATGAAAACACGCTGTTCAAGTTCAAAATAAACTACTTTTTTTTTTTTTTTTGTATATATATATATATATATATATAAAGCAAGGACATGCTGAAATAAGAGTAACAGAATATTTTGTTTCTTAAGCCCAGAGTAATATTACTCAACTTGTGGTCTACAGACCATGCTCAGTCTACAGAAGACGTTAGGAGGCAGCCCACAAAATGACTGCAAAAGATCTTATTAAAAGGCAATGACTGGTACCACCACACTGCACAGACAAGGCAAATAAGGAGAATGCTGCTAGCACTCACCAGGCACATTTAATTGAAGAGTACTGACAACAAAGCTAAGGTTTAATTACATTAAATAATGCAAGTTTTTGGAAAAAAAAACCCCACTAAATCATATTTACTCAAATGTTAAATACATGACAATTTTCCTCCTCAAACAAGAAAAAAAAAGTATATATCCTCCAGTCAACTAATGTCTTTTGAAATATAAGTTCATGAGACCTTCATTTATAATGATTAATTAATACTGAGCTGTAACATTCACCTCCAAGAGCCCAACCAACCCCTCTCACCCCAGAGCAGACCTGTGTGTGGCACAGCAGCAAAGCGCCCTGCCTGTCGGCAGCCGCCGGCACGCACACGCCATACAGCTCTAGATCAAAACCAGACCTGAAAAGCAGCTAAGAGCTTTACCCACACTTGTTTTAAAGGACTAGTGGAAGCAAAAAATAATTAAGATGTGATGAAAATGGGTAGAGGGATGTTCCTAAGAAATGCACCACAAAGTAATGGTAATGGATTTGTCTAATCAATATGTGCATGAAATTTTCTTGGAAGACAGCTGACATTATACACAAATATTGGTACGTACTGTATCTATTAAGCCCTTTCAATGGGAAAGCAGGCTGTCTGCCATAAATTCAGTGCCCTATTCAGAATAACAAAGACGACAATGTCAGTGTCTGCAGCCTGGGAATCCACAGTAGCGTTCAATCACAGCGGGGTACAGAGCTTTTAAATTAAAATAGCAGCACAGGGTCAACAGGAAAGATCAGGCACATCCTGAGCTCCGTGGCATGGAGGAGAGGTTATTTCAGCCCCGGGGTCAAGGCTTGTACCTGCGTGTGATCTTAAAGCATTTTTCCTGCTTTGGAAGAGCATAAAAGCCAAGCTGGGCTCGCAGCACCCTGCACATCACGGGCAGACTTTGCAGTTCCTCACGTGCACCCCAAACAGCGGGACCCCAAACAGCTCTTGCCCCGTTCCCCAGCTCGCTCTGAGGTCCACCCGCTGACAGCAGCCCTCCTCCCTCTCCTCTGCTGGCCAGATGACTTTCCAACTACATTAATCTCCTGGCCGGGCTGACGGTGCGGATGCACAAGCAATTAGAGCAACAGATCTGGGGAAGAAAGGGCACTGCAGCACCACAACGGAGCTGCCCAGGGCAGAGCGTTACCCTTGTAAGAAGGTACAACCAGTCCCTAAGGCCATGGAGGGGATGGCAGAAGCTCAGGAGCTGAAGTCTCTTGTCCTGGTTTGCTGCCTCCTTGCTGGAAACCTCTAGGCTGCATCAGCTCTTCCACCGTGGCATTGCTTCATTCAGAACTGGTCTGATCCCCGATGAAAAGTGACTTCTCTGCCCTGCTTCTATCACTGCCCCAAGCAGCAAAACAGGATTTGTGACTTGTGCTTCTCCTTTTCAATCCTTCCAAGTTATTTTGGGCACGAGACCCATGTTTAGCTCTGCCCCAAGATAACCTTTGCCAGCGTTTATGTACAGCTCTTGGCACCGCAGCTGCATGGTGCAAGGTCAGAGGGTTGGATTTTGCCAGCCCCACTCCTGGTTGTGCTTTGAAAAGCAGACTTGCCAGACAAGGCTGCTCTCGGCAGCAACACAAAGCTGGCCTGGTGCTTCTGGCAGAGGAAAGTCCATGCTCACTGTGTGCTAACAGCTCTCGTTCAGACCCCGACCCTCAGGAGCAGAATCCAGCTGCTTGGAGCAGAGGAGACATCTGCCCCACCATGGACATCCCTTGGCAGATGAACACCTGCAATGGATTTCACACGGTTTAAGTACCTCCCAGCCCTCAGCAAGTGACCTTGTGACAGCTCCCAAAGGGACACGGATGTGCTTAAATCACAGAATCACAGAATGAACAAGACTGATCCATGTCCCTTTGCAGGAGCACTCGGCTGTCACTCAGCTGCGGGGACATCGTCTTATTAAAATGCATGAGCCATATGCCAAGTGCCAGCCTGGCCACAGCTCCAGCATCAGGTCAGCATCAGCATGGCTGGCCTGAGCCTTTGCTTTTCAAATCCTGCCATAAGCTGCCTCTTCCCCTTTAGTTTCCCTACACTCATTGCTAGATTTTCCCCTCCTAATCAATAAAAAAAACCACCTTAAAAGATCAACTGGTTTGCGCAGTTGAGACTACAAAAGCACACAGACAACCCGTGGATCATCTGGACAGCGAGTTCATCAGCAGGGATGTGGTGGCAGAGCTGCTCCCGTTACGCAACGGCATCGCTGCTGCTGTGCCAGGGCCGCCCATGGCCCTGCAAACCCATTCCCATGCTGCTCCGCCGGGAAGCAGAGAGCGCCGGCACGCACGCAGCCACACGCAACCCACAGCTACTGACTGGCAGCTGCAGGCTGAATGTCCAAAAGGGACACTTCAAATAAAGATACTGACAAGGAACAGCGAAAAACAAACCCACACTAAAAAAAAAAAAAAAAAAGGGTGGGGGGGGTGGGATTTGGATCCATGCACAGGCCATTCATGAAACAAAGGAGTTATTTTAAGTATAGGCTGGAAATAGAAAACAAATTAGACTATGCGAGGCCTTTGTTGAAGATGATCTGCAAAGACAAATGGAAATGCCTGGAGAGGAAATAAAAAAAAAAAAAAACCAAAACATGAAACCACCCAGGCACTGGGACTGCAAAGGGAACCAGGGCAGGGGACTAGGGGAGGAGAGGAGGGGAAAGGAGGGATGGTCCAATGCTGGAGCACAGAGTGGGCAGCCAAAAAGGAGACAGGTAAGAAAGCCAGCCCAGGACAGCAAAAGCAAACCAGCAGAATTGACTAGTAAGACTCCAGGGATGGAAAAAAAAGTCCCAACTTCTGATGGAAGCCCAGCCCAAAGCTCCAGATACAGGAATGTACATCTGCCACGACACGAGGGACTGCAGAAACCCAAACCACCCCCTCCTCCTGTTCTACCAAACCCCCACCAGGCAGCCCAAAACGGTGCAATGCTCGCCACGTCCTGCCACATCCACCCAGCACCCAAACCTGCCTTTTCTGGGAAAGCCATGGGGAAGGACAGGCAGTTCAGCACTCCACAAGCCCTCCGAGATACAATCGCTGCTAAGAAAGTGTCCCACAAACACGCGATCCTCACCAGGGCCACAGCAGACCATGAGGTGCTGCACCAGGAGCAGGCAGCTCCTGCATCCAGGGTCCTTCTTTATCCAGGGAGCAGATTTCTTGTCAGGGTAGTGTGGCCTGTCCCCAGAGTATCTGCTCCTGTTCACTACCCCATCCCCTCCCTGCACACACTATACGACATCTTTTCCACTTCAGCTGCCCCAACATTCTAACTGTTATGCAGTACTAACCTCAGTTTAATAAACACACACAAGAAATTTAAATCAAGGGAAAAAAAAGCAATTCTCTGCCACCATGCAATAAAGCTACAGTAACCGTATTTCAGCCACGCTCCCAAGAACGTTACACAGCACATTAACAACACATCAGCACTACACCCATCCGCAGCTCCCAGGAGCTAACCTAAACCCCAGGCTATCAGATAAACAAGGCTTTTAAAATGCAAGGCAGATTACCAAGCACCTGCGAGATTTATTTCTGTATTTTGCACAGAACACGTTGCTCATTTGATTTTCAAACCCTTCAGTTCCTACCGCTGCAGAGACAGGTCCTCTGATGTCTCGGGCACCTTCATGAAAGCAAGGGGAGTCATCTCCTCCAGATCCTTTTGTTGAACAAATTACTCAGCTCAGGAGTGACATTTTCGATTATTTACATCCTGAATAAAGAAGGGAAATTCATTTTGTGGAGTTCTTAAGAGAAGTTCTTTGAGGCAGATTGTACTGCTAAACATTCTCTCCTCTCGCACGTTCCCAATTTCAAAGACGACAAAACATCTTCGCCTTCTAAATTATTCCTTTTCTTTCATGATCCTCTAATGATTCAGGATTCGAAACTTCACACGAGGATCTTTGAAGAGCACCGACTGCCAGTATAAAAGCTGAACTATTGTGACAAACCACACCATTTAATGCCTCCATAGGAAGAAGACATGCAAAGGAACAAAATTACCCTAGGGAACCAAAACAAAGCCTGCAAATAAATTAAATGACCTGTAAACTATGGTACTCAAAAATATATGAGATGCTATGCAGCTGTGCCATAAAATATCACTAAAGGAGGGAGTCATTTGGGAGTGGAGCTGTTTTAAACTAACCCATTTTACTCCAGATTTGCAATGCTAGTCACTACACTTACCCAGCACATTGCTGCACCTCAGATGCAGGATGGGAACTTAAGTAATGCTAACTCAATCGCTTGTGATCGCCTGTCAAATACCAGCTCTGAACCTTCCACAAGGCCTTTCTCCTAACATCCCCCAGGTAATTACTAGCAGATAGAGTCAATTTTCAACCCAGGTTAATAACCGAATTCCAGCCATTTGTTCCTGCACATTGCTGCTGCTTTCATTTCTCCCCAGGAAAACCGATGAGAAGTTCAAGCTCGCCGGTGGCCCAGCAAAAGGAGCTGCTCATTAGCTCGTAGCAAATCAGCCCGAGAGACAGGTCTATGCAGTAGGAGCCATTAATTGGGTATGTTCTGCTTTCCTTGACTAGGTAATTAATAGCTTCTAGACAGAAAGTCAAAGCCTCTCTAGAGGCACCAAAAAAATTTCAACATTCGCGTATACCACACAGCAACTTGCAGAACGCTGGATGACTTGCAGCAAGGGAAGGGGGACAGGAGAACATCACTCCCACCTCCTCCATCCGCTTCTCAAATACTCTCAAACCAACAGCCCATTTCAACGCGAGCCCTGGCAGGCAGCGAGTGCAATGCAAAGGGCTTCACCCCCTGCAACCACAGGGGAGCCTCACCCTAAAAAGAAAGAGTCTTGCACAGCTCCAGCTCCCTCCAACGTCACTCAAAGGCAAACAGCACTTTCCAGGAGCTGAGCTTTGGGTTATGTTTCTACAGACAGGCTTACAAAGCAGATGGATTCCTGATGTGTTTAACAACTGAACCCGTGCAAGTGTGTAAACGGGATTTCAGTGCTTCCCTGCCAAGCTCAGTCCTGCTGACAAGCTGTCCAAAGCCATCAGCCAGTCCCCAGCAGATCAGGAGTCCTGGCTTCCTGAGCAGGACAGGTCCCAAACTGCAGCCCTTTGTAATTTACCTTTCCTGGGCTTGGAGCAATGGTTTTCAGCCTGTTGTTTACAGGCTTCTGGGAGTCTGTGGACCAGTTTGAAGGAGTCTTTGAAAGGTGACTGAAATTCATGCTACACAGATGGGATACATCTCAAAGGGTCCGCTCTTCCACGGGGGAGCAATGAGTGCCAGAAGCAGGGCTGGGAAGCCTCCAGCCTCCCTACCCCATCGTATCAGATGGGTGTCTGTTTTCCCAGAAAAATGCCCAATCCCTGGGCTATCAATCCACCCTGTTTTGCAACACTCAAAGCTGTTTATTAATAATAATTATTACTACTTAAAAAACAACCCTGAGCTGCCAACGTGAAGCTATTCCTAAGATGACTCATTGGCCCAGTGCCCTGCTGCAGCCAGGCAGGCACAAACAGGTACCCCCCATCACCTGGCACCTACTTGCCCTGGGGCTGAGGTTTCAGATGGTTCCTCACCCTTCAGCCACACAGCAGAACCAAAGAAAAACCATGAGGGAAACGTCTGACGCAAAGCAACCCTCATCAGCTGGGAAGAACCTCTTGTGGGCAAGCAGAAGCTCTAACACAGAGTCATTTAGTTTGGACAGAACTGGTCTGGACAAAAACACCAGGGATGCTGGCAGAGGGAACAGCAGAGTCATAGTCCCAAGGTCAAATACTGCTTTTGTGGAGCTATAGAAACAAATTACAGCATAATCATCTTTCCAGAGTGCATCTGGGGGGTACTTAAGGATGTTTGCCAGCACCTTCATGCATTGAGATTATAACCTTGATGAAGGCCTCACACTTAATTTAAGATGAACTCCAGTTACCCACAGCAAGGAAAGACACGGCATCTGCAATTGTCTCTGCAAAGGGAACGAGTTTCCCTTGGTATCAAGTTGATGCAGGACAGCTTACACAGAGATAACCAAGAGGATTACTGTCCCCAAATCTGCATCACCTCTGCTTGGGCAGCTGAGCAGCTCATGACACAACTGCAGTTTACAGCCCTGGTATTTTAATGGGAGTAGCCAATGATGGAGGATTTCACCTAAAACAGCTGCAGTCCCGTGAGGACTCTGTACCAAGACACAGACAGACACAGCCTTTCCTGCTGTCCCATGCAAGCCCTACAAACCCCCAGAGCCCATGCAGGGAACATGAATCCAACCAAGCCACCTTCTCCTGCTCTGTACACCTCACCCAACCTCTGCCACCAGGCACGGGGTGTCAGGAGTGGTCCCGTGCGGCAGGTAAGGTCTCCCAAACAGTCCTACAAACCAACTCTGCTTGGATGCTGTGACTTTGCAGACCCCCTTTCGAAGGGAGCACAAACCCCCTGCCCAGCACAGACCCTGCACACACAGAGAAACTTCCTATGGGAAAGGTACTGGAAAACACATTTGTCCCACAGAGAAGATCACACAGAAGTGAAGAGCACAGGAAAAAAATAGAAAATGAAGCCCAGTGCTTTTTAAATAGGCAAGAGGCAGTGAGAGCATTCCAGGTGTAAAGCAGTCGTAGCAGGGATTATCCCTCTGCACAGCTGGTTAGTGTGTGCATGTTCCCAGGTCTGGGTGGGATGGGGGATTCCTTATTTGTTTATCTTTTGAGCTGCAGTTCCAGAAGGATTCACACCAGTGGGTACTGATTACAGCTCAGTAGACACAAATGCGCCACTTCAAACTGGAAACACTGCAAGTTTCTGTATTTTCCTCAAAAAAATCTACAGTAGATTAAGGGGTGAAGGTGCTTTTGGACACATTAATGTGTCCATTTGTATTAATATCCATTCTGTGGACATTAATACAGAAGTACGGTGTACTATACAAACTTATAAGGAATGTTTAAACAAGGAAACCCTGAGGAAAGGGATAACTCTCCCATTCTTAAGTTGCATAGGAATTTTTATGGATAAACCACCCCCACTTCCCTCCCAACCCCGCAAAGCTCTGTTGCATGCTTTACCCAGGAAATTCAGTCTGCTTTAATACAAAACACTTGACCACAATTTCAACCGATGCAAGAACTGCCTACCCTGCAAAAGGAGCAATGTCATCCTCCCAGCAGTTGGGAAATCACAAGTTTCCTACGCAATCACTGCCAGAGCCTCCCAGCAGCTCATAGGTGCTGCCCTGTGGGACGGAGATGACCCCAGTGCAAGGCTGCTGACTGACTTCGTCAGGCAGGATAGGGAGCTCCTTAGTGCTCCTCCCACAGCTCTGGTTTAAGGGGTGTGGAATGGCTTAATTATGCCCCTCAAGGCAGGAAGAAGTCACTTGTCTTTAAATACTTGGGCTTTTATTGAGTTAACATGTTTTAACAAGGTCAAGGCTTGAATGGTAAACTCTTAGCCAAAGGGGAATTCGCTGCTTCCCCCCCCCTCACAATTCATCAGTGTCCACCATGGTTTAATTCTGAGCCCTGGGTTAAAGTTACAAACTTTCCAGAAAAAAATCTAGAAAAAAAAAATATTTAAGCAGTCAGAAAGGGTAAATAAACCTTCACTCTCTCAGTGTCTCAGAGAAGCACCTGGCACTTGAACACACGACACCCACAGACGTCCCCTCGGAGGGGCTGCAGGCAGGGTAGCACGGTACCTTTGCCACCCATCACCTACCGCCCAGCATAGGGTGAGCTCTGGGAAACTCCTCCAGTTTAAACCCCTGCAGTCTCGGCAGTGAAAACAGCTGCAGAACAGCTGGCTGGGAACGTAAGGATGGGGCAGAGGCCACTGGAGCCAGCCCCTTCTCCCTGCATCTACCACCAGATGGCTGGTAACTGATCAGTAGGAAACCTCCAGAAACAAACAAATAAATAAACATTGCAGACAGATGCTAGAGGTAAGGAAATGAATGCTGAATTGTTCAACAACATGGATAGAGAAATATTAATTGCAGCCTTCCCCAAAATCACCTCCCAGCTCCCCAAGCCCAAAAAAAGACTTCCCAGTTTTGTTTTTACATCAGCCACCAACAGGGCAAGACTATTCCCACATCCTGTGAATCCCCACAAGCTCATTCACACCCTCAGCCTTGCCATGATGTTACCAAGACTTACAAACCCTGACTCACAAGAGAAAGCACAGCATTATCTCTTTGAACATCCCCCATTCATCAAGGCTGACCATTTAACCACCTACAGCAGAAAGTCACTTGCTAGGCAGGAATGGGGACAGATGAAATTCAGCACGTGAAACCAACAGCCCTTCCTTGTCAAACTTTACCTGCATCCTATGCACCAGCGAGAAAAGCATCAGGGATGTATATCGCTCTACCTGCACTCGAGAGGTTCTACTCGTTGTCCACTCGAGCAGTAGTTACTGACCTGAGCAAACGCAGCATCAATCAGACATAAAGCAGTTTTAATTTCTCCACACATGAGTTAGTACTGGTTTGACTGAATTTGCCTTTAAACCAGATCTGTTTGAACTGGAGCAGGTTTCCTGCTGCGATTCAGCTATCCCATTACACAGCTCATCCCCACAGCCAGCTCTGTACGGCGCGAGCAAACGGAAAGTTGAGCAGTTCATGGAAAAAATGCTTCAGGACACAGACAAAGAAGGCAGATTAAAAAAAAAAAAAAAAACCCAACAAAAAGTCCCCTATAATTTTGTATGCAGAATTTACCTTTAGATTTTGGTACTTGGTTACATAAAGGTAAAGGCAGGTTGGATGGGGCTTTGAGCAACCTGGTCTAGTGGGAGGTGTCCCTACCCATGGCAGGGGAGTTGGAACCAGATGATCCTTAAGGTCCCTTCCAACCCAAACCATTCCATGATTCTATGAAAACCCAGGAAGACAACATACATAGACACAAAGCAGGATGCAGAGCTCAGCCTTCAGCTCTTCTCTTTCAGGGCAACCTTCTCCCTAACCCCACCTTCACCTTAGCCTCTTCACCTAAGTTCAAATTCGGCATCGTGTGCCTCCAAGAAATCCATCTTCCTCCCTCTATGATTTTCAGCTCCCTCAGCACAGACCAGACAGGGTCGTAGAGGGAAGTGCAGGACCCCACCTGCTCTAGCAGGAGGCCAAGTCAGCTGGGATCTGTGTTAACAGTCACCAGCATTACTAGGGCTCTGCTCTGTGTCAGCAAAACTGCTCCCAAGGCACCCGGCAGGAGCAAGAGCATCGCTTGCTGGTTCCCAGATCTGGGCTCTGTTCTCAGACAAGCACAAGATGGACTCAGTCCTCGTCAGGAGCAGGGAGAGACCATTTTATTGGGGTGCTCAGTGCTGGCACCCAGTGATGACAGATTACACAGACCAGTAATGCCAAAGCAAACGGGGTCCGTCCCAGCAGATGGGAGACCCCCAAGGTAAACACACCACTGCCAGATCAGCGCCGTGGCTCGCTTTAAGGGAGCAGATTGTCCTTCTGTGCCTTAAAACACACCAGGAATAATCTGTAACAAGGTACTTAAAACTTCAACACATGTAAGGCCTAAAATATAATGCCTGTCAACCTAATAGGCATTACAGGTCCACAGTGTATTTTATTAGCGAAATGCTAATGGAGCTCCAATACATCAGGTCATATTTTAGAAGTTCCAAATAGTTTATAAAGGCTTAATCAATCATTAAGTAGGTGTTTTAATAAATGACTAAATCAATCATTATAAGCCATAACTCTAAGATATGGAACTTTACAATAATCTGCAATACCTCCAGCTGAGGTTCTCATATTAACCTATAAGACACTCTCATGTTATGGACCTGAAGAGCAGAACAAACTATCTACCATTTCTTAACTATTTGTACATAGACTTTAACCTAAACACAGGCCACACATGGTCACACTTCACGTAGGTGATGTTAAAAATACAGATGAAACATTGTGCAACACTAAAAGGTGGTCCTTTGGGATGGCACTGGAGAATATTTAATAAAGTCAAAAGCTGCAGGCTAATTTCCCCTGAGAGTTCCCATTTAGAGCCTGTCGCAGTGAGAATCCATCACAGACAGCACTGATTCACCCACATCAGAGGGGAAAAACTCCTCTCTTCTTCCCTCCCCACTGCCAGCCACCCAGGTATCGCCTTCAGTAAATGAAAAATCAAGTGAAGGAGAGACCAGATGTCTCACCTGAGCTCAACCTGAGGCTGGTACGTGTCTGGGAGGGATGGGAGGAGAAAGGGCCAACTGAACAGAAAGGGAAATATCTCTTTAACTCCAACAAGACAAGGTCCCTGCCAAGAAATGCACCACCAGTTCCTCATTTGCTTTACTGAGAGAAGTTAAAAACAATAAGCGCAGAGGCACACAGCTGGAGCAGATGTTTTTAATTCTTCACTGCTGACAAGCAGCTCTTCCCCTCCTGCTCCCCTACCTGCCTGCTCTGCTGCATCCAGCAGTGGGAACGTGATGTTGAGGGATGGAGCAGAGCCCTTCCCCAGTGCCAGAACCACCCCAGCCTCCTCATAAACCTTCCCAGGATGGGTTGTGACCAAGCTCTTTGCTTGCTCCTCCTTGTCATTTGCACCAGGTGACCTTTCCAAATACTTCCCAGCCCTCCCAAAAAGCAAGCCAGGCTGCAAAAGATGCGGGGTAGTTTAACACATTGACTGACACGTTAAAATAACCCACCTCCTGCAGCACTGCTGTTCTCTTTGGCACGCTAACCTAAAGGTTAGTTCTCATATCAGGAGCTATTTGAATTTCAAAGTAAAGCTGTGAAACTTCAAATCATTTAAAGAGTCTGTATCACACCCATGTGTGAGGAGGGAAAGGCATCCTGTCCACTGGTTTAAAAAGATGATTTCAGGTCACTGTCACTTATGCAACGAGAGCTACTCAGCTAGGATAAGATCAGCCGCTAAGCAGGATTACAAATTTATCTTCCCTCAGTACTGTGATCTTCCACTAATCATCATATCGTAGAAAATTATATAGAAAATATTTTAAGAGTTGCACTTGGAGTCATTAGCAAGGCACAAAATGCTCACACGGCAAAACACAAAAATCTTTTCTCCAACTGCAAGGGCACTGCGAAACACCAAGGGGGAGCACAGATGGAGAGAACAAAACACTGCAGCCCTGGTGTCAACAACAGCATAGGAAAACACAGGCAGTGCTGTGATGCTGCGAATCAAACCAGCAGGGCGGGTTCAGAGGGATGAGGAAAAGCATCACTGGACGACTCAAGCCGAGAAGCTGGGATTTGATGTGCCCTGCTTCCAACAGTACTTCTCTGGACCTGTAACTTACATCTGAGCAGCACCTTCCTGCTCCAGGACTGTAGGAATCGACAGAGACACAGCCTAAGACATCCAACCCCTTCAGAGGATTAAGGGCAATCTTTATATTCCTGCTCCCAGCCCCAGTCACATGCTCCCTTGGGCCAGCGTGGCACAGAGCAGAGGCAGCTCCAGGAGCTAAGCTGACAGAAAACTACTCTACATCTCCCAGAGTAGGTACAAAACTTCAAACCAACATTAAACTTGCAAATAAACTTCAAGAGACCACAACTGAAATCCATACGCCTCTACACCAAAACTCAAATCTAGTGGTTTGGAGGCTGGATCAGATATATTTTCCAAAAATGTGCCAGAAAGTAAAACCTATATATAAATAACACAATTTAGGGATGTGGACTTCCCGGTTTCCCATCACCATTTGCACAAAGACTTCAATCTCATCCCACTAATGACTGCACCAGGCAACAGTAGACTACTCCATCAATGACATCATTGGTATATTTGATTACAGTGCTGATTACATCATCACCCACAAGAGATTATACAGCTTTCCAAATGGCACCAGCAGTCTCTAAATAGCTTACGTAGAGGAAGTCACGAAGGACATGCATATTCAAGAAGTCTCACGCTGCTAATTTAGGGGAAGAACTTTCAACACTATCTTTTGGAAATATCAGTACACGGACAAAGTATTTTCACATGCTGTTGCTAATGTCAGGGAGCCAGCACATGCTTATAAGAACATTGTGGTTCCTGGAGAAGTCACACGCACTCGCAGTGAGGGAAGGACCCTGCAACAAGGTGGCCAAAAAACTGAGACTTTGCACGAGTGTAACCATGAAGAACATCCTCACTGGTCACAGGGGAATGGGCAACCCGAGATTTGCCAAGGGCACAATAAGGAATGTGTGTGCTGAAGCATGTCTCTCCAGGATGGGAAAAATACTTAGGAAAATCTTTTTAAATGGCTCTCTGCAGAGGATGAAGTTTAATGACAGGAAATCAAGAGAGAACCAAGTTCCCATTACAGACTGTGGCACTACTCAGCTGAGAACGTGCGAAGGACTGTTTTTGTGTCCTCATGCCACACACCAGCGTTAGATCTGTCACGGGTAGCTGCTTCTTGCTCAGCCTTCCTTCCTCCGCGTGGACTATTTGCAGCACCAGCATTAGAGCAACCATCAAGCAGATGCTTAAAAAATGCAGAATGACGTTCAAATGACATCTATCCATAAATCACCCCAAACCACAAACATCTGAAGAAGATTTTCACTTAATCCAATTTACTGTAATCTCTCTCTTTAGTTAAAATGACAGATACGTCAAAATGGGACTTTACTCCTCTGTCAAAGCATCTCATGGTGAAAAGGAAAATAAGCAGGCTCTCGCACGCAGCACTACTTATTAGGTTAGAAATGTCAAAACTGTACTTTGATTCTCACTATTAGCAGTCACATCCACATGCTGTGCCCTTCTGTTTCACTTCATTTCCCCCAAAAGCGAGCACGCAGCATATGCTCCACGCCAAGCACGTTCTACACAGAAATGTGAGCTGCCCATCTCTGTTTCTGAGGACCCCACGCTCATCTCAGTGCGAGGGCACTCAGACCCTCCTAGGGTCTCTCTTACATCACATATAAGCAGTCTTATTTACCATCAGAGGTCTCAGGAAGACAGCCTTCTACTGCTTCCAAAAAATACAACAACGATCCAAGCCTTCTCAACAGACCAACCGTAAATTGCTTTCTCCCATCTCTCCACGTTAATTAGCAAAGGGGATAATTGACTGTCTGCCCAGGAGTTAAGCATGTGTGTGTCCACATCTATGTTTCCACATCAGAGCGTGTGTTTCTTTTTCCTCAATGGTCACAAAAATTGAGCCATTATCCAAGAGTCCAGGAAAGTGAAAGAAAAATACCTACTGTCAGGAGCGGGGTCTTCATGCATTATTTAACAAGAACTCTGTTGGCAAAACTGGTGTTGTTTTTATATAAAAGCTAATAGAAATTGTACCTCCAGGTGTCAAAACACTGATGGTAATTCCTGCTGCCTCAGACATCTTGATGTTTCAATTTTAGCAGTATGAGGAGCCTGCAGGGAATCCAAGAGGGTAAAGTGCTTGTACTCAAAGAGAAGCAGAGAGGAGGAGAGCCTTTTTATTTCTTTATAAAGGGCTCAGGGGAACAGTTCTACTCACTGGAATTATCAGATCTGGTTCCCTTGCTCCTTCCCTTCCTTGAAAGAGGAAAGAGCAAGATAGGCTAACAAGGAGTGATTGTATCGTGTCGACAGGGGAAAAAAAAAAATCAACAAGGCTGCTAAAAAGCAGCACAAAGACAAAGAAGAGAACAGAAGACATCGTTGAGGTGCAGAAGCACAAGAGCTGCTGCAATTAACAGGATGTCTAAATGATTTCCACAGAATGCACAAGCTGCCATTGAACAGCAATTGCAATTTATTTTTTTTTAAGTTTGTGCCTAAAAACACAGCAGCAGGTTGGACTCCCCCCGCTCCCCAAGTCCCCTCCCTCACTAACTGCCAACTGCACTTCTTCACATCCACCCTGGGTGCCAGGGAAGATCAGAGCTGTATCTCTACCTGCACAAGACCAAAGCCCACAAAGGGAAGCATTAGGCTGTTCACTCTGGTGCACCTCGGGTACTCATTCATATATCGAAGAGCTACCTGCTAGCTTTCATCTTAACAAGGGATTTGTTAGTTCCCAGTATCAGCAAATGGAGGCATCTCCCAGACCTTCCTCCCAGATCTTTACTGTCCTTGCAAAGCACTGCAGATACTGGCTGATCTGCCAGTCTTGGTGTTTATTCTCTTCTCAGAAGCCTCCAAGGTTGCAGATAACATCTCAACTGCCTCCTGCCATCCTCTTCACCTTTTCACATCTTCCTCCCAGACTCAGTTTGTGTAACCCATGGTGGAAGTGGCTGCCCATCTCTGAAACCCACTGCTGACAGGCAAGGGATGGCTGCAGACAGCACCTACAGCACAACTACACCGGGGGAACAAACTGTAAAAGCAAACCCACGCTTCTACCCAGTGCAGTGCTTGCTGCCAAGGGCTTTACTAAGCTAAGAGTGCGTATCCATCACTCTTGGTTTCTCTCTCCACTGTCTGCACACTTTCTCCCACCCCACAACTCCCCCTCTCACACACCAAATATTTCAGTTTTGGACTACAGCACAAATTCACTGACAATTTATACCACTTTATGCCAACTCAGAGGATGGGATCATGCAGAACGGACTCAGTCTATTGCACCTCCCCAGAGCAAGGATGTGGTAGTGAGACAGTAAGAGCTAAAGAGGCATAAAGAGTCCTCTTCTTGATCACCCCTAGCAGCTATAGCAAACTCTAGCCAAAATCAGAACCATGGCAGATGTAAGAGGCAGTAAATATGCTCTTACAAAATCTCAGTAATTAATTATGGCACCTATAAAACTGTTGTTTCAGGCCAGTGTCCCACTTTAAAACCACAGACAGTCCAGGCCACCACCCCCAAGCTGCCCAGCAGAGGCTGTGAGGAGGAAGGCAGATCCGTACAGCCCTCAAAATCCATCTTCCTAGGCTGGAGATTCTAGGAAAGCCCCAAGGACTACCTCATGGTCTGGGCACTCCTGTTTCCCTAACACTTCCACCACGGAGGAAAGAAAAATCAGGATGGGGATGGGGGACAGACAAGGAGAAAACAATAGCTCAGGAATTCACAAGCAGCTTGGTGTGATGTTCCGGGGGAAAAATAACAACTTCTCCAGGCAGTCACTCAGCCAGGGACACAAAGGTCTTGGAGAGATCCTTCACTGGGTCATGAACTTTCGCAACCCCATTGCAAAAACAGCGCTTAGGAAATTCCTAAGGAAAAGCAAATGGACGCAAGAGCGAGCTGAGCCGAGAGTGCCAGAACTGATGCCAAATGTTTCACCGAAGCACGTGCCCAGCCCTGTGCGTGGCAGCACAGCCACCCTCGGGACCCGCACCCGAAGCGCCCCAGGTCCTGCCTCGTGCTTGGTGCCCTGGAGCATGGCAGGGACCAGGCAGCTCCCCTCCCACCCGGCTCTGCATCCTGCAAGGTGCTCCCAGCTGCACCAGACCCCCTCCCCACTCCCAAGTCCTGCCCAGGCATCACTTACAGCTCGCTAATATTTCAGGGACTGGCAGCGATCACTCCCAGTGGCCCCGAGAGAGACATTTGTTGCCTTCTTGCTCCTCCAGCCCATGTCTCACAGCGCGTGGTATAAACTTTAAGAGGCAATGACCTCATCGGAGCTGGGAAGCGGGAGGCGGGGGAACTGGCTACTTGCCACCTTCTCATTTTTCACATTAAAAAAAAAAAAATTATGACAGAAAGCCCATTTTATTCATCTCAAAAAAGAAAAAAAAATCCCATTAGAAGCAGCAGGCCTGCCTTGGAGTGCATCACTTATACAGCAGCTCCTGGAGCAGCACTGACCTGGGGTGGTGCAGAGTGGGACCCCCAACAGCTCCTGGCTCTCAGGCACACCCCCCTAGTCCTGCCAGACACCCCACTGCTCCACCAAGTACTCTGGAACCATCAAGCTATGGTGCAAGCATCCCCCCTCGTCTTCGTTAAGGCTGACTCCCCCCGTAAGCGCAGGGAGGGACTTCCAGCGCTCTCCAATTTGTAACTCCTCCAAAGGGCAAACCATTTAATGGGCAAACTGGGTGACTGGGAGTTGGGCTCAGCTCTCTGGGACGGGGCCATGGGGCAGGGCTCTGCAAGGAGCAGTGACTGCAAGGCACCTCACTCCTTCTGCCCAGCCACGCATCGCACCCTATTTCTGAACGCACACATCACACGCGTGCGGCGCTCCGTGGACGCAGGATACACGAATCCTGCACATTTTATATCCTCGTATTACTTATGTTAGAGATTCACACATACATTACTCATAGCTCTTAAGAACAGAACATACAGTTCATCTTGGCATGAATCCCAGAGGAAGGGGAAAAAAAAAAAAGCCTTGCAGTAACAAATCTAACTCGTGTTGAGTCCAACAGCATCTGTGGTAGGACTTAGAACAGCATTATGGATCATTAAATTAGTGAATTATTTTGTGTAACACACCCGTGTGTCTCTGATAACACCACTCAAGCCTGCTGTTCCAAGGCACATTTCCTGACTTGAAACGTGCTACCGCTCTCCCAAGTTTTTGCCTATAGCAGCTGCAGGAACCCGTGGAAAAAGCAGTTTATTTCTGCAGTGTGCTCTCAACAGCCCCTCACATTTATCAGCTCCACTCTGCTGCCCCTATATTGCAAGGTAGGGCCCAAATATGCTCATACAGGACCGAACTGTCCCCAAGAAGTGCAGTATCTGAAGTTAGGTGTGCTCACCAACCCAGGGCTCCACTCACTAGAGCAGACTGGCACAGCAGCAGAGATATTTGGTCTGTACACACCATACAACAATGGTAAAAAGTCAGATTAGCACGGACCAAGAATGTAATTCCCTGGTAGGACACTGTGCAATGAAGGAAAATGTAATTTTAAAATAAATAAATAAATCACAGCACACTGCAACTTCTATACATCTTTGCAACCTCTACAGCAAGTTTGCAGCATATTAAAGAATTCTTCTTCATATCCCCTCCAAAAGTGGGCTTTGTC
This sequence comes from Podargus strigoides, assembly GCA_028020825.1. Classification (NCBI taxonomy): domain Eukaryota; kingdom Metazoa; phylum Chordata; class Aves; order Caprimulgiformes; family Podargidae; genus Podargus; species Podargus strigoides. Next base: position 12,404,750 of record CM051637.1, on the reverse strand, counting down.
CAACTCTTAGGAGCTTTACACCCAATGTCAGAGAGATTGAAGAAGTCCCAGTTGTAACATTATTCTCACTTACTGAAGAAGTGAGGCACAGCTCAGCCAGCACTGATGCTGCCTGGACCCAGTCACAGCGTCCCCTCCTTAGCCACAGCTTTCCAGCGGCAGCAAAAGCACAATCCCACAATCTTTCCTGGGCAAGGGATTCCCCCTGCACCAGCAGCATCCTCCCCAGGACTGCAGGACCACGACCCTCAGAACCAGCAACACCACCCAACCCCAAAGTTTGTTTTGCGAGCAGAGTTGACCAGCGATAACTCCCTTTATGCAACAAGAACAGCAGCTGCAAACTCCCCCCCGGCCTGACCAAAGCCAAAACACACCGGGCACTGCTTTTCAGGCAAACCTAAATTACAGCATTATCCCTTGACTGTTCCCAGGACCAACAAACCCACATTAATTACAGGCTAAACTTTGCAATTCACCTCTCGAAAGCAATGAAACATCAGCAAAACTGCTTTGATCACACAGACAAATCCCTCTTCAGCCGACGGAGCAACGCGTGAGACCAAGATGTTCGGAATGAAAAAAACAAACCCAGCAAAACTTTTACTCTCCTTTTTCCCCGTTGCTCCTTTCCCCTCAAAAAGGCAATGAGGGCTGAAGGGATCAAATCCTCTCGGGAAGCAGCAGGGACTCACAAAACCTCGCGCTTTACCTCCGTCGGCGAAGGGCTGGCCACCTCCAGGCAACCACAAAAGTGTATTCTCAGCCTCCAGCACTAAACACTGTTTCTGTGTCGACGGGCCAAGTCCCAGTTTTTCAAAGCAACTTCTTTCTGCTCTGGCCTAGTTTAGCTCTCCAGACAAAACACCACCAAAACAAAAGCAGCCCAGCCAGCCCAGGGAGGGAAGCAGAGGGGGGGTACTTACCTAGCAGCATCCCTGCATCACCTCCATGACCTCCTGCATCTTTAGCAGCCACCCTCTCTCAACTTCAAAATAAATAAATAAAGAGAGGCCACACAGCCTTAAAACCAAGCTGGAAATGAAATGGAAAGCCTGTAATTATTTCTCAATGCTCCTGCCAGTCTCAGCCTATAAACACAGTGGATTACATAAGTCCACCCCTCCTGTTTTGAAGCCAAAAGTATGAGCTTTTCCTCCAGCTCTGGCAGCAAGTAATAATTCCTCGTCGGCATGGCAACGCTGGCTGGCTTCCAGCAGACAATGGGCGAGTTGAAATACTGCTACAGCCTTTTTATAGCTTAGCTCTGAAAAACCTCTAAAATATTAGCTATCTGATGGCTAACCCAACTCGACAACCTCTCCTCCTTTAACCGTTTCCTTCCTGCACCGCTGCCCGGCATCACCCAGACGTGTGGTCCAGGGGGGCTGGGTGGTGGGGCAGGGGATGCTGCTTTTCCCAGGGACAGCACACGGGGACCATTTCCCACGTAATGGATTTGTTGACTTCTCACCAGCGCAGCATCTGCAGTAACTGCCACAGACTCAGCGCGGTGTTTGGGTTTTTCCAGTTTTATTTCAGGCTGTTACTCAGCAGGTACACGTTTGCTCTGCAGCGCTCTCTCCAGCAAGCTGTGCACAAGGTTCTCCTCTCAGCTAACCCAGCTTGAGAGAAAACAGACACCAAAAGAACACTTGGGCATGTAATTTTTTCATTGTCCCCCGTGCAAGCAGTGACAAGGCTTGTGGGGCTCTGTGCACAATTTGCAGAGCAGCAGGGAAACAAGATGCTTTCCAAATCCTCCCTCAGCAACTCCTGTGAGAACTCACCCATCCTTTTGGGATGGAGTTGCAGGGATGTCCTGGAGAATCAGCTGCACTTGAGACACCCCAGGCCCCTGTGGCACTGTAGGGCAACCTGCCCATGCATGGTTCAGGATTATTCTGCAGCTGAATGGGTTCAAAGCACTCCAAAGAGCCTGAAGAGCAGCAGCAAGACTCAAACAGAGAAGACGACACTCAAGACATCAGTCAACTCAACAGTGTAGCGGAGACTCTTGAAGTTAAGGAGCCTCCTGATTGAACTTCAACCAATTTCTACCAAAATGAGCAGCTGACACAAACACACAACAGCTTCCAAGATCACGTGAAGTTAATATTTACCCTTAATAAAGCTGCCCAGGATGACCCCACTTTCTGCACACCCTGGCACAGACCCTGACCACCCGAAGGCCAGCAGGTCCACCACACCAGCTTCACTTACACCTCCGAGCAGGAGCTCAGCGAGTGCCATTGCCATGTGCTGGCTCACTGCAGCTGAGTAAAACTCACCCCGAGGGCTGGGAGATCCTCTGCAATTTGCTGAATTTTGCAAGTTAGCAAATAAGCAAAGAAAACAATAGAAATTAAAGAGAAAATTAAAAAAACAGCAGAGCCAAGGCCACCACAAAAATACAGTTAGCTCCCTTCTGAATGCTCAAAAGAGTGTTGCCAGTATTCATAATCTGGCTCCAAGACTGGCAATGGCTCTGGGAAACTCCAAAGCCCTTGCTCTGCCTCAGTGGCTGGTGGCTCTCCCCAGCCAGCCCTCTGCACGCAGGCAGCCCGCTGACCCCGCTGCCTCAAGAAAAGCCTTGAATGCATGACCCATGGGAGTCTTTAACACTCGAATAACAGAAGGCAAACAAAAAAAGACCATTTCTTTCTAAATCTCATTAAGTCAGAGAACATGATTATTATTTTTTTAATGTGCAAAGGTGATAACATTGCTTGGAGCTCTAGTTCAATTAATTATTTTATGGGGATAAACATACTAGGAGATGCTAAGTGCAAGCCATAAAGGTTCCTTGGTACCTGGCAGGCTCACAGCTGCTCAGCCTTTGCTACAAAGCTGCACTTCCTTATGCCACACAAGAGAGTAATTCTCACAGCAACTATCCAAAAAAAAGAGTCAAGCAATCGTCTCAGCACAAACCAGTATGCAGCAAACTCTGCCAAGCACTGGTTCTTATAGCAAAAACCTCCGACACGGCCAAAAGCAGCAGTCGTTGCTTTAGATAATGAAATGCACGTCGTGCTACCACAGAGCCAGGCAAAGACATGCACAGGGGAAAATCCACAATGGCACCAAACATCTGCCTGAGTCCCATGAGCTAAGAATAGGTTGGTGTAAAAGACATCACTTTAAATCTCTTAACGTTGTTTTGTCAGATGAGAACTCAGGGATACGTGCCTGGAACATCTGCATTTTCTAGGGGAGAATGATAATTTATTTTTTAATTTTAGTGGCCAACTTTCTGGGTTTCACCCCAGTAACATGGGAAGAAGCCACAGAGAACTGATACCTAGGGACTTGTGTGGGGATGGGATCTAGCCCTGCTCTGATGAATGCTGCAGGAACGCGGCTAAATTCCATATTCTGCTATGCCAGTGAAACCTCAGTGGGTCTGGGGGTAACTTCCTGAGCCGACTACATTTGACCCCAGTCTCCTGTCCCACACCCCACAATGTCCTTCACAACTTGCTATTACCAAAGTTATATCTAAGAACATGGCTATAAAATACCTCCTCCACCAGCTGAAAAGAAAAATAAAAATATTTGGGAAAAACAAAGATGTTATTTCCTCCTGGGCATAATGTATCATGTAAATGTGCCTGCAAACATGCTGCACCTTCAAAGCGGGCATCAGGAGACACAGGAAAAAGAAAATAATAAAGTCAGAGCTAAAACCTTTAGAAAAAACCTTGCTAGGCTTACACAGACCAACCTCCCTTCTCCAGGCAAAGAACATCGCCACCACGACCCCAGACACGCAGATGTGTGATCCGAGATGAGGAATAACAAGTTACAGCTACAAAGCCCAGCTGAAACTTTAAAATGGCATTACACTACACATGCTCTTCCAGCTTAAACCCTTAATTAAAGAGACTATTCTTTACAGTGCTGGAGCCACTCCAACTCCCATTGTTAAATTTAAAATCAAACCGTGCAACTCCACAGCATCTGTAAGACATTAAAACATTCAATACTGACTTCTTTATTCAGTTTTAAGACATCATTTAATAATTTTTCCTCTCAAACCCCAAATCTAAGGATTTAAAGAAAATAACCAACAGCACCTCTTCCAGGACGCTGCCTTTTTTTTTTTTTTTTTTTTTTTTTTAAACAAACCTTCTGCAATAATATCCTTGACCTTTAACAATTCAAACCCGATTAAAACCAGTCAATGGAGTACAGCCTCCGGACAGACTCCCAGACCAGGATGCATTCAACACAGTGTCAGGATGAAGCAGGCTGTAGCACGGAAGCCAGCTCCAAATACAATCCATTCATGCACAGGGACAAAACAAGGAAGAAGGCAGATCTGACCACAGAAAATCATCATGAGCACAAGAAAATACATCAGAAAGCCAGTTTTGGTCATTGGTAATAATGCTGGAACCACAAGCTAGAACTTTGCTGTCACAACCTCTGTTATTCCAAGGTGGGTCTTCACTTCTCCTGCTCTCTCCAGACAAGGAGCCACTTGCAGCCACTTACAGCTCTGCTGCCACCACTCAGGTAGCACCCATGGTCTGGGAAGCACACGTTCAGCCATGGCAAGGGACCCAGACATGACAGTTCCAGGAGATGGGACCAGGAGAAGAACTTGGGCTGAATGCCAGCCTCTGCAAAGTCAAGGGGAGCCTCCATTCACTGCACAGGGAGCTGGATTTCAAGCTCAGTCTCTGGGAATATCACCCATTAGCAGCTTCTGAACATGTTCTGGCAGACTACGATAAACCTACACATTTCCGCAAAGCCCATATACCTTTAACAACACTGCTGGTATTCCTCCTGTAAGCAGTTTCACAGCCACAGAAACATTTGGGGTGGCAGGTAGGAGACCAAATCAGAGTGCAGCTCATGAAGCAATGGACTTTTAAGGTCTCCTCTGCAACACAGGCACACAAGAAGGTGACAGAGATGAAGAGGTGGGTCCACAAGGTATGTGGTCATTCCCAGTGAGCACAAGCTCAAGTCAGTGGCTGGATTCTACTCTGCTGTGCCCAAGGTACACCTCACCCCCACAAGGAGCCTGGCCACAGAGGAATACCAGATCAAGGATCAGTTCCCACCAGCAAGCAGCCAGCCTACATACCAGTTAATTGCACAGTCACTTTCCTCTCTGGGTGATAACATCTTATCTGGGCCGTGTTCACAGGCACTCCTGCCTGCTTGCTCACTCTGCTGCGCCAAAAACATGAAAAGGGCAGCGAGGTTTGCAGAAAATCCCAGTAAGTTATCTCCAGCAGTTCCCACAGCTAATTAAACTGTTCAGTCATGCATGCTTTAAAGTCCATAAAATTGGAAAAAAAAAAATTAAAAAAATCAGAAAACCAAACACAAAAGCCTGACAATGAGTGGAAGCAGGTTTGTTTGATCAACTCTCTCCCACCTGCCAAGTAATTCTGTGGCCACAGTAGCAAATCTTTTAGGCAACTCGGTCCTGTGCGCTGACCCTGCCACACCGCTCCCAGCCTTCTACACCCAGAGCTGTGTGCCCAGGGCCAAACCATCCTCCTGCTCCACCAAGCCAGAGCCTTCAAAAACACACCCAGCCCCAGGTAAAATTACACACTAGGCATAGCTGCCTCTACGAGTGGAGCCTGCAGCAGGGAAAAGGCTTTGCACGGGCCAAAGCTGCGTGTTTAGGAACAGGCTCCAACGTCAGAAAATGCTGCTAACACAGGCAAACCAAGGAAGCACGTGGCATGTACACAGGAACCAAAGGATGCTGGATGAGGAACACAAAGAAGGGTGGAGGCAGAAGAAGGCAACTCATTCAAGGATCTGTGCAAAAGGCAGCATTCCCATGCAGCACTCCTCCAACTGGAGCAAGAAGTCCAGCAGCAGAGTGTATCCCATGGACTCAATGAGCCCAAGTCAGCAAAGCAGAACCAAGGTTACATCCCCCCAAAACTGGCACATGTGAAGTACCCATGAAAGGAGAAAATCCATGCTAGGAAATAGCTTAAAAGGGGAAAAAAAAAAAAACAACAAAACAAACCCCACCACACAAAAACACAAAACAACCAGAGGGGAGCAGGGGAAGTATTTCATCATCACGCCTTTCAGAGAAACAAATCAGAAGGAAAACAAAACTCAAGAGTCTGATCCAAACCCATGCTATACCAGTAAGAGTCTTCTCTAATTGTTTCAGTGAGTTCTGGACCACGTCCTTGAGAAATGCTCTGCCTAGGCTATTTATAGGAGTTTTGTAAGTATCAAAAACTACTCCTCCGAAAGACATACTGCAGTGTGCAGGACCCCAAGTATCTTCCTAAGACTTGGGAGAGAGTTGCAGAAAGTGCAAGAGGCCACCACGAACAAAACAGACTCTGCAAGCAAAGGAAGAAGGTGGTTAAGATATTCAATAGCCAAGTTACAAAGTGGAGCAAGTCCCAGAAAGACCGAGAGACCAGTTAGCTCGGGCTGGGTGCAGAAACAGGAGACGAGTCAGATCAGCGGAAGTACAGAAATTACTCTTGTGCAAGCCAAAGAGCTAGGCACAGATTTGAGGACAAGTGGCCAGCCACTGACCAGCAGAAGTGGTAGACAAGGATTTTGAAACAAGGCCGAAACCCATCAAAAGTTTCCAATTTATGTTATGATTCAAGGAAGGGTAAGTCCATGGCCAACCAACCACCACTCCAGCCCTCCTGCAGAAGATTTGCCATTCCCTTCTTTGAAACAGTCTGAAACAGAATTATCCCCTCCAGAAAAAAAAAAAAAAACAAACAAAAAAGCCAAACAAGAGGGCTGTACTCTGGTCATGCAATCCAGACACTTCCCAAACACACCCCACTGCTTTCTGTTTGTCTTCATCTGGAGCTTCCTCTCCACATCCACCTCCTCCCTCCTTTCACTTACAAACTGATACGCCACTGAAGATCTATCTGCTGGCTCTGCCCACTACATCCTCGGCGTTTAAAATAAGCCAGCTCTGACAAACACTGGGTAAACCCAGTCACTATGAATACTGCAAGAGCAGAGTGGCTGAGGGGTATTGCAGCCTAGTCATATGCTGCAGTATTTTGTCCCCAAGAGCTCGGCCAATCCATTTAGCAATGGAGCAGGACTCTATTATTAGACACAAGGATACACAGGAGATAAATGTACACAAGACAAAAATAAACCCCAGCCTTGTTATAATTTTAATACAGGAGCTAAACTGGGAAATGATAAATGAAGACCGTTTCCACAGTTGAGTCAAGAGAAAAATTTAACTCCCAACAGCCCAAGAGCAAACACAGATATTGAAAACTGGATGGGGGACTGTCAGAAAGAGAAAGGATTGGATGAGTATTACTTTTTAAATGAGTTTTTCATTATTTCAAATTGCACCAAAAAAAATGCAACCCTTTACTGTTTTCTAGGGCAACCAGAGGAGGTTTTAAGCAACTGTGCCTGTTCCCAGACATGAAGTGCCCACAGTTGTGGGGCCAACATCCATCTCAAGAAGTTGCTTTCAGGGAGCTGAAAGCAGTACAGCTTCACGGCAGCTCATTCTGACCTCGTCAGTGATCTCAAATTAAAGCTTTAATACACTTATACACAGCTATAAACTCCTACATACATTTTTCCTTTATGAGTTTTAACCTCTCTCCAGTCTCCATGGTTAACCACGCTCCCCCCCAGCCCCTGCCTTTGCGTTAGAAAACAACCTCTGGTGTTTCATGAGATCAACTCTTTCCCCATGGAAGTTATCTGGAGGATAACTCTTCCCTTCCCATAGGAACACCCAGAGAAGCCTCAAACATTTCACAACCGTAAGCCATGTGTCATCATGAGTTATACTTTTGCGTACACAAACATCTTCCACATGATCAAACGAGGACGCAGACACAGGGGCTGAGGGCCAAAGGAGAGCTAAGATCCTCTGATCTGATCTCTGACCAGATGTCTCCAGCCCAGGGCTTCACCCAGCAGCTCTCAAATGCTCCCCAAGCCTCTAGGTATGGGAACCACCACGTTCCTCAGCAATTGGCCACCGCGCATTTCTCCCATCTGATTCTCTCAAGCTCTGGCTTTGCAACCCAACAGGCACAGGATCATTATTCAAGAGTGAAGTGAGATGGGCCAGAGCGGATCTTTAGCCACATTCAAGCCATTCCTCTGCTGAATGACTGCTTGACCCTTTCCTCCTCCCTTACAAGCCAGCCCTGTCCATGGCTTCAAAGTTCATTAAAAGGTCCACCTGGGGGCTAACGACCATGGGAACATTCTTCTTCAGGTGACTCTTGGATTGGAAGGAAGTCCATGCTGGCAGATCATTACCAAAAGAATGAAGGCATAAGAAACTGCTCAGAAACCCTGTCCCTATCAATAACTCAAGGACAGGCAGTATGCTTCTAGACTTCACCTAGACTCAGACTTCTTTCAGTGAAGTAAGACTAGACCAGGCTAAATTTCACTGCATGTTTATCTCTGCTCAAACCATCCTACTAAAAAGGAGAAAAAAAAAACAGTCATGTTCCAGATGGGAGAGACTTTTTATAGCAAGCCATGGATATCTGGCAAGCTTTGCTGAAGGTCTTTCATCATGCACACAAGGTATAACGCTATCTAGTAATCTGAGGAAACATCCACGGGTTTTTCAACCTCCTCTAGAAATTGAGATTCAACAGGAAACCACAAATACACCAGGCCATTAATTTTTCTTTACCAAATGCTTCCAGTCATGTCGCAATTTTAACAGTAAGCAAACTATTTGGGTTCTTTCCAGTTCTTGTGCAAGAACGTTCCTCATTTTTCATTTTATTTTTTAAATAATCTGGCTGAGATTTTTTTTTAAAAAGAAGAGTTTAAAACAAGTTAGGAAGCCAGTGTGAACAGAGCATACTCTCCCCACTAAATATTTACACACATACCCCCAGAGGTTTCTGTATCACATAGCAGAGGTTTTATACAAAGTAAAGACTTTTCCCAGCTAAAAATACAGCAAAAAGCCTAAGAAATAAGAACAGAACAACATATCTACCAACACAGGCAACGCCAAGCTATCTGAACCACATAAATAAAAGTCTCATTCAAACATCCCCCCCCTCCCCTCCCAGCACCATTCCAGGAGAACAAAGAAACATTAAGTCTTACTTTCCTGGTGTATATTTGATCAGACCTTCTGTTAACACAGTATGACAACAGCAATGAAGGGAAGAATATCACAGCTAAACAACCGTCTACCATTCCCCTTCCTTCTGCCGAGTCCTTGCTGACGCAAGGATGGAGCAGCTGCTGTCTGTTTTTAAACAGCTCCATATTTCATAAGAAGCTGCTGATTTCTGAAAGGACAGAAAACCCAGCCAACGGCTTACAAAATAAGAACCAAATGAAAGCAATTCAGGACACACTATTTAAACATTGTGTCCATTTGCTCAGCTTCCCTTCCAACATACCGTCACAGCTGAAATTCAGAAGATGAGTTCGTCCACTGTCTCAGCCCACTCACTTATCACCACGAGCACAACTTACAAGTATTCATCTAAAACAGAGCAGAGGACTCTGGAAAATCCCTCCCATGATTCTATATAAGAAAATCTTGAAATATGGGAGAAAACAAACCCATGTGTCCAGCATGATGCAATCACAGAAACTACTTCTGCATCAAATGAACATTAGCCACCCCAAGTTTTGTTTTCTGCTGCTGTATCAACATTAAAAGGTCATTTGGGATGGAAAGACTTTCCTAGAAGGACCTGGCCATACATCCTGTACTTTTGAACACTTACCAGCAAAAGATACCTAGACATTGATATTTATTTACCTTTAATCAGGGATGTATCAGACATCTGGGAAGCCCCTCATCATTACTGAAATGCCACACTTAAGTCTTCTTTAAAATCTGCATCACAGGATACGGGTCACTACATATTAGGACCTCAAAAGAAATGAGCTTAAACCTTTTCTGTTCTGACTCTGCAGCTCTCACTTAGGCTGTTAAAAGCGATGGGTTATACCAGGCGAGTCCCTCCTGAGGGGATTCAGACCCCTGCTGTCTCCTTTCTACTTAATAGCTGCTGTAAGAATACTGCCTTTTCGGCTGTTTGTGTCATGTTGATTAGCTTAGATAAGGACCTGGGGAAGGAGGAGGGAGAAGAAGAGAGGGAGATGACATGCAGGGGGAGGAGGATTTAAAAAGGAAAAAAAAAAAAAAAAAAAAAAAAAAAAAGAAAAGGCTTTCATCTGCTCTAATAATTAGCAGGTCATGCTGAAAATGATCAACATCCCTTTAAAGCAACTGTGCATGAAATGTGCAGAGCCCTGCTCAGGTCACTGCACTCGTGCAAGTCACTTCATTACATCAGACACTAAAACCCTGTGGTTTTCTAAACTCCTCTGGCTTCATAAGGGCTCTGGCCAAGATCCTTCTGCTTCCACATTTCCTCTGCGGGAGGAGGGGGGTTACAGGCTCACCAATCTTGCTGCTTAGTCACAACAGCAGCGGGCATACAGATGCCAAGGCCAATCCAGGACTAATTAAAGGTTTGCAAAAGACCTTCAGATTCTCTAGTAAAGACACACAGACAAACTTGTTGCAAAGCATTTGCCATTCCTGGAGAAAACAAACCGTGCAAGAGCCTCCTGTTCATCACCAGAGGTTTTCCCAAGGATACCATCAACAAGGAAGAATCACACCCTGCCCCAAATGACACAGATCTTCCACAGTTGATCACCACAGCTGCCTTCCCAGGTGTCTCTGCAATGCACACACTGATTCACACGTTGATCTCCCTGGCCAAAATGCACTGCCAGCTGTGGGTCCCCAAGGGCCTTCCCCCTCCATCAGACACGCTTGAATACTATATTAAAGACAGTGTCTGGGACATAATACATAAGCCCTGGAGCAAAATCAACGAGGGGGAAGGAATAACAAACCAGTAACAGGTCATTCGGACTTCCTCTCTTCCCCACATCTACTCTCACCTTCAGAAAAGCCAGCATTCATCTCCTGGAGGGGCAGGACCAGTTTTGTTGGAGCACAGGTCCTTTAATAAACCTGTCCTCCTCAAAAGAGATGACAAGATGGTTATGACAATGATAATTTTCCTCTGATGTACTCACATCCTTCTATTAAGGACACATTACCTCAAAGGTCAGTAATTGCCAGCCAGAGCCAGCTCTGCCCTGACAACCCATCTCTGAACTGCACTAAGTGCCTGACCGTGCCCACGGCAGCAAGAGAGACTGACCTCAACGTGCTGTCTGGAGAGAGGGGATGGCTGCATCGTCTCAAGTGTCTTCAATTTCCCTCACTTCAAAATCATTCTTCTACCTCAGCTTAACACTTATCACCGAACTGACACACACCTCCAAAGCACTGCTGTTTGAAAGAAGCCCGGAAAGAGGGGAAATTAGGAGATTACTTTTGAATAAAGCAATGGGTTAAGTCATCATGTCAACAGATGTGCCACTGGGCCACAATGCTTTACAAAAGCAGGAGCAACTCAGGGGGGACAGGAAGGACAGGGGACAGTCCCTACAAGATCAGCATGGCACAGGGATGAAGGAAAAAGCACCAGGGCTGGTCCAGGAGAGCAGGAACACAGCAGAAACCCTTTGTAGGAAAGGAAAAAAACAACATATAAACAGCAGAGACTGAGACAACCCCAACTCCCTCCATAGGTCTCAGTAACATAGAGAACACCACCACTGAAATGGCCACAAGAGCATCAGGAAGGAGCCAAAGCAAACACTAAAACGTGTACAGCATAAAATGCATCCCAAGGTACTCATGTGAGAAAGGGGAATCTTCCCACCAAGAGGGCAGTGTGGAGTGCCTCAATGACAAACCTACAGCAATTATTAGAAAGGCATCAGCCATACATAATTTTGAATTTAATTTAATTAGGCACCCTGCTAACTTCATTACTTATTTAACCGGACTGCTCACTCAATTTATGTTACGAGTGTTTCAGATAACTGCTCTGGGCCCCACCTCAGTGGGAAACATGCTGGAGGACACATTTGGAAAGAGGCTCCAGCACAGGCTGTAGCCCCAAGCCCACACGCTCCCCTCATGCTCAGCAACTCTCCTGGGACAGAGGCATTCACATGCCTTCAGTTTTCTGCCTTTGGTTTTCTACCTGAATGCAGAGAAATCCAGAGGAGCTCAGGAGGGAAAAAAAAGGACAAACCCCCCCCCCCAAACCAAAACCCCTAAAACCCACAAACATTTTTTCTTTAAATCAAACTGTTTCAAGTATTCTAAGCATCCATTTAAAAAACAAAAGAGAATAAAAAGCTGGACAGCAGCACAAATCCAGGAACACCCCAGGGTGCCCTTCCATCCCTTCTGCAACAGTCCTGCTCGCACAGAGGTGCTGCTCACCACGGTGCAGGCGAGCTGCTTGCACAACCCAAGACAGAAGTCAATGCCTCGTGCAGTGTCTTGCATCCATTTTTCACACTCCAAATTAATTCTAGACCCCAAAATAATTTAAGAACTTAGGAGTTCAATGTAATTTGCCCCAATCAATGCACAGCATTTGGCCAAAGCATCAGAACTTTAGCATAGCAGCCTTATAGAATCATAGAACAGCCTTGGTTGGAAGAAACCTCTAAGATCATCAAGTTGAACTATTAACCCAGCACTGCCAATTCATCGCTACCCCATGTCCCTCAGCACTTCATCTACACGTCTCTTAAATCCCTCCAGGGATGGGGACTCCCCCACTGCCCTGGGCAAACTGTGCCAATGTTTGATAAACCTTTCAGTGAAGATATTTTTCCTAATATCCAATCTGAAATCACTGCCACACAGATTAACAATTCTGTCACGAAGCCAACATGTAGTCAACAGCAGTCATAACCACAGTCACTACAAAGCCTTCAAGGAGAAGCAGCATCAGCAGAAGTGATGAGTTTTCCAGCTAGCACTCGTAAAAACAAAACTTGGTCTAGCTCACAGCCCCACGCTGATCTTGTGTTCAAGATGCTCAAAATTAAACCTCACACCAAGGAAAAAAAAAAAAAAATCTAATTTTCAGTTTCAATAGCATGCAACCACCCCCAAGTGCAATATGAAGCATAAAATTCACAAAATGATTCGCACAGTGTTGGAGGAAATTTAAGTGCAGGAGTTCCCATCACTGGGGAAGGCGACTCAGTCCCACAGCAAAGCCATTGCTGCTGGTCTCTCTTCATAGAGAAGGGTGACAGAGCTAAGCACTGCATCAGAAAGATGAGCAGGCTTTGTCATCTGGCCAGGGATGGGGCTGGAATGGTAATGCCAGGATTATCCCATCCTTCACAAGGTGAAGGGATCACGTAGACTCCATAGAAACAGAGGATCTTGGCAATTCTCATTTCCTACAGCAAACAGTTCTCAGGGGCCTCTTCCAACCTCCTCCAGCAGGAAGAGGGGAACTTCTAACACCTAATCGCTGACATTTAAGAATGTGAAGCTCCAACCATCAAGTTGACACCACAGCAGGGAATGCACCTAGCAGGTATACAGTTGCATGCTCCCCAGGGTGTGGATTTCAAGTTACAGTTTATAAAGGAGAGAGGGAACTAACCTACAAAAGCAAGCAACTTTATCTGGGATGTATTTTACCACACATACCATGTGGCCACACCATCCCGTAAACACCTGGGTGGATTATGTGTTTCTCCCCCACCAGCAGTGTCCAAGGCACGCTCACATCTGGAATCCTTTATGGTTTAAACGCTACTTCTGCCTTCTCCTTGGTGCCAAAATGCCTTGAGGAAGCAGCACGTGCAGGGGGGAGGAAAGGAGCAGGACAACAGTCAGCAAGGTACCAAGATACTTCAGATATCGATGTGATGAACACAGGAGACAACTTGAGGAGCAGACATCCTACAGAGCACACTATAGGTGGCAAATGAGGGAGATGCTGTGGTTTGGAAGCAGATCATACTAGGTGAAAGTTACTGATCTCCTGTGGTTTACAATAAAACACAAATTCACATTACTCCTAAGAAAAGCCAATGTTTGTTATTTCCGTTCCTTTGTTTGCTATGTAGACCTCTAAAGCCAAGCAGTAACCTTTCCTGGCAGGCTTATGTTATTTACACACAATTTACAAATCTAGGCCTGCATCTGGATTTTTCTATGTCACAAGAGTTGCAATGAATTTCAGAGGCAGCCCCCAAAACACACAGCACTCCACAACACAAAGCACCAGAAAGTGCCATACAAGTCCTCTCCAATGCTGCCCCAGCCAGGCTGCCAACCAAGGTCCTTTTAAAGCAAGAATTTCATAATGCATCTCTCTAGCTGCTCAGGGAGACAGCATTAAAACACAAAGGCACACAGCTCTCATGCTAATGTTTCCATCTGCTCAGGAGCTGCTTTTATTTAAGGATAAAATAAAACCAAGCACGCTGCGCTGCAGCACCGACCTTGTGAGCAGGCACTTGGCACCCACTTAGGCACCCCCAGAGATTTTCAAAGCACCCTGAGGACATGCAGATAAACATTTCAAGGGAGGTGCATGTCAAGAGGCCCAGCAGCAGCTCTGTGAGAGATGTTTGGCATAAGAAGCTCAATAAAGAGGCCCATGCAAAACCTCTCTGCCTTCAGTCACATCTGGGCTGACCTTCCAACAAGCTCAGCTCCCACAGCCTGCCCCTTGGCTTTGCTTGAGTTACCCCGGCGGAGAGTGGAGTGACCCCAGCCAGCCTTTCAGCTCTCAACACCTCGCCTTCGAAGAAACCTGACCCGAAGTCCAGCGAGGTTAATGGAGAGGCACACATTGACGTCAGAGAGGTCTCTGGATGAGGCCACCACAGTGTTCACCTTATTCTTGGAATCAGTGCCGCCTGGAAGTCAAGGAACAAAGTTAAGACTGACATGTGGTTTGCTGTCTTGGTCTACCTGAGGACCAGCCTGTCTTCTGCACACACCCCTGGCAGGGCTCAGGCAAGAGAAGGCTTTTTCCGTATTAGAAGGCTTTTTCCATACCAGCCATATTGGATTTTTCCACATCAAGCAACCAACAAGGCCAGACTTAGAGGTCAGACCCTGGAGGTAAGGCATGAGGTTGTGGAAAGACCTGCATAGAAAACATTTGTGACAAAGTTGACACGCATTTCATCTCGTGTGCCAAAATTCCTGGTCCCTAAACCTTTTTAGACTTGGGTTCCTTAGAGGTTCAAGGGTTACTCCCAGCATTTGTCCACTGGTAAAAGGAGACGTGACCTCGTTTGAACACAGCACATAATGCTGGGACTGACAGAGTCCCAAATACTTGCCTCGTAAGGCCGGAGCTTCGCAGAGCAGCTGCGTTATTTACTTTCAGAGTTTAATTCAATCCAAGGCCATTTTTGGGCTGCACTCCAGAGACATCTACCTCTCACACCAGCCTACCCAGCCACAGATCAGGAGTATGGTTATTCACCAATCCCCTAGCAGAAAAAAAAAAAATGACTAAACCCAGCTCTGAAACTCCCCGAAGATCCTCACATGACAGAAGAGACAGGAGCTCTGAGATACAAGGACTCCTCTGCTCCCATGCCAGAACACCTGTTTATTTGGATGCCAAATACCAGTGGCTCAAAAAAAAATAAGCATGAGCCATCCTTCTCCCCCGCTTCTTTTGAAGATGATGGATGCATCTTGCTGGGAAGCTCAGCAGCAGCACACAAAAAGGCCTTTTTAACACACCCGTAGCCCACAAGCAAGACACGCAAATCAGTCACTAACAAAGATCAAGTCTTCATTGGACCTGAAATACGAATGGATCATACAGAACAGCATTTTTTAGTATTTGTGTATTAAAGCTACTTTTCTACAGCAGTGAAAAACCCCAAAGAGCCTAAGGCAGTCCTAGGCAGGATGTGCAAGCTCAGTAAAAGTGCTCGTGCTTAAAGGGAAAGAGATAGTGAACGGCTCTCCTCCCTTGAAAATAAAACACACCTTTCAGTGTGCAACTCAGCACGGAGAGCTGGAGACCCTCAGCACTGCATAACATGCCCCAGGCTGTTGATATAAAAAGGGATGATGGTTTAGTAGGTGTTAGCACAGCCTAACAGACTGGCTTCCAGGTGTGTCGTTCCTCTGCACGCACATTTGCAGAGCCTTTCTGCAAAGCACAGCTAGGACAGTCTGCGGTCTCCCATGAGGCTCGAATCACCCGCTGGCAGCTTGGATGCCAACAATGGTTAGAAGTGTCAGGTACTACCCAGAAAGAACCATCTTGCTACAAGCAGCAATACTGGCCACTCCAGGGGTCTTAATCAGAGTTTTAAACAAGTCACTGCACCAGTAGAGGTCCACCATTGCCACAAGACCAGGGAGAACATGAGGAGGCAATCACTAAACATCTACCAGTAACTATGGCACTAATTCTAACACCAATAGAGACAGAAGGTGGTTTTCATGGTCTTAAACCAGGCTCTTGAAAAAACAGAGCTTGGCCAACAGCTCCTAGAACAGAGCCTGAGGAACAAAAGCATACTACCAAGCCACAACACTCAACATTATGTTGTTCACAGCATCAAACCAACCAAGCAAGCTTTTAGCTACAGACAATGCCAAGCTCTGCCCCGCACTGGTGCTGTACATGCTTCACAGTGGTGATGGTGTCCAGCACCAAAGTCCACCACAGCAGAACCAGAAGGTCACCAAAGACAGGGAGGGAGCTCTAAAGAAATTGTATGGCCTCAGTATCGTTGGGAAAGCACCAGGAATGTGGCACAAAGGTAACTGCTACAGCCTGGGGCTGCCAGATGAAAGCAGGATCAATACTCCACTATGTTGTTTAACCCGTTTATTAGGGGGGGAGGTGGAGATAAATGAGTGTTTGAGTTGCCAGAGGGTACACTTTCACCCTAGTCTGAGTCAGCCAGATGTGAGTTCCTGCCCAGCAACACCACCCCAGCCAAATGATTTCAGCCTCACAGTTCACTTAACCACAGAATACAAAGAGCCAGTAACCCAGCAGTCGATAATGGAATAAACTATAGGTCAGTGACCAGGGGAAAACACACCATTTAAAATTATTCCAATATTGACACGCACAGGCAACACAGGCCTGTGTTTTTATTTATTTATTTTAACTAGTTTATCTGCTCAGCAGCAGCGCTGAGCCAGCTGTTAAATGACAAGGTTAGATTCTCAAAGTCTGTGGGTAAACTGCCTAACACCAGCACACCCTTACATCCCTGAAAGCGTACCCCTGCAAACGGGGTTGAGCGCCCACGTGAGCAGCTGCACCATGGCGTGCGCGCTTGCTTATCAGTCCATCAGCAGGCGAGGGGCAGGGGGTACCCGAGCGCACGGCACAGCTCTGCCAAGCTCGCCTTGGAAAGCCTGGCCTCTAGCCAAAGCAGAGAGCACAAACTCGCTCAAAGCACTCAGCCAGAAGCCCAGCCAGGCTCATTTATAACTCCGTTTCCTCTCAAGGCTGCTTTTCCCCAGGAAAATGCTGCAATGACAATTTGCACCTTAAGATTAAAGATCGCTACAGCTCTCTAGCAACTGAAAACACCCAGAAAAGCTGCTTTCCCCTCCTGAGTCCAAGGAGCATTTCTTCCATCACACACAAGCGAAGCGAGGATGAGGCGACAGCAGCAATCACACAGGCACCACACAGAGAACATCTCAGCTGAAGTTCATGCAGTACCATGAAGCAACCTTTATTCCCTCAAAATCAAACAAGATGCTGTGGATTCAGCAGGGCAATTCAGACAAGCAGTAGGTACTAATTCTGGCCAACCTCTCTGCTCCATCAAGTAAAGCAAAACCAGCTGCACCATGTGTACCAAATAGCTTCCAGCCTTTAAGATCATCAGAATTATTGGGTATGATCCCGTGCTTATGTCCCACCACACAATTAAAGTTAAAATTTAACAAGTTTAGACAGCAGGATCTCAATGCCAATTCATCCTATTTGCAGAGCTGGCTACTGCAGCCCTCTGGCCAACCTCCCCACGCTGAACGTGATCCAGAGCGCTCCTCACTCGTGCTGGCACCCACTGCAGCCATCACTACATTAACCAGCCTGCCCAGGCTGATGCAGGCAGTGCCAGGAGCATGGCACTGAAGCACCATTTTGCAATGGCAAAGGGAATGCAAAGCCAAGATTGATGACTTTTCCAGGAGAGCACCAGGGAAATAAATCATGCTATTCCCAAAATTCGTTTTTTCTCAAAAATACCTGCTGGCCAGAGGAAAAAGCCCTCAAGGCTGAATTTAATGCTCACTAAAAAGATCAGATTAAGAGCCCTGGAGACCACTTGCTCTGGTTTACCTCCAGCAGAATAGAAATAGAGCAGTGCAGATCAGCCAGGAGATGTCCTGCATGCCACTGAGGGGCAAACAACCATCACAAAGGGCTGCAATGAAGTTCAGCTTCCCAGCCCAGCCACTCCTTGGCATCTTGCTCACCGCCGCTAACAAGCCCTCTGCAATTCCCACCAGCAGGAGAGGCACCTGCCCAGTAACAACTGGACTCCTGCCACCGACTCGCTGCACTTGTGCCACCCTGTGCAATGAGATGGCTCTGGCTGCCCACCACCAGCCTGTCCAGGGTTCGGCAGCCCAGACCAGAGCGTGGCAGCTCCCAGGGCCACCTCACTCCCCTCTCAACAGGAGGAGAAAGCACAGCCTTTATTCAATGTCTGTCCCTGCCTCTCATTTGCTTGGGAAATAACCAGCAGGTAAACAACCCCCAGCCAGCAATTTGCTTACCAACACGGAAAAACACCTCTACTTTCAACTTTTTTTTTCTTTACTGGTTTTATTTCAGTGAGTAACAAAGCCTTAATCCAGGCTCAATAAAGCACTGCAGAGCCTGGCTCAGCTCACTTTGGCTACAAGCAAATCAATAGCTTTCTTATATCTCTCTGCTCTGCTTGGGAGAGGAAAAAGGGGCCACTTCTTTCCCAGCCAAGACATCTGCACAAGGCATCTATGTGCTGTGAGCCAGGACCCCTCACAGGGAGAGCTGAAAAGACATGAAAGAGTGCTTTGGCACAGCAGAGCCGTCTCCTCTCGCCCTCATCTCTGCTGGCACTGCCAGAGCGTTTCATGTGGGAAAGTTTTCAACCCCAGTTTGGCCTCCCAACTGCCATCGGTTCTGTACTGGTTAGTTGTTCACAGTGGGGTGGAAGGAGGGGGGGAGAGAAGCCACGCAGAGCAGAGGTTCAGATGCTGTAGGTAGGACTGCACAGGCCTCCCGCTCTGCCCAGGCAGCTGCTGACAAGCCTGCTTATTCTGCACATCCATAAGCTTAAAAAATGAGGCTCAGAGGCACTGAGGAAGAAGCATACAGGAAAGCCAGCCCTGGATTTAGGAACGCCTCAGTGCAATATCAATCAGTCCCTCTGTGCCTCCCGACCAGAAAAGGGTCTGGAAGTCAGGTACAGAGGTGAAGACAACATGGCCAAACCTAATGCACCCAAATATTACAGTCAAGTACCTGTGCAAACACCCCTAAGCTGGGGAGCTTTGGCCTCTCCAAGGTGAGCCTGGACCAGCTTTTCACCTCCACTCATGGGCCATCCCTGGGCTGCCTCCCTGATGGCCCAGGGGAAACTCAGTTCCATACAGCATGCTCAATCCTGCAGGAGGGACCTGACTCCAGACCAATCACCAGCTGCCCCAGCAGTAAATAAAAAAACCCCCACAACTTTTTAAGAGTCCACACAAACCTGTATTACAAACAGCAACAGAGCTGTGTCAATTAGATTAGGCTCTGCCTTGTTATCCATCATGTTTACAGAACATGTGAATGCCTTCTAAAGAGCAGATGCTTTTCAAGTTTAATAATTCAACCGTTTAGAATTGAGCAGTGAAAGACCCTGCACACAAAGAAATAAATGCAGGCACAACAGAAGCCTTTTTGTTGATTTTCAACTTTTTTTCCTTTAAATATAAACCACCAAGAATGCCAGAAATTTTTGCTGCTGAAGAAAGGACAGGCCAAGAGGATGTCTAATAGATGGAATGCATCTGGAGAAGGAAAAACAAAACCAAGATGACCCTCAAACATATTCTTGCGGGACAACTTCTGAAAACCACATGAATAAGTAATACAGGCTTCCCTTGAAACAACAGCAGCAAAAGCTTCAATGGACGACGTCATCAGGACTTGATCTCTGCTGCAGATCAAATGCCATGCAAGCAGGAAACAGCTGACACACAGCTCAGCCCAATTACATACAGTGCCCTTTCCATAAAGGGCCTCCTCTTTACTGCAAGCAAACACTCATCTCAGCTCTGCTCTCTTTGCTGGCAACCAGCTTCTTCTGTCCCTCGAAGGGAAAAGGCAGAGCTTGGCATTTGTGTGCTCTGCCACCCAGCCTGAAGGAACTCTGAGCTGGCATGTCTCAGGGTGTGTTCAGCAGCACAAGCACAGGATGGAAAGCCACAGAACACCCAACGGTTAATCCTGGCTCCGATAACATCTCCCTGGAACACAGCACTTAAAGTCTCCAAACCTCTATTTCTCCCTCTGTAACAAAACAACAACACAGTGAACAAAACTTTGTCACTGCTAAATGGAAAACACCTGTAAAAAACATTTTCCAAGTGTGGCATGCACTCTTTGTACTCACTATTACCAGGGCTCAGACTGTGAACTGTTCAGAGCATGAACTATTTGCATTATATATTGAAAATATGTTGTTAGTGCTTGATGCACAATATATTCTACACACCCATCTCATCATCTCAGTCATTTATACCATGACTGGCTCCTTTACATTTACTCACACATAACCACGTAAGTTTGGCATTTACTGCATTATCACTACAGAGAAATTACTGTAGGGGACAAATTAATTACCTATGCAAAGCAGGCTAAGAATAGCCAGCAACGTACTGTACCACTGAAACGCTAGACAAAGCCTCAAACAGAACTTCCCTCGTGTGGAGGATTACAGGCTCTACCCACAAAGGACTCAAGTGTCTTGCCTTATCTTTATTCCATTTAAAAGGAAACACACTTTCCTGAAAACCCGATAGAAACATGCCTTTACAGAACAAATGCAAATGGATTAATGCACTTATCAGCAGCAGGCTTGAGGGGAAGCAAAGACATATTCCTCCTGCTGCCTAGATATTCTAGGATACTTTTAATTAAATTATGGAACATCATTAGCTAATGAAATATGCGGGTGCATCGTTACACAACCCCCCTCCGCCTCCTGCTGCCTTGCAGACCCCCACGGTCTGTGAATCCACACATGCATTTCAAAGGCAAGACACAGGGACTACAAAGGGAATTGCAAAAGAAAAAACTTGCTGCTCTTCCTTCATCTAAGCCCAGCCATGCCCACACACACGCGGTGCTGGGAAACAGAGCTATCCTGAGGCAGGGGAACACTCAAAAGGAAACTCGACTGAGTTAGCAGCCTCATTAGATTCCCTTTATACACAAACCTGAGCAGCACAACTGTCTGAGCTCAAAGGGCAAGAGCTCAGCCACACTCCTTTCCTGCTCTGGAGGATGTATGCAAGCACACACGCCCCCCACGCAGGCAGTGTCTGACCCCCAAGGCAAGCAGAGACCCCCAGGTCGCACTAGTCCATTAAGTGTCTGTGCAGGCAGCAGGTATCATAAATTGTTTGGTTTTAAACACCTTGCACTGGCTGAGGGGTTTAACAAGTATATACCAGAACGTCACCTTGTCAAGTTCTGGATCGTCAGCGTTAAATCCCAGGAGCAGCCAAGGAAGAAACAGACCCGCAGACAGACAAACGTGTCTCAGCGGTTTTCCCCTGCCTTGCCCTCTCCCTCAGCCACTGCGTGTTTGCTTTTGCTTCTAAACTTTGCTTCTCTGTGCAAACAGTCTGCTATGAGAGGTATTTGCTCAGTCCACAAGTTTCCTGCATTTTTGTCCAGCTCTAGGGCCGGATAGCCCAGCATTCCCAGCTCGGAGACCCAGGCTATAAAATCTCCTTCACTGGGCATCATAAGCAGACAGCATCTGCACACTGTTACACAAGCATCAGCACGGATGTTGGGGATGCTGTGGAGGACTCTGGGGTGTCAGAGCCAAGGGGGACCCCAGCTTCTTCACCTAAGAAGAAAAACACCCAAAGCACTGCATCTTTGAAGCCATGCTTTAAAAGCATCAAACAGCTGCAAAGCCACAGCACAGCCTTCTCAAAGCTCTCCTGTCTGCCTACCCACCTCCAAAGAGACTCTGCCCCTGGTCATGCTTTGTAGGCAGGCCAGCTCTGAAACTCGGCCCATTTAAAGTCAGCTTTTATATTATCATCTTTATTCCACAAGAGAGCTTTACACCACACCCATCACCAAGTTCCCTGGATTTACGTGCTCAGCCTATGTAAATGTACTCATTTTCTCCTTTCCCAAGGCCTCTGACACCCAGGCTTTCCAACTGTTTGCTGCAGCTCTGCACCACACCGATCCTCAAAGAGCCTGTAATGTGTCTAACACACTGACCAGCTTCCACTTGGAGCAGCACCAAGCACAACCGCTCCTCAGCAGGCTCTGGATGCAACAACAACCAACAAGGAACACTTCGGTTCAACAGAAACCCAAGGGACACAAACAGTTGAGCAGGATTTGGTGGATGGAGGTTATTAGGGCATTACACATAGAACAGAAACTCAGGAAGCAGTTATCTCCAGAAAAGATAGATTCATTTCCTTCTGATGCTTGCAAATCACGCTGCTAACTTCAGATCGGAAGAGCTGGTGCTCAGTAGAATGAAATTAAGTATGTTGGATCACACAGGACACCTGAGTGGATAATAGCAGAAAATTAATGGAAGCATATGTGCCTCAGGCAGAGGACTGGAAGACCAGCGAGAGAGCTGTGCTCAACTAAACTTATCATGATAAATGAAACCCACTGAACATACTGCAAATGCAGAAATACGGTGATTAGATGTACACCGGAGGTTCAACGTCTGAAACATTAATTGGTTTTCTGCAAGAGCATCTCTCCCAGCCAACATAAGCACACGTACAGTCTCCTTCAGAGACAAAAGGGTAGAGGGAAAAACAATCATGAACTTTTAGAAATCACAGGCCTCACACAAGCATTTTATCCCTGGATCAGCTCCAAAGAAAGCCTTCCAAAACAACAAACAAAGTGGAACTGCAGAGATGAAGCAACCTGCTGCTTAACTCCTGTGCTGCTGATGAAGAGTCTGGTACTTGGGCAGGCTGGTGACCCCCAGGCATTGCAGAACTCGCCTTCCCTCATCCAGAAGAAACCCCGAGACAGGTCTTCCCACCTCAGCATCAGCAGAGTGGGGTTCAGGATGGAAAGTACACTGCACTAGCACAGGACACTAACTCTAGCCACCACTCAATGTTAAAGGAAACCCGTGCCCTGTACCACGTACCTGACTGCTCTCACCACCCCTGCCGTGCCGCCTTCTCTCCTGCACCAGAGCATCAAGTACTTGGCTTGCACATTTCCAGCAATCTGTTGTTTTTACCGATGCCAACTCGCTCCTTGCAAACCTAAATCTTGGAGCCTCCCTATGACTTGCCTTCACAAGAATGCTAATTAGGTCTTTACTACCCCCAGGCTTTCTGAAAGAAAACAGGCATCTGCCATGTGCACTCCTACTCCAGCTATGTTTTCCCACTCCAAATCAACAAAACAAGCGTGTTACTCGGTCAGTGACACGCAGAAGACACAGCGGCTTTGCAAGAAACCTGGGAAAGGAGCTCCATGTTTCACACTCCCAAACGTCATGAGGAACATCCACCTTCCCAGAGCTGCTACCATACCTCTCTGCCCACACACAGGCTTCCCAACCTACACCATACCCTCCCCAAGACACCCTCGTATTTTTAGCAAGAGGTGCACAGAGCAAAAAGCAATCTGGTTCCACCAGTTGGTCACACTGCTTACACCCACCTAGGACTGTCCTTCAGCATGGCCTGTGCCCAGGGACACAAAGTTTTTCCAGCCAGAGTGTCTGTATGCAAATGGCTGCCAAACCCCACTGTGACACCAGTTTGTTTCTCCAGTTCATGTTGGCTCTTCACTCCCTCCTAAAAGGGAAAAGGCATTTCCCAGGAACAGGCTGCCTCCAGCTCTCACATACACATGAACAGCCACAGAGTACTCCGAGTAAGGAGCTTCTGCAAGACATCCATCTCTAAGACAACAGAGATGCCCTGCAAATGCCAAGCCCTGCAGCTCCCAACTTCTGGCTCCATTACAAGAGAATACAGCACTCCAAGACAGACTTTGAGAAGGTGTCACCGTACTTGTACAGGAATAAAACTGCCCTTACACTGAAGGGTCTGTTTGCAACAATCTTTGATGCAGGAACAGGCACCCAAACACACTGACAAAGATAACCAGGGAAGTCAGTGCCAATTAGGAGAACACCACAGGTCTCCCTGCTTCCCAGCAGGTAACCCCACCTCAATGCTGCTTCTCAGCTTCCCAGTTCAGAAGACGGCTCACAGTCACCACTGCCCACCTCTGAAGGGATTGGAAGTTCTCCATAGCTAATCTGTATCGTACTTGGAAAGCATAGAGCTGAAAGATAAGGGAATATACTCAGATGAATGTGGTACAAGTGGCTTTGAGGGAAGCATTTCAGGGCTTGAGAGATTCTTTAAATGCAGCATTTTACAAGCAGGACAAATCCTAGCCCATGTGGCAACACAACTGAGCTGCATGCAGCTGCTGAGCCAGCTATCTCTTTCTAGGGGAAGACTAGTTCCCTGCATAAATGGGCTTTTACATTTTTTAATGCCAACTGCATGAATAGGACTTTTATGGATTCCTACAGTGACGCACAAAGACATCCTCAAAATTTCAGAGCTGCTCAGTAAGCCCACATGCTAACTGCCTTCACTAGATAGTTCAGACCCCATACTAAGAGCAAAACTCTTTCTTCCAGGAAGTTTGTCTCACCAGGGATGTTCTGCTGTCTCCAAGAAGTCAAGATTTCTGGTAAAGTTTGGTTAAGCCCATACAGATCAGACTTTGCAGCTTCAGTTCCCAGAGTCTGCACCAGACCCTGTTCCACCACCATCCTCCTCAGACCACTGCAGAGGGTTTCTTTGTCCACACAGTGTGCCTCCCAGCAGAGGCACAAAAGAAACTGAGATAAGCGTGTAATCAATAGGCCTCACCCTCACTGCTCTCCTGCTGGCCCTGCTATTTTTCAAAGGGAACTTTTCCTTCCTCCCTCCCCTCCTGCATCACCTCCTCTGGCAGCCAAACCGACAGCTGCGATCACGCTAAGCCGGACCTGGCACAGCACTCTGCGGAGCTGACCCTGCCATGCTTTGGGACAGCACCGTGCCAGAGCCAGGACATCTCCAAGAACTGCTTTTGTTGGTGGGATCAGCAGGGCTTTTCTGCTGCAGCTGTGAAGCTGCCTCGAAGCACTCTCCCATCCCAATGGACCTGATCCAGAAGCAAGGCCATGAAATACTATCCTCGTCCTCCATACACAGCAGCTCAGGCCCCCACAGGAGAGGCTGTGACCCCAGGAACACGGCCCATGGGAGGAGACACACAGCTTCAAGGCACAAAGGGAATCAGTCCTGCTTCTCTTACAGCGGCCAGGGCACCAAAAGTGCCCTGTGATGGATTTCCACGGTTATCTCTGAGGAGTGCCTCCCCCTCATGATGTGGTACAACAGGTTTACAGCCCGATTCTCCTAAAACTGCTTGATACAGCCCAATCCCACAGTGTCAATGAGCAGCCAGCACTTACTATGTGGTGTGTACTGCTGTTTCCAGCTGTGCTGCTTCTACAGAGCAAGACAGACCTGTGGTCTTTCCAGGACACGTGGGAGGTATGAATCTCAAAGAACACTCGAGACACGACCACTACAGGGAAGCATGGAAGAGCTGGATCTATGTGAAGGCTGAACAATCCCAACTGCCTTGCTGAAATTCCTCAAGGGATGGACATGAAGGGCACAACGAGAGAGATAAAAGATACGTTCTCAAACGCACCAGTGTAGCTGAGACAGAGAACAATCTGTACTGTGCTTTCAGGAAAATCCTCTCTCTTCTCCATAGTCATACTGTTCCAAAAACTCCTACATGACAGCCCCTGTAGCTGAGTGCAAGCTATTACAAAACTCAGGAAACACAGACAAAACCTTGAAGACACTCTCACAGCACACTCAGCTAGGTTGATGGTTTAAACATCCATCTGACTTCAGTCTCCCCCACTTGTCTTCACCAGCTCCCAGTAACAGAGACACCTCCTGGGACTTTTTCCACCCAGTGTCTTTCACTGCAAGACCAGGCTCTCAGGACTGAAACTCCAGTATTAGAGCATGGAAATACATAAGATAGCAAAAGAAGCAGCCAACATCAGGCACGACCATTCCATTTCTGTACCCAACAACAGCATCTGAAGGAGCTATGCAGTAACACCCAACTGAGCCTGACCACATAAATGGGGAAAACCCATGGCTGCAGCAGGGCAGCCCCCCCAACTCACCCCACAGACACACTGTGAGCTTGCTCCAGGCCTGCCAGCAATGAGCACAACCCACAGCTGCTGGGCTAGTGCTCAGAAACCTGGCAGGGCATGTGAGAAATGAAGAAAATCAATACTAGTCAGGTTGTTTGCAAATCTATTTCCCCCCTCACCTTCCCAGTCTCACTGAGGACAGCTCATTAGGTGCCTGGAGAGCTGCCAGAAACTGATGGGCCTGAGCAAGTGATGCTGCAGTCCTGCTGGAGAGATGCCTCACTGCTGGGGACACACAAACCAGGTAACCAGCCCCACCACAGCCCACTCTAAACCTTTCACCAACCCCCTCCCCAAGACAGCAGGTGAAAGTGGTACATACAAGAGATAAAAAGGGTAAATATAATTCAGCCCAACATGCACCTGTCCTCCAGACAAAGCCTGCTCCTGGAAGTCAGGCTGTGCCTCTCAGTGCACAAAGACGGGGCTAAATCTGTCTGTAATAGAGCTTTTCAGGCTGACTGAACAGTAATGTTCACAAGCTGCTCCCCTCAAGGGAATACTGTATCTTCCTCACTGCATTACCCCAATCAGAAAGATCAGTGAGCAGCTCAAAGGCATTGGTGGAAGAGGCACCCCTGATGCGATTCCATTTAGAATCTATCAGAATATTTTATTCCTCCCTTTGAAAGCGACAGATTAGGTATTTCCACGTCTCTTTGAAGTCTGGCAGAACAATTCACACCACTGGACCAAACACCCCTTGCTCCTCATTCCTCTTGCTGTACCAGGTACTGCAGACAGGAGAAAAGCCTCTTTGAAAGCCCCCCAGAGTCACCCGAGGCAAAGCTACTTCTGCAATCAAAGGCTAAACTCCCAGCCAACGGGTAGCGATTTCTCTTCATCACAGCAAGCTTTATTTCCATTCCAGCTTCTTTATTTTCAGAAAGTCTCCTGGAAAATTAAGTGTGGTGTACCTCTATTCCAAAAATCTCTCCTTGGCAAGTGCTGGGTTCCCCCCTTTCTGGCAGACGCTGAAATTAAATGCAGCCTCCCTGTTTATTTCCTTCTCGCTGTGGATATGCACACCCTTGCTGAGCTCTGGAAGCAATTTGTTAGTTGGGAAAAATAAAGAAAGATTTCTAGCTCCTACATAAACAATGGCTGGTGACAAGAGAGGGGGAAAGACAAGGGTTGGAGAATTTCTCACATTTTATTAAAGTGTCTCTCAGCGCAGCAGATCAGACTAAAAGAACAAACCCAAGCAAAGAGATTGAAACAGCTGAGTTTCAAAAGGGTACTGGAGAGGCTGGCTGAGGCACCTTTCCCTGCCCAGGACCAGAACCCCTGCCAGCCAGCTCCAGTGAGCAGACACAAAAAAGCAGACTTTGCTGTTCCATGGTACAGATGCCTCCTAGCAAGAAGATGCTCAGCACACACTGATATTGGAAAGGCAGAGCCCAGGCTGCTGCATTTGTCATACACACCTCCTCTGGTCTCAAGTCCGAGTGCTAGGAGAGAGGAAAAAAAAAAAAACCCAACTTCCCTCATTTCATGTGCAAAAGGGAAAATAAGCAACTCAAGCAGTGCTTCCTCCAGTCTGAAGCACAAATTGATAGGATGGCACTGATCTAATCCAGAGGGCATTCCTCTGGATTATAACAGTCTCAAAGTAGGTCATGCTTGGTCTTGAGTTTCTCAGCAAGCCCGACTGACATATTTCTAGAGCATGTGTAGGTGCCTGTGTGTTTCTCCCTGGCCCTGTAGCAGCTCGCTGTGTGACACTCATAACCAGAACCCCAAATTAGTCCATAGATAGGAGTGAAATCTAAGGGCTGGATGTCTGTTTGAAACAGCAAGAGAGGGAGTTATTCCAGCCCAGTGACCCTCCTCTCTGGAGCTGGCAGCTGTCAATGGCCAAGGGCATTCCTCCTGCCCAGGGTTTCCAGGGGATTAGGGCTGGAATACCAACCAGCCATCCCACTGCCTGCACAGGGGGAAGCAAGCATGGATGTTAACAGTGCCAGAACCACACTGGCCACGAGCTCAGCTCACCAGGAGAGCAGGCGTGTTCAAACCACATCTGAAGCAACACACATTGAGATTTTGGTGTCCACACAGGGTCCCATTCCTCCCTCACACTCTGTTTCCACACCAGCTTCATCACAAGGAGCTAATGTGGCCACAGCTGTCACTCGTCCCTGCTTTGGGGACAATGTTGCAAGGCTGCTTTCTCCAAGCTGTAGCTGGCTCCAGGCTCATTCTCCACCCAGCCAACCTCCTGCACATTTCAGGCTGGAACAGACTAGAAAAACATGAGACCTTCATGAACCTGTGTTTTCCACACCTACAATCAGGACTCCAGCTCCCTCTGTTTCTCCACCTTAGCACCCCTTTACCTCTCCCCTTATCACAAGAGCCACACACAAGGCATCACTGTCATTGCAACCAGATCCCTACAGAACAAGGGCTAAGCACAGCAATAATTCTGATTCATCAGGACACGAGAGGAGCACATTCCTATTCTCCCTTCATCACCCTGGGACAGCTACAAAACAAAACACCCACAGAAAATTGCTTTTACACCCATGCACTCAGAGCCTTCCTGTAACTTTAATTTCCGATCCTCCCAGCTGTCACAGCGCTTGCCTCATCCTCTGAGGACTACAAATGCAGGCTTTCTTCAGGGTCCTGGACTGTTTATGTGCAGAGCAAGGAAGAGAATTGCATTTGCTGAGGCTATGAATGATTTATCATCGCACTGAATACAAGAGGAGCGAGGTCCCAGGGCTCACTGCACGACCGGAATCTCACAGGCAGGCTGCATCTGCAGAGATGTTTGTGTATGCTCTTCAAATCATCATTAACCATCAGGACCCTCAAGAGGAGCATTTATTTCCTTGGGATTGTAAGGGAGATGGCTGCTGAGAAAACAGCTGGGCAGGATTTAGCCCTATTATATCCGTCTGTCTTGTTTCACTCTCCCACCCCTCCAACCTCCCAGTTTAATTGGGTACAAAAATAGATACAATAATGGAAATTTAAAAAAATAAATAAAAGAGAGGGGGAAGTACAATACATAACACAGGCCAACTGTGGGTCATAGCTCTGGCTGGGGAAAGCACATGCAGCTGCACAGGGCAGGTTTTATTTTTCCAAATACTCCCCCCATCCCCACCACGGGTTTTAGGTACTCATCCCATTCTCCAGATTATTTGCACAGCTCCATAAGTGCAGGCATTATAAATGAACAAAACTATGCCCACAATAACACGCAGCTTTCAACTAGGAAAATGGGCATCGAGTATTCTTAATGAAATGGTTTTGCATTTCCTGGCAGTTCTGCGTTCTCTGGAGACAGGACAATTAAACAAATACACAGAGCAAGAGCCCGGCCTTGACTCCATCTACGGGAGTTCTGCCACAGACTGAAATGAGACAGGAATGCCACCCATGGACCTCCCCTGGCCAGCTACACAGACTGTAACCTAATATTATGCCTCCCATTAAGGGTGTGATAGCAAGAGACAACCATATTTAATACAGCCCTCTGTGTCTGAGGATAAAGCAGGATGGAGCCAACCATCAATCACTCTGCTTCTCTTTCCTTGTAGGATTACACAGGCCAGCCCCACTGCTAGGCAGTATTTATAAAGTATTATTTTAGTTCTAGATACTGCAGACTTTTTATAGTTACTATATTCCTGTATATTCTGAGTACTATATTTCCATGCACATAATCTTCACCTCAAACCCACTCACTGAAAAAAAGTACACCTCCCTTGAAAAATAGTCCTCAGATTACCCACAGCTCACCCTCCCTCCTTCCCAATAGCTAGACATCCCACCAGTTATCCCAGGAAAGGCTCCCCACCACCAGGGAGAAGGAAACCCGAGTAAAGACGAGGGAAGACCAAGTAGGGGACGAGCAGCCCTGGAGTAAACCTCCCCTTTTTACTGCACCCCCTGCACTGCACTTGAATCATTTCCTCCTTCCTCCTCAGGCATCCCTGTGGATTAGATGCATCAAAGTACAGCAATTACCCTCTTCAATTACCCTAAAGATTCAGGAAGAAAAATTGTTTGCAATGGAGAGCCCTCTTGCCTGTTCCCCATGCAAAGCCAAACCCTTCCTCCATCTCCAGCTAACCTACTGAAATCTGAATGCTTTGCAGACCAAGACTATCACTAAACAGTCAGCTTTCATTTCCTTGGGGTCCTCCAAACGCAGCATCATTCCTAACGCAGTTATCCACCACTCTCTTCAGAGGCTTTGTTTCTGCTCTCCCCCTTCCCAACACCCAGCCCACGTATCACAAAACAGGAGCAGGGAGAGAGGGGAGCAGTGAAACTTCTCTCCAAAACCATCTCTTCATTTCAGGCTCACAGATGCAGTGCAGCACTAGCCTGGAAAAGAAATCCTTACAGCCCACCGCACTTCCCAGGGCTGTTTGGACAACCAGCACCAGACATCAGCTGACACTAGCAATTACATCCAAATAGCAGATACAAGGTCTGTTATCGATCTGTTCCTAGAGGGAAGGACAAGCTATCCAGTAAAAAGGGGTGTCACGTTATTAAATTCTGAAAGGATAATAACCCAACACAGAGGGCACAGCTGTTACTGGTACACTTCAGGCTTCGTTTCCGAGCCTGACAGGGAGCAAAGATCATCAGAGCTCTTCAGTGTTCAGAGACAGGCCTAGAAATTGCAGGAATAAATTAACATATCCATATCCAAATTATTGGGCTAAGGGGGCTGCCGTTCTGCTGGCACGAACTGGCCTCGTGCTGCTGCCAGTCACTCCCAGCAGCTGCTTTAACCTCTTGTTAGTGGGGATCACAGTGCTCAAGTGCAAAAGAAAAACGCTTTGACCTCTCCAAGCTCTGCAGCTTTGCCCCAGAGCAGGAGTTTTAACAGCAGAGACTTTCAACAGCCTGTGGAAAAAGCATGAGGGAGGACGATTCTCCCCTGTGGGAACCTGAGCCTGACATCCTGGTGAAGAACAGCGACAGACAGCGCTGTGCAAAAGCCTGGATCAATTCTGCTGCAAAAAGAAAACACGGCTCAGGTAAGAGAACAAGCTGTGGCCTTTCAACATCAGCAGCTCAAAAGAATGGGAGAGTTTAACCAAGCTGCTACTGGGAAAAAAAAAAAAAAGAACCAAGAAGAGCTATCGATTTTTATGAGCTTGGAGTCAAGAGACCATAAATTATTCGCAAGGCAACAGAGATGGCATATTTCTTGGACATTTCAGTGCTGCACCACACAGAATTAGGAGCTCAGATATCTGGCCAGACTGTCCCACAGTTGAGCCTTTATAAACACCAACAGTGACCTCCAAAACGGGTGCCTGAAAGCACTACGGGCCACCCCCCCACTAACAGCTTTGCAGGGCAAGCCAGGGGTTACAGACAGAACCAGTACAGACAAATGGTTTCATGGCATACTTCAGGGATTTTCCACCCCACTGCAGACAGCAGGTCTCCCCGTCTGCATGAACAAAATTACAAACATAACACAACGAATTAGAAATGAAATGCACCTACATCCCTGCCCAAACAGACTTGGCTGAGAAATCCAAGTCCCTCCAATCATCCTGAAAGGCATTTGGAAATCAAGGTGAAAAGAGCCCTACAGATACCAGTTTTCATCTCAGCTAGAAGTCTGGGCAGAAAACTCGAACTTAAGAGCTCTGCAAAGTACTCCCAGCTTCATCACAAGCCTCAGGTGCAGCCTCTGGCAACTCACCTCTCTGAGATCCTTTGTAAAATGGAAAGCAACAGCTTTCCTCCCCTCGTGAGGGGAATGCATTGATGTGCCCAGACGCAGGAGCAGCAGAGGCCAGGCAGCGCCTCAGATCAGCAGCTCGTCTGCACAGATCCACACCGCAGCCAACCTCTAACGCCGAAAAAAAGCAGCTCCTTAGATCTGCAGCACTCAAAGCACCAGGGGACACCTGGGATTATCCCATCATGCTGATGGAAAAGCACGGACCAAAGAAGTGCCACTGAGAACGCCTGGCTGGGCTGAGTCAGCCACTGCTTTCCCCTGGCTCCACTAACACCAGTCCCTGGTCCCAGCTGATAACTGGGGAGTCTCTGGTTGAACTCCTGAGCCAGGTGTGACTCCAGAGCACATATGAGAATTTGGCACTGGGAAGACTCTTGTTTGAAAAGCAGCGGATTGGAGACCTCATACCAAGATAAGTTCTTACGAAATCTAGCAGAGGAAGATCAATATTTTCCTTTGTTAAGTAAATCTGGCCACTGTGAAAACACTGGGGCAGCAGCTCAGAAGACAGATATTCTGTTTATCCACACCACCAGAAGCAGAAGGGAAAACAGAGGCAGCTGCCCTTACCCACCACCCCGACACAAACCTCATCCAGGATCCCGAGCCTTTAACTCGCAGAAAGGGGAGCATAAATCTCCCTGTGCAGAGGAGCTGGAGGTTTTAACAAGCGGTGGAGGGGAAACAAGCCATTTCTCCTCACCGTCACCAAATCCCAGGGACTTGGATGCCTGGCCAGTTGCCCATAACAGCACCTAACCCCAACGCTGTGTTGCAGCACTAAAGACACCCAAAACCTCACAGGTCTCTGCGGAGCCAAGCGAGGGTTTCCAGCACAAACCCCACGTACTCCGCAGCGAACGCGGCAAGTGCCCGTTCCCGGAGGCATGCTGGGGGGAAGGCTTTCGTGCCGAGCCATCTCACACTAATGGCCCCACAGCAGGAGCCAGCAGGCAAAGGCAGCCCCCAGATTTAGCCAGCACCGCTTGAGTTTCAGATGGTGCAGAACAGCACATTGATCCATTTATCGTCTGTGGGTTACCATGGAGACCACAAGTCATTCCCCACCATCGCCACCCCCCAGCCAGACCTCCCCACTGCTTTTCAATTGATAGCTGGGCACTGGGGAAGCATTTGCAGCACCATGGAAATTAAATCCACACTAGAGGAGCAGGGGATTCGGAGCTGACACGGCCAAGGGCCCTCAGCTTGAGGCAGTCTGTCCTGCTCCTCACTGAGCAAGTCCAAGCAGTGAGTCGCTTCGAGTGTCTCACAGCGTAAGTACTACTGGAAATTAACACTAATAAAGTGGGATTTTACTGCCCCTCCAACACAATAAGTGCTCACAAGGTTGCAGGGAAGAAGGGCTTGCCACTCTGCAAATGCATGGGCCAAAATGGGCTTTGGAGCATCCTACAGCACAACCCCACTGGCCCCGAGCACCAGTGAGCTCCCACCATCCCCAAGAAGGGTCACACCCAGGACAGCAGTTTTCTGCTCTTCACATGGCAGATCCATTAGGGAGGAATCACAGTGCATCCTTCGTGGAAGGGAACACAGCATCAAGGAAACACACAACTCCTGCACACTGCATGCAGGAGGATGAGAGCGGGTAGATCAAGCGGCTGAACCCACTTGGGCAACTGAACCCAAGCTCAACCTCCAGCTGGCAACTGCTGCTGGCAAAGTCACTGCTCAGTCTGTAGAAGACAGATGAGCCACTAACTCTGGGGGCAGCAGAGCAAGGCCAGACTGAGCACATTCCGTAATCCCACCCTTCAGATAAACATTCCTCCACTCTCCTCCAGGAAGCAGAGAGAATACCTGACCTTCCTTTGGGGCAAACATCCCAGCACAGTGCACAGCACTGCTTCCACACACAGTCCAGGTGCTATCACTACAAAGTATTTCAGGTGCTGCCATTTACCAGAACAAGATGATATCACATTTGCTTTCTCCCACCCCTTGTGGGATGGAGAAACAT
Source organism: Podargus strigoides (assembly GCA_028020825.1). Taxonomy (NCBI): domain Eukaryota; kingdom Metazoa; phylum Chordata; class Aves; order Caprimulgiformes; family Podargidae; genus Podargus; species Podargus strigoides. The sequence continues at coordinate 12,370,617 of CM051637.1, read as the reverse complement.
CATCAAGACAACCTGAAGAAAACGTTCAAATCTTAGAGCTTAGGTTTTGGCTTTTAACTCTACACACAGCCACACAAGCAAGTCACCTGCTCAGACAGAAGAGCTGATCCCATGTAATTCCCTTGCACTTGCAGAAGGAAGCTGCTGTGCAGGTGCTGCACTTCTTAACAGCTCATTCTCTGCACATGCAAGTGTGAAAACTCAGTGCTGGCTTTATCCAAGGCTCCAAAAGCACATTACCACAAGCACCTCTTTTAGGAGGCCAAAGGAAACGACCTTTGTGCCACGCACAGAGGAAGAGCTGGGGTCCACAGGCCCCTCCAGCACGGTGGGAAGCTGCCAGAGGAGCCCAGCAGCCAGTACCCACCCCTGACACTGGAGCATGAGGACACGGGGCAGGTGGCAGAGCCCAGAGAGGCAGCTGCAGGCTGAGAGCCTTCAGGGAAACTCAAGAAGCACGGTGTAAATACTGTATGCGCCCGGAGCCAGAGAGCTCAGCGAGGGCTGTGTGTGGCATTTCCTGAAGGTTACCTCTAATAAGTGCTGTCAGCCTGCCAGCCTTTGACTGTCTGCTGAGTCCTTCTGCGGGAAGTACAGCGCTGCCTGGACCTCTGTGGCATTGTCACTCTCTGTGACAGCTAGAGCATAAAATATAAAATTCCACCCACGAAGCACAGAGGAGGCAGGACACAGAGCAAACAAACCCACTGAAATCTGACAGTGTGGAAGGTCTCCTCTCTTCTTCCTAATCCCTGGTCACATAGCTGCTTGCTGAGCACTGCGTGTTTCCCCCTCCAAAGCACAGGACGGGGCGGTGAGATGTACACCAGGGAGGTGAGGAGGCAGCCACAGCCTGTCCCACTCCACAGCCCTGCTGCACACACAGCTGCTCAGCCCACCCGCCACGCAGGCACATCCAGCACGGGGCGCCGAGCAGCGGGCAAGACCCCGGCTGTGCCATGATGCTGAGGCCAGACTCCTCCAGCAGCAGCAGTCAGGGTGTCTCACCACCCGCCTCCCTCTGCCGAGCCACAAATGTTTTGTCGCACCCTGTATCCGAGCGGTGTGGGAGTACAGCACCAGACATTTGTCTGCGTTTATTTACTAGCGGCCACCAAAGAGATTAGCTCGGCCCTCCCCACTTGCTTGCTTATTCTGGTTCACTGGGAACAGACTGGGCATCTTTCCCTGTTCCTGGACCTTTTCTGCTTCTCAGGCTCAAGTTTCCTCACAGCTTTCAAAGACTTTCCAGTCCCATGCTCACAGCCCACTGGTGAAGTGGGTCTGCTCTCTGATGTTCTGCAAATGATCTGCTGAGCCCAGTATAATGCAGGAGCTTGCAACCAAGCTGTGAGCAGCACCAGTTTCTCTCTCCAGCCCAGACACGAAGCTTTCCAGCAAAGCAGCAATGCCCACCTTCTCTTGCTAAGCCTCTGCAGCCCTCCCCCTCCACCTTTTCTTTTTCTTTTCTTGGAGAACTGCTCCAAACACAGCACTGGAAATAAATTACCACCGGCAGTACGCAGGCAGTTTGTGCCAGATAACAGAAAACACTGCAATTGTGCACAGGGAAGAACTCGGGAGATCTGTCATTCCAGCAGGAAGAAAAAAAAAAAGCCATGTTCAAGGCCTCCTCAGTTACGTAAACTTCATTTCCATGTCTTTTATCACTGATAAGATAAGCCATTGCTCAAGTTCAAGTTCTGTATCAAGTAAACCATGATAATCCTCTTAGGAATTCCCCATGCCCCAGCTTGAACAGACCTGCAGAAAAGAGCTTAAGGGGTTGCCTTCAGCTTAAAAAAAGAAACACACAAGCACACAGCCACATGCTTATTTATAACGTAGGCAAATTTGGGGCCTGATATAGAGTCCTGAAGGCTTATATGGGTCTGCCTGAATAAAGGGATCTACTTCTGCCCCAGTTCATAAACGCTACAAGCTACTACTCGGTCATGCATGGCACAGCTGAGCACCAGCCCAAAGACAACCCCCCTTCCAAGGAAGATTTCTTGCAGCAATAAGATCTGGAGGATCAGACCCCCAAAAGCAATTAAACTGATTCACAACCAGTCCCACACACTGTGCTGGATTACAGCAACAAGAATTTTCCAGGCAGCTGTATTTTTATTATTTTATTACAGCACAGGATAATTTTACATCCTTTAATGCTGGTGGCAGAATTACAGCGATTTCAAGTAATTATTACCCTGCTTCGGGGATAAGATTTAAAACTCACTAAGACCAGCTCCTCCTGTACTGTACTGCCAGGACATCCAGACGCGAACCGTCACCGTCTATATTTGTTAGACGGTGATGTGATCCAATCTAGCAACTGGATATATTTGCTAACCACTTAAATATGCTCTCACACCCCCTGTGCTGTAACACAAAAGGCCGTTTCATACATTTCTGATTGCAAGACAGACGACAGCAATAAGCAGAAACACAAACTCTTGCCCTCCTCTCTCTTGCTCATTACTAAGACGCAAATTACCTGGGCCAGCAATTTTATCACAGCATCTTCCAGGAAACCGACTTAGCCTAAAGGCAATGAAGGCCAACATTTGAAGCTTCATACGTTACTTGACAGGGCTGCATCTGGCCACCCCCGTGCAGTTCAGCAATGTGCAACCACACGCTGGAAGGGCACAGCCTCAAGCCCTTCTAAGCCTGGGGCTGCCAGAAGATCAAGGCACAAGGTGGTGGGTATGACCTGAAATTGGTGCTTAAAATGTAAACTTTCTTGAGGTCTATCTACTATCTCAGCCAGCCCAACAGGCTCCAGCACCCACAGCTCTTTCTTACTTACTTCCAGCTACCAAGACTTTCATCCCTCTAACAGCCTCTCTTCATTAGGGTCTTTTTCAACACATCTGAGTGTTTTATGAGACTGGAACTAAAAGAGGCAGCATATCAAACAAAACACATCTCGCTCCTCCCTACCAGGAACTTCAAGATCGTTTAGCATTGACTGACAACCCACAATATTGTGGGAAAGGTTGTTTGCAGATCAGCTGCTGGAAAAGCTCTTCCAATGTAGCAGCTGAATTCAAATCACACACCAATTAGCTCAGGGGGATTTGTATGTTTTTCTTTCAGGAAACCTATTTGAAAACAAAACAAACAGGGGAAAAAAAAAGTGGTTTAAATCTCATTAAAAGATCTCAAACTGTGTCACAACTACGCCACATTTTCCACTGAGGAAAACAGGAGCAAATCTAACTTGTTTCACCCCATTAGAAGGGGGTTTGTCCTTTAAATGCTCTTGCTGTCCCCCCCACCTCCTGAGAAAGAGCAAGATAAGGCAGTGGTCCAGAGCAGCTACAGACCTGTTCAGTACCACGCAGGGAGCAAACCGCTGTGCCAATCCGCCTGGGTCCATCCTGTGTCTTTCCCACGGGATGAGGTTTTCCACGCTGTTCTCCTTAGGTTTTCGCCTCTCACCTCAAGGCCGCATGCAGATGACTGTGCTTTTTCTGAAGCCAGTGCCAACGAGGCCACTGCATTTGTTATCCAGCAGGATAATGACAGAGTGCAATTCAGTCAACAGCAAATCTTCCCCAGGGAGATGCCCTCTGACCTTCCCTGAGCTGGGGGATGAACGCAGACAGCCAGATCTCAGACAGGCGGCAGAGCTGAGTGAGTAATTCCTAATGAATCCTTTCATCTCTTCTTTTGTTTTGGGGAAGGAGCTGGGGGTGGGGGGTATGGAGGGAAATAGTTTGGAACTGTCCACCAGCAGAAAATTATTTTATAGAGCTACCCCAAATTGCTGGCATCCAAATGACATTTTTCATGGCTTCTGCCCAGGGCATAGTGAGCACAAAACATTCTGCTCTCTGCAGAGATGCCCCTCATGCAGACAGACGATCCAGGAGGGGAGAAAAGACCAGCCAAAGTCACAGCAAGAGGAGGGATGCTCCTGGAAACCTAGCTTAAAATTGCCCTTAGGCAAGCAATTGAGCATGAATTTCAGATATCCATTCAAACCACATTTTTGCCAATAAAATTCAGTTCCACCAATGCATCAGCAAACACATGAAGGACAAGAAAGCCCATGAAATAAGGCCCATAGAAAGTCAGGACCTTACCTCTCTCCACATGCCAGTCAGCCCTCACCATCAATTTTCACCTGTTTTCCAAACCACAAGCTGGAAGGATCACAAGCATTTGATTGACACTTTTCCCCTCCAACACAAAAACTACTCTCATTTCTCCTGTGTGAATTCAGACACAGAACTGAGTTCTGCAGCATCTCCTGAACGCTCAGTGTCACCCAGAGGTATGAAGGCAAATAAGGGTGGAAAACCGACTCACAACTGTGAGATCTCAGAGCTGCTTCGCAAACTCTCAGTCACCCGTGTGGCACCCAGGCCCGTGGGCACCAGTCTCCATCAGTGTGACAGTACCAGTTTTAGCCACGTGGTTTTTATCCCCGTATCCCAATCAGGCCTGAAATTCCCCATGTCTGAAGCAGTCACTTCCATCCAGCTGTACCAGCACTCACAGGGACTCACCCTCAGCAAGTCCCACCTCATCACCATCTATTTTTTATATCGGGAATAGAAATTACACGAAGGACCACAACCATGGGATGCTTCCTACCCTGTTCCCAGGCAAATGAACTGGTGTGAACCTACACACTTAAATAGAGCTTGGCTCACGTATTTATATAGATGCCAAATCCCAGGGATATCAATGACAATCTCTTCCCCAGTAAAACCTGATTACAGCACTGGAGTCTCTAAAGCACCCCCTGCCATCTCCCACGTCACCCGGGATGTCACGGGGAGCAGCCAGTGAGCCCCTCCAGGTGTCCAGCGCAGTGGGGGTTGCAATGCCAATGATTAAGCAGATCTTCAAAGGAAGAAAAACAAGAGTCCTAGTCAATGACTGACCAGCGTAATGGCTCAGGCTGCCCCTCATGTGCTCCTCTCTCAGCACATTTGTTTGCTGGGCTGCCCAAGAGGTTTCAAAGGGTCAAACACGAGGTCATCAACTGCACAGTGATTTCAGCTTTGCTGGAAAATATAAAAAGCTGAAACCGCAAGCAAAGAAGGTCCCAGTACTTACAATTAAAGCTAAAAAGACATAAAAATGCAAATCCCCTAAGTTCAAACACACCAGAGGCAGCGTCAAAAAGAAAGAAAAAAAAAAAAAGAATCTTGTGATTTTGAAGACCAGGGGTTAGCAATATTTAGTAATCCACCTAAAATTCTGCCCAGCCTCGAGGACCAAGAGCAGCTGTGGAAAGCAAAACCTTGCTTTCAGGCTATTTTGAGAAGCACTCACAAGGTTTATCCCAGAAACTGCTTTCTGCCTACTCAGATTTCTCAACTGAAGCGATCACATGGTGTTTCGATGGGCTGCTGGAGACACTTGAGAACAGCAGCGCTGCCTGCCGCTATCTGCCTGGCACAGGATGGTTTTTAATCCAGGCTGAACTCTTAAGTCCCTGCTGCAGTCTGCAGCTCCAATCACTGAAATAATAATTAAACCCAGGAGAAACAGCGCAAAGCAGCAATGCCTTTAACTAGTACGCTGAGATGAGGAAACCCAAAGACATGCACAGACATCTCCAGGATGTGCTGTTTTGTTTCAAGTCTGAGGATTTGACCAGATTTTAAAGAGCAAGTCGAGGTGGCAGAGATCCTGCAGTGCAGTACAGAAACAGAAGAGATGCAGAAAATTATTCGCTTTCACTTCACCCAGGTAAAGTTTATCCCATCTGAGTTTGGGACCTTCCTCCGCTAATTCCCAGGAATCTGACAGATTATAAAACATGAAGGGAATGCAGAGCAAAAGATGTGCCTGAGACAGCAGTCTGATTTAGAGCTGTGCTCCCCAGCGCATAGGGATTGGGGGAAAAAAAAAAAACCTGCTAGAGAAACCACCCTGAGAAAGTCAGCGCTGGCCAGGGAGGCTGCTGGTGGATCAGACAGCACAAGTTCTGCTCTGAAATCCGAGGGGAGAGGCTCAGCCTGGAAACAACTCTCCATCAGGTTAATTAGTCAAGTTTGATGTATCCAAGTCGGTTACTATGGTCACAGGAACTGAAGAGTAATGCTTCACACAGATTTCCCTGTGGGGATGTGGGTGCTGCATCCAGCTCCTCCAGGCCCCTCGGCAGGTCAGGGAGAAGGGCCCCACTGCCCTGGGACAGCCCGGGCTCTGAGCAAACACCTCCCCACACCCCATGCTGGGCTGATTACACATGCTTACTGGAAGAGCTCCTTGTCTGTAGATCATAAGGCTGCTAAAAATAGCACCAGATAGCAACCAGGTTCATAACACATCAAGAAGATGCATTTTCACTTGGAAATAAACAGAAAACAGGTGAGATTTGCCCCTCACCTGGCTTTTGGTTGGTTGATTTTGAGTGGGGGAAGGAATAAAAAGATGCTCTGTTTTCTCTTAAAAATTCAAAATCTGCCTGTCAAAGAAGTGACAGAAAGGTGGCCACCTCTCCAAACACCATGCCAATTACAGCTGAGCCTTGTTTACCTGTTCCAGTGCCTGGGAAAAGACCACTGGTAATTACAGTATTTTCCCAAACAAGTAAATATTTTGAGTGTAATTAGCTACACTGTTCATTTCTGATCACCATCATGTCAGTCAGTTACAACTCCACCCTGGAATACACATTCATCTGTGCACTAGAGCACACGAGTGACAACTACGGCCACTTCTAGAAGAGAACAGCAGCAGATTTAGAAAAGAAGTGGGAGAGAAAGAGCAATTTGCAATTCAGCAAAGCCTCTGTAGAAGAGCAGTTTTAAACTCTCTTGGGAAGAGGACCCTTCCCTCTCCTTTTCTGTTCAAGTGTCTAACTGAGCTCCAACTGATGCTTGCAGAAGCTGCCACACAGCACAGAGGACGGCATCTGACCAACTGTCCTGTTCACCAGCTCTCCCCTGGACGAGCAGGGCCAAAAGCACAAAACCAGAGACTGCTGGAGTCTCCCAGGGAACACCAGCAAGGTGCAGGAATGAAGTTAATGCAGCCAGCAGCTAACACACAGCAGTGCCAGGCACATAGAGGGCAATGTGAAAAGCCCAAACCCTGCCACGGAGAAGCACTCCCAGCCACGTTTCCAAACCAGGGAGTCTAATCCCCAACCCTCTGAAAAGGAGCAAATGCCACAGACCTTCCCAGCAGCCCAAACTATGGTAGACAAGGACCCAGCTTCTACACATACTGCCCGAGCGTGACTGCAAGCTGAAATCACGGCTGCTGCAGGAACACAAATCAAACCCGACGTGAGGGTCTGCACCGCCTGTTGCAAAATTGGTTTATCTTCTGCTAGAGGGAGACACGAGAGATGCCTGCAAACAGGTCTGTGCAGAAGTTTGAGAGAAAAATCTCCCAGTTAAAGGAGAATTTCAGGACTGTGAAATCTGTGCCTCCAAAGGCTTGAAATGTAACCAAGTTGTGTAAATTCCAGCTACTATCCCCTGATCTCAGGCTGTCTGCCCCTTGGCTCCCCATCCCTCCTTGCAGCACCCATATGACCCCCAAAGCAGTGCCAACTCAACCAAAAGTGTGACCACCCAGTAAAGACATTCACTGAACTACTCAGGACAAAAATAACAGGAGGGAGAAGCACTGTGGTGGGAACACGGTGAGGGGCAGTGAGGTGCCCAACTCCTTTAGCCAGCCCTGCAACCAAAGCCCCCATACCTCAGAAATACAGCCTAAAAGAAGTCAGCTAGATGCTGTGGAAAACACAGAAATCACCCTTGTTTGACAGCCCCAAAGTCATTAAGAGACAGAATTCAGCTCCACCTTTCTTAGCAGGTTAATGTTAAGCTGCTACTCCCCCCCATCTTCTTCTGCAGATGCCTTAATTAGTTGCTTAATACAGATTTCACTGTTATGCTTATCTCAACACTGGGAGCTGGCTGTGTCACGGGAGCACAGAACACAGAGAAGACCCATTTGTCTCTGTAACTAATTGTTCTGCCTCTTCAGCATAGGCACCAAATTGACTTGGCAAGACTGTAAGGCAAAGCTGCCATATTTATTTAGACATTTCTTCTGCTGGTTGAAAGGCTTCGTAAAGCAGACTGCAAACAGCCAAGACAGCACAGGCACCTTTATCAAGTTTATGCAAAACTGGAATGGGCACAGAAAGGATCAGGCCTCAGGTTAGCAACATTCTCGGCTGTGTCTTTACAGTAGGTGTTTTAGCCTAAGAATTGGCAAAATACTCAAGGAGTTCACAAAGGCAAGTGTGAACACTCACTTATTTCTGGCTACAGCCTTCTTTACCCTAGGGATCAGCCTCTGTAAAACAAAAATAAGTACGTGTAGACTGCCTGATCAAAACGCAGGGGAATGCCTGCGTTAGCCAAACACGTCTAACGCCTCAAGCAGCAACCAGGTAACTCAGGCCTGGAGAGTCATGCAGAGACATGTTCTTCCTGGAACAGCCCCACGCCTGCAGGCAGGGGGCTGACTCTGCACCCATCTTCCAACTCAGCCAAAGGTTCAAGGTGTTTCCGCATAAAACAAGGAACTTGAGCAAGACAAACACAATAATACATTGTGTGGGGAATAAAACCTCCTGCCGAGAAGTCGACAGATATTTAAAAAGCATAACTGAACAAAATTAAAAAAAAAAAAATAAGCTGCAGGCAGGGCTTGAAGTTCTTGTCTCACTGAAACAAACAGAAAAACTCACTGTCCCTGGCAGGGGAAGCAGGAGCAAGCAGAGTGCTTGCATGTTGGTGTCAGCCTCCGCAGCACGATTCCCCCACCTCCGGACAAACCAAACTCCCCATTTCTCAGCTTTCACCTGCAGCGTTTAAGGACATTCATGGAAGTGCTGTAGATTTCATGAGCACCAATCTCAGCGGAGAAGATGCAAACCTCAGCTTTCTACAGTGAGAGAGTTAGAACAAAAACACAACCCTTAAGGTACACGCTGACTTCTCTCTTTGCTTTTGTTTCATAACACTGGAAAAAACCCAAAATCCTGCGGTGTTTCTCAGTCCATCACCACACAGCCCTCAGGAACGCTGCTGGCAGCTGCCTGCGTTCTGGACCAAAACCGCGGCAGTTCGTTACGTGCATCTCTAATCACGGCATCTTAAGACACGTAGACAAAAATATAAAAACACAACAAAATTTTTTAGCTGCTACCCTGTCAAGAGAGCAATGCAAAGCGAAGACTCAAACCTACAGATGAAGAAAAAAAATATTGAGAGGAAGAAGGAAAAAGGGCTGGCTGACATCTCCTCTACGTGCTGTCAGCAGGATCATTTGCTCCAAAAATAAAGATGCTCAACACATCTAACTGACATGACAACTGCTTCACGGTCCCCACACTGGAGTTGCATGAAAACCTCTCAGCATCCATTGCCTTGCAGCTCAGTACTAAACAACCACTTGTACTCACTCAGAGCAAGCAACAGACACTGTGTGTGCCTCCCCAGTAGGATTTTCAGCTCTTCACATCCACTCAAGCATCCCCTCGGGCTGCAGAGAAGCCTTTCACCCCTCTACCTTTTGCTGGTCACGCTCAGCAGCTGCAGCCACAATCCCGCAGCCGAGCTAGCTGCCCAGGTGCCTGTGCCACACCATGCAAAACCATCTCAACAGCAGCTCAGGATCCCAAACAACTCTGCAAAGCAAGCACTTAAAGGCAGTGCTACCAACCCCAGGTCCCCACACACCGCCTGCAGCAACCAACCTGGATATGCTCTGGCTGCCCAATCAGCACCTCTCAAATCAGTGACATTTATTTAAGACTAGACAGCCTTAAATAAGAATACTGGAGGCTTTTTCCACTGCCAGTTCAGAGAGTTTTCCCAAAACACTGGCTACACAGATTTCTGTAATGCACACTTTGTTGCATTTTTATTTCTTTGACAGTTTCTAATCAGTTGGGGTTTTTTTAGTCTAGCATTTGGAAATTATTATTCACACACACAACAGGAACAAGGCTGCAGGGAAACATGAATTTCACTGGCCTGCCTGTTTTTGTCTGTGGACACCACCTCACATATTACCAAATCAAAACAAGCTGGCCAACTTCAGCGTGAGGGGGGAAATGAAAGGGCAAACCAGTGACCTAGAAATGAAGCTGAGATTTCAGCATGAGCTTGAAACTGCAGAAAAGGAAAAAAAAAAAGCGCCTTAACTGCTTTCAAGATGGAGCTTGAAGTTTATCAGTGGAATTATATGACACAGTACCTGCAGAAAAACAAGGGCTTCATCAAGGAAGGATTTCCAACAGGAAAGACTCAGCCCCTTTCCCAAACAGAAGAAACTCTTGTGCTAGAGAAGATGGGACTCAGCTATTTAAGGTCCCAATGCAGGAAAAACACCCCAAGGCAAACAACTGGAATAACTTCCCGAGTGCACAGCTCTGACACCAAACCCCACACTCTGTTACACACCCAAGATTTACACACCACGTGAATCACATGACGGTAACAGCAATGGCTTAATAAGTCAGTAGACAAAGCTTTAGGGCTTCAAGCAGACGATCAGGAATGCCGCAGTCACGTCTCAGTGCTGATCCAATGCAAACTCACCCTGCCAGGTGTAACTGGTTCAAGGAGGGTGCTAACAAGTTACCTTTGTTCCAGCAAGTTTCAGGCTTGATCAGGTAACTTCCACATCACCAGCATAAAATTGACATTGGCTCTGCATCACCCTGTGGCAAGGTTGGCAGGAGAGGCCCTCCCAAGCCAACGTCCAGCCTGGATAGTGTGTGTACCACCAGGTAATCCAGTGTAAGTCACTGGGGACTCACAGCCTCTGCAAAAACCAGCTCCTTGCAACATCAGGCCAAAGAGATCACACGGGCTCGGCAGTAAACACTTATGCAGAGCTGCAAAGTGGTTCTGCTGTATGAGCCAGGTGCTGCCACCGATAAACCACGTGCTAACCGGTGCTTCTGCAGCGCTGCGAGGTACGTGTTTGAGAAGTCTGCACAGGCCAAAGACTGAGCTATTTACGAAGCGATCAAGCACCACGCAGCTGAGACCTGGTCCTATAAAAATGTAGCTGTTGGGAGTCATTTCACAAGGTTTTAAAATATTTTCAGAAGAAAGCCAACTTTCCATTGTTTGCCACAGCTTGTTAGAAGCCCACACATCCTGCAGAGTGGAGGAAAGACACCCCCCACCCTCTCCAGCCAGCTCTGCACAGCTGGAGGTACAGGCAGATTTCAGAACGCTCGGCTTTGCCTGTCATCCTACTCAGCAATTCACTCTCCCACCATATCCCACTGAAACCCCAGCCCAGGGTTGAGTCCTTCACCGTAGTCCGCCACAATAATCAGGCCCCAGCTCTTTTTACAACCACCTAAGCCTGCAAACCTTGCAATTACACACTCCCTGAGGAGGATGAAACCTGCCCACCTGGGAGACAGTGAGTCCTCAGGGACTGATCACAGACGATGGGATGATCTGCACCAGGAACCTCCCCAAATCCTGTCATCCTCCACCCACAGGCTGACACATTTCTTTCCTTCTGCCTTCTTCACCGTAGAGACACAGAAGAGCACAATACAAACCACTCTCCTGCCCTAACATGCACAGGACAAACCTTAACTGTGTTGCTCAGGTTCAGGTACCAGCAGAGAACACCAGCCTGGAGCCTGCAGAAAACTGGGTTTAGAAGACATAAAGGTCTGAAAAACTCCCCGCAAACTGCCACACCACACACAGCCAGGTCCCTGCACGGGCAGGGTGAAGCACACCCAGACGGTAAGGGTTAACTTCCCACGTATTTGGGCTGAAACTGCATTTCTGGGCACCGCCACTCTGTCCAGTGTTACACCAGGGAAACAATGCTAAATAAAGATTACGCCAAGTGGTATTATGTAAATAATTCTCTTCCACAATGAAAGGATAAACCTAGACTGCTTGGTTAGTTATTAACCCGGGAGTCAGCGCTGCAGAGAGGAAATCCTGCCGGCTCTCCCTCCCTCGACACACGCAGCTCCGGGAGAGCCACAGCACCAGAGACAATACCCGCACGGTCCCCTGCCTCCCCGGGCGCTGGCACGCTCCCTCGGACCACTTCCCACAGGAGGAAACCATTTGGGCCACGCCACATTGTCTCCTCCCAGGGCAGCCCCACTTCTCCTGGCCACGCTGCTGAGGCTGGACTTGGCCCCCTTCCTCCTCCTCCTCCTCCCACCACTGGCACAGGACACCAAGGGCTCCCTGCCCTTTGATGGGAACAGTCTCCTCGCCACATCCCTCCTCCTGAAGACCTTCCCTTCCCCTTGTAGGCTGAGCCTGCTGGCGTCTGCCTTTGCCTGCACATCTCCTCCCACCCAGAATAACTTACTCGACCTTTCTGCCTCCACCTCCCCCTGCAACCTTCCTCCCGCCTTGGCCTCACGTCTGAATGCTTTATGTTTGTCATAGGATTTTAAATCTGTCAGCAATTCATCCATCTGACGCCTCCTGGCTTTGCAACACTGCGAACCGTTCTGGGATACAGCCTTGCATAAAGCCCTCGGTGGAAAATGAAGCCATACCTCGTTCGGAAACCAAACCACCTTTGAGATCCTTTCTTTCCAAGGTGCTGGCGTGTTTCAAAGACTGGCTTCTTCCCCACAGCGAGCAGAAAAGCCATGATGCTATCCGGTCTAAAATAAACATTATGGGAGCGGCGATAAGGGGAAATATTTCAGCTGACTAAGAGTAATGCGGGTTCAAATCCAAGCGTAAGCTGATATTGCTTGTAATTTGTTCCCGAGCCAAAAACACAGGCTGGGAGTGAAAAAATGGAAGGCATTAAACAACAAGCAGCGTACTCAGCGACTCTGGAAAACTTCAGCATTTCCATTTATGTTATTATTTTTTTAAATAACCTTCAGTTTCACGGATCATAAAGTTAATTTGGAGTTAACTTCCCTTCTCTGTAACTAGACAAAGCTGCTATCCTTTACATTCGTTAATGTTTGTTCAGCGCTCCACAGCTATAAAGCGCTCGAGAGCACTAACCATTATCAGCATCCTCTGTGCCACCCAGCAGGCACATAACCGTGCTGATTGCTTCGCTCTCTCTGTCCACTCCGCCCCCCCGTGCCCCAGCTCTTCTCCAGCCCTAGCACCATGGTAGCAATCATGGCCAGGGCCATCCAGCTCCATATTTATTGCTTTTCCTCTAGTGTCAACACTGGTCACCTCTCCCTTGCTGGCAGGGCTCCTCTCTGGACATCTCCACGCCAAATTCCAGGAAAGCCTTTTACAAGGTACAGCCCACACCCCAGAAAGCCACTAGATGCCAGACACAGGCTGGCAGAAAGGGAGAAATGGTGGCCTCAAGAAGGGAAGTGACAAGTGGGGTGGGCAGCAGGACTGGGGGTACAACCCAGATTTCTCAATTCCCAGTAAAGTCCCGCTGCTGCCTCATGCATCGGTCTGGGTTCACTTCCCAAAACTGCCATCACTCATTTCCTTCTGCTCTTCTGTCCTCCTCCCCTTCCTACCAGATTCCTCCCTCGCTTTGACCAGGCTCTTATAGTCATTTTTATGCCATTTGTTCTGTTGCTCCAGTTCCCCTCTTCAATCTTTTTTTAGGAAGTATCTCTGCTCTAGCCACACTCAAATTATACACATTTCCATTTTCTGCTGTGATGCAAAGATCTATCCCTTCGACATCACAGGGCAAACTGGACACCCTGACACCTGTGTGCCAGCACAAGTCCAGCCATGAACAGCAATTGTCCACCACCTTCCCGTGTCAATACACAGCAAGGGCCCTTCAAAGCCATGCAAGGGCCTATTCCACAGCATCTTGGATGAGAATCCACGACCTCACAATGCCCAAATCCTTAAGCAGCTGCAAAAGCCTCAGGCAGTAATCACAGATGTGACTGGGTGCTGCTGTCCCTCATTTCTAACTCCATTAGAGCTGACCCTGCTCTCCGCTGAACCTCTCAGTGAAGACTGAAGGAAGCCACAGTTCACACAAACACAGCTGCACCAAGGTAACAGTTCTTTTAAGCAGACATTACTCTGGATTTCTGTCCTTGAGTACCTCACATCTAGCCCGTGGTCTGCACTGGGGGGATCAGTGCTCACAAGCACAAAACCCAGGAAGGAACCAGTACTTTGCCATTGGGAGTAACAAGCCCTGGCACTGAACAGGCAAAGCACTCATGAGGAAAGAGACTCCTCTTCACCAGCAGACTTACTCTGACACATTGAACTTCATGTAACCTTCCTGGCCTCAATTTTCAGACATGTCTAGTGATCTGGTCCGAATGAGGCACCAGGTTAGGGCTGGGTAGTTCCACACCCCAAACATAAGCCCTCTTAAACACATGTCCCTTCGCAACTGCTGAAATCAGCCGCTCAAATCCCACTTCTGAAAGTTTACTGATTTAATCCTCCTTTCCTACCTACTCATCTAGAAACCAGGGAGATCATAACTTTCCTCCTGCCCAAAGGGCTGTGAAGATGACCACCTCAAACACATAAATTATGGTTGACTTCACGCAGGTTTCTCCCAAGATGACCTGACCGCAGACAGGACTGTATTTCAGCAGAGGCCACTAACAACCAGAACTAGCAGTGGGAGAAACACCAGGAGCCATCAAGGGGACAAATAATTTACAGCCACGTCAGGAAAGATGAAGATGTCTCCAACGACCCAATTCCAGCCAGCGCAGTCCAGAGCTGCCGTGGAGATGAGACGAGCAGCTCTCTTTAACGCATGTAACTATCAGCGCAGCTGCATGCACGCCTTCATCGCCAATCATAACAAAACTGCCTTTACCAGACTGGATCTCCTAATTACAAGATGTGAACACAGCCTGAACCAAATCCTCTTTGGATTTAGCTCAGGATGGCTCCAGGGACTGGTACAACCTCCACTCGAGGCAACTTGGTTCAAATCCAACCACAGCCATTAGCAAGTGAAAGGTATTGCCAAGCAGCAGCTGTTCGGTGGCTTGCATGAAACAAGTTTATGGTTTCAGTCCAGATCCTGTCGTGAAAAAACGCCAGTCACCTCCCTGGCGCTCCAAGGTGTGAAGCCAGAAGCATCCACCCACTTCTCCAAGCGCTGGAGATGCCAGCGTGGGAGGCGTTCCCACACAGGCCCGGTACCAGCTTGGCAGAGCCGGCCCTGACCTCCGCAGGGTATTCAGACCCAGGTATGTTTTGCAACTTGGCAGAAACACACAGCTAACTAACAGAAACCACCACCCACATGAAGCCAGAAGAACAAAGTACCAGTGTTTTCCTGCCCCAGACATGTGCATGCCCCATCTCCTCTCTCACACCAAAAATAGCTTCTACTTTTTCCCTTTTGGCAACAACAAACCGGGGTTTGAGTGCATTTGCTTTCAATAAACTAAATGCATTTTGCAAGAGTCTCTCTCATACTGAAACTTACTCAATTGAACTTATATTGTCCCACACAGAACTCCCCTCCCGTGGCATCTTGGGACTCAGCCTCAAAACACTTTGTGAGCCTTGCTTACCATATTCCCCACTCAAGGCACAGCTCCCACGCAGAGCCCGGCAGACAGAGGCACACATGAGGCTCAGCCAGGTCCCAAAGTCACCCAATAAGTCAGCAGTGAAATTCATAGAATTAACTACAACTTCACTAAAGCCATCCAGGAAAACACAGCTTCACTACAGCCACTGAGGAGTTTTGTTGTCACTTTCAGAAGAGATGGAAATACTGACCCAGTTGTCCCAACTCACATTCCTTCCCTTTATGAATCTGTGGTAGTACCAAACCTTTATCTGTAAAGCACAGGGCAAACTAAAACTTAACCTTGCCAATAAAAACCCTATGCTAAATGGAAAATCTCTCACCCCACGCGGCCAAGGAATACCAGGGGAACAACATCACATCCACCAAAGTCAGATTAAAAATACCAGATTCAGCAAAACCCTGCTGTTTTCAGACATTCAGAGCCCGAACCTTTGCTTCATGCGAATACTGAGGGAGAGGTAGCAGGAGTTCAAACCATAAACTCCTGTGAACCGAAAGGGCAATGTTAGGAAATACCCATTGCACAGATCACCTCCAGCAGCAACTGTCCTCTCGGGCAAATTCTTCAGCTGACCCAAAACACAAAGTTCAGGCAGCAGATCCAGCCTCCGGGCACAAGCATGAGGGACATCCAGAGGGTTCAAAGGGGTGGAAGGAGGGATGGGTTTATTGGGTCAAGGCAGCCGCCAGCCCCAGGAGGGCCAGAGCCGGGGGTAGGTTTTGCTGCTTCAGTGGCTTTGGCAGCAGCCCACATGGCAGGCAGCTGCCTGCACCCGCTGCAGCCTGCTCTTTGCGCATTGTCAGGGCAAGGGAGCAGGAGGAAGGGCCGAGGGAGAAGAGGGAACAGGAAATTATAAGAATTGACAGGAAAAAAATACCCAGCAATCACTCCAGAGAGCTGGGGCTTAGAGAAACATGCACTTGTTGCCTGCAGACACCGGCCCTGTTTACCCGCCGTGGAAATTGACACGCTGGGCAAGTGGGTGCTCGCTGGGTGCGTGGGACCCTCTGGCCACGCCTGGGACTCCAGCCCTGGCCCCAGGACCCCCAGTCCCCTCCCCAACACACACAAATGACACGCTTCTGGGGCACAGGGGGTGCCAATTAATTGCTAGGGGGTGTTGTGTCAGCGCGAAACCACCGGCTTCGAATGTGTGCGTGGAGGCGAAAAATGAAGGAGATTGAGAAAAAGGGGGGGGTAAAAGAAGGTCCTTGGGTGCCCCCACCCCACAGATGGGTTGTCCCCATTAGTTTGCAAAGTGCGGGGACCCCCCCGAGCACCCCCCAAACCCCGCCGCGCTTTCTCATGAGGGTCAAAACCGGAAAAAAACAGCCAAAATAAAGAAAGTTTCCCCCCCAACCAGCAGCTCCCGCCGTATGTTTTCAGTTTTACATAACGGCGCTGCCTGCACCCCAAAGCCCGTGGGGAACGGAACCCCCCACCCCCCCCCCCTCAGGCTGGCAGCAAGGGTGGGGTCCCCAGGGCAACCCCACCACACACACACCCCCACACCCCTCCCCGCCTTACCTAATCCCGCCGGCAGCTGCCGCCCCCCATCGCCGCCGCCGCTCCCTCCTCTCCTCCCGCCTCAGCGGCCGACGGGGCAGCCCTCAGCGCCATCTGCGCCGTGTTTATAAATCCACAGCCATAGGGTTCGCTTCACACACACACACACACACACCCCTTCCCCGCAAGGCTCGCTCGCTGGCTGTCCGTCCCTCAAGTCGGTTTGTCGTTAAGCTCGCGTCGCCCCCTCAACCGCCGCAACGCCCTTGCCCTGCCTTGCCTCAGCGCGGCGGGAGGCGCCGGCCCTCCCTCAGGCCGCCCCACAGCCCGGCGGGCGGGCGGGGCGGGGAGGGGCGGGGCGTGGTGGGGGAGGGGGCGTGGCTACAACGCCCGCGCGTCTTAAAGGGGCCGCGCCCGCCCGTTCGCCGCCTGCAGCGCCGAGAACCCCAAAATAACCATTGCCCTGACGTAGGCCTAAGTGACTTCCAGCGTAGTTCAAGATCAAACGGTGAACCCCTCCCGTCTTCATCATCCTCGTGTGCCAGGATAAGCTGGGGACTGAGGTGTTGGAGAGCAGTGTAGCGGAAAGGGACCTGGGGGTCCTGGGGGGCAGCAGGGTGACCATGAGCCAGCAATGTGCCCTTGTGGTCAAGAAGGCCAATGCCATCCTGGGGTGTATTAGAAAGGGGGTGGTTAGTAGGTCGAGAGAGGTTCTCCTCCCCCTCTATTCTGCCCTGCTGAGGCCGCAGCTGGAGTATTGTGTCCAGTTCTGGGCCCCCCAGTTACAGAAGGACAGGGAACTGCTGGAGAGAGTCCAGCACAGAGCCACAAAGATGATGGAGTGGAACATCTCCCTTCTGAGGAAAGGCTGAAGGAGCTGGGTCTCTTGAGCTTGGAGAAGAGGAGACTGAGGGGTGACCTCATTAATGTTTATAAATATGTAAAGGGTGAGTGTCATGAGGATGGAGCCAGGCTCTTCTCAGTGACATCCAATGGTAGGACAAGGGGCAACGGGTGCAAGCTGGAACATAGGAAGTTCTGCATAAATACGAGGAAGAACTTCTTCCCAGTGAGGGTAACAGAACACTGGAACAGGCTGCCCAGAGAGGTTGTGGAGTCTCCTTCTCTGGAGACATTCAAAACCTGCCTGGACATGTTCCTGTGTGACCTGACCTAGGTGTTCCTGCTGTGGCAGGGGGATTGGACTAGATGACCTTTTGAGGCCCCTTCCAATCCCTAACATACCGTGATTCTGTGGTTCTGTGTGACTCTCATTAACGCAAGAGGCTGGATGTGTTTGTACGGTATCCTACTCCTGGGAAAGCAAACCCCTTCCCCATCTCAAAGCAATAACTTTAAAATAATGGCCTTGCAAACACCAGATAGCATCAGTGTGCTCTTTGCAATGGGGTTTTGGCTTCCTGAGCCTCGAGGTTTTGTGTTTTCAAGCTTTTTCCCTGCGATCGTGAAAGCTGGAAGCTTCTTATTCTGGTTAAATCACAGCTGAGATTGTGGCAGCATCCCAGCTCCCTGGGAGCTGCGGCTTCACGAAAGCAAAGACTACAACGAGCCTGCCTGGAGCATCACGCAGAGCAGGGGAGAGCTGGCATGGGCTGCCACACCGCAGTTGGACACGTACGCACGCATTAAACACAGGAGCCGGAGCCGGGCTGTCGCTGTAATCAAAGTCTATCTGTGCTGGGAGGCTGCAGATAGCTTACACAGATTTTCCGTGGCGTTTCACTTCGAAGCCGCCGGTTGATAGCTATTCCATCAGATAAAATGGTAATGCGAAGCGCCTCTGAAACGTGGCAGCATCAAAGAGGGGGATTTCAGATCTCAGCGGAAAACTGGAGTCCTGCCTCGGATCTTTGCCTTTTACATCAACCTTGCCCCATGCCTGGCACAAATGCAGGAAATTGGGGTAGTTTCTCACTCGGGTTCACCTAAACTTCTCCAGGAAAAGAAGTGAGATGGAAAACAGGAGCCACCCTCACTTTGAAACCACCTTCCCACGGAGAGCTTCACGGGAAAGTAATTACATTTAAAGCAAGCTGCAGCCTTTAAACTGCAGCCTTTAAACTAACTCATCGTGTAATTGACTTCATCAGAGCATCAGCCCACTGGGACCAACGTGTGTGAAAACCACACGTGACCCAGGCATGAGGGGGCTTGGACCCCCCGGCACTGTGGAAGGACCAGAGGGGATGTACAGGGATGGGTAAGGGTGGCAGGAGACTTTCACCCCTGCCCTGCATGATGCAACGTAGCTCCTTCCAAAGCACCTTCCCACCACCCTGCTGACCTGCCTTTACTTGCTCTGGGCATGAGAGGAATTTGGTGGGACTCAGGCAGTATGAAGGGCTGGAGTTCACATTGGGGAAGCTGATCCATCTCGGAAAAAAAACCCAACAAAACAAAGATTTCTGCCTGCCAGGCTGGAGGAGGAAAGGAAAAGCCTGGGGAGCTGGCTGGCAGCATGGGGGGCTTGCACGGGCTCCCCACAGCCACACTCCGCCTGCAGATGACTCCTCCTGCCTTTTTGCGTGCTTGCCTTAAACTGGAAAATACTTTACGGAAATAAATGACGCGATGTGAAGATCCTGAAGTAGGTGGCACTCAGCTACGTGCTGAGAGGGGAAACACTGAAGTGATCCTGGATGGTGGCTGTGAACTGGGAAATGATCTAAGCAGCACCAGGGCTGCCTTTGTCCCTGAGGTGTGAGGGTGGTCCCAGCCCTGTGCATCAGCCCTGCCATGGGGCAGGGACCCCCATCAGCACCCCGGCATGCTGCAGTTCCAAAGGGCTGTGCTTTTCCAGCCAGACCTGACCGTGGCCACAAGGTTTGGCCTCTCCTCATTCTCTGGCCATTCCCTTGGCTCCATCTCCCAAATGGCTGGGCCAAGCAGTCCTGAGTGGCCTGACCCCCTCCTGACCCCTCCACAGTGGGTTTGGGTTGGGTTTGCAAGCCCCACGCCAGGGCCCGGCGGTGGGTAATGCTCTGGCCACCCCAAAACACCCGTCACCAGCAGACCTGCACAATCACATCGGCTCCTGGCAAGTTGTGCTGAGGCTCCCTGCAGGTTTTATGTGTTGGGGGGCAGACAGGACCCCAAAAAGGATCACGTCTCTCCTGAAGGGATCTACTTTTAAATTCAGATTGCTTTGAAACTCAGGTAAAAGCAGCAAATGCATTCATGGTGCAAATATCCCTCGCCAGGCAGTGGTGCTGAATAAAGGCACCTTTTACAGAGCAATGGTTAAAATGAGCAGAAGATCAGAGTGGTGATTAATGCACTTCGGTAGAAGCATGGCGTGCTCTCTGCTTCCTACCCACAACAGAAGCGCTGCAGCCCCACAGCTCCTCGCACACGCGGGCTCACCGTGCCTTCACACATCACACTGGTACGGCACTGCCACCCCCGGGGGCGGGAGGGCTGCAGGGGGATGCTCTCATCCCCATCGAAGCCAGCGATGGGGACACCAACAGGCAGGACACTGGCTCAGTGACCGGTCCCACGTGCACTTTGGCCAAGCACTCAGGGACATTGGTGCCTCCCGTGATGCTGGGGCAGCTCACAGAATAACTAACTAGTCCTTACCTCAGAAATAAATGGCCACAGCTTTATTAAATCAATATTAATTCATAATCTTTAACAGACAATTACAGTTATCTCACACACAAAACTACCCACCTCTTCAAATCTCTGATCTGACAGGGTTATAATTAGCTTATTACTGGCCATACATCTGTTAATAACTTTTCCCTCAGCCCTGTGAAGTGAATTAAGGAGCACTAATAAACCATGGCTGTTAATCCATTTATATGTCTTATGCTTTTGTCTAGGCACCAAATTTAAAGATATATAAAAGGGGTTTTCTCATTCCCTTCCTCCAAGGCCTTGCTACCCCACAGCCCCTGGCTGCTTGGTGTGGACAGCAAGGGTGGCCTTTCAATGTCCCAGCAGATGCCACCATCATCAGGAGCAGAACTCAACAGGAAACTTGGGAAAGCATTTTACAAGCTGAAAAAATGGTAATATTTACACATTCCTCAACACTTTCTTTTTCTCAGTACCGGTGCCTGGTGTGAGGCAGAGGGTACCTTAAGAAGGTCCACTGGCAAGGCTGTGAACCCCAAAAATAACAGGCAGGCAGGCAGCAAAGGTGGGCTTGATTTCTGCAGCACTCCCAGCACTGCCCACACTCGCTCCTCTGCCACCAAGCCTTGCCAGGGCTGGTCATTAGCAATAATGAAAGTGAGATAAGACACAGTTGGGGGTGCAGGGAAACGTTGATCTAAAATGATGGCCGGTAATAAAGGACAGTGGAGAGGCACTGTGTGATGTGACGAGATAAAAGCAGATGGCTGGCTTCTGCTTCTAATTATAGGTCCCTGCTAACGAAGAGGGCGCTGATTAGACTGACATTGTCCTAGGACATGCATTTCTAGAAAGATCTGGCGCTCAGGGGGCTGTGATGGGATCTCCACTGCCTGCTGGGAACTGCCCCAAAACCTGCTTCTGCCCCATCTCTGGTCTGGCACGTGCACCCAACATGGTTTGCTCCCACCATGGGGACAGTTGGTGAGAGGTGGCAGTGATATACCCATGTGTTGGGGTGGGAAAGGCCTGAGGGCCATCACTAGCCCAGGGATGCTCTGAGGTCCGAGCCCCTGAAGACAAAAGGAAGCTCCTTTTGAGTAAGAAATGTGGTTGAGTCTCATGGGTGAATAATTTATGATGCTTACTGTAATAAGACAGAAAAAAACCCACATTCAGTTCTGGTTTCATCATGTTTTTGGCTATGAGTAAAACAGTAGAAAATGATGAGGGCTTCCCACAGCAAAGCCAAACGCCTGAGACTGAAACTGGTAGCCAGGCCACTTCTAACCAGAGAGTTGATCTTTTGCATATTTTTGGTCACTTTGGCACTTCTCCTCTGTGGAAGAGATCTGAAGTGTATTTGTAATGATGCTGCTGCCTCTTTCTCGGCTGAGCTCAGCCGGCAGCGTGGGAGCCTTCCCCAACAGCACTGAGGAGGGGACACAGTCTGCTGTGGTTTGGTGGCAATGCCCCAGCACGCATCCATGCAGGGCAACCCCTTCCCTGTGGGGCTCAGGTACCCCTTCACCCACGTTTCAGCCCATGGCATCACTCTGTGCTTTTTCACCCTTTTCCCATGGTGGCCTTTGAGGACCTGATGTAGCCCTGGAGTGATAACTCCCACGGGAGGGGATAACCCACTGGTGCAGGTTGCTGAAGGAAGCCTTCCCGTGCTTCCAGCCTCCAGCCCTGCAGGGATAGCAGGGTTTGGTTTTCTTCCCCAAAAAGCTGAGCTGAAGTCAGAGTGGATCCAGAGCCCCTTCTCACCCCTCCAACGCTATCACTGCAAAACAAGGGCTTCCCCAGCTTGTACATGCTGCTCCATGCATGAATTGGGAAATTTTGATTCATTTTAAGACATCTGGTATTATTTGAGGCTGGGGAAAAAAATATTTCCCTCTTCTGTAGCCACTTAAACTCCAGAGAGAGCCCCGCTTTGGGACGGAGAAGCATCTTTTAGCAAAAGACAGAAGATGTGCATCCCAAGTCGGATCCATTAAAAATGGGGCAGAAATTTTGCAAGCCCTGGAGATGGGAGATGGACAGAGCAGCTGGCAAGCGGCTGGCTGAAATTTGGCAAAAACTTGACAAAAACCCATAAACTCAGCAAAACCAAACCGATGCTTGGGAGTCGGGCTCTAAAAAAATCCAACTGTCTTTCAGGCAGTGACTTTTTCTGGGTGAAGTCCGTGGGAATGACTCACACAGACCTGAACTGATATTTTTGGTGTGGCTGGAAAGGCTCGGAAGAGGCACACAGAGCGGCGGGTGAGCTGATGCAGGACAGGGACCTGGCACACGAGTCCCCAAGGGGTGGCTGCTCCTGGCTAGGAGAGCTGGATTTGCTTAAATTAGAGGAGGTTTTCAGGAGGGATCCTGTAGCTGTCATGCATCTGGCTATGCACATCTTCCCACGGACACGGCACTGCGAATTCCCTGCACGATGCCTGCAGTAATTGCAAGCCCTGCTTAGACAGGAGGAGCAGTTGCCGGGGCACCCAACCTTTTGACATCTTAATGAGCAAAGAGTTCAAAAGGGATCTCACTGGCATTTTTTTATTATTATTTCTTTTTTTTTTTCCTCCCTTCTCAGAGAATTCAAGTTCTCATCTCCCTCCTCCCAAATACGAGACATCCAAACAGGGATAACAAAGAAGCGTCTCGCTCCACCTGAGGAGTTCAAGCCACAATAATCATCCAGCTCCTTGTAGCTCTGAAGAGTCGGGAAGCGCCAGCACGCTGCAGAGGAGATGTAATTAGGCGCAATTCAAGAACAGCTCATCAGCTATATTTAACAGACAGGCCAATTCCTCAGCAAGCAAACCCCACAGAGGAGCAGGACTGAGTGAGAGCCCATTGTGTTACTGCCTGAAACACTCTTTATTTTGCAATTTTTTTTTTATTTTGCTATTTTATTTTGTAATGGTTGTTTATCGTCTAAACATCTCATCTGAGCAGGACATTCTCATCCGGGTTTTTTTAGCATGTAGAGTTTTCCCTTCACTGGGATTAAAGTTAGTTGGAGGAAGAAGAGCACAATGGCCCCTTTTATCCTAATCTTTCCGCCTGGAACAGATGGGAGAGTCCTGCCTGAGCCCCATGACGTGCCACGAAGGACACGGGAACAGAGGAGACACTGTGCCTTCTGCTGAGAGAGGGGAACAGAGCGTGTGTCTGCGCCAGTGCAGGAGCACTGAGTGGGATGAGAGCGCTGGCACCCGGCTCCCACCAGCTCCGCTCCCTCAGCCCAGCATCCGGGATTAACACCAGGGACCTGGAGGTTTGGGAAGCACCCGGGAGAGCTGGCACGCTGGGGATGGGGGGGGCTGCAAGGCTGCTGTGGGTTACGGTGCCTCTGACTTATTCTCAAACCACCTCAGGTGCTGCCTGCAGGGAGCACCCCCTCAGTATCTCTGCCAGAGCCCATCCTGAGTCCTCATCCCAAATAACACCTGGAGAGGAGGAACAGAGAAGTCCAGGAACCAGCCACAGCCCATGAAGGAGCTGTGAGTGATGCTGAATCCGGCTTACCTGTCTCTGAAGTCCTCCTAAATACACAAATTATACCGAGGTACCAGCTTAGCTACAAAACTCCTTGAAGTAACCAGTGAAGCTCCCTGGAGGAACACTTGTATTTTTCTTATGGATGAAAGTCATCAGGCTGGTGGCAAGTTTATGTGTCAAACTTTGGTGAAGCCTTCTGTCATGGATACCTTCCCAGCCATCACACACCAAAAGACAGGATGGATGTTCACCACCGAGCTGCTCAATAGCTGCAAGCAGCAAACCACGCTGGTACTCTGCCTGCAAAACACCCCGAAGTTCAAGGACCCACTGACCAAAGGAGATACCAAAACTCCCAGGGCAGAGTCCTCTGGCCCGCAGGGATGGATTCTTGCCTCTGGCAAGGCTGGAGCCGAGGCAGGCAAGCCTGTGGGAAGCAGGGCATGCTTCCCTCCGTGGGGAAGGATAAAAGAGCTATTATGGAGGTGCAGGCTCTGTTCAGGCTCACACTAGGCTCCTTGCAAGCAGAGGGTAAAGAGCTACTTATGCTGGAACATAAAAGCTGGGAGACAGCGGAGTGCTATAAATAGGACATATAAACTTTCAACTGACAAGGCTCTGATTTTGTTATTGTAAAAAAAAAAAAAAAAAGAGGGAGAAAAAGTGCCTAGATGGAGCTGACAAAGAGGGAAATACATGCAGAGTACAGGTTTGTTCCCGGTAACGCGCCGATTGTAAGTCAGATGTAGTTAGAGCTATTACTTTAGCTTCAAATGAATGGAAGGGGAATAAATCTACCTTTGTGCAAGGCTGCCTGCAAATAGCGTCTCCCTCCAGCAAACCTGCAATTGTGTTTGCATGAGACATTTGTTAGAATAAATGCAATTTAAAAAGAAAAACAGTTCACACCTACAGCAAGGGAAGGCTGGTGGTATGAATGGCAACTGGCAGAGGGCAAAACAAAATGGGCTTCGTCGGCAGGGGGGCAACTCCTGCGGCACTGGAAGGGGCTCCTCTGGGGTGGAGGGGAGGATGGAGGTCCTGTGAGCAGTTCATCCTCGGTCCCTGTCCCCATGTGTTACATCTTTACACCAGTCGCCCAAGCTGCTGAGCCGGTTTCAACCGTTTCCCCACTTTCTGTCCCCAAAGGATGGTGAGATCAAACACAGGTTTCCTACGGAAAGTATGAGGCATGCTGGAGGTGGGGAGGAAGCATCTTCCCCCACTGTGAACACTCACAGCCTTTGGGACCAAACCCTGAAGTTTGTCCTGCATCCATGCAGCTGGGGATGGGCAACCTTGGAGGGTCCTGCAGCCACAAACACTAACTTTTCATCAGCAAGAAACTGTCCTTCATCCTCCTCTCTGTGAGCCGGCTGAAAAAGAAAAG
The DNA here is from genome assembly GCA_028020825.1 of Podargus strigoides. Taxonomy (NCBI): domain Eukaryota; kingdom Metazoa; phylum Chordata; class Aves; order Caprimulgiformes; family Podargidae; genus Podargus; species Podargus strigoides. The sequence goes on along the minus strand of CM051637.1, from coordinate 12,345,124 downwards.
CACTTCTTTAAAAGTTTTTAATTTTTGCATTTCATATTCCTAAATATCTTTCCCAAGGTATTGAAAGTGCTTTTGGGTTATTTTTTTATTTTAACCAAATAAAGTTTTTTTCCTCCTGGAGCACATCACCACCACGTTCTGACCTCCACCCTGGGTGGCTGCGGCAGCTTTGGGGAGGGGACCTGCAGGGGTGGCACCTGGCACATCCACAGCACCTGGCAGTGCCCCCCCGGAGCTGCCACGACAAGGATGGACTGTGGCTTCCAACTGGCAAATGCAGCATTTTACTTGGGCAACAGCCTAAAGAAGAGGGGAGAAACCCCTCTGCAAAGTCCCCTCCTGCCTTCTTCTGTTATTCTTATTTTTAGTATTATTCCCATTGAATTTCTAGGAGCAACTGTCTGGGAAAATGATTTTACCTCTGGTTCCTTCATAAATTTTTAATAGGGCAGAAATAGAACCAAAAGGGATTTAAAAAAAAAGTGTTAGCGTCAAACTCTGGCTCTATTCATAATTAATTATACTTTCAGGGGGAGGGGAAAAAAAGAGGAAACATAATTACAAGCTTCTAGTGAGAACATTCATTATCATGCTAATGCAGAAATCAGTACTGCTCTGCCTCTGTGTGTGTGTGTGTTGGGTCTAATTACTCCGCAGTGATGTGTGTCATTCGCACGTTTACCTCCGTGCTGCATGGCATTTTAAAGCCACAGTCAAAAATGAGCAGATTAATCGCAGCCTGGATGGGTGGGGATTGGGACCAGTCGGTGCCGGAGGGATGCTGCATCCCCGGCAGGGTGAGGGGCTGGGGTTTGCCTGGTGAGATCCCTGGACACCCCAGCCAAGGTGCCCGTTAGCAAGTAACATCACAGCGTCAGTATTTTGGGCTGGTAAACCACTACAGGAGTGTTAGGAGGCATTTCAAGGCATGAAGAGCAGCACACACCAGGGGACGGATGAACAAGCCAGGCTCAGATAGGAAAGAGCCCAGAGGGAGGTGAAGTGGAGAAAAACAAGGCAGTATTTCAGCTATTTAGTGCCTAACAAGTTCCTGAATGTGCCATGCCAAGGAGATGCTCACCTTGCAAAGCAGATCCTGAGCATCTGCCCTGGGAGAAGCATTTGGGCTCGGCCGGGCTACAGAACTGCCCTGGGCAGGGCAGCCTGGCTGCTCCCAAATGCATGCCAGGGACGAAAGGGTGATTTTCTATAAAAGAAGAAAAAAGAGGCTCAATTTAACCCTAGAGCATTAATATTATCAGCAATAGGTTGGTCATTTTTCTTTTCTGCCCTGTTCCATTAAGCACAGTGGATGGCAGCACCAAGGCTGGCAGTGGGACCCAGTGTAGGATCCAGCTGCCCCCCAGCATCCACGTGAAAAACAGCTGGGAACTGGGAGAAAAACATCTTCCTCGGCATCACAGACCCAAACCAGAGGGTCCAGCAGTGCCCAGTGGGGTCAGGCACGGGGCTGAGCCTGAGCACATCCTGCTCACATTGGACACCTGAAGCTCCAGTTGAAATGAGGGCTTGGATCCATGGCTCAAACATCAGGTTCAGTCCCAGACATGTTTACGGACATGAATTATCTTAATTATATTAAACCTAAGTTAGGCATGTCCACAATCTGAGCGTTTCTTTGGAATAATTAAACCAATCTCCCATTATTTCTCAAGCTGCCGAGCCAATGCCCTACTTTTAAAAGTCAGAGCACTGCATTTCCCCAGCCATAAATCCTCCAGTGGACTGCAGGAGCCACAGCCTGGCAGGCAGAGCAGGTCTGGGGGGGGGGACAGGGCCATGGCAGGACACTCAGCCCTCCTGCATGCCTTAAAAGCCTTAGAGAAAAGGGCTTTAAGGGCTGTGCCGCAGGATTTTCCTGGGCCAAGGAGATGAGCAGCTGGAGAAACCTGGGGCCAGGAGCAGCCAGTGGTGCAAAAAGGGATTAAAGAGGGGAATCGGTGGAGCCGAGTGTCACTGCGATACCATCTCTAGTTCAGTAACCCTCTGCTCAGAGAACAGAGATAATTAAAGCAAAATCATTGCTGTTCTTGCTCACGTGGGAAAAGCAACTCTTGTAGTGAACCGAAGGGAGAAAAGATGGAGCCAAGGATGAATGCTGTGGGATTTGCTGTGTCCCTGCCTGCCCCCACCCCCTGCAAACACCTTGTTCCCAAAATATCCTCCTACGCAGCACAACAAACTGTCCCGGGCACTGCCAGGATCCGGGCTGTCTGCCAGGCATCACAGGTCCCAGGTCACAATGACACTTTGGAGAGCTACCGAAAAGGGATGGCAAAACTTCCTTGGGAAGACCGAGTCCCCAGGCGTGGTGGCTCTCCTGGACCTCAGTCCTGGGGACAGCGAGGAGGAATTACTGACCTAAAAACCAGCCGTTGCCCCGGCACATGTGAGCGTGTGTTCAAGCACCTCAGAGCATCCCCAGCCAGGGAGCACCCACCACCTTCCAAATTCCCATATTTCTCTCAGCACAAAAGCAGCTGCTGGCACAACAGGCTGAGCACATTCCACTGGAGTGGGAAAGCATTAAAAAACTTTGCTTGCACAAAAAAACCCACCGTTACCCAGGCACAAAAGTTCCCCATCCACAGATGCTTCACAAGCAGCTCCGGCGTGGAGGGTGGGGAGAAGGGAAAGTTAATGCCTGGAGTCCTGAGGATAAGATCAGAGAGATATTTTTTTCCCAAAAGGTGGGTTTTGTGCAACATCTGGGAGCCATTGTCTTATACACAGGGCCCCTCCGGCCTCGCTGCAGCTCCAGCTATGCCGAATCCCAACATTCAGGGTTGGCTGCGAAGCTCCCCGCCCCGCGCCAGCCCCGGACAAACAGACTGCACGGTGTTTTCAGCCGGTGCCCGAGGTCGGGGCTATTTGGGAACCTGGAGTGTAATTGCTCTGTGGAGTCTGCCAGCTGCTTTAAAAATATCCACCCCACCTCGGCACGCCGGCACTCCCATTTTTATCCACAAATGTATTCGGGAGGAGGAAGCTAGGACTAGTACCGGATGCTGCAGCCTTGGAAGGAGCTGTTACAGGCTCTGCAGGGAAAATAAAGGGAAAAAAAGACAATTTGGCCATCTCCACAGCATCCCAGAAGCAGCAGGGTGCTCGGGGTGGAGTGTGGCCGGTGCTCACACACCCGCCTGCTCCTGGGGATTGGGGTCACAATGGCTCCGCAGCGTCCCCAGCTCTGCTCTGCCTCCTTAGGGCACTTCCCCAAGCCATAGAGCAGATCTCAGGTTTTATGTGAGGGTCTAAAACGAGTTATCACACAAGGGAGAGACAAGCCCACCATGCCCCCCTCCCCGAAAGCCCTTCCCCAGCAGATAAAAGGGCCTCACTGTTCTTCAAAACGATGAAATTGGAGCCAAATCCCCTGAAAGAAAACAGATGACCTCTTGTTCTGGGAACAGCCACAGTCCCTCCCTTTAACTTCATCATTGCCCGAGCCCTGCCCCAGTGAAAAGCAATAAGCCACAGCACGAGCACCCATGTCCCAGCTGCAGGATGGAGGGAGAGAGGTGCTCCCCACCCAGCCCCTAACGAAGCGCCTCGTTAGGGCTAACAGGACCGGGGCTCAAGCTGCCTGCTTTCCCCAGGGTGTTTTGTGCAGTCAATATTTGCTCTCTGCCAGCACAGGGTGATGTTTAAGCCCTCGGTGCAGCCCTGGGTGCCCACAGGAGTCATGTTTTTATGCAGAAAGGTCCCACCGAGCATCTCTCCCCTCCACTGGCATTTCAACACCCACATTTCATGTGAAGCAGATGCAGCCCAGGTCACAGTTCAAGTTTTTTTGCCTTTCTAACCAACCAATGGAAGAATAAAACCGGATTGTGCACACCCTTTTTAAAGATGTTTTATGATATATGAAAATAACCCTAAAGCTTTTCCCAAAAGTCTCCCTGATGGGCTTTGGGAACAGCCAGCTGGGGACTGTGGCTGTGCCAGGGGACCCGTATCTGCTGAGCATCCCCATCCTCTGCCCTCCAGGCAAAGGCAGTGGGAGCAGTCAGCTTTCCACTGAGAAAACTTTGCTAACAAGAAATGGTCTTGGGGATAACTCCCGAAACTCCAGCTCACGGCGGGTTTTGGCAGGACTGGAGGATGCTGGTACAAGGATGCTGTGTCCCCAGCATCCACCCTGGCGTGGGGTCCAGCCGCAGCCTCCCCCATGCCCAGGGCAGGGCTTTGGGAAACCACTGTCATTCCGAGGGCACGGACAGCCCAGTTTTACAAACTCCCTTTTTTTTTCTTGTTGCACTTTCTCCATCTGTATCAAACAGCAGAGCTATGAATATTCAAGAGAAAAATGTGTTAAGAATTGGTGACATTTTCAGGATTGGCTCATGCTAGCCAGAGAACGTCATTCGCAGCAATTACAAATAAAATCCACAGCCTTTCACAGATGACAACAAATCCAAATGGCCTTTTTACACAGTGAAAATATTAGCCTTAACACTTTTTTTTTTTTCCTAAATATCTTCCAACCAGTTGCTGCTTTCACAGGCACCTCTGAGGGAGCTGATTTCGGAAAAACTTCTCCCGTCGCGTTCGCCGCCTCGTACAGAAAATGAATAGCACTTCATTTTTTCCCTGCCTCTCGTTTGAGAGTTTTCTTGGTACAGATGAAACCACGAAACAGAAGGCCACCAAAATGAAATTATTAACCCAGAGAAACCACTAAAGGAACTTGATTAATTTGCCAAGTAACAGAGCCTGGTTTGTTCTTTTAGGCAACACATCTTAAAGTAATTGAATCACCCCTTGAAAAAAAAACAGTAGATGATTGAGCCCTGAGGTACACTCATTCACTATCCTTAATAAATCTCTCTTTATGAAGGAGGTAGTATGCTTTTCTCATCAGAAACCTGCTAATTTTTTTCTCTTTTAAGTAATTGAATACAAAGTTCAAAATCTATCTGCAGCATCCTTCAAGAAAAAAATCAAAGGTTTATCTCCTGTTTCATCTCAGCATGTTAATTATGCTCTCATAACTGAGTTAAACCAGCAAGTTATTAAAAATACCACAGGATCATTTTTATTTTTTTTTAATGAAGTACCATGAGCCCCAAGTCTTTGGCAGAACCAAGGATCCCAAGACCTTGGGTCATGCCCTGTGCACTGCAGGAGGTGCCCAGAATGGACTGCTCCAACCTCGTTTCATTTAAGAAAAGTGGCTGAGGTGGGTTTTTCCTCCATTTTCTGAAGCAGGAGGATGGGCCCATCCTCAGCTGCATTAGTATAGCCTCACGTTATTATAGATCATGTCTGCAGCCCGGCAGCAGCTTGCTGAAGGTGACAGCACATCTCCCCTCCACCTCGGGACAAGCAGGTCTGGCTGGACAGGCTCCCACCAGAACTGAGACTATTCTCCAGGAAACCTGTGTTGAGCTTTGTCGTGCCCAGGGATAGAGGAGGAGCGCCCAATGCTCTACCACAAAGCACATGGTGCTTCCAACTCAAGTATATTTCTAATCAGCATTTTGCTTCAGATTTTACCCATTCAACTAATTCCACTAATGCTAGGGAATTACAGAAATAATTGCTATTTTCCAATAGATACAGGCCTGCCTCTCAAGACAGAAAAAAAAAATAAGGAAAAAAAAATAATCAGTGAAGCACTGTGTAAGGAAAGTCAAAATAAGCTATTTCCATCTCCTCATTTGCAATTAACTTCAGAGCGTAACACAGTGGGAGGTGGTTCCTGGGAAAAGTACAACTTCATTGTAATCCTCCCTCCTTTTAAGTGGAAAGATCGGCGGAGATAGATGCGCCCCGGCAGCTGCCGCTCCCTGCTAGGTCCCAGCCGCCCCGCTCCCTCCGGGGTGCCTGCCACTGGGGAGAGGCATCCACTGGGCTCTCTCTGATTGCCCGTGGTCACCACCTGCACCGTGGGACACTGTGATCCTGTGTGAGATGCTCCATCCCTGTCCTCATCCCCATCTTCATCTCTGTCTCCATCCCCATCCCAACACAGATCCCACACTGCAGCCCCCAGGAGACACCTTCCTAAAGCAGAGGGAGGAAAGGGATGAGAGGCTGATAAAGCCTGGAAGAGCAGCCATCCCCTCTGGGAAAAGTAGCAGCTGGTGCTGAGCAGGTTGGAGCTGGCTGAGCGAGCTCCCAGCGGGGTGGTGGGATGGAGCTGCCCTTCCTCTCCCCGGACTGAACACCGCCTAAAAGAGGGCTGGTTGTTATTATCATCTACTTATTTTTTGAAAAAGAATTAAATCATATTTTCCTCCAGGAACACCCTTTTCCTCTTGCCAACCAGTGATAGTACCACCATGGTCCAGCAGCACGTCCTGCCCTGGAGAGCTCTGGGTACCCCTTGCAGAAGGGTCCCAGGAGTTTTGTTCAGTGGGGCACTTTCACGCCCCTGTGCCTTCCATCAGCCCCTCTGCTTACAGGCATTTCAGCCACATTCCCAAAAAACCCAGGCCAAGCAACGGTTTGGGAGCAAGAGGGATCTGAAAGAGCCGGTTCCCCTGCATTACGTGGTGGGGCTGGGAGCTTTTCCCTGCCCTCCATGCAAATCTTCCTGGGAGGAGGAGGAGGCGCAGACCAGCCGTGGCTGGGAACCTCCTGCCAGGCTCTGCCTGGAGGCAGAGAATCCAGACTGTGAGGAGGACATCTGTCATGTGCTCCTGCTGACTTTGGGGTTGGGTGTAAATCAGCAGTGAGCACAACGTGGAGCTCGGAGGCAGATGCCCGTTAGCAGAGACAGCACCTGGCCAGCTCCTGAGCCCTGGCCCTGCTGCAAGCAAGAGCAGAAATGTGCTGCCACTGCAGGATCCATCCTCAGACACCCTCCAGCGCCCCGTGACCTTGGCTGGAGAGGAGGGTGCTCCATCCTCCAGCAAGTGCTTCTCATCCTTTGCCCTACACTATTAAAAGCACCGCTGACGTGGCGACCTGCTGATTGTGCATTAAATATTCACCTACATGATACTTCCTTTGAAGAATTTTCCTTTTAACTGTTCTATTTTCATCGCTGTCCTCATCTTTCCATCTTCTGCTTAAGTGTCATCTTCAGATTTTGTTCCCAATTAATATTTCTATGGCAACTGCATTTAATTTTGAAGTGGTAACACTCACTCTGCATGAGGACCGGAGCCTCCTCCCCACCTCACAGCTCCATGCCTGTGGTGGACACTTATGCTGTTGTGTTTGTTTTCAAAACCTACGGTCCTCCGGAGTGGCTTCACCCACTCACACAGCCTTGGGACCCCTGTCTTGCCCTCTCGGTGCCAGCCTGGGCACAGCCAGCAGGTTGAGCTCAAGCCCATCCATCATCTCACAATCCCTCATCACTAAGAACCTTTATTGGCTGCAGCACAGGGTAAAGCACAAATATTTGGGAAATGCACTCCACAGGATTGAGATCTGGGGAGTGTAATACAGGCAGTGCACCCAGGGAATCCGCGGGCTCCCCAGGCAGCACAGCCACCACGCTGTGAAACCAGGAGTGGTTGGGAATGCAGGAGGTGGCAGAAGGAATTGCTGTTTGAGAGCTTTCACCCCAACACCCTGAGCTGTGAACCCAGTGTGATGGGGTGCAGACACCTCCCTGGCTCCTGTGGCCACCACACACTCCCCAAAGCAAGAGGGAAGGCACCCACTCATGTTCCTGTGTGGATCCCCTCCCTGTTAAAAAGGTAGGAGCAATCTGTGGAGGTGACCAGCAGCAGTGGGACAGGGACATCCCACCAGCTCAACACCACATTGTGCAACCCAGGACCCTCCTTGTGGGGCTCTGCACTGGCAGGAGGATAAAAATGGGCACTGAGTGGTTAAAATAAGCCTGGGTTATGGCCTGGAATGAGAAATATTTGTGTGTGCTGGTTCCCCTGACATGGCTGCCTTTTGGTCTGTGCTGAAACCTTGCAGGCATCTCTGGAATGACAGAAATGCTGAACCTCCTGTTAATGGGGTTTTGCATCCGTCAGCGCAGCCTGGCTTGTTTGTAGGGAGGAACCTGTCCGGGATCTGGCCCCGGGGGGGTTGGGGGGGTTGGCAGCCTGACAGATGTAAAGCTGGGCTATTGCATGTAGAACACAAGAGTTCAGAGATTAAGCTGTATAAATCCACCTTCAAAATCATTTTGTTCTGAGCCAACACCCCTGCCATCGCCAGATCGCTCCCAGGCACTGTGAAAGCATCTCCCCATCACGTGTGGGGGTGATCCGTGCACAGAGTCCCCTCTGTCACCGAGCTGCTCGTCCAGCAAGGACCTTGTGTGGGATGGGATGGCCAGAGGGATACTCTGGGATGTGGGGACAGTAAGCGCTCATCCCTGCTGGTGTGTGAGCTCAAACACACACCCAAAGAGCTTATTTGGCACCTTTTGGTGTCCTGTGCTGAAATGGTCACTGCCGAGGTGGACCAGGACTTTCATTCAATGAGCAGAGAGAGCAGGAGGCTGGAGGGGTTGTTGTTGCTCATGCTCTGCCTACTATGGGCAAGGGAGTGGCCCATGTGTCCCTTTGCTGTGTGGGGGCTGTTTTCTGCCGCAGCTCGGGGCATCATCCCTGGTAATGCATGGTGGTGTGCTTCCCTTCTTCCCAAACCTCCACAGACACCCTGGGGGGTGCTGCACTGGCACCCAGCTTTCTGATCCTAGGCTGTTCCCTGCAAAGTGACCGGCGGAATTCCTGCCTCCACCCACAGCCCCGTGTGCCACTGCTGCCCAGCAAAGTGCCACCAGCAGCACAAGCACACCAGCCCTCGGTTTGGTTTTACAAGCGCCTCCCAGGCAAGCTCTGCTCACAATATCTACATTATTCCACATTCAAATGAGGGAACCACAGAAAAATGTAATTTTGGAACCTGGGTAACTTAACTCCTGGCAGCTGTGGCTCGGGCTGGGCTCCAGCTGCTCAGCCGCCAGGAGGGCTCCTCCGCGCTCACACGAGCACTGGATTCCTCCTGAAACTCCCTTCCCAGGATGGGTACTTACTGTGAATGAAATTTGGGGTTTGGATTTCCTTCCTCAGCCAGTTGGGCCACCCCGTGGCAGTGGCATGAACATAGTTTTTTGTTGAGCTCACAACTGGAAGGCAACGCTCCCAGCTGCTGCCCTTCCCCGAAGATGCTGATACCCAAACGAGCCAAATAAGAATACGATGCAAACTCTGGAGAGGACCAGATTCCCCCTCTGTGCTGGTTGAGCGTGTTTTTCCCCACTCAGCCCTGCACTGCCAGGCAGAAAGACACCTTGCAAAGTCCATGCCAAGATGTTGGCTATGGATTCAACCTCACCCCTCCTGCAAAATAATTATTCCTATTGCAGTAACGCATCAACATTCTACCCCAAATCAGCTTCTGCCCCGTTGCAGGGCTCCATGTGCCCTGGAGATGAGCAGGAGCTTCACTGACACAGCCTGGGGCAGGGTGACAGACGAGGGACAGTACTGGGAGGTGCAGGGCAGGGTCACCCCCATGAGACAAGCCCCTCTCTCCTCGCTCTAATGCCGCAGTGACAATGCAGCCGGGAGCGTGACTGCCACCGTCCCTGAAATGCTAACTGCCCTTCTCATCAAATCACTGAGCCTGGCAGTGAAGGGCTGCAGCCCTGCCACAGCCTCCCTGGGCAACACGCGCTCGCCAGCCCTTCAGCGTGGGGAAGGTTATTAATGCCTTGCTCCTGCTGCCGGGCTCCCAGGCAGGCTGGTGGCAGCACACGTCCCCCGGACACGGTGCCACGGCCGAGCACATCCCGCATCAGGAGCCGCGGCGCAGCCGGCGCATGGCAGGGAGCGTGCCGCAGCGTCCTTTCCCCGTCGCCTCTCGTTAACTTGAAGCGACTGTTCGTACAGCTCGCTCCGTCGGGAGCTTGCTGGGGCCATCCAATGTCACCCTTAAAACACAAGCGCCGTTCTCCCCTGGGGCTTCGTGTCAAGACATCTCTTCGGATGCACCGGGAAGGTGTGTGCAAACAGAGACAGCTCGTCACTGATGTGAAGTGGGTTTATCCGGTGTACTCTCAAGTGTGATCCATCCCTTCTGAGCCTCCCAGTCCATCTGTGTCCTGATGTCCCTGCTCTGGTTCACATGTGGATGGCCACAGCTTCCCCATCCAGTAGCCCAGCACTGACCCCATGTCCCAGGGTTGGGATTCTACCTCCCAGCCACTCCGGTAGGGCTGGGGACCACAGCGACACCTGGCTCCGTGCTGGCACTGCCCGATGGAGACAGCACCACAGAAAACCCCCTTAACAACTGAGGCACCTCCAGAAATCAGTCTGACCCCAGTACCTCTGTCTCACCAGTTGAAGGACTTGACACCATCCCAGTGAGCAGCCAGGGATGGTAAATCACAAGCGAGCTCAGAAAATCCAGCTCCTGTGCTGAAAACTTCCTCTGTGCCTGCACTGGCCATGGAACACAGCACAGAGAGTAACGACACTGGCTTTCGTTTTAACCTGAGATCCTTAAGAGTGATTGGGAAATTTAAGAGACCAATTAAGGAAAATCAGCACTTCATTAGTTTCCTGAAATGCAGCCACCACTGGAATGAGAGCAGAGCTCAGCACAGTGCTAACCCTCAGTGAAATGCCACGGAGAAAAATGCTCCAGCCACTGACTGAACTACAGAGAGAGAGAAATTATGATACCTTGCTGAGATGCTGTGCCACGGGACTGCGAGTGTCAGAGTCCCTCTCTTGCTGGACATGGTGTCCCCAGGGCCCTGCTGGCTCCGAGGCTGCAGACCAGCAACAGGGGGGAAAAAAAAGGCATGGCTTGTTTGATGGTGTAAAATGCTTCCTCACCACTTGTGCAGGCTGGCTCCTTTCCATCGGGTGAGCTCATCCTCCATCCCGCTTCCAAACCGCTGTGCTGCGGCCCCAGCGCTGGGAGCTGGCAGAGCCACGGTGCCACCAGCACCAGTTAACGCCAGCACCCAGCTCTGGGCGTCGGGAAACCCATCTTCCCCAGCAGATGAGAGGGACAGCCCTGAGGTTAAGCCTTGGCAGTGAAGGGAGATACCTCTCCCTTCCCCAGGTTAGGGAAATGCTTTGTTTTTAAGACAGCCTTGCAAAAACGGCACGAAAATTTAATCGCCCCGGCACAAAATCTAATAGCTGCTCTTCACATGCACTTCACCACAATTTATTCTGCTGCTAAAGGCTTCAAACTCACCACCTGCTCACAGCAGCTCAGCTGTCCCTGGGGAAAAGCAGCACCCACAGCATCCCAGCCATTCCCGGGGCTGCGGAGAAAAGGTGACTGAGCAGCTCCAGATCCACGTGGGGTGGAGGGGCTTTAAGTGCACAAAGCTTTTTATGCCTCTGTGAATATTGCTGTGAACACAGTGGGGGTCTGAGAAAACATGAAGCATCTTTGTGGGCCTAGACCACACCAGGATGGTGGCATTTCCCAGCCAGGAGTCCCTGCAAGGCCACCCGGATCGCTCCCAGCCTGCCATCGGCTGCAAGGAAAAACCCCTCCGTGGAAACTGAACGTGCGTGGTGTGATGGGCTTTGGCTCCTTCACCTTCCCCTGGACTTGGAAAGCCATGACATTCATCACGAGACTATCCTTGGGTTAAAACCAGAGACCCTGATTCTGTTAACAATTTGGTAATGAATTAACGACATTTTCCAGTGGAAAAGAAATTGTGAAACTCCCGGGAGCCTCTGATTCGACCCAAACAATCTGTCAAGTCCAGCCGACAGCAGTCTGGCCGCTCGGCGTCTCGCACGGGCTCCGAGCTCATCACCAGCCTAACGAGCAATAAACAAGAAACCAGGAGGATGACGGCGGACGCCAGGGATGAGTTGGGGGTCTCTGGCTCCATTGGTACCCCTCGAGAAGTCCCAAGCGGTGTGGAGGTGCAGGTTTACAGGAGCTCAATGTGTTGGATGATGGGTTTCTTTAAAATATCAAGAATATCAATATCAATATTCTTTGAAATATCAATAAAACCCATGGTAAGGATGAAGCAGCTGCAGACCTTCAAAACCTGGAGTGCAGCACCTCCAATCCCAGCCCCACGCGGTGAGTCTCTCCACTTTAGCACCAACATCCCCAGCCACCATCGACAATAATATCAAGCAAGAAAAGATGCTTAAAGAGACTAATAGCTGGGGCTAAGGGAGAGATTATCATTATCCAAACTGCCTGCTCTTTGGAGGGATCTGGGCAAACTTCCCGGGATGCAGTGGATCCCATTTCCCTGGGCATCTGGGGGATGCTGTGTGCTCCCCCAAGCAGCATGGCTCCATGGCAGCACTGGGGTGAGGGGGTGAACACTGGGGACCCCCACACACTAACACCCCATGGGATCCCCACAGAGCAGGAGACACCCTGGGAGAGGCTTTCTGGAGTCAGAAGAAGGTTGAGGCTCAATGCAATTCCTCAGCAGCCACTTGATTGAGTTGGAATGGAGTGAGAGAGAGCTCAAGGGTGCTGTGAAGCTGAATGCCCAGCTTATAAACAGGGAGATAAACGCTTATTTCTTGAGAAGATCAGCTGTCGTGTCAGTCCCCACGTCCCAAGTCCCCTGAATTACAGTTAGAAAGTTTGCATTGGCTGTGCTCAGAATCGTTACGTTACAAACCATACACTGATTATGGTGCCCCGAGCAAGAACGTTAATCCAAAGAACATAAAATTATAATGACTTTCTTGGCTTAATTAGACCAACCAAGATAAACAGTCCAAATAGCAACTGCACCTTCGACACGCTCCCAGCTCAATCCACTGTGTGGCTGCAGGAGGGTGGTGGGGAGCAGTGGGAGGAGGGACATCACAGACTGACCCCACAGTGCCCATTCGAGCTTGTGCCAATCCCAGCATGGAGACACCGCGTGGCAGCGGGGACGTTCCCATGTCTCACGTCAAGCAGAGCTACCCCACGGTCTGACATTTCCCCAGCCACCACAGGGACCAAACCCAAGCCACCAGCAGGGACGCAGGGAGGATGCAGCCACTGCCACCACCACGCTGTGCATCCCTCCTGCCGCACTGCCACATGTCTGCAGGGACAGCACACCCCAGCACGCAAACCAGACCAAAGCTCCCATCACATCAAGGTAGGCAGGGCTGGCTTCACCTACCGAATTCAGGAGGAGCTGCTCAGATCCCCGTGCCTCTGACCAGCCCCGTGCCGAGCCCCGGGGCTCAGGGAAGTGGCCTCAGGCAGGGTCAGAGGAGCCATTTCCAAAAGCACGGCTTAAACATAAAGCTCATTTTATCTCCCTCTTTATTTTTTTATTGCTGACTGGGAAGTGCAATACAACAGCTAATTATTTGATAAAAGCTTTGGGCAGGGTATTAATGAGCCAGACTTCTAAGCAGATTTCTAAACCTCTTTTCTGTCTCCGGCTGCAGAGCAGAGGTCGCCGCGTCGGAGGGGGTGGGGGTGGCACAGGGTCCATTTCACGCTGCTATGGCACAGGGTGGCATTGCATGGGGACATGCACACCCAGCCTCCACTGCAGCAGTAAAGGGCTGTTATCCCTTTTTTTTTCTCCTTCCTGGAGGAACGCCAACTATTCCTAGTGCCTGAAAGAAGGAAGTGGGAAGACGATGGGCACGTGGCCCAGCAGCCAAGCCACGAACGTGATCGCCTGCAAAGAGCAGTGCCCTGCTGTGATGCAATGGGTGCTCTCAAGACATAACTCACAAGGCCACACACATTCAGCAAGGCCATACGTATTTAGCAGGAGTGCAGATGACCAGTGGGGTGCTGTGATGCCCAGTAAGTGCAGCATATGGTGAGCATCACTCCGCACTGTGGCATCACTGAACCCAGTGCACGGGGCAGGGGGAGCATGAGGGGGCCCTGCACAGTGCATGGTGTGGCTCAGCCCCCATGAAAGCAAAGAGGGGGGATGATGTCCAGCGTAGGAGCCATTTTCTGGGCCAGAAAACCCCACTTTGGCATCTGGATTGACCTCCCCTGTGGCCAGGCCAGCAGGGCTTTCCTCTCCCTCCCTCCCTCCCCTCTGCCTCCATCACCGACGGGCTTTATGGGCACCAGCCAGAGCCATTCCCCTATACCCTGCTTTCAAATCCAGCCATAAATCTCTGCTTCCAGCTCAGTTCTGCCTCTCCAGGCGACACCTTTGAGATGAAATGTTGCTCATATTTGTGGCTGCGCTCAGCATAAAAGGTCAGACCAAAAGCATGTGGCTGGAAGCCCTGAGGAGGGGATCCCACAGCCCAGAGTTGGCTGTCAAAACCCACCAGAAAGCCTCAAGTCTATCTTTTTTGGGGGAAAATTAAATAAATCCATTTATTTTTCCTGCTGTTTTGTCTCCCTGTGGGGCTGGGGAAGTCAGCCCTTGTGGCTAAACCCACTTCCCACCCACTCAGGGCAATGAAACCACCCAAATGTTTTAAAAAGAGCACGTTAGCTGATAGATTTTGTAATCACAGTGTAATGGAGACTATCTCCAGGCAGGTAAGAGATCAGGAAGACAAATGACATCTGTAAAGGGCATTTTAGCCCAAAGCAGGTCTATTTAAAATGCAAACGGGAGATTTTTTTAGGGGGCAGATCTGCAGGTGATGAGGCTGCCCATGGGCAGGGCTTGGCCATCGAGGTTTCCTGAGGGATGTTGGGGTGCTGGAGGGGTTTGAACGGTTTCCCCTCCAGCAGCCCAGCCAACGAGCCAAAAATGACTCTTACACTGCAATCCTTATTGGTTGAATAATATGAATTTCCTGTTAATTGGAGAAAAAATGTTAAAATTTAGTGTGTCACTAAACAGCAACCACATCAAATAAGGGGGAACAACTGCACTTATGCTGAACCCCAGGCATTGCCCATGAGCAAAGTGCATCTTCTAGGTGTGGAAATGCAATCCCCCCATTTGCCCCAGCAATTAAACCACCATCAACACTAAAGTCAACGCGTGCACATGCACTCTCCTCCTGTCCATGCTGACACAGCTCCCCACAGGGACACCCACCCAGCCACTTCCATCACCCACCACTTCACTTGCGTTCTGCTAAAACTTCAGGGGTGTTTTTAGGGTGCGACGCACAAAATTGGAGTGACAACAAAGGGGGTTAGCAGGAGAAAAAGCCAATTCCAGATCCTGTGTGAGTGGAATGAATTGCTCTTAAAAAAAAAAAAAATCTAATCAAGAACTTTCCCTTTCTTCCCTTGTTTTTTTTAGACCAGGATGGTATGTGATGTGTGTAGCCTCAAAAGGAGATTTACAAGACACCGCTGCGACTCAGGCAAGATGTAATTAGAAGAGGGGAGGAACATTTATCATTTGCCAGAGTGAATTAGGCATTTCAACTTCTCAAAAGAATTGAACGCAGAGGGTGAATTTTTTTCCAATTTCTCTCACATCTCCAATATTATTAAGTTCAGCTAGAAAACACTCGAGACAAATTGACTCATCTGAACCCATCTCTTTATAATTGTTACACATTGTAAATTGGCTTACTTAAACAAGCGCTTCGCATAGTGGTTGACAGGCTCTGTTGGCTGGGTGTGATATTAAAAATATCAAAATCAAGGCGAGAGCTAGAGCAGAGCTTAGGGATATTGCTTCTCTGAGCCCTGGATATTGCTTTAGTTGAAATGTAGCATATATCTATGACTTTAAAGGGAGTTTCAGACGTAGATGAAAAGATATTATTCCTTTCCTATTAATAGTAAGGCATTTTTTCTCTTTCTTTTCTACTTAGCAAGAAGTTTATAAGCTCACACTCTAAATGATGGGGCCATCAGACAGGGATATGTGTACAGAAGTCATCCCTATAATGCATATTCACCGTGCAAGCCTACACAGAGTGCAATGCCTTCCCATATAGTGCATTTGCACAGAACATATTAGTCTTTGCTCACAGCAGTCAGGAGCAAGCAGGGCAGCCTGCTCTAAAACACAGGAGTCATGCAGTCCCTCCTCTGCCTGATCCTGCTCAGTTTTTAATGAATCCAGCAAGCAGAGGCTGGGGACAGCCAGCACTGGGGGTCTGGGACAGAGCTGGAGATGCTCCGCATCTCCCCAGAGCCCAGCAAATTCTTTCCTCCAGCTCATTTCCACCATGTTGGTGTGCACGTGAGATGTTTCACAGGTCTCATCCAAAGGCTACTGGAAGATTCAGAGAGAAGGGAAGAATTTGGGTCTGTGCATTGCCAGCGTGATCTCAGACCACATTTTCAAGACTCAAGAGCTTTGTGAAAACCCAAAGCCAGGCAAAATAACTGCTGATACAGAAACATTTGAGCAGCTCAGGCACGCATTAGATAAGGGATCTTGTTTCTTTTCACCCTCCCCTTGGCTTGCATGCTTCCTTTCCACATTGTTTTATCATGAACAGAAAATAACCAGAGAGAGACAGAAAGGGAGAGCCTGCCAACTCTGTTATTTATGCTGACTTTAGAGCTGAAAGCCTTGAGAGAGCATCCAAAGCCTTAGATGACTATGGGCAGGGGCTGCAGCAAAGCTGGGTACCAGTCTGCCCTCTCTCTGCCTGTGGAGCTGGCAGGAGAGGAAGGGAAGGAGGGCAGAAACACCACAGCTGCGCTGGGTTTGTGCAGACACTGGCCAGAAATACAGCAATGGTGACATTGAGTTGGGCACTCCCAACCTTGGTGTCCTTTCCTTCACCCACATCCTCTGCCTGAGCCAACCCATCCATCCCTTGGGAACGACACAGCGAACCACTTGCTCCAAAAAAAGGGAAGGTGGATAAGGCACCACGCGCTGGGGATGCGAGGCTGCAGCCTGATATTGATAATAAATATCGTCTGGCGGTTCAACATCTTGCTATAAAATCCCTCAAAAGTGGAGATGGAGACCATGTGTCTGCAGTGGGAGAGGGATGCTTCTCTGTAGGGATGTGTCTATGGTGGGATGGAGGCTTTGCAACCTCACAGCCCAGTCTGCTGCGCAGCCACACAGGTTGGCAAAATTTTCCCTAGCACCAGGATGGAAATAAATGGGTTACCAGAGCTCCAACGTGTGTTTATTCATTCCTATCCCAGCAGCACGATTTCTCCCTTATTTAAATAGCGTCTCCAAGGGCCTTACCCTTACTCATTTAATAAATAAGCGTGTCAACACCAGTTCTGCATCGCAAAATGAAGGGCACTCAGCAACTCCCCCATGGGACAATTAAATAAAGAGAGAAGAAAACAAAGGATCAGCCCTGCACGAGTGAAGATCTCTGAACGCACGCGGCACCGTGGGGCCGGGGGGGAGTGGGATGTACCCCGTCTGCGTGGGACACGTCAGGTGAGCCCTGCCCTGCCTGGCTGCAAGGGCAGCAGAGCTGGACGGGGGATTAAGGGCTTTAAACCCATGAAAAAGCTCAGGACTGATCCTCCAGGTGGGATGGGGGGGTCCAGCAGCACCGCTGGGCTCGCAGGGGGTATAAATCATCAGTGCTTTGGGGCTGAGATGGGGGCTTTTTAATTCTGTTTTCCTATGAACACACTCGAGCGCTTCTCTCACACATCTCCAGCGAGCTGGTCACCCAACACCAAAGGACAACATTTGCACTTGGAGGACAGAACTGTCCCCAGACATCAGCACTGTCAGGAAATACATTGCTCAAACCCTGTTTGCACAAGGGAAGGGGAGGGAATGCCTCCCTTAAAGTGCCTCAAAATGAATTTAATTTAGAATGGATTTCACATTCGCATCCGATGAATTAAAACCAGTGTGGTTTAACAACTCTGTAATGGGTTATATATACGATCTGTTAAACAGGTGTCTGAGGTTTAGCAATTATCTAATAAGAGACTCATACATATTACAGTAGATAAACTTCAATAAATATGTTCTTAATCAACCGGAGAGCACTCAACATACAATTACCGTCCCCGCCACATCTTGTTGAAACAAGCAGCTGATTCATTGCGCTTATAAAACCCCCATATCTCTTATTTGTGCTGTCAGGGTGGGGGGTGCTGCTGGAGGGGGGTCTCTGTGCTTTCTATCCAAGAGCTGGTGCAGCCGATCATCCCCCATAGGATATCAGTGATGGGGGTCTGTGTGAGCAGCTCCTGCCCTCCTCTCCCCACGCGTGTTCGTTCACCGAGAGCAATGGGAGGGGATGCAGGATGGAGAGTTCATCCTGACAGATGGATTTGCACTATGAGGCATCAAAAGGGCAGCAATAGCCTTAACGCACCACGACACCTCAAGATTTCCCCCGTGGCAGCCGTGCTGGTGATCCACACCGAGCTCTCCCCTCCCGGGTTGCTCCAGGGAGGGATGCAGAGACCCAGCCCCGTCGCAGGGTTTGAGATGCTATAGCTAATTTGCCACTTTTCTAGCTCGGGTGTTAAATCTAATTAGCACATTAGTGCTGGCTTTCCCAGCCGTAAACCAGCAGGGGGAATCCCCACCAACCACCAGAGACAAAGGCATGTGTTGCTTCGGCGGCTTCCCCCCATCCCTGCTCCCCGGAGAGCTGGGTTTCACCCCAGGCTGCAGCACCTCCACCTCCCACCGCCGGGAAAATAAACACAGGCTGTTGTATCGAATGGGAAAGTACCCAGAAAGCACCCTGAGGTGAGCAGAGCTCAGTTTATTTTATGCACAGACCTCATGCGAAAGTTGATGGTGGGTTTGAATCCTTGCTGGGACAGAGCAAAATTCAGCCCAAGGGGATGCAAAATTTTTACTTCCAGTCACACAGAGATCTTTGCACAGATGCTTTTGAGCGTCCCGATGGAGAAGCACCACGTGCCCCCACATTGCTGCCCTGGGGCCTCTCTTTCCCAGCCCCTAAGACCCACAAAGAGCTACAAAACCACTGAGCAATGGGGCAGCCCAAAGGGCCTCCCCTGGGTATTGCAAACACCCACAGCAACACGGAGCCGACCTCCACAATCACATCCACCACTCCACATTCCCCCGGGACCTCCAGCAGCTCCTCCTCACCCTGCATTATAACCAGGTAAGCATCCCCTGCACTGAATCAATATCCCCCCCTCTGCAGCGCCCGTGGATTTACTCCCTGCAGCCCTTGCTGCTGAAATCAGGGAGGTTTGGGCAGTGCATGGGCTGCAGGACCCCCTGTACCCCCACATCCAAGGTGCAGGGCCCCAGGGGCACAACGCTGCTGGCAGCAGGCTCGTTGAGGCAGGGAGGGCAGCGATCCCTCTTGCTGGGAAATTTTCCTCTTTCTCCCCTTGACTGCACAAGATGAGCACATTTTTAAATATAGCATTAGTGCTGCCTAATAGCTGGCTCACTCCAGCTCGGAAATCTGAGTCGCTCTCATTGATTTCACAGCAGCTAAACACACGGACACCAGGCATGCCCGGGGGACACGCAGCTCCTCGGGCACAGCCTGCCCCAGCTTAATGATTTCTGCCAGCACTCCGCGGCTCTGGAGCGCTTGCTCGCTGTGCACAAGTCAGGAGAGCTTTGTATTCCTCTGGTGGTACTTTTTTTCCCATCATTACCAGTGCAATTTTATTGATGGCTGTATTGCTGGCTATTTAATTATTCCCTTTTCATGCCTTCAAGCAGATGAGACAGAAAAGCAAAGGCCATTAGTGACTGGGGGGTGATGTGAAGGGGCATTAGCCTGGTGGGCAGAGTAAATCCCAGCCCAGATCATGCCGCCCACCCACCACCTCAGTGCTGGACAGCCACGTGGGAAGAGGCATGCCGGAGGGAGCAGCGCTTTAAATAGAGGTGTCAAAGGGGGAAAAATAAGGAGGAAGGTGACAAGGGTGCCCCAGCGCCTGTTTCCACCCCCCCCAGGGGCACCCCAGCCCGTGGCCACAGGCACCCATTGCAAAAAGCAGCCAAGGACCGAGCATCCTCAGTGGGTTTTTTGCTGAGCCCATACTCACAGCACCCAAACCCCTCCAGCTCTGCACCAGGGACAGTCCCACAAGGCTGTCACCCCCGTCACCCCTTGGGGAAGCCTGCTGTGGCCCTGTTGAGTTTCAGCTGACAGGCTCAGGTGGAGGGAAAACAAAAGACATTCGCTTCTTTTTTTAGACCCAAATGGAGAAGTTGTACAATCTCAGCTTATAAATAATTGAAGGACTAATGTGATCTCAAACTGAGCACTTATTAAATGGAAATGTCCCTGTTGACAGATGAATTCCTGTAAATTTTCTTTGGTTGAGCTCAGATGCCCATTTTGTGCTGTGAAACAGATGAGGTCACCATGGCTGGACAGCACACGCTGTGCCTGGCAGGGATTTAGGCCTATGGCAAGAAAAAAAAGGTAATAACAATAATAGTAATAAAGGACTGAGATTTTAAAGGCTGCAGGATGGTGTATGCAGGAGCTCAGTACATGCATCTGCTTCCCTCTTCTCCAAAGACCCAAAGAGGGTCCCCTGGGATGTCCCCAGGCCGTTGGGGACGTACCTGGCAAAGCACCTGTACATCTCCCCAGGGACCACGGTCCCTGCAGCATGGGAGGGGTGAGGGGAGAAAGGTTGGGACCCCTCAAGGACGGGCAGCACCGGCGTGCCACCGCCTCCCCCTGCGCTGCCGCTGTGTTTACGTTCTGCCTTCCTTCAATTATAATTAATAGCGGCTCATTATCAGGAGGGGACCGTTTATAAGATTCAATTAGAAGCCATTTATTTTAATGCTTTTGAACACAAAATGAGTTTGATCTCAGGAAACATTTCATTAGCATAATCTTCCCATAACAAGATCATCTTCTGAGCCTGACATATTTACAAACCGGTACCAGGAGGAGGAACCGTGTCCGAGCAGCCGTGGCCCTTGGATCCCGAAACTGGAGGTGGTGAGCAGGTCACTGCCTGCACCCTGCCAGGTTTTCCTGCTGTTTGGGAACGGGCATCCTCAGCCAAGGGCTTGGCTGTTTCGTGGGAGCGCGGCTCCCACCTCCCACCCGTCGTGCCGGAGCCACCAACCCAGCGCTGGGTCACCAATAACCCTTTGCCTTTGTACCAACACAAACTGGGGGCTGATGGCAATGCTCCTGC
Organism: Podargus strigoides; assembly: GCA_028020825.1. Taxonomy (NCBI): domain Eukaryota; kingdom Metazoa; phylum Chordata; class Aves; order Caprimulgiformes; family Podargidae; genus Podargus; species Podargus strigoides. The sequence continues at coordinate 12,324,199 of CM051637.1, read as the reverse complement.
TGCCCTCCCTGATTAGAAAGCAGCCTGCTCCAGCTCTTACACAGAGCAAGAAACTCTCAGCAAACCTGTGCCACGGCCCAGAGGAGGAGTGAGATCATTTTATGTGACTGTTCAGCTTAGGAAATTTAGTCATGAAGCAGGAATGAAAACTTGCGTCTACTCCAAGTCAAAATACTCAATACAGCATGGCCATATTTTTTTCCCTGAGGATAATCATCTCTGATTTGTTGCCCATATGGAAGACGTATTGGTTTTCCATACAGCGGATGAGTTATACATCTCATAAGCTAAGCTGTCCATATATCCAAAGTAATATGAAATCATTCACTTACACTTAAGCTCTATAGTACACTGCCGTGTATTTTGGGTATAAAATTATGCCATGAACATATTTTTAAACACTTGGTCTTTATCAGAGCCCTGTCTGGAGCTATTGCCTTTCAGAGAATGATCCTCATGATGCTCTACCACATCCACTGCAAAACAGATGGCTAAAACACCCTGACCCTCCCAGCAGGCACCGAGTCGGGGCAGTGCCCTGGCAAGGGCAAATTTGGCTCCAGGGCACGTGGATAAGGGGCTGCAGAGTGCAGCAAAGCCGTGTCTTGTTTGCTGGATGGAGAAGGAGCCCCCTCTGCCCAGGGTCCCCCCAACCTCCTCTCCAGCCTGGGCTGACCCTGGGCTCAGACATGCTTTCCCATGCCTGGTGCTACCTCCCTGTTTAACCCAGGGATGGGCAGGTTGCAAACAGGCAGGGATTTAGGTCCCCAAATCGTTTCAAAAGGAGAGAAGAAAGGATGAAAAAAGAAAATTATTATTAGAGCATCAGCATTAGGGAGAGGGCATAGACAGTGCCCACGCTGCCAGCCCCCTACTGCCCCGTGCCTCCGCACGCTGTCCGGCTCGGGCACGGGGCACAAAGCCAAGCGCTCCCTTCCCAGCTCTGCATTTCCCAGGATCGTGTTTTAAAGCCACCTAAACCACAGGGAAATAAATCCTCCTCGAAAGAAATCTCCGGTATCACTGCTCTGGATTATCTGCTGGTACAGGAGGCAGCTCTCAAATATTTTAAACGTATGGGCCATACGTTGTGGGAAACATAACATATACAGCACAAAAAAAATACTGCTTCCCCATATGGGCTTAGAGAAGCCGTGGATTACAGCGCACAGAGCCAGATGGCCGGTAACTCAACGCAGCTGAACAAAAATCTCCGGGCCAAATCCATCCCCACCGCAACCACGCCGAGCCCAGAAGGCTTACGGCACGGCTGCACCCCGCTCCTCGCCCCCGACGCCCGCGGCGCGTGAGTTATCTGCTCGTGGAAGTCATTTCATGGCAGGTAGCTGGAATCTTGTTTCTGCAGTTGTTCCTCCCACTCTTGCATGCGTCCATCCCTCCTCCCTAGGGTGCAGAAACAGATGGAGCCCCCCCAGCTCTCTCACTTCTGGGCTGGGAACGGGGCAATTTGAGGAAAATTTGGGTTCAGAAAAGCCTTATTGCACCAAAGTGTTTCATATCCACGCTATAGGCTCTCCCTCCTTCTCAGGGCATCAGGTGTCCTTCGTTTGGGGCTGACCATGTCCATGCACCCACCTCCTTGGTGGCTGCCCCTCCATGTCTGTGCAGCTGGACACCCCCACCTGCAGCTTGTGGCTTATCTTCCACGATTTGGCCAGAATAAATTAACAGAAAAATCTATTTTTGTGCTCAATACGCCATGTAGCTCCTGCAGTGAATAATCCCTGAGCAGCCCTTGCAAACCCTCACAACGCCCACCCCAGAACCAGCCGGCACCTGCGGTGGGACCTCGGCAGCACCAGCACGGCCAGGTCACCACAACCACTTTTGGGGGTGCCCAAACCCACAAGGGGCAGAGGGGCTCCCGCAGCTGTGGAAAACAACGGGCATCTCACACTGCACCCACAGTGGGATTAAGTGGCTGGTTGCACACAGGGATTGAAACCCAAGATATTTCATAAAAGGTGATTAAAATGCCCTTTGATCCCACAAGAGAATTGTTTTCAGCTGTAACACCCATGAATAACTGGCTTGGGAAGGAGTGAAGGTTGGAGCTCCCTGGTCCCCAGGTGATGCCAGCACCACCAGCACAGGCAAAGCCTTGTGCCACCTTCGAGTCCTGGGTTTTTCCCTGGGAAGCCGGAGCGCCCGGCGTGCCACGTCCTGCCCCGCAGCTTGCTGTGACTCACCCGGTGAATCTCCCCGTGGAGGCACCAATCCTGCCCCTCTCCCTCCGCTCTCTGTGCCTTACCCTTGTTATGAATCATTACTCTGAAATAAGGACACCAGCTGCATGCAGAGATGAGTCACTTGAAGGAGGTGAAAGGAAAACCAGACCAGCCACACATTATAACTGTAACAGTAAAGGGACTGTGTACCTAAATCAGTTTATTTTGACTACGGCGATAACGCTTTTCTGAGAACGCGCTGGCTCGCAGAGAAAGCACGGAGCCCAGACGTGATCCTGCTCCCCAGCCAAGGGCACTGCTCCAAAGACCACCAAACCCACTGGCTTTGCTTAATATGGGGCTGTGATGGGATGCTGGGGGACACGGACCCCACGCGCCCTGGCACACCGTGGCGCTGCTGGGATGGACTCTGCTGCTTTAAAACGGGTACAGAGAGGCTCTGTGTGCGTTTGGCACGTGTTAATGCAACCCAGACACTTGGGCAATGCCTTCACCTCAACAAAGCTGAATCTAAATGCAGCTCGGGGACAGAATGGATCCCTCGGTGCAGCGCTGGGGTGCCCAGGTCCCATCTGCGCGGTGCATGGGAGCCTGGGTGATGCTGCAAAACCAGGTCCCCAAACCTGGGGACACTCACCAAGAGCCCAGCCAGCCAGAACCAGCCCATCAGCAGGTCACTGCTGCTTGAGCCAAATCTGCCCGCAGAAGGGAAGGCAGGAGCTGCCATGGCGGGATTAAAGTCAATTTACTTCGTGACACGGATTTAGATTACTGCCTGGTTATGGCACGGTTAGATGGGCTCAACGTCACCCCGGAGGGGAGGGGAGAGAACAGAGATGCTGCAAAAAAGCCTCACCATGTGTTTAATGATGGAAAAGCACAGCTCCCCTCGTTAGCCCAGCTCCATGACGGGGCCAAGGGATTTTACGGGATTTTTTGGAGTACTGCACACATTTGCACCCCGGGGCACCCCTGCAGTCCAAGGGAAGAGCCCCTCAGTGCATCGTGCCCTGCTCGGTGCTGTGCCAGCACAGGGCCCCGGGGATCACAGCTGGCAGGAGGGAGCACTGGCCACGGCCGTGCCAGCACCACGGTACTGCCAGCTCATCCCAAATTGTTCACATTCCTCCCCTGATCTCCCAGTTACCCACACTGCTCCTTCAGCACCTCAGGGGAACCCTGCTCTCCCCAGCGCTGCTGAAGGAGCTTTTGCACCAGTCCCAGAGAAAGCAGAGGGAGGACAGAGACCGATTTGGGGCTCCAGAGCCATGTGGGCAAACGTGCCCTCGCTAACAAATCGCTAACGTCCTTCCTCCAGCTAACAAAACTGCTAAATCGGAGCAATCTGCTCCTCCCAGACCATAGAGCCGAGGCAGGCGTGCGCTGCAACACTGCGTTTGCACGCTCAGCAGGGCAGTAAATAACAGAGCGTGGTCCTCCAGCCCTCACCCACCTCCTGCAAGGGAACTGCCAGGGAGGGGAGCCACTGCCAGCCCACAGGATGCCAGGGTTGGTGTGTACGGAGTCTCTTACGTGGGTAGGACAGAAAAAACAGGGATTTTAAGCTGCAGAGAGAGGTGCAGAGAGCTCTCTGCAATCCCTCTGGCTTCACTTCGCCAAGGTCTATGTTTACCAAGCCAGCTCCCTCCCTGCCAAATGCAAACATGATCCTTAGGGGAATAACAGAGCAAAGAATTTGGATGAAGAAGCTTTAAGAAAAAAAAAAAAAAAAAAGGAAGAGATCCAACAAATACTTAAGGGAACGACTGAAGAAATTTCCAAAAATTCAAAAGCATATGGGGTTGCTCTTAGGGAAAAGGCAGTTTGGGTGCTCCCAGGAGCCACTGTTTCAGCCCTGTGCTGGCATCCCCTGGGATACCCCTGCCTGCCCCAACAGCTCCGACACCCAGCAAGGCTTTATTCCTGAGTGTGCCCAGTGGTTACCCACTGACAGAAACCACAGAAACAACCTCAGGACATGCACAGCAGCTTAAAAAAAAAGAAAAAAAGCAAACCCAATTCTTGTGCTCTTTATCTTGGAGGGAACCCAAGGCCTTTCACCACCCCATCCTGCCCTCTGGGCCAAGCAAACCACCCTGACACCCTGCATGCTTTCTGCAGGGCTTCCCAGCGAGTGCAGGTCCCTGGGGACTGTGGATAAGCCAGACTTAATTACCTGTCTACCTTCCTTTTTTAATTTTCTCTCCCTCTGGTCCTCTGTTTCTAGACCACAGCCACTGCTCATCCTCCGCGCAGTGGGATGCGGCGGTGTCCTCCCCTACAGCCCCATGTATGGGATGCTCTGTCCATTGAGTGGGGGGGGGGCTTTGAAACATCAGCCCCCACCCCCAAGGCTTGTTCCCCGTCAGCCATCAGCCTGCCAGGGCTGAGCAAACAGGAGAGGGACGAGGGGAAGGGAGCCTGCCCTCACTTTTATTCACCCCGCAGCAGGGTCATACTGGGGATTTGGTGCATTAACCTTGCATCAGTCCCAGCTCTGCCATCCCAGTGCCATCCCCGGTCCTCCCGCACCACAGCATCCTCCTGCACGCACTGCACAGGCATTAAAGACTGCTGCTCACATGCATTGAAATAAATGATGCTGCTACCATATTGATTTAGCTGTGCAGTCCCCTGAATGCTACATTAGTGTCCTATTAGAGGAGGAAGGAAAAAACTTCTTCCCCCTGGCCAGGCTGGGATGGAGAAGCTGTGGAACAGCCCAGCAGCCATCGTGGCTGATCCCCTTGGCAGGGCTGGCCACAGCACTGGGGAGGATTGCAAGGGAAGTTTGTTTTCAAGTCAGCTCACTCCAGGTTTCTGGATTTTCCAGATGGTTTGGCCGCCTGGGGATGTCTCTTGATGCCTTTCACAGAACGAGCCCTCCCTGGAATATGGGAAATGTGAACTAACATTAAAGTCCAAAGACAGATTGCAGGAATATTTTCTTCTATTCAAAGCAGGAGACTAAAAATACAGATGTGTCAAGAAATCGAAGGGCGGTTTTCCCCTTCACTGCTACGGTTGTGGGATTCTTTTTATAGCCTGAAATCTGATGTAAAATGAGCCTTTCCTAAAATGTCTAAAGTTAAGAGCCTGTTCCTGCAGAGGAAATCTCTATTTCAATGTGGGATAGACCCTTGTGCACAGGAAATGGGAGGCTGGAGGGAAACCAGGGAATTCCTGGGTAGGCATCCCTGGATGAACCATGGCCTCTGTAGGGATGTGCAGTGCTGCAGATGGACTAGATGAGCATTGGAGGTCCCTTCCAACCAGACCTATCCTATCCTATCCGTGCTGGTGACCATCTGTGAAGTAGCAGGAGCACCTCCAGATGCCCGTGCTGTGCATGGGTGAGCATGGGATGGGCTCACTCCAGCCACAGCACCTCCAGCAGCTCCCACTGAGCACCCACAGAAGCACCCAAGCCACTGCCCCATTTCAGCTGTCACCCCTGGAGCCACCAGTCCTCACAGAGACAATATTTTGCAGCCACAGCCCTTGGAAAATCTCCGTTTCCACCTACTGTTTCCAGGGAGAGGAGAAGGCACGCTCGCTGCCTGCTTGAAACAAGAAAATCCATACATGGTAGGAAAGTTTTTAAAAGCCATAATCATTTCGATCTCAGATAGAGCCAGTATGTGACGGGAAGAATTTCACAACTGGCAGGGCAGGAGAATCAATTTAAGGTGTTTACACAATGCAAAGCTCCCAGTGTATAATTATCATTTTATAGTCAATCAATTGTAATTCTGATCCAGGAGCACAGCATGGGAAAATTAGCATTCAGGAGCACCTTTGATAAATTAGCAAGGATTGTGGAGTCTCTGTTTGCAGAGATTTTGGTCTGGCACTAGGGGAGGATTTAAAAATGGCAAAGTTTTTGCCTCTTCAGCTGAATACACCAGGGGCTGAGGAATTTAAAGCCATTTAGTTCTGGAAGAGAAGTAGGATTAAAGCTATGGAGAGGGCAGGGATCTAGTCTGTATTTGATTAGGAGTTTTATGATGCAAAGAAGCTTTGAGGAACGCTTCAGCTCTCTGTGCACAGGATTATACACATCACTGTATTAATTATTAGTATTAGGATAACACCTAGAAACCCCAGCAGTGTGCAGAGTCCTGCTGTTCAAGGCACTGAATATTCTGGGTTTGATCCAAATCCTGCTGAAGCGACCCAGGATCAGAGCCCACCGATCTCCCCGGGGTCTGGGTAAGGCCCCTGGAAGGGATGGCTGGACACAGTGAGGGTGCTCAGGAGCTTCCCAGGACCTCTCACTGCTGCTGCTGTGGATCAGGGTGGGTCACACCCAGGGAGGTGGTGGAGTCACCGTCCCTGGAGGTGTTTAAAAAATGAGTGGACGAAGCACTTGAGGCCATGGTCTAGTGGTTAGGGAGATGATGGGATAAAGGCTGGAGTTGATGATCCTGGAGGTCCTTTCCAACCATAGTGATTCTATGATTCTAGGGTGACCCCAAAACGGGCACAAGAAGAAGCTGCTTTCCAAGGTACAGCCAGATGGCAATGAAATGACCCAAATCACCCCAAACCATCGCCACAAATCTTTCCCAAATGAAATCTCAGGTGGGGGGTGATGAGTGTTTCCAAAGAAGACCTCACCTCTTAGCACTGACCCTGCAAAGCTACACACCCAGCGTTATCCTTTTCCCAACACACATCCCTGCAACGGGTCCGTGTCCTCGTTCCCAAGAGCTGGATGCAGCATTTCTCCCCCCCCCCGGTACCATTTTGTAAGGGACCCTGGAAACTGGGGGGAGCAGTGCTGAGCCTGGGGGGGTTGGGGTACCCAGGGCATGTTTCCCATGCAGGGTTTGTTTTAACTTGGGTACCCAGCTCAGCCAAAAAGGTGACACTTGGCTCCTTGCAGCAACCTCATGACCTGCCCCAAGGCCTTTTGGCAAACCTTGGTCACAGCTGGGCTCACTTTGAACATGATGCAGACCAGAAATATAACCCTTTCTTTTCAAAAAGCAAAAGCAGCCTCAGCAGGGATGAACAGCCAAACCCTCAAAAGCTTTGGTGGGCCCCAAATCAGTCAGCACTTGGTGTGAGGAAAGGCAAGACAGACTCACTGCAGACCAACAGCTGGTCTCAGGAACCCCCAGCACTGCCTGCCTGCCTCACTGGGGCTCAGAACCTCAGGGCTCAAAGTGCTCCCAGAAACCAGCAGAAAATTAATCCAGTAAAAAGATTCAGTAAAAAGAGATGTTTTTCTGCCAGGTGAATGACCTACATGGGCTTACAGACACTGCACATTGAAAAGCAGCTTCCAAAAGCTGCTGAACTGAGAAGCTGCGGGTCAGGATGGCTCCTGGCAGGAGGGGGGCTGGAAGGAGGAGTTTGGGGATGGGCAATACCCTGCTCACCAGCTCCCATCCACGTGCCCCTTCGAGCCTTTCCTTTGGGAAAATGAAGAATTTGGAAAGCCCCAGCTCCAGGGGCAGCCACCAGGCTCCCCCTCCCAGCCTGTCCCATCACACCCCCTTCCTAAAGTGCCTCCTAGCAGCACAAGTAATAGACATAAAGGGAGGGAGGGGAATAAAGAAGAAAACGGGTCCCAAGCAGCATCTGGGCACAGGAACCGTGCAACCGATGCTCCCCCATCAGCCCCATCCTTGGGACGACACCGCTGGGAGCAGAAGCTGCTCTGTATGCACAGCCCACCCCTCATCTGTGCTGGCTTTCTCATGGTAATGCTGGGAGCCCAGTCTGGTGGCAATAATCTCCTCATTCTCTGCCATTTCCTCAAGGGGGTAAAGATCATGGAGCATTAACACAACGGATGTGCACTTTGAACCAGAAGCTGTTCCCTGGGCTATAAATCAGAGCCTGCCACCGCAGCACAATGGCCCTGAAATTAATTACCCCATCACTTTGCCAAAGAGAAAGTGCCTTGCGCCGCTGCGGATGCACGCACAGGCAGGCACGCAGCCCCGTGGGACAGCCCTGGGGACGTGCCGTGGGGTGGCCGGAGCCACCACCAAACCCTCGCTGCCAGCCCAGGGGGTGTTTGGACACACGTCTCCTCCAAAACCTCTTTGGCCACGTGGCTGTGCCTGGGAAGGTCTATCCTGCTCCCTCCTCATCCCCGTGGTGCTGCTGGAGCTCCAGGAGAGCAATAAAAATACCAAGTCGGGCCATGGAGCCCAGTCATTCATTTTGGGGTAAATCCCTGTGGTTTTGGTCCCTGTGCTGATGCACTCAGCTTGCCCACAGACCAGAGAACCTGTGTTCCATAGGCTTAAAGACAGGCTGCAGCGTGCAGCCTGGGCTGATAGGGAAGGCAGACCTCAAGAGCAAGCTGATAGCAGGAAAGGGCAGGGAAGGAAAATATTTTTTTCATTAAATCCTGCAAAACACAAGGCATTTCTAACCAGTTTCAAGTGTCATCCGCTCTTTTTACACCTTTCCAACCCTTTCTGAGAGGCAGAAAGGATGGGAACAGGGAAGAGGTATGGCACTGCATCCCCACAAACACCTATTTTTCCCTCTAACCCTTTTTGGCTGCAGCTCTGTGCCAGCAGACACCCCTCAAGGGACACAGCGACCCCCCGAAGAGCATCACGTGCTGCATTTCACACCCAGAAACACGAGGTGTCGCAGAGGGTGTGCAGGCACCGCCGGGCCAGGACCAGTGGCAGGGTTAGCTGTGAAACGGGGTTACCCTCGGGATGCTCTGGGAGATGCCCTCCCTCTGCACCTCCTGCTGCCGTACAGGATTGCTATTTATGAGAAACACAAACCTGCTTTCCCTTCCTCGCAGCCAAAAAGGTCACACCAAGTAAGCGGTGAGATTCCCAGCTCGAACAGACTGTTCGGGGGTTGTTTGCAGTCATTTTTTTTTTGTATTTTTATTTTACTTTTTTTTTTCTTATATCTCAAGAACTGGCACAGCAGAGACCGTACGCAACGTTTCGTCCTTGCCTCACATGAAACGAATGAAAGAAAAATGCAGTTGGTACCCAGTCCACCTAGAACATCTCCTGCCTGACTTCCAGATCCTCCTCCTACCCCCTGCAAACTCTCACCTCGGCTGTTCCCACCTCACCCTCAGTGCCAGGGCTGGCAGTGCCATCTGTCCATCTGTCTGTCCCAGCAGGATGACCGCTCCTCCGAGATGTGCCGACAGCAGCTGCGGTGGGAAGCCAAAAGCATCACTGCCTTTGGGAGCCAGCACAGCCAAATGTATGTGAAAACAAGACCTAAAAACCTTGGTGCTAATGGAAGAGAGAGGCTGTATAGCACAAATACAAATCTGATCCAAGTGATGCACAGTGCAATGGCAGTGTCCATCAGTTCTAAGCTGGTTGCTTGCAAAGCGGAGGCGCTGGCTATTAGTTTCACAACCGTTAGGAAAGGGAAAGGGGAAATCACTGTGTTTTTTCAGCCTGGCTTTCCTCCCATCTGTGCTGTGCAACCCATCCCTCTCTGCACTAAAAGGTGCGAAAGGACGAAAAAAGATGAGCCAAGCAACCAAAACATAGGCCACTATAAAGCAAGTCCATTTATTTAAGAGGCGTTTACATTTTAGGAGAGAAAACTAAATCTGTCCCCAAACAAATGGCAGTTTTTAGCTGCTGCTCCTCTCCCCATCCCCGGTGCAGCCCAGGGCTGACAGCTCAGTAAATAATACATTGCATCCCTTTTTCACCTATCATGACACCTAAGCTCTGGTGGTCCATGGCACTGTGCTTGCCTTAAAAGAATTTTTTTTTCTGAAAAATAAGAGAGGGAAGATGGCAAAGCCAGTGCCTCAGGCACGTGCCCAGGCGAGAGCGGCAGTGATGGGGAGCACAGCTTCAAATCCACCACAGTGAAGCCCAAAGGGATGTGCCAGCACTGGTACCATGGAGATGCTGTATCAGGAGGTCATCACCCCGGGGAGGTAAGGGGGGTGGCTGAAGCGTGGCCTCGGGACACCCCTCCCTGTGCCCCAGACTGGGGCAGCACCAAGAGGAAACCACACTATCGCCATCACCTACAGAGCACCTGGCCTGGATGCATCTGCTCTTGGACAGGGTTGAGTTCAGCATCCAGGAGCTGCCTGGAGAGACAAGTTTTTAATTGCTTATTGCTCTTCAATTAAGAGCTGCGACGCTCAGCTGAGAGACAGCCCAGCACTGCAGTGACACCCGCCCCACGGCGGATGTGACACGTACGTAGCTGTCTTCACCACGAAAACCATCAGTGTCTCACAGGGGCAGCGGGCTCTGCACCCAGACACACAAGGCAAGCACCAACCACACTTTGAGGGCAATTTCCCTAGGAAAAACTCTGCTACTGCAGCATTATTTCTTTCCATTCTGCTGCTCTGTAACTGGGACAGAAACCAAAGTGTTTCGTACGCTGACTCTTGCAGGAGAATTTCTAATAGCTGCTTTTAGCTGATGGGATAGACCTGAAATGAAAACCCTGTGCTCAGCAAGGTGAGGAACAGCTCACCTCTACCTTGCCATTTGTAGCTATCCAAACCTAGAGGAGTACTGAGAGGCAGAGCCCACGTGTCAGCCACGGAGTAACTGGTACTGGTGGAGGGCAGAAAGCCAAAGCCCTTCCTGGCCTCAGGGACGCTGCACCCGGGCTGTGACTAAAGGCAGAGAACATCTTCTAGGAAGAGACCTTTCATTTAAATCAAACCCTGTTTTCTGCTCCATCACGGTCACGCATCCGTTGGCAACCTGAGCCGACGTGACCACTTTATAAATTACCCTTTTTCCTCTGAGTGTGATTCTGTGATTCCCAGACAAGGCTGCTGCTGCCTGTCCCATATCCTCCCTCACCACTGAGTTGGACTCCATGGCCCTCATAGGTCCTCCTCCAACTCAAGGTACCCTGGGATTCCATGAGTTCATGCTGCTGTTTTCGGGGTGCAGAGGAGCTGTTGCTGCCCACAGCCCTGCCTCCCTCCCAGCTCGCAGGTCCAGGCTTTGCTGTCCCAGTAAACACCCTGTTACACACCACAGTACTGATGTGCCTTGAAATAACCTCCTGAGGGACAGAGCAGGGGAAAATACATTTTTAATTAAGTGTTTTCAGCTGAAGTTTTTATAACCGAAAGGACCCCAGAACGAGAACAAATGCTTCCTTTCAGGCAAAATAAATGTTTGATGAGGAATTTAATCAAAACCAGCACAACTTTGAGGGAGGGAGCGGGAAAGGGATTGTGCCACGATGGTGTGATGCTGCATTGTGGAGGACATTAGGTCCCCCAGCTCAGGCCACCCAGGACAAGGTTTGCTTGTCCATCAGGACAGCATCCCCTGACTGCCCTGTGCCACCGTTCTGATTTTACAACAGACAAGCGACCAAGCCTGGGGCTCTCCTCAGAAGCCCAAGGGGACCAGGGCTGGTCCCTTATGGGGGACGCTGCGCTGGTCCCACAGAGGACCCCACTCCATCCACAGGGCTGCTGAGCCCCACCAGCCCCTCACCTTCCCAAACCAAGGCTGTTGCTTCAAAACCCCAGTTCAGATGAGTGAGAAGCTGGCCCTGTGCTTACAGGGACCCCACACCTCCTCAGCCACTAGTGAGGATGCTCTAGGTCTCCCATCCTCTTCAGCAAGTGACCCATGCAAGCATCACCTCACCTTGCTGCAGACCACAGCCCTCCCAAAATGCCATATCAAAGACTTGCCTTGAATATATATATATAAAGCATACTTTTTTTTTTTTCTTTCTAATAATAAAACATTTAGTTCTAGGTCACTAAGCAGAGGAGTTGGAAGAGAAGAGGGAGAGCTGCTCTGATGTCTTTTGCAGCTTTTTATAGAGAAGTGTTCTGCTTAACTGCCTTTCTGTTAAAAAAAAAAAAATAATCAAAAAACCTGTTCAGGGTGTAAATGGGGACTGGCCATCAGCCAAGGCTGCCCAGCTTTAACCTGCCAGTGTTATCAGCTCTGGGGGCTCGCTGGTAACCAAAGGTAATTTAAAGGAGTGGTGTAAAAGCCCATTTCCCCTGGCTAGAAGAGCCAGATATTGACAGGAGAGCTGAACAGCAATAACCAGCCCCCAAAACATCCATCTTTGGCAGTGCCTGAGCGAGGGGATGGGGAGGAAGGGCCAGCTTCAGCTGCAGGGAGTGGGACATCACCTGTACTGGGATACTCTGCACCCAAAGCACTGCAGACACGAGACCCCACTCTGCCCCAGTCAGCAAACCATCACAGCTCTCCGGTGACACGACATCCCCCTCCCCACACGGGTCCTCGCTCGCTCATTAATCATTCCCCATCAGTCACACCCTCCATCACTTTACTGGTTTTTATTCCCTTTGCCTAAATTTCCTCTAATTTGTTGGATATTCCCAGTATGAAGGAATAACTGACTGGTGGTTCCCCCACTGCCGCGAGCTGCGGCACATCGTGGGAGTCTGGGCAGGGGGAGACGCATCGATAAAGCAGATGGGGAAGAGGATGGCGCAGGGATTTGGGCAGCAGCGGGTGATGTGAAGCACCAGACACGCAGTCTCAGATCCAAAAACCCACTATGGACCACGACATGGCCACGGCCACGTGCAACCTGGCAAGGAGACCCTGTGAGCCTCCTCCTCCAAGAGCACCAGCCACAGCGAGGGGTCTGGATTTAGTCTTTCACTCACACATATGCAGGCAAATCCTGCAAGAAATCAGCTTGCTTTGCCACAAACCACAGCGTTATTGCAGGAATAACACTGGAGACATACAGGGAAGAGGAGTGCAGAGCTAGCACTGGTATTTGGCTGGATTAAACAGAGTACAAATTTAACCTACTGTAAGTTTACACACTCCTGTAGCAATATGCTATAAAGCTTAATGCATATGGATTTAGATAAAGGACACTTTGCTTATTTTTTATTCTGCATTATGAACCAATAAGCGAGTGAAACCCAAGTCATTACTGAAAAGCAGGCGCTCACGTAAGCCCTACAGAAAATGTCTGTCTCGTGGCTTGATAGCCATAACAAAAATGATTAATAATCCACTGCAGACACTTATAATTGCGATAGCTTCCTCTTGTGAATTTAAATAGCTTTCTTGAATTACTGCCTTTGACATAATCAATAAAGCTGAGTTATTGCTTTATCAGGTGGTTCTGTACAATGGGGGAGAAGCAGGAACCAGGGGAGACAAAATCCCTCCAAAAATTCAAAGCTGGGGACTTGCCCCCCGCAGGGCTGGGCCACCACGGCCACAGAGCCCCTCCAGGCTTATTTATATCCCTTTAAAGAGACTTGACAGCGAGACAGAATGGGAACCCATCACTGCCCAGCAACAAATATTTAATGACAGCTTGTAAACCCAAGCAATATGTTTAACTTTTCCCACTCCCTATAAAAGGGCTCTTACTTAGCCTAAGCGGGCGCTGAAGTTAAATATAGGGTATTACAGCATGGCAGGGTCTCAGGGGGACATGGGCAGAGTTTCTCAGCCAGGATTTCCATCCTCTCGATGTGGAAAAAGGCGTGAGCTTTGCCCCAGGGTAACCCATGCCAGCAGCAAGGGGCAGCAACGCTCCCCCATCCCCAAAGGAGACTTTTCACAACAACCAGCAGCAAGCACAAATGTTTTATTTTCTAGTTTCAGATTAAAACCAGGAATTTATAGATTTTTTTTTTTCCCCTCTCCTCTGAGGAAAGGAAATAATATTTCTTTCTAATAGGCAGAAAAAAGCAAGAACTCATTTCAAGCTTTCAGGAAGTCTTTCTGATTTGGCAAAACCCTGCTCTAATTCAATACCCTTCCACATGAACTTCCTAAATTAAAGAAATATGCTCCAAAACCATCAATTAAACCTAAAGGCAGGAGCAGAAAACCCCAAAGAGATGCTGCTCCATGCACCATCCCCTCCTGACTCACCACCGCGACCATCACAGCAGCTGCTTCTCCTCCTGCCCCTGTAAAGATGGGTCAGGATGGGTTTGAGCCACACCAAGCAGCTCCTCCAGCAGCCTGGGGATGCTTTGGGACAGATCCTGCTGTCTGGTCCCATCCCACTTTGGTGGGAAGAAGCCTAAAAATGAGATCATCTAAAAATAATCTCCCTGAGGTCAGCAGTGTCTTGGGGAGCAAGAGGTTTCGCAGAAGAGAGAGGTTTCCAATTTTTAGGCCAAACTAAATGTTGACTTTTTATTAGTTTGTTTTTTTTTTTTTTTAAGCTAGCTATCTCATTCCCTGGCTGGGGATGGAAACATCCACCCTAGGGAGAACACAGTTCAAAACTTGGTTACCCACTGCAAACAGATAATGGATTGTGAAGATGTGATGGTCAGATAGTCATTTTTTTGTTTGTTTCTAAATTCATGCCTTTGATAGATTCTTTGAAGTGTAAAGTATTTCCTTTTAATAAATACTGCACTATATTAACATTAAACTATTTTTTGCCCTGAGAATCCTCTGCTAGATCTCCCCAGCGAGCAAAACCACCCCCAAAATTAGGAAGAAAGCTCTCCAGGGGTTAAGGAGTTCCCTGCTCCCTCTGGCTCTCTGCCCTAACAGAGATGGATGAGCCACAGGTGGGGCCACTCACAGAAAAGCACATTATTCATTCTGATAGCACCTTTTAACAGCAGCTCTCAAAGTGCTGGAAAAACCTTCAGTGCTGCTTCCCTGGCGTAGGGCAGGGAGGGAAATTCCCCTTCAGGGAGAGGACCAAGGCAAGCCCCAGCACCTCTCCTTGGTGGTTTTACTCTCCCCACTGCTCAATCCAGTCCAAACCCAGCCCCATGCCACAAAAGCCTCATCACTGCAGCACTGGAACTTGTGCCATGCCCTGAAGTCAGCATCTCAGACCAGCATTTCCCTGGACACAGATGAAGACATCCCCAAGTTTCCCTGGGATCCAAAAAATAATAAATAAATTTTAAAACCCGCTACCATTTTGCTCTGTCTGTACTCTCAGTACCACGGGGGAGACAGCACAACAAATATTTCCAACAGGATCATTTCTTTTAAAGAGATAAATGAGCAAAATCTTGTTAAATTGAAGACTAGAGACAAGCATAAAGTGGGATTTTCCTGTCTGAGAAGGAAATATTCCTTTTTCTTGACGAACCAAACTATGCAGCATCTTCTTTCATCACTTTAATTAGCCAGTGGCTCACACCACGCCTTGGGTGAAGCCTCATGCAGCAGGAGAGCACCTACCACACTCCCCAGAACATCTCCTCTGGGGGGAAAAAGGGATTAACAGATGTAATCAATTCCCAGTTTTAGCAGAAACCTTTAATTTAATCAGCATCACAGATATTACACTAGCAATGTGCTAAGCTAATATACAGGGGTTGTATAGAATTAAAATGATTGAGAACCTGAGGCAGTGGGATGGCTCGTGGAGATGCTCAGCATCTCTCTATGGGTTCGCCCAGACCTGAGCTCAGGCAGCAAGTCCCACAGTGCCCGTGGAGCAATGCATAGATGGGAGATAAAGATAAATCTAGGAGCATCATTTTGGGGAGAAGCTGGTTATTTCTCTTAGATGTGGTTAAGCAGTAACACAAAGCTGGGGCATGAAAGAGTCACCAAATATCAGCTCAACACCCTCAGCAACAGACCCACATGGGGCTCAGGTTCCATCAGAGGAGATGACCAGACCTCAAAGCTGTCAAATGAACAACCCCAAAGGCGTGCTTCACCTGGTGAACAAGACTGCTCGTGCCCCAAAACAGCTCCCCTATTCCTAGCTCAGCCTCAGGAAATTAAGAAATAAAGCAGCCCACTGCAGCAGTGACTGCTCCTGAGGAGGCTCTGCGGGAACAGCAAGTGCTGGCAAGCAGGAGGCAATGTTCCTGCATTAACGCCGGAGCGATGACATCTTCTTCAAGGACAGAAACAAAGATAAAGCTCCCGTCCCCAGCCAAGAAGATTGACGATGGCAAGGGAAGGCACAGCTTCTGGGGAAAGGGAAAAAAAAAACTGATAACGCCTGGAAGTGGGAGCTGCTTGCTTGGGACCACTGCACGGAATAGCACAGGGCCAGATCATGCCCCACATGGGGTCACCCCCCTCATCCTGCCTTGTGTCCTCCCACAGGGGGGCTGCCCTTCACTCTGGCTGCTTGGCGCCAGCAGCCTCCCTCCCTTCCTCCCCCCATGCTGTACCTTGTGGGATTGGGAATTTTTAGGCCATTTCCACAATAAAATGATTTAAAAAGCAGAGGGGCCAGCTCCTGCTCTTGACTGCACAGAGGAAATTCCTGTCCATCTCTCAGGGGCTTTGCCTCAGCCGTGCATCCGCGCTGGAGCTGGTCCCACCACCATCTTTTAATTGTTTTTAACTCTTGTTTCCCCCAGCTCCTCGTTCAGCTGCTCCAATCATCAAATTTCTTTAGTCCCTGAGAGGAGGAAAAAAAAATCTCCACAACCAAAAAAATCTATTAATGCTGGAAGTAAACCCATTTAAAGGCTGCAAATATGGGACTGAGTGATGTGATGCAGCAGAGCTCTTGCCCCAGGGAAAGCCCTCCAAGACCTGAGACACACTGGCCAAAAATGGTCACCAGAGCATTTAGGGAGTGCTGGGCCAGCGCTACTCCAGGATGGAGCCTGCAGACAACATGAAAATGATCAGGGATGGTTTAAGTGGTCCTAGCCTGTTTTTTATCAGCATCTTTTAAATAGGGGGTAACTGGCTCTTTGGTGGAGTTTTTGCTCTGAATACCTAAGAAAAAACACTGCTTTGGCATGCCTCACCAGACAGGGGTGTAAATAGCCCCAGATTTACACTGGAGCATCTTCGGGGACCATGAGGTACAGCCCCCAGAGTGAAAAGCTTATGGCAGGGAAAAGAGCTCATGTTTTTTAGACATAGATACAGCAAAGGCACAGCAAGATGTAAACCAAAGCACAAGCCCACCAGCCTCCCCCACTACCTCTTCCAAATGGAGGGGAAAACAAGGTGGTGAGGAGAGTCAGCACACTGGATTTAAGAGGATACCTCTGACCTCATACTTTCCCCAAATGAGGGCATCAGCTGAGGATGAGGAAGGCAAGGGCTGAATGCAGACCCTGGGGATGGTTAAGGAAACATCACCTCCCCCCAGCTAATGAAGCCTGGAAAAGCCCCAAGCACAGCTCTGGATGGAAAGTCTGGAGGCTGAGGCGTTAGGTTTCCTCTCGTTGCTTCGTGTGCATTCTGCCCTATCGCCACCAGCTCTGGAACATTCACATCTCTCAAGCTGTAACATGTGCCAAGCAGGAATATTTTAAGCAACTTTGGCGACGCTACGTGGAATTATGGATGGAAATGACGATACACAGAGTGCTCAAGTAGAGCCTGGCAGGAAAATATTTAAAGGAGTTATAAGGTGGCTCTTGGAACAGGCTTTCCATAGCCTGAGAGTTACCCTGGAAAGGGCAGGCAGGGATCTGGCAAATCAGCACTGAGAGAGCCAGGCAGCGCTGCGTGGTCAGCCTGCTCCCCGGGCACCCGGCCGCGGTGCAACAGCAGCCACCTAACAAGCCTGTCTCCGTTTATTAACACATATAAACATTTTTGTGCTGGAGTTTGTATGACTGCTTCAGTAGCAAAAATGCAGACAGAGCTTGAAGACGTGCAGGGTTTAACTGTCTGCAAGATCCAGCTGTTGCTGTGCACCACATGCCACCCGTACCCACACTGATGCTTCACATCACCCATACCCACACTGAGGACCATGGAGGACTCCCTTCCAGCAAGGGCACCCAGTGGGCTCTGTGCTCCCACAAACACACCTGAAACATGCTCAAAAACCTGCAAATATCCAAAAAGTCCAAGGACTTTTGCCTTTGGTTTCGTGGGAGGTGTGTGGTCTGGGGCACTGACATGTTGTGTCCCTCTGGCTCAGCCCAGACCCAAAGGCCAGGGGAGTTAAGGGCGGTTTGGTTTTTAAACCTCCAATGATCAACAAGACCTTTTCCAAAGCTTGGCCCTGTGACATATACCCTGGGGCTGGGGAAACACCCAGCCTTAGTGTTTCCAAGACCCAGAGGGCACTTGCAGCCCATGGAGGGACCATAAAAGCATCTGGGGTGCTCAAGAGCTCCTCTTGCTCAGCCAGGCATCATATCCTGCCTTCCCATGGCTCAGAAAGGGAGCAAAGCAGAAGCAGCATCTGCCTGGCAACTGTCATCTTCCATGGACACATCTCCTGCAACAGGCGAGTCCCCCAGCAAACACCCACAGAGCTCAGGCCGTGAATTTTTAAAGCAATACATTTAAAGGCAGCATCTAGTAAAAGTCAGTCAGTCTTGACAAGAACCAGTTTCCCTGTTTCTTGGCTCTTGCCCTGAATTTGTGGGGAGGTTGAAGATATCACCTGCTATATTAAGCATGATATGCAGCTTAATGGCCAAAAAAACTCAGATCTGGCTTCTGCCTCCTCACCCACCCATGCTCCCAGCTCTTAAATAATTTGCTCCCTTTAATGCTTTTATGTGAACAGGTTTGCAGGCATGGCAGAAATCCACTGTCAGCAGTGATGGGAAAAAAAGAAAGAGACAGAGAGACACAGACAGGTTCTCTAAACCCAGGAAAACCTTGCTTGTAATTTAAGGTAGACAGGCACCTTATAAATATAAAATAGAGTGATGAATTCCCACCTTCCTGCAGCTTTGGGACCTGCCCTGCTGCAAGAGCACACTGAGAGCCAGACCCTGACATGCCAAACCCATACCAAAGTCTGGGGAGCACCTCAGCCCTCAGAGCCATGCAGAAATCCAGCCCTGTGATGCCACATCAGAAATCGTGTGCCCCAAAGAACAGGCACAAACAGCCATTTGATTGCTGTAAAAAAGCAGGATGCAGCCTCCAGCAGCGAGGACGAGCCTCCACAGCAGCCTCCTGTGGGCCAGCCCCATCCCAGGAGGATGGAGAAGCAGCCCCTGCCAGGGTTTATGCCAATTAATGGGTAGTTGAAATACAAATTGCTTAACCAGCAGCCGGAGGTGCTGGGGGACTGCTGGGACTGCTCCATCTCCCCCCAACACCCCGGCGGCTGCGGGCTGACAAGAGCTTAATTGCAGCTGGGGGGAGAGAGGAGCCCTTCCTGCTCACAGCTAAGCTGAGCATCCCTGGAGGCATCCTCCCTGGTGAACACGCTGGTTATTTAATAGTCTGCCAGGGCCAGGCACGTTCCCAGGCCCCTGAAACACCCCTTCATTAAGGGAAGGGAAAGCAACAGCTTTTCCACCTCCTGACTCACACCAAAGCCCCTCACCCACACCACGCAGCATGTTTTTCTCATCCAGGGGACGACTGCCTCCCCACTTCTCGTCGCTTTGGCGCGGTGTTTTTGGCAGGCAGTGAGCCAAGAGCACCAGTGGCACATCCCACCAGCCCTTCCACCACGCTGGGTCACCCTCTGAGATCCCAGCCTGGCACAGCTCCGCTCTCACCAGCGATGGGCACCGCTCCTGCATGGCTGCTCAGTGCCTCTGCAGGGAAGGAGAAGCCTAGGGAGTTAATCCCTGTGAGATGCGTCGGCGATTGAGCAGGGGGAAGGACTGCAGATAAACCTTAATGATATAAATGTATCCCATAATTAACAGTTAGCACGCAGGGAAGATAGCCCTCAGATGGAGTCACTGCTACCAAGGAGAAATGTGGACGTTTATATTCCGTGTGGGTCTGGGAGCAGGCGAGGATGCTCCCACACACAACGCGAGCACTCGCACGTGTAAATAACGGCTCCTTCCAACAAGGGAACGAACATACAGCAAATAAAATGGTGTGTGCTTGCTTGAGTATCTTATGTTTAAATAATACGAGCTAAGTGATGCATTTCTGCTCAGGCACTAATCACTGCCAGGGGCCTGCGGCTTCGGTAGGGAAATTGCCTTCTTCAATCATTTAGGACCATCTATGGCTTCTCTGGACCCAGAGCTGTTCATTATTGGCCTTGGTGCTCTTACTCATGCATGGGGTTTTGGGGAAAAAAACACTACAGAAGTGGGGATTTAATAGCCCATATGTGATTTACAACTGGCCTGACAGCCCTGGGTGGCTCTCGACATCCCCCTGCCACAGTGCCCAGAGAGGGGAGGTCTAGGGGAGACGTTGTCCCCCACCATCTGCCTATCTGACATGTCTCATCCAAGCCTGTCACACAGCCCTGAACCTCAGCTGTGCCAGGGAAACACTGCAGTGACCTGCCAGTGTGGGTGGAGAGGGTTGCCCAGAGGAGAAATAAAGACCAGAGAGGATGAAAGCAATTTCCAGCGAGTGTCTTTTCCTCTGCAAGCACATTCAGGGCTTTCATTGCCAACCTAAACATTATTCTAACTGTGAAACCAAGACCATAATACATGTCACGGTTGGAGACTAGCAGGTTTTTATAACCAAATCTGGAAAACAAAAGTCACACACTTATTTTTAATACATCACAGCTTTTCCCTAACCAGGTAAGAGGAGGAAATCCGTCCCACAGGGCCCTGTAAGCTCCTTGGAGATGGCAGATCCCAGAGCAAACCAGCCAGGTAAAGAGGATGTACAGCCCTCATGCTGCTATTAAGGCTGTTGTACCATTCCAGCTGCTAAAATTGCAAGTAGGCATTAAATATCTTCTTGAGACTTATCAGCACATACAATTTGTGGTCATTAAATGCATTTCCTTTATGTTTCCCTGAGGCTAGAACAAACCTTACTTTCAGATCATTTGCAAGAAAACTCTCCAAAGACCATAATTTACCTGCTGCCAACATCATAAATCTTTAAAATTAGTTAGTTGACTGTTTGCTAATGACCATAAATTTGTTTGCTAATACAGCTACTTTTTAATTAGCTCGCAAGGAGATATTTGGGTGGAAAGGAATGCTCAGACTGTTTTAATGGAAGTCAATATTATCCCAAGATATCCAAGGCAGCACAAGTTGAAGCGTGCAGCCTCCTTCCCCCTCCGAGGCCAGTGGTTTGGGGGTAATAACTCCAGTGAGGCTCAGAGAGATGGAGCTGGGCTCATTTCACCATCCAGGGCTGGCAGTGCACACAGGTACACCCCAACAGCAAATAATCCAAGGAATTATGGAAAATGTGGGATATGCCCACTGTCAGCAGGGAGGTGGGGATGCAAACAGCGGCTCGGTCCAGTGCAGTGCCTGGGCACCAGCAGGACATGGTGAGAGACTAAGTGGGTGACAGGGTTTTCCTGAGCCCCACATCCCTGCAGCATCCCCACTCCTCACTGCAAAGCCAATCGCTTCCGAGCCGGGTCCGTATGGTTACGCTCACCTCCTGTGCAGGGCAACAGTTCTGCCTCAGTTCCCACATTTATTCTTAATTACCTCGTGAAGAAGTCAGATATATCGACGGCCACCGATTCGATACATAATGCATGTGCCAGGAGGGGCAATTTCCAAAAGTTCACCTTGTGGGATCCTTCCAGGGGAAGGGAAAGTGGGTTTTTTCCTGGGTGTCAGCAATTGCATGTCGTTAGCAGAGATGGATCCCTGCACACTTCACAGGGGCAGCGGATTTCCAGTCGCCATCACAAAACACGGGGGCTGCAAATCTTAGCGCTCGGAGGCATTTTGCAAGGCAGACATTTTAATTTAAATCGATGAGTTATTGATTCATTTTTCACGCTGGAAGGAGAGAGCACAGTGTGTATTTCTGCCACTCGATCTGTACTTCTGATGACCTCAGGCATACAGTATAAACCTGATGTAAAATATTTCCTTTCCTAATAGGGGAGCTTTTACGGCCTTGGACCTGAGTGAGCAGAAAGTCATCTGGGAAAGGATGCCCGAATAGGAAACCATGGCAAGGAAGGTAATTAATGTTCAGCGCATACTCTGAAATTAGCCTATCCCTGAATGGGAAGGAAATGAATCACAAGTTGAACTTTTATATAGCCTCAGGGTCTTCTCAGACACTTACAAAGTTTCCTGGTGCACAGGAGCTGATAAAGGGCTTGGCTCCCCACGCCTACAGGCTTGGGGAAGAGCAGCAGAATGAAGCTGGGGGGAAAGACCCATCTCCTCTTGGGAAGCCACCCCCTGCCCACGGTTTGTTTTCGGAAATCAGGAAGCTGTTGGGGATTTCTTAGGGGAGTATCTGCATTTGGAAGCTCAGGGGTCACAGGGAAACCCGACAGTTGAGCTGTGACTCTTGACAGAACAATCCTTCTGCAACTGAAAAAAACCCAACCCAACAAATCATCATCAACCCTGGACACTTACTGATGGGAACCAGCCCCTTACCCAGTGAGAGCATTGCCTGCATTTCAGGCAGGGTCCCCTGCCACGTTCAGCTGCAGAGGGCAGGAAGGGGAGCTGGTGCCTTTCCCTGGCGATGGGGAGAGGGAGATGACTGTGGATACAACACTGTCTCTAAAACAGCCTGAGATTTGGGAGAACGTGTGGAGGACCAGCCCGGCACAGATGGCTGCTGGAAGAGGTGCCCAACCACTCCTGGGATGCCCAGTTAGGAGGCATCTGCCCTGCATTCCCCTTTTTCTAAGCTGGGACCAGGGCCTGTGTGCAAGGTGCCTAAGGAACAGCAAGCCTCCACCCCAGGGACCTCATCAGAGAGCAAAATCCAGCTGGAGAGAGGACATGGGGCAAGTCAGAGAGCCGAAGCCTGAGGAGGCGAAGCCATGCTTGGCATTGCCTGGCTCTCACAGGAAAAACATCCCTTTCCAGCCATTTTGCACTTTCCTGAGATGATTCTCCAGCAATAGCTCCTTTGTCTCCCAAAAATTCATCCTCTGTGACCTGAAAGCCACCATCCAACACTGGCAACACCACAGCCTCTCCTGCCATGTCACAGGGGATAAGGACATCCAGCCAGGGAAGACAACAATGACCACAGGCACCAAAGACCTTGTGTGACTGCACTCTTCCCCAGAACTCAGAAATTTCAATCCAAATAACAGCAGTGCAGCCCAGCTGTGGAACAGGCACTGAAGAGAAGGGGTTTTCCACCGTGTTCCATGAGATACCAGCAGGTCTTTGCCCAGTCTGCGTAATTGCATCCTTTGAAGTCTGGCTCATAAAACAGCAGCAACGACAACAAAAATCACTTTCATGTCTCTAATAAAGCAGAACTATAAACCCATGAGCCAGTTTCCAAGAAAAGCTGCCCTGTGTGAGCCAGGGCGCCAGGCGGGCGTTGAACTGATGGCCGGGGGGAGCTGCAGAAAGCAGCAGCTGAGAGAAGTGTGAGTGGAGGGGGAATGTGTCCCGCCCCCACAAGGGATGCTGCGTGGCACTCGCCTCCCCTGCCAGCTCCAGGCACCTGGCTCACTGCATTGCAGGTCTCACCCTGCAAATCTGCTTTGGTCATTACAGCAGCACATGCAAAGACATTTTTGCAGTGCCCCCTTTGAGAAATACTGTGTTTTAGCCCCAAAAGCCGTTGCCAAGTCCTGCCTTTGGCTGAGGGTTGGGAAAAGACATGTGCAAGTCAACTGCCTCCTTCTGTGCTTGTACCGCAGCCCACGCGGTGCTCCTGCAGCATCAGGGTCCTGCTAAGCACCAGGAGGAGCTGGGGACCATCAAGACCAGCCCTATCTTCTGCACTGGAGGGGTCTGAACCTGGACAGAGGTCCAAGTGCCTTCTGCCCCCTTCTTTCATGGGCATGCCCTGTCCCAGCCTTTGGGAACAGGTTTGTTTTCCCCTGGGTGCCACACAACATCTCAGCACTCATCTGCAAGAGCAAGTTATCACCACCATGATGAGCTATGCAGAAGACCTGTGTTCCTCAGGGCACAGCACCCCAGTACCAGCCGCTTTGCACTGTCTGGGGGTGTCCAGGCACTTTGGTCACCTTTATTCACCCCCAAATCCTTCTTCCATAGAGAGGAATAAGGTTTGGAGAAACATTTCCTCGGCTGCCTGACAAGAGATGCCAATGGGAAGGTGCAGTCCTGAAAAAGTCCCTAATGCAGCACCTTCTGCAAGAGCACGGGTGTGGGAAGGTGCCGCATCAGGGCAGCCTCGGCTGGCCGTTAACCAAGGCTTTTCGGTGAAGGAGACATCACATCAAGGGCAGTTTTTCTCCCCAGCACTCCAGCAGAGCACCAAACAGACTGAGTGAGATCTTATCAGGTGAAGGGAAGCTCTAGCTAACATAATCCGGATAATCATTTGGGGGATGTTTGTAGAAGAAACCCTTCTGGTAATATTAAATGATGAATTATGTGCCAATAACTTCCCCGGCACCGATCAGAAGACATTTCAGAGACGAGCAGGAGATGGGGCCAGTCCTGACAGTGACAAATTGGCAGTGCCGGCAGACACGCCGCCCTTCCCAACGAGACGGTGAGGAAATGCCATGTGTCAGCGTTTACAAATTAAACCTGCAAGCGCTGCCGCAGCGCCAGACACAGCCGCCCGGTTCGCAGAATAAATTCCTCTGAGTCACCCTGGTTCAGAGGCTGCTCTCTGCAAAATTAGGCTGACTGTGGGCTCATTTGCAGAGAGAAATGCAAAAGCCACATTTGTCATGCACCGATGTCCCCAGCTGGCAACTGGGCTCTGCTTTTAACCCCTTGCTTTCCTCTCTGTGCGTCTTCCCCAGGGGCATGGTTTGCTCATTGCATTTTGACCGAGACCCTGACTTTGAAGAAGGGTTTGATGCTAAAGGACATTAAGAGATTTAACGCTAGAAAAGACATTAAGACTTTAAGCCCAAAGCTCAGAACATTGCTCCCATGAAATGACAGCCAGGGGCACCCCCAGGTCCCATCCCTGCCAAAGGATGGGGACACTTCTCAGTGTAGGCTCACTGTGGGAAACTTCAGGATTATGATTAGACAAAGAAAAAGAAGAACAGAAAATCCGAGCAGTGCCTCTGACAGGGACAAAGGCCGCTCCAAACGCACCTGCACTCGCCAGCAGAGCAGAAGGACGCTTGGCAAACCCACAGAGTGCTCCAGAAGCAGAGCTACCTTGCCAGAACACGGATTCCGGAGCAAACAATAGCTCTTTGTATTGCTAAAACGCACCAGATGGCTCGTGTTGGGAGGATCCAAGTTTAAGAGCTGCACTAAGCTGCTGGAGAGGAGGAGCAGGGGTTAGGAACAGAGCAGAGCAACCTCAGGGCCAGCCAGTGCTCGGGGCATGGAGCTGTAAGGAGAAAGGGCTGCAGAGATAACCTGGTGTAAAATTCATCCCTGGCTCACTGAGCACCCTTGCAGGCAAGCTCCTGCTCTGCCAAGACCTACAATTTTGTTCAAAGCTGGTGAACGTGGCCTGTAAAGAGGCCCAGGGAAGGAGCAGAGCCTGGAGGAGAGATGACCTCCCAGGCTCCGCAGGGAGATACCCCCCTTATGTCACACAAAAGCATATTGCAGATGTAGAAGTACACAGCAAAGGAGAAAAACTAGCAAAGACTCATCCCTAGTGCACTGCAGAGAAAAGCCTCCCCTGGAGAAGTGCCCTGTGTGTGCTACCCCATACAGTGCTTACAGTGAGAGGAAATTATGCCAAAGTTAGCAGACTGAAGGAGGGAAAAAGCACCGAGCAGTGAGTCAGAGGAAGAGATTTTGCCTATAGATGGTAGAACTGTGACACAGAGCCCGTGAGATGTAAAGGGTGCAGGTGGGGGGTGGAAACGGCCGCCAGACGAGGTGACACACCAAGAGATGAAACAAGTCATGAAATGCCAGCTGTAAAGCTGGATGAGCATGGGAGCTGGCCTGAAGACCTCCACATTATGCAAGGCAAGGCAGTAAAACTACAACAGCCCAGCCAAAACCCTTGCGTTCTGCAGCACTGCTGTCATCACTCCAGCGGGCACCACAAACTGCAGAACAGCAGAGGAAAGATACAGGAGGATACTGTGAGTAGTGGAAAACCAACAATTTCAATTATAACCAACTGAATTCATGAATCAAATGAGCCCAATGCTGAAGTGAGTGGTTCCTACAAGGGAGAAAAAAAAAAAAAAATGCATTCCCAGAGCTGCTGAGACCTGGGGAGATGTGCACTGGGGTTAACGAGGCATGGCTGGAAGGGATGGAGCATCTTCTGAGCACAAGCAACAGTTTGTGCTGCGAAGTGTGAAACTCTGGCATTGGCTCTGAAGAACATGAGGTTGTGCCCTCCAACACCTGGGACTGAAAGGGATAGAGGATGCACAGGAGGAGAGGACCAGGCACAGAGGATGCACAGGAGGATGAGAAAGGTGCACACAGACCATCCTCACAAGTCCAAACACAGCAACAGAACAGAAACACACAATTTTCTACCTAAAAACACTAGCAAAGCCATGTGCAGGCAGGCCCCTGGGTTAGGAACAGTGGCTGCTGCACGGCACCGGGGTGGGGGTACAGGAGTTTTGCCTCCCCTGCAAAGCACGGGAGCGTCCCATGGCAGCGGGGTTTGGAGGGCGGCCAGCGTGAGCCTGTGTTTCCACTCTCTCATACCTGGCACTGGGCTGAGCTCACCCAGAGCAGCCTGCAAAGAGTTTAACGCTTCCCCCAGCCACCAAAAGCCATGTGCAGGTTGACACGGGCTACCCGAGACCCACCTGGCCCCCGGG
The DNA here is from genome assembly GCA_028020825.1 of Podargus strigoides. Taxonomy (NCBI): domain Eukaryota; kingdom Metazoa; phylum Chordata; class Aves; order Caprimulgiformes; family Podargidae; genus Podargus; species Podargus strigoides. The sequence continues at coordinate 12,297,533 of CM051637.1, read as the reverse complement.
ACAGTTGTGCCCTACTGCTTATTAATAAAACCCAAGCTGTTTTAAGCAACAAAACAATGGTTCCCCATGAATTTGTGCAATTTTTCCTGGCAGCCTGTGCGCTCTTTGCTCACAACATGGGCAGGATGGTGGTGAGACTTGGCAGCACCAAGGGTGCCACACTGCCAGACACTGCTGAGGTCGTCCCAGGGTAACGCAATAAATCTGCAAACTTTTGATTTCCACCTGCACCTCACTTTCCACCCCCAAAGCAGACATGCCGCAGCTTTTGCTGAGCTGAACTTAGGACAGAGGAGAAAAAACTTCTGGTGATTTATTTCTCAACCCAAAGCTATCCCTTTCGGATATGCCAAGTCCATGCCAAGTCCTAGCTTAAAAAAAAAAAATGAAAAAAATAAAAAAATCACATTCATTAGTCAGCTCACTTGGCCGGATGCATAATAAGAATGTAATAAACTTTCCATATGTCTCTGATAAACTAGACAGTTTAAGTTACGAGCAGAAAAAGGCATCAATTTTTAAAAACGTCAAAAATTGCCATGTAACTCGGGCCAAGCACTTGTTCTTAGCAAGATGGTGAAAGGAGTCAGATCCAAGTTTGAGTCAAAAGAGCCAGAGGAGGCCATGCCAGCTCAACTCTTGCGGCTCCTTTTAAAGCCCTTGTTTTTACCAGCGTTCCCTTGGCACTCACAGCTTGACCCGACCCTGTCCCAGCACAGCCAGGAGGTGCTGTTGGCCCGGGCAGAGCATCTCTTGGCACAGATCCCAGCAGCCCCAGGATGCTCCCCCAGGCACAGCCATCCCTTTGCTGCAGGCACAGAGGTAGGGTCTGAGATAGAGGCTTTGCATTCCCATGCGTGGGACACTACCCCTTGCCCTCCAGCCCCAGGGATTCCATGCATGCACATTCCCATCGCAGGAAGGAGAGAAATGGTGACCTTTCAGGCTGATGCATGCCCAAGGCTCATTACCCCAAGCTCAGCTTTGATGAAACTCTGTATTTCAGCATGCACAAAGCTAGCGACGCTCCCCTGGAAAAGGGGCTCTTGAGAAGTACCGACAGCCTCAGGTATGGCCCAAACTTATTCCAGTGGGCAGACACACACAGCCACGGTGGGAGACCTTCACCTGCCAGATCCCTGATGCTGAGCCCTGCAAAAGAGCTGTTCGAGGGATGGGGGGCAAACCCTCACCCCAGCTCCTGAGCAATGGGCACCACGGATGGCAGCACAAAGGACACAGCAGAGATCGGATGTGGCCTGAAGCCCTGGTGGGGGGGTGTCAGACTGTCTGTCTGGTACAGAGACCAGCCCTCCATCCCCATCCAAGCCCTGGGATGGGGGGAACAGGACAAGAACAGGCTTGGATGGTGTCTTCACATACTTTGCAACCTGCCCTGCTTGCAGCTAGGCACAAAGCTGGACCTCACCCAGGGGGTGAACCCGAGCACCACCAACCTCCAAGAGTGATGGTCTTTCAGCACTTTAATTACAAAGCAGTAGGTGAGAACAGCCCGCCTGATGTTCAGCAGGAAATTGAACTGCACAAGCACGGCAGACATATTCCTGCACGGCTCCCCTAGCAACTCTGGGAAAGATTCCAAATTCCTGCACCATTAACATTTAAGGAATTGTCTCTGAACTCTGGTAGTTAAACAGTGAGGAGAAACAAGACACTGTAAATGGATTTGTTCGGTGTAGGTCAGTTGCTGAAGAGGCTGTTTAAATCAGGGCTCGCTGTTTTGCACTGACAGCAATGGTCTGCCTCAAAGCACTTCATCATTTTAAGTTTTCCACCTTTTTTTTAATTTCTTTTCTTTGACCACTCTCAGGCAATGGCAGTATCTTACAGTCGGGTCCTCCTGCAGCACAGAGCAAAGGTGAGGGGACACGGAGCCTCTGGGGTGAGGGCTCCTGTTCACATCCACCCTGAGGCCACAGTGACAGCAGCCCAGCAGGACAAGCGAGCTGGCAGTCACATCCCAAACACCCAAGCTGGTGGCTGTGCATAACCACAGTGGTCAGAGCCTGTGAGCAACTGTGCCTGGCACGGGCAGCACGCAGGAGCCCTCACTCCCAGCATGGCATTGTGCATCTGCAATCACAGCCTGCCTCTCCTCTGCTCCCCCTTCTGCTGCACCACCAGACACCTTGATGCTCTGGGCAGGAAAAAAATGCCATGATTTATTTCCCTGCACGCATCAGCTTGACATCTTTATTGGTGTTTGCAGCAGGAACAGACTTCAGCGCAGGAGAGGGACTGCATGTACAGACCCTGACAAGCAATTGCACTCCGATGCCCAGCACAGGGTGCTCCAGGTTCTCGGGACGCCCTTGAAGATCCCTTGTTTGGAGTGAATCATTTCCTGGCTAAATCACCACACGCTGTGGCTGCCAGGGTGAGATGTGTGCAGGAGCTCACTATGTCTCACGCTGGGCTTGGCAGTTACAGACCAAGGCTTGCTTCTGGGGTTTTTCTCAAGTGCCCATCTTATATTTAAGCTTGGTCTGAGTGTCCACTCTCTGAGGGCAAGTGGAAATTGTCCCTTTTCAAACAAGTTGGAGCTCTCTGGCCTCAGACTTTAGCCCAGAAGATGCATAGTTTCTTCCCTTGCCTTTTTTAGTTAGCATGCCCCATGCTACACAGAAGTGTAATTATAATTAAAGCTCCTGATTCTGTGTCCTTAATCCCAGCTAGAGAACCAGTTCTGTCTCCACTATCCTCTTGCAAAGGCACCAAGCCCATGGATTTGGGCATCTAAATCTAGAAATCTAAATTTATCTTATTTTTTTAAAACCAGACATGCACAAAATGCACCCGTATTGGGTTCTGGGCCAGCTCTGTGCTGCATTTTGAGCTTCCACAGCACGATGTGAGCAGTGCCTCTTGGTCTCCTCCTTCAATAGTCTGAGACTGTCTCGCTCCTCTGCCATGACTGTTCACACAATGCTCACAGGGGTGACTTGGTGTGAGCTGCTGGGCAGCACAGCCCTGGCATGCCCCAAACCATACTATGGCAGAATTTCAAAGCCTCTGTGAAACAGAGAACGCTTTCTACAGCCCTACCCCTTCCTAAGGCTGGTCAGCAAGACTCAGACCAAAAGGCATCCCTGCCCTGGCTGAGCTGCCCTCCCCATGCATCCAGCAGGCTGCACTCGCCTGCCCTGAGCATCAGCAAAGCAGCACCATGAGGGCACTCACCTATAGAGGAACGTTACAGAACTGACTGAGAAGTCACCAAACCCCAGTGAATCTGCATCTCATTACACCAGGGACAGAAAGCACATGAAAGCCATTTGCAGGCAGTTTCAGACTCACAGCACTGACCGTCACCACGCCGGCACAGCCCCTGCCAGACCCAGGCTACCTCTGCAGGTCTCTGCTGCTGCTCCAAGGTCAAGGGCATTTCTCCTCCCAGCAGCTGGGTGCTGTCCACAGTGTCAGCTCTGCAGACCCCCCCGCCAGGCAGCCTGGCTGCCAAACTAAGGTCATCACCCACACAGCTGGGAGTTATGGAGAAGGGAGCAGCTCCCCCGGCTCTGCAGGGAGACCAGGACCACCCAGAGCTTCAAAAGGCAGAATCTGCGCCCAAAACCACACGTGTACCCCAGTCCTTGTCCTGTGTCCAAGCTGCTGATGGCATCTCGATGTATGGAGGGTTAACGGCCCAGGGAGAGGAGAGGACAAGTTAACTGAGCAGATTGCTCATCCAGACACCACCCGCCACCACAGGGCTTCAATCCCTTTGGGTCCTTGAGACTCGTGCAATGCTACATTACAATTTAAGAGTAACCCCATGTAACAAAGTCACCTCCAATTAGTTCTGCCACACCCACCCCTTGTATGAAATACAGTCACTTATGCTCCAGCCCAATCCTCCTGCCTCTCCTGCACAAGGCACAGAGCTGTGGAGAGCGTCTTGGCAGAGGGGACCATTCCCCAGAGGGGCTGGAGGCTCACAAGAACCAAACTTGTTTGTGCCAACAGGCAGCTCCTGTGTACAAAGTACTGGTGGCTGCTTCAGAAAAAGAGATTTGCCATTTGGACACGGTACATAGCAGTTGTGTTCCTCTGCAGCCCAAACGTTTGCTAGATGTGCCATTCTCTCTGCTAACAAATCCAGAAGGAAAAAAACCAACAACTTTGAAATGGCTTTTGTACATCCTCCTGGGACTTTGTTCCAAGTCTAATTGGCATGAACACATCTTTAATTTCAGGTGTTGACTTTGCAATTTCGCCTAATGCAAACTGCCCCACACCACAACCCTGCACAAACACAGCCAGAGGGGCATGGCCAGCCCCAGTGTTCAGAGGGGGGGGCCCAAAACCCCTCCAAAGCAGTGTGAAATCAGACTGGGGATGGGAGCAGGCTCTGAGATTAGCCCAGGGTGGTTAATGGATGAGCAAACCCCCAGCAGCAAGGCAGACATAGCCCCAAAACACACCCTCGTCAGCCAGAGCCAGCACGCACACAGCACTATTCACCTTTAGAAATAAAAATCACACTTACTGACACACCCTCGCATGATCCAGCACTCCTCAATTTACTATTATGTATTTCAACAAGTCAAAATTCACCTGGTCAATAACACTGCAACGAGAGCCCATCGCTCAGCCGCACCCGCGGCTCGCAGGCACCGCGATGCGCTGGCATCAATCACCGGGCGCAGGAGAAATAAAAGTGCTGGGATATTGTTGTCCCAGGATTAATGCCTCTTGCTGTGAAAACAAACGCCCCAGACTCGCTTTGACGTTCATTTTTGATAAATGATTTGACTTCGCCTTGACACTCCTGTAGCAGCAGGAGACCATTATCCTGAGACAATGTTTTATTCTATTGACATTATCTCTTAATTATAATGTGAGTGATATCAAAGAGAGCGAGAGCCCACCAATTCCTCAGGCAGGGTTTCTGCAGTTTCTCCTGTCAGGGTATCTGGGAGAGATCTTACTACAGCAGCTCAATGATCTGCTCAAGCCCAGCCTGTAAAGGGCCCACTGAGGAGGGCAGGATCATTACCTGCCCCACCGCCCCCACAGCCAGGGGAGCTGCACCACTTCAGCAAGCTCAAGGACTATATATTTTTATCCAGTAGCAAGTGGCTTGTTAATTTTGGGATTTTTTTTAATTTCCAGAAGCAGGGAGCTTTTCGGAAAGACAGAAAGGTCGTTTGCATATTTTAAAATGAGATTTTTAGCAAGGGATTTGGCATTTACTATACCTCAGAATATAGTTAACATTCAGATAAAGTTTTTGGAAGGGATCATAAACCTTATGCTTCAGGGATTGCGCCAGTTGATAACTACTGGCAGGAGACTGAGGAGGCAAGTTACACACTCACTTTTGCTATTCTGGAGTTAGTTCCCCTCCCTGGAAGCACCCAGAGCCCCGACACTGCCATGCACAGCTCATCCCATGCTCCGAGCAGTCAGGGCTGGGCTGTCAGCAAGTCTGATTGCCATTAATTGTTTGCAAGATTTCGTTTCGCAAAACCATTTTGCACGCACGTGGTGAATAAATGGGATGGGGACCCAAAGCACTCTCTCATCCTTAAATCCCTGAATCGCAGAAACGTGCCTAGTCCCATGTGAGAGCACTGCAGAGCAACACATCGCTGCTCTGGAAGGAGGAACAGATCAGAGAACAGCGTTTTTAATATGTAAACTGAGCCAACTTAATTAACTTGCTAGAAAAAAATGGCACAGCGTTTTGTACTGGGATGAACTTTCTCTACAGCAGAAAACAAAAGGCCCTGTCTGGTCACCAGGCTCCCATCAACACCTCCCTCCCGCGGGGCTGGTGCACGGGGCGTAGGTGCCTGTGCAGCGTGGCGGGAGGGCTGGACCAGGAAAATCAGCTGTGATGTGTGCAGCCAGGCGGGATCAGAGGGGGATGATGGGGCTCATCATAACATCTTCATTCCTCCTCTGCAGCCTTAAGCCAAGGCATCTTTGCCGGTGACAGACAGCACTGCAAGTCCCCTGTGTGCTGCAGGGGCACAGTAATTAGCAGTGTCCTAACGGCACAGGCAGGGTCGGGCATCCCACAGCCACACGCTGTGGGGGAGCAGGCTGCAGGGAAGGACATCCCTCAAATAACTAGGAGCTCCATCACTGACAGGGTGGTGGGGACCAAATCCTGTCTCAGCTCCATGGCAGCACTTACTGCTCTAGTATTCGAGCCATACCCAGCTCTCCATCAGCAGTTTGAGATTGGAGTGTGAAGCTCTCCATAGGGAGCATGTGTTGATTTGTTTCATGATTTCCATTAATTACCAGGTAAATGAGATCCCTGCACACTCCTTGGGCACCTTGCCTCATCTGTTCAGGCTTTTGACAGCTGCTGGAGCAGTAAGTATGTTTTCATCACATGATGCCTTGCAGGGCATCCTCTCCCTCCCTCTGACCTCCAGAATCATCCCATCTGCTTTATTTCAACATCCCCCCTTGGAATTTGTTCCCAGCAGCTAAAATCCATCCTGGTGCAGGCAGGGGAGCTCTGAGCCCTCGAGGCTTCAATTAGCTGGGGCAAAGGACCTCGGAGCCTGCGGGCTGGCCACAGCTCTTGGGCGAATGCCACCCGGTCGCTGGATTTAGGACCTGGTGAAGGGCTGGCATCAGGCTGAGCTAATGCACGGGAGGCACCAAGCGAATCGATCGCTGGTGTGTTAAACTTTCTCTGCTGCAACCTTTCCTGGAAAGCCAATTAACAGCACCTAGTGCCTGCTCCGGCTGCTCTTATTTCGTAATTAAAGTCAGGCCACAGCTGAGCAATAGCAACCTTTGGGGGGAGGTGATGGGGAAAAGGGGAATAATCTTTGATTTATTGCAAGGGAGACAGCCCGTAGCCTGGCTGCACATGGGACTTGTGGAGTCACACAAGCTCAGTGACTTAAAACCCTACAGCACAGCAGGGTCTAGGGGGTGAAGCAGGGCTGCTGCACAGAGCAGGGCTCCTCCTCTGTCCCAGGGGACTTCCAGAGATGGAAAGTAACCTGAATAGGACAGGAGGTGCAGAAGATGCACACGACCATGACTGCACTTGGTCACAGGGCAGCCCTGGTTAATGGGCAACTGAGGGAGGTCCTTGGGGACGTCAGCAGGGGTGAGCTGGGAACACCCAGACCAAGGTACATGCAGGCACCTGGAGGACACCAAAACCATTTCCAAACTGCATCCCTAGGGAGCTGCCCTCTGTATGGAAACACACCTCCTGGGCCAGGCATGTTCCCACCCCACTGCCTAGAACAATCCCAGCCCAGCAAGCTGCATCTCTGATTTAACAAGGATGGTTTCTTTTTGGGACAGGGGGACATTTCAGATCAGATTTTGGAGTGGGACACACTTCTGTACCTGCTCATTTCCAGCATGTGACATGCCCCAGTGATTTACAGGCATGCAGAGAGCCTGCAACCCACTGCGGCTTTCAAGGATTACTTAACACAGGATGAAGTGGATCAAATGCAAATGGATGGATGGTATGTGAACTACTCCAGCCAGCCAGGGCTGCTAAACCCTCTGGTTTCTTTCATGAGGCTTTGAAATGGGGAAATGTAGCTTCAGATAATTTATTTGATAGAGGCACTGGGGAGGGCAGGAGAATATTTATGAGCCAAAGAAAATCCTCGAGGTATGTCTCTGGGGATGCACCCACCAGGGCTCCAAGTGTTGTTTAAGCAGGGAGGGGGGAATGTGATCCCTGCCTTCAGCCCTGGCTGCCAGGGAAATGAGATGCCTCCTTGGGAGCTTGGCCAGAACCCCCTCAACTATCCCCACCGAGGCATGGAAGTTAGTGCTGTGCACAGAGCATCTTCTAGGGAAGAGGGAAGAGCAAACAGAGGGCTGTTTGGCAGCTCTGTGCAGGCAGGCAGGGCCTGCCCCTTGGTCTCTGCCTCCCCATGGGGTCAGACAAGCTGGCTGCTTATCAGGGGTGCAGGCAAGATGGATCCCACAGGGGATTCTCCCCTACACCCCCCCAGGATGCTGAGCACATCTGGACCCTCAGCAGCCCTCCCAGAGTGGGACTGAGTTACCAACACTGAGAACTGCTATTTGCTAAAACAGTGCTCAAAAAAAAAAAACCAAACCCAAACCTAATCACCATTTGTTTTTATTGGCACTGAAGGTGGTTTCACTGCTCCTTGTGGCATCTAGAGCACTGGAAACATGGTGCTCACAAGGGAGACAGCCAAGAGGGAGCAGCTCAGCATCTTAATTGGAGGCACTTGATGCAGATAAGAGCCATGCACTGTGAACCTGGCCAGCACCGACCTCCAGCCCCCAACATTCCCATGGATCTGCTCTGCTCCAGTTTCTACATACATGGCCCCAAGCCAGAGACTTACTTGGAAAAGCAGAGGAAGTCTGCAGCGAGGGGGGAGAGGGTAATTCCTTGAAATGCTGTCTTTGGGGATGGGATCTGCAGTTGCTGGAAATTCCTTCCCTGGCAGCTCAGTTGCAAAGCTCAGCTCCCTCCCTGCCACGGCTGCCAGGCCCATGCAATGCCTCGTGCTCAGCACCACGTGCAGCAGGACACCACAGCCCCACGGTCTGTAGGCACAGGGTGAAGCCTCCTGTCTGTGGCACCAGTGGCTCAGTAGGCAATTTCCTACAAGAACGGGTCCAGAAACCAGTTCAGATGGAAAAGACAGAAAAGCAGCTGGGTCAGGGGTGGGGTGAGGGATTTAACAGAGCAGTACAGCCACAAGCAATATTACTAAGCCCAGAAATTCAGCTGGATACCCCTGGAAATGGTGCTCAGCAATAGCATCTGCAGTCACAAGGGTAGAGAGCAGAGATGGGAAGGACCACTAGGCCAGCAGCCCCTGTTGCCTGCTGAGGATTGCCTCTACCTGACAGCAACAACCATGTGGGGCTGGCAAACACCCCCAGTTCAGTGTCAGCTGCTGGGGATGGCCCTGCAGGACCCACCAAGCAGCCAGAGCAGGGCCAGGGCCAGGCACAGCTCTGCAGACCCTGTACTCATCCAAAGCAACAGCCTGTGCCATCAGCATCAAATCTGAAGCCAGCTCACGTCTGGGAAAATCATGAACTTACAAAAGGGGAAAATAATGAACTTTTTTTTAAAAAACAAATCCCTCTAAAATAGCATTGTGTGCCTGTGTCCTAACCCCCAGGAACCATGGGTTGAGAGAGCAAACCTTATTCCTCAAGGGACTGATATCACCATTTGGTATCAATTTTCCATCTGACTGCTCCTTTTTAGGAATTGTTTCTCTTGCTCCAGAAAACGAGTGCATGGAGCCACCGAGCTCAGGGAGCCCTGGCTCCACTCCGGCTGCACGTCACCACTCTGAGCCCCGCAGCCCCAGATTGCAGCGGGACCTCCCCACCGGGCACCACCCCCCATGGGTGCACACAGCAATAGGAAAGGGAAACAGGGACTCAATATGGGGTGATGGTCTGGTTCACCCCAACAGAGCCCAGGTTCAGCATGTGAACCACCATGGGAAGGCGATGGCAGGGTGACTCAGGGAGCCCTGTGCCCACAGCAGCAAGGATGGAGCATCCCAAAGAGAGCATCCCCAGTGCTCCATGGGACGGGCTAAGGCTGTGACTCTCACTGTGAGGACACAGCAGCACCTTGGTAAAAGGCACTGCTCGAAGCAGGGAGTACGTGAGGTCTTTATCCTTCCCTTTTTGAAGGGCAGGAGAATTTCTGACAGCCCTGAGTGGAGGAGCTCGTGCATGCCCAGGCTTTTTCCCAGAAATGGTCCAGCCCTGACTCTGGTGACTAGCGAGGCGATAAAATTAATCTCTGGTGTCCTCATGAGCAGGAGGTAGAAGGACATTTAGTCACACTCTTTAAATGAGGCATTGAACACCATAAAGCTTAACGCCGACATCCAACACACACTTGGGAGCAGAAACTTCGCTGCCAAAGCCCAGCAGCCTTTATTTGCTTTCTGCACCACCACCACCACACTCAACACGGGTCTCAGCACGTTTGCACACACATAGGGTGTGCCCATTGCATGGGGTACCCATTGCTGGGGGTGATGCTGGTGCCACCCAGCACTGCCCCTCTGCTGCGCTGCGAGGGGAGGGATGCGGGCAGAGATGCCTGCAGCACAGGGCACCTCTCAGGCAGGCTGGGCTGCAGCCAAGGCGGCAGATGGCTGCACAGAGCACTGTGCTGGCCAAGCACAGAGGGCAGCTGAGGGCCAGGGCTGCCGGGCACTGCTTGTGCCAGCACTGCGGCGCAGAGTGGAAAAACACTTTCTGCTCAGTGTCAGACTGAGAAAAGGCTTAAACCAGGGCAGATCCCCATGCACACCCTAGAGAGGGAGGTCCAAGATGAACCACCAGCTTGCACGAGATGCTTGATTGAAGCTTCGTGCATCCAGCCAGGATTCAAGTCCTGCACCACAATGCGGCACAGCAGAGATCCCCAACTGACACCAGATTAAACCCAACCAGTATGGGAACACAGGCAAACCTCACAGCACCCAGGCACTGGCAGGCCACGTGGGCTCTCTTCCAAAATCACACGAGCTTGTTGTCCTCCCTCCAACTAGTACCTCCCAGACAGGGAAGTTCATTGTGGCCAAACTCAAGAGAAACCAGGTGCCACAATTCACTTCATCCCCTCCCAGCAGCTCCAAGTGGACTTTGGGCCCCGCAGTCCCACGCTGCACCCTTGCACAGACAGCTGCATGCACATAAAGCTTGGTACCCTAGAGCTGCCAGTGAGAAAAACACTTCCCCTTCAAACATCATCATGCCACCCCCAAAACTGCAACAGCACCAGCTACACATTGCTTTTATTGTTGTTTGCTTGCTTGGGTTTTGTGCTTTGGCTTGGGTTTTATTAAGCAGTAAGAGTCACAGCTCTGCCCCAGGAGACATTGCCTGCCCACCACCTCCACAGCAGCAGCCTCACTCACCGTCCCGTGTCCCTGGAGGATTTTGTCACTGCTGTAGGAGTCCTGCGCATAGGGGACCGGAGCTGCAGCCTGTGTGTGCTCAGCAGCAAACCTGGATGCGACGAGGAGAAGCAGAGCAGCTACACATCACAGCAGAGCAAAAGCTTTCTGGATCTCAAAACAGAGCCTCCTGTGCCTGCCAGGGTTTTAAGCCAGCACAACCAGTGATGAGCACCTGGGGTCACTGGGATGCAGGTGAAGGGGATAACACAGAGGCTGGTCCCGGTGCAGGAGGGGCTGAGCTGGGGCTGAGCCTTTTCCCCAGCCCTGCAGCCCCAGAGGATGGCCGGGCTGGGGGCGCTTCAGGGGAGGTGGGATAGGGCTGGAGAAAGGGAATAGCCCCTGTGTGGTGTTTGTACCACATTTACAAGAGCACCCCTACCCCTCGTGCAAACGGGGCGAGCAGCGTTACGCCTCATCCGTCTCCCAGAGCACCCAGTGGCTGAGTGGGGGGAATAAAGCAGACACCAAGCCCTGAAAGTCCCCCTGAAAGGCACCTGCTCCCCGCTGGGGGCACTCGGGGGGGGAGGTGACAGCGCTGAACCCCGGTACACCGGGACCCCCCTGGGCCCGGCGGCCCCACAGCGCCCCCTGGCGGCCGCGGCCCCGCAGCGCCCCGACCCCCCCGTGTCCCCCACCAACACCCCCAGGGCAGCCGGGCACCCCCCAGACAATGGCTTATTGCAACACGCAGATCTGTATTAATAAAAGAGCTCTTGCAACATGTTTTTCTGCAAAGACCAAAGAAATAAAAGCTTGCACTAGGGCCAACATTCCCGTGTTTTATTTGTTTGCACCTGTACAACAGCAATTAGCACCTGTACGGCATTACAGCCCCAAGCAGGTGAGCCCAAGGGCAGTGACCTTCCATCTGCCCTTTGCTTTGGGGTGACTCGGGGGTCGAGCATCCCACAGTGCCGCCCCCGAGCCGGTGCCTCTGCCCCGTGCCCCCTTCAGCTGCTGTTTGCAGGTTTTGGGGTTCGAGGCCAGAGGGAGTTTAACGCTGTGGTTTAAGCATCACCCTCATGCCACAGAAATACTCCAGCAGTGCTGGCCACAAGAAGGGACTTTGCTAGTCACCACCCTGCCTGCGAGACACGCCGTGCTCAGCCTGCGGGCTGAGTTTTGGGTGGCTGCTGCCCTCCCGCTTTGTGACCTGGGCTCTGTCACAACTCTCTGCTCAGACAGCCCAAGCCCAGCGGCAGGAACAGGGACCCTTTGGCTTTCCCAAGGGCTACCCTGTCTTCTGGTTGGAAGCAGGTATGGTAAACAACTACTGGTGAGTACTTAGCCAAGAATATCCCTGGGCTTTGGGCTTCTTTCCTACTAAAGAGTGACCCCAGCCCACCCACCCCCAGTTAACATCCAGCCCCAGATCCCCCAAGACCTCCTTTCAGAAATCTGCAACAACTTCATCACATCCTACCAAGGCCATGGTTACTTTAATGATTGCACATAGCTTCCTCCATCTCAAAAGCACGAGTATCTTCGTTAATGCTCAAGGAGAGGGTCAAGCTTCTGCCTGCTCCCTTCCCCTGTGCATGCAGCATGGGCAGAGCAATGTGGTGGTCTCCAGCACCGATGGAGCATGGCCAGAAGAGCTGATCCTGGACATCTGAGCAGGCAGCAGGGACAGCTCTCTATCAGGAGCTGACAGATCAGATGTACCACCGAGTTATTTGGCAAGGCTCATCCCAGTCCTCTAAAGCAAGGAGAGAGCCACCAGGCTAAATAAAAGGGCTCTGGAATGGAATTACTGGAGCACAAGGTCATGGCACAGAATTGGGGCTTTAAAAGTCACCACTGTACTCTCCAGCACATGGAAAGGCTGGAGCAGCCCCTGGCAGGCTCCAGGTACCCTGGGAAGTGACCAGAAGAGCACCCAGAATTGATTTGCAGTGTAGTCCAGTCACATCAAGTGACAATAAAACCGTAAGTGACTTCAGGACAGCAAGGCCCATTTGGGTGAGATGAACGGTGGCTTTTAAAAAGATCACTAAATTCCACGAGTGCGACATATACAAACCTCATTTATTTTAAAGGCTCCCATTAAAGTGCCTTTTATTCAGAGCAATAGGCAGTTTTAAATTGCAAAATGACTTCTTGGATCAGCCAGCAACCACCTTCATTCCCGCTGGCCCACGGGGAGAGAGGGGCTGTGGCAAACGCCAGCCCCTTGGGGACAAGGATTCTTGAACACTTGTGTTTTGGGGGGCTGGATGAGGTCTCCTGCGCCCCGGGGCAGGAGTGCTGGTGCAGCAGCACTGTCCCGTGGCTCTGCTGTGCCCCTGCAGGGTCTCCGCTGAGTTGCCCAGGACGACTGCACCTTCCAGAGAGCTCTGGGGATCCAAAGCAGGGCTCACGCCCAGCACTGACGTGTCCCGGTGGGAAGCGCGCCAGGGCCGGCGGCTCAGGCTTCGGCATCGTCCTGGCTCAGCGTGGCAGCGTCCTGGCTCAGCGTGGCAGCGTCGTGCAGGAGTGGCGTTGTCTCGGAGGAGGGGGGTGGCTTGCTCTGCGTGGTGGGGTGGCGCGGGCTCTTCTCGGCGGCGGTTCTCTGCAGAGGAGAGGACGGGGTTACAGCCGCGCGCTCGGCAGTGGCACTGCGCTCACACCTTACACGTGTCACCACATCCCCACTGGGGACACACGTGCCCTGAGCCTCTTGGACTTCCGTGTGGCCAAGATCCCTCTTCTGACGGTTTCTTACATTGAAGATTTGTGCATCTCCTCGCTAACAAAATGAAGTTACTTCCATTCCTGCCCACCGACACTTGTAACACCCCCAAACACCCAGCCTAGAGAGCTGTGTCACCAAGTGGGGGAGTTCTGGGACAAGGTCAGCGGGCTGCACAGCATCAGAGAAGAGGAAAGGGAGACGGACAGGATCTTCTCAGGGACACAACAGCTTGACAAGCCCCAGACCCAGCTGCAGCAGAGACACAGACAGCACCCATCCCCACTGTAATGGTAAGAGAAATGTCTGGGGAAGGTGAAAGATGGAAGCTGGGGCCTTCTGGCACCACGAGGAAGATTCCTGCTTCATCTAAAGGTTTACAACTACAAAATAGATTTGCCACCCTCAAAGTGGAAGAGGAGCCACATGGGCTTTCAAGCAAGGCATGTGTGCACCCTGACCCTAAATCATGCAGAACCCCCAGGAGGAAGCAGCAAGTGACAGCAGTGGGCCACTCCCTGCTGCTGGGGACAGAGGCACCCATCTGCCCACCTGACCTGTCATCTAGAGACATTTGCTGCTTGCTGGGGACCTGGATCTTGGCTGTTGTGGAAGTGCTGTGAGGCTTATCCAGTGATTTGAATATTACCCACAGCTGCTTCTGTGTGGGCACCAGTGATACCACCAGGAAAGTATCAAAAGTGACTGCAGAGCTGAGGTGGAGAAAGATAGGGCAAAAAAGATGATTGATATTCAAGGATCACCTCCTCCAAGCTCAAGAGTGGCCCATCTGAACAAGCATCCCAAGTCAGGCAAAAATGCCAGCAGATGTATGGATGAACAAGGAGCTCCCAGACAGAAAAAGAAGCATACAGAAGGTGGAAGCAGGGACAGGTAACCTGGCAGGAATACAGAGACATTGTCCCAGCATGCAAGGATGAAGACAGGACAGCCAAAGCCCAACCGGAATTGAATCTGGCCAAGGATGTCAGAAACAACAAAAAAGGCTTCTGCTGCTGAATGAGGCAGGGGACACCAGAGACCAGAGGAGAACCTAGAGCAAGGAAGACATACCCTTGGTGGAATGAGGTCAGAGAATACTTAAGCAACCTAGACAGATATAAATCCATGGATCCTGATGGGATGCACCCATGAGTGTTGAGGGAGCTGACTAATATCACAGCAAGGCCACTCCTCCTAATCTTTGAACAATCCTGGCAATTGGCAGAGGTGCCCAAAGACTGGGGGAAAGCAAGTGTCACTCCTGTCTTGAAGTTCAAGAAGGAAGACTTGGGGAACTACAGGCCAGCCAGCCTCCCTTCAGTCCTTGGGGAAGTGATGGAACAGCAAATCCTAGGGACCATTTCCAGGCACATGAAAGACAAGTCAGTCCTCAGGAGTACCAAGGGGAAAGAATGCTTGACCAACTTAATAAACTGTGATTAAACATCTGACTTTGTAGATGAGGGAAGAGCAGTGGATATTGTCTGCCTGGACTTCAGTAAGGCTTTCAGCTCTGTCTCCCATAAGAACCTTGTAGAGAAGCTGATGAAGTGTGGCTGGATGAGCAGACATTGTGGTGGATTGAAAACTGGCTGAACAGCCAGGCCCAGAGGGTCATGAGATGTGGCATGAAGTCTAGTTGGAGGCCAGTAACTAGCAGTGTACACCAGGGGTCAGTACTGGATTCAATCCTGTTTAATATCTTTATTAACAATCTGCAAGTTTGCTGATGGCACAAAACTGGGATGAGTGGCCGATACACCCGAGGGTTGTGCTGTCCTGCAGAGAGAACTCAACAGGATGGACAAAGACAGGAACCTCACGAGGTTCAACAAGAGGATGTGCAAAGTCTTGCACCTGGGGAAGAACAACCACACACACCAGTACATTCTAAGGGCCACCCAACTCTTTAGCAGGACCTGAGGATCTTGGTGGACACCAAGTTGAACACGAGTGAGCAGCATGTGTGTGGAGCAAAGGCAGCTAACTGTATCCTGGGCTGCATTATGGGTTGTACCAGCAGGTCAATGGAGGTGATCTTTCCCCTTTATTCATCACTGTGAGACCACACCTGGAGTACTGTGTCCAATTCTGGGCTTCCCAGCACAAGAGAGATGGAGCCGCTGGAAAGAGTCTGGCAAAGGGCCACCAAAATGATGAAGGGACTGGAGCATCTCTTATATGAGCAAAGGCCAATAGAGCTGGGAGTGTTTAACCTGGAGAAGGCTTGGGGCATCTTACCAACGTATGTGTACAAGTATCTGATGGGAGGCTGTAAATACAGAGCCAGGCTCCTCTCAGTGATGTCCAGGGACAGGACAAGAGCCAGCGGGCACAAACTTAAACACAGAAGGTTCCAGCTGAACATCAGGAAACACTTCTTTTTCCCCCCTTTCCTTTTTTTTTTTTCTTCTGTGAAAACTGTAAAAACTGGAAGAGGTTGTCCAGAGAGGCTGGGGAATCTCCATCCTTGGAGATATTAAGAGACAGCTGGACATGGTCCTGGACAAGCAACCGTCTCTAGGTGACCCTGCTTGGGCAGGGGTGGGGGATGAACTATATAACCTCCAGGGGTCTCTTCCAACCTCAACGTTTCAGTGATTTTGTGATCCTGTAATACAAACCCAGACATTTTATACATCAGAAATTCCCTCTTGAAAGCCTTTCTGTCAAAGGTTCTTGCATGCAGGAGGGGCCTGACACACCAACTGACTACTTCTGTTACCCTCATGAGTTTTTACCCATTCAAAAACTTACCTCTGGATCAAAAACACTTGGGGGAGGGGAGGGAAATAGGCAAGAAAAGTGTTTCCTCACACCAACCCTACTTTTCACCCTGTTCCCTGCTGACATTATTAGTGCTGAAGATCAGGTACATCAGGAGAAACAACAAGAGCAAGTGCTTGCAGCCTGGTTAAGTGTGAGTATTACGACATCTAAATTGCCCTGAATAAAGCCATGAGACATCATCATTATATCAAAGCTTGCCAAAAGGACACGTCTGGTAGGTGTGGGCAATAAACATATCCGTTTGATTGGTTTTTAAGCAAAGTTTAATCAAATCAGGATGAGAGGAAAGCGTGTTACCTGGACTGGGTACCCACCTACAGTCTGGCTTCCCACAACACCGTCCCCTTAACCGGCGGCAGCTTTTTGGCAGAGGTGGCCTGGTTGGCCTTATTACTGTCTGAGTTCTTTTTATTGCTACTCCAAAATAAAGAGCATTTTTCCTAGAAGACAATCAGGCTAGTTTATGGTGCACTTGGACACGATTTCCATGAGAGTTCCAATTTGAGGAGGAGATTTTAAAAATCACTGTTTAACTAGAATCTAGTTATTAATTAAGATTTCAAAATTTAGGTTAAACTAAGTCCTAGTTAAGATTTTGGTCAGTGTCAAGCCAGGTTTAAAATGGTCTGTTTGCCTTTTAAATGCATCACCACACAGGTTTTAGGCCACGTGAGCAGAAGAGAGCTAACATGCTGTATCTGGGCATGTGTATATCTGTAAAGGTGTAAAACATTTTTAGAACCACAGGTCCAACAGATGCATTTCAAACTGGCTCCACTATGCACTAGGCTAAGATTTAAGCATTTCACAGTGCCTCATCTGGTTTGAGCTTAGAACACACTGCTCACTCCAGAAGTCAGAGGCACACCAGGAAGGAGCTGGGTTCAGGGAGGTCTACACGCTGGCAGACACGTGAGGGTGCGGACAATGCCCCCTCTCCGTGTCCCCTCTGACATCGCCCGTGACTTCAAGAGGGAGGACTGTGGGTGATTAAGCAATCAGAGCTAGATCAGCAACACTTCAATCAAATGAGGAACATACCTTGGCTGCAAATTGCTGTCTTCCAGTTTACAAGCTCTTATCTATTCATTAGGCAGAGACTTCCATGTCTCTCTGCATACCTTCCTTAGAGATGTATAAGGTCATTGAGGGTTTTTCACTTTTCAGGTAGTCAGGCACTTCCTGCAGTTGATTTTTTTTAGTTCTAGCATTTCACAATGCTTTTGGTTGAGCACCCAAATACAGCTGGCTTACGCCTGGGTTCAGGATATTTCACAAGCAGATATTCAGTTGACTCGAGTGAATTTAAAATCCAGCTTTTCTTCCTGACCCTTTCTGGCATGGTTAAGGCTCTTTGATACCAGGAATTAAGACTAGCACAAAGCTGGGTGAGGAAATGCCAGCTCAGGGCTGTATAAGGTCTCAGAAATAGCTGTCCAGCAAATACTGACATTTTCCAGACGTGCTGGTGCTACACAGCAGAGCAAAACCTGTTTGTCAGTGACCACTTGCATTTGCTGAAGGCAGAGAGGGTTCAGCACACAAAGCCTGACCATCTCAGGAGTGCAGTGAGGGTTTAACACCGAGCCCTCGGCCCTAGCATCGCTCCCACCCTGCAGGGAAGCACCCAGAGGAACGAGGGGATTTGGGATCATGTGTTTAAGTCAATTAAGCAGTTGTAGGCTTGGTTAAAATCCAATTACATGATACTCCGAGAACCCTGGCACTATTTAAAGTGGGATTGCATTAGCGTTTCAGTAAGGGCAGTTACAGGAGGTTGAGCAAAAGCAGCCCCTCACATGTGCTCTCACCCCAAGCATTGCCTTGGTATCCCCACAAGTGGCCTCCTCACTCCTGTAAGCTTCACAGCCAGGTCAAGCCATTTGACTGCAGTGCAAAACTACATAAGCTTGCTTTGATACAGGCAAGGGAGGGAGCTAGATCTCTACTTCAAGAGCTAAAGCTTTCAGAGAGCTTAGTGTTATCAGCTGGCTGTTTTGGAGCTGGAGGCCCAGATTTCCATCAAGTGTTTTAGCTGGTTTATATTCTGTCCTTACAGCTCAGACCAGACTCTTGTGCCTGCCAGGCACCCACACTGCCCTGCCCATCATGGGCCAACTTAGCTGCCAGCTCCCTGCAGGCTTCCAAGGTCTCTGCTTCTCAGTAAGATCAAAGGGTTTAATTTCCAGAGCTATTTGGAGTAGTTTTCAGGGAAACAAATGAGTTTCAGGGAAAAAAGATAATCCTGTCTGGGTTGAGAAGCAGCCACAGTGTCTGTGCCCTTTCTGCAAGAATACAGCTGCATTTCATTTGTGAACAAGCTGCACTCAAGCATCCACACCCCCTCGAGAAGGCTCTGTGGGACAACTCCTGGGACCTTGCAGAGATGCACAGACTTGTGCAACAGCACAGACCTGCTGCTTTCCATGGAGACTGGGCTGATGCACTAGGCTTGCTCTTTCATCAGCTGCATGAGCTGAGAAACACCTCCTCCTACAGGAACCCACTTCCATCACTGTTCTGAACTGAAAGGGCCAGAAATGCTTTTACATTACCTATCTGCAGCCCAATTTCTAGATGGCTGAGGAAGTCCTGCTGCTATGTGCTGGCACCATTAGGACATGGTTTGTGGCATCAGCCAATGTTTCCTCAGGAGTGTTAGATTGTCAGCCCAATCTACATCACCTGATTAAGTCTGATTTGACTAACAGCATTTCCCATGAGACATCTGCAAGTTCTTACCTGACTCCTTAGCATGAGCACAGCTGCTGAGATAATGAACGGGACACTCAGCCCAAGGAGGATATACTGCAGGTAGTCCAGCAGCGACGGGATCAGCACCAGGTTGGTGTAAAACTGCTTTAGGACTGAGCCTTCAATGGATCCGCTCTGCTCAAAAAAGCAGTTGTCAGTGGCATTTCCCTCCCATCCTGGGCTGAGACAGACCAGCTGCACAACTCCTCTCCCACCACCTCCCAGCATGGATTAGGAAATTTATGCAAAATTCAGTCAGGCTAGAAGCTTTTACTAAATAACTGTGGTCAGCTGGACTTGTAGACAGCTGAAGGCTGCACTCACTGGCCCACGTTAGCATAGGGATGCTGGCACCTCTGCTCTGGGCCCTATTTAACCCCACATCTAGGACAGAGCCAGAGGTTTACCAAGTATAGCGCAGGGTTTGTTCAGCTTAGAGGGATTAATGACATAGCCAAGTATTGCAAAGCCTTCTGCTAGTGCTTAATTAGTCTGCCTGGCTTAAAGCTTTATTCAAAGTGGAGTTTCCCCAGCCCTGAGTGATGATGGGGAAGCATTTTCCCCCCTCCCGCAGGAGGGGCTCTGCAGAATCAGGTTGAGGAAGGCAGCTCACCTCTGCAAACCACAGCAGCGGCAGGACCACTGGCTTAATCTTCCCTGTTTGACTAGGTAGGGGGAAGAAAAAAAATAAAATAAAAGGTACACTTAGATTTCTGGTTGATCAGGCCACAACCAGTGTCACAATTCTTCCTCAAAGGACAGCTCTGACAGACTGAGCAGCCAGGAAAACAGTGTAAGGAGGTAGAAATCCCTGCTGCTGCAGTGAGCTGCTCCCCCTTGAGGGAGCAGTTCCAACACGGCCTTTCATGCAAGAGCAGAGCTTAATGCTTCCATTTGTGCTTAACTGCCTGACAACAGCAGCAAATGCCATCCCAAACCTGGGCTCCAGGTACATGAACTCAGCAAAGTGGAATGCTAAACTCCAAGATATCTCAGTCACCCCCATGGGGTGGTGCAGCCAAGTTCACATCAAGGCTGTCTGCTGGAGTATGCACTAGAGCCAAAGCAAGTGCATGCTCCCACCCCTGTGGATGTTTAACATCTGGCATCACACAACTTTGTTACAGAGCCCTTCTGTTTGCTTTCACAGAGCTGAAAGTGTCTTTTTGGACACAGGTTTCAACTGTCAACCCTGGAGGCAGAGCATGCTTTTCCTCTCCATGTTGGATGTAACACCTTCTGAGCAGCAGCACAGTGCAGGCAACCACTCCTGTGCCTCCCCAGGAGGAGCAGTCCCTCCATCAGCTGTCCAGTCAGGTGCAGGAGCCCAGCAAACAGGCAGCCACACACTGCACTGCTCAAGGGTGGCAGTCTGTGGTCACTGGAATAGCTGACATTTCACCACATGAGCCAGCTGGCTTCTGCAGCTGTGACAACTGGTAATGTTAAAGCTGCTTCATCTTTGGGGACAGTAAACTCTGCAGAGACCCCAGCAGCACTCCCTGCATGAGAAAGGGAGACTGCCATTTCTAAAAGGTGACTACTTACATGATACCAGACACCTCCTTTATGTACAGATTCAGCTGGAGCTTGATGGAGCAATTCATGGGGATGCCTGTCATCTGCAGAGGAAGAGACCAACCAGTTCATCAGTGCAGCCAACATCTGTTTGGAGAGCTTTGCAGAAGAACAGCACTTTGCTTTCCATCATAGCTGCTCTGGGTGCCACCTTCCAGAGGGATGGATTTGATCATCCAGAGATCCACTGCAGTCACCACACATAAGACCAGGAGCATGGCTGGGTTTCCCACCAAAGCACAACCATCAGTCAGCCAGGCACCAGGGGAGGGACACCACTGTCCCCATGGCAGTTTGCAGTCTGTCCCCTTCACCTGAACGCTCACCAGCCAGTGAGATTGTTGCACACAGAAGGAAGAACCTCCCTTGGTGTGGTCTGAAGGCACAAAGCTAACCTGAACACGCATGGCTGCTGCAGAAGAAGGCAGACAGCATCAACCAGGGAGGGGTTGTGTGACCCAGGGCTTGTGGGACTGAACCTAGACAAGTTCAAATCACCAAGCAGCATATGCAATCTGTAAGTGACTCCCTAGGCAGGGTCTTTTAATAGCTACTTCACTATTTCTTGAAACCTGATGAGCCTCTTCTGTTCATCCTACCAGCTGCAGGATGGAAACGCATCAGTGCAAAAGATTCATGCACACAGCAAAGGACAAAACATTTCTCATAACTAGGAACCAACAACCACTGTCTAGCAACACCCTAAGACCACAAAAACACCACAATTCAAAGCTGGTCTTGCTGACACCCATTAAAGCATTGGTTTCTCATGACACAGCAGTTTTACAACACACGAAGGGCAGAGAGTTTTTGTTGGATTGGCCCCGTTTGGACTCAGCAGGCTGCAGGTAGATAAGAATACAGTTAATTGTACTGTTATCAGTAGATGTTTCACAGAATCACAGAGTGTCAGGGATTGGAAGGGACCTCAAAAGATCATCTAGTCCAATCCCCCTGCCAGAGCAGGAACACCTAGATCAGGTCACACAGGAACACATCCAGGTGGGTTTGAATGTCTCCAGAGAAGGAGACTCCACAGCCTCTCTGGGCAGCCTGTGCCAGTGCTCTGTCACCCTCACTGGGAAGAAATTCTTCCTCGTATTTATGCAGAACCTCCTATGTTCCAGCTTGCACCCATTGCCCCTTGTCCTGTCATTGGATGTCACTGAGAAGAGCCTGGCTCCATCCTCATGACACTCACCCTTTACATATTTATAGGCATTAATGAGGTCACCCCTCAGTCTCCTCTTCTCCAAGCTCAAGATACCCAGCTCCCTCAGCCTTTCCTCATAAGGGAGATGTTCCACTCCATCATCTTTGTGGCTCTGTGCTGGACTCTCTCCAGCAGTTCCCTGTCCTTCTGTAACTGGGGGGCCCAGAACTGGACACAATACTCCAGATGTGGCCTCACCAAGGCAGAATAGAGGGGGAGGAGAACCTCTCGACCTACTAACCACCCCAGGATGCCATTGGCCTTCTTGGCCACAAGGGCACATTGCTGGCTCATGGTCATCCTGCTGTCCACCAGGACCCCCAGGTCCCTTTCCCCTACACTGCTCTCCAGCAGGTCAGCCCCCAACCTGTACTGGTACATGGGGTTGTTCTTCCCCAGATGCAGAACTCTACACTTGCCCTTGTTATATTTCATTCAATTTCTCCCCACCCAACTCTCCAGCCTGTCCAGGTCTCTCTGAATGGCAGCACAGCCTTCTGGTGTGTCAGCCACTCCTCCCAGTTTGGTGTCATCAGCAAACTTGCTGACAGAGCACTCTATTCCCTCATCCAAATCACTGATGAATATATTGGATAGTACTGGTCCCAGTACCCACCCCTGAAGGACTCTACTGGATACAGGCCTCCAACTAGACTCTGTCCCATTGACCACAACTCTCTGACTTCTTCCTTCGTCCAGTTCACAGTCCACCCCACTACCTGATCATCCAGACCACACTTCCCCAGTTTAGCTGCGAGGATGCTGTGGGGATGTCAAATGTCAAAAATGACAAATTTGACTGTGTCAAATGCTTTACTGAAATCAAGACAGACCACATCCACTGCTTTGCCATCATCTATCCACTGGGTTATGTCCTCATAAAAGGCTGTCAGGTTGGTTAAGCATGACTTCCCCCTTGGTGAAGCCATGCTGACTGCCCCTAATGACCCTCTTATCCTCGATACACCTAGAGACAGCACCAAGGATAAGTTGTTTCATCACCTTTCCATGTTTGATACTGTAATAAATTTAATTAGATTTCTGTAACTGTGATAAGGAAAGCACAGTGAACCCAACGCCTAGATAAGCATAGCTTACCTTATCTCAAGAGAGGAATTGGTTTCTTGCTTGAGGAGACACCCCTGAATGTCTGGAAGATCTGACCACATGCAACATGGGTCGTGGGTGGAAGATCACAAAGTCCTCTCCCCATCATGAGCTGGGACAATGATGGCTCAGGACACCTCAACTTGTCACCACAGGAGTTGTGACTTCACCCTTAACTACGGATATGCACAAAGTGTAACACTGCAACAGTCCTGTGCAGAAGCAGCCAAATAGGC
Organism: Podargus strigoides; assembly: GCA_028020825.1. Taxonomy (NCBI): domain Eukaryota; kingdom Metazoa; phylum Chordata; class Aves; order Caprimulgiformes; family Podargidae; genus Podargus; species Podargus strigoides. Next base: position 12,274,232 of record CM051637.1, on the reverse strand, counting down.
AAGTCGAGAGAGCAGAAGAAGCCAGCCCAAAAATTATGGCAATAGCTTCACCTACAGCGTGGTCTTGAGACTTTGCGAGCCATGGCAGTACATGTTTGCAGATGTGGGGTGTACCTGGGCTGCTGTTAAATACACCTCCTGGTGTTATGGACATGAGTCAGTGGAAAGAACTCGACTGTGCTTATCAAAATAATTATGCTTATAATTAGAACTGCAATTCTCTAGAAGCCAGACTAATTTAATTAGTTTATGGCTTTGACATTTTTATCTGCACGTGTCCTTGGCAGTCTTTGCACTATGGAACCTGCTCAAATCAGTGCCACGAGAGCAGAGCGAAGCCACCACTCAGCCGATGGCAGGCTCCCCCCTCAGCCCAGGACCCCTAGGGTGAGGCGAGACCCCTCCCCAACTCACTCACCGGGTGCACGTCGAGGAAGAGCGCGTGCTGGTCCTCGCTGGGGTGGAGGCCTTCAACAGCATCCACCAGGGATGGGTCAGCATTGTAGAAGTGAGGATGGGAAAGGAACATTGGTGCATCTGGATGAGAACAAAGACACCTTAAGCTCATCCAAGCCCATCTGAGACTTTTTGTTGAGGTTTTTAAGTCATTGCAGCACTTGCTCTGAACAGGCTTTTATACTTTTTCTCCTCCTAACCAGAAAGCTCCTTCCCTCCCTGCAGCTCATTCCATTGCTGTGGGAAGGTTCAGACCCCATGCTTAAGCCACCCTCTGCCCCCATGCTCCACACAACGCCGTGGTAACTCGCTGTGCCCAGACATGGGTTAGGACACCAAGTCCAAATTCTCACTCCTGCGTGGCGTGCACTCAGTGTCCAAAGTTAACATTTAATTTGGCAGTTCCATGGCCTGCCTCCTCCTACCCTTGCTCCCCTGCCTGCTCCCTCCCCAGGGGGACCCAAAACTCCCGCTGTACCCTTGGGCACTCCCACAAACACCAGGCTGTCATAGGGTCGTGGACCGAGGGGACTTTGGGCACAAGGATTTTCCCTCCTTGCCAAGATGCCTGCAGGAGTACAAGCAGGAATGCCATGCATGCAGACCCCAGCAGCACCTTTTAGCCCTCCAGCAGACAGCAGAGAAGATTTTCCAGATGGCCAAGCTCATATCACATCCCTACAGTTTAATATCGGTACATCAGGAAGAGCTCAGGGGAGAAAGGACTTACTTAGCCTACAGGTACTCATGTTCTGGATGCCAGACTGCATGCACGGGCAGAAGCCTTCATTGGGTGGATAGTCCGTGCCATTGGCAAAGAGAGTTTTTGGTGCCACGAAGCGATAGGTGGGCACACCCTGGAACCTCCCAGACCGCTCATACACCAATGTCATGGATCTGGAAGGGTTTCAGTGGAGAAGGATCAGGATTAGCCAACAGGTTCCCAGCCCAGAACCAGGCTCTTATCTTCACTGGATAAGATGCAGTTGCAACGTAACTTAGACTTTGATATCACGATAAACAATCAGAGCAAAGCTGTGGATGGGGAATGAGTATTTAAGCCATTTGCTTTCCATGTTTTAAGCACAGATAAAGGGCTGCTCAGGAGCAGTTATAGAGAGAAACCACAGGCTTAAGACTGTTTGCAGCATCCAGATGAGCTTTGTTTAAAGGCATGTAGTAATCCCCAGGGCTGCTCTCCAAGAGATTATACCCTCTTTGTGCAAGCTTTGGCTCTGAGGTAGCACTGCTCTGTCACAGGGAATGGACATCAGCTAAATCTCTTTTGCAGCACAACTCCAGCACATAGGCTGGCAGGGGAGTGGAAAATTTTACCTTAGGAACTACATTATGGAGCAAGATTTTTTTATTTGATACAACAGGCTCATGATGTTATGCTGCATCCCTGCTACCAGCTGGCCAGGAGAGATGGAAGTTTCCAGGATGGAAGTTTTCTTCCTTCACACATGCTCCTTCGAGTGAGGCTTGCAGGGATGAAGACAGCCTGGGCAAGCCAAGGGGGATGCTTATTTGTACAGCTGCCTTCTGACACCAGGATCAAGGATGGGGGATTCGGGGCACGTTCAACAGTTACATGCATGCCTCTCAGCTACGCTCACCTTCCAGCAAGGAGGAAGAGGCTGCTGCAGCACATCAGCAGGATAAAGCCTTGCCTGCCTTGCAGGGACATCCAGGTAGTTTCACCAAAGCACCAGTTGCAGCCAATGTGCAAACAGCACAGGAGGTGAGCCATCCCATGCCATTCCCTGCCCACAGCTGCCTGCCCTGCAGCAAGGCAGACACACTCTTGATTTATCAGTTGATGTTTGTGACTCCTTTTAAGCCAGCTGGGCTAGCAGAGAGGCTGAGATAGAGATCTGGGGAGAACAGACAGCACCACCTGGTGAAGAGGCAGAGCCACCTCCTCCACAGCACTGCCCTATGGTAACCACCTACGCTAACAAGAAACCAAGCTTGGTTTCCTCCAAGCTTGATTTCCTCCACTTTATGCCTTCCCTGGAAATATGTTCTGTTCCCTAGAAGATTTCTGTAGTTTTACAGAGAGAGGTATGTGTATTTAAACTTTGATCACCAGTCAACTTCCCTGTAAGTCCTTGGCTCCAGGTCATTTTGGTATTTGCTGATGTCCTCTTCGTAGAGGAATTCCTGCACTAATACTTGGCTCAGCTGACTTGGCTTGTTCTGCTGAAGAGGTCATTGTCCTCTATTCAACATGAGCACTTGCTTGTTTTGTAGCACTATCTGCAAAGCCTGAATTAACATTATCTTCCAAGCTGAGCACAGGGTCTTATTCCACCCGCTGCCTCCCGGCCTCCCCTCCTTCCAGTTTCCACACAGGCAAGCTCTGCAGGGTACTTTAACCCCTGTGTGACCAGCTAAGATCAGGGTGTCTTATGCAGGACACAGCAGTGCATGAACTAGGCAGGCAAAAAAAAAAAAAAAAAAGCAGCCTGGAAATGGTGGCACAAGCACCCCCAGCCACCACTTCTGCAAGCAGAGTGACTTTGTCAGCTGAAATAGTTCCACAAATGGTCATGCTGCATTTCCTTATGACAACTCTTACTTCTTCTTGCCTCCCACATCTTATCTAGACCTGTTATTTTCTACTGATGCAACATGGGCAAGTGAGACTTCTCCACTGCTCTGGAAGGTATTTATGAATGCCACAAGACACTGCTAATTAGACAACTGTTTACAAAGCTCAGATACTGCAACACTGAACTGCAGCTGAACTTTAACAGAAACTAGTCCTGAGCCCTCTGCATCACTGCGCAGGCTCTCTGTGTACATAGGACAAGCACTGCATCTCCTGCCACCTGCACAGGGACAAGCCAGCAGCTGTGGCCTCACCTGCAGGCATCAGGGCTGTAGAACTCCAATGATGTTGGGGACATGAACGGTGGCCACATCTCCCCTGAGGTCCCGTTGATCATGTTACACTCGCTGCTCTGCCAGTAGTCCACCTGCAGGACAAGAGAAGAGCTCAGAACAAGGAGCTTGTTGGAGAGTTGGCTTCCACCCCTGCATGGGACATCCACCACTCTACATTGCTTCCACAGGAGCTTGAGATAGCAACACTGAAGAGCTTCCAAGATCTTCCCCATTCAAACATCTGCCCAATTAATGGGAAAAACAGGATGAGATGCCCCTGTCCCAAGTGCTCCCACAGTGGCTGATCTGCAGATTCAGTTAATTTTAGTTAGGAGTGGAATTCCACAAGGGAAGAATAAGCACCCCTTTAACAAGGACATTTAAATAACTCCTTAAACACAGGAGCCTGGGACTGCAACCATTAGAAGCAGCCAGCTCCATCAGCATTTCAAGCAGTCCAAGTGACACTGATGAGCTGAACATAATGCTTCACAATAAGCCTCTAGACACATGGCTGCCTTCAGGCAATTTGATAGAACAGGAGCTGCAGCAGTTGAAGTCCCACAGAAACTTGGCTTCAAACCTATGACCCAGAGATACAACAGCACTGAGAGCTTTCAGTTCACCTTGCTTTAGGTAGGCATTGCCCCCATATGAGGCTCACTGCCCGACACTTACCTTCTTTAGTCCATTCCATGAATCCACCATGTGAACTCTGCTGATGTCCTTCATGCCCGTGTTCACTGTGAACAGCCCTGAGTTGGAGTTGTTCAGCTGCAGGGAGAAGAAACTAAATTTTGGTCCATTATACACAGCAAGCCTGCGTTATGTTCATGACTTTACGTGCTTCATCAGCTCAAGAGGTGCTTCACACGGGAAGCTACTGAACTTGTACTTGTTTTGGTTGCTAGCAACAGCTTCCAACACATGCATTTCTGCTTCAGGGGAGAATTAGGGCAGCCTTGCACAACCAGCACCAGCTACACATGGCTGCTCCAAACTGTTTGTGAGGGGAAAAGCCTAGACACTCAATCCCAAGACCAATATTGCTGTGTTTTAATGTTCCCAAACAACAGTTTACTTACCTCTACAAATAAGCCAAATTTCCCCTTGAAAGGGATCAGGCCAGGAACAATCATATTTATTGTGTCTATAAGAGGGTCTTCATACCCCCACATGATCTCCCCCACTGTCCGGTTCATGAACGCCTCCTGTTTCAGGCCAGCCAGGGCTCCACTCACTAAAAGCTTAATAAAATTTGGCAGTTTTTCCATCATTACAGCTGCTCCCTGCGAAAGAAAACAAACCTCTGAGAAAAAAGCCCCATCTTTACCAAAGAGGAAACAATGCATCTTTGGTGCTCAGCCAGGTCCTTCTGCTGCACCAATCTACAGCCCTAGAGAAATCCTTTGGACAAACTGAAGTTCACCATTTATCCCCAGTTTGGTAAGAAAGCAGTTGAGGGCTCATGGCATTCATTTCCCCATTGCTCAGATGAGGTTGCAGACTCAAGCCCAGCTGCTTTGCCAGCCCCTCTGCACGCTCTGCTTTTAGGAGGGTAACAGCCCCAACATGACAACCAACACCTAGAAAGCAGAAAAATGCATTTTATAAGCTTAAGCACCTCATGGCTTGATTAGCCTTAAGCCCTACAAGAAAGCAAGCTCTGAGTCAGCATCAGGCATCACCACCCTCCCCTCCAAGCTCAGAAGTTGGTACACATCCAGAGAACAAGTCCTTACCATCATCAAAATGTTTGGCACAACGATGTACTCTTCTTCGCTGCCACTGGACAACTCTGGCTGGAAGAAGAGTTTCCGGTACTCCAGGAAGGAGACAGTGCCGTTGTCATGGAATGTGATATTTGTTTTATACCTGAACTCTCTGCAAAGAGATGGGAGAGATCATGGGATGGGAGAGAAAATGGGATCCTCCACACAGTGCCCCTGCAATGCCTGTGGAGCAAGGATGGGCTGCAGGGGCCTGGCCTTGCTTCTGAAGAGCAGAGGAAGAAGGCTGAACCCCAGCAAGAAGCCATGGGACAGCAGGGAAGGCAGCGTGCCAGGAAACAGGTGGTGTCAACATCACACCCCGACCAGGGTTAGGGTCTAGCAGGAGATGGCAGCCTGGGAGTGGGGCATCCCTGACAGATGGGATTCTACAGCAGCTTGCAGACATCAAATGTTTCTTCCCAGCTGATGAGAAGTCCGAGACAAAAGCATAAATCCCCTCTGATACTTTGCCTACAGACGTTGAAAAGCCCAGCCCTACCGGAGAGACGCCCAGATAAACACTCCTACACCAACCCACATGCCAAAACAACCTGCAAAACAAAAGAGGACCAAACAAGATGGCACAAGCCCCACCAGTGAGCCCATATCAATTTGCCCTAGATCTCCCCGATGGCTCCCAGGTTCAGGGCAACTCAACCCTCCACACATCATCATGGCTCACCTGCTCCTCAGGGCTTTGGGCCATGCCATCTCCTGCACACTGCCCAGCACCACTCTGCTCCATGCCACGGGGGCAGCCCAGTCACATGGGGGCTGCAATGCTCCACAGTGGCACGAGGTTGTACCCAACACTGCAAGCCTGTTACAGCTCCTGAGGAAGCTGAAGCTCAGCCCACCAACAAAAACAAAGTCCTTCATTGTGGAGCCTCTGCTTTACAGCCCACATTAGGGAAGGGCTAATCTTGCTCAGCGGGAACACAAGGACATTAATAAGCTTTGCCTCTTTGTTGATTCTTATTTATAGTAAGTGAAGCCTTTTCCCCAAGCCAAGCAACTGATGTGATCACAACATACAGAATCCACATGGTCTGATGGTGTGACGTAACAAGCCCAGGGGAAACAAGGGCATATACATACTGCCAGGCTTCCCCTCAGTGCTCCTCAAATAGCTTTGGATCAAACCAGTAATCTTCCCACAGAAGCTTGCTTAGGCTGCTGACCTAACTTTGCCCACACACGTAGGCACTAATGTGTTGAACATCACTGTTTGTGGGTAAGTTCACATGCTCAGCTCAACATCAACCATCACTTCATGTTTCAGGTCCAGAGAAGCACCTGGGGCTTCAACCACCGTCCTCACCCACGGCAAATAGACTCAGCCCTGCTGTAGGGGGGCCTGAGCAAGGCTTAGCACTCCATACCAGTTCTCACCACCAGAGCACTGATGTTCAGCAGATTCTGGGTCTCATGTTAGTAAGAGGTCTTAGGCCAATCCATGAAGTTTGATATTGAGGTGACTCCAGCTCTGAGGCTGGACTCATAAATGCACAGTGAAGATGAAACAAGTCCAGTCTGAAGATGAGGATTTCCCACCACCACACCAACCCCCGTCCTGCCTATGTTTGGACCAGATCAGTCCACGTCTGGCTGCCCAACAGGTCCCAGCTCCACAACTCAGTGAAGTGACCAGCCTTACCACCCCAGCAGCCAGAGGTCCTACATGTGGCTTTAGCAAGATCAGAGCAATTAGAGCACATTTGGGTCACTTTAAAATCCTATGCCACTGGACTTGCACCAAGTATGCTAATGCCTGAGGAGTCCTCCTGCCAGAGGAGTCAGCCAGAAGCCTGGAAGGCAGCACAGTGGCTGGGCTCACGCCTAGCTGGACCACAAGTGGTACCTGACCTGTAAACATAAGGTCCACGCTGGTTCAGCGCTGGCTTTGCTCCCCGGAGGACCTCCTTGGGGTTCAGCACTTCGAAGAAGTATATTGACATGTAGAAAGGAACAGGAATGTCTTTCCACATGCTGAAGGAAATGCTGCTGGGGTCAATCCTGACGTTCTGCAAGGAGAAAATAAAAATAATAATAAAAAAGAGTAAGGAGACAACTCTAGGGCTCACTGGCTGCAGCTGAGCTCATCCATCCTCAGCTCCATGACAGGCCCAGCCAAAGGCAGCTGCTCCAGCAGGGGCTCTCCGGAGGATCCAAGCGTGTTATGCAGACTGAAACCGAGCCAGATCTAAACCAGGAACTCTTATGTATGCAGAAGCAACAAGATCATGCCACAGGATGTCTGTAGGCTTATTTATTCAGGCTCAACTTTCCAGATCCTACCCAGAGGATTTCAGAGCTGTTTTGATGTGCTGGAGGCTTGCTCTGTGCTAGACAAGCCAGCACTGAATTATTCACAGCTCAGCATGTTCAACTTGCCTGGCACAAACAACCCTGGCCCAAGGCCTCCGCTCTCGTCTGCCAGGTTTGGCAGCAAGGGCTGGGAGAGGTGGCACACCCATCCACACAACTCTTTGGGCACCGGCAGGGAGGGCCCACTAGATTCCCAAAATGCAGATAGAGAACCGGGATGGTGACCCAGCTGCATCCCGACAGGACCGAGCAGGACACCTTTGCCTCCTCTCAGCTGCCATCCCGCAGTGACTCATCCCTGATCACAATGCAGGTCAAAGGCAACGCACCACCGTGGTTTCCATTATCACTGTCCCGTTGGCTGGGAAATGCCTGCAGGAGCCCAAACATGACTCGAGCCCTCCCCAGCTCCAGGGCTGACATCTGGGCACATCTGTCTCCACTCCCTCCCTGCCTCCCAGGGGCTGCCTTACAGACAATATCCTGTTCCTCCTTTGAGCATTTATTTTGGATGTGTTCCACCATAATCTTTGCTTTCTCTGCAAGCACGAGCCCTTGCCATGGTTAAGTAACCCACCCAGCTTATGGAAGTGGGTTCGATCTGCTAATTGGTGAAGGCATGTGGGCAATATCCCACTGCAGCTCAGTGGCCCTACAACAGCTCTCCTGCCCTGGAGCACCTCGATCTGACTATGCACATATTTGCTACCACAAGGGGTTGAGAAAAAAGCTGCCAGAGGCTTTCCAGCAACACCTCATCTCTCTTCAGCCGTTCCATGGTGAGGCTGTGCCACCCACCAGCAGCAGGACTTTGCAAGCCCCTCGCTCAGGCCCAGCTCCTCCAAGCCCTACCCCTGAGCAGACATCTCCCTAGTGCAGCGTAACCATCAGCAAACCCTTCCTACCTCCACATCCACACCTCCCTGCTGCTGCTCCATCCTGCCAGCCTCAAGGATTTCATGGCAAAGAAGCAGTTACAGGACAAGATTTTATTTAGCCTGCTTTAATATCCCTACTCCTGAGCATCCAACAGAGTCTCAACAGCAACATCTGCTTTCCTTTACCTGCTTATTCTGTCTTGCACTCCCTGGATCCCTTCTTGCATATGCATTTATTTATATAATATGTACACAGATAGAGCCACATCCCAGCTCCCTGATACCTTTCTCAGTCCTCTCCCATCTGGACACAGCAGCTCAAGATACTCCATGGATGCTGCTAAGCAAGACTTCCTTAACAGAGTAGCCTTAGAATCAAGCTACTTGTAGGTCAAAACAAACATGGTCATATGGCTGAAATAGAAAATTGTTCACTTAGATGGGTTACAAAGTGTCACTGAGAGGTCTGAGCCGTCCTGACCACACTGATCTTTGTTCTGGAGGAACTGGAAGGAACCAGCTGCTGCTCATCTCCAGACAGGACCAGAGGAGCAACAGCTCCATCCACAGTGCCCAAGACGTGCTTCTCCAGGAGGGAGCCTTCAGCCACCCAGCTCCATGAAACAGAGTTGAGGATTCCTCTCTGGATTGAGAGGAGCGGTCACGCTGCGTGCAAGGGCAACCTCAGTGTCAGACCTCACCGACCTCGCCCTCTCACCATCCCCACCACCCTGCTGAAACAGCAGAGACAGTGCTGCCAGTCTCCCAGCAGCTTTGAGGCGGGCAGCACGAGAGTCCCCAGGTGGAGAAGCAGCGGTAAGCGGCAGATGGATGAGCTGATGCAGTCTCACTGTGCTCAAGCTCATATCTTAGGCAGGTCCGTGGCACTTCAAGTGCTTCCAGGTTTTACAGCCCCTGGCTGCCACGAGTGCAGCCAAAGCAGATTCAGTTTCTGCAAATGTGGCAGAGGCTGAGCTCCAAGTTCCCCATTCCTGCTGTGCATTCCCCTACAGACTTTACTCAGGGATATCCCCAAAACAACAACTTTATTTTTTTTTTCTTTTGCAGCTAAGTGCTTTCCCATCAGGATACACCATCTTGACCTTCCATGCAGATCTTGGGAAGCCAGGACTGGCAAGCCAGCCTTCACCTGCCCACCGCCACCACACCAACCCAGGAGGGTCAGTAAGGCCCTGGGTATTTCTCACCACCCCAGACATCAGCACGCAGTTATTTTTTTCCATTTCACGTTAAGCCTCATAAGAGCTCAGGACTATTTGGGTCATACTGATGACACGGAGACCAAGGGAGACCCAAGGAGAAACAAGGGCTGGTCTTTTCCTCATCTTCTGTTCTCACTGCAAGCTGTTAGGAATAGCTAATCAGGTAGAAAGAATCAGGATTGGCTAAAAAAGAGCAGGCAGACAAGGTTTTCTTGCACCAAAAATTTCACTCCTGTTCTGCAGGGGCCATTCAGCCTTTTCTTTGCGGGTACCAGCTCCTGATGTCCATGGAACTGCATGAGGATTGACTTTTACTGTTGAAGCCATTGGACTGTGGCTTTGCCCAGCCAGCAGCACTTCCAGAGAATACATTTAAGGAAAAGTTTGCTTTCAGCAGAAACTTTGTGACATGTCACCACCACCATTGGCAATGGGATGATTATTCACCCCTTTCATCAGGCGCACATTTCCAGGGGCTGAGCTGAGTGGGTGCAAGCATGGCAAAACTCCCAGGCAGGGGGCACATCTCCTTTGGGCAGGGACAAAAAGGTTTGGCTAAATGTGGGAATGAGCCAATCGGTTCATTACAGCAGGATATCTGCTGTCCCCAGAGCGAGGACAGAGGCACTGGATCCCAAGATCGTGCAGCAGTTACTGAACAGACCAACAACTCCATCCACAGCCCCACTTAACTGTGGGAGACAAACACCCCTTTGGCCTCAGGACCTCTCTTGTGGATACAACAGGTCTTCAGAGAAGCAACTCCTCAGGTTTTTGGTCTAGGAGGGGAGGATGACTTGGAGGTTGCTCCATGCACAAGGCCCCTACAGAGAGCACTCCTGCCCGTCATCTGTCCCATTTCCAGTTTGGAAAGCATCTCACCAGAGCAGGTCTGCGCCTGGTAGCCTGCACATCTATTTACAGAAGGTAAAGGCAGGAAGGACAGAAGGGAGGGTTGGCTGGTACCCAGTGCTCAGCCCAGCACCATCCATCCCCCCCGCCAACTCCAGCTGCACCAAAGGCCCCTGCTAAACCCTTGCTAAGCAGGGTGAGAGCCCGCTCAGCACGGGCACGTTTGCTGTCACCGAGGGTGGAACTGCCCAAGCCTGGATTTACCTGCGCTCGGACTGTGGGACTGCTCAGAGGGACACGGACCCTGCCTACACCAGGCAGGGAAAACACACCCACACCCCAGCCCTGGCTGTGCACCGGCTCCAGCACATCCCACTCTGCACCACCACCACCTCTGCACCCCGAACCGGGTCCTGGATGCACACCAGCCCCATAGCAACCCCCCCAGCCATACACCGGCCCCAGCACCCACCACCACCATCACCTCTGCACCCCAAACTGGGTCCTGGATGCACGCCAGCCCTATAGCAACCCCCGGGCCATGCACCAGCCCCCTGAGCCCCCATGCACAGACACGCACACCCCCCGCTCCGGACCCCCACCCCCGCTGACCTTGACAACCTGATCCTTGATGATGTGGGGCCCCACCAGCAGCAGGCAGAAGCCCAGGAGGGCGAAGGCCGCCCCGGTCAGCCCCAGCCCCACCGACAGCCTTCGCTGGGCCGCGGCCATGGCGCAGCAGAGCGGAGCCGACCCGCAGCCCCGGCCGCCGCTTTATGGCCCCGCGGCCCGGCCCGGTGCGGCGGAGGGGGCGGGGCTGGGGGCGGGGCTTGGCCGCGCTGGGCCACGCCCACCCCGGTCAGCGCAGGCGGGGCGGGCGGAGCTACGGGGAACACAGCCCTGTGTATATGTATAAACATCAACACTGCCATTCATATGTAAATATATGTAAATGGATGGATAAAAATACATACAAACGTATAAATATATTGAAAATATATCAATATATATTAGATATACTTTTATATATCTATACACCTATACGGCCCAGGCCACCCCTGGGAGGCACCGGGTCCCTCCGTGGCCACCAGGTCAGTGATGTTGTCCCTAAAAGCATCTCGAAGTCAGCAGAGAATAAAAAACAAGGGAGAGTCCAGCCTGTGACAGTCTGTTTTAGAACAATCACACCCACCATCCCGTGGACGAGAGTGTAAGCTGAAAGGGTCTGAAAACCAGAGCGCATCTACCTGAAAACATCCCCGTGGCGCGTGGGGTCGGCGGGGAGACACCATCCCACAGCTCCCACCCGGGCAGAGGCCGGCACAGCAGAGAACCCGACTCCTGCCACAGCCTTCACCTCGCTGCAACCCCCCCAGTTGTGTCTTGAAGCTTAATTGTGTCTTTTTTTTCATTCCAGACCTTTTTCTTGTTGCCTCTGTTTAATTACGGCAGCTGTGCACCCCACACCTCCCCAGCAGCAACACTCTGGGACCCTGTGATTTCCTTTCCTTTAAAACGTTTTGCTGGGAAAATAAAATCCATTTTCCTTCAAAACTCAACAAACCCAATAACATCCCAGGGATGTCTGCGGGACAACGGGAACCCAGCTTTTTTTAATCATCAGGTTTCCAAGGAAAAGCTTCCCAAGGCATGCAGAGAAAGGAGCAATGAGAACACAACCAGGCTGCAGCTTCTTCCTTTTGACACCAGCGCAGCTGCCTTCGTTCCAGAAACACCCACCCCTGGACTGGATCAGGCGCCCACGCTGAAGGAGCTCCACTGCAGCACACCCAAAACTGCGGGATCTTTAATTGCCCTATCAGTTCCGATGACTCAAGGGGCCAGGAACCCCAGACAGCGGCGAGCTGTGTTTGCGGAGGGCTCAGTTTTGTTACCTGAGGAGCAGCACGTGAACCAAGGGAGGATGCTCCGTGAGGGTGCTGCACCAGGATCCCGCGGGAAGCTCCCACCCAGCACCGTGTGGTGAAGCCAGGACAGGTGCTGGCAGAGCCTGGGACCAGTTCCCACCCCGGGAATGCACCCCGACCTCAGCCATGGCACGGCACCAGCTCTTACCCAGCACCAGCTTCTGCTCAGCAGCATTCAGAAGCTTTCTCAGCACACAATTATCCAAACCCATTCCTTGCAGGCCACAAGGCACTAAAAGCATCCTCCATCTCTCCCAATCAAGAATAAACAATTGGTTTGAGACAAATCCCACTGCCCCACCCTTCCCATCTGGGTAGTGTCACACCACCTCGGGCCCCACTGAGGTCAGTGACCAGCTGACACCTCCATCCCAACTCCCACCGCATCCCTCCCAAAGGCAGGTCGCATCACCCCTCCTCAGGGACATTCTGGGGTTTTTTACTCTTCTGCCCCCCCCCCCTTTTCCAACTTCTGATCCCTACCACCAGTTAACTGCTCACAAACTCCTACGTTCAGCAACCACCACCATGGAATACTTCAGGGCAGACTCCCCTTTAGCCAGTGCACCGTGACATTTCCGTGACACGAATACTGTAATTTCCACTTACTGCAAAGCTGGAATGGAAGCACATTCCAAAAAATTAGAGGGAACAGAGTACATCCAGAATTAGTTTTTAAAAAAAAATGAAGTCTGCCCTTTGATGATGTGACTCACAGGAGCCAGAAGTCTTTCCCAGCCCCTGGCCCAAGGGCTGCAGGATCCACAGGGACTGGTGCCAGCCTGGGATGAGACCTCATGATCACCCTTCTGCTCTTGCTCCATTACGGCACAAACACCGGGGGCAGGACCTAGCAATTACTGGGCACAGCAGTGTTATCAAAACCTCCCAGTTTCACATTGCACAGGGACACTTACACAACCCTAACAGCTGCCACACATCTGCAGGCTGGCATTGAACTTCAGCCAGCGTGTTACCTAGTTATGAGAACACTTATACAACCCCAGGAAAACCACAGCCAAAGGATTAGTTACCACCACCAGGCACGTGTAAGTCTTGCATAAGGCAGTTTTGCAATACCTCTGTATGTGAAAGCTACGTAATTATAGTTTATTAGACAATTAGATTTGATTAACAACATAAAAGAGTTGTTCACATAACTTAAGAGACACAACTTTTGTGGATGCAACAGCTTTATTGGAATGAACAAGTGCAGAGAAACTTTTACTTGGAAGCAAACAACTGGTCAGTTCAGTTACCACCCCTCAGGCGCAGCACCAAGTGCAGAGTGGACTCCTTCTGGATGTTGTAGTCGGACAGGGTGCGCCCATCTTCCAGCTGCTTGCCAGCAAAGATCAGCCTCTGCTGATCGGGGGGAATGCCTTCCTTGTCCTGGATCTTGGCCTTGACGTTCTCAATGGTGTCACTGGGCTCAACCTCAAGGGTGATGGTCTTGCCTGTCAGGGTCTTCACAAAGATCTGCATGCCACCCCTCAGGCGCAGCACGAGATGAAGGGTGGATTCCTTCTGGATGTTGTAGTCGGACAGGGTACGACCATCTTCCAGCTGCTTGCCAGCAAAGATCAGCCTCTGCTGGTCGGGCGGAATGCCTTCCTTGTCCTGGATCTTGGCCTTGACATTTTCAATGGTGTCACTGGGTTCAACTTCCAGGGTGATGGTCTTGCCCGTCAGGGTCTTCACAAAGATCTGCATGCCACCCCTAAGGCGCAGCACGAGATGAAGGGTGGACTCCTTCTGGATGTTGTAGTCGGACAGGGTACGACCATCCTCCAGCTGCTTGCCGGCGAAGATCAGCCTCTGCTGGTCGGGGGGAATGCCTTCCTTATCCTGGATCTTGGCCTTGACATTCTCAATGGTGTCACTGGGCTCAACCTCAAGGGTGATGGTCTTGCCCGTCAGGGTCTTCACAAAGATCTGCATTTCTCTCTCTGGAAGAAGGAATACCACGGAGCTTTAGTTACTTCTCGCGTTCGCTCCCATGGAAGCTGCAGCAAGGCCAGGCTGCAGCACCCCGCGTCCCAGACACGCGGCCTGTCCCCGCCCACACCCAGTGACGCCACACTGGAAGGACCGCCCACATCCCGAAAGGGGCGGGGCCACCCGCCCCATTCCCCTTCCCGCCCACGGCGCGCGCGCGGCCGCCACCATGTTGCGGGGCCGCTGCGCCTGCGCGGCCGCCATTTTGCCGGCGGCTGCCCGTGCCCACCTCTCCCGCCCATCGCCGCCGCCGGCTCGCGGAGCGGCCGCTACGGGGCAGGCGAACGTCCCGGCCCACGCCCCAGCGCAGCCCGCCATCTCCTCAGCCGCACCCCTTTCCCCCTCAGCACACACGCCATCTCCCGCCCGACCACTTGTTACCATATCCTACTTGTTACCATGCCTATATGTATCTTATAGTAGCAATAGTTATTGCGCATCTAAACCCTCCCGCCGCCACGACGGGCGGCCCTGCCCTCCGCTTCCCCCGCGAAGGCACGGCGGGGCCGCGGCACGGCGCACTCACCGCGGGGCTCGCCGGACAAGCCGATAGCACAACACTCCCAACAGTTATCCAGCCGCAACTACGCCACACACTCGCCTCCCGCCCCTTATATAGCCTCCTCCGCCCCGCCCCCGCCGCTCAGATCACTCCGCCGCGCACTATTTTCCGGTGGCGCGCGCGCCGCAGATGCCCTGTGCGGGGGGCAGGAAACGAGGTCCGGCAGCGCGGAGGAGTCAGCGCGTGCAGTGACGAGCTGCGAACGGCAATGAGGCCGCAAAGGGGCGCGGCGGAAAACCTGGCGTGGAGCGCTCGGAGCGGGCCGGGGCCTGCGGTGCCTCAGCGAGCCCAGCTCGCTCGGCTTTGGAGGCGCCCCTGTGCCTAAAGGTGCTCGTCAGCGCCTTACGTTTTACTCAGGGGTTTAAAACCCCGTGTTTGTGTCCCTGTTTCAAAAGTGCCTCCTTGATCCTCTTCCCTGGGGCAGGGCGAGGGGCAGCGCTGCCCGCCGGCCGCTCTGTGAGGCAGGCTCGGAGGTGCCCGCAGCGAGAGCGGCTGCTCCTGTAGTCTGGTTAAAGACGTGTACTTCTATTTAAGAAGTCTACGATGTGTTTCAGCATGCTAGAGGGAGAGAAGCAGGTGGGGAGAGTGTGGTCGTCGTCTGTTCCAGGGGGAAGAACAGCGTGAGTGGCGCTGCAGGCCGGTTCGTGCCAGGCCCTCGGTGCCACCACGGCCTGTGAGCAACGCACGGGGAAAACGAGTGTCCATCCTCCGTGACACTGCAGGGACGCACGCTGGGGCACCTGAAGGGCAGAGACTGAGCAGGGCAGGGAGGCTGGGGGAGATTCCAGAGAGCAGGCAGCCAGAGAGGGGAGAGCTGAAGTGAGCCAAAAAAGGCCCGATGGACAGAGAGATCCATGCGTCTGCATGCGATACGATCAGTGGGTGTGTCTGGATATGCACGCATAAAGCGGAGATTGCATCTGAGATACAGTGGAGTTTATAACTCAGGACTAAGGCCATGCCACTGGGCTAAACCCAATCTGTAGGAATGTATTTAAATGAGAATGACCATATAGTGAACCAGCCATGCGGGATGTTGGCCTAGGTACGCAGCTGCATTCTAGAAACTACTTCAAAGGAAGAAAAAACAAGAAAGAGCAATGACAGCTTCCCTAAGGAATGCAGGAGTGAGCAGATGGGAGTGACCAATTGGACACTGCGGGAGAAGAACTTAAGAACCAACGGGAACTGAACTGAGCTGTATGTTTACCTTGTGCTAGAGACTTTTAACCAATTAAATGATGCGTGACCGCGTGTAGGGAAAGTAAGATTGTATAAAAGGGACAGACAAGGTAAATAAAACGTCTTCAGTTTGATTCACACTGAATGGTGCGGAGTCCAGTTTTTTCTCCTCACCAATCCTAAACAGCAGTAATAATAACGCTTATTTCTTATTCTGTTCTCACAGAGCATCTTTTGGTAGATCTCAGTTGGCTCCTGTGCCATCCTAGTCAAACCATCCAGCACTGCGAGGGCACAGCGGAGAACAAACTGGGGCTTTGTTTGCAAGGTTCGTGAGATGCCGTTGGGTTCAATCCGCCTACAAAATCCTGTGTTTGCCGGCACCCAGGGAAATCCAGTGCCGAGCAGAAGGACACGGAGAACACCCAGAGCTGCACACCAGTAGGAAGGGAGCGGAGGCCCAGCAACAGCTTTGTGATTGGTTTGAGGGAAACCAGCCTGTGTTTGCCTGACACATGGAGCTTTTCCGGGAGGGGGAGCTTCTAACTGCTGGTCTCTTGAGTTGGTGTTAAAACTCAGCGTTGCAATAGTAGTAATAATCTCAAACACACAGGTTGTTTTGCTGGGGAAAGTATTTTGCTTGCTTCTCAGGTTAGAATCGTGCCGAGTGGATTATTTTATGTGCATTTGGAGGTGTATAAATATAACAGATTGGAATAGACTTTCAGATTTAGGTCTGTCCTATCTGAAAGTGAGTAAGAATGCTAAGCCTGTTCTTTTAGTTACAGAGTGAGCGCTCAGGACTGGTCTGAACATAGCTGAAAAGGCACGTGGCAATGGATTTTGTGACAATGAGAAGAAATTAAGATGATACAATGCTGTTCTCCATCTAATGAGGGCAGGCAGCCAACTACTGAGCATCCTGAGTGGGTTTGTGCCCGACGAATGGTAGAGCAGCACCCCCCCTAAAGCTTCAGATTTGTGGTGTATTCAGCTTGTAATGCAGATGTCAACACAACAGAGTCCCTAAGTAGGTCTGGCTGGTTTGTAGAGCTGCTTTCCTGAGTGGGGAGGGGCTTCCCGTGCACAAAGCCACTCTGGCACCGAGTACCCCTTGCTAGGCATTCACAGCAAACCTGTTGGTCCTAACAGACTGTGACCCATTATACTGACAAATACTGATTTCCTGTGCCAAAACGTCTGTCACTTTGTGCCTGCCATTACAAACTCTCTGGGGAAGGAACTGTGTCTTGTCTCTGTACTTCTGGAGGATACACAACGCGCTCCTGCCCAGGGAGCTGTTTACAACAGGGATCTTCACGCTTACCCCTGCTGTAGCCAAACGTTTGGCTCAAAATAACACCACCAGGAAATAAATAGCACAAGGAGCATTCTTACTGCTCTGGCAGGAGATGTCATTGTGCATCTGTCACTAGTCAGCTCCCCCTACCAGGGTAGGACATGCTGTTGGTAACTGAGCACTGCAGATTAAACCGCTGGTGACTGACCTGTGTAGATAAAAGCTGTTTCAAGCTCTATGTGGGCTTTTGGTCTCTCTGTGCTTTATCTTTCAGCCCTCCCGGCTCTGAGGAGTTTCCTGGGTGAACAGCCCTGAGTTGGAGTTGTTCAGCTGCAGGGAGAAGAAACTAAATTTTGGTCCATTATACACAGCAAGCCTGCGTTATGTTCATGACTTTACGTGCTTCATCAGCTCAAGAGGTGCTTCACACGGGAAGCTACTGAACTTTTACTTGTTTTGGTTGCTAGCAACAGCTTCCAACACATGCATTTCTGCTTCAGGGGAGAATTAGGGCAGCCTTGCACAACCAGCACCAGCTACACATGGCTGCTCCAAACCGTTTGTGAGGGGAAAAGCCTAGACACTCAATCCCAAGACCAATATTGCTGTGTTTTAATGTTCCCAAACAACAGTTTACTTACCTCTACAAATAAGCCAAATTTCCCCTTGAAAGGGATCAGGCCAGGAACAATCATATTTATTGTGTCTATAAGAGGGTCTTCATACCCCCACATGATCTCCCCCACTGTCCGGTTCATGAACGCCTCCTGTTTCAGGCCAGCCAGGGCTCCACTCACTAAAAGCTTAATAAAATTTGGCAGTTTTTCCATCATTACAGCTGCTCCCTGCGAAAGAAAACAAACCTCTGAGAAAAAAGCCCCATCTTTACCAAAGAGGAAACAATGCATCTTTGGTGCTCAGCCAGGTCCTTCTGCTGCACCAACCTACAGCCCTAGAGAAATCCTTTGGACAAACTGACGTTCACCATTTATCCCCAGTTTGGTAAGAAAGCAGTTGAGGGCTCATGGCATTCATTTCCCCATTGCTCAGATGAGGTTGCAGACTCAAGCCCAGCTGCTTTGCCAGCCCCTCTGCACGCTCTGCTTTTAGGAGGGTAACAGCCCCAACATGACAACCAACACCTAGAAAGCAGAAAAATGCATTTTATAAGCTTAAGCACCTCATGGCTTGATTAGCCTTAAGCCCTACAAGAAAGCAAGCTCTGAGTCAGCATCAGGCATCACCACCCTCCCCTCCAAGCTCAGAAGTTGGTACACATGCAGAGAACAAGTCCTTACCATCATCAAAATGTTTGGCACAACGATGTACTCTTCTTCGCTGCCACTGGACAACTCTGGCTGGAAGAAGAGTTTCCGGTACTCCAGGAAGGAGACAGTGCCGTTGTCATGGAATGTGATATTTGTTTTATACCTGAACTCTCTGCAAAGAGATGGGAGAGATCATGGGATGGGAGAGAAAATGGGATCCTCCACACAGTGCCCCTGCAATGCCTGTGGAGCAAGGATGGGCTGCAGGGGCCTGGCCTTGCTTCTGAAGAGCAGAGGAAGAAGGCTGAACCCCAGCAAGAAGCCATGGGACAGCAGGGAAGGCAGCGTGCTAGGAAACAGGTGGTGTCAACCTCACACCCCGACCAGGGTTAGGGTCTAGCAGGAGATGGCAGCCTGGGAGTGGGGCATCCCTGACAGATGGGATTCTACAGCAGCTTGCAGACATCAAATGTTTCTTCCCAGCTGATGAGAAGTCCGAGACAAAAGCATAAATCCCCTCTGATACTTTGCCTACAGTCGTTGAAAAGCCCAGCCCTACCAGAGAGACGCCCAGATAAACACACCTACACCAACCCACATGCCAAAACAACCTGCAAAACAAAAGAGGACCAAACAAGATGGCACAAGCCCCACCAGTGAGCCCATATCAATTTGCCCTAGATCTCCCCGATGGCTCCCAGGTTCAGGGCAACTCAACCCTCCACACATCATCATGGCTCGCCTGCTCCTCAGGGCTTTGGGCCATGCCATCTCCTGCACACTGCCCAGCACCACTCTGCTCCATGCCACGGGGGCAGCCCAGTCACATGGGGGCTGCAATGCTCCACAGTGGCACGAGGTTGTACCCAACACTGCAAGCCTGTTACAGCTCCTGAGGAAGCTGAAGCTCAGCCCACCAACAAAAACAAAGTCCTTCATTGTGGAGCCTCTGCTTTACAGTCCACATTAGGGAAGGGCTAATCTTGCTCAGCGGGAACACAAGGACACTAATAAGCTTTGCCTCTTTGTTGATTCTTATTTATAGTAAGTGAAGCCTTTTCCCCAAGCCAAGCAACTGCTGTGATCACAACATACAGAATCCACATGGTCTGATGGTGTGACGTAACAAGCCCAGGGGAAACAAGGGCATATACATACTGCCAGGCTTCCCCCCAGTGCTCCTCAAACAGCTTTGGATCAAACCAGTAATCTTCCCACAGAAGCTTGCTTAGGCTGCTGACCTAACTTTGCCCACACACGTAGGCACTAATGTGTTGAACATCACTGTTTGTGGGTAAGTTCACATGCTCAGCTCAACATCAACCATCACTTCATGTTTCAGGTCCAGAGAAGCACCCGGGGCTTCAACCACCGTCCTCACCCACGGCAAATAGACTCAGCCCTGCTGTAGGGGGGCCTGAGCAAGGTTTAGCACTCCATACCAGTTCTCACCACCAGAGCACTGATGTTCAGCAGATTCTGGGTCTCATGTTAGTAAGAGGTCTTAGGCCAATCCATGAAGTTTGATATTGAGGCGACTCCAGCTCTGAGGCTGGACTCATAAACGCACAGTGAAGATGAAACAAGTCCAGTCTGAAGATGAGGATTTCCCACCACCACACCAACCCCCGTCCTGCCTATGTTTGGACCAGATCAGTCCAGGTCTGGCTGCCCAACAGGTCCCAGCTCCACAACTCAGTGAAGTGACCAGCCTTACCACCCCAGCAGCCAGAGGTCCTACATGTGGCTTTAGCAAGATCAGAGCAATTAGAGCACATTTGGGTCACTTTAAAATCCTATGCCACTGGACTTGCACCAAGTATGCTAATGCCTGAGGAGTCCTCCTGCCAGAGGAGTCAGCCAGAAGCCTGGAAGGCAGCACAGTGGCTGGGCTCACGCCTAGCTGGACCACAAGTGGTACCTGACCTGTAAACATAAGGTCCACGCTGGTTCAGTGCTGGCTTTGCTCCCCAGAGGACCTCCTTGGGGTTCAGCACTTCGAAGAAGTATATTGACATGTAGAAAGGAACAGGAATGTCTTTCCACATGCTGAAAGAAATGCTGCTGGGGTCAATCCTGACGTTCTGCAAGGAGAAAATAAAAATAATAATAAAAAAGAGTAAGGAGACAACTCGAGGGCTCAGTGGCTGCAGCTGAGCTCATCCATCCTCAGCTCCATGACAGGCCCAGCCAAAGGCAGCTGCTCCAGCAGGGGCTCTCCAGAGGATCCAAGCGTGTTATGCAGACTGAAACCGAGCCAGATCTAAACCAGGAACTCTTATGTATGCAGAAGCAACAAGATCATGCCACAGGATGTCTGTAGGCTTATTTATTCAGGCTCAACTTTCCAGATCCTACCCAGAGGATTTCAGAGCTGTTTTGATGTGCTGGAGGCTTGCTCTGTGCTAGACAAGCCAGCACTGAATTATTCACAGCTCAGCATGTTCAACTTGCCTGGCACAAACAACCCTGGCCCAAGGCCTCCGCTCTCGTCTGCCAGGTTTGGCAGCAAGGGCTGGGAGAGGTGGCACACCCATCCACACAACTCTTTGGGCACCGGCAGGGAGGGCCCACTAGATTCCCAAAATGCAGATAGAGAACCGGGATGGTGACCCAGCTGCATCCCGACAGGACCGAGCAGGACACCTTTGCCTCCTCTCAGCTGCCATCCCGCAGTGACTCATCCCTGATCACAATGCAGGTCAAAGGCAACGCACCACCGTGGTTTCCATTATCACTGTCCCGTTGGCTGGGAAATGCCTGCAGGAGCCCAAACATGACTCGAGCCCTCCCCAGCTCCAGGGCTGACATCTGGGCACATCTGTCTCCACTCCCTCCCTGCCTCCCAGGGGCTGCCTTACAGACAATATCCTGTTCCTCCTTTGAGCATTTATTTTGGATGTGTTCCACCATAATCTTTGCTTTCTCTGCAAGCACGAGCCCTTGCCATGGTTAAGTAACCCACCCAGCTTATGGAAGTGGGTTCGATCTGCTAATTGGTGAAGGCATGTGGGCAATATCCCACTGCAGCTCAGTGGCCCTACAACAGCTCTCCTGCCCTGGAGCACCTCGATCTGACTATGCACATATTTGCTACCACAAGGGGTTGAGAAAAAAGCTGCCAGAGGCTTTCCAGCAACACCTCATCTCTCTTCAGCCGTTCCATGGTGAGGCTGTGCCACCCACCAGCAGCAGGACTTTGCAAGCCCCTCGCTCAGGCCCAGCTCCTCCAAGCCCTACCCCTGAGCAGACATCTCCCTAGTGCAGCGTAACCATCAGCAAACCCTTCCTACCTCCACATCCACACCTCCCTGCTGCTGCTCCATCCTGCCAGCCTCAAGGATTTCATGGCAAAGAAGCAGTTAGAGGACAAGATTTTATTTAGCCTGCTTTAATATCCCTACTCCTGAGCATCCAACAGAGTCTCAACAGCAACATCTGCTTTCCTTTACTTGCTTATTCTGTCTTGCACTCCCTGGATCCCTTCTTGCATATGCATTTATTTATATAATATGTACACAGATAGAGCCACATCCCAGCTCCCTGATACCTTTCTCAGTCTGGACACAGCAGCTCAAGATACTCCATGGATGCTGCTAAGCAAGACTTACTTAACAGAGTAGCCTTAGAATCAAGCTACTTGTAGGTCAAAACAAACATGGTCATATGGCTGAAATAGAAAATTGTTCACTTAGATGGGTTACAAAGTGTCACTGAGAGGTCTGAGCCGTCCTGACCACACTGATCTTTGTTCTGGAGGAACTGGAAGGAACCAGCTACTGCTCATCTCCAGACAGGACCAGAGGAGCAACAGCTCCATCCACAGTGCCCAAGTCGTGCTTCTCCAGGAGGGAGCCTTCAGCCACCCCGCTCCATGAAACAGAGTTGAGGATTCCTCTCCGGATTGAGAGGAGCGGTCATGCTGCGTGCAAGGGCAACCTCAGTGTCAGACCCCATCCTCCTCATCCTCTCACCATCCCCACCACCCTGCTGAAACAGCAGAGACAGTGCTGCCAGTCTCCCAGCAGCTTTGAGGCGGGCAGCACGAGAGTCCCCAGGTGGAGAAGCAGCAGATGGATGAGCTAATGCAGTCTCACTGTGCTCAAGCTCGTATCTTAGGCAGGTCCGTGGCACTTCAAGTGCTTCCAGGTCTTACAGCCCCTGGCTGCCACGAGTGCAGCCAAAGCAGATTCAGTTTCTGCAAATGTGGCAGCGGCTGAGCTCCAAGTTCCCCATTCCTGCTGTGCATTCCCCTACAGACTTTACTCAGGGATATCCCCAAAACTACAATTTTTTTTCTTTTTTTTTTTTTTTTTCTTTTGCAGCTAAGTGATTTCCCATCAGGATACACCATCTTGACCTTCCATGCAGATCTTGGGAAGCCAGGACTGGCAAGCCAGCCTTCACCTGCCCACCGCCACCACACCAACCCAGGAGGGTCAGTAAGGCCCTGGGTATTTCTCACCACCCCAGACATCAGCACGCAGTTATTTTTTTCCATTTCACGTTAAGCCTCATAAGAGCTCAGGACTATTTGGGTCATATTGATGACACGGAGACCAAGGGAGACCCAAGGAGAAACAAGGGTTGGTCTTTTCCTCATCTTCTGTTCTCACTGCAAGCTGTTAGGAATAGCTAATCAGGTAGAAAGAATCAGGATTGGCTAAAAAGGAGCGGGCAGACAAGGTTTTCTTGCACCAAAAATTTCACTCCTGTTCTGCAGGGGCCATTCAGCCTTTTCTTTGCGGGTACCAGCTCCTGATGTCCATGGAACTGCATGAGGATTGACTTTTACTGTTGAAGCCATTGGACTGTGGCTTTGCCCAGCCAGCAGCACTTCCAGAGAATACATTTAAGGAAAAGTTTGCTTTCGGCAGAAACTTTGTGACACGTCACCACCACCATTGGCAATGGGATGATTATTCACCCCTTTCATCAGGCGCACATTTCCAGGGGCTGAGCTGAGTGGGTGCAAGCATGGCAAAACTCCCAGGCAGGGGGCACATCTCCTTTGGGCAGGGACAAAAAGGTTTGGCTAAATGTGGGAATGAGCCAATCGGTTCATTACAGCAGGATATCTGCTGTCCCCAGAGCGAGGACAGAGGCACTGGATCCCAAGATCGTGCAGCAGTTACTGAACAGACCAACAACTCCATCCACAGCCCCACTTAACTGTGGGGGACAAACACCCCTTTGGCCTCAGGACCTCTCTTGTGGATACAACAGGTCTTCAGAGAAGCAACTCCTCCGGTTTTTGGTCTAGGAGGGGAGGATGACTTGGAGGTTGCTCCATGCACAAGGCTCCTACAGAGCACTCCTGCACGTCATCTGTCCCATTTCCAGTTTGGAAAGCATCTCACCAGAGTAGGTCTGCGCCTGGTAGCCTGCACATCTATTTACAGAAGGTAAAGGCAGGAAGGACAGAAGGGAGGGTTGGCTGGTACCCAGTGCTCAGCCCAGCACCATCCATCCCCCCCGCCAACTCCAGCTGCACCAAAGGCCCCTGCTAAACCCTTGCTAAGCAGGGTGAGAGCCCGCTCAGCACGGGCACGTTTGCTGTCACCGAGGGTGGAACTGCCCAAGCCTGGATTTACCTGCGCTCGGACTGTGGGACTGCTCAGAGGGACACGGACCCTGCCTACACCAGGCAGGGAAAACACACCCACACCCCAGCCCTGGCTGTGCACCAGCTCCAGCACATCCCACTCTGCACCACCATCACCTCTGCACCCCGAACCGGGTCCTGGATGCACACCAGCCCCATAGCAACTCCCCCAGCCATGCACCAGCCCCAGCACCCCCCCACCACCATCACCTCTGCACCCCAAACTGGGTCCTGGATGCACACCAGCCCCATAGCAACCCCCCCAGCCATGCACCAGCCCCCTGAGCCCCCATGCACAGACACGCACACCCCCCGCTCCGGACCCCCACCCCCGCTGACCTTGACAACCTGATCCTTGATGATGTGGGGCCCCACCAGCAGCAGGCAGAAGCCCAGGAGGGCGAAGGCCGCCCCGGTCAGCCCCAGCCCCACCGACAGCCTTCGCTGGGCCGCGGCCATGGCGCAGCAGAGCGGAGCCGACCCGCAGCCCCGGCCGCCGCTTTATGGCCCCGCGGCCCGGCCCGGTGCGGCGGAGGGGGCGGGGCTGGGGGCGGGGCTTGGCCGCGCTGGGCCACGCCCACCCCGGTCAGCGCAAGCGGGGCGGGCGGAGCTACGGGGAACACAGCCCTGTGTATATGTATAAACATCAACACTGCCATTCATATGTAAATATATGTAAATGGATGGATAAAAATACATACAAACGTATAAATATATTGAAAATATATCAATATATATTAGATATACTTTTATATATATATACACCTATACGGCCCAGGCCACCCCTGGGAGGCACTGGGTCCCTCCGTGGCCACCAGGTCAGTGATGTTGTCCCTAAAAGCATCTCGAAGTCAGCAGAGAATAAAAAACAAAGGGGAGAGTCCAGCCTGTGACAGTCTGTTTTAGAACAATCACACCCACCATCCCGTGGACGAGAGTGTAAGCTGAAAGGGTCTGAAAACCAGAGCGCATCTACCTGAAAACATCCCCGTGGCGCGTGGGGTCGGCGGGGAGACACCATCCCACAGCTCCCACCCGGGCAGAGGCCGGCACAGCAGAGAACCCGACTCCTGCCACAGCCTTCACCTCGCTGCAACCCCCCCAGTTGTGTCTTGAAGCTTAATTGTGTCTTTTTTTTCATTCCAGACCTTTTTCTTGTTGCCTCTGTTTAATTACGGCAGCTGTGCACCCCACACCTCCCCAGCAGCAACACTCTGGGACCCTGTGATTTCCTTTCCTTTAAAACGTTTTGCTGGGAAAATAAAATCCATTTTCCTTCAAAACTCAACAAACCCAGTAACATCCCAGGGATGTCTGCGGGACAACGGGAACCCAGCTTTTTTTAATCATCAGGTTTCCAAGGAAAAGCTTCCCAAGGCATGCAGAGAAAGGAGCAACGAAAACACAACCAGGCTGCAGCTTCTTCCTTTTGACACCAGCGCAGCTGCCTTCGTTCCAGAAACACCCACCCCTGGACTGGATCAGGCGCCCACACTGAAGGAGCTCCACTGCAGCACACCCAAAACTGCGGGATCTTTAATTGCCCTATCAGTTCCGATGACTCAAGGGGCCAGGAACCCCAGACAGCGGCGAGCTGTGTTTGCGGAGGGCTCAGTTTTGTTACCCGAGGAGCAGCACGTGAACCAAGGGAGGATGCTCCGTGAGGGTGCTGCACCAGGATCCCACGGGAAGCTCCCACCCAGCACCGTGTGGTGAAGCCAGGACAGGTGCTGGCAGAGCCTGGGACCAGTTCCCACCCCGGGAATGCACCCGGAGCTCAGCCATGGCACGGCACCAGCTCTTACCCAGCACCAGCTTCAGCTCAGCAGCATTCAGAAGCTTTCTCAGCACACATCTTGATTATCCAAACCCATTCCTTGCAGGCCACAAGGCACTAAAAGCATCCTCCATCTCTCCCAATCAAGAATAAACAATTGGTTTGAGACAAATCCCACTGCCCCACCCTTCCCATCTGGGTAGTGTCACACCACCTCGGGCCCCACTGAGGTCAGTGACCAGCTGACACCTCCATCCCAACTCCCACCGCATCCCTCCCAAAGGCAGGTCGCATCACCCCTCCTCAGGGACATTCTGGGGTTTTTTACTCTTCTGCCCCCCCCCCTTTTCCAACTTCTGATCCCTACCACCAGTTAACTGCTCACAAACTCCTACATTCAGCAACCACCACCATGGAATACTTCAGGGCAGACTCCCCTTTAGCCAGTGCACCGTGACATTTCCGTGACACGAATACTGTAATTTCCACTTACTGCAAAGCTGGAATGGAAGCACATTCCAAAAAATTAGAGGGAACAGAGTACATCCAGAATTAGTTTTTAAAAAAAAATGAAGTCTGCCCTTTGATGATGAGACTCACAGGAGCCAGAAGTCTTTCCCAGCCCCTGGCCCAAGGGCTGCAGGATCCACAGGGACTGGTGCCAGCCTGGGATGAGACCTCATGATCACCCTTCTGCTCTTGCTCCGTTACGGCACAAACACCGGGGGCAAGACCTAGCAATTACTGGGCACAGCAGTGTTATCAAAACCTCCCAGTTTCACATTGCACAGGGACACTTACACAACCCTAACAGCTGCCACACATCTGCAGGCTGGCATTGAACTTCAGCCAGCGTGTTACCTAGTTACGAGAACACTTATACAACCCCAGGAAAACCACAGCCAAAGGATTAGTTACCACCACCAGGCACGTGTAAGTCTTGCATAAGGCAGTCTTGCAATACCTCTGTATGTGAAAGCTACGTAATTATAGTTTATTAGACAATTAGATTTGATTAACAACATAAAAGAGTTGTTCACATAACTTAAGAGACACAACTTTTGTGGATGCAACAGCTTTATTGGAATGAACAAGTGCAGAGAAACTTTTACTTGGAAGCAAACAACTGGTCAGTTCAGTTACCACCCCTCAGGCGCAGCACCAAGTGCAGAGTGGACTCCTTCTGGATGTTGTAGTCGGACAGGGTACGACCATCTTCCAGCTGCTTGCCAGCGAAGATCAGCCTCTGCTGGTCGGGGGGAATGCCTTCCTTGTCCTGGATCTTGGCCTTGACGTTCTCAATGGTGTCACTGGGCTCAACCTCAAGGGTGATGGTCTTGCCTGTCAGGGTCTTCACAAAGATCTGCATGCCACCCTGTCCTGGGTTGCAATGTATTCTATTACCATGAGCCGTTGAGGCCTGGCGCCTGTGTTCCTTGCCTCGCCCCTCGGGACTATTCTTCTGTTAATGCGCCCATCAGTGCCTTGCCCCAGGACTCACCATCTCTTTGTGAGATGCCCCGGCCAGGGGGGGAGGGGTGGAGCCAAGCATTCCCGCCAGAGATAATTTGGCGGTTTGGAGCAGCGCTCGGTGCCTTACCCGCTGGGATCCCAGAGGACAGGGACTGCACCGCCGCCGGATTTTCGGAGGAGGACCAGTTTTCTTTTCTACAAGATCACCGCTTCAACGGGATCATTTAAAAGAGAACTACAGCTGCCACCGAAATCGGATTGCTCAGACTTTGTTTTCTTTTCCTACGGACCACCGCTTTAACCGGACCATTTCGGAGAGAACTGCAGCTGCCACTGGATCGGACTGGTACCAGCACCCTGCCCGGCAGGGGGCCAGGTTGTATCCCTGACTCTGTCAGGCCTGTAACCAGTTTCTCTGTATTATAGTTTTGTTGTATATATTAGTAAAAACTGTTATTCCCATTTTCCTCTTATCTTTGCCTGAAAGCCCCTTAATTTCAATTCTATAACAATTTGGGGGGAAGGGGGTTGTATTTTCCATTCCAAGGGGGGCTCCTGCCTTCCTTAGCAGACGCCTGTCTTTCAAACCGGGACACACCCCTCAGGCGCAGCACCAAGTGCAGAGTGGACTCCTTCTGGATGTTGTAGTCGGACAGGGTGCGCCCATCTTCCAGCTGCTTGCCAGCGAATATCAGCCTCTGCTGGTCGGGGGGAATGCCTTCCTTGTCCTGGACCTTAGCCTTGACGTTCTCAATGGTGTCACTGGGCTCAACCTCAAGGGTGATGGTCTTGCCTGTCAGGGTCTTCACAAAGATCTGCATGCCACCCCTCAGGCGCAGCACGAGATGAAGGGTGGACTCCTTCTGGATGTTGTAGTCGGACAGGGTACGACCATCTTCCAGCTGCTTGCCAACAAAGATCAGCCTCTGCTGATCGGGGGGAATGCCTTCCTTGTCCTGGATCTTGGCCTTGACATTTTCAATGGTGTCACTGGGTTCAACTTCCAGGGTGATGGTCTTGCCCCGTCAGGGTCTTCACAAAGATCTGCATGCCACCCCTAAGGCGCAGCACGAGATGAAGGGTGGACTCCTTCTGGATGTTGTAGTCGGACAGGGTACGACCATCCTCCAGCTGCTTGCCGGCGAAGATCAGCCTCTGCTGGTCGGGGGGAATGCCTTCCTTATCCTGGATCTTGGCCTTGACATTCTCAATGGTGTCACTGGGCTCAACCTCAAGGGTGATGGTCTTGCCCGTCAGGGTCTTCACAAAGATCTGCATTTCTCTCTCTGGAAGAAGGAATACCACGGAGCTTTAGTTACTTCTCGCGTTCGCTCCCATGGAAGCTGCAGCAAGGCCAGGCTGCAGCACCCCGCGTCCCAGACACGCGGCCTGTCCCCGCCCACACCCAGTGACGCCACACTGGAAGGACCGCCCACATCCCGAAAGGGGCGGGGCCACCCGCCCCATTCCCCTTCCCGCCCACGGCGCGCGCGCGGCCGCCACCATCTTGCGGGGCCGCTGCGCCTGCGCGGCCGCCATTTTGCCGGCGGCTGCCCATGCCCACCTCTCCCGCCCATCGCCGCCGCCGGCTCGCGGAGCGGCCGCTACGGGGCAGGCGAACGTCCCGGCCCACGCCCCAGCGCAGCCCGCCATCTCCTCAGCCGCACCCCTTTCCCCCTCAGCACACACGCCATCTCCCGCCCGACCACTTGTTACCATATCCTACTTGTTACCATGCCTATATGTATCTTATAGTAGCAATAGTTATTGCGCATCTAAACCCTCCCGCCGCCACGACGGGCGGCCCTGCCCTCCGCTTCCCCCGCGAAGGCACGGCGGGGCCGCGGCACGGCGCACTCACCGCGGGGCTCGCCGGACAAGCCGATAGCACAACAATCCCAACAGTTATCCAGCCGCAACTACGCCACACACTCGCCTCCCGCCCCTTATATAGCCTCCTCCGCCCCGCCCCCGCGCCTCAGATCACTCCGCCGCGCACTATTTTCCGGTGGCGCGCGCGCCGCAGATGCCCTGTGCGGGGGGCAGGAAACGAGGTCCGGCAGCGCGGAGGAGTCAGCGCGTGCAGTGACGAGCTGCGAACGGCAATGAGGCCGCAAAGGGGCGCGGGGGAAAACCTGGCGTGGAGCGCTCGGAGCGGGCCGGGGCCTGCGGTGCCTCAGCGAGCCCAGCTCGCTCGGCTTTGGAGGCGCCCCTGTGCCTAAAGGTGCTCGTCAGCGCCTTACGTTTTACTCAGGGGTTTAAAACCCCGTGTTTGTGTCCCTGTTTCAAAAGTGCCTCCTTGATCCTCTTCCCTGGGGCAGGGCGAGGGGCAGCGCTGCCCGCCGGCCGCGCTGTGAGGCAGGCTCGGAGGTGCCTGCAGCGAAAGCGGCTGCTCCTGTAGTCTGGTTAAAGACGTGTACTTCTATTTAAGAAGTCTACGATGTGTTTCAGCATGCTAGAGGGAGAGAAGCAGGTGGGGAGAGTGTGGTCTTGGTCTGTTCCAGGGGGAAGAACAGCGTGAGTGGCGCTGCAGGCCGGTTCGTGCCAGGCCCTCGGTGCCACCACGGCCTGTGAGCAACGCACAGGGAAAACAAGTGAGTGTCCATCCTCCGTGACACTGCAGGGACGCACGCTGGGGCCCAGGCTGGGGCACCTGAAGGGCAGAGACTGAGCAGGGCAGGGAGGCTGGGGGAGATTCCAGAGAGCAGGCAGCCAGAGAGGGGAGAGCTGAAGTGAGCCAAAAAAGGCCCAATGGACAGAGAGATCCATGCGTCTGCATGCGATACGATCAGTGGGTGTGTCTGGATATGCACGCATAAAGTGGAGATTGCATCTGAGATACAGTGCAGTTTATAACTCAGGACTAAGGCCATGCCACTGGGCTAAACCCAATCTGTAGGAATGTATTTAAATGAGAATGACCATATAGTGAACCAGCCATGCGGGATGTTGGCCTAGGTACGCAGCTGCATTCTAGAAACTACTTCAAAGGAAGAAAAAATAAGAAAGAGCAATGACAGCTTCCCTAAGGAATGCAGGAGTGAGCAGATGGGAGTGACCAATTGGACACTGCGGGAGAAGAACTTAAGAACCAACGGGAGCTGAACTAAGCTGTATGTTTACCTTGTGCTAGAGACTTTTAACCAATTAAATGATGCGTGACCGCGTGTAGGGAAAGTAAGATTGTATAAAAGGGACAGACAAGGTAAATAAAACGTCTTCAGTTTGATTCACACTGAATGGTGCGGAGTCCAGTTTTTTCTCCTCACCAATCCTAAACAGCAGTAATAATAACGCTTATTTCTTATTCTGTTCTCACAGAGCATCTTTTGGTAGATCTCAGTTGGCTCCTGTGCCATCCTAGTCAAACCATCCAGCACTGCGAGGGCACAGCGGAGAACAAACTGGGGCTTTGTTTGCAAGGTTCGTGAGATGCCGTTTGGTTCAATCCGCCTACAAAATCCTGCGTTTGCCGGCACCCAGGGAAATCCAGTGCCGAGCAGAAGGACACAGAGAACACCCAGAGCTGCACACCAGTAGGAAGGGAGCGGAGGCCCAGCAACAGCTTTGTGATTGGTTTGAGGGAAACCAGCCTGTGTTTGCCTGACACATGGAGCTTTTCCAGGAGGGGGAGCTTCTAACTGCTGGTCTCTTGAGTTGGTATTAAAACTCAGCGTTGCAATAGTAGTAATAATCTCAAACACACAGGTTGTTTTGCTGGGGAAAGTATTTTGCTTGCTTCTCAGGTTAGAATCGTGCTCAGTGGATTATTTTATGTGCATTTGGAGGTGTATAAATATAACAGATTGGAATAGGACAGACCTAAATCTGAAAGTCTATCTGAAAGTGAGTAAGAATGCTAAGCCTGTTCTTTTAGTTACAGAGTGAGCGCTCGGGAGTGGTCTGAACATAGCTGAAAAGGCACGTGGCAATGGATTTTGTGACAATGAGAAGAAATTAAGATGATACAATGCTGTTCTCCATCTAATGAGGGCAAGCAGCCAACTACTGAGCATCCTGAGTGGGTTTGTGCCCGACGAATGGTAGAGCAGCAACCCCCCTAAAGCTTCAGATTTGTGGTGTATTCAGCTTGTAATGCAGATGTCAACACAACAGAGTCCCTAAGTAGGTCTGGCTGGTTTGCAGAGCTGCTTTCCTGAGCGGGGAGAGGCTTCCCGTGCACAAAGCCACTCTGGCACCGAGTACCCCTTGCTAGGCATTCACAGCCAACCTGTTGGTCCTAACAGACTGTGACCCATTATACTGGCAAATACTGATTTCCTGTGCCAAAACGTCTGTCACTTTGTGCCTGCCATTACAAACTCTCTGGGGAAGGAACTGTGTCTTGTCTCTGTACTTCTGGAGGATACACGATGAGCTCCTGCCCAGGGAGCTGTTTACAACAGGGATCTTCACGCTTACCCCTGCTGTAGCCAAACGTTTGGCTCAAAATAACACCACCAGGAAATAAATAGCACAAGGAGCATTCTTACTGCTCTGGCAGGAGATGACATTGTGCATCTGTCACTAGTCAGCTCCCCCTACCAGGGTAGGACATGCTGTTGGTAACTGAGCGCTGCAGATTAAACCGCTGGTGACTGACCTGTGTAGATAAAAGCTGTTTCAAGCTCTATGTGGGCTTTTGGTCTCTCTGTGCTTTATCTTTCAGCCCTCCCGGCTCTGAGGAGTTTCCTGGGTGAACAGCCCTGAGTTGGAGTTGTTCAGCTGCAGGGAGAAGAAACTAAATTTTGGTCCATTATCCACAGCAAGCCTGCGTTATGTTCATGACTTTACGTGCTTCATCAGCTCAAGAGGTGCTTCACACGGGAAGCTACTGAACTTTTACTTGTTTTGGTTGCTAGCAACAGCTTCCAACACATGCATTTCTGCTTCAGGGGAGAATTAGGGCAGCCTTGCACAACCAGCACCAGCTACACATGGCTGCTCCAAACCGTTTGTGAGGGGAAAAGCCTAGACACTCAATCCCAAGACCAATATTGCTGTGTTTTAATGTTCCCAAACAACAGTTTACTTACCTCTACAAATAAGCCAAATTTCCCCTTGAAAGGGATCAGGCCAGGAACAATCATATTTATTGTGTCTATAAGAGGGTCTTCATACCCCCACATGATCTCCCCCACTGTCCGGTTCATGAACGCCTCCTGTTTCAGGCCAGCCAGGGCTCCACTCACTAAAAGCTTAATAAAATTTGGCAGTTTTTCCATCATTACAGCCGCTCCCTGCGAAAGAAAACAAACCTCTGAGAAAAAAGCCCCATCTTTACCAAAGAGGAAACAATGCATCTTTGGTGCTCAGCCAGGTCCTTCTGCTGCACCAACCTACAGCCCTAGAGAAATCCTTTGGACAAACTGACGTTCACCATTTATCCCCAGTTTGGTAAGAAAGCAGTTGAGGGCTCATGCATTCATTTCCCCATTGCTCAGATGAGGTTGCAGACTCAAGCCCAGCTGCTTTGCCAGCCCCTCTGCACGCTCTGCTTTTAGGAGGGTAACAGCCCCAACATGACAACCAACACCTAGAAAGCAGAAAAATGCATTTTATAAGCTTAAGCACCTCATGGCTTGATTAGCCTTAAGCCCTACAAGAAAGCAAGCTCTGAGTCAGCATCAGGCATCACCACCCTCCCCTCCAAGCTCAGAAGTTGGTACACATGCAGAGAACAAGTCCTTACCATCATCAAAATGTTTGGCACAACGATGTACTCTTCTTCGCTGCCACTGGACAACTCTGGCTGGAAGAAGAGTTTCCGGTACTCCAGGAAGGAGACAGTGCCGTTGTCATGGAATGTGATATTTGTTTTATACCTGAACTCTCTGCAAAGAGATGGGAGAGATCATGGGATGGGAGAGAAAATGGGATCCTCCACACAGTGCCCCTGCAATGCCTGTGGAGCAAGGATGGGCTGCAGGGGCCTGGCCTTGCTTCTGAAGAGCAGAGGAAGAAGGCTGAACCCCAGCAAGAAGCCATGGGACAGCAGGGAAGGCAGCGTGCTAGGAAACAGGTGGTGTCAACCTCACACCCCGACCAGGGTTAGGGTCTAGCAGGAGATGGCAGCCTGGGAGTGGGGCATCCCTGACAGATGGGATTCTACAGCAGCTTGCAGACATCAAATGTTTCTTCCCAGCTGATGAGAAGTCCGAGACAAAAGCATAAATCCCCTCTGATACTTTGCCTACAGTCGTTGAAAAGCCCAGCCCTACCAGAGAGACGCCCAGATAAACACACCTACACCAACCCACATGCCAAAACAACCTGCAAAACAAAAGAGGACCAAACAAGATGGCACAAGCCCCACCAGTGAGCCCATATCAATTTGCCCTAGATCTCCCCGATGGCTCCCAGGTTCAGGGCAACTCAACCCTCCACACATCATCATGGCTCGCCTGCTCCTCAGGGCTTTGGGCCATGCCATCTCCTGCACACTGCCCAGCACCACTCTGCTCCATGCCACGGGGGCAGCCCAGTCACATGGGGGCTGCAATGCTCCACAGTGGCACGAGGTTGTACCCAACACTGCAAGCCTGTTACAGCTCCTGAGGAAGCTGAAGCTCAGCCCACCAACAAAAACAAAGTCCTTCATTGTGGAGCCTCTGCTTTACAGCCCACATTAGGGAAGGGCTAATCTTGCTCAGCGGGAACACAAGGACACTAATAAGCTTTGCCTCTTTGTTGATTCTTATTTATAGTAAGTGAAGCCTTTTCCCCAAGCCAAGCAACTGCTGTGATCACAACATACAGAATCCACATGGTCTGATGGTGTGACGTAACAAGCCCAGGGGAAACAAGGGCATATACATACTGCCAGGCTTCCCCCCAGTGCTCCTCAAATAGCTTTGGATCAAACCAGTAATCTTCCCACAGAAGCTTGCTTAGGCTGCTGACCTAACTTTGCCCACACACGTAGGCACTAATGTGTTGAACATCACTGTTTGTGGGTAAGTTCACATGCTCAGCTCAACATCAACCATCACTTCATGTTTCAGGTCCAGAGAAGCACCTGGGGCTTCAACCACTGTCCTCAGCCATGGCAAATAGACTCAGCCCTGCTGTAGGGGGGCCTGAGCAAGGTTTAGCACTCCATACCAGTTCTCACCACCAGAGCACTGATGTTCAGCAGATTCTGGGTCTCATGTTAGTAAGAGGTCTTAGGCCAATCCATGAAGTTTGATATTGAGGTGACTCCAGCTCTGAGGCTGGACTCATAAACGCACAGTGAAGATGAAACAAGCCCAGTCTGAAGATGAGGATTTCCCACCACCACACCAACCCCCGTCCTGCCTATGTTTGGACCAGATCAGTCCAGGTCTGGCTGCCCAACAGGTCCCAGCTCCACAACTCAGTGAAGTGACCAGCCTTACCACCCCAGCAGCCAGAGGTCCTACATGTGGCTTTAGCAAGATCAGAGCAATTAGAGCACATTTGGGTCACTTTAAAATCCTATGCCACTGGACTTGCACCAAGTATGCTAATGCCTGAGGAGTCCTCCTGCCAGAGGAGTCAGCCAGAAGCCTGGAAGGCAGCACAGTGGCTGGGCTCACGCCTAGCTGGACCACAAGTGGTACCTGACCTGTAAACATAAGGTCCACGCTGGTTCAGTGCTGGCTTTGCTCCCCGGAGGACCTCCTTGGGGTTCAGCACTTCGAAGAAGTATATTGACATGTAGAAAGGAACAGGAATGTCTTTCCACATGCTGAAGGAAATGCTGCTGGGGTCAATCCTGACGTTCTGCAAGGAGAAAATAAAAATAATAATAATAAAGAGTAAGGAGACAACTCTAGGGCTCAGTGGCTGCAGCTGAGCTCATCCATCCTCAGCTCCATGACAGGCCCAGCCAAAGGCAGCTGCTCCAGCAGGGGCTCTCCGGAGGATCCAAGCGTGTTATGCAGACTGAAACCGAGCCAGATCTAAACCAGGAACTCTTATGTATGCAGAAGCAACAAGATCATGCCACAGGATGTCTGTAGGCTTATTTATTCAGGCTCAACTTTCCAGATCCTACCCAGAGGATTTCAGAGCTCTTTTGATGTGCTGGAGGCTTGCTCTGTGCTAGACAAGCCAGCACTGAATTATTCACAGCTCAGCATGTTCAACTTGCCTGGCACAAACAACCCTGGCCCAAGGCCTCCGCTCTCGTCTGCCAGGTTTGGCAGCAAGGGCTGGGAGAGGTGGCACACCCATCCACACAACTCTTTGGGCACCGGCAGGGAGGGCCCACTTGATTCCCAAAATGCAGATAGAGAACCGGGATGGTGACCCAGCTGCATCCCGACAGGACCGAGCAGGACACCTTTGCCTCCTCTCAGCTGCCATCCCGCAGTGACTCATCCCTGATCACAATGCAGGTCAAAGGCAACGCACCACCGTGGTTTCCATTATCACTGTCCCGTTGGCTGGGAAATGCCTGCAGGAGCCCAAACATGACTCGAGCCCTCCCCAGCTCCAGGGCTGACATCTGGGCACATCTGTCTCCACTCCCTCCCTGCCTCCCAGGGGCTGCCTTACAGACAATATCCTGTTCCTCCTTTGAGAATTATTTTGGATGTGTTCCACCATAATCTTTGCTTTCTCTGCAAGCACGAGCCCTTGCCATGGTTAAGTAACCCACCCAGCTTATGGAAGTGGGTTCGATCTGCTAATTGGTGAAGGCATGTGGGCAATATCCCACTGCAGCTCAGTGGCCCTACAACAGCTCTCCTGCCCTGGAGCACCTCGATCTGACTATGCACATATTTGCTACCACAAGGGGTTGAGAAAAAAGCTGCCAGAGGCTTTCCAGCAACACCTCATCTCTCTTCAGCCATTCCATGGTGAGGCTGTGCCACCCACCAGCAGCAGGACTTTGCAAGCCCCTCGCTCAGGCCCAGCTCCTCCAAGCCCTACCCCTGAGCAGACATCTCCCTAGTGCAGCGTAACCATCAGCAAACCCTTCCTACCTCCACATCCACACCTCCCTGCTGCTGCTCCATCCTGCCAGCCTCAAGGATTTCATGGCAAAGAAGCAGTTAGAGGACAAGATTTTATTTAGCCTGCTTTAATATCCCTACTCCTGAGCATCCAACAGAGTCTCAACAGCAACATCTGCTTTCCTTTACTTGCTTATTCTGTCTTGCACTCCCTGGATCCCTTCTTGCATATGCATTTATTTATATAATATGTACACAGATAGAGCCACATCCCAGCTCCCTGATACCTTTCTCAGTCTGGACACAGCAGCTCAAGATACTCCATGGATGCTGCTAAGCAAGACTTACTTAACAGAGTAGCCTTAGAATCAAGCTACTTGTAGGTCAAAACAAACATGGTCATATGGCTGAAATAGAAAATTGTTCACTTAGATGGGTTACAAAGTGTCACTGAGAGGTCTGAGCCGTCCTGACCACACTGATCTTTGTTCTGGAGGAACTGGAAGGAACCAGCTACTGCTCATCTCCAGACAGGACCAGAGGAGCAACAGCTCCATCCACAGTGCCCAAGTCGTGCTTCTCCAGGAGGGAGCCTTCAGCCACCCAGCTCCATGAAACAGAGTTGAGGATTCCTCTCCGGATTGAGAGGAGCGGTCACGCTGCGTGCAAGGGCAACCTCAGTGTCAGACCCCATCCTCCTCACCCTCTCACCATCCCCACCACCCTGCTGAAACAGCAGAGACAGTGCTGCCAGTCTCCCAGCAGCTTTCAGGCGGGCAGCACGAGAGTCCCCAGGTGGAGAAGCAGCGGTAAGTGGCAGATGGATGAGCTGATGCAGTCTCACTGTGCTCAGGCTCATATCTTAGGCAGGTCCGTGGCACTTCAAGTGCTTCCAGGTCTTACAGCCCCTGGCTGCCACGAGTGCAGCCAAAGCAGATTCAGTTTCTGCAAATGTGGCAGCGGCTGAGCTCCAAGTTCCCCATTCCTGCTGTGCATTCCCCTACAGACTTTACTCAGGGATATCCCCAAAACTACAACTTTATTTTTTTTTCTTTTGCAGCTAAGTGCTTTCCCATCAGGATACACCATCTTGACCTTCCATGCAGATCTTGGGAAGCCAGGACTGGCAAGCCAGCCTTCACCTGCCCACCGCCACCACACCAACCCAGGAGGGTCAGTAAGGCCCTGGGTATTTCTCACCACCCCAGACATCAGCACTCAGTTATTTTTTTCCATTTCACGTTAAGCCTCATAAGAGCTCAGGACTATTTGGGTCATACTGATGACACGGAGACCAAGGGAGACCCAAGGAGAAACAAGGGCTGGTCTTTTCCTCATCTTCTGTTCTCACTGCAAGCTGTTAGGAATAGCTAATCAGGTAGAAAGAATCAGGATTGGCTAAAAAAGAGCAGGCAGACAAGGTTTTCTTGCACCAAAAATTTCACTCCTGTTCTGCAGGGGCCATTCAGCCTTGCCTTTGCGGGTACCAGCTCCTGATGTCCATGGAACTGGATGAGGATTGACTTTTACTGTTGAAGCCATTGGACTGTGGCTTTGTCCAGCCAGCAGCACTTCCAGAGAATACATTTAAGGAAAAGTTTGCTTTCGGCAGAAACTTTGTGACATGTCACCACCACCACTGGCAATGGGATGATTATTCACCCCTTGCATCAGAGGCACATTTCCAAGGGCTGAGCTGAGTGGGTGCAAGCATGGCAAAACTCCCAGGCAGGGGGCACATCTCCTTTGGGCAGGGACAAAAAGGTTTGGCTAAATGTGGGAATGAGCCAATCGGTTCATTACAGCAGGATATCTGCTGTCCCCAGAGCGAGGACAGAGGCACTGGATCCCAAGATCGTGCAGCAGTTACTGAACAGACCAACAACTCCATCCACAGCCCCACTTAACTGTGGGGGACAAACACCCCTTTGGCCTCAGGACCTCTCTTGTGGATACAACAGGTCTTCAGAGAAGCAACTCCTCAGGTTTTTGGTCTAGGAGGGGAGGATGACTTGGAGGTTGCTCCATGCACAAGGCTCCTACAGAGCACTCCTGCACGTCATCTGTCCCATTTCCAGTTTGGAAAGCATCTCACCAGAGCAGGTCTGTGCCTGGTAGCCTGCACATCTATTTACAGAAGGTAAAGGCAGGAAGGACAGAAGGGAGGGTTGGCTGGTACCCAGTGCTCAGCCCAGCACCATCCATCCCCCCCGCCAACTCCAGCTGCACCAAAGGCCCCTGCTAAACCCTTGCTAAGCAGGGTGAGAGCCCGCTCAGCACGGGCACGTTTGCTGTCACCGAGGGTGGAACGGCCCAAGCCTGGATTTACCTGCGCTCGGACTGTGGG
Source organism: Podargus strigoides (assembly GCA_028020825.1). Lineage (NCBI taxonomy): Eukaryota > Metazoa > Chordata > Aves > Caprimulgiformes > Podargidae > Podargus > Podargus strigoides. Next base: position 12,235,467 of record CM051637.1, on the reverse strand, counting down.
GCTGCTCAGAGGGACACGGACCCTGCCTACACCAGGCAGGGAAAACACACCCACACCCCAGCCCTGGCTGTGCACCGGCTCCAGCACATCCCACTCTGCACCACCACCACCTCTGCACCCCGAACCGGGTCCTGGATGCACACCAGCCCCAGAGCAACCCCCCCAGCCATGCACCAGCCCCAGCACCCCCCACCACCATCACCTCTGCACCCCGAACCGGGTCCTGGCTGCACACCAGCCCCATACCAACCCCCCCAGCCATGCACCAGCCCCAGCACCCCCCACCACCATCACCTCTGCACCCCGAACCAGGTCCTGGATGCACGCCAGCCCTACAGCAACCCCCCCAGCCATGCACTGGCCCCAGCACCCCCCACCACCATCACCTCTGCACCCCGAACCGGGTCCTGGATGCACACCAGCCCCATAGCAACCCCCCCGGCCATGCACCAGCCCCAGCACCCCCACCACCATCACCTCTGCACCCCAAACTGGGTCCTGGATGCACACCAGCCCTATAGCAACCCCCCGGCCATGCACCGGCCCCCTGAGCCCCCATGCACAGACACGCACACCCCCCGCTCCGGACCCCCACCCCCGCTGACCTTGACAACCTGATCCTTGATGATGTGGGGCCCCACCAGCAGCAGGCAGAAGCCCAGGAGGGCGAAGGCCGCCCCGGTCAGCCCCAGCCCCACCGACAGCCTTCGCTGGGCCGCGGCCATGGCGCAGCAGAGCGGAGCCGACCCGCAGCCCCGGCCGCCGCTTTATGGCCCCGCGGCCCGGCCCGGTGCGGCGGAGGGGGCGGGGCTGGGGGCGGGGCTTGGCCGCGCTGGGCCACGCCCACCCCGGTCAGCGCAGGCGGGGCGGGCGGAGCTACGGGGAACACAGCCCTGTGTATATGTATAAACATCAACACTGCCATTCATATGTAAATATATGTAAATGCATGGATAAAAATACATACAAACGTATAAATATATTGAAAATATATCAATATATATTAGATATACTTTTATATATATATACACCTATACGGCCCAGGCCACCCCTGGGAGGCACCGGGTCCCTCCGTGGCCACCAGGTCAGTGATGTTGTCCCTAAAAGCATCTCGAAGTCAGCAGAGAATAAAAAACAAAGGGGAGAGTCCAGCCTGTGACAGTCTGTTTTAGAACAATCACACCCACCATCCCGTGGACGAGAGTGTAAGCTGAAAGGGTCTGAAAACCAGAGCGCATCTACCTGAAAACATCCCCGTGGCGCGTGGGGTCGGCGGGGAGACACCATCCCACAGCTCCCAGCCGGGCAGAGGCCGGCACAGCAGAGAACCCGACTCCTGCCACAGCCTTCACCTCGCTGCAACCCCCCCAGTTGTGTCTTGAAGCTTAATTGTGTCTTTTTTTTTCATTCCAGACCTTTTTCTTGTTGCCTCTGTTTAATTACGGCAGCTGTGCCGTAGTTATGAGAACACTTATACAACCCCCAGGAAAACCACAGCCAAAGGATTAGTTACCACCACCAGGCACGTGTAAGTCTTGCATAAGGCAGTTTTGCAATACCTCTGTATGTGAAAGCTACGTAATTATAGTTTATTAGACAATTAGATTTGATTAACAACATAAAAGAGTTGTTCACATAACTTAAGAGACACAACTTTTGTGGATGCAACAGCTTTATTGGAATGAACAAGTGCAGAGAAACTTTTACTTGGAAGCAAACAACTGGTCAGTTCAGTTACCACCCCTCAGGCGCAGCACCAAGTGCAGAGTGGACTCCTTCTGGATGTTGTAGTCGGACAGGGTGCGCCCATCTTCCAGCTGCTTGCCAGCGAAGATCAGCCTCTGCTGGTCGGGGGGAATGCCTTCCTTGTCCTGGATCTTGGCCTTGACATTTTCAATGGTGTCACTGGGTTCAACTTCCAGGGTGATGGTCTTGCCTGTCAGGGTCTTCACAAAGATCTGCATGCCACCCCTAAGGCGCAGCACCAAGTGCAGAGTGGACTCCTTCTGGATGTTGTAGTCGGACAGGGTGCGCCCATCTTCCAGCTGCTTGCCAGCAAAGATCAGCCTCTGCTGGTCGGGGGGAATGCCTTCCTTGTCCTGGATCTTGGCCTTGACATTTTCAATGGTGTCACTGGGTTCAACTTCCAGGGTGATGGTCTTGCCTGTCAGGGTCTTCACAAAGATCTGCATGCCACCCCTAAGGCGCAGCACGAGATGAAGGGTGGATTCCTTCTGGATGTTGTAGTCGGACAGGGTACGACCATCCTCCAGCTGCTTGCCGGCGAAGATCAGCCTCTGCTGGTCGGGGGGAATGCCTTCCTTATCCTGGATCTTGGCCTTGACATTCTCAATGGTGTCACTGGGCTCAACCTCAAGGGTGATGGTCTTGCCCGTCAGGGTCTTCACAAAGATCTGCATTTCTCTCTGGAAGAAGGAATACCACGGAGCTTTAGTTACTTCTCGCGTTCGCTCCCATGGAAGCTGCAGCAAGGCCAGGCTGCAGCACCCCGCGTCCCAGACACGCGGCCTGTCCCCGCCCACACCCAGTGACGCCACACTGGAATAACCGCCCACATCCCGAAAGGGGCGGGGCCACCCGCCCCATTCCCCTTCCCGCCCACGGCGCGCGCGCGGCCGCCACCATCTTGCGGGGCCGCTGCGCCTGCGCGGCCGCCATTTTGCCGGCGGCTGCCCATGCCCACCTCTCCCGCCCATCGCCGCCGCCGGCTCGCGGAGCGGCCGCTACGGGGCAGGCGAACGTCCCGGCCCACGCCCCAGCGCAGCCCGCCATCTCCTCAGCCGCACCCCTTTCCCCCTCAGCACACACGCCATCTCCCGCCCGACCACTTGTTACCATATCCTACTTGTTACCATGCCTATATGTATCTTATAGTAGCAATAGTTATTGCGCATCTAAACCCTCCCGCCGCCACGACGGGCGGCCCTGCCCTCCGCTTCCCCCGCGAAGGCACGGCGGGGCCGCGGCACGGCGCACTCACCGCGGGGCTCGCCGGACAAGCCGATAGCACAACGATCACAACAGTTATCCAGCCGCAACTACGCCACACACTCGCCTCCCGCCCCTTATATAGCCTCCTCCGCCCCGCCCCCGCGGCTCAGATCACTCCGCCGCGCACTATTTTCCGGTGGCGCGCGCGCCGCAGATGCCCTGTGCGGGGGGCAGGAAACGAGGTCCGGCAGCGCGGAGGAGTCAGCGCGTGCAGTGACGAGCTGCGAACGGCAATGAGGCCGCAAAGGGGCGCGGCGGAAAACCTGGCGTGGAGCGCTCGGAGCGGGCCGGGGCCTGCGGTGCCTCAGCGAGCCCAGCTCGCTCGGCTTTGGAGGCGCCCCTGTGCCTAAAGGTGCTCGTCAGCGCCTTACGTTTTACTCAGGGGTTTAAAACCCCGTGTTTGTGTCCCTGTTTCAAAAGTGCCTCCTTGATCCTCTTCCCTGGGGCAGGGCGAGGGGCAGTGCTGCCCGCCGGCCGCGCTGTGAGGCAGGCTCGGAGGTGCCTGCAGCGAGAGTGGCTGCTCCTGTAGTCTGGTTAAAGATGTGTACTTCTATTTAAGAAGTCTACGATGTGTTTCAGCATGCTAGAGGGAGAGAAGCGGGTGGGGAGAGTGTGGTCTTGGTCTGTTCCAGGGGGAAGAACAGCGTGAGTGGCGCTGCAGGCCGGTTCGTGCCAGGCCCTCGGTGCCACCACGGCCTGTGAGCAACGCACGGGGAAAACGAGTGTCCATCCTCCGTGACACTGCAGGGACGCACGCTGGGGCCCAGGCTGGGGCACCTGAAGGGCAGAGACTGAGCAGGGCAGGGAGGCTGGGGGAGATTCCAGAGAGCAGGCAGCCAGAGAGGGGAGAGCTGAAGTGAGCCAAAAAAGGCCCGATGGACAGAGAGATCCATGCGTCTGCATGCGATACGATCAGTGGGTGTGTCTGGATATGCACGCATAAAGCGGAGATTGCATCTGAGATACAGTGGAGTTTATAACTCAGGACTAAGGCCATGCCACTGGGCTAAACCCAATCTGTAGGAATGTATTTAAATGAGAATGACCATATAGTGAACCAGCCATGCGGGATGTTGTCCTAGGTACGCAGCTGCATTCTAGAAACTACTTCAAAGGAAGAAAAAATAAGAAAGAGCAATGACCGCTTCCCTAAGGAATGCAGGAGTGAGCAGATGAGAGTGACCAATTGGACACTGCGGGAGAAGAACTTAAGAACCAACGGGAGCTGAACTAAGCTGTATGTTTACCTTGTGCTAGAGACTTTTAACCAATTAAATGATGCGTGACCGCGTGTAGGGAAAGTAAGATTGTATAAAAGGGACAGACAAGGTAAATAAAACGTCTTCAGTTTGATTCACACTGAATGGTGCGGAGTCCAGTTTTTTCTCCTCACCAATCCTAAACAGCAGTAATAATAACGCTTATTTCTTATTCTGTTCTCACAGAGCATCTTTTGGTAGATCTCAGTTGGCTCCTGTGCCATCCTAGTCAAACCATCCAGCACTGCGAGGGCACAGCGGAGAACAAACTGGGGCTTTGTTTGCAAGGTTCGTGAGATGCCGTTCGGTTCAATCCGCCTACAAAATCCTGCGTTTGCCGGCACCCAGGGAAATCCAGTGCCGAGCAGAAGGACACGGAGAACACCCAGAGCTGCACACCAGTAGGAAGGGAGCGGAGGCCCAGCAACAGCTTTGTGATTGGTTTGAGGGAAACCAGCCTGTGTTTGCCTGACACATGGAGCTTTTCCGGGAGGGGGAGCTTCTAACTGCTGGTCTCTTGAGTTGGTATTAAAACTCAGCGTTGCAATAGTAGTAATAATCTCAAACACACAGGTTGTTTTGCTGGGGAAAGTATTTTGCTTGCTTCTCAGGTTAGAATCGTGCTGAGTGGATTATTTTATGTGCATTTGGAGGTGTATAAATATAATATTGGAACAGACTTTCAGATTTAGGTCTGTCCTATCTGAAAGTGAGTAAGAATGCTAAGCCTGTTCTTTTAGTTACAGAGTGAGCGCTCAGGACTGGTCTGAACATAGCTGAAAAGGAACGTGGCAATGGATTTTGTGACAATGAGAAGAAATTAAGATGATGCAATGCTGTTCTCCATCTAATGAGGGCAGGCAGCCAACTACTGAGCATCCTGAGTGGGTTTGTGCCCAACGAATGGTAGAGCAGCACCCCCCCTAAAGCTTCAGATTTGTGGTGTATTCAGCTTGTAATGCAGATGTCAACACAACAGAGTCCCTAAGTAGGTCTGGCTGGTTTGCAGAGCTGCTTTCCTGAGCGGGGAGGGGCTTCCCGTGCACAAAGCCACTCTGGCACCGAGTACCCCTTGCTAGGCATTCACAGCAAACCTGTTGGTCCTAACAGACTGTGACCCATTATACTGACAAATACTGATTTCCTGTGCCAAAACGTCTGTCACTTTGTGCCTGCCATTACAAACTCTCTGGGGAAGGAACTGTGTCTTGTCTCTGTACTTCTGGAGGATACACGACGCGCTCCTGCCCAGGGAGCTGTTTACAACAGGGATCTTCACGCTTACCCCTGCTGTAGCCAAACGTTTGGCTCAAAATAACACCACCAGGAAATAAATAGCACAAGGAGCATTCTTACTGCTCTGGCAGGAGATGTCATTGTGCATCTGTCACTAGTCAGCTCCCCCTACCAGGGTTGGACATGCTGTTGGTAACTGAGCACTGCAGATTAAACCGCTGGTGACTGACCTGTGTAGATAAAAGCTGTTTCAAGCTCTACGTGGGCTTTTGGTCTCTCTGTGGGTCCCTCCTGGCTCTGAGGAGTTTCCTGGGTGAAACTGAACCAACCCAAGGAGACCAAAGCAGGGCACTTGTTTCCACGGAGCTCTTCCAACCTGCTCCACGCGGAACCTGGTCCCGCTGCCCAGGGGCCGAGGTGAGGGGACACTGCAGAGCCAGGGGACCTCCTGCACCATGACAGGCACCCGCGACCTCACAGCTTCTGTGCCTTCCCCCTTATCCCTGGCTCGGGGAATGTGGTGCAGAGCCTGCTCTGTGCTGGCTGGAGGTGTGCGTGTCGCCACGTGCTGGGGTGGAGAGGTCAGGCAGGGCTGGCAGCCCACTGTCCAGGGGGATTTGTCTGTCCAGGAAAATGTCCAGGAAAATCTAGGGAGATTTCAGGATTTGGTGTTTCTTTCCTCCTTTTGGGTTGCCCTGTCTGCAGGGCCTTGGTGTGGCAATGGAGATGTGTGAATCTGGAGTGTTTGCATAGCTCTGAGGAGAGCCACGTGACAAAAAAAAAAGCCATTTTGTGCCACGGGGAAACTGCCACCGTGAGTGTTTAACCCGGGATAAAATACATCACGGGTGAGGGGAAAAAAAATAAGGGCTGTTGTGGAGATGCCGGGGATTGAACCCGGGACCTCATACATGCAAAGCATGCGCTCTACCGCTGAGCTACATCCCCGCGCCCCGGACGCCTCGTCCGCCCGGCGCCCAGCTCCTGCCCGGCCCTTTGCAGTGCGGGGGTGCCGGGGCACGGGGAGCGCCCCACGCGGGGAGCGGGCACGGGTGGGTGTGGGTGCCAGGGAGCGGGCTGTGAGTGGGGCACGGCAGCGCACAAAGCTACGCGTGAGCTCGGGGCAGCTCTCAGAAGTACGGGGACACTCCGTGGACGCGCACACAAAACTGCTTTGTTTGGGTTTTTTTGGCTCATTCGGAAATTAGAAAAATCCGTGCCGGAAATAAAAAATAACGTAAAATAAGAAAAGTATCTTTGCCTCCCCGTCGGGGAATCGAACCCCGGTCTCCCGCGTGACAGGCGGGGATACTCACCACTATACTAACGAGGACGGGCTGTGAGAGCCCCCGGGCGGCCCGCGCCCTACCCGGGCACCGCCGCTGCGCCCGCACCGTCCGCAGCGCCCCCCCACCGCGGGGAAGCGGGTCGTACCGCAAAACACAGCTTGCGTGGGACCCGCGGAGCCGCCCCTCGCAGCCCCGGTCCCCGTTCCGCTCGGCGGCAAAAGCACCAGCCGCCACCCGCAAGTGAAGGGGAGACAAAAAGAAAAATGTCCTGCCGAAACCCGGGATCGAACCAGGGACCTTTAGATCTTCAGTCTAACGCTCTCCCAACTGAGCTATTTCGGCGCACGCGCTCCCTCCTCCGGGCCGCGGATACGGACCCGCCCCGCGCACCCGTGGGTGCCGCCGGCCGCGGGCTGCTCTGCCCACACGGGCTCACCCACGCGGCGCCGGCTTTGCGATCCCTCCGGGCCATGGGACCGGAGGCGGCAGCTCGGCAGGCACCCTACGGACCCCGGCCGTAAAACAAAGGCAGCTCTGGTGCTTCCCTCGCACTCCCCTGGGGGCCAGCCTGGCCCCGCGGTGTCATCCCACGTCACCGACAGACCCAGTCGCGGGGAAAATGGCAAAAAAATCGCAACCTCCCCGTCGGGGAATCGAACCCCGGTCTCCCGCGTGACAGGCGGGGATACTCACCACTATACTAACGAGGACAGGTGTACGGTTGGTGTTTCCCGCGTTCCGTTATAAGCACGCGTCCGCCCCCCGCAGCCCCGCGCACCCCACGGACACTCCCGGAGCAGGGCCGCGGTGCGGTGCGGGGAGGAGCGGAGGGGGCCGGGCTGTGCGCCGGGCCCGACGTGCGGCCGGGGGTCTGTCTGTACAGCCTGTGCACGCACACTAGCATGGCGCGGGGATGTAGCTCAGTGGTAGAGCGCATGCTTTGCATGTATGAGGTCCCGGGTTCAATCCCCGGCATCTCCACTTATTCTTTATGCCCACTCCCCCACGGAGCTTTCAGCCTGACCCAGCTTCCCAAAGGAGACGTTTCTTCTAAATAGGCTCAGTCTTTTCCTTTTTTCTGCAAAACGAGCAGAGGGCGTTGTTAAAGTCTGCCCCGTTTCCTAAAAGCTGCTGCATTCCCCAAAGTGCTCCAGCCCATGACACACAGGGTGCTCAGGAGCACCAGGGATACAAAACTACTGACAAACCACGTAGGACACACAGCAAGGGCACGAGGAGATCCCAGAGCTTGCAGCAGCACCAAGGTATGAGGAAAGATTTTTAAAACACTACTGAAAACAAGATTAATGGCTATTCTGAACTCATGGCAAATTCCTGGAGAAGCTGCTGAGCTGCTGGCCAGGGTCACCCCACCACAAGGACCAGCGGTTCCACCTACGCTTGGATCTGCAGCCACGCATGAGGAAGGGTCCACAAAGGTCTGCAACTCTGCTTACTGCAGCATCCCACACAGAAAACGTTTCTTCCATCCAAACCCAGAGCTATACACATTTATTACAGTCCACATGACTAATATAGTCCAAAGAGAAACTTAAAAAACCCAAAACCAATCTGTAAAATGCAATGGATAAAATTATCCAGACATGAATATTACAAAATACCAGCAAAACAGCTGGTAGGGCTTCCCAAAAAACCAGAATAATACAGAGTTTGCTTACAAAAAGCTATCACCAACAGTTAGTAAGTCCATCTGTGCCATCAGATTTCCAAGGAAACCCAAGGTCTCCAAACACCTTGGAGAAAAGGAGTCCATCACTTCACAGTGGTACTGGTGGCCACGCCTTGGTGAGATCATCGTGCATCGCTTCGGGGATCCACTGGCAATAGGCTGCAAGCAGAACTGGAATGAAAGAGAAGAGCAGTTAGATGGCTATGGGAGGCAGGGACTGGAGTAGTTTTGCTGGAAAAACAAGGGAGGTCCTGTGGCACAAACCAAACATTTGAAGTGTAGTTAGAACCACAGCCAAAAAATTCTTAAAATACAAATAAATGTTGCTTTCTAAAAGTACAGGGAACTCCAGTTCTTCACAAGAACCAAACACAGGGCATTACTGTTTCTGGTAAGAAAACAGCAAATATTTGGAGCTTATCAAGTGAAATTATCCATTTTAAAAGTCATAATTCAACCGTGCTCAAGGTACTACAAAGACTACACTGACATAACCAATAATTAAGAATGCACAACACTCACATTTAGGATTTTTCTTCCAGGCAGCCAGTAAAGCATCACGATTATCACAGTGTTCTGCAACCAGAGCCTGCAGGAGGGATTCTGTCCTGGGCTGAAGTCTAAATCAGTCCAAAATAAAAAGGGCAATAAAAGAATGCTCATTAGCCCAGACTCACAGCATTCAGCTTACTTTTCTGAATTCATACTCTTAATCTTTTTAAGAGGCTAAATACAGATACAGAAACAGTTGTTAAAAGTAGCAGCAGGTCACTCTTGCTGCTGACAGCATGAAGTTGTCAGCTACGAGGCTGCACAGCACACAGTAAAGCAAAAAGGAACCCACAGGGCCCGTGCTGAACTCTGAATTGACTAAAACAGGACAACACTGCCATTACAGGACCCTCGGAGAACATCAGGCTCTTTTCACAAAGTCTTTCAAAATCCTTGCATCTATCAGAGCTCCACGAAAACTCAAAGAAAGCTTATTTTGGTAAACAAGAGAGGTCGGGGGGGAGAGCAAAGGCAACCACAGCTGACAGTTCTTTTGAGGGTCATATTTCTTTAAATGCAACTGAATCCACACGAAAAACGTGGTCTGCTGGAAACATGTTTTTGAGAAGAAATGGAGAGTGTGACTGGCCAAGCTGCAAAGAAAAGCAAGGAGAGCAGTAGTGCTCACCTGGCAGCTCCTACTCGTGTGAGCGATGTGCCTGCCCGAAGCAGCCCGCAGGGGTCAGTGTGACCAGCAGGCTGCTCTGTTCCTCCACCCCACCCTGACAATCACCCAACCCTCCTAGACACAGTTTTTCTTGGTAAGAACACTCATTTTCCTCTCCCTGCAGCTACAGCCAAGATCAGTATCTGGAACACCCTTCCCAGCATTAAATTTTTTTCATTTAAAAGGAAGTTAAAAGCGTTTGGTGGAGATAACAAACTTACAGTTTGTTTCTAACAACTCACAGTTAGTTTGTTTCTAACAACTCACAGTTAGTTTGTTTCTAACAACTCACAGTTAGTTTGTTTCTAACAACTCACAGTTAGTTTGTTTCTAACAACTCACAGTTAGTTTGTTTCTAACAACTTACTTGGACCACATCTTCAGCATGATGAGGGGACTGGAGAGCAGACACCGGCTGTATGAACTCAACTTTTCAATGACCTGGAAGGTTTGTTATAACAAGTAGATAATTAACAAGCTAAATTAATTGTTCTGTACAGATAATCCTCAATGAACTTGGACTACTATAGATTTCCATCCCATATCCTCTGTTACCACCTCTCCCATCCATGTCTCCACACCAGTCCTGTCCTGACTGGCTTGCTGGATGACTCTTGTCTCTCACAATGGACAGACATGAGCTAGAGCTTTTTTACCTTTGCAAAAACAGGACTTAAATTTGAGGGTCTCTTTCACCCAAATGCTGATTTTCATGCCATGTTGTATCTTAAAGATGTCTTCCCCACCCCACCAACTGCAGCAAACTCCTCCAGCCACCAGCAAGTGACAAGGAATGGGCACACACAGAAAGAAAGAAGCCACGAGGCTCATCTCCTCCAGGAAGTGGGCTAAAAACTTATTACTGATGTCAAGAAAATACCAGAGTTGGAACACACTCACCTTTCCTTCGAGCAGGAACCTGGCAAAGTATTTGTAGCGATCAAGACCTTCTGGGTAATCAACTTCCACAGCAGGCAGCTGCCAGCTAACTCGATCTGGAAAGAAAGATCACACTGAGTCTCCTAAATGCTCAAAGAGGAGAAGAGGAGGGTACGTTTCCAAAGGAGATGTGACAACACAGGTGCTAAAAAATCTGGAGAGGATACTGCCAGCACCCAGCCAGCCTTGCTCCTTCACTGTGGGATCAGATGGGCATAGAATGCCCATCCCAGAATGTTATGAATCCCACAGAGCTACACAAACCACTGTTAAGCTCTCTGAACAGTCCAAGCTGAGCTTGACCTTTTGTGCCTGCTGGCAGTCTCGTTAAAAGCAGCACTGTAAAAAATACAGAGCAGCTCTCGGACAAAACTACCGAGTGACACTTTTCAAGACACTTACAAAAGACACTTGGTCTGTGACATCGAACTCGTCCCGTTTCGGGGCAGTAAGACGGAGGAGGATTTTCCAGAGGCTTCCCAAAGTGGCAGTATGGGGGCAGCAGGGCAGGAATCCACTCGGGTTCGACTGCAGACACACCTTAGGAAGGGAGAACACACACCTGAATGCAGGCCTGCTGCCAGGAGCCACTGCTCACTTCCAGCCCCCTGAGGACAGTGTGTGCTCAGGATCTCATCTCCACAGAATACTTGTATCTCATTTTCCAAGTCAGCTGTACAGGTTTATGTCTTCTTTTGTTCAGTGACCAGCAACAGGTCTAACAGGGCTGGGGCAGAGCAGCTATTTCAGAAGCTGAGCTTTGCTCCAGCCCATTCTGTTAGAAGAAGAATAAACCAGGCCATTTTTTTCCCCTGGTCCAGATCTAGAAAGCATAAGGATCCTAATCCCAGGAGGCACCACCACTCTGCAATGAGAGCACTCCATCACCACAGCAAGTGAAACATTCTGCCAAGGCATTTCCAAATTCCTCACCCTCCCTGCAGAACAGGCAGGGACCGCAGCAGTCTCACCTTTCATATACAGTTTTGTAGTCTCAACAATTTCTTGATACACCACAAACTCTGGGAGCTGCTTGAAGAGGACTGAGCTTGGATGGATGAACACTGGGTCCTCCAGCAGAGCCGTCTGTAAGGAAGCACAGAAAACTGAAGCAGAGAAAGATGAGTTACTGGCAATCCAATTACTGGATTGCATCTAATTTCAGTCTCTCTCATATATACATTTATATGGTTTCCTTAAGTGATGGAGGTTTTTAATAACCCCCTGATTTTCTGCTTCACCTTCTCTGGAGACATCGAGCACTTTGCAAGATGGACTAATGCTACTTCTTATAACAATTCCTACATGAGGACTGGGAAATGGCAACACTGGAAATTTAAATTATGCGGAGAGCAGTTGTAAAAAGCCAGCACACACAGCCCCAACGCTGCCTTGTCCAGGCTTTGCACACGAGTGTCTTTCTGGCACACAGGGGAAGAGGAATTCAGGCAAATCAAACTGTTTACCTTGTAGGCATTTTTCCACTTGTCATCCAGGAGTTCTTCTGCCTGAACCCTTCGGGCAATGTGATCCCCCAGCCCTGCCAGCACAATCTGTCTCAAGTAAGTTGCTTGAGCTTCTGTTGGGGGCTTCATCTTTGGATCCACATAGAGGCCAGCATCAGCACAGACAGAGTTCACTGCGGGGAAAAAAGCTGCATTAAGGCTCAGTATAAAAAAAGGTTGCAACAAACAGCCTAGTTGATTTGTCACCCCCCAAAAGAGAATAAACACAGTAATTTCTCTTGAAACCCACTCACCTGCTGTTGTCAGCTGCCCCCTCAGGCGCCTGATTTCCAGCATGGCTTTGTATCGGAGTCCATTTTCTTCGCAGAATTTACGGGTACACCCAGCGTACTCACAGGCCCCCACTGCTCCTGGAAGGGAACAGTCAAGGTGGAGAAAACGACTTAGTCGATCAGTTCTCTTAATTAAACCAACCGTGGGACAGTACTGTCAGGGCTGACCCATGCACATCACAGTTCCACTCATCGTTAGCCTGGCTGGCTGCCCAGAGAACAGCCTAGAAAATGCACTGCTGGCCTTAGTCCTACAACACAAGGATGCCTTTGGTCGTATAAAGCTGAGAGCTGAGGGTTACAGGGAGGAGAGTAGCAGTTAACAGTACAGGGCAATCACTGTCTGCAATACCTAACATCACCATGAGGTCTCCGAGCTTTTGCATCAGCCCCTGCCCAGCCCAGATCCTTTGCATCTGTACAAGCCTTGTTTTCTTCCCCTTCAGCTTTGCTGTCTCTTCCTCACTTATTGCTGGCCTAAAAGAAACACAGAACACCATAAATGAGTGTTGTGCTTATGCACAGAGGGGCCTCAATGTAAGAGAGGCACCAGCTGTGAAGAGGTGATGCACCCTGTAAATAGGATGTGATGTTAACCCACTCACCTGTCAAACTCTTCAAAAAGCTCCCGGACAGTCATGGCAGACACGATGGTAATGGTGTAGGGCAGGCAGTCGTGCTGCCGGCTTAACGCCAACATCTTCGCATAGCGAGGGGCCACAGGGAAAGTGGCCATGATTCTGCCCAGGGGACTAATAGGGCAACTCAGCTTTGCTGCCAGCTGCTGCTTCAGCCTGCGGGAGGAAGAGAAAAGTCACATAATGAAGTAATTTCTGCATTAGAATAAGTTTATGTTTCTGGTTTTGGGAGCCCAATTCATTTGACGTGTTTTCTCAGATTTTGTTATGGGCTGGTGACCAAGGCTGGGGGAGATTCCTTTTCCTCATGCAGCTCCTGCAGGGCACACTCCTAGCACAGTGTTTCCTTGCCCACACATGCCCAGGGCCAGCGAAACAAACGTGGGTGAACCAGAGGCTGTTAAAATGACACCAGTCTCTCTACGAAAGCACCCCCTCAGATGCGAGGGCTGAGATGGAAAAGCAGGCAGGAGGACAGCAGCGCCCACTGCCTCGGTAACTGCAGCTCAGAGGAAATTTGTGGGGGACCACAGACGTTACCTTCCTGTCATAGGGGGTTCCTTCAAGGCACCCAGGGCTATCAGCAGCTCCTCAGCTGCTGCAAGTGCTTCCGTTGGAGGTGGCGTTGGGAATGGGAAGTTGATTACCTACGAACACCAAGAGAAAATGTTTCTCAGTACATCACTGACATGGCTCAAAGCACAGTCTGAACACAGTAAGAAGTCCTGGGAGGGAGTGAAAGCTTCCCCTCTGGTTACATATACCAAAGAAAAACATTTAGGATGATTGCCAGGAGCGAGAGGAAAGGACATACAACGGGAGGAAACACTTAGAACAAAAACATCAGGAAACAGGAATACCAGCATCAGCCTCAGCTGCCACTGACTCCAGGCACTGCCTCGGGCAGGCTGCTTTAAGGTCTCAGTATTGTGCTTTCTGAAAGTGCTCAATTATCTCTAAAACTCAACCCTGTTTGGACAGGGCTTTTTTATTTTCTCCTACAAATACAAGAGAGCTCTTATTACCTGAGCAAACATGTCTGCCAAGGCCTGGTAGAATCCATAGCAGCTTCTGCAATTCATAGAACTAAAATCAAGTCCCAGGATCCTAATTTCTAACACAAGGCACAGCCTCGAGCAATGACAATAAAAGGCATTTGTGTTTGTTTCTGGCTCCCAGGGGCAACCACTTTAATGAGTGCTGTAGTACAAAGCAAACACACCTCACCTTTTCTATATTTAATGCCTTCATTTGTAGAATCAAATCTTCTACTGGTCGCTTCGTTATTTCTGGAGCAGAAAATTTCTCAAAGTCCATGAAGACTGCTGAAGAATATAACCTAGTGGACCAGAAATGCTGCTTAGAGACTTAAAAGAAATCTTAACTGAAAATATACGCATGAAAAATTGGCAAGGGATTAAAATAAAGGCAGTTGTGGGTGCTATTTACATAACCATGTAATTATCTAGCAGGTTGGGGCATACTGCCTTATTCACAAAAAGCTGACTTGGCTTGGAGTGGAATCCACGCTAACCTGGCCACCAAAGTAAGGGTTTTCAGCAAGAGAAAGGCCCCTGAGAAGCCAAACTGTCAAACTCAGATCCTCAGTGACAGTTCACCTTCAGCTTCACCTCTATTTGAATGAAGAGCAGAGAAAACCAAAATATTTCAAGCACCATTATGTCCCTGTGGAAGGAACAGCAGGATGAGGAAAGCTCTCAAATTCACACTGGCATTCACTGGGCTTTTTGTTTCTCCTACCCCTCTCCACAGCAGGTAACTGACCTGTAACAGTGCCCTGGCTCTGTGCGGCCAGCCCGACCTGCCCGCTGGTTAGCCGAAGCCTGAGAGATCCAGGTGACTCGGAACGACGACACCCCAGTGATTTTGTCGTAGAAACGTTTCTTAACCTTTCCACAGTCAACCACGTATTTGATGCCTGGGATGGTAAGCGATGTTTCGGCCACGTTGGTGGCTACAACACACAGCCTCGTGCCAGGAGGAGGAGCCCTGAATACCTACAAGAAACAGATGGGGATGTGAAATGTGTTGACAACCACGGAGAAAAGACAGGCAGCCAACTACGATGGGCAGCAAAGGGATGACAATGCATGTGGTGCTGCAGGTGAAACCTAAGAGTGAGACCAAAGCTCTGGAGCTCTCCACCAGTGCAGTTAGTCCCTCAGAAACATCCCCTGGGGGTCCAGGTAGAGCAGACCCAGTGCTGAGTTGTGTTTAAACACACTGCTGCCACCTCAGAAACCCAAGAGGGAATGCAAAAATTTGTATGACCTGCCTGTTGGCAGTGGGATCCTGCCGTGCCCCACGGACATGACCAATTTTAACATGCTGCAGGGCTCTCACTTTCCATCTCTCCCAGCCTGCTGAACTGGCACATCAGGAAGCTCCCAGCCCAAGCACGGCTTGTTCCGACCCCATCCCAACTTGCCCACTGGGCCATTCAAGTCTGCTCACAGATGGATAGTCTAAGATGGAAATTTTAACTTACAAAGCATGTGTGACTTCAGACAATGATGACACATACTCATTGTGACAATAAATCCTTTACCTTTGCTTGTTTCTCTGGTGCTAGTAAAGAATAGAGTGGGAGCACATAGAGTGGAAGGGATGAATCCGATTTCTCATCTGTAAAGAAACAAAACAATATTCTTAAATACACAGGAAATCAACTTCCAGGCTTAGTCCCAAAAATGTCTTCGCAACCACCACTTAACTTCAAACCACCAAAGTATTTAGTATAAAGCTGAAAAACCTTAATGGCTTTTCCCTGACACAGATCTGCTGTGTTATCACATCAGTTTAGCACAGGACAGCTGGATTATGTCACACATATCACAGGCAACAGGGGATATGGAATTTTTATTTCACAAGTGCCAAACCTTCTTCTGAGTCTCCATCTCCCAAATCAAGGTCAATATCAGACCCTGCTATATCATCATCAGTTTCAGCATCTCTGTCTTCATCTCCTTCATCCACTGGTACAACAGAGTAATTGTCCAGATCAATTTTGGGGAGTGCCTGAGAAAGACAGGAAAGATGACCACAGAGTGTTAAGGGTGGACACAAACAGCACTTTTTATTGCTTTGAAAGCAAAGCTGAACACTTACTCAAACATTTGTTGACCTGAACATGAGAGAGCGATTGAGAGATTTAATTTTTATTTCAAGGCTAAGGTTCAACATTTGGTAACTGTGAGAGTCAGGGGGGATTAACCCAAGTATTTTAGATAGTATTAACTTCTTCATTTGGAGGATAGTAGGAAAGGGTAAAGTTTCTTTAATTCAGGCCCCTTCAGCTACCAGGATCCAACAGCAGCAGACAGTGTATCTATAACATCAAGATCTCTTGCCAACAAAGCGCATGTAGGACCTGGGCAGAAGCCAAACACTGCCCTTCCTCACAGATGCATCAGTCCCAATTTTGGCTAACACAGTGAGATGAGGAACAGCCTGGGAGCCAGCAAGTCTGGAACTCCTTCCATTAAAGTTTTAATGGTCAGTACTCAACTGAAATCAATCTCATGCCCATAGTATCCAGGGACACATTTTAGCACCCTGTTGCTCGTAATGCAGCAGTTACCAGTGTAGGCAGAACTACTGGTTTTCCTGAAGGGGATGTATGTAGGCTACAAGGCTTCATGCAAGTTTAAAACAGCCTGGTGAGAAACACAGCTACACTGTGAGAACTGTTCTGCAGGGAGGTACCTGCTCCTTCCTGTCTCTTGGAGGAATTTTAGCCATCACACATTACCATAACTTTCTTCCGCTTCCTCGATTTCTTAAATTTTCTGATATCTTCCACTGATTCTTCTTTGTCATCATCTCCTCCTACAGAAATAGCCCGTGGAATTACTGTTAGCTGAGCATTCTTTCCTCTTGGAAAAGGCAGTGGGGAGAGTCTGGTCCCACTCCCATGTTTTTTGGGATTCAGAAAGTGCCACAGTAGGAAAGAAGCAAATAGTTACACTGAAGGCAGAGGGGACAGGGATGACACACAAGTTTATCATTATAATTCCATGCAGAGGATCAACACATAAACCTTTTCCCCAAACTCAAACCAGCACAAACGTAACAATCAGTCATCAGAATCATCCATACTGAGCCCTTTCCCCAATCCTTATGTTTTGGGTTTTTTAAATAAAAGTTCTTTTCAGGTGCAACTTGCTTCTCAGTTGGATAAATTCAAAGTTCATCAGTCATTTATTCTATAGCATTACCTGCAGTGTTGTTTTTTTGGAATGGAAAGGCTTTCCTTAGCCTTCTACAAAGAGAGTGAACTTCTGCCTGGCCTGTTAAAAACACCAAAATCCCACCTGCAAGAGAAGAATTCACCCTCAACCTCAGCAGAAGTATTTCACCTTGGAAAGTTTCAGATCTCATTCTCGATAAATTGAATATACTCTGAAGTAATAAGGAGGAACAGTGTGTTTGACTGCATCTGTCTTCCACTCATCCCTGGAGAAGCATGCTAATGTAACTGTGATTTAATAGAAGGGTGGTTTTCACAAGAAAAAACACCTAAGTAAAAGCACACAATACATCATTGCAGTCCCATTTTCAACTTAGAAAAAACCAAACCCTCACTGCAGAACAACAGCAACAAAAACCCAACAAAAACCTCATAAACAAAACAACCCATAAAACTTTAGGCACATTAAATGCAAAGAATTTGAGAGGTTCTCAACAGTGACCTTACCTGGGGGCAACATTCGATGGATTTTACACACCTTTCTGAAGCACTCCCCACTATAGTCATCCAGGGGGGTTTTCTTGTTGAAATGAACAGTTACAGGGAATTGCCTTGCATCTACCTAGAGAGGAAACAAAGAACAGGGTTTGATTGCTGTCCTAACTCCAGCACAATCATTGCAGCTTTCATGGGAGGACTAGAAAAGCTCACCCTGTATTTCTGTTCAGCTCTTGGTTTTGGTAACGTACAAAACGCTGCACCCACAGAAGTTATCAGTGCTGTCTACCCTGACCACCACAAAACCAAGCCAGAAACCAAAACTTCTCAGATCATTGACTCAGATTGAGGCTTTCTAGTTCTCCTGAACCATAACTTGTTTATGAACAAACATAACAGTTTTTCAAGATAATCAGATTCTGCTGGGGCAGTTTTCCAATAAAAATGGTAAGAAAAACACCGAGTTCCAAAAGAAGAAACAGTCCCAATAAAATAACTTTGTTTAAATTGATATCTGAAGGACTTTAGCACCAACTGGAAACATCAGAGCACCTCTATTTTTTAATTAATTTTATAAAGGAAAGGCTCACTGTATTTCAGCCATTACATCTGATGGAGATCCCAGTGAGGAGAATGATACCTGAATAACAGGAGGTGTAACAGAAAACAGCCTGTTGTTGTCAGTGAAATCCTCAACGCGGAGGGTGGCCGACATGACAATCAGCTTCAGTGGCAGCCCCTTCTGTGGGGACACAAACGTGTCAAGCTGTGCCTGAAAACACAGGCCAGCCACACAGCACACAAACCCAAAGCTACGAGCAGGACTGGATACACACCTCAGAAATTTCAAACAGAAATAAAGACTCCAAGCACTGCCATGCAGTCCACCAGCCCCCAGTATCAGTCAGGGCCAAACACTTCATGATATCTGCCCTGAAACGTCTCCTCCTAAGCACTGCTGTTGGTGACTTATTCCAGTGCATCTGACAATTTTAGTTATTTACATGTGTCTCATGGCACTGTAAGTCTAAAATTAATTGGATATTGCCTGAAAAGTTATCCACTGGTACTGATATGTACCATTTTTCCCCTTTTTGTAGGCTCTGGGTGCTGCTTCGATCACATGGAAAGACAAACACGTTATCTAAGCATTATTTCATGGTTTCTGTCAGATTTCCATGTCACACAGAGTCTCTCCTTCCACAGAGCCTCTTCATGTCTAACAGCCCCTCCCCAGCAGACCTGCACCTCATACACCACCACCATTTCTCTCACCTTTTCACGAAGAGGCACGATGCGAGACAAGAGGCCTATCAAGATATCCGTGTACATACTCCTTTCATGGGCTTCATCAATAATAATGACTTTGTACTTTGAAAGGAGAAAGTCCTGAGAAGAGAGAGAGATTTCATCACACGAAGCCTCACCCAAGGCCATCTTTAAGCCAAGACAACCCACAGTGACACAAACGCTGACCCCTCACCCTCATGGCTGTAGTCTCTCCTATGTATTTGAGCAGCGTTTAATGCATTTACCCTACACAAAGCAGCCCAGTTTCTGAGACTCTCTTCTTGCTCTCATTTTACACAGCAAGATGACTTGATATTTAGGGACTTGGGCAGGAATATAAAGGGTTGATATGAAATACATCTCTGGTGCTGAAAGGGATTTTGCTTTGAAAGGCTGGCAACAAATTCACGCAAAGCAACTGGCCTCTCTTCCCAGCTACACAAAATACTTTCCTTTTAATAGCACTGAGGACACCCACTTACCTTCTGAACTTCTTTCAGCAGCACACCATCCGTCATGAACTTGATCAGTGTTTCATCTGTAACATTGCCTTCATACCGGATTTGATATGAAACCACTCTGTGTGGAAACAGCAGGGCAGCCACAAGAAAAAGCATGGGGAGAAACAGAAAATCCACGTTCAGACCAGGAGGCAACCTTCAGTCTAACTAAATTAAGACTTGATGACGAGACAAGACCAAAAGCTCACCATCAGCACACACAAAATGCTAGAAGCTGGGATATACAGCAATTTCACCTCGAATTATTTCACTATTTGGGATTCTTTCTCATATAGTGACAAACTAGGACCACTTCCCACACCCCACTTCCACCAAGTTCTCTCTAAAAAGTAACTTAGGACCATTAGTAGCGACAAATCTACCTTTTTTTTTTTTTTTAAATAGTCAACCCCACAGAGGAGTTTATATAAATAATTTCTCACAGTTCTTAACCATAGATGGAACAAACAATACACGAGTCTCGATTTCAGTCTATCACATACACAGAGCAACTCGACGTTGCTTTCCTACCAAGGTCTCAGCTTTTTTCCTCCTCACCTGTGTGACAAGTTCATTTCCTTAGCGACCCGCTGGGACATGGACACTGCAGCCACACGCCGAGGCTCGGTGATCCCAATAGCACCATCTGAGCTAAAGGGGGGAGGAAAGAAAAGGAGGGGTGACTTTGGAGAAAACTTCTACCTTAGAGGTTTCAAAAGGTTGCTTACATGGAGAGACTTTTACAAGTCAGCCTTATTCCCTTCAGATTTTTTAAAAGCCCATTTAACACAGCCACTAGCACTGCACAGAAAAGACCAGGTTCCATCCAGCCATACCAAATGAAAAGAAAATCAGAAGTGACTGAGCTCAGCTTGGACTTTGTTAATTACATTTGCTGCAAATAAAAGCAGACTCCTACCTGGCATAGCCAGCTTCATAGAGGAACTGTGGTACTTGTGTGGTTTTCCCACTCCCTGTCTCGCCGCATATGATGACAATGGGATTCTCACTGATGGCTTCCATGATGACTTGCTCTTCTGCAAGGATTGGAAGCTTTAGTCTTGCTTCCTAAAGAATATAAACCACATGTTTTACTTGCACTATTTTGCCTCTTCTCCCTTTTTCTTTTCCCCAGGACTGAAAACTGTTGCCTACCTCAGATTATGAAGCCCAACAAAAAGGAATTCTGCAAGCTTTGTGGCTCAAAAAGCAATAAACCAGCTAATATCACACTGGCATGTCGAAGAACTAGAGCCATCAGAACAGAAAGCAGCTGGCAAGCCCCACACTTCAGTCTGGGAAGCTTCAGAGTCCCCTGAGTTTACTAATACAGCACTTCAAGCAAAAACTCATTTCACAACTCTGTCTCATCTGCTCAGACACATGCAGAGCTTTTCCCATTTCTACAGAACTCCCTACCTACAGCAAACAGAATAAATGGTACCACATAAGATACAGCACAATGGAGAGCTTAAAGTGACTTCACAAGATCTTCCAGCGAACAACAATAAAAGACTGCTAATAGATTCTATATTTAAAAGTAGAGACAAATACTTACACCCTAAACCAAAACTATTTTCCTTCTGCTAGATCAGACAGGCTCAAAGCTCAGAAAAGTAGATGTACAAGTTGCCAGGACAAGGACCCCAAGTGCATGCTGCTGCCATGCTGCATTAGCAAGAGACACGAGATAACGTGGCAGTGTCCGCAGTGACCTCATCTGATGGAAGGGACCATCACCTCCAACCCCCTGATAAGCACTTTGCTGTTCACAGAGCCTCACCTGAATCTCAGGAGTCCTGTCCACAGGAATGAAAACCGCAGGCTTGCAGGAGGGTGTGGTGGAGGCTGACTGGCAAAGGGGTGCACCAGGACCAGCTGGCCGTTGGTCAACCGCTGCCACCTTCACACTTTCCTCTGGCTTTTCAGCAGTATTCACATCACTGGCTGAGGACTTTTCAATTTCTTGTTTCTGCTCTTCTTTCTCCTCAGAGCTACTGGGTTCCTCCTCAGGCTCCGATTCTGAGTCTGAGCTGTGTCTTCTCTTGTTTGCACCACTGATGCTCCTGATCTTTTCAGGTACCGCAGCCTCTGGCTCCTGTATCACCCTAGAACAGAACATCAACAGGTGAACTATGTTTCGGTCAATGTTCTCCAGGACCTCAAGCCAGACACGTCTTCCACACAAACCAGAGAAATCACATCATCAAAAGCCACTGCCTGAGCCTGAACCCAGGTTTTATTCAAATATAGAAAACTTCTCCCTCTTGGGTATAGAGCAGCACTAGAAGAGGTTAACCCAGTTCTCCAAGGATCTCCATTCTTCAAGGTTTTCATGACTCTAGGTAAAGTTTCGCCTGATCCAATTGCTGGATTCATATCTAAGCACACCCTATATTAACATTTATTCATTTCTTTAAAAGACATCTTGGTAGCTTAATTTATTTCAGCTTCTGCCAAAACGCAGCTCTTAATAAATCCAGTAATTAAGGACCACATCAGTCGATGTTTTCCAATACAAGACGAAAGTAAACGTTTATTCCACCAATTATGTAGTCTAGCATAATTGTAAGAGTAGGTGTAGATAGTTGGCACCCACCCCACCGCCTTATGAAAGGGAAAACCAGGTTATTTTAACTAACACCCTCTCCTTAGGAAAACAACTACTATATTATCAGATAAAAATAGAAAATGATTTAACTCCATCCATTCTGAAGAACCTGTATGCAGTAAGAAGGAAAAAACAACCCATCAAACAGAAAAAGCTAAGAAGGTTGCCAAGTTTTCAACCACAGAGATAAAACAGAATGGTTCTTTCCAAATAAAACTTTACCTTTTAGTCTGATACATGCGTTCCCCAATACCCAGTTTGGAGGTAGTGTACAGAAGTTTCATTTCTGCTGCAGAAGCCTGGACCTCATTCAGCTTGCTCAGCAATTCAGCTCGCTAATTGGGAAAAAACAACCAAAATCAGTGCTTATTTTCACCAGGAAATAATGTCATTCCAGGATTAGCTCCTGAGATTTAAAGGGTGTGCTCTGGCAAATCTGGCTGTAAAGGTGTAAAGATGTTCCTGCTGCTACATGGTCAGTCCTTCCTGATTTCAGCCCTGCACTAGAGCAAAACCAATGACAAGCTCAGCTGCACCCTTCAAACAGCAGCAAAGAAAATGGATTTGAACTAAAACGTTGGAGGACTGGAGCAATGGAAACCTCCCTCCAACCCCCTCACATGGGACACAAACCACCTCCAAAACCAGAGTTAATTTGTCAAAGCCATTATTCAGACACTAAAATGAGCAGGAGTTTTGCCTGGAAAGCTTTTACAAAGACAGAAAAGCTGTATTTGCATACAGAAAACACACAAGAGCTGGAAATAAATACTTTGGAAGCGCTGGCAGTAGCAGAGCTAGGGGGGCACCGAGCTCTGCATTTTGCAGCAAGACAAAGCTGCTCATACAATCTGTACAGATGCTCCTACAATACAAGGTTCTGTACTTAACACCCAACTATTTGGTCAGGGACAAACAGAGAATGGGAACCAGGACCCAGAAACGGTCGCCAGCATACACCAATGTACCTGTTTTTTCTTTTCCTTCTGCTCTAGAACTTTCTGCAAGTTTTTCTTCTGTTTCTTGCTTAGGGGTTTCTTCTGTTGTTTCACAACACAGGCTACTTTTTTCTTCTTTGCTTTTTTGGCTGGCAGGACCAGGGCATTACTTGCATCAATCCCCTTCAGCATTGCTTCATCTGAAAGCACATGTTTGATTATTTCTCTGTGCTGGGTGGATTATTTTCAGCACCCTTATCACAAACCATACCAGACTTAGGCGTTTTCAACAAACACCACCCTCACTCCCAGCCAAAAAAAAATCCTACATCATCATCATTGAGGGCGAAAGACCATGAAACCAGGACCTTGATAACCCTGTGCTTACTATAGCCACAAGGGTGATTTGCCTTGACTTATGCAATGCTATGTAATTTTTGGGTGTTTTACTTAATGTGCCCAGGTTCAGGGGGCAGCAGAGCAGCTCAGGAGATGACATGCTCAGGGGTGACCCTGCAGCCTCCTGCCTCTCCCAGACAGTAGTATGGATTTTCAGTAGTAAAAACTACTTCTAACAGGCGAATAGTGGAAACAGTATAATAAACGTGGGGTTTTGAAAGTAACATTTGAGAAATCAATGTTAAACATACAAATATTAACAAGTGCACTAATAAAGAATGGCTTAAATGCAGTAATTACTTTAATAGAGCTATGAATGTAAAGCCTATAAGAGACTTAAATCAGCATTTCAATGCTTCCAATGAAAGTATAAGAACAATATAGTAAAGACACGACAGTAATTCTCATCTCAGCAACTCCACGGTCACTTTAGCGATGTGAACAACCTAAGTTTGCAATAATGAACGTAAGGCCTAGGAAAGGGAGAAGAGACCCGGGCCGGGGGGCGAGGGGCGAGGGGGTGACCCGACACGGCGTCCGGGCCGGGGCCCGCCGCACCTCCCAACTCCAGCGGCAGTTCCAGCGGCTCGGCGGCGGGCGGGGGTTGCTCAGTGCCCTGCGGCAGCCGCGCCTTCCAGTTGTGCCTGCGGCGTGCCCGGCCCATGGCGGCGGCGATGGCAGCAGCAACGGGAGCAGCGTGGCCTCACGTGCAGCGCCCCGCGGCTACAACTTCCGGGTTCC
Source organism: Podargus strigoides (assembly GCA_028020825.1). Classification (NCBI taxonomy): domain Eukaryota; kingdom Metazoa; phylum Chordata; class Aves; order Caprimulgiformes; family Podargidae; genus Podargus; species Podargus strigoides. Next base: position 12,211,200 of record CM051637.1, on the reverse strand, counting down.
GCGAACTCTCGCGAGAAAAAGGCGGGGCGAGGTGGTGTGCGCAGGCGCAGGGCCGCGGGTCAGCCCGCTCGGGGGCAGGGCTTAGAGGGGGTGGAGCCTCGAGGGGCCGCGCGGTCCTAACGCCGCCGCTCCGGGCCTGAGGCCGCCCGGGGTCGTGCGCGGGGCATGGCCGAACCCCACATCCCTCCTCCGTTACCCCCTGGCACCAGGCCGGGCTCCAGCCCTCCCACCCGGGAGACACCCGCCAAAGCAGAGCCATAAGCGCGATTCCTGTCTCAGTGCAAAGTTTCAGTAAACATTTATTTTAAGCTTTGTCACAATACCATAGTTGATTTGTGAAATTGGTCTACAAATATTGAACTACACGGTACATGGATTGGGTGTTCAGATATGTAATAAATAAAGGCATGTATAGCTCCGTAAAAAATAATTCCAATACATTTGTAACTACTTAACGATATTGATCGGTAGAACCTAGTATTTCCCTATGAATCATATGTCAAAAGTATACACACAGCATCTCCCCGGATTATTTTTTACATAAACACAATTGTACAAACTTAAACACGATCATCTCGAAGTCTGATGTACAAAAAGAGGCTGTGAAATCACCAATCAGAGCCGGTAACGAGCGCTACCACAGCAAATCACCACCTCTGATTAAAAGGAAACAATCTATTTTTGAATGTGCTGTCGTCACAGTTCGATGGAATTATCCCAAAGTTTAAAATACATGCGGATACAAGAAAATCTTTGTAATTTTCCAACCCAGACAAAGAGAACTTAATGGTCATTTACGTCATTAGCTGCCAAATACAGATCAGTACACGCCAGGCAAACCACACTGGAAAACTTCTACACCACCAAAGAGCGAAGATTGATACTGGTCTATTTTCCACACGAAGGATGCAATGAGTCTGTAAAAGCAAATCACAATTTGAAGGACGCACTATTAAGTACAGCACTGAATTAACACCAGGTTTTGTACATTGCACTCTGACACCCAATGCCACTTTGAAGAGCATCACATTCCGACTACGACAGGTCAGTTCTCTATAGGCGAGGCGTGACCTGCAAAAAAACCGCTGCCGACGTTAGTTCTGCAAAAAAACGTGAGTGTATTGAAAAATACTACAGTAGTTTCAAATATTAGGTCTTATAAAACACTGAAGACCCAAACAGAGTTTCTGATCCAGGACAGTCTGAAGGCCATCTTAAGTTGTCAGGTCAGCTGGCTGCGCAGGGCAATGTTCTTTCACGTGGCCGCTGCAAACTGGAAGGTCAATACAGAGGAAGTGTTGCAGCTGAGCAGCCTCGAGGGGGCAGAGGGGGTGTTACAGGGTTTATTCCCATTTCTGCCACTGACTCAGGTAAATCCATCAAATTCTGTGTCTCAGTGTATCCGTGGGCGCCCAGGTGGTACCTGCACATCCCTGCGGATTCCTACAAGAGGCTCCCACCAATGGCAACACAAACGCAGCGCGACCGCTGTCACTGGCACGAGTGACAAAGCCCCCGTGGATGAACTAGATGGCTTGGCATGGAAAAATATTTCCAAAAGGTATTTACAAAAGTTGAAAGAGATTAAATACAATATACCACATTCATGTCCCGAAAGCGCTTTCACTACAGTGCATGTTTAAAAATACAGAGCATTTTTAAAGTGTGTATATATATATATATATATATTTTGAAGATTAGATTGTGCCTTAAAAAAAATCGTTACTTCTGAATTTTTCTAACATGAAAACTGAGCGCTGGGAAAAATACTGATTAAAAATATCCAATGTCATATATACCACTTTTCACTTAACATTTTGCTATACATGGGATGCAAGTAAATATAAAAATACTTTTTCTCAAGCAGCAGGGTGATCAAAATTAAGAGTATTAATATAGGAGGGCTGATTTTACAAAACTAGGATAAATTATTAGGGAGCAACTATGATCCAAATTAAGTTTTATATAGTATTTTAAAAGAACCCTTTATCATAGACAACTCTTAATATATAAATGATTCAGTATTTTTAACTTCAACATCAAACAGGGATTACAGAAAATACAATCCATGGAAAACTGGCTCACGCCATAGTCCTGGAGTGGCTGGAGCCGCTCACGTGAGCGGGGACCACGGGCTTTGGGCCTCAGGTTTGGCAGAACACATACAGACCCAAGTTGGCTCATCAAATCCCAATTTCCAGGTTGGCATCTTAGCCCAGTCCTCTGTGCACAACAGTAGGGAAAGCTGAGTTTAGAGGGAAGACTCTGCAATACTGTGGAAAATGAGCTGTAAAAAGGAATATACTGTAATTGGCATTTTCAGCTTTACAAAGCGGAGCATTTGTTGCCGTTGTAAGGATCTGGAAAAGATTTATGAAAAGCAGCTATTCTAAGTGTGCATTTCTTGGAAAAAGGGGTTGCGGGGGGATTTACAGGTGACATAAAAAATTAAAATGGATTACACCAGTGCCAGCTGCATATCAACTTCAACCATGTTGAACTGAAGTGATCACCATTTGGAGTAAAGGCCATTAACATGGATTTTAAAATAATCCCTCGTGTAAATGTCACATACGGACCAGAAGAGGTTAGGCAAGTAACACACATTTTAAGAAGAGTACTAAACTTCAGCATATAAACAAATCCACCTCATGGTTACATTCAGTTAAGCATCACACCCAACACAAGAAATGAGAAGCTGAAGACCAAGCGCCAAGCTGTGCTCCGCTGCCCCGGCACATCCCGGGTGAAGCAGCAGCACTCCCATCACCTACTGGGATTTGTTCCCCTTCCTTCTCAGCCAGTCCCTAACACACACCAATTTTTGTTGCTTTTTTTTTTTCTTTACTTGTTTGTTTCAGTGCTATAGAATACGTAGTTCTTCAGTTGTGGTCCATTCCACCCCTCACGGTATCCCTGCTGTGCTCATCACTATGGTTTATACTCCATAGGTTACCACGTTAAACCACTCATCCGCCTTTCTTCCCTGAGATTACCTGTGTTTCACTGCATCGCAGCAAACCTTACAAAGCCAGTGGAAGCCTACCAAGCTAGTTAATTCTGAGGTTACAAATACACGGAATCCTTCAAAATAGAATTGCTTCAAAGCTCCTGCACCACTTTGAAATTTAACTGTTTAATACACCCTTCTCCTAAGGTGACTCACTTCCCCACTCAAACCCAATACACTGAGGACACAGACTTCATAGAATCATAGAATGGTTTGGGTTGGAAGGGACCTCAAAGCTTATGTGGTTCCAACCCCCCTGCCATGGGCAGGGACACCTCTCACTAGACTAGGTTGCAAAAAAGCAAAAAGCTCTTATAAAACTATTACAATTTTAGAAAAAAAAAAAAAAATCCAGATCTTCCTGACGATAATTTATTGCCGCTTCTTGGTCCTGAGAAAGCTTTAAGCAACAATACATTTGCAAGTGTTTCAACTGCTGCCTTTTTTTGAGAAAGTACGTGGGTCCCGAGATAAAATAATCATGTTTTATTCTATGCACTTATGCTTGGAAAACACTTCACTGTGAAGATCCAAGATGAATTACGATTTGCCACGCTACATCTCTTAAAATGGAAATATATAAAGGAAAGTTATTTCCTTCCTTTTATAAAGGAAATAACAGATTTCCTTTCAGACATTAAAGTTCTCGAGATGGAATGCAATGAAATAATGCCACACATGCACTTCTCAGTTCCTGGACTGGCATTTCAGGACTTCAAATTCATGCAGTCTTCCTTCTCCCTTATTCCCCACCTCCCGTTAAAAGCTATGGTGTGAATTTTTTGGCTTGGATACCACAAAATTCCTCATCTGATACTCTATGAAAGGCAACTTCAAGGCAATGCAATAAGCCAACAATGAAACGAGAACATTCACCACTTTGGAAAAAAATAAATTAAAAAAAAATGCAGACCCACAGCAGTTACTTCTCAATGGAAATGTTTGGTAGATTGAGATTTTTTTTTTTTTTTTTTCAGCTTTTAAAGTGTCAAATTTGCATATGTGTAGCTCAATTTCAATATTTGAAAGACTACTCAATTTGCTTCTATAAAAACTTTACAAAAGATGTTTTTAAATGCTTGTAAAAGTAAGCGTTTATCTACTGAGAAAATTCTAGTACTGGATAAAACTCTCTGAATATAGAGCTGAAATGTTTAATTATTTTTTTTTGCTTCCTACAAGTACAATGGCTGAGTGTATAATCTAGACAAATTAGTCTCGCACATGATGAAAAGTTGTCACTTTGCACACTTTTTACCATGTGATGTTTTGTTGCTTTGTAACTTTGAATGAGACAGTGCTTAGGAATTTTCTAGAGCTGGTGTACGGTGGTCTAGGGGGGTTGGTTCATTGCTCGCTGCCTCTGTCCAGGTTTTCAATCACCCTGGAAAGACGGATGTTCAGAAGTCTGATCTGACTGTCGAGGTGATCCATCTTCTCCTCAAGGCTGCTGTTGCTGTTTCTCCTCCAGTAAAATCCAACTGGCCCCGTCATGAAATAGACTGCTACAACAAAGCAGAGAGGCAGGACTGCGTGTTCTGGGTCGCCTTCGTACTTCTGGAGGATGTAGACGCACGAGAGAGTGAAAAGGGCGACCCTGGCAATCCAGAAAAAGCGACCAAACAGCATGTGCAGGAGATAGAAGAAGAATCCAAGGAAGAGAGATAAAAACCAATAGGCAAGTAAAATGGCACCAATCAGCAGAAGAGCACGGGTTGGGTTGTTGGCAATTGCTGCCGGGCTGAAGTAATGAGTCAAGTTCGAAGCTGAAAAGCAAAGGAAAATGTACAGAATATTAATGAGAGCATGCCAAAGTGGTAAGGGTAAAAAAACACAAGCACAGCTTCATGCAGGGTGATCATGGCTGTGGTTTCTAAAATAAGGGGTGGATCTAGTTCATCCATTTCTAGATGGACCTTTTTCAAACCACTGGCTTGGCTCCAATGATACAAATGAATTAATTCCTTTCAAGAAGAGGTGCTAAAAGTTCTTTAAAGACAAACTACTGTAGGGCCTGTGGCCAAAGTTCATACTGAGGCTAAATAAACTGCTTTGTAACACTTACATTCTGAAGGCTCTCAATTGTACCTATCTTTCTTCTAGTCCTCCTGTACTGTCCTGCACTGTTCCAGGCCATGTGCATCCATTTAATGATGACACCAAGAAACCAGCCATGACTTCCAGTGGGGTTTATAGATGTCCTCTAGATACGTATATGGAAATGGAATAGCTGGTTTTAGTCCTCTCATTTGAAGGTACTAATAGCAAAATCAAAGCCATGGGAAGTGGACAGAGATACCACTGAGGGATGTTTAATGCAGTGTGATAAAATGTAACCATTTTCCCACTCAGCCCTATGCTTGTAAACATCACTACAGGCTGCTATAGTTCAAGAGTTAACAGGCATCACACTTACCATCAATTCCAAGAACATCTAACAAATCAGTCCATATTCTCCAGAACGTGTCCATTAATATATCCACCCCATTCACAAACCTCTCTGTCAACCTTGAGAAAAACTGAGAAATAAAATTGAAAACTTTTTTTAAAAAAATAAAAAAATTAAATCCTCAATTCCTTAAACACACTTTGAGACTCACTAGTCACGAGGAGAACTGTAATTCTTAAAATAAGAATTGCAGACTATTTTTAAGTCTTCAAGGGGGGAAAAATGTAACTATGTGAATCATAAATGTACTTATTAGAATTACCCTTATTCTAGGTGTTTTGGTATGCAAATTTCTATGGTGACAGGATTTTAAAACGCACTTTATTAGCTTTAGAAAACACTATTACTAGCAATGGACATTGGTAAAGCAAACCAGAGAATTATAGTTTTACTGAGCGACTGAGAGACATCTCCAATTGTCTCAAATTTATTTACGGGACGATTTAATAATATTTGTTATTTTTTCCTCCTGGCTGAGGAGGGAAGAAGGAGCAGAGGAATGCAGAGGTCGGTCTGCCTGCATGCCTTATTTCCTGCAAGTTCCTGTGAGGCCCCGCAAACACAGGATGCTCTGCTGCTGCAGGCAGACCGTATTTCAGTTGGAGGGTTCCTCACGGTCTGCCCCGGCTGCCTCCCCCATCTGAAATAACCTTTATTTAGAGATTTCTTGTATTAGTATTCGCTGCAGGCTGCTCCACGCCTCCCCTTTCCCCTCCCCAAAGCAACCCCCAGCCCTTCCCCACCGCACCCGCAGCCAGGCTCACACCGGGGACGAGGCCGCCGCGGGTCCAGCGCCGAGCACCGGGCCGGGGAGGGGTACGGGAAGCGGCCAGCCGCCGAGCTGTGCCTCACCGAACCGCCTGGTCACCGCCGGGAGCGAGGGCGCGAAGGGAAAGGAAGCGCAGGGAGAGGGCGGGGGGGGGTGGGAAGAGAAGCGGCCGCCGCCTCACCTTCTGCAGGGCCCGCACGTTGTCCTCGCCGAAGAGGCCGCTGATACCTTGGTAGAGACCGCTGGCCGCGCGGCGGAGGCTGTTTTGCTTCTCGGCGCCTCGGCTGCGAGCTGCCCAAGCACCGGGTCCCGCCGTGCCGCCCAGCAGCAGGCTGAGGAGCAGCAGCGCCGGCAGCCTCCCCACCGCCATGGCCGCCCGCGCTGCGCCCCGCGGCGATAGTGCCGCCTAGCGGCCGCGCCGCAACTTGGAGGGGAAGGGGGCGTGGCCGGGGGCGTGGCACTCGCAGAGGGCCACGCCCCCGGCCACGCCCCCTTCCCCCGGAGCAATGGCATTCTTGCTATCAGCTCCCTCTGGGTCGTGAAGCCCAGGGAGGATTTAAGACTCCCCAGGAGACAGAAAAGTGTAGGTGCCCATGAGCATCTCTGCACAACACGCAGGATCTCTGGTGTGAAAATTACAGGGCAGAGCTCTGCTTTAGCTGTCCCTTCCCGAGGAGTTCCTGCAGAGTCAGGGACACAGCTCGTAGCTCTGGAATAACTCGAGGTATCTGTTTCCAACTCTGTACCCTGTGTCCTTGATGTCTAAGCCTCGTGGCTGGGTCTAAGCGAGGTTGCAGAGCAGCTGAGTAGACATTTCTAGTATATACATCTTTATTATGGCTGTTTTCCCAGTTGTAGTCAGGCCAAACCACTTATCGTCCCGTTTAGCAGACCGACCTAGACCTTTTAGCGTTTATTTCTATTTGGCCCTGAAAGGGTTGGGCCCAGATCCAGGAAGGCACTTTGGATCTTACTTGATTTCAGTAGGATATAGATTCTTTATCGATTTATAAATGATGCTTTCATTCTCTTTTAATGTAGCCTCGAATGGCTGTCAGTACCAGTGTACATTCTGGTCTGTCTCACACTGTTCCGGAAGAGATTGGTATCTGATGATGGTTGGTATCTTTTGAGGTCCTTGGGAGGTTTCTGGTTATGTGCCCTCAGTGTCCTGTTGTGCCTGCACTCCCAGCACACAGTAAAGTGAACACTTCTGAGATGTTTCTTGCATGGACAGAACCTTGCGGTACAAACCCACGACAGTAATGTAATTAACTGTCAGGAATGTTGCTTCCTCTGCCAGTTAAAATCCTTCGATTTGCTTCCAGCTGGCATGGCTTTCTCTGGGTCCTCTTGTGCTATTTCTGGCCCAATGGGTCTCGTTTCTGCCAATTTGGGGACATTCCTATTTCTCGATGTGAGTTTCCAGCGTGGGATCCCCTCAAAATCACTTCTGCAAAGTGCTTCTTGTTTCTTTCCATCCATTCTTCACAGAGGCTCAGACGCCTATTTAGGTGGCTGCCTTTGGAACCCTGCGCTAAGGGTTGTCCTTAATATGAGGTCAGGATAATTTGGGAATCTTCCCTGGTATTTAATTGATTTCCTGACCTGTCTCAATGAGCCTATTTCAGGTACATTCATCTCTCCAAATCCACAGCTCTTATGAAATGATGAAGTTTAAATACATGAAATCGCATCTGCTCAAAGAATACATTGCATCATGGCATGAAATACTGATCTCAAACACGCTGAACTTTTAATTTAGGACAGCTGTGAGGTTTCTAGAAAGATCTTCTGATGAGGGTCTTACTGTACAGAAGAAGCATGAGTGTACTTCTCTGTTTCCTGACCTGTCTTACTCAGATATAGCGATTTAACAACAATCTGAACAGTATTTAGAACAAAACCGGGTCTTCTAGATGTCAAAGTTTTAGCAGGTCATCAGGTTCTCTCCTTTTAAATCATTTTTATGGTGAACAAAATTGCATAGCCTCAAAGAAAACCAACTGGTGTTACTGTGGACCAGTCCTTAACCTCACTGATCCTTATTTTTCTGTCTTTACTTCATCTCACAGCCTTCAGTTTGTCATGGCTGATCGCTTTATGACCTCTTGTCATGTTAGGCCCTTTCTCTCCATGTTTTGCTGCTAGCTCTGTGAGGCTTTTCTTGCAGTATCTCACTGCTTCTTTTCTTCTTATTTTTCTTTTTCTCTTTTTCTTTTATTTTCTCTTCCCTTTCTGCAAAAGCTTTTGATTTTGATTCTGGTTACTTGTTCTCCTGACACCATGTAGAGGTTCCAGAGATCATGGATGTCAAATGAACCAGAAGTTTCTTATTCTTACACAGACTCATTAACCAGCTGGTGGCCTCTCTGAATATAGGATTTCTTAAAAACTTTCCAAAAATCTTTAGATTTCCTAATCCAGGTGTTGGATCAATGGATCATGGTCAGGCCTCAGCATACTGCACAGACTGCTGTGAGGTATTATTACGAAACTTTTATCTCACAGGACGGTGCATTTCATCACTCCTTTTAATTTCACAGACTAGCTGCAGGTTAATTACCTCATAGAACACAAACGAGGCAGTGCCATCATCATCACTAGCACTGTTAATTGGTTCTGAAGCATCATTTGAAGGGCCTCATATCTAATCTAAAGCAGAAAACATGATTTATTTTTTTAACCTATTATTACTATTAGTAGGCGTAAAGCAAGGTTTAAAAAGATTTGAAAATGGTCAATTCTAGTTAATCTTATTCAGGCTATTTTCCTCCAGCTATCCTAAATCTAGTCTCCAGGCTGTTTCTAGTAGTGGCTGCAGTCCTCTTAATGCCCATTTTTTTCGTTAAACGCTTGTTTAATTTTAATTTTCTTCCCATTTTTCCAAAGTCACTTCTGAAAGAAGAAAAAAGTGTTTTGGATAAGACAAAACTGGCATGAGGGTGAGGAACATGGAGGCACAGGTATGACCCATTCTAAATAAGGAAGCCATAGTAAAACTGCTGTTAATAAATGAGAAAGCCTGTCAGGCTTTCCTAAAAGTCCTAAAATTTAGTTTTATCACTGAATTCCCAGCGTGCCCCTTCCTCCTTGAACAGTAAGTGGGTCAGTCCATTTTAAACTAAGCTTTTTTCAGCTCAGTGAGGGGATTTTTGGGTCCCTCCCCAGGTGATTTGGCTGCGCATGATGCACAGGTTGCTTTGGTGGAGGAAGGCTTCTGCTTTTTTATTGTAAAACGAGTAAAATCGGCACCGGCGAGGCGCCCCGCCGGACCCGCCTCAGCGCTGAGGGGAATCAGGGAGGGACCCCACCCGCTCCCGCCGAGCAGGATGAGAGCTCCCCCCCGATTGGGCACACCTCCTTCTGATCCGACCGCTCATTGGTCGACAGAGAAGAGGGCTTGAGAAATCTCTGTTCCAATTGGTTGTTCCCGGTGTCAGCTCTTCGGCCGTCAGCCCAGCCGTGAGGAGAGCGGGCTCTGGGCTGATGTGGAGCCAGGCGCATGGCAGCCAATCAGGAGCGCCGGCGTAGCGACCGCCGTGCGCTGCGCGGGATCCGTCCGCAGCGCGGGGCCGCCCGGTCCCAGAGCGCCTGAGGGGCGGCGGCGGTGGGTGGCTTCGGTGGCACCCTCCCGAGCGAGGGCACGGCGGGAGGGTCGGAGCCGTGCCTCCCTGGGGACAGAGATGGGGGGAGAAGGCCTCAGAGTGGGGCCGGATGAAACGAAAGGGAGGTAAAAATGGGAAATGAGAGGTTTGCTTCCAGTAGTCGCTGGGAGCGCCTCAGTACCGGCCATGACAGGTTCATCAGGTGTGTGCGTCAGGTGTAATTCGGGGAGAACTGGAGAAAACCTGACCCAAATCTCACGGTCACACCCCAGAGCAGGCCAGGCTCTGTATCAGCCGGAGGTAAATACCCACGGAGCGTTCGGGCTGCCCTGGAGGTGCGGAGCAGAGGCCTGTGGCGTGGGTGGGAGGTGACACCCTCGTACGGTACCCTGACAGCTGCACAGGCTATGTATCCACACGGCGTAATGCTTTGTTACCGTAACACATGTCTTCACCAACCCAAAGGGCAAAAAAAAAAAAGTTATTTAGAGTTTCTAAGTAGTTTGTTTTCTCCATTATGGGCTGTGGCTCCAAGTGCAGCGGTGACACACCCGGGGTCTGGGCACTGGGGCAGGCATCCTGCATCCCTCCCGTATCTCGGGGTTTTGGCAGTGTCCCCCGCGGGTTTCACGCCTCCAGTGACCTCTCCGGGGCCGTATATAAAACCACATTGTGTGTCCCGATTCCACCCCCGAGCCCCCAGGCTCTGCAGTTATTTAACGATACCCTCTGTGTAAGGTCTTTCTCGACACAAATAAAAAATGGCAGGGCTGTTCAAGTCACGTTGCCATAGCCTGCAAGTTTAATTATATAGTTGTATTGTAGCAGCACAAAAAATCTAAGTGAAATGTATAGCAAGGCTACTATCTCCTGCACGTCTTTGATATTTACACTGTCTGCCTGTACAATTTACCATCAAAATCGTATTTTTTCGAGGTTTCTGCAAAGGGAGATGATGACCCTGACCACTGATGACCTTGACCATTGCAGGTCCATTACGGCGACTCGCGCGTTGCCGTGAATACCTCGGGGACCTCGCAGAGCGAGAGGCGATGGCTCCTCCCGGGGGCCGACACCGCGCTCACGGCCTTTAGAGGCGGCGGGTCCCGAGTGCCCCGAGGGAGCCGGAGAGCGATGACCCGCACCCCGCTCCCCCCGCTGGGGCGGTGGCGGGGCCGGGCCGCGCCGCCCCTCTCCCGGTGCCTCGGCGGGCGGGGGCGGGCCGCAACGCCCCGCACTCTTTTCTCTCCGGCGGAAGGTTACGGAGTGATGAGGCCCCGTGCGGCTCGGCGGCCCTTAAAGCCTGCGGCCGGAGGAGGGGCGGCGCAGTCGGGGTTGTGGGGGTGCGGGAGTGTGCGGGCTCCCTGCGGGGGTGACGCTTTGGTGTTGATTTCTGTGCCATCGCCGCCATGTCCCAGGAGCCCGAGATCATGGAGTCGCAGGTGATGTGGGAGCCTGACACGAAGCGCAACACCCACATGGACCGATTCCGCGCCGCCGTGGCCAGCAGCTGCGGGCTCCGCCTGGGTGAGCGCCGGGCGGGTGGGGAGGCCCTGTCACTGCTCCGGGCCCTGCTCTGCCGGTGGGGCTCTGCTTCCTCGGGACTGGCATTTCCGCGGGGCTGTCCGTCTGTCCGTACCCCAGGGAGGGGCCCGGGTGCCCATGGGGTGCTCTGACACCCCTGGGGTTTGAGGGGGTGAAGTGGTCCAGGCTGTGAGTGGGATGCTCTGCTTCTGCCTCATGCAGGGGCCTCCGGTGCAGCATCTCGTTTAGTGTGAAGGTATGTGCGATTGGGAAATGCAAACAGCTTTATCTGTGCTGGTGCTGCTGCTGGATGCCAGCCCGGGCAGTGTAGGCATTGGTACCTGCTGGGTGCTCCTGGCTGCTCCTCTGTGTAGTTGAGGTCCTGCTTGCAGAGATTTCCTGGGGTGAGTAGCAGTACTGAAGTGATTGTTTTAAGGGGGTGTGGGAAGGAGGGATCACTGCCGTCATGGCTGAGAGGTTAAGATAAGCCTTAATATGGTGCTTTAACAACATGTGCCTGTGAGATTTGAGTTAAGGCTGTGCTTGCAACCTCATCTTTGGGAAGAGTTTGTCTTGGTAATTTCTAAGTGTGCTGGGGAGTTAAAGGTGATGTGTAAGTTAGCTCAGTGATGGAAGCCAAGGTTCTTTGCTATGTGTCTGCCCAAGCTGTTGAATTTCAATCTCTGCTTCATGCTCGTTCAGAAATACCTTTATGGCTGTGAATAGGTGTGCAGTTTTTTGGCTTAAAAACAGCCTGTCAGCTTTGAATTTAGCCCTGCTTTGAGTAGGGGTTTGGACCTCCTGAGATGTATTTCAATCCAGATTGTTCTGTTTTTCAATGACTACTGACTGCAGGTGGTGTCTGCAGGGTGTCAGGGAGCTGGCTATGTGGGCTCATTCACATCATGAACCAGGTGGACTTCAGTGCATGTGGGGGTCAAACCCTCTGGTTCTGACTAGCTTGTTGTATGCTATCCATCCTCACTAAGTATTTGTGTAGCTTTCCTGTAATCATCCATCTGTCTGATGGAGGATGGAGGGAGTAGTTTTGGCAAGTGGCCTGACAAGTTTTTCAGTCCAGTATAAATGTCTGTGACGTAAGCAGAGACATTCTGGAGTAGTAGCAATGTATCTGGTGCTTCTAGCAGTTTGTCTGAAAAACAATTATGCACCTTGATTGGGGACTTACTATGTAGGTGAGACCCCTGCCATTCTGTGAGGCAGGTCATTGTTTTGACTGCTGGGGGACTTCCCATTTGGACACAAATGCGTAGTGTCTAACTCTCCTCCTGCATAGGCAGCAAGTTACTACAGGATTTTAGCTGACTCTTGAGTAGAAATGTCATGTAACTGGTCCTCATGTGATCAAGACTGAATGCAGTTTCAGATGGGCTGCCCACGTTTATGGCTGTAACAACTAGGACTCTCTCACTCCATTTTGAAGTGGCTGACTCCGCTCAAAAGTGGATTTATGTGCATAGATACAAACCTTTGTCAACTTCCATTAGACTTGAGCTAATGTTCATTGGTCTGTATGCTATTCAACAACTAAGAATGGATTCTTCATGTAATGTCAAGGTGTGGACTGATTGAGGAGAGCTAAGGGCAATATAAGCCTTTAAACAGCATGACTTTGTCAACCTAGAAAATGTAGTAGTGAGATGCAGTGTTTAATTGTTGAGTAACAGGTCTGTGCCCTGAAGAACTTACATGCTAAAGCTCACATGGGGACAAACTACAGACAAGACAGAACTCTTTGTATTGTAAGAAATTAAATTAGTGGTGACTTGTAGCTCTGTGCATTTATCAAATGATTCAGAGCTTGTGCTCCAGCTGGTTTTTGAACGAGGAGATGGAAGCTTGAACTCCCCTTTGGTGAAGTCTTATCTCCATGCCAGCTGATGTGAAATGCACAGGACAGTGGGGAGTAACTTGGGTGGAACATAAAAAAGGGTGTGTAGGAGGCTGAGATTGAGGCAATATATAGGGAAAAACTGAGTTATGGAGAAGAGTCTTTGTTTCTACTATGTCAGTAATACCTAGGGAGTAATCTCAATTTGATGGTAAAGATTTGAGTGGAATAAAGTATGGAAGGGACAGACTGGATGGGGAAGTGGCTGTAGTGCTCAAGTGTAACAGTGTAGAAGTGGTTTTGAATGGTTTTTCTCTTGTAAAGCTGGAAGATGTCCTCTGTATAGGAGTAGGCTGCAAAGCTGGCTTTTGAAACAATCAGCTGGATAACAGGATGACAAACCAAAGATAATGGGAGAAAATGACTTCAAGTGGTTTAGCTGAAAGCATCACATAGGAAACAGTTGGCAGAGCAGGAAACTGTTAGGACTGTCACTGATGGCAGACACTTGTATTGAATTTGGCTGTTGGCACAGCTTCAGGCAGCATGGACATGACTTGAGAATGTCACTTTTGGGCTGGTGATGAGGAATCAGCTTCAGTTATTCATACCCAAGACTTCTACACACGGAGCTTAGTTTGAATTGTGGGTTTCTTGGTAGGCATTCCTCAGATTACTTTATCTGTGTCTCAGTCATGTAAGACTTAAACTGCTTATTTCCAGTTTTTAATGCCAGATTGCAGTTTTAATATCTAGCTAATAAACATCTTGCTTCACTTCATGCTGTTTTAGCATGCAAGAGTAAGTTGTGATCTATCAGACCCCTTATTGCATGCTGCCTTTGTAACGGTGCTGTTGATATTACAGTTAGATGATGGGTGCATCTAATATCCATGTTACCATGCTAGCAGAGGTCTTTGGTCCTGACTAAAACCATACAGCGTATGTCTTTTGTCAGACTTGTTTATCTTTTGCTGTATGGAAGCGTCATGTTGATGATAAGATAGGGAGTGGAAGTGTCAGGAAGCAGGACTCTGTCCTGCTGTCTGATCTTCAGTTTTGCTGATGGGTGTGTGGGGGGGGGTAGATGTTGCACAGAGTTACTAGAAAAGGTCCCTATCTTTCTGGTGGCAAATGGCTTGTAATGCAGGCAGTTGAAATGATGCCATCTGTTCAGATGTCCAAGTAGATTGTTTCTGTTGGTGCCATAGTCATTTGCCTTGAACAGAAGTGATCTATTCTGTGTGATCAGTTTTCTCTTACAGGTTGTTTTAGGCACAGATTTTCTGTATCCAGGATATCCCTAATTGTAGCTTGTCTAAATTTGTGTAATTCTCTGCATAATGCTAACAGGTGTCTGTTGTTTCTAGCCAACTACGATGACTTATACCAGTGGTCAGTGGAATCCTACTCGGACTTCTGGGCTGAATTCTGGAAGTACAGTAACATCGTGTGCTCTCGCCTCTATGATGAGGTATGTCAGTATTTATCTTACACAGTCAAGTGCAACACAAAGGGGAGATAAACCAGTTTTACAGTCAATCTTTTGACCTGTTCCTGGAACCTTTGCAAGTGATATGATTAATCCAGTAAGTGTATAGTCCTGAATTTCCTTGTGTGGTGCATGGTGCTATTCTGTTGCTGATATACTTTAGGACAGTGAAATCTTCAAGTTCTCTTATCCTAAACAAATCTGCTGTAGTGTCCTTGCAGTCATGTGCTCTCACAAACCTTGGCTGCTTCTGAGGAGTCTGCAAATGTACTGCCTTCTGCTTTAGGATTGTCCTGGTAGAATTATCACATTGATTTTATAAATGCTGGCATGCAGTCAAGTTCATGTTTGCATTCCCTGAGTCAGCTTACCTGATAAGCACACCTGTTCCACTCTGGCTTTGTAGAACTGGTTATGGAAGTCTCTGCAATCAGATGTAGGCTTGAAATACCTTGAGGGAATGGTAGTGGTTGAATGCAGTCACAGGTGGAATACCAGACCATGCCACAGTGTTCCTTTGAGATAAAGGTGACTTCGAAGCTCCTGCAAATGGAGGGCAAAGCTGGAGCCCTTATACAGTCCTGGTGTAGGATATTGACATCACCCTGCAGTTTTCCATCTGAGGAAAATGATGGACTAATTACTTCAAAAGCTTGATGCAGAGGAACCTTCCTGGGACTTGAGAGGAGAATGGACTTGTATCTTAATCCCTGGAGGCCATCTGTTTCAAGAACACTCGGAGTATTGGCAGTTCTGCAGAGGGGACCGGTAAGTTTCTTTTGCCTTTTCCTGTCTTATAAATTTCTGTACTGCATGATATGATAGATCAGGTGGCTCCTCCTGCCCTGAAACTGCATGCTCGAGTGTCTTAATGTGACCCACCCTTTAAAAGAGTGAATTCAGCAAGAATGTAAGAACTGCCTTGCTTTTTGAAGTATGTAGTCTGAAGACTGAAGTCTAATATTTTCTTTTTTTTCTATAGCTGGTAATTTATGACCTGGCCAGGTTGTACTTGGATACTGTCTATTTTCTTTACATATTCTGTGCTGCTAGCCAGTCTGTTCTTGCATTCATGTGGAAATTTAGAAATTGACCTGAGCAAGTGGTGCAGAGAAGCTATTTTGCACCTGTGTATCTGTACTGAGCGAGCTGGATAGTAACACTTTGTGTTCTCTTGCCTTACAGGACTGGTACTTCTGCACATCTGTCCCTCCAGACACCACCAATGGCTCATGAACTGGAAGAGAGACTGAAGCAGGCAATGATGGCCTAAAAATGGATATTTCCTGAGAATGAGAAGCATGAAGATGAGGATTTCTAGGAAGGCTTTAACTAGACTCCTTGTCAGCTTCTAGGCCCCTGCATGCCTGTTCTACAATGGTCTTGCTGTGACACGAGATCTTAAAACAGGAGGTTGTCAGCTAGTAGATGAGTACTGCAGGAGAGGATACTTGACTTGCTCTTTATGGACATTGCTGTTTGGCTCTAACTTTCCCTCAGTGTCAGCTTTAAGGCTGGACTCCAGCTTTGCTAAGACTCAAAGCTGACTTGCTGTTAGTCTTTACTGTCGGTCCACTTCTGTTTTATGTCAGGAGGAAAGGCTGGTCACAGTAACTGAGCTGTTTTGTGCTAGCTAAAGAGCTGAAAAGTTTGATTTGAAGCGTCTTGCAACTTGATGCGTGCTGCTTGTCGGAAGTAAGCATTATGCTTTGAGGAAAATAAAGCTTTTCATGAACCAGAGTTGACTGCTTTGTTCCCAGCCAGTGAAATAGTTTCTACTTTCACAGGTCATTCTAAGAAAAACAAAAAAATCTTGTGTACATGCAATATAGGCAGCCAGTGTTTTATGTGAACTTTGTAAAGGTTTTAGGTATTTGATGTAGACATGGTTATGTCACTCTAGCAAGTGATATCCATGTCACTTCTGAAAAGATCAAAGGTACTTGAAATGTACAGAGCTAAATGACATGGCATCACTGGCATTGTTATGTCAAGTGACAAATAGCTGTTGATTTTAAATAAGGAATGTAATCTAAACTTATTTCTCCTTTTGCTACAAGAAGCACCTGACAGCTGTTGGCCCTGTGGAGGGGCTGCTTTGAGTGTTCTGATAGTGACTGCTCTCTGGCTTTTCATGAGATGTGTTATTCTGCTCTTCAGGTCATACAGAGCATCACATGTACCACAGTAAGGCAAGGATTATCTGTCTCATGGTAACGGTGAGATTCATTCTCCAAGGTATAGTCTGTGTCTAGGGTAAGCAGAATCTCTGGGGCATGATAATGCATAGTAATAGCACAACTAGCAAACCACTTCAGGGAGGGGAAATGCAGCAGAGGTGTGGGCAAGAGGGTACTGCTTATGTGATGCTTATTCTTAGCTACTGAGGCTTGGGAAGTGGTCACTGATTAGCTGCTGTGAAGAGCAATTGTAGTACAGGAGCCTGTGGCATGGGAGTGCAGCTGGTACTTTGCATGTTCACCTAACCCCACAAATTGGCCTTGTGTGACTTTGTGCTGCTGTGAGGAGGAGTAAAATCATTTAATGAGGACTGCAGTCAGCAATGCTGTAGAGGGCACTTGTTGCCCTTTCTTGTAGATTTGCTGAGTGTTTGTTGGGACTGTATGAAGTGAAAGGTTTGTTGCAAAGGTCTGCATTTTTATAGACTACTAGAACTGGAATCTTCCACTAAATTAGCAGACCTTGGGTTTCTATTGCTTGCTGATAACTTACCTCTAATGGAGAGATCAGGTTCATGTAACAAAGTACCACTGCCAAAGAGACTGGGCTTAACTAGGAGTTGTTACCTGAGCAGAAAATAATGGTGCATCAAGTATGAGAGCCCAGCACCTTATACTAGTGGAGCTCTTTGAAGGGGTGTTCTGCTTCAGGCAAAAATAGGGTTATATTAGATCTTGTCCTAGAAAATGCTGAAAACATACTACTTCCTATTCTACAAGCAACAAAGTCAATAGTGAGTCTAAGAGTGGCTCCTAATTATTGCAGTAATATATGTTGATATAAAAAAATATTTCTGCAGCCTGAGTTGATAAACTGTATATGTTATAACTCAGTTCTAGCTAATTGTTACTAGCAAAGAAATGCACTTGAGTTCCCATGTGTTTGAAATAAAGTAATACGGTAGAGCAATTTTAGGATTGCCTCCAGTAATACATACAGTGCACATCTTGAAGCATAAAAACATTAGGTTTTCTGGAATGGGAGGTATCTTGAGTTCTATCTGGCTTTTAGAAGAGCCTTTCACTTGGTCCAAAAGAATGCTGGTTCTATAGTGTGCTTGCAGTCCATGAGAGAACCTGAGGGATAAACTGAAGCTTTCAAAAACACAACTATAAAGTAACGTTTCAATTTAAAGATTACGAAATACATGTGCTGCTGGGCAGTTGAATCTCTAAACAGTGGGGCATTTTGGAAGGAGTTCACATACCTTTGTGGCTGATGCTAGGGGCTCTTTGCCTATCACTTATTAAAGGTACTGTCTTAACTGTGACTTGTCAAGGGGTAATTTAATATTTTGAGGCTTAATTTCTTCAAGATGAGAAGTTGCTTCAGCTGAACATATTTTTGTGACTTCTTTTCATTGCATTTTTCAATTTTTTGCATGTCTTAGCCCTAAATAGGGAATTACTTAATATGGGTTTATTAGATTGTTGGACCCTCTTAGAAAACAAATCAAGGATGGTAGAAATGTGCACTCAGTTTGTAATACAGTATTTGTAGTTGTAGAGGTTAGTAGCAGTACTTCTGCACTCTGGATGAAGCTGTGGAGAGTATTTAAGTGTTTACTGCAACTTAATCCTTGGATTTTTATTGAAATAAAAAGCTTGCACTCTTTAGTTATGTTTGACTACAGTTTGCTTACTTGGTCTAGGGCTAATTGAATTACCAGTGAGTTCCTGATGCTGATCTCTGTGCCTTGGGGCTCATGTTGGGGAAGAATGGGTGCTCACAGCTTCCAATGCTTTGATATTTTTTTTTTTTTTTTTTTTCATAAGAAGGAGGTTGGTGGGTATGGCTGGGTGGAGAGCTGCAGTATGCTGTAGCTCAGGCCCTGTTTGGGATGTTCCCAGAGGAAAACCCCCAGTGTGGACTGTGGTTTGCATGTATCTCATGGTCTGGATGTCACCATAGTGCTTTGCTTCACTTGTGTGTTTAAGGCCAGTCTGAAGGTAAAACTGTCACTGTTGGCAAGGGACGTTTTATAGCTTTGTTTTAGTGATGTCTTTGCTTGTGACAGTTGACAAATAATTAATCTTTCCAAGCCTGTAATTACAGGATCTGGTGTCTGTTTGCCATCTGTAAGCTGGGAGAAATGGCTCTTGCCTAATAGAGTGTATAAAGAGCTTGGAATTGATTAGCTAATTTCTGTACAATGCTCTGAAAAAGAAATTAATTACAGTTTTCCAGGAATGTATTATATTTCTTTTCCAGGTGGTTGATACATCCAAAAGTATTGCAGATGTCCCAGAATGGTTTAAAGGCAGCCGTCTGAACTATGCAGAAAACCTTCTGAAGCACAAGGACAATGACAAGATTGCCCTGTATGCAGCAAGTAAGAAAGAATTAACAGCTTGTATTTATTTATAGTTCACAGGACTAGGCCTTATAAAACAGCTCTGCTTTTCATGAAGCTTTGAAATAAACTGGCTTGGGTGAGGAGAGAAGAGGAAAATGAAGTGAGTAACTCTGCAGAATCTATGATACAGCTCTGCAAAAAACAACAGAAGATGCTCTGGGAATATAGGTAGTTCTGAAAATCCTTGGCAAACTAAAGGAAGTTTTCTTAGAATGCGCTTAACTGCATTAAGGCAGTGGAGATGATGCTGTGTTTGGCATCACTCCGAGTTTGAGCTATTATTTCAAGTTTGTCATGAACGCTTGCCTCCAAAGAGTATTTTGGCACTGTTGCTTGATATTGTCCTTCCCACCTTCTTCCTGTGCCTTTTATTTTAGGAATACTAAGGACTGCATGGGGCATAGGCAGGGATTAGCTCTGCTTTTGACAGTACAGAAAGGAAGGACAGTTACATGCATGGAAGACTTGGAATTTGGCTTTTCTGGACGACTAAAGCTCAGTCTTTAATTATTTTTTTTTATACTGGAGAAGATCTAAGTCTAGGAAAATCTGGATATACTCAATGAGGATGGTAATATTAAGATAAAAAAGTCTCTTTCCTATATCTGCTGACTTCAGTAACTTTAAAAAATGTTTCTAATCTCTGTTAGATGGGATTAGTTTTTGTGCAGGTGTGCGAGTGCTTCCTTAGGGAGTTGTATTCTGAGCTTCCCTTTTCCTGGACCTAATCCTTATCATAAGACTGACCAAGCAGTGATGCTTCTTAATAGCTTAACAATAAACAATGCAGTCTTACAGCTCATTAGCAGAGAAAATAATGCAGAAATATGGATTGATCGTGTAGGTGCTAAAAGTCTCAGTTTTTGATTTCTGATGCATGGAGATCAGTTCTTCAATTACGTATGTGTTGTTGTTCTGATAGTTGTTTAAAAACAGTACAAGACAACCAAATCATCTTCTGTAAGCTACTGCTGAAGAAGAAACACTTACCACTTGCATTTTACTGCTTAGAGGTATTGAAAGAAGCCTCTCTGATCATACACATGTAAAATTAACTACCAGTTCAGAGAGAATAGGAAAAATCTGTGACCCTCTTTTGATGTTATAAGAATTGATTTGGTGAAGTCTGATAGAAATGAGGCTTATAACAGGAATCTGGTGTCAATGTGACAAACTCATCACTTTCAAATTTTGAGATAATTAGAAAAGCTCCCTAGGTATTATTTAAAGGAGAAAAATGTAGTTAAGTACATCTTGTCCAGCATCTGAAAGCCAAACACTGATTAGGAAGTGAACTCTAAATGTATGTAGAATTGACATAATTGGTTAACATTAAAAGCTAAACATGCAACTTAAAAAAGTGGAGTTAAATACTTTCAGTTCAAATTACTGAATGAATTATTATCAATTTAGTGAATTATTTGGTTTGATATTTGATTACATTGTCCCTGTAGATTTTGCTAGGAGGTCATGGGGTGTGCCAGCACTGCTGTGTCGCATAATCATGGGTGATAACACCAAAAGGAGCAAAATTACTTTCCAGTTGAATACTGTATCTGTGCTGAAGTGAACACATTTCTCTGCAGTGAACAGACTTCCACCTGCATTTCTCTTCATGACCTGCTGTATTTAATCTTCTTAAGATCTCTAAGTCAGAGTATTTTTTAACCCCTCACTGCTCAGAGTGGTGTTTAGGGAACCTGTGTCAGGTTTGTATGTTTACTCAGTGTGATTCTGTGGGAGCAATGTGGGTGTAACAGAGCACAAGAGTATAAATGTGACTTTCTAAACGGTTTCACTTGTCACTGGCACCCACTGTAAATCTCTATTTGTGACTCCC
The DNA here is from genome assembly GCA_028020825.1 of Podargus strigoides. Lineage (NCBI taxonomy): Eukaryota > Metazoa > Chordata > Aves > Caprimulgiformes > Podargidae > Podargus > Podargus strigoides. The sequence continues at coordinate 12,190,059 of CM051637.1, read as the reverse complement.
TTCTCCTGGGGCATCTTTAAGCATGGAGCAAGATCAGAGTCCCATTTTCTGCCCAATGGGAACACAAAATCTGTCAGCAGTCCCTGCTCAGCTGTGAACTATGTGTTACACTGGCTTCTGGGTTGTTTCCCATCACAGCCTGCTGTTTTGGTCCATGTAGGTCTAAATTTACTGGGATGGAAGTGTAAGAAGGCAAAAGAGTAAAAACATTGTTCCTTGCTTAAAGAAATCAGACTGATGGTAACTGTTCTGCAAGGACCTGCTGTACCAGGGCATTCAGTACATTTTTGTTGCAACATCCTTGGCATATGTGTTTTCATAAGAAGTGCTGGATGCTGGAGTCACATTGAAGTACAGGAAGAGACCTTTAAGATGACAAACTTTGCCTTTCATAACACTTAGATTTGTTCATTTTACTTCATGAGAGATTTATTAGCAGCTTATGTAACCTCTGACTTTCAGTACAAAAATGAAAACACCCTGCAGATCTTTTTGGAGATGAATGGAGTCCAGTTTAGTTTATTTGCTTTGTGGTATGTTGGCAAACTCGGATGTTTTAAAAGCATATTGAAAGCCAGACCTTAGTAACTATATGGACATGTTTTTCTAGTTAATGGTGACTTGCCATAATAAACCCTGAAGTTGGCACCTTGCTTCTGCTTCCTAGACCTAATGAGAAAACTGAGCAGAAAGGGAAAATGAGGTGGTTCTTTCCATGTTAGAAAGTAGCCTGGGTGAGTGCAATCTGTTTGTCATGAATGCTCTTTGAGAACACACCTTTTGCCAGGGAATAGTTTGCATTTTTGTAGATGTATGTTCCTGTTCTTAAAAATGTCCTGGTGCTACTGAATGAATACAACTGATTAATACTTGATTCCCATTAAAAAGAAAAGTTTGGTGCAGCATAAGAGAAACTTGAAAAGAGTATAATTATTAGTGGAAACACTTCTGCTAAGATTGCTTTGTATTGTTTTTCTTCCAGAATTAGTTGTTTGTACTAAACTCCACTTATGTTGCAATGCATAATTTCTGATTGGGTGTTTTAATTTTCTTTCCTCAGAGGAAGGCAAAGAAGAAATCTTGAAAGTTACTTTTGAAGATCTGAGACAAGCTGTAGCTCTGTATGCTGCAGCCATGAGGAAGATGGGAGTAAAAGTAGGAGACAGAGTAGTGGGTGAGTAACTTTATTTTTAAAGGACAAGAGGTGAAATTTTCTTGAAATATGCAAGTGAGTAGTCAGGGTTATAGAAACATGAATACAAAATACTATTTCACAGAAACGTTCCAAAGAAAAGGCTCTTATGCTGCTATATTTACATTGGTATGAAATAGGCTTCTAGAGGGAAGGAACCTGGATTAGCCTGCATGTTCTCTAGCACTGGAGGGGGAAGGAAAATAACCTTATTCATAGCTTCACTAAGGTCTGCTTCATGAGGAGTCATGGAAGCAGAAGTGATGGAGAGTTTACATCTAGCTGAGTGTTGACTCACAAGGTCTGGCAGATTCACACAGGGCCAATCTTGGAGATTACAGTCCCAGGCTGGTTCTGGTGCCAGCTGGCAATTACTGACCCTACAGCCCCAGGTAATACAGTGCACTGTGAATTGCAGTTCTTGAGGAATGGGCTTGTGCTACCTTCTGCCACCAGTGCTTTTGGGAGTAGTGTCTTCCAGAATGGTGGTAGTGAGCAGTAACTTTTCAAGTCATACCAGTGCAGCTTAATAATTAGAACTCTGATCCTTTCAGTAACTCACCATAATTTCTAGAGTAATATTTCCTGTCATAGGACTGTCATGTGGATTTTTCTATATAAATAGTTTGTTGTCTTGTGAACAGCTCATACACTATACAGTCCAGACATAGAAAGGAGTTGCTGGCTTGAGACCATTTATTTCTAAACTGCTGATTTTGATCTTCCAGCTGAGCTGCTTCATCTCTGTACTTTGTGTGCTCTGTGACATACGTTCTTTAGTTTTGTCAGTGTGGTGCAAGTCAAAACTATAATATCCAGGAAGTTCCTTTACTCCTACCTGGTCGTTCTGCTGATGTGCATATCCATCTTATACTGGAATTACATGTTCTTTGAGCAATACTTGGCCATTATCCTAAGTATGTGTAAATTCTTACATGATGCAAACCCAAAGTGATGAAATTATTTGGTTTGTTTTCTGCATGTTACAAACCAGGACTCAAATCTATCTTCAAAAACAGAAGGGTATTCATTATTATTTTTATTAAATCCACAAATATGACCTGCAAATATAAAATGCACTCAAGAGAACTCGTACTTTGTGCATATGGCATGAGTATTCTACAGAACTAGTAACTGAACATTTAATTATCACTGATTTGTTATTTTTACATAGAATTAGAGCTAAGTCCTTAATTAGTATGAACCATTCAGCAAAGTCAGGAAGGTTTGTCTGAATGAAGAGTAAGTGAAGATGCTCTAATTTTATCTCCATTTTCAATCTTAGCATTGTCACGTTCATGTCTGACAACTTGTTGAAGAGCAACAGCCTCTCTCTGAAGCCAGACTAACGAATAGGAAAGCATACACTCCACACAGCTTGAGTTTTTAGAACTGTAGTTTTTTTGTACTTCTCCTCTGTGTACATCAAATGGTAAAATTGGGTTATGTGTATTCTAAAAAGTTGCCCCAAAGACAAAAATAATATCTAATTATGCATATAACTGGAAACTTGGACATCATGAAACTGATCAAAGTCCTAGTCAGGTTTCTCTTGGCCCCTTTTCATGTTTTCTGTAAATGTTGTTCTGTAAATGCCCTCTTACTCTGGCTGATGAGAGACTCTTTTTCCTTGTAATTGTTAGCCAGAAAAACCTGTATCAACTCCATCAGTTGAGCTGTTGCACAGTTCCCCCTCCCCCTGGTGCTCCTATCCCTAGAGTCCTGACTCTGACAGATGGCTTTGCCTTGGGCAGCAGCCCATGTCTAGGGAGAGCTTCCCTATGAAAGACATCCAATGGGATTTTTAACAGCAATCCAGCCATTTATATATGTATTTTAAATTGGGTCTCAACTTCTCTCTTGTATGTTTCTCTCCTATGCCAGAAAATATTGGCAGTCTTTGGAAGAGCTGAAACATAACATCACAGAGGTTGAGGTTGTGGGCTTCTCTCCAAATCCCAAATTGAAATGGGGGAGAGATGTTAAGTGTTGGGTGGGAAAGTTTGAGTCATACACCCACTGGTGGTACCAAAGACGAGGCTCTCCTCCACAGCTTGCCAATAATCTACTGGGACCTAATTTGTTCCAAAATTTATAGCAGATGGCAGAAGGAAGGGTGATTCTTTATTTGGTTTATAGCAGTAATACAGAGCATACTTTTACTACTTCTGAAAAATCAGCCTTTAAATAGAAGGGAGAGGTTTTATTAATTTTATTATAGTTGCCTAACACCTAAAGCCTGCCAGGTTCTGATGGTCTTTGTTGCCATTTTCTCTTAAAATCACTTAAAATCTTGAGCAGTTAAAATTATACACAAGAATGCTAACATTGTTTTCTTCTGGTGAAGTTCATCTTCTTGCTTTACAGTCTCAAAGACAAGAATACTTTAACTTTTTATTATACTTATCAAACAAACTAGAGGATATGTTACAATTTGTGGTTGCATCATGTCAGTAACAGTATGTTAAAGTTGGAGGTGGGTGAATGTGGGTGGACAAGCAGTGATGTCAGCACTTTTTCAGCTTGATTTCATCCTAGTCTTCCCTTTCCATCACTAAGGGGATAGCACGTAATAGTAAACATGAAGCAGATGTGTGGTGATACATATCTCTTCTAAAGATGTCTTGCAGTACTGTCAATGATGCTTGAACAGTTGGAAGAAACAGATACAATACCTAATGCAAGCTACACAAATCCACATGTGAAGTATTCCTGGCCTCTCACTGGCCATCTGTTTGACAAATAACAGTGACTGCAGCAGGAATAAAATAAAACAGGGAGTATCTGTGTGTTTTATCTCCGGATAGGTTGCTTCTATTATATCCCTGTAGCCAGCTTTGTTCCATTACAAGTCAGCAGTTAAAAACAAACTAATCTTCCCCGTGTGTTCACACAAAAAAATCCTCAACAAAACATCAATGAATTACATTGTTTAAAGCTGGTATTTTATCTATAGTAACTGTATTAGCCCTAGTTGCTTACGTGGGTTTTAAAGCTAGCTTTGTAAGAAGATTAGGGTGTTACTAATGGTCTCAGGCCACAGTAATGTTAGGTAGGATGACCACTTTAATGTCCTACAGGAGTATGAATTGGTATATTAACATCAAAAAGAGAAACTGGAAGTCTGGTCTTTGAATTCTCTTCTGTTCGAGAGCTGGTATAGATCAACAGTGTAAGCCTGTAAGGCTATTTCAACTGCAGATCCCTACTTTCCTTCCTTCTGATGCATTCTTTCAAGGCTCAAGCCAAATCTTTGATGCAGGGTTCAAGTTTGTGGTGTTTTTGTGTGGTTTTTTTATTCAGGTGGCTACGAATGCTTGGATGCCTGTGACTATGCATTTATTTTACTTCATGAAAAAATTAGATGCTTGCAGGGAATGTGTTCTCATACTCTGAGAAATGAGACTCTTGACATAGTTTCCAGCATGATTATACCAGAAATTTTTGTCTTAGTTTTCTCCTATTCTGTTGAAGTACTGTAGTGTAAATGAACAAATCTAAGTTTAATCTCAGCACATGTTAGATTAAGTAAATAACAACTGACAGAAAATGCTGCCCTGGGCAGATCAAGCTGTAAGTGCCTCTTAAAATCCCTGCAGTGGTTTTTAAGATATCACTTGTCCTGCTTAGAGATTTGTCACAGGTTTTGTGTCAAAGTGAAGCTTTTATTTCTGGGTTCTTATGGAGATTTTATACGAGTCAGGAGGAGTGCTGCTGGGGCCCTTGGTATGTCATACTCTGAATTCCTGGTTGCTGGGTTCCCAACTCTTGTGTTTTGAGCCCTCTCTTCAATTGCTTCCTAGTTTACCCAAAGAAGGTGTGAAGATCTTCCTCTTCCTAGTAACAGAAGGTTCTTACCAGCTTCCAAGAAAGGAGTAAGTTAAGATACAGAGATGGAGAAGTACCTTCTGTAGACTTTACCCATGTTGACAATCCAATTTTGATCCTTCACTGAAATACTATGTCAAAGAACATGGAGACTCTAGTTAAATATATGAACAAACATATGATGAATACTTAAATTAGCTGTATCATTATTCTTCTGTAATGCAGAGCTTTGGTTCATAGGTCACTGTTCTGTGGCCCCTGATGTGAATCCAGGGGATTCACAAAAAATTGGATTTTTCATCCTCTGTCAGAAGCATTCTTGTTACCAAGTTTTAGACACTCATGACCTGTGTCAGCCTACTGAATGCTTTGAGGAGTCAGTTGATATCTCAAGGGGCACAGTGAAATGCAGGGAGTTTTACATATGTGACAGTTGCTGTAATTGGTTTGCAGAATCTCTGATGTGAGAAAGGGAGAAACCATTTCTGAGAATGCAGTTTTAATCTGAAAGACTGACAGGAGAAGTAGTTTGGGTCACTTAGAGTTGGGAGCTGTTGAGAGAAAAGCACCATGAGTTCTGTTTGCTGTTTGAAGCATACTGCTGTTTGAAGGATCTCTTTCCAGAATAGAACCACATTTTTATTCCTAGTACCTGGTGTTGGGGGTTAGGGTAAATACATGACCATCCCAGTGAGTGAGCAGGCTGGCTGCTTGCCTTGGCTGGGTAAAGATACAGAAGTGCAGAGTAAGTTGCCTGACACGTTTTGTACCTGTTGGCAGTAGTGGCTGGTATCCTCTAGAACTCAAACACCACCTCAAAGCCAACTGATAAATGACAATAATGATTTAATTGTCTGGCTCACAATAATAAGCAGACTTGTGTTCTTGCCTTGAGGGCTTTTGTAGGAGTGGTGGAAAGAAGAATTTGCTTTATAATAGAACTGATGCTTGTAAGCTATGGCAAGGTAATAACTGCTGCAAAATGTGAAGGGACATCTTTTAGTTTTCTAAAACTTTTCCCTGGTCCCCTAATAGTTTCATCCAGGAGATAACCAGTGAAAATACTTCGTATCAATTAAAAAAGAGCTGCTTACATCACACAAAATGACATTTTAATCCATTCTGGTTCATATAGTTCAAATTTCAAATTGTTGCTCATGGAGGAAGATTTCTCTTAAATGAAAAATCACTACAAGTTTTGAATGCTGTACTTTACATCATAAATCTTGATCCTAAGGGAAAAATAGCAAAATAAATAAAGACTTTATGGGCTTGAGGTCTTCTGCTGCACTTTATGTACTTTAGGAACTTCACTGAACAAACCACCACAAACTGTAGGCAGTTCTAGGGAGTAATTTATGTTTTAACGTGGTATGATGTTTTTATTCACAGTTGTGTGGAGTTTTTTCCAGAAATTGTTGGGCTTAAGTCATGAGGCTGTATTCAAAGTTGTTACCAAAGCACAACAGTTTACAGATTAACTGAAGTGGTCAAGCTGGTTTAGAAAACTGATTTCACTGTGTTCAGATTTTTCTTCACAATTCAGACTTTTAAAGTCAGCTTTTAATCAAAGTTGCAGAAGGGTAAATTTTTTCAAGCTGTGTAGACAAACTAGCAAAAATCAAGCTCAGTACCCTCCTACCTTATAAAGTTAATGTAACAGAAATTGCTACCAAGAGGTATGATCTTAGTTCCTGCCCTGAGAAGTACATCCATAAATAGATTTCTCTGAAAAGTGCCCAGCACTAGTGAGTTTTGGTAGATACTTGTGGAGCACCTGCAGCTTGCACTGCAGTGCTCACCACTTCAGTTAAATGGGTTGGAAAGCGTTTATATTGCTATTGAAGTGTCCTTTCAAACACTGAATTATATGTCCAAGTACTGCAGTTATGCCTGTCACGTGCCTTTTTTTAAGTACTTAACATCTTTTTGGTTGCTTAAGAAGGATGACCTGAAACTCCAGGTCTTTGGTGCACAAACTACACTGAAGTACTTTTCAGTTGCCTGTTTTCATTTGTGTGCTGGGTTCTGATCTATTGAGAGTTTATCTCGGCCACCCAGCACCTTCTGAAGAGTTGCTCAAATTGAGCTCAATGAAAATCTCACTTTCTTGACATTAATTTCTTCTGTATGCCTTGATATATTGAATTTAAATCTTGAAATCTTGCTGCAAGCTAATGAGATAAACCTGAAGAGTGTGTGGGAGTGGTCTGGGGCTCGTCCTGCTGTATTACTCCCTTATCAGCTGAGCCACTGCTTTTGCTTGTTTGTCTGGTAAACATTGCCAGAATCTTAAACACAGTGTTTGGCTCTGGAAAGCTGAATCTCTGCTTTTGAACTGAATATTTATAATATTTCCTTCCAGATACTCATTCCTTCATGGCTGTGTCTACAGAGCTGTTCTGTTCCCCTGCATGGTGCTGTGTTCTTGGTCTTTATGTACCCTATTCAATGCATGAACTTGTACACTCTGTTCTTTTCAGTGTGATGCTCTCTTATCCTGAAAGTCTCATTAATTAAGCAGAAACATATGTAAGTTAGGAGTAATACTGTAGATATAATAACTGATACCACTATTTTTGCAAATGAAATTGTCTGATGCCTTATGATTTGACTTTGAAAGAGGACACTACAATTGTGGGGAAGACATTAAAGAATGCTTCATTCTAGGACTTTTCATTTTTAAAAATCTGGTTGTCTACATTGTATTTACTGTAAGAATTGATATTTTTTTAGTTTTCTTCCATCTCTAACCATTCGAATCCTGCCATAGGTTACTTACCAAACAGCATTCATGCAGTGGAAGCAATGCTGGCTGCTGCAAGTATCGGTGCTATCTGGAGTTCAACATCACCAGACTTTGGCATTAATGTGAGTAGCTTTATTACTGTGTGTTCCAGAAAAGCTCTTGTGCTTCAGACAAATCTGAAGGTGCTAAGTTGAAGTGGCAGAAAGATTCTGTTCACTTTAGTCTTGCTGCCACCTCCTGGCACAGCTGAGTACACCAGTTTTTTTTCTTTCTAGTTACCACAAAGTGAATGAAATCAGTGCCTTTCAGTTGTCAATGACTTTCAGTATAGTAATTTGAGTATCTTTAGCTAAGTCACTGTTGGGATGTTTTCAGGTGGAAGCCATAGTCTTGGTGAGCTTTTATATTAAATGTACAGGTGAGCAGCAATGCAACAGAGTTGTGTGGGGCTTGGCCCTTCCTTCCCAAGTCTTTCCCCAGTTTCTTTGCCTAAGTAGTCCCTTCCTCTTCCTCCTGTGTGGGTAAACTGAGCAACAGCCCAGTTGGTCCTTTCCAGAAGGCTTTGTTTGCTGACAAATTTCAGGCTAATGTCACTAAACTGTTTAACTTCAAGTGTAGAAATAAATGCTGTGTGTAAAATATGGTAAAAGTTATCATGATATCCAAGCATATGTTACAGTGTGCCCTGGAAGCTTTGGGGATATATTCTGCTTGCTTTGGAAAGCCTTTAGCATATATCATAAGCAGCAACAGGTAGAAATCACTTCTAAAATGGAGTATTGAACCTTTCTTCTATCTAAAAGTTTGCATGAAAGCATTTGGAGAATGATTGTACATTGCAGAACACAGGAAATACCCAACTTTTTATGTAGTGCTGACCCTCAATCTCAGCGTTTAACTCCAGTAGCTGGTTAAATGTACGGGACTGTCATCTCTGGAGTGGCGCTAGAGGGCAGCAGCATACCACTTTTGTACCCTTGAGGCTGTATCATTGGGGAAAAAATGATTAAAAAAATCATTACAGCATGTAATGATCAATCTGTTCAACAAAGATTTTCTGCTTGCTCAGAAAATGACAGTATGGAGTCTTTTCAATGTGATTTGATCTCTCATCTGGGGGAAGACTGTTCATTTTGCTTGCATTAGAGTCCTGGTATGTTTTCTGCCCATGTTGATGTGCTGTTATTTTCAGTGCCCAGCTTTATTTAGTTTTTGTGATAGTTTTTTAATGAAATTTAGCCTTGGAGCAGCAGTGCCATCGGTATCATTTATTCTTCTTTGGCTTAGCAGCATGTGTTGGCATGAATTCAAACCCTAAAATCTTGAGGGAGATCAGCAGAGGTCCTCAGGGATATTGGCTTCCACACTAAGGAAAAGTTATTCCTCCTTCTGTGCGGTTGCATTGGATCCGTTAACAGAAATGAAGATTTTTGTTTGTGTTTTGGGAAATAATGTGGCATTTTCAACATTTTAAATCTGATTGTGTATCTGTGTTTTGTGAAGCTTAGAAATGTCACTTCTCGGAGCTGCCTACACATTGCAGGCTCTGAATGCCATACCTCCAAAGACTTTGCAAGCGCTCAGGAAGTCTGCTGTCAGAGAACCAGTGAGCTCCCTCCCACACAGAATGCCACTCTTGGCAGCTTTTGCTTCATTTCTCTGGTCCCTGTTACCCCTTTATATTAATAGGAAAGTGGTGCTTTGCGGCATGTGCGTAAGAAATTGGATATGAGTTTAAAAAGAGACTCCGCTCTTAAAACTGAGAAACCTTTGGTGAACCCTAACAAAGTCAGTGTAGCTCCACTCGTGGGGCCATGCACAATTTTTAGTACAGCTCACTATGAGCCTTAAATCCTGTATCTGGTATACCTGAGCTTTTCAGGAAAGCAATTCCTTGCTGAGCCATCTGGTTGGATTAAAGTTCCAGTGTAGCAATTACATGTTCCATCTGGTTTTATTGCTTTTGTATCATACCAGGCTGCCCTGTGGGATTTGAACCTGTCAGTGCTAATAAGTCCAACTGGGTGTGTTAGCAAGATTAGTGAAACCCTGAGAATTGTAGTCATTTGTTTCTGATTCACACTTCTCAGGTGTGATTCTTCTCTTGGAATACTCGTAGTCCTCACATTGGTCTTCAGTTTTAAACATCAAGCAGAATAGATATGGGGTGTGTATGCTGTGTGCTCAGCATGAGTGGGAAAAGGAAATGCATCTTTGGATGATAGGAAAGCTGTTAAGTGACATATTCAGCAGAAAGAGTTGCATATTTATATTTAGTTGTATCTATCTTACCTGTGGTGTTCAGTGAGCTTTCCTAAAAAGACAACATGGAGAAGTTGTCAGGGCAGGGCCTCTGTACTTTTGCAGCAGGCAACCCTGACCAGCCCAGCTTGGACAGGAGGAGTTTAATAGGCATTAGTTGACTGTGATGCTTTTGTGTTGGTCTTTTGGTGGTAATTTGTCTGATTTTTGGCTGCAAAGTAGAGGACAAAGCAGGAAATGGAGAAGAATAAAGAATGCTGGGAAGAATAAGCATATGACCAGAGTTTGATTTTTTTACAACATGGTTTAGGAGGTTGTTCTTGAACAAATTTACAGTATTGAGTAATCTTGTTCTTAGTGCTTCAAGTAATGTAGCTAGAGGGGGATGAACATTACTGTGTGCTGAGAGCTTTTACTAAAAGGATTTGCTTCTTGCTGTTGAATACAAAAACATCCATTTCTGGTAGGTTGCTGCATGCAGTGTACCTGGGGAAAAAAAAGCCAGAAAGGTTTTTCTCAAATGTGGTAATAGCTATGGTGAATTCCTCAAAACAGTGTAAGCTGGAGGAGGCACCTGAAAATTTACCATTTGAATATGTCCTGCCCCAGAGGTTCTAAAGGAGCACTGGTAATGTTCTGTTGGCAGTATGTATGTGTGTTTTCAATATCTAGTTATTCTGGTAAAAATCAGCAGTACAGTTTCCTTTGTAATCACAGCAGAACAAAGCTGTCACCTTGCTGTGTGATAAATACATCTTCCAGAAGTCTGGTGCTGTTCAGTTTTCCCCCCATGCAGACTAGCAAACTACTGGTACGTTGTCAAAGCAGCACTCGGGTCAGTTTACAAGGGCATATAGAGCAGCTGCCTGCAGATGCTGACAGGAATCTTGTGGGTCTTCCAGTAAATTAAGTGCCTAACTCCTGCTCACATCACAGTTAGGTGCTTATCCTCTTTAGATGAGTTTAAGTCTGATTCTCAAGGTGAATTTAACTGCTTCGATAACTTTGTGAACTTGATCCTCCAGTGAACGATGTTCTGTGATCTGTGGGGATTTTATCTTTGGTTGATATATTTGGGGGTCATGAAGTAGATTGTTACAAACCTGTTGTACTTTGAAGGTCTTGGGTGAGTGAAAGACAAACAGACAGTCTTTTAACAATTCTGCTGATTCCTGTCCTTTATTCCTTGCTTGAACTGAGATTTGCATTTAGCATCCAGTGAGTTTTACTGCTCTAGCAACTAATATAATTTCTTTAACTTGCTTTTCTCTTTGTCCCTAGGGTGTACTGGACAGATTTTCCCAAATTCAGCCTAAGCTCATCTTCTCTGTCGAAGCTGTTGTGTACAATGGCAAAGAACATAACCACCTGGAAAAGCTGCTTAGTGTGGTAAAAGGTATTTCACTGCATACCATCCAGTTGTAGTTATGCTGTAGTTCTGTGACCACTTGAAGCCTGCACTGCCACTAGAAGTGACACTTTCTACTACTTGTTGCTGTCCTTCTTCCTTTACTGCTTTTCTGTGGCCACTTAGAGTTTCAGAACTGATTTGAATAAAAACTAACCTTTTTTTTTTTTGGTAATTCTAACAGTCTTTTACTAGCTTAGCTTAAATATATCATTGTAAATTAGTCAATGGTATAAGTAGGGGAACAAAGACTAATAATACTGGGCTTTTTTAAGCCCAAGTGAAGTACTGCTGAAGACAAATGAAAGAGGTATTGTAGCACTAAAGCTTGCAGATTGACATATATATTTTTAAAAGTCTGGTAATACTGAAGAAATCATATCTTGGGTAGCAATTTAGTCTTTTGCGCTCTTTTTATGTTTAAAAATACATCCAATACTTGCTGCATCACAATTATTTCTGTTACTTAGTGCATTACACTGTACAATCCTATCAGACAGAAAAGACCTTTGGTTTATGTAATGGAATGTAGGAAATAATTTTTTTCTTCTTTCTTGCAGGGCTTCCAGACATTAAAAAAGTGGTGGTGATTCCATATGTCTCCTCAAGAGAAACCATAGATATTTCTAAGATTCCAAACAGGTAATGGGAGCTTTTGAGCTGTGACTGTCCTCACAAGGGGTGAGATGGATGCTGATAGCCCTTGATACTGCCTGACCTCTTGAACTTGCAAAAGCTGGGATTTAGTCAGATTTCTTAATGTGGATCTGGCTTTATACTGAAAACAGTAGTAGTGAGTTGCTGCAGATGTTTAGCTTCTATAAAACCACTGCTGGCATTAATGGTTCTCAAATGAAGACAAAATTCAATAGGATATAGCAGGGAGAAAGAAATTACACTTTTAGAGAATTTCTTTTGCTTATTTACTGCTCTGGGTTATGTATGTTCGATACCTTTTGGAAATGGTTGAGTTCCAGACTTTGTGTTGAGGGTCAGATTGTTCCAGTCTGCTTTGAGCTGTTAAGGCTGGCAGCTGGTATAGGTGCAGATTTATCAGCTTGATTTTGATGCATTACATTTGAATATTATACTGATGTTTTATTTTAAAACAAAAAAGGGAAACTAAACAATTAACAATTCAAAGAGTAGAAAGACTAGGAATAAAAATAATATAGTTTGAGTGTGTATATATATATAGTTTATTGTAAAAAAATTTGAAATGTTCCTTTATTCTCCTCATATGCAGTGTCTTTTTAGAAGACTTCCTTGCTTCTGGGACAGGAGACCAGGCCCCCCAGTTGGAGTTTGAACAGCTGCCTTTCAGTCATCCTCTCTTCATCATGTATTCATCAGGCACAACAGGGGCACCAAAATGCATGGTTCATTCAGCAGGGGTATGTTGTCCCTCCTGGAGCTGCACTATGTATATTTAACTACCTGGATTACATTTTTCATTTAACTGCATCATATCATAATGTTCTTCAAGGAAGAATTGATTGCTTGCAGTTTTTCAGTGACTTGCAATGAAACTTTCTATTTGTGACTGATTGGAAGCAAATACAGATTAATAGAAGAAAGGCCAAAGAACTTGAATTGGGTGCTTGTAACTGATTTTTGGATGCTGTCAAGTTGAGGCCCATGGGGAGCTTGCAGTTTTTACCACCTGGAATTTTTCTGACCTTAAGCTTTATTCCCTGTGTTTATCAGTTCAGGGTGTCATCCTCATCAGTCTTTAAGGAAGGAAGCCAGAAGGTTTTGCTTTGTATGGAAGCTTTGCTTTAGGCAATGTCTTGTTGTGACTAAAGATATATATGATATTGCTGCATGGATTAGGAAAAACAGGAGAGGTGTCTGGGTGTGTTCCTGTGTGATCTACTCTGGGATCCTGCTCTAGCAGTGGAGTTGGACTAGATGATCTTTGGAGGTCCCTTCCAACCCCTACCATTCATTCTGTGACTCTGATAAACAGTAGGGAGCTGAACAACACAGATGTAAAACAGGCAACAGGGCTTTTCTCTGTTACGAAGTTCTTTCTCTTCCTGTGTTATCTTTTGGCTGCTTAGCTTGACCTTAATCTCATGCCTCTGCTCTCCATCTGAATCATCTTTTCAGTTCATACAGGGTTACCTTAGTTTAGGTACAAACTGCTCATCCTTGTTGGGGAGGAGAATGTGATAGTTTGTTGAACAGGATATGCTACGAGGATTCTGTTTCCACTGAACAGCTGTTGTTCCTGTATTGCAGGGTGATTTTTTTATTTTCTTAAATTCTGGTGCCAACACCACCTAAAACTGTTGCATTGGAGGCTTCCTTGGTTTACATGCTTTGTGTGTGTCAGTTTGAATAAGGCCTACAAGAAATCCATGCAAAGAAATTCTTAAATGTCTTTGGCACGCTTGATTGGGTTCTTCTGTTTGTTCTCAGCTTAATCTTGTTTCTACTGTAATTAATAGGAGGATTCTCATTGATTTCAACAAAAGCAGAATTAGCACATGGTCTCTGTCTCATTTTCCAGCCTCAGATTAACTGAAGTTTGGTTTTGATAGTTAAAAACATGAGAAGAGATGACACTTCAGTAAAGACATTTCAATTATTGCTTATTTGCAGCATGCTTCAATGCTGTTTTGTTACTGTACTGATCTTATAGATGCTAATAGGCAGTTTATTTTCAATGCACAACTTGTAATTCTTCAGTATGTTTCTGGTCTGTTTTCTCTGCACATAGTGTGTTTTCTTGACATGCAGTGAAATAACATATGTACATAATGAAAAGTAAGCCAGGTCATGGGAGATGATTTAAATAGTACCTCAGAGGGAATAAGACTTTTCTGGTCTAATAGGCAAAGCTGGTTTATACTGAACAATTGAGTGTGCTGCACGAAGACATCTGGAGGGTTCTTTGTAGTTCTTGAAAAATATTAGTAATTGCTACTCTGAAGTGCTAAAAGCATTGGTTCTGCTTCTCACCCCATTCATACAGGTCCCTTTTCAGTCATTCCATATTCCCAGCTATCTAAGGAGAGATTTTTTGTAAAATCCTGATCAGTTTTTCTATCCATCTTAAGGGTTTGCAAGACCTGGGCTTAAATAGCTGCTTTGCTGCAGACTTGTTGTGTAACTACAGGCAATTGCTCTGAGGGCTTTTCATGCTGGGACTCTTTCTGAATGCTGTATAGAGAACATGCTTGAGACCAGGGCCAGCAGCCATGAGTAGCTGCTTGTTCTCAGCTACGTAACTGCTTAGCACTGCTCCCTTGGGTGCTGATAGTGTGGCTCAGGAGGAGCAGTGCCTACTGGTTTTGTGACACTCCAGATGCTCAGCACTTTATCAGCCGTATGTTAAGCCCAATGAAGACAAGCAGACCAGTTAGTTATCAGCTGCCAGATCTGTCATGAAATGCTAAATGCTTAGGATTTATTTTGAGGGTCATACAAGTCCTATAAATAAACAACTCCTATAAATAAACTTGAGAGAGCATCTTGGGTCTTAAGCTCTTTAGAACAGCTATGCCTTTCACTACAGTACTAGATTTTGCAGGGGAATAGTTCACAGCCTCTACTTAAAATCATCGTGAAAAAGTCACCTTTTGGTTCCAGAACTGAAATAGCAACAACTAAATGGAGGAAAAATAAACCCAATATTTATTTTAAAGTAGTGAAGAGTGAAAGTCAAAATCAATTGTGTGGCTCTTTCAGATTCTCCTGCAGAGGCAACGTGTTTGCTTTTATAAATGGAATATTTATGTTAACACCTGCAATTCTTTTGGCAACTTAGCAATTAAGTTAGACACAATGTTTCCAAATCCCGGTTGTTTTTAATTTTCAACTGTAGATAATGGCAGCTACAGCTAGGTGGCAGCATTGTGGCAGCTTAGTGTATTCAAAGAGCAGGTAAATTCAGACCTGGTTCCTTTGAGTTGCAAAGAGAAAATAAGATTTACTCCTTTATTTTTATTTAATGCTTTTTGCCTTTTCTCCTGAAGCATGTTCCTGTTTTATGACTCTGTTTTTTCATTTCAAATGTTTACCTGTAATCTATTTTCTTTCAGCATAAATCTGATTTCTTATGAGGCTCTTAATAGTTCCACTATAATTCCTTTCATAAATGCAAAAACAATCTTTATAATAAAATCAGCCACATTAATTTGTCACTGCAGTGAAGTGACTTAGTGAAGTAGTTTGTGAATTTATTTATCCTAACAAGTTATGCTTTAATGATGATCAGAAAGTTGTACTTCAGCAGCATTTCCAACAAAAGAGAAAAGGAGGTGATATATTTAACCACATTATTATTAATATTGATGCTTTGAGCAGTGAAGTTTTCACATTGCTAGTCCCTTCAATGTTTACAAGAGATGTGTATGGCTAGGTCTTCTGTCTCCTAGTTCTTAACAGGTAAAAGAGTTTGGATAAATAGCATTACTGTATGATAGCTGCTGCAGTTTGTAGCAGCTCTGGGTCTGTCCTTCCTCATGGTTGCCTACATATACTGAAAATGAAACTCTGTCAAAGGACTTATCTTGGAAAATCGGACTGGTAAAAGCGTGCTGTTAAAATTATAGCCTGCATGGAGTACTGGACAATTCTGATGGCTGGGCAGAATTGGAATGAAGGAACTTATTTATTCCATGGATTACAAGTGATGTGCTGTGGGATTTCCTGAGGTCTAATGAGAGAGGCTGAAAAGTTATATGAGAAAATGGAGAATGCAATTGCTGCTACTGTAGATGGGCCCTGGGATTTACTTCAGCTGTGGTTAAAGGAAATACTTGCCTGTAATCCTGGGGTACATGGAGAAGGACTGACATTAGGTTTTTTTTGAAGTCTTAATGTGCTGTCAGAGTTTTTCTTTTATGTGGACTTACATTTTTCTTTTGCTATGTGCTTTCAGGGTACACTAATACAGCATCTGAAGGAACACATTCTTCATGGCAACATGACCAGCAACGACATTATTATGTACTACACAACGGCAAGTGTGGCTTAAGGCATTTCTAAAAACACTTTGGTGTATTTTTCTTTAAGAGCTTTTCCTACAAATCCACAAGTACATTTTTATATACCTTTAATTCTTGTTCTGCAAGGGATTGTCCTACTTAACTGAGTTTATAAAAACCAGGTGGAATAATAAAATGCAGCAGGGACCTTTCTGCTGAAAGGTCAAACCCATGTTAAATTTCTGATC
This sequence comes from Podargus strigoides, assembly GCA_028020825.1. Lineage (NCBI taxonomy): Eukaryota > Metazoa > Chordata > Aves > Caprimulgiformes > Podargidae > Podargus > Podargus strigoides. The sequence continues at coordinate 12,173,435 of CM051637.1, read as the reverse complement.
TAATTAGGGAGGAAAATGGATTGATTTTTACAGTCTCTTAGGTTTATTGATCTAACTGCCTCATCAATATCACCTGCAAAACAGGTTCTACCTGCATCATGCAAGGCCTGACCATACTGAAGATGAGAATTTCTTTTCTGTCTTTCTGTTTTGGTGGAGAGGAAAGAAGCTGCACAACTCTCAGTTTAGTAAAGGAATGAGAATAAAACTGATGTTTGTAAGAGATCAGTTTTGCAGCTTTTTTTCTAATGCTGTGGTAAAGAAAATGACTCCAAAGTCTATTACTGTAACAATTTGAGAAGACTAATTCTTTCCTCATGAGTTCCTTTCTGAACTTTAACACTGCTAATCACTCTCCATGGAGGAGTCATAATTACCTTGTCCCAAAGCTGTCTTGTCTCTTGACTCGTGCTTTAAAGGTATGTGTACAGGGAGGTATGGAATCCATCCCCATCTTGTTAGGTATTTGTAAGCATAAGTTAGATGAACATCCATCAGGGATATGTAGCTGATCCAGCCTTGGGACAGGTGAGAGGATAAACACTCTTTCAGCTTTATTTTCTAATTTCTAAATAATACAGAGCAGAGACAGGCATAAGCTCAAGTGTTGGTTTAACAGTTTCTTAAAGCAGAAAAACTTCAGACAAGGAAAGTAGAGGGGAAGATGGCATCTCTTGCATAGGAGCAGGGAGCATGCTTTGGTCCAGGTGACTCTGACAAAATCTAGGCCTGCCCATCATTTCTAGTTGCCTGTAGCTCCTCTACCAGCATATGACAGCAAGCAACACTCCTGGTCCTGTGATAGAGCTGAGGAAAGCAGACAGTTATCTGACAAAGGTGGAAACTAATGTGGGTATTTTCTCTTTTCCAGACTGGCTGGATGATGTGGAACTGGTTAGTGACTGCACTTGCTACAGGAGCTTCAGTGGTCCTCTATGATGGATCTCCTCTAGTTCCATCACCAAATGTGCTCTGGGACTTGACTGACAGACTAGGGTATGTAATGGTCTTTGCTTCTGTCATCATGACTGCATACATGCAACCTCATTCGAAGTCATTCCCTTGATCAGAAACTAGTATGTTGCATGACATAATTTATCTTTTGGCTTAGCCTTGAGTGGAACTACTTCTAAAAATGTTGTACTAAAACAGTCTTTAAGAGAGCATGGAAGAGACAAAGAGCTGATTGTTTCAAATTTGAGTCAAGTATTTTGATTCCAGGCAAACAAAGAATTGTGGTTCAATAGTCAGTTCTCAAGAGCAGCCTTTTCAAAATGCAGTAATTGGGAGCAATCTGTAGAGTAATTTCTCAGCACACTCAGAACTTAGAAAATAAGAATCCTTTATTTCAAGCAGCTCAACATAAGACTCAATATAGCACTTTGACTTAAAGACATAAATTGACTGGGAAGGCTCAGCAGGATTGCTTATATTTTCATATTTTGCTTTTTAATCTATAATGCCTAATCTTCCCTGTCAAGCTGTTAGTTAATTGTTTTACACAGTTCTTTGTGCCTAAAAGTGCTCACAGTGCACTCTCTCGAAGCCTGGAGAAATGGCAGGTATCAGATAAACATCTGTAAAACCCTGTGGTGGTATTTAGCTTTGTACACTGGTTAAACTTTATTTTTTTGTAACTTTCCTGTTTTGCCAACTGGATGTATGGAGGAGACCTGAATGATGTTACTGGTAAAATAATGAGTGTCATTTTAAATTGATAATTAAAATTCATTTGTAGTGGAAAGTAGATGCCAAAAGATTTCACTTTCTGACTCTTGGTAATTAATAATTTAAACTTCATTCTGTTTTTTGTGACATGTAATATTTAGAGATTGACATTTTGTCTCTGGCTATTATAATTGAAGGTTAATACCTAGTCAGAATGGTTCCAGTAAAAAAAACCCAAACCCACAAAACAAGCCACAAACTTGACACCCTCCACCTCCCCCAAAAAACCCCAGCAGAACAACAGGCAAAAAACTTAGAATCAAGAAATAACACGGCTTATTTTTAAGCATTGTTTCTACATGCCAAAAGTAAGTGAAGATAACTGAAATGTGTCTGCATGTCTCACTTTTGTAATCTGGTGCTAAAAGCGGTGGCCATCTGTGTGGTACTTCATAACGCAGTCTGTTCCCAGCTCACTCATATGTTACATACTTAAAAAAAAAAAGGGTTCAACATGTTAAGACTACTTTCCTTCTCTGAAGATGTACCATACTTTCCTTCAGATTGCATATTCTTATCGGATCAGCAAGATGCCTCATACTGCATGATAAGAATTACTCAAGTGGACATCAATTAAAGATCTGTTCAAGTGAAGTGTACTTAGTCACCATCCACCAACTATGTAGCATTTGGAAGGAAATAATAGGAGACTTGGCTCTACATGTGCTGTAGAGGAAGTGTCAAAGAGATTAAAAATAAACAAGAGAAGCATTACGTATGCTCACTGGAAAATAAGCAATAATTTGAGATATGGAAGGAAAGTGTATTACATAAGAGTAAAAATAGTTTGTGTGATTGTGGTACATAACTGGAATCACGAAATCACCTTGGTTGGAAGAGACCTCTAAGATCATCAAGTCCAACCATTAACCCAGCACTACCAAGTCACCACTACCCCATGTCCCTCAGCACCACATCTACATGTCCCTTAAATACCTCCAGGGACGGGGACTCCCCCACTGCCTTGGGCAGCCTGTGTGGGCTCTCATGGTGCTGTTCCCATGTACCTGATGAATTCCTCTGTGCACTGTTGTGTTAGTGCAAATAGCCTATCCCTACCCAACGGGTGGCAGCCTCTTGGGAACCATCATCCAGCTGAACGGCAAAGGAAACATCCCCTTGTGACAGTATAGCAATAGCCTGCCTTCTGTATCTGAAACTAGCTCGAGTTGTTCTACCTTCCATCTTGCCTTTGGAGTAAAAGCAAAGATAGCAGGATTAAGTTCTACTGATATATGTATTGCCCATGTTCTGTGCACTCAGACTGTGTCCCTTATCCTTAGCTGTCTCTCTGCATTTTCTTGAGTGAGTTTATTGCTGTAATATAAAATGAATTAGCAGAAGGCAAGGAAGAGGATTTCCTGAAGGTCAGCAGAAACACTAACCTAGCACTTCCATCGATAGAGTAGGGAAGGGGTGCAGCCTTTGTTTCAAGATTTAATTATGTTGTATTGCAGAGCTCAGAATACACTTACTGCAAGGGCAGAATTGAATTGTTCAGTTAGCTTGGCCAAATTTCACGTTCAGTTACGTACCTGCAACTCAGACTGCATCAGTGGAAAGTGAACAGGTATCTCAGAAAATCACTGGCTGCTGTGTGAAGTATTCTTTGTTAAACTGTGCCCTGAAGTGGCAACATTTTTATATGTAAGAGTGTGACAAGGTAGCAGTTGTGTTAAACAGCTTAGAGGTAATTATGGCTCATTAACTGAGTAAATGTTACAATGTTTTGTGATACCTTTGGAGTGCTCAGCAGTTCTGGATGCCTGTAAAGGAAAGTGAATGCTTTCCATAAGGGGGGAAAGCTTTGCTTAATATTTAAAGATAAAATTAAAAGTTTCAAAGCTGCAGAAATGACGTGTAATCTGACTAATTTTGATTGTGCAAAGGGATGTGCTTTGCACTTAGCAAGCCTTAAGAGGCTGTGTTGCTTGACTAACTGATATAGAGTGTCTGCACCCTCTGCTTACTGCAGGGGGAATTGCAGGTCTAGGATGGAAATACACAAAACATTTCAACCTTTTTCTCTCTAGGATCACTATCCTTGGAACGGGTGCCAAGTGGCTGGCAGTGCTAGAAGAGAAAAACTTAAAACCATGTAAGCTTCAAAAAGCTATTGGATCCCTTCTCTCCTCCCTCCTGCCTTTCCTTTCCAGGTTTGGGCCCTGTGTCTTTGCACAAAGTCCTTTATATAATTATTCTGGGTTGCAGTGACAAACTCTTTTTACAAACTCTTTTTACAAACTCTTTTTACAAACTCTTTTTACAAACTCTTTTTACAAACTCTTTTTACAAACTCTTTTTACAAACTCTTTTTACAAACTCTTTTTACAAACTCTTTTTACAAACTCTTTTTACAAACTCTTTTTACAAACTCTTTTTACAAACTCTTTTTACAAACTCTTTTTACAAACTCTTTTTACAAACTCTTTTTACAAACTCTTTTTACAAACTCTTTTTACAAACTATAAATGCTTTTTACAAACTCTTCTAAAATTTCTACCTTAACCTGTTTTGTTGATTTCCTGCTTTTTAAGGTGAAACACACAATCTCCAAACGCTCCACACTATACTGTCTACGGGATCACCCCTCAAATCTCAAAGCTATGAGTATGTCTACAAACACATAAAAAGCAGTGTCCTCCTGGGATCCATTTCAGGTGATGCTTTTATGCACCTCACTAATTCTGTTCATTGCCTCTGTTTCCTTCTTGCTTGTTTGCTGCTGTATGTGTGGGAAGCTTATCCTTGGATCATTCAGGCTTGGTTATAGTTAAACTGGAATTAATTGTCAGTGCAGAGGTTTTCTACATAATTCAGTGTGCCATAATGAAGCTTGTATACTCAAAGGCTTCTAGGTGGAATGTTTCTGACATGGTGAATGTTTTGGGTTTTAGCTTTTTTAAAGCCAGGGTCATTGATTTTGACTGGCTATCCTTAGGGGTAGCAAGGTGAGATCAAGAAAAGAGTCTATTAACCTACAGAACCTACTGTTCTGCAAATAGCTGACTTGAGCAGAAAATGCCTCTTGGAGAGGTTTTTCCATGTTCCCATTTCAATTCTTTTGTGCCAAGTAACTGGCACTGCAGACAGACTTTTTTGTAAATTATATAATTAGAGAAATATCAAGCCCACATACTGTGCAGTTTGTTGTGAGGAGGCACAACTGAGACAACTTCTATTCACATAAGGTCCACTACAGAACGCCTCATTCTGCTTTGTAACAAGGACTGACTATTTCAAAGGGCTTTTTAACTCAGTTTAGTTTGATTTTTAAAGTCTGACTATTCTGCTACTGAAGGCACCTCTGAGTCTGGTCTTAGTAAGAGTAGTGCTGAATCTTGAACTTGCTACTAGAGACATTAATAGTCTCAAATACAGAAGGCTGGTTTTGAGTAAAGTTAACATGATTGATTTGTGTCTTTATAGTTCTACTTGCTTGAAGTACTAGAAAGTCTATAAATATTCCAGTTAAGAAAGCACTTTGACAGTATCTTTTTTTATTAAGGTTTAACTGTTCATCCTATAGGCATGGCTCCCCTTTCCCTTCTTCCCCCTAATGAGAACAAGATATAAAAGCTAAGTAAATATTGAGTAGAATAGCTTGACTGGTTACTTAAAGCTAATGAAAACCACCAAGAAAACATTTCAAAGTGATCTTAGATATCTAAGTTATGCCTTAAGGAATATTTCTGTATGAAGGGCATACACCTATAAAAAGACTATATGTAAAGTAAGAAAAGCAACCTTGTTTTATTAAGTCACATAACGTCCTAGGTAATATTGTCTGTTCTGTGCTGCTTAATCTGCATCAGAAGCATTTGGCAAAGGTGGCAGTTTGCTCTTCTGGAGTTCTTATGTAGTTTTTAGTTTTGCTTTTTCCAAAAAGTATGGTGTGTTCTAAATGGACTTCTTTTATTGTAGGTGGGACAGATATAATTTCGTGTTTCATGGGTCAGAATGTTACAATTCCAGTTTACAAAGGAGAAATTCAGGCCAGAAATCTTGGAATGGCTGTAGAAGCATGGAATGATGAAGGTAACTATTATCCAAAATATGATGCACTCATGTGAAATACAGTAGTTACATGCTCTTTAATTTTGTTCATCAGATGGGTGAACAGTCAGCTGTTAAATGGGTGATTTCATTTTGGAAACGTTCCACAAAACCTGGATCTGATCGTACAGGACCCTAGTGAGGATAATCAATGTGTAAAAAGGCTTTCCTTTTCTATTACTCTGCTAAAGCATGTGAAGGCCAAATTCAAGCCTCTGGTGTGGCTGCTAATTAGTTATGTTGCTGTGGATACCAGGCTGGCTTTCACTCTGTGGTGTAATTCTCCTGAAGTCAGTAAGATTAAGATAGGGATGAGTTTAGGAATTAAGACAAGCTGTTAAGACCACCAGTCACAGCTCACCTCATATCTGTATCACTGCCTAGTATGTAAGTAATAATGGTAGGTGCTCTTTGCTTTGGTACTCTGTGTTGACAGAAGTATTTTCTGCATTTCCTTTCTTTCTTTGTAAACAGGAAAACCAGTCTGGGGTGAAAGTGGAGAGCTGGTTTGTACCAAGCCTATTCCCTGTCAGCCTACACACTTCTGGAACGATGAGAATGGAAACAAATACAGGAAGGCTTATTTTTCAAAATTCCCAGGTATGTAATGAAGGGCTTTGGCTATACTCAGGCTGATGAAGGATATAGATTGTATCACTCCGCTCAGGAAGGTACAGGTTTATTCTTGCCCAGTGATGGGCAGATGCAGCCTTGAATCTAGATTTCCAGGGTGAGAACTCCACAGTATGTTTCATAACATCTCACTCTGTTTTCTAGTGCTTTGTTTTGCATATGGATCCAAATCAATTTAATAAGAATCTCTGGAAAGCTTCAGTCCATTTTGTCTGTGCTCTCATTAGACAGATATGACTGTAACAGCCTGATAATCTGTAGTGCAGACATAGGCTGCTTGTCATGAGTGTGAAATGAAAGTGCTGAATAGGTGAGGGAGCAATCCTCCATTAATGAGTGCTACTGCACCCCTGCCAGACAGCTCCTACCTAGCTGGAGGAGTGAATCCTAAGGGATAAGTGCTGACCTGCTACCTTATTAGCATGAGGTTTAAGTATATGCAACCTTAGACATGCATATTCCGTGTTCATACAGTCTTCCAGTGGTGGTAAGAGTAAAGGAACAGGTATTGTGGGCCAAAGGCTTTCTTCCTAATAATTGTGGAGGACTTTGCTTATTCAGAGCTTTTGCTTCTGTGGCACAGAGATGCTGAACTCTCTGCTGCTTGCTGGGCAGGGGATTTTATAGGAGCAGGACCTCAAGCTGCTGCTTTTTGGAGACAGAAGCTTTTTTTACACATAGCAGCAATACAGAGTGGATTCACAAGAGAAGTCAGGGTGTGCAGCAGGAGATAATCATATAGGAAAATTGAAGGAATGTGGAAGTTGCAGTCTGCATGTAAGCCTGACAGCAATAAATGGAAAAAAAAAAAGTCTGTGCAAGTTGTTAGACTGAGATCACTGTGGTCCAGAGGTTCTGTCTGAAAACCTTTTTCTGTTTTTGCTTGCAAGTGAGCTCAAGGTTGTAACTGTTAAATTAGCTCTTTGTAGTAAATGCACTGTGGATTGTTTGGCTAGTTAAGTACTGTTACATTTGCTGTGGGTAGTTCTCAAAGTATATTTGATAAACACATACAAAAATGTAATATTACTGAGTTGAGTTACACAAATGTCTGCTGTGACATAAGAAATCAGCTGCTTAATCTTCATTATTTTCTAATAGGTGTTTGGGCCCACGGTGATTACTGCAAAATTAATCCCAAGACAGGAGGAATTGTCATGCTGGGTCGCAGGTATGGTATTTTGGTGAAAGTATTGCAAGTAAACAAGTGTTAAAATTTGAAAACTTCACCTTAGAGCATAACATGTGATTCTGTCTAGCCTTTTAGCTTTATATTTGTTTTGTTAAATCCAGTATTGTCGATATCCAGCTGCTTTGATTAATTTATGGGTTGAAGAGAGGGAAGGGAGCCCATTTCAGAGTTCTACCCCACTTTTGTATACAAGACAGTATTGGACTTGGTTTTGTGTTCCATGGTTTGCAATGATCATAGATGAGTTTGAACTGAGAGTGCAGCACATTCAGGAAACTTGTCTTCTGGTCTTGGCTTTGCCATTGACTTGCTTTACAGCAAAATTTAGTTGTAGAAGGTCAGGTATTAAGTTGTGCTTGTGTTAGTGATCACAGACATTCAAGATAACAATTGTGGCTGAATTTTCTGCTTGCATTTAAAGATCCTGGGTTTGTTTTGTTATCAGTGGTATGTTTGTTTATCTGTAGGCTACTGGAAAGGGGAGGGACTGGGAAAGGTGAATGATCAAGTTCTTTACAAATTCTGTTTCTAATGTGGCTGTATATTCACTGTATGAAATGTAGAGACTTGGTTAATTGCATCAGTTTTTCTCTTTTCATCAAACTCTAATCACATTTTAATGCTTTTGTTTTGTTTCTGTGCTTTGCAGTGATGGTACATTAAATCCAAATGGTGTAAGATTTGGAAGTTCTGAAATCTATAACATAGGTATGAAATTAACTTTCCACCTCTTTCAGATATGTCACTGTTGCCTTAAATCTGAAATATAAGCAGTATAACGATGTTTGGAAGGATTAAGTAATAAAAGACTTGCCATTTTCAAATGAAAGACAATATGGAGCATATCAGCATTAACAGTAAAATTCTGTTTTGTAGACTTGAAATTGGTTGCTTCCCTGAAGTAACTGTAGGACTGGAGATGAGTAGTCGAGATGTGCTCTTTGTAAGATGTTGCTTTCATATAATAAGGCCTTATAGACTACTTATATCATACAGATTTATAAGAGAATACCTAACTTCTGAGGCTTTTCTTCCCCCCCCCAAGACAAGCTCTTGACACTGGTTTTATTGTATCTTTCCTAATAATGAGATTAAATTCTTGAGCTTGTGCTTCCTATTTCAAGGAACGTCTGTGTTGTGAAAGGTGGTGAAACTGTGTGCCTGCAAAGGTGCTGATCTGAGGCTTAAGGACCTGGTGCCTCTCCTTGTTCTTGTGTGATCAGGCATGTTAGTTTTCTGTCTCTGCAGCAGTGGGGATTGTAAGGAAAGCCAAAGAAAATGGCTTAGTTTAAAATCTTATTCTGTCCCAAAAATTATAGTGATTTATTTTTTTTGTTCTAGGCCTAAATATATATGGTCTTTAAACCTGGATTTTTCACCTGAGCAGTAGTTAAAATTTAGAGCACCCAGAGGGGAAGCTCATTGTAGAATAACTTAGCCAGGAGGTCTGTTCTGCCTTTGCAGCTACAGGGGAGGTGTTATTTCTTCTGGTGCAACCACAAAAAATGTGCATCCATATTAACATACAAATGCAAGTGCTAAGAAAGACTCTTTATTTTCAGTTGAAGCCTTTGAGGAAGTTTCTGATAGCCTCTGTGTCCCTCAGTACAACAAAGATGGGGAAGAGAGGGTGATACTCTTCCTGAAGATGGCATTAAACCATGTGTTCAGCGAGGATCTGGTGAAAAGAATTCGAGATGCAATACGCATAGCGCTTTCTGCCAGGCATGTTCCAAGCCTCATTCTAGAAACCAAAGGCATTCCGGTATGTCATGAAAAATGCTGCCTACTTTTTTATTTTGTCACCTTGAATAGTAATTAAGGAGCAGTTGTCATTGCTCTTCAAACCCACATGCATGGAAATTTTAGCATCTCAAAAGTGTATTCGAGCTTTATAAATAGTTTGTCTATGTTGCCTAGCAACATCATTTCATCTCCTTTTCAGCTAAGCGTGTTTTTGTTTTTTAACAATACCTAAAAATGCCCATTCTCAGTTTATAAGTGTGTTGCATTTTCTCAGTAATACATACTTAAGCTTTTAAAGGAAAATATTAAAGAGGTAATTAGCTTTTCTGGCTGTCCATAAGCTTATTTTGGGTTTGTTTTCCTCTTTCAAATGACATCCTTAAAGCTGAGAGCACTGACCAAATTTATAAAATCATTTTGTAAACCATTTCACTCTTACATCTGTTTAGCCTCTTAAATGTAGCTCTATCACTCTTAAGTGTAGCAGTAACTAAAATAAAATCTTAATGCTTATGAGGCAGGGTGAGAGAAATGTGTGTAGCTAAGGGTTCTGCATGCTCAGTCTTCTGGAGCTGCATTACTCTACAGTGCTGCTCTTGCTGTATGAACTCTTTAGTTGGAATGTCTGTGTTTTGTAGGCTTCTCTGCTAAATTCTTCTCAACAGCTCTGAGCAGCAGAATGGGGGTGCAGAGTGTACTTGTTTCAAGTCCATTTGCATGTAGGCTTGAGAGTGTCTAGAGAAAAAGGCTTGAGACTTCAGGCCAATGGTTTGATATTCTGGTACTCACTCACTGCCAGTGTAGGTTTCTATGTGAAAGAAGGGGTTCAGGACTGCCAGCCTCCATAGTGCACACAGCGATCTGGTTCTGATCTGTTGAGCTACTTCTCTTTCAGGCCTCTGGTAAATAATACTTGCCTCAAAATGTCATCTTTGACTGTCAAATCCTCTGCACCTGTTAAATGGTGAAGTCTAGATTTTCTGGGCTCCAACTGAGCTTCTGCATGAAGTGCTGAACATATAAACTGTGTAAAGCACTTGAATGTACAGCATGAAGTTGCTGGCAGGGTGGTGTCTGATGGGCCCTCCCTCAGGAAAGCCTGTTTAAGTCATAATTAGTTCACACTTTGACAGAATTTACGATTGAGTGAATTTTAATTACCCTTCAGGTAAATATGCCAGTGGTAAAGTGATCAAAGCTGTCTCCCATCTTTCTTTGAAAGTTTTGCTTGGAAGGGAAACCTTTTTCTGTTTTCTGCTGCTTTTAGAAATGTGTTTGAATCCTCATCTGGAAATGTTCTAATCCTGACTGTACTGCCACCGTATAGTGGTAGCAATAGTATGGCTGTGTTGAAGTGATTAGGACTTCAGCAGTACAAAGGATAGTTTTTGAGAAACCCAGGTGTTAACTCTGCAAACTCAGTGTGAGTCGTTCTAGTCCTGCCCTGACCAGGTAAGCATTCTGGTCATCATCCAGAAGAGGTTTACTCATTAAAGTCAACAAATTTGCTTTGCTGAACAGTCTGTCCAATCTTTCTTTTAAAGAGGGCAGTTCCCTTGCAGGCCACTGAGGTGTTCTGCTTTCTGAGCACTTGTGAAAATTAGGTTGCTAATCATTGGAGGAAGAGTGGTTGATTAAGGTGATTCAGGAGGGTAGGATTACACATGGCTTAATTAGTTTTAATAAGGAAAAGTTTGATTTAGTATCAAGATCAATATTGCAAGAGTGTATTGAGTTGATTTAGCCTGGCTCTGGAAGATCTCTAATGAGAAGTGGTGATGCCTGGAGTTCAGGAGTTTCAGTGGCTTTGGAGGCCAGGAACAAGCTGGGTTCATCAGTAAAGCAAGTGTTCCCAGAGCAGACAGACAAGATTAAGGAGGTATTTGGAGGTCAACTTTTTAAAGTTTTCATCCCCAAAAGCTCTCAGTGGTACCAGCCCAAAGGAAGGGGGTGTTAAAGCCTTGGTGTGCCTGTAAAAGCAGAGATTGCCTTCAAAAATGGGCCTTGACAGTTCCTGTTAATGTTAGGTTAGTTCTGCCTTACTGAACTGTGCTGGTCAGAAATTACAGTGATCTGATCCCAAGAAGAGAATTAGGTTTACCTGCAATGTCCTTACTTAGAGTAGCACAGTGTAATACAATTTTTGTGAATTATATGTGGAGGTGAAGCCTTTTGTTATGGCTTGTTTTGGAACATTTTTATGTTGAAGACCATTTAAGCTCAGTGTTTCACTACTCTGTTAGGAAAAGACTGTCCATTTAAAACACCAAAGTTATGGTTTTCTTCTCCCAAAGCCCAGTGGATTTGGGCTTTGAACCCACCATTAGAAAATTAAAAATTTGAAATTTGGATGTGTCAGAACATAAGATTTTTAGTGTTTGTACTGTGATTCTGATCTGGTTTTGTTGGTTTAAGTTAGAGCTTGATCACGTTCTCACAGTATTACCAAATAGGGATAATAAACTAAAATAGCATATAAACTCTTATTTGAATTCCATTTACTCTTCAAGTGCTTTTCAGGAGAGATTCTGGTGCCTCAAGTGTAATAGAGATGGGAAGACATTGTGCTAAATTTTGATTGAGTTCTGGGATTGGTGGGGGGTTTAATGAATATTTCCACAAAGCTACTACATGAAAAGTGTAATTTTATCATTGCTGCTTTTGTTTTTCAGTATACAATAAATGGGAAAAAAGTGGAAGTAGCTGTGAAGCAAATAATTGCAGGGAAAGAAGTTGAGCAGCGGGGAGCTTTCTCAAACCCAGAGACTTTGGACCTGTACCAAAATATTCCTGAGCTTCAGAACTTCTGAAGTCACTTGTTTGGGGTTTTTTTGTCTGTCTTTGTTCTGTGTTGTTTTGTATATACCAATACTGTATGTAAAGAAAAAGCTCTATTTAATACCAGTAGTTCTTTTAAAAGAAAAAAAAAAAATTCATTAAGTGCATTATGAAAGGCTTGGGTAAAGCTTAGCTCCCTTTTATTGGTTAAATATGCCATATATCTTGGAGTTTTTTTCCAGCCTGGAAGGACGAACCTGCCTGTTTTCACTTTTATATATATAGAGTGCATCTTTTCTGGTTAGATTTACGTCAGCAGCCCATCAAATGGGAGCACCAATAGTATAAGTTACAGTTGCAAATAGCATATTTCTTTCATAAAATATTTGCTTTCTTTTTAAACTGGATTTTTAGCATTTTTTTCATCCGTGTGTTTGTCACCTGTAAGGAATTTACAGTGAGTATTTTAACTCCTTGACTGTGAAACATGGAAGTGTTCTATATGTAGTGTGCATTTAAATGTTGTTTTTTATAAAGCCAAATCATAATGCACTAAACCCATTTGACTTGACTCAGAATAATTTCAGTTTTGAAATATCTCATGGTACCCTTGAAAGTAATTGCTGCTTCATTTCGTGATGTAACCTTCCTATTGTTTTAAGCTTTTAGTTGATAGACTTCTGGGGGTTCAGAAGGTGAGGGAGCAATTACCTCCCCCTTAATCCTGATGTAACTCCAGGTTGTTTCCATGGAATTTACTGTCATTGCTCTGGATTAACATCATCACAGTTGAAGACACCGTTTTGATTCCTTGTTTTGAAGTTCTTTACTGGTTCTAAGGCAGCAGCCCCATGTTACGTTAGCTGAAGAATTCTGGTGGGGTCGTTTATGAAAAGCTGGTGGGTTTTGTAACTTTTTTATTAAATGCCATGTTGAAAGTGAAAGACTAAAATGTTTTCTAGCTCTGTATCCTTCCAGTTTATAAAGGGAAAAACACTGTAGTGAGCATCCTGAAACAGTGAAATAGAAGCACTAAAACATTGTTCTGTTTCTCGTGCAGTGCAGTTGCAGTAGCTGTACCAAACCTCTGGCATTCAGTCCCTCCTGCACTATTTGAATTTTGTGGGTTAAGTATTTAATGCATTAAAAATCATGGATGTCCTTACAATTGTGTTGAATGCATTCAGCATTGATAGTTAATTAAAATAAATTGATTCTTTATATATATATATATATAATATATATTACATTTGTTTCAACTTTCACTCAGTTATTGTCTTAGTTTTATTTTCCTTTTGATTGGGTGTCATGGGATAATTTTTAGCTTAATTTGTTACGGGTTTTAATGGTTTTAATTTGAGTCCACCCCACCACAAAATTACTGTTCTCTGAAAGTTTGATCCTATTTTCTTATGCAGAGCCCAGGACAAGTAAAACATTGCTGCTAGTTATGTATGCACGGTTGGCTCACTGAGAAGGTCACAGGTGAGCAGGGGTGGAAGAGAGGATGCTGAAAATGTGCCTTGTGTCAGGACAGCAAGAAGTTGTAGGTTGTGATATGTTAATGCTGCTAAAGGGAAGCATCTGTGCACTGAAAGGTGTGTACCCTGTCACTTAGGACAGAATCTAGATGGTCATACTCACGTTTAGCTGCAGCTAGTAAAAGTTTATTATTAGATCTCAGCTTGCTTGTTCTGGTAAGCTGAAGGCTGTTGCAGAATACATCAAATATTGCTACTAATAATTCAGTGAGAGTGAAACTGGGCATAAGTACAGCTGAGGAGTAGCCCCTTTCAGGTGACCTCTGGCTGAATCACAGCACACAGGCACTGTGGACACCAGCTCTGCATTCACTGCAGGATGCAGAAATGCCTCATTAGCAAATGAGGCTTTAAGTGTGCTGTTCTCCATTTAATTTTCTGAACTGTACCAAGTCAGATATACCATGCTGGCATGGTAAATGTGAAAATACAAATACCAAGCACCCATTAGAAAAGTGTAAAAATGAGCTATCCAGCTGCCAATAACCTATGATTAAAAGTACCTTTAAATTTCTTTGCCCTCTGGCATGCTGTGTATAAATTTTACATTAACTGTGACTTTGTATTCATTAAAACTTAATTATATTGTTCTTTAATTCATGCAAAATGTCTGGAGTTTACAAAGCCCACAGATCCTTATTAATAAGTAATTCTAGGATATTTCATTAATTAAAGATAGTTTAGAAGCACAGATACATTAAGAACATATACAATGCTGAGGGGCTGCTGTTTTAATCCTTCATCCTGCTGCAAACACTGCAGAAAGCTTTGCTAACAGATATAATTTGATCTCTTGCAAATGTCAGATGTTGCAAAGCTTTTCCTGGGGTATAGTTATAAACAAAAAAGTAGATAGTTATATGTTGTTGTTTATAGCTGGTTTCAAAGATGTGAGTTGTAGAAGTGCTGGATGCTGGCAGCTCATGGAAGCCCAGGGAGGAGGAGAGTAAAGTAGGCACTTGCATCAGGCTGTGAAATGACTCGCACTCAAAGGAGGCAATGACAGAGCTGGGAGCACCCTCCAGACTTCCCAAGTCCAACTCCTCCCATTCCAAATCCTGTCCTCCAGACTTACACTCAAGCTAAGCAAAGGTAAATACAAATGACCCATTTCTTTGGATACTGCCATGGAGCTGTGAATGTGGCTGTACTCAGCAAAATAGCACTGGTGTGAAAGCAGGGAGCTGAAGTCATCACAGTTTACAAAGGAAGAGCAGAGAGGAGTTTTCTGCTTCCCATCCTTGGTTATAAACCAGCTGTGTCCTTTCCAGGGCATGGGCACAGGGTACATGCAGTCAAATGTGGTTTCAAGGGGGTCCTTGCAAACTGGTGGCACCCCGAGGCTTGGCTGCAGAGATGGTCTGGCATGGTAGTGCAGCTCCTGGTGCCACAGTGTTAGCAGTGAAAGATCCCATGAGTGCCATGGCTCTGGGATGCTCCCGAGGTGTGAGCTGGGTAACCCTTGCAGAGTGTTTCTGCTTTGGGTGGTTTTATCCAGAAAGCCTGGATGCCTTATGGCTGTCAGTGTGTAACTAGTTGTGCCTTGTAATGTGTAGCCTGCTTTGGTTTTGTTGCCTGTTTGTAACTTGAGGTTGACAGTGCTTTGGCTGCAAAGTTGACATAAGCAGATTTTAGTGGTGTGGAAATCAAGCTACTTCTGGAAACTGCTTCAAGCCTCAAACCACAACAAACAGCAAGGAAGCTCAGGGCAGAGGTACTTCAGGCTACGTGCTCGCTCAGTCTTCTGCAGATTTGAGAGCAGCTCTGATGGAATCAGCCCATTTGCCCTTGACTCGTTGAGACACAGTTTTATCACTCCTCTTCTAGAAATGTGCTATTGTCAGCTCCTGTTAGAGCAGGTACTTCCCCCTCCTGCTACCTTATGATTTCAATTAATTTCCCTGGTTAGTGGTGGTTCTCAAAGAACTAAAATGAGCTGGTACACAAGAGCCCGAGCAGGGCATAGCTGATAAAATTGTTTATTGCTATGTGCAAGAGAAATTGGTTGTGTGAATTACTTATTCAGTGGTTTTAAAAACATGGGTAATTGCCTGATGGAATGCAACTTCCCTGGGGCTGTTATTGTCTTTCAGTTTAATGCATACATATTTAAGAGGATATCATTTACAAGGCAGAGCAGTCAGTCAGACAGGTAAAGGGGTGCTGAAGTAATGTGTAAAATGCATTAGTAAGGTTTGTTCTTGAGACAAAATGGTAGAGTTTAGGGAATACCAGTGTCAAAAGGGAGTGCTGTGGCAGGGAGATGGTGTCCAGGTGATGGATGGTGTCCAAGTGAATCTTTGTGGAAGATGTTTGGGGATGATCTTCCCCATGTCACATCCCTGGATGTGTCTTCATGCTGCTAAGCTCAGCTCCAGCTGGCACCCACCAGGGCTTTGGTGTGGCTAAATACTGAGTTAGTTATTAAATATCTTCCTAGGTAGTGTGTGAGTCTTGGCTGCTCGATGGGCTGTTGGGGGAGGAGAAGGCTCATGGATGGTGAGCGCTTTGATGGATGTGAGACTTTGAGAAGGCTGGTGGTGGAGCACAGTGCAGGAGCAGCACGAGATCAGGTCCTTAAATCCTGTGATTTGTCTCCTCGGTGCCCAGAGATATGGGAGCTTGGCTGAGGTGGGAGAGATGTGTGTTGACTACTGTATTTGGAATTGCCTGTTGTGCTTGTGCTTGGGTCAGAGCATGGGACAGACATGATGGGGAAGAAGTGTCGTTTTGAACACCACTTCATTTCTGTTTCTGCACTTTCTTCTAGTGGGTCACTTCATTGAACAGTTGACCTCTGATCAGAGAAGTTGCAGTACATATGAGGGCTTTGGTCTTCCCACAGGTCATCTTTGGAGCTCTGCATTGAGCCATTTCTCCACTTAAATCTTTTAGCTTGTTCCTGGTTTCCTGAGGTGTCTGTCTACTGGCTGGATCTCTTGTGTTCTGCAGATGATAAATCCAAAACTGCTTGGTTCATCGTTTTCCCTTCCTGAGGAGGGTATTTATAGCTCCTAAATAATCAGGTCTTAGGCAGCAACAAGATGCAACTTAATTTTCTTCTACATCTTTTGTAGAAAGAGGAAGCTACATGTCATACACTCTATTCTTCCAGAAATAAAATCAGGGTAGGAGCTGCTGTGCAGCATGGCCGCAGTCCAGTACGGCAGCCTCGGAGCTGATGAGAGCACACACATTTTCCTTGCTGGGAATTAGGGGCCTTTTTAAATTCAAATAATGAGATAATCAACATCAGTTTGAGCATCTTGCTCTACATGATCTGTGTGCAAAGTGGGAGCGAATCTGTTATGCAAAGGAGAGGGAAGCGCTCTCTGAAACGCTATTAGTGAGTCAAAGAGTGTCTCAGAACAATTTCAGTTGCAGAACAATAAGATGTCCCAAAGTATTAATGTGGCAGACTGCAGCTGTCCACACAATTTCTCCTCATTGCTTCTGATGGCCAGAGAAATTCGTCCAAACCACTGGCTGGAGATGAACTCAAGTGATAAAACAGCGTTGGTGGGAGTGGGAAAATCCTTGGCATGCCATTGTTTAACCGGGTTATGTCGCACATTAGCGAAAGCTTAATTGGACCTTGTACTTCTTAATTAGAAGACCTTAACACATTCTCATCTTACTACTTTTGACAAGTGGTTTTGCAAAGTTCAAGAGGCTTATCAGCATTCAGCCTGAGATTCCAGCTGAAATGCTAATGTCCCTTGGAAAAAACCCTCATCTCCAGGATGGTTAATTAGTTTACAGTAGCATATTAAGGTATACAAGTAGAGGTTCACATCACTAATGAGGAGTCTGCTCAAACACAAATCCCTTTTTCAGGTTTGTTCCTTCTTCTGTATTGATTTAGAGGAAGTTAAGAACTGGTTGTTGCAGGGAAACAGTCCCACCAGTGGGTATATTCCTCTGTTTTCTGTTTTAGGTTTACAAAGAGGTTGTTTCTCACCCTGCCAGCCCACTGATCAATAGCCTGTGTTTTGCCAAGGAGTAGGAGAGTATTTCTTCTCACTGTGTGGTCTGCATGCTGTTAGAAACATGGCTTGGTTGTATTATGCTGTTCTCCAAAGAAGGCCCTGGATGTGGTATCATGGAAAATGCCACCTTTTGAAGGAGGGGTCTGTTTTCTCAGAGCAGGCTGGGGACTGAGCAGGAAGAGCTGGTCAAGAGCAGAGCTGGAATCGGCAGCGATGTGGAGGTTTGAGAGTGGATGTGTGTGCCTGAGCCCGGAGGAGGAGGTCATGGTGGTACTCTTCACTGCAGTCCTTGCATGCTGGGCTGTTTGAGAGCCCACAGCTGAACAGGAGGTGCCTCTTCAGTTGGACTTCAGTACTTTGAAAGATACATTTTGGAAGCTATATGCAAAACCTCATCTCACTTAACCGTCTAATTTCTGTTAACCTCCATGAGGACAAGATCTCCAGGGCCATGTTCAAGCAGCCCCATTCCCATTAAGCCCCAGCTGAGCATGATGGGCTTTTTCCCCTCTCTAAATTAACAGAGTTTATCTCAGGCTCTTTCTAGAGCAGCCAGGGGAGAGTCCCAGCCAGCTCATAGCACTGTTACACCTCTCATGAGCTCTGCCTGGCTCTGTGGCATCTTCAGTGGCCCAGGAAAAGGTGTATTTCAGGAGCTCACCAACATGAGGAGTTACATTTCCTTCCTTTGCAGTGGATTTTAAACTCATGGGACTTACCTGGTGGTGCTGGTCCTGTGGGCACCTGGGTGACAGAACTGGGATGGGCACAGGCTGTGGCAGCTCAGCAGGAACACCCCAAGAACTCCATCATAATTAACTTCTCTGGCAGTGCATTTATTTCCCTTTAAACCAGACTTATTTCTCCTCAGCTTATATCAGATACGAAGAGGTTAAAGCTAAATTGAAATAAATTGGGCGAAGAAAACGGAGGACTTGTGCTAGTTTAACTGACTTGGTTTAAAAGGTGAGCTGAGTTTAAACAGGTGTGACTTCTAAGCCTCGATGGGGCCTAAGGAGGTGGCCTTGAGTGTGCAAACGTGATATCCAACCGAGAATTTTAATTTGCCTCGTTCTCATGTATAATAAAATATGCCAGATACATGACACTTCATGAATTAATGCAAGAGTATAGAGCACGGAGAGATTCTTGTACAGGATTTGTTCTTATAATGCAAATGCCAAGCAAGGCTTTAAATGGACCTGGCTCTCTGGAATCGTGGAGCCTATTTCATGCTTCACTTCAGGGTTTGTTCCCCTTGCCTGAACCATTTTATCATAGAGGGTGTGCACACGCATGTGGGGAGGGAAATTAGGAAGGCAATGCCTATGGAAGCCCATGTAAATGCCTGCACAGGTATGTGTGTAAGCCTTTAGCACATCGGGGGCCCTCGTGGCTGTTGCACAGTGATGAAATAGTTGGGAGGAAGCAGTGGGAGAGCTCAGCCTGTCAGCCTGCTGTCCTCTGTCCTCACTACTTGTGTTGGTGATGGCATTATTAAACTGCTGCTGTGAATTGGCTTACTGGGGCTGTGGAGGTGGGGGAGAAAAAGACCTGCTTGCCTTTGTCCAGGCACTTTGCCTGTCGGGGGAAGCACACAGAGGGGTTTCTCTTTAACTTCATGCAATGGACAAAACATACAGGTGCTGCCAGGGTTGGTGTAATGAGAATGATCCCTGTGTGTAAAGTGAGAGGTGCTGGGTGGCAGCCCTGGGACGGTTTGGATTCAGAGGCAAAGCTCTGCAGTCCTGCCCAACATGAGGGAGGATGCTCTGGGTGTCACAGGGAGAGCTCTGCTCATCCCCTCTCCGAGTGACTCTGCTGTCTGCTCCATCTCTGTGCCGTGGCTGTGCAATACATGTGTCCTTCCTCTGTGTTCACAGCAACAAACCTGCATCTCTGCAGAGAGCAGTGCTGAGGGGGGGGTGAATGGCCATGGCACTCCGCTCCCTGCATCCTCCTCACCAAAACTCTCTCCTGCCTGTGCTGAAGTGGGATGGCACACTGCTCAGACTGGTGTGAGCCCTGGGGAGGGCAGCCCTGGCCCCAGTGTGTTTGTCCCAGCTGTTACAGGGTGACAGATGAAGAAACACCTCCAGAAAAAGCCCCCAAACAAGGCTGAAGATAAGGTGATGAAACATGGAGAGCACAGACGGCTACAAACCCACACTGCTACTGGGATGTTATCACTCCCCTGGTGAAACTGGTAATTGGATTGAAAAGATGACAGCTGGTTCTGATGGCATAAAAATATTGAGACATGGCTGCAAAACCAGGTTTTTCTCCTAATGCAGCTGGAATTAAAACTGGGGAGGGGGGATAGGGAATGATAGATCATATAAATAAAATACTTTTATCCTGAATTGGTTTATTATCTTAAGCTTTGGGAAAGTAAAGTAGATATGTAAATGAGAAGAAGAAAGTTATCAGTGGGGCTCCAGGCTGGGATTATGGTGGTTAGGGGTAGGGAGTGTGACCAGTGCCACGCTGTTTAATATCTCTGGTGCTCCTCATCTCCCACTCTCCAGCTATCCACGTGTGCTGTGTCCCTGCCCTGTGCATATGGCACTTGGCACCACGGGCTCCTGCTCAATACCAGCGCTCAAGAAGTACTGCAAACCTCTGGAGAACTAAAAGAAAAGGTTGAATACATTTCCTCCCTCATTTAAGAGTTTCTGCCTTTATTCCCCGATGCAAACCTGCAGTGCCCGCTGCGTTCTGCATGAAATAATTACTTTCATGTACAAACTGGAGGAAAAGAAGTTTTTAAGCTGCGTGGTGTCTGATGTGACAATTCTATTAGGTTTCAGTGGGTACCTGCTTGACCCTGTAAATTGAAACTCTGGAAGGTCACTCTCTGTGTCTTAGCATGGTATTTAATTTTCTGTGCTTCAGCGGCAGGGGGTGAAAGGAAGCTGGAATGGGTTTATTCAAATCTAAGGAGGGATTTAATGCGGTGAAAATAACTCTATTTTTGAAAAAAATTGCTCTAATCACGTGGAGAGCATTGCTCTTTCTGTTCCTCCCCACTTCTGGCTCCTGAACTGCGGACGCAGGTTTGTATATTGAAATGAAAGATCTGCTTGTTGGGGTTTTGGGAACTCCTCTGCCTGCACCACATGCTTCCTTTTCACTTTTAGCACTATAAACCCATCCTTAATGGAGACTTTGATTCGTATTGTAAAGAAGGAGCTGGGAAGAGCTATAAGATGTCTAACACTGTATTTAGGATCACTGTAAGTGCTCTTTATGTGCATTAAGGGCATTAATGTAATTAATAGTTAAGGAAGCACCAGGTTGACATAATTTGGGAACGGATAACATGCCAAGAACTTCAAATCCTGGGAAGAAGCCTTTTGGTGGGAGAGAGTGGCGTGATTTCCTGATACCTCCCATTCCCCTCCCAAACATTCATTATGCCTTAAATATTCTCACACTGAGTTTTTTTTCCAATGGTCTAATTATAAACTTCATCATAATTGTTCATTAGTTTTTATTTTGTTCAATTAGCTTAACAAGTTGCCAAATGAAATACAAGGCTGGCAATTAGCTTGATCTAATTGTAATGAGCCACTCAAATTGGGTCACCAAATATGTTCGTTTATAGCACTTTTCTTTCTTTTTCTTCCAATGAAGAACAATAACATAAATATTCAGAGCATCTCCTGGTCTAAGCAGTGGAAATTTCCCACTCATTTGCCTTATTGGCAAAGGGGTTTGGGGAGGCTTTGGGCAGCTGAAGAATTCAGTTTGAGCTGTGCCATTAGGTGGGTGGTTTTGGCCCTATTCAGCCCTGCACAGCAGCTCCTTTTGCTGTGAGTTTTGGATAACCCTGAACTGTCTTTTTTTCCCCTGACTTCCCTTTTGCCACACAGCTCTCAGATCTGGTCCTGTTAAGTAGCTGCTTAGCAGAAGCTCTTGGCTCATATGGTCCAGTGGATTTGCTGCAGCCTCTCCCAGGAGCTCATAGGGGCAGGAGGAATTATTTGGTATGAATAATTCCTCCTGCACGTCAGGTGCATCACAGCTAAATCGCAGGGATGAGCAGCACCGTTGTGGCTCTTTAGCAAACTTAAGTGGTGGCATTAAGAGGACTCAGCCCTGGATTTGGATTTCTCTGGGCTCATGTCCTGCATTTGACTGATGAAGACACAATAAAATATTAAACTAGCCCAGAGACTACAACAAAAGTCATTCATAAAACACTGCTGTAATGGGTTGATGAAGCTGTGTGCCAGCCCAAATCTGTGCCTCTTGCCTGCAAAATGTTGTCTACCCCACCCATCCCTGACAGATGGATGAGCTTGGTGATCTATTAACTCAATCTTTTAAATTTCAGCCAGGGACCTTGTTCCACGTGGGAAGAGGGAGAGGAATGACTTGCCCTGTCTGAAAGATAAACCTCCCTCTGCAGACAGTACCCCCACAGTCCCTTTTTGCTCTGTGACCCCCCCTTTGACACGTCTCTAATGAGTCGTGTCTGCCAGCCGGGGCGAGGACGGTGTCAGCGCCGAGCGGGTGGAGATTAAAGATGCAGAACAGGAGAGAATTCACACCTCTGCCTTTCATGCCACAGGCAGCTGCATCAGCTCTTCAAATATCATCCACAGGCATTGTTGGGTTTAATGAACGCACCCGGAGTTACCGTCCGCATCTGGGGCTGCTGCAGAAACCTGCTTTTACTTCAAGCACATCCTGATGGTGCTTTTCAACCCAGCCTCTGTACCCTGCCCTGACCCATTGCTGCAGCTGGGAGATCATAAAGGGCTTTGCTGGATGGAGGGATGCAGGGGCACCTCCCCTGTCCCCTGCCTGCATGGCACGGGTGACACTGGGCACAACGAACACGTCCTGGGGATAGGACATGTCTGGGTCTGTGCCACTGGGTCTCCCCCTGGTCCCTCCAGATGGCAGCGGGACCCGATGCCAGGGGAGGGCTGCGCTCAGGCAAGTCACATTAAGAGCATCTCTGCTCCTAATTCACTTTGCTCACTTTATATTAGTTTTTTTTCCTGCTGGGCTTAAATCAGGCAGGGACAGATGTAAACAGGCTTGTAGTAAGCTGCTGAAATTGCAAAACGGCTGCGTGACACATGGCTCTGCATTCGATTCAAGTAGTTACAGTCATAATACCCATTAATTTTTGGAGTGTTCCTGGGGGCAAAAGTCTTTCTTTTCATTAGAGAGACAGGCCTGAATTTCTAAAGATCCTGGTGTTCGACAGAGCCTGCTCGGAGCTGTGAAAACCCCCTTTGCTTATACAGGTGATGGCCCTGGGTGGGGATGTGGTCCTGGCACCTGGGCACCTCCCCTACCTTTTACTGAAGGCTCTGAAATGCTCCTGCTCGGAGATCCCAGTGCTGTGCTGCAATCTGAAGGGTGGGCTGGGGTAAAAAAAAATAAAAATATGTGTATTCTAGGCAAAAATGTCTTGATATAAATGTTGAAGCAAAGCAGCATCACAGATGACAGGTCTTCAAAGCTTGGGCTGCGCTCAGGGAGGGAGGAAACCAGGCAGATCCCCCCCTTGATTAGCAAGGCTTTCCATGCACGGGCTTTGCTCCCTTTCTGTCTCCAGGCTGCCTTTGAAACAGCCCCTCTGACGGCTCCAGGCGTTGCTTAGTTTAGCTGGGAATAAGCAAACAGAAGAGAAGAAATCTGTAAGAATGACAGGGCCTGTGTGCGTCTTTTATATGCATTTCTGGAGCACAAAAGATGCTTTTAATGAGCTGGCAGGCACGTAGCTTTGTGTGATTCTTGTTCTTAGCAACTCTTTGGTGAAGGAGTTACCTGAGAACTTTCCCAGCTGTGACCTCCATGGAAAATGCTTGGTTTTTTGGGTTGGTTTTGTTTTCTTTGGAACACCAAGTCCTGAGTGCTTGAGGAACGCAGGAGCAGCGACTGTGGTGTTGGGGAGGTTGTTCCAGGCATGGCTGTGTCCCTCCTGTCCCTGTGCCCGCAGTGGGGTGCCTTGTCCTCCTTGTTTTTAAGCATCATTGCTTTGCTTTGCAGGGAAAACTCAAAGCATGAGCGAGTGTCCCGGGTTCACCAGAGGTACAGGGCTGACTGTTTGCATCTCAAAGGCATCAGAAAATGATGCCACCAAAACATGGTACAAGATAATTTCTCTCTATTTTGACAAAGCTAAGAGAGAAAAATTGTGTTCCTCGTAATTATGCAAATAACAGCATCTATGTGGCCTACGACTGATTTGCTTTGTACACAATTATTTCCTTAAAGAACGTTCTTTATGACTGGCTATTAGGGAAAAATAAAGAAAGAATAATCAAAGGCCGCTTTATGATATGAATTTCCAAGGGGCTCTGGGCTGCTGTTGTTCTCCTAGGGCTATTATGTTGGCTTGCAAGAAGTAGATCAGATGCAGAGGAAAGCGTGCACCGCCTGAAGAAGTGTGTCACAAACTGTGGCCCGATGAAGGCAGCCACGTCCAGCACCCACGTGTCGAGTCAGTGTTTATTTTTTGGGGGTTTTGTTCCATTTTTCCCCAGGGCTGAGCCATTCCCAGGCTCTTGTGAGCTCCCTCTGAGTGTGTGAGCTTGACTTGGTGGAAGAGGGGGTGGTGTTTGATGCACCATCCTTTGAGCCTCTCTGGCTGGAGCCTGAGGGAGGATGAACATGTGTCCCCCGGCCCTTTTGTGCTCCTCACTACCTGGGGTGTGTCGTCAACCATTGTCCTGCTCCCCTCAGTGCCCTCCTGGCCCCTGGAACAGTCTTGGCCATGCTGGAAAACCTCCTGCACCCCCTCCCCAGCCCTCTGAGCCTGCAGGAGCTAAAGCCCCTTCCTTGCCATAAATAAATAAACCATTTCTCTGGGTCTGATCCTGCCTTCGCCCTCTCTGGTGCTTCCTCGACCAGAGGAAGAGAGGTGAGAGGTGTTGCGATGGGGCTGGGGGTCTCCTTTGTGGGTGGCTCGTGCTGGTGGTGCTGGCCAGGGTGGGGGCATCTCTGCTGGTTGCTCCCAGATGCAGGCACAGGGCATTTCAGCCTGGCACATGCATGGGGGGTTTGCCAAGCATCCCCCTCCTCCCCCCCTCCACATACAGGTGTTTTATATTACACAGAGAGAAATCAGTCAGTCTCCTGCTCAGACCTGTCTTAAACCAATTTAATTAAATGCAGGTAAAGGAGGGAGCAGAAATTATGGCAATTCATCACCTTTTAGTCTCTGCAGGTGCTTGTCTGCAGCGGGGCACCGCAATTCCCACCGTGCTTTTCCTCCTGGGAGTGATTAACCCGCTCCCTTCTGGCGAGCACAGCCCCCTCCACCTCTGGGAAGAGGCTTTAAGGATAATGAGAGAGAGAAGATGATCAAAAGCAAAAAAAAATCAAATGCTGATTCAGTTCCTGCCTCGCTCACAGGCTGCCTGCGCGATGCTGAGTGAATCACTCACCTCCGTGACTCACGCCGTGGGGCCAGCAGTGGCTCCTTCTCCCCAACTTGGTCTTTCAGCTTCTCCCTCTGCAGCTGAGTTCGGGGACCAGAGAGGGGCAGACCCCCAGAGAACCCCATTTTCATTTCAGGAGTGCCACGTTGCAAGCTGTGGTGCAGGTGGTGAAGTTCCTACAGAGGGGGAATGACAGCTCATGGGGCTTGGGTTTCCTCAAAGTGACCTTACCCAGCGGTGCTGAGGTGCTTCCCCGTCTGTGAAACGGGGACTGCAGTGATTGCTCTGCTCGTCTGATCTAGGTGGAGTGTAACAGCTGATGGGGCAGGCACAGGGGGTACATCCCAAGGCTGGGCAGTAACTTCCACGTAAGCGACGTTCCAGACCGAGGGTTTGTTACTCCGCTGCTTTCCAACATTGCATAATGGATGCAATTATATTTTTGCAAAGTCTGGGCTTTCTCTGACCTGGAGCTAACACTCTTCCTTGCAACTTGCAAACAAGCAGTCGGCAGAGATGGTCTGATGGGACAGCATGCCTTAATGATGCTCTAAACGAAGCAGGCTTGCTATGGGGGCCAGATGGCACCACTGGCAGAGCTTCTGGCTGTCCGCTCTCTGCGGCAGCTTCTTGCAAGGAAACTGGCTGACTGCTTTGCAGGGTCCAGTTGGTGCTGGTTACCAGCTGGGGCTGAGCAGACCGTGGCAGCATTTCATGTTTTGTGGTGGAGGAATGTGGTACCAGAGCCCAAGTGTGCTGCACCGCTCACCGAGACGTCCATGGGGACATCCACGGGGACTGGGTTCTGCTTCTCTTTGCTGCTGAGGTTTCTCTCCCAGAGTTAAATCTCATGAGCTATAGGGCACGTCAAAGCCTCTTCGCACCCTTTGGGCAGCAGCCAGAGGTTTTCAGTAGTGGCAAACCCAGCAGTTCCATCCCAGTCTTGCCCTGTCCGTCAGGACAGTCCCCTGGACTTCCCTGTAATCTCCTTCTTCGTACTTTAAATAAATAACTAAGGTCCGTTTCCAAAGGCCACTCAACATACAAAATCAAAATATTTCCATTCAAAAGCAACAAAACTATCTAGATGTTACAATTTTCTTTCCCCAGCCAAAACTTTGCAGAGTTTGACCTGGATTCACAGGCTGCTGGAGTGATCCCCAAACCAGCAGTTTTAGGACAAATCAGGGTTGGTTTTTTTTTGGAATCACCTAATTGTTTTTAGGTCTTGCAGAGTTTTGTTGTAAATGCTGATCTAACGAGCTCAGCCAAAAGGGTGCAAAGTGATATGAGCTATGGGGAGCTTCCAAACACTGTAACACACCTCAAAGGTAATTAAATGGAATTTTTTCACATTGTTTGTTATTAAACGCTGGTGGAGGACAAGCTGGGATAAAAAATATTCAGCTCCTGGCCCCCTTACCAGCTATCACTGTGATTCTGATGGTAGTTCTGCAGCATTCGGATGAGATGGGGAAGGATGGGGAGGTCCCGTTGCTGACACTGAGTGGGAGGGACCCCCAGCCTTCCCACAGAGGGGGTTCTCTTTCACCCTGCTTTCAGTGTGTGGTGCCTGCGTGAGTCCAATTTAGCCCAAGTGACGGCATTTCTTCACCCCCCTGTGCCGTGCAGAGCCCCAGGGGTACTCAGGCTCCTTATTCCCCCCACGAATTAAGTGTCTAAACACAGCTCAGGATCTCACCTCCATCCTTCCTTCTCCTTATCTCCCAGATAGGATTTTTCCTCCTAGTAGGTGAAGACATCTTTAAAATTCTCAGCCTTGCTGTTCACCTACGGGTGCTCCTGAAACCTTCAGTCTTCTGACATTTGAGTGATGTAGGAAAACAAGAGCTCTCCGTAACGCTGCAACGCCTGGCAGGTCTGTCCTGACACAGGTTGCCTCTGCGTGCAGTCAGCACAAAGGGAGTACAGCTACATCCTGCTGGAATAACTGAAATCTCCTTTGGGAAAAGAATTATTTTGAGGATGGCACACCCAGAGCGATGCTCACAGCCCCTGGGACGGGAACAGACCCTCTGCCACGGGCTCAGCCCGCAAGGTGCTTTCTGTGCTGGAAAACCTCTAATTCTGATGCCCTTTCCCTGTAATAACTTCAGGTCCCTGGTGTTCAGTGGCAAAACCTTCCAAAGAGTTTATTATCGTTTGTGTTTTGTTTTGTTAGGGTTTGTTTCTTGCAACAGGACCAAGGTAGCCTGCAGTGCCAGAGCTGTAGACATCACCTAGTACATTTTTTCCACTTCATTGTTACCTGTATGATATTAGCCTTCATTAAAAGGCAATAAAAGCATTAAAGCATTTTGTAGGGGAGGGAGGAGATCATCCTTTATTTGGCTGAGGGAGAGGCAGATGATGAATCAGTACAGCTTTACTCTCCATCTTAAGCATGAGTTTGGAAAGGTATTAACCAAACTACTCCCATATACAGCCCGTGGGATCGGGGCTGAGCACCTCTCAGCCAACACACCAGGATCTTGCAGGGCAAAGCTCATGGACAGCTTTGTGATGCCCTTTGATCTCCTGTGCACACCCCTTGGGATGGCCTTGGCCTTTGCACACCCCTTTGCACACCTCTTTCACAAGTGGTACAAACCTCAGAGCAACCCTGCAGAGGTCAGGGCAGGCGTGACCACCACCTGCCTGCCTGCAGCAAACCCAGTACCCCCCCCCCAGGAAACAAACAGGGGTGTCTGAAGTAGCCAGTTAACTTATTTTGGATCACCAAGCTTTTATTAGCAGCTGAACATTTGCATTCTGTGTTATCAAGTACTGAGAGCAGACAGCAAGATGATAGAACAAGGGGTAATGGTTTTAAATGAAAAGGGGGAAGACTTAGATATATGGAAGACATTTTTTAGAATGAGGATGGTGAGACACTGGCCCAGGTTGCCCAGAGAGGTGGGAGATGCCCCATCCCTGCAAACATTCCAGGTCAGGTTGGATGGGGCTCTGAGCAACCCAAGCTAATTGAAGATGTCCCTGCTCATTACAAGGGGGTTGGACAAGATGACCTTTAAAGGTCCCACCCAACCCAAGTTATTCTATGATCTTCATTACTGCAACTTTAAAAAATTTATTAGTTTAACCTTCTTTGAGGAAACTAAACCTTTGGGTTCTTTTGCATTTGTCATTTTTTTGCCCTGTGTGGGCCCAGTTCCTCCAGCCAGAGTTTGATTTCTGAGTGCCTGACTCTTGGGGCACCCCATAACATCTCCTTGCGTGGGAAATAAGCCTTTATTCACATTTCTGTTTGTGTGGCACGCTAAAATATTAGACTTAGATTTTTTATGGCATTATAGGAGTGGTTACGGAGGCAAACAAGATTACAGCAAGCACTACACAAAAGCTTGTTTATGCAGGGAGGGGAAAAAAAAATCAAATGCAGAGATGTGTTTGCAAAACTGCAGAAGAACCCAAGGGGATGTTTTTTAGTTTTTCCTCTTTTTTTTTTTTTTCTCCTACCTCGCTGTTTTTATTGCCACCACAGTAACAACTCCCAGCTCGGAAAGGGCTGAGTTTATTTGCACTGAAAAATCGGTTCCAGCAGAGGGTTATTTTCGGACTCGAGGGGCAGAGGTCCGCAGAAGATGGGCAGCACCTGGCTTTAATGACACAGCGCCACGTGTGTGGGGTGGGGGAATGCAGCTCACCTGTGCTGCGGGGGCAGCTGTGCACGGGGGGGTGCCCTTTGCAAGCTCCTGCCCGCATTCCTCTGCGCACCCCTTCGGATGCTCTGTGCCCCCCCCCGGCTCTGCGCAGTGACACCGGCCGCCACGAGGGGGGGGCCGTGCTCTACCCGGCGTTCCGCGGCCGCCGAGGGGACACCCCCTCCCTCCCCATCAGCTCGGGGGTGCCGGCCCGGCCCCGGGAGGGGGAGGTAAGAAACTCCTCCGGGCCGCGAACAAGGAGGGGGTTGTGCAGAGAAGCGCACACGGGGGCTCCTGTACCCCCTCCTCCCCGAGCTCCCCGGGGCGCAGAGGGGCACCCCCGGGCCGGCCTCACCGACCCCCTCTTGCCCCGAGCCTCGACCCGCCCCCGCAGGTGAGCCCGGCCCTCCCATCCGTCCGTCCGTCCGTCCGCCGCAGCCCCCGGCACTGCGCCCGCTGCCCCGGGGGGGGAGCGCTGCTGCGGCGGGGGCGGCCCTGGCTGCCCCCCCCCCCCGCCCCGGGGCGGCGATGCGGTGGGGGCGGCCCTGAGAGCGGGGATTGGGGACCCCCCCATCCCCTCCGCGGGGTGCCCGGCTCCGCCGCTGCCGGACAGACGGACGGACGGAGCGGCGCAGCGGGGGGAGTGGTTTGCAGCTCCGCCGCGACACCCCCAGCTCCCCCCCCCCGCCCCGTTAAGCCGCCCCTCTCCAAATAAATCAGCACCATGACTACTTCTGGGCATGGAACAAAGAGGATGCTCTCCCGGGGCCCCGCGCTGCTCCTGGCGCCGCTGCTGCTCCTGTGCCGAGGTAACCCCCCCGCCGCGACACCCGCACCCTCTTTTGCTTGTTTTTTTTTTGTTGTTGTGTATTTTTTTTTTTTTGAACCGCTATTTTATTTATTTTATTCCCCCCCCGATTTTATTTGTGCCCCTTTGCCCCTTCACAGCCCCCCCGCTGATGTGGCCGTGGAGGGCAGTTACCCCCCCCCACCCGGCGCGGATGGGACACCCCCCCCCCCCCCCCCCCAATGCCTCTCTTGGTTTCGCAAAGTTGTCCCCATCCATCTCCCCCGCACCAGTCCCCCCTCCCGCTGTGTCCACTGTCGCCTCCCCGTGTCTCCCCCCGACGCGTGTCGCGGGGTCCCGGTCCTCTGTGCGGGGGGTGCCCCACGGGCCCGGCTCTGCCAGGGGGTGGCTGCTAGATTGGGGGGTAAAAGGAAAAGTTTGGGCTTTTCGAAATAATGAGGGCCGGGGGAGGGTCGTGGGGTTGGGTGTTCCCACGGGGGTCCCGACCCCCGCTCCGCGGCACCCCTGGCAGTGCTGGGGTGGGTGGGGATGCCCAGGGGTTAAATCTCTTTGGTGAAGCAATACTCGTGCTGCCCCTCCGGCACTTGGTTTTCAGTCGGGTGGGTTTGGGTGGGGTGGCGGGGGGGCAGGATGGGGCCCGTGGGTGAGCTCAGGTGGGATCTCCGAACCAGGCAGCACCTGCGGCTTGCTGCAGCACTTGTTTTCTTTCTTTCTTTCATTTCTCTTTTATTTCCCTTCCCCCGCCCCAGCTGAACTCGGGAACAGCCTTTGGGTCCCCATCGCAGGGGGGGTTCGCCAGGGAAGGGTCACCCCCAGCTTGACCGGCCGAAGCCCTGCCCCTGGGGAAGTCTTTTGCAGGACTTCTCTCCTGGCACCTTCTCCTCCGCTCGCTCGCGTGAGCTCCCCGCCAGATGTTTGCTCTTAATAAATAGGGGTTGTTAAAAGCAAATTAATTAAGGTGCATCCGTGCTGAAGTTGCTCAGCAATTCCTTTGCCTTTGCTGCTGCTCGGGATGGTGCTCGTGTTCGGCCGGAGCGTGGAGCCTGGGCTGCTGGGGGAACTTCACCCAGGCTTCAGGAATATGCTTTCTATTTTATAAAAATATACACTTTTAGAAATACGCTTCAGCGGGGCTTTAGGTGAAAAAGGAGCCGTCTGTGGGAGGGGTAACGGCAGCTGTCGCTCCTGGGGAGGGCACGGGGAACGCGCCGTGGTTTCGGGAAAGGTCCTCGTGGGAAGAGCAGGGATAATTTGTGAGGATGGAGGTGTCAGCCTTGGGGACGGACACACACGTGTGACGGACAGAAGGGAGTCCTTGCTCTGCTGACCCCCAAAAGCACTGCCTGCCCTCTCCTCCCCCTGGGGTGTGTGCAGCCGTGGGGGTGCTCGGAGGTCCTGTTGAGCAGGACGTGGGGAGCGGGGTGTGGGGAGTGGGGTGCAGGGAGTGGGGCACCGAGCATGAGCTGCCTGTGGGTCGATGCTTCCCCGGCGGAGCGGGGGCTCTGTTACCAGTACGATGCCCTGTACTCTCCGAAGCTCTCCTGTTGTTCGAGGAGGCAGTTAAGAGCAGCAAAGGAGCAGGTTTTCAGTGGTGTTTTTTTTTTTTTTTTATTGCTTTGACACATTAATGATAATCTTTGCTCTGATATTCCCCCCTCCCCTCTCCTCCTGTGTGGGTAGCTACCATGGTGAGATCGGGTTGTGGGTGTAATTCTTCCAGCGCTCCGAGTGCTTAAACATATGGAAACCCACTTTGAAACAGTTTGTGGCTGCACACCTACCACCGTACCCGTCCCTCTCCCCTGCTCCCCGAGTGCCTCCCCCCACAGTGTGTGTGTTGGGAACCCACAGTGTGTGTGTGTGTTGGGAACCCACAGCGTGCCTTCAGCTCGAGCTGTGAATAACGAATCCGACCCCAGCCTCTCCTCTCCGGGCTGCAGCATCCCTCTGCCGCTGTAGAGGAGCGCTGCCCCTGCCCTGTCCCACCCCTGGCGTGGGCTGCAGCAACGCCTGAGCGTGGGGAGAGGGTTTGGGATCTGGGGAAACCTCTTCTGAAAGAGGCGAGCGGTGGCAGTGCCCGGGAACGCCTCCCTCCGGGGCTGTGCTGCTCCTCGCTGCCCTCCCGCTCGCCTTTCTCCTCTGGGTGACAGGGGCTAACGAACCACATCTTGGGTTGGGTTGTTGGGGACAGGACAGACACCTGCCTGGGTCACGCCGCCGCGCTGCCATCGCTGCGAAGCCCCCAGCCCGCACAGACGCTCCCGTTGGGCACTTGCCATTTCCCTCTATTTATTTCCCTTCCCCCTTGCCGTGGCCGGCTGTGGGCAGGCAGCGTCTCAGGTGCAGCGGGGCTGGCTTCCTCCAGCATCTTCAAAGCGGGTGACATTTGTTCTGCCGCCAGGCAGGTCCCCTCCGTAGCTTTGTGCAGGTCCAATTAAGAGATCACTCTCCCGTCCCCGGGTCTCTGGCTGCTGGCGTGCGTGCGGCGGCGAGCAGAGGGTGTGCGTGTGTGCTTGGCAGCCGAAGGCTGCTCACGCCGAGCGCGAGGATGGCTCTGGCTGGCAGCAGGCCCCTGTTTGTTGCTGGCATCTAGGCAGGGTTTTTGGCCGCCTTCCTGGCTGGCGGCAGGGCTGTCTCTGAGGTGATGTGAATAGGTATCCTGTGAATGACCTGGATGAATTACCTGAGTGTTTTGTTCTCCTGCCTGATGCTATCTCGCTCCTCTGCACCCCGGAGCTGGCGTGGGAACGGGGGGGTATGGCAGCGTGGCGATGGGGTGAGCAGAGCTCACTGAACCAACCGACTGCTTCAGCCCCTGTAAAACACACTTGTGCTGTCGTGATCTGTGCCTGAAGAAGGACCTGTGAATTGCTTTCAGGCTCTGGTTCCAGGGAGGTGTGGGTGGAGAGACATTATGCTTATTTTCTTATGTGTCCCTGTATCACTCTACATAATATGGAGGCAGTTTTTATACAGAGGCTCTTCAGGAACAAAAATGAAAGACCTGTATTACCTGCTGTACAATAGATTTGCAGAATGGGACCATACAAACTGTTGAAATGTAGGTTATTTTCCCCACATCAGTGCAGATCTCAACATTTTATGCAATGACGGTCCAAACCAATGTGATTTAGGGGACAGTGGGGAGGGGGGAGAAGTCTGAAATTATTGTACTGCCTCTTGCTCCAGCATCCATTAGAGCAATATATTTCGGATATTCTGATTTTACTTCCCATCAGTGTAAATCTAGAGCAGCTCCTCTGAAGGCAGTGAAGCTGCTCTGGATTTATGCATTGCCACTGTGATGAGCTTTGGGCTCGCCAGGAATGCAGGAGGCAACTGTGTGACTTGCCCTGCACGGCGTTTTTCACTTCCAAAGTATCCTGTCACTGATGCTGCAGCTTCTTTTGTCTGTTGGAAATGGGGAAGTCCACATCACTCACTAGTTTTGAGTTTTGGGTTATTTTCTTTAATTTGTCAGGCTTGGTCACAAAGCTCTGTTCACCAACACCTGACTCTTTGGCTGATCAATAGAGTCTCTTGAGGTTTGAACACCAAAATAGTGACGTTTAAAAAAAAAATAAAAATCAATAAAGTGCAATTAATTTGCTGTGTTTTATTACTGGGAATGATAGGCGCATTAGTGTGGTGAGGAAGGTATAAGCCCAGGAGCAGCTGTAGGACGTCAGAGCAGAGGGCTGCTCAGATGCATTCCTGAGCCAGAGATGGCATCCAGTTATTTAATTGCTGTAATAGGTTTGCCAGCCTGGATTCAGTCACTTTTTGAGCCCAGGCAGATGTCTGGTGTGCACAGCATCCCTGGGTAAGGAGTCCTTTTGTTCCAAAGAGCCTGGAGAGAGGAGTCTGTGCACCGTGGAGCATGGCAGGGATTTGGGCTATGTAGTGTTTTAGGGTATGTAGATTTTTGCCATTTGTGTCTATGGGATGGAGGTTTCCACCCTGCTGACCCCACAATGAGTCAGGGTCCTCCTGCCTTTCCCTGTAGCTCCTCAACACTCTGCTTTGAAGCCAGACTGCTCAGGAGACCTGTGCTGGCTGGGGTCCCAGGAGGGTTCCTTTGACAGGAGGAGGAAGCAAAGGGTGTTGTTACTCATAGCACTGGGTTGTGACAGCTCATAGTGCTGCTCTTCCTGACCTCAGTGGTTGAGGCTGATCTGAAGCATGAGTTTTGCCGTGGTGGGGATGTGGCTTCACTGAGCAACGTGTCTCGCTCATGGAGGTGGCTGCAAACCTGTCCTGTCTCGGAGGTGTGACTGGGGAGCAAAAGGGAGGTGGCAATCTCCTAAAATCTGGCCTTAAACATCCCACTGAACGAGAAGCCATCCCACTGAAATAAATACTGTTAGCCCAACAAATTAAATTCTCTGAACTTGATTCCCCCTTCTCCCCCTGCCTAAATATAACCAGTGTTTGTTAATGACAAACGGTGACTTGATTTGTTGGCGTGGCATTAGCACTCACCCTGTCAGTGGCTCAGCTGGCGTGCGGTGGTAACGGAGGTGCTGTCCCGACTGCGGCTGTCAAATCCTCTCGCGCTGAGTGCCACGGAGGCTGGGGAGTGTGAGTTACCATGCGGTGCTCTAGATGTCGTGGAAGATGCTTTGATTTCATGCTGTTGGGGGTTTCCCAGCTGGCATTCCAGAGGAAGCCGTTGCCACGTGAGGGTGGGCAGGCAGAAATGACAAGCGAAGAGGTCCTCAGAGATAACTTACAGGGGTGGCTGGGGATTGGTCGGTGTCTGGGTGTTTCCATTCCCCCCCTGTGACACAGAGTGCTGCAATGGGAAGCAGTGCAAGTGCTGCTTGGAGTGTCTGAGGTGGGTGAGTTCAGCGTTTGCACGATGGACTTCAGCCTGAGGTGCAATGTAAATATTAACGTTTCTTCCACGCTATCCAAAAATTCTCCTGCAGCACACTTTCAGCTTTCCTTTGTTTGCATAAATGTGTTTGTTTCTGACAGCATTCAGAAAGCTTCATGAATTTATGATGTGCTCCAGATTTGAGCGTACTTTCTTTTTTTCCCTTTTTTCTTTTTTTTCCCCCTGAAACGCTCTTTCTTCCCAAATTTTGGTGATGAAATGGAAGGAGGTATGCATATTTCAGCAGGTTATTGAGAGGCAACGTAAACACCATCCTTCATGGAAAATCAGTTTGTTCAAGTTCAAAAGCAGCCCAGCCTCCCCACTTGATCAATTTGCCTGTCATAGGAGATGATTTTAAAAGTGGCGATTACATCCTATCTTGTCTCTCCCAACTTCAGGCAAGGAGAGAAAAATGAAGTGGAGCATTTGATTTTAAACTCTGTTTTTTCTGGGGTTTTTTTTGGTATTGGTGGGAGTAGGGGGTGAAGCAAAGGGATACCTTGAGGAGATGGGGGATAGCCAGGAGCAGAGGGGTTTCCACAAGGCTGTGGTCGGCTGAGCAGACTAATTGGAAATTGTGTGCAAACCAGCTCTGCTCAGCTCACTGTGTCTGTACCAGCTGGCCCTCGAGAGCTGCTCTGCCCCACCGCTTCCCCATGGTGGGGGCAGAGACCTGCAACAGCAGAAAACATGGGCTTCTAGTGACAAAGATGGTAAATCTTTGGGAGAGAGTGCTTGGGGGTCTATCCTCTTGTCCTGCAGTGTCGTGCTGCCCCTGGGTGAAACACTGTGCAGGGACTGGAGTTATGGGGAGAGGATGGTGTAAAACCACCCGTGTTGGGCAGCTCTAGGTTGACATCAGTGATGGTGCCACAGAGCTATCCTAGGTGGAAAGAAATGCTGGAAAAACCCCACTGATGCAATTTAAACTGGGGCTAAATGGAGAAGCAGGGACCAAAATCCTTTTTCTGGCCATGCCAAGGGGCTTGAGAGGCTCCAAAGTTGATGTTCTCACTGGGATTATCTCCTGGATTGTGTGGGACTTGGTGCCTCCTGCCAAGCAGCTGTCCCTGTCCCGAGTCCAATTATCTGCCCAGGTGCCCTAAATACACATTGTTGGGAGAGTTTGGTCACCTACTGAGGGACCTCTGGGGGGAATCGACCTGGGGAGGAAAAGCATTTCTGCTAGGGAGGGGGGAAATGGCATCCTCATTACCCAAGAAATAAAATCCTTAAATTAGAGGTGCAGATATCTTTGGGATTTTTTTTTTGTTTGTTTTGCTTGAATGGGAACATCTCAAAACCAGATGGCAAAGCAGAGATTTATTTCCCCTTAAGTGCAGAGGGCTTGTGCACAGGACCTTATCTGCTTGTGGCCCTGTAATAAACCTGCCAGCAGGTGATTTAAATCCAGTTTTTCTGATTGGGAGAGTAGTAGAAGGAAAAGGGTTTATGTTACTTATGAATTTTATGAGCAATGTTAGGTTTTTAAGATGCAGGAATGATCAGGGCATGGCTCTGTAGCACTGGAGACTTTCATTCCTTTCATAAAGGATCTTCCCCGAGTCAGAAAAATGAACCATTTTGCATTATTTAGCAGTTGGGCTGCTGAAGCCAGATGTTTGTGTGAGTGACAGACACAACTATTTTACATCTCAGTTTAGGAGTTGTTGTCAATTAGTCACAGCTTTTTCTTAGCAGCAAGACCTTTGCCACGATGGGGAAGGAGGGCTGCTTAATGGGTGCTCCAGCTCTTGAAACAAACATTTATGCTGCAGCTGAAAAAAAAAAAAAAAAAGATGAAATTTACACCAAAAGAAGAGTCCATGCACCCTGAAAGGGAACCCTGGAGCAGATGGAGCAGGTTTCTATGCAATGAGCAGCAATTAGAAACTCAGCAAAGAGTCAGTAGCTGTTGAGCATCTTTGGTACCCAGATTTTTGATTGAAAAAGGAGGAAGTCTGAGATGAGTTTTGGAAGGAGCTGTGTGTGGGGCAAGTCCCTGGCTAGTGTGAGCACCCAGTGTGGCACAAGACAACAGTCAGCCTTTGGTGACTCTGTCCCTGGCTCTGCGGGGCTATGGCAGTCTGAAATGTCACTGGTGGTTTTGAAAGGCACTTGGAGAACTGGGGTAGAGGACCAATAACTGCAGAAAGTCTGATTGTCTTCCACTGACTGCAAAAAGGACACAATGCAGACCTGCACAATGAAACAGGCTTTTGAAATGATGCAACAGAGGCATCCGGGGAGGGTGGTGAAAGCTCTCTGGAAGCAGTGGAGCTCTGTCAGGGAAAGCTCTCAGGCCAGCGTGCTTCAGCCATCCCCAGATCATGGGAACTGGAGCTGGAAAAGTTGGTGAATGCTGCCTGTGATGGTTTGGTACAGCCTGTTCCCGAGCGTGGCTGGTTTGCAGCGATGCAGGCAGCAGGACCGATTCCTTTGGCAGAGTGTTTCACAGCCTATTAGACCTCTCCCATATTCCGCCTACGGGTTTTTTTTTCCCTTCTCCCCTTGGTTCCGTTGTTTATTGGATGACCTGAATCCACAGCTTTCCATCCTTATCGCCCCTCTGAAACTGAACCGGGGCAAACCTGCAAAACAGGGACAAATGGTTGAACAGGGAGTGGGAAACGCTCTGCAGGAAGAAGCTAAGCCTGACATGTAAATACATTTACAGTGGGAGGTTATTTGGGGAATAAAGGGCAAGGACTTGAAATGCATGTGGTGATGAGCCATAGATTATGCTCTGAAGATACTCAGAAGGCAGTTACAGTCGCACTATCTAATTCATCTCCCACTAAGACATTCTCCTCCAAGGTGTTTGGAAATAATGGAGTAGCTTAGTTACTAACATTATTAAATCCTCATGTCTGACAGCTACGAGAATTAATATACAAAGGTTTCATCCTTTTTTTTTTTTTTTTTTTTTTTTTTAAATGCAGCTCTGTTACTCATTTCCTGTCTTTTGCTTAGGAGAAGCTCACTGAAAGTTATTAGCATGAGTATTGGTGCAAAAAAGGCTCAACTCCATTAAAGAGGAGAAACAAGCAAGAGAAAAACAGAAGATAGCATGGATTTTATTGCAGTTGAGGCATTTTTTTTTTTCTTTTCAAATATTAATCATTCTTCCATCTGTAGATCTCTAAGGGCTTTAGAGAAGACAGTGGGCACCATTGAAGATGTGGTCCGTGCTCTCCCATCCTGCCCCGAGGGGCCCCTAAAGCCCTGCAGGCAGGGAGGGCAGAGGTGTTGGGTGAAGCTGGGCTCTGGGGTTAGTTTTGGAAGACAGCTGATTTTTTTTTTAAAAAAAATTTTAAAAAAGTATTTGCAACACTGTAGTGTTGTAATGAGATTACTGATGTCTGCTGTAAGCCCAGGGGGGTGTGGGGCTTTGATGAGGATCAGCTCCTGGGTGCAGCTTCAGCAATGTCTTATCAAAACATTCTGCTCATCCAGAGTTAAAATACCTTCCTTTCTCTGAGCATATTGCAGCCCAACACATTAAATACATTAGCAGGCTTTATTGCATTTAGCCAATTAACAAATAGGGAAAGTCAAAGAGAAGTCATTGCTTTGGTTCTTGCACCAACCAGCAGACTCTTAGAAGGCTTCCCAAACTCCCCTGGGCTCTCTGTCCTCATGCTTCTTGCCCGCTGTACAGCAGTCCCCACCAGCCATTCCAGGGCCAGTGGTGCCTTTAATGGCCAAGTCCAAGTGTACGACAGCAGCTGGGCTCCCCGTGTCCCCTGGCCTTGCCTGCAAGGTGCAGAGTCCCTGTGAGGCTGTGCACACCCCAGCAGCAAGCCCCATCTGACACGAGCAGTTTACTTTGGTCATGGCTGGAAAGCCCTGAGCCCTCCCGCGTGCCTGTGGTGTAATGTGCTTAAAAAGCTGCTGATAAATTGTAGCTCTCCCAGATGCTCCCAGTGTGGCTGACACTCAGCTCCAGTGAAAGTTGAGTGGAGAGGGAATCTGCAGCCAGCTGTTTCAGCTGGCCACGTGGACCTGTGCCCGAGGCAGTGACCATGGGAGGACCATGACCATCATGGGCAAAGGGCTGAGAGCAGGAGCAGCCCCAGCTTGGATGGGTATCCATCAAAACCCTCAGCCTGGTTGGGTGTGTGGGGTCTGGGAATTGTCATATCAAACTCCAGTCTGTGAGACTTCATCATCTGAGTTATTATCTCCAAAACACAGTTATCTCCCTGAATGGCAGTCTCCTATTGGAAACGATCTCTTTCAGCAGGGCACTTGCATTTATTTACTGCACAGCTTCTCCCATTAGTATAATCATTACTCCTTGGACTGGGTTTGAATTCAGAGCATCCCACTGTGGTACTTAAAGAATTAATTACAGCAATGAAAGAATTCCTCTAAAGACTTCTATGAATTGGTCTGGTTGAAGTGTTTTAGCTTTGCTTCAATTGGTGCAGCTCTTGTCAAAGGATTGTGAGAAAACGCATGGGTCAGTGATTTAGATTAGGCAAATTACGTTAGAAAAATTGATTTGATTTAGAAAGTGAGCTTTCAAATCACAGGGAATTGCCTGTTTCTTTCTCTGCTGTGCTGCTTCTCCCTGAAGATGAGCAGAGGCAGATAATTCAGGGTTAAAGTAAGTGGCTATTGTAAAAGGTTTGTCTGAGAGTGGACGAGAGATGGGATGACACATATCTTTAGATAAACGATTATTGACCCATATATTGCTATCTGTGCATCACCTGGAGATATGGAGGGATGGGGACGCTTATCAACACACTCACAGGCACTTCGTATGGCTTGCTAAAGCCCTCATTTTTAAGTTTGGGTTTGTTTATTTTTTTTCCCCCCAGAAATGCTTTTCTGTCTGCACTGCCTTCAGAGCTGGTGTGGATCTGGGAACGGGTGCTCAGTGGCTGCCTTTGCCAGCCTGGCGCCTGCCTTGCCTGGCTCTGTGCTTAGTCATTCCTGGGGCTGGGAGTTTGCTTTTCATGGAGTTTTTTTACTTCCTCAGATCAAACTGAGTGTTTCCTCCTTCTGTCCCTCGTCCTCATTTAAAGGGACTGCACTCCCTGGGCTGCAGCAGGGTGATGCCCAACAGTGGGCACGTTGATGATGGGAACTCTGATGATTGGTTCCTAAAAAGCAGCTTCTGAATGAGCAGTTCCCTTCCCCACACACTGAGGAATTTCTTCCAAGTTCTTCTGACCAGTTGTGTTTTTCTGGTGGGGATGCCGGGCTGTGAGTGCAGTGGCTGCTGGGCAGAGACCTGAACCGATCGTGACAGTTTGTGAGTCGCTTACCACTGCGAGTGGACTCGCCGAGTTCATCGGGGTAGCAGATGGAAGTCTGGCAGCAAGTGTTTCAGTTTTCACTTTGTGAAATTTCTCTTTTAAAAAAGAGTTAAGGAGGCAGGTTGCGTCTAGCAGTGCTTTTTGTTTCCTTGTCATCCTGCAGCACCCCTTAAATTCTGGCTTCTTTACTGGGATGTTGGTGAGATGTCAGTTTTGGTCTGGCTGGCACTGGTGGCACATCTCTCTGTAGCACCACCACTGTCCCCTTCATGAAAATCTGGGTGTGGGGCTCCAGTGTGCCTGTGCTGTTCCCTCTCCCCTTGTGTGGGCACGAGAGAGGTGCAGGGCTCTGGTGGTGCTGACATGGCTGGGTGCTCCCTTCGACTTGGAGGCTGCGTGTGCATCCATGTGCCACGCAGAGAGCATCTTCTGTACCCCAGCCTCAGGCTGGGAAGGGAGATGGTGAGTGCAGGGAGAGAAGCGATGCTGGGGAGCACTGGAACAGAGACTCCCGCCGGCAACTGAATTCAACGTCGCAAAAAAGAAGTTGCAAAAGTAGCAATCCATCTGTCCACTTAGTGGGAGAAACCTAAGATCATTTCACAGTAATCAGCCCCCTGGTGTTTAAAAAAAACAGAAATACTGCAGGTTTTTGCTTTAATGTGGATAACTGGCAAAATCTAAAGCACATTAATGTGCTCAGAGTCCATAGGGCTTTTTTTTTTTTTCTTCCTTTGACAAATAGAAGCTGTATCAAATTAAAAAATAGTATGAGAAAAAATAGATTGCCTTTGCTTTTGAGATACCATGTACCTGCCATAACATTTCAGAGGTATTCTTTCCTCCCTGAAACTCTCTAGTTAATTACCAGCAGAGTTATCATCAAGTGGGTGTTTTTCTTTGCCGCAGGTACTGTTGGACAGTGAACATTGTCATTGTCACATATCTCACGGTAATACGTTCCCGAGGTGATGCATTATGCAGGTGCACTGCTGTGCTATAGCTGCTTGGCTATATCAGTGTCTCCATTAAACCCTACAATATTCAGGGATTTTAATTTGGTTGTAAAATCTTGCTCCAGGCACTACCTCAGATGACAAAGTCCAGGAGCGACGTGGGGTGGTTTTTTTTTTTTCTGTAATCTCATTTTATTATTTTCATGTGTTTCCTATTTTTCCTTTCCCCTTAACTGTAAGGACACAGAGGAAACAGGCTCCAAAGGTGCTGCTTGATTCTTGCTTATGTGATTTGACAGGCATTGAGTTGGAGGAAGATTGTAAAGATTTCT
Organism: Podargus strigoides; assembly: GCA_028020825.1. Classification (NCBI taxonomy): domain Eukaryota; kingdom Metazoa; phylum Chordata; class Aves; order Caprimulgiformes; family Podargidae; genus Podargus; species Podargus strigoides. The sequence continues at coordinate 12,132,453 of CM051637.1, read as the reverse complement.
GCCTCCATGTGTTGAAACAGTCATTCAGATTAAAAGAGAGTTTACCAACAGTGGGGTTTGACCGTGGAAAGCTTGAAGGTGTCCTGAAGGAGCCCTTGTTGCAAGAAGTCACTGGGGTACAGTTGTCCAGGGAGGGCATTTCTGCCAGCCGGGCACAGGGAGTATGTTGTCACTGCCCCGAAGGGATGTACCCACTGTCCCCAGCCAAGGCCATGGCCACCTGGGTCCATGCCGTGGGCTTGGCCTGGCATCTGGAGGGGGCTGGGGCCGTGGCGTGGAAGCTGGGCGCTGAGCACGTGGGTGAGACATAGTGGGACTTTGCTTTGGGACCGGAGTCGCTGAATTGCAGCAGATGCTTTGCTGCTACACAACAATTTGTAATCAAAACACAACTTGCTGTCCTGATTAGATTAAGCGGTTAAATTCATTTGCAATATTCTTATTTATTTTTTTTTTTCCCCCTGCATTGTGTAATTAGCAACATATGATGCTTACATTAGCTCAATTAAAAGTTATAATGATTAATTTGCACATCAAAGCCTCCCCATGAATCGACTGGTCCAGCACACCGGAGCGAGCTCAATTACACTGTTGTTGTGTGCAGTGCCCGCGGGAACACCGTACCCTGCCTGCTCCTGGGGCACCACAGTTGCTGGTGTTTTGGTCCTTCTGGAAGGCAGCAGTGTCCCTGGGCCTCGAATTGCTCCATAAACGATAGGGCCGATGCTTGCTCAGGACCTGACAATTCCTTCCTTGCATCTGTGTTGGAGTGAAGTGTCCTAAAGCACCCAACTGACTCTCCACCTGGGAACACTTAAAAGTAATAATGTCAAGGTTACTGGTGGTTCTTGTTGATGCCTTGTGAATATAAACATTGTTCTAAAGTGTTTTGGCTAAAATCTGGATGTTTTACCCAGCCTGAAGGCTTTCTAAGGCAGATTGGGGTTCCAACTAGTTAAGAACCTCATTTAAGCAAGCCAAACCCAGCAAGAAACCTACTATAAGATAATTATAATGAAATATTTTTTTCTTTTTTCTGCAGTCATAATATTGTCTTTATTTCCACCTTCTGCTGAGCTGTGAAAATATTCTGCAAAATGATATTTTTGAGTTGATGGAAGAGTACACCCTTGTCAACAATATTTTTCTATTGTTCATCAGAGACAGGCTTTGTAACAAAAGGGATCTGTGTTGGAAAAGCACATCAGCTGCAAACAGCTTATTCAAAGTCTTCTCAAACAGCAGGGACGGTTTATGAGTTCCTGCTCCAGCTGAAGATGAAATGCAGAACGTGGCCTCTAATCTTTCAGAGAAGTGGACGGGGCAGGTCATAATAATGTATTGCCATTTTCACAAAAGATGGATTTTATATTAAAGGTTCCAGTGGGAAAAGGTCTGGAGGTGTTAAAACATTTATATGTTAAGTTACTGTATGAGGGTGCCATCTCCTTCCCTAGAGCCCTGTGGGGGTCGTGGACATGTAAGCGTGTGGAAAATGAGCTCTCACCTTTTTTGGTCCATGTATGTGTCTGTGTATACGTGCACGTGCGTGTGCCAGCATTAAATTGGTAGGGTGTTAAATGTTTCACTTCTCCAGCCATCAGTTTCAATTGAATTTCATAAGCCATTAAAGTTCTCTGCTGCTCCTTTTGCTGTTCCAGTTACGTGAGCTCCAGCCATTTAGCTGCAGGTCCTGGGGCATGATTGCTCTGCGGAGCAGCAAAAGCAAATTGGTTCCTGATGTAGAATCTTTTATATATATATATTTATTTGTTAATGTCTCTAACTCGCTGTGAGTGATGATGTTGGGCTGATGATGTGAATCCTCAAGCTTGGCCTTTTCTGGTCCAGTTTTGGATCCCCCCCTGACAGCATCTTTTTCTAAAAGCTTTTGTACCTTGCTTGAATGGCAAAGTCTTATATGTAGAGGAAGAGGATTTCTTTTGTTGCTTATATATTTATCTTTAGAATCATGGTGGAAAGATTTGACTGGGGTTTGGGTTTTCTCCCTGTAGATTTGAAATGTTTATGAGAATGATACTTGTTTGGATCAAAAGAGATCTTCTGGCAGTCCTGACTTAGTTTCAGTACTGGCAGTGTGACAAATAATGAGAAAGGAATCATTTTCCCTTCTCCCACTTTTATTCTCAGGATAAATGAATGGTGAAGATCTCTGTGCTCAAAAATAATTGCTCTTGGCTCTTACAAAAAAATAATCCATAACACTTGCCCTTTAAATAGATGATTTGATCTTTTCTGTTGGTTTCTATTTTGCACTGGTGAATGTGTCTTTGCTGCCAGTCCGAGGCTAAACTTGACAAAGTTTATATGGAGGCTGAGCAAGTTGAGTCTGTGGGAAGGGAAACTGGATAAATAATTGTACTGCTTTAGAAAGCAGCTCCCACAGTGGGAGGTGAGCAGCAGGGATGCAGCAGGGCCATGCCACCATGGTCCACCGGTAGAACCCCTTTGCACTGCGTAAAGCTAAAGGATTTGCCAAAATACAGAATGAATGGGGGAAAAAAATAGTAATTTTCATTTGCAATGTGATTTAAAGTAACTCGAGCATCTTCTAAAATGGATGTGAGTGGCTGCTGAGACCTGCTGGGCAGGAGTTCACAGTGAGCGTTCCTCCTCCGGCTGCCCCCGGGCGTTGATGAGCAGAGGGATGTGTCCACTGGTGCTTTGCCAGGATTTCTCTTTTTCTTTTCTTTCCTTGCTTTCATGGCAGTGGATGTGAGGATAAACTGCTGTGTTTTACACCTCTCCTCCCCAGTCAGCCAAAACGGGGCCGTGCAGTGGGCCGGGCTGGGTCTGCCACAGCTGCATGGGGGGACCCAGCTGGTTGCCCATCCCAAATACCCAGCACTCCACCTTCCCAGAGCATTAACCTGCCATCATTTCCAGCAAAGTCACACAGAAAAGATGAGGCTGGGCCTATACTCCTGGTTTGGGGATAACTGCAATGATTTCATTCCTTTTTTAAATTTTTTTTTTTGATGCTGCTAATTGGTGCTCTCAGCCTCAGCTCCAGCATAATGAAGGCTGTTGCCTGGGAATTATTGCAAACAGTTATGGAAATGTGTTTAAATGCTCAGCGATCTGTCGTACTTTTCTCTCTATGGGCTTATTCCTTCTAAAAAGATAAATGTGCCCTGGGTCCTCACCTGGACAAACTCTTTCCCTGGACCCTGCAGGAAGGCTCCAGGCAGCTCTGCAGCAGAGAGGGGAGATGGGGGGGTTAGCACTGATGCCATGAACCCAGTCCCACTGCACCCGTTGTGCTGAGGAAGCACCATTTTCAGTCTGTTTACTCTGCACTCCACATGGGGCCTTTGGATGCTGTGGATGGGGGTTGGTGGTCCTCCAACTTCCCTCCTGCCCTGGGGAGGAGAGCATCCCTCCTCCTCTGGCCTGCCCATCACAAGCATCAGTTTCTCAAGCCAATGTCCCTGTCAAATCAAGAAGGCTGCTAATTGGATGCTAATGCATTGTGCTTGCTCTGGTCCCTGCCAACGCCATGGCTGCACCGCTCGTGTTGGTCTGTCCAGTGGTCAGTGTGTCCCCCTCTGTTCTTCATGATGGGGACTCCACATTTGCACAGAGACAGAGAAGGTTTAAGCTGTGTCTGTGCTAAAAGCAAAGCAAAAGGGTCACTTGATGGATTTTTCCCTTCGTGGCAGCTGGCTATAGCCATATGTTCCCCAGGTAAGGAGATACGTGAGCCATTCCTGGTGGTCCTGGAGGGGGAGTTGGATGAGGGCTCGTGGTTTCTCCTGAGATGGAGAAGCACCATCCAGTTGGATATATGCTCTCAGAAGCTGGGCTAATTAATTCTGCTTGGGGCGTTGAGCCAGCGATGGTAGGAAGCAATGATGAATAGCCAGGCTGTCGCTTCCTCCTCCGAGAGAGCATTTTGGGAGGTCAGGAGCCACCATGGTGGGTGTGTTTCCGGAACGGTTTGCAGCCTTTTTCTGTTGGTGAGACACAGAGCTGGCAAAGGTGCTGCTTTCATGAAGCATCCTCTGATGATAAGGCATGAAGCTGGTTGGCTTTAAATGCCTCTTTAAAAGCTGACTCTTCACCAGATTTATTCTGCTGTGACTAAGTTGTGAGACCCCAAGGTGATGACTCTGTGCCCTTGGGATGGTGTGGTTTGGGATCTTTTTTGAAAGCCTTATCTGGTGCTTGCTCAGGGGTCACCAATGGGAACCCTGTGCCAGCCAGTGGTGTCTGGAGGTTGTCACACTGTGGTGACCTTGCCTTGGCTCATCCAAAATAAGCTGCAGGTCCTCGAACAGATGTGCAGATCTCTGTTAGTTCTTGGCAGCTTTAATCAGAAAAACTGGATTGAGCATCAGCTTATCCTCTTATCCCAGGAGGTGGTCGCTTCAGGCTGATGATGAGGGACAGGACCTATGGTTGTCCCTCACCTTTTATCTACAGCCTTTCACTGGCAGGAAATGCAAAATCCTTCCCATGGTGTTGGGGGTACTTTGAGGCTTGTGGATTTCTGTCCTTGTTTTAAGGCAGCACTGCATCCTTTGTGAGAGAGCCCATTCACAGACACCTTTCAGGTGGGGATTTCCAAGGTGCTGGGTGGATGTTTCTCTGCCTTTCTGTCTGCAGGTAAAAAAAATGATTCTGAGTGCTGCTGCTGAGAAGAGGCATCCAGGCAGAAATGCAACACCCCCCTAAAAACCAGAATTTAAAAAATAGCTGTGTTTGTATGGAGGTATAATTGTCCAGGCTGTCTCGGTGGTTGCAAGTGACTCCAAGTACATGGTGCTTCAAGGTCAAGGGAGTGCCCAGGGCTTCCTGAACATGGATGTGAAAGTAAAACAAGTGCTTGTGTTTAAAAAACAACATGGGGTATTGTTTATATTTGCTCCTAATTAGATGGAGATGTGAGTGGTCTAATTCCCATATTTTAAGAGCAACATTCAGCCAGAATGATGGACAGGGAAGATGAGAAGAGACTGCTACAAACCAAAAGCAGCAAACCCATGAAGCAGAGCTAGAGACAGCTTTAAAGCTATGAACATAATTGCCTGAGGAGTCTGCCAAGGAAGCAGATGCTGTAAATGAAAGAATAACTTCCATGGCTTGGCATCTGCCTGCAGTCCAGGGGAGGAGGAGCAGCAGGGGAAGTGCAAGGTGGGCTGGCAAATGGTTGCTCCAGCTGAAAAATAGCTACCTTCAAAAATATTTGGTCCATACTGGTATTTTTGTGTGGAGGAGAGCAAAGCTGTTTGGAAGAGGAGAGGTCTTCTGGGCTGTCTGACCCTGTTCTGTGTGTTTGGTGTCAGTGTTAAGTGGTTGGCTGGCTGCTGGGAAGATCTGGGTGCTGTAGCAGCGTAAGCAGGTGGTGGTGAATGAGAAAGATGTGGCTGGTCTGAATTCTGAGCCTTTTGGGACCCATTTCTGCCCAGAACCCTGCAGAGGGGTCTGTTTTCCATGCATGTACAAGCACAGTTGATTTTTAAAATAAGTGGCTACACGTGACTTGTCTGAGGTCAAATCACACTTGGCAGTGCTCTAGTTTTGAAAACCAAACTGCAAAGTTTGTTATTTTTCTCTCCAATTTACTTGTACAATTACTGTTAAAATAATTGCAGTCCCAGCAAAGGTAAGCAGCTGGGTTTGACATAATCAGTACATAAACAATATCCATCACTTACATGGTGTAAAACCTCTGCAACACAACATTGTATCTTCAGGAAAAAATAAAAACTTCTATGGGAAGGGGAGCAGAAAATCAGCCAGGGTCGTCCTCCTGTGTTTATACACATGGATATGGCATCAGTGACACAGTCTCCTTTCTGCTTGTACTTGAACCAAACACCTCAGGGAACAAATGATAATAACAACATTGTGCGTGGGCACCTTCAGAAAGCCACGTGAGCAGTGCTGCCCGGTGTGTGTAGACGTAGCACGCCTTTGCCAGCTGGGGAAGTTGAGGCAGGGAGCAGAGATTAGAGGTGACAGGGGAATTTAATACCATTTCAGGCAAGGACAAGGGGGATAGTGCTGTTTTTCAAGCCAGGGAAAGGAAGGAGGGCTTTGTTCACCGGGTAGGCATTATTCTTACTATTTTAATAACCTCTTTTTTTTTCTACTTGTTTGGCTTTAACCAGTGGAGAAGAGGTTCAAGATGTTCTTTGGGTGCATGGGGATGAGACGGGAGTGGGATGGAGGCTGGATGGAGACACCCTGAGGAGCCTGGCAGGGAGCGGGGGCAAGTGGAGGGGCTGGGGGCAAATTCAGCTCCTGCTTCCCCACACTCCTGGCAACCTGCTGTGTGTGTGTCCATGGCTGTAAGTAGCTATGGATGTTTTGCCTCAAAATAACCAAGTGTTTTTGCAAGGAGGGGCGGGGAGAGGCCTCTGTATTGCCACAGCTTGGGGACACAGTTGTGTACAAGTCAAATAGCCACATCATGTTGAGTGCTGAATGACTCTGCTTATTAATATAATAAACCAGAGGAACATGCTGTCATGACAGCCTCTGCAGCAAGAATCCAGGGGGTTGTGTTAACCAGGGCAGCATTAAATCTTTCTGTCTCCTGAAAACTGCACCCTGGAGGTATGGCTGTAGGGCAGGAGGGTAGGAACATTTAACAAGGGCTCGCAGGAGTTTTTGTGCATATTGTGGTCTCCAGAGCATTGCTTTGCTGTCTGAGGTTTTTATATCTTGCTCATCACTATAGCTGGGTTCCTCAGACATGGTAAGGAGCAAAGCATGCTTTCTCTCTTTTCTTTTTCTATTTCTTTCGTCAGTTGCAAGATGAAATCTCCTCTGCTGTAGCAGTGATACAAGACCTTTTCTCAGATGTACTTTATGAAAACATGCTGTCATCCTCTGCTTTGGAAGTTGGGAAGTGCATGCGTGTGTACGTATATTCTATATATACACATACACGCCATAGAGAGAGATGTGTGTGTGTATATATATACATATATATATATATATGTATTTATATGTATATATATATATATATTTTCTCTCCCTAATAAAATAGGTCTTTCTCATCTCTTTAACAAGTACCGAGTCTTTGTAGGTGATGGAAAATCTAATCTGCCCCTGATGGGCTCACAGCCCTGATCTGCTGTGATCAATTTAAGGGCAATAGCACTCCTCTCCCACACCCCTGACACCAGGGTTTTGGTCACTGGGTGCACAGTAGGTTCACCAAACCCTTGGAGAATACCTGATGTGGGCCTGGCCCATCATCAGGGGCTGCCCACTGTGGATGGAGGAGATGAAAACAAAAAGGGCAGATTTCTCAGAGAGAACAAGTTGAGAGGAGTCCCTGCAGGTTCCTCTGAAGTACTTTGCATCGCCCACATGCCAAATGCTGAGCACATTGGGCTGCTCTGTGTTGCTTTACTCCAAAGTAAAGCTGGAGCTGCTCAGAGCAGTGGGTGTGATGGTCTCCCCTTTGCTGGCCTCGGGGGGAAAGTGTGCCTGAATCTTCTCTTTTTCTGATCGTGGAGAGGGTTCAATACATCATCTGAAATATTTTTTTTGCATCATCACAGAGGTTCCTTGAGGCTGTAATTGACTCTTTCGCTCTTTCAAGCAATGGCAGCCAGTCAATATTTTCAGCTCAGCAGAATTCTGCCTTGCGTTAAACAGAAGTGGTTCCAGATCCTCCTTGGTTTTTTTTTGTTGTTGTTGTTTTTTTTTTTTCCCCTCCATTATGATCTCATTTTGCTTTGTACCCTCTCTACCATCCTGTCCACAGTCTCTCAGTTCCTTCTTAGAAACACTCATTAGATGGATGTTTCTTTAGTTTCATCAAAACAGCACCTGCAGGACCAACAGATGAATAAGCCAGAGTCCTCAGCTGCATCGTGATGGGCAGCTGGAATCTCCTCTAAGTGACCGTGAAATGAGGGCTGAATTATTACTGATTTTTTTTTTCTTTTTTTTTTTTTTTTTTTTTCAATGAGGATGATAGCACTGAAGGTAAATTGAAAGTGAAGAAGATGCAGGTTTCTGGCCTCTTCAGATTTCTTGCCAGGAGAGAGGAATTTCCAGAGCAGAAACAAACCGTTCTTAGTTTTTCATGCCAATTTAGTGTATTCATGAAAATTGCCTCAAATTAACTTCAGAGGAGGAGAGAAACTACAGGGTTTGTGTAGCTGAAAGGCTGCATCCTGTTTTAGTAAGTTTGCTATGCTTTAGGTTTTCACCTAGAGGGATTTTTTTAATGGTACTTTCTACCAGCATTTTGACACATCTGATTCTTTTTAAAAAGTGCTTTGCAACCTGCAGGAAAAAGATGCTAAGCTCAGTTATCCCTGTTTTGTAGGTAGGGGGAACTGGCAGAGATGTGCAGTAACTCTGGTCCCTGCCAGAGGCAGGAAAAGAGATGAGCCTTTAGCTCCTGCATCCCATATGGTGCAACACTGCACACACTGGAGTGTCCCAGCAGTGTGTGGCTAGAGCAGGGGGTGTAGGGTTGAGCTGGTCATCTTCCTCCACTCAACCTCATCTTCTGTGCCTGCCCTTGGGTACAGTGAATTACTCTATGTGATGAGCAATGAAAGCAGTGGTGAATATTTTGGATTATATATACCTTATATAGCTAGAGGCGTGAAGCCTTGATAGACTTGGCTACTTGTCTGGCCTCTCTTGCCAGTTAAATAATATCTCTACCCCTCTGGGCATTGTTTTTCCCCTTCAGTGCTCTCCTTCCTTTTCGTTTCTCCATTATTAATCTGCCCACATTCAGGTGGGATTTAAGAAGTACTGTCTTGGCTTTGCATGGTGGAACTGGCAAGTTCTGCTCAGGTCATCGAGGTACATAAAAATGCACTAGGAGACTGCAAATGCTGCTGGTTTTACTGCTTCCTTTGCAAGGTCCATGCAGCCACCCAGCAAATCAGTGTTTGTCACTTTCCAGGACAGTTTTTCTTGGACACAGAGGCGTGGGAGATCTATTGGCATCTGGAGTTATTAGGAATTTATTCTGAGATATCTTGTTAATGTAGCAGCCTCTGCTTGTCCACCTCCAGCAGCTGCAGAAAGTGAAGGTCTTTCACCTTATGTGGACCACATAAGCACAAGTCAGATTTGTTTTTCAGGAGGTTTTGATGCTTGAAAGGCAGGGACAGAGTTTGTGGTATCTGGAAGAACACAATCCTCTGCAATAAATGAGCAATGCTGCCTTGCCTTCCGCATAGGAAAGGGCTTCAAGGAGTTTTATTGTGCAGCTTGTGCTGTGCCTCTTGTGTAAACTCAAGACTTTAGTTTCTGGGTCTGTTATATCATCCTTTAAATTAAAAAAAAAGAGAAGTCCTTAAGAAAAAAAATAATACACTCAAATTTTCACAGCTTCCTCTGCACAAGTGTAGCCTTATCAGGGTGATCACAATACCAATAAGCACAGTGCTTAAGCAGAGGCAGAAAAGTTTGCAGGATATGGGCTGTAGATTTTAAGGTCTTGCAGCCTAAAGGCATTCCTGTCCTGTCTTTGCAAATGTTTCTGATGCTGTATAAATACTGTCTTTGAGGTTTACTGGCAGCTAACGTTATTGCACGCTTTTATTTAAAGCAAAATCAGAGTGCCTGTTTTATATCTCTGAGAGAATTATGAAAGCCCTCTTTGCAGCATCGCAAACAAATGGAGATTGACAGTTATTAGTTTATGATATAACCGCTCTGACAGTGTTTGACGCAGAGGGATTTCCAGTCATGGGCTATGAGGCATCCCTTGCATGTGCTCCAGAGGGATGCTGAATCCATCATACTGTTGCTGACCATTTACTTGGCCCCCGCTGAGGGTCTCCAGGTCCTCGGGGGGGGGGGGGGGTGAAGGTTCTGGTACTGGGCAGGTCGCCGAGCAGAAACCTGCTGTTTGCAGCAGATGCTGGAAAGGTGCCCAGGAAGCTGTTTTTTGGGTTTTTTTTTTTTCCTTCCCCATGGCCTTGTTTGGGAGTACTTGGGAATACAGAAACTGAAGGATTACGTTACGCACATTGCACGTCACTTTTAGCAATAATCAGCAGGAATTTGGCACCTAATATGTCTAATAAATCTGAATTAAATATTTAATTGAAGGGCTTAATATGAAGTGTAACCAAAAAGATAAACAACCTGTTCACCGGCTCTGGTGTTCGCTGTCTCTCCTGTGTAAGGCAATTACCACAGGTCAGATAGCCCTTTTTATCTAAGTGTGAGCCACATCTCTGCTGGAGGAAGGGTTCAGGCAGCGTGGCCCCTCTCTGGTGCCATTAATCCATCCTGAGTGGAGATCCCAGCAAAGCTTTCTGGTAGCGGGCAGAAGTTTACTCTCTGCTGATAACTCTGTAACACAAAAAGAAACAAGTATGTTATTGATTGCAAATGACTGTGGATGTGCCCAGGCTCTCTGATTCCCAGTGCAGGCTGCTTTTTGGGTCTCTTTCTGGGGACAGTAAGCTTTGCAGTGAAGTCACTGGGATGCCAGGAGGGCAAGCAAGACATTGCCTTGATCAGCCAGCGCCGTCCCCTGCCTCCCTGCTTTCTGTGATGCTACAGAGAACTGGGAGTTAAATTTCCATAAATCACACAGAAAAGGCAGAGTTCTTATTATTTATTTTGCATGCAGTTATTCCTCCTGCTTCTCCCCGTCAGTATTTTGATTGCTGTCGAGATCTCTCTCCTCCCTGGGTGTAGGCAGCAGAGTAAGGATGGGCTGCATTATTGCTAAGCAACACTGCCAGAGCGCCGCGTACCCCAGGCGCTGTCGGTACCACACATCCATTTTGCATCATCCGCTGCCTCCGTGCTGCGCCCGCTGGAGTTTGATCTCGCAGACCCATTGATACCATTGATTAAGGGAGATAACAGTGATCATAAAGTTAGGCAGGAAATGGTGTTGCCTGTTGCTGGCGGGAGGCTGGCGGCACAGGAATGCGGTTCGTGGGGAGTTGATGCTCATGGTTATTGACCGGCAAACACTTTGCATTGCATTGAGTGTCAGTCTAGTTAGTTCATAAATTTATGGATGTCATTCTGCATTTGGCACAAACTTTGCAGCTTTCCGTGTCATTTTGTCTGGAGAGTTTTGACTGAAATGGCAATGTGATCTGCTATGAACAAAATGGAGATGTGCGAATAAAATACTGGCTTTATCATTTGCATTTACTCTGCATCTCAAAGAGCAGTGTTTAGCATACCTCTGCTTTCTAATTTTACTTTTTAACATGGTTTGAAGCCCAGGGAGACTCGTTATATGTTGATATAATGATATTGGTAAAATATTGGTATTTGGAGATCGTTGTCAGATAACTTTCATTTTGCATGCACAAGCGCATAGTAAACACACAACATTTATTTAATACTTTGGGGACAATTTTAAGTCTTTCAAATATACACTGGGTAATTGAAAACAAATGTTAGCTTCTCTTTAATAGCATTTCACAGTAGTCACAGTGCAGTGTGACCGAGTTTTCATTTTAGTATTCTTTGGAGACATTTGAAGTACGCGGCTTCTTAAATCTGAGCTGACTTAGAGCATGGGGATGGCTCTCTGTGCAATGCATTATTGCAGCATTTGGAGGAGAGTCCTCAGTGAGCAGTGTTTGCCTCTTTGGGTCATGCCTGGCTTGTTCAAACTGGATGTGCTCCTCGCAGCTGCCCAACTTTCCGGGCTGCAGTTTGGTAAGAACTGTGGCAGCAGAGGCTCTGGTGCAGCTGGTGGGAGGCAGTTGCTCCGTGGGGCCTTGGGGTGTTGTGAGCACGGGGTCTCATCATGTCCCCTCAGGGCTCTTCGTGGGCCAGATCCAGCCCATGGGGTGCTGCATTTGTGTTTGAGTTTTGCAAGCAGCGAGGCTGGCTCAGAGGAGCTGACCTGCATTCGGAGCAAGGCTTGAGCTGCTGTGTCAGCAGTGATGCTGTGTGCCATGTCCCCAGGGGGCTGGCAGGCTCCAGGTGGACTCTGAGCTGTTTTGCTTGAGAGACAACTTGGCTTGGCTCTGCAGTGAAGACCCATCCCTAGATTGCTGCTGCGTGGATTTTCAAAGCTAATCAAACGAGAGCGATGCCTTTTGCTCCCCCCCAGCATGTTGAATTTGGGCTGGTGATGCTGAGGCGGTGTGTGCCGCATGTGGGATGTATCTTGTCTAACAATTAGTCATCTAAGAAGGGTGTTTTGGTTCTCTGTTTAATCACTTCAGAGGTAATTTGTCCTGCTTTGACCCACGTGTCTGTGCACAGGGGAGCAGGCTCCCTGCTTCTGGCGGGTGGTGAGGGGCAGGTGTGGGCACAGTCATGGGATCAGGTCTCCAGCTGGATGGGGTTTTCCACTCCATGTGTGCTGATACCCAGCCCTTGAGCCACAAAGCACCCTCTTGTCCTGCCATGTCTTCATGGGAACGTTTCTGAGGTGGGGAAGGGGCCGTTCAGTTCCCTGTGCTACTGTGGGAAGAGAGGTCACCATGCTTCTCTCCCAGGCGCGGCGGTTTTGCTTTTAGCAGAATAAACCACTGTTGAAGAATGAGAACTAATGAAGAGAATTTGCAGTGCATTTATCCTTTGAAAAGTGAGTCTAAATATAGTGCTGTGAAGTTCAATATCTGTCTCTCCAAGACGTTCAGATCAAATGTACCCATTTTGAGATTTTTCTGGGGTTTTTTCCCCTCTCCTTTCTGTCAGCCTGACAGCCTCTCCTGGAAATTTAAATTCCAATTGGGCTCCTATGGACCTGTGAATCACTTCCAGTTACAAAGACACCGTGGTGTGGTCGGGATGTGGGTACTTATGTTAGTGTTTGGAGGGCAGAGTAAAGCCCACTTTGCCTCCCTCCTATTGTATCAGCTTTTGGTGCTGTCTCAGGAATAATGATAATAATTATAATGATAAGAGTAATACAAGGGCTGCCATGAAAGCCAGGGGACTTGACTCAGTGCATGCAGGTAAGAGAGAGGCTGCCCTTGCCAAGTGCTCCCCTGGCAAGACTTTACTGTTCTCAGCCCTTTTTTTGAGATGATCTGGGACCATGCTCAAGCAATGGCTTCTTCTGTGAGACAGGTATCCCCAGAAAGGCCATTCTCATACACTGTATAAAAATGGAAATCCATCCCTAAACTATCCACATTCATTTGTAAAACAGTTAAGAAATGAAAACTGTCAACACCTGAGCCTGAGAGTCCATCTGGCCCCCTGAAAGAGCTCAATTTTTCCTTTCCTGATCTGGGCTAGGTGTATAAATGTGATCAGCAAAACAGCAGCAGAGGTGCCTGGGCTCATTTCTGTTTGCATCCATCCACTAGAGACTTTTCTTGAAGGATTTACTAGGCTCCCGAATTGTCATCTTATCATAAAAAGGGAAATAAATCCTTTTGTTTGCCCTGTGCAGTCATTTTCCCCAGATCTATACCTGTATTGGAAAATTCTCTGCCTGTCATAATGAAGTTTGAGGACCAACTTAACCTGTGCCTTGCCGTGCATCCTTTCGAAAAGATGTGCTGAAGATTTGTTCTGTTTGTTCATTAAATAAAACTAGGAGAGAAAAAAAAATCTCATTCAAATGTGTTATTTTCTGAGAGTGACATATGCTGTTGACTCACACAAATATGTCTCCTCTGGAGAGTCCCTCGTGTAAGAAATCTGAGCACTTCGTCTTCAGTCATTAATGAGAATTTTTTCTTTTAGCAGAGCTATTAAAAAAAAATCAGATCTTAATTCTCCAAAAATGCAAAAGATGTCAAATTACACAAATGCAATATTTGATATATTAATAACCAAATAGGTTATACAAGGGGGGAATGAAAATATTACCTGAGGAAATGCATTCTTCCTGGTGGTGTTTTTCCCCTGGTTGCTGTTTATTGCTATCCATGTTACCTTGGCAGCAGTTCCTGGTGTATGTATCCCTGGATAATAACATGCACATGGCAATATGAAGCATGCATAGAGGAACATATATAGTACACGCAAGTGAAATGAGGTGTATGTTCTTTTTTCCTTCTCTTTTTCCTCTCAGTATTGTTGAGGCCATAAAGTCCTCAGAAGTAATTTGCTGACTTTCCTTTTACTGTCGTGAGGGTGGTGTTTCTGTACCACTCCCAGGAGTCGCCCTTGAGGGCTGTGCCCTGTCACAGGGTGGCAACGGTCGTGGTCCCAGTTGTAGGAGCACAAACTGCATTTTCCCTTTTACTTCAGCTGACAATTTGTGGCATGTGGCAATTGGATTTTACTTCCTATCTGAACTAGAAGGGTATCCTCTATATAAATAAAAAACCCCATCTCTGAGGTGGTACAGAATCACAGAATATTCAGAGTTGGAAGGGACCTCCAGAGATCATCTAGTCCAATTCCCCTGCTTAAAAGCAGGATCCTCTAGAGCACATCACTCAGGACTGCATCCAGGTGAGTCTTGAAAATCTCCAGAGAAGGAGACTCCACAACCTCTCTGGGCAGCCTGTGACAGTGCTCTGTCACCCTCACTGGGAAGAAGTTCTTCCTCATATTTAGGTGGAACCTCCTATGTTCCAGCTTGTGTCCGTTACCCCTAGTCTGAAAAGAGTCTGGCTCCATCCTCCCTTAACCCACCCTTTAGGTATTTACAAACATTCGTTAATTTACCCCTCAGCCTTCTCTTCTCCAGGTTAAAGAGTCCCAGCTCTCTCAGCCTTTCCTCATAGGGTTGATGCTCCAATCCCCCACTCATCTTCGTTGCCCTCTGCTGGACTCTCTCCAGTAGGTCCCTGTCTCTCTTCAACTGGGGAGCCCAGAACTGGACGCAGTATTCCAGTTGTGGCCTCACCAGGGCAGAGTAGAGGGGGACAATGACCTCCCTCGCCCTCCTGGCCACACACTGCCCTGTGCAGCCCAGGGTGGCATTGGCTTTCTTGGCAGCAAGGGCACATTGCCGGCCTATGGATAATTTACTGTCTGCCAGGACTCCCAGATCCTTCTCCTTGTGCACAAATGTTTGGCTTGCAGGATGTGTAAGCAATGGATGACTCAGAAATCTCAAGTTTGTCCTGCTTTTAGTCAATCTTTTGAAAGATATTCTCAATTGCCAGCTCAGATGTTTTTGATACTGTATTTCAGCAAAAAGTTAACAAGTGTTTCTGCCTTGGATAAATGTGCAGTGCAAGTCTCTGTCTGGAGGGGTGGGGCGGGGGTTTGCTAAACTGGATTTATCTTGGTGGTTAGGGGGATTAGCCTAAATGAAGCTGAAGCGTTTCAAATCCTCGCTCAAATCAATTTTTCTTCCCAATAAGATAGTACCCCACTCCTAGCAGAGGGAATTACCATTTCAGCCAGGTGATTTAGGGCTATCTTAGGTGATGGTGTCAGGCCTGCTTCATGTGAGGTCGGTTCGGCATCATGATGATGGCTTTGAAGGTTCCAGTTGTATTTATAGTGCTGTACTAAATTGGACAGAAAGTGGTTACAGCACACGAATGGCAAGGGGCATAACAAAAGCTAAAATCCATTTCAAGTAGGTATGAAATTCCAGTTAAGTGTTTATTTGTGCCCATGCAGGAAATGCCAACACAGTGCTGACAATATGCCCACCTAGTCCTGTGTGCCTACTGTGAGCCATTCTCTCCTGACAGGGGGTGGTTCCTAGATCTATCTGGGCTATTTTGTAATGGCACTTGGGAGGACAGTGTTAACTACTGGAGTTGGGGCTTTTCCTGCAGAATGGGCTTTCCACGTTGTGCATTCAGTCTGGCTGGGATTTCTCTGGTTGCACGTGTCTCTCGTCTGCAGCCCGTTGGTCTCTGGTTGTTGTGTTGCCCAACTTATTTCCATGACAGTGAACAAGAGTTTTCAGTCAAAGAAAAATGCAGAATCAGGTCTCTCTGGTGTGAACTGGCATTGGATAGATTGCTTTCTGGGATCACTTAGGGATTAGTGGCTATTTTAAGAGCTTTTAGAGTTAGCTTTCCTCTAAAAAACAATTGTACGAAAAAATTGGGTTTTGTTTTTGTGGTGGAAAGTTTTATGGAGAGCGGAGAAAATAATAAATCTGATGGGCTTTCCTCAGGGCAGTCTTCTTTCCCTGCAGTCAAATATGGCAAAGTTGAGCTGTTGGTATCTCTCGGGCTGGCTGCATAAGGACTGGAGTTTGTCTAACTCTTTGGGAGTCAAACTCAGTCCTGCAGGGTACTGCTTTCCTCCTCTTTGCTCCTGAAGGATACTTGCAGTGACTTCATGGATGCTCAAGTGCTCAACGTCTCCAACTTCAACCAGGTTTTTTCAGCCTGATGTTTTCCCTTATCAAAGTCTGCTTCCATGATGGGAAACAGAGAGGCTGCTTGTCGCTGAGCGGGGAAAGTAAGGTGTACCTCTCTTCTGGCTTTGAATTGTGTTAGTGGATGTACAGGCTTGAGGGCACTGCTGTGCTGTGGTGGGTGTTTAGGAAGACACCAGCTGTTTTCTGTGGGTTGCAATGGGCTTTGGGAAGCCTTTGGGCTTTTGTTTTCAAGATGTCTGAGCTAGCTGCTTGTCTGGAGTCATGAAATACTGTACAAACGCTGGTAAATTAATGACTTGGAAAACAAGCTCTCATAAAGAAAATGTCAAGTTTTGGAGACCTGCTGGGCGGCTGGGGAGATTCCTGTGTTTTTTACCACTGATTACGAGGGTGCCAGAATGGCTAATTTTGCACTTTCCTCTGCAACATTTTATTACGTGTTATGCACTTTGCAGAATGAAGCGGGTCACTGCTTTTACTGTCTGCTTGTGCAATGTGTAACTCTTGGGACTGGAGGGCAACATTTGAAATTTACACAGAAATTGGAATTTAGCTGTGAGGATTCAAGACACTTATTTTGCCTGGATTATGTTCCTGTTTATCAGCATTGGGAGGTATTTGAGAGACCTAAAAATTGAATTCTAGGTTTTGCATTAAAAAAAAATATTCTGTTAGAATGAGTTTTTCTTTGTGGAAGTTGGATATTGAGTATAGATCTGACTCTCCTGTGTCTGCAGAAAGAGGATAAAGGATAAACCAAGCTTATTCTTAAAAGGCACACAATAAAAAAAGAAATAAGAGTTTTAAAAAAGAGTTTATTTGGACTGATTTGAGTCAACAACACTGAACTGGGAACTTCAGAAACTTTTTAGAACAGATTGTGCTTGCTTTATTTTTATCTCCATAAAAACTAAAACTTCTTTTTCTAAGTAGCCACTAATGAAAACACTGAGGCAACTATTAACTATCATTTTCGATTAAACCATCTAGTGAGGAGCCTGTGGGAGTTGGCTTGAAAAAGAGTATTATTATTACATTGCTTTATAGCAATACCAATTTTTAACCAGAGAATATGTTCTTTAGGCATTAAGTACTGGGGAGAGCAAGGAAAATGAAGCTCCTGAATTACATAAAGCTGATGAAAATACATTTATGGGATGATCTTTCTCTGCTGTGAGAGAGTAAATGCTAATTTACTTTTGCTGTCTAAACTGAGCTGGAGTAACAGGCACACCTATGGTGAATGTTATGACCTTTGTGTGGTGCTGCTGTGCTCCCTCCCAGAACTGGTTGCGTTTCGTGGATCAACAAAGTACTTCCCATTTACATAAAGACTTGTAAACTTCTTTCTTGAATATACGATTCACTTTAAAGATGTGCAGTTGTCTAACACAGCAATGGCTGCTGCAGTTAGTAATGTATTTTGAAATCTGGGAGATTGGAAGATGCTATCAAACTCTATGATGTCTGTTATTTTAATTTTATGTTCTGCTCTATACAGTCCTGAAGCCTAATATATCTTCTGTTCTGCTAGAGGGAACCAGCTTCTTTTTAAGATTTTACAGGCTGTTTCTGTTGTGCAGTGGAATTCAAATTAGGAATTATTCTTTTCTGTTCAGAAAACAAAATCTTGTGTTAGGATGGAAAGATAGGCAAGGTTCAGTGGTAATGAAACTGCGGGGAAGCTGAATCCATGGCAGACACCCACTGTAAGGTCCTTTGCATACAGATAATAGTTGGGATTTTCAGTCTGGGTCTTAAAGAATACAAGCCCCTTTCATGTTATTTGGCGTTCCTTCTAAATAAAAAAGTTTATCTTCAGTCCATGTGCCCATTCCCAGGGAACAAACTGGTTTAGTCAAACCTTGTCTTGGCTTTAAGATGAAAAATAAGGGATGGCTCCTGTTACGTGCTCAGGGCACTGGTGTTTGACCGCAGCCTTTATGGATGACGGATATGGCCTGGCAGTGATGCATTGATGCATATTGATCGGAGAAAATTGATGAAGGACCCAGACTTGAGTGGCCCATGTACATGGAAGCAGCTGCAGTCTTATCTCACAGTTTAATTGATTATTGAATGCTTTTCTGGCTTGCAAGTCAGAACGAGTTCTTATTAGATTTGGCCTTTAATGGCAGCAGAGTTACCTGAGGGCAGAACTGCAATGTTACGGCTCCGGAATGTTTACTATCTCCTCCCTTCCCTCCTTAATGCTGCTCAAGGTGACTGTCAAACCCACAGAAGGATTTCCTAATGAAATGTAGAAACTGTGTAAATCTATCTTCAGCACAGAGAAGTGTGGTTTTGTTTTTTTTTTTTTTTCCTCTGTTCTTTTTATCTCCTCGTAATTGTTCCCCCTAGGATCAGCTGCATGATATTAAAGAATCTTTTCTTGTTGTGCAATTAGTTTCAAAATGGCATATTCTGCTGGTACATCAATCTTGTTCTGTGGAGGCAGGCGGCCATGGGCCAGGAAAGACCTTGGCACTGCTCCTGGAGGGGCTCATTTTGCCCTTGTAGGCTCAGGGTTTTTTTAAGCCTTGATGGTGAGGACATGTGCCATGTGCCAGGTCTGTGTTCTGTCCCACATGAGCATTTATGCTTGGGTGTTCACAGGTGACTTCATCTTCAGTCTCCCCTGGGAAGTTCTGATGTATTCCCATGGGATGAAAGCAGCAGCATGGCAAAAATACTAAGGTCCAACAAGGTATTTAAGCACCCAGCTCCCATCGAGGTCTAGAGGGATTCAGAAAACCTGGTTTAATGAAGCCAATCTTACAATATTTGACTGGAGTTGTATAGGAGGTAGTTGGCATCAAACTTGCATCTTCCAGCCCCAAAGCCAGTTCCTCACTGTTATGTGGTTGTCCTCTTGTGGGCAGCGGGCGACTGTGTTGCTGAAGGTGAAGCAACCACCGCTATTTTTGTTGCTTGTGCTGTTAATGCAGATTCTTGTGCTAGCAGACATGCTGGCAGGCTGTTCCATGGATGGCTTCAAGCCTGTGCATGCCCTTGTGTCTCAGTTGTGCAAATTTCAAAACATGGCCCCTACTACTTGTATGGTGGAAGTGCAGCAGGGTGGGTGCTGGGTGTGAGGGTCGCTGGTCGCTTGCTCCTTAAAAACCAAAAAAGGTCTGTGCAATTCCTTCATGTCAATGAACACCCCAGATATATTGTACAAGCCTTTCTGAGCTTCTGACTTGTCTAGATTTAGTCAGAAATTCAGCATGGATAGACCCAACACAGAAACTACTGAATGAATTTATCTGGATCAATTTTTCAAGGAGGGTGATAGCAAGAGGTATCTGCTTGAGTAAGGATATTAGGGCTGTTCTCTACCATTTTGAATAGTTTTCATATGCCTGCAAGCTCTGGATCCTTTTTTTTGGGTTTGTTGAATATATCCTACCATTTACAAAGCAACCTAGCCTTGCTTTAACAAATGCTACATAGCTCTGTACTGTAGCTCCACAGCAACATAAGAAAACTGGGGAAAAAACATTCTTGGCTTTCAGCAAGTCTGCAGAGTGACTGAGTTGCTATGGGTTGTATTCTTGCATGTGCCACTGTGAAATTCAAATGACAAGAAGCCTGGGAGGAAAAAAACCCACGACCTAATGGTCATACCAACCTTCTTATTCCTGTCTGCTTCAGCTAACTTACAGCAGTGATAATGAGAAAAGATCTTTTTGACTGTCTTTCTGTTTCCCATTCAGAAAAGCAAAGCTAATAATGTTGGTTTTTAAAGAGTTTTTCCACAGTGGATGTACTCCTGCACTGATCTAAGGTTAATCTGAAGTGTGGACTACCAGCCATGGGAAAGAATATTTACTTAATAAGCCACCCTACCATAAAATCCCTTTGGACTTAAGGAGAAGATGTATAGAAGAGAAATGAAATGTAGCAGAGGTAAACAGAAATTTAATAAGATTCTATAGGAATGCCTGTACAAACCTAAGGAGTTTAATAGAAAATGAGAGGTTATTTTTAATCATCCTCTGGAACTCCATAGCACGGTTTTAATTAAATTATGTAGGATGGGTAGGAAAAAAAACGAAGGAAAGATGACTAATTTTCTATTAACCTTTATTCAACTTTTTTATAAAATGAATTAAGTTAATGACTCATTTCTGTTTGTGTCGTCTTGGTGAAAGCTCATATTTACAAAGTTTAAACTGTCTCCAGTATTTCCGGTCTGTCCTTGTCCTTCCACCCTTCACTTGGTTATTCTGTGCCAGCACTTGTTAGGAAGATGAACCTATAGGAAACATGATAATGTAGGGTCCCAAGCACTTCTGACCCTTAGATTTATTTCTTTTTTCTTCTTCTTCTTTTTTTTTTTTTCCCTGATGTGTGTGATTCTCCCTGGACAGTCCTGAATTCCAGGTTCCTCCATGCTGGTTGGTTGGAAATGGGTATCTAAAAGAGCCACCTCATTTCTGGCCATCAGCAACTCAGAGTGAGCCCATATGAACCTGCTGGCTTTTTTTTTTTTTTGACATTGTTGGATTTGATTTGCCATGCTGCTTTAATAGCTGTAAAATTAAGTAATTAAAGAAAACTTGAGAAAGTCGTCAACCTTTTGGACACTTGTAATTTTTCACTAGGCCATGCCTGAGCCTGGTAATGATTGCACTCACATGGGCCATTGGTCTCTTAAATGAAATTTCATCCTATGCTTTGAAAAATGCTTGACGTTTCCTTTAGTAGGAGAGGAACCAAGTCCATAGATACCCCCTTGAAATAACGGCTTTAGTAATTAATCCCACGAGGCTCATCAATGTTGCTGGTGTCTCCATTAGTTACGTGCTGAAATAAAGACAAATGGCTCTTGTTAATAGCCCCAGGAATGCATAAATCTTGCTTGTTTATGGGAGAAGGCAACACAAGGAGACATTAAGTTACGAGGGTTTTTTGTTGGATTTATGGTGTGTTGCCTGCCTCTACGGTCACAGAATTAAGTCAGAAATGTGTGGATGGGTACAGTGTCCTGGTTTTGTTTGCATTAGCCCAAGGTATGCCCTGCTGTCGCTCCAGCCCCCGGGGTGGGAAATGCTCTGCCATGGGATGGGAAGGCTGGAGGATGCAGCCAGGTTGTGAGAGGCTCGGTGTGCTGGCCCTCCCCATGGTGGAGGGTCTTGAGCCTCCATCCCCAGCTTGAGTGGGAAGAGGTGCACGTGCTGGCCAAGCGCTTCCCCTTTGCTGCACATCTCAGCTTGTTGCCCTGCGAAAGATCAGTGTTTTTATAGAAAAGCTGTGTAGAAGGTGTGGTTGAAAGGATCCTCCGAAGGTCTCCAGCCCAGTGTCCTGCCTGGAACAGGGCTGATGCCAACACGAGGTCAGGGCAGCAGTGGCTTTGCTGAGCTGAGGCCCAAACTCCACCTGGGATGGGGGTTCCTCTCCCTGGGGTCTGTTCCTGTGCTCTCCCTGAGGAAAGACCTTCCTGACCCCCAAAGTCTTCTAAACTCTGACTTGTGGCCCTTGCCCCTGTTTTCTTGAGGGTCCCCCTTCTGGAATCACTCCATTTGATCTTTACTGCACTCGAGCTGCTTATGCTCCCCTCCTGTCCTTGCTGACCTGTTATCACCTTCCCTCCTGCCTGCTGAGGCCCCCCCAGTCTAACAGGGTGAACAATACATCACCTCCTGAAAATATCTCAGTTTTACCACTGCCATAGCCCACACTTTTCTTTGCCCTTCCATTGAGGCCCTGCTCATCTCTTATTGCTCGTCTTATGAGAGCACTGGTCCCCTTGTTTGGAGGGGGAACAGCACCTTCCATCCGATGAGGAGCTGGCTGTGGGTGCTGAGGATGGCTGTCTGGAGGTTTCTAGAAGGGTGTAGATGTGTACTTTTGAAAATCAGTCTGGATATCTGTCTTAGAAAATTTTGGCTTAATTTTTCTCTGTGACTGAGCAGTGTTTCGTGGAGTCAGACCTCCTGGAAATCAGTAATGTAGCAGGAGGGGACCGTGGCTGCTTGAACCATCACTTGTTCCTAAATAGTGCAGGAAGGACTGAGGAATTTCCTCTCGATTTTGAAACAGAGGAACAACCACTCTATAGCTTGTTTTAACAGCCGATGTAATTAATTCTGCTCTTTTAGCTGGGGCTGCTATTTTTATCGGCCCTGGACTTGCGTACTGCTGTAGTAACAGCTCTGGGGCAGACCTCCTGTTCCTCCTGGTCCCAAGTGTGAGGTACAGCTCTAATTATATTTACAGTTAATTCACAGTTCACCGAGCGGAGCTTGGGGCCAGTTTCACAAGTGCTTCGCTTTATTATCAAACTGCTAATAAATACGGGGAGTCATTGTGAGCGAACACAGGCAGCAAAATCCTAACAAGGATGGAAACTCGTGTGTCATTAACTCTGTGCTCCAGCACTTGATGAAAAGCAGAGCCCCGCAGAAGGAGCGCACGGGATATCGCAGAGCATCCATCACAAAAATGATATTTTACTGAAACACGATTTAATTGGTGTGTAGGCTTCCCTGCTCCCTTTTGGATCTTTAATAATTACTGAGGTATTTGGATGGAGGAGAGTAGGAGATATTCTTGTGTTTTAAGTTATTAGACTGGGATCAAGAGATCTGCATTCAGTTCTGCGCAGTGGCTGGGCTTTGAATTTCAGAGGACGCTTCATCTGTGTGTGTCTCAATTCTCCGGTCGTAAAGCAGAGATAATGTTTGCAAAATTAGGCTGCCATCGTAACTCCTGCCTGGCTGCCTCCAAGCCAGATGGAGGTGTGACTCCTCCAGCTGACAGCTCCAGCTGTCTTCTCTCCCGCTGCCTGGCCGAGGGCAGTCCTGCTGGCTGGGCAACCACGAGCCTTATTGCTTTCCTGCACAGGGTGGGCAACACATGGGCAGTGCTGGCAATAACTGGGGTGGGCAGCATGGCTGGGAGATGCCACCAACCTTCCCACAAAGCTGTTTTGTGGAGCAAATTAAGCCAGCCCCGCTACAGAAACTCTCCTTCCCAGGCAAGCCCTGTATTGTATTTGCTTCTGGATCTGTGTTAGTTCCATCCCTGAGCTGTCCTCAGTGTCCCATGGGTTTCCCTGTAGTGGAACGGTGGATCTGGGGAGGAATATTCCATATATCCTCCCTTCTTTTCTTTTAGTAGCATTTGTGCATGGCAGCTCCTCAGTTAGAACCCAATTCTCTGCAACTGTTTGCAAACTAAGCTGTAGGAACAAGGAATAATGGGAGAAGAAGGGTTTTTGGGTGGTGGAAGACTCCTATGCACATCTGCTTACTTAGCAATTTAGCCTTTATGTGAGCACCCCTGCCTCTTAGAACTGAGGTTTCTTCCTTCTCAGGTCTCCCCAAAGCTCTCAGTGCATTTCTCCATTAAATTTTCTCCTTTCCAAGCTGGTTACAAGCTCAACAGTTGGAGCTGGTGGGACCAGAGATGGGACTTTGAAGAAGCAATGTCCACCTTGCCCATTAGTGGGAGCTTCCTCAGGGGGTGGTGCATTTTTTTCTGAGTCCCTACTGTTGAAGCTGGGGTTAAATGTGAAATTTTGTAGCAAACACCACAACTGAGGTCAGGTCACCACACTGGTTCATTCTATCACGAAAATATTTTCAGGCTGACTGAGATCCCTGTGCCCCAGTGAGGAGGAGGAAGGGTACAGTACAGCCTGGCTTTCAGAAAAATCATGAATTGTTGATTTTTCTGACTGGGATAGTGGATATATAATGTGGCACTGTTATGCCTTGCTTTCCTCCCAAGCATAGGCTGTGTATCGATTAGAAGCTCTTTTGTGTTTCCGAATGTCTTAGCCAGGCTGGAGGTGATGAAGAGTTTTTCAGCGAGTATGACAAAATGTCAACATTATTTTGTGGATTAAGCCCTCTCCCTCAACTGAAAATCCCCTCTTGCCTTGATGCTCTTTGTGATATGGATGTCGATGCTTATATTTTAACTTTATTTTTAGACTACTGAGACAAATCAAAGGGAGAAATTGGACTTAGGCAGAAGGCTTCCCATTAAGAGATATGGAAGTCTTGTAGTTTTCCTATAGTGGGGCTATGCAGGAGGCTAAAGCACCTGGAGTAACTTATTTTCCCAAAATCCACTCCTGGCTGCTTAGTGTGAGCACATTATTTAGGTCAAATTATGCAAAAAGTGAGAAAGAGCCCCCTCTGTCTCTGCTTTTTTTCCTTCTCAGCTGAGTTTCATCCTCCTGCACCTCCCATGGCTGTTTGGCGTTTCCCAGAATCTGAAGGTGGTGTTGCCCACGTGCATCAGGTCTGTCCATCACTGCTTACCTGCCCTGTGGTGCCAGCTTGTTTTGCTTGGTAAAATACTGGGACCTATTGGCAGGGAGGCACAAAAGATTGAATTCACCTTATACAAAATCAGTGCTCTGTGTTTATCTTTCTGTGCTGGTCACCAGCCATAAGTTCCCTATTAGGTTTTATCCAATTAGTATTTGATGTATTTATTTAGTGTTTGGATTCGAAGTAGGGTTTGAATGCCATTGCCCTGTACGTGCTGACAGAGAAAGGGCGAATGCCTCAAGTGCACTGATGTCCTGTTTCTGGAAGGATTGGATGGTGGATTTGTCCACCTGTGAGTTACTGCAGAGGAGGGAGAGGGCAGAGCTGAAGCTGGAGCAGCTGCTGTTGAAGCTCTCCATCTGTAGACAGCTGGTGGGGCTGGTTGACATGTGTTATTTCCCCATGGACCAGCCCTAAGCAGATCTTGTGTGGGAAAGAGTGACCTTTTTTCCTTTTTTCAATTTCTTTTCTTGTTTTTCCTTTTCTTCCTCTAGTCTGCTTTAGAAACAGATAATTCTAAGTCACCAAAAGGATGGGGCTGGTATCAAGCCATACCTTGCTGTATCAGTAATTATAATTAGCTTTTACAGCTGGAATTACATTGGGAAGGCAAGCTCTGAGCCATTGAGTCCTCGCTATTTTTTAAACTCCTTAGGTGCTTATGTTGCTCTTGAGAGTCAGAGTTGAGCTCTTAAATCACTTTGAATCCTTTTGGACAAAACAGTTGTTAGAGCTAGGGGCTTTTTTACAAGACCTCGTATGCGTGAGCTCTCCCTGAGATGCACAGAGGTACTTGTAGAGTCGTAGCCTATGTGTTTGAATGGAAGAGAGGTGGCAATGATTAATAAGTTGGGCAGCCCACGCTGGCCCTTCCACTTCTGAGGCAGCAGAAAATGGAAAATGCTGTGCAGAGAAACACGTCTCCTCTTGGGATGCTGGGCTGGAAATGCCCTGTGAGGGTGAACAGAATACTGTGTAAATGGTACAATAATGCTGCTTAACTGAGGGTTTTATGTAACTGCAAATAAAAATTTTGGAGTTTCGTAAGAGCCTTTGTAAAACCTGAGATGGTGAGCTCTTCCCTGGCTTCAAAACTTTTTAAGCACACAGTGAATTTCTTTAATAAGCTGAAGTCCTTAATTGTGAACTGTGCAGCGCTAGGACTGTCCTCATGCTGTGAGTGCAGAGCTACAAGTTATTAAAGGTCATGTACGATGACAGTGACAAGGTGGTGTGAGCAAGGATCAAACAGCACCCTCTGGTCTAAAAAGCCACTGACCCAGGCCTCCCCCTTTGCAAAATCATGGTGGTAGTGTCGCAGAGGAGAGTTTAGCATCAGGGTTTCTGAGAACATGGATAATATCAGGGATTATGGCCTCTATCAGTGGGTAGCAATTAAGGGGTGTCAAGATCATTAATGCATAATTAATCTTAATCTTTCTACTGCTGTATGTACTTAACAAACTAATACAGAAGCAGGGACCCATGTGCTCGTTTTGGCACTTCTGATAATAGAGGCTAGCAATAAAAGTTGTTCACTGCATACTTCTATTTTTCCTTGTAAATAAGTTCTGAGCTCAAACAATTAAAAATTGCCTTAAAATTTATTCCCATTAGAAATCCCATTGAGACTGATGAGAGCACAAAAAGAAATGCAATGCTGGCTTTTGGGCTCTGGCCTGCAATAATTGTTTGCCTCTGAGTTGCTGATTGAAGTGCAAGGTAGGTATTTGAAAGGAAATAGAGAACTTTTAATTTTTTGCTCATGTTTGTGAGCATACCTGAGTTAGCAAATCACCAGGAAACTGGCTAAAAAGAAGTGATTTCTTAGCAAATGAATTGTTAATTATTGAGCTCCTGTGAATTCCTGTAATTTTAAAATCCTGTTGGCAAGGGATCAAAAGAACATGTGGTGCCACAGTGTTAGAGTATTTTTATTTATATCTGATTCACAATTGTCTCCATGGCAATGTGAGAGATGAAGGCAGAGGAAAGAAATGAGTTATCACATTATTAAATGACCCAGTGGAAAAAAAATTAAGACATGTTAAGGATTAATTTTACATTATAGAGCTGCCTAGCAAGCCATTATCATTATAGTTAAGGATTTGTTAGCATTTCTATTATAAACGTGTTTTTGAAGTGTTTATTACTGTTTTAATTTGCATCAGGCTGCAACTTTGCATACAGGTTCTCTGAAAAATGAATTCTAATTTTACAATGCACCAAGTAGACTAGTTTATTAATTTTAGAACATTTCAGCGCTCTGTGTCTTGTAGAGAGTGATTTTTCTCCACTCTAATAACTAAATGATGGCTTTTTCCTTTCAAAAAAAGAAATCCTAGCCCTTCAGCTGGAGAAGCAGCTTTTCCTGTTTTTTGTTTTGTTTATTTTTTTTTTTAGTGAAATTTGGGGAAAAACTGTATATGGCTTTTGTAGAGGTGAACACAGCCCATCTCTGCAAATTGAGCCATTTTTGCTCTGCTTTTGTCAGAAATATTGCCAGAATCGCTCAAATGGAACAAAGAGCTGGTAAAAGTGAGCATCTCATAGAGGACAGAGGTTTTGTTTGGTTTGTGTGGGTTGTTCTTTTTTTTTTTTTGCCCCCTAGTAGTGGGGGGGGAAATGCTTTTCATAACAACACACAGTTTATGCAAAATCCCCCTGCTCTCAGTGGATTATTGCATAATGCAGGATAGCATTTTCAAACTTGGCTGGCTGTGATTGGGAAACTAAATGGGGGGGAAAAAAGGCAACAATTTTTGTTCTAAAACAAAAGTATATGTGTGTGTTTCACCAGCCAGGGTGCTGGTTGGGGGTGCTAAGCAGGAAAAGGCTGGAGGTGCCAGCGTGCTAGGCTTTCTCAGCAAGGGTTCTGCGAGTGAGAGGCCCCACATATGCCTCTAAGAGAGGGGAAACCTCCCCATCAGCTGCAATTTTAAGTATTTTCAGCAGGATCTTGGGAGCTGCAGGTGCTGCAGAGACCTGGCTGCAGTGTCACGGTGCTTTGGGGGTGTGTGTGAGGTGGAAGTTGTTTGGAAGAAAGATAACAGTATAAGTGGTACCAGTGTTTAAAATAGAGGGGAAAGAAGAGTCAAGGCTTTACGGACCAGCCCATTTATCTTGGATTCCCAGAAAAATCTGGCTCTGCAGAGCTGGCTCCTGTCCATCTCTATTCAATATTTTCATTATCAATCTGGGTAATGGAATGGAGCGGATACGTTTGTTAAACTGACAGGTGATATAAAGTCGGGAGGGATTGCAGATTCTTGGGGAAGAAGAACCTCAGAGTGCTTTCTTAAAATAATCTGGACAGATTGAAAGGGTTATCTGGAAAAAAGGATAAAAGGGCCAAGTGATAGCTTGGGGCAAGAATTGCTGCAGATGGCAAATAGGAGGCGAGGCAACGCTTCAGGAAAAGGGTCTGGGGTTACAGTCAGCGATCAGCAGGACAAAAATCAGCATGTCATGTAATGATAAAATGGCACTCTGCAGGGCTGTGTGCAGGGAAGACACGTGAGGTGATGCTGCTGCCCCAGCAGCCCTGGAGAGGGTTCAGTGGGGTGCAGGGCACAGCGTGAGAGACTGTGACTGCTGATGACCTGGCTGGGAGGAAGAGAAAGCCTTCCAATCTTATTTGAAGTCTCAAAGCAATTCAGGTAGGCTAGATGGCTCGGTGTGAGAAGACACTAGGAGGAGCATTGCTCCTCCTAGGAATTGCACCGTGTAATTCGGGACTGCAGGAGCACTGAACCTTGCTTTGTATTTCCTCCAGTATCTGTGGTGTTCAGCTGGGGTGTTTATGCAGAAGAAAGGATCAGTAATATACAATTTTTCTGCAGCTCACCCATTTTCTTGCAGGTGTCTCTCTTCTGAGCATTGACCTAGCTTGACTCTTCTTAGCTTTCAACTTGAATTTCTAAAAAATTCTTAACAAGGTAACAGCACTGAGCAGGACATAGCTAGCTGAATTCCCTCTATGAAATGCTACTTTACTTGATTAAGTCCAATGACATCTTTGCATTGAGCTAACTAGCTCTCTGCAGGTGATAGAATAACTAATCAGAGTAAAAACATCAAATGAAATGAAATATAGACTGTAAACACCATTCTAATTAGTAGCTTTATGGGACTCTGTCAGTGAATGATCATGGTGCAGATTTCATTTCTGTCTTGAGAATATTTGGGGTATTAGTCATGGCTGAATGCCTGCTCGTGTCTTTGTATCTGGGATTTAGGATATTTTAATCCTGGTTCTTTGTGCAGGACTTGCCTATTATGAAGTGCTGAAAGCTGTCCTTGGCCTCACGCTGCCCTCTGGTTTTGCCTTTGTATCAGCCAAATAAACTTGAAGAAGATGGCCCTGGTTTGGTGCTGTCACTGCTGTCGGAGAGGTTGAATGGTTTGCTGTTTTAACTGAGGAGTCTTCTCCTGGTGGCTTTGTTTGAGGTTGGGCTGGAGGTGCAGGTGAACAGAGGAAAGCATAGAATTTGCAAGAGTGGATGTGTTTTTCAGGAGGACACAGGGCTGGGGCGAGCGTGGCTCTGTGGGGATTGCTCTCCATGGGTGGGTAGGGCCACCGGTGGGATTCCTGATGCAAGCAAAGCAGCTTTTCTTTGCATACCCCAGTATAATGTATTGATGAGACATTAACATCCTCTTGTCTAGCCTTGGTCCAGGTTATTAGCAAACAGGACCGATCTCATAGTTGTGTAGAGCTGTTCTCTGCAAAGGATCACTGGATGGTTCAAGCTTTGTCATGCCCCAAGTCTGGGCACAGGCTTTGCTTTGAATGCTGACTGGGAGGATAACCCTCACTTTTTATTGCCTGCACTTTGCTCTTTCATTCCCTACTCCTCTTATCTCCTCCGTCCACTGAGCAGCACAGGGGGCTGTGGTCAGTCCCTGGCAGCTCCTCTCTGCCCCTCCGTCCCCCTCACACCCTTCCCCTGCTCCCCACAGTCTGTCCCTCATGGCTGCAGGGGACTCTGCCCACCGGTGCCTGCAGCACCTCCTCCTCCTCCCCCTGCTCCCACCTGGCTGCTCCCAGGGCTGTTCCTCACACTTTTCCTCACCCTGTGCAGGTTTTGCCCTGTTTTCCCAGAGACTCCACAGCCTGACTGAGGGGCTCAGCTGTGCCCTGAGGTGGGGCTGTAAGAACTGGCTGTAGGCTGTGTCCTGTTCTCTCTCCTCAGGGCACAGCATGGGCACCCAGTGCAGCATTTTAATGGGTGATATTTTGAGCATCATTATTTTTTCCTCTCTCTTTGGAAGCTCTTCTGGAGCCAGCTGCCTTCATCTTGGAATTCCATTAAGGGCGAATTTCAGTAATTAACTTTCCAGCATGGAAAAACAAACAGAACTTCTTGACTGCAAAATTACTGCCTGTTATGTAAGCAGAAACTTCTTAAAAAAAAAATTAAAAAATTACCCAGACACTTCACATTTACATCTATATATGTACAGAGAAGACCAGGTGGCTGTGGTTATGCTTTGCGTTTGGTAGCTAATGGCTCCTGAGCTGTAGGGTCATTGCGTGTCTGAGAAGGAAAGTGGTGTAGCAAATCCAGTGATCACCCTCATGATGTATTAAAATGACATATGGTGGTGATGCCCAGATATTCTGGCTGGGTCAGCCCACAGCTGTGGGAGAAGGGCACGTGTGTGCTTTCACGTCCTGGCAGAAGGAGCTACTGGGGCTGTGGCTGCTGGAGGAGGAGATGTGGCATGGCTGATGGCTGGAAAACTGTAGAGCAGGGGACTGGTTTTATTTTTTTCAGAGCTTTTCAGTAAGATGGAATGATTACCATGACAACAATTCAATTAGGGAGAGAAATGAAGGCTCTTGGAGAGGGAATCTGAAGGGAAGGTGTCACTGCTGTGAACCTGGAGGGGCTCGGGCTAGAGCAGGGGACTGAGTACCATCAAAACATTAAAACACAGAAGCCCAAGTATTGCTTGTGAATCAGTGCATTCAAAAAGAAATAAATGATGGGAAGAGCCATGTAAAGCAAGCTGGTGGTGAGGAGGTGGAGGGGTGGCAGGGAGGGAGGAGGAGGGCAGACTCCTGCCTGGTGGTACCTGGGTGTGGGAGGGCAGCAGGGATGGGAGGTGGCTGCACACCTTGTGTCAGTGAAACCATTTTCTATGTGTTTCAATGAACACAGTGAGTCTGGGGTCCAGCTCTGAGTGTTCAGGCTCCTATCACTTTGCACACGTGGTCTCTGTCTTTTCAGGCTCTCTCCTCTTGCCTTGAAATCTGGGTGTCCCTGCAAGCTGCTCCTTGAGTCAGCCTCTATTTTCTTTTGTCCCTCTTCATCAGCTGATTTTCTTCCTGTATCCTTGAAGCCTGGCTCCTTTTAGCACTAACTAGAAATGGCCTGTCATCGCCTGGGCCTTGATTATGATTGTTATTCTTTTTAGGCACTATAATTTTGAACAATATTTGGGCTGGGAGACTTGATTCTGGTACAGCGGTCACCGTTGATTTTGAATAGTTTGCTTGGCCTTAAGAAGCCCATCCTAAGACAGTACTGATTAACAACAAAAAAAACCCAAACAACAAAGCAAAAATATGAATCATATCAAAACAAAACTTTGTGAGACTGATGTTGGTTGAGCTATTTGAGTTCTGTGCAGTGAGCAGGCTTGAAAGGCACTTGGATGCGTTTTCCTGCCGTAAACCAAACAGGTTGTCAATTTGAAAGGTACTTGGTTATTCCTGATAAAAGAGGTGGCCAGTAAAAGTCAGGAAGATACACTGGGAATAAATAACCCAGTCTATAAACAATTGTTATTTGTTACATGTCTTTGTAATGCAGTGTTCTTGCAGACAAGCGTACTGAAATTTCAAGTTATCAGATTAAAACAAACAAAAAAAAAAAGGGTAAATAAATTCTGGTTGGGATGGGTGAGATAGTGTTCTGCAGGGTAATTTCTCTCTTGTGAAAGCACGATGGGAATGTGTGAGCATGAAGTATTGCTAAGCTCACACAGCCCCGAGGCGCTGAGGGGCTGTGCTGGGTCCGGCCTGGTGTGACCCTGCGCCTGGTGGCGCTGAGGCCCTGCCCGAGGCTGGCTGCCACTCGGAGGACCCATACCAGCACTGGGACTAGGGCAGCAGCAACTGGTTTGAACTGGTGCTGGTGGGGTCTCTGACGTACACAGAGCCTCCTTCACAGGGGTGTGCTTGTGGCCTCGTGTCTGTGACTGTGTGAGGTGGTGACGGACAGCGCGCGGTCCCGGGAAGCGCTGATGGAGAAGCAGAAGGCCCCTTTACTGTCGGTAAGCTCAGACATCAGCACTGGTTATAATTAGCACTGCTGCCCCCACCTGCCTTTTCAGGATCTGGCTTTCAGCAGCTTTTAACTGTGATGGTAGCTAATCGTTTGGGCTAGAACCATCCATGGGTGGAGAGACTGCCACTGAATTATGAAACTTCTCTCCCTGCCTTCACCATGGGTTTCATGTGTGATGCCAAGGAAATCTGTGCAGCCCACGCTGCCACGAGCATCTCTGGTTGCCTCTCCTTGTTCTCTGGGGTTCCATCTCAGCATTCCCGATTTGCAGGAGAGCCGAGAGCACCCGTGGAAGTGCAGAACAGCTCTAATTTGAGCACATGCTGTACTGGAATTAAAGACCTGAGCTTGAGGCACCTTGAGGCCCACCTAGGATGGTGGGTGAGGTTTTAGGCCTTTGCCTTGTTCCAGCTGTAGAATTGAGGAGAAGCCTCACGCAGAGCTGTGTAGGGAAGATGCAATAAGGTTAGTGAGCTCTGGGATGCAATGTGGTGAAAGAAAAGCAACGAAGAAAAGAGCTGCCTTGTGCTCAGGGCAATCTGGACAATGTGCTGGAAACAAAGCAGTGACGGGCAAGGAGCGAGCGAAGCAGTGACTTGCAGCTCCCTGAGTGAGCACCTGATTTGCCTCACCCTGAGCAAGGCTGGTGGAAAAACGTCTGATTGTATCTAGACTGTATCATAATGTGAAGCCAAGCAGTTCTGCAGCCCTCGGCCATGTCCTGTTGGAGCTGTGACAGCCCTTGGTGGTGCTCCCATCCCCAATATGGTTGCACAGGGAACCCTAATTCTAATTTTTTTTTCTGATTGCTGGCTTATGTAACCTTCAGGTTGTTTTGTTTTCGTTTGGTGTGTTGTTTTGATTTTTATCACCTTTTTGTCACCTTGTCTGAAATAACTATGCCAGCTTAATTTAGGAGCAAAAACTGCCCTGTGACAGAGTGAAAATCTTGGATTGATGTCAGGTTTTTCAGTGCAGCATCTGCACACGATTTTGTCTGCCATTCATTTGCACTTTGGCGTGATCCAGCAGTGTCTGAAATGAATGCCAGAAGGAGAAGTCGGTGCATGGTTCTCCTTTTTTATTTTTAACTGATATTTACAAACAAGGAGGATTTCACAGACCCCCCCTGGCATTGTCACAACCTTGCAGAAAATAATCTGCTCTGTAGCATGTTTTGTCTTTGGAGAGCTGCAGAGGAGCAAGAGAGCCTCACATCCGCGTGGAGGGGCTGGTATACAGGAAAAAATATGTCCCACATGAAGGAGCCTACACATGAGGTGTGTTTCCCTAATTTTTATTTCAAACCTAGAGCAGGAATGGAGGAGAGGAGAACCAACTGACTCTTGTTCAAAATGCTCTTCAGTGTTGATAGGAAAAGCAAGGTGATGTGGTGGTGCATGAGGCATTGGGAGTGACTGAGGAAGCACTTGGGCCAATATTTTTATTTTTTCTCTTCCCCCCCCTCCATCATCCTTTTTTTCCAAGAGATAACCTGGCTTCTGTTTTCCAACCTCATTGGGTTTTAGGAACCATCACTGGCTCCCACGCTATCGCTGTTCTGAGTTTAGTTCCAGGTCAAAAAGTCCCAGTAACTCTGGCAAGAGTGGAAAGGCAGAAGAGCAAAATGCACTCTCATATTCCCCTCATACAGCTTAGCCATGCTTTTCCAAGTAGCATTGTTAAAAAGTGGGTATGCTTGAAAAAGATGCACAATACTGAAGCCCCAGTTTAATTGCTGGTTACAGATGCTGCTTTTGATCCAAGTGAAACTTCTGAGCCAAGCTGAAGTTCTTACAGAGAAGAGTTTGTGAAATTCTAAAGAGGAGGAAATCAGCATTAAAATAGCATTTGTAGAGAATCTTAAGCAAAATGTGCACTTTTCAGTGAAGGCCTTTGCATCATAAATTAGCAACATCTGTCCTCCTATTCTATATGTTATTTCCTCTCCAAATCCCCTCCAGAATCTGCCATTTTTCAGAAGTATTCTTGGATACATTGAACTGCGGTTGAAGATACTTCATAAAATATGCATAAGCACTTGTCACTTGCATAATGCTTCTTAGTACTTGCCACTTTGCTGTATTTTAACAAATTAACCCTCCAAACATGACTGATACCCAGGGTGAATATGGCTTGTGTTTCTCAAGGGCCTGGTACCCACCATGGATGGCAAAAAGCTGTTGAATTAGTCCCCTTGCTGTTGTAAACCTGTGTTCAGTTCTGAAGAGTCGCTGCTCTTTTTTGTGCAATATATTGTGGTGACTGGTAAGATCTGAGAAATTCAGAGCATGGTTTACAGCTAAGCTCTGAGGTAACCAGATTTTAGAGGGATGACATGAGTAGGATAACCCATCATCTTTGCCCTGACTGAGACACTACTGAAGTCTCAAAGGGCAGATTAACTCTCTTGTTTGTTTCAGCTGCAGAGAGTGCTTGACTGCTCATAGAGAAATAGGGCTGGGAAGGAACATGAAGGGTCATCTACTCCATCCCTCTGTTCCAAGGAAAGCTTAGCTCTGCCGATGAAATGCCTTGCAGACGTCCTGTCCTTATGGACTCCCAGTGATGAAGACCCTTTAGTGCTCCCACACAATCTGTTCCAGCATTTCGCTGCTCAGCGGATAGCATTGAAGAATAAAGTCCAATCCTGGAAAGCTGCTAAGTGTGAATGAAAACATTTAAAAATCAATACTGTGCTTTACAAGGAGAAATAGGTGTGTAGTGACACTGGAGAGAGATACCAGGCAGATTTAATGCCTGATCCAGAAGTCTTTACTCAAGCAGAAGTTTCATTTTACTCCTAAATTCTTTTATTTCTGCTTTACTGACTTAATGGCTGCATGCATCCATTAGCAGCACGTCTTGTGCTTTGGGCCATTTTGAGGCCAGCTTTGTGGTGGACTGACTGGCATTTGGGCTATTTGTTATGAAACCACCAGCATGTGTCCCCTGCTGTGAGTATTTGAGTGGGCTGGAAGCTGTCATCGTCTCAGGAGTGAGCAGGACAGGGACTGCCCATCCTCAGTCCCTCCAGAGATAAAGGTCTGTCTTGGTGACCACCAGTTCTCTGTGTTTCCCCATGCCCTCACATGTGGCAGGGCTTTGCTTGCGTCTGTTCTACAGGTGGAAATAGCTTGGAGGGTGTCTTAGTGCTTCCCTCATCCTTTGGTTCTGCTGGCACGATCAGGAATTATGTGGCAGAAGGGAGAAGCCAGCTCTGAGCTGCAATGAAACACCGGGCTTTGCTTTTTGGAAAACATTACTACTGTAAATCAAAGAAAAGGCAGAAAAAGTGAAGTGTGTTATGTATGCTACACTAGTCACTGAAAGGTCAGCTGGCTTCATGCACATTAGTAGCATGCATAAAAAATTAATGAGTCTCACTAATTGGTTTGTTGTGGAATTTTATTAACGAGACACAATCGATTTTTAGTTTATGCTAAAAACGTAATAAAGCGCGGTGAAAGCTGCTCTTCACACATTTCTGGTTCTTGTTGGTAAAATGGCAAGATTTGAAGCTGGTGCGGGCTGTGCTGTCGGAGGCAGCACAGGCACAGCCACCGAGCTGGGAATTTGCTGTTTTAAGGCACAAATTCAGCCTTCACTGCCTCTGTTCCCCACTGCTGCTCCGATCACCTGAGCACCCCAATGCTTGCCCCGATAGAGCCCAGACTTGCCAGGACTTAACCTCCTGCTCTTGTGGGATATCTTTACATTCAGAAAGTGAAGACTGGTTTATTTGCTTTACAAGTTTTGTAACTTTGGAAAATTAACTAGTTTGGGTCTTTGTTGCAAGCTGTATATGCTGGAAACATTGTTACTAAATGTTCAGGAAAGAGTAAGCTGTTGATCAGTTAAAATTGTATTTTTCTTTTTTTTACTCCTGTACTTAGAAGAAGGAAGGGATATTTTTGTTTTTATTACAATCTATCAACTTAATTGCATGACTAAATATGCTGCATTTCTGAAAACTAATATTCCTGTAGAAAACTGCAAACATGCTCTATTTAAAATATGATAATCTCTTGTGAATCCTACACTTACTTATGTTCAGTCAACAAGCCTCTAAGATACAAGTGTTATGGGCAAAGCCGGGTAAGCTCTAGGGCTGTACAGGTGTAAATAAGTTGGTTGAGATGAAACCTACTTGCAGTCCATGTCGGGGTCCAGTTAAATATTTGCACCCCTCCTGGTGCAAGGAGAGGAAACCCAGTGAGCCAGGAAGGAGAAGAATGTCACTTCTTCTGGGCTGTCATCTGTTCCCTTGCAGGTACCTCCAGTTTCTGTGGACGTGTGCTGGGGAGCTCCCAGGCATGGAGACCTTGCATTTCTGGAAGGAGTTGCTTCAAGTTTGATGCTTTTCCTATCACATTATAGACCCTCTCTGAGTGCCTGGTGTCCTTGGAGCCTGGGGTGGGGGATATCATGGGGTCTCTCCATGTGCAACCTTGTGCCCTAGTCAGATGTGATTATGTGAGAAGTGCTCTATTTTTTTTGAGAAATGATGTGCTAGGCACATAGGGGGAACATTGTGGAGCCCATATCTGTATTAATCCTTTATACTGTATTTTTTCTTCTCCATAACTCACATGGAACTTGTGAATTCATTTGGTTGCAGACTGTGGGAATCCTTAATGGATGCATAGCAGATAGGTGCATTTTTCCTCGCTGAGTTTCAGAAAGACTTCTGCAGCATCTTGTTCTTCAAAACAGATTGCTGACAAGCAGTCAAAGTGCCACATTATGATGGGTGGTCACTGCTGAGGTTAAACCAGAGTTTTGTTGTGGTCTTGCATTAGCAGCTTTGATTGACAAGTTCCCCCTCTTGGCCTAATTCACCCTCCATCTTCATGTTTCTGTCTTGCCTAGCCTCGAACTGAAGGCTGGGAAGGTGATATCAAAAGGGAGGTTCATTTATAATCTGGTGCCTATGAATATTTGGCTCTAAGTTTCTTTTAATATTCAGGGGAGATGGTGAGGTTCAAAGGGTGAGTTTGAAAGGTAAAGGGCTAGGGTTTTCACTTTTTATTAAGCAAGTCTTTATTTTCATATTCTTTGTTTGCTTTTTCAAAGCTTGCAGCAGGCTTTTATAAGAATTATTAAAAGTAGTGACTCTCAGAAGGGACTCTTGGCAGATTTTGAGGTCTGGTGGTGGAATTTTCCATGTCAGGCAACAAACGATGCTGGTCTGGACCCCGCTGCACAGAGCAGTATTTTCTTCTGTTTGCAGTTCTTACAAATTTTCTGTATGAGTAGGAGTGTCAGAGCATTCCTTGAAGATTAGCCATGAAGAGATCTAGAATAGGCTGCCTTTGGGAGGCAGTGCTTCCTGTTGATTAATTTAGCATCCCACCTTGGTGATCCAAGTGTACTTTAGCTCCTGGGGAGGATGGCTCTGTGCTAGTGGGACCTCTGAGGCAGGAAAGCCTTTCTTTCAACCTGACCCAGGTGGGTTAAGGGCAGGACACCTTCCTCCCAGGGAGGAGGAAAGGCTTCAAAAGTGGCTTTTAGCTTTTTGGACCAATGATCTAATGATTGATTATGAGATAGATTTATTTATTTATTTTTAAATGGAAATAGCAGGTTTTCAATCTTTGTACAGTCGAGCTTCATTCTTGCTCCTGCCGCCTCCTCTTCGCTCACTGCTTTTCCCGTTGCTCTCTCCTGGACTGTTGCCTCCTGCTTTTCCTCAGGACTGTGTTCCCTGCCTACTGCTGTCTCTTTTCTCTCTGTGCTGATTCACAAGCCCAAACCTGTCAGCCCTGAAGGATGTGTGAGCTCAGGCTCTGTGTTGTGCCTCTTCTGCTGTTGGCACATTCCTCCTAGAAAAGCATCCTGCTACAGCTGGGCACTGTGGCCTCAGGCTTCACCCATGGGTGTCTAAAAGGGGTGGGCCTTTTCCTTGGCATCCAAGACAAGCCCACCTCAATTAGCAGAAGTGGGAAGCATCTGCATTTCCTTTAAGGTCAGTGGGGGCTGCAAGTATTCAGGCCCTTTTGAGAGCAAGCAATTTTTAAGTGTGTGCACAAATATTGGTTTTAAGTACTGGCATTTGAAATTTCTGGTCTTGCTGCTGTGTGCTTGTCAGTAGAAATAAATGCAGTTGGGAACTTGGATGAGGCTTGTTTTCCACCAAGCTTGGGCTGTCTGGCTTTATGGATCCCAGCCTCCCGGCATGGCCCATGCCAGTCACTGAAGGCTCATTAATTCTGAGAACCAATCTTGAACCAAATCCTGGACTAATATTTGACTGCATCCCTTTAAAGATTCAACATCTAGTGTTGCATTAGTAGATTCATGGCCATTGCTTCTGATATAAATCTGAAATGCTGATGTTACAAATGAACTCTGATCCAGAGGGCTCATCCTGCAGGTTAAAGTTTTGGCTCATAAATTCATTAATCATGAGATCATTATCAAAATCAATATTTGTCTACTATTTTTTGCATACTTATTTACCTTAACAATTGCTCCAGATTTGCAGGTCTGATCTGTTGTGGGTGTTGTGTATATTTTAAGTCCACATACTACAGCAAGGTTCCTATCTCAGCTCCAAAAGAAAATATAGGATCAGTTTTAATGACAATGTAGTGTTGTACTGACATGTCCCAAAGCCTGTGGAAACCTGTCCGTTAAAAATTAATGGAGTAGGAAGTCCTGGCATAAAGTAAAGCCTTGAGTGAAATTCCATGGCTTCATGGACTGTTAATTCTTTATTAGGTTTTCCTAAGACTGAGATAAAAGGCATTTTATCTTTTTTAAGGTTTGCATTAACATGTCATTGAGTTTTATAGATACATTGATCTTCATTTGGCTAATCCAGAAAGGGTAATAGAAATGTGTGTTATATGCTAGAGCAAAGATAACTCCATAACACTTCAGATTTTTTTGTTATTTTTATTTATTAAGTTTTCTTCAAATATAGAACTGTGGTCAGTCTCCAGGGGTGTGAAATTCAGCTCGCTGTATATTTTTATTTGCTATCCTGTCTAAATTTCTCTCTTTCCTTTTTCTTGATGTTTTTTTTAACTGCCTTTACTTTCTAGCTAATTTGGCAGAAAGGTTGATGTGTCGCCACTGAAAACTAGCAAAGAGCTTTGGCAGTATTCTTTATAAATACTTTCTCTCTCTGTGATGGATTCTTGGCTTTCTTGGCTACCTGACAGTTAGGTTTTTTTTAAAGTGTATTCCAGTTTGAGATGGAGCAATGAAGTGTGTCTTTGGATTTAGAGAAAGGACCTGAATCTGACTGATGTCAATAGTTGTTTTTTTTTTTTGCTGCTGCTGCCCATGAACAAAGATTGTGCTGAGGTCTGCAAATTTCCAGAAAAATGTACCATGCCATAGGATGTAGCTGGGACAAAGGAGGTGGCACATGGAGTATCTGGGAAGATAAAGACAATTCTTATCCCCTTACCCCAACAGTGCCATTTCAGCTTGGTAGAAGTCAGAGGGACTTTGGCAAGTCAGGGATTTCTCTCTGCTGTCTGCTTCGTTAGTGTTTGCTCTTGCCTCATGCAGCTTGGAAGGCTGCATCTTCTTGCCGGGGGCTTTTAATTGTGCCTGTCTTCAAGAGAAACGAATCATCCTCACCAGAGTGACTATGCACATTTATTAAGGAAGCCTCTATGGAGAAAACTTTATTAATAGCTGTCGTTATTAATGAAGATTGTGCAGCAGTTGGTATGTGAGCGCTATATATGAAGGTGTGTGAAATGGGAACAGAATGACAAATGATTTTTGGCTTCTCTGTGTTGAAAATGTACATCCTTTCTTCAGTTCTGCATGTGCATAAAGTAGGGCCAGAGGAAAAAAAAATGGGTGGCTATGGAGCTCTGCAGCTGGAGAGAGCTCAGCCCTGGGCTGGATGTTTGTTCCCAGCCTCGTCAGCTCTCTGCTCCTTGACAAATGGGGGACGAAACAAGCACTGAATTAAGTCCCATGTGCAGCACTGCGTGACGATGACCTTCCCTGCTTGTTACCTCTGAGGTGGGAAATCTTCCTGTCCTCCACCTTGGATGGATTGCAAGGATTACATTCACAGTGAAAGGGCACAGGTCAGTTGATTTTGGAGATGGTCCTTTTCATATCAGGGGTTTATTTGATCCTTTCCTTACCAGGCAGTCTTGCCAAACCAAGGTGACAGAGCAGCTCAAATCTCACTCCTCATCTTCAGTTCCCACTCCTGCAGCCTTTAGCAAATGCTTATTTTAGCACCATCTGGCTGTGATCCCTTTGAACTCTCTGCTATGAGATTAAATGTTAATTTATTACATATCATTATAGGATTATA
The DNA here is from genome assembly GCA_028020825.1 of Podargus strigoides. NCBI lineage: Eukaryota > Metazoa > Chordata > Aves > Caprimulgiformes > Podargidae > Podargus > Podargus strigoides. Next base: position 12,092,367 of record CM051637.1, on the reverse strand, counting down.
TGTTATCTCTAGGATAATGGAATCCAAATGTTAGAATAGCATGTTTGAGATTTAGTGCTTGCACACATTTTCCTCCACTTAGGAAACAAGAATAGTTGAAGGCAGAAGAATCAAAAAGAGGGGAATTAATCTGACTAATCACAGCTAGCCAGGAGCTCAGGCCCTGAAAGAATACAGCCAGAGGTTCATAATCAGTTCAGAAGAAGCAGAGAAGCTGTTGACTGAATTTTCTAAAAAATAAATATGAAGAAATTGTTATCTGCTTTGGGTGTTCCATGGGCTAAATCCCATAGATAAATTATGCAGTGTGAATTATGTGCTCGGCTCCAGTTATAAACGCCAGACGAAGCAGAGTGCTGAAGTGACCTGTATGCTGAGTTCCTGCAGAACTGTATTTTCTAGGCTATGGGTAGGTGAGCAGTACTGGATGTAATAAGATATGACTTGAATTGTCTCAAACTTGAACTTCACTTGTGATGTTTCCACACAGAGGTTTATAGGAGATGCCACTAAGCAGAAGGTGAACATGGCTTTTTTGCTGCTCCCTCTCACTGCCTGTTACAGCAGTGCCAGCCAGGTAAATGCTGATGTTGAGCTGTGATGTAGCTGCCTTCTCAGCATGCACAAATGCTGGGCCATGCCTGTGTGTGACTGCTGTCTGTCACATACATGCAAAACCCTTGGCTGGCTCTCTGGTGATCTGAGGCAGTTGTATGTGTGAGTTTGCAGGGTCCAGGGTGGGAACAATGCTGCTGCCTTTGGCAGAAGTGGGACAGGCTCTGCATTCAGAGGCACATAAATGAGCCTGGGGTTGATGAGGTCACATTGGATTTATGGGGTCTTATTCCAGCCAGAAACTGGGCCTGCAGACTTGTGTTCCAGAAGTGGCCCAGAGGAGTAGGAGGCAGCTGTTTGTATTTCTAACCTCTGCACTAAATTATTACTGGTCCAAATTCGGTTCCTGTTTCTTAAATGCTTCATTTTCCCTGAAATAGCTGACAACTGCTACTACAGGCTAACCTGATGTATAAACACTTCTGGTTGTGGAAAGGTTGTTCCTGGACTTCCCAGATCTCTCAACACTCAGTCTGTTTCCTGAGCTGCTACAGATTACTATCCGTGGATTGTTCCAATTCAGAGGTAATAGGGCAAATCAATTGGGAAATGTTGCTATAAATCAGTGTGCATCCAGTTTACACCCTTGGGGTAGTTTATCCTGGTGGGTGAGCACTTACAGCCTGGCCGAGGCACTGGCCTAAACTAAACCTAAACTAATCATCATGTTGATGATCTGGAGTTTCCTAGCTAGTGTGCTGTGTTGGGCTATGATAGTGATATCCTGTGACTCCTTCTCAATTTTATAATTGCCCTGTCATTGAGAAAAGAATTAGATCCAGCTTTTTGCTTTCTCAGGCAATCTCGAATGTGAGCTAATTTACTTCTCTTGACTCTTGAAGAGTTTGAAAATGCTGTCAGCTAATGCTCATTATCTTTTATTACCTTAATATGTTAACACAAGTGAACCACACAGGAAGTATTACCTCATCCAACTTTGTTTTTTTGCTGGAGAGTTTTTATTCTATGCCTATAAGTTAATAATTGTCTGTGAGCAGGATAACCATATTTGGTGCATCTCAGTATGAAAGCCATAATAAGATCTCACTTTCTTTATACACCAATATTTTGACAAGATCTCCTTGAACTGCCTCCTCCAGAGCTACTGGGAATTTTCCTTGTGCTTAGAAAATCGAACTCTAAATTGCTAATCGGCACCAGGCAGAGAAACAAACACCCAAGAAGTCCTGGCTGAGGCTGCAGGCTTCTTCTCTCCCCAAGAGGAGCCGTTCTCCACGTGTGAATGACAAGCTGCAGCCTTTGATCACTGCAGTAAGAGAAAAGCGGTACCGAGGGATGGTTATTTTGTCCTTTCTGACAGCATCTGTCGTGAATTTGTAAAATATGTCAAATGTGTATTCATAACGTAAAATAATGCATTCAAGCATGAAAAATTGTGCTTTATTCTGATACTGGGATGTGCTTGAGCAGGACTGTTTCAAGAAGGAGGGAGCAGGGGAGGAGGTCAGCAATCACACTAGGAATGCAAAGCTCTTTTACTGTGTAACAAATTAATGGAGTTGCTCGAGGCTGTTGTCATTCCAAAAATAAAATGTTGAATTAAGTAAAGGAATCTGAGAGAAAACAGAAACTTTTATTCTGGGTATTCTGGGTGGGGGAAAAAAAAAAGCTGTTATTAGAAAGGAAGGGTTTGTGTTTTCATGTGCTGTTCCCTGAGAGTCAGATATAAATTGATAACTTAATGATGTCTAAACTGCAGAACTAGGCCTGTGTGGTTGCTCCTGTGAGAGTCAGAGAACACATATTGCTTTGGGAGTCTGGTTAGTGTAATATTGGTTGCCTGTGAGAGCAATGCAAAGTGCAGGTTAAAGACTGGGTTCAGAGAAAAAAGGCACAGATATCCCTGAACTAATAGTGGTGAATCTGTAAAGCTGTGGAGCTTGTTCTGAAGCAGCTAAAAGGCTGGGTGGCCTCACAGGTCTCTGTCCTGAAACTTTGCAGCTTGTGCTTAAATTTCCCAGCGGGAAAACTCCCTGACTTAGTGAGGCTGCACACACACTTGAAATGATGTATGTGCATGCGTGTTTGGAGGATGGGGACACAAATCTTTCTGGAGGCAACAGCCTACACCTCTGGAGCTCAGTGGGGAAACTGAAGTGAAAGCTGACTTCTTCCCACTGCATTTAACCAGGAGTTTGTCTACCTCGTGAACAGTCCCAAAAATCAGCGTGTGTAGTCAGGGTTGCTATCTAGGTGAGAAATCCAACAGTAAAGGGGAGTGAAATGGGAAGTGCTCCCAGTGCTCAGGCAGAGCTGTGGGGCTGGTGCTGGATCCAGGATTTTGCTTTGCGTGTGTCTGCATCCTGTGATGTTTTATCGCAGTCCCCCAGTGGGGCTGTGTGTGGAGCATACTCTTCCTGGGATTACAGTCACAGTGGGATTTGGATGAGTGCTGGTAAGACAGAGGATTTTCTGTGCATTCAAGACATATCTGTGTTCTTAATAACTTTACAGGGGTTTTATTGTAAGCTGCTTTTGTGGTTTCCTGCAGCTGTTTGAGGCCATTGGTTTGGAGCTCAGTTTGGATGGAGAATCCAGTGAAAGCCCATTGCTCTGGAGAAAGGCTTTAGACCAACCTTCTGTCTTTCTGACAATGCCTTTGGAGAATCTGCTGCCAGAGCTTTGATATCCTGTAATTTCTGGCTCATGCAAGGAATTTTTCTGTATCGCCACAGGCAGAAGCTGGGGAGAATCAGAAGTGCTATAAAATGATGTACCTGTGGATGCAGGAATGTAGAAAGTCTGTAGTATACAGAACTTCAAGTTACTTTGCTTCATTTCATCTTTAGGTGTAATACTTGAGGCCATTGACTTCAGTCACAAGCTGGGCTTTGCAAAGAGAAACACAGCCAAGATCCGGGTCCTCCAGGAGCCGAGGGATCAGCCCAAACTGGGGCTGAAGTTATTTCTATTATTGCTTAGAGGAAAAATTGAAAATACTGAAGCAGATTTAGGGAAGGATCCTTCTGAAATGGCATTTACTCCTTAAAATGTGAATGCAAGCAATGCAGTCAGCACTGTGTTTCTCTGTATTGTTTTAATGGTGAACTCAGTCTGGGAGTAATGGCAACCTGTGTTAGTGATTTGGGAAGCAAAAGAAGTTTCCTCAAAATTTGGGAAGTGGAGTTGAAAGGGACTTTCTGGTTCCTGGATGGCAGCTGTGCCATGGCAGCCCAGGATGCTGTTTATACCAGTGCTCCTTGTTCTCTGTCCACCTCCTTTTGGGGTGTCATTTGCTGGGGTTGTGAGGGCATTTACCCCAGTCCCTTACTGCTGCACCAGTGAGTAACTTTGTGAGAGATGGGGATGCACTTTGCTATTCAACCTTAGCTGCTTAGATCGATATCTGCAGCGGGAGAGTGATTTTAATAAAAGGACTCTCTCTCAGCTTTCCTATCTCCATGACAGATAGACCCCAGCTAACATAAATCCTGGCCTTTCTCCTGTCAGTCTCTTGGCTTTGTGTGACATAGATGTTTTGACACTGAATACAAATATTTCACAGTTGGCTAATAGTTTAGAGCATATATTTAAAAGATTTACTTTTGCAATCACCTGGTGCCTTTAGTGAATGTGTTTGCCTTGTAAGGCCTTTCTGTTATTTGGAGAATATATCCACACACTCCCATACACATATTCATTTTCTGTTGCTTATGAAATATCACTGAGGGAAAATGAGTTTTGCTTCGGATAATGGTAGTAGGGAGCTCTCTCCTAACCTCCTCTTTAGCAATGAGAGCCTCTAGTAGCCGTGACAAACCTTATTTATCAGGTCTCAGGAGGGATGCACAGGGGTTTGCAATGCTGGCAGCTGGAAGCACCAACTCTGCAGCGGGGTAAGGAGCAATGCCAGGACCAGTGCTGTGCAGTGGGGAGCTGGGCAAAAGGTCTGGCAGCCCTGTTGCAGCCTCTGGAACTGTCACTTGGCTTAGCTTCACCTGGGGTGTCTGTGCCTCTCTACTACCCCCACAGCAAAGGTGTGCTGCCCAGGTGTGCAAATCACCCATCCCAAACTGGGGATGGGTGCCCTGGTTTTCAGGGTTGATTTTGCCATCTCCACCTCTGTCCGAGAAGAGCTGAGGGGTGTCTGGAGGGGAGAAGGTGGTTTTGGGAAATCATAATGCTGTTCACACCTGGGGGAGATGCCTGGATGCGGGCTGTGGTGTTGTTTATGGTTTGTGTTTATGGGGTTTCTGCCCACCAGGCAGCAGGTCATGCAAAACCTCTGTGTGTGTGTGTGAGAACTCAGCAGTTGTCTCTACCTCCCAGGTAAACACAACAGAAACCCTCCTTGGTTAATCAGGTGTGCTTAAACTTCAGTTTAGGTTGCAGTGGTGGCTTTATCATTCAGTTCTTTCAGCTGATGAATTTGTGACCTTTAGCCACTGTGTAACGCCTTTAATTGTAACTGTCAGGACAATTCCCCATTGCTGTTGCATGAGAGATGCAGAGAAACTTGCCAAAAGCAGCCTATGACTTTTAGCTGCCACATCAACACCCCTGATCAAAACTATAATGGCAAGTTAGGCCAGTGAACCCAGCAGAGCAACCTGAGCAACTGCAGCAGCCACGTTAAATGGGAAAACTCGTGGGGGAATTCCTCTCTTAGGCACCCTCTCTACACTGGGATTTGGGTGGTTAAAGCAGCTCTGTCAGTTATCTGCACCGAGGTGGCCTTGGCTGTGCTGAGTGTGACCTGGAGGAAAACTCCATTCTAGCACTCAGGGAATTAGTCTGGGCTTGAAAACCTTAGTTCTGCAAATACCTGTATTGCCTCCGTATTGATGGAGACTTGAAGGAGAAACCCTGTGAACGTTTCATCTCATTTCTGCTTGGTTTTTGGAGAGGGAGTGTTCAGTGTCCCAACGCGCTCTCTATGCTCAGTTTTTCTCTATAGGTTCAGTATTTGTTCTGTGTCCTTCACACACTGGAATGATCCCCTTCTCCTTAATGGAAAGAATGTTTTACAGCCAAAAGGTTAGGGCAATCACTCACTGGCCCTGGCTTAGGAACACTGCTATCCTGTGCTCTGTACAGTCTGTGGATGGGACCATGTAGTGCCCCTGCACAGCATATACAGAGCACTATGGGAATATATTTTATCTAACTTCCAGCTTTTTCTATCAGATGCACTTGAATAAATGTTTTTAACAATGAAGACTTTGGTGAGAAGTGTGTGTGTGAGTGAGAGAGTACGTGATGATACAAAGATTTTATGGGGTGTGGGGATGGGCACATTACTCACAGATGGTGAAACCATCCCAGTATGTTTCAAGAAAAGCTATTTTAGGGATGTTTAGAGAGTTTTAAAAATTCTTTTATTGTGACTATTTTTTCTATTACTCCAGCCCATAAAACCAGGTGCCTTAGTTACCGTGTTTCCCACTGTACAGGGTTCAGAGGGAGCAATAAAAGCCTCTAAAACTTACCTGAAATAGCCTTCCTACAGTTACAGATGTCATGGGTTTAATGTCCTGTATCTCAGGTCCTTGCAGGCCTTGACATGATGGTAGCATTTGGAGGAAAGGGAGTCTCTTCTCTGTGGCAGAATAAAATTTCTGCTTTATAACCAGTAGAGATGCTGGACCTTTGGCTTGGAAGCTGTGACAAATTTAACTAAAACAGCCAGTGTTAATGATTCAGGAGGAATTTGCAGTCCTCAGGTTTGGACAGAGTGATTTGGGCAAATTAATATTTGTGCAGGAATTGTGCTCAAGTTTGGTAGCTGTCAAAAAGAAATGATGGTGCTGGGGCAGCAGAAGGGTGTCTGTCTAGGAAAGTCAAACCCTCAGGAGAGGTGAATTGAAGTTGTTATAGTGGTGTAGTACATGACATACATACTCTTATTTCATCCTAAAGAATTTTGCTGCTGTTGTTTCAGACTGTGTCACCTTTCAGCTAATAGAACTCCAGTCTTTGGAAATAAACATATCCGCTTGGAGAAGCACCCTGCTGTAATGATAATGGCTCAGCTGTAGCTTTATACCTGATAAAATCTTCTTATGCAGCCAAATCCGATGTGTGCATGGCTAGCATGGAAATCAGAGGAGAAAGCACAGTAGCTTTATTGCTTGGGTTGCATGCTATTCCCTCGCTAGGGTAAGTATGTGGTCTAGTTTGATAAACAAGCCTGAACTCCTCCTTTTCAGTAATAAAGTTGTTAACAATCATCTTCCCAGAGAATGGCAAATAATGAGACAGTGGCTTAACAAGGCAGTTCCTCAACCTTTTATAAGTAGAGCCTTGTTTTCTTGAAAGAAAAAAAAGTCTCTAATCTGCTGGGTATAGTGTTGCTGTAAGGGTTTTTGTTTCCAACTGAGTAAAAAAATCAGGGTAAACTTTGTGTGTTTGTTTGCTGCATTTAGTTTACCCCATTTTGTTTGTGTGCTTGCATAATGTTGTGATTTCTTGTTTTGCAGTTGGTTTAGGGATCACCTCTGAGGTGTCACAGGTGAGGGAGTGCAGATTAAGGATGGCCATGCCAGGTCAGAGCACAGATCCTGGTGGCACCTAAAAGCAGATACTCAGTAGGAAAGAGTAAGATCAGGCAAGAACAGAGGGATGCTTCCCCTGAATGTGTGCCCAGCAGCCCATGGCAGAGGTCCTGCCTTTGCATAATGTTGATTGAGGGACTGCAGCGAGCAGTATTCTCTCTGGAGTCCAACACTTCACATGCTTTCCTTGCTGGACTAATGGCAGTTCTGAGTCTTTCTGTTTTATTCCAGTCTTCCAAACTTCTGCTGATAGAGAAACCCTGACTTAATCTTCAGGCCTTTTGGGTATTGGATTACACTCTGCCTCACTCTTTTTTGTGCCAGCAGTGCTGGAACTGGCATGGGATGCTAATCCTGCTGTACCTATTCACTCAATCGTAGAGGAAAATGTATGAAAACAAATTGCTAGTCCAAGCTAAATTTAGATTTATTCAGTTGGAGTTAATTATAATCTTTATTTAGTCCCAAGTGATGCCTTCTTATCATACACTTATTATAGCTGAGAAAATTAATTTTTGTTCTACCATAAAGGTGAATGTAATAATCTGGGTTCAGGGAAGGGATTACTTTAATAAGATTTATAGGCAGTCTTTCAGACAGTACGGTTTTATTACTGTCTGTAGGTGGCCTTGCTGTACATACGTCTTTCAGCATGGGTGACTGTGCAAAATTCATGCAAGTTAAAAACTTGTAGTAAGCACCAGCTCAGAAACTTCCACATCCAACTTATTTTTTTGGCAACAGTGAGCAGGCAAAGCACTTGACTTGCTTTCAAACACAATAACACAATTTATTACTGAACCTGTGGCCTGATCATGGGTTTCATGCATGGTTTAATTTTGTACTGAAAAATGTATTTTAGTAGACAAAAGATTTATGAGGCCAGAGATGTTGTTTTCAAGATTTTTGGAGGCAGAGTGATGGGCAAACATAAACATGCAGTGTGGGAAGAGAAGCTTTAGCAAAGTGTTGAGCCATCAGATCTGATGGGACAGGACTCCTTTATCCATAGACATCTAAACCTTCATCATGGAGGTCTGCACTGGCCACCTTTCGCAGCTGAGTTAATGGATGGAAATAGGCTCCTCCCAAGGGTGATTTATCATCCCTGAGATACAAGTGTCTAGGAGAGGATGAATGAATTCTGGAGACAATCTTTTCCATAATTTACTGAAAGGAGAGGCTAGAGTGTGTGCTGGGCTTCAATACCTATCTAAAATGAGATGGGCTGACTCCCTCAAAGAGTGGCCAGGACATGTAGTTGCACTGAAGCTTGGATAACACAAGTTTGACTGAAGCATTTAAAGATAAGTATGTGAGACATTGTCCCAAGCCTACAAAAGTTAATTAAATTCTCTTCAGTTTTAGATGTTTGGATTAAATAGACTTCTTTTTAAAAAAATTGCATCTTTTTCCTTGTCTTTCAAAACAAGACAAGCCCGAGTAGCAATGTTTTGCAAAGTGAATCTCTGTCTCCAGAAATGTGTAATCAAGATTGAATGTTAAGGACTGTAAACTGGTTGCGAGTCCTACATCAAGTTCTATCCTTATGTCAAACTAGGATAAGAAGAAGAGAGAATGAGAAAAGCTTAAAGGGATCCTATCATCTTTTCTCACGCTATAATTTTTTATATGTTGACAGCTTCTGGGCTGACTTTAATTTAGTGTTAAAAAAGTATTGGGAACTCTTCTTAGCTCTTTTTTGCAGTGTCATTTATATCTTCAAATTATTCTGTTACAGTTGAAAAGACTGTTATTATGTTTTGTTTTATTCCGGTGCCAGTGTGGTTCACTGTATAACTACCTTTAGTACTAAAGGAGTAAGGCTTGTTTTTGGTTGGTGGATGATGGAAGTTGTTCCTCAGTGGGACTATGGAGGGTTTTTTTCCTCCCTAATGTAAAACTGAGGAGATGAGTCACAGGATGGACTCTGAGTGTGGGAAGTAAACAGTGACATCCTCCTTTCATGGTTATTTTGCTGAATTTTGAATGAGTCAGGTGGGTGTTCATCTAGGCTCCTTAAATCATCACACAGCCCAAACTAATCCTACTCATAGTGCTCAAATGAGGTCTAAACTTGAGGCTAATTTTCACACTGTAATCATCCTCCTCATTTCCCTGCTGCCAAGATTAAGAGTCAGAGTTTCCCCACTGTAGCCAGGCCAAATCACCTTGCACAACCTCTCATAGCTGCGGACCCTAAACAGCATCAGGTCTTACCCCTTGCATGCATGATAGGAAGTGACCTATACAGCTGGTCAAGAATTAATTATTCTCCTATAATTTATCAGTTCTAGAATAGCTTTCCTTGTGTAGACACCCTATTCTGGGATACACTGTGTTTTTATTCAAGGATAATGCCTGCATTTCCAGAGCAAAATAATTATTATGAATAGAGCCATTTTTATAGTAGAATAATGTACATGTGTAGTTTGGTCTTTATGGTCTTTAGTGAGGGCTGGTGGGAAGGGCTGGTGATTTTTCTCCTATACAGACAAGCCATTGATTGCCTCTCTGAGTCATGCATAACATCATAGTACTTACTGGCACCACATTACTTGAAATTATTCCTCTTTTACAAAGAGGAGTGTCTGTATGATCTCACGCTACAGTTCTGATGATGCTGCAAGAAAACTGAATTTAAATATTTTCACAGTTTTTCCACAGGTGCAGGATTGGCTTTCTTGATTTCAGAAAAAGGATATTGAAAAATCAAATATTTTAGATGTTTTTTGTTCCTCGCACCTCCAACTTCAGAATTACTGAGGTCTTATGGAAGACTTGGCGCCTGTTAAGTAGTTAGCTGAAGTAGAGGGAAGATTTAGATGTGACATTTGGATTTATGTTCCAACAGGAGTTATTTTCATTTTTAGTTACAAAATGATGAATTTTAAAGACTGTCCTCTTACAACAGCTTAACATAGATGTGTTAGTTTTTAATGCTGACCCGCCACTGCCACCACTACCTTCTAGTAGAATACTTGTTTGCTTCTTATTAATATATATATGAAGTCTAAGAAATGTAGCTTGGATGAAATCTTGAGTTACAGGAATGGCAGATTTTTATTGCACAGTGTGACCTACAGCTTATGCTTTGCATGTGCCTTAGTCCTGTGCTGCTTTTTGTAGCATCAGTCCAGGGCCAAATGAGATTAAAAACAGAAGTGATGCATAATTTTACAGGTAAATAAGAAATTTCCAAGGCAACATAAAGGAAGCTGCGTTTGAGGTCTGAGCTGGTCAGAGTAAGGCCCAGGAAGGGACATCTCCTTGATGCACAGCCACTGCATGGTTGGTTATGTGCATGGTGGCTTCCTCTCTCTCTCTGATCTTTGGAAACACCAAAAGAGTGTTTCCTTTCCATCTGCTCTCTCAGAATTTGCAGGATGAACGAGGCTATGAGGCTGTTGTCCAACTCTGGAGAGGGGGGTTTGGGCATAAATGGAAGCTATGAGATTTTACAAGTTCACCTGTTGTTCTAAGGGTCTTGGTATTTGGCTAGTTCAAATAAGTGATTTAAAAGGGGCAAGGCGTCTTCTGAAAAACTGTTAGAACACAAAATTTCCTTTAGAAATTCAAGCTAAATATCTCAAGTCATGTCCAACAATGTGTTATTTCTGTATGTGGCCCTTCCACTCCCTCATTGCCACAGTAGTCAGAAAAACAGCCTGTGTTCAGCCTTTGAGATAGCACTGGACTCTGCTATTTAGGGGGATGCTCATTTGGCCTCCGTGTACGATTCTTCAACTCTTGCTCCCTTTTGTTACATAATTAGGACTAACCAACATTCTGATCTAGTGTTCTGCCCTCTTTTGATCTCGCTGGAGTGCTTATTAAAGGAGCAGGTGATTTATTAGTTGCTTTGTTGCTCACCAGAAAGTTGGAAATGTGTCCTGTTTCTGATCGTTACTGTAAGGAGATTGATGCTGTGGTGCTGACATGTCGAATTAAAAAGGCGGGGTGCTGGCCTGCCATAGTATGAAGTATTTCTTTTTAGATGTTCCTTCAGCATCATAAAATGCTGCTAAATTCAGATATCATATTTTGTTGCAGGCTGGTTCTAGGACAAAGCCCAGCCCTGTCTACTGGTGTTTATGGCTTCCCATATAAGCTTTCAGACAAAATTTGTGTCTCATTTTGTTTGAGTTACAGCAGACTGATATTCTACTCCCTGTACCAGTTCTGAGAAGAGGCACTGAATGTTGCCATTGCAATGAAACGGAGGAAAGGGGAAAACATACCTTTTCACCATCCTGTAAATCACTGCTTGAGAGAGATAAAATATCTGCATAAAGAATGAGGAGAGGGGGGAAAAAGTCCTGTAATGTAAACATAGATGCATTTAAGCCTTGCCTTGGTTTTGGTTCCTCTCCAGGCTCAGGAACTATGTCAATGTTAAGTCTCCTCTGCAATCTGGTATGTCTTGGGAGAAGGCAAATTTCAGCTCTTCTCTGGGAAATCAGAGGGTACTCTTGCTGCTCTGTCCTTTGCTTCTCTGTAAGGCTGCACGATTTTTATGATAAATGCAACTTCTTAAAAGTATTGATTTCAAATGTAGTTTAATTTCTCTACAATTAATCCAAGAAGGTGCTTGTCTGCACTTGGGTTCTCAGTGAAGAAACGCCATCTTTCCTCACCCTGCTGTCTTGGCTTTCACAGGAGCAAAGTTCACTTTCAGTGACTGAGTTGTGCAACTGCACAATGGCATGGCAAGCCATGCTGTGTCAAGGTGCTCTATAAATAGCAGAGCTGTAATGGAGCTGCTAAAACATCCCAGGGTGACTTCGGTTCTAGAATTGGCATTGATCTTCTCCCTTCTCCTCCTGCTACGAGCAGGACAAGGTTTGACCCACAACGTGTTTCCTGAACATTTGTTATTCAGTGGTGGGATAAAAGCATTGAGGGTCCCACACAACAGCACAGCAAGTAGTAGTGGGTCATTGCCTGACCCCTGCTAAATGATGGTCACCAGCCTCTGCTCTTTGCCTCCATCCTTGTTGTAGGTTCCTGTGGGTTCCTTGCCTTGTGCAGCCTTCTGTGCCGGGTGCTAATGGGCAGTGGTGTCCATCTCTGCTACACAGCATCTGCTGCTTTCCATGGTGTCTCTCACCTGTGTCTCCTGCCTCTTACACTGCTTCTAGCTTGGTTAGCCTCTTGTCTGGACAGGCTATCTCTGTCTTCTTCCAGAATTAGTTATTACTACTCACATCTTATGACTTCCCATAGAGAATCAGGGTCTTCAGTTCCTGCATGCTGCTGACAGGAAACCCCAATCTGATCCCCAGGTAGAGCAGTGAGAGAGTGGATTGTTGATACTGTTTTCTGCTGAGAATTTTTTAATGCTTTTGAATATTTTTGCATATTTACTCTTTCCCACAAAGAATATTCCAATGACCGCAGAAAAACCTTGACACAACTAAATATACAGCAGATGTAAAGGCAGAAGTATTGTGACAAAATGAGAAGCATTTAAACAAGCATAGATAATATCAAGCCATTGAAAATAAATGAGCAGAATTTCAACTGAGAACAAGAGTGGAACAAAGTCAAATGGATTAGATTTGCCCTACAATCTGTCTTCAGTAAGTGTAGGCTTTAAAAAATACCCAACCTGAAAAAATAGCTTAAATATTAGAGCTTTTATCTGTGCTAAATTGTGGCTGTAAGTATCTGAGTCATCTGGCTTGTAACAGGTGTAATTGTTTGTGTGGTCGTTGCGTTGTGTATCTGCTCTCTCCCGTCCTGACAAACAGTAAAAACGCCTCTAAGCTTCAGCAAGAGACAACAAGAGCTTTGACCTTAGGATCTGTCATTGTTCCTTTGTTATCTCTGTGCATTATGGAACTGCTTCGTTTTAATTCATTTGGTTTCTGTTTATTTCTTCTGTGCCAGTCCCAGGAGCTTGCATTCACTGGCTTTTTGTTGGAGCATATGAATTGTTAGTTTGAAAGACCCAGCATTTCTTTCGGGTAGAATTGCAGCCCACATTGAATATATCTCACTATTAATTAGAGATCATCCAAATCAAAGACTTCTGTTTGATCCCTCCCTCCCTCTGGAATCTTTTCTTGCCTGGGAAAAATTGCTCAGCGCTGACTGGAGGATTGACCATTGTGCTGTAGAGAAACTTTTGTGGTTTCCAAATGTGTTTCATTCTCCTCTGGAATTAAACCAAAAAATCCTTCTAAGCATCTGCAAACCTTTTGCATGTAAAGGATTTATCTCTGTCTCTCAAGTTCACTCTTGCCTATAAATACATTCCACTGAGACCTCTATCAAACCCCATATTTTTTTTTTTTGTGTGGAAAGTTTTGGTTTCAAGAACACAAAGCTTTTATCAGCTTGCTACTAACTTCCAAATTACTGACCCAGCAAAAGTGGATTGGGAGTGATGCAGATCTGCAGCCCCACATTGCATTGTGTGTTAGTGATGTTAGACTAAAGAAAATGTTCTGTTTTGCTGCCTACTAATGTTCAATATGCCAGTTTCTTACGTATATTGAAACATGGATGAGAAAAAGTCCTAAATTTGATCTGGCAATGAAAGAACAAAAAACAACCAGTAAAAAGTTTTGGAACTTAGATTGGGATCTGGCCAATCAATCTCCACCTTGTTTTATCCAGTACTTGACTAATGGCTTTCAAGTAGATATTAGATTGGGGAAGGTGGAAAGGAAGCAGTAGAGCTGATGCAATGGGATGTTTCCAGTGCCTGAGCTTTGAGCCAACAGTGTTATTCCATGGTATCTGTGTCAGATTGTTTTGAGTCTGTGGCTAACAGTATTGATCTCTGGTAACACATTGCTTTTGAGAAAAACTGAAGGGCATGCTAAGCAACCATTAGAGTTGTCTTTCTGTTTCCTTTTTCTTTGGCCTGCAGTGGTGGAGAGCCGAGGAGGGATCATGGACAGCATACAGAGATTTTCAAACCTGCCAACGTATCTCCCCGCGAGCTATCACATCTGCAATGCTGATGTTTTCTTCTTCCTCAAAGAAGCCAACCAGGATATCATGAGGAACTCCAGTTTGCAGTCTAGGGTGGATTCATTCTTTATATACAAAGCCAAACTGCCACCTGTCCTAAACGCCACGTATGGCCCCTTTTCTGTTGAACAGGCTGTTCCCTTGGACCTCATGCTGACTTCTGCATCTTTTGGTTTCACAAATAAATTCACTTTTAATTGGAAATTAAAATCTTACATAATCGACAGCTCGATCTATTCCAACAAACCTAAAATACAAACCTTGTTCTATATTGCGGGGAAGGACTGGGATGACAATAATTCTGCAGAGAGTTTGCCTTGTGTGAAGATGTTTGCTTTCCTGGAGTCTAGAGAAGTTACGGCCAGCTGTAGATTGACGGGTCATCTAGGGTTATGTGTTGCGGAGCTGGAATTGTCTCCTAGCTGGTTCAGCTCCCCTCCACCCCTGGTTTCAGAGGAAACAGCCTCCCTGGAAGGGATTACTGTGGAACTCTTCTATAAGATTTATACAGCAGATGGGGAATGTTCTTCAGAGGATGCAAAATGGGAAAACAATATCCACGCAAGTCAAGATAATGAAAACAAGGCTTTGTCAGCTATGGAGAGGATTGGTAGCATCATTGTTTACCCAAATCAAGACAACTTAAAACAGTCTTCACTGAGGCTAGATGAAAATATTGTTATTCGCTTACCACTCAACCCGGTCAGAGAAGGTGACGTCGTGACCTTTCATGTTTCCCTGGCTGAAGATTCTCTAGTAGACCAGTTTGTATTAAGGTAAGAGAATTTTTCAAGTGCTGTATGCTAAACAGTCTACAAATAGGGACAAATCGATGTCAGGTGTAATTTCTTTGGTTACATTCAGTGTTTTCCTGAGAGAACTTAAGCACTTCCTCTCCAACTGGGGAAGACTATAAATAGTGTTGAATTATCTGTGTGGCTGACACTTTTTGTAACATGGGAATTGATTTTAAAGTACGAGCTATAAATGTTTGCATGATTATTTTTTGTTTTAATTCTGCCTCTTAAATTCTGCCTCTGTAAGTCAGCCAGGGTAACTGCTGCAATCCATTTTGCTAGGCAGTTTGCAGGAAGGTTTTTCATCTCTTTGGTGAAGCTTCCTCTCTTTTTATCAAGTTTCTTATCATCTTTCCAAAGGCCATGGGATACATCTCGCACAGGTCATATGTGGTGAGGAACTATTTTGTTGCATTGTACTGAGGGGAGCTGAGAGGTGAGAAAATGAGACGTGCCTCAGCTTGTGTAGGAAGACTTTGGCAGAGCCAGGATTTGGATCTAAACTTTGCAAGTCATCTTTGTTTTTAGTGTAAGACAGCCCATCCTGCTTCCTCAAGCTTTTGAATGCTGGCCTACTTTTTGTTTCAAGTTTTGAGACTTTCTGGTGACCTTTACTTGTGAATCTGCCTGTAATAGGAGAATTCAGGCATTTCTAACCACCCTGAGGGTTAGTGCTGCATATTTGTTATGTCCTTAGCTGTCAGACTGTGGGTTCAGAGCTGCAGAGAGACCAAATTCAGAGAGAAATGTGAGCCAGACTGGGGGAATAAAAGGGCCAAAAGGTAATTGGAAAGTGTCATACTCTGTGTGAATGCGAGGCGCTTGGGAAAGAAGAAGTTGCAGCCCTCACTAGCAAACCTCAAAACAGATTCATGCCTTACTTCTAACTTTTATATCTGAGAACGATGGGAGCAGAACATGACAGAAGTGCACTTTGGGGACAGATGTTGAGAAAACAGACAGCCAACCTTATGCAGCACTTTTCAAATAATGCAACTTTTGTGAAATAGCACACGAATATTAATAAACTTACAGATTGTGGTGTGAGTCAGGACAAGTGGTTCAGAGCGCAGCACACAGGCAGAGAGGAAGAAATGGTCCACAGTATCCCAAGCACTTCCATTTACTCAGGGAGGTGGGGAAATGTGTGAGAAATATCATAGGGTTTAACCAGACTGTAAAAAGTTTGGGTGAGAAAAGGTCTTCCTATGAACCCAACTTGCCTTTACCTGGGTTTGCTGTTTTTTCTTTGTTAAACATGGTTTGGCCAGCAGCTGCTGTCAGTAGATGGACCAACCTCATGGAGCAGTCAGGGTTCAGCAGTTGTGTATTGATCCTCAGTGCTATAGCAGAGAGATTTGCCTAAGACTCTGCAAGGATTTAACATCAGTTCTTAATTCTCAGTTTTTTGTTCTCTTTGCCACACCATGGATAAAATTCCCTAGGTATTAGAGACAGCCTAAGATGAGGATGTTTTCTTTCCATTGGAATGTCTAAAATAACATTTGCCTTGTAACAAATGGCATGAGGGTAGAGTTTTGATATTTCTGCTGTCCAGGAAAGCACCAAAAACTTATTGCAGAGAGAGTTTTGAAATGCTGTCTTTCAAAAACAAAATAGTCTCTGGAAGTGCTGAGCACAGTAACTAACCTGAGGTTTCAAGGAAGCATAAACTGAGAGAGTTGGGAGCCTTCAATCTGGGGAGCCCTCAGATGAGCCTCAAGAGCCTGGCTGCCACCAAGACCCTCGTCTTCTCCCACAGGCCCCCATGACTTGTGTGTCTCCAGCCATCAGGCAGGAGTCACGTCGCGGTGCTCTCCTGGCATGTGGAGTGTGCCTATCAGTGCTCCCGAGCTGCTGGGAAGGCAGTTGGGTTTCCATGGGGATTTCCTTCTTTGAAAAGTGTGTGGAATCGGTTCATCTCCAGGAGATGTTTCTGTTACAGTAAATCAGCACGCTTTACGTGCCCAGAAATATTTCCTTGGAAAATTCGCTACTGGCTCTGTGTAGTCTAGCCTGTCTGGTCTTTTATTTGGCTTTGCTTGCATTGTGCTTTTCATCAGAGAAACTGCAAGTATTTTTATTTAACCTTCAGTTGAATGCTTAAAGTAAGAGGCAAAATGCAATTCTGCTGGTGGTTCACCCGTCCTCCAGGACAGAGAGAGCACCGGCAACTGTTGCTATGATTATTTCGAATGACATACGTGGGGCCCACGGAGAGGTTATTCAGCTGAAGTTTACACAGTAGGCAGGGAATTATGCTGAGGGAAACACAATCACTACAGCGCCTGCATCTAATTTATGCTGTTTCCCTCACAGACTTTCCCTGTTTTTCAGCTCAATGCTAATGTCCATAAAAACCCAGAAGGTTTTTATATACATAGAACTTCTGTGTGTTATAGCCAGAGAAAAATACATTGAAGTGAATGTTTGCCTTGGGAAATATATTTTTGCTTAATATAACTGATTGTTTTTAATCATATCTGTTATAAGTGCAGCAGGGTGAATTGCAGTCTGGCTCATCTGAGATGACAGATCAACATTCTCAACACTGTGTTTGATGCCAACCTCAAGCTCTGTCAGTATGCAAAAGAACAGATATGCTCAATTTTATGCACTTATTTACTATTTCATGCTGTGTTGTATAATATTTTATTTTATGTTGGATTTTTGTCTAGCAAAACTGACTTCAGTTCTCTTAAGAGAGCAGATTCTTTCTTGTTTTGGTAAAATTTGGGATTCTTAACCCAGCTTGGAAACTGGACAGCAATGGGAAACAGTTTCTTGATTCAATGATGTGCTATGTTCAAAGATATTCCCTTGCTAAACCCTTGTCCTTCCAGTAATGTCACTTACAGGGCAGTGCAGCAGGTTGTGTGAAGCTCCAGCTATCACTTTCAGTCCCTTTCCTCAGTCCAAACTGGTTTTGCTCTGCTTAAGCTGAGTCTTGGTTGCTAGTTTTCATTCAAGAACTGAAATTTAAGATTGAGTTGGAGCTCTAGTTGTGCTGTGGTCTGAGGAATTTGTTTCTTTTCCTACTGCAGTCCAGCCAATCTGGCCTGGTGTAATTGAAGGACCCAGATATGTCAGGGGGCAGAATTAGGAGGCTAAGTGTGCATTTAATCTGTGCCTGACAGTCATATTGCTCACTCTGTTGACAGATGATCTATACATGTGTGCAATGAAATTCTTATGACACTGAAGATTAATTTGTGGCCTTGCTGGTCTGTACTGTAAAATTTACCATCTCTGAACATAAATTTTGCCCATTATGTTAGGTGGGTTGCCACTAAACATAGTTTAACCATAAAGATGGGTGAAATGGGCTATGTTGCCATGATTAAACTTTTTTTATGGGCTACCTAGTTTAAAAAAAAGAGGAAAAAATAAAGCACAGCTTTGAGAATACATCAGTGTCACAAATATTCAGGTACTTTTTGTTGTTTGCTGCACAGGAGTATTTCTGTTACCTTGTTTCTTAACAAACAGTAAATGAGGAGAGATGGAAATCATGACTAAAGAAGGGGTAACACCAACTTTTGTGCTATTTACTAAACAGAAGAAGTCTTCTGAGATATATGTAAAAAGAAGAGAGGAGAAAACAATTCCTGCTTAACTGGAAGGATGGAAATGTCATCCAATAACACTGGGAATAGCCTGCGTTTCTTTTGTGGTGTACGTTATTATTTAACTTCATCTTGAGACTCGAAGGGTGCACGTAAAAAGAAAAATGGGAGTAATTTTGTACAGCAGGAAAATGTTTAATGGAATAAATGGACAATCGCTCTTTGGTTACAGGAAAGAAACCAGGACACTCTCTTTATAAATAAATGGCAAAGTTCTGTTCCGTTTCCCAAGTCTCCCCATTTAAACCATCAGCGAGGATGTGCTGGTAATGAAGGCTGAGCACTAATAGCAATCTGTTGAGTCACAGACAAGAACTGGGTTTGTTGGCATTCGTTACACGTCCCTCACACAAACGACCCATCCTTCTTTTATCCCCGATCAAAATAGAAATGGAGATTGGAGATATTCCAAGAGTAATAGTAAGGGGCTGAAACCAGGTAATGAATCCTAGAGAAATGAAAGTGGCTGCAGTGGGGATGCAGCCCTCTGTCTGGAGGGGAATGGTGGGACCCTGCAAAGAAACCTCGCCGCCATTCGGTGCCTAGGCAACCCCTGGGAAAAGGATTATCTGCTTCTCCCTGCCATGCTCCACATAGTGCAGGGTAAAGATTACTTTTTGATTTTTGGATGGACCAGTACAAGGTGTAATACACGCTGCTTGAGTTTACTGATTATTCTCGCTAGGAAAAATGATATTAAGGATTTCTATTAATAAACATATATCCATATGGAGGAGGTTATGTCTCCTGCTAAGGAATAAAAATTGCACAGGCCATTAAAACTGACTTACAAGGCTTCTGCGTTAATAATGAAAGATCTGTAGAAGTCTGAGCAGTCGTCTAGAAGGCCAGAAAAAGATCATTAAGAGGATGTCTCCTGCCAAGAGCAAACAAGGGAAAGAAAACAGAAGGTTTTAGATCTGGAAATGCATAGAAAATGAGAGCATACAGAGTGTGGGGAATGAAGCCTGGCTGCATGTGAGGAAGAGGCTCCGCGTGGCCTTCATCCCTTGTAATGAGGCAGGATTATTACTGGTGAGAGAAATTAACTGAAGCATCATTTTAGGATGAAAATTCAGCAGAAGTCAAAGTGTGGAGAAAGGGAAAAATACTATTAACCAGAAACGCTAGTTCAGATTTAGAAATAATTACAGAATTAAAGCATTACTGGCAACCTGGGAATATGTGTTTTTAACTCAAAGATTTTAATGAACCAAGAATGAATGTTTGAGTTTATTTCTTTCTTCTCTCTGATTGTACACTGAACTAAATGTAAAATATGAAGTAGTAATGTGTAATATTAAGAAAAAACATAAAGCACTGCAAAATCTGGAAATGCCAGTGATGTTTGTGAAACCTTAACTCTCTCCCTGTATATATATGCATTATAATATGTTCCTCAAAGACAAATTCACACTATTTTTTTGTAGATCTCCTGCTTCATTCGATGCATACATTGTCTTGCTTCCACTGTTTTCTTTTTATCACTGAATAGGAAAGGGAGTAACATCCTTTTAGGACCCTCTTGCAAAGCCTGGGGGAGCTGTCACCAGGGTTTTTTTTTAGCTTGGATAAACCAACCATTCTTTCATTTGTCTTATTTCTGTTTGAGACAGTCATGTGGCCCAGAAAAAGTGACTTCATCTGATGAAAGCCTGGCATGACGGTATGGAGTTATACATTTCCAAAGGATGCTGTATGAAGTAGTTAGACCTGAATCTGTGTTGACTGAAGTGAAAAAGGCATCCTCCCTGGGTCCCTGCAGGCAGTGCGTGGCTGTGCTGCACCCACGTGCATGACCCAACCTGCCCTGGAAGTAGTCTCAACCACACTGCCAGGTTTTCTCTCCTTTTTACATGCTCTAAGATAACCTTCTCTGCTCTAGGCAAACTGGAGAGGGAGAAGAAAAGGAACCACCCCCTCACACAGCCTTAAATGATGAAAAATAAAAAAGCTCCTTCCTAGAGCTCAAGTAGTCCTGAAAGCTGAAAAACCGATGGATATCCGACAGTGAATAAATGACCTAGTGAATCCTGAAAGACCCTGCAAGACTACAGTCAATAAAGCTTTTTAATGGAATTTTAGATAAAGGTCAACTATCTGCTGCAATAATCAGCTGTCCACGATCACTCCCCGTAGGAATAAAACAGACAGAGCAGCAGCTGCACGCGACAGCGAGAACCTCTCGTTAGTTGTTGGATATTGGCTTTGAAGCACTTCCAGACGGGTTCGCAGCGTCGTGGTGATAAAACGCTCTTTTTTATTGAGACGTTTTCTGACGGTGACTTCTGTCTTTGCAAAAGGAGTCCCGAATGTGCTGCTTTGTCCAGAAACACAGCTGCTCGTTACGGCGGCACTACTCAGGTGTTGTTAAGGTAAAGTAGGATGAGATAGTGATGGGAGGCTGTGGGGCTGAGTTTGGGTGACTGTGGCAAGTGTCCTCGCTCTCTGCCCCTTCCCTCACCCTCTGCAGCCCTGGCTTTAGGGATGCTCCCTTCTCTTATGGGAGTGGGAAATGTTCATAAGAGTTGAAGAGGAGAGGCTGACCAAAATGGGGAGATTAATTAAAAATATTTAGCCTGCGTGTGTATTGCATCAGTGTTTTTCACTGAGAAGTTAAATAGTTTGGCTGCTAGTTATTTTTAATTGTGAGAGTGTAGGAATATTTCATGTGTATGGTGGAGGAACACTTGAGTATAGCTGGAATGAAACAAGGACCTGCTTTTATTGGAAAAGGTGTTTGGTTTGCCTAGAAACTCTACTTTTTCTTCTATTCGAGTCGTGCCAGCAGCACAGCTATCTCATCCATCTGCCCATCTGCATCTAGGAGGCTGAGGGATGTGGCAACGTTATGTAAAATAATTCGCTGTATCTCACATTCAGAATCACAAAGTGGGAAAAAAAGAGACTTAGTTATGATGATTTTAAGTTGCTGTGCAAGCAGGCATCTTGTCTCTGCAATACTGAACCACAAGTGGGTAAGCAGTGCAGTGTGTAACTGGTGGCAGTGCATCTTGTTTGACACATCAGATGGTTTTGCACGTGTGTGACAAATAAGGTTTATAATAGGAGCCCTGACAACCTCTTGTCTGCCAGTGTGTGAGCAGACACTGCTATATTCTACGAACGGAGATGACGTGAAAAGTGTTTCCTGTGGATTCAGAAGGTGCCAATACGCCGTGTGACTTGACACAAACTCAGCCTTGTTGATGGTAATGGAAAGAGACTTTACGTTTTTAAATGGTTTGGGTTCTACAAGCTTGTTCCTAGGCTGATCCCCATCTCCGAAAGCTTCAACATGACAGCTCCTGCTAATTAACTCCAGGCAGCTCCTGCACGACTCCGTGCTTGCTCCAGGGCCGGGTGCGGATCTGCACAGCACTGTCAGCAGATGTGGCACTGAAAGCAAGGTACGAGCTGTGGTTAAAATGCTTGCCATGCAGAGCATGCCTGGGAAGGAGGCAAGCGGATTTTGGAGGAAACCACCACTAAAAGGACGCCCTTTGGTTTGTTGCATCTGCTCAGACTCCCTCTATGCAACGTGAAGGTGTGCTTTTGGATGAGGAGCTGCATCCAAGGGGGTACCAAAGGTTCAGACTCTCCAGTCTGCACAGAGCAATGCCACTGCTCTTCTCCAAATCCTTCCTTCCCTGAGATCCATCCCTTCTGTACTCATTGCCTTGCAGGAAGGAACAGTTTTATCCCTGCTGTGCTTAACATTGGTGCAGGTATGAAATGGGAAGGGAAAGCCACTGAAGATGGAATTAGGAGTTGAGCTTTGCCTGTGAGCACCTGGCTCTGAGTTCAGTTACCTTCGTTAATGAACACAAATCTGCCTTCAGGTGACAAAACTGCTTAAATACAGAGTATCACAAAGGGTAATTTAAGAAAGACAGCAGCATGATAAACGTTTTCTTCACCCATTTTTTTTTTTTTTGCACTTCGTACTCAGGTTGGGAACACAGGTCAGAAAAGGTTCCTGTCTTTGAGTGATCATTTCAAGTTTGGGGACATGCTGTGGCTTTTTGCAAACTGTGTGTCCTAGTGAGCGAGTCCCTGGCGGGGAGCTTGGGGGAGGTGTCTTTGTTTTGGACAATATGCTGAGTGATCCCTGCTTTGTGCTGCCAGACAATGATGGCATTGATCAGCTTCTTGTACGGCTCTTCATTAGCTGGCAGTGCAGTAAATCACAGTCTTGTTTAAACAAGTCAGACACAACAGTGATTCAGTTGTTGGTGCAGTTACTTCTAGTGTGTAATGAATGGTATTAAAAAAAAAAAAAGTATAAAAATATCTCTACTTTGAAATTAACTTACTTCCCAAGATAAATGTTTTGGACTGCACGTTGCTGTCATTTCATCCTGGTAAAATCCAGAGTACTATCCTGTGAAGGTGATAAAGTATTGCTTTGAGTGAGCACTTTGATCTCAATTTCTTCATATTCCTCCTGATGCAACAGAGTGTTGCTTTTGTCATTCTGTTTACCCATAAGTTCTTGCATGGTGTCATACAAGCAGGCCAGTGTGATGCTTAGCTGACAGCTTTTGTGGAGGGAGGACTTCCAGAAAGAGCAGGAGACAGAAT
Organism: Podargus strigoides; assembly: GCA_028020825.1. Taxonomy (NCBI): domain Eukaryota; kingdom Metazoa; phylum Chordata; class Aves; order Caprimulgiformes; family Podargidae; genus Podargus; species Podargus strigoides. Next base: position 12,069,246 of record CM051637.1, on the reverse strand, counting down.
ATTGCAAGAAAATTGTCAACGTATCATCTTGTTTTGGACATTCCTCCTGCCCACCACACGATTTATATTGACAAAGGACTTGTAAGAAAATCTGGTTTGGGGCAAGTCAGAGCAGAGACCTGCGCTTTGTGTGAGGTTTTTAGTGCTTCAGATAGCTGCCATGAGTGCCTCAGATGCTGCGCTTGGCCAGAGTATGAAAGAAATCATATTAACAAAGTTATTGGATCCCAGATGAATCAAAAGAGCTGCAGGAGAAGAAAACAGTGATAAATGAGTCTGCCATCCCAAGGCACAGCAAATGGTGCTTACAGTTAAAGCTATTTCACTTGCACTGTTTGGCCACAAGCCCTACAACGCTGTGTGGGCAATGGGGAGCAGGGCAGCATGAGGAAGGTGATGCTTCGTGCTGGCAGAGCTGCATAAGATCCCAGTGCAGTGGGGCCAGTGTTGCTTTGCATGGGGGTATGGCAGCAGCAACTCTTCTTGAGCTTCCCAGAGCCCAGGGAGCTGCTCCTGCGTGTGGAGGGGTTCATCTCATCTCCCCCCAGCTTTCGGTCTGCCACTTAAAATCTCCCTGCCCTGAGCAGCGCTGGGTTTCAGTGCTTCATCCTGTATCACATAGAAATACATAACATCTCTAAAATATATTCTCTTTAGGGTCCCTGTGTAGATGCAGTGGATATTCTCAGTAGAGGAGGAATTGGTCAGAGCAGCAGCATTTCCAGGGGTATCCCAATGAGGAGGGTGCTGCCCCTGGGAGGGCTGTATTCAAGCAGCTCCATATTTGTGGGGCAAAATTGTCCCCCTGATCTCTCTGAGCCATGGCTCCAGCAGGTCTCCCTCTGTTCCTGCCATGCTTTTGTGTAAGTTGCTCACTAGGACCGAAATATACCTTCTTCTCCCTGCTACGTCCTTTTCAAAATTTTCCTGCCAAGTGAACTTTCTCAGTTGCTTTTTTTTTTTCACTGTGTGGCCCCAGCTTTTAGGGGATTAATGAAGGAGTCCTCAAATGCATTTTCACTGAATCCACATCTCTAATTGCAGCAGTCCTAGAAGACAGTGAGTGGGAAAGGAAGGGAAGAAGTAGTGGGGGATAGATGGTGCCTTGTTCATGGGCTTTCTAAGCATCTGCTCAAGTTAACGAGGGTCCGGGCAAGAAATGTGCCAAATGGCCAAAGGAAGCACATGTATGAGCACTTTGATGCAGGTCCCTGAGGGAAGAGGGTTACAAATGGCACCAAGTGATGCTTGGGGACAGTCTAAAAAGTTTGCCCCGTCCTGGCAGGTGGCAGAGGGTGAGGGACAAGCAGCAGCAGACTGTGAGAATCTGGACCAGGATCCAAATGCATTGTGAGTTTTGGGTTGTTTTCAATCTGGGAGTTTGGCTCTGGCCCATCTCTAATTTAATTTGCCTGGTCAGAGTCTTCTCTCTCTTACACAGAAAAGAGGGGTGATTTAATTGACTTCCATAGAGTTGCTTAGGATTTGTGCCAGTAAAACTATTTGATTGTGTGCAGGGCACATGTGTGTGCCAGTGTTCTGCTTCATATTTCTGATAAAGATGGGAAATTTGTTTGGGGCAGTAGTAACGCTGGGTGGGTGGGTGGACAGGACACAGATGGATAGGGAACGGTCGTGTTTTGGGTACTGTTTTTGATGACACATAGTAACACTAGGAAGTACAGTCTTAATTATGGCATTTCCTGCTGTGATCTCCATAACGTGGCATAAGTACCTATGCTCTTCAGCTAAGATGACTTTTGACTCATTTGCCAAAGCTTAATAACCCTTTAAAAATAATTTAAACCTTTTCAGAAGTATTTCACGGATGCTCTTGGGACCAGTAGTCCTTTATTTGCTATGGAGCAGAATGAATAGCAGTACTGTGGACTCCCTCAAACAGCGACCTTATGTGAGATGTAGTGATTACAGCAATTAAATCCTCTTTGCCAAGGCAACCAGGGCTTTATTTGAAACTGAAGTTAGTTTTTTTTTCCCCAAAATGAATCTCTTCTGCATGCATTATTCATTTTTCTTTGGAACATTTAGCCTGGATGAGTTGCACGAGCTCAAATCCAGTATTATTACTTATTAATTATTGCACTGAGGTAACGTCTAGGACAGCCTGCCTCAAGGGGTCAGCGAGTGCGGAGTTTCCCCATGCAGCCAGAAACAGAACAAGGCCATAACCCTTGTCTTGGGGTGGGGGCTGAAGACTTAACAACATTTCTAGAGCAACTTGTGAAGAGTTTGCATTTGCTTTTTGCTTGACTCTATAACCCATGCCGAGGAAGTCTGGGGTATTTTGGTCCAGTGGATGCTTAGGCCAGTACAGTTTTAACCATATATTTAACCATTTTAACCATACAGTTTTAACCAAACATTTTTACTTACGTATTTGAAAAAAAAAAAGTAGGAGGTAGTTTTAGCTCAGGCTTTCTAAGTCCAACTACGTTTGGGTGACTTGAATGCTGAAATTCTTGTTGCTGTGGCTTTTACTTGGAGAGGGGAAGGTCAGTGATGAGAAATGATGGTTAAGATGCAACATTTTCTTCCAAAATTTTGGAAATCCTAACTTAGGATGGTTTTTTGATTCCTTTTTTTTTTTTTTTAAATAAAAAAATGTTAAGGAAGTGCCTATAACCCTGGCCTTGAATGTGCTACATATTCATTTTAAGATTAAGTGAGTTCATTGTCTGTTTCTGCTGTTATATAAATAGCATCTTGATTGACAAGAAAACTACAATGATTCTGTTTAAATCTGTACTGCTCTCTTAAGAAATCTACATTCATTATTCCTGGGATGACTGAAAGATTTACAATAGTTTATAATCTGGTATCATTTCATTCTTCTTCTTGGTATTATTAATCACCTTGTCATAAAACGTCAGGAGAACTTTGTTCAGCTTGCCTGATTTGGGCTGAGAAAGCCATACTTTAATATTAATGTTTCTTAGGAAATTGGGTAGATATCTTTGCATTCTGGGAACCATAAAATGGATGAATGATGTCCTTTGACTAGACATCAGATGCTTACAATGTGCTGAAGTTGAAGAGTGGTTTAAAGAAATCTGGAGCTGTACCACTTTGGGAGGACAAACAGCCATGCAAAGCAGATCTGGTTCAGGTCAGTGTTTGGTTGCAGACATCTGAAATCATGAGTACCGTGGAGGCTGGTGTTTGTGGTTGCTCCTTCTCTGCGTTAGTGCCAGACGGCTGGCCTGGTGTGGCTGTGTCGATGGCAGTATGTCATCGGTGACAGGAAACCCAGGTCTCAGTTATTTGGTCATTTAAAGATTCCAGGTTGCATTTCACAAGCCCAGAGGCAGTCAGCCAGGATCCTGGCTGAGTTTCAGCTTCAGTAATTACAACTTGCTAGTGCAGATTCTCTCTGCCTCTTAAATCGCATTTGCTGTTTCTCACTTTCTTTGCTAAACTGCTGTGTCCCTCGTGCTGTTGTTGATGATAATAGTTCTAATGCTTAGCTTATTTATGTAACTTTATTTTATCTGTGATATCTCATGGTGTTTTTACAAGGCATATCTGTCATCGCTTTAAATTTACAAATTACTATTTTTACTGCTCGCACTCCAGTGATATACCTCAAGTACAAGATACTTTCCAAAAGGAGGGAAGGCAATACCCCTTCTACCCCCAAACTGTTAGTTTTGAATGAGGGCTGTGGGGCTGAGGGACTGTTTCTGTCCTTTCCTTTAGTTCTCTTAACAGGGCAAATTTATTTGGGATGGCCAAAAGAGTACCCAACGCAAGGGTGGAGACTTTGGTGGGCAGGGAGGTGCCATCCTGTGCATACATCCTGTGTTGCCTCCCAAACGATGCTGCCTAGTCCATCTTCCCTGGGGCTCTGCCCCTCTGTCGGTCCCTTGGAGGCCCTAGCTTTTCCCAGCCCACCTGTATCCCCTTCATCCCCCAGCCTCCACACAGGGAAGATTCTAGGCGACTGCACAGGCTCATATCTGTGTGGAGGCCAGGAGAGGGCAGAGTGGACTTGTGTCTGAAGCAGAAAACCCAAGCAAAAGTCTACAGCAGGTTGTGAGGGGAAATCCTCTTGGGTAAGGATGTGGTTTGGTGCTTGTGCAGGTGCCCCGACTGGGATGGAAAACTGCTTCACCAGCTGTGATCCCCCTGAAAGGACTCAGTGCATCACCTAAAATATGAAGCTACGGGGGGAGATTTAGCAATTTGTTCATCCAGTGGTGCAAGCCCTCTGCAAAGGGTCAGAGACCCAGCAGCCTGCAACACTCCCCCAGGTATTATTTCTTCATGAGGAGGAGCAGGTCTCTGCTGGGATGTCCTCAGCACACCCTGGGGTGCACTCATGTATGCAGTCCCTTCACAGGGAAACTTGCTACCTGAAACTGAAATGCATGTAACATGGGTGCATGGTTGTTTTTTTTTTTTTTTTTTTCTTTCCTCCCTCCCTTCTTTAAACGATTTCTGAAAGCTGTGCATTTCCTTTTTGAATGCACTATGCCCTTTTTTTGAATGCACTATGTCCCCTGTGCTGGACATTGCAAACACACTTCATAAAGCAAACTTCTCCACAGGTCTTTAGGTTAAGAAACTGTATGTGAGCTTGTCTCTGCAGAGCAACTTTCTTTTTGGATTTGAAAAACAATAGAAATGTGTAGTTAATGCTCAGCCTGACAGAGTCTTAGCAAACATATTAAGGGCTTCATTTAATAAAATCATATTTCACTTTCATAGACAAGAAGCAGAATAGAGTTGAGTCTTTTTTAATGAATAAAGTCCTTTGGTAAGGCACTTGCAATCTTTCTTTATGCGAGGCTCATTCTCATTTTTTTTATTTTAGAAGCCAGGGAGATTTAGTGCAGCATTTTCTAAATTGTCGTGCTTCCTTTGGAGCAGAATGGAAAGGGAAATGTATCTTAATGTTAAACAGACTTGAAACAGAAATGTGGTTTTTCCCAAAAGAAAAGTTAAACATTTGCAAGAAAAATGTTCTTCACAGGAATTTCAATTCTGTTAAAAACACATTTTCTGTCAGAAAATAATGGTGCTGGATGAGCTCTAATAATAAAGCAATTTGTGTGTACCACGGGAGTGGACTTTTTTGGTCTTTTGGTATAAGTCATGCTGGAAGGGCTGCCACTGGGCTACAAGAGCACAGATATTTTCACACTGGGATTTGTGTCGACTTTAATTACGTGGATAACTCCATTGAAATGCAACTGGGAAATAATTCGTCATGTGACTTGTTATGAAAATGTGGCTTTTTACTCCATTCAGTGATGTTTGAGCAGCTCCATATATTTTTCTCTCAGATATTAATTTTAACTCTTTTTTCTTAAATACCCTCTTTGCAAAGCGCCTCAATTGTCCTGCACACAGACCATGCCACAGCAAACTCCTGATTTCTGGGTGACTGGACTGCTGTAGCTAATGAATAACATTAATAGGCTGGGTGTGAGCTGCTTTCTCAGGGCACCAGCGTTGCACGCTGCTCTCCTTTCCTTCACTGATACAATTTGTTGAGATCAGCAGGTGCACCAAAACATGCAAATTTAAAATTTGCTTTGAGGAAAATTGAGTGGCATTTTTCCCTGAAACGAGCTGTTTCTCTGAACACCGCTGCCAGCTAGCTTGCTTGGGAGAATATTTGCAGAAATGGAATGCAAAAGTGGTACAAACACAGCCAAATTGAATAAATTTACAGATGTAAAAGGCTTGTCTTTTTTTTTTTTTAGGCTTGCAAAACTCTTTGGGATGAGAACTGTCAATTTGTGTAGATTTATAGCATCTAACATAATAGGTCCGTAAACACATTGGCCTTCAGGTGCCACTGCAGTGTGATGTGTTTAATAAGGTGACAAGACTGGTCCCACCCAGCTTACAGACCCAGGTTTCTAGGACAGCGCAGGTACCTTTTATCCTCTCTGGTCAGTCATGCTTGATAACAGTGTGAAAATTGGATTTGTCAACCAGTAATCCCTCAGTGATCAATAATTAGTTGTAATTATGCACTGTTTAAGTGCTACAGAGAGAAAATTGAAGTTTGTGGCTGGAGTAGGAAATGAAGAATGGCAGGTACACCAAGCCAATTGGTGTAAGAGAAATTCATTTAAAGAACTGAATTTGCACAAAGAAAGGTGAGTTAAGCTGCCTTCTATAGCCAGGCCATGTCACATAGCCATAGCAGCAATAGTGTTTAGGCTAAGCAAGCTAATGCAGTCCTTGGTGAGCTTGCTGACCATAAAGCATCATAACTGGAACAACAAGGATGTTTGCTTTTTATTTATAGTCTCCTAAAAATGTGCCCAGTGTGAAATGTCATGAACAAGCCCTTATTTGTGAGGAAATACCCTCCTCAGTCATAGAGCCAGGGAGGGTCTTGGTTTATCTGTATACCCACGGGTGATTTCTGCTATCTCATTTGTCTGATTGTCGTTCTCTAAATAGCCGTGCAAACTGAAACTGTTTAACAGCAGGAGGTGGGAGTGAAATAGCTGGAGCAGACCTATTAGCCGGTGGCGTGTGAGAAAGAGCCAGCAAAATTTATGGTTTCTGAAGGACCAGTGTATTTTTAAGGTTCTTGTATTCCTACACTTCACGGCTAAGATTAGCAGATTGTTGACAGCTCCATGATATATCTGCTGTCACCTGGCTGGAGTCCGAAGCAAGTGATAAATCTTTAGTTTGAATGAGCTTGTGTGACGTGCAATGACAGATAATTTTTTGTTACTACAAGTATGTAGCATGTCCTATGGTTGGGGATTTTGGTGCTATTCTTGGTGTGGCGTGGAGTGATTTGTTTGCTTTCCTTGTGCTTCTGTTTCACCATCCAAGAAAAGATGGAGAAAATGACATATTCCTCATTTGCTGTGATGGCTCATTCTTTTTCTGCGGTGTTGGAGCCTGACACAGGCTCATATCATTTTCACTGAGTTAAGTAAAGACTGTCTGCTGGCAGGAGGCAGTAAGTGCTCTGCAGAAAAGAATCCAGCACTTCCAGTTGCTGTTGCTGGATTTTGTGTATCTTGGGTATATGTCACATGAACTTAGATTCAAAACTTGGAGTGTTTTGGGAGTGATAATACTATATAAGATTCCCTTCCCAGAATATACATTCAATATGGGAGAAGGGGCAGTGTGAGTAAATTTTGTCCTCATGTGACTGAACACCTAGAGGAACTGAATTTGCAGATTTTGGCATGCAGGTAAAGCCCTAGTGCTGTATATTGGCGAACTCTATTCAAATGAAGAAGGAGGATAAATGGCAGTTTATTGGATTCCCCATCTTTATTGTTTCTGGTGCCTAAATTTATCTCAACAAAATGAAGTCTGTCTTCCCCAGGCCTTTTAAAAGGTCTCACATATATCAGCATTAACAGGATGTAGCTATGTTGAAGCTGGTATTCTACTGCTTGAGAAATATCTGAGTCAGATGAACTGGCTTTACGTTCAGTGAGAGAAGGGAGAGAAGTGCAGTGTTATGGGGGCTTCTGTTTGCATGGGGAGCTGGAGCTGGCTATGGTCTGCATGGGAGATGCTGTCATTTGTGGCAGATCAGCAAGGGAAATGGTGACACAAACAATGTTCAAAACCACTGCAAAGTATAGCTAAGAACTGGGAGGTCTGTTTGGGTCTAGAAATTGTCTATCACTTGTAACAGCAAGTTTTATCAGCTTGAAAAACAGGAAGTTTGAAAAGTAAGTAATTGTTTTATTCCCTGGAATAGGAGCATTGCGTTTTCTCACTGAAGACCATTCAGAAATGTATGTACACTAACTACTTCAGTTCTTCACCTGGAGGATAAAAGCAGCAGTTTCCAAGCTGGGTAATACATGTCTGATGTGACTTCTAGGAGGAAGCAAGCAGAGAAAAGAAATTCTCAGAGAAGGCTGCCAGGGAGAAGAATGGACAGAATTGCAACGCTGCAGCACAAAGGCATTTGAAAGCAATTCTACTTGTGGGTGTTGCATGGGGACTCTGGGAACCTGCCCCTTCCCTTCAGTCACATGGTGAAGCAGGGACCCACTCCTGAGGGTGTGCATAGCATATGTGTGGCAAATGGGCTCATGTGGGGCCCCATTAGCTTGTGCTGTCTGCTTTCCATGGCTGGCGTGCCATGGGGAAGCTTGGCTAAGATTCATTCTGGTGGAAAACAGTGCTCAGTGAGGGGATTTTACAGTACATGCACATGCAGACTCCCCTGATTAATGGGTTTGGCCGGAAAACCAAAGGGAGTAGCCAGGTTGGGAAGTTGCACTGCTGTCCGTGTGAGTCTCCACGAGAGCTGGGAGCATCTGTGCCCTCCAAAGTGCCAAGGAGGGAACAGCAGCAGTCTTATGAAGTGGATAGAATAAGAAGCAATGTAGGTATATGTGTAAAACAGCAAAGCCCCCCTCCCTCTACTTGATTGTGTATTTGTACTGCTCTGGAGGAAGGTTCAAACTATCTAGAAATGGGTCTTTCTGAATCTGAGAGCAGTTTAATGGTAGAACATATTGAACAAAGTATCTGTGAATATGCATAAGTAAAATGCATACTTTAAACTTCATGTCATGTGGGTTTAGATATTCTAGACATGGTTTCTGAGGTTTTAAACCCTGGATGCTTCCAGACAGCAAGATTTGGGGTCAAAAGTCCATCATGTTATAGGGCCTACGCCATTTTTACATACCTTGTGGTGAAGGGTACAGGAGTTAATAGATTACAGGAGTTAATATTCTTTCTTTCAAGTGTAAGTATACAAGGTAAATATATTTGAAATGCAGGGAGTATCCAGGTCCATACACTGAGTTCAGTTTGAAACAGCTTAGTTGTTTACTCGCTCAGCTAACCACACATCCTCCTCCAACAAGGGTGGAGAGACTCTCCAAAGCACCTCCAAACCTCTGATGTGCTTAGACATCAAAAATGGAAGCTGTACCTCTTGCTACAGAGTTGTGGTGATCGCTTGCTTTAGGGGGGAGAGCATATGTGCAGCTTATATAACCCTGTTAGCTTATACTGCCTCATTTCAGCTGTTGGTTTGCCACAGGGAGTTGGAGAAGGAGAATTAGGTAATATAAATAGAAAGATGACATCCTCAAAAAGAGCACCATTCAGCACATATTGCTGGCTGGCCTCATGGTTCAGAGCCGATAAGCAAATTTGGCCTCAATCCTGTTGCAGCATTTTATGATGGCACCAGCATAGCAGCAGAATTGGCAATATCAGCAGAGGTGGACGCTGTGGATGTGATTCCTGCCATCCGCTGCCCACAGCCCTGACTGAGGGAGCCTGCCTCTCAGTGGCAGAAACCTAGGGCCAAATTAATTGTGATTAATTTTGATTACAGACCATTTTGAAGTGACTCTCGAGATAAGTTTGTCCCGTGTGTGCTTTAAATGGCAAGTTGCTCAGAAGTGCTTTTGCAAATGCATCCTCCAGGTTTATTTCAAATATCCTTTTTCTTTCTTTCAGCAATTGGTTCCTGGTACAAATGCAGACACTTTGCATTAATTCCCTGCAGGGCTTCTATGCTATATTTTTAGGCTTTTGAGTGGCATTGTGGAAAACATGAAAGCGTTATGGTAATGATCAGGGCCAATTATTGTGTTTTTTATTCAGATATCAGCTAGGGAAAAAAGTCTATGATGCTTAATCATGCAAAAATCCTACTAAGAACCCATTTACGGAAGGGTTTGAGTGGCGACCTCAAGGTTTGGCCCATGGTGCATCATGGATTTTAGCAACATCTAGGTAGTGATTAGGTGGAAGAATGTAAGTATAAATGGTTAAAAGTGCTGGAATGAAAAAGGAGTTGATAGTATTGTCCGTTCAATACCACAAGGAGTTGTTGCATATTATTACATTTAAAGAAAAGGAAAGTACAATGAATGTACTTTTAAGCCAATTCCTCCCACTGTTCTTTTCATTTGTCTTGTGAATATTCTGTGGGACTGACTGAAGGCTTTGTCTGGTCTAGCAGGAGCCTCTCGCCTGCCTGATAGCAGTGCAGAAGGTATGGCACAGCATCTTTGCTTATTTATTTATTTACTTACTTAGGAAAAGGAGTGTTTACTGAAAGCTGTGTTTTGACCCAGGCTTTTCTTAGAGCCACGTGTGCTTCACTCCTTGCAGTCTTCTGAAAGCTCACGTGTTGAGAAGGAGTTCTCACCACGAACAAACTGCCAAATGCATTTGAAATGGAAAATTTCTGATTGAAATGGGGATCTCAGAGCTTCCAGCTGCTGGCAACCGTATGGCAAAACAATTGCAACGTTTGCAATCGCTTTGCAGAAGCTGCTTATCTAACAATCAGCACAACTTTAAATATTTATTTGAAACTGCTTGGTTTTAAGTATTGAAGAGCACTGTTTTTTCCCCCTCTTTGTCTAATTAAAACAGGGTGAAGGCAGCCGGGGATCCTGTTTACTCACATCATGAATGCTGAAGGCAGGTCATTTCAGGGCCTTACAGGTCTCTGCAGAGAAGGAAAAGAATTTGGAATTGCCTAGGTTCCTTTGAAAGCTCTATCTTGAAGTCCTTCCTAAATGAATGGGAAAATTTCAGAGGAGGGATCAGGCAGAGATTGAGAGCAGCAGGAAGGTGCCCATTGCACGGCAGGCAGCGAGGCCCGAAGCTGAGGCACTGGCCGTGGGCTCAAACTTGAATTGAGTTTCTTTTTGCATCAGTTTTCCCGGTCATCTTTCCCCATTTCAGCTAGGGTAGGCACTGACCTCCAGCTATGGTACCTCCTGTGTCTTCTGTCCACCCTCGAACTCTGTGGTTGAGTAGTTTGTACTCAGGGGACTTTCTGGTGGGTGGAAGGGGTGAAGGAAAGCTTTACCCCTCACATGGTCTCCAGCTTCTCTTCCTCAGCTTGTGTATGAGTCTCCAGCAAAGCCTTTTCTGATTCCACGGCTGCATGTCTCAAATGTAGGTCTTCAGAAAAAAAAAATATTTTGCAGCCATTGGGGTGGCTGCAGCCAGCTGCCATGTCACAGACTGATGGCAACTGGGAAGAGAGGAGCTGTCCTCTCCATCCCAGAAAGTCCTGCATGTAGGTGGAGAGGCTCTTTGGTGCAGAAAGTCCTCTGGCAACTAGCAAATGTGATTTTGAAAGGTATCCTTACAATTCCTTCTGACAACTGTTCCTATTAGGAACTCAATCAGTACAGCATTGTGAATTCAGTCAAGTTTTCCCTTGACATGCTATGAATGTATTAAGTGATGAAATGTCAGTCAATCAAAGCAAATTTGCACTTATTCCAGAAAGAAATCTGAATATGTAACTGGTGTAGTGGTGATTGGGTGAGCAGAGATTTTCACAGTCCTTTTGCTGCATAATGAAAGTCCTGAAGAGTTGGGTGACCTCCCAGCTAATGTAATCCAGCCACAGACAAATTGTTTCTCATTTCTAACCATTTTTGTGCAAGTTTCAATCAGTGTTTCTGTCTGGTTGGTCCTGGTTTGGAATGGTATGATTTAACCTAATAAAGGTCCTGACTCCCTTGTCATATTTCCATGTACTCTGCAGAATTCTCTTCCTGAGCTGTAGGAGATCAGGGATGAAGAGGGGGCTTTCTGGCATCCAGTAAATCTCTCATTGTTTAAGCAAACCGCCTTTTGTCTCAAGTCACCTTGGAGGAAGTAGGTTTTTCAGGAAACAAAAGGGAAAATCTGCTTAGTACATTTTTGGTTTTGATTAAGACCGTAACTTCCAGCAGGCTCTGCCACTAATCTGCCTGCTGTGGGAATGGATGCCTTTTAAGGAGCCACAGCCCAAAATTAATTTCTGCAAATGTATTAATTCTTTGAAGAAACCCTCCTAAGGCTTTGAAATCTGGAAATGCTGAGGTGATTGGGAAACTCGTCCTGCTCAGGAAGAGAGAACTGAGATACGTATCGTGTGTTGGACGTGGGGTTGAGTACATTGGAGTCGCCTGTGGCAGGAGGATGTTGCGGTTGAGGTTGTGCTGCTTTCCCTGCTGGGCACCACGGGACTGTGTGCTGGGGTCGCATGGTGTGCAAGGAGCTGAAACGCTGCCTCTCTTCAACACTCAAGTCCTTTCCTGGCAGGGAGACGACAAACCCATTATCCTCTCCATGCGCTGAGGTCTTCTGGCTGCTGAACCATCAATAATACATGCCGTCGTGTCCCAGACGGAGCTTTTCTGTTCTTTGTTTTTTTGTAACACGTTTGCACTCGTCGCTGCCACTTCAGCACAGCATCACCCGGCCGTGAGAGCCTTCTGCAGCGCTCGACAGCAACAGTGACAAAAGGGTGTTGAGGTCTCCTCCTTGGCCTGTTGCAAGCTTGAACGTCTTGAGAATTTTGCCCACAGTTTTGTTCGTGCCAAAGAAAACTTGTATGGAAGGAAGAATCTCAGGATTTGGCTTTATAACTTAAAAGCAGCTGACTTTGCTATATAAATGCAGGGTGGTTTAGCTGAGCGAGGGCTGCAGCACTGGCTCCTTTTAGAGGCTCTCTTCTCCCTAGTTTGCTCTCCCCCTCTGCAGTGTATAATGCCTTTGGAGCCCACTGAGGCCATTTCCACAGTGCTGTGATTCATCGGTAATTATACTGCTTTAAATCTATTGCTGGTTTACTTTTCATGAATGTCCCCAGCTTTAAAACCTGCTTTTCAGCTTTCATTTCATTCAAGTTCATATTGGTCTGCTGAAAAAAAAAAAGAATCCTATGCACCTTTATTGTCTTTTAGCATCTGCTTCATTATCCATTATATTTCAATACTTATTTATTCCAGTGAAGGAATATAAACATTGAAACATTCTGCAAAAAGTGAAATGAACTGCCAGCAGTAAATAGCATTTTTGATCAGTTTAATAATTTTTCTTTCTGTTTGCAAATAGATTGTAAATATGCCTCGATTTTTACGACTTTGGTTGCTATTTGAAATTATTCTGCAGAAAGATTACTTGAATTGTTTCATACTAGGTGGGCTTGCATCAGCTATAAGCTTAGTGGTATTTTTTAAGAGTAACTATTCTTTTTCTGTAGTATGCTTTGGTTGGCAGCATGGGCTCTCCTGATGCATTGGCTTGCACACTTTCTGTCTTTAGATCAGATTTTAACTGATTTGTAGGACTTAAATGAATATCAATGTCTGTGCTGTTTTATTCCTAGCTTTGATAACATGCCAGCTTGTTGTCCCTGTGTTTAAGATTCAAATTCTTGGTTTGTATTCAGGTTGCAATTACGTTTTCCCCCAGTATTTTCTAGCTATTCTTAATGGGTATGACCTGCTGTGTCCATTTATTATCCTGTTCTTTAAAAAAAAAGCTTTCAATATAGCACTCTTGCCTCTGCTAAGAGTAAATTTCCCTACAAATTGGTTTGCCCCATAGAGCAGAGCTGACTTGTGCACAAGTTCTTAAGGTCAGCAAACTTGTTCCCTGTGAGATATTTAATGAAAATGAAATCTGAAATCAATGGTCATCTGCTGAGACAGCATTTTTCTAGAAATTTAAGGTCTGAACTTACTGGTACTTCATAATTGACGCCTTTGTTTGATGGTCTTGGGGAATTCAAGGTGTTGTAGCATACTTTCTCCCCTTATGCAATGCTTTACCTGGCTACGTAAAAGTAATCTTACATCAAGTGTCATGTTCAGCGTAAATCGTGAATGTGGAGGAGGCTGCACTTTTAAACCAGTGGCAGGAAATCACATTAAATTCAATGTAATTACATTGTTCTAGAAATGTGATTACGTGTTTCAACTACCAGCCTCCCACTAAATTACTTTAGATCAGTCTCAATCTGTGGAATGAAATCTGCCTGATTTAGATGTTAAAGATGTAATAAATATGAAGAAGTGCATTTTGCATTTATATTTTATATTCACCTGTGACTGTTTATTACATTCTCCAGACCTAGCCTTTCCCAGTGCATATATCTCACCTACTGCACACGGGGAAATTGAACCCTGACTTCCCTTAATATCATGATTTAGTCTTTGCAGCACCATGTGTATGACATTAGCTACTTAATTTCACATAAAACTGGAGAGATCTTAACTGCAGGAATGTTCTATAAAGAAAGGGTTTTCCCACATGAAAATAAGATAACAGGTTCCCAGGAGTAAGTACAACCTTGATTGTAATGGTGCTGCCGAGGGTTCACAATTCTACAAAGTGAAAAAGAAGGATAATATTGCTATTTCTGATAGATGAGCTTTAGGCTCTAGCTTGAAGGCCCACTTTTTGAAGCCTACTGTTAGGCTGGCTATGCTGAAAATAGTTGTGCCTGAAGTTAATTGAGGATGATAGTTTGACAGTGAAGATTCAAGTCAGGAAGGCAACACCATCAGGAAAGAATGGAGCACTTTCTCAACGCCACTTAGAATGAAAAGAAGTCATCCATATATTTAGTGATTTTTGGAATGGTGCCTTTGTGCTTTGAGCTCTTCACCAGCAAATCAGATAATTTATAGCCTTAGTATCAGATTAGAAAGCAATCTCAGCCCCAGTAATATACTGGCTTCGCTTTCAATATCCACAAGCTATTGACGTTAGTAATTGAGAATAAGGTTTTGTATCAACAATTACTTGCACAGAAGATATTGTCACTTTAATGCCTTGGTACTTGACTCTAGGATAAGGTCAGTTACAGTGACAGTAATTGCTGGAGGAAATAATTACAATCCCAATCATGCAGGCATCGACAAACACCACCTTTGCAGGAGACTCGTCTGAAAGCTGGCCTTTAACTTGATGTTAGTGCTGCAATTGGAAAACAACTGCAATTTGTAGGTGCAAAATTATGTCTAGAAAAATACAAGGCAGATTCCTTTGCTTTCCCTTTTTTATCCCTTGGTTCTTCTGTAGGAACAAGCAGAGTCAGTTGTCGGAGCAGGCTGCGTTTCTCAGCCCTTTAGTCCTGGTGGCATCTCCTGTCTGTAAGGTGCCACAAGGATCGGTGACTCTTCGAGGGTGGAGAGTTTAATTTATGAATAAATCTTCTCCAACTGTCTCTTTAACTTAAGTACAAGACGACTTTAAGCTTCCCTCCCCCACTTCTTTTCCATACTAAGTCTCGGTGAGTGGGACTTCCCCTTAGGTTTAATGAGTCTTTTAATATCTCAGGAGTACAATCAAAAGGACCCTGGAAATAAAGGTTTCACAGCTGTAGAAGCTGCTCAGATGTGCCATGAAGATGAAATAGGGAGGAGCATAATTAATCTTTCTGTCTTCTTCAAGATGTGTTAAGATCAGACCGAGGCATTTTCTCTGAAGAGCTGGGGAGGAGCTGGAGGGGAAAAAGGGCTTGTCTTCAGCAATTAATCTCCTGGTCTCCAGGATTAGCCTCCTGAAATAGGTCTGAAAGTGACTGCTGGAGCAGAACAAGGAATGTTTATTCCATCTTGGTGCGTTTTGTAAACCACTTCAAATATAATTAAGCTCCCCCTCTTCCCCCTGAATTATTTCCGAGTATTGATGGGCACATGATCGGTGATCTTATTTAATGAAAAATAATGTCTTTTTGTTTTTCACTGTTTTATTGCATTTTTCCTGGCCTGGGAAATACCTTTTTACACAAAGAAGGCTGGGCTGATGAGACTGCATACAGGGCTTTCTTTAGCCCTGCTGTCAAGCCTGGAGTGGAGAGCTGTCCTGCCTGTCCCCATGTCCCCTGCTGAGGAGTTTATCTGCTCCTCTGGATACCCTGGGAGAGGAAGACTCCCAAGGGACATTTCTTCCCTTCCAAGCTCGGGGAAGAAGAGCCACGAAGACACTTGTTTCCTTGTCCCCTTGAAGCAGGAGAGGAGTGGCTGCAGTTTTCCTGCTCAAACATAACTACTCATAATTAGTTTAGCCTGGGGTTATTGGTCTTTCACTTTATTAGCTCAAAAGAGTGTGGGTATGTGCATGCATGTTTCTAATAGTTAAGAATTGTGGTGGAAAACCACACTTGTACCGTCCTTGTTTCAGTCACAGCCTCCTTCTGACCGGCCCCAGATTTACAAGCAGATGTTAAACATCCTTAATGCATGAAGATGATTTTGTCCCCAGATGCCAAGCTGTGAGACCATCGGTGGCACCTCAGAGCTGAGAGCACAGCATGTTGCCCCTTGTTAAAATGACTTAGTTGATTTTCTTTATTGAAGGTTTGGAATCCCCCCGTAAGCACAGCAGATTCCCTTGCTGAATCAGATCGTCTTTCTGTGGTTAGAGCCTGTATATCAGAACAATTTCAGTATTCACATCCTCTAAACAAGGCTCATTAATTGCAAATTCATGACTAACAGGGTTAGGGACTAGTTAGAATTGAAAAAGCAGAACTGGAAAGGGAAATGCTTAATGCTCAGTGGGACACAGTATCTCACTGTGAGCATTTTTCACTGAAAACCACTGAATACGTTATAAAGGATTGTAGCCATTTTTATGGGTAGTTGATTCAGTGCCCCCCAAATCCCCCAGTGGGAAAATCTGTTTTTAAGAGGGCTTGTTATTGCAAACACAACGTATGCTTTGAAATGCTGAAAGTTTCAGTGACTTTTTAGTAGCTAACACCTAGGCAGGTGTAGCTTTCATGGTACTTGGAGTGTTTCTTCTTCCCCTTTTTTGTTCGTGACCTTTTGCAGAGATGATTTTTCATGTGGTTTCTGAGGATGTACAGGAGCTTCAATCATAAAGGCTGGTCAAGAAAACAGGCTAACTGAAATCAAAACTGTGAGTGTAGCTCATTCCTATCCTCAAAAGCACTGCGCCATGTACCTTGTTATTTGTCTCACTGAAATTCCCTGGGGGCAGTGCTAGGTGTTGGAGTCCGCTGTGCTACTGCTTGTAAGAATCAGCTGCTGGTGAAGGACCTTTTTTCAGTCCTTCACCCTTGACCTGCCAGCTAACGAATGAATATTGGCTGCCCCCAAACTATTGAAGCAGCTCATTTAACAAGGATGTTGGGACTGAACCATGATGGAAGATATGCAATCCATACAAGGGGAATGCCAGTACTGCAGGTAAAACCAGAACAGAGCAGTCCTGGTGGCAAACAGACCATTGCAATGATAAAGGAAAAATTCCAAAGGATAAAGGAAGGTTTGGTACTGGTGTTAGGAAGGAAAGGGAAAGCCACAGAGGGGATGATCCTATCAGTTCTACTAATTTAGGAAGTGAATTGTCTCCCTACACTCTTCTGCATGTATAGACCAAATGGGAGCACCTTCCTGAACCACTTAGACCAGTTGCCTCCAATTTTTGCTTCTGGCTTTTCTGTCCCATTATTTCCACAACTTTTTGTTACATGCTCAGTGCCTGGACCTAGGTCTTCGTTAGGGATTAACAATCTGGAAATGGATTTGGCCCCCTCAAATCTGTAAAATTTTTTTTTAAAAAGTCAGAAGCACAATGTGCAGCTGCCTTTCACTCTGTTTTATTGCTGTGCTGGACCTGTCTGCCCATGTGCTATATCACGTTTGAATTCATCCTGAAGCAGGCTGCTGTCTGACTGGTCTTCAGCCCTGTGAACACTGGAGTTCAATTTAAAAATCGCCACAAGGATTAAAGAATCCTTCCCCAATCCTGCTGGCCCAGGGTGAGTGATTCCTTTCGACAGGCAAGTAAAATGCCATTAGTTTCTTGCATTACCATCGATCACTGTGGTAAACGGCGAGGAATTTTTGTGCAGTGGCTGGTAAATTTTCCTGACAGCTTTGCAAGGCTGGATAAGCTTTCTAAGATGTGGCAGCACTGTGAGCAACAGACTTTGGAGGGCAAAAATCCTCCTGACCTCTCTGCCCATCTCAGACTCTGGGCTGCTGGGGTCTGTCTGTCAGGTACCAGCTTGCAGAATGATATTTTGGCCAGATCTGCAGAGCAAAAGCTGGGACTTGGAGCTTCAGGGTGTCTAGAGGGGAAAAACTGATTTCTCATCTTCACGGTTAGAACTATTGCAGGCAAATCCAGCGAGCTGGTGCTTAGGCACAGTCCATTTGTGGAGCTTTCTCTGGGCTTTATTGCAGAAGCTTATGGATGCAGCCAGCGTCTGCTGCACAGCCTTGGTCAGCTGTGCTTGGAGGAGAGACAAAGCTTGGGACTCGCAAAATCCTTGCCAAAACTGCTGAGATCCAAAGGGGGATTCATTGGTGAGAACTCAATCTACCTGCAGATGGTCTTCAAAAAGCTTCTGAGAAGCACCACCCAAAGAAACCGAGGCCATCAGAGATAAAAGCCTGTTGGGACGGTGGCCAAAAAGCTAACCAGGGTTACCTGAGCACCAGAGTGGGATAATTTTATTGTGAAGTGCTCACTCTCTAGGAGAATCTTGGAAAGTTGTTGTCTCCAGCTAGAAAAAAATCTCCTACCAAAGAAAACAGAATGGAAAAAAAGCAGAGGGAAAAAAGTCCTTGATGTTTTATCCCAGCTGGAGGGCTGGTTCTCATCAGAATTCACACATTATTAGCCTGCGTGGTGGTCATTGGTGCCTGGAGTACAAACCACATAACCATAATGCTCACTAAAGTTTTCACTAGCAGCAGAAAAATGCTTTTTTGCTGTAATATATGGTGCCACCTTTTCAAGAAAAGTACTGGTCTGAGCTATACTAGAAATTGAATTCTATCTTGTGGAAAGGGAGATTATTTCCTGAGCTTTCCTTATTCACCGTCCTAGCACATACTGCTCAAGGTAAAGGTGCACTCCAGGATGATTGATTGGCAAGCGCGCCAGGACCGCTGTTCCATGTGACAGGGATATAAAGAGTGATATTTTTATTTTTTGACAGTGAAGGGGAAATGGCATTACTAGCAATATTCAGCAATGTACTCTGCAGCCCCAGTTAGCTCTGCATATTTTATGGCATCCATTTTCTTTCTTCGATTAAACAACATAAAAGCCCATAAAATAATCCAATAAAAACAACAACTACTAGTTCAGGTAAAGTTCTTGTGGCCTTTTTAATTCTGGAAGGATTTTCATTGCTGTGCTTTTTTTTCCTCTTCCCTCTAACTCCGTCCCCTGTGCTCAGGTCAATGTCTCCTTGCCATAGCCTAGGTGGAGTTCCTAGAAACAACCTTTCCTGTGCTGCTTTTTTATGTAGAGTCCTAAGCAAGCATGGCAAAATGTATGATAGATCTCTTAAAGACCACTTCATGCTGTTAAGCAGTTGTTGAATGTGACGAGGGTTGGGATTGGTTTCAGTAGAAATTAAAGTTGTATATGTTTCAAAAATCTGCTCATTTTAATATTGTTTTTTCATTGATTTTTTTTTTACTGGTGCAATTTTAAGCAATCTTTTGGGTAAAGATGAACATAATGAGTGTCTTTGTGCTTTTACCCTCATCTCCTAAGAGGAGGAGACATGTCAATGTGTTGTTGGCCCACCAGTCTCACTGCTGGTCTTCTCCCTTGTACTTTTTAAACCATTGACAGAGTTGTATCAGCTGTGTGAAAGTCAAGCTGGGACTCCATTCAGTGCATGCAGACTGCCTCTTTTATGTATTTTTTTGGGCCAGACCACACACGCTGTCTCCAGACTAGCCACAGACTGGCTATCACTGGCCTTATCTGGGCATCTGCCAGCTGGGGGATTTGCAGCCACAACCTGCCCTGACACGAGGGATTGTGCCACAAACAGTCTGACGAATACAACAAACTCCAGGGTTGACTGTAGTACTTGGCAGCAACCCAGAAAAGTTTTTCTGATCCTAAGTCTGATGTCTGTTAAAAGATAATTAGTTATATTAGTCTGAATTGTATTTAATAAACTTTTCCTTACAGGAAGATGTAAGACTCTCCAAGGTGGTGAGCAAATTTAGCCACAGTGATGGACTATTTTAAAAATGCTGTAAACCCCCATTCGATGTTGACCAAGAGAGTGCTATGGAGCCCATTATCTGGTTTTGCAGGGAGAGCGATGGAAAGGTTTTACTTTGTTGTTGTTTAGTTGCTTTCAGAAAGTCTGACCTTCAGGGCTTTTTTTTTTTTTTTCACTTGTAGAGGTAGAAAAATGACCCCCTTATAAAAATTCTTTGTCTCCCAGGAGGCCTGAACTCTATTCAGACTGCAAACATTTTTGCAGTGCTGATTTCTGAAAGGAGCCTTTCAATAAAAGGAAACCTCTAAGTATCTTTGTCTTTGCAGGAGGAAACCTCTGCCTTGCTTTGATTTTTTTCATTATAGTTTTCAAAGCTGTGTTTCTGCATGATTGCAAGAATTCCAAGTTCAAATACTTTGGACATCTTCAGACTTGGTAATGCATGTTCTCCTGTGCTTCTAGGCTTTAAGGAAGAGTTTCATCTATTGTAGCATTGCATAGGTTTCAACGCAAAGGACATAGTCTGAGTGTTTCAGATCTTTCAGGGAAAGGTTGAAGAGACTGAGCAGGCTTTGATTTTTGTTCTGTTGATATGTGTTACAGAAAACCACTCCAGCATTTTACCTCTTCTCTCTTCAGAGAAGGTACACCACAGATTGTTGTGTCGGAGAAAAGAGGGCGCGTACTTCAATTCTTGGCGATGTCTAAGGGCACATGACAGCAGGCACTCTTGAGCTCTTTGAATAAAGATCAACACATCATAAGTCAGTTAACTGAATGGAGGCAATGGAATAAAGGAAAATATCTTTCCTCTTTCAGGGGAGGCATCGGTGTGAGCTGGTTGTGCACCCTAATGAGAAAGGGATGTTATGAGTTGTTTGGTAGCTGAGGATCATTTAGACTTGGAAAAAGACCTGCTGTTCCCTTTTGATCTATAGTAATAATGATTAGTTCATGTTTATTGGGTACTTTGAAAGTGTAAAGTGTCAAGCAAGTTTTAGGAATTGTGTATTTATTTGCAGATTATGGGCAATGCTTCCTGCCCTCCAGTCAGACAAAGGACAGAGGAACTGATCTGCTTCCCTGTGCTGGTGTAGCAGGAGTCACTGGAGCTGTGCTAGTGGGATGCCAGGGCCAGCAACCCAAACTTCAGACCTCTTCTCCTGGTGTGAAGAGTTTGCTGGAATTTAAGAGCTTTCAGCACAATCTAGAGCCATGTTTGTTTGTGCTATAATTAAAGTAATTTGTATGTCAAAGGCACAACAATGTTTTCAGGTGGACTCAAATAAATTTTAGCTTTTAGTTTTATTAAGAAAATGCCAATTGGTGCAGAACTCTGACCTGCAGGTTTAAGTACCTACTGGGAAATTACAGAAATACATTGAAATGCAGTCTCTGTACAAATTTTAAGTATACACATACATGGTGTCTCCATAGAAATAGTATTTTTTTTTCTCCTTGGATGAATTTCCAAGCAAAGGTAAGTAAAGATCCTTATTCCCATTTTGAACTTGCCCAGGCAGCTAAATGCTTAATAAAATGTCTTGAGTCGATAGAATTGGACCCGATGTCTCCTGCCTCAGTGCCTGGCAACCCTTTTTCTTCAAGAGGGACAAAATTCCACTGTTGACATATTTCAAAGAAAACAGTGTTCGCTGTGGGAGATGGCATTTTCATCTCATATTACATAAAGACTTCAGAACCTCTCAGGTTTCCATAGCACTGTTAGAAACCCATGTAAACAGGTCTGGTTTGTGACAGGAATAAATAAGAATAAAAATTAATAGCTTTAATTTCAAGCCAATTAGGATGTCTTTCTGCCAGGTTTTTAAGCTCTACTTGCTTACCTGAGTGAGAGAGCAGATTGAAAAATGGAGTTTCTGCTGAAGTATGAAGATGAAATTTTAAAATGTCTTCTTTCTTTTAAAAACATTGGCAAAAAATGGGAATTTTCCATTGAATATGGAAGTAGAACATAATGTTATACTGCTCTGAAGACATTCACATACTCTTTGCTGGTTTTATGAGCATAGTCTTATTTCTAGAAAATGTTTCTGAGACACCTTCCCCTTCCAAAAAATTCATAAGGGGTTAACACCTCCTTTTCTGACCTTGCTTCACAGAGGTGAAATTTAACTTTTCAGCACTAAAGAATCACTATGAAATTCATCAGTCTCTGGTGATTTAGACCAGCTGAGGATCTCTCCTAAAATGTTCAGACATTCTTAGGAATAACGGGGGGCTCTTGAGAAAACCTCTTGCACTGTTTTAGAGAAGTTATACCTACAGTCTGATGAAAAGGAGGAGGGAGGATTTTTGATAAAATACTCCACCCATCATCATCTTCTGTTTTTCATCCTGCCTTATTTTGATCATGCTTCTGTAAAAGCTTCCTCGAAATCATAAGCCATCATACTCAAGGGTTGTGTTAATTTGTCTTCCATAATAGTTAATTTATCACATGGAAAGCACGTTACTGTCAGAATCCAAATTAAAATCCTGTTTACTCTTTTCATTATTCAAAATCCAATATGCTAGTGAGCTTGATGTTTAGCATATTTTGATACATTTGATGGGCTGAAAAAAAAAACAAGTGACTTTTTGAGTATGAGTGGTATTTGTATAATTCTAAATCTTTAGCATTGCTCCCCTCCATGTTTTTCCTGTTCTTTGAGTTGGTGGGCTTTTTTTTCATGTTAGCCACCATGTCTGTTGAGCAACTTTGTCCCTGCCTTGCATTGCTCTGGTCACTGTACCTATTTTGTCTGCTTTGGCGTTGACTTTCTTCCTTGAATGCATGTTGGCTAAAGATATTCTGATATACGACAGTAATAACTGCTTTCATAGAAACTGCATCTCCAAATGCTTAACACAGTTAAATAAGACAGCTACAAAAGATTATATAAAAATAACAGATGCAGAGAGAAATTGAGGTATACCGGAGGGAGGGAAAGGCAAATTCCCTGATAACAGTGTAAAGGTGAGAGAGTGCTGAGGTGAGGAGATACAGAAAGAACATTTCCATGGGGTGACTGACGGCTGAGAAAGCTTTGGGCCTGCAGTGGGGAGGGTTTTTTTGGGGGGGGGGAATGGGGCCAAGGCAGGCAGGGCACAGCAGATCCGTGTCTTGGTTTAAAAATAAGTTTGGGCTGATTGTGCACTGGGCTTGCAATGAAGGGGCAGTCACTGGAGCAGTTTTTAGCATAGGTGAAATGCAGAGGTCAAATCTTAAGTGAAACTCCAGTTAACTTTGGGAGTTGCTGCATCTATCTCTAAGTATTCAGCTGTCTTTATCTCCAAGGGCAAACATGCTTTTTTTTAATCCCACCATGAGTTCCCACCTTGTTTCACTGGTAACACCTATTGCCATGAGCTGTATACCAGGGCCATGTTGAGCTTCTTACCCACCTGAAAACCTTTTTCTTGGGGTTTCCTTTTGTTTCATGCATTGCAGTTGTCCTCTGTTCCACCTTGCCATCTCCCTGCCATCTACCTATGCGTCTCCACAGGGCTTTGCAAGATGCTTCTTTTACTTTGCAATAAAGCAGCATATTTTTTGTGCTTCTACACTTGTGACCTTTTGGAGAGGACTTGGATCTTTGCAGGGTCTTTGTGTATTTTACATACTTAGAAAGATAGCTTTACTGATAGTGACATTAATATGGAATAGCGGAAACAAACACAGCTGGCCTAGCATTGCTATTTTAAGGAGAATTTGATGGGGAAGTAGGTTGAACATAAATCTGTGACAAGTCTTTTAAAATAAAAAAGAAAAAAGGAGTAAAGTTCTTGGAAAAATACTTTAGAAAATAAACACTTAGCTTGTGAAGATTTAGGACCTGATCCCCTGAGGAGCTGTAAATCTGACTTCCATAGGAGGTGAGGCTGTGCAGGATGATTATCTGCTAGGCTGGGCACTCTCATTTCACACATCCTGCAGGCCCCCAGCAGCAGAAAGCATATTTGCCCACAGGCTGCTCTTGCATGGCCACTGCAGGACACACTGTTATCAGTGGGTCTGCAGTAGGAGCAGGGTGGGTTTATGGTGAAGATACCAAATATTCCTTGGCAGCTCTGGCCATGATTCCTGGTTCTGCCATGTGTTTTCTGGGTGACTTTGCATTGCCTCATTTTCCTCATATTTCTGGATTACCCACTGAGAATTTTGGCCAGGAAGCTCAGGAAGATGCAAAAGAGAGGGATGGCGCCTCTCGTGGGGTAAGATCTGGTCCCACCTCAGCCCTCCATCTGCCATAACAGTGTTTCCCAAATGGTTTTGCTTTCATACACTCACACCGATTAACTCTGGACTGTCTGTGCCTCCCTCCTAAATGCCATGGAATGTACTTCGATGTGGCAGCTATGAATCACACACCCTCTTCTCCTTGTGTCTCAGCAAACTCCTCTTGCTTCCTTCCCCTATACAGGGATGCTTCTATTCCTTCCTATATAGAAACACTATCCATCTCACCCACACCCCAGAAGTCCCCAGATGTTATGTCTGAATTCAGTGATTATTTTAATTTATAGTGTTTAGCTTAATGTATCTTAAAACACATGTATTTTAACTAGAAACTCCCCAGGGACCTTGTTCAGAACTAATTGCTTGCTGTTTGTGCAATTCTTCAAGTAGGTAAAATACTCTGTGAGGGCTCAGAATTACTCAGCTCTGCTCTGGTTTGGTCTTAAAGATGGGTAGGGGTGTCTAGCTGGAGTGTAAGCCTGGGAATTAGGATGTATCAACCCTCATTCGGGCTCTGTAGAGACAGTATAATTTTAGGCAAGTTAACTAAACTGGCCTACAGCTTGGATTTCCTGTAGGGGAAGGATAATGATTTTATTTTTAATTGGGCTAAAAATGCATGTTGAAGGGCAGACAACATAAATGGTTGGAAATTACAAATGAAATTTATTATCATAACTGTTATTATTAGTACGTCACTGAGAGTGAATTTAGTTCAGATCATGTTTTCCTCCATAATGGGGTGGGGGGATGATAAGAGGATTTCTAAAATAGCTCTGTAAAAGTCTTTTTTTCTCATCGCTTTGAACATTTTCCATCTGCTGTGAGCACATTCCTGTTTTATTTCCTAAATATCTTTTTCTTCTGTTTCTATTTTAAAGTTCCTTTTGCCAAGATTTTACTTCCCAGTTACTGCTGCCTGGAGTGTTGCTGGGGGTATGTTGCAAGCAAGCATTTACCTTTCAGATTTTGCAGTTAATTGACTGGGAGGCAATGGAAGTCCCTGCACCACTTCTGCTAAGTGCTCGGCTCTTTAAAACCCTCTTGCAGCCCTTAAGTTACTTTCTAGCCCTGGTGATTACTTGTACCTTCTCCTTTCCTTCTGTTGTAATAACTGAGAGAAGAGGTTCAGAGCAACCAAATTCATGGGGTCGCATACATTTAGGGCTGGAACTGCATTTTAAAATAGTTTCTTGTTGTTCCAAGTTGGCAGGCTGGGGATGCTTCTGCTTGCCCGCTCCATTCAGTCTATCATGTTTCCATCTTTATATTCCACAGTAAATGGAGGACACACTGTTCAGGGAAAAAACATTGCCAGGGACACCAAATGTATTCTGCAGTCTAAATTGAAAGCAGCTTCCTCTATTCTGCATTTATAGCTGGAGAAGAGGGCTAAATTCACTCATGAAGCAGTTGTTTCATTGAATCCCTGTTTTGAACAGCTTTGACACTCTCCCCCCACCTGCCCCAGCTACCTCCTCTTAAGATCTGGGCATAAGTGTCATGAAAAGGCAGTGCTGGAGGATGGACCTTCCTGTTGGACCTCCTCCACCCCTAGAAAAGAGAGTATCATGAATAAACAGTGGTTACTGCATCTGTGACACAGGGTGTGGATATAGGCTGCAAGATGGGGGCTCTGTTGCAGGCTAACTCCTGGTGAGCTCATTCATATTCCTCTGTCTCATTTACATCTCTGCTAATTGTGTTATCAAAATGCCATGTAAGTTGTAATGTGTTAAAGGTGGGCAAGTGCTTTTTAACAGGACACTGTTCTGTCTGAAAATACTTCAGTAGATCATTTCTATGTTTGCAAGCCCAGATGTGGCAGAATTTTTGTCAGCTGGTAAATTTAAAGGACATCAGATATTTCTCAAGCAATTCTATTAATCCTTACAGGTCCCTTTGAGTTGGAAGAGCAGCACTTACCAGTATTTTATGTGTGAGGAAGGGAGGTATAAGAAAACTAAATGATCCACCCAAGCTTATAATTGAAGCCTGGCACAGAGCAGGGCAATAAACCCAGCTCCTGGGCTCACACATGAGCCATTCACCTTCCTTTCTCCAGTTAATGTCAGCTCTGGTACGAATTTCTTGTTCTTTTTCAAAGCCTCAGTCCCCAACACTTAGAATAATTCTTCTGCCTGTGGAGTTTGGGGGCAGATTTAAAGTTATGAATCACTTATCTGAAGAATAGTAGACTCAAACCTCCCATATGCAGGCTGGTTTAATTTGAATTTCTTGACTTTTCCTAAGTGAGAAGCTGAATTCAGTTTCTTCCTTCTTTCAACCTTCCTGGCTCTACTGATATCCAAAAATGCAAAATGACATCTTGTCTCAACCCACCAGAGCAGATGCATTGCAGGGGATTAGACTGGAAATTTTCCTAAAATGCAGCATTCTGAGACATTTTTGGAAAATGTAGCTGGGGAGCAGAGTATGTGATGTTCACTTAATGCTAACCCAGCAAGACAGTAGATGTGCAGCAAGTGAAAGCTGTGGGCAGGTCAACAAGACAGCACTGCCAAAAGCCAGGAGGCCTCTTGTTAAGGGGCAGTGAGCTGAAGGAGAAGACAGGACAGGCATTGGGAGAGTCTCACGTGTTGTCCAGACTGGCAAAAAGCATCTTGTAGCTGTATTCAGACACAAGAAACAGCAAAGCTCCCTGGCTGAGGGGTAGGCCTAAGAGAGATGCCAGTGTTTCGGGGTGCAGCATGTCTGGAGACGTTGAACAGCCAGGCATGTAGATAGACATGGATATTTGAGTCTCTTGCATCCTTACACCTATATGCTGTGTGTGGACCACTGGTGAAGAGGAGCAGCAGCTTCAGCTTCCATGAAGAAGGGAGCTGCACAGGGGTCCTGCATGGATAAAGCCTGCTCAGGCGTGGCAGGGAATTGTGCCATGTTGCTTTTCATCCTGGTTGAGGTAAGCGTCTTGCTAGATTCAGATCAGAGTGGAAGAAAGTAAATGCTGCAGAGCGAAGATATCTGTAGTGCAAAAGCTGTGTAGGAGGACATAGCAAGCTTCTGACAGATGGAAAAAGGCTGATGAATCCTGAAATCATGGGTGAACTTCAGCTGTCCTTCCCCTCCCCTTGCCCCTCCTGCCCAGCACCTCCTGCCCTTCAATTAACCTTCAATTAACCAGGGATTTGACTTGGGTGGGAAGTTGGGTTAGAGGCTTCCAGACATGTTAAGAAAAAATCTTGGAAATTGAGGGGGTGGTGGGGAGGCAAACTTGTTAAAAAATATAATTTTGTCTGGGAAAGAGAAAATTTAAAAAGTAGTGGGTGTTGTGTGGTGTGGTGGTTTGTTTTTTTTTGTCAGGGCCTAATGATTTATTTCAAGAGTGGTTGACTCAGTCTAATGAAAAAAATTATTGAATCCATTGCTGAAGGCCTAATTCTCTATCCAATGTAAATTACAAGTCAGTCTGAAATGAAGCCATGTAGGTGGAGTGTCTTGCAGGAATGATTTGGTCCAGTGTAATTACTACAGAATAAATGAGTGTTCCTCTGTAAAAAGAAGAGATGACAGGAAAGGGGCACATAAGCTTTGAGGCATGTTGTTTGGAGATATGAATGTCTGTGGAAAGTCTTGAAGGAGACAAGTAGAAAAATATCAAGTAAAATTCTCTCCTTGCAGGAAACATTTTCATCAGATTGGTTATGCCAGGCATGAATTTGGCCCATCAAGTCAGTAAAGCCTTACAGGCAAAAATAAGGATATCATAAAAGCAGGATGAATTAATTCCTTCTCAGAGGAAAAGACCACCCATTGAGTCTTGAAGTTACTTTGATCCAAATCCATGAACTCAGCTAGAACTTAAAGGAAGTTCTTAATAGTGTAACATGAGCACCAACTGGCCATGAGGCATCGGGGCAAATCCATCACAATTCACTTGTTAAGTAATGCTTCAAATCTCAGCAGTGCCGTTTCATTCCACCATACAACTAAGAGGTCTCTCTTGGCTTTGCTTTTAATTAATTAAGTCACAGTTGTGCTGAACGTGGAGCTACAGCAGTTGCTTTCTGCCTAATTGTTCTCCAGGCATATTTGCAGCACTCCTGTTGAAATCCCAGGCTTGTTTCAGGAGTCAAGCTGCACAAATGAAGTTCCTGCTATTAAAAGCAGTTTGTTTCCTATTCCTTGGCAATCTGTTCCTAACGCTGATGGGGAGCATGGACTTTTTTTTTTTTTTTTTTTAGCAATTTCTTTTTAAGCCCAAAAAACAGTGACATTTACCAACTACTGAACTGCTTTCAGACTCTAGCTATGCTTAGGAAATCAAAGTTTTCCATGTCAGCATCATATTATTTTCAGCAGCAAGAGTTCGACATGCCCAGTTTGATAGATCCCAGTACAATGACATAATTATTTTCATCCCTCAGTCCCAGATCTAGGATAACAATTTCCTTCAGCATTATGATCTTTGAGCAGTGAAACACATTTTTTTCATGCAGATCACCCTAATATTAACAGACACCTTGCTCCCAAAGGTTTGCAAGCAGGAAGGTGTGTTTGATATTACAGTGCTCTGAATCTGCATCTTAAACTGCAGGACAGACACAACAAATTAAATTAACTTATGCTTAGTCACATCTCTTTCATTTATATCAAACCAGTGCCACTGAAGCAGAAAGCATTCTTATTCTCTCCACATTGTTCAAGATGAAAATTAACTGGCTTTGCACATAATGAAACTCATACTTCATCTCTTTAAAATGATTGGACCTGTTTTATATTTTGGAGGCAGAGTGACTTACAGTTGCAACATATCAGTCAGAGGGAATATTTCCTTTCATCTTCCTTGTTTACCTCTCTGGATTTATTTGTAGGAGATCTGTAACTGAAGCAATCCCTGTTGTTCCCCAACAGAATTAGGACAGCCCCAGGTGTGAAGATCGTAGACATCAGAGTCAGTGACGCAGACCAGTGGGGGGTTCAAGAAGAGACAGACAGCGCCAGGACCACTGCCACCATCACCTGTGTGCACAACGACCCAAGTGCAGAGAACAGGTAAGCTGCCAAGCACTTCTCTTCATTAACCCTTGCTGAAATGCTGTGAGAGACATACAATAGCTTCTTTAGTGGATTGTATTGCTCTTTTAATAGCAATACTTTTTCCTCCTCAGCCTCCTTGGGAAAGCTATTGGTGATCTGATGAGAGCTGCTTTCCTTTTGTTTCACTTCTGAGTTTTGGAAGTAGATGATCTAATGAAACTGGAGGCAGCCAACTAGTCCTGGCTCATGTTTGCTTTTCATGCACCTTCAGGCATGGAGGTGCAGGAATTCTCCTGCTGCCAAAGAGCCAACAGAAAGAAATGGATTAAAATAGAGAAATATGAAGAATAATTGAGAGCAATATAGGACAATGGTGTCTTCTATTTGGAAAGCTATGAAAGTAATAGCTATTAAATGTTATTCATTGTTGCTGCAAAACACCTATGAGTGCCTATGAACGGTCTGGTGAATGCTGTGTACGTTTGTTATGGTAATGCTCCCACAAGCTATATCAAAGGTAATGAGAAATTTACATTGTTAGTTAGAATTATATATTTTACAGTACAAGCAATTTCTATCCATTATCCTGTAGTTACTCTACATTTAAAGCACACGGTGCATAAATTTAGCTTGAAATTGTATCATAATTAGGAAATCACGAAACTTTATGTCAAAATTTTTATTTGAGGAGTCTTTTTGCATCCATCTTTTTCTGAAAGCTTCTATAAGGGAGAAAAATGGTTGTTAGCAATTGTTTAGATCTAGGAAGATTGTTGCCAGAGATTGAGTGCAAAGAGAATTTTGGCTCTGTTTAGTTTCTGAAGCTGTTATTTGAGGAACAAATGAATCACATCTAGCTCTGGGTACCTGTAATACAGGTGCTGAGGGTGAAAGCAATTTATCCATGGGTTTGTTTTTTAGCAACAGGGATAGATAGGCACTGTTAAGGTGAGAGTCCTCTTGGATGTGTAAAACGGGCCTGATGAACAGCAGGGGAAAGTGCCTGTTTCTCTCTAGTAGAGACGCAGAGGGTGGAGGTGTCTGAGTGGGGCGCAGACATTTGCATTGTAAACGTGTGAAGGGAGGGGAGGTGATTCCTGCTCAGTGGCTCTGGTTAAGTCAAGCACTACAGAGCTTTCTGGCATGAAACAGCAGGCAAACCTTTCACTTCGTTACCTGTTTCATGCACTTCCTCCCCATTAAAAATAAAAAGAGGAGGGGGAAGTCCCCTCCTGTTTCCTAAGCACATTTGACAAAGGTTGTGATATAGGAAATTCAAGCCACCTTCCATTGTTATTTTGCTGGGGTTTCATGGGCTGCTGTAGTGAGAAAGCAAATCTCTGGCAGCTGGATTTGGTGCTGTATGCTTTGTCTCCAAATCCTTTGTTATTCAGCAAGATTTCCCAGTTCCTCCAAAAGCTGTTAAAGAAGCCAACAAGTCCCTTTGGTGGGGAAGAGCTCAGCCAGCAGAGATGCTGGCTCAGAGAGGAACCATCGTGCTTGTTCTGGAACCATTGTGCTTGTTCTGGAGCTGCGTGATGGCACATGATGGCTCCAGCAGTGAAATCTCACCCCGAAGTAGCTCAGGCAGCTGATCTGGGTGGTTATGCAGTATCTGCTCTCTGCTGAACTTTGCAGTTGGGTTTTTTGCTAAAACAACTGTGACCTCTGTTCCATTCAGAACAAGGTGGAAAGCCGTCAATTTGAAAGGGAAATGCCGAGGTTAAAGGAAAACTGAAGATCATTTGGTGTTACAGAGGAAGCTCTCTATTGAAATAAACCAACTATTTTTGCAGTTAGACAAAAAAATGGATGAAGACTGAAACTTATTGCCTTGTACGTGATTTCACTATTCCATGAAATTATACCTGTCACAGTAACTTAGTTTTTATTAAAACTGATTTTTGCTTTGTGTTGAACTGTTAAATTGCACAAAAGCAATGAATCTCAAGTTAATTAATACTTTGACCCTTTCCTTTGTGAGATTAGTTTAATATTTCTGGATTAATTATAGCATGCAAATAGAAACTGCTGAAAGATCGTTTCCAGATTTGCAAATATTGTAGTGCTTAGAGTAAATATTTAACTTTGATCTTTACTTTAATTTGCCTTTTGGTCATGATGGTGGCCCTCTTGTTTCTTTTGAAGAATGTTAAGTGTTTATGTGGGGGTTTTACTGTTTCATTTAAATAAGCAGAGACCTGAACTTTCTTCTGTTAAGGTCAATGTGGCAAAACTGTCACTAGACCTAATTCATCTGTTCCTCCTTTTAGTAATTCAAGGAGCTTCATTAAAGGCAGTTTATGTATGAGTGAGAGTGCAGGATCAATCTCTTTCATTGCAGAGCAGAAGCTATTAGTAAACAGAATAGTATCTACCTCAGGGGAGATAGTTTTTTCTCTCTTGGAAGTAATTTCAGTTCTGCTGACTTGCCTTGCATTATGGTGGTTGCAGAGAAGTAAGTAAGCCAGGACTGAGCCTTTAAATTTTCTCTGAGGAAGAGATGGCCAAGTTTGCTACCATTTTGCAACCTCCCTTGGGCTTTGCGAGGGGGATGGAAAGCCCCAGCAGCCCTGCAAGGCTGGCACAGCTCTGGGAGCTTCAATGAAAGTGAGAAACTCCAGAAAGTTGCAGCTGCATTTGCCAAAATCTCTGGCTATCCTCATTGCCCTTAGCTCGGAGAGAGGTCTGTTCTCCACTGCTCTGCACTTCGGTTACTCTTTCTTCCCCAGTGTGCAACTCTGATAAGAGCCACTAACAGACACTGCCTGCAAGGAGAACGGTGGCTTTGGACTGTGACATGTTCATAATCCAGTCTGCATTCCTTTTAGCCAGCGTTATCAGCTGGAGCCTTTTCAAATTTGCTTACTTTTCTAATCTTTCTCCTTCTCCCCTCTGCAGTGTTATCGTTATCATGAGTTTTTCATCTCCATTTCTCACATTTCCCTGCGCAAATTGAGTGTTCATTAAAATACTTTAAATTAAGACCTTTCCTCCTTTCATGCAGAGTGCATCATGCCTTTTCTGTGCATTACTTAAAAAAAAATCCTTATCACAATGTTTCAGGCAGTTTACATTATATTCTATTAAAAATCCATTTTGTCCAAGGTTGTCACAATTCATAGATTAAAGCTTTCCAGAGTGTGTTTTGTTAGGAATACATTGATAAATTCACCTCTTTAGTAGTCCCATAAGCTTGTATTTAAAACCTCTTTTTGATAATGTAGTTGAACAAAGAGCCTAAAAAGAAGAAATTTATTTTAAATACACACACAAAAGTATATATGCACACATCTATCCTGATCTGTGTGGAGCCTTGCTTTGCCCTTATTGCTGCCATCTCAAAGGACTTTTTTGGTAGCTCATTGAGCGAGGAGATTGATTGTTGCCGTCTGCGTTTATTCTCTCTCTCGTATTCTCTCCTTGAGGCAGAACTCTCTGAATCTCATTTTGGTAGGGTTAGTTGAAGCAGCAATGTGCTTTGTTTCAAAAAGACACAGTTTCTACTTCGAGCACAAATACTCTTGCATTATGCCTGCAGCTGGGACCCAGCGCTTCCGTTCCACAGGAAAGGATCTTTATGGATTTCTGCATTGAGTGCAGAGTGCATATTGCAAGGAGCAGTGGAAGTCAGGGCTGGCGGGCTTAGATAAAAATTGAGTGCTTTCAGCCTGCCATGCAGCATAGATGTGTGTGAAGGACTGGGATCTTACCCTGTGGCATTGAATTATTGCAAAAACTGCTTTTGAAATACAAGACCAAAATTTGGGAGTTAACCAGATACAAACCCTCCATGGTTTCCAGAAAACTGATCCTATTTTTATAAAGATCATGCAGGCTCTTTCCACTGTATTTGCCAAAAAGATGGATTGAGCCTTGTAATTCTTCTGTCCTTTGCACCTCAGAGTTCTCTGGAAGCATCTCAGGAACATGCCACAAATTAGGCTGCAGTAGGACCAGGGCAAGAGGGCTTGAAAAGGTGCCCTGAGAGCATGGTCCATCTTTGGCAAGCTACAGTACCTCATAACTCAGTGCTGATATCCAGAGGAATGGAATTTAAGGAACTTTACCAGAGTGATTTAGCATTTTATAGGATTAGGTTATTTCAAATCATTGGTGAGCAGGAGCTGAGTTTCCATGGTCTCATTTGAAAGGCTCCACAGTACAATGTATTTCATGGTGCTCGGTGTCTCCTTGCTGGAAAGTTGAAGAACAAAAACTTAATGTGACCCTGGCTTTTGGATCAGGAGAGAGGAGATGGCACAAACACAAAAACTTAGGCTGGAGAGTTTCAACTCTGCTTTGAAAGAGAGTATATGAAGTGATCATTTTCCTTACTTGGGAAAACCGTCATTATTGGATTATTACTGAGGTGAGGAGATTCTGATTCTCTGACAAACTAGTACTTCAATCAGAAAGGTTATATTTATGCTAACTAGCAAAGTTAATGAAATTGATTTTACCTGCAGTGCTGAGTATAGCATTATTGAGACCAAACTGGTTCTTCTCACTTAGGGATTATTTTATCTCCGTATCTATAATACAGCTTCCGTCTCTCAGGATATCCACCACTGCATAAATTAAACTTGCATGAGGGACACTGAGAATGCAGAAGTAGGGAGGCTGAAATCTTCAGAGGGATTTTTTTTCAGGCGTCCTTAGAAGTATTTATTCTGTTGCCTGGAAATTCATATTTTTTTAATTGGTGCAGACCAGCTCAGCTGTTTGGCATTTGACGTCATCTATCTTTAAACTTGAATAAAAAAATTAATATTCTATAATGATAATTCAATTTCTTTACCATTTTAAGAGGCATTTACAGAATGCAGATAAATTAAATTACTTTATAACATTGTAATTGTAGTGTGTGTGTATATATATCTCTTTAAATCAGGAAAAGCAATAATTTCATGTATCTATGGGTATGCAAATAGATCCTCCTATTTTAAAATAATTCACTTATTTTTCTGTGCTTGGGAATACCCTTTGAACCAGAAATATCACTCAAAAGGAAGATGTAAAGATGACTTCCAGTTAAGATATGTGCATATATTTATTTAAAGTAAATATGTGTTATTGGAACTGATGATCAACTGAGCAAAGATGTGTCATTCAGTTTTGTTTTTAAAGCTTTGGATATGTCCTGAAAATAAGAGCTGAAGTTCTCTCCTCTCCTTCCTCACTTTGACAGACACCTTTGAGACTCATATCCCTTTATTGTGGGAAATACCATTTTCCCCACTACATCTATCAGTCCCCACTTTACCCAGGGCAATAAGCAAACACTCCAGCTGGAAACCTCCTGGGTGCTATGAGGCTTCCTGGCTGTACTCAGCACTAGCTCTGCCAGATTTCAGTTCTCTCTCACAGCTTTTTGGAGGTGTTTCTGCACAGAATTCACCGCCATTCTGCTCCAGAACGACATACTTGGGTCTTGTGTTGCCTCCAAGCTCATTTGCCATCAAGAAATGGCAGTGTGGTGCAGACATTCCCCCTGTCTCCACAACAGGCTGCTGCAGTCCTGGTTGGTTGATGAGCTGATTTACTGCAGTGACCTGGCCTTCCAGACGATGGAGCTTGGTTGTATCTGGAGTGTCTGTGCTCTTGGTCAGTGCAGCACAGGGCATGCTGAAGCTAGAACAAGGAGTTTGGTTGCTTCTGTAAGATAAATAAGCCTATAAAGATGGGTGGCTGCAGCCTGCTGTAGCACACAGCAGTGTGCTGATAACCACACTAGGGAAGACATCAGGACATGCAGTGAAACACTTACTGATGTGTTTATTGCCAAAGGAACTTGCTTGGCCCCAGGACACTGAGTGTATAAAGTGTCATCAGCAACAACAGTTGGCTGACAGAAGATCAATCGCATGTGCTGCTTCTCACAAAAGAGCAGTAACCGGCACAGACAGACAGCCTTACCCTGTCTTATTTCAGGCCCATGCATAGGCAGTGGGCTGGGTGCCATTAAGTTCACATAGTACTAAAGTGAATGAGTAAGAGGAGCAGAGAGAGCAAAGAAACACAAGGAGGTGTGTATAGCAGACGGGACAGAATAGAGAATAGCTGAGGAGATGGGGAAGGGAAGGCTGATGGCTGTCACCCCCTGCCAGACTAGTCTGATGTAGGTGAAGCAGGCAGACTTCCTCAGGGCCTCTTTTGATTATGAAAGCCATACTTCCATGAAGCCATACTTCAGCTACTTTTAAAAAGAAGGTTTTGAATTAAAAATAGAGGATCTTAAGGTGTGGGAAGAAGTTACAGACTATGTGGTGCAGTGTACTGGCTTGGGTGTTTCCTTTTTATTCTTACACACTTGCTGCTTTCCTTAGGTCAGAGGTGTCATGGGCAAAGAAATGTGCTTTAAATGTAGAGTGTGAATGGCCTATAGATCCTGCAGGAGTTCATGCTCTGGCCTTTGGCCAGACCCCAAGACAGCACTCTCCCTTGAGCCATTGATGAAGAGGATTTTATCTTTAATGCACCAGTTTTAAGGTTGTGACCTCTATTATGAATGATGGAGTCTGTTCTGCTTTGTGTAAAGAGTGTTCCAGTGAGAAGCATCCACACACATTTTCAAAGAATAGAGTCACAAAGAAAACCCGAGTTACAAGAATTTTAACTAACCTTTATTCTTTACATGCATGCCTTTTTGTGTGAAAGAACCCAAGTCTGCTTGGAAATGTTTCTGTAAGATAAAAGCACTGACACCTCGCAGTAGCTTAGGGAGGACATAAAAAATAATAGACAAATTAACAGCGGTAGGAGGGACACCTTACTGTAGAAAGCCATGGTTCTAGGATCAAATAGGAAAGTATCGTTTCTGGAGGGATTTTTTTTTTTTTTTTTCTGTCTCTCCTTTTTTTTTTTTTTTTCTTCCCATTCAAGACCAAGAACAATGAAATTGTCTGTCCATGTCCTGTTGGGAGCCTAATAGGCTGGAAACCACATGAATTCTCTCCTGGCCAGCTAGCTCTTTCGGATGGCTGTTTCTTCCTCTTTCTTAGTTAGGCTCACTGCTGCTCTAGTACAGACTCCAGTAGAGATGGGTCAGAGGGATTACTGACTGGTAGTCCAGATAATTGCTTCCTGGCTCCAGTTCACCAGTCCAAGAAGGTAATGACTTAGTGACTCTGCTTATTCCATCCTTAGTCTGCTGGTATGGTACCTTTATTATGACCCAAGGATATACTTTTGAACAAATACACCTTGGTAGTTGGAAAAACTTCTTGTGCAGTGCAGCAGGGAACCCCAACAAAGTAAACACACTATTGTTTTGAAAATTTGGAAAATAAGGAATATCTTGTTGGAAGAACTCAATAGTGTTCACCTGTTTTCAGTGGAATAAGATGATACTGTACAGAGCCATGAAAATGACTTAGAAAATTAATGTTTGGTTAATCTCTTCACTTGCCAAACTAGTAGAAAGCTTTGTGTAAATCCAGCTAAATATGCAGAAAATTCCATCTGACAGCATTTGTTTAATTGGCATGCAGTGAATGGGAAAAATAGTTTTTTATCTTGTAAAAGCTGAATCTTGCTTAGGTTTGGTTATGCCTCAGAAAATATTTCTACCTACCCTGCTAGGCAGAATAGCTTCTGATTTACAAACTGTGTCTGTACAGGGCAGGTATGGTGTTACATGAGAAGCTCCAAACTTGGGCTATGTGTAGCATATCTTGATAAGCAAGGGCCTGAGGAATTAAAAGACTTGGACTGAGGAAAAGAGAAAATTCCTTGAGTGTAGAAGAATGTGTGCTAAGAAGTACCAAGTCCCTTCTTGCATCCCATCCTCTACCTTTTTTGTAACAATGGGAAAAAAATTATGACAAGCAGATTTATCTTGAGAAAAGTAACATAGAATTTTGACCACCTGGTCATGTTATGCCCAGTTTTGATCTTTGACTCAAAAAAGCAAATTCTGATTCCTTGGTCAACTTGCTTGATAGATCAGGCAGTTGTTTGTGAGCTGTGTTTGTGGCTGAAGACTTTCTGCCAGAAGCCTGGTTCCTACTTCCAGAAGTGGTTTGACAGGCAGATTTTTAGCTTGTAATTTAAGGCCTTTCAGTTTTGATCTCTAATTTTCTGTATTGGCAGTTTAAGTGGTATAAGGCAAATGGAAGCCATTTCTTGGCACAAAACCAAAGTCAGGTATTTAATGTGGGGGTAAAGAGCAAAAAAGAAAAAAAAATCAGTGGAACTCCCTGATCCTTTGGTTTCTCCCTTGATGCAGCAACACACTTGTGGAGAAGTTGCTTAAATAAACTTTTCACAAGTGTGGGCCACGGAACCTGATCCAAAGCCTATTCTGAGTGACATTTGTTTTGAAAGATGAGCCCAATCATTCTGAAATGAGTCTTGTTTTTAAATTTGACCTAATTAGCTTCATTTTGGGTATATCATTCCTAGATGTGAATCTTAATATTGATGTAACAGTTGGGAAAGTTTAATTTCAGGGTAGGGTAGTCTGCATAATTAGGACTGCGAGAGTATAGCAGGGAGGCTGGGAGCAAATTTCAAATGCATGCCGATGAGTGAATGACTGTTCAAATAGTTATTCATCCATGGGTGCCTGCATGCTTTTTCCATACTGGATGCCAAAGGGAGTGATGACATATTCAAGACTCAATTGGCTTCTCTGAGTCTCTACTGGTTTACTGTCCATTATTTCCTATGCAGTATGTTTTAATGCTCATGTGGATGATTGCATGTGAGTTACCACAAGGGGTCCATGACAATTCTGGAGAAGGTCTAAAGTTTTACAGAGATATGTATGCACATTCCAGCCATGCTTAATTCATAATTTAAGACTGAGTGATAAACCCAAGTAAGCATGGCTGCTGAACTCATCACTTTCATAACAGATGTTCTGACTCAAGGAACAAAAGTGATCTTTTGTGGGATTTTTGGGTTTTGTTTCTATAATTTAATCACCTTTTTGTGCTCCCTTGATAACTTAGACTTGAAGAAGCCTTTTCTTTGGCATGTGCTGCTCTGAATATCCAGGAAACACAGTTCTTAGTCATAGTTCATCTTATAAAGGCAAAGTCTGCACAGGTTTAAGCACCTGTGCAGCAGCTTTAGGTATCTAACATCACCTTAGTGATAGGAAAGTTTCAGTGAGTCTTATGGAGATTACAGAGGGAGGGAGAAGGCATGATCAAAACCATTATGCCACAAAAGCATTACCTGATTCTTCTGTAAATATTGTAGTTATTTATATAGACTCAGTTTAAAAAACTATTCTTTTGGCAAACTTTAGTCTAGATATAGAAGAGCACCTTTATGTAGGGTGCCACTTAAGTACGTACTTGATTTTAAGTACCTACCTTGGTTCTGTTGATGCCAGGTATAATGATAAAGGAGGTACTCAGCGTCAGCAATTAGAGACAGCAGTACGCAGAAAATTTAAGTCTTGACAGTAAGCCATGTTATATATAATGAGAGGCATTAGTGTGTCACAACTGCAAATATTGTGGAAATCAGAAACCAAAATCTTCTGTAGTGCAGAAACATTTCTGAGTATATTGGAAGCGTCGCTAAGGGATTTATTTTTGACAACTGTACACAGAGATTTAAGTACTGTAATTGGATTGTTCTTTGATATAAGAGGACTGGAAAAGATTATTGAATGAATTTGAAATCGGGGAGCTCTTATTGGAGGTACGTTTATTTCCTACTTTTACCAATTTATGAGTTTGACTCATAGTGGAGCCTACTGCACACATTTGAATTCCATTTGAGATGTGTTGACCTGCTTACTTAACAGCCAGTGCGTTAAAGTACAAAATCTAACAACTCATTTATTAGGCATTTAGCCAAAATTTAAACTCATTTGATTGTTAGGAGGTGCTGTTGCTAGGCAGGCAAATATTAAGTTTGTTACTTTGATTTATTTGAATCCCCTGTGCCAAATACATTATAAACCACCCCAGCATTAACTTTGCATAAATTATTTTTTGCTTTAGTTAGAATTTTTCACTCATTTTGCTATTAGTATCCCTCACCTCTGTTTGTAACTTAAAAGTTATATAACTTAATATACTATATATATATAAAAAACTTAATATATAATAACTTATATATAACTTAAAAGTTATAAACCCTTGTCAAATGAAAAAGTAAAAATTAGCTGATGCTTCTGTCAGTGTCAACGTATCATTTTTGCTTGTTTCCTTTAAATCCCACTGTTTCCTTGAGAAGAACGTTAAGTCAGAGTTAAGCTAAGAGCCATTGCACATTCATTAGTGTGTTGAATCTGTAAACTGAGGCTTGGGCACTTTTGCTGGATCCCTTGTTCTCCTGGGTGTCCGAAGGATAACCGTGTAGAGGTTGTACCACTGCAGAGGGCAGCTTGTGCCCGTACAGACAGGCCAGAGAGACAACAGAACTTCCAGGGAGCACTTATGAAAGCTCTGTGGCAAGAGGCAAAATACAGGGGAGCACATTTGACCACAGTAGCTTCCCTGCTGGAGGGAACAGCTTGCACCAGGACTGTTTACCAGCTCATCTCACCAGGCCTGTAATAGCAGAAGAGTTATGTCCCCCTTGTCACCTGGCTGAAAATGTAGGACACCGTTAATTATAAGCTTGAACATACTGTGTTTGGGAACTCGCACACAGGTACTTGAAAGCTAGCTGTGTTTGTTCTTTCTGTACCATTTGGTCTATGTGGATTTTCCCAGGATACTTGTTAAGAGGTTTGCTGTGAAATACTGCAGTCATTAAGGCAAATTGCTAAACCTTTAGCAAAAAAAGATTTCCTTGAAACCAACTGCCAATAGCTTGATCTCACAAAAAAATCTTTTTTTTTTTTCTTTTAATTGGAATAATTAATGAACAGGTTTGATTCTTTAGACGTTCTTAGACTCAAAAAGCTTAGCAGTTACAAGCCTCATGAATCGCTTTGTTGTTGGGGTGGTTCTGGATGTGTCATCAAGGTGCTGAGTTTTGGTTCTTAGCCTTTTCCTAGGTTGTGAGCAGCTCTGACCTGAGGACAGGCAAACACAGATCCTCCCTGATGTCTGCTGAGGTTGTGTTAGGCTGGGCTGCAATAATGGGGCCAAGAGTGTTGCACTCTTTCTGGTACCATATTTCACAGTGCTCCTGCAGCTGCTGGGGTGAGACAGACTGCTGGCTCCCCAGTGAAATGTCCCTGTTAGTGGCAGGCAGGAAGGTGGCTACCTTACATCACCCGCATGCTTTACACATTTTTGCTCTTTAGCTAAGAGAGTGCTCAGCATTGCACAATTAAAAAGAGTTATTTGGTCTTTTCTCTTAGGAGTTTTCAGTGCAGAGATTTGACTCCAGGAGTTATTGACCTCAGCAGTGAGTGGATAGTGGGGGTATCTGGAGATATGGGTTCCTATTTTTACTCTCCCTCACAGGCAGTTTTGGTCCATGCTAGTTTTCTAAATCTCTGACTGGTGCATCTTTTTGTTAGACAAGCACTCTTCTTAATGGTGTACCATTTAATTTCTCTAGTGACAAGCGAAGGAAATAAGTTATTCCTCTTTTAAAAAGAGTGATTTAAGTAGGGAATAATGAATGCAAAATGCTGTCATTAAAAATCAGCAGATAAGCTGATGGATCATCTGTCACTCCCAAGCCTTCCCATAAAGGAAAAGTAGATATTTTTTTTTTTTTAATAAAAAATGATAATGCTGAGTATGGAACATATTGACTGTGAATGCCTTAGTAATGAAAACTGTTATTTATTCACTGACCACCACCTTGTGACTCCTTGCTGGACAACACACTGTAGGAGAAAGTAACTTCTTTCAAGAGCCTTCCATAAAGGGGGTAGCGTGAGAGATGGGGCTTTTTTATCTTCTCTATTTCACCCCGTTTCTTGTGGCAGATATTAATTCTATACAGTAACAGCATACTGGCATGAAATTGGATTTGCCACAGTATATACTCAGCTGTTTTGAGTGGGAATCATGTGTCTACACTGGAAGAGGGATTTGAGTGCCTGCAGCAAAAGATATCTGGTCTGACCTGCCTTAATGTTCTTCCAGGTATGATTCATCTCAAGGGAGATACCTAAACCAGCCCCTCAGTAACTGTGCAATAAAAGTGCATTTTCTCTGCACAGAACATCCAGGGATGCTACTGGGCTAGCTCAGGTGGAAATGTCTAAATTAGAGAAATATTAAATGGAATAAAGTTAATCCAAGCCTTTGTTTCTTGGAAACTTTTTGCTTCCCTTTTGATACCATTAAGGAGTTAATAATTTGTGGGATTCCTCAGCTGGGACTGTTATCTAGAATACAACAGCTTTTCCCTTGGTTCAAGACATGGCTTAGCTGAGTGATAGCCCGTGGCAAATATTGACTCTGTTTTGCTGAGTGTTGTCCTTATTAACCTACCCCAAGCTGCTGAAAATGCATTAATTGGGTTTTCCTTTTGCTTCTTTAGAAACTTAGTGCAGGTGTAACAATGGAATAATAGCGACTCGGGTAGTTCATAGGTATGAGGCTGGTTTTCCCACATTATAGGTCAGTGCCTTCACCCCTGGGCTCTTGGGGAGATGGATCTTGTAATCCTGCAGTTTTCAGAAAGACAAGATTTTTATCTGAAAAGTACGTATCTCTTAAAAGCCATTTTTAAGGAAAATTGTTTCCATCATTCTCCTTTTCACTACTGACATATACTGAACATTTGCATTTGATTACTGATTGTCATCTTATTATTGTTGATTATGAACTGTTTGTTAGTCAATACTACAGGATTCCAAAAAGCCTTTTCCATCTCTGGCATCTGTGTTAGGCACTGAGTGTACGTGTAGGATGCTGTCTTCAGAAGGTCTCAGTAGACTTATACCTGGTTGAGGGACAGGCTTTTGGAGAGCTTATTACAGAGCCTCAGCTGAAGTTCACAAAGCCAAAGAGCAGCTGCCTGCTCTGTTTTTTATGCCTTTGTTTAGTTTTTTTAAATGGGGTGCTCAGCTTCTCTGTGATGTGGCCAGTAATCTGCATATTAGACTAAGAGTTATTTGGAGTTCAGTAACACTGAAAGCTTGCCCCTTATTTACTTGTGTGAGATAGGACCTGACTGTCCCAGTCCAGCATCTGATTTAGCCAGATGCAAGTGCTCTGTTCCTCACTACACACCCCAGAACATCTGTTTTACTCATTCATTACAAGGAGACCATGAAGGAGAAGTTCAAGCCCTTGCCAGTATATCCTCCGTTCCATGAAAGCATTTCTATCAACTGTGTCCAAAGCTTTGTGAAATGATGCAGTCATTGGGGTAATATCAGTCCTTGGTCTCTGGGAAGAAGGCTGTCATAGATCCACCATAAAAATTACTTATACTCTTGGTGGTTGCAAGCAACTGCACTTCCCCCTCTGCACCTTCCCAAATGTCTCAGAATATTCGTTCCAGCTGGATAAAGGTGGTTCACCTCACGGCATGGGATGGAGCTGATGTGGTCAGTCTTGCATGGCTGTAGGAACTGCCCTTTCATTTCATGGGGGCAGCAGCAGAGTGGGACAGGTTGTGTGCAGGGCTGCAGCTCCCTTCCTGTTTGCCAATCCACAATTAGCTCAACTTTTCCAATTACTCATGTTTTACATATATTGTTATCCCAAGCCACGAGAACATAAGCATGTTCTGAAAGACTATGGTGGAGGGAAAAAAATGTCAAATATGCTCTTAGCAGCTGAAAATACCAGCAGATTTCTGTTGGAGATACCCAGGCATTTATACCTTTATTCTTTGCACAAGTGTTTAAAAACACTGTAGGACTCCTTTCTTTGTGTTTTACAGAACAAATTCTCTGTTTTTTATTTTTTTTTTAAATATATGTAATAACAATAAATATCATAAAGAGCTGGAGAACTGGGTGGGTAGGAGCAGGAT
Source organism: Podargus strigoides (assembly GCA_028020825.1). Classification (NCBI taxonomy): domain Eukaryota; kingdom Metazoa; phylum Chordata; class Aves; order Caprimulgiformes; family Podargidae; genus Podargus; species Podargus strigoides. Next base: position 12,026,386 of record CM051637.1, on the reverse strand, counting down.
TTCTTTCAACCAGTTGAATGGAACGAGAAGTTGATCACCTGCAGTGGGGCAATTTGTGCTTTTGCCTCTTGTGATTGAGTGAATTTGTGAGACTTTCAGGTTGGCATCAGTTAGTCCTTAAGTTTTACTCTTTTGATGAGGGGATGTCTGCTGGACTTCGTCCCTCTGCCTCTTCCTCCACCCCAAAGCTCGAGCGGAGATCAACAGAACTGATGTGGTGATGTGAGCTGTAATTCTGTTTCAGTCATGATTATATGTCAGTCTGCTGCACACCGTAAGTGGCACTTCTGGATTCCTGCTGTGAGCAGTTGATTAGGTTCTAGTACCTTTTATTCTATACATAAGGATTTTTATTTTTTTTTTTAACAAAGCACAACACCACACAAAAGCCCCAGTTTATTCTTTCTTTTTTTTTTTCCCCCTCTAATACCTCATGCTTAAATACAAAACTAAAATGTTTCTTGGCATGTCTGACCTTCCTTAATGCCATCTGTTGCCCTGTTTCAAATAAAATTCAATTTAAAGGTTCATGTTGACCTGAAATTGTAGGATAAGTCTGTGACCTAGGTAGAAATTTCCTACAAAGAGTGAATCTTAAATTGAATTTTGAACTCCTCTCACAAAATGAATGCTAACTGCAAGTTTATTTGTAGTCCAGCTTGTTACATTTTTCTTTGTTAGCACAAGCTTTTTTCCTCCAAATATATTACTGAATGAAACAAGCTATTCTTTTGTCTGTTAATGCTGGTGCCTGAAATCCATCCTGTTCATTTTCTGTGCTGCTATTTTCTTTGCATGGTTCTTCTCCAGCTTATGTAGCACAGAAAAACCTAATTGCTTAAGTCTGATGTACTTTTCTATTCCTGGCAACAGTGTAGGATGCTAAACCATTATGTGGGAGATGCCTTCTGGAATATGAAGCGTGTGTTGCAGTTGGGATATGGCAGGGTTAGGGCCCGGTCTATGAGGAGCCTTTTAATTAGCTTTTTGGGTATTTTCTATAGAGCTGCCGATGGAACTGTCATTTCCTGAGCAGTTTTTGCAAGTGGAGAGTGTTCTTTCTGAAGGTCTCATGTTACAGGACTTTCTTAATGTATGTGGTGCCACTTAATTTTGGGAGATCAGGAATGAAACCTTTGAATTTATACCAACAGCTGATGTTTGACAAAAGCCAGGAAGCAACTGATCATCTGATGACATGAGGAAAGACTCGTTTCCCTTCATAGCTAATCACTTTTGATTTCTTGTCATTTAAAGCTTTATGCAGTTGTTAATATTTGCAAATAATATACTTGGTGCTGGAGAGTGTATAACATTGGAGACAGATTGGGCCCCAAAAGGCTGGGGCAGTTTATGTTTACTCATTTGCACATACTGTACCTGAGTCTTAATTTTCTTTAAAATAGAGCTTTAATTGGGTCTCTGGATGAACACTTATGTTTGCTTCTGGCCAGGTGCAAAATGGTATCTTGTATAATGAAAGCTGTTCAGAAGCCCTGACCCTGGTCAGGATTGAGTTATTCCCTGATCTGCATGTGGCCCTCGGGCAATTGGTTAAACTCCTCTGAAGGGTTTCAAAATGCTAAAGAAGAATGACTTATGTGATACATAGGCTCTTTATAGATTACATGAACGAGGTTATTTTCAGCTGTAGATCTACTTATTTCCCATAAAATACTAGAACAATACTGGTACTGTTATGTACAGAGGAGTTTATTAAGTAGTGATGGTGATGCATATTGACAAGTCTTGCAATTTTTAGTACATCTTTTCAAATATTTACGTTCTAAGTCACTGACTCCTGAAGTCAAGTGATTTTGAAGAAGGATTCCACTTGCATTTAAACATAAAAGTAAGATTTTGCTTGTTGTGACTGATGAAAAATCTTTAAAATTTCATGAGACTCAAAAGATGAGAAAGCAAAGAGAGAACACTTGAAAACTTCAGGAATCCTTAGGATGAGCTCATGAACGTGCAGGATCTGGGATGTGATTTTTGCATGTTAGTGATGAAGAGGACGGCTGCTTTTGAGGCCCTTGCAATAGAAACAGTTGGACTGCATGCCGTGGTTAAGGAGGGCTTCCACATTTTCAGGCGTAAGCTATCTGTCTTCCGAAAGTGGCCATTTGATTTCCTGTCTTGGCAAGTAATGATGGAGTGGACAGTAATTTTAAGATGAGCAAGGTCAGTCTACTTGTTATTACACCATGAACACAAACACTATAAGTTCTGAGGATCCCTGCACTGCTAATTAGTATTTCTGTGGTTTCACTAATCGCTTGAGCTGGGAACTTGGCCAAAACTAACAGAAGAGACTTCCAGTACAATAAATTGTTTTAATTTTGTGATCTGATCTTATGCATGGCTCAGTGTTTCTGAAGGCAAGGGTAGAATAAAATCTCATTTTGCATGATAACATATGCAAATCAGAACTTTTTGGTCCCAGATGAAGCTCTGCTGCTATTGACATGGTGCTAGGAAATGCCATTAAGAATAAAAAGCCACTAAAACTTTATTTTGCTGATAATATTTCATTATTGCTTTGTAAGCTACCTTATCCATAGGGCAAAATCTGCCAGAAAGATAAGATCCCATAACTCCTGTTTGCTTGTATCATTCCCTCTATGATTTATAGAGTGCCGTAGATGTTCATGGCATTTTGCAGACATATAAAAGATTGACATGTTCTTGCCTCAAAGAACTTAAAAATTCTGCAGTTTAGCAGCAGTCAGCAGTTCCTCCCATCTGAATTTTACTTTTAATGGCACTGTATAAAATCACTATTACACAGCCACGAAATGAAATGGCATTTTATTTTTAGTTACAAATGAGATGTTTTTAAAATGTTTGCTAAAGGTCCTAGACTATCTACATGATGTGCTAGAAGTCTCCATTCCCTGGCCTGAAGAGAGAACAGAAACACTACAAAATAGCCCCGTGGCCTCTGACTAGGAGAGATTGCCTGAAACGTCCCTGTGACTGTCAGTAAGGGGACCACACAACAGTAAATGTGGTAGGGACATTTTTGATATGGGTAAGACTCACTGCTGAGGAGGGGAAGATTCATAGCTCCTTTCACAGCAGGAGCTAAACTGCCTTCCCCTGGTAATCACTCCTGGCCATCACTGGTTTATACCGAGATCTGAATGAGTGACTGAGCAATGAAACGCTCTGTATCCCGTTATGAACGTCTTGAGTCTCAGAACAAGGACTGCAGACTTCTGGCAAGCAGCTTGAGATGATTTTTGTAGCTCTTAGAGAGGTCAACCAGCTAATTCCTCCCAAACTACCCTGAAAATCTTTCCATTAAAGTTTTAGGGCCTAGGTGAGTAAAATTTTTGATGTGGATAATGTCCCTGTCTGAAAAAGAATACAGTTACCTGCTCAACTCTACTTAATTGTATATAAAACCATTTCCCACCATTGTCTTGAAACAATTGGATGTAATTTTATTACAAGTTTTCAGAATGTCGCTTTTCTACTTGACTCGTCTTCATATTCTACATTATATCGTTAGAGTAAAATGTGAGTGAAGTTCCAGCTTTATGTGTGCAATTTTAGGATTTCCAGGCACTTGTATAAGGTAAAATCATTCTATATCCTGCCCAGGTAATTTAACAGAATTATATATATAAACATAACATTAAAAGCAATTTTCTGAGCCTCATGATTACACTGATTTTGTTTGTCACACACCTGCATGTACTGACTTACCATATTCTGTCACTCATAGCAGACTCTGTCCCACAGTATAATGTCACAGATGATAATGGATATGATACATCATAATTTTTCAAAGCAAATATACTTGGAAAGATCTTGCTTTTACCTTATTAAATGCTTTGAAAATTAATTTTGTTGAAAATAAAGTAAAGTTCTGGGGATTTTAAAGGGCTGTATGCTTGACCCTAAGCATAAATGAAATTCACTTAAATTTTATGGATTGCTTTGATGAACTCCAGCCTAAAAGATTTTTGAGCAGCAGACTGCTGGGCGGCTGGAATTATTTGGAGGGGTTTTGTCTCTACGGAGGTGAGTGAAAAAGTTCCCACTAATTTCAGTGGGAACTCAAGCAAGCTGTTATGCTGTTGTCCAGTCACACTTTTTCAGTGCAAGACAGCAGCAGGGGTGATTTTGTCTGGATTGTTGGGTATAACATAAGGCACTCGGAGGATCACAAAGTCAAAATTACTCCACCTTAGCAGAGACACAGATGTAACTGAATTAACAAAATACACCGTTTCAAAGACAACAAATTTTCTTAAGGACTTTGGGAAAGGAGGACTTGATGATCTTAGAGGTCTCCCAACCAAGACTGTTCTGTGATTCTGTGGTTCCCTTGCACAGCGATCCGGAGTCTCTCGCTCGCTGCCATGGCAGGAGCCAGATCAGCATCTCTCTGATATGCATGAACATTTTATCAGTCATGCTTTAAACCACAGGGATTGTCAACAACTCAGTCACACGCTCTGTTGGGAGGAGTTAATATCCTTGGTGACTGAGTACATCGCCTGGAGGGACCATTTTGTGTGTAACACTCTGGTAGAGAGAGCGATACCAGGCGCCGAGCGGCGCAGGGTAAAAGACTAATGTGTGCTGTGTTAAATGGTGTCTTGGGTTTTGCTGGGTCCCTATTCATAAAACACAACAAAGTGGCAACAAGGATAAACCTTGTCAGCTAAAGGAGCTGCTGGGAATACCAGAGAGTACTTAGTGACTCAAACAAATCAAATTTTGAAATCCTCCCTTCCAAAGGAAGGCACAGAGGGGATTTAACTAGAGTGAACAAGTGTATTTGCAGTAAAATGGCAGTGTGTGTACGAGCAGGGCCGGAGGAGAGGAGGCTCTAGGATTAGCTTGGCTGTACCAGGGCAGAGTGCTCTCTGATAGAGTTGGTGTGGTGGCTCCAGTGGGTGCTTCAGGAGGAGGGATGTGGAGAAGAAAGGCTGCCTGGCAGTTGTGGGTGACCATCTTGAGCAGCAAACCCAGGGCCTGGGTTACTGTTGTGCACTCAACTCTTGCTGTGGTAGTGGCAGTAAGCAGCGGGCCCTTTCCAAAACCCTTCTGGATGGTACAACCCTGCCTGCTCAGTGTAGGGTCCTGCTGTAAAGGGTTAACTATACGTTGTGCACTGCTACCCTATTTGAGTCTGGGAAGATTCCTTTTTAATTGTAATTAGGCTGTCCTTGTGTTCATGGCTTGTTTCCATATGGGAATTGTTCCTGACAGAAGCTGTTCCAGGAGTTTGGCTGCTTGCCTGGTGCTGGGGAGCTGGGCTTCAGCTCTCTGCTAAACCAGATGCTCCCTCTGCTACTCTGGCCAAGTTGCTTAGACTCTCTGTGCCTCAGTTTCTAATCATAAAATGGGAATATTAACATCTACCTGTTTCACAAGGCACTTAGGAATGCAGTATCAGAGAGTGTTGGGGGGAATGATACATGTTGCTCGGACAGGCAGAGAGCAACACCCATGGATGTGTCTCTGGCTTGGACAGTGTCCTCAGTTGAGGAAGACTAATGCACCAGTTACAAGTGTTGACTTCAGTTCTGCAGCAAAGTTTCAACTGAGCCTCAAGTCTTTGATAGCCATAAAAAGAAGAGTAATCAAGAGAACATTGTGAAATAGATACTCTCTTCCTCTGCCTAAAAATGCAGATAAACTTGCTTGGGATTTTCAGAAATACTTTGCCACTAACTCTTGTTGAAATTTCCAGCAGTATGACAGAAAATCTCTCTAGGGCCTTACTGTTTATGTCTTCTGGTACTTACTCATTTCACCTTTTTTTCAAGAACTATTGATTTCCTTGCATTGTTCCTTGCAGTGTTGCCTCATGAGCCTCAGTTGCATTAGTCACCTCATGGTACTTGACTGAAGAGCCTCTCAGTCCTCTCTGTCCTCTCTAGCAGCTGTTGGTTTGTCCAGCACAGCCTGGTCACTGGTATCCTTGTGCTCTGGAGGTGGAACTTGCACTATGTAGGTTGGGACACTGAAGTCCCGCCAGGGTCAGGTCCTTTCTTTGAATGAGCCATGATGGTGTGTCATTACTTGTGTATCACCAAGTAGCCCAGAATACTGGGCTGAAAGTCCATTTGTATCTTGTTTTGATTTAATCCTCCTTCTCTTTCACTTTTTCTCTGAACTATAGCATTATATCCCCTAAGGACAGGATAGGGCCTTTGCTCTATTACATGGAAAGTTATTGAAATCTTGTGGAAAATCGTTTCCTTTCACCATTCTCTACTATTGTATTAACTTGTTCAAAGAGCTTCATCAGGTAACTGAGTTTTCTCCAGTAGAGACTCTGCTGCCTCAAGCCTATCATGTTAATCTCTCCTTAATTCGTCCCATTTTCAGGAACAGATGGGAGGCTCAGGGCTGTGAAATATTTGGGATCTCCTGAGAGACCTGAGGAGCATCCCCCACAGTCCTCTACTGCCTCACAAATTTGGCCATCAATACCAGTCATCTCTGCTGAGGCTTTCTGTGAGAGTCTATTCAAGGGCAATGTGGATATCCTGACTGCTGCAGGCTCACGTTGGCCTTACAGTGTTCCCCTCCCTCCTGTCTCCTCCATTTTTCTCCCTGCACCTCAGCAGCCCTATGGAAGTGGCAGAGTGAGCTGCCCTTCTTTCCTGCAGGGATTTCTGATCTTATAATGGATTTTGTCTTAGCAAGAACACACACCGTATTTTATTTAATCTCCTGCTTTGTTATCAGGGCAGATGTCATCTTTTCACATGGCTATATGAACCGGTTTCTGTCCATTTTCCTTCCTTGCAAAAATCTGCTCTCTCGCTATACAGTTCCATATCACAGCTTCAATGGGTACTGTAAGACCTTTCTCATTTAACACACACAATGTCACTGATATTAAGTGGTGCTCACATCTTCTAGTAATGTCCTAATATCTACTAAGACCAAGCGGAGAAATCACCTCTCTCGTTGCTTTAGCATCTGCTCTAACAGTCAGTGGCTTACAGGACTGATAAAATGGGAGCCATGTGCTTTCCTGACTTGTGCTAGATGTTGATATTCACAAGCCTGTGAATGGGTACCAGGCAGAAAGCAGTAAACCATGCCTTATAGGGTACACTATGTGGCAATGCATAACCCACATTATTGATGACAAATCTAGTTACAACTGGATTTCGTGAGCTTGCCTACGTGCTGCTTTGGTATAGCATTGGAGTATTCTGCCAGAGATTCATAGCAAGGTGTGCCCCAATCATGTGTCCATAAACTAAGCTAGAAAAGGGGATGTTGACAGGGGAAGGAAACTGAAACACAAGAAATCTGACCTCTTTTCTCCTGGGTATTGTAAAAGAAGATATACTGCTGTGCTTGTGGTGACAGTTGTTTTTTTGTCATTATTGTAACCTGTTTACTTTCTTGGCTTGTTAGCCAAACATGTGCTAATCAGCAGTCATCCCTGTCTTTGGATCATTACCTGCTAGGAGTTACTAGTTTCTCCAGTAGAAAACCTGCCGTACAGTTTTATTGGTTTATCTCCTCTTCATTCCTTCCTTCACCAGTCTAAGCCTCTGGTCCAGCTTTGCAGATGTCAAAGGGTTTTAAGTGAAGCACCTACACATTTGGATTTTAGTCTGGAACAGAACACTGCAACCATCATTTGGAAGCTATGGGAGGTGGTTCAGACACTGAGCTTAGCCTGTTAAGATTGGGTATGCAAAGGATGAGGAAGAAGCTGTGAGTGAAACCCCTTATGGAGGCTTTTTGATCTGTTTTGTTAACTGGATCTTGGAATACAGACAAACCCATTAAAATGAGACCATAAAACAAACCACTGCTTTTGGTATACGTGCAAGTTTGGCAAGACCCAAAGCAGAGAGCAACAAGATTTAAAGCAAGTATCCTTTTGAAATTATAGTTTTGGACAGGGAGCTCCATGCCAATCGATGGGAGTCTGCTTTTGTTATGGTCACAAAAATCGTGAGTCTGAGTCATGCTGTTACAGTGATGCACAGTGTTGTCAAGGTAATGGATTTGGGCACTTGGCATACACAGGAAGGGTGTAAAAGGCAAGGAGGTATCCTGCAGGCCTCCAGGAATAAGCTTCATATCAAGGGTGTTTTTGTTTTTTTTTTATGGCTGAGATAGAGAATACTCAATTTCTGTTGCAGAAGTGAGAGTTTTATGCCCTGGCCTATTGCTGATGTCATGCACATCACCCGTGGGAATGCTGTTCTTTCCCACACGTGACAGGGTTTGTCAAGTTCTGCTGCCTTGCCTCCTCCTGATGTTACCTAAGAAGCTTCCTTCCACATGGCTTACGTGGAAGTTGGAAAGGGGAGAGATAACTGAGTTATCATACATATTTCAGATCCTTAGGAAAAGAGCTTGACTATAAAGGAGTTGTTGGGCTGAATTCTGAAGAGACTGAAGTAAGGAGTAAGCCTCTAAGGACCATGTTTAGAATCTATCAAGGCCATCCCCCCACCCCCCCCATTGTAGCAACATTTAAAAGCACTGTTTAAAGACAAGCTTGAAAAGATCAACCAAAAAGGCAAGAGAAGTGGGGTTTCTGTTATCAAACCTTTACAGTCCAGTCAGCCTACTCAATTGTACTTTGATAAAGAGAGAAACTGATAGGAGGGAAAAAACACAAACCAAACCAAAAACAGAAAAAGAAAGCAACTACCTGTTAAAAATTATCAAGATGAGGGACTGCTGAGTAAGTGGCCTGCTTATCCAAACTCAGTGTGTGTTCCTCTTCTGAGGGTCCTAATCCAAACCCCAGCAAAGCTGGTGGAAAAACTTCCACTAATGTCTAGTTTTCCAAGGAAATGTTTGTTTTTATGTGTTACCAACAGCACGCACACAGATTCTCTAATAGCCTCTGGTTTTGCCTGAGATGGGAGATAGCTGAGGCTGATATTTGTTGGAGATGTATCTTGCAAGAGGTGCGCTTTCTGCAGCTCAAAGTGGATGAGTTAACTTACAGTTTGAAATGTCAAGCTATTCAATGAGTATTTAGAATCCAAAAGCACTTTTATATTGTAAAGCTACTTTGAGGGGTTCTGCGTTATATTTTGGCAACAGATATGTAGCCACTTCAATCCAATAGCCATTGTGCCTGTTGGCAGCGAGACTCTGGAATACTTACTGCTCCCTAAGAAATAGTCAGACAACCACTGCTAAAACAAAGCTTACAAATGGGATAATACAGTGTGATAGCCTGTGGTAGCTAGCAAATAGCTGAGATGTTTCAGCAGGTTACCTCCAGTCCTACTTTGTCCTTTCTTGTGTCTTTGGAAATCTTGGGATCAATTTAGAGAGTCCTTTCACTCCTCAGGGAAGAGTACTCTTAGCTGTGTTGAAAAGCAGCTGCTCTATAATAACAAATAATAACCCTGGGATAATCCAGCTGTCTTCCCAACACCTTAGGAAGCAGAATAATGCAGAGTACAACAGGCCAGAAACACAGCAGATGAAAATCGCCATAGTTCAGCTGAATCTGGGGGAATGATGTTCATCTATGTTCCTTTTGGTTGTCGTATTGAGCTAATCAACATAACATTTTACTGCTAGCTGAGATTCTGGCCCAGCATCACAGTTTCCAAACCGTGCTGGACTGAATACAGGGTTTTAAATACAATGTTTTATTATATGTATGTATGCATTAACACTCAACTTTAAAGAGATTTTCTTACAAATCTGTTGTGAGGGAGTGAAATGTAATCTCTTGTCCTGGGCAACTAGATGCAAACTCCTGATTTAAATGCTAGCAAATATGAGGAGTCTCGCAGAGAAAACCAGTATCTTCTGGAAAGGTTTTTTTCTTTCTTTTTGAGTCTGTTTTCCCTCTCTTGGATACCTTTATTTCATCATCTTTACTGTTACCATATTTGACATTTAGTCATAGGCTTTCCAAGGCAATGGAATGTTAAATTCATGGTCATGTTTTTCCTGGTTCATCCTGGACACATAGAGCATCATGATGAGTCTTTCCTGGCTCTTAGCTAAAAGAGACTATGGGAATGGCCAAAGAAAAGGGAAAAAAAGTCACTCTGTTTTGTTGCCAGCAGACAGGCCTTTCCTTTCTGCCACTGGGAGGAGCATGAAAACAAGAGAAACCACATCTTCCTCCTTAGGAGCAGAAAGTTGCAACTCACAGACTGGAAAGACTAAAGTTGACATCTGTATTAATTTTCCTCCTGATATGTGGGAATAAGTGGCCTGATCTTTTGAGATGTCAGCGAATACAGGTTTTTTTTTGCTTGAATACTGAGATTATTGGGGCTTTGTGCCCTTGTTTCCCCTTTCCAGCCTTACAAACTGCATAGGGATGTTGGACATTTGTCTAAGTGTGCTATTAAAAATGGACCAGTTGTCACTTTGTATGGTCCTAGCCCTGTTACAGCTCCTGGACTGGGATGTAGCTGAAATCCTTCCCACCCTGTGAAATAAACCCATGCTGATTATTTAGGACCTGCCTGTAAGGTCTGAAGTTTTGATGGCTGCCTTGGGTACAAATGCACGTGCATGTAAGGTGCTGGAACGCAACAGGATAAAATGTCAGTGCAGTCACTTTGACGTTCAGTACAGTAACAGGGCAGCACTATAGGGATATGATCCTGTAAAATGGAGCTTTAGAAATGACAGCAAGGGTTTCTGCCTGATGGTACAAATTAACAATAAACCTCACGAGCACGGTGTAATTATTTACTTTGCTAAATAACACAGAGGAACTATGGTTTAATTACAGTAGTTTAGCTGTGCAATAGAATTGCAGAGACTGTAGCTTCAGTGCATTGCATTAATGAGCCTTGCTAACGGTTACTTCTAATATTGAATAATGTTTCTTTTGTTTTAAATCATCCTTTTTAAATGAGTTCCATGCAGATGAGAAGGAACCTTTCCAGGGTATCACAATGGATTGTTTTTGTTTCCAAAAGACACAACCCAACAAGGCACTTGATATTACAATTATGCTCAGTAAAGCCAGATGCATTTGGCTCTTCTCTTGTGTCATTGACATCCCTTTTGTGCTAGCTTTTGATGAAATTTAAGACAAAAAAGGATATAGGATGTAACTGGGCATCTTCAGATGGCAAGAGTCTGTATTTCTCAATCCTGTCATCAACCCAATCAACTCCTTTCATTTAAAGAAGATTGGAGAGGAGCATAATGCATGTTAAGTAATAGCCTTTTCTGAACATTCAGGGCATACTAATTAGTAAATAGTTCATTAAAACTTCAAGGCCCAGTTTTATTCTTGTTGAAGTCTATGACCCAGCTCCCTCAACTGGGCAAGAATAGTGTAGCATCCCAGAAAATAGATCCCTCCTCTGTTGTCACTAATCCCTCCTTGTTTCTAGCCTTTTCTCTAGCTTGTCTATCCTGCCTGCTCTAGGATGATCTTCCTCCCCACAATTAGAAGCCTGCAGATGCTTCTTGAGGTGCTGATATCCCACTGACAGTCCGAGAAAGTCCCATTTCAGATAATGACAATTGCAGAACAGCCTTGGTTGGAAAAGACCTCTAAGATCATCATGTCAAACCATTAACCTAGCACTTGTGGTGGAAGAGGCCATACACCACACATATGGCTGTCACCATATAATCTTTGAAGGTATTTGTGGCCTTTCCTTCCTTTCTGCAATAAGCTCTGCTTGTCTCTTGTTCTCTGCCCTGAAGAGTCTCTTCTAGGTTATCCTGCATCAGTTTGCCATTCTCTACTATTAATTTTTGAGGAAGGAGAGGGTTGTTTTGGTTTTCTTTATTTTCCGCCTTCAACCCAGCTTTTATTGTCATTATAACGAAACACTTGTTACAAGCCCAGAGCCTCCCTGAATCATTGCAGCCTGAGATGCCATTCTGCATTTCTGATGGTCTGTACTGTACAGGAGATCATTCTTACCCAGCTGGTTTGGGCTGGGAGCCCTCTTTTTACTGGTCATAGCCAAAGTCATGGTTAGAGCTTGCTGAGGAAGGCTCAGCAACTTGTTTTGTGGAAATGAGAGCAAAGCCTTTCCAACTCCAGAAATTAGTCATTACCCTTTAATTAAATTCCTCTATAATTCTAGACCTAAGCGGTATCTTGGGCCAGCCAGTTCCTCAAATAAACTCTACAATAAATTAAGATTGAACTGTGTACATATAAAAGTATTTCAAAAGTACTGTTGCTTTTAAGTTCAATCGCAGGTCTCACAGTTTCTTTTATTAAGAGAGGAAGGAACCTGTTTTTTTTTTTACTCATCTGTTCTGCTGTTCCTCATTTTATGTAGTTGTGTCCCATTCTCTCTTTTTCATACCCTCATCAAACTTTTAAACTATGAGAATATGAAGCATGAACAGTGTATGAATGGAGCAGGAGATTTTAAAGATTTTCTTTTTTCTTTCTTCTTTTTTTTTTTTTTTTTTTAGTAGGCTTTTCACTTACTCTCAGAAGAACAGTTTATTTGCCTTTATCATAGGTGTTACTTTGAGCTGGACAGGAGGAGCTGGAAGAGAGAAGGGGATTATGGCTAGGGCCTGCAATTCACACCTGCCAGGCTGCTCATTTCATTTTCATTATGGATGCTGATCTAAGCTGTGCATCTCGACTATGCATGGTGAATTCATAGTTAGGCAAAATGTGCTTGTTTTTTTCCTGCTTTATACCTCTAAAGAGATCGAATGCTTCTCACAGACAAGCTGATAAAATACCTGAAGTGCTTTGTGTCGAGCAACATTAACATGGAAATGTAGGTTGTTCACTGACACAGCTGTCCAGGCTTAGTTAAGTTTCATGTATTGGGAGCTGGTAATTCTTCAAACTGTCAATTTTGGGGGTGGATGAGTGACTAATACAGATACATTAATGTCTGGCAGTTGGAGTACTGTAGCCTGTGGTTATACAGCCTAGGTTAGCATCTTGCCAAGATTCAGAAAATAAATGCAATAAGTGGTACAAAGGGGAATGCTGTCTACACCAGGAAAAGCTCTGGTGTTGCCTTTCGGGAAGAAAAGGAAATAAGAGACTGGTTTAGTGCTAATTTTTGCTGACAGGGATAAAAATAAGACTGTAAATCTTAGAGATACAAGGGAAGTGGGAATTTTCTTCTCAGAAATGTGGCTGTGAGTCCCCATGTCCTGGCCCAGCTGTAGCTTGGGGAATGACATTTTACAGATCAAATTTTCCATTTTTGTTTCAGTTATCTGAAGCTGTTGATTGTTCAAGGTTATGAAGTTAATTTTCATTTCAAAATGCAAGTGACTGACACAAAATAACTTTGTTCTGGCTATTGTGGTTGTGAAATTTGGCCTGGGAAGAGCATGGCAGGCATTTGGGAACTGCTGTGGTATATTGGGAGCTAGAGAGAGGACAGACTTTCTCTAGTCTAGTTAGCATCCTTTTTCTTTGTTTCAAAACAAACAAACCAATCTCATCTGTTCTCAATTATCTGTAGTTACTTGTGGAACTGGACAAAAATTTATTTGTTCACTCAAAAAATGAATTTCTGTGTCAACCAAAACTAGTTGTACGTTTATAACATTTAGGCTAAAAATAAGGAAAAATATTTGATCCATACTTTCTCTACACCTTGGAGAAATAGGTGTGTGGTTTGTTTTGTTTTTTGTTTCTGGTTTTTAAGGTGGTTTTTTTTAATTTTTTTTTTTAAATTTAATATCCTTGGTTTGAATTGTTATTTTCCGTTTAAAATTTTCTTACTCTGACTTTCCAAGAATGATAGAACTTTTTTAGTTTTGGTTGATCTGATCTGAAGAAATACTGCAACTTTTTTCTTTTTTCAGGTTCAGTCCAATTAAAAAAAATCAATTCTTTGCACATTTGTATATATTAGGGAGATTTACAGGTCCACCATTCTGATTGTCAGAGAGCTGAGCATAGGAGCCATGTAGGTAAGACAAGGGCACAACAGTAAATGGAGCGCTGGTATTTCTGTCAGATTTGCCTGAAGAAATGCCAAGCATTGTATACAAGGAATCCTTGTGCAGCCAGGAAGGACATCTGAATCCACTCTAGCTCAGGAGCAAATACAAGCAATAGCAGGACTGAAAATGCAAATAACATTCAGGCAAGCCTAAAGAAAACTGCAACAGAAGCAGTTAAACCAGCCCGGTTATCAGCAGGATGCCACTGTATGCCCCATCCATTTCCCATTCTTGTGACCAGCACACTGTACCTTCAAAGTTGCAGAAGTGATGATCCATAAAATGTATAAATATAATAAACCCAGACAGCAGCAGCAGAGTTAGAGGATGCTCATGCCACAGTCTCCTGCTTCCCACTGTTAAAGACGTGTAGCCAGAGCATTGTTGATCTGTCTGGTACAATCAAAGATGTTTGCATGCTGCACTGAACATATGCTCTAGGTACTCTCCACAGGGGCTGGCAGATTGCTTCCTCTGTGCAATCATTTGTGTTGCTGCTGCTGCTGTTCTCCTGCCCAAATGCAGGTCTGAAACCGACACAATAATTTTCAGTTCTGCTTTAAGTGTTTCTGACGCTGGGACTCTTGGAGGACTGCTGTTTAAAAAGGTGCTATTTCTGGACCAGCCCTAAAAAGCAGAAATACCCAGAGGTCTGCAGACTTGTATTTTGAAAGGGGTTTTTTCATTATTTTGGGCTGGAATTTTAAGAGTATAGCTTACCAGCTGTTTGAATCAAAATTCAAACCTAGCTCTGGTTTGGCCTTAAGCCCAAGTTCTCCCCTAAAACTGATCTTGGTGCTGAAGACAACCCTCTTTATTTAGCTTCTCTATGTGTGATGTATGAGTAGCTCATGAAGTGTATTTTTTGATAACAGCTTGATGGAAAATTTTGCCTTATATAAATAGTGTGATGAACTCAGTGTGCCATTTTGCCTTTATTAGATGTATGTGGGCTGCTCAGATCTGCAACACACACTCTGTGATCCCAGCAGGTCTTGGAGGTCCCTTGGTGTAGGAGGTTGGGCCCAGAGCGGGTAAAGAAAGAAGAAGGAGTTAGAAGAAATTGTGCTGTGTCTGTTCAATTCCCAGCTGCTGTATTGTACAGCAGAATGACAAACTTTACGTTTACACTGTTGAGGTGTTAATCCACTTTCTGTATTGACAGTCCCTCTTTCCTTCTGGCAGAAGCAACTCTACATTTTATTCTACACTATTTTTTTCCCCTTCTTTTTTTTTTCCAGTGGCTATATGGGCATTTTGGCTTTGAATTGAAGCACAGGACACTATGATGCAATCAAGGAAACGTTGCATATGGGCTGCTGATTTCTTACAGCAGCTAATGTCTGTTCAACTGTGAGCAGAGATCTGTTTAAAGAGGATAGGAGATAGCAATACAGCTGGTTAGGCAAAAGATTCAACTTTAGGAAATTCTTGAGAAACTTCTTGAGAAGAAGAATGGAGTAGGTGCCAGAAGAACAAAAGAATGATCCTAACTGACATCGTATTATTAGGATAAGATCACTCTCTGGATCCATTCAGACAATGATGGATGAGATGTGTACACAACATTGATCACTCCACATTTTATTTCCTTAGCCTGTCTATTACCTACCAGGAGGGCATACTAACAGATTCTTAAGCAGTTTCTGCTTCTCTATGAGAGGACCAAATTTCACCTGCACTCAGACTCTTTTCCACTATTTTGGCAGTGTCAAAGGATCTCTGTATGGCTCAGAATCAACCACAAGATATTTGTTAAGCTCATTTTCCTTTCTTATCCAGCATCAAGCGAAAATCAGAATGTGCTGCTCTTTTCTTTGTCAAGAATTGGTATCAGTTGGACCCCTGGGGTGAGTCTCCTATCCCCGCTTCCTCAAAATGGTACGGGAGCTTCAGTGGCACAGAGCCATTGGACAGACAGACACATCAGGGGAGCTGTGTCCTACCTGGATGAAATGGTTTATAAGAGGGACTTTAAATCAGATGAAACAGCAAGAAGTCAAAACCTCAGTCTTTCTCTCAAACATCCCTCTCATTCTGAAAGTTGAGTTTATTCAGGTATTTTTTTTTTATATTTTGAAAAATTGTTTGTATTTTCCTCTTCCTTTTGGAGGTTTCATGATCCCAAAGATCACCAGAGATTGTTTCTGATGGAAACAAGAAGTAGCTCTCCCAGTAAAGTGTGATTAGAGGTTGATTTTCTAGGCTGTGGGTCAGTTCCTTTTCAAACAGACACTTCTGTGTCTTCTAGGAGTGAACTACAGGGACTATAGGCTGTCTTTTAATTGATGCCATTGGAATACACTATAAATACTCTAGGGACTGAAGAGCAAATTCTCGGGTACTGTGCTGTGAGCACCACAGAAAATCAGTGTCAAACAAACCCAAAATGTGCCAAATCTAGCTTCTTTGCCATTTCTGCTTTGGCCATCTCTAGACACAGCACTGCTGCTCATCATGTGATACTGAAATAATCTATTGAATTTTAAACAAATCCAGACCTTCAGATTGTGGCTCTTGTTCAAGCAAAAGGCACAATTATCTCCTCTATTAAATATGCTAATGAAGCCAAAATGGGGTTGGGTGAGGGGCAAAGCCATTGTTTGATTTTAATGAAACATACTTTCTTTTTGCATTTTGTTTTAATGAGAAATGTTCTATTAAGCTTAATACAGTCAAATTTCTGATAAAAGCCCTTATCAAAAACCATGCCATAGGAAAATAAATTAATTTAATTGTGGTAGCTAAATAAAATAGACCATTTTCTTGGGTTGGAAGTGAAATGGAATATGATCTAATAACACCACACTTATTATTTCTGATATGTAAATGAAAAGCATTAAGTGATGATCCATAGCTTCCCTAGACAGAGTAATAAATGCAAGCCAGCTTTTTTTTTTTTTTAACACAGAAAACTGATATAATTAGAAGACTATTAACATTTATTTTTTTTTAGCTGCGTGAAATGAACAAACCACAGGAGACCAGTTCGTCATAATAATTAAAGTTCAGGAATAGTTTTGTATTACCATAAGTGAGATTTGATAGATATCTTTTTAATTTACTGTAAATAGTTGCTGCTGCTTTTTATATTTATTTTTTTTAAATTTTAACAGAAATATGTCTCATCTTTGGGTGATGGTTCTGTTTGTTTCAGATGCTCCATAGTCTGTTATTTGCCAAGGGCATACATTAAATATCTTCTTAATGTCAGGAACATATGGGTTACCACTTCACCACAGCAAACAGACACAACAATTTCTCTCTCATGCAGAGTACACACTGAGTGTGATCATTGGATTTTGCTGAATTTCAGTATTTCTTTAAATTCTAAATGTATTCTTTACAATAAAAGGTTATGAAGTGTTGAGTACGAATTAATGACAAGGAAATAATATCTGGGCTAGGCATACTTTGTACTTTAATAACATTTATTATTTTGGTGTGGCTGGCATGCTTTGCATAGTATAGCAGGCAAATATGACTGTGTGGCACGATGAGACCATGTGTCAGACATAGCCATTCCTCAGCTTGGGCATGGGGGCTGGCTCCATTACGACACACGCTGACCAACAGCCAGCGGAGTCTTGTGAAGCTCTCGGAAGAACAGTGTAATGAGAAAAAGAGGAAATTACATTAAGGCTCTCTGTTTTAAAATATTACTGTTTTGGGGCATTATGGAATGAACAAGACGGTAGTTTTGGTTTGGTCACTGCAATGAAAAATTGCTTATATGGCTTTCATGGTTGTTCCTTTTGAGAAGGGGCAGGGTCTGCTCCCCAAATGCCCTGGGAGAAAACTGTTCTGCCACTTTGCCCCCACCCTCTGCTGCCTTTGTTTTCAGAATATGTCTTGAGCTGCAGGTCCAAGGCAATGTAAGATTCATGTCCCAAACCCTATGTAAAAAACATGCCAAAAAGGGAGGATCTCTGAGATTGGAAACCCATAGCTGGAATTTGATCAGGGTCCTTCAATAGCTGTTAGAGTCTCTGAAAATCCCACCCCAAGTGTATAGCATCCCCATAGCCTGTGAGACTGTGTGATCCTTCTGGCTGGTGCATGGCCTGCTCTGAAAGTGAGCAGCACTCCATAGGAGCACTGGAGGCAAGATTACTCTTCCATTCTAAAATATGCTGCTTTCTGCACCTCTGACTCTTAAACCTATCTTTACTCGTGTTCTTGTGTCGTATTCAGTCCTGTCTTTCCTTATTCAGTCCTAAGTCCCTTGATATATTTGCAAGCTTTCTTTAGTTGCTCCTGTCTGGATGATTTAAGGCCAGCAAATAACTTTTTCTCAGAGTATACAAGTGTCTTCTCCAATAAATAAAAACCACATCAGTGGGCACCTTGGGACTTGTATAACAATTCCACTCCTGTTTAGTTCAGATAGCATGGAAACACAGTCCAGCTGTGTTGTATACTGCAAAGGCGTACCATTTCAATGCAGGACTGATTTTTCCACTTTACTTACAATGGACAATGGGACATCACTGTGTTACGAGGGGAAAAACAAGAAGCCATTGTAATCTGCTTTAGCTTGTGGCTATTTTGCTCTATATAGGTCTCCAGCAGAGTTTAAGTAACTTTAGTTATATAGTGCAAATAGAACAAGAAGCCAAACCTAGAGTTAAAAGGATTCCTTCACAGTTGTTCAGAGCAGCTATGGGTGCTGTGAACCCATAGCTATTGTCTATTCCTAAACAGTGACAGTCAATTTATTTGGGCTTTCAATCATCATTTAAAAAATATATATCCGTGTCAAGATTCCTGTTTTCTCAGTAATGCCCAGGGGCATACATCCAGAAACACGTGTTGCAGACTATAGAAATGGAAGCGAGGTGCAGTCTGTCTTTGTGACACTTGCAACACTTCCTAGACATGAGATAGTCAACAGCTGCTCTCTAGGAGCTGTATCTCAATAGCATCTTTTAGCCCTGTTGTGGAATGGAGAGCAAAGAACAGCATAGATGGATCATAAATAAGAGATGTGAGTTAGTATTGCTTAGGAAACGAGCATCTGGAGAAAAGGGTAAATTCAGGAGGTGCAGAAAGTATTACTGGCAAACAGAAACTTTATCTGAATATATTGATTTATCTGTGGATCATAAATAAGCTGGCAGTTTTGATCTCTCCAAGCACTTTAAACTTGTCATGATTACTTTTTCCTAATTCCCAGAAGAGGAGTTACGAATTGGTCTGGGTTAAAACTATAGGGAAAAGTTGAAATGAGCTGGAATAAATTCCTGGATCTGTTGTGGACTTCAGTGCTGCGCTGAGTACATCACTAAATCATTGCAGTTTGCCTGGATTCTCCATCTTTACAGTCAGAGTACAGGCCTTCCCTGAGATGAAGGGCTGGCATGAGAGGAATGGAAACTTGAAATGAAACTTGTGGGGCTGCAGAGCTGCTGCTGGGGCCTCACAATGATCTTTTTCTGATGGGACCTAAGGATGGAGGGGAAAAGAATCTGCACCCTCCCAGCTGTAGAGAAGCAGTTGTCTATATGAGGGCTGGAGGAGTGAATCATTGTGAGAGCACAGGGGTTTCTGCATGTTCCACAGGGCCAGGTTTTCCAAGGAGACTCTGCACAGTTGTGTATAGGTTCAGATATTTCAAAGGAAATTCAGAGCCACCATGAGTGATTTTTAAAACATTTTTTCCTTTTTTAAAGCCCTGCTGTAGTAATGAGTGCCAGGCTCAATTTCCCTGTAGACTTAATATTACTATTAATGCTTATGGGTTGAAGTGAAAGAATCACCCTGTTCACT
This sequence comes from Podargus strigoides, assembly GCA_028020825.1. Taxonomy (NCBI): domain Eukaryota; kingdom Metazoa; phylum Chordata; class Aves; order Caprimulgiformes; family Podargidae; genus Podargus; species Podargus strigoides. The sequence continues at coordinate 12,006,718 of CM051637.1, read as the reverse complement.
GAGGGTGGATGTGGAGCAAGATGAGAGCTGAGCCGAGAGGAGAAATGGCCTCTGTGCTGTGCCCCAGTGAGACGGCAGGAGAGCAGACCTCCTTGTACAGCTGCTGCTCCTTACTGGTCCTTGGCCATGACCCTAATGAAAGTAAGGCTCAAGACACCTGCATTTTGTTCCCAGGTTTGCTGATTTTGTCTGTACCCTTTCCTGGTGCTGAGGATTGTCCATCTGTCTTCCATCACACTATCTCAGCACGCTGCCTTATACAGAGGATGATTAGGAGATTAAATTTCTTCTTTTCGTAAAGGCTTGGAGGTTTGAGGGTGGCAGGTGTTGTACAATCACAGCTGATGGGATTAAGAAGATATTTTATTGATGAGGATGTATTTGGGGAGGTTAGCAATTTACTTCTGAGCTCCCATACAAACTAGCCTTAATTTTCAGTTGCCATCTTGAGGCACACGAGGGAGGAGAGTAAATTCCCGCAGTCAGACTGGAAAGAGCATTCCTATAATTCTGATTTAGTACTACTTCCTATTAGTCTCAGCCTCTCATCAGCTATACTCAGATGATAATTTATGTTTTAATGGGCAGAACACTTTACTGCCCACAGGATTCTAAACCAAGCCACAATTTATGTCCCATGCCTCTGAAATACCATATATTTATTTCCCTGGCACTCGAGGGTGGTGGAGTTGAATCTGTAAAGAGCCCAGCTCTGTCCCTGTGCTTTGCTGGGTGGGACCCTCAATTGTGGCTTTGGTTTGGAAGCAGAGACAAGTGGTGGTAGAGGAAAGATAAAGCAGTTTAGTCCTGTAATGAGGATGGAGGAGGAATCATGGAGGGGAATGCTGTCATAGCGTGGTTTTGCTGTTTTTACCTCCGTTTACTTGTAAATTTATTCTTTCCTAAAGGTACAGCCTTTTGCCTTTCCTGACAGAGGGCAGGGAATCACTGCTTGTGGCTGCTGAGGCAAGAGGACCCTCCTGGAGGCACTGTGCTGGCACGCAGAGCGATGTGCTGGTGCTCTGTGCTGGTGTTTGCCCTTTGCTGTTGCTTTGCAAGGAGTCCTGGGGTGATTTTTCTCAGCACAGGATTGACAAAAGCAGCAGAAGGGCTTTTTAAAGAAATAGGAGTGTTATGTATATTTAAAGCTATTTATATTTATGCAGGGCAAAATCCCGCGAGAGGCAGAGGCAATGGGAGAATTATTTGCAGGCCTCTGTTTCCTGAATCTCCAATTCTAATAAGCTTAATTAAAATTTCCCATTCAGGCTATTTGGCCATTAATTGCTTTCAGTAAATTTTCTTGGTAAGGGAGCTTCAGTCAAGGTGAGGTTCACTTGATGTGCCACTTCTCAGAGAAAGAACTTTTTTTGCATCCTAGCAGAAAACCAGACAGCTGCTTTGTGTTTTACTGGCTCAAAGTCATGGATCAGCTGTCTATGACTTGGTGTGCAACCTTATTGCATTCATATGGATATGGGATAGAGGGGAATGAGTCAATTGAAAGCTTGTGGCTAGTTTGATGTGGGTTTTTTTATGCAGAGAAAATTTGGGAGATTGTTTGTGCATAAATAACGGTTAAACCAGTCATTAACACATAGACCTCCCCAGCTAAAACACTGGCGTGCGTGATTCATCCTTGCCTCCCCCTGTGCCTGGCTGCTGCAGCTGGGCTCAGGCAGCCATTTGCTCTGGGGTGAAGGGAGGATGCTGTCTCCATTCACCAAGGCACAGTGTAATAGCGACTGACCAACACAAGGAATTAATGAACTTGCCACTTTTCTAAGAGCTCTTATCCTCATGTCCTCTTCCCAGCAAGTCCTCTCTACCTTGGAAGCTATGCTGGCTTCATAGTACCTCTCCTTCCCCAGAGGACCACTGCTTTGATCTCACTGTTGATGAGCTTTGGGCTGTTCCTTAGACTCCTCTCTGGGGCTCGATGCTAAGTCTGACTTGTCCTGTATATGTTACTGTGCTCAATGTAGGTGCTTTGAAGCTGGAGTTGAAAGAAAGTCAAACCTTTCTTTCATGACACAGGATCATGCTCTTTTAATATGAAAGCATTTTGTGTCTATTTAATCACTGCTACCTGGAGGAGTTTATCTGAGCATTTAATACACATTATTGTTGAGAAGCTGTTAAAGATGTTTAATTCATTTATATTCATTTATGTTATATCACAACAGAACATCCACTTCCCTCTAAAATTACATTGTGCTGAGCACTGGAATTCCTTTCTTGTAACGCTTGGTTGAAGGCTTATTCAGTCATACTCTGGTTACAGGTTTCATAATATTTGGCAGTCATTGTTACTTCAGGTTTTTGCTGCTGCTGTATGGGACTGGAGATATCTGCCTCTTTCAAAGTATATTAGCTTATTTTAGCAACAGGCTTCTTTCTTTTTGGATCCTCCAGTTTTTTGCAAGATACCTTGCTTGCTTGTCAAGTCAGCACTATGTTAGCCTTGCTTTGTATGCTAAAATCTCATTTTCACAATTGCAAAAAAATAATGAGTTTAGCTTTTGAACAGGTAGAAAACCTTTTTCTGCAGGAGATAATGGTGGCAGTATTGATACAGGTCCTCACTGGGGCCAGTGCAAGCTTGGCTGTTTGGAGGGGTGGCTGGTGGAACCAGATGCACAGGTGCTGATAGATAGGGCTCCTGGTAAGTAAAGTCAAACCTGCTCCATTTCCTTAGATGCAAGAGCCATTGAGTTCTCCATCCTTACGTGAGGTCCAATGGCACAAGCTGAATTGGCTGAAATTGTCAGTTTGACTGCCTGAAATGCTCCCACATCAAAAGACACAATACTTTGTCTTTTGCAGCCACAGAAAGAACTAACTTTGGAGTGCTTTCTAAATTTGAAAGAAGTTATATATTTTTAACCATTTAATTTCCAAATACCATCATTTCAATTGACTTTAATTGATATCTTTCTAATATTTACTATTTAAAGAAATCTACCTTCTTTCTTCAACTGAATTTCTATCAGCTGCATTACTGTCAACATATGGGACATTTAGTTGTAAAACTAAGGATGCAGAAGGTAATTTCAATTAAGGGAAAAGATAAAAATTAGCAGCTAGGAAGGCAACATCTGTGTTCTTCTGCAGGAAAGGGAATATATCCACTGTGATGAAGATGCCTATCTCAGTGAGAATGAGCCAGGTCTGAAGAAATTAACGTTGCATCAGGTGAATAGGGAAATTACTGTCTTTTCCAAAAATGATCTGGTGACATCACTTGAAACTGGCCTAAGAGAAAAAGGAACAGTCCCTATTCCTTCCTCTGCACAGCACTGCCTGTTTCTTAATTTATTCTGAGATGGTGAAATGAGCTGGGACTGGGCAGGGATGTGACCTGCTGAACCCACAGTGTTTCTTGTTTTCAGTGCCTCCAGAAGGAGGGAGCAGTTCAGCAAAAGGGAGAGTCTGCTCCATGTGGAATGTTTTCTCTTGTCCCTCACTTCGGTCCAGCTGAGTAATGCTTATTTATAGCGTGCAGTTCACTGGCCTGCATGTGGCCATTTGGCTGCAAAACTGGGTCTTGTCCTTTAATATGTCCCTTAGCTAGAAGCCATCTGACAAACTGCTGACATAGGATTTGAATTTTCCTATGGCAAAAGCATCTGTCTAATTCTAAAACAGAATTAAAGGTGGTGTGGACCTGCCTCAGTTAATCTAAATCCCTAGAAGGCAAGTTTAAAGCATTAACTTATAAAGCAGAGACAATGCACTCAAGTGAAGCTCCTGATCTCCATTCCTGCTCGCCCCCTGCATAGCAGCAGGCTACTGCAGGGATAAGCAGGGGTCATCTTGCCTTTATTTTTGGTTACAGCACACTGCAATCACATTGTTCCTGTTTCTGACACACCCTCTATGGGGCCTTGCTCTTCCACCTACCACCCAGGGAAAAAGTCTGTCAAATCACATGGCTGCCATGACTTTAACTTCAAGATGCCCCGTTTTCCCCATTAAGCCTCTATGTTATACCCTCTTTCAGAGCCTCACTGCAATTTTCTTCTTTTCCCTGGGAGTTAAATCAGCAGATGTTGTATCATCCACTGCAAATTCCAATCTGCCTTTGCTTCCAGTGCATCTTGGTCACTTATAACGGAGTTAAGTAGAAGCAAAGAAGGAAGAAGAGAAGGAGGAGGAAGAGGAGTAAGAAACAGATGGCCACTGGTGCTGCTGAACACTATCATCCATGAAAATCTCAAGTTGGCAGCCACAAAGCGTGGTGGTGCCAGACTGCAGATGTACTAACATGTGCTTCAGGCTTTCCTTTACTGTGAAGCTGCACTTGCAGCAGTGAGGACTTAGCACTAACCCACAGAGACCGTATGCGTCATCCTCAGCGGTGTGAGAGTCGGCTGGAGCCGGCCTTTTCCTGCATGGCGTTGTGTGCACTTCAGGAGATGACATTCTGAAGTTTTCATGGTCCTGTTGAAGAAAGGTTAAAACAAATTGAAGGTAGATGTAGTTTCTGGTTTTGCTCTGCTACAGTTCCTGGGTGATTTTGAGCAAGTTATGAGAAGTCTGATTCTGCAGCTCTTGCACCTCCTGGGAACTGCGTTAGCTTTGACGAGTTGGCCATCCATGTGAACGACAGGTAATGATGGCAGTACTGTGCCCTTTTCCTCCAGCTCTCTGGAGTGATGGAGTTCCTTTTGCAATCATGTGCAAATTGTGCAGTCTAGTAGCACCAAGTCATTTCTCCTTTTGATAATATGCATCAAGTATTGATAAATCCCTACCTCTCTGTCTACCAGTACTTCATTCTTTAACCCTGTTGCCATGTAAGTCCCTCCAGTAGTCAACTTCTTTTTCTAGATTCATCTGGCTTTTATCACTGATACCTCCAGTAAAACATGCAACCTTCTCATTGTGGTCCTGCTTGAGTCCTGTCAGGAGAGGGATTGTTACAGTCCTGTGCTGTCAAACATTTCCCATTTGTGGCGCAACTTTTGAACCACCTTTTTTTTCTTCCCAAACATATTCTACTGGAAAATCCTGTTTCATCCTTGCTGTTGTCTAAATCTGTTGGTTTGGTTTTGGCCTACTTTCCTAAAGAGATGAGGTGAAGAGGTTGGTTTCCTGCATTCAGCCAAATTTGACAAAGGTAGAGTTTTCAAAGATACCGAATTCCTGTAAGTTACATGAAATAAAAATGCTAGATAGAGAAAAGAATCTGTATTAGGGCTCTTGACAGAAAAGCCACAGCATCATCTCCATGTCTGTTGGGCACCAAAGAATCCTCCAAGGAGAGCACTGTTAAGAAAAGCCAGCATCAGGAAATATCTCCCTTAGATGTTAGACCTTGTTGGATCCAAGTCTGAAGCTCAGTTTTGTTAGTTCTGCTGCTCCTCAAACTTTTTGGCATTATTGTAGCGTATTTTATACAGATTTTCTGGAGATGTACCACTTTATTTTTATTTTTCCACGTAGATGGTTATTTAGTGCCTATGTTTACAATCTCTTTAGATGTATTTTTTTTTTTCCCTGGTTCTTTGCCCTGGCTAATGTTTGCAATTTCTTGCAATTTAGTATTGTACATTTAATACTGTACGTTTTTATAGATAAACAGCAAGAGGTATGCTAAAATGTAATATCAGCCTAACACCAGTCCTGTTTTTTCCCAGAAACTGAACGAGATTTTAAAGACTGAGTTTATAAACTGAGCTTGTTTATGCAACTTATTAAAGGGTCTTCTGCTTAAATAATTGCATACTAAATGTCCTTAGAGTTCATATTTTCTTATAATTTCAATTTGTGTCCCTTTACAGTCTTCAGAAGCATCTTTATTTCACCTGAGTAACAAGCATGTGTCTACTTCTTACTTTTTTAAAAAAGCAGCAGTTTTCCAGACATTACCTGTTTTATAAGACTGTTTATAGAGATCTCTATTTCAAGCAACAGGGATCATAGTCTATATTTCACTCGTGACCTACACCTGCAAACCATATAAAAACATTGCTGAATGGAACTCTAAATAGGATACATTCATTCTTCAGCTAAGGTTTTTGCTCTGTGCTGTACCATAACTGGTGACAAAGCAAAACATAACAGTGAGTTATTCAACGTAATTTCTTCAGCTGGATGGATTTGTAGCAAAAGCTTTGTTTTGACTCTGCTTGTTTTGAGCTGTTCACAGGCTGTTTGTGATTTGACCACATTTTTTAACATTTGAAATGATTTGCCAAGTAACTGTCGCAGATTACTTTATAGATATGTGTGCAAGTGAGGCACTGTGAGTTTTCTTACTGCTTACTGTAGTCATGTTGAGTAGGTAAGTTCATGGTCAGTGCCATTGCCTGTTGTGGCTCTGAATAAAACCCTTCTTGAAAAGCTTTTCACATCCAGAATATGTGAAATTCTTGTGAATGTGTTGCACAAGCAGTAAATGTGGCAAGAAACTCTCCCCTGGGTAGGAGGGGTCCTGCAAATATGACATGGAGTCTTGGTGCATGCAGGTTCTGCCATCTTGCTCACCTGTGTCCAATCTGCTTTGGCTGAATGGAAGTGGTATTTCCTCCTGGAACTGTCTGGTAACTTCCAACTTTTAACTTCCAGTTAAGTTGAAATTAAATTGAAACACTGAATTCAAATTAAAAGACAAAAATGGTTGATTTTTAAAGCATATGCAGCCTTTTCAAGCAAACAACAACAAAAAAAGAACTTTTTACTTCATATTGTTTTTTTTTTTCACTGTAACAACTGAGGTACAAGCACCTGCAAAGTGTGCTGCTGCAACTGGACTTTTTAGCTCAAAGAATTATTTGCTCTACATTATTTGCTTTACATTATTATAAAGAATTATTTGCTCTCTTCTTTAGCTTTGAACAAGTTTACATGCATCTAGCTGAGTGAAATGAAAGCATTTATGCACCGTTGCCCCCTAAATGAAAATTGCTACAGCATAGAATATAAAGATACATACAGAAGACATGATGAGTTTAACAGAAAATACCACGCGAGTGTGTTATTTGTAATGTATGCAATTAAATTTACTCTGGCAAAGCTGTCCTAAATTTTTAATTTATGGGCTTGTTAAAATAGTGAAAGGTGATTATCCTTTCAATTATAATAAAACAGCTTCCAGATTGCCATGGTAATAGTTAAATGTATTTCCCATAAATTTATTATGGTGATGGTAATGACTATTAGCTTTAAATACTTTTTTTCTTTTTTTTTTTCCTAATTACAAAGCATGTGATTTTTTTTCAAGGTTAAAGACCAGAAGTAAAGGTGCAGGAAGGAAAGTACACTCTCTCCCCCTCAACTTTCTCATATGCTGAGTAGGATATGATTCATGTCCATTATAAATTTATGTGCAGTATCGTAGTGTGGCTGTTACAGGGCTGCTGCCTTCCATGTTGTTGAGTCCTCTGATGTTTCCATGGCAAGCATAGAATCAAGGTGACAGTGGCCAGCATGACAGAAGACCGGAGCCCATGTACCTTAAATACCCAAACCCCACTGAAGGGGCCATCTCTGTAACAGCCCTGTGATAACTAGAACTGCAGCAATTTGTTTTTAGAATGGTTTCCTAGCAGGAAATCACAGGGTGATAGGGGGCTTGGAAGGGACCTCTGAAGATCACCTAATCCAACCCTCACATCTAGTCCAATCCAGGATATCCTAGCTTTTATGCAAGTGTTCAGTGTTCAGCCAGGAAACAATTAATGCAATGCCTTATTGCAGGTAAATTTACTCGGAATTGGAGCGTTTCATTTTATTGGACTGGTTTGAAATGTTTCAATTAAAATCTATTCAACAAAACCATTAAAAAGCTTGATCCCAGCAGGACGTTGCTGAACTTGGTTCCCGCTTTCTCTTCTGGGTCAATAATTCTAGATGGAAAGACCTTTCCCATTGATTCTCTGGGTCACCTTAGAGTCTGCAAGAGTCTTTTAGTTGTAGCTAGTGCATCAGCTGGAGGGTCAGAGAGGTCTGGTGTTTGGGTATCTGGCCAGGGGGCCCTGCAGAGAGGCCAGCGTTGTGCTCCTTATGGCAGAACCATCTCTTTCCTCCATGGTCTGAGACCTTGGTGCTGAAGAGCACTGCAGGGTGCAGCTTGTGTTCATGTAGCACGAGGGTTGTCATGAGTGTGTGCTGCCCCGTGTGAGCGAGATCAGACCTGGTTTGTTGTACGAGTGGGGTCTCAGGGGATATAACTGAATGGGGACTCAATATAAAGGAAATAACATTGTGTATGTCTTGAAGAATGAGGATAGCTTTGAGTCTTATCTGATTACTTTGCTTTGTGGAAAATCTCCTGTACCTGCTGGCCTTTGAAGCAGGTGGCCTTGGTTGTTTTTTCTTGGCAGTTAAAGACACGAGTGCTTCTGTAGAGACCATGACCAAAGCACAGGAATCATTCTGAAGAGATTATTTATGCATTTACCTTCATCAAAAGTAAAACCACTTCATTAAGCACCCAGGAAATGTGAAAGTGAGAGGAAAAGTGGTTTTCTTGATGAGATAAACACATTACAACTTACTCATTATACATAAAATAATAGCATATACCACATGTTCCAGGGAGTTCAGGCTGGAAGATGTGTCACCGTTGCCATGTTCATCTCATTTCCTGTGTATTCATCGAAAAGGTACTGATTCAGCCTCTGTAATTGGCTTGTTATACACTTAAAAAAAAAAAAAAGCCCCCAAAATCCACAACAAAACTCTTCAAACTTTTACCCTGAAAGCTGTGCTGTGTGTTTGTGTGTGTTTCGATTTGAATATGAATCGGGCAAACAAGAACTTGAATTTGTAGTACTCCAGTCGGTAGATGGGTAGATGAATAGATGAGTAAAGAGAGGAAAAAGAGTAAACTAAAAAACCCTAAGTAAAATAAAAGGCTTGTAATAAGCCTCATTTTTGTGCACTGCTCTGGGAGCAGAACCATCTGTCCTTTTGCCTCAGACACCATCCCTTATATTCATATGGTCCTCTCAATTTTGAATTAAAAGAAAAAAAAAAAAAAAGAGTTTTTAGGGATGCCTCATTATCTGGGGGCTGACCTGGAGATGATGCTCTTGTGTCCCATGCAGATTGTGTCACTTGTATGGGTCGTGGACCCGTTTTCTTCTCAAAGGAGAGAATGGAGGGGGCTTGTTCTCGGTGAATTGAAAGGGCGCTTTGGGGAAGTGCCACCAAATCCAACATTGCAGCTCACAGTATGCTGCTTTTCACTCATGGGAAATTCTTTAGGGGATGATCATAAAGAAGTAAAGTCCAAGAGACAAAGGGAAAAAATGGGGGATTCCAAGAAAATGAAGCTTCAACCTTTGACTGGTTCCATAACAACCTTTGTGTTCTGAGTCCCACAAGTCAAACACAAATGGTTTGTACAGCCCAGTGTTAAAGGTAGTTTAAAACCACTGTGACTTCAAGTACTGTGTAAAGGGAAGGGAGCCTGAATGTTGTTTCTTTGACATTGTAGATCTTCTTGGAACACTCACATTTTAACTTTCAAATTGAAAATTGTTTTATTTTAAATTAATGTAAAGTAATAGCTCCAGAAATCACTCACAAATGGTTAAAAACCCCTAGTATTAAGACAGTTTGGTGAAAACAGGTGTTAGTAAAATGCTCTACAGACTGCCTTCAAATCTCCTTCCTGATTTTAAAGGTTTTTCTGGTTTTTTGCATTGCCTCTGCTGAAAATGATATGCAGAATTACAAGTCTTGCAGCTAAAGCTTATAATCTACACCTACCTCCCACAGTCTGCTTTGTTTATATGGTGCCCTGGAGAGAAATATTTTAAAGGGTTGGGATTGTGAAGGCCAAAGGTTTGAATAAAAAGTGATGCTGGAAAGTATTGATTTTTTTTTTTTTTTTTTTAAAGTAAGTAAACTCCCAGACTCTTTCCCCTCTGATTCTTCACTTTAAAAAAAATTTCCCTTGTTTTCTGAAATCTCTATTTTCATAAATTCTTCCCCATGTCCTCTGATGTTTCAGTATATCAGGATTGCCAGACTTTCTCAATTGTTCCATGGTCCTATGCTGAAGATGTCATTGCTGCACACCAAAATAAGTAATATGGAATTACTTTATTCTTTAAAAGAAGCAGACTTACACACATGCAATGCCTGCTTCAGTGCCTCCAGTCAAACTGGATACAACTCATTAACCTGATGTTCCTGTGTTAAAAGCAAATTAAAAACAAATATAACTCAGAAACCTAAGAGGGCTGTTTAATACCATGTTGGGAGAAAGATGGTAGAGGTTGCTTTTTGCTTATAACCCAGTTTCAATATTCAGCTTATGAACAGAGGAAAATACCTGCAAGGGTTTTTTTGTCTTTCAGAACTCTTTGAGTTTTGAAAATTGACTTATTTTTTTAAAAAAACATCCCTCCTGCTCTTCAGTCCAAATCTATGTCAAAAGCTAAATTTGAGCCATGGTACAAGATTTAGGTGCTTCACAAAGGAGGTAAAAAAAGAGTAATTTTTTATATGTTTTATTGTCCATGTTAATTGCACTAATAATAATTCACTTTATATTTGTGGTCAAGGTATGGCAGCCTGTGCAGCACTTGTATTTGCTGCTATCTCTGAAATCATCATTAGAAAGTGACCTGATAAAGGTTACCCTAAATTCTGATACAATATTGAGGATTACTGTTGCTCCTTCACCCTGTTTAGTTTATGCAGTTTTTTGTGCTTCTTGGTGGTGTTTCCCTGTGCAGTTGTAATCCTCGGTACTCTGGGTGATGGTCACTAAGTGTTTCAGAAAGCTGTAATTTGGTAATGGTGATTACAAAAGATTGTAGGGGAAGTGGGTCAAGCCAAGGGGACCTGGTGATGCTGCTGGAGCAGCAAAGAAGTGTCAGAGTGGGGACACTGGGACAGGGTTGGCGTCAGAGGGCTGCCAAATAGCAACAAAAAGGGAAATGGAGGTGAGAGGCCAGGGAAGCAGCACGGAGGGGGATGCTGCAAGGAGCAGTGGGTATCTCAGGGAACAGAGGTGAACTTTCAATGAGCAAGAGCAGAAGAGACGCAATTTCTGTGCATTTCTAAGGCCACTGCAAAGGAGCAAAACCAGAAGGGATGTTGCCTTCTTCCTAGTACGTGTTTGAATCCTTATCAAAGCAGTTTATCAGCTGATCTCATTTTCAGTTATAACCCACAGAAGCATTCATATAATTAGATGTAGTGTTGTAATCCTCTTGAAAACAAAATATGGGCATGGGGCAGCTGATAAATTGAAGCAGTAGGGAGCAGCTAATAAATATTTTAATAAGCAATAAGTTTAAAGTGTGTATCTAATGAATTCTAATGGTATCTTGTTTTTCTTAAATTTATCTTGTAAAGGCAGAAGTAAACTTCAAACTTGATTATTCTAGCCAGAATTTATTATATTTTGATTACTCTTTTTTTTTTTTTTTTTTTTTTTTTTTTTAAATTCATAATTCTTTTCAGGAAAAAGGATTAGATTTAGATGCAAATGGATCTTCATCTTCTGCCTACTAAAAACGTCTGTAAATCTTACATGGACTTTGGAGAGTTAAGCTTCCTGTGTGGTGTTGCCCTGTACATTGAGCCCTGTAGGGAGTGATCTCCTACATAATTCTCGGTCAGATAACTGGTAGATCTTCCTTTGGTCAGTGTTCTGACCCCAAGAGATTTTACAAGGGCCTGGATGTTGAACTGGGATGCCAGCATTGCAATCCAATATCGGGGGCTCAAAACTGAGCTGGCAGTGTGATTTGAGCACGCTCTGCAAAAAACCTGCCAGAGAAAGGAGGATGTGGCAGTGTAGAGAGGCTGTTACACAGCCCTGGTCACCAGTGGCTGGTGCAGAGATGCACAGGGGAGCAGGAGCAGCCAGCCAGCTGTGGGAGGGCATGGAGGGATCTGCCTGGGGACTGCCAGGTGTGGGGCAGGGTTTGCTGCACTTCAGAAAGTCTCTTGGTTAGCTGGGACCAAATGTGGAGGACCTGCCTGCAGTGACACCATGATCTGGTGTCTGGGGGGACAGCTGGGTATAAGCCTTTTTATTTCTCTTCTGTTTGATCTAGTTGCTTTGAGTTTTCCCTGTTTAATAAGTTACATATTCAAGTTTTATTGTGATGAAATCTGGCTTTATTTGAGTTACAAAGGCTTTTGGTCTTCTTTAGGGAGCTCATTATGAAGAAAAATTGTAGGCAATGGATGTCAAAGCTCTGGCTGACCCAGGAGCTTATTATACCTGGTTTTAAAAAAAAAATAATAGGAAAGTGGTCACAGCATGAGCTATCCCTCCTCATTTTGCAGGGGTTGCACAGGAACAGGAATTTCCTTCCAGCATAGACAGTGATGCTGCCTCTTTAGGGAATACACATTCCGAGATGCTCATGCTGGCTTTACGTCCCTTCTCCCCAGAGGTGCCGGGACATCGTGGTTCTCCTTCCAGTGGGAAGAGCTGGACAGAGCTCCTTCAAAAGTCTTGCAGTGAATCCTTTAGTAAATACACCCTCAGCAAACATCAACATCTAATTTTCCTTCTGTGGGTGGAATGTGTGAACAAGAGTGATGAAAGCTGAGAAACAAATGAATTTCATTCTTCAAACAGTACTATTTTCAGGGCTGTGGGGTGTTTTGCACTCCGTCTCCCTGCCTGGTGCAGATGAGCTGGGAAACATAAGCTGACTGGTTGAGGACCGTGCAGGAGGATCTACAGGGTCGCTTCTATGGTGCAGCCTCCCTGACGATTAATTTATTATAGGGCTTACCTCTTGGGGTCTGTTAATTCCCATCATCCTTTTTTATCCAGCGTGAAGCGTTGGACTGTGCAGCCAGGAGGCCAGGTTTGCTTTACAATGGTTTTGTTACTGGAGTGTTTTATGTTCTGTTCTACAATCAGGTTGCCCTTTGGATGATTTTTTCTCCCCCTTCTTATCTACATTCAATAAACAACTTCAACTTGTTCTGTCCTGCTATTTAGCAAAGATAAATTATTTGGGCAACTGAATTGTCCCAGTTCAGCTGACTGGCCAGAATAGAATTCTAAACAGGTGAGATAAGGTTAATAGAAGCACCAAACTGCTGTGTGGATATTCCTGTTACTGTATACAAGCTCGACAACATCATCTTCCACCAGTTTCCTAATTTGATAAATGCCTTGAGCTGATTTAAAAATGTGTAGGTTATTTTTAACCATGGTAGCAGAGCCATCTGTATTGTATCTGATGAAGTTCTGTGATAGAGCAAATTGATTTATTCTATCTCCTTACAAGTTATACTAGGCTTTATGTTATAAATAAGCTGGTATGAAGTACATGATGTCATTGAGCTTGAAAGTCTCTAGATAAATTTGTACTTAAAGCGTTTGTGCTTTCTGTATGAATTTAAATTGGTGCAGATTGTTATATCTCTTTTCTGTCTCTGTCTTGTGGACTGCAAGCTTTCTGGGGTCAGGACTGTCTTCATAGTTGTGTTTGTATGAAATACACAGAGGGCCCAAATCCAAGACTGGTGCTCTCATATGTTATAGCGATAAAAATAAGAGCAATCAACGAAAACAGAATGACACGTGTGATGGTAGGATTTTCAGAAGCACTGCAAGGAACTGGGTACCTAAATCCTACCATTTAGTGTTATAAAATACAGGGAATTAATGAGGAGCTCATTTCACTTGAGGTATCAACAGTCCTGGCTATAGCAGAGGTGTGCCTGATGCCATGGCAAGTCTGAACGGAGGTCAGATTTGAGATCTCTGCTTTGATTTCTGTTCCATGAGGTGAGTGGGGCTGTTGATGGCACAAACCCAACACTTCTTCCCTTTGCCTTTCTCTGAGGTCACTGGGGCCTCTGTGAAAGTCCATGGGGAAGCAGTAAGAAGAGGGAATTAATCAAATGCTGGGAAGAATACAATAAATCTTAGTTGACTGCTTAAAGAACTAGCAAAAATGGTGGCTGAAATAAGGAGGGGCTTCTAAAAGAGGTGGACTGGAATCACCATCCTTGTATTTAAGGATAGTTTTTGAGAGACGTTGAAGACAGGATGCTGCCTAATGAGTGCCATGTATGGTGTAGATTTCGCTGTAATTAAAAACAAAATGAGCAATGCTTTAATTGAGATCTGAAGATTAAAAGTTAAAAGCTCAGTATCCTCTATTACTTATTGTCAGATAGGAATTACATTGCATATGTGTAACAAACCATTGCATTTTAAAAATGGAACCATAAAAAAGCTGCTGTAATTTAAAAGCAGCCAATTTCCGAGGAGTACAGTTTGCAGCTCTGTCACTTGCTAATCAGTCTGTTAAACATAATAGCCATTCTTGTCTGGAGGCAGTTAATCATGTTGTGAATGCACTTATCAGTGCATATTAGAAATACAATACAAGACTTTCCGACAGGGGAATGGATGCAATTACTGCAATCAGTATACATTTAGCTACTGTCTTATCGTACCATGTTTTTCTTTCCATTTCTTTTTTTTTTTTTCTCTCCTTTCTTTTAAATAGTCCAGCAGTGACAGATTTTCTCTTAGAAAAATATAAAGAACACACTTGAAAGTGTTGTTAAACTCAACAGAGATGCTCAAATGCAACCTGTCTAAATCTAAACAAGAGCTGACTGGTTGAACCCTTCCTGGACCCAGCAGTGCTGCAAGCTCTTGGCTTTGAGTGTTGTGGTAATGGTTTTCAAGGCCTTTGAGCATTTTCACGTGTCTGTGGAGGCATGTGTTGGGTGGTGGGGAGCTGAAGTTGCTGCATTTGAATTAGACTAAAGGAGCTCAGCATATGGATAAACTTTTTTTTTTTTTTTTCCCCTGTGCTTCTCTACATCTAAATCAGAAGCAATGAGAGATCTCAAAGTTTTTGAAAGGGGATATTGAAAAAGCATGAAAGCTAATTGCTTCCAGCATGACTACTCACCAGCAATGGGTGTAAATACAGCTGTCTCAAAGAATGCCAGGACTCGACAAAATCTAAGGATTTCAGCTAAACAATTTTCCAGGGCTGAGCATATTCTTGTACAGGGAGGAAGGGAGTTGGGAGGGGGACAGGAGGAGAGAAGGGATTATGAAATCGTGAAGAGATTCAGAAAAGAGAGGACTAGGAGGAGGATGATTTTGTAAATTCTGCTTTGCATTAACCCTTAATGTTAGGGATGTTTTATGTAGCTTGGCGTGCTTTACAGTGCTTGCGGGAACCTGCCTTCTTTTTCTAGAAATCCTTTTATCTGACTCTTTGTTCTTCATGACAGCTGGTATTTTTTGCTTGGGTAACATTTGTAATTGTAGCAAGGAAAATTAAAAAGCAGAACAATCCCCAAATTGTGTGACTATTACAGCGGGTAATAAGGGAGTCAACATGACATCATATCCCCAGCACCAGTGCTTTTGTTACTGTTCTCTTGTATATTGCTCAGACTCCCTGAGGACATGCAGGAGGTCCTCCCTGTGATGTCCTTAGTGGTGGTGCTCCCGAAGGGTGCAGGTGTCTGGCCTGTGTCATGCTGGTGAGCAGCTCAGCTGGGATGCTCAGCCCCACTCCATCCACAGGTTGCTAAAGCCTTCATTGCTGAGGAAATTCGTAGGAATGAAGTCCTGGGGGGACCTTTTATCATCTAAACAGGGAAGTGGGGAAGGCGGGATGGAACACCACTTCTCCCCTTTCCATTTCTTATTATTCCTTTTCAGAGCCTAAATGAATTAACCTCACTTATTACTCACTTGTGCCTGAATAAATGCCGTGAATAAATGATTATTCATGGTATGACCTTAGCTCTGAGTAATATCCCAGCAGCCCCCCATTAGCTGTCACCACATTTGAATTCATCACGTGTTGGGAAAACATTGTCTTGCAAGTGTGACAAAGCAGTGATTACCCTTTGAAAAGGTGACCTAGAGACATTACGTGGGGACCGTAGTGTTGACCTTACTTTCATGCCATTAGAAAATAATTGTGGAATGATTTTTAAAAAGAGAAATATTAAATCTGCCCCTCTGCTTTTTGTTATTTGGAGCTATCTTGGCGCT
Organism: Podargus strigoides; assembly: GCA_028020825.1. Lineage (NCBI taxonomy): Eukaryota > Metazoa > Chordata > Aves > Caprimulgiformes > Podargidae > Podargus > Podargus strigoides. The sequence goes on along the minus strand of CM051637.1, from coordinate 11,990,739 downwards.
TCTAGGGAAATTTGGATTAATTTTTAGCATGACAATAGGCTTTTAATGGAGTGACTTACATTATAACTGCATGTTTGTCTCTTGCTTTTAGTTTTGTTGCAAAGATTAGGATGTTAAGGTGATCCCAACTAGCTAAGGGCAGAGGTACATAGAATTCCTGCAGATGGCTCTTTCTGTTCATACACTGAATGCAGACCCTAATCCACCTTGAGTTTGCTTGGCTGGATGAATTAATCTTGTTTATTAATTAAAACATGGGAAATTGATATTTATAGGCCAGTTTCACATTTTTACTGTCTGTTCAGTGGGTATCAACAGTGAGAAGAAAAGCTCAACTCTTTTAAAAATGTAATTATCAGCCTATAAAATAAAATAATTTTATGCACACCCTGTAGGGAGAGAGGAGGTCCCGTTTGTGTTAATGTTAATGGGCTACACTGCTCCCTGTCTTCCCTTCTTTGAGGATGTTATGGCCATGTATTTCTTAGCAGAAGTGTGTATTAACCACAGGACAGCCTGAACATTATCTCTTCACCTAACAATACATTAGATTCAAAGAAAGTTAGGTCTAATTAATTAGATGCTTAATCTTGTTTAAATCTGAAGAGAATGTAGGGGGAATAAAATAATCCTTGCCCATGTTTCTATTTTGATTTGTTCTTTTATTATTTCATGCAGGTAGTATTACAGTAACTTCTACAGCAGGCTCATGAGTTCTGTGCACTGTTAGCAAGTTTTAGAAAGAAAAAAACCCAACTGTTTTTAAATCTCCCATTGTCCTTGCTAGCTGCTTGGCATGCTGTTAGTTATTCCTTTAGGCTGTCTGCCCATTATGCAAAGGATAAAGTTCAAAAGGTGTTGAATTAGGCTTTTTAAATCCTCAGGAGGAGAGCACCATTTGTCACTGTTTTCAAGTATCCTCCAGCACATTAGGTATATTCGTGTTGCAGTGTGCAGCTTGTCTCCCCTTTCCTTTCATTCCTAAATTCAGTGTGTGTGGAGTTTGCATCTTTAGATCCCCTCTGGTTGATTTTTCTCCCCAAGGAGATCCAGCTGTCAGCCTCAATTGTAATTCTGAAATCAAAACAGCAACTGATTTGCTAGTAACTTCCTACTAGTTCTAGTTGTGGGGTTTTTTTTTCTGATGCACAAAAGAGTGTATACAAAAGAGTCTGATCACTTAATGCTAATGTCAGGCATATAAAAATCATAAGGTGTTTAAAATGCCAAGGAAACATGTTGTTAGAAATGTGGTTTGAGCCATTAGAGTGCATCCAGGTCACTTACCCAAGCTCTTATCTCTGTCTAAGGAAGATGAGTAATCTGTGTCTGTATTTGTAAATATAAAATTCAAGAGCCTTACATAATTATGTGAGTTCAGCATCTGCCACGAGACTCACAATAAGTTTGGAAGAGTGTACAGATACAAACTGTTGCATGTCTTCCATTTCATAGTTGGCTGGGGAAGAGCAGGACTCTGAATGAAGCACCTTCAGCTACACCGAGCTGGTAGCCAATAACCTAGTGCAGGGACAGTGGAGGAGCTGAATTGAAGAGTGGCCTTTTTCTTCTGTGTAATTACCTGTGGGAAAATAATTTCTTTGGCTGTTATGTGTTGGCATTATAGTCAGACACAGAGTCTGTCCCATTGCATTGCAGTGTGCCACTGAGGATTTCCAGCAGGTAACTTTTAGGGTATATTCCATGTCTCCACCATCGAGACTCTGGATGCCTCTGGCCATCCACTCTGTTTATTTTGAGGTCAACTGAAATGTTTGCTGCATTGACTTTACATGCAGCTTGGCTGAAGATACCCATGCCTCGTGGTGGTAAAAAAGTGCCTCCCAGAGTTGTATTCTCATTCTTTTAAAGGTATTTTGAGCATCTGTGGAGGGAGAGTCTTTGTGAGTTCTTGAATTGCAAAGAAGTTCTTGTATCACTGAATTTATTAGCTTGAATTTTCAGTCATTGGTTCTTTAAAAATCCATCTCTTCTTTATAATATATTTCAGCTGCTTGCACAGCAATGTTGAAAATACACCATGTGATTATGGTATGTAAATATGTAAGAATTTCTGAATAGTTAAAGAGAAATTATAAGCACAATTTGGGCTGTTGATATTTATTAACTGGTTAGGATTCAGCATAAATCTTTCATCATAAAATCATTCTTATTTTTTAAACAACAATAGCTCCCTCTATATTTGCATCCAAAATCAGCTAAACCCTGGCCCCAATTTCTTGCTGGATGTGTTTGTTATATTCCCCAGAAAGATGCTTTCTTCTGGCAGAGAAGCTTTATTTTAAGAAATACACAGCACAGCAATGAAGAGGTTCTAAATAATAGTTGGAAAAATATTCCAGTGCAATCAAAATGCTTTTTTAAACCTCAAAAGTTTACATGCCATTTCAAAAGAGGAGAGTCATGACAAAGGAACAAATAGGGTCCCAGTGCCCAGCAATACCTGTTACCAATGGAGTGCACCAATTACACCCATGCTGAATTTGTTTCTAAAAGTCCTGTTTTGTTAAAGACTAACTAAAATAGTATCTAGGGACTCTTTTACCAGAAGAATTTCTGTACGCTGTCACAAGGGTGGAAGCAAATAAAAATAATTGAAGCAGTTGTCTCGGTTGTCTCCAGAGTTGTCATGATGATGTTGATAAAATCAAATAAAGTGGAAGTTATTGCAAGTTGTTAGTGAGCAGCACAGTTGTGAATTGGCAGTGGAAGAAGCTGAAGAGCTTAAAAGCTTTGCTCATTATCTAGATGTATTGTTTTCAGTTGTGGGAAAATGTTGGCTAAGCAAAATAACATGAATAATATCTGATCTTGGTGGAACACAAATATTTTCTTTTTTTTATGGCTTTTACTGGATTATTAAAAAGTGCTGTGTCAATCCATACATTCTTAACAGATTTAGCAGCTTGGTTTTGTCCTCTGCAGCCATTTACATTGCCCATGCATCTGTGAAGAGCCTGAATTTTCACAGCAGTGAAAGAACAACCAGATCAGGCACCAAGAAATGTTTTGAAAAAGCCTGTAGTTGGTATAAACTGGACAACAGAGCAAGTTCTTTGTTAGACAGCAGAGCAAACTGTGATTTTGAAACACAACATGTGAGGAAACCAAGCAAACTTTTTCCATCCCTGCAGATTTACTTGCAGCCTGCCATCCATCCTGTCTGTGTTCAATGTTTGCAACTTCTGCTTTGCTCTTCTGTGCTGTTATATGGAAGAAGAGCGAGCAGGGATTTTTTCAAGTGTTTGTGTCTGCCTTGCACCCCCAACTGTCTGGTTTCCCTCAGTAGAACAAAAAAACTCTGGGGGCTACACAGTGAGAGGCAGTGGCACTCTGCAAAAGCTTCCAGAAATACTCAGGACGCACAGGTAGCTCGCCCTGGCTTCTAGGGACGTTCGTCCACACTGCAACACTCGGTGGGGATACTTGCACTTATTTATGCTGGGCTCCATCCAGACCCATCACCAGTGCTCCTCAGGATGAGGCCCTTCCTCAACAAACTACCCTGGGAGAGCAATGTGAGCAGGCTGCTTCCAAGCTTGTACACAGCTTTGTGTCCTTACAGCCTAATGCAAATGATACATGCTGGGAGAAAAAGGTTTAGGTTTTAACATGCATTATCAAGTCAAAATTTGTGTGTAAGACAAGGTGTAGCTGTTTCACTCCAGTAAGTTGTTCTCAAGTAGGATCTGTGCTTAAGGATGTTGCAGCAGGTAGAAGATACCCTGGCTTTAGAGGTGTTAGCTGCTGCCAGTTCCTGTTACCCAGTGCCTGCTTTCAGGAAAGTGGCACTCAGCAAAGCATAAAGGCTGACACCATGCAAATGTTCATAACTCAGAAACTGGATGCTGCTCCATTACTAGATATTTACTCTCATTTCCTTCATTTTGGGCTGCTGGCATCTTAATTTCCTTAGCGGGAGACGGTCAGGACCTTTAATCTGGATCTTTTCCCCAAGAGGTCCTGGCCGTCTGCTGCTTCATTTGACTTCAGCAGGAAATGAGGGTCTTGAGCATTTCCAATCAGTCGTTGAAAAGCCTCCTCTTGTAAGTGTTTGCTCTTCAGTAAACCATACTTACAGAATTAATCCCCTTGAGATCAGAGGAGTGAGAACTGTGTTACTGGAATATTTTATAAACTAATGTACCTTGCTTATGTTGTCCTGTTCTCGCTGAATTTGGTGACAATTTGTCAGAATGAATGAGAATTGACCATTATTAACCTTGAAAAGGTTCTCGAGCAACATGATACCAGACTTTTTATTATTTTCAATTACCTAGTGTCTGCTCCATTTTTTTTTTTTAGAGTTTTGTGTACACTGCTGTGGGCCTCATAAACAGATTGCCATTTACTGAAAACATCATTTTATGAATGAATGAAACTCATGATTTCCTGGAATAGCCAACAGCACTAATAGAAGGGTCTGACTTTTATCAACTAAATTGTTGATGAACGGGCAGTGTGAGCCAGCAAACCCTCTGTGAGCCAGTGGCACACCCAGCTCAGCCCACTGCACAGTGCCCTGCACTCTGTCCTTCACTGTGCCATTCTGCATATTTCATTTTCCCTAAAAATAGGTCATGCTCTTCAGTTTGGTTAGCAACGTAAATCTTTCTTAATGACTAATAATAGGCATTTGTTTGTTTAAGGTAACTACTAAATACTTAGACTGTTACTGCCATCATAACATTAATCACTGTGTATCATTCCAGTACTTAAGTCAATAATTCCATGTTTGGCTTAGACAAAAATTAGGAATAATTTAAATTCAGTATTATTTCAGTGCCAGGTGGTTTTGTAGTACTTACTAAAACCTCAGAGGTTTAGAACATTAAACCAGTAAAACATTAGAGCTATAGTGGACCTTCACAGTAATCTATTATTTTGTGGAAAAAAAAAAACAACCTATGCAGTTCTATATAAATACTTAATAAGGTAATAGATGTGGAGAAACAACATCTGATATTGGATATTTTTTTTTTAGATTTAAAATATATATATTTTTTCCCAGCTGTTTGCATGCACTAGCAGATTCAGGAAGAAAATCAATCAGAATATATGCAACAAGGTGACATGATAGATAGCCCGCCAAAACCAGTGTGAATCTTTACAAAGCATCTGAATGCAGTACTGCAGGAGTTCTCAAAGGTGCTTGGGAGCACTTGAAACCCAGGCCTTATTTTTCTAGTAGTTTGTGCAGCCTGTGATTTGTTCCACTGGGAGAGTGTTTGCAGTCGAGGAGAGGCTCTGCCTCTGGGTGGAGAGCTCACTCCTTTATGGCTTATGTACATCCAGAGGAAATACTTCAGGTTCAAGTTGGCAAGCTGAGCAAGGCACAACCTGCAGCTGCACGCCTGGGTATGTCCCTTGCAAGACAGTTCTGGGACTTAGCAGCATTTTCCTGTCCTGATTAACTCTTCTTATCCTGGAGTTACTTGGAGCCAGAGTTGGCTTTATTTGGCATAGATTTACCGTTCTGTGCTAAAACTCTGTTTTCTTCTACTCCAGGTTGGGATTACAGCCATGCCTACTCACTGCTGGGTACAGAATGATGACTGTACAGGTTACAAAGCTTGACTGGGCTGTTGGGGACCTGGTTTGAATGCATTAGATATATATGAGGCTGGACAACAGGAAATTGTGCAGAAATCTCAAGGTTTTGGGGGTTCTTCTAGCACCTAGTCGAGGCACTATTGTGAAAGTACACAAATAGTATTATAAATTGCAATTTGAAGAAGAGGGCTACTTACTGGAGTTCGTGAGAGGAAATAAATCCAAGCCCATGGTTTCTTTTTCTCCTCTCACCAGAAAGAAAAATGTGTAATGAATATCTCATGTCTGAAACACTGGGCTGGATTCATCAAAGGGAGTTAGTAATTACCAAATTGAGAGAATCATGAAGCGCTTTTCTAAATTTGAAAGGCTCATCAAGAATAGATCAGGAGCAGGCAAAATTAATAGTTATGAACTCATTTCCATAGAAATGGACTTATTAGCAAGCATGCCAGCTGCCTAAAATTATAAGGTCTTTTCCTCATGCTTGCAGGAAATAATCTTTTTTTATAAAAGTAATTTTGACTTTTTATTTTTTATTGCTCCTCCAAACGAGGCTTTGGCAAAATCCTTCTAAACTGGGAAAAGACTTCACTGGACAATAGGAATATTTAACTAAAAAGGGAAGAAAGACATGGAAAGGAAAAGTGATTTATAGTTCTTGGATTCCATCAGACTCTTCCCAATAGTGCGTACTTATTTAAGGGAAAAATGGAATATGTCTTAAGAAAAAAGCTGACAAATCTTTATAGGATTAAGTTTGGTTTAGCAGGATTTAATGGCTGACAACAGCATGAGTTACAGTCCTTGTCTTCTCTGCTAGTGGATTTTCCCACTGGTAGCTTTTTGTCTTCACCCGGCATTTGCAGATCGACAGCGACTACAAAGACCAACATATTGGCCACCAGCTACAAATCAGACTAAAAGCTGAAGATTTGCCATGGCAGGGTGGAATGACTCCTTTTAAAAAGGGTTGTGGTGTAATGCTGCATAGACAGGGCAGAAATGTAGATACAGGTGTTGTGATGTGGATTTCTCAGCCAAAGGAGCTGACATAAGTAAATGCTAACCTTTATGGTCTTGATTATGGTTTAATTTATCTCTGGTATTACTTTAGCAATCTCCATCCATTTCAGTGGAAAGAGGCAGTGGTCTCCCACACAGTATTGTAGAGGATGGTTAATAAATTGCAAGAAATACAAATAGTACCAATCTTCCCACTAGGAGAGAAGCTCCTGTAGGATAACAGATGCAGCAACCAGTAGGAAGGCACTAGTCTGAGCAAGAAAGAAATTCACTTTTCAGGTTTTATCATGGATTTGTTATAGTTGTAACCTGGGAAGAGACTCAGAACAAAGAGGGGGATTAGTCCATGGAGTGCTCTGTGTCCCAGATACTGTGATGCTTGGCAATGCTTGAAGGCTGAATCTTTGTCCTAAAGAGGAAAAAAGGGAGACCATACTTTTAGAGAAAATTCATTGACCTGCTGTTCCAAAGGAACTGGAAACCTGCTGGTGAATAAAGGAGTCCAGGAAGTTGAATACTGGTTTGCTAAAGCTATACACTCTGTGGAGAAATTCCAAAAGTAAAGGAGGGTTAGATACAGTAAGTCCATCTCTTCCAGCAAAATTCCAAATGTGAAAAGAAGTGGATCCTTCTTTAATCAATTTTAGTATGTCATGTACATGATTTGCTTCTGAGACCAAGCAGAAAACATTTGACAAGCCACATTGTTTTTGCAGGTGGTGATAAGGATTATCTTTGGAACAAAGACCTAGGAATTCCTGGGTCCTGGAAGACCTGGGAAGTCAGCTTTGCTTTAATTCATACATGAATATTAGTTAGATCTGAGAAAGGTTTATGTATGTGAGTTGCTGCTCCTTTCTAGATGTGCAGAGACTCATTTCTAATCCAGCAGTGCATAACCATGTCTGCCTTTAAATGAAACTTAGTCTTTTATAGCTGTACAGCTGAGGATGCAGTGAAGGTCTTAGCATATTTACAGGCATAAGAGTCATTTTACTCCCTAGAAATTACTTTAGCTTGCTATATAGTCAAGACACACACATGCTTTTCTTAGGGAGATCTGAGTCTCTGTCTGTCTTAAAAATATAGAACCACTATTACAGTTACTTTTTGGATGTGTAAAAAGGAAAACAGGAAAGGAATAATTGAAGGCATGATGGCCTGAGCTCAAAGAAGTGCCAATCAGTGGGATGAGGAATGGATATCAGTGCAGACTAACTTGACATATTAAGTGGTGAATCTGAAGCAAAACACTCCATCAGTGGTTTTATCCCAAATTCAAAACTATTCGTGGGTGTTTTTGTGAGTGGCAACTATTGACTTGAAGAGATTGAACCTAAATTGCAGATCTAAACATACCTTGACAGGCCCAGTATCTAGATCCAAGATCATCTCTGAGTTGTGAGCAAATTAATTTTATGTAATTTAGATAAAACAATCTGCCAGAATTCATATACACAGGAAACTATGCAGTTGAGAACTTCACTGTGGTGCCCATTGTGGTTATGTTTTTGACAGAAATGGTTTAATTACATCCCTAGTGTTGTGTAATATTATCTGTCCTAAAAGGTTTTTGCTGATTGTCCAACTGGCCACCCAAAAGATGCCTTCATAGTTTCTCATTTTGCCTGGAGGTGGATATTATCTTCTGTCAGCATGGAAAATATTTATCCTCCAGGCATTGAAGCATATGTTTGTGTTTGTTGTCAGAGAGAAAACATGAAAATCAATAATTCCTGTTCAGATTTTTTTTTTTTTTCCTTTTACAATGCGTCTTCAAAAACATATGGCATAAACAGATTCTGCCTCTGTGCAGTTGGGAAGAGGAAAAGATGTTTAAGTCTCTGTTCTCTGTGGTGGCAGACTAAAACTTTCTATGAACATAACTCTTGGAGTCACTGCCTTAGTGTGAGGGCTCACAAATAACGTACCTTGGGACAGGACAGAGGGTGAAATTGCAGAGGGTGGGTGAATACTGAGGGGTGCCTGCATGCACAGGACACATCCCAAGATGGGGAACAAGCTGTTTCATACTCACAGTAAGAGCACATTCAAGTTCTTACAGAATGGTCCAACATGCTGCAAATTCAAATTTTAACCTAATTTATGAGCACATACCCTGAAACTTCAGTAATATCGATAACATTGGTTGTCTCTTCAATGTAATATGATAAAGCAGTCGGGTTGTAGTCAGGTTAGCTGCCTTTCTATCCCACCCCTGTGGGATGTGTCAGGTCTCCATACTGCAGGTGTCTGGCTGGGAAACCAGGGCAGGAATTTATACACTGCTTTGTGAAATACCTTAATTTTTGTGGAAGTAAAGTGCTGGATGAACAAAGGTCTTTTTTCTAAATAGGTCCCTGCTGTGGATGTGCCAAGTGCTGTTGGTGAAATATTGGTGTCTGTTTTCTTCTCCGTAACGTGAAGATCTGTCTTTCTAACCTGAGGATTAATTATTTATATTTACATAGTGTTGGAGCAGGGGAGAGCGCTGTGTTATTGTTAACAAAAGAACCAGAAGTAATTTTTAAATGCAGTTCTGAATGCTATGCATTTACATCCATTTCTTTACCTTTAAACTTTTATTTCCAGATGAGAAATATATAACGATCACCATAGAATTACAACTGATGAGAAGAACATTTTCATGACTTGAAAATAAGAATAATCTCCCCCCCCTTTTTTGGCCATATGTAATTTCTGCAAATCCATTTTTTCACTGAGATAAAGACAAGTTTGGGTTTGAAACACTTCTCCCTCATCATCACCCTGAGCTCATTTCATGAGGAATGGCCAAGTATTCTGTTGTTTAAGAGCACCAGAATTTGCAGCAACAAAATTATAATGCTATATTAAATAATTGAGCAACATCTGTGCAGTGCAGTTCCCAGGGTTTGGGGCTTATTCTGTAAGTTCATTGTGATTATGGAGAATGAGTGCCTGAGTTTAATGGGAAAAAAGCCTCCATTTCAGGAAACTAGGAGATACAGTGTCACCTTATCTGTAAAGTTGCCCAGTGTGCACTTTGATATAGGTTTCTGTCAGTGTCTTCAAGTCTGCATGTTGAATTCAGTGGTAAATCTTCTGGTGAACAGAAAAAGAGAAATAAAAATCTATTTTGTTATTAAAATCCTACTGATGTTGTGGACAATTTTGTGTTGTTTGTTTGTTTTTCCCAGAGCAAACATGTCCTCCTATGAGATCCTGCAGATGGACTTTGAGGTTGACAACACTAGCAGCCTGGCAGGGGCCCAGCAAATTACCTGGCAGGTGGAATACCCTCGAGATGACTCCCTGAGTGAACTGGTGGTCTCTGAGATCTTTGTCAGCCGAACAATGTTTGTGGGAATAGTTCCTCTTGCCATGGTAAGAACTCGCTGCTGCTTCCTTTTGCTAAATGTTTCCGTTGATTCTCGTTAGTATTCAAGGGAATGTGAGCCATTTTATTATATGCTACTTCCTATGCACCTGCTGCAAGTGATTTAAATGCAAAAAATACATTTCAATAATATTTTATTTACCTGATATGCTATAATGGCTCCTTGGAAACCATTTGAGTCTTTTGTGAAAAGCCTTTACCGTTTGTGGATTATTGGGCTGGTACATGGTAATAGCTCCTTTGGAACCATTGTCTTCTGGTGTATTAATGTGACTGCCATGCATGTGCTCTAAGGGTAAATGTTGCAATTAGTTGGGACATTTTCAATGAAATAAATTAGCATGCATGTGTGGGAAACTTCATTGCTAAACCAAACAACTGTACTGTTTTCTGCTTTGCTTTTCCCCAAAGAGCCACACAGTCTAGTGAGCTGCAAAGTGTCAATTGAATAAAAGGTCCATTTTGAGTTATAGAGAAAGGACAAAATACTTTCTGAAGTTGTAGGTGTCAGCCATATTTTCTAGGCAGGGTTTAAGGTGTATGTGTGCAGAAAGCTTGAAGCTGATGATTATTTAAAAAATGCAAATTTCTTCTGAAATCAAACACACCTTTTCTAGTAGGAACCATTGGTGAGCCTGGATGTTACACCAGTTCCCTCTGAAACACTCTGTAATTTTTTTTTACTTCTCATGAACGTTTACATTTCCTTTCTGAGTCAGTCTGTGCTGGTATTCTTTCTATTACACCATGTAACCAACAAATATTGGTGTTTTCCTCTGCATGACCGCTAGCTTCTCCTACTAGGGCAGAAGCAAGGAAATGTGCTTGTAAGGGCAAAGACAACCCTAAATAATTTTAATTTCCAGTTCCTACTGCCAAAGGCTACACTTACAGGCATCCCAGTGATAGACAAGAAATCATATGCAGAAAAGTCAATAAAGAATTTTATTCTAGTGCTTTTTTATTTTTTGGAAGTATATAGGAGATGAAACAAAACTCTAATTGTGTGGATGAAATATTATCAAGTAGTAAGGGTGAATCAGACTTTATAATGATAGAACCTGGTGCATGAACAGTCTTGCACATAGCGTTGGCTGGCTTCAAATGGACAGCATGGAGTTTATGCCATGCAGAGCACCACAGGTATAAAAGAAAAATGAATCCAACCCAAAAGCCCATTTGTGAATGTTGGATCAGAGCTTTGCTGCTGTCTCTGCCAGGGTTTTGCCAGGGTTTTACTTCATCTCTTTGCAGTTATGGCAGATGTTGGCCACTTCAGATGTCTCTAAATGTCCTTGGACAAAATCCGAGGCTGAACCTGGTGGTGCAAAGTGGTGCTAATCTAATCTCTGACACTTTGTCATTGTAAACTAACCATGGAGTCAAGAAAAAGCTTCTTTAGTGAATTTATGACTTTAAATGCATGTGAGCATCCTTGACTGGCTTGGCCCAAGGCTGATGGGAGAACTGATGACAGCAATGGCAAGAACAACAGCTTGTATTTGCATTTCTTTCCCCTGTGTTTGCCAGTTTGCAGTGCTGTGTCATTTAACAGTCACTAACTGGTGCAGGTTCTGGCACTGCACTGCCCAGTCAGGAGCAAAAAATAACTGCTTTATGGAGCATCCCGTGTTCTTCAGAAAAACATGTTCCCAAGGCCCAGACTTCCTGGCTGAACTAAATGCATTTTAATGTTCATTCGCCTGGCTCGTTGGTAAGGCAGTATCCCTCTGAGTGCAGGTGACATCTGTAAAAGAGAGTTTTGCCATCTCCTGGACCTTCATCTCCCAGAAGAGCACCACAGCAGGGTCCAGAAACCAGTGTGTTTCCATGCCTTTGCCATTGCACTGAACATAAATTACTTGCTGTTGCTTTTCAGTATCTCCACTGTTTCATTGTAAACATTGAATACTTACAGATGAAAACATGTTCCTTGGATTAAGGTTTGAGCAAAACATTTAGTCCTTGATTTGCAGGAGTGAACATTTTGATGGAATTACCAAAACCTCATGGTGGTTCAGTCGTAATGACTTCAGCATTTGCATAAAGAAGTGTAGCTCAGTGTCATGAAGAAGAAAAATTTCTCTCTAGTAAGAAGACTGAGGTGGATTCAGTAAGGGTTTACTCAGGGAAAAATTAGCTGTGAAATCCTGCAAAACAAAAATGAACTTCAATGTGTGGATCTCTTTCTGTAGGCCACATTGGTGCTTTTAATATAAAGACATCCTCTTCAGTATGATTTGGAATATTGCAGGTTTGTTGCTGCAGTTGGTCATGAGTTTGTTTTCCATGCTACTTTCTTAAACAAACAGGTGAATATTGAAAGAGCCCCCAGATAATTTATTCTGTCATTGCATTGCAGTGACTCTGGAGATAGAGGTGGGATATTTTTCTCATTACTTGTTTCCTTTTTTTTTATGGTAGATAAAGATATGGTAGACTGTATGGTAACATTTGAATAATAGCCTGATGAGAAGAGCTGATTTTTTGCTTTAGTGAGTTTATGAAGCCCTTAACATCAAATCTTATGTTCTTAACATTTGCATTTGGTAGCAAGCCTGAAAGGCATTTGTTTTGCTTTTGGGTTTTTCTAAGTGAAGATACAGCTGATTTTTGCACATTATGTAGCAAAAATTAGCTCCTATTAGCAGACAGTCTTGCTGTAATGATTTGATATTGCAAATTGTTTCTGGCTAGTCCTGTGGTATCAAATTAGCAGTACATTAATAAGCACTGTTTAGAGATGCACAGAAGGAGACAGGGCTAGGGAGAATGTATAGGTGAAATCCTGGCCAGGTAGTACCCATCAGCTGTGCTCTGTGCTTGCTCCTGGGCTGAGGTTATCCCACATAACTCAGTGAAAGAACACTATGATAAACTGCAATGTCTGTATGCTGTGACTAAAAAGCAACAAAGATTTTTAAGTCTTCATAGGAACATTAGGAAGTAACTGGAAACTTGTTAGATTGTGAGAAAAGTAGAAATATTTAGTGTAACAAAACCAACTGTTCTTTCTGTACAATAACTGTGAAAATACTTTGGGTATCTTGGGAGGTTTTGTATATTTTTTGGATGAGGACTAAAGTACAATATTGGAATATTGGGAATTCCTCCCAAACTATCCATTTTAATTTGAATGATCCTCCATATAATAAAACTCACAGAATCACAGAATGTTAGGGATTGGAAGGGACCTCAAAAGATCATCTAGTCCAATCCCCCTGCCGGAGCAAGAATACCTAGATCAGTGTTATTTATGGCCAAATTCAGTGCATTCAAAATATGTGAATACATAGAACATTTGCACTGATGAGAGAAAATACAATTTCATATTGAAAAAGAGCCTGCATTCAGCATCATCTGACAGTTCTCCCCAAATCCTTAAGCTCCTTCTAATTGAAACATCCAGTTTCAACAACTGCACGGGGCCAGACAGGTGGGATTTCCAAGGGAACTACATCCAGATGGAAACAGCACAGTCTAAGTAATTTAGGATTTGCTTTCTGAAAGTCATATCTCTGCTTCTGGGTGAGCAACGTCAGTCCTGTGCGCAGTGGGAAAGTGCACAGAGAGGATGCTGTGGGAATGCAGACCATTCCTATCTGACATGGTAAAGGAAAGAGAAGATATCAAGATGGGTGATCACAATTGCATGCAGCCTACACCTCTCTCAGGAGCTGGTTTGGATGACAGCCCTGATAACCCTCCTGCTGCTCTACTGGTTGGTTTGCTTTGTGGAGCTTTCTTATGGCTCTGCCTGTAAATCAGATACCTGCTGAGAGGCTTCAGTCCTATAGAGCTTATTATAGAGGAGCATAGTGGGAGGTGCTCTCGTTAAGCTCTGTTGTCATTTCCATCATTCCCAGCTGCTGGGAGGAGTGTGGAAAAGGAAGTGACCTGGTCTGCCTGTGTACAACCAGTCATATGGAAAAGCACACTGGGTTTTACTTGAGGAATGTTTTGAGATGTGAAGGGGTAGATTGTATCTTTCAGCCTGTGCCCCCCTGCCCCAAAAAACCACCCCAAACCAAAACCAACCAAACCTCTCAGTTTTTGTTTGGTCCAAATGTGGCCTTATTACCTCTTAGCAAGTGACTAAAGCACCAGTTCAAAATCAGTTCAGAGTGCAAAGCGCTGCTTGTCTCCCTGGCACTGTTTCCAGCCTCGTGTATGATCTGATCCCAGATGGTATTGCTGTGTGCATTTTACACCATTTTAGAAACAGATTATTTTGTCTAGTATTCACTGATTGGAAAATTCACCCCTTCTGAGCATGGAAATTGGATGTATGCATAATTATCCTCTTGTACACCTGTAGAGGTATAAAAATACATGTATCGAGGCAAAGTGTCATAAGATACCCAGATACAAGAGTGTGGGAGAGAATATGATTCCTTCTTAGGTGCTTTTTTCCAGACTGCTTTAGAAGTGGTCAGTGAAATTATAAGTTCTTTGAGCAACAGGCTGAGAAAACACAAAGCTCAAAACGTAGCAACCTTTGAAATCCTTCAGAGTGTGGCTGTTTGAATCCCAGGAGCTGTGCAGTGAGGTTCCTGTTAGGAGGGAAGGTGGGTTTGAAAATGAATGAAAACTGTCTATATGTGTGTATTTTTCTGTAAGTACAACTTTGCAAGTCTGAATTCTTTTTCCATGAACTGTGACACGTAACATAAGTTGAAGATGCATTGTCCTGTAACTGCTGGAGCATTTTCTGATAGCTAGAAGGGTTTAGATGGGCCTGCTTACATAGGGGAAAAAAATAAATGCTAATTCCTAAAACTCCATGCAAATTACAGATTATTTTTCCTGAAGTACTCTATTATTATTTAGGATTTATGTAGTGTTTTATGTTTTCAGAATACTTTACAAACATTAATTAATCAGACATCAATAAACCAAGCTTGATGAGAATGGAAAATTAAATGGAAATTAAGTCCCTCTTGCTCAGTTTTACCTGTTTCTGAATGATTTGTAAATCACTTTTCATACTCCTAAAGGTACTTTTAAAACACTTTAAAAAAATCCTACGGTACTATTGCTTATTATCTCTAAAAACTGTTTTGGTTAAAAAAGAGGTAGGATTTATACCGTCAAGAGCTAATGACAGCACAGATGAGTGGCTTTGAAGAATGTAAATGCTGTTTCATCACCTAAAGCTGTGCATAACTATTTAAACCAATTTAATTCAGGTAAAAATGCATGGATGGGAGGATTACTCCCTTAATTTGAAGCCTATTTAGAAGCTGGAATATTTGACTCCTGGAGGCTTCTTTGGAGGAGAGCGAAAAGAGTGTTTTATGTAAGATTTTGCCATAAGCTTTTAAGATAAAGCACTGCTGAGAAATTTTACCTATGGAAAATAAATGAGACTGAACACCGTATGGAGGTGGTTAATTTGGATATAGCCTGCAGGCTTCCAGCTTGAACGTTACTGCACTGTCCTCTTGTAAGATACAAACAAGTTCCTAAATACCTTTGAGGATGTGGGCCTGGCTGTTCAGTTTAAGGTTCCACGATGCACTGAGGGTCAGATGAGTATGTTTGCTCCTGTGAGCAAACTATCTTGTTTTCTTTCTGACAGTAAATGTCTCTGATAATTGATTCTTCCAACATCTGGTGTATGGATTAACATGTGGAACTACTGTCCCAAAAAGGAGAAAGGTGATCCAGTTTCATTGTGTTGAGCAGAATAACAGGTCAAGGTGAGGAAGTGGAACACAACTGCTTTTGAAGCTCTTTTTGGTATGTTACTGAATATCAGGGAAAGAATCTGCCTTCTGGTGTTAGAATTACTAACTATAAACACTGCAGGTGATTATTTTAAAATAAGTTTTATGGCATTGAAGTAGGCTGTGATTTGTGACTCTGGTTGATGTCTAATGCATCGGAAGGTGTGTTTTAGGCATCCAGCAGATCTGTCAGAACATTGTAAAGTTAGATCTAAACTAGATGCCTTGATTTGTCTTAATATAATAATCTTGTGATATAATAATTTTGAGAAGTGGAAGTGTATGTCATGCTAATTATAGAAATTGATAGCATAGATAAATCTCTCCAGTGGTGATACAATTCTCACAGTTTTCTCTCTTGATCTACATAGACATAACCTGCAATTATGGAAAGCTGCTGGTAGCAAGGTAGTCAGTGGAGTCTGATTCCTGGGCTACAAGAAGCAAACACTTCACCAGCCCTGACCCTGTCATCCAGGTTTCTGTCACAAGTAAATGTGATGGGATTAATCTGTTATCTAATGGGGAGGGGGGAGGCGGGGAATAAATAAAAGACTCCAAGTCTTTAAGAGAGTTTCTAGGCAACCAGGAACTTAGTCAAAGTAAAGAACAAGATGTTGAAGAGATGTATTTTAACTGTGTTTTATAAGAAGGCTCCAGCTGAGGCTGATGGCTTGAGGAACAATAGGTTTAATAATAGACAAATATCTAGCATGCTCTTCTTATCTGGAAGAATGATGGCTTGGTCTGTGAGTGGCAGCAGTGGTCTTTTAGATATATGTGCTACAGATCCTTTCTTGTATAGTAGTAGAATTGTAATTCCCAGATTGTCATTATTCTAAAGTGGTTTTCAAATGCAGCAATCAATATTTCACCAGTGCTCCGAGCCCCTCAGCCTGAAACATTCCCCTGTATCCTACAAGTATTTAATCTATGTGTTCAGAAATCTTGTTTCCTCCCAAAAAATGTATGCTCTTGGTTGACTAATGGTTTACTAATGTTGTGAATTGCTTAGAACCACAGATGGCTGTGTATGTTCTAGTGAGGTTTCTTTTAAATGGGAGGCTGAATAATAGCATCTCCAGTTGCTGCTAGCAAACAAGAACACTCAGAAAAATCGTCCTCAAAGATGCCCGTTTCTATAACTCAGGCTGAAAGGGAACTGCTGAGTGCAACACTTTGCTTATTTGTTTTAGAAAAAGCAGGAATGCAGGGTGAGAGTGGTTTGTTGTTTTTTTGTTGTGTTGTTGTTTTTTTTTTTTTTAATATACTTCTAGCTTTGGCTGCTGAGTATGCAGTGAGAAATAAGAAGGTAAATGCAGTCTGGGATGAATGCCACCAGATCCCCATTTGCAGAGGAGATGGCACGGCCTTGTGCTCTTTGACCTGGGGAGTCCACTGCTGTCATATTCTGGTGTATCTTTCCCAGTAAGGGCTGCATGCCTTTCCAGCTTAAAGGAAATATTAAAATGTCAAATATTTTTGTGGGAAGATTTACCAAAAATGATTGACTAAACTAAAAACCCTCTCTAAAATATTTGGTTTTGTTTGCCCTGCATAAAAGAGACGGGACTTGGGTGCCTGGGTTGTGCTGGGAATGTTGTCACATGCCTGGAGAGCAGTAGGTGCCATATACAAGATCCCATGCAGTCTGAGGCTGTGGGACAAATTCAAGACAGAGCCACATTCAGCCATGGTCTGCAGTGGTTCTCCATGCTGAGCAATACCTGTGTGACCCTCTAGTCAAATAAACCATCATTTTAAAGTCTAGGAATCATGTGGTTCCTGGTACTACTTCTCCTGTTTTGTAGCTTTTGTCCAAGTCTGCTGAGATTACATCCTGTTCCATTATTCAGATTCTGCCACAGCTTTCATTCATGACAATTCCTTTGCCCTTCTTTGGGGAAAAGATTCCTTCTCTGCTTTCATTTTAATTCAGTACAAGTTAAAAGATGTCTGAAGTAATGTGAATTTGAGTGTACGTGTTCCTACACAGAACAGTGTTGAATCCAGCTGTCAAAAAGAGAGTGTTTAAAAATAATAAACTCCCAAACTTTAAAGAATCTATTTTTCCTACAGAAATCATTTTTATAAGCAATATTGCTTATATTCAGACACCAATTAAAGGAGCACATCCATGCCAAGATGGAAATTGACCCAGACTTAGAGAGAAGCTCACCTTCACCTTGAAATAAAATAAGCAGATGCCAAGCTTTAGCAGCCTCTTTTCTTCACTCTCTCTGGGGTCAGTTATAAACCCCAGAATGCTTCATCCAGGAGTGTCAAAACCATCAGAATAGGGTCAGTCATTTCTAGCAAACCCAGCTGATTTACATATATTTTTAGAGGTTGGTTAAAATGTATTTATGTGCAAAATGTCCCGTATCTGTTTATCCATTGCACTTAATGCATATTTCTTCCTTGAAATCATTTTGACCTTTGGCCTTCCAGTTCCGTTTAAATTTTACAGTGCATC
This sequence comes from Podargus strigoides, assembly GCA_028020825.1. Lineage (NCBI taxonomy): Eukaryota > Metazoa > Chordata > Aves > Caprimulgiformes > Podargidae > Podargus > Podargus strigoides. The sequence continues at coordinate 11,972,555 of CM051637.1, read as the reverse complement.
TCTGTTTTACTTTATGTGTAAAGTGAACTGCACCGAACATGATTTTGTCATTCACAAAACGCACCATTTCATGGGAAAAATATTTAAAAGTAAATGCAATATAGAGTAGATCTTCATCCCAGAAATATGAGGGATTATCAAAATATTTTTAAAATAAAAATGGAATCTATGACTCCCAGATCACAGATTTCAGTGTGAATTTTAACATTAATTAATGGGAGCAGGACTGAAGCCTTGAGCTTCCCTAAAACCCCACACTGGAAAGACTGATTTTAAATTCAAAGCAAATTAACTACTGTGGAGAGACTACAGAATAAGAAAAAAAAGAAATTATTTTGTATTATTATATCTCCCATGCCCATAGCGAGTGTTTTATGTCTCTGTAGCAGAGATAATATCTTCTGCAATTATTACCATCTCCAAATTAATTGTCATAGGGAATTAAATGGGTTTGTTTTGTAAGGCTGTTCTGACCACCACAGGGTGAATTTATGGAGAAAGATGGGAAATTTTAAAAGATTTCCTGAAACATATCAGCCGAAATACAAACCACTGAAGATTTTATTAAGTTTGATCTAGGGGAAGGCTTTGACTCTGAAATATGATGGCAGAGAAATGTGTGGGGAGCGCATGTCATGAGGAATGCCCACATGGGCTTCGCTGTGGCTGAACAAAGCCAGGAGATTCAACATGCCCAGTGAACAGACACTCCAAAAAGCTATTTTGGATTGATCAAAACAGTTTAACAGCAGAAAAAATTTTTCCTTGTAGATCTGAGGTTTTTAATCAATTTGATTAAATAATGTGTAAATATTTAATTCTGAAAAAGAGCTTTCTTTTCTTAAGTGACAGTGTTCCATTCTGAATATGGCAAGGTGGGGTCATTTGAATGTCAGCTTTCTTTCTCAATGTTCTTCTGAAAATGAAATTCCAGTCAAATCTCCTCAATTTCACGAAGTGTTCCAATTTTAACAGGACTGTATTTTCCAAAGGATATCCCATTTTTTCCCTTTCAGTCTCATTCTGGGCATCTGAACCAGGTCTTGGAATTGCTCATTGTGAGCCATTATCCCTTTTTAACTCTGCTCATTTAAGCATGCTCTACCATTTAATTTTGAGAGTAAAAAAGAAATTCAGAAACCAAAAGAGAATTTGCGATTGGTGGGACAAAAATAACGACATTTTAAGTGTTTCCATGAAAGCAATGTGACATGACAAATTTTAAGAAGCTCTGTGAATACTATTAATATTTATGCTGCACTCAAGAAAACAGCTATTGTGTGCCACATCCATCAAAGATAAGAATTGTATTCAACTGTGTTGGATGATAAACATTGAATGACAATAGCTAGAGATTATATGAGGGATTTCATACTCATGTTTTATGCCTGCTTGAGTAAAAGCACCATGTTATTCCACTGTGAACCAACAATTTTCTTTCATGAAATTAGATACACTTGCTGATACTTATCACAACCGTAGTCCAAAACATTAATGAATATGCAGGGAGTGCTGATGCCAAGTGCTTCAGAGATCCTGTCACAAGCTACTCAGGATCATGTCCTAAATGCAACATTTTCCACTAATCCTCCTCTTGGAAATCACCCTGAAGCTTACCAAATTGTAGTGATTTGACCACATATTGCTAGTTGTTTGCAGTTTGGATGAATGCTAATGATTACCCCATGAAACAAAGGCCCTTCCAGCATAGCAAGCTGGCTTTCTCTTTAAAAAAAATCCATCTCTACACCACTGGGAAAGGGCAGAATTGCCCGTGCAATGGGAACGCCTGCTCTGATCCCACACCGGCATCTGTCTTTAGACCATGTGCCCATGAATGTCCTAAGTCTGGCATTGCTTTTCTTCACTGTCATTGCTGTAAAATGCAGTTTTGGAACTAATTTATGATCATCCAGGCAAACAAACTGCTGGGGAGAGATAAAAGGGACATCTCTCCCTACTCTTGCTCTTAAACACTGCACGTCTCCTCCCTGCGCTGTGTGGCCATGCCTGGCAAGCTGCATGGCCTCGTCCTCCCCCTCGATGCTGTGTCTGCTCCTGTGATTAATCTCTTTGACACAGAGGCTGCGTGCGTTGCCACTTCCTTGTTCTTTCTGCCCTGCCTTCTTATTAAAAGTGTAATGCTCCCTCTGAAGATCAGACTAATGATGCCTGAATTCCGCACTGCATACCCGTGTCTTTGGAAAGAAGCTGTAATTCAGAGCTGATTGACAAATACCTGTACCATCTTTGGTCAGGTGTTTCTAAATAAAGCTGTATTTGGAAGAGTTAACATGCTCTCTGTATATCAAGGGTAGGAGGACATCCAGGTATTCTTGCAGCCAGAGTGATCTCAGGTCTTTTTGATCCATGTGGAGAGTTACTATTCTTAGAAAACCCTCTCCAAGGGTGCACAGGCATTAAATTCTTGTTAGAAGTAAGTGGTTCCAATAATAAATGTGCAGAGAAAAGTGCTAAGAGATGCTCTTCTGCTGAGCTGATGTGGCTGTGCTGCCTCTGGAGGGCTATTTAGTTACCTCTGTTCCTTTAGGTTGGCTTCTTCTATCCTTATGAAAAATTTGCCGATGGGAGTTCAGTGCAAGTTGATGGAGGGATCCCTTGACAGACTATCAAGAGTGGTTGGACCTCCTGCCGGCCAGGAATAAGGGCACAGCAAAGCTCTTGACAGAGTGATTGCAAGAGAGATAAGATGAGACAACCTGAAGTGATTTTGGTGAGCAGCACCGACCATTAACAGGACTCAGACCGGGGAAACACAGTGTGCTGGAGGGAGCTACAAAGCTTTTACTTTGTCTGCCTAAAACGAGACTCTTCTTGTTCCTTAACAATTACCCAATAATTTGGCTTGTCTGTAATTTTTTCCAGAGTGCTCATTCTGGTTTTATTGCCAATTAACTTAGCATTCTAGTCTTGGTCTACAGCTGATTGGCCAGTAATTTGAACTAAAGCCCTCATCAAAAGGGCATCATTTGTAAAACAGAGAAGAAATCTCAGAGATACTAAAATTACTTTTAATTAAATCAGCACATGAATATAATGGGCACACGTGAAGAAAATTATGTTTGTTTTTAAGCTGTTCTGCTAGCTGGAAAGTAAGCCTTATTAGGACTATTTAATTGTCAGTCTGTATTAATAAGATGTACAGTGAGCTGAGTCCCTTCTGCATGAATTAGTTCTGTATTGTGTATACATGTATGAGTGATACATATAGTTCTTCACTTATGCAAACATACCATGTCCTTACCAAGCAGGTGCTGTACTGTAGTTCTTATGTACATGTTGCACTGAAAGCTTTTCTTTTTAACCAGTCATTTGTATTTAACACAACTCTTGTTCAAAGCTGGCATTGACCTTAATGTAGTTCCTTCTGATTTACATGGCCCCCATATCAGTTAGGCTTAGGAATTATTTTACATGGTAATTTCTATTTTTTTTAAATTCAATTAAAATAGCATCATAAAGATGGAGCAGAGCAGCAATCAGACAGCTTTAGAAGTTGTAATGCAGCCTAGAAGCAGCTATTGTGTATAAAGGAATTTCTTCCAAAGGTGCCTCAGCTTTACTGAAAATGCTAAGCAACAGCTTTATTAAAATAATCAAGATACTCTAACGCAGTGCTTTGGAACAGCCTTGTGATATTCTGGGTTGCTCAGTTTTGAAGTTCTTGAATTAGCAGTGTCACAACTCTGCCTCCTGTGGAGCTGGAAGGCAGAACTGCATTTTGTACTGGTTGGCGCTTTTCTGGGAGCTCTTTCAGGATCCGTGCAAGGCAGAAGACAGCACTCCTGCATGGGGGTGGCAGGAGTGAGGGCATTGGCACTGATGAGGGCAGAGAGGAGCAGGCATTGCAAACTCTGGGTTATCTGAGAGTTAATAAATGCATTCCCTGCTGTGGCTAAGGGAAGAAATGGATCTGGTGAGTTTCAAGGGATAAAATTTTGGCGTCGGGCTGAAATCTGTGGTCAAGGACGGGGAGAAGCTAATTATGCAAAACTCAATCTTTGGGACCTTCTAATTCTGGGTTGGTAAATGCGCTGAAATGGCAATGACTCTTGTCATTCCAGCTTGCTTTCCACAGCTTCTGGAAATACCACTCCCCAAAACCTCAGTGCCATGAAACCAATACTGGTGCACGGCTCCTGTACTGGAGCTTGGGAGAGAGCACAAACCTGCTCTTCTCAATTCCTGCAGCAGCAGAGCCTTGCCTTGACTTACACACTGGTCACAGCCAGTGTTTGCTGTTACTGCTTGTGCAGTGTCCCAGTCCGGCTGTAGTGAAGAGGAGGAGGAAAAAGGCAGAGAACATAATCCAAAAATTGCACTTTGTTCACCCCCATTCCTGCACAGGTCCTTTCTCCTTGTGTTGTTTCTTTGTGGTCAGGAGCAAGCTAATTCCTGTAGTGTTGGCTTGGCTCCGAGAAAGAGGATGAGCCACAAGAATTGAAGTCTGATAGGAAGAAAATGCGGAGCCGTTTGGGCACTGCAGCATTTTGGTGTGCCAAGCATGGGTTAACAGGCTTGATGCACTTCATGTTGCTAGAGATTTAAGTGACAAACAGAGTGTTTGATCTCTGTCTCTCATTAGTGCACCATTTCTTCCTTAGAGTATGGATGTCAAAATGCATTTGATCTGCTGCAGAGTTAAAAACACTCATTGTTTCAGACTCCATTTTGAAGCTCACCTAATGAAGAGCAAATTTCAAAGGGAAAAATATACCATTAAATTCTGTGTCAGAATAGGGAGCTGTAATGGTTGTTTAGCTTTTTGCCTCTAGATTGCCAGCTCAAATCTAACTCTGCCGACAGAATCAGAAATTTTTACCATGTAATAATATCTGGTTTCTAGGAACCAGCAATTTGTGTTAAAAGCAAAACTCCAGCCCTATGAAGTGTGATAGCCATATGGCTGTGAAGTACTGCAGGTCATGTTTATAGGATCTCAGATGGGTCATCCTTCTTGCCCTTTTTGAAGACTAGAATGACATTGGCTTTCCTCCACTCCTCAGGCACCTCTCCTGTTCTCCCTGACCTTTTAAAGATGATGGACACAAAGAGTGCTCATGGGCTTTTAAATTCAAAACGAAGATGGTGTACTTCCCACTTCATCTCCAGTTTATGGACTGTGAGGAGCAGCCTGCTCTCAGTCCCTCATTTTGAACCTTTCCTACTTGTCCTCATTCCCCAGGCACAGCCCCATGGCCCAGCCACGCAGGCAGCCATGAGCAGCCCCGAGTCAGCTGGGGGATCCAGTCAAGGCATCTGCCCCAAGCTGCCTCACAGGTGTATCCCACACCACCTCATCATGCTCATTATAAAAGGAGGGAGCTCAGTGAGGGTGGAGTTCCTCTTCCTGGGGCTCCTCACACTTGGTCTTCTGCTCCTGCTGCTCCCAAGGATAAGGCTAAGGGTAAGCTTGTGTACTTTCTGTTGGTGTTTGTATTAGTTTTGTTATTTTGTTAAATCTGTTTCTGCTTCAGCCCATGGGGCTTCTCCCTTTCTTTTTCCCAGTTCTCTTTCTCAGCTGGGGAGGGGCCATTGGGTGGTAGAACAGCTGCTGCAGTTTAGCCCTGGGTACAGGCTGAATGTAGGCACTACTCAAATACTTGCAAAATGAGTATAACTGAAGTGGTTAGGGTAAGGGGGAGATTTGGGGTCCAGTTTCTCTTCCAGTTACTTTTCTAGAAGATTGTAATGCATGTATGTAAGGACTTTAGTAGCTTGTCCTGAAAGAAGCTTATGCAAGGGTTTTTACTGAGGTATTTGTGTAATAGTTATGTCCTTTGATGAAACCTTAGCTGCATTGGAAACTCCCACCCAACATCCATGCCAAGGGTCTCCCAAGAGCCAATGCTGTCCACCAGCAGCTCAAGTGAAAAGGATGTGACCAGTGGGTAGTTTGTAAAAATAAGTGTGTTGGAGATCTACAACACAGCTAGGAGTACTGTGATAAATTCCCAGAAACACCTGTGTACTTGAGCTTTTATAGAACAAATAATAGCATTCACATGAGTTCATCTTTATCAGTTATTTTTGGTTGTAAATTTGCCATTTAAAATTTAGAACCAGTTGTTATTGCTTATAAGTTGCATAAGTTGTTTTCTTAGTTACATAAGTGATACAGCAAAGTGAGCTGCAAACTGTGAGGGTTTTTTCAGCAAGAGCCCTTTTGCCTTGTTGCTAGTTACATGACTATCTGCTAAAAAAAAACCCCAACAACGATCCCAATGGTCTCTATATCTTATGTCCTGTAATGTGAATTTTGAACCACAAGTTAGAATAGTTCTGTTTGGTGAAAAAAATATTCAGGTTAAGAATTATTCACAGAAAATAATTCTGATTAATGAGTACATTTTCAAGTTTTCCTAACTGGTCATGATCAATTCACAAAGAGGAAAAGGAATGCAAAATTCATCAAATAAATTATTCATTATACTCACTCAGCTATTGCTAGCAGTGAATTGTCTAGACAGTAATTACTAATTTTTAACCTATGTATGTTCACATAACACTGTTGTGTGATTAGCTTCAGTATATAGCAGCTTGAGATAATAGTAATGGATGTAAGTCAACTAGCAGGTGATTTTAATTGGGAAATTATATTGGAAATTATATTTTTTTCTATTGAACTTCCATAAAACATTACATAAATATTGAATCTTCGTAATGTTTTCTCCAGTTGAAAATACAGGCACACGGAGTTCTGCGCTAATTTGATTAGTGGATAAGCAAACATATTTTTTTTTTTCTTAATTCTGCTGTAAAATTCTCCAAAAACCCCATTAAATTCAGAATATAGCAAGGATCTACAAGGAGTCGGATGCAAAAACGTTGTTTTCCATTTCAGTGATGATTTTCCACTAACTAGTTTTGCATGGCTCCTTAAGGAGGGTTTGTGCCTATCTGTTTCAGTTTACTGGTGTGCTGTAATGCACTCCTGATGGTGCAAGGAACAGAAACCTTAGTCCTCCCCCTTTATTGCTATGGCAAAAAATCAAGACTTTGGGGGGCATTCCCTTCATTTCCCAGGCGATGCAAAACCTCTGCAGTGATGGATCTTGCCTCCTGCTCAGCTACCAGCTGCCTGGGGGCTGTGGTTGCTGGGATTTGCATGGTGGAGCTGATGCTTGAAAGAGGACCTCAGGAGAGTGTCACAAGAAGACATCTGGCCACTGCTGTTGGCAAGCTGGTGATCCTGTGGGTCTGTCAGCACTCAGCAGTAGCACAGATCTGTGCTACTGGCTGTCAGTTTTGTGGGTGTGACAGTGAGGAAAGCAGGTTTTTATGTTCCTTTGACTCTTTTTTCAGAAGTCTCTATTACAATTACAATTAATTAGTGAGGAATTAGATTGAAAATAAAGCAGAAAATCATAATCTTGAATGGATTTGTTGTGGAAGCATGTGCCCTCTGGACTGATTGCAAGTTAGTAATTTTGTGGTGCTGAACTGCTCTGAGTTGATCAGAAACTGTCACTTATAAAGCTCTTCCATTTCATTTAGGGTAACACGCCTTAAGAGAAAAATAGCAGGAAACCCATACAAGCAATTGGAAATGATGCAAAAACTAGGACATTGTAAAAGACTGTTTGCATAAAATTTAGTTTTTCTGTATGTCAGTTTAGGCTACATCCTTTGGGGTATGGTTTATAGAGAGGTATACTAGAAACTAACCACGTGTAGCTCCCATTAACCCTAATACAAGCTCTGATTCTGACTTCCTGTGTGCTTAATGTTATCTTAATGCAATTTGATTAGATATTTAATTGCAGTAATTTAATTAATGGTTCTGTAAATAAAAAGGCTAAGATGTGCACTCCTACATATGCTGATATGCACATCAAGCAGCTCTGGTTGCTCCTGTGAGACTTACATTTTTGTGTCTTAGAGGAGAATTTAACCCTAAGGGTGTATGATGAAATGCCCAAGCCCCAGAATAAGACTGTAATGGTGTTTGCATTGGAAATGTTACAGTATTAGTTCAAGCTTACAGGAGGAGAGTGACATTTAAAAACCAAACCTACAGATTTCTCCCTAATACTTGTTAATGGGATAGGTCACAGAATTGCTTCCTTGTACAAGAAGATTTCATTTAAAATAGATAACCCAAACTTAGTTATTAATAAAACTGTTATTGATTGGATAACTTGCTACTAAAATTGTTACAGAATCCTTTTGGCCCAATGGGTTGCTTACAAGCCAGAATTTATAGGCATTTATAACCCTTCTATTGATGTGCCTGTAACCTTCTCTAACACATGCTGCTCATGTCTGTTGCACACTTAAAATGCCTATTAAATATTGATTAGTCTCCCTTATAAACCATTTATAAATAGAAGCACGTAATATAAAATGTAACCTAAAATCATTAAGGCTACATGGTGTGCAAGCTAATAGTAGCAATCTTGAAATGTTAGGGAGTGCATGAATTAAGGGAATTGTATTCATAAAATATTTTCTTAGTACAAGGTAAGTGGAGCTCCCGTTGAAGTCAGGGATTTTCCAGAGCATCTACTGAAGATTTTGCTCTTTTAAAAAATGTATTTATAAACAAGAGACATAATGCAGCTTCAGATCTACAAGGTAAGCTGCATTATTTTTCCATGTTTTTTAGGATAGAGCTATGTAAACTACAGCTCCAAATTTTTATGCAAAGGAGGAGGAGCACCATATATTCACATATGGAAAAGAGGTCCAAGTTCCTGGTGTTGCTGCTGTGAAATGCATAGATATTCTGCTGATGTTAATAGAATTACACCATATTCTCCATAAAATAAATCAGACAGCTGTTCCTAAATCAGCCCCTAAACTGAACTGAATTCAGCATAAGTAGCGTCCCACTTCAGCATAATTGCCCGCTGTTAAGCTTGGAGGTAAATCACATTTATGTCCCTTCAAATCCATACCTAGTGTAAGTGAGATCTGAATTAGACCCTTTGCTTGAATTTCCCTTGCCCAGAGTTTGCATTGCCATTCAACATAATATTTTTGCAAATACCCCTGACACTTATTTTAAAAGTAGGTTTTGTTTTGGAAATGGCACTTGACCCCTAAGGATAGACCAGATCTGTGTGTACCACCGTTCTGTTGTGATTAACAGGATATTTAGATAGGCAAGAGCCAACTCTAGGCCAGAGTCTGATGTACTCTGAAATCAAAGCACTGACATTCAGTGTGGGAATGCCAAGTACAAAACCCCCAGGCAATAACGGCAATCAGCGGGCCTTTTTGTTATGCAAAGGGAAAAAACCACATAGATGGAAACAACAATAAACCAACAATGATTCAAAGTGCTTTCTTTCAAAACATCTCTTGCAGTTTCCAGCTGCCTGCCTTCTTTGTCACATCTCACTTCCCAGATAAACTGCAGAAATTGGTCAGACTCTTCCTTTGCCTTTGCAGTGTTCACTCATTACTCAGTGTCTGTACCTGACCCCCAGCTCTTAACAGTGCAACAATTAAGCGAATTCCAAAGAGGATTACAACTGAGAATCAGAGGGTATAAATGTGATTTAGCACGGAGTGTTGAGCATGACAAATCATTTTTGTGCCTTGGCCTTACTTGTACTGAAATGAGTTTCAGTTAGAACCAGAGAACAGATTCAGCCACGTTTCAGTGCCAAGTATCAGGTGCAGCCCTGCAACTGCTGCAGGTTGGCTCTTGAGAGGCTTACTGAGACTCTGACAGCTTTCCTTAAGACCAAACTGCCACTGTTTGTGTCAGCTTCTTGATCTTTGGAGGAAATAGAGACACATGCATGTACAAACCAACCTCCCAGATTCTTCCTTCTCGTTGGAAAAGCTTGACTGAAAGCATTGTGTTGTAGAAGCACAAGGACATTGCAAGGGGGACTCAGGATTCCTTATTTATGCGAGTAGAAGAGACAGGAGATCTCCATGCCAAAAGTTTCCAAAACGTGGTCTAAGTGTACAATGGAAGGGAAAAGTTTCTTGAATGTTTTCCTGCTGTGAGTTACTGTGTGAGAAGTTTGTCTTAGGCTTTCACTACTACAGAAGCTGGCTAGTAATTCACTGATAAATGAAGAAATCTCTCACATCAGGAAAGATTATTAATAGCATGCACGTGTGTGTTTGCATGTGTCTGTGTATTGAGTTGCCTTGGAAACGAGAGGAGAGAGTGCCATGAACCAGAACACGCTTTCCATTTAAGGACCACTTGTGCTATTAGAAAACTACATACAGAAATAATCCAATTCATTCATCCATTCTGTAAGCATCTTGCTACAGACAGCAGCGTGCAGCGCGACTGTGCGGATCCCATGTAAAGATGACAGAAAGCCACTTGACTTTGGTCTTGAGCATATTGTTGAACAAACGAGTTGACATCGATAAAGTTGCTAATAACGTGGAAAAAAACTGTATGCAAATTATAAGAAGTTTTGGCAATGCTCCAGGTGTACATCGAAGTTACTAAGATACAAAATAGACCTAAAGTATTCGCACGGCAAAACAAAGCAGACAATTTTACCTTACATATAAGAACAGCTGTTTCAGCATATTGGCATCAAAGACAGCATGTTGGAACAGCTGTCCAAGTATTTTGGAGGTTAATCGACTCAATTAATCATTGTCTCTTTTTAAATTTTAATTTATTTTTAATTTATAATAACATTCATAGAGTTCCTTGTGGGCATGTGAACGAAATATTAAATACAAAGTTTTAGTCTTCAGTGAAACACATATCAGAAAACTTTGTGTGAGAAGAAAATCTGTCTTCAGAGTGACACTGGGTCTTGGAGAGATAAACGTGTTGTCAATACAGATGCTGATCTCAACAGCCAAGTTATGGCTGCTTTTTTTAAAAAAAACCTGAATTTCACGCGAGAATCACTAGCAAGATTGGTGTGTGAGATACAAAAAGCCTGGACTTTTGCATGAAGTTCTGAGAAATATGTGAATAAGGATGTTTTCTGTTGGCTGCTGTTTCCAAGTCATTTGGGAGCTTCCACTTTGAGTAACCTGTAGGCTGCAATTTCACGTGGTCTGAACCAAAACTCTTTGGGCTGCAGCCTGGAAGTGCAAAACAGCTAAACCATTGTGGTCTTTGATGAATAGCTGATGGCTGTCAGTGTGGGGATTGTAGGGAAACCTGAGTTGTCTTGCTCTGGTGCATTTGGATATGTGATGCTCAGGATGGGGTGCGGAGCAGCATGGTGCTTTCCTCATTGTCTGCTCAAGAGCCCCTTGGAGCAGCTGGAAGTCATGCATCAGCCCCCATCACGTGATGCTGCAGAGGTGAGGACAAGAGAGATGCTGTACAGTTAACAGAGATTAGTGAAATTGTCAAAAATGATCTTCAGTGAGATATTGGTTTGGAAAGAGGTGTGTTCTCAGGAGTGTTGTGATCTGAAAATCATGCACCTGCAAAATGGCTTCTGCTCCCACCTCACCTGAATTCATTTTACATCATTTTATGAATGAAATCTTGGAACTGAACACATTTTCTGCATATTCATTGCCATCGAATTGCAGACAGCCACTGTCAGAAAAATCTTCTGGCAATCCATTTGACCAGAAACAGATAAAATCTAAACATCATTTCCAACCTTTCTAAATATCACTGCACATGTAAAAATAGCAAAATCTTTATATATCATATCTCAGTCCACCTTTCATGTCAATGTTTTTTTTTTTAATCAAATGTAGGGTTTCTGGCATTGTTTTCCCCAAGAGACCGTACAGAATAAGTGGGAAGAGTTATCATAAAAGTTGGTGAAATATAGACTACAGCAGCTATGCACAGCTATCTTAATGGGTTCTAAAGTCTGTTCCTCTGCACTAATTTCCCCAAATTCTAGTTTTATTCCCCTCTGGACTGAATAGCAGTGCATGCTGGAATAAGGCTCTTTCGACTGAAACTCTGAGATTCTTGGCCAAGAAAAGAGGAGGGGGGAAAAAACTTCAGCAAAACAGAAATGCTGCTGCAGAAAGAGAAGGTGCTGCAAGCCATGGCTGCCTGGAGACAGCGCTGTCAGATGGCTGCCTCGGGAAATGCTTCTGCTTAACATGACCAGGGTTGACTCTGTCTCAGGCTGTTGCTGGTTCTCAGCCTCATCAGTGACACAGCCCAGCACTACCTGGCCAGGAAACTTGCACATCGTCTTCCCTTCCAATGCTGTCACAGCTTGTCATTATGAAGAAGTAAGGTTGCAGTTTTATTCTAGGTTGTTCTTCACAATAACTGTTGTCAGATTGTATTGGATATGCTTACCAAAGTTCAATTACAACACTACTGGGGTGACAATCCAAAACTAAATCAACAGCTTTCATAATTCCCTTCATTAACAAAGAGGAAGCAAAACAATATTGAAATGCCAGGTACTGCTGCATTTAAGAGAGTGTAACCTTTGGGCAGCTAGTTAAATGTCAGTGTCATTTAACAATAGGTGAAAAACACGTAGAAGCCATGTTTGACGTAGTTGTTGTGGTGCTGTGACTTTAGAAGTTGGGCATTGGTTGACCACTTTGTATCATGTTGGCCATGAAAAGAATGAGCATCTGTCCTTCAAAACTAACCTGCAGTAAAGCAGGAGAATGTGGAGTGAAACTTTGATCATCTTTTTCCACTTTTTGTTACAAGGTGCCTTCTGGCAATGGTTCTTCGGCTTTTTGGAAAACAATGAAGCTGCATAGCAAAGGAACGAAGATGTATTGAGAGGCAGTTTTTATTTTAAGATCCAATTTATCTGTTTTCAGATCACTCCTGTTGCTTAGAAAGTTTGAAAATTCATTAGTATAAATGAGATACTTTACTCACCATGTTCTCACTAATTTCTTTGTGTAGACTTTCTTGTTCCAGACCCAGATTCAGCTTTTGCAGGTGAGTACTCTCACCTAGGTTTTGCATTCTTATGTTCATGGCATGGATTTAAAAATAAACAGACTTCAATTGTGACAGGACCATTGATTTTATTCCTAAATTGTTGTCCCCCAAAAACCTGAGAAGAGCATGTTGAGACAGTGTGGGAAGTGGTGTGGTGCTGAGGAGATGGTCCCCCTCTGGGTCCTCAGCTCACCGCGAGGTCACAACACAAGCAGAGCTGAACTTCCTTTGCTAAGTTGCTGTTTGTATTCTTATGAAGTAGGCGTAGAATGTTAGTGGTCTTTGAATGAGAGAGTTTATAATTGGATTTATGTAAGACCCTCCCTTTGTGCAGGAACACTTTGAAAAGAAAATGTGGGAAGTACTGGCCCACATCTGTGCTGTGCGAGCGCGTTTCCACCACCGAGGAGGCGAGATGTCACTGGGGAGGGAGAATGTGGCTGAGTTATTCAAGGTGTAAGAAAAGAAGGGAAAGAACCAAAATTGTAAGGAGAAGTGGAAGGTGAGGAGAGCTTGCTCTTTTTTGTGCAGCAATTGTATAGGGGTGCTTTCAACTGAAAGCACTTTTGAGCTGGAATTGTGCATTACATTTATGAAGGCCTTTAGGTGCAACGCTTTTTCCTTCTTTGTCAATCCTTTGCTAAAATGATGTGTAAAAATGCCAAAGAACCTTATCTCTTCTTAAGCTGTGTCTTCTGTAAAAAGCATCTTCCCTTGTATTCGTCTGTCCGTTTAGCAGGAGCAATGACAATGCAGCAAGGGGACCCCATCAGCTGCAGTACAAGAAGGAATATGACATTAGACCTGGCTTTCTCTCCACCTTACAACAGTAAATAATTTGAAATTGGTACTGCAAAAAAAGAAATAAATGTGTTATAATTTGGAAATCTGCCCATTTTTAGAGGAAAAGTAAAGAATGAATGGTTAACACAGCCAATTTTAAGGAAGATATATTTCCTTAGTGGAGGTGAATAGCAAATATTCATTCCATTAGAACAGTCCAGTAGTGGTTATCTAATTTCCCTTTGCACCTGAGTCAGGCTGTGTAATTTTGTGTCTCACATTAAGTAAAATGGCAGCAGATGGGAGACATTTTCCTCCACTGAGTGAGTTCTTGAACTGTTCTTCAACATGAATTGGGTGATTCTCTTTTTCCTCCCTTGCTGTACCTAGTTTATCTTTCTGAAATAACACTTTTCCCCATTATAATGTAACAGGTTCTACAGAAACAGATTTTACAGTTTGAATTTGAATAATGTCTTAATGACTTCTAAAGGCTAATCATGAAGATACTTCTTTGGAAGTAAAGGTAGAAGACTTCTTCCATTTTCCTTCTGTCCTCCAGTGCTTTTTCTTGAGATGGAAAAACAAGTCAGCCACTACTTCACATAGTTTACAAACAGTTTAAAACTAAATGTTTTAAAACCTGTTGATGTCCCTGCTTGGACTGAGTTTGGTGCTGAGGGGTAAGGACAAGGAAACATTGTTAAAATTCTTTATCAAAGAAACATGCTGTGATTTTGATATATGCTTTCATAGAATAGTAAGTGGAAGACCTTGGTCTATTTCTATTGAAAACCAGTAATTCTGTCACTTTCTATTTCCTGAGAAACATTAATGTCATCCCCTTTATCTGCTATTGTCTTACCCCATTTCAGACAACCTGTGAGGTGACATTGGAAGCCCTCTCAAAGTGGAATGTTTTGCAATAGTTTCATATTAAGAGGTATTCTGTGATTTTACTCTCGAGTGCATTCAGCTGTCTGGCACTAGAGACCGCACCAGTACCATGGTTTAACCTCAGCCAGCAACTCAGCCCCACGCTTGGGGCTCACTCCCCCCGGTGGGATGGGGAGAGAATCAGAAGGATAAAAGTGAGAAAACTCATGGGCTGAGATAAAGACAGTTTCACAGGGAAAGCAAAAGCCATGCACACAAGCAAAGCAAACCAAGGAATTCCTTTGCTGCTTCCCATGGGCAGGCGGGTGTTCAGCCAGCCCCAGGACAGCAGGGCTCCAGCACAAGTAATGGTTACTTGGGAAGACAAACGCCATCACTCCAAATGTCCCCCCCCTTCCTTCTTCTTCCCTCAGCTTTACATGCTGAGCGTGATGCCATGTGGTGTGGAATATCCCTGTGGTCAGTTGGGGTCAGCTGTCCTGCCTGTGTCCCCTCTCAACACCTTGAGAACCCCCAGCCTACTCGCTGGTGGGGTGAGGAGCAGAAAAGCCCTTGACTTTGTGTAAGCACTGCTCAGCAGTAACGAAAGCATCTCTGGATTATCAACACTGTTTTCAGCACAAATCCAAAACACAGCCCCACACCAGCTATTGTGAAGAAAATTAACTCTATCCCAGCCAAGATCAGCATAGCTAGTATGCTGTTATTATTTTCCACTTAGGAAAGGTGACAAGTAATGCAGTATTTCTTTCCTTGCATCTGTTACTGGTTGCTTTATTTGTAGCCCTCTATATTTCTTTACAGTCACTGATATTTGTTTCGCTGCAGAGCTGAACTTCGGTTAATCAACCAATAAATTAACTGTTTGAAATATTGCATGCTCAGCATTTACTCGTTATGCAAAAAGGTCATCTAGCAGGAAAGATATGGGAATTGCTGTATAAACTGTATGCAACCAACAGCCTGAGGACAGCAAGTTCGAGTGTAACGTCTCAGAAAAACCGTGGACATTGGGAATATGGATTTAGTTTCTTGATTTGTCACTGGCCTGGTGGGATTTCTTCTGCCTTAGTTATTTTAGCTGTATAATGGAGATAACTGTCCTGTTGTCCTTGGCAGAGCTGAGAAATGTTTTTGAAGTATTGTGGAAAGATAAGGTACTATAAGGAGTAATTTAAATAAATCATTCAATATGTAATTTTTAGAACAGATGAAAGAGAAACATGGGAAAAGATGAAAAATTAAATAGTTTGATCCTAATTTCACAGGACTTTTACATTTGTGTTACTTCATGGTCTTTATTATAATTACTCCCTCTTGTACCAGTCTAGCTGGGAGTAGAATCCAGTCAGCCTTTTCTTTTGCTCATG
Source organism: Podargus strigoides (assembly GCA_028020825.1). Taxonomy (NCBI): domain Eukaryota; kingdom Metazoa; phylum Chordata; class Aves; order Caprimulgiformes; family Podargidae; genus Podargus; species Podargus strigoides. The sequence continues at coordinate 11,956,646 of CM051637.1, read as the reverse complement.
GGTTCCTAAAACATTCTTTAGTTTGAGGGACTGTGTCTCCTAACAGCTGATGAACTCTGGAAAAATACTGATGTTCTGAAAGCAGCAGCTCAGCTTTTGAAACACGGATGATATTGTCCTAGTCTGCAAGAAATAAATACACTGCACAAGAGTTCACTGAGAAATTCAATTGCGAAAACAAAAAAGGGATTTCATTCTGAACTTAAATAAAAAAAGAGGTTGTTCTTTATAAAAGAGCAAAAAAAGAAGTAATCAGACACAGGGGCACGTCAGAGCAAGGCAGCGCTTCTGAACAGGTATAAGGTGAACAAACTGAAAAATTAAAATGAAGAACAAAATTCAAGCAAGTAAGAAGCAGAGGAAGGAAGAAAAAACCCTCCAGTAGTCCTTAGTTCAGTCAGAAGACTCTCAGAACTCATCTCAAATAAATCAGTATCCCCGTTTGAAAAAATATACAATTTTTAATTTTAGCTTTTTTTCCAAAACAAATATTCTCAAAAGTGGCTTTTTTTACACTTTTGCATTTTTGTCAAGAAACTTTTTTTCTTTTTTTTCTCCTTGTCAAAAAAGTTTCCAGGCAGTTGTAAACACAGGCAGGAGACACCTTCTGTAGTGTTTGTTTAAGTAGAAAGTAAATATTGAAGACTTGAAAGGCAACACTTTGTTCAAGTGGAGCAGCAGTGCAAGGATGAGCTACATACAGTTGATGGATGCTCCCAACATCAGTGAGTAAACCACCAGAAAGCTCTGAGTGTGCAAGGATAGCAGAGACTGATGCCTGGACTGGCTGCAGATATCTTCTGCTTTTTATTTTCACTGCATCAAATACAGCAGTAGGCAGCTTTATGAAGTGGAGTAGATAAAAGGCACAGTTGTATCATCTGTGAAGTCCATGTCACTGTAGAAAACATGCAGCGGTGTAAAAATTGTTAGGAGTACCATTAGCTCCTATTAGTAAAGGAGCTAACAGTAATGTGTAGGTACTGATAGTTTATAATTTTGAAAGCAGGATGGGATAGTTTGTCCCCCCCATTCTAGATATCAAGTCTAAACTAGACATCTGAGCCTTTTAATAGGCAATAGAGAGAGATAAAACTTCCGAAGTGTCACTTATGCTGTCCTAAGACATGAGCTGAAGACAGGAGCTGCCAGAGAATGAATCACTTGCCACAGGCACTTTGGGGGGAGAATGGCCTTTCTGAGGGAGAGCAGACAATGGGAAACAGTCTGCTTCCAGTGTTTGCTGTCTGAAAAGCCAGTCCTGCAGCAGTGTGTGTGTATGTTTTACATCTGGGAGTTGCTGAATGCAAGCCTGTGAAATGGCTTAAATGGGTAAAATAAGTACAGCACTCTGGTCCTGACAGAGAAGACACACCATCTTCGAGGAAAAAAACACTTCTTTTGGGTCCTTCTTTTCTTCCCCGAGACCCATGCTCTTTGGAAAACAATTTCCTCCTTTTGCAGAACAGTGAATGGGAGCATCTAGTAAATCTCTATCGCATTTTAAACATTATAATGCACTTCTCAAATATAGTTAATAAATATATGCATCTAGGTGTGTCCAGAACATACAGTTCTTTATTGAATTTACTTGGTACATTATGAGCTCTGTATTTACACTAGTGTTTGGACTATGCAGAAGGAGAATATTTAAATCCAGTTCTTCTCAACCCCCTGTCCAGCAAGTGCCAGACAAATGTCTTCTGTTAGGGGATTTCAGGGGACTTTGCAGGATGTCACAGTTGCTTTCCCATGTATCTCTTTCTGCTCATAAATAGGTATTCTTAAGCTATAGCCACTCTGTGAATGGCTTAAAGAAGCAAGTCACCGTGTCCGGAGCACAAAGAGAACTCACACTCCCTCCCTGAGAGGATGTTGGGAAGTCATGTAGGCATGCTGTAATTAATTTGGGCATTCTCCTATAGCATTAAACAGCTGTTATTACAGAAGGACATGGATTTCTGCCCAGGTAGCACTCATGGTAGAAGATGAGCATGCAGATTGTGGCAGTAAACTCACGTGATACTCAACCTTATGTTTCAATGTCTGTAATTTTGCACTTGTGAAACTGAGCCTTTTCAAGCTGGTGAGTTGCCAGCTCTCCCATTGCACTGGTGGCATAGAATTTCCTCCAGAAAGTCCTCCTTCCAGCCCACTTTCAAAGAAATTGTGATGAGTAGGAAAGGAACTGGAGAAACATCCGAAAGAAATTCTTCTAAATGGCCATCCACACTGTTGTTAAACAATAAGCCTGTGGGACAAAGATACAGAGACAGAAAATTATACCTTCGACTACTGTTGGTACTCAAGTGAATCCAACAGTTATGTTCCATAAACTGGGCAAATCATGGCCTCCTTGGATTTTTTCTGTGGAAAAAGCAGAGCCTTTGAGGAGTGTTCATGCTATTATTTCTTGGCCATTTGAAAACAATCATTAGTGTATTAGTGGGGCTCATGTAATTGCTCTTCAATAGACAGCTCTACCCATTTCTGTATCCTCTCAAATTCAAGGGGATATTGTTTGATTTCAGTTGGAGGTGACCCACAATTTTATTAAGTCAGAACATAATCATGTTTTCCTGGAATAAAAAGGGAAAAACCCAACATCTTTAACCTGTGAAATTCTAAATAGGCTTGAAAATGGTTACCAATCTTTTACTATTGAGAAGAACTGCACAAGTTTGTCAGATGAATGCTTGGGTACTAAATATAGTGTACATTCCAGTGTGAATGACTGGCAGAATTTACCATACTTTTGGGCTGACTTTAAGTCCTGTTTTTCTTGGTGTACTAAGAGGTCCTGGATCACAAGCTGGGAACTCTTGGTGCCTCTGTTCTCTGTTTGGACAACTCAAATTGGATGTGTGATAGTTGCCCTCCAGCTGTAAGAATTTCCATTCATTCTACCTCGAGCGTGCACTTCAGAGCAATGGTGTCATGATGTTTAACACAGCGGATTTGGAGAATAAACTCTACTGGGACATAATGGGATGAAGTGAAATAGCTTGAGCCCAGCCTCAGAAAAGGTCTTTTGCTCATGCAGAAGGCACTGCTACTTAGCTGAGACAGTGGAGACTGCCTGACAGGTTGCAATTACTTCTGCCAAGTGCACCAGGCTGTGTTCTGAACCTTTGCTTAATGGGGGCATAGCTGTTCTGAGTTATAAAAAATAAAATTAAACTGCCTCAGGTCATAGATATGACAGTATCTGTGCTTCTAATCAAGTTTCACCTTGAGCAGCAGGTTTTGCTTATTCATCCTACATAAACCTCAAAATGAGCTGAATTTCCTTCATAAAAAAAAACTGGAAATGGAATAAATCTCAGCTTTAGTTTCCACGAACTCCATGACAGAATTACCACTGGCTGATCGCTCGTGCCAGGTACACTGCTAGGATAAGAGCTTCTTTCAGTGTATCTGCTGCGAAAAGACAAGTTATGAAATAAGATTCCACTTTGGAGGCTCTATGTCATGCTTTTTTGTGCTATAGCAACTTGGTTTTGCAGCACACGCTGTAATATACATCTAGAATGATATTCAATTAGGCTAATAGTTGCTGCTTACATTGTTCTGTAAGAATCAGTGATTAAGAACCTCTCTGCATGGTTCAATCTAAATTAATTAATTTCCCCTGCAGAATATGAGCACCTGCCTGTTTTCCTTTGGGATCCTGATATGAAGTAAAGCTATTATGCAGGTAAACAAAGGAGATAAAGGATGACCTTTAACTTTGACACGATAGCCTGCACTATTTGTGATTTGCCAGCTGTCACAACTGGTCACTCCTAATAGCAATATGCTGGGTGAGAAACTGAAATGAGCAAACAGCCAGAGGTAGAGGAAGGTTGGAGGGGAGTGGGAATGACCTTCTAGCAATGCCTGTGCTTGTCAGGGCAGGAGGTCTTGTCCATGGTTTACACTGTAGGCCTCACTCAAACACCTGAAAACTTGGTAAACAGTTGATTCTGCAGTTGGCTCTGCTGAAATGATCATTGCAGAAGAAGGAATTAGCTGTTGTTCAGCCCTTTATTTGGACTTATGTTGTAACTCCTTTCACGTGCACAGTGGCTGAGGAAACTGGGGGTGAGGAGGTTGAGGGGACACCTCATTGCTCTCTACAGCTCCCTGAAAGGAGGGTGTGGTGAGGTGGGGTTTGGTCTCTTCTCCCAGGGAGCGGTGATAGGATGAGGGGTGATGGCCTCAAGTTGAGCCAGGGGGGGTTTAGATTGGATATTAGGAAAAATTTATTCACTGAAAGGGTTGTCAAGCACTGGCACAGGCTGTGCAGGGCGGTGGTGGAGTCCCCATCCCTGGAGGGATTTAAGAGATGTATAGATGAGGTGCTGAGGGACATGGGGCAGTAGTGACTGGGCAGCGCTGGGTTAATAGTTGGACTTGGTGATCTTAGAGGTTTCTTCCAACCAAGGCTGTTCTATGATTCTGTGATTCCATGAGTTGAGGCAAGTCCTGGGCAGGCAGGATTGCCAGTTCAGCCCACAATTAATGACTGGTCAGCCATCTGCCACAGCAGCCAGCAGCACTCCTGCTAGCGGTGCTGCGGGCTGTGGCTCCTTGGCATGACGTGGACTGACTGATCAATGTAGGGGGGAAATGGCTCAAAGAACAATTTGAGCTCTTTGCAAGATAGTTTATGTTTTCTAATGTTTCATAAACACATAATCCCAGTTGTTTGTTCTCACCATTGGGTAACAAAATGGTATATCTTACCTGATATAATGGTGGAAATTATAAATAGCTTTCTAGGAACCAGGCTTCATTAATATGTATTAGAATCCTAAAATGGTATTCAGCTGTGAGGGGGAAAAAGTACAGAACTGCTTTGGATTATAATAATTTCAGCAAAGCATCTAATTTATATATTAAGCTTGCTTAATGGACTTATATTGCCTTGCTCTTTGATCTGAAGAAAAAGGTGGTGAATAATTTATCAAATAAAAAAATCCCCTAGCCCAGCCCACACGTCACAATCTGCCCTATAATTTACATTTTTTAAGAGATGCCATTTCCAGGCAGGAAAACTGGTTCCTAAAGATTCCTTCTAATATTACAAATGTGGGTTTTGTGAGGTACGCTCTGGGGAAAAAAAACCCAATAATGAAGGAATGCAATTCTGCAGACAAATGTTTCAGCTCTATGCCTTCTTCACTAAAGACAGACATTTCAATGAAATGCCAAAAGGCATTTAGCTGAGCATTTGTCAGTGGAATAGGGTTGGCTTTAGGTTTCCTTCCTGATTTACAATTGAGTGTTTATTGGGTTTACTGTACTGTAGCATGTTTTGTTAACCTCTGAAAAAACACATCCAGCTTGTGCATTCATCACAAGGATGATATCTGTCACGGTAAACTGGGTTGGCATGGGGATCTCGTGCCCTGCCAGACTTGGTGGGAAGGATGCTCCCAAGGGGGCAGGAAAGATGCACTGGTGGCTTTGGGCTGGGGTCTGGATAACCTGTGTCCAGCTCCTGGCTCCTAAGATGGTTTCTTGTGAGATGCATAGTCTATTTCTCCATGTCTTTATTTTTCAGTCAGAAGAGGGGAAGGAAACTGTGTCATGTTGTCTCACAGTGGCTGAGTTAGCTGCTGTAGTGTCTGGGGTTCCTCAGCTTGTTTGTGTCTACCTATTGTAGCCGTTCCTCAGTAATCCCTGTTTCTGGTCACATAGGTACTGAACAGCACTGTTGGTAATCACAGCTGTCATGACTCTCCACACATCTCCCATTCATTCTCCTCCATTTGTCCAAAGCAATGAGTTGTCAAACATTTACTATGGCTGTGCACAGGGTTTATTCATATTTAAATAAAGCCATTATCCTGGCCTTGGGTTTCAGTAGTTTTCTGCTCTTCCTCTTGAGTATTTCTCTCAGTAGTGCCATCTAATCAGCTTTAGGTTTTAATTAAACAGCTGTCATTTGCTTCCTAGTTCTGTTGCGACCTGATGTTGTATTAAATTTTAATTTAGCCTAGGCTGGATAAGAAGTAGATTCCTTCAGACAACAAAGAAATGCTATTAGCAGGTTACAGTTGTAATTAAGAAGAACTCTGCTGAAGTGCTAATGCATTCAGGTACAGAGAAGGAGCTGGAGATAAACAAGCACACAGTTATTATTCAGGGATAGAGCCTGCAATATGAATGCATAGCTTCCACTTGGGCTGATTGAATTGAAGGTTTTGGTCAAGATCTCACAGCTGAAACCCTCAACAAAAGAAACAGGAGGAGATTCCCTGGGACCTTGCAGTGTCAGCAGTCAGAGGTTTGTGCTGGTGGTCCCTGGGTGTTGTTCCAGATGTTTCACTGATGCTGTGCTGTGCAGGAGGACCTGACTATGTAAATCATCATTATTACCCCTCTCTACAATTCAGATGCTGTTAGTAATAATCAGCACAGGCATCTTATAATTCAGTAACACTTTTTTTTTCCTGCAGTAACCCTACCATGGAAATATAAAACAAGCCTAACAGAATCTAGATGAAATGCTATTACTTGTTGAAGATGCATTAAAAAAATAGTTTGTTTATAAATCTTATGGACAGTCAATTAGTTCAGTTCTGCCTTCATATTTCTTCCTCAGAGGAAATATGCTTTTTCCATCTTTAAATAGCCAGATTTTAAAAAGATCTTTACACAGTTTATTATACTTGTGTAACACTCGATCCAGGCATCAGGCATCTGAAATATTGATTTATATAGCAGGATTGTTTACCAGTGAAGTGTAGTTTTTGTGAAGCAGCACCAGCTAAATAGCACGGGGTGTACCTGCACACGCTGGGAAGGAGGGAAGGTTCAGGAAAGTGCTTGTGTCAAGAGCAGGATGAGCATATTTCAGAGCACCCACAAACAGCTGGGTTGTGAGGTGCCTCTTCTAAGACCTTTTCTCTCATGCTCATCTTCACAGGGAGTTTATGAAAGGAATGCAAATGTCTTTATAAACTTTGCATTATCCTTCAGAGCATCAAAGTCTGACTTCAGCTTGGTAGCTAAGCAGCACTTAGAGTTAAAAGGAGGCTAGAGGTTTTGTTTATCCTTTGTCACATATGAGGGTCAACACGAGGGTAATACAGTGAATAGTGCAAAAACCAAAGGAGAAATTAGTTCAGGCCTGTTGAGAACCTCATTCCAAGTCCACTGAAATCAAAAGAAGCCTTTCATCTCTGACTCAGTAGGGCTTTGGATCAGGCTGTTAATTGCATCCAAGTGCCGCCTGCCCCCGACATGTCGGAGTTACATGGCTGTGCTAACAGAGAGCGGGCTTGGAAGCAGAATTAGTTGGGTGTTCATTATTTGTGACCTTGGCAAAAATAGTGTTTCCTCTGATGCACTGGACAAGGCTGACTGTTGTTGAAGAATGGCTGAGAAATAGCACACTGGCAATCTGCTTTTTGGGAGCGTTTTGAGACAGGAGCACTGTCTTCATCATGTATCTGGCATGTGTTTATATGGGATTGATGGCTTAGGATTTATGGGGTATTTGCTGTTGGTTTGGTGAAATCTAACTACCTCTTCTCTGTCATACTTGTGAATGAAGCACCCTCAGTTTGTCTTGTACAACCTCTCTCCACCCGGGGTATATCTAATTGTTTTCTTTCACCTGGCAGTGCATTTTCTCCTTAGTTTTGTTCAAACCTCAGTCTTTGTGAAGGTTTTACAGTTGTTCTTTCACACCTCCACTTTTGTCACATACCTCTCTCTTTCCCAGTGTTCCTCCCTCATGGATGACAGCTGGTTATAAATCAGCCCATTCAGCATAAACAAAAACTAGACAGTCATTTACTGAGTAAAACATCTGGTTTGTGCCTTGCAGAGAACAGAACAAAGACAGTGGATTTATTTCATGAGGTATTATTCAGAAAAACATCTCTATTCAGGACAACACTTAAACTCGTGCTTAAATCACACTGAAGTCCAAGTGTCAAGTTCAGCACGTACTTTTAGTGCTGTTCTGAACAGAAATGGACTCGAGTACATGCTGAAATGCTTTTCTGGAACATGACTGCCCATAAAGCTCTAGTAGACTGTATTAGTTAGCTGGCACTAGTGCTATTAGTACTTCAACTCATTTAATTCAGGGTGCTTCTTGTAGAAGTTTCTGAATATTGATTAATAATACATCTTAGTTGCAAGTATTTATTGGTCTTCTCCAGCTGTCCTTAGCTTGTGGTCAATGCCCATTATTTTCTATCAATCTAACTAGCAGACAGAAGCAAATGATAGTGAATATATCTCCCTATGCAAGCTGCCATCAAATTTTTCACTAAAATCCATTTCTTCCACCAATTCTAATAATGGAATTTAAAGTTAGATTAGTTGGAAGCAACTTTTTTCTTTTTTTTTTTCCTCCCAACTGGCAAGCAATTAGTTTTATGGAAGCTGAAAAATGAAAAATGGATTGATCCAAAGCAGTTTTTCCTATTGCAGGCTTTTTGAGAAGGCTGAATCTCTGTGAAAGCACAGATTGTTCCTGGCCCCACGTGTGTGTCAAGTTTTGGGCCTGCAGTAAGCACTGCTTAAGCAGAGACAAGCTGCTCTGTAGGCCTTTGGAGGCTGTTCCCCTCCCGTCTGCGTGCCTGCTTACGCAAGGCAGGGACCTCTGTAGCAACTCATTTGGAGTAATTAATCAAACTGCAGCCATACTGAGATACAGAGGAAGGCTGTGTTAATGGAGTCATTAGAGTGCCAGTGTTGTGAATTCATCAGGATTAGAGGGAAATGTAGTAAAACATCTCTAGGTGGGATTTTGATGGGGAAAGATCAAAAACATTGTACATGGACGGCGTTGCTTAGTTTGTAATACCCTACCTCATGCATGGTTTTTTCATCATGTATTTATGTCCCAAAAAGGGAAAATTATCAACTTGCAACACCGTTACCTGGAACAGTAAGGAAGAAATGCTGTTATTGTAATGCTTTATCATCACCTCCCAAATCACTGGCATGATTTGGGGCAAAGGGGTGGGAAGAGTCCCTGACACTCTATGGAGACTGTACCCAAATAGCACTGTGGTTCTGCCAAGCTGCAGATGGGCCCTTGCGTGTAATTGTGTTGGAGATTTCATTGCCACAGCAGCCATACCTGTAAAAAAACTCTCAAAAAGAGTAAATCTGTATGTTTGTCAAAACCAGAACTTCATGGTCCAGATGCAGCTCTTGACTTAGAAAGTTGCCAAGCCATTGACTGCAGGGAGCTTGAAGGGTGTGAGCAAGGAAGGGTGGCTGCTCTGCCCAGTCCCTGTCAGAGGTAGGGTTTTGGTTCATCACTCTGATGATTCTCATGGCTCCTCTAACACCCACCCCTCGTTTGTGTGTGTGCATACAGGACACGGAAATCCTTAACACGGCCATCCTGACGGGCAAAACGGTGTCTGTTCCAGTCAAGGTTGTTGCCGTGCAGGAGGACGGGTCCGTGGTCGATGTTTCGGAGTCCACCGAGTGCAAATCAGCTGATGAAGACGTCGTAAAGGTAAGGCACCCACATGAGGTGGAGAACAAAGTTTTTGCCCTTTTCTGCTCCACTGAGACCTGGCCCACATGCGGGATTTTACATCAATGAGTTGTTTTGCAGTCCTGGTGGGTTCTGCGGTGGCAGGTTGTTTCCGCTGTGCGATGAGGAGAGTGCTCTCCAGAGGTTGTGCACAGTTGGCACCTTTCCACAGACTGTTATGGAGGTGTTTGTGCTGGTGTGTTCCATATGGTGTGGCAGAAAAGGGCCAGGGATGCTGAAAGAGCAGCCCTAGTCTGTCTTTGCTGGTTGGCCAGTGCTGATGAGAAAGAGCATGTTGTCTGATACATCCCACTTGGGAGAAGTCAACGCCCCACACAGGGATCTTTGTTCTTGCGTACCTTTTCTGCATCCATGATTTAATAGTAAGAATGCAGTATATTGTAACAGTCTATGAGGTTTCCTACATGCTTCTGACTGCATCACCTGCTTTCCAGTCATGAATTTCTTATAACTAAAGATACTGACCCGTACCAAAATCTGGAGGAGCATGGCAGAGAATAGGAAAAAACAACCATATTGCAAATGGTGTTAAATTTATTAAAACTCTTAAAACAAGAGCTGGGAGCTTTTAAACAATGCTGTGTCTTGTTTTGTTGTGGGTTTTTTTAAAATAATATGTTCAACTGGTTCTGCCTCCCTGACATGGAGATGAACATAGAGATAATGTGACTTCATCAAGACATTGACTGCGTGATTTCTGGCACCCATTGCATGGCTTTGAACTTTTAGGTCACTATTATTTTTAGGCATAAAAGAGGTACTTTTGAATATCTTTAATAGATTTATTTGTTTTATCATGTGGTTTGAGGGTGGTCTTGTCTTGTTTCAAATGAACTTGGGAATTGACTATAAAGAATTCTGTATAGGAGTGGGGTTTTTATGGTATTAAGAGTTTCTTAGGGTAGTCCTAGAAAGGTAGTTTCTTTGTCTCAATTCCAGGAAAGAGCAGTATATTATATTTAAATGCTATAAAAATAGGGTAGTATAGTAATCATTTTTACATATAGTAATCCCGTAACCTGTAGATCTTCTTATGAACTCTGTAGCTTCCAAGAAATTAGTTCCTCCTCATATTCTACTTATCAACTGTGTCATGTGTAGGTGTACTGCAGACATGAGCACTTGTTTAAATTTTCTTCAGATTACATTTGAAACCTACATCCTATATTTGTGTACTTTTAACCAAGTATTATAACCTCTTTGTAGATAAGACTGTAAAGGTCCTAATAGATCACTTGTGCTTTGTCAGACAAATTTTCATGTTCTTTAGCTGGCTGAAGAATTGCACACAGCAAAGCTATTTATTTTGAAGATGACATACTGGAACAAAAAATTCACCTTCTTATTTTTGACAACTCTGAATAAGCTTGCTACCAATTTTTGGAATAAATTACATCCTCTAAAACAAACAAAATTTCATTACATTTTAGTTACAACAACAAAGAAATTTCTTTCTGGTTAAAGAGCTCACAGAGCAACCGTACATTTTGTAGGTATTTCCTCTTTCTGAGACCTATAGAAAGATGACATCCATTTGATCCTAGGTACCTACAGGAAAGGTAAGATGGGTTTAGGCAAAAGCCTTAGTGAGGCAACCTCTTCCTTCCAGTTTTTTTCATTAAGAATTATCTCCATTTTACATGAAGGCAAATAATTCATAAATAAGATTCAAGTTATTGGGCAGAAGCATGTGTGCTGCCGTTGTATAGCTGGGGGCTTAGTTATGTAATAACGATGTCTAGCACTTTTCAGACCTCAAAGCATTTTGCAAAGCTCATCAGTGTACTATTCCTTTTCATGAATGTGACTGTTCCAATGTTGAGCCTCAGCCAGTGACAGAACAGGTCTCTTGAGTCTCTAGCCTGTGCTCTAGCTTCTGTATTTTCCCTTATATATCAGAAGGGGGACATTATAAACTCAAGCACCAAGTTGTATATCATCAACATATTGCTGAGACTGTCTTTTCTTTGCACAGATCCAGATCTAAATGATGGTGTATGTGGACTTTTGTTTCAGTTAATTGAGTTTCTAGTATTTCTAGGTCTTGCTGTAGTTAGAGAATCCTGGACTGAAACAGGTAGGAAAAGGTCAGGAAAAAGACTCCCATTCCTCTTCCACTAATAAAATTAGTATCTGCAGATGTCAGGGAGATGGCACATTTCAAAACATTGGCTGGTTAAAGTCTGTTTAGTTCAGTCAGCAGTTGTCCATATGGATATTCTGCAAAGCTGGGCATGAAGTTAGTTGTTCTGGTTCCCAAATTTAATTGGTGCACTGAAGCTGGCAACTAAATAAGGCTTGACATGACCTCTGTGTGCAGAGACAAGATTTCCAGTTGCAGTTGTGGATTTATACACTTCAAGAAAGCAAAGCTCTTGCCCTCTGACTGTCTTCCTCTTTTGCTTTTTCAAAATGGGTTATATATTTAGGTGGAATTACACCTGCTCCAAAGCACCTTCGAGGTGATGAGTGTCACCCCATTCCTTTCAGTGATCAGGATAGAGCAGACCAAAACACAGGACAAAATTCTGCAGGGGGTTCACAAGATTTGCACTATAATACCTTTTTTTTTTTTTTTTTTTTTGGGTAGTGGCTGTGTTGGTATGATTCAGGTCTTCATTTGGCTGCTCTGTGAAATTGTTTGAGTATCAAATCACTGACAAAAGAGAATGCTTCTGGGACTCTTTCCCAGACCTGGTACCCAACTCTAATATATTGACTTAATGAACAAAACCGAGAGGTCTGAATGTGGTCTTAACAGAGTTCATCTTGCCTCATCCTGGTGATATAAAATGGGAGTAATGTTATTTTTGTGAAACTAGCAGCATCCTTATAATAGATTTCAGTCACAAATTACTGAGAGGTGCTCTCAGACTGAACGCTGTTCAGGCATAATTTTTTAACTGGAAATATATGTATCAGTTGCAAGATTGAATCCATAATGATTAATTAGCTGAGTTAAAATTTAGTACAGGGTTTATATGCCTATATATTTTCAGAAAAATGCATATTCCCTTTATAAGCCCCTTTGGTAAAGTCAATATTGACTTTGCTTCCAAATTTGTGTTGCCTTTTCTATGTAGGTTGTACTGATAAACCCTCTAATAAGAGTTGTCAGGCATTTTGGATGTAATTGCCTAATCTTAAGCTTCTTTTCACTGGTAATTCTGGCTTTATTGTTTCTTTGTAATTGGAGAGATATTCATATTCTTTTGGGCAGAACAAAGAGTGTTGCATTCCTAACCTTTTATTTCTGTTTAATAGCTAATGACTTAATAGACAATTAATGAGACAATTCTTTGATCACTGCTGTAAAACCATTATTTTCAATTAAGACACAATGAACTGAAGCTAGTTTAAATAAAAACAGACTTTGACCCAGGCTATTATGTATTTATACAAAACATGCTTATTTGGGCAGCTACCTAGATGTCACATTGACAGAAATACTACTCGTAGACAGTCAGATAGATAGATGATGTACAAGTAATTTATTTGTAGGCAAGAGATGTGAATCTTTCCTATTCTAAGCTGTATATTCCCTCAGCCTAACAGCTTAATAGCTTCCCAGCATGACAGTATTTCAGTCCACATTTTTCAAAGCCTACCTAATTAGTGATAAATATAATGAAACACACCTATTACTTTTTGACCTTGCATTTTCCGCCTTTAGTGTGACTTGATCCTCAAAGGAATCTCCCAGGGAAATGTGCTCAGTTCAACTGTAGTCCCTGGTCTCTACAACTACTGGTCCCTACAGTTGGACATAGGTTGTAGTGCTGAGCAACCATTTTAAATTGAACTGTCTATCCTTTAAAAATTTGCTGGAAACATTACTGCAAGTCAGTGAAACTCTTATGCTTATTCCATTATTGAAAAAGAACATTTAATGCTGTTGGCATTTGAGGATAAAGATTGGCTTTATGATTAAGGCACTGAAATGCTTCTCAGCATTAATTTCCATATCTCTTGCTGATTCCATGTGTGACTGTGGGTAAATCACTCATTCCCCTTGGAATACCTCTTCCTTATCTGCAAACAAGGTGGAGAAATACATCCTTTTCCCAGCCTCAGTCTGCCTGATGTAGTTTCTGAAGCTACTGTTGACTCTGAATGGACAAAATCCTTATCTCCACTAGAGTCTCATTAAATTCTGTGGTCTTCTGCCACAGACTCACTTGAAGGACTTCTCTCCCAGTGTCCTGCTTTTCCTTAAAACCACAGCTAAATAGGGTTGTGACGCTGAAAAGAAAGAAGTGATGGAAACTTCATAGAATTTATGCATAAATTGTTCATCTACTCTGATGATGGGCAATCCACTGAGAGACAAAGGAGCTGTAGGCATAATAGGATGAACCTTTCTATGTATGCTGAACCATGGGGCCTCAGTCTTCACAGGTGGGAAAAAAAGCCTTGAAGAAAAATATTAAAGCAGTTGTACCATGGCAAGGACCTCCTTTGCTCATCCATCCTGTCAGGAAGTATAAGCACTGCTGAAGTTTTGCTGGCCTGTTGCAGTGGGTTTCACTTGCTCCCCGCTGGCTTTTGAACCATAGTTAGAGGGAGATAAAGAGCTAGGCCTGCATCAGTGATGGAGGGAGCACCTTGAGATGGTTGTATTACACAGGCAACTCCCACCTGAGGGGCTTTGGCACACTCAAATCTTCACAGCTGCTTAGAAGGTCCATGCACTCCTTTTTCCTCCCCGTGAAAGTGAGTTTAAAAGCCTGAACCATAGTAATGTCACATGGAGAAAAATTCCGAAAACATTGTAGTTACGTGGTAGTCATAAACATCACCCACAAAGCAGCATCAAGTGAGGAAACTATAATGAGGAGAGCTTCTTCATCCGCATGTTTCTCTCAATAGTGTACAAGTGAAAGGGAGACAGCTGCCCAATCAACTCAGTCTTAGATTAGTCTTATTTTCCTGTCCTTTGAAAGTTATGCAGCAATTGACTGGTGGTTCAAATTAATCTCTGCAGTAATTCAAATGGCTTCCATGGAGTTACACCATGCAGTAATTTAGCCTAATTTTTTTTTTGTAACAGAAAGGGCCCTCAGTTGAACAGAAGGGAGTCAGAGGGCCTCATTCTGCCCATTTCTGCCCACATGTAAAGTTCAGTAGAAACAGGCTGAGTGTGCCCAGGCAGAGGCATACATTAAGGACAATGGTGCTTCAATATTATACCATAGACTCCATCTGTGTGAGCATGCCCTTTTCTTGTTGGCTTGCTAGAGGAAAGCACTTAAACGAATTATTTTTCACCTTTTCATAATTTCCTGTCTAATTATAATGAAAGTAAAAATCAAACCACTCCTACCCCCCTACTTTTCTAACACAAACCTTATCTTGAACTCTCCATAATTAATGTTAAAACAATAGAAGACCTAATTTTCCTAGCAGCAGCCAGCTAGGCTGTATCTAATGTGCAGTAAAAATAGCGTAAGACAGGCAGGAAAGGTAATAGCTGAAATAAATTGAATCTGAGGAAGGTTCTCCCCTCTTCCAGATAAAAAGCAGATGAGTGACTGAGGACCTTATTCAACAGCCCTGGACACAATGATCTCCAACCCCAGCACAGTAACTGCTACAGGGAACCACGGGGGAAAAAATAAAAACCAAGGGAAAGGGAGGGATGCTGCTGTTCTCCAGTTTAGATGATACTGAATTTTTAGGAACAATTCCTTGCTGCAGATTCACAGCACATCCTTAGGGCAGTTTATAGAAAGAAGTGCCTGCCTGGAAGTATGAAATACAACTATTTATGCAGGAGCTCTGACAACAAAGCCAGAGCTTGCAATTTGCAAGTTCTGCAGCTGCTTCACCATTAAAGCATGTGATCAAAAATGTAACGTACTTGTACACAAAGTGAAGCTTATCTTATTTCTCTATCTATCATATTTTTGAGTATTACGTTACCTAAGAGGTTTATTTTGTGGTCACTCACGCAGAAATTGGCTTACTCCAGGAGTCCAAACTCTTTCTGGAAGCAGTGAAAATACTCTCTACTTGTTTAGATGATGGATTTACTTTGGTGCCAGTTGGTTTTATAACACAATTCATTTTGAACTAGATCTTATTTTTTAAGTGATTTTTTTTTTTTTTTCTTCAGTGCTGCTGAATAGTTTAAGATTGACAGTCCTGGGGGCTTAACCACTCTGTCTTACCCCAGCACAGGGGACAGGCTGTGGCTGTGGCAGGCAGCTGTTCTAGTAGAAAGCTTTTGAAGTGTGAATGTTTAATTTGGTGAGTCCTTCTCCATGTCCATGCTGTCCTTTTAATCTCACCTGATTACTGCCAGTAAACCAGTATCATCAGCTCCATGAAATCAGCTGTTAACCTCCTCAAGTCACTGTCAGCTTCATCTCCATCTGTCTTTGGGAGCTGGGAGGGAGTGAACTCTGCAGCCCATTACAAAGCCCCTGAAATAATGACTCCCCTGATGCCTGGCAGAGCTTTATGGCAGTGAAGCATTCCTCAGCTGAACAGAAGGATTACTCAGGAGGTGAGGATCCTGCTCGTGACTGAGGAGTTCTGGGTTCCCTCTCTACTCCAGAGCTCCTCTGTGAAGCTGCTGGTCTCTCACAGTAACTCCATGGTGGTGATAAGGATACTCCTGGTCTGGTTCGATTCACTGGCAATAAATCTGTTGAGGACTGTACATCTTGTCTTTTGTATCTGTAGAGAAGTGTGCCCAAGTTAGAGCATTAATTAAGTATCACTGAGCTGCTTGCGATTCACCAAACTTATAAATTAGAGCTTCTTAGAATTTCTAGTTATTTTGGAAAAAAAAACCCACCCACTTTTCCCCCATACAAGGTTCATCTTTATGAGTCATAAAAGATAGGCAGGAGAGTACAGCAGATCTCTCTACAGTGTGTCGACTGTTGAATTAAGGATTTTGCTTTTGGTTGAAATATCAGAGGTTCCGACATTCAGGTCACCAGATTCTGCTAATTAGTTTTCTACCTAGACAAAGTGAGATCAGAAAAGGGTAACATAGCCACTTACTGCATATTAAAGATTTATCTTAAAAAGCAGTCTTGTTACACTGCAACAGGTTGAAATCTGTATGGTTTTATGCTTGTTCCAAGTGAAAACTTTGGGTCTAGAATCATATTTGCACACAAAACAGCTCCATGTATAGCAATAATGATGCCAATGAGGCAATCTCACAAAATCACATATTGAAGAATTAATATTCTGTACACAGTACACATTGTACACAGTTTATAGCAAAATATATGTGTGTATCTTCCTGAAGCTATTTTTAAACACACACAGCCTTCAAAGCCAGCTTGAGAAAACAGTGTTTTGTCTGGGAGAGGATCCGTGAAGAACAGACCATGCCGACATGTGCAATTACACAGATTTCAGCAGAGATGCTTATGGTGTCTTCCAAGGGACCAGCTGCTGCTTGAGAGGAAGAAAACAATTCTATGGCTTAGCATTTGGCTGCTCTGAGAACAGAAATGCAAAGGGTGTGGATCCCAGTTCTGGGAAACAATCATTAGCCTGAACCACGATGCTGCTTAGGATAAACTCTGAATATTTTATACTAAGAGATGCACAGAGTAAACAATTCGGGCAACTCAACAAAAGCAAATGCAGCAATAAATAGCCGTTGTTGGGAGAAAATGACAAATTTCTAGAGGCTTTTTCTCCAAGTTTGGTAGGAAATTAACTCTGCTTTCTAAACTTTAATGCAGCTGGCCATTTAAATATTTTAATTGTGGATGCATGAACCTCCCGGATTCTGAGGCTTTTATACCTCTTGAACTATCATTCTGGCTGGGCAAATTAATTCAGATTCCCATTGTCATCAAAACCCCTGGGGTCAAAACATACTCTCAGCTGAAGTCATGCAACTGTGTGAAAGGCACTGGAGTGACAGAGGTGTTCCAGAGGGCAAAACTGCTCCATCTGAAAGTTAAAACAGCCATTAGCTGTCAGCTACAGCATGAGAATAAAGTCTTTGTCTCCCGCCCTCTTCGCTGCTGTGATAGTTGAGAGACGTGGGACTGGGCAGCAAATGATGCTTTCTGGATGGCACAGCATCCCAGTTTCAGTAAGTAGGAGTGTCTTGGGTACCAAAAATGTACGTTAAGGTGTACGTGCAATGCTGACTCTTTCAGCCCCCGAACAGGTGTTACTTCCAGATAACTTTGTGCTGAGGCAGGTCGGCAGCACTCGGTGTGCTCCGCAGCCAAACCTTTGCACCCCCCTGGCCCGGTGGCTCCCAGTTGGATTTTTGACTGCAGCTTCAGCATACGCTTTAGTGGCTTAATTTACCCACACCTGTGTTTTAGGAATGTGTTCTGAGACAAGGTCCCTTGAGATACATAATTGGAGCTGAGGATGGAGATGATGAGGCTGACACGCCACCGTCATTTTGAAGTGCAGTTAATTTATTTGACATAAAAAGCACCTACCATTGTCAGTAACCAGCTCCCTTTCTCCTGTGTGGTAGAAGGCATTTTTGTTCTTCCTATGTTTTTAATAATTAACATTTTTGCATTCTCATCATACAGAATTGGAAATCAGGATGAAAACTGTTTTGATTTCCTTCATTGGAACAGCAACAAGAGGAGAAATAACATGTAGCTAGGCAGATCTGTACCTTTGTACATCAGGATTGGGTGTGTCTGGGATTTTAAGGGGAACAGGGAAAAGCAAGCCTTAAAGAATAACAGCTAAATGGTGGATTAATGAACTGGACAATTTATTAAATAAGGATGAAAGAACAAAGTCAAGTTATAAACGGTATTTCCTTTGCCATTTGCATGAAGAGTGGGTAATGGAGGATATGCACTGGGGTGTGGCTTTTCTCTTCTTCCCATTGTGTTATGCACACTGGTGAGTGTGCCTGTTGACTTCAGTGGGAACAGTGGCTTCAGGGTTAAATAAGTGGCAGGATTTAGCATTTTGGTTTGTGTTGTGGATTCTTAAGGTCTGATTTATACCAATGTCAGTGTACCAAAACATTCACTCCCACATCAAAGACTTCTTTTAACTTCTGGAGAGGTAAAGATTTGCTTTTGTGAGTCAAGCCAGGCTATTGGAGGATGGGCCAGGGATATCTTTAAAAAACCAAGTTTCAAGCAGTGATTAAAACTTTAAAGTTTGAATTTGTTCAATAGGAAATAGAAACAAAATCGACCACCTCTACATTTCACATTTTACAGCTTCTCACTGGGTCAGGTTTGGAATTCTGTGATGCTCAGCTAGGGAATTAAGCAGCTTTCAGTGTGAAAACGAATCACTGTTTTGTTAATATTGGGTTGTTTAATTTTACTCCTTTGATGAATTTCTCCTGAGGAAAAGCGTTGGAAGTGCTCCACGACTGTGGAACAAATAAGCATCTTTCTTGCGTGTTTCTGTTAAAGTAGTCAGTGGTCAAACAGTCAGTGACAATGCCATGTCCTTGAGTCCATGCCCTGGAAGGCAAGCAGGGACTTCAGTCACTGTAGTGCTTCCATTCCAAACAGCTGGTTGACATTTCTGTTTTACATTTACATTATATTTACAGATTTATTCACACCTGTATGGAAAAAAACCCTTGATTTAGTTTAAAAAGTGTGGCAGTTTAGATTCAAAAGCAAACATACAGTACAAAACCAGATTCCCTCATCAGACTGTGAGGCAGTAAAGTACTGGTGCATACAAGGCCATATGTACAGAAATTAGTATATGCATGTGGGGTGTGTGTGTGCATATAAATGCATATATATATATATATATATATATATATATATATATATATATATATATATTTCTGTCTATATATAGACAGAAATGGTAACTGTGATCAGTAGACATATAAACCAAAGTCTTTCCTTGGAAGACTTTACAGCAGAGTCTAATCCTGCTCTGACATTCTTCTGCATCCTCTACACCTACCTCTTTCTTTGCCACAATTTTAAAACACAGCCTCCAATAGGCATTTTTATGAACTTGATTTATCCACTCGTTCCCCAGGCAGCACAGTGAATCCCTCCACACCCACTGCTTTCATCTACCATGGCCTCTGGAGCCGTGGAAAGGCTGGACAGGTTACCACTGTCTCATCAGTGGTTGGAAATGAGGGTGCAACTGCTGGGCACCTGCTCTGCTTTTCAAAACATGCCCAGAGAAAAGGTCCCTGGCAGTGACTGACAGGTTCACTGGGTGACACATCTGAATGGGAGATGTCCTGAGACCCAGTGTTTGTAATTAGCACGGGGAGGAACAGTGTCCAGAAGAGTGAGTGATGTGTGTGGGTGGTTTGGCTTGATGGAAGGCAGGATTTGTAAACACAAGTGGTGCTTCTAGAGGTGAAATGCTCTGATTTGGTTCACCCACTCAAAACCAGAGTTTGCAGGTATACTCTGATCAGTGAATGAGTGACACTGCAAAGATGGCAAAGTCAGACAGATCTATGCCATATATACATGTATGTAACCCTGTGTATAAAACCTATCTGATATACATTACAGGTATTATAATGCTTAATCCTGTGCTGGTTTTGCTATTTATGCAAATAATGCCATTTACTGATTGAGAGTAAGGACTACTCGTGTGAGAAGCATTGCAGGGTACAGCTTTTCAACACTGTAAAAATACACTTTAGCAGCATGTAGTCAGCAGATAATGAACTCTGCAGCTCCTTCAAAGGGAATTCCAGCCTGTTCCTGCTGGAGACCACCCGTGATGTCCTACAGGCTGAGGAACACCGTCCTGTCCCAGGCTGGAGAATAA
The DNA here is from genome assembly GCA_028020825.1 of Podargus strigoides. NCBI lineage: Eukaryota > Metazoa > Chordata > Aves > Caprimulgiformes > Podargidae > Podargus > Podargus strigoides. The sequence goes on along the minus strand of CM051637.1, from coordinate 11,936,386 downwards.
AACCTCCTTTAGACATGAGCCCGGATCCAAAACCTGGCACGAGCCAGAGAAAGGGATGCATTGTAATTAACAGGGGAATAATGAGCAGAAATACACGAACTCTTGCAAGTGCCAGAAAAAGGCTATAAATGCATGTGTAATTCACTGAGGAAGATTTGGGCATTTATTTGAGTTGTGTGCATTTATTATTTGCAGAGTGCTGACGATGTAGCCAACCCTGTATAAAAGTGGTGTGGCCACTGTGCCTACCCTACAGATCTCTCAGCTGAACAAGAGTTGCACAGGGCCTGCTACAATACAGACATTCTGGGAGGTAATCCTTTACTGAGTGACTGGTGCAAATATCTGGTGCAGTTTAGCAGTGAGGAAGGGAATGACATTATCCTGGGAACAAAGAATGGAGATCACCCAGCAGGACTGCCAGCAAGGGGGAGGCCTTTGTTTGAGATGCATTGTCAGAAATTCTAAGTTCCTAGCAGGAGATGCTGCCTCCTGTTTGTATGCTTTATTTATTTGCTCTTTTCCAATTGCTACTTCTGAGATTACTGTTTGGATTTAATTTGCAGCCCCTCTCCAATGGCTCTCAGGTTTTCTTCTGAAAATGTAAAAGAAAATCCTTAAGACACACGATTCTTCCTTAGATCTCTTACACTCAACATTATCCACTGCACAGCAAAATTAATGTACACCCTTCTTTACTGTTTTCCTTCTTATTCATTTCTTTCCATAGAAGCTCAGCAAGCGCCAATTTTCCAAGCGAGTTTTTAATCACCTGGGCCCAGCATGATTACTCTCTTCCAATCTAGCTGCCATTTGATGCAATCAGTATTTCAGAATACAATGATTTTTTTCCCCCCAAACAGAATGCTTTATGGCCAGCTGATAACACTTGGCTGCAAAGCAACATAAAATACTGATAGCGCTGTGTGAAAGAATATAACCTTCGATTGTGAGGTCTCCCCCAGCCAAGTGCATGAAGATGATGTGAAACAGTTTAGTAAAATGAAGCACAAAGAAATTTATTATTCTGATACTAAGAGCATGGGCAGGGAGGGAAGGAAGGAGAATTTGGGAACGCAGCGTGCTGAAGTATTTCTCACTGCTGGAATGTTTGCTTTGAAAGGGCCTTTCAAGAGTACATGTTGCCAGGGGAGATTTTCTCTCCACATCTTTTATTGCCACCCCACAAATAAAAGATTTCAATACACCAATACTGGAGAACTGCAGGCTTAAATAGTCCCTGCCACACAGAAGCTGTAAAGGTTTAGATTTCCCCAACCTGGAGTGAGATTAGCATGAGAGATTATCAGTGTAAAATGAAAAGATCCTTCCTTGGAGTAAATCCTTCATTGCTGTGTTTTTAAGTACATTTTGTGCACTATAAATGCCAAGCAAGCATTTTAAAAAATTAGTGAGCGCAGATCAGGACCCGAGTATCATAAGTGAGGACAATGTCACGCTGAAGCAAATAAAGGGTAGAAGGGAAACAGCAGCTGCATTTTTCTTAGAGCAGACTGGCAGAGTTGTGTCCCTCCTTCTTACAGCCTATCCTGCAACTCCCCCTATGTTAGCCTCCTCCTGTGCAGCTCCAGGGATGGCTTTTTGTCTCTTTTAGTAATGTAATGCTGGGAGGAAACCACACGGGTGTAGCTGAATCCTAAATAATTGCACTTAACCATAGTGAGATGGGGAAGATCCATCCAGCACCATTATGGTGGAGAGCTGAGGAACTGGGAGGCTTCTCTTTTGTGCTGTTTGTTTCGTGAAGCAAATGCCCACAGCGTATGGATGTTTCCCAGTATTCTCTGTCAATACTATGCAACTCTAACTATTCATGTTACAGCTTGTTTGTTTTTTACAACGCTGTTGGTATGGTTGTCTAAAGTCTAGTAGACAGCCATTTGCTAAGGCCTTCTGTTCTTAGCAAACTTGACAATGTGGCTTGTTTAATCGCCTTATGTTATTATTGATATTTTCATCTTGTGTAACTAATTTTGCTGAGGAAAAATGTAGTTTTGCCAACTTTGAGCTCCTTAATTCTTTTAAGAAAATGCCTTCAGCCTCGGCCTGTTTGAAGAATACACAAATAGTTTTGCACGGGAGTGTGACTCCTTGGAGAAAGTTGCTGATATTGCACGAGTGTCTGTGGGTCAGGACGGGAAGGGATTCTGAAGGTGGCTGCTGCTGCCTGTCTTTCCAATAATTATTCTTCTGTCTGTCCCTGGGAGTCCAGAAAGAGCTGCAGCAAGCTTAGGGAAAAGCCTGAGGTATTGGAAAATGAAGGTAATTCTAAATGAAGAATCACAGAACCACAGAACCACCTAGGTTGGCAAAGACCTTGAAGATCAATGAGTCCAACTGTCAACCTAACACTGACAGTCCTTGACTATATCATATCCCTGAGCACTATGTCAACATGACTTAAACACCTCCAGGGATGGGGACTTGACCACTGCCCTGGGCAGCCTGTCTCAATGTCTGACAACCCGTTCTGTGAAGAAATTCTTCCTAATACCTAGTCTAAACCTCCCCTGGTGCAAAAGATTCATCCCCACCTCTCTACAGCCTCCTTTCAGGTAGTTGTAGAGTGTGATGAGGTCTTCCCCAGAATGAAACAGATTGGGGAAGCTGCATAGCTATAAGCTCTAAGAGCTTAAAGGGACAAAACAAAGGAAGAGCTGAAAGAAACAGCTAAAAGGGAAGAATATGTAACCTATTAGAGAATAAGGTAAATGGACAGAAACAAATGTATGGTTATTGGTGTTTGATGTAGTTATTGGTGGTTATTGATGTAGTTAAAAATCCCAAACAAAACTTCACTAAGCCCTCCTTTGTCACAGAAGTGGGAGATCAGTGCAAGAAACGGAAGATTTCAGGATGAAATCGGAAATAAAGAAGCTGGTTTTCACAGAGAGTATAAAACTGAAGAGTAGCACCTCTTACCCTGTGGTGGGGATGCCTGAGATACAATATTAGTTGCACAGGACTTGTGTCCTGCTTGGTCAGAAATGTGGCAATCATAGCACCAGCTTAACATTAGCTCTGCTTAATTTGTATGAATTTGTATGAATAGGGAAGAAGTGTCTCCAGAGAATAATAGTACAAAAGAAAAAAAATATGCATTAATTAAAAAAAATGAGATCTCTGCTTCACATTGACAGCAACAGAGCAGCCTTCACCCTAAGATTTCTCCCCAAACAGGGCTGCTCCTCCAGGATTTGTTGTTCCACTCCCTGCTTCTTCCTGCACCAGGGGGACAATTCACTCTTCTCCTGTTCCAGATGGAGAACACAAAAGCAGCCTCTGCTATGATTGGATCAGATAGTTTGAGCTACCTGCAAACCTCCCATGACTCGGCAGCAGTGCAACTGCTGTCCCCGTGTGGGTGACACAAGGGGAGCTTTGTGCTAGCACCCTGTGGCTCTGTTCCCCCCACCCTTCAGTTTCCCTTGTCTTTCCCTTGGATTCCTCCTCCCCTGGTCTGGCAAGAAACCTTAGCTAGGAGTAGGAGGACTCGTAGGCATGCAGCCGTCAGAAACAGTGGGTTTTGAGGGATTCCATCTGACTGAGGTGCAGCTTATGTATGTATGGTATGGTAATGCCTTTGGATTTATATGCAGAATTTAAGCTTCTAAGTTGAGGCAGTGTCACAACTGAAGCATGTCATCTTCAGGACAGGCTTAGATCTGTTTACATACAGAAGCCAATCTAGCACTTCGCACGAAGGAGTTAAGCTGAGTCTCATGATTGTGTCATTCTGACATTAAAGAGATGACAAATTTTCTTGGAAAAGATCTGCTGTGTCATTCAGTCACTTCCTGACAATTTCAAGAGCCCCAAGACTGTACACTTGAATGGAAATCTGGCTGCATTTTTGATGCACTGAGACTTTTTTCTTTCCAGTGCATTCATCCTAAAGGACCTCCCTCTGTTTCCTCAGTGACTGTCCAAGGGCATTCCCTTCGAGTCCTGTCTGCACGGCTCAGCGGGGACAGTCACCAGGGAGACCACACTGCACAACCCAGTGGGAAGCTCCCAGAGCATGGAGCTAAGACATCCAGGACAGGAATGGAGATGACAGGAAAGAGCAGAACTTTGAACTTCACCATCTGCTCCTCTGTATCCTCTCATTTTCCCTGTGCTGTAGATAAAGCCCCCTGTACTGTTACAATACTGCCATCATGTAAACAGTGCTTTTTTTTTTTTTTTTGCTATGCAAAATACATAGGAATATTGTAGTTACAATATTGTCCTTACAGGTATACTCAGCTAGATGCTTTTTTTTTTTTTCATTAGAAAAATTTAGTTTTTCACAAACTGACTCCAGGAATGGGAATTTTCATAGAAACCACCAAATATTTTGAGTGTTGTGCTAAAATTACAAGCATTAGCAGGACTAGTGCATGCAGTGCAATAGGATGTGTGATCCAGGGATCTTTAGAAATTGTTTGACCCTCTTGTATATGCAAGGAACTTGCAGCATCTTTGTCTATATCTAAATGTGAGTCTTTGAATTACATCCATCTGTGTCGCTTGGCTTTTTCCATTTACTGAAGAGGGAACTCTCTTCTAATGCAGATCTTCTGCATCATCCTATGTAAGATGAATAAAGCAGTTGAGTATAGTCTAGTCTTATAAGGCCAGAGAAGGAAGATAATTTTTTTAGGTAAAGGCTCTTGACGTTATCTCCAAATAATTTTACTGAAGCAATTGGCTGAATGAATGTGGTTTGAGGGCTGTTTTTTGTTGGCTGTGTTTGCTGTCTGAATGCCTCCTTTTCTTTTTTTACTAATTAATGAATTATTTGTTGCTCAGAGACTAAAAACTAGCTGGGAAGACTTATGAATGTCGATGCATTAATGTCTAGGCATAGGACCAGAGTTGTTTTTACAAAATGAAAGTGTACTGCTGTGTATTTAAAAGCTCTTTTTGGATTTTTTTTTTTTCCTGGTGTTATCCTTTTGTTACTGGAAGAAGATTAAAGGCGAGATCAGTGTGCCTAACATTCATAACTTAACATGTTACTCTTACTACTATGTTAAGCTCACAAACTTTATTACTTGGCTGTCTAGTCGTCTTCTGGGCGCGTGGCTTTGCGGTGCTGTTGTAGGTTGCTATACATTCAAATTGCATTTGTAGGGAAGGGGAACAGTTGTCCTTTGGTGGGTGAAGCAGCATACAGAGCTCCTTTCCTCTATGGGGTAGTCCAGTGCAAGTTCTTCATGTGCAGTGGCCCTCTTGTGAGCATCCTCCTATTTTACTCCCCAGCGTTTCTGTGCAGCTGGGAAGGGCTGAGTGGCAGTGTCCAACTCAAGGGCTGTACACACTTAGTGTTCTTGAGCTTTTTGCACACTGTTGTAGCACCTATGAAATATTTGTGGGAGATGAAGACATCTGGAGGTGACTTACATTCTCCAGGAACATGAAGAAACCAGCAGGCACAGAAGAGCTGCTTAGCTTCAGCAGTTACAACTGACCTGCTGTTTTGTTGGTTTTTTTTTTTTTTTCAAGTACACATTCTTTAGAAACCCTTATTTTCCCTGTTAGAATTTCATTGGAAAAACTGAAGGATATGCAATACATGAAATTGAATGAATACGCATGTAATTATTTCTTTTTCTTCTAATTTCATGGAGGCTTAGATCTTAAATTTCAGTCATAGAGATTAGAGCCATAAATCATGAGCACTAAGTTTACTTAGTACACAGAAGATTACTTTTAAAGCCCAATATTTGACAAAGAACTTCAGTGGAAATGAAGCATATTACATCTGCCTGAATATTCTCCCTTCTTACTTTTCTCAACAATGTGTAAATTATTCTGTCAGCCTATAACCCCATTTGTGTGAGTAATTCAAGTGGGGAAAAAAAAAAAAAAAGAGGAGAAAAAAAACCACCTTGGCTTATAGCTCAAACATATGTGTTAGTTTCACCTAATTAACAGTTTTTACGGAACAGGTTCAGTGTTTGCAATTAGAATTGGTACAAGAAAGAGTTGGCACCATATGCTGGGGTTTCACCAGACAAACAACTCTTAAGCCCTTCTGAGATACCAGCTGATGAATATGAAGTACATGGATGTTTACTTAAACTAACAAGTGTTGGTTATGCCTAATCTGCAGAAGTTTAAGGATCAAATACTGAAGCAAAAGCCACCTCAGAGAAGCATGTGCTTAGAATTTGTGCTGGTGAGCTATCCTTTATCTCAGTGCAAAGAATGAAGGTGTCTGTCTAGACCTAAGCATGCCTAGGAAGGATGTTAGCCCAGGAGAGGTACTGCTTCGTGCTGACAAGGCAAGGAGAAGCCATGCTGACTTGCATACCAGATTGCTTAACAGAAACAGAAACTCATGGACCAAGAATGGGACTGGCACAGTTTTGATCGCTACTGGACAAGGAAGCAGGAGATCCTGCTCTGAGCTCTGGGCCATGTCTTATTGTTATCAACAAAAGTAGCGGTTGAATGAAGAAGAGAGTGTTCCTGAAGCTTCCCCCAATCACAAACTGCTGAGATAAGTTTCATGAGAGATAAGTTTCATGAGATAAGTTTCATGTGCACCTGCTCTTTTGCATCCTGGCAGTGGAACTGCTACTCTATCAAGAGATATAACTGCAGATTGTCCAGACAACTTGAGGTATGATATACCAAAGAACTTCAGTCTCTGAAAAAACATTGCCTAAAAATCAACCTGTTCCAAGCTTCTGTCACAGTTGGCTGTCACTGCATGACAATAGACAGCCAAGGCCTCGCATGCTTTAAAACTCCTGGTCTGAGGCCAGTAAATCAGGAGAAAGTCTCTCATTTTCTTCAATGAGAGTTGGATCAAGCCTAAAAGAGGCATGCTGTATCCCCTGTGGGTTACATCCCTTTTTCTTTCACACCTCAGAGTCTCATCTGGTTTCCCAACTGACTGTAGAAATGTCTGTGCTAAGACCAACAGCCACCACTATCTTTTAGTTATTGGTATCGAGCATCATTTATTCTTGCGCAGGGGAGCTGACATTCCTGATGGACCAGCCACTATCTATTCCAGGTACTGTGACCAAAGGCATTCTCTTGTCTTCCAAAGACACCAGTGTCTTAACACAGCCATTGATTTGACCCAATGAAGATGAGCTCTTTCTCTTAATCTGCACATGGTGATGATAAATCAGTGGGGAGAGCAGAAACGGTAACTTTGAATTCTGATAGGATTCCTCAGCTTTATTTTTGTAGAAAAAGTGCAGTTAAAAGCTCAGCTGATTAGTAAAGGAGGTTGGTCCATGGAGCAGAGAACCTTTTGGCAGCCACCATGTACTATTAGCTGCCCTCCTCAGTCACTTTCAGCATTCACTCTACATAATCAATAAGAATGAAACGCCAGAGCATCTGCCCTCCCTAGCAGCTGCACCACTGCCGTGGCTGTACAGCAGTTATTACGGAGCCAGAATTAAATCAGGCTGAGCAGCAAGCTGCAGTCAGAAAGCTCACTCACCTTCTTTGGTCCTCCCCTTTCAACCTGTGCACCCGCCAAACTTATCATCTCCAGAGGGAACGCCCCTGCACGGCATGCGGGAAAGTGAATGAGAGCAGCTGCTCTGCACCTGGGACTGAAATCCTGGCAGCTCTCATGTGTTGTTTAATAATTTTGCATAGATCAACAGTTTTTGAATAGTGCACACTTCATTCAGTACAGCAGTTTTTAAAATTCTCGTTGTACATTCACGGATCATTGCACCTTTTCTAAGCCACAGCAATTGTCTCTATTGTTAAACCAAAATGTTAATGTCTTCCATGCTGTCCTTCCCTCTAGTTCAGTGCATTTCAATGGGGGTTAAAAGGTAAAAAAACATTCTAAACCTTTAAATACCCATTCACATCATTACAAACTATACCTAGTCTCATCACCCTCCTCCCCCAATATCCTGCTTCTCTTCATCAGCAGTGTTAAATAGTGACATCTACAGAGAAAATGAGCAGAGGCTTCTGCAATAAAACAATAGGGTATCACTAACTCTATTGTGCTAATTGCTGCTGAGCTGCTATTAAAATGGTCTCATGTTATCTATGTGCTGCTCTGTGCATCTATGTAACTAGTAATCCCCTCCACAAGCCTATCACTCAGACCATCGTGGTTTTCTGGTCTGTTGAACACGCAGCACTTCAGTTTATTATCTGGTTTTCCAAATCTTTGCTTTCCTGGACAAAGGGTTTTCCTTTCAGTCATACTTCTAACTCCTCGTCATTACATTTCAGACCTGAGTATAAATTACAGTTTGCATTTTGTACCACTGCTAAGATGAAAAGCAAACACATATAGAACACATGGGATGAGGAACACTTGACTTTTAAACTCTTGCTATTGTTTCCAAGTAGGAAACAAACCTTAGAATATATCTTGATGGATTCCTATAGACAACACTTATATCTGAAACTCCAGCAGCTATTCCAGGGAACAATTCTTGGAGGACTGATTGGCCAATAAAAACAAATTAATGTGAAGAGAATGTTTCAAAAGTGACACTTCCAGAACTATTCTGCACATGTCTAATATTAAAAGGGAATAAAACTTCTGTTTTCATTAGTTTCAATTTCAGCATCGTGTCATTTGCCATCCTTTACTCTGTCTGTTCTTCATTTACCATTTGCCTCAAATTGCTTGGAGACAATATCTACAGCCCCCAGCACATGTAATTAGCTGGGGCAGGGGGAAGCACAACTATTGCCAGAATTAACTGCATAGGACAATCCCTGCTTGTGGAAGAGGCTGAAGTAACAGTGTTGTTAAGGCTCACAGGCCACATACAGTACTTTGATACTTCCAGTGCAAGGACTGCTTTGGAAGGTGCACTGCATTGTTGTTCTAGGACAGAGCTGTCATTCAACCTTGGCCAACTAGTTTTAATTTTAAAAGGGAAATAAAATCTAATTGGAATTTCTTTTATGTTATCATTTGACATGCGTATGGGCACATGTTGTGCACTTCAATAATTAACATGTCACAGCATACCATACAACTACAGCCAAAACCACAAGTCTGACATTTTCTAGACTGACTACTGTCAGGGTAATTCTGAATTTAAATTTAAATCAGCGTTTTGTAGCTGAAAAGGGTTTGGGGAAAAAACATTGTTTGTTTATTTGTCTCAAGACATGAGGCATATCTTTCCATCCCTTTGTTGGTTTAGGAGAGACTCCAGCAATGGCTTCAGGCAGTGCGTAGTGCAGAAGGGGACAGGAGCCAGGGAAGGCACTGAGGTAAGTAGGTGTTTGAAAGAGGGAGAAAGAAGAGAGTAGGAGGAAGAATAATCCTTCTTTTTGTCTTCAACTATTACCCAACCACTAAGGCAGACTCCTCAGGCTGAGGAAGCAATTTCAGACTGTGCTCCTAAAGCAAACATGTAGCAATAATAAAAATAAAGTACGAAATAATGCAAACCAGGAAAAAACCCCCTTGATACAGCCATGCTGTGGCCATATGAAAAGATGCAAGAGGCAGAAGAAAAAACACACAATGTAAGGGTTTGAAGTAGCTCAGCAAGTCCTTCCTAATGGGCTAACAAGACAATGCCAGGAACAATGGTGGAGAAAAGGTGCAAAAGGCGGCGTTCAGGAAATATCACAAAATTACAGTTTTAAGATTATTATGAGAATGAGCCATTTACTCTAGGCACCGTTCAATTTAAAATCGTGTTACAATTGTTCTCGTTATAGCCTCAGCCACAAAAATGAGACTTTGCATCCCTTACACATTCACTGCGAAGCAGCGCTGTGCGCTGTTCCGCTCACCTTTTATAAATGTCTGCAATTTGCTGGTCTGTCATTCCTACCTCTTCTTCCACAGGAGCTCTGGCTCCCAAGACAGGGCTGGGTGGGTCTGTGTGCAGAGGACTTGGATGGCTGCAGCCAGACTGTGTCCCAGGCTCTGCCTCGTATGCTGGACGTCAGAAATAGCATTGTCTCAGGCAGGGATTGCAATAAGGTTGGGTTTTGCTGTTGAAAAAAAAACAGGGTTGCAAACCTGAAGAAGACTGCAGAAGAAGACTCCATTTTTAAATGGCAGGAGATCTTGACTCCAGGCAAAAAACTCCTCTTGTAAAGGCCGGTTCTGCTGAAGTACTGGTTCTTAAGTGCATGTCTCTTCCCACACAAGGGAGTGGTGGGGAAAAAATGGTTGTGCCAAGTGGGCATTTAGCAGCAAAGTTGTGTTTAACTGAGAAACTCCTGAGTGGTTAAGAGGCAGAAGGATTGTGGCTGTTTTCTGTGACATCCATCCTATTTAGTCTCCTTGCAAAATGACCTGCCAGCTGAGGGGCACGTATGGAATGTGCACCCAAACCTACCTGTGAGGCTGGGAAGGTGAACCACGCAGCAGGCACTGTTTTCTGTCCACATGTCCTCTGTTTTTACCTGTTTACCCAAAGGGTGTGAAACCTTTGCTAACCTGAACATCAAATGGTTTCCCAATTACTCCTTTGGACTACTAGCTACTTTTGTCCTGCATTAGTCTAAAACAAGGCGGCTGTGACAGGCTGTGCAGGGCAAATTGTTCTTTTCACAGCTACTTGTGGGGACTGGAGCCAACCACCTGCTTCAAAGCCCGGCGAGGTTAATGGCAGCGCTCCTTCTCCGGGCCGACACACCAGAGCACGTCGCCGTCTGTCCGTCTGTCCTGCCCTCCTGGTGGCAAACTGCCTCAAACAGCACCGTGTCACTTTGTCAGGCAGCTGAAATAAGACAGTGACAGACTGTTTTCAGCAGGCTCGTTCTCTGCATTTTCGATGAGACAGTGGCAGTTCTAAGTTTCTGCTATGTCTTCTCACTGTGTAGAGTTTGCAGGAGAGATTTAACTGTGTTTTCCCTCTTTGTTCCCTCAGAACCAGCAGCTCAAAGGAAACCTGTGCATTAAGTCACCTGTAACCTGCCTGTGTCTCCCCACTGCATCAGAGCTTGCCCCACGGCGAACCTGAGTGCATTCTGATGTAAACAGGCATGCACTCCCCTCACTCCAGCCACAGGCCATAGGAGTTCCCTTTCCAGCAGCACCACCACCCACTTCTGGTAGCCAGAGTGTGACTGAAAAAGTATGGAGCTGACTTAAAAGGGGAGAAATGAAGGGGAACATTTACTGTAGGACACCCGTCAGAAAATACAGCTGGCACCGAGTCCCCCGAGCTCAACGTGTGTTTCTCATTCCCTCTGCACTTTGGAGAAGTGCTGTTAGCACGAAATCACAGCTCTCGTCTGAGACCTGGATGAACTCAATTCTTTGTCCTGGGGCTGTAGTAGAACCAAGTGAAATAGGAGTGCACTAAAAGGAGGTTGTAGTGAGGCTGGTGTTGGTCTCTTCTCCCAAATTACTAATGATAGGACGAGAGGAAATGGCCTCAAGTTGCATCAGGGGAAGTTTAGATTGGATATTAGGAAGAAGTTCTTCCTAATGGGTGGTTGGGCACTGGAACAGGCTGCCCAGGGAGGCGGTGGAGTCGCCATCCCTGGAGGTGTTTAAAAAATGAGTGGACGAAGCACTTGAGGCCATGGTCTAGTGGTTAGGGAAATGATGGGATAAAGGTTGGACTTGATGATCCTGCAAGTCCTTTCCAACCATGGTGATTCTATGATTCTCATGCTCAAGATTCTTGTTTCCTTCAGATGAACCAAATCTACTTTCAAGTAAGAGCTCCTGTAAGGTGTAGTGAAGGAAACATCACAGTAATTAAATGCACGTGAGTGTAATAGAGGCTTCCTCAGGTGAGCTTTAGTCCAGCCTGAATGGTTAAAAGCAGTCGTGGTTTCACATACTTAATCACAGGATTCAGCTGATTGCTGTGGTTTTCGCTCTTGTTTGCACAAATAATTTTCCTTTAAATTCTTTGGTTTGCTTGTACCTAACAGAGTACAGCCAAATTCCAGAGAGAGAACTGAAACAACAGTAATATCTCTCTAAGTTTTCATATCAAGACTGGATTATTTTCTGGAAGCTACAGTGAAGTGAAATGAGCTCTGAACTCTACACAAAGCCATGGGGTGAATTTCTATAGTGTAGTTATATACACTGATTTGTACTTACCTCTTGGTCAGTATGTAGAGGACTGGAAGGCTCTGTCAAGCCATATAGTCTATGAAATTTGTACCCTGATATTTTTACAGCTACAATTGAAGTCTATCTTTCAGTTCCCTAATTTAGCCCCTTTCTTGCCGGCTGACAAGAAGACAAGAACATTTAAGCAGCAAGAAGAGAATCTAAAATATTAGTTGCTGTCATGTCTGACATTAGTTATTCCCCTGATCTGGTCTTGATGTTTATCCCTCCCTCTTCAAGTTTTCTTAATTATTTCTGTCTTGTCTTAATTCTCACAAAACTCCCTAGATGGAGGCTTTATGATTTAGAATCTTAACTGCTCATTCAATTAATGGGCTTGATTAATGTGCTTAAACTTTCCAGAGACACTTGTGACACATTATGAGGGGGAAACAAAGATTCCAAATATGCTCTGTCTCATTTGTGGTACCCCTGAGCCTGAAGTCCATTTTAAGCTCTGTATCAGATAGCTAGACTTTTTTTTTTTTTAAAGCATTATGAGAGCCATTTAGGCAAAATTTTGTTATTTAAATGTGCTTCAGATGATAGTAGAACTCAGGTACTTTCCACCTAGCAGCTCAAGAGAAAAACTATGTTGTTCCGTATGAGATTTAAAGCAGGACATATTTAATTTCAAAGTCATATTTGAGCACTGCCTTTGAGAAAAGAAAAAGGCTGGTACACATTTTCTGTAATTTTTCTTGGCTCAGTAACCCCTAATTCCTGTTAATATCAGAAAAGATTTCAGATACGTTTGCAGAGCAAAACCAGCCTATGTTTCAGCATATTCCCTGCTGAAGTCTACACGAGTTATCTCAGTAACTCCAGTAAACCAGAATTTAATCACTGGCTTAGCCAGAATCCCTTCAGATCTGAGGCCCAATGCATTATACAACATGACACAGAACAGTCCTGACAAGAGAACAAAGTCCATTTCAGTAACACAACTACATCTCATAAACCATGGTTTTAAGAGATTAAAACCACAGTACATGGTCTCTGTTGGAGACTATCACCTCTCTCTTGCTTCAAAGCAGAATGCAGACCTGTGTGTAGATACAAATACGAGTACATGTACATATATACATATATAAAAACATATTATACAGTAATCTAAATGTGTATATATACAAAAAATCTGAAAGTAGACATATATGTTCATAGATATATTAAAAAGCTGTACCTCATGAAGAAGTGCCATCTTTCCAGGATGCAGGTCCAATGCATTGCTATGTCATATTCTTTATATAAATAGGATCTGTGCTCAGGACCTTGATTTTGTGCCAAAGGATCCCTGAAACCTAGAGGGTACATAAGTTGTAGTATAGAGCCTACGTGCTAGTTTTGGCAGTAATTTCCTATAATGACACAAAGCAACTATGAACACGTTTTGCTAAAACAATTACTGAGAAGTTCTAAAAATTAATGCTTCTGCTGCACTTCTGCTCATGAGCCATAAGGGGATCTTTGTCTTTCAGCTTTACAGTGCCCAAGGAAAGAGGAAAGGATTCTGTTTTATGGTTCTGAGTCAGTCTTTTTCTTACTAACATATGGCCCCATTTTTTCCAGGTTCCTTAAGCAAGTTGTAAACATAAACTTTGATGCACATGGCGCTTGATTCATGAAGAGTTTAATTTGCTTAGTATAAAAGATACACATAGGTTATATAACATCATTAAATTATTTTTGTAGTTTACATGGTATCCATTGAGGAAAGCAGAACTGTGTGTCCCTGGGGTACATTTATCACTGTTTGCTACTAATTAGAAAACTGGAAATACAATATGCATGACTCACATTATCAGTGTTGTCTTTGGACTGATGTATCATTCCTCCTGCTTCCTCAGGAACTTTTATTCATTTCCTAATTAGTCTTTTTTCCTTTTTTTTTTTTTTTTTTTTTTTAAGGTTTCTGACAGATGTGACTCCATCTTCGTTAATGGCAAGGAAATGAAAAGCAAAGTGGATACTATTGTTAACTTCACTTACCAGCATTTTACCACCCAATTAGAAGTGACGGTCTGGGTTCCACGGCTGCCGCTGCAGATAGAGATCTCAGATACAGAGCTTAGCCAGATCAAAGGCTGGAGGATCCCTGTCACCTCCAATAAAAGGTATGCTTTCAGCACTGGCACGGTCCAGATTTGTGCCCAGGGTCTCTGGTTTTAGAACACAACAAATTTTTAGGCTATTTGTCAGAATCTAACCTCTCCTCGAAAATTAGGTTTACAGTCTGTCTTAGCCTTCATTAAAACATCCAACAATGATAGCAGCAGGCTACATTTTATCCTGATCTATGTAGTTTAAAAGTCAGCAGCTTTGCCTGGAGCACTAATCGATTCCACACATTCTCAGGAAATCATATTATATACTCTGATGTGCAAATGTGAGGAAAGGGGCCTGGACATCTCCCATCACCCTGTGTGTGACACTGTGTGTGTGAGATATTGAGCACTGCCAGTGCTTAAGTTTCTCTCTACAGTGCTAAATAAAACAGGGGCCAAGGAGGGAGCCAGGGCACTGGGTGCTGGCGGGGGCGTTGGACTAGACAATCTATAAAGGACCCTTCCAACCCAAACCATTCCATGATTCTATGACTTTGGATGATGATTCAAGCTCTGTACAGATCCACTGTACAGCAGACCTGACTGAAGCATTACTTATCAGATCTGAACTAGGCAAAAAACCCACTTACTTATATTCCAATTGAAGACTATATTCTGATGAACAGATTCCACCAGGACAAATGTGGATGAGTTAGAAAGAAGGAGGGCGGGGATTTTGAACTCTGTTCCCATCATTCCCTACTGAAAATAGCCACTCTACAATAACTGTCCTTCGGACAATTTGCAAGATTAAAAACTTCCAGGAATTTCAGGCTATGTTGAAAAATACTACTGGCGAACGAGGCATGACACCAACTCAAATTTATAATGCAGTGAAAAAGCTTTTCTGGCAGCAGTAACTGTAGTGCTAAACATTGTGGCAGTTCTGTGGCAGTTCTAGCTAAAGCACTCAACTCGCCCAGGAGAACGTCACAGCTATTGAAGAGCCCAAAAAGACAGTAGTGGTGTAGAATTATCTAACACTTTATGAGGGCATAAAACTAAGGATAATAGGACATGATTTAAAGGATACTCAGATGATGATGAGCTCCAAAGAAGGGGACTGACTTACCTCTTGGCTGCGTGGACATTTTTTCTGGCTATGCAGAAGAGGTGATGAGGATCTGGAACATGAGAGAAATTTGTGTGTTTGTTTCAGTGATAAAGGTAAAGTTGCCATTTGTGGCAGGAAGAGATGTGCTAGGTGAGTACCTCCAGTCCATAACATGCCTCGTGCTGTAACACTCCTTAGGCACAGCTCCTCCTAAAGCCAGTGGGGGTTTTGCTGAGTAAAAGGCTGCAGGATTAGGCTGCTGATGTTTATAATAAACTTTCAGCAGCACACAGGGTGAGTTAGACATTCAAACTGTGGTTAACGGGCGTGGACATTCTGACTTCAAACCCATTACACACAGTGCTGGAAATTTACCCCCTGGTGTCTAGTTCTGATTTATTTGGCCAGCTGAAATAAAGATGATGGTGTGAGAGCCTGCTCTGTTTGCAAGCTGGCAAGCGGTGCGAGTTCACTGCTGCTCAGATTGCATCTGAACTGCTGGCACAGCTTCAGCAAGCATTTTCCATGAAGGGTGGGAGAGAAAGTATGGATGCTGTGTCATTCCCCAGAATTGCAGCTGGGAGTTTATGATGTTGTGTGTCAGCAGTCCATGCCCATGTGAATGGGAAAGGTTTCAACCAGAAATAAATTCTTTCTTGTTTTATGGAACATTCATGTGGATATTTTTTCAACTTTGGGGGGCAGGAGTATTCTAAATCAATAGGCAATCCAGGACTGGCATTAGTTGTGGTCACTCTGACATTTACTTTGTACGTGAAGTTTTTTCATTTCCTTTACTTTTAGATTTGGATGGGTTTTACCTGAGGTTTAGTGGCTTTTCCTTTTTTATTTTAGTTTTTAATAGCTATATGTTTCCCAATATCCTAAACAAGGGGGAGTTTTTATGATGGGTTTTTCAATGGTGACCTGAAGCACACAAGATGGTTTCACTACAGTCAGTCAGGAGCTGCAGGTTGGTTTCCTGAATCCTCCCTCAGTGATACAGCCCAAAGGCCACTTTGCTTATTCTGAACAATGGTTCAGTCTGCAATTCTTCACAGTGCCCTCCCAGGATGTATGATACAGGGTTAGGGCTGTGCAGCGAGGTTGTCTTGTGTGATACCTGAGAATAGGTTTGAAAGAGAGAACACTTTAATATTCTGAAAAAAAAATCAACAAAGCATTTCCCAGCAGGTGTGCTAGCCATAGTATTGTATTGCTTCAACTGCATTTTCATGTAAGAGCCAGTATTTGCCATTTCCATGAAGTTTTTGATATCTATCCTTAAAGGAATCTAATTTGAAAAGAAGAGGGCATCTAAGCCTTGGATTCTGTCAAAAGTCCCTGCCAACAGGCTTAGGCCATCTTAAATTTAAGGTTCAGTCACACATGGCTCACAGGTCAACTGAAACTATTTCACTGTCCTCGGGTTTAGTCGTGGAAGGATTGTAATGTCTCTTCATTCCTCACCTCACCACAGACAAACCAATTTTCTGCTGTCCTCCTTCTACTCTCCTCCTGTCCATTAGGGTTGGTATCTATACACCACTCTCTTGTCTTCTCAGCAAGAACTACATGTTGCTATAAAGTAATTAATCTATATGCAGCAGGTAAAATTTTTTAACATTTCTTTTAGGGATTGTGCAGAGACACTTCAGCAACCTCCAAGCATTCCTCCACCTCCTCTGGCTCCCCCACTGCCCTGTTCCTGCGTGCTCAGCATGGCTGTGCTGCTTCAGTTGTCTGAGGGGCTGAGCCAGATGGCAAAATAGAACTGGGGTTACAATAATCTTTTAAATGGTTTTATTGGTGCTGTCAACAAAAGAGACGCTTGTGAAACTACTGCCTCAGCATGGCTGTTCTTCATCTGAATATAGCTGCTTCTATTTCAAACCTGGGAAGTGTTTATATGCCCCAAAGCACATCTGTTCCTTCCAATGATGTTTGTTGATCTAATAAAATGTATTGCTTCTCCCTATAAACACTGTCATGTTTGTAACTGTAAAATACATGTGATTACAAACATGTTTGCTTACCTAACTTCTTGAATAGTTTCCACCAAGCCATGAAAAAAGACAGGGTCTTTACAAAAATTTCACAAATGGCACGTTCCTAGCTCAGTTTGAACTGTGTCAGTTTTCAGCTGAACTGCTCTAAGAGCAGGGACTTGCTAGACAAACAGAAAGCCAAACCAGGCTGCTTTTATGTCAGAAACTGGGGAGAAAAAAAATGTCTCCCCTATGTAGGAGCAGTAATACAATTTACCAGCTCAGTCTGTAAATATCTGGCAAACCTTTCTTATTATCCAGGGGATAACTTGATCTATGGTTTGTGCCACTGCAGCTGGGAAGACCTCCTTTTCCAGATGAAAGGCAGCTCCATGGATCGACTCCTAACGCTCGGTACGCCGTCCTCGAGCTGGCATGGGCTAACAGACACTCTGCTGCAGCAAAGCCAACAAACTCAGCAAATTAAAGCTGTATATTTAAATTAAAGTCAAATATTAGAGTGTAGAAGAGGTCCAGGCAGACTCTGCTAGTCTAAGAACAGCTATTTTGATTCCTCATGCATCTGCAAAATAATTACCACCTTCTTGAAGTTCCTGCACTGGCACTGTGCACATACATTTACATAGGATGAGTGGCTTCAGCTTGCATTAACAGGAATCACATGGCTAAAGTCTCACAGAACAAGCTGGAACTTTAATTGAAGTAAATATTTGCAACTGGGATAGCACATTGTTTTCTGGAGGCTCCCAGGGAGGCAAGCAGCACATGGTATGACTCCAGCATATGCTTCAGTGTCAGGCACAAACTTTCCTGGACTCTTACCAGCATCTGCCCTTACTGAACAAGAGCTGACAAAGCCATCACTAAGTCATGGTGACTGCAAACCTCTGAGTAGTGTAAACCTTTGGAACAGAGTGAAGCCAGACATGGTTTTTGCTTATCACTGGCAGTCTGTTGAACTAATGGTCATTTAGGTGGCAGCTCTACTTTGGTCCTGTCTAGTACTAGAGACAAAAACAGGAAAGTTCACCTAAAAATTAAATGCAGGAAAAAATAAACTGCTTTAGTTAAACCTCTGTGTCAGTGCTGCCACTCAGAAATAAAGCCATACTTAGAGGCAAATTAAGTGAAACTGGATTCAAACCATTCAATTTGTGGATAACAACATCTGCACAAAGCTTGAGCACGCTGTAAATTCACTCTTTTAATGTCCTTTGGAGAGAGGGCCATAGAGGTTTTGGTTAATAGGTAGACTGTATTTTCAAGATGTGTAAAAGTACCAAATTGTATTTCTTCTTGAACTGTGAAGGGAGCTATGTGCAACTTATTTCTTCAGCTTCCACTAAATCAACTTTTAGTGGCTTGTATTTTGTATCCAAAATAGATTTTTTTTTTTTTTCCCCCAATTAGGGGTGTTCCAAATGTTTTTTAAATACATGACTCGTTTTAATGAGTCTTTCAAATTCAAAACCAGCAAAACTGATTTCTTTAGGGATTTTTTTAAGAGAAAATTAGCATCTGGCCCAAGAATGTGATGCCTGATTTGAGAGTGGTACAAATTAAGAGAGACATACTTAAACTGCTCACAGACAGTGTCTATAATATAAAGTTGACAGATCACTGATTAGATCAGTGCTAGCAGGCACCCTCTAACAGAGCTGCTGTTTTAACTCAGCTCTCTGGCAAAGGCTTTCTCTGTGTGAAATGTAAATTAAATGTAATTCTGGCAACCTTGGTTCACTCCAGAAAAGCAAAAAAATCTTCCAAGCAAGTTTGCCAAGCAGTAAGAAATAGGATAAGAAGAATTCTGAGAGATATCCAGAGCTAACCTCGGAGATGACCAAGGGGAAAAAAAGCTCAATATGCAGCAATAGTTTATATTCATGAGGATATGTCTTAAAAAGAAAATGAGCTCACTGCTTAATGAAGGATTTTAAGCCTACTGAAAACACTGTAAGAAGTAGTTTAAGACTCTAAAGGGGAATATGCAATTCAGTAGATCTCAAACATTTTGTTGTGCCCATGGAGACAAAACACTGAAATGCTCTGACTTACTAACTGAATCATGGATTTGTGGCTTGGAAGTGGAAATGGGTATCATTTGCTTAAAAACAATCCTGGTAATAAGGGCAGGAGTGCTCCCTCTGTGCCCATGCAACACTCCTTATCTCTGGTCATTCCCCCCCCAGCTCACATTTCTGACCTGTATGGGATCAGGGTTGAAAAATTCTTTCTCTCAAAGTTGTTTTGAATAGTCCAGTAGGCTAAGGTTTTAAACAGTGAAAGTAGAAATAAATAAGTGCAGAAATAAATGTGAATAACAGCAACACATTGGATCTGAGTAAAACACCTGGTTATGTAACAGGAACAGAAAACAGAATTCTGTAAAAAAAAATAAGTCAGTGTGAATGCTGGACATGTACTAATGTTACTAGTGTTACTGTCTGTATTACTGAAAGAGGGTCAGATCCTGAAATCTCAAAGCTGAACCTGGTCTTCCCAAAATCTGAGACTATTCAGAGCTGAGTTGTGGTTTAGATGAGCTGAAGAGGATCAGAATATGGGAATAAATTGGAAGTAGGAACGTTAAGGAATTGATAAACTCTTTTACAGCATTATAAAGCCAAAAGCAATCTGAATAGGCATGGGCCACATAAACTCTATGAATATCCCCCTTCCAGTACTTCCCTTGTGGCTGCTTTGCCAACTGGCTGGCTTCAGCTCATAGTCCAGACTAACACTTGTTTTGGGAAGGAGAGAACAACTGAAAATTTCTCTGAAATACTCTTAATTCTGTAAGACTAATTTCGCTGTCTAATATAAATCCTATTTTAGCATTCTGGTTTTCTCTTAACAATTCAGTGGTTATTCAACATTTCATTCAGTAACTAATGTTGGGACACTGTTGGTGGACACACACAAAACCAAAAAGGCTGTACCAAATACCATTTACTTGAGGCCAAATGTATATGTTCAGCTAACAAGTGATGCATTGAAAATTTGAGTGTACTAAATTCTGTAACTCCAGGACTTTCTATCATTTTGAAGAGCATAAGGGCTTTTCTTAGATACATTTTCAGCTTACTGTTTGCCAACTTTGTCATAAAACAATTTACAACAAAAGCAATTCTGTTTTATAATAGCTTTTCATAGATGTTATTTCAAAGAAGAAGATAAAGGAACACAGGAAATACAAAACTACTTCCCAAAATACTGTGAAAAATGAGTGTCTTACCTTGTATTTCCCACTCCTGCTATAGAAGTGGCTTCAGGCTCAGTAAATAAGTAGAGGAGGAAGGCAAATTATTTCTGAGCAATGAATTCCACAGCATGGGGGCAATATGAATAAAAGTGTGACCACCTAATGCTTAATACCTGAGAGAGAGAAGAGAATCCATATGTTTGTTCCAAGGAATAATACCAAAAAAAAAAAAAAAAAAAAAAAAAGGGAGAAAGAGTTGATGGGAAACTGGGTTTTAAAGCAGAAAAAATTCTGTGAGGTGTGACAGCACTTCTATCATGTACAAAGGCTTTGACGCCTTGAGTAAGGCTTATGGAAAACTGTTATATTGTCAGGGGTTATATTTCGCAAGGGAGACAGGTATAAAATGTTAAAGAAAGTGTGTCTAATGCCACAGTTGTTTCTGTGGGGTGAGTGAGAGTCTCACCAGTCTGACATGGTGTTTGTACATCTGAGTAACTGGTGTCCTGAGTGGTAACTGAAGCTCCTAATTTGTGTTTTTGGAAGCCCCATGTGGTCATTACATGACAGACACCTGCATGAACTGTATGAGATTTAAGGTGAAATCACAGTATATTTCTCAAATGCAGAGGGCTTAATATGAGATCAAGATGTGGGGTAATGAGGGGCAGCATTACCTAAGCAGGGATCCTGAATGTGTTACAGTAGTTTTGAAAAGATGAGCAAAGTGATACCAATATTATGGGCAAAGGTGGAAGAAAGGATTTTAAAACATCTTCTTCCATCCTTGCTGAGCTGCTGCAGGGGTTTGTTCCAGAACTGCCCTCCCATAAACATTTCATGCTGCTTTCCATAGCCCTCTGCAAGACTTGGCTGCCACCTGGAGACGTGGTGGACAAGCAGTGGTTTCACTGAAACCTCAGCAATGGCAGACATCTTTTCAAGTTGCTGGGAGGTCCCACTCAAACAAAGAATTCACTGACAGAAGTGACAGTAGCTTTTAAATTGTCAGCACAAAAAGGCTGTACAAGCATCTCACCCAGATTTAGTAACCTGCACATCCAAAATCTGTTTTCCCGTTTCTTACACAGTAACAAATGATGATAACATTCATCTATTTGAAAATACCACACAACTAAAGCTCTGCAGTAGCAGTACAGATAATAAACCTGGATCTATTTACAGGCCTACACGTGACAGTGAGGATGAAGAGGATGATGAGAAAAAAGGAAGAGGTTGTACCCTCCAGTATCAGCATGCCATGGTGCGAGTCCTCACACAGTTTGTAGCGGAATCCTCTGAGTTTGGAGGCCACTTAACCTATATGCTAGGCTCTGAGTGGCAGTTTGACATCACTGACCTTGTGACTGATTTCATGAAGGTAGAAGAACCCAAGATTGCTCAGCTTCAAGATGGCCGAGTGCTGGTTGGTCGTGAGCATGGCATCACCACGGTCCAGGTACAGCCTAAGACGCCTCTGCAGCTTCCGTAGAGAGTCCTGGATGCACACACACAATAGCTAGTTAGCCTATAAAATTAATTACTCTCAGAAAAAAACAAGCTGAAAAAACCCCACGTTAAATGTAAAAGGAAGCTTGAATGGGTTTTCGTTTTTGCTGTTTGTCACTTCCATAAAATGCCTTTAGGTGAAACTTGTAAAGGGATTTATCCATGTTACTTTGACTAGCAACACTGTGAGAGTTTCTGAATGGTGAAACAGGTTACAGGATGCACACAACTAGTTTCTTTTAATTTAAGTGGGACTTTGTGAGCCTAACTATTAGGAAATTTTACCAAAGATCTACATGCATCTTTATATCCTTAAATATCTTTGAAAAATTAGTCCCTTTATGTTCACAAAATGGACACAAAAATAATCTTCAGAAATCTTTCAGAGTGTTCATGTTCACCACCTGTCTCTATCTTACATCATGCATATGTCTTAATAAAAATAAAGGAATACAAGCACTGGGGCTCTTATTAGCTGTAAGCACCCTTAATGTTCCAGTCACACTAAGTTTCCTCTGTAGTCCACAAAAAGAAACAGGTAACAGAAACAAACATCACACAGAGGTCAAGGGATTTCTGCCCTTCAGATGTCCCTGTCACTGGAGGCAGCTGCACTGTACATGTCTGATGCTCGTTTTGACAAATCACACCTCAAATATTTTAGGCTCCAACCAGTTGTTTCTGGCATCATCAGAAAGATGATTGTCTCCTTCTGAGCATCTTAAAAACACGGTCTTAGAGCAAACTGACAGGATTATTTTGGCATTTGAAAATGCAGACAGGGATCCAGTGGATTTTCCAAGTCCTTTTGCAAATCTCACTTTCATTTCATTCAGGTCCTCTGTCCCGATGAAGGCATCAGGCCAAGTTCCTGTCAGCCAGGCTTTGGACACTTATTTATTCCTTTATTGAGTTTCAGTGTTAAACAGTGTCTTACACTATGTCTTGTGCTGTACTGCATTCATAGGAACTTTTATAGATCACACAAAGATGACATTTTTTTTTAAAAAAAAAACCAAAACAAATCTATTTAATTTAATCTATACTCCTTTGTTGAGATTAAGATGCAATTTTGAAGTGATTGGGTGTTTTCTTAAATTATTTTTGTAAATAAGGCAATTTAGCAGCGAATGGGTGTAATGTCTTGGGGGAAACATCAATTATAGCTTATACATGGATGTGACAAACCCAAGATGGGTCCGAAGTGTTATGCCGGTTACAGTCTAAACTTTTTTTACAACACAGTTGCTGTTTCATGCACGGTGTTTGCTTTCTCTTTCAAGGTTCTGTCACCGCTTTCCGATTCCATCTTGGCAGAGAAGACAGTGATAGTTCTAGATGACCGTGTAACCATTACAGACCTAGGAGTACAACTAGTTTCAGGCTTGTCGCTCTCCTTACAAATCAGCAAAGGAAACAAGAGAGCTATCGTTTCTACCACCTCTGCATATGATATCCTTCACAGCCCGAAACAGGTATGATCCAAAACAGCATATAGAATTAATGTATGTGTTCACTTTGTCAGAAGCTAGGGAAAAGCTATTTGCTGTAAGTTGTAGACAGCACATATAGTGAATGGCTTTATGAAAAGCAGTAACTTCACATAGCAAAGGCTGTTCACCTTACTGACCAACTCCTACAGGGGCAAATACCCATACAGAATGACCATCAGACTCTTCAGAACTAGTTTGGAGACCTGCACAACAGAAGGAAAGTGATGGGCATGTTTGTGCATCCATAATGCTGTAGAAGGCATGTAAGTGCCACTCAAGACACTTTTTCTGTGGGAAAATACGGTTTAGCTATGTAAGCAGAGGTAGAAACCACATGACTTAATACCCTCACAAAGACAGTTCAGCCAAAAGGACAGTTTGGCTGCAGGTACAGAAGTTTTCATGATTTGCATTGCTGAAATCTGATGAGTTTGTGATTATTTTGAACTGTATAATCTAAGGAATTAAATAGCTTTCGATGAGACCACAGAATAAAGTACATTAATCTTTTTAATTGTATTTATTATAGAATTGAGACCCTATATCACTAGAGAAAGTGTAACTATCTTTTTAGCACTAGCAATTTGCATTAACAAGACAAGTTGTTTTAGTCAAACCACGGTGCTTTTTGTGAGTGTTTCTATAGTTTCCAGAAAGGACTACAATCACTTTTGCATATTTAATGTAATCTTGTATATTTGAAAGCATGACAGAAAATTTAAAATATTGCATTGAGATGTGTTCTTAACAAAGTTTGTTTCAATGGGCTGAATGTGATCACCATTCCAACACATAACAGCTCTGCACGTTGTGTAAATATGGCATTAGAACTGCAGTATTACAGACATTTCCTGTTATAGATCCTTTATAAAATTAATTAACCTGGGCTTTGGAAATTGATTATTTTCATCATGGGGCCCTGGCATTCCAAAGAGACTGAAAAAAAAGAACTTTCAAATTTTTTTTTGTCAGTACCTTTTATAAAATTTAGATGACCATGTCTTTGATTGCTCCTGAAGATGAGATAAATGCCTAAGTGGTCTAGGGAACACAAATCTGCAAGAAGAAAATGAGAAGCATTTTCTTTATTTTTAAAGAACAAAATAAACTAAAGTTTGTTTATTTTGACAATGTCAAGCAGACTTACACAACTGAGTGTCTGATACGTGCTCTCTTACCTTTCACATGTTTTTTTCCCCTCATCCTCTCTCCCCACAGGAAGCCATAGTCAGTGCTTGGATTTTGTTCAGTGATGGGTCAGTGACACCATTAGATATCTATGACTCCAATGACTTCTCAATCGCCATCACTTCCCTGGATGAGATGGTAGTGTCTGCACATCAAAACCTTCAGTCCAAATGGCCTGTGGTAGTGGCGGAAGGGGATGGGCAAGGACCTTTGATTAAAATTGAAATGGTCATCAGTGAGCCGTGTCAGAAGACTAAGAGGAAGAGCATTCTGGCTGTTGGGAAAGGAAATGTCAAAGTGAAGTTTGGTCAAAAAGATTCTGACCAAAAAGGAAGCACTAATGACATTGATGATGTGGATAGAGATTTTAAAAGCCATGCAAGCAATTCTATAGAGAAACCTGCAGAACAAGAGAGGACAGCACAAGAATGGTCCAAAAACCATGAAGACATGTCCAGTCATGAGGACAATGCAAACAAAAGCACAACTTTCATATCTCCCATTGATCAGGAGTCCCTGGAGGATGGCCAACTCCAAAATAACCCAACTGCCTTCACAGGTTTCCCTACACAAGTAGAAATACCAGGAGAAAACAACCCCGGTGATCTCACATTGACTACAAGAGGATTAACAGATTTGGAGATTGGCATGTATGCCCTGCTGTGTGTTTTCTGCTTAGCAATCTTGGTCTTTTTGATTAACTGTGTGGCATTTGCTTGGAAGTACAGGCATAAAAGGTTTGCTGTGAGTGAGCAAGGCAACATCCCCCATTCCCATGACTGGGTCTGGCTTGGAAATGAGGTTGAACTGCTGGAAAACCCAGTTGACATTTCGCTCCCATCAGAGGAGTGCACTACCATGATTGACAGAGGAATGCAGTTTGAAGAAAGCAACTTTCTCCTTAATGGGAGTTCTCAGAAGACACTTCATAATCATATCCTCAGATCTTCTGAGTACCTTTGTGAAAAAGAAGTTAAAAGTGAACCTATAAATCCTTCTGGACCAAAGCAGAAGCGAGTAAAGTTCACTTCATATACAACAATACTGCCGGAGGATGGAGGCCCCTACACCAACTCAATTCTATTTGACAGTGATGATAATATTAAATGGGTATGCCAAGATATGAATCTTGGTGATTCCAAGGAACTTAGGGACTATATGGAAAGACTGCAAGACAATATGTAAAACTACTTTCTTATGTTTGTAATCACCTTTATGCCTTCTGTTTATGGATGGTGGAGCAGTCAGTCCAGTCAGCAATAGGAACAAGACAGTCCAACGTCGGAGTTACTGAGATGATAACCTGGTATCACTGAGCAGGTACAAAAGGCTGGCTGAGTTAAACCTGTTTCACCACAAACCAGGATGTGCCCCTAAAACAGCTACCTGTAGGTGTTGGAGGTGTCACACATGATGGCTGTTTTTGTATACTGCCTGGTACTAGCAAAATGCTAATACAACTACGCTCAGACTCAGAGGAGACTTCATTTGTTTGTCATCTCTCATGATAAATGGTAAATCAGAAAAGAAAGGGATATTTGTTTGCATTGATTTTTCTAGTCGTCGTTCTTTGTAAAGCACAGTGGACATTTCTTGCTTACAGCCTGAAACAAGGCTTACATTAAAAAGGAGCTGAATGAATCTAATTTTATTGCCTATGTGCAATGCAGCCAAGTAGTCATTACTTTTTAAAGATATAAAACCCCCCACGTGGTTAATTTCTTTTCCTGTTGTTTATGAATTTTGTTTGACTTAGGGAACATTAAATATTTTCTTTGAAGAGTTGGGTTTTTTTTTTTTGGTTGTACCAAAGTGTAGTACAGTAATATTTATAATGATTTGAGTTTTCTATTCATCTGCATCAGCCCCTAGAGATACCTCCTTCATCACTGATTATCTTTCTCCTTTCCATATGGGTATATGGGTCGTTAGTATTTGAAACATAGAAAGGTATTAGAACTCTTACTGGGAAAGGGTTGTATCTTCTTACAGGGAACTGTAAATACAATAATAAACCCTGGAAAATAAAAAACAAGGAGTAGCCCTGGGTTTACTTTTGTCATTGCTAACTTGAAAAAGTAACCTGCAACAAAACAGCACATATTTCAAAGGAAAATGCTTTGCTGAAACAGCAGCTTGGTTGGCAATACACAGTATTATCAGAAACAGAAAGTCAAATGTGGTACTGAAATGCATAGAATAGGAAGGAAATTTCCTAGCAAATAAAAAAAAGCTTGGAGTTACTGTTACTCCATACTAATTAATATATTGATGGTAGAGTTTAGCAGGACAAAGAAGTCCATGCTCACTGGCTAATGCCCCAGACCTTGTCTAAAACATATCAAACCATAGGGTTATTAAAGAGAAAAACTTTGCACCATGCTTCATTAAAAAAAGAAGAAGGAAAGAAAAGGCACACTGGGCACATTATAAAGTGATTATTCCCAGTTCTAAGAAGGAAAACATGCTGGAGATTCAAAGCTGCCATTGCATATGCATTACACGTACTTTTCTTACTGAAGGATGACTGAAATAAGTTGAAAATTACAGTTAGAAAAAAACCTGAATCTACATAATACTTAGCAAAACCAATAAAGCACATGTTCTGGTGATGGATTCTGTGCAATAGACACAAGAGCCAAACTACAACTGCGTTACATACCGTAGTTCCCATCTTTTAAGTAGATCATGATAGGATTTGAATTTTATAGTTCAGTTCTGATCAGACCAGACAACCTTAACAATGGGAAAATCTGCATTTGGATCCTAATCCACAACTGGGAACGTGTTTAATACAAAAATGCTGCAAAATATAAGGATTTTAATGGTACGACTAGAAAGTGAGGACACCAGGCTTATATAAGTGATTAGAGATTTATGTTTGCTGGCAGTGAGCTGCATAGTGAGCGGGTGGCATCTGTTATAATCTAACAGATTAATTAGAATTATGATTAATTAAAGGCCCAGGAAAACAACACATTTAATATGAACAAACAGCACATCTTACTTATGGCGTGTATAGAGAAGACATTTTGAGCGAGTTCCTTTGCCTGCTATCAAGGAAAGACAGTGTGCAGTATCAATACACATACTGAGAGACACCCAGGAATAATTCTGTAAGCAACGAGTGGATTCACAGAACATGGGGAGTTTGTGAACCTCAAAAATAAAGCAAGGGCCAGACCCAGAACTCCTGTAGTCAGAGCTGAGTGATTTATGGCAGCTGAACACTGGCATACAGAGAATGGAGAAGCAAAAGCTCATAGTTCTCATCTGTGTAGAACTTTTTATTTCATCTGGCCATCGCACACAGCTGAGCTCCATGTGACTTGTCTACACCTTCTTTCTCATTTAAGTAAGAATTTAGGAAACCAGTGCCCTGCTCTCCTCTTGCTGTGGAACCACATAGATTAACGTTTTGAGCTGCTGTTTCTTAATTCATACTGGGGAATGTACAAGAAAAATCTTACAGCCATATGACACAGTGCAAACAGTCCATTAGATAACGGGAAAAACCCCCCTGTATTTCAAGGTAGAGTACCCTATGAATAAAACACCAATTTTTCATAGTGGATATGCTCTTTTCTGAAATATAAGTCATATGCACTACATTGAAATACACTATAGTGTATTGTGAAATGCATACATTAATTGCTGAAACTATAACACTGAATATGTATATACATCACACCCAAGATATTTATACAATATAATAAGTCTTAGATGTATAACATAATGAATTCTGTACAAAATAAACTGTAAGTTAAGACAATGAAAGAGAACTTTTATATCTGTGTAATTTGTATGCTGATTAAGTTATTCAAGCCTCAGTTTTCATCTTTAAATGTGCTCTTTAAAAAAATACCAGCTTATTTTCTATAGGCAGATGTCTGAAATAAAGACTGCACTCTTCAGAAAAGAAGCAACTGAAAGACTGTGAAAGAAACAGATTCTGCTGGAGAAATAAACATAATATTCGTGTGATTTTTTCTTTTTTTAAAACTAACTAAACCATTTTGTGTTTATACTGGTCAAGGTGATCTGCTGGTGGGGCTGAGGGTGATGTGCCCCTGCAGTGCAAACAGTAAATCAGCAGAATCACCAGCACAGGGGCTGCTCATGTGCAACACAAATTACTGGGTTATATGTCCAAGGGTTTCCCCCAACCTTCCCTGCAAACAGTGCTCCCTTCCTGCAGTGATCCTTTCCCAGCACCAAGTGTAAAGAACAGATGACCATGTTAAATGACCACTGTCTTGCAAAGTACAGAAGCGAGGTATGTTTGGATTTAAAGGGAAATCTAACAAACTTAACCTGTCCCTTTAGCTCTCCAGTGTGAATCACCATAGGTCAGGTTTTCGATGCAGTGTTCTGAATCTCGTTATGTTCCATTAGAAACAAAGAGTCTCAAAATTACTAAGTCACCACTGACCTCATCACAAGAGCTAGGGAAGTAAATTGCTAATGCCAAAACAGGAAATTGAGCCTCAGTTTTCAGGTTTTGCTCAAGGTGGGAGACCCAGAGAGACTCTCCTGAAACCTGCCAGGGTAATCATGCCTCCCACCCACAGTAAAGTACTGGGCATCAGTGCTCAGGAGGTGCCTCCGTCATCCTTTTGCTGTTTTCAGCTGGATCACGTTTGAGATGTGACTGTACAAACTCACTGCAAAGGTATGGGCTGTCTTTGTACTAATGGGGGCCATTTAATATCACCTGAATGGTTTAGTGATTGCTGTTGTAATTTCTAATGTATCGAAACGTGTTTTTATATAAAGTCAATTAGATGAATGGCTTGGAAACTGTGCTTTAGGGAGTGCCTCAGAGAACCTAAACTTTAATGTGCTTTGGGCACAAATTCCAGTCAGTCACCATTCAGCATTCTCAACAGTAAAATAAGAGACGTTTTTCATAAATGGCATCTTTTTTTTGTACTGGCAGTTATATTTGGTCCCTATTTGACCATTACTATGACACCCTTCCCCTTAGTAGCATCTTCCTAAAGAGGTGGCAGTGGATCTATTCACACTGCAGTGCTCCACACAGTACAACTAGAGGTATCAGACTGTGAGCTTTTACAGATATATAGCCTTTACAGTTATGTTTTACACACAAACAAGCCCCACACATACCCAACTGTTCAAAACAATTACCATAGGTGTAAATTTTAACTACAAACCTGTGTGTGCTATGTAACCAAAACTAATCACCTGCAGTCATTTGGGAAAAAAAATAGCCCAACAAAAAGCAACTTTTTTTTTTCTTTTCCCAAAAACTTGAGCCCTCAGGGTTTGGCAGGCAAAAGGCTTGCATAGTGATACTTGTCACAAATTAAATAGGCCAGATCCTGAAGGCTGTCTCAGTTGAAACTGCCACTGCTCTTGTTAGGAGCTGGACTGAGACAGGACCAGAGACACACAATTACCAGTCAGTTCTGGAGCCCGACAGATTGGATACATCCTCGTGTTGCATAAAACTGGACCTGCTCTTCCCAATCAGTAGCACCTCCAGCTGGCAGCAGAGTGAGTGATGGTGTTGAGAGTTTACCTAACTGGTGGCACACTGCATTATGTTGTAGTCACAAAGCTTAGAGATTTTCTTCAGTGAAAATGGAGCCAGTGTGTAAAATTAGCTATTAATTCTGCACCCTCCCAATGTAGTCCTTATAGCATAACTATATACATTTTTTTTCTCTCTGTTCCAGTGATACATGTGGCCAGTGTGTGCTGGTTTGGTTACTAAGGGAAGAAAATTGAGCTTTCTTATTGAAAGAGGCAGCTTATTTAAGAAATTAAAGCGAAGTGGATGATGTTTTCAGACCTGTTCTGAGACTCTTAGTGTACCATAGTGTTACTTGTTTCTGAAAACACACATATCAGCATAAGAATTTATAAACCAATGTAGATGAAGACTTGCATCATTCCTTCTGATAATCTTGGGTTAGTCTATTTAAAAATCAATGCGATCTGATGGTATAAAAATCAAGCAAGAAGCTCAAGATTTAGTGAAAATGAACAGTGGATATTTTTAATCCTTCAATTTAAAACTGTGGTAGGCAGAGCAGAATACACTCCTCTATGCAATATGAACAAAATTTTGGTCTCACTGAAATCTATGACTGATACAAAGCATTCATTGTCAATTAAGTCTATCTATACTATCTTTATAATTTATGCATCCATTGCAAAGAATGATGCCATTGGCAAAGGGAACACACGTACACGCCAATATTAAAAGATTCTCCTGCTTATTCCCACTTCCTTCTCCCTGAGTACATCTGCCAGTGCAATTTACAGTGTCTGTATTTTCAAGTGGATGTACTTCCTTCGTAAAGTGAAACTAGCACTTTGTAGAATGGATTTTTGTACGCATTTAGGTTTTGCTTTTTTTAGATGCTTCTAGCTTAAACCAGAAAAAAGTCCATTAAAATGCATGCCAATTCTTCTTAAGAAGGGATCCATACACCCTGCACCCAATACTGATCTGGATATCAGATGAAATACACAATCTGGGCACAGGACTAGTGTGGATTAATGTCAGACCTCACATAAGAACTGAAATTTGTTCTATAGTTGAAGTTCACGTTCTATCATCTTGGCAGTGATTCTTTCATCACAGAACACATCACCTATCAGGAAGTGTGCTTAGAAAAGGGAAGCACCTTCTTTAAAAAGAACAAACAAACAGAAGCCCAGAAATCCCATAATGAAAGGTTAAGCTCTCTGAAAAAGCACAAGATGGCATTATTGTTCATTATGAATCAGGAACTTATTAAAGTACTCAAAAAATTGTAACATATCTAAACAAATGCACTTACTGTACTGCAGGCTATAAATCAACCTTTCACTTGTGGTAAAATACTCTTCCTTCCACAGAAAATTAATTTTGACAAGGTACTTCATTTTATTTCCAATAGATAGATTAAGAGTGTGTTTTAGTTTCACAATTTAATTCAATTTTGGTATGCAGTGAATGGTCAGAGCCAAAACCCAGTCAGGCAGACAAACTCAGGAAAGTCACCTGGCTGGTGCAAGGAAATAAAACTACAGAAGGGAACACTTTGTGTAAACTGGGTATAGGTCTCTCTTTTAATGCCAGGTAAAGTAAATAAGACTTATTTATACCACTTACACTGTGCTACATATGCATGTAGCATCCAGGCATACATCTGACATCATTACTAATATCTAGCTGATAGCACTAAATTGGCCAATTTAAATGAAAATATTGTGGGATCTATCTTTTCAAATCTAAATTACTTGTTCACTTCCCAAAGCCTGATTTACAAAGACAGGTTACAAGAATCTCATTTTCTGGAGCAGTTTAGCAAAGGCTGAAGAGCTGAGCTCCCCACCCGCTCTGCTGTAAGCACAAAAGGCCATTCTCAACAGTTATTTTTCACTGAAGAGTAAAGGCACATTGGTGCTGCTATCCTCCCTTACAGGTCTGCCTACAGAACAAGAGAAGGGGCCCATACTGACCCAAAGGTCCCTGTATATGACACAAAAACCAGCCACTGCAGAGTCCAGCTCTGTTACACAGCAAGTCAGCAAAGGGACGTTTTAAAAACACTGCTCACACAAGCCTCTGACAAAGTCAGGCTTCAGTAAAAAAAGAATCTACCCTAAGAATTGCTATGTTAGCTCCCAGTAAAGGCCACCTATGATGATGTCCTATTAAAGTCCTTAATCACAATGAAATTATACAGCAAATGTCAAGAAAACCTACAGTGTGGGTTTGTGCAATAATCTCTCTTCCAGACCCACTTGCACAAAGTTTTCAGCCAATGTCAGATGAATATAGGTGTGGTTCAATCCAGCAAATGCAGTTACTTTTCTAAAACTGCTCTGTAATGTGAAAGCATGGAGGTGTATATACACTTGTTTAGGTACCTGCTTACTTGATCAGTGGAAATAAATGCATTAAATGATCTCCTTTGTCTGGCATATTCATAAATACTGTGTATGGTGCCCGTGCTGACTCTTGGTTAGATCTGGCCCAGTGCAGAAGAGAGTCGCCAAGTCCTTTTCTGGCTTTGAGCCATCCCTAATGCAGCACTCTAACTTAGCAAATGGTTTAAAAGCACCAAAGCACACACCACCGAAATATAGGCTAGTAAAAGATTTCAGGCTTTTAGGGTCTGTGCCAGAAGAAGCTGAGCATGTAATAAAGTGATTTAATTTGCTGCCCCACGGAAGCTGCATTCCTCTAGATAAGGTTTCTAAAAGCCAAAGTTTCTAAGGGCATTCCTTAATTTGGAAAGAGTTCATCTTATCTTCCTGCATTTTTTTCCTGTTGACAGCACCAGCAGAAAGTATATTGAAAAAGAAAAGTTGGCAGGATACCTGATCACCCTAGGGATGTACCGAGCCATTTCAGGATTCCCGATTACTTTTCCAACAGGAAGATGTGGATGCCCACCCTGCTGAGAACCACGCAACTCCTCCACTCCCTGCATAGGGAGCTGGCAGTCCAGGGGTGAAGGCACCGAGCAGAGGCAGCAGAGGAAAACATTTTACTGTGCTGTTCCACATCAGTAACACGTATAAATCAGCCAGCCCTTTTCTTAACAACTTTATTACACACCCAAGAGCCACTGTGGCGTTCTTGAGACAACTGATTCTGCTGTAAACTAAGCTTCACTTCAATAAGGACACTTGACATAATATTTCTGAAGGCAAACAAGGATCAAAGCAAGGATTTTGGTGTATGTTCAGTGGTAATTTGACTGTGCTACTCTTTTTTTTGCTGTGGCTTGCTTTGTTAGGCTCTTGGTCATCGTAACTTGTGAGGATGTGTAGTATTTTAAAAGGAAATGCTTGTGATCTGAGTCAGCACTGTATGTACCAGCAAACCAAATAATGGAAGTGTGTTATTGCCAGTATAGTACAGTTTGTAAGTCAACTAGTTCCCTCAACTTGCCAGAAACTGATAGTGACCCTACCTAGAGACGTACCAGTGCATGGGGCTGCCTTCTGCCTTCATTTTCTGACATTTTTAAATATGAAAATTTTGAAATTACTCCATACAAGCACTTGGAGCCATTCAACCTGGTCATCAATTTAGACTCATTCTTAAAACTAATCACTTGCTGCTTACGTTCACTGGGTTTTTTTTTCAGCAGGATACAGGACTCCTCTGCGACAGAAGTCCTGTGCTACCTAGGACCTGAGCTAGCCTCTAGCAGACAACACTCCTCGTATTCAAAATTCAAGCCAGAAGATAGGTTATGTTGAGCAGAAGGATAGTATGATGGACATTTACCTGCACTATATCTGCAGGTTACATAGACATTAGGTGTTTCTGCAGTTAAAGGGCTGGCAATTTTCATGGATAAAAATTAAAAAATTTCTAGCATCTTTCTTGGAAACCTCTTTCACGAAAAGGTAACAACACATAGCACTAGGCAAGCATTTTTTTTTTCCTGCCAGGAAAGAAAAAACAGAGGCCAGAAGCACTGAGATAGCCACATCAGTAAAGAAGCTGGGAATAGTTGGCATTTTCTCAGTAACAGCATCCCATACTCTGTAAATGATACATTATGCAATTATCTGCACACTGCAAAAAGTGAAAACAGAAGAACAGATTCACATTTTCTTTTTTTTTTTTTTTTTCCCCATGAATGGGGCAAACGTGTCAGACATGTGCCAGATCTCCTAATTACTTAAAATTATATGCTTTTTTACTGACTCTATTTCTGCCTGGTTTGATCTTTTTTAACACTGCTTTTATATACGAAACCTGGCTTATCTTTACTGTGAGACTTGTTTGGCTTTGTAGTCAGGAAAAAAAAATATCTCACAAACAAAAAATGTTGCAGATGTCTTCCTACACGGCAGCAGACCAGAGACAGAACGCTGTAGTGGACTCTTCTGCTGTTCGAGGGGAAAGAAGAGTGCACAGGCAGGGAGCAATGCAACACATCCCAGAGCCTTGTCTGCCTGAGCAGTGCTAACAACTGTCTCCAGCCAGGGTTGAGAATGAGACCCCAGTAAAAAGCTACCAAGATTTTCAAATATTCTTTGGCACCTACATCCATTTTGACATCTCTTACAATATCCAAATACCTTTAACAAATCTTTTAAGCGGGAAGAAGGCTGAATCTTCCTGAAAGCTAACAGGGCTTGTGTTGCCAGGTGCCACTGGGTAACATTCACCAAAGCATCATAAATGATTTATGACCTTGACCTACCAGTCAGGCAGCACAACTTAGTCACATTTACAGGCTTTTTGCTTAAGCATCGCAGCAAGAAAAGCTTACCAGAGCCACAAAGAGATACCTGTCACTTGCTTTGCCACCTATATATATACACTGAGAAACATTTGGTTCAATTACTTTGCTGCTGAGCAGTACCAGTTCTGTTCTCTTTCCTGAAGAAGAGGGCACTTGTCCATACACCTAAGTTAGAAAACACATGCTCTGTCATTTCTATTGGAGTCATAACTTAGTGATCCATTAAATATGAACCAGTTCACTGAACAGAGAGACTAAATGATAAACAAACCTGCAAATTAGTTAAAAAATAATAAAAATAATGCTTTGGGCAACAGCTTTTTATTTTTAAATCCCACCTCAATGAATGCATCCAATTAGTTTCAAAACCATATATGTGCTTCCTCCTTTTCTTTCTCCTTTGGAATGGAGAAGTCCTGGAAAAGCACTGGTGAGACCAGATCTGGAGTTTTCAGTTCTGGATGCCCCACTATATGAAAGACATAGACATACTGGAGCAGGTCCAGTGTATGGCCACCAAGATGGTTAAGGGATTGCAGCATTGGACTGGCGTGGACGAGAGAGCTGGCACTGTTTAACCTGGAGAATTTTGATTGTCTCAGGGCGATCTTAACCATGTTTGTAAGCATGTGATGGGAGGGAATAAAGAAGACTGAGCTATGGAGCCATGCCTTTCAGGGAAAGGACAAAAAGCAAAGGGCACTAATTGAAATACAGAAAAAAATGAGGTGGTAAACACCAGAAACTTGGGGATATCACAGACGGGGCAGAACTGCTGCTGTATCCCTAATGAACATAATACACTGCAGGGAATGAAGAACTAGGAGTAACCCAAACTACAGAAGGGAAAGCACCATTACATGAGCCTTAGCCAGCATCAGCTGCTATACATCTGGGTAGCTACCAATGTTTAACTGGGTAACAAGTGCTTAGGGACAAAGGGTGTTTTGTGCACTGCATCCTGGGTAAGGAACACAACGCAATTTAAGATTTGTTTCCTGAATTACTATCTAGTAGTAGCAGGCAATGTATAGACAGGTATGGAGACAGGAAACCTCAAGGGAGCTAGGGACTAAATACACAGCTGAGCCAGAGCTCAGTACATCCCACACTGTGTCAGACTTGTCTGCACACAGAGGTGTTTTTTAGGTTAGCTGCACAGTGATTCTGGCTAGGTCAAGGCTATGTAAGCATGTGGGTGAAAATCCTGTGCACACAGGTGCTGGGTAAGTCTAAATACCTGTACAGATACATTATGATTCCTGTTCTAGTGTGTCTGAGAACTCCCTAAGTCACAGAGACAACGTACAAGCATACAGTAGGGTGGAAATGGGAAGACGGTAAAGGTAGCATGACTCAGTGCTAGCCAGATAGCCCCACAATTTTAAGGGTTCAATGCTAGTTGAGTGTCTACTGACACATCTGTGTCTGAGGAGAGCTCTAAAACAAGACAATATTTTGCAAGCCAGAGGAGCTTGGAATCACAATGGCCTAGATATAACAATTCTAAATAAAGCTAGCAGGAGTTGTTTCTGCTTCCACAACCACTCACGGTGAAGGTACAAGAGATAATATCCCACGCAGTCCATCCCTGGGGGAATGCTGCAGAGCTCTCAAGTTAATATGGCCTGCTTTTGACAGTGGCTTCCATGAAGTGCTTTCCTCCCTCTATAGACATGCACCGCTGCCCAAGGGAGCAGAACCCTAGCTGGCCACAAACCTTCTATCTTCTCTTGGATACAGATTTCCTAGCAGTAGCAGAGCAGGACCCACATCAGACTGCACCACTTGGTTGGTTCCTCATGGCATGTTCGAACAGACTGTCTGATTTAAGATGTTTTGAAAGGGGCTATTTTTAGTGACACATATTACACACTTTGCGTGTTTGCTTCCTACAGAGGCCGCCCACATTTGGTGCTTCATTGACCCTGTTCTAATGTTGGAAAGCACCTTGGATGTCCCTCTCTCCTTTGGGGTAATTTCAGGATAAATTAGAAGAGATGATGTACAGTTAGTTTTTTGCATCCTTTTGGCAAGGATGTGTCATCTGAGGCTGGAGCTGCAATGTGCCATTGGCAGAGCATCTTCCATGTGGTTCCTGCTTTTGTTCATGCCATAACTCAGGTGTTAACATGTCCCTTGCACACTGGAAAAGGTAAGCAGCATTTGTTGCCACCTTCTCTAGATCTTTATGCACTGGTCTTGGTGAGATGAGGCAGCCTTTTTCTACCCCCCTTCACTTTTCTTCAGTTACTGTAAGAAGCATAGCAACTTTACTAATTTATTTGCAGAAGCCATTGAAGATTATATCTACTGTGATCAAATCCCCCTAAGTAAAATATAAACCGTTACTTCTCTGAATGTAAAGCCTAAATCAATAATGGACATGAAATCATCAAGTTTAATCTCAAACACAGTGAAACCAAGTAATCACTCTTCTTGATATAAAACTAATTCTGTTTGACAATAAAATACTACTCGTCTGTGCCATAAACCAATGGAACAAATAACTTTCTTAACCCTGACAGCTGCTGTCCAAAATCATTACATCTTCTCTCCTTAGTGATCAAGCATGTCACTGTAGTACTATTTCAGCTCAGTTCTCTTTCTATAAAACACACCATATGCACCAAACTTTGAAAGGAGTTCTTTCTAAGCAAAGTTTTGTAGTGTTTTCTCTTGCACAGGCTGTACAAGGAACACAGAACAACACTTAAGATGCTCCTTGGCATACAGCTAGATTGCCTCTCAAGTTTAAGTGCCAATGATGAATGAACCTGACCCCCAAATGCAGATACCACAAAATCCATAATCAATAGCAGTGAGGCTGAGGTTTCTTACAAATGTGCATAAATGTAGTTTTTCCAGGAGCTCCACATTTCCCTCCTGTGCTGGCAAACAAAGGCTTTCAGAATTCAGAGGGCTTTGCTAAGTGGTCCACCCACATGGGCTGCTTTGTAGGTCGGTGCCTGAAATGCTGCAGCATTTGTTAGTGCCCAGGGGGCTGAAATGCATGCCAACAGCCAGCCCAGCACAAAGGGATGTCTGCAGACACATGCTGACACTACCTGGCCACATTCTTGCTATGTTTCTTGTAACTACAGCTCCTTGTGCAATATTGACACCAAGCCCATAAGTTCCTGATGCTATTGATAAATAATACACCAGACATCAGAGATATGAAAGCCACCCCAGATGCCCATACACTCCAAGGCCTGCAATTACAGAAAACTGAGTCTTGTTATCTTTAGGGTGATAGCCAACTTAAAACCAAAACACTGCCACTCCAGAAAACAGGAGTGTTATCTAAGTAATAACTTGTCCTTGCAATAAAATGGAAGGCTCACCAGCAGCGTGGGGTCAAAGAATGAGCAGAGACACCCAGTCAAGGCTACAGACTGCTTCTCTGCTGCTGCCTTGCACGGGGAGGGTGTGCAATAACACACACCCAGGTGTTTGCTGTGGGAAGGCTGCTTGCCAGAACACATGGCACGTGCAACAACAGAAAAGTTCAGGCGACATAATCAGTTCTGTTCCTTAAATTTCCTTGCTCAGGAGTCACTGAATCAAGAGACTATATGTTATTATTATCTAACATAGCATGACTAAATCATTGCTGCATTAAAGAAGCTTTTCAAAAAAAAAGATTTTTTGAATTATGATGCAAACATGCACCAATGTCTCAGTTAAAATAACAAGAGGGACCAAACTCCTTTTAACTGTTAGCATGTAACCCCTGAGTTGTCTATGTACAGTCAGAAATGACATCAGGAAGAAAATCTGAAAGATCATCTGCAGGTCTTCTCACCAGTGCTTCTTAATTCCTAGTTGCAACTGGAATAAATGATGTGAAAATCATCTTATGAAATCGCTTTTTGATAATATCTTCCATGTTTATAATACCATTTTAAAGCATGAGGCCACAACATGCTTTTTAGAGTAGGAGCAATGTCTCATCTCTTTTTACCCCTACTGGCAGAATATTTTGTGATGAGATCAGCACTAGATAGATCCTTTGGTGCCCCAAGCTTTCAAAGCTCTGGATTTTCAAGAGCTCTGCTTACATCACACAAGTGCAAAGTTGAGTCGAGGATCTGGATTTGTCTGTGATTTACCTGTCTGGCATACAGTCTTTGCTCTTGAAAACTTCACTCAGGGGGTTATTATTTTTGTCAAAATCTTCCAGCTAATAACTCCACATAATAACAGCCAGGCCAAAGAGCAGAGTCTGATCCAAGTCAGATCCACGCCCATCCAAGTCAGTGAAAGCCTGATTACCTCCCTGCTGAAATTCTGGGGTGGAAGTTACTGAACAAGAGCCAATGGCTGTTATCATCTTGTTAATGTCAAAGCTTCATTTTTCCCCCCCTCCTTTCAATATTTCTGAAAATTTATACCCTGTCACAGTCCCTGATAACAGTTTGGTATCTCTGGAGCTGAGAAGTTTTAATATTCTCTGTGCATTGTGGTTTTTTTTTCTCCTTTCCCTAGCACTTCTCTATTTTTATGAAAAAAAATTATTTGAGATAGTCATTTTATTGTGAGAGGAGGAGCAGGAACATTTGCTATTGTGTGAGCAAAAGATACGTTCCAAATAAGTGTTGCAATTTCATAATTAAAACTTTTTTAGGTAACTGTAGCAGGAATGAATTGCTTTGAAACGGAATGGGTTTTACATTCTGTGCAGGTAGAAATTTTCTATTTAATTTTTCACTTGGGCCTTGATATTTAGGTTTAGGAAGATCTTAAAAATGGAACAACAGAACAGTCTAATCCCTTGTCAGAAAAAAAAAAAAAAAAGAATGTCTGTTTCTTTACACTTGCAAATGTATTCAGAGTGGTAGTTTGGATGTATAATTATAAAGATTCTGAAGGATAACGAATTTAGTATTTTAAACAACATGCCAGATTTTAAATGACAATTACGGCTTTCTGTGGTTCAAGAATCAACATGTTGTTTTTCTTCTGTTGGATAAATACTCATCAGTACCATGATGGCATTCTGGCAGTAATTATTTAGAGCTTAGTCAGAAATAGATTTCCATTACTACCTATCACAAATGATGCAGAAACCTGTCTGGCACTGAGGTACAAAGCTTGAATCCTCTGCCTGAAAAATCATCCTTTTTTTTCTCTTCCTCACTGGACTGCTTCTCACAAGGCTGGGTACATCTGCAGCTTGGATAGGTGGAACAATGCAGCCCTGGCACTAGTGCTTCCCTGTGTCCAGGAGAGCATTTGTCCTACCAGGCAATGGTTCAGGGAAGGGAAGGATAGGGATGGGAAGTGGAGATTGCTTTTCCCATAGGCTCACCGAGCCCTGTACTGAACTGGAAATATGTTTTCTAGCTTTCCAACATGTTCCTATTTTATAATGGGACAAGATCAAAGCTGGCAGACACCCATACAACGGTATTTGAACACTGTGATGATGAAAAGCTCATGTCTGCAGTGGGAGACCTATATTCAAAGACTGTTATTGAGCAGAGCTCGACTTCTACCTGATTCTCCTGACAATCCAACTGCTCTGTTCTACTTGCATCAGACAGTGATTCTTCTCTGCCATGCCACTATCTGAGAAAACTTCCCCAGCAAAAGGTTAATCAGAAGTAGTGTGTCCCTGTAAACCCCAGTATGTTTTCACAGAGTTCTAAAGAACGTGACCAAGAGAAGTTGCAATGGGATCTACTCTTTCTCCACAAGTGTTACAGGAAGCTCCAATTATAATTTTTTACGTATCAACAAGCCCTTTGGCTATATTATTTTCCCAAAATGCTATCTGCCCTGGTCTAAACTGTCACAGCACACTGTTACACACCATTTTATACCATACCCAGTCAGAAAATTTGATGCTGCTTTGGTGCTTCTAATTACTAGTGTTGATAAAAGCAATTAGTTCTAGTGGGTGGAAATTACCTGCAGATCTGTAAACAAATGGTATGGTTACTCTACAGTCTATCATTGTCAGCTGCAACTTGCTCTCTTGAGAACAGAAAAAACTTAAAAGTGTTCTGTCCTTAACAATGGTGTATATTTGCTCATTCATATGGATTAGTAAACCAACATGATAGTGTCAAATAGACCAAGTAAAAAAAGGAAGAAGTCTCCCCAACTCCCAGGTAATGTTTCCACATCTGAAAAAATGCTTTGTTTAAGCAAACTCTTCCATTTAACATTAAAATCGTGATGAAAATTCACTGAAAAGACTTCAAAGGAAATGTTTTAATTAGGTTTCCTTTTGGGATGGGAAGAAAAAGTATGTTGAAAAGTCTTCTAGAAATTAAGGTTTTTGTTTTGATTTCTATTTTCCTCCTTCTTCACCCTTGTAAAGGGGTATATTTTGGAGAAAAATTTCTAAATCACATGGCTCTTTGCACTTCAGAGTGAAAATCAACATGGAATTGTCTGAATTTCCTGCAGAGGCCAAATTCCGAGTTTCAGCTAATGTTAATTAGCCCTTTTAATTATTAAGCCAAATTCAAAGCCTGGCATAACCCTGCTGTGGTAACTGATCTGTTCCAAGAGTGGGCTTGACTCTGCTTCCTCAGCAAATGAAAGAAACTAGAAGAAAAAAATGTCACTTTTACATCCTAGACTTGAATTTTGTGCTGTTCTAGGCAAAGCATGTGGTTCACTGTGGTTGGAGTTGGAAGTAGGTCTTGACAGAAGATCCCTGCATGAAATAACTGCCAGGACCTTCACTCCGGTTTTAGCCATGACAAAGAGAGGCTGTGCAGGTTACCCACCTGTGATTAAGTGGATTCTAGCACCTGCTGAAATCTTTGCTCAAAACAGGATAAATTTTTAATCCCTCCAAATTGCCTCTGCAGCTGCAGAAGGTTTATCTTTCTTTTCTAAAATATTGATAAAGTGGGAGCAATATTCTGCAGGGAGAAAAAGATCAGCACTGAAAATGAAACTTCTACCTCCTAAGCAGCTACCATTTTTATGGAAGTTGTTAATGGGTTATTCTTCATGGATAATCTTCAAAATGTTGACTGATGAGTATCCCAACTTTCCATGACAGTGGCATTTGCATCATCTTGTGGACTTTGAAAGGCTGTGAAAATGTAGGCAAAGTATCTTGTGACCATCTTGTGACATAGATCACAAAGTTAATGACAAGCTTTGCTCTCACCTAGGGTAAATCCAGCATACTAATTTCAAAGTTGTCCTAAAGAGCAACTTTTCCTCTCTGATTTGCATTTTCTGCTAACCCACTGCCTTTCTAGGGTCTGCCTGGCCATGAAACAGGATAATCCAGATATAACAAAGCACTGCATCAGAAGAACTAAATTACTGTTTTCCAGTGTTCCAGAAAAGTTTAACCTAGGTCTTTATCCTAATCAGAACCTGCAGAGATATTTTTAAATCCTCTCTCCTCAAAATTATTGTTTACGATTAGTACTACAGTAGTACCCAGAAGAGACCTGGTTGAGTATTTTACAACAAAATGCATTTTCAGAAAGTAAAGCAATTGAGATTGCAACTTAAAATGAGAGAAGGTTGGTTTTGATCAGTTTTATGGGAAGGCTGGCCAAGACTGGGATGAAATTTCTGGTCAAAACATGGAGCAAAATCTGACCTGACTATCCCCTAGCAGTGACTATAGGGGCTTGAACTTTGCTCTCCCACACTGACAGTGAGTCACAAAACTAAGATACCAGGGATTCTGGTAGAACTTCTGCACATAAACTATTCAACTGTGTTTGGTTTCTTCTGAAGCAGACTTGCAATTTCTATATTTGAAGTTTCAAAATTGTTTCTGGCACAGCAGAACAGCTTCCTAACCAAGGCAAACCTACAAGACCCAGTGAGTGCTGGGATGTAGCAGTAGGACTGTACTATGTGCTACTGAGACACACAGTAAAAAAATCAGCCTCTGCCTTGAAGTGTTGTCATGCTTGAGTCTTAAGGGAAGAATAAGCCAACTGATGTGGCTGTACATAGAGCTTCATCCACACTGAACTGAACTTGGAACTTCAGGACCCTGTCCAATGTCTTTCACATGTAATCATCATTCAATGCTTTCCAGCTGCCTGGCTCTGTAGCATCAGGTCATATCATTAATTGCAAACAACCCTAAGGATGAAACCATTGATCTCTAATATCTAATTTTGTTATCCGTTATGGTCTCTATAGTCAAATTTCTTCTGCTTTCCTTAGTTTGTTAAACAACATGTTCTTTTCTTTAAAACAAGGGTGCTTTTTTTTTTTTCCCCCCCTCACTACTGGTGTAACATTTTACATTAATGGTATTTGAAAGGATCACAGATGGGTGAACAGGCTTGGAGAAACCAAAAAGTGACCCCTACCAAAATGTCCAAAATGTGTGAAGCAGCCCTGTCTTCATTTTGATGTTAGATAAAAATGCCATCACTCACTTTTCCCAGCTAGAGCTTGTTAGAATTCTTTTAATTAAAAACATCTTTAAAACTTTTTTTGGCTTTCTGTGCAAGTGCTAAAAATTTTGAAATGTCATCTTTGAATTATCAGCTTATCCTCAAAACTTAACCCTTCTTAGCTTAACTCTAATCCACTCCAATTTTTTCATGTTTCCATAACATAAAATGACTTGTAATTTCAATTGTACTTCTCATTTATCTTTGCAGGTCCAGCCACTGAGAAACTCTGTGTATGTTGCTGAAGCAGGTTAAGAACTACAGTTCTCATTTAAGGAATACAGAGAAGGATTTAGCAGATTCATTAGAAATTTTTCTGTCAGAACTAACTTTCCAAATGGAAAATTCAGTTTCAAGCAATATCCTTTTTTTTTTTTTGCAGAAA
The DNA here is from genome assembly GCA_028020825.1 of Podargus strigoides. Taxonomy (NCBI): domain Eukaryota; kingdom Metazoa; phylum Chordata; class Aves; order Caprimulgiformes; family Podargidae; genus Podargus; species Podargus strigoides. Next base: position 11,892,746 of record CM051637.1, on the reverse strand, counting down.
ATGCTCTTTTCTCACTGAAAAGTTGTACCATCAAAATGCAGTGTATTTTATTTCTGAAATACTGCAATTATGCTCTGTGATAACTGTAGTTCATTTGCCTTTTTCCTGTTCTCCTCTATGACTGGAGTTCTGCTGGCCTACATCTTCCAGGATGTGGCAGAGACACTTAGCAGACATGGGTCATTACCTACACTCTGGTCATGAATGGAGACATCTCATGGGATGCACAGCCTGACCCTGGAACAAACACTACAGAGTGGCAAATAAAGACAGGATGGCAAACACTGCAAAATAATACACAAAGTAATATATATGTAACTCAAAACCTAAATAATATAGATAAAATACATGATTTCAACCTTTCACTGAAAATACCACATTTTCAAAGGAAGATAAATTCTACTTCCTGACTAAATCCAGGTAGAGATTCAGTTTATAATCTCTCAGTAACTCAGGGGTAAATTCAGAACTAGAATTCTGTAATGAGATTTTGGATTGTTTTGGATGCGTTTCCATTGCATGTTTATGCTTTGAATTCTTAATCTGCTTCCTGTTTTCAAACTACTGAAAACTTAAATCTGATTTTGAGTATCCCACGTTCTGAAACTTGCCAGTCCCTCAAGGGTCAGCATGTGTAGATGATGTCTAAACCAGCCATATATGCTGTTTAAATGCCCTTGAGTCACCTCATCTAATGTTGCAACTACCCTTCTTACACTGTTGTAGGTGTATGTGGGATTTTCTCTAATTCCCAGATGCTGCCACTCATGTTTATAACTGAGCAAAATAATTTCTCACTCTTAGCCTTACTATGTTTCCACCTCATAACTTCTCAAATTTAAGTGGTGGGAAAATAATTTGAAAATCAGAAAATCTTGAGAGGTTTATTAATTGTTAACAGGTAGATGAAAATGAGCACACCCATGGCTATGTCACAGACAATGAGAACTAACATTTCACAAAGTATTAGAAAAGACTGATAGTATAACTCCAAGACAGAGTTATAATTATTAAAAACATCCCACTGTGTGACATAATCCAATATCTGAGCCTCTTTCACTACCTCTTTTGATTAATTCTGAGTATCACGTTATATTAGCTTGAGCTAATCTAAACATGGTTGGAAGCCATACCAACCCAAACTATTTTTTTCCCCATTAGGTTAGTTTTCAGGTGGGTCAGCTCCCTACACCTTCTCACTTTGCAGGTGCATGAACAAGGGAAGATATGGGATTGCACAACCAGGGGCAGGAAGACAGAATATATGGCAGTGTTCACCAGTCATTTTTAGCTGCTTAAAATCACAGTTTAGGATTTACTAGTTCCCTTCCCTTCTACTTTTGATTGCATAATAGCAGACAGTTTGGAGTAGGGCTATAGTTTGGGAAGCATTTAAACTGGTAATGTTAAATTGGCCTGTCTGCCAACAGAAGTGTCCAGGGTAGCAGGAACACTGCTGAAACATAGTGATGTTGGAGAAAAACAGTAACAATATTTATCCAAGGCTTGTAAATCACATCGCAAAGATCACAGTAGGTTTGATAAATGCTAAACTTATTGTTGGAGCTGCACTAGCAACTCTATTTCAGGCAGAAAACACTAGGGACAGACAATCTGTAAGCTATAGTTTTAGACCAGGTCTCCTTTTCTACTCATACACTACCAATGAACACATACTGTCACTCCACAGAGAAGAAAAAGGTAGCAAGAGCCTCCTACTCAGCAGTATCTTGGGGAAAAGTGGGGAGTATAAGAGTAGTTGTCACCTATTAAAAGGAACATTTCATTTTACATTAGGCTATGTGAATATATTTGTCAGGAGGCTCCAGGAACTGGCTCTGATGTTGAAGTAGTCCCCTGGGTCAGAATGACTGGGGTACAGTCATCCTGTAACACCTGATGCTTTGGCTTCACCACTGAGTTCAGACTTTTCTTTAATCTACTGGGGGGGCCAAAGGAGAACAATTTCACTCAGACCTGGGTCTCTGTTATAACACTGCTTCTCAGCCACTTCCCTCAGCTGAGCCTGGTCCAAACGGGTCTGTAACTGGAATCAGAAAAAGGAACATTCAGCTACAGTTAGTAGTGTGTTAACCGCTAAAGGCTAAAGGTCCCCCCAGTTATTAATATTACAGTGGGAATTTCTCTTCCTCATTTGGGGAGCAGAGGGGACTCTGCAGTGCTGTTTAAGACTTGACAGAGGTAGTAACACAATTTGGTTCTTTCTCCACTGTTGACACAGTCACCAAAGCAATTGAGTCGAAAACAAAAAAGGATGTGCTTCTCTTTCTTGCTAAGCTTCCTCAAAGGGTTCAGTGCAGCACTTACAAGAACAAAAGCACAGCTATGTATCCCTGGAGGGAACACAGAATTTGTGCTCTTCCTCTGGGACATCTAGAGGTCCTTCTGTATGCTCTGATCTAAAAAACCCATTTATGTACATGCTTACTTTGAATACCTCTGTGGAATTTGTCTTGACCTAATTCGGTATCTTGATTTCAGTGAGGTGACTGCATATGCTTAAGCACTTTTTGTATGGTGTTGCAGTAGCTGTTCTATGCAATCCAGAGAGACACAGGCTGCTCATAATAGCTTATATGGCCATCATTCACTTCCAATTAGAAAACAAGTGCATGCGTGGATACCAGTTCTGGATCCTCTAGCCAACATCCCTGTCACTAGTTTTATTTCCACAGGGCCTCTGTGTATCTCACTCTAAATCTGACTGCCCTGCACAGTGAAGCTGTAGCAGCACTAACTTGACACCAAGTGGGCAGAATCTGAGAAGTCTGCAGTAACTGCAGTAAGTTTTGCATATGGCAGAGAAGCATTTGGGCTTCCTCCAACAAGACTGGATGAGAAGTCACTATAAATAACTTACCCTGTCTGTGTAGAACAAAATCATGTTTTGCACATTTGCCATAACAAACAAGATGAGCCACATATGAATAAATAGTGGAGGTTTTTTTTTTACTTGGAAGACAGAAAAAGGGAAGGTGTTCCCTCTCCAGTTCACCGTGTTCTCTTTCCTGCTGCCTCCCAGATTCTGCACTGGCTTTAACATTCTTTAGACACCCATCACTCTACCACCACATCAACTTACAAAGACAGGGAACTATTCCTAGTTGGACCCCACCAATTGGTTATGTTTAAAAACCAGTAACTACGTGAGATTTCATCCCCAGGCTGGCACCATTTCCTGCTCTGACAGCTTACAAAGACACCAAGGTATGGTGCCAGCTGCCTGACACCACAGACCCATGAACGACTGTTGTGAGCAGGACTGAGGTGTCGCTCTGTAGTGCATGTTCTGCTGGGCAGCAGTGCCACTCACATTGCACCATGAAACAGCGTTTCAAAGCACGTTCTATTGCCAAGAAGACTCATTCAGAGCAGGTCAAAATAGAGCACATCCAGACCATAAAAAATTCAGACCTTCAGAAACTTTTTTGGTCCCAAATTGAAAATCAAAGATGATATTTTCCTTGGGATTGCATTTGAAAGGCTTTTTAAATATATATAATAAAAATTATTTTAACAAATACCAAAATGTTTCTTTTTCCACAAAGTGAGACAATTATATTTTGAGAATTCAAGTCACTAGGATAAAAAACTATAAAATTAAGAATTGTTTGGAAATTGCATATCAATATAAACTAATGAACCGAATCAATGAGATAAGGAAAAACAACCTAAACTGAAATTATAAAGTCAAACTGAATAATTTACATTTTTCCCCATTAAAAATTCATTGAGATGCGGCATGTGCCATGAAATGTTTCAATTTCGACAAAACTGCTGTTTTCAATGGAAAACTTCCATCCAAACATTTCTGAAGTGTTACGAGTGGCTTTTTTTGAGGTTCCTTGCGACCACAGTGCCACCCACTGGCTGTTGCAGTGCTGGCGGTGCACAAGTCCTTCACACAAGAACCCTTGCAACTAATTCTCTTGCAACTCTGTTTCTCTAGGGGAAAAAAAGTGTTCTAGTCTTGTCCTGCAATCACTGCTGACCACACTACTGCAATTGAAGAGCTGACCCTTTCAGAGCCTACTAAACAACAGGAGCCTGTTAACCAGCTTGTTACAGCAACGACAGCACTGCAGAGGACGGTGTCTTGCTAATTTTCACCGTCGTTACTACAGCAGAGGACTGCTACCTTGTCTCCATCTCCATAATAGAACATGAAAGGTAGCTGGAGTGTCATATGCCAAAAATTATTAGGATATTTTATCTTAATCTCTGCTGATCCTTTAGTGCCCAAAACCATAATGAAGCTAGTACCAGTAATTTGGAGATGTAAATTAACACTACTGCATTAGCATCTACCTGGTTGTTTCAGGGAGTACAAAACAAAGGCACCACAGGAAGGCATGCAATTTTCATTTACAGCACCTTTGCACAATATCTTCTTTATCCATCCCCTAGAAAAATAAGTCTCAATGGCATTTATGGGACAAATTACCTGGGAATATTTTGCAGGAGTTACATGTAGCATAGACTGCAAACTGTCAGCAAGAACGTAGGTATGTTGTTGTTGGACACGAGAAAAGCTAGTGCAAGTATAGGAATTCCACTGATAAAGGTTTCTTTTCTTGTAATTGGTGGTAAATATGAGACATTTAAAAATTTTCAGGCAAAATAATTACCATGCTGAAACAGTTAATTTGGACAAAGCTGAAACATTTCATTTTGCCTTCCTCAGACACCACAAACTAATCAAGACAGAGAAGTAATTCAAAAGACTCTGTTTTTCTGAGGTTGAATAAGTCACATATATTTAATCTTCATTTACTGGATTTTGCTCAAACAATTCAGCTTTTATTTCTGATTCAAGATGAAGAAGCAGTTCCCAGTTTTGAATTTATTGCGTAGGAATGTGAAGTTTTGCTCAGCTCCTGGTGGCACTTCACAGCATCATGTCAAGCCCCTGGAGTTACTCAAAGAAGCTACTAGGGCTACTTTAAACTTCATATTTAGATACTGAAATATTGTCCCACAGCAGCAAAGAATGTGAAGCTTTTACTAGCTCTACCAAGGGCATCTATCCAAGCTTCACCTGAATGAAGATGTCTGAAAGAGTTGGCTGTGCTCATTTTTGGAATAGCATAAGAACAATAGCAATATGGCATCAGATCAAAGGTGCATCTAGCTCAGTATCCTCCTTAGACAGTGGGTAAGACAGATGGCTCAGACAAAATGTGTAAGAAATCAGATAAGTGATCCTATCCCTTTTAAGACCTCCGAGCTTCCTCTGGCAGTCCATGGTTCAGTGGCTTCTTCAGCTGGAAACTACAGCCAAAGACATTTTGTTTAAAAGCCACTTACACCTAGCCAATCACTCATGAATTTGCCCGAGACCACTCATACTTTTGGCTTCTACAGCCCCTTATGGCACAAGATCTGCAGTTTAATCACACTTTGTATAAAAAATTAATTCCTCTTATTTCTTCGGAACCAGCAGTTTGACAATGTCACTAGGAACCCGTGTCTTGTGTTACAAAAAGTAATAAAGTAATGAATAACTATTCTCCATGTGCCTTCTCCATCTCCTACATCTCACACCTACTCCACCTCAAGCTGATAAGTTCTGCCCAGTTTAATTCCTCCCTCTCTGTAAGCCATGCTCTGCCTCTGAGCATCCCTGTGCCTTTTTGCAAATTTTTGGCACTATCTGTGTGCAGCCTGGTGGCAAATACTGCCTGCAGTGTTCCAACCAGGTATGGGGGCATCACAGGTCATAGGGCAGCACAATTATATTGTCTCCCTTACTCAGATTTTTCTGTTCATTCCTACAATTCTATTTGCCTGTCTGACTGCAACAAGCACTGAGCTGTGTCAAAGAGCCACCTTCACAATCACATCAATGTTGTATTTTGCCCTCTTCTGTGCTTTGTGCCAGTGGTGTCAAGCAACCAGCTAGAGCCTGGATTAGGTTCAGAACACTAAATCCTCGATTGGAAAGATGTCCATAAGATGCAGGCTGGCTAGTGTTCCTGGATGAGCCCTGTATCATTATCACCTTAATGTATTCAAGAGGCAAATACAACCAAAAGCTATGAATAACCAGCAGGTCATACTCAGGGACCAATTCTGCAAACATTTCTAAGTGTAGCATTTCCCTGACTCAGGCTTTAATAGCTTGGTTGTAAATTCTTACAGCATCAGAGATATCATTTGTAGTCATATGGTGAAGATTTCCTTACTAAAGCAATACATTGCATGAGGCAGAGTGCAACAATTGCCATTTAGAAAACAGACTTGGTGTGTTTATGCATATTTTTTTGGCCAATATTTTGTTAACTGACCAATAGGAATATGCAGAACCTCAGGTCTGATAGTGGTTTCCCGAATATTTTCAATAACAGATATTGTTTTGTTACATTCTCCTGCACTTCAGTTATATATATATTGCTTTGTTACATTCTCCTGCACTTCAGTTATCTGTTGGGTGCCTGCTTCTAGCACAATATGGTCTAGTTTCCTCCCAGTTACAATGCACTAGACAAGTACTGCATGCCAGAGGCTCAGTCAATTCACTGGATCAGGTTCACCTCAGATGTAAATCTACTGCAAAGGACTTAGATCAGAATGGAACAAAGCTACATCTTCTAGGAAAAGAAGGTGATTTTGTTAATATATTTGTTAGTATTGTTATTTGCAGATTTCTGTTTCTGCTTTCATTTTGGAAAGTTCTGTTTTCCTTTTTACCAATTTACATTTTTCCTCTTTTATAATATTTTTGGAAATTTCATGGTAAGGGAAATTTAAACACAAATCTAAATCAAAATTCTAAGGCAGCTATTCGTGGATGTCAGGAGACTTACAGCAATGTGCAGGTTCTTCCTTTTCTTTCTCATTGTGTTGTGTGTCTTTTCTCTTCCCTTCTTTCTGTATCAAACCACAGACACTAATCTGCATTTTGTTTCCCTCCTACAGCTTTCTGTATGTGCTATAACCATTCCTGTGCAGCAAAGTCTGCCTTCCACCTGCTCACACCAACAACTCCATAGACAGACCCTGAATGGCTGACTAACTCTTCGAAGTTACACGGGGCTGCTCAAGAGTTGCCTTCTCTCACTCCTTCAATCATTTATTAAAACGACCTTGCACAGTGGATTAACTGATTTTCCATCTCACTTCCATGCAAGTCACAGAGCAAACTGAGAAATGACATGCACAGAATCAGGCTTCATAAAATGTGAAGCCCCTTTTTCTGCCTCTCTTCTATTACTAGTCCCATGGCAACTCTGCTCTCCAATCCCCCAGTTCTGCCACTTACAACATGGTTTACATACCTGTAAAATACAGCCTATAATTCTCATCTGTGTCAGTTATCAGATAAGATTTTGTGAGTTGACTCTACAACATTACTGTTAATACATAATTCATGATTAATAGCAGCCACCTGAGATTCAGACTGTATTATGAAAAGCACAGCAAACATTATGAGACCCAATCCTTGCCCTGCAGAGCCTGGCAATCTGGGCAGGCAAATAGTGGAAGATAAATAGAAATTCAAAGGGGGAAAGGATTGTCCAAGAATTTACAGCAGGCCAGCGTTACAATCCTGCCTTTGCCACTACAGTAATCACTGCTGTAGCTCTGACTGTGACTCAGGGCCTGGGTTTATTTGCAGGAAAAGTCACTTCATATTTTGCTACTGTTTCTGAGAGCAGCAGGATCAAGCTGGAAAGAAGCAGTACTGAATGTCTACATGCGAGTTAATGGGGCCACACACTTAATAGAAAGCGTTTGGCTCTTACAAAATCAGACCTGCAGTTATTGAGCTTTATTGCATACTTCACATAACACTGAGGGTGGTTCTGACATCTCTGCAGAAACTTGGTGGTGTCTCTTAGGTGACATTTTCTCAGAAGACAAACATAAAAGAGAGGTGAGATTTCCTACCGCAGATTTGTTTGGCGTGAAGTCTTCACATGTTGGTATTTTTTCCCCCCATTAATGAGATCCCACTGTCAGGTTTAGACAGTTCTTTAGATTCATCAGATGAAGAAAGGGGACAGTTCTGCTGACAGCCTAGATTCTAGCCCATCTCTTCAAAACTGAAGGCATTAATATTAGATATAAACAGATAGCTCTAACACTCTGTCTGTCACGGGAGCCAGCTCTGGTGACATCTTTAGGAGACTCATTACTACCAGCTTCCTCTGAAGCTTTCTATGTCATCCTGTAACATGGTGGCAAATTGCTTGGTAGCATCACACTTTGAGGAAGACCCTTTAAAGGCCATCTTTGGGACATAAGTTTAGACTTGTACTTCCATAAATCAGAAAAGCTAGTAGCCTTTCCATTCAGGGCAGTGCTGGAAGAGCATAATCCTCTCCAAAAAAATAAATCATTCAGAAAGAAGCAGATACAAAAACCCCTACTATTGCCAGTAGATAAAACTAAATAATGCTTCAGATTTCTCCTGTAACAGCATCATCCTCTGTCAGTTCCTTGGCCGGATCCATCAGCCTATTCAGATACCAGCTCAAATAAATCCTGACTTTTCCCCCTCTTTCTCCTCCCCTCACTCTAGTAAATGCATAGGCTCTCATCCCTACAACTAGTTCTTTTGTCCTCACAATACAAAGTAGCTTAGTCCATAGTGAAAGTGGTCCTCAACTACTCTAAACCATGGACAGCCACTGTCTGGGAAAGGGCCAGTTGACACTGGCCTTAAGTGTGAATGTTAAAGATGGTCAAGCACTAGTGTGGGAGCCTGTGCCCAAGGCCCATTTACTTTATTAGTATAGACACAGTCGTGGAGTCCCAGGCAAGAGACTGGGAGCACGGTTCTTCCTCACTGTGAAAAGCAGAGACAGGTAATTATCCCACTGTCTGCAGGCTGGAAAACAACAGATCGGATTCTGAAATGTGTTCAAGCACTTACAGCTGGGGTCAGGTTTTTCAAAAGAGCTCTTCATCTATTCAGGTACTAATAACTGACCATCTTCTCGTGAAAGCATGCCAGATATTGAGCTCTTTTGAAGATTATTTCCAATTAGAGATCATGATGAACATGCAAAAACCTGCCCCAGAATATTCGGAAAAGGAACTGCTTTTCAGACATAGGTATAGCTGCAAAAACTGCACCAAAACCTAGCCATCTCTCCAGGATCACAATGGTCAATATCAAGAAGTGGTTTCAGTATGTCAAGGGCAGAACAATTTTGCAGGAAATAAGCAAAATCATTATTTTTGAATGAAACCCTAAAAAAAGAAAAAATAGTTTTTATATTAGGTGAGCTAGACAGAAAAAAATTGCCTGTATAAATATATAAAAAGCAGATATCGTGTAACCTTTAGGAATCCAAGAACCGTTTGTCCCCACCAAGTTTAACAGAGTCACTTTCAGCTAGCAAAAGTTTCTAATTTTGATCCACAAAGAATCTGTATTTAATTGGAAGCACTCTTCTGCCAATTCTGTCATAAGAAGCTCAACATAGATTTTCAAGCCATTACAGAGAGAGTAAATGGTGCTGGTTAGGGACTGCCTTTGAATCTAGGTCCTTCAATTGGATTTTATTTCCCTCTTTAAAATTAATGATATATTCCACATGTCTGTGGAATAATAGGAACAGAATTTAAGCAAAGAATATAGCTTTTTCTAACTATTCACTTGCTCAGAGATTCAAACCATCCATCTTCCCCTAATTGCTATCATGGTAAACGATTCTTTAAAAATACTGTGTTGACTTTCACTGCTATCAGCTTGCATGACTATTTCTTTTGAGTGCTTTGGATGCTGAGCATATTGAGAGTACAGGACAGCACTGCTCTGGGTCCAGAAAGAGAAGGCTGCCACGGGTTGTCAGGCAAGCAGGATCAAGCCTGGGAGATTTCCTAGCTGGCTATGTAAAACTATGACTCCCTGCCATTGTACCTGCTTGAGAAAAGTTCTGTCTGGCTCCAGTAAGGAGGCCAGGACCAAAAGATAATTTTGAAAAAACAGCCTTCTATAATCATCACGTCCACTTCATTGATCAGTCACGAGACCTGTGAGTGCTCTCTCCCCTTGGTGCAATAAAGAATGAAACCTACCCTGAATTTAACACTGACATTTCCAAAACAGTTCCTTAAGGCTAACAAGAAAAATGTTCAAACCCATAAATTCCTGAAAAATATTGAGAAAAACAGGAAAATACTACCTTGTTATGATAACAAAAAAAATTAGCTCCTCTCTGACAAATTATATACTGGTGTTCGACTTGGCACTAACCAAGGCTGTGAAAGCACATAATATAATTACTCTAACATAATGATTAACCAGTAATTAGCATTGGCCTATCTTACATTAGAATCCTAGCTTTTTGTAATACGTTTTTATCTTTACCTACATTCATTTAGTACAAAAGCTGAGACGCGCACATCACGGCAATAATTAGGGCATGGATTTCAGCTCAGGACTTCGCAACAGTGCACTGCAGTCCAATAACTGAAATGGAATTTACTGTATAACACAAGGGCTAATTCACATTATCTATATGCTAATTATAAATTTGTTTCTTTACCATTTAATTTAAAAGCTAACTGTTATATACTGACATCTGTAGAAGAACTAAGGTTCCCTTATTCCATGGAACGATGCTTTGGGTCATATCTGCCCGACACCTCTCCATGCATCTGGGTTTATTCCTGCAGATGAGGAGGGGCGAATTCAAACAGATTCAAATTTGAGTCAGCCTGCTGGAATCAGCTACAGATGCAACAGCAGAGAGAAGCTTATTGCACCAAGGCAATGGTATCTCTGACACTTAAGCACTGCCATGGTCAACGTTGCTGAAAAAAATATTAGTGACACTAAGGAGTGAGAAGAGGAAAATCTCAGTTGCTCCCAGATTTTGAAGGAATACATTGCAATGGAGCACAGTAGAGAATCTGTCTGCTTCCCCGGCAGCAATTCCTTTATCACTGAGAGAAAAACTCATGTTCTAATGGAATAAATCTTCAGCTGGTACAAACTGTTTTGGCTCCATTAAATGTGCAATATGACTTAACCATGATCTCAAATTTCAAAGTCACAGACAAGCACTGGGGTCACAGAATTTGTCCTTCTGGGTGTCCCTGCTGTGAAGTCTTTCCCAGTTGTGTCTTTCAGTCGGTCCAAACTATTCTGGCTGCCCAGGAGTAAATACCATATGCTGGCAGTCAGGCAATCCTATTAAGACCTGGCATTGTGAGTCCCTCAGGGGTAAGTCTACTACACTACTGTTCTGTACCATTTCTAACCTCTGACCCTTCAAAATGCAAGAAAACATGACCAAGAAATGAACTTTCCTCTTGTTTATCATAAATAGTATGAAACAGACCAACACACGGCACCACCAGTGCCTGTTGCTGGTGGTACTAGACTTTGTGACCATACACACAGGGCCAGACATTTGCTGAAATCTTACAAAGATTTTTGACTGTAGAAGTGGGAGATGATAATGGTTGAGCGTGGCACTCCCCAAATATCCCCACAACACAAATGTGCAGCTTTGTGTGAAGGTGGCATATGGTAACTGATATAATTCCACATTACGTACCAAGCTTTACACTGCTGCAGTGCTTTCCAATTGATTTTCAGAGCATTGCATAAACATTTTTGCTCATCCAATCAAGCTCCTGACTCAAACACTGTGTCCTTATTCGGCTGTTCTTCCCTTTTCTTCTTCAGTATATGGGTCACAGATGCTCCACTCTTTGTGGTTCTGTTACCCATGTGACTTACTGTAAGCAACGAAACTTATGATAAAACCTTGGCAGATCCTATTAATACACAAGGTGACAAGAATTCGTGACCCAGAAGAGGATCTATCATTTGCTGGCAAACTCTTTAAAACGACTCATCCTCCTAATGTAGCTCCTCTCTAAGAATAGAGCAGTACTGAAAACAAGATCTGTCAGTTTGCTTTTCCTGCATTGCCAGTGTAAGTTTGAAACCCAGAAGCATGGTTCCCAAAGCATCGCTTCATTGCAGCCACCAGAATGGATACCTCCATTACAGGAGGTAAGAATCCACAGAAAAAAAAAATCACGTGAAAGATGCCAATAGTGACAATAATGAGCTCAGCTACTGAAGAACATTTTTGGCCCACATGCTAAGAGCCATCAAATTATATAGAACTGCTGTAATGTGACTGGAATTTATTCTTGAGGAAGTATTTTAATATTTGACATTAGGAGTTTCTATTATGGTGGTGAAGAAAACATTCTCATTGTCATAAAAAATGACACTTCTGATGAGAGTCTTTAATTTCCATTCTGTCTGTTTTGTTTTTATCTCCACAAACAGCAGGCACATTGTTCAGTCATCCCATGTTACATTTTTTCTGAAACATTTTTTCTTGAACAATAAAGTGTCTGATAAGGGAGAGAAAAATTTACCAGTATGTTTCCTCTATAGTATATTGTTGCCCTTGAAGAACAAGAATAAACCTCCCTCCCATAACTTTGCCATCAAGCCACCCAAGTCATTACAGGAAAAAACATGCTGTCCTTATGCAGAAAGAATATGTTAATTGTATTACTTCACCTAAGAATGTTACTGGTTTTATTTGCAAGTATCACCAGACAAAAATCAAGTTTTCTTTTATGTATGGTTGGCTCAATTTTTTGTGGAAATGACTAGTGGAAAACGTATAAGATTTCAACTGCTTCATTAGGCCAAAAAATAATGACATTCCAGATAATTATACTGCCTCCAAAACAATTTGAGATGCTCCTTCCAAATGGTTTCCAGGATTTTACGCTTTGTTGCAGAAACCCAAGCTCCTATAATGACTGTCAATTAAACAAATGGTGAACCAACAGCCTGTCCATCCTCTCTGTACACAGGAATTGAGGCTAAGGCTTGAGTATTGCCGAGCACCTGTGGTCTACATTAATGTTTCACTGACTTAAACAGGCAAGCTTTATATCAGAATTTGGCTCCTGGACTCCATATTGTTTAATGCATCTTATTTAATTATTAATCACCTTCTATCAGTGCTCTAATCCTTCAGCTGCCTACTTCTACTCTTCATGAGTTCTGTGTTCTTTAATCTTCTCTAACAGAGTGTGTGAAGAAGACATTATACACACTCACATACACCCCCAGCTGGCCAAGCACTAAATAATCCAATAAAGTAGTGATGGCATGACTGCTGATTTTGAAGACACTTTCCCTGAGTAAATTGAGATATCTGAAGTGGGCCTTACATGTTAGAGAGCAGATATTCTGTCCTTCCAAAATGCCAGGTGCTTTTGCAGGTGTCTGTCAGAGAACAAAAGGGAACTGCATTACCCTAATTCTCTAGTCCTTTTTAAAGCCTTGGTTTATGCTTTACCGGTCACTGTCAGGAAGATCAGCCTGAGAAGTTCTCATTCTCAGATTTCAGCAGTGGGAAGTGTTCTGCACTGTTCTGCTCTCTCTGCAAGGAGGTGGTGAGAAATAGCAGTAGCTCCCAAAAAACACATTTGCAAATTATGATCTGGCTCTAGTACAGCTCAGGCACAGCAACGTTTCTTGTTGCAGTCCATTTAGCATGACACTGCAAGCTGTAGGAAAACAGGCCTTGGGAGTTCATTATCACCAGGATCCAGCTAAAAAATATTTGGAACAGATCTTGAAATAATTACAAGAGTATGTGAGTAATATTACAAGTAACAGAAACAAGTTGTTGAAGGCTTTCTTTCCTACTTGCCTCTAGAAAGAGAGATATGAGTCTCTTCTGAGAACCATCATCAGCCTTCAAAATCTGCCAAATGATATTATGAAAAATTAAAACTGAGATTCTCATTCAGATATTATTACAGCAAATATCTACATCCCTCTCTCTATGTGGCAGTCACTACCTCATTCCCAGTGGTGATACTTCTCTGGTGCATTGTTTTTTATTTATCTTGACATTGCTCATTGCTTTAAAGATGACTGACATCTAAAGTACAGCCCAGTTAATCTCACAGTTTTTACCCTATCCATTCATTGCACAGCATTGTTTAATGAAATCTGAACTTTTTTTAGCAGGACTGCAAAACCCATGACTGATGAAGTCTTATTGAAGTCTTAGCACTGCCACACATGGTAGTGAATGCTAAACAGTGAATAGGTGAGGAGGAGAATGGAATTTTGTTTTTCAGGGGCCACACTCCTGCTTTATTCCCATGAGAGAATGCAGTCACTTGAAGAAACGGTAAGAGTTTTTCTTTCAGCCCAGGCTGGAAGGACCCAGTTTCTCACTGGGTAAAGCACACCATACTGGCAGAGTGTCAAGTGGTGCAGAGAGACTGATGCCATTCTCTAACCTCCTGCACAGGCTAAGAAAGACAACCCCAGAGCCAGCACTCTCTACTCTGTAATGGAGTGGAGAAAGCAAGCTTAAAGACTAGTGGAAGGGGATACAATTTCCTTTTCTTTGTTGATATTATATTTTAGCATTACAGAACATTAACATTCAACAGAACACCAATTCTGTCATCAGATGTAAACCCTTCCCTGACTACCTGGTATCTGAATGCCATTCCAAATATATTAATGTAGTTGACCAATAAGCAAATGAAGAAGGGCAGAGTGCAGCTAAGTATAGAACATATATAGCCAATAATTAAGTGGATTCCTTCTCTCTACTTAAAAATACTATTTTGGACAGATCAGAATATTTTATATTCTTTTTTTTAAAAAACAGCAACTGAAACCTCCCAAGCCTATCAAAGCAAATGAATTCTGGTGAAGGATTCCTGAACTTTCCACATCAGTGACATTTTTTTTCCCCTTGATATTCAAATTTTCAATCAGTTAGCACTGAACAACTACATTATGTGTTCCCGCAATTAAACAAATCTACGGAGAGAAAAGCTCTTGGCATGAATACTCATGGTGGTGAATGCAACACTTATTTCCTCTACCCTTTTCTATTAAAAAAAGAAAAAAAGAAAATTAAATAAGCATTCCTGTCATAGCAGTCAAAGAGTCGGAATAATAGTACAAATTAAATATAGGGGAAAATACAGCTGAAGAAAATTGCTTTAAAGGTTTAAATAAGTGCTAGCCAAGTTTTGCTTAGCTGTGGTTCAGATTCATAAACCCACTTTCAGTGGAGTAGGAAGGAAGTGATGATGGATGCTATCATTTGCAGTTAGGTCCAGCAGCAGCGAGGCTCTGTTTGGCTTCACAAAGTCTCCCAGTGTCCAAAACAGAGCGTGGATGGTGCAGTGCTCAATCCACACCGGGGCAATTCATGTGCAGAGCCACTGATGGTTCACAGATTGACACAGCTGAACCCTGCCAGGTAGGCAGTGAAAGGCTCTTTTGGACAAGTCTTTGGAGAGTGACAGCTGGTGTAATCCAGTGGGGTGAGGATGATTTATACCAGCTAAGGACCTGGCTCATCATGTTTATCATTTTTGAAAGTATTTACAAAAGCTATCAAACAGTATGGCAGCCCACTGAAAAGGGCTTTTGTCTTCTAAACACTCCAGAAGGAAGCAGTAAGAGAACACAGAGATGCAATACACTCACTACTCAGTAAATATTAACAATTAAAGGTATACTTAAAAAATTAGCAAAACTTCACAAAAATTTATCAGTTCACAACACAATCCATCACTTAAGGTCTAAAACCCCTGGCAAGAAATCAATGCAGCATGAGTCATGACCTTGAATGCATCAAAGTTCTTATAAGGAACAGAAGAAATTGTGGTAATACTTGTTTAAATAATTCCAATGCTGTGGTGTACTTTTAAAGCTAGGAGCTCTTGTACTGAATCCCATAACTAAAGAACAGTCATCTTTTCTTTGTCTGGACTTGACTATACACACAACAGACCCTTGTGCACGTTGCAGCCTACGACTCTGCTCTGTAGAAACCTGCATGTCAACGTGAAGAGTACCCTCCTGATCCCTACAGCCACCTGTCACAGAGCACTGATCCGTAGAGACTTAACGTGAAGGTTAAACAATGAAGAGGGAGCCCCACTTCACCAACACACACATCGGAACACACCAGTCCAGCTCGCCAAAATGTGGACCTCTGAGAGGTGAAGACAGCTCAAAGCCATGAATGCCATATCAGGGAAGACAACCAAGTAAGGCCTGGTTTTCCTGTGTGTCTCAATTTAGGGACACAAGTTTTTATACTCAGCATGCAAGAGACACCATGAAATTTCACTCAGTCGTGTCTATTTGTTGAGGCACTCAAAGAAAAAACTTGCAGAAATTAACTCCTAACTCATAGCCTCTCCTTGTTTTTCCTGCTATGGCCTGCATTCCCTAACAGGTATGCAGTCCTTGCTGGGCATTATATGCTGGAACAGTCCTGACAAGTGTCTCCAGGAGAACGGAGAACAGGCTGCCACTTGTTCCAACACCAGGCTGAGAGCTGGGGAGCAGTCAGACATTTGTGCCTTTAACTCCAACAGCAGCACGAACATCCTGGCTGAACAAGAAGGGTCAGGCTTGGGTGTTTTAGTTTGCTGTGCTGAGCTACTTGTTGCTGGGGTATTGCATTTCTTCATTCTGTGTACAGCTTTAGGTATCGACAGCTACCTCTACACATTCCGAATACTTAAGTTACCCCATGGCTAGAGTAAATGCCAAGGAGGCCCTGCAAGGGCAGCCAAGTGCCACAATCCAGCTGGCTGAAATACTTTTATTTTAAATAAATTAACTGGCTGCCTTCCACAGAGGTAGGGGAGTGTAGCCACTCAAATGCTCTCTGCCCTCAATCTTTTTTTGTGTGTGTTCAGTTTTGGATGGCTGCTCTGTGAGACCCGAGTCCCTCTGGCTTGCTGACAGCTATACAATAACACAGCTAAATGGATATGGGTATGGATGAAGGATGCCAAAGATTTAGATTTGTATTTCAGAGGTGGAACTTTTAAGGCCAAGTTTGTAAGCTTGTAACTGCAAAAATTACTGGAAAAAGGAAGGTCTTTTTTCCAGTAACACTGGGAGAAGGCAGGAAAACACTGCTTGAGGGGAACTGGACCTCTGAGGATCTTCAACTGATCAGTCTGGCAACCATGGACCATCACTGGACCTGCCTCTCACACTTCTCCTCTCTAAGTGCTCACACTTGACAAGTGTTACCTTTTTCAGGAAGTTTTCAGTTTCTTAGGTAATGGAGCTTTTATTAGTGGAAAATAACTTCAATGACTTTATTACTTTTTTTTTTCTCCTCCCATCTCTGCCAATTTTTGGCTACCTCTAGTATAAATTACTTGAATATCATGAAGAGCTCTTTAAAAGAATCCTGCTCATTTTCTGCTGTTGTAATGACTGTGTATCAGTGATAAACATTCAAAGAGTACTGCATAAATTGTGACAGTGGAAGGTAATTTTCTACACTATGCCTGAGATAAGAGGCAATGATGACTATAATGCATTTCTCTAAGTAAATACAAATCATAACAGCTGTTTTGGTGTTTGGCTTAACTGTTTCACAGTTTTAGTTTACTAACTCCTGCAGCAAATACCTGTATTTCTGCTTGGATTAAACTGATGCAGGAGGCCCCACTAGAGACAGCTACTTCTCTTGTGTAAATGTTATGGGCATCATAGTGGATTTTTGGGTTCCCTAATATTTTTCAATTTCTTATTATTTAACAAGAAGATAAAAGCACTGTCCTAGCAAAGAAAACTAAGTTAGCCCAGATAAAAACTGGGGCATATTCCAATATTTTTTTAAAAAATTATTTGTGAATTTAAATTACTGTTTGCTATTGCCAAGATGAAAAGATATGCCAAGGGAGATGTCCTCAAAGATGCACTTTCATTTCTCCCCTCTTCTCATAGCTCTAGATGGATTCCTTTCTCCACTCAAAGACAGAAATTAATATCACACACATATAATAATGGAAACAAGAACTAGGATATGAACTGGAGACATTTTGGCCTCCAAACAATAACTTCTCTGGACAAACTAAATGCCTTTGACTCAGTCAATAGAACATTTCTATCTATAGAGGATAATCACACCCTCCAGCACAAACGATAACAGATGTTATGTTTGAGCTGGGAAAAAAGACAATGGGAAGGTGAACCCATCAAATTACATTACTTTAATATACTGGTTAGTTGTTAGGTCAAAAAAAAGGACCAAATTCTACACATGATTTGAAAAGCATATTTCTGAAAGCCCAAACTCTAAAAAATGAGGTAGGATTAGTATTTTATTATAGAGACACTGGCATATACTACTCATTTCCTCCATTAGACTCCCATCCCTATTCCCAGAGACCCAGTATTGCAACAAACACTGCCTGAAATACCACTTCTGCAATAGACCTAAAAGCCAAATGCCAGCTGGGGCTGAACTTCAATACAACTCTTTTTTAAAGCAATTTGAAGGGCTTTGGCCATATCATGTGGCACCTGACAAACTGCCTGTAGCTGCAACTCTCTAGTGAGCTAGCGCGTTTCCTCCTGCAGTGAACCAAGGTGATGTATTATGCCTAGTGTTGCCCTATAGCCCAGCTGTAGCATCTCCCCTTGGAAAGAACACATTTTTTGATGCCCTGCTCACCTGGCCAACGGCAGCTTTAGGGCCAGGGTCTTTATTACAGCACCACCTGCAGAAACTCTGTGCTTTCAGATGTTAAGGATTCTACACTTTATTCTTCTGTGGTGAAAGAGGAAAAAAAGCTTCTCTAGCAAGTCTGCTCTTTTCAAGTGGTATAAAGAGGTTCCTTCTAGTGTTCACTCCTCTCAGTATTTCATGTCTTGAGATGTGTTGGCTGAAGGCAAACAGACACATTTTCTCTCAAGAGCACCAACAGTGTTTACCCAACCAGCGCTAAGAGCCCCACTATTTAGGCTGAAAGTTAAATCTAAGTTACAGGGAAACATGAAAAGGAATCTGCCCAAACTGTCTACATTGGAAAGGATCCTAGCTTCTGACTTGACTTGGATGAATAAATCTTCTCAACATCTTAATAAGTGAGCAGTAAATTGATTTAAACAGAGGCGCTTGGCCAGGTAGAAATCTGTTTTCTCCAGACCCTCCAGTCTTTCTTCTGATGGATGCTGGAAGCCAGCTGACAATCCATACATGTCAAACAGTTCAGCTATGTATAGCGCAGTGCTAACATAAACCACTAGTGTAAAATTTCTTGACAATGGATAAAGGAGGGGTGACAAGGTCACTGCTCCTAGATCCTTCATAACACAGACTCCCACACCATCATTCATAGCTGCTTTAATGCAGTACTGTTTATAGACTTGAGAATTCAGCGCATTTTCCAGATTTTAAGATCCAGATTTTTCTCACAGTAATGTACAAGGAAACAGTTCAAGTCAGTACACTTGTGTCTCACTTAAGCATATAGTAAAGCTCTGTATGCTTGATAGTATGCAGAAGCAGCAATTAAAATATTATATCAACTTTAACAATTCAGAAGGACTTGGGTTCACTTCTCAGATAAAAAAGCCTTAAGTCTAATACAGGAGGTAATTGTACACTTACAATATAGATAATTTTTGTGACCTACTCCCTTTATTGCCTTGGTTAAATCATTGAATCTTTTTACCTCAATTTCCTATGTGCAGAACAAGCAAAATGACATGTTCTTTTCCCATCTTTTTTACTTCTGTATTACCATGTAACTTCTTTAAACAGGAGCTCTCTGTTAGCTTCAGAGCACTGGAACTGTTACCTTACACTGGGGATGAGGAACACTAGGTTATGGAAAATGTAAGAAAAGGGAGAGGGAAAAAAAAAAAACAACCAAAAAACCCTTTCTTCTTTGATTACTCAGATTCAAACCAAGACAATAGTTATGATACAAGCTCAACAGAAAGACTGAGCACTCGAATGCAATGCATGCCCGAATGGAAGGGTTGCCAATTCAAAACAAAGTTATTCTTTGCCTATTGTCTAACTATGTTGCACAGTTTTCTCACAGAAGCTGACACACAAGAAAGCCTAGAAGACCAAATCAATAGGTGGTTCATCTCCTGACTGCTTTTCCCTAAGGTCTAGATCAATGCTAAAGGTAAAGCCAGTGCTTTAAGGGCTGGCAAAGCAATCGGTTTGGCATCAGCGTTAGGTGCTCGCCCGAGTTCATTAATGCACTGTTCTTCACCAAGTTACTACAACATCCCACACTTCCTGGAGAGGGTACAGAGCTATATTCTCTTTCTATTATTCAAGCCTGAAAAGTTCTTAATGAAGGGTGAAAAAGAACAGTGCATGTGAGGACAGGCATCGTGTGTTAAAGTGGCAGCTCTGAGAAACCAACACGTAGTGCATTATTCCATACACTGCTTCAACAGTCTGACAGTTAGTGTTAATAATAACAACCTATTTTTAAATAAAAATACCAGCAAATCAACAGTATTAGGTCATGAATAGCCCTAATTTCAGCTTAAGTCTCCTAATATCATGAAGTTTATTTTCTATCTGTACTAACAAAAAAGTGAATAAAGACCCAGAAGAATTAAATAACTTTTTAAAGGTTTTTCAGGAAAACAAGCTTTACTACTCCTACCCTCTCTCATTTTCTTACACAGGATATCCTCCTGTCAAAGCAAAGGATAATCTGAAACTAGACAGCAGAAGTTAACAAAAATAAGAGCTCGGGCAGGGGCTTAGGCAGAGGTAACTATAGGATCACCATGTTGTTAAATTGAGAGCTAAAAGTTTCAGTTAGGGGCTGGAGATTAAGGAATAAAAGATGTATTGTAACAGGAACAGGAAGGCAGTGATGACCCAAGCCAGTGGTTGTGTCAGACAGAAGGACTTTTTAAGCTGACGGACTATGCCAGCAATGATGGCCTGCAATACCTTTTCATGAACTCATGAGCTTATAGACACCTCCAAGGAAATAAAAGGCTTTCCTTTCTAGTTGCTACCAGGAGCAGAGAAGGAAGAAAGGAATACTATTTAAAAAAAAAAAAAAAAAAAAAATCTTCATTTTTCAAATAAAATGCAAAATCAATTACTTTAATCAAAATTCTCATTTTTAAAGTTCTCATTTTTCTTTCTCCTCCTCTATTTGCTCTTCTGAACCTGTTAAATAAATCTACAGGCAGAGCTGAAATTGTATTGCCATGGCAAGTACATTTCAGTAGAGTCCTTCTAATGTTTGGTCTTGATAGAACAGCATGCAGTTCACATTATTCCCTTTTTCTATTCTTCCTCTGCTCAAGGGGATTTCTACTCTTGGGAGTGCCCTTTTATCTGTTATGCTGAGATCTGGTAACTGCTGCTGAAATTCAGTTATGTCGTTTTCAGCTCAACTAGCAGTGCTTAGAAGCTGGAGGCTTGATTCTGATCTAACTTACATTGCTGTAAATGAGGAGTAACTCCATTAGGGTCCATGAAATTACACAAGGTATGAAATAAAACTAAGTGAATGCAAGATCAGACCTTATAATTTTCCCTCATTAGAAGACAAAATAAATAATCCCTAAACATAAATAAAGAGGCATAAACAAAAGGCAATTCTAGTTCTACTAAATAGACTCTGACAGTATGAATAGCTTTAGTAGAGCAAGCTGTAGTTTACGTCACATGAGGTTCTAGATTTACAGGATATAAACTGTCAACTCTGCTTTTGATTGTGCAAAAAGAACTTGGTATTCAAAGCAGATTGGTAAATGGTAAAGATCTCGTATAGATAAGATTAAAAAAATATTATCCTACAACACTGAAACAGTTAGGCAAACAAGATTAGATATCAGTGTTACATATGAATGGAGAATGGAATTATGGTGATTAACAATTGAGTATCTTAAGTTTAGTGAGGATCATATATACCTCAATGAATATGGGGATGTGTGAGAGATGAGGAAATGTGAAGACTGGCCTCAAGGAGCTGCTTTCTGGGGTACTGCATCTGAGGTGCAGAGACTGTGAGTGCAGAAACTGTTTTTTATGAGAATGAATTCCCATGATCAGTTTGTAACTTGCTATCTAATACAAAATAATCTCCTTGTAATAACTTCAATATTCACCAGTGACATCAAGGTATAAATCCAGCCATTAATGAACTAAAGAAATAAGTAATTAGTACTTTACTAAATGGTTACAGAGTATATTCTAGACTGTAGGACCATCCTGTCACCTTTCCCAGTCAGTCACAGCATGAGAAGGACTGGATCTCCTGTAGTAAACAGCTGGTCAAGGGAAGTAAGTGTGAAAATCTGAGTGGTTCCTGCACAATGTTCTTCCAAAACTTCATTTACTGAAACAACAGAATTAGCTTCCCTGCCTGTTGCACAGTCATTTCCCAGCATAAAATGAAATTACACTTAAAGGGAGATCTCTACACTCATGCAGAAGTCTAAGAAATGAATAGACTGTACACAAAGTAAGACAATTAAGGTCTAAGTCTTTATCCAAGGTGGCTGCAACAGTAGCAGTGCATTCCCAAACATCTCCTAGTCTTCAAATAAATCCACAGAAATATTGTGTAAGGATTGCTCTTTTTACCTCTCCCCTTCTGAACTTCTTCTCAACTGAGATCCATTAGATGGATTCCAGGTTCCGGCATATCTTCTAGATAACTCTCTAATAACACAGCAGAGGTAGTTGCAGTGTGGTACTTATTAACTCTTCCTTCAGTTGATACGTTTTGTTATCAATATGATATCACAAAATTGGCTTTTTTTAAAAGTTGGCGTTCAAGAGTATGGGCACATACATTTGAATCCAAATCTACTGTAAGGAAGAGGTCGTGCTTCTTACATTGAAAATCAGCTGTGTACCCATGAATTGAAAGTTATTCAGATTATCTACCGCTGTATATGACTGCTTTCTGGTGGAAATTATTATTTTTCATGGCATATAATTGACTTGTCACTGTAATAAATTTATCTGGCTATGCAACGCTATCTGGCTACGGCAATTCTATCAGATGACAGAAGACAGCTTCTGATGTTCTCATTTTCCTGCTTTTGTCGAAACAAGTGGTTATCATTAGTACAGAGTTCCATGTTTTTGACTAGAACACACCCTGCATGTACATGCAAATATATGTACAGAGTTTGATAAATTGAGGGAGGAGCACATCAATGGTGTTTAAATACAGAAAGAAGTGGTGTTAAGAACACAACAACAGTATTTTCATTGTGAAAGATGAAGCAAAAGCAATAAGGTAGAAAAAAAAAAGTAGCAAAGATAGCTGGAGGAGCTTTCAAACGTTAAGGTTATTTCAGCACTGGAACGAATTTTCTGGAGAGTGTGTGGAGTATTCACCTTTGTAGAACCTTAAGAATGAGAAAGAAAAACACTTCTCTTGATGGATACAGGGTACTTTATTGTGCCATAAGGCACAAGGATCATCTAAAAAGACCTCTTGACATCCATAAAGCTTTGAGGCCTAGAATATAGTCAAGATGCCATCTGAACTCCTTCCATGAAAATGAATGTCAGCAGTAGTATCATTTATACCTCATTTTAAAAATTAAAAGTAACAGAAAGGAGGTAAAGCTAACTTCTAATTTGAATAATGACTGAATGATTCTGAATTGAAAACCCCAAGAGCCCTAGGAAACACAGAAAAGCAAAAAAAAAGCTAATGCTATCTGGCATCCCCAGCAGCTTTCACAAGACAGCTGACTTTGTCCAGAGAACTATGCCTGCAAAGTACTTCAATCAGACACAGAATGGTTTTTTGTTTTAATATCAAGGAAAAGAAACTGTGCAAGGGAGAAACATGCCAAGTTATTTAAAGTTATTCAGATTTTGACATGCTATTTGTTGAAACACTTTCATCCAAAATAATGTGATTCGATAGCAAAATCTGAAAAATTCTGTATTAGCTAAGTGAGAATGATCATTTTTTCCCATTTAAAAATAACTTTCCTGAATGAGATGTGCTCCAATTTCTATTAAAGCATCTAGTATTTTAAAAGGTTAGGCTCAAAACAAAATGCCTCAATGTAACTGAAATGTTGAGTTTTTTTTAAAAAATCAGAATGCTGTATAGTGGCACTAAAAATAAACATTCTTTTCCAGAAACTAAAAAAGCTCCTAGGAAGTAGAACAGCCATCTTAGACACAATTCTCTTTTAAGGACAGAACTAGAAGCTTTTTTCTTCATTTTCTGATGCTGCACATCTAGCAGTTGTCCAATTTACAACTTTTTTCTAAAATAAATAGGAGAGGATCAGACCTCATTTTCTATCATAGAAACCCAGCCTTAAAGAATGTAATACCTTTTACAGGATAGATGCCAGAAACCTCCTGTTTGCATTTGTTATTACCTACCAATAACTTCTTTCACAAACAGCATTACCCCTGTGCTACAAGGAATCTCCCCTGGGTAAATCTTGCTGATCATTCTGACAAGAAGTACAATCCATAACTCTTCTAGGGAAGTCATGTTCCTGCAATATCTAGGTGGTGGCTCCTCTCCCCTATTAACTGAATCAAGAATTGTATTTTGACTGAAAACATTTTGACTGGGGTAGAATCTAAAGTTGTGGCAGCAGTCACCCCTGGCCATACGCCCTGACCTGAAGCAGAACTTCATAAGCATGAATTGCAGAAGAATGAGGTGAAGACACTAAGTTCTGAAGCTGGAGGTTCTAGCAACCTCTACTTCTTCAGGATGGGGCATTAAGATCCTATTCACCCATCAGTAAAACACAATTCAGCTTGTGAGCCATAAGAAGAATCAAGGTATTTTAACATCTTTGGCAGGTGAGCCCCACAGCATGCTATTGGGAGATTATTTTGTAATGGAGATTATAGATCCCCACTGATGTTCCTACAACTTCAGCAGTTTATACCAACAGCAAATTTTATCCAGTTTCTTGCACATGTTCCTCAAAATGATGAGTTCTGTATTTTTCCAGCTTAAAATAAAAATTATTTGGTTGAACTGTAGAGGCAAGATACCCAGTTGTACAAGGGAATTTCAAATGAGTTTTGCTTGAGTAAGATGTGTAAGGGCCAGCCTGACTGCATTTCATTCACTTAGAATGCATTTGTTGATCATAATAGATAATTGTGAAGCCAGGATTACATCAGTTGTCGCAATTTGGATGGAGTCCACCTCTCCTTTCATGAATTGAGATGTGTGAAATTCAATTGCTCTGGTGAAGTCTTAATTGTATACCAATTTACTTACAAACATTGAAAGGAAAATAAAATTTAAAATGTGCAAAAGATTAAAGCACTCCTGTGCTAATGAGAGCCATCTGTTTATTTCTTTACTTTTTAAAGTGTTTTCAGTAGGTGGAAATGAAAGGTTTCAGACACGTTTTCATGTCTTGAGCCTCAGCAACAAAAAAATGAAAACATAGACTCATCATCTTCAGTCAGCAAACTAAGAAAAGATGTCTCATTCCAGCTTGGCGATTGCTTCAGGGCCAACTTTAATTGCACCACTGGGGTGAAAGTGGCTTTGCCCCACACCAGGATTCTTGCTGATGTCAAGAATCCCCTCACTTTAACTGTGTTACCATGTCTGGTAGCAAACTGGTGATGGTATGTTGCTCAGTATTTAGAGGGTGGCTGGTATCAACAGAAGCACAGCAGCCAGTCCAGCTCTCAGCTGTTGCCAAGCAGGGACAGTGGTTTGCTCTGCTACTGCAGTGCTGTGGTACCAACCTCTGGGATCTCATCACCAGTATACTGCAGTGTCAGGTCTGCCCAGTCCATATATAGCTTTATATAAAAACACCATTCCAAATGTATACACACACTTGTATATATATATATATATATATAAATAAACCCACAGAACAGTCCAGCAGCCTATGGCCATAGTTTAAATGGTTCCATGTTTAAATGGAACACCAAGAATCCTCTGAATACAAAGTCCAGCAGTGGGAAGAAATTGTACATTAGCAGACTGCTGGAGCCCCAGTTCCAGCCTACAGAGCAAACTAATAAATTAATTGGCAATTCATCAATTCAAATAATTTTTGAATGCTAACTATATATTAAACACCTATACAGACAGATTTATAGCACTGCTTGGAATTGCATCCCAGTAGATATATGCTTAATATTCAGCCAAAGGTGTCTCTAATCAGATACATGCTGCAAAATGACATAAGTCTTACTAATCAACTGATCAAGCAAAAAAAATCACTGATTTTTGGAGGAGGGATTATTTTACAGTTAGATCAGTCACTTCTTGCCAGTATAATTTAATGAATTTAATTTAACAGGAGTGATGAGCTGGTGACAGCCACCTGGAGAGCTCCAAAAGCAGTACCATCACACATTGTCACCTTCTGACCCAAGATGTAGTAGTGGTCAAATGCGAGCTAACTAGTTAAATAGCCAGACAGCCAAGATTCAGAAACAAATAAAGGCAATTTGAAGCCTCATCAAATATGTAAAGGATTTTTTCTATCCTTACAGATTTTTTTTTAAGTTTCCAAAAAAACAAAATTAATGAAGATTAGGGGGCTCTTAAGAATCCTTTTGTTTTAAGCAACTGCTAAGTATATTCTGTTGTATAACTGGAGTTGCAGATTTCCGGATTATTGACATAAAGTTCCCAATGTATCATAATTGGAGCAGCATCTGTGCTAAATGCCCATATGCTGTTGCTCAGGGAGAATTAGTAGAATATTTCCTGGCCTTTAAAGGCCCGTTTCCTACACAAGCCTGTTTGGACAGTATCATGCTCTCTAAGGTCTGACAACACAATGACATTTCCTAAGGAGCGTGTATTAATGTTGGAAGGAGACAGGAACACAGAATTCTTGGACACTGCTTGTCACAGGTTATTCACTTGGCTTCACTCGATGACTTTTGCCACGTTTGTTAGTATCTACAAAAAACCAACAAATCCCTCCCAAGAGGCATGCTTGGTCATGCTGAAAGCAAGCAGCTCGCTTCAGTTTACATGCAAATATTAATCCTTTGCACAAGTACACTCCTATTGAAAGCTTTGTAGGGACTTGTATAGCTTAAAAAAAGTTCCTGTCATTTGCAACTATGGTTGAAATAAGCAAGGCAGAAAAAAAACAAAATAAGCAGTCACCTAAGCACGCACAAGAAGTCAACAGCCCAGCCAAGGCTGGAATCTACCTTCCCTGAGTGCTAACCCGACAATTTAACCAGACTCTGCTGATTTTTTGTAGAGCGCCTGTATGAAGAACGAGAGCAGCTGAAGGAAGTATTTTGAAACATATGTTTTGACAAGAATTAAACTAGGTAGAGTGTGAAAGACTTGTGGGTTCACTTTCTTGTCAATAAACTACCTTTAGCTAAACCAACATTTTACTGCACTAATGCTGTAGGATGTAACCAACTAACACCAATGCATGGATTTGCA
This sequence comes from Podargus strigoides, assembly GCA_028020825.1. Classification (NCBI taxonomy): domain Eukaryota; kingdom Metazoa; phylum Chordata; class Aves; order Caprimulgiformes; family Podargidae; genus Podargus; species Podargus strigoides. Next base: position 11,865,533 of record CM051637.1, on the reverse strand, counting down.
GTAGTGGCCTACTGTGTGAGGTGTGATTGACATGGAAACAAGCACCTGGAGCAGAAGTCAGATGAATAAAATTACTTTCTTTAAAGTATACAGATGACGAAATTCCCCCAAATGTTTAATATTTGCAGTAGCATTCCACCTTTCATTTTTTCTTCCTTTTATTCAACTTGTCATGAATAGCTGCCTAATAAGTTAACACAACCTTGATTTGACAAGCTTTTCGCCACTTGCATTACAATGTCAAGTACCAGGGCCACTGCCTTCAGCATAGCCTTCACCATTTGTCATTTTCTTATAATTAATTACAGCTCTTTCAACCAAGGCTGCTACAGAAAGTGATAAGACTATTATACAGCTTTTCATTGTCTGTGGGATTTTCACACTCTTCATGGTTCTTCGAGGGGACATTGTCCATTTTTTTGAATACAAAATTAATTTTAACATTAATAGAAATCCAAAGCCCAATTTCTTGCATAACTTTGAAACTTTTGTTTATTCATATTTTGCTAATAGCTGTCATGGTAAAGAATGGAACACATTCTGACTTCAGAATATGCAGTAGTCACCCACGCTGTGTTGGATCACTACTGACTTGAGTCAAACTCCAGAATTTTCAGCTTGTAGAAAATACCAGTATTTCAAAACTTGCTTCTTATCTGAATCAGAATACTTTCCCCCCTTTAGGTTTCCCAGGTAAGAGGCACTTAGGAAAAAAAAGTTGTGTTGGAAGTTTTGTAATCTAACCTTTTCTTTAGGATTTCACTTTACAGGTTTTGGTTCGCCATATTTATTGCATTTTACATCATCTCATGACACAGCTGTCTAAACATCTACCAAGGATGGAGTTAAAGAATTTCAAACAAAACATTCCTTTACCAGTTTAGCAAGGCTCTTTCCCTTCCACATATCTATCACATGCTTTGAAAGTATTTTATTCTTACTTGTCCAATATTGTCTTGATATTTGGGCACAGATTTCTCAGGGTATTTTTTACCCTATCATTATCTTGGATTTCTTAATTATAAGATATTGTTTGTATTACAATAACCCCTCCCCTAAAGATCTTGAGCTTTACACAAGACAGACAAAAGGTAAAAAGCGAAACACCACATACTGGGAAGAATATACTCAGGTGGTTGGAAGAAGACCTGGAAAGAGAAACCAGGTCTCCGAATTTGTTTCAGTATTCAGACTACTGTCAGTCATGACCTTCACCAAAAGCAAATGGGCCAGACAGGTTTTCAGCAACACAGAGTATTATCACCTTTCCTTTTCTCAAACTGTGCCATGCTTTGAATATTTTGTGCACGAACTTTCAGTGCACTACTTCAAGAAGTAAGATTTCTTTTACTTTTATTACACAATTAGGTAAATTGGACAGATGTTCTACTTTATTTTCCCACTCTTTACTGCTGGCATCTATCTGTGTCATTCCTCACTAGCCTGCTCCTTTCAGCTCCCCATGTTGCTCACTTGGGTTACTAATTGTTCTATTTTTGCTTCAATGGCCACAGTTATTGATCACACATGGTGGGAATTTTTGATCAAGTTTGCAGCAACACAAACACCAAATCTGTCAGGTAAGGTACTTCTCTCTGAATTGTGTCCTGACCTAGATAAGTGAGGGCAAATGGGTTCAAGGACCACACCTATTTATACTACAGCACATTTTGCCCTTGCCTCTGCTTTGCAAGGACAGATGATAAATTCCTGATGCTTTCACAACAGGGTGGGGATACATCTGCCTCATTATTAGGCACCCTGAATAAATCAAAATCTGGCTATTTTCAGTACAATATTTATTTCCAGATGTATTTGTAAGACTATAAAAATCCTCCTAGACACTAGTACGTGTATTATAAATAGCATTTTAAAGAGAACACATATTAGACCTCTCTCCCTATTTCTGGAAAGCTTCATTCTAAGTAAAGTAAAGGGTAAGTCTTGAACTGAAACTTAACCATAACAGCAGGGAAAATATTATAAGCATTCAACCAAACTCTGAAGATCTCAGCATTTATAGTTTTCTGCCAGAACAAGTTATCTGAAATATATTATAAGACTTCTGGCCAAGTAACATATGCCATTTTCCATAAGAGCTTGTAAATGCTTTTGTTTTCTCTCCTAAAGTTTCCAATGAAAGTCTCTCAATTTTTGAATAAAAATGCAAACCAAAATGATGCCAAATATTCAGCTCTCAAAGAGAAAAGCTAGCTTTTGTCATATAAATTATTTTCTCTCCTTTCCAATCAGGAAGTTGGGATATTTCAAAAAAAGCAAAAATCTTCCTCTTAGGTTCTTTATTCCAATTTGAAAAGCTGATTCTTACCCAAAAATTTCCCAGTAACAGTTAAGGAAGTGAGAGACCTTTCAAAAACCCCTCTATTAAGGAAGAAGAGATAGCATAGCAATAGACAAATAAAAGGGACCTGAAATCCTATCTGATCCATCATGGTGAAGAATTTTTCATAAAGTTTGGAAAGTTAGCTTCCTTGCCCAGTTGCTTCCACACTTACAAGTTTTGTCTGCTACATGAAAATAAAAGAGATATCACAAGAATGCTGCAATGCCAAACCTTCTTGAACTGCAGCCCAAGTTTGTTCTAAACACTCTCCTCTCAGGGCTCCACTCCACGTGAGCAAAACTCATTTTCCTGAAGTTTTACTTTCACCAGCTATTATATTTGTTGTTTCATCTTTTGGGTAGAAGCGTTGCCCAGTATTATAAAGGGAACAAGTTCTGCTGCCATTGAATTTACTGGCAAAACTTTATTTGAAAGGAATCAGCCCTTTTACGTGTAACATTGCAGAATTCACATAAGAGTCACGTTTCTGCTTTGTGTCAATTAATGCTGCACCATTGGATATTTGTCTTTTTTTTTTTTTTTTTTTTCCTTAAACCCCCATTTTACCCATTTCCACTAATCTGTCTCTCATGAGACTCTGTGAGACTTCAGGGAGTTTGCATATATTTAATAAGACCTTCCTCTGCAATTAATCTATTGTTCTGTCAATATCTTAGAAAATTGACTGAAAGATCAAAGTAAAAAGTGCTTATATTTTTATTTAAGATTGCCTCTCCTCCTACTAATTTTGTGCAGGTATTATTTACCATGTGAAAGTATCCCTCCACTTTTAAAAGAAATACAATACCGAGCTAAACAGACATGGTAGTTTACTTCCAGTGACACCTGCTATTATTCAGCATCTCCAAGGACAAGTAATTTCAGTTCTAGGGAACAGTTCAGCCTGACACCAAATCAGAGTTGTTAATGGTTACAGAAGCATTTTCACAATAAAGTGCTGTTCTGCTTCAGTTGCCAAATTGTTCCTAATTCAACCACTGGAGTACAGTAAGTTTTTATCTGATACAATGCTTGAAAGTTAAGGGGTGTCCCGTCATACACACACATACACAAAACCATCATAAAGATACAAGTCACATGGAACAGTTTTGATAACGAAAACATGTACAACAGGACTTTCAAGTCTTTCTGTAGTTTTATACTAATGGATGGCTAATGGATGGCTAATTTATGGCTAATGGATGGCTCAAAAAAGAGAAGCACCTTGTCAAGGTGACTAAACCCTCAGGAGAAACTGTACAGTGTAAATTATGCTTATCTCAGTCCAAGGTCAAGACCCTGAGACTTGAAAAGACCTCTGGAGCTCAAAAGGTACTGTTTTCTCCATCTCCATTCTAAAAAGGGACTGCAGGTGGTTGCTTTCATCTCTGTCTTCAATGTAAAGCATTTAATGCAGGTGCTCTTTTGCATATCCAATGCATCTCCTCTATTGCAGGGTTTAGTGGTCCTCTGCACTATGACAGAATAAAGGACTAAATAAAAGTCTGTTCTTTATCACCAAAATAGTCTTCTTTGGAATTAAGGGTAGTAAAGACTCCACAATTTAAAAAAAAAAAAAGTTGCTTAAGGTGGCAGCTTAACCTGCCCAGTAGTGAAAAGCTCCTTTGCTGTCACCACTAGTCTAGTAGTTCTGGCACTTCAGAGCTCCCTCTGTGTGGCTATTACCCCAGGACTCCAGAGCTGAGGGATCTCTTAGGTTTTCCTGAAGTGCTGTGTAAAACCTCACCCATTACTCCTAGAAAAATCCCTTTTTAGCATTTCAAATTCCACTCCCTCTTTGGTGCTTAGATCCTTCAAAGATTTGTGTGCTGTTATGTGTCTCTGTAGCCACTGCTCAGCCAAACTATATGTATTTCACTCGTTTAATGTTTCCTTTTATACTAGTTCCCACAGCTCACTCTTCCCTCTGAGCTACCTCCAACACTCAATACCTCTTTCTGATTCCAGAAATCTGACAATGTTTGAGTTGAATTCTGTTTCCTGCAGTCAGGAACGTTCTGTACTCAGTTATTCTTATGATTTAAACTATTTCTATGAACATATTTTGAAAGTTTTATCTCCTGTACTTTTTTTAGTGCCAAACTACAGTTATGTGAAGGGGAAGCACTGATATGGAATTACTTAAAATACCTAGTCTAAATGGGTTAGAGAGGCACAGAAGACTCAGAGGTGGATAGGACTAGGTGGACATCACAGGAGTTGGTGTACTTCTGACTGTAAGGTTAGATCTGTGCCAGAACTTCTCAAACAGCTCCATCTGCCCCAGTGTACAATGCACAGAGTATTTCAGAACTGCCTTTTGCAATGCACAATGTTGTTTGGTTACTTTATCACATAATCATCCAAGCTGAAACTGAAATGAGAGGCACACAGTAAAAGTCAGCAGAAATGGGTGGGGGAGATAGTGTAGCTTTAGTCCTGCAGTCAATGAACAGTTTATTTGCACTATTGACACACATCGGGTCCCAGCAGCTGAAAGGCATTTCACCCAACTCTATGGCTGTTACGACTTCAGCAAGAATCTATCTCTTCATACTCCTACAGAATCCTATGTGGTCAGTCAAAACTTTTAATAAGATTGTCCCAGAAAATTAACATGCTGATTCCACATCATAACAGTGATGTGAAATTTCAAGAACAGCCTTTTCTGCCCAATTTCACATTTAAGTTATTTTTGAAAACTCAAAAATGCTTCTAAAAGAAGTCTTCTAGTGAAACTTTTACATTTTTCTTGGAAATTATTTTGGCTCTAACTTTCATTTACTCCTTTTCTTATTGTATAAAAGCAAGAAATCAAAGAAGTCAAAATTCTCAAAACAAGAACTCAGCTAGAAAAAAAATTTCTGAATGCAGCTTTAGAGAACAGTTCAAGTCAGTCATTTTCACCCTGAACTTCATAGTTGCCACAATGCTAAAATATTTCCATTTTCATTCTGCTCCACTCAGCACCTCTATGGACAATGCCAAAGACAGCACGCGTGCCCAACCCATAATTTTTTTCCTGCACTAGCAGCTGCCAATTGGTAAATTGCTACAGAGCAAACAAATGTATTTGTCACAGCTGTAATAAGATGTATCCATGCTACCTACATTGTTTGATTGTTATTAAAGGACGAAATGGATATATAGCAAATCTTAATGCTGGATTAACACTACTTTTGTCTGATTGAACAATCTACCTCATATTTATTTCTGCTAACCCTGATTAAAAGCATAATGAGAGCCATAAGAATACTTCTGCTTGATTGTCATTCTACTGACACTCCTACTAACCCATGCTGTCACCAAATTAGCTGATGTACTAAAGCACTTTGACTCTGCTGATACACAATGGCAGTAATTTCAGCAGGGCTGAAAAATCAGAAATACTTAATGACAGATATAATCATAGTCAATGCTTTGTAAGGTTTCCTTAGGAACAACGTTAAGCTCAAAAAAAACAGAGAACAAAATGTTTGAATACACTGAAAGACAAACACTAGAAAAAACCTTCCAGACATAAAACAAGGTGTAAGCAAGGAAAAAAAAGTAAATCTCATACTCACTAAAACTGTCTAGGACAGAATCATGTGTTAGAGTCATGGCATGGTCACTTTTCCTTCAGAGACTGAACCTGAAATATATTTTTTTCTTCCTTACTTCTCAAAATTCCAATGAGATCCAGTTTAGACAATAAACTTTTATTTTCACACTCATGAATGAGCTGAAAGAAAATCAAAACATTTTTTCCTCTCGAGAAACCATTAGTTTTTGGGAATTCTTAGTCCTAGCAAAGGTGTGTTAGAGGTGAATAAAATGATAAGCAGACTTATAAGTGCTCAAGTTCTTTTCTGGCAGCATCCCTTTGCTCTCAGTGAGATCTTCCACCTGTGTAGCCACAAAACAAGCGTGGCTTCACTTCAGTTAGGTATCACTGTGGGACATGACTCTTTCCAAAAATGTGGTTGTGTTCAGTCTTTAAGGACACTAAAAGTATCTTGTCTGTTTCTTTCATTTTACAGCTCATTTGAAGGACAGAGAAGACATCAGGTACTAAATACAGTGCTACAGCCTTCAGTGCAAGCAGGGTGCAGCAGAAAGAAATACTATGTTTGATAAATTACTAAGGGTGAATCATTTGAAGCATTTTATGTGGAGCCTATTCTGGCTAAACTTTTAAGGACAAATGTCTTGCACTTTAAACTGATGTTACTTTGCAGTGTAAGAGAAAAAAACATCACTAAGCCACAACTTGGTCAAGTTTTGCATTTCAAGACAGCCATTTCCCTGAGGGTAACTATGTAAGTTTTTTGTATTTTTTTTTTTTTTAATTATTTTTTGGACAGTGGTTATTCAGTTAAAGAACTGCATAATTAAATGAAATATGAGGGAATTTCATGAAAAGGTAAATCTTGACACGACACACCAACCAACAACTGGCATAAACTGTCTTGCCTTCAGGGGAATTAACAGCATTTAAGACTAACATTGCAAATTTGATGCTTGGAAAAATGAGACAGTTGGATTTGTTTTCAATGACTTGATATTAAATGAGCTTAGTTTCTCTTCATAGTCTTGTTTTATACTTTATTTCAGAGATACAGCCACAATCAGGGTAGAAGAACCCATACCTGTCATAGTGCCAAGACAAGTAACCTCAAGTTTCCTTGTTTCTAGTAATGATGAAAGTAATTTACAGGAATAAAGTACAGTCAAAGTTGAGTTATGCCTGTAAGGTCACACACACACAAATGGATCTACAGAAACAGCCTGACCATCACAAATTACCTTAACTTCGTAATCCAATGACAAAATATCTGGGAACTTTGAAAACAAGCATGACTGGCCATGAAGTTAACCCAAATAAGCTAATTTTACAGCAAAAAAAAAAAAAAAGTGAAAGGCAGTAGTCTAATGTATATTAGTATCCGATGAACAGTTATTAGTTCTTATTTTTGTAAAAGGATAGAGAGTATTAAAAAAAACCAACAAATACTTATGTCAGTCATTACTAATGCACTGTCACTGACCCAGGAGAACGAACGTCAGATTTTGAGTGCCTCAAAGATATGCTGCCAGGTTTCTTATTTTGGATTTATGCAGATAAAAATAATTAAAAAGAGAAATGCAATTGCACAGTTTCACCAAGAATAGATCTCAACATGCTCTTTTCACAACTCTCTGTAGGAAGACAGAGGAGGAAGGAAGGAAGGAAAGTAATTGCCATTTAATTATATCATAAAAACATCAGTTGACATTGCCAGTAAACGTGCCATTCTGCATACTATGTATTTCTCAACACGTGCACATTTGGAGCTGGTGGAAGCCCAGACCAGAAACAGGGGACAAAAGAAAAAAAAAAAAAAAAAAAAAAAAAGACAAGTAGGCCAGTTCAAAGCAAGTCCCCATTCTCAGACCCCACAGCCCAACATCCAGAACCCCGTACTTATTTACTATCTCCTACCTCATGTCCAGACATTTTCAGCCTGGAGGCTCACACAGACCCTGGAGCACTAACAGAACATCTCACTGCCACAGAACAGCTGGGTTCATTTATACCCCGAAGTTCTGCAGCTCTCCCAGTCTCTACACCTGGCTGACTACTGGCTTTGCCTTTGACTTTTGGCAGGTGTGATCCATAGCATTTAAGGGTTCTTCAACTAAACCCAGCTGCATATGGTAAAAAGTTAGCAGCAAGCAGGCTAAGACTGCTCACAAGAAAGTGTTGTAAAATGCTTTTTATGGAATTAACAGTAATGTCCAGAAGACTAGCAATGAAGAGACCCAGAGTATTCACAAACAAAGGCCCACATCCATAGCAAAACTTATATCTTAGGAGGAAAGCAGTGACAAGTGAATGTAGTGGGCACTCTCCCCAGCATGTAGGATTCCCCATCAACCCCTGCCCAATATACTGCACAAGACACCAAAACCACACAGATGATCAGGAATTATTGGGTCCTCCCCTACTGCAACTGGCATTCAGCCCTGTGAGGCCACAGAGACCCCACTCTGAACCCAGCACCCCATCATCAGCCACAAACCTTATCCTCAGCTCCAGCTCCTATGGCAAATGGAAGCTCAATATGAGCCCAAAGCCCTCAGGAATTACAGTGCTGGCAGCAAAGGTGAATTACAGTATCACAGAACAGCCTTGGTTGGAAAAGGCCTTTAAGATCATCAAGTCCAACCATTAACCTAGCACTTAAACCGTCACATGCCTTAATCAAAGGGCAGAAAAATACACACACACATAATCATCCTCACCCCAGTCCTGGGTGCTTGACCAGCCGAACCAAAATTCTCTTGAAGAGCTGCAGTTCCTGAGGTGCAAATGTGGCTGGGCCAGAGCTGTAGGGTGTCCTGAGCTCTCATGGGGAGCCTTCTATTCACATCACTCAGTAATTCTTTAAGCAACTGAAAGAAAATGGGACTTCCTCACACTACAGACCAGTGACCAGGAGGTTCCATAAGTTGGAAGATTTTTCTTTCACATAAAAGAATTGATGATCTTGAAGGTCTTTTCCAACCAAGGCTATTCTAGGATTCTATGAGTGTTTTTTAGTACATCTCTGAGTTCATCTTAATACTGAAGTGATCCTCATTTTCATTCAGCTGTGTCTGAATATGTTTGCTCTAGATTTTGGGCTGTAGAATGCAGATGGAATCTTGTATGAAACTCAGGCTCCGTATCTAAGCATTGACAGTGGTTTATGTGATCCAATAAATAAGCAGAGCAAGGAGTTTCAAACAGCAGGTCTTCAGCATTGACAATTTCTACACTGCTGGGTTTTCACCAAGGAACATGAAGAGCTCACTGGTATTCTACTGAGTATTCTGACAGGCACACGCTAGCTTCCCTCATTTCCAACAGTTAAACCCTGTTAAAATAAGTCAGAAAAGCATAAAATATTTTTCTGAAGTCGCTAGCCTGTGGAGGAATTGCTTTAACCACCACGGGGAAGCCATTCCTTTTCCTATACAAAGGAGAGAAGATCTGGCTATCATAAAGCCACCCAGGAATCCCAGACACACCTTGGCTTGTTCCATCTTTTGTGCAGGGACTGCTCTTTTTGCTCAGATTTCCTAGCTCTGCAGGCACAACAGACAACTCATTTCACTGAGTTGTGGCAGATGTGCAGTTTTCTCCTCTATTCACTTAACTCACCTTGAGAGAGTTGTAAAAAAAAAAACGTTCACCTGCCTTCCTTGCTGAAGACTAACTCCTTGCAAGACCTAGTCCAGACCCTTGGAACCTTTATCCTCTTTTCTGGATGGCAGCAGTATGGAAAAGGAGTCTTACAACTCATTCTCTCTAGGATGTGTAGGAACAAATAGCACTTGCTACTGGTCCTGCTGCTGAGGAAACAGCATGAAGAAACAGGCAAATGAACAAAATAAAGGAATTAGATTTCAGGAGTGCTAAAGTTTTCCATATTTGAGGATGCTACTAGCATTGGATGTCTTGACTACAGCTTTGAGATTTGTATCAGGACCTCTTAGAACAGGATTTGAGTTTGGAGCTTCAGGTCAGGCAAAAAGAGCTCTATACATGTAGGTGAGCACTCCTTCAGCCTCTGCAATTTTTTTTTGTTGCAAAGCTTCACAGCCCAGGACTGTGGTGTTGATTTTGACTCTGTGCATGTAAACACATTCAGATCAGAACATTCCAAATCATCAGCTTTCAACTAAAGCCAAATGCAAACAGCAATGTAAAAGTCTATGAGAGTCAACTCAGGCTTTTTTATACTCCAATTTATGCAAATGCTTTGATAAACTTCTTGTGAATTTTGAACTAATACTGAAGCACTGTGAAGTCACCCATTTTGTGGTTTGTTCTGGAAGTTTTGCAGTCCTCTCAGAAAAAGCTATCAGTAATGTATAACACCACCACTTTCCCTTTACAATTTGTCTCCATAATGAGAGAACTTGGATCCTCCAATAAAAAAAAAAATAATGCTTATCATCCTCTTTCTATAACCAGAGTTCACCATGTGGAAGGACATGGATGTGGGATTGAACTCCTTTTCATTTTGCATAATAGTCAATAATGGCTAATCACATACTGCCTTTTTATTTGGGGGAAATGATCTCATTATTTGTGGTTTTGATCCCACATGATTCCTGAGACTCGATAAATGGGAAGGTTTCCAAGTGAGTAACTGCGTTCTTGATGAAACTGATCTCTTTTTACATAATCCCATAAAAGACATCCTTCCTCATATTAGTTGGTTAGCACTATGTAATATACAGTGTTTCATCATTAGCTAGCCTAAATGGACATTCATTGGATTAACATTATAATGCTTAAATTTATCCTCCAAAATAATACATTAGAGATTATTGCTGCAGTTTTTGCTCCAAGGCACTATTGGTTGTAATCAAAATCTCATTAAAAGGAATTCATATATTCTGTAGCCTAAAGGAGCTCAATTTCATTCCTTCTCCTGTCCCTTGCCTCCCATGCACTGATTTATATGGATGTTTTACCTAAGGAAAAACTGTCCAATTTGCCTCTTTTAAGAGCAAGTGTCAGAGGTATAAACAGAATTAGACACCAAGTTGTTTACATACATGGAAGAGCTTTGAAAAAAAAAATACTCCTCTCTCTTTGCCGATTTAGGTAAAACATTTGAAGTAATGAGAACTATTTTACACACACTGCTCTGATCTACGGTCAAATGAGAGCATCCTTTGACATTATAATCTATTTGACTAGGAGCAAACATGACTTTAGACAGATAACTGGCCTTGTAATTCCCTACCTTATCTTCTATTTTTGCCTCTCCTCTTTACCTAATTTTCTTTCAAATAAGTGATTTCTTTTAAACTAAACTCGGTGATTACTGGAATCAAATCCTATTGAAATGAGGTGTGAACTCTTCTGGATTTTATAAGGAGTAGTATTTGTCTGTCACCAAGCAGAAAAAAATAGAGGATCATTTGCAATAATGACAGGTTTATTAATCCATTATTTTTACTTGAACATCATGATTATCAGGAGAACATCTGCATTGTTTCTTTTTTTAGGAAAAACAGATAGCTTTTCTCCCCCTCTCCATCAGAAAGCGACAGGCACAAGACACTCATGAAAACTCTGGCTGGGCAGAGCCTCTTTACTTGGATTAATATTTTAATCCACATTTTTAATTCATCAGTGAAGTAGTTGTTTAGGCATCTGACAGACCTTTTGTCTAGAGAGCGTAACTTCCTTCAGACAATCACAATGCACAGCCCAATTTAAACATGATTAAAAAGAAAAAAATAATCCAGCTAGATCTTTGCTTCAATTTTGAATTCTGTTAATTGTATATTAGTATCCAAACCCAGCAGATGCAACATGCTGATGTTCCCTAGGTCATTTTACAGAGTGATTGCTTCATATACAACTTTGACAGTAGATCTATTATACTTCTTTCTTGGGCTCCCCATTTTTGTCCTCTCTGGCTTAACAGTGGTAAGGTGGTGACGAAGGAGTTTGATAGAGCAGCATTTATAAGGACTGAGAATGGATAAGTCTTTAAACTTCTAGGCTGGTAGAAAAAATACTGACCCCAATTTCTGGTCAACTTGGAATCCTGAAATGTTTTTAAGATGAACATGATGCTTGAGAGCTCTTGGATGTGAAATACTTTGCTGTTTTCTGCACATTTTGGCCCCTTTGAGCTTCCTTGCTATATGCACAGAATGCAGGAATGCTGTTTTTATTTCCTGAACCCAAGCTGACAATTCCCATTGCCCAGTTTGTTTCCTTGACTGGAAAAAACTTCATAGATTTCCATCCCCATCTTTGAGCTGTGAATTTTCTCTGCTCTTGCTAATGTAGGGAACATAGTTTAATGACCTTCCCAAGTGCTAAATGTAATTCATCACTAATTGTTTTTAGAAATAGGTTTTCCAAGGTGTCAGTTTAAAATAAGCTTGTTTATCGATGCTCACTCATCCATATAATTCACATCTTGCAACTAAAATCACTTTTTCTTTAATATAATGAGATTTTAGAAAGTCCTTTACAGGTTTCCCAAATGCTCAGAGAAAGTACCAGAGTGGCACATTGATATGTTAATAAACATTTTATTTACTTCACATTCAACACAGGGACTTGTAGCTGGAACAGGATATACCCACAATTTAGGAATTGCTGCTCAAAGGCAATCTTATTCATGATCCTTCAGAGCAATGAGTTCTAAGTGTTTTAACCTCATGTAAAATCTTTGAGAATTCATTGCCTCTCATCTAGTTAAAAAAAAGCTTTTTTACACAATATTTTAAGGGTGTAGAAAGTTCAGCAATGAAAGTTGCTAGAGGTTTATCTGGTTGACTGTGTCTCATAACAGATTTTCTACTGAACTTCATGTTCATCAGCAGTAAAGTAACAATGGGCTCGTAGGGGATGGTCCTCCTTAAACTTAGGGAGTAATTGCTGTGCTTGTGCCTTGCAGCACTGCAATTTATGGCACCAGTGTGCACAGAACTAAAGCACATCTTAAATCTAAAGCAGATTATTAGTACTAACAATTTTAGTGAAATTACTCATGCTTAAATGTAAGCATCTTAGCATTAGTAAGTTCCTTAAGGATATCTTACAACTCCAGTCAGATTTTTTAAAAAAGTCTGTGTAAGAAGATGGTTAAACTGTGGGAAGATAGTAGGATACCTTTCTTTTAATGGCACTATTCAGATTTTTTTGTCCTTAAAAAATACTTGAGAAGAAATCTTTCCCCTCCCTTTCTTTGCAGTTAATTGGAGTTTTTATCTGATTTTATTGAGGACAAACTTCCACAAACAAGGAGTTTTCTTATATATTTCTATCCAGAAGCTGCCATCACCATGATAAATGGGTGCTGCTGCTTTTCTGTAACACTTATATCCTCATACAAAGATCAAAAAGAAAACTATTTTAGTTAAATCCACTTACCCTATTGGGAAAGAAGTAAAATGTTCTCATTATAACTTCTCTTCTTATTTTTTAAAAAAATTTTTAATCACATATCAAATTGGCTTCATTTGATGTCGCCTACCTTTGTCCTAAAGCTATTGCTTTTGTTGTCTTTTTCTGAAAACCAGGGTTTGTGATTTTGGGGAAGAGAGATAAGCCTTAAGTTTTCTTTCATTGCTGTGTGTTCCCCTTGGAAGACTGGGGCTTGGGGACAGAAAGTTACATTGACGTGGGAACAGGATGAAGCTACATATAGGAATTCGCATTTTATAAGCAAAATTTTAATTCTGCTTCTATTTCAGTCACTGACAGAATTCGCTTGCCAGATTCCATGCTCTTGACAATTATTTTGAAATTCAGAATTACTCCATAATCTCTCTCTCATCTTGTTTTTCCTTAGGAGTTTCATCTGAAATTGGTGATTATTGAATATTGGTCAAGCTGCCTTCCCCCTAAATGTCTGCAATTCAGTATTTTAAATTTTGTTTCAAGGTCCAGATGCTATTTGGAGCTATATTTATGCTCACAACTGGAACTGCAAACCCTCCTCTAGCCTCTGGCTAAGGGACATATGTGCTTAGGCAGATGTTTCATGACTAGAGAAGAAACTATCTCTTAAGTACATGACCTGCTTAGCAAATGGGTCCTGTTTTCCTGAATGTCAGGAGATGATAACACTGTTAGGAAACATCAGTTTGTTCTTTTCAGATCACAGACAGTGATCTGCTCACATGGGTTATGAATGCAGACTACTCAGGCTAGAGTTTTCAGAGAAGTCTATGGCACTGGGCTTTCTTTAATCTCTTCTGGAAACGCTTGCCATTGAAAAATGCTGTTGCCATTCTAGATCTGAAGCCAATCTTTGAATAGATTGTGTCACCCCATAACAATTAAGCCACTCACTGAAGACAGAAACTCAGAAAATCAAGGTACCCATTAATATTTCAGAGATGGAACATTGCATTATTGTTCACTTTTGATAGTGAACAGCATGACAGCACCATGACAGCAGATGCATCTGCTTTAAGCTGTTAGTTAAAATGCTTTCCATTCTTAATTCACCTCCCAACTCCTTAACATTCCAGCATTAAGCTCTTCAAGCAAAAGTAGAGCTATACAACGTTATTCCAAACTTTAAAGTGGAGGTATAGGGCTATTATTAATTATTTGTGCTACAAAGGGAAAGGAGATAATAAACAAGGAACAAGGTAGATAAAATGACCTACCCTAGGTTGGTCACAAGGTCAACAACAGAACCAGATAAATGTGATTTGTTCATTGCTCCCAGAAACCAAACCTCACATTCTTTCATAGAGTGTAAAATTCAGGACAATTCTAATACTACAACAAGACCTCCAGGCTAATCTCACACCTACAATTCCAGGAAGCAGAAACTGCAGCATCAAGAACCCAGTCTGCCCACTGGGAAACTGTACTGTACTTTCATCTGCTCTTCCCTTGTATATCCCCTGTCTCACAAAGGTAAATGTGTGGGACCTATCCCACTGAATACAATATGCCACTTCATTTGATACACATCTCACCCTTATCCTCAATTGTTTCTTCACAACTGACCAGAGGGCCAGAAATATGATTAACTGTGGAATTTAATATATGTCAATTTACCTGCCTTTTGCTGTTTGTAGCACATTGTGAATAAAATGTAGACTTTCTCATTTTTTTTTTTAATCCTTCACTCATGTCAGAAATGCCAGATTCCTGAGCTGTACAGTCAGAGAGAAAATAACTGAAATGTCCTTTCCTGAATCAATCCTGTCTCTGTTGACATGGCAAGATGTCACAAAACTCTGAAGATGAAAAATTGCTTACTCTACACGACAGCAAATTAATAACAACACAAACACTGGAGCCAATCCCTACAGGTGTTACTCAAATCTGATGCCCATCAGCTCCAACAGAACCCATTCAGCTAATAGCATAGGCTGTATTTTTCACATGCTACTGCCTACAATCATGCAGTATCCATAATGGATTTGCAATACCAGAACACAGGGGAACTCACCTCTGGGCACAGTGTACGTGTAAAACACATCCAGTAAAGTCCAGTTTGGTACCTCAGAAGAAGGTTTATGTGGTAACTCATTACCTGTGGGATTTCCAAATGTGTTTCAAGTTGGCCTAATTTTCCTCCCATTAAAGTAATTTGTGTCTCATTAAAGTCACTGGTAAAATTCATTAATTTGAGCAGACTCAAGTTGAAAGCAGTACATTTCTGAAAGATCCTTGCCAAGGCTAACAGTTGCCACTGATGTAACCATGATGAGCTAGACATTTCTTTATATAGTTGTAGCATGTTGAGGTCCTAACCAAGATCAGTCTCACTGTCCAGGAGGAAAATAACAGACAATTGTATTCTCATGAGTTTTCTATCTAAACATACAAGGACAGGAGAAAATGAGTTATTATTAATATCCTGATTTTACACATGGCAGCTGAGGGTAACAACTTGTCTAAAGCACCCATCCCAGAGCTTCCTTTCCAGGATCACTTTCTCAAGATATCAGACACACTTGTGAACCAAGGCTGTTATGATACTAATATCTCAAGTCTCATTATTGTGTCCAATAAAGACAGTGCAATCCAGGGGGGGCAGGAGTTAGCTTGAAATAGTAAAACAATAGACAGCTGCAGAAAAGAGACACAAAAACCCAAGTGAGCAATAGCATAGCTGCAACTGCTAGCTCCCTCCAGGGATTTGCCAGCCATTCTTTGTATCTGTTTAGTTCTTTGGGTTTTAATTCCTTTTGATTTCCCTGATACCATGAGTTAAGTAAGTTTGGTTAGTGAAGGACAACACAGAAGGAAAGCTGTGTATCTAAAAACTGGTGATGAATTTAATTACTTGTTCTGTGCTTATTCAGCTAAAGAATAATCAAATCCAGCAGCACAGCTGAATTCATTCAGTAGATTTTGATTTATATTAATGAAAGAAAAAGGCTCTAAAGCTTCAGTGCCTTAGAATTACCTTAGCATAGGGTCAGCACTTGTGTTGGCCTATCACATCTTTTCTCTACCTTCCCTCTACTTTTCTATCTTAGAAGTTATTAAGTGGCAAAGTTCTCAAAACAAGTTTGTAACGCTTGTTGATAAAAAGTTTCTCACCATTACAACTGCTGAAAAGTTGGTGCAATCAATTGTTTGTGTTATGATGCAGAACATTTTCACTTTTTATCTGTAGAATTTTTTCTGACTTTTCAAAAAAAAAAAAAAAAGGTTTTCTGTCACTTATTAAAGCTCTGTCTGGTAGCTTTCTACCTGGCTTCCTCTCTCAAATCATTGTGAATTCTGCACAGAGAATGGCAGCAGGCCCAAATCTACATGAAACTCCTGTTTAATTATGGCATTCAAAGTGAGTCTGAAATGTGACAGGTATACAAAAAAAAGACCTCAGAGGTTCTGTCCAAGAACCTGAACTAAATATTTTTCTGAAATTGGAAAGGGTTTAGTAATTCAGTTTTGAAGCTCTGTTCAAAGGCCTCTGGAATGAGAAGCACATTCCCTGAATCTCCCTGAGGAATTTGGAAATATCTGTTTCTGAAAACACTAGCTTGGAGGGTTCTGAAGATCAGCAGTTGAAACAGCTTGCCCTTCTGTACAGAAAACTCTCCATGAGAAATCTTGCCATAAGGGGGCAGCTATGTGTGGACAGCAGGAGCCTAAACCAAAATTTGGCCAGTTTAACTGGAATTTTATTAATTTAAATTAATTACTGTCACCAACTCTAACAGGAAACAAATATGACTTCTAAACAAAAAATATTGTAACTTTTTGGATGCATTTCCCTTTCTTTCTCCATCCTTGACTTCCTACTAAGTAGGAACCTGTTACGCCTCTTCCTACAGCTGGTTCTGTATTTATTCATTTGCTTAGAAAGATATTATTTTTCATGATGTCTGACTACAACAGAAATATTCAGCATCAAAGACTGGAATGATACTTGGCCAAGGTAACACATTTTCCTAATTTGCAACTGAGTAAGAGTACAGTTTTAAAGTCCTGCATTTTTGGGGTAGTTCTCACCAGGAATTAAAAGCCTCTCTAACCACTAGATAATACTAGTCTTGAGCAAAGGAGCACGTATGGTTACTGCCAGGTGTTTCCACATCCAGTTCAAACAGGAAAAACCAATCAGCATCTGAAAGCCCTTGCAGAATTCATCAAGGTCCCAGCAAGCACTCCATGTACACAGAGGACCCGGGAGCCCACTGACAGTGTCAACTTTGACCTCAGCCAAATCATCCCTCATTTACCTATGGAAAAGAATTTGGGGAAAAAAGCTAGAAAGTGACTGATGATGTGCTTGCAATGCATTTATCAAGCAGGATGTTAAGCTGCTAGAGCAGAACATCTCTTGCATAAAACAGATTAAGAAATCAAAGCTGCACATCTTCCATACATTTTCAGATCTACGATTGAAAGACACAGTGCATGAGTGTCTGTCACGGGATAAGGCTGACCTTGAACACAGGAAAAAAAGAAAAATACCAGTGACGTGCCAGAGATGATTAATGGGTAAGAAAAGAGAGCTCTTTCCAAACAGCATTAGTGATCAGGTAGGGGAAAACTGTGAAAAAGACTCAAAACACATCAGTGCCCAAGTCAAGAGAGCACACAACAGTTCCATCCCCTCTAAAGCTACTTGCTTCTTTCCTCTGCAATCATCCATCACCCCCTCCAAAAGAGCCCACAATCTTTTCCAGGTTGTGATCTGATAAGTGTGGCCAAATAGGATAACAAGGCAAGGGAACCCCACCATACTCATTTCAAGTGAGTACCTGCAGAGAGGAAAACATACAATTTTGCTTTCAAAACAAAAGAGACCAGAAAGAAGTGAGAAAATGTAACATGGATTCACCTATCTCTGTGCTGATAGGTGCTATTGGCTGCTACCTCATAAGATGATCAAAGAGCTTATAAAAGCCCTCACCATCAAAGGCTTTTTCCATGCCCAGGACAATGAGAAATCAATTCTGTTCTGAACTGCCATACTTGAGGATTCTCAGCAAGTACCCTGCCTTCTGAATGTGAATGAGATCATTCTTGTTTGGTTCCCAAGCTGAAAGAAAATGACTGCAAAAGAAAACAATACAGCAACATGCAGTAGAGTTGTATACCCACTGTATTTCTACTTTTCTTTGCTTTTTTTCATTGTTTTCATTTCAGTTTTGAACTTACTAAAAACAACAGCAGTTGGACTGTCAGCTCTGCCATGGAATAACATCTCCATCATGCCCTTTTACTTGTGAGGGGACTTTTTTCCTAGACCAGATTCTGCTCTCTGTTGTATAGGTGCTCAGATTCGGTAATTAATTTTCTCTGAAGTTACTGAATATTCTTGATTAGCAAAGAACTCAGCCTTTGCTCAAGTTTTGTGATAAGCCTAGAAGAGGATGTTTAGATTTCGGTTGACTTTTTGGACTTTGTCCTATGACAAATGGTTTCCTTACAGAGGACTGCTGCTTGCTCCCTTCATTTAATATTCCCTGAAGCAGTGGAGAGATAAGTAGAAAATTTCTATAGACTGTATTCTCCTGCACCTAGCACAATTAGAAGAATTTATCAGAAAAGCTGCTTCAAAATTCTCTGCACCAGCCATAACTCTGTAGCCTGGAGGTTGCCTTTTCAATGTGTAACTACACCAACAGAGATTGATTTTGGCTGAAGGTAAGATTCCAGTCTTGCATGTCAGAATGGAACTGAGATTTGAATTCACTAGTGCAGCTCTCATGAGTGACACTCATATCAGAGGGAGCTGTTCATAAGCAGCAGGATCCACTGTCCTGTCTTCTAGACTGCACGTTGTAAATTATTAATTCCAGAAAATAAAGCCATACAAAAGTCAGCAGATTTTAAGTCATGTTTCTGAGGCTAAAATAGGTCCCCATATGTTGCTTTTACATGCTGTTTCCTTTCCCATTCCACACTCCTGTACAACACACAGTTGAAGACTGTATTCAATCAGTTTAGCTGACTTGTTTTCCACATCGTACCCACCACTCATTTACAGCCACGACTGCAGTTGTTCCCATCCAAACTGTAACCTTGAGACATACTCAATGCTCACACTGAAATGTCATGATTGTTCCAAAAAGTCATGTCTTGCAGACTATTTTTGGGGACCATCTGGTTTTTTGGTTTTCTTGGAAAGTGGCACCCTCAGGTCCCATACATAGATGGAATGTTTCCCGTCAATGGTCTTATTTGTACAACAAACCTTCTCCTGCCTCAAGCTCATGTCCTTGCTAACACAGAAACGTTGAAGATTGCTGTAAATATCTGTAAAAGTCAATATGTGAGTAATAAGAGAACTGAAACAAGTATTTCTGTTGGCATTAAGGAACATGAATTCTCCCTGCAGCTCCCTGAACCATTGACAGCCATTAAACAACTTCTTCCATGCATTTTTTTTGCCAGTGTGTATTTTTAATGCTGTTGTTCTTCCTGCTAGATGGATTTCAAACCATCCCATGCCACACAGAAAAGTAAATTGAAATTAGCATTATCTAAAACTGTAATTAAAGCAGTATTAATTTTTCTTTGCTGAAAAATTAAAGGGAGAAATCCCACACTTGACAAAAGAAAATGCGTTGTCACATTTTAAAGTCAAAGTTAATTATAAATTATGGATCATTTGCAAGAAAGCAATGCAAAAGTACCCACTGGGCCTGTATCCAAAGTAAAAAGGCATTTATGACAAAGTTTATATTGACCCATCATTTATAAAGTCTTTTAAATTCATCTTAGACTCTGCTTCTAGTGGAAGATGATTTATTAAACAAAGTAATATAAAATGTAATGAAATAGATTAAGTCTCTTTTTGAAATATTGTTATCCATTAGATCTGGTAAATTTAAGTCTGTTTAAACATGAAATACCACTTCAGCAGATACTCCAGTTCCTACCTAAATGTGGGTTTGTTAATGCTTTAGTCTCCTATGTTGAAAAATCTCTGTCAGGAGAATAAATGGTGGTAATGATTTTATTTATTTTGGGGCTTTAAATTAATCATCTTTAGGATATCTCAACAACTTCAAATCTTTTCTGCCTCCACAAAGAATATAGATTTCATCTAACTTAGGTGCAGAAGGGTTCCACCCTGGTTATCAGGGCAGCTGAACAAAGAGCTTTGCATGGTCACCAGGGGTTTATCCACACTGTGGTGGAAATGGTAGCAGCAGCACAGGAGACAATTTGGCATCAAGAGAAAACAGTGACAGTGCAGATGCATCAGCAAGAACTTCACTGTGGCTAAGCATCTGAAACATATTCACTGGCAGGCAAGTACTTGTGGTTCTCCCTTGCAGTATGTCTGCACTGTGCAACAGGGCATGATACAGTCCTCTCTAGGCTGGTGATAACCCAAGCCAGGAAGACCATGTGTTGAAGAGCAACATGGTGGTTGTCAGGCATGGGACAGGTTGGTGTTGCACATCAGGTTGTCATGCCTGTGCAGAGCTGGCACTGGGCTGCCAAGTTAGCATAAAAGGAGCTAATCTGCTTCCAGATCTCAGTTGATGTGTGGTTTCCTCTGCTAAAGGGTTTATGGGCTCCCTCAGCATGTAATACATTTTCCTGACATAGTTTGTGTCTCCACAGCATCTCCCTAAGGCTGCTAAAGTATTCTAGTACATTCTACATTTGGACAAATCAAGCCACAGTGCAATTAGGAGTAGGTGTAACTTGCCCATGTTGTATAGACCTTGGCTCTAGGTACATTCTTGACGGAAAGGAGGCTGGAGGCAGCCCATGGTCCCACTCAGTAGGTAAATGTTTGGGAAAACTAGTGATGTCTGTTAACTCCAAAGGAAGACAGACCTTCAGGGACAGAGCCAGGTACACTCAATAGAGCCTAGGAATGACCTGAAGTATGTGAGTAGCTTGAGAGTATGCTTCATAGCACTCAGGTCATCTCCTGCTGCCAAATACAAAGGTGTTCTTCATTGCTGAGTTGTGCACGTGGGCTTTGCAGAGTAAGGTCCCCTGCATTTCCTGCACACCCCTGGCTGGATCTCTGGGTACTAATCGGTTGCTACAAGTGCTAGGATTCATTTCTTTAAATAAATCTCTGTCCTACTGGCTTGAATGGTTTATAACCTCGCTTCTCTCTGTGTTCCAGCAACATTAATTCTGTTGTAATGACTCCTGTAAAGATATCATTTGAATAGCAATGTTTTATCAGTTTTACTTTCGCCTATTTTCCAGAATAATCCATTCTCTTATCTCACTTTTACTTTTCAGCCTTTCAACATTTCTAAGCTTTAGTGTCTGTGCATAATGCAAAATCTTATTGCCACAGGACAGGCTTTTTTTTTTTTTTAATTTATTCATAATTAAAACTCTCATGTTAGTGACAGTTTTCAAATCTGACACGACATTTTTATAATCTAGTTAATATCTCAAAAGGCTTGCATTGCAGCCTGGGAATTATGCAAATTAAGATAAGAAGAGAAAATCATTGCCTCAATGTTGTTTAATCATAAAGCTATGACTGAAGAATTATTATTGTTTTTATTATAGGAAAACTACATTACAGGTTCTTTGCCAAAAGCAGGTGATAGCTCAGTACATTCTGCACTGTAAGAATTCTCCCTTTCCTACAGTCTGCTTTCACAGACAGAAAGATATAATAATAGATTCACTGCCACTGCAAATATACCTGGCCTTAGTCCAAAGCTAGTGTTGAAGTTAATAGAAAGATTCAGTAATGGGCTTGGAATCAGGCTCTGTATAAATATAATTGACTGTCATACTTTCCTCACATTTTTTTCCCATGTCACTTGACGCCTTACACTGCAAGATCTTATATGTACAGACATGTTTGCACTCCATGTGTTCAGCCTTGGCTGGAGGAGCGAGATGCTGCTGTTCTAAATGGGCAGTCATTTCTTTACACTGACTCTACATTTTTAATTTTCTGTCTCTACAGTTAATTACTGAATTCTTATTCCTATATTGGGTTGGGATTAGTGGGACTCCCTCAGTGCAAGGGCAGCTATGAAATGCATCACAGAGGTAATCCATACATCTCATTTACGCCTTAGCAGAGATTTGCTTTGGCAGAGGCAGGCACAGGCAGTTCAGAATCTCCACAGAGCTCTACTTACAATAAAATAATGTGGTTTGATGGCATGAATGGCTGGTAACTCAAAGAGCCATGCTGCTCTGTCACACTACTGTATCAAGGGAGGAAGGAAGTACTGAGGTTTGGCCTTATTTTTTAAAGTAGAGGAAGGGGAGAAGACTGACCAATATTTGGAAGTCCCAGGACTGCCAGTAGGACAAAGATGGAGGGCAGGGCATGCCCCAAAGGTGCACAATATTTAGAAGAGGGGATTATGCATTCCCTATGCATTTACTACAGCCAGTTCCACTAGAGGTTTTCTACAAGTGAAAGTAAATAGTGATATGAGTGCCCAAGCTGAGAAGTGTGCCTAGAGCCAAGCTCCTGTAGCCAAATGATTTATAGTATATTTACTTTTCCTGGCCATCGAGCCAGCAGTTGCCTTTAAGCTGCCATCATTACTGTGTCACTGGAGAGTCTATCATTGCTCTAATCTCTTACTCATTTCACTCTGCTCTTTCTAATAATTGAAGGCTAGGCAGGATTCATTACACTGAGACTGACTATCACAGAGTTCCTACAATGTCTGTCACTACTACTGTGTCATTGGCCTTGTAAATTAGTTCCTTGCACACATCCAGGTGGCCCAAAATGTATTGAGCTCAGTTACCTGATGCCTGTATTTGCTTAGTGTCTTATGTGATATGCAAAACTGGGCAATTTGTCCCACCAGGAATCTTTCCCAGACCTGTGCAGAAGGGCTCCTATGACTGTAAGCATTACTACAGCCATATAAAACTGGCTCATTCCTCTGGGATAGAGTATATGGGATTTTATTTTGAGGACTGATGCTGTCAGCTGATCAGTTATGTCTTTAGATGCAAAAGCTGACCTGAGGTTCTTTCTTTCCTGTCATTTCCCTTCACCAGATATGAGTCATCGAGAGTGAAAGAGCAAAAGTAAAATCAGTGCAAGGGAGCAATGAAGTGCACAGTCTGAGCATGTGTACATGTGCTTCTAGCTGTAAAGTACTGCAGCTGGGTGCTATGACTTATAAAGAGATGGCACGTAGAAACAGACCTGCTAATTCAAACCCCACAATGATGGAGCTAAGGATTGCCTGTGAGGAATGACTGACCACTGGGCTTGAGCCTGGACTCTGGCTAACAACTCCTCTTTAATCTAAACAAGTTGCTTAACTCCATTTGGTCTCACCTTGTAAAACCTAATTGCATAACTCAGGCTAGACTACCTCAAAATCAAAGGGAAGGTTGTATGAGTAACTTCTCTACAGTGATGGCTTCTGTCTCATGGCTTCATCAGTGAGGACAGAAATTTTCTTGAGTTCAAAAGCATCCGTGTTTGCTTGTTGCAATACTGATCTTGTTGGTGTCTTGTGAGGACTGTGTGTACAGTGCTCAGAGTAAAGTGTATTTATAACATATATTTAGGTAACCTCTCTCTCCAACTGTACAATACCTGAGTTATAGACCTTCCCCATTTCTTACACATTTGCAAATTATGCTGGGCCATGGGAGAACTATAATAGCTACAGCAATGACATGATCAATTTTGCACATGTGTTATACAGAATACAACATGTATGTGTTCATACTACTGTAAACTGGAATGACCCTTAAATATAAAATTTTAAATGTCATACATTCACTGGCTTTATAATAGTTTACAAGTATCTGATTGTAGAAATTAATTTTCATACCAGAATAATTCTTACATAACTGAGAAATTCCTTTAGCATAATTTATGAAGGTTGCTTAACTGATATTTACAGCAGCTGTGGTAAATCCAAGATGCAGCTTCAAACACAACTCACAGTATCTCCCTAAGATGTAACCTAATACTGTCAGGAAGTGTCAGCTTTAAACAAATAACTCAACACAACACTGTACTAAATAAAGATTATGACAATCTAATGTTGATCTTCAAACTTGAGATGTTTAGGCACAACTGAATTGATTTTTTTTTCTTTTTTAAAGAAAAAATTATCTAGAAAAACAGTATTTCAATTGTCAGTCAGTTCACAGACCTCAAACATATTTTTCTATATCTTAAAATTTCACTACAGAAAGAACATTATGACCATTTGTCTTGTCTAGCCAAGAGATGAACAGGAAAGAGGATGCAGCATCTAAGTTTTAGTGAAATAAATACCAGTAATTTCACTGTTCACAGAAAATAATAAAAAAATATTGCAAAATAACACTGGGTTACTTCAATGAGAAAAACCTCACTCATTGCATTGTCTTTTCATGCATTTCTTCTACCTTTAAGAAGGTTGAAACAAGGTTGTGTATCTTAGTTTTTTCTTGTATACCTATCTTTTATTATTTCCTGTATACCCTTTTATTTTCACACACTATTAGTGTTATAGTGCTGGCCATAATCCCCAAAAACCTTAATCCTCCCTCACTCCACTGCAATTTATTTCTCAATGGACAAAAAGAGTTAAGGCAAAACCTGGCAGAGAAGGGATGAGGCCCATGTCACACAATGATGTGGTGCCAGAATCAGAAATAGAACCCTGGTCTCCTGAGTCACAAGCTAGAGCCTTATCTCAGGGATAACACTGTCACCAGAAATAAATACCAGTTATGGGTTAACTAGGTGATGAGAATACACTGGTTTGCAGAAGGGACAAGTGACAGGACTAAGCTTTCTCATCTTGTCATGACTGCTCCTTGTCAAGGGGAGAGATGTGATAAATGAGGAGATGTGTTGCCTTTGGGGATCCACTTTTTAGAAGGAGGGAAAGGGGTCACCAGTCCCCTGAGGAATGTGGATTTGGAAAAGAGAAAATTTCTAATAAGAGGATCTGATAAATATTTTCTGTTTGAAAAAAAACATAACCCACAACAAAACAACAAACCCCAACAAAACAAAAAACCAAAGTGACAAAATTTAATACTTTAAAAACAATTAAATTTTAGATCACTAATAAATATATCATTGCTTTGCAGAGGCTGAAAACTTAGGTCTCCTTTCTCCCACTCCTTTTTTATTTGCTTATTCAACTTTGCCACAGTAAAGACTTGGGGAAGGTCCTTTTGTCATTTTAAATACATTTACATGGTAAGTCAAAATATGGCTTGTATCTTTCCACAAAGTTCTAGAAGAAGTAAAAGGGAAGGCAACATGCACACTACACTGTTCAACTGTAATAGTTTTAGTTTGGCAATCCCTGATAAACCAGTAAGTGAATACACTGAAAGAAATTCCAAGCATCAGATGATTTCACATAACAAAGAACATCCTATGGAGATAATAACCCTGACTTTTCCTCTCCAGGCAGGATCCTATATTCATTTTAGTATTTCATGATTTATTTTTCCTCTACAAACAATTTGCATAGTCATTGCATGTCCACAGTTGATCCACTTGTCCACAACCTTCTGACATGCAACAGGCTGTTACACCATGTTTAAAAAGATCCAAGCTACAAGAGGTTCCCTTTCTTATTATTCAGTATACAGCCCTGTATACCAACTTCACAGCCAGAAGCCACCTGGTATCAGTTTAAAAGTATGATTTGTTTTTCTTCACATTTTCTTTCCTGGTTTGGGTTAAAATTCAAAAGCTAGGAAGATAGGAGAGGGGTGGGTGTGTGTGGAGGGGCCTTCTAGGATGTTTTATTGGAATAACAACTGGATTTTTTTGTTTAGAAACATGCCCAGATACACACTTACTTACTCATCGTCACTGAAAGATCAGCCTGCAATGAAATGAACAGAGAAAATTCCTCACGAGTATCCCTGGCTTCCCAGGTATCATGCTACCAGACCAAGAGCCTCAGGAGGTGAGTCCTAAAACTTACTTTTGTGTGTTCTGATTACATTATTGGAGACAAAGCCTTTACTGAGATATACATCAGGATATCTGAGGTGAAACTTATATAAAACACAAAGTATGGGAGTTTTTCTCATGCAGAACAGGTGTTCTCCTTTACCTGTGCCCCTAGGAATAGGGCCATTTATAAATAGTTTTCATTTCAGCAAGTAAGTGAGAGGTCTTACCAGTAAGCTAATGTTTCAGTAGATTGTGTGATTTCTGTAACAGAGTTCAAACACTCTTTATCCCACTGCTTTGATCAGCCAATCTGGAATTATATCCCTATTTCTTAATGCTCAGTGCAAATTTCATTTTCAAGTCTGTCCCATCTACACTTTGATATCAGATAGCTTCCCTTTTGTCCCTGCTGTACTAAGGTTGTGATAATGACTCGTAATTAACTACTTCTTTATATACCATTTAAAATTCTTGCCTCAGGAAGATGATATTTTAGAGATGAAGAAGTATAATAAATTGCTAAGTACATTATTATGAGACATGGAACAGCTGAGGTAAATAATTAGTGTCTTACCTTAAGTCATGACAAGGTGTGAACCAGAGGTAACTTGTCATGCTACAGTGAAAACAATTATTCAAGTATAACTTTAGATGTCCGTGGGGGAGAAACAGATTACAGCCCATCTTGTTGCTTATTTCTTTATTCTCCTGGCTCTGCAGAAAAAAAAATAATGAATTATGATAGTACAGTGACTTGAATTTCTGATGGGAAGCAATGGGTTGTAACAAGTTTATCAATTGAGCTAGTATCTTCCACGACTGGAAAAAATAAAAAGGCCTTCTTATGCAAGAGCCATCATTTCAGTAATCTGTGTCATTACATTTCTGTCTTCAGGGAGCTGAGCATGTACGCTGCATCTAGGTTCAAATGACTGTGTAATGGTTGATTGCCTCCCGTTCCCCAGGCAAGTCGGTGTTCTGCTGATGATGTTACTAGCTAAATAATTGGGAAGTGATCTCGTGCAGAGAGTGTTAACCTAATGCTTAGTGAGATTAGTGAAATAATTAATTGTGTCTATTCAGGACAAAACTAGCTGGTGAAGAAGGGAAATTTCTTTCACTTCAGAGCAGGGAGAGCATACCATTGAGAAACATTAACTTCACCATAGGGTAGGCAAGGATATAATAGTTTTTCCTATTGCATGTCAAAGGTGAATCAAGACACTTGGAGAAGTAAAAACAAAAGGAGAGTACCAGAAGAAGTGACCAGCACTTGAAGGCAAGAGCTCTCTGGAGCTGTACAGAGTCAACAGTCACTTTACAACCCTTGTGTTGGCCATTGACTGACTATGTCTGCACAGCACAGAGCTGCATTGCTGAAGTATTGCTGCTTCTCTGAACAAGGTCTGGTATTTATGCAGAAGATGGTCCTGGCAGTATAGGCATAGTCATTGCAAGATGGAATAGGAATCGACATGAAGCATCATTAGTGTCTGAGGAATCACATGGGGGCTCTGCGCTTCCAAAAGCATCCAACTACAACCCCTTTCCTTCCCCTCGGGGCACCAGAATGGCTGATGTAAGCAAGGCTACTGCAGCCAAAACCCAGCAGAGTTTAAGAGTTTTATATTTTTATATTAATGCTAATATTTTTTAAATGATCATTCTATAATTGTTCAGAAAATGGTTACTTAGATGTGAATTTCGTGAGCAAAAAAAGATAAAACAGGCATTCAAGGCACATTTGGTTTGCACTGAATTAAAAAATGAAATGATCCATTCAGTTAAACTAGATTTTTAGCCTGTAAAAATGCTGTAGATTCTTGTACCTGACATGTAATACTCTTCTGTGATTAGATTATTAGTTTAATGAATTATGAAATTATCTCACTGCATCTTTCTGATTTTACTGCATAGATTAAGAAAAGAAACAAGCAGGAAAAAGTCATAAGTGAGTAGTTGGGTTTGGCTTACAAATCTCATCCAAACCTCATGTTAATAGTGAACTGCAACAACAGTCACTCCCCAAGAACCGAAAGAAAAAGAGTTCTCAGTACATAAAACAAGATTAAACCCCATATTCTGGACTGTAAGGACACATACTCTGTTGGTGGAGGGTGGAGTGAGGAACAGGGTGAAAAGAAATAGTCAGAGGTGTATGTGACTATGGAAAGTCAACCACCAAAGGACAGAAAAAAATTCAGAGGTTGCCTGCTCAGATCTCATTCCCAAGACTGCCAACACAGTTCTGTCTCCTGTGATTTCCTGGATAGTTCCTAAAGAAGGTGTCTTAATGACCATGAGGATGCAACTCTTCTCAGCTTTCTGGATGATGCCTGCAATGGGTATATGGACACCTGCATAATGTGTAGGACCATGTTCATGACCCCAGTAGCAATGTCCAGAGAGTTTTTAAGAAGTATTCAAAATCCAGATGATTGCATGGTATTTAATATATTTTATCTGGGCAACTAAATTAGCAGAACTCTGGTCTTGACCTTGTACATGTCTATGGGTTATTCACTGTACATGATTTCCACTGTACTTGGATTTTACCATATAGCATCAGCATACACCTTTTACAACCCCTGAAACTAAGCCAAAACCACTGACTGTGTCTCAGGGAGATTTATCTTTTTTTTTTTCCAGAAGAATAGTTGTTAGTTTTATAACTGAAATTGTATGCCTTTTATTTTTTTTAATATAAAAGAAGAAAGTAAATGTTGCAGAGGTCTCAGTCCTCCTTAGCTGACATGAACATTGCCAGAGAAAGAAAGAAGGAAAGTATGAAACTTTTAAATGAGAGTGCTGTGGAAATAAAAAGGCTAGACTTGTAACTATTTATAATTATTTAATTGGGACTCTTCAGTTAATGCTGCATTAACACTTTGCATAATCTAATCTCTGCTTTACAGAAGCGCTATTTTAAGCTTTAAAATTTCATGTCACAATTTTCAGGATAAAGAATTTTGATTGTAATGATAGATCAGAGACTGTTTGAGGAAAGTGACATGAGACAAGAATGAAAAGCTGTGATTCTCCCTGGCCACAGCATTCCTCTTGCACCATGCTCCATAGAATAAGGAGCAAAGAAGGAACCTGCAATTAGATTAATCCTACAATTGATTCCAAAAGGTTCAGTGATTAAAAACAACTGTACAGAATTAATATTTGGAAAATGAACCATACACTATTTATACACCAGTAGCTTTGTTAAAAACAGGAAAAAAAACCACCCTGGAGCCAGAGGAACAAGTACAAGGTTTAATTTATATAAATTGCAGCCACCTGCTCACTCGATTTTCAAAAGAAAGCTTTTTCTGCATCCTATAAATCAATTTCTCTAGCTAAAGGAATCTCTGGGAGTCTAACTCATTTAATCTTCCATCTAAGCTTGCCAACCTTTTCATTTAAACTATATGTATTATTAGAAAATTAGTAAGTGATCACCTTCAACCAACTGACCATTACCAGTCTCTAGACAACCAGACTTATACATACATTAAATGCAAGAATATATGAAAAAAATTGTACAAAAGCAGGGAATCCTGCTGCACTAATAAAACATTGATAGTTAATGTAGGGCACTGTACTAATGGCTGTGGGATGAAATTCTGACATACAGTCTGAGGGGCTGTTGGTACATGCAACCTTTTATGGTATCACATTTGGCACTAAAACATTTCCACAAGGTGGGTTTCCAGTTGATTGTCACTATCAGAAAAGCAGTGAGTGTCATGTAAGAGATACAGAAGTTAGTGGAATGAATATAAAGAATAGATTAATGTTACCAGTTTATAAAACCACTTAAATAAGGGTTTACTTTGCTATGCTGTATAGGAATAGACTTATCCACTGGGAGCAAATTTTCAAAATGTAGTCACAAGGGACTCACATGATCCAAAATGCTGCCCAAAGAAGAAGACAAATACTTTTATCCTCCAATAGGTCATCTATTGCCTCAAGCAAGCAAGTTTATTTTTGGTCTTGAACTGTTTGCAGGTCACTAGAACATTTGGTTCTTAATTACTGGGCCTAATTCTTCCCTTGTGTAATTCCACAGGTGCATAGGGAAAATGAACGCTGCTGACTTTTAAAAAGTCTTTATAAGTACTTTAAAAATATTTATTCAAAAATATTTTAAATATGCTGTCTTGGAGGGACCACTTGAAGAAGGATATATTTAGGAACTGAAGGATGCTGGACTAGCACTGGTAAATGTGGACATCTTTCTGTCACTGCCAGCCTTAATTCATTGTAAGGTAAGATCGAGGGAGGAAAAGGATTGTATTGATGAGCCACTGTTATTTTATGTCAATTGATATTCTCCATGGTTACTCATGACTCAGATTTCTTTACTATTTACAATCTTTGTTCCTTAAGAGTACTCAATAAGTGAATCATTATCAAGAGCTTTTAAAAACATGCTTGTGGCAGAATTGCCAGAATGAACATGATTATTTCACTCTGAGCTCTAATATGTGTTATCAGTATTGGAATAGTTAAAGAAAGGATAAAGAAAAACAAAATACCCTTCTCTGAATTTGATACACTGCAATAAGACATGCATGCCTGATACATATACATACCAGTATATAAACCAGTTTTAAAACATCTAGAAGTAACCCCCAAGCCTGGATGCACAGAAATCTTTACATCCATTAAACAATAACTGTACTCTGACTGAAAGTAACTATCAGATTCTCTCCCTCAGTAAGGCTCTGCTCTTAGCATAATATTACAACCCACATTAGGATGAATAAAGTCTGTGACAGGAGGGCTCTGGGATTTCAGTTTTCAGAGGTATTTAAGACCTGTCAGGAATGGTTTGGATACAGCTGATCCTTCCTCAGGGTGAGATATAGGCTTAGATGACATCTTGAGCTCCTTTTTAGATATGTTTCCTATGATTGTCTACAATTTCATGAGACATTGCCCCTGAGGAAAAAATCCTTAGATTGACATGCTCTATCTTTACTAGATGAAGTGGGGAATAAAAATCTCTCATCTGAGAATACCTACCTCAATACTGCTACGCCAGGGGCAGTCCACACCAGCATGTGTGGAGGATCTGGCTGCCATCATCAAAGCTCAAACAGGAGCCATTCAACGCTGCTGCATGGCTGCTCCAGTAGTGTGGGTTGGTAGAGGTCACCCCAGTGCTCCTTTCCAATTTCACATAGAGAGCTTGTTTACGTTCCTCCTTTGCAGAGGAAGAGAAAGATACATGTTCTAGAAGCTATGAACCAAGAGAAAACCAATGCCATATAATCAGTACTGCTGCTACCCTCCTTCATTCAGAGCTGTCATATAACTCATTTCTGCCCAGACGCTGGTTCCAGAGTCAGTTTTCCACCTGTAGTTTAACCTCATGCTTTCCAAACTTTCATCTTCATATTTTTTCTCCATTTGGAAAAAAAATAAATTGCAAAGAACATTTCTGTGCAGGAAGCAAACTACTGTTAAGCATCTGTGACTGAGGTCACTGCTACCTTCTACTCTGGCCTCTCTCCTATTTCACAAACTTGTTTCTGGATGTAGAAATTTTCTTCTTTTTTTAAAAAAAAGGGTACTCTGCTGTCACACTTTCTGGAAATGAGTCTTCCTGTAAATGGCACTATTTTTCCTCTCTTGAAATGGCTGCTGCATGATCACAATGTAGGACAGGGATGGGATAGGTTCAGAAATACTTTCAAAAAATGCATCAATGCCATCTGTTTCCTACCTGGAAGCCTCTGCAAAGCAGCAGTAGGATTTAATCATATTTCCAGCAGACATGCACTCGACCACAAAAAAACAGGTCCAGACAGTACTTAGCAAAGGAGCCAAGATCTGAGCAAGCATAAAAGCTTGAACTCACTTCTGTGGCTGCAGACATGCTAGTGCCTAAAGATCCACCCTTGGAATGTGACAGCACAGGGATGTTTACCCTGCTGCAATCTATACTTTGTCCACCTGGCGAGCTCAGCTTCAGCACCAGATGGGCTGAAACTGGGGCTTCACACAAGAGTTTCTACTAGAGAAACTCTACACCCAGCACATTTCATCCCTAGATGGACAGCATGCTTCCAACTATATCAGTGGTTAAACTGAATGAGGAGCAACTGTTTATATCCCATGTGATGTTATGTGTTACCAGACCTTGTCACTGAAGTATACATGAAGGATCTGTTGCTCTTTATTAATAGATGCAATGCAGAGTTAATTCAGTCAAAGCTGGGACTTATTTGAGAGCTAAAATAAGGAGATGAAATTGCAAGTATGACTGCAAGCCTGGTAGGAAACTCAGAATTAGAACCTTCATACTAGTGACTAATCTCAGGAATCATATCGAAATGCAAGTGATCTAAGAAAATAGTGCTGTGAGCTTCTGGCAAGAATCAGAACTATTGATTTTGCTGGTGTGTGGAAAAGATAAAAATAACAATGGCTTAACTCAAGGTATTTTTCCCTTTGTTGCAGAAAACTTTTGCAGGTGGGGGAATTTGTGGGAGAAGAGAGTTGCTCCCTGCTATTAAGTCAGCCCATTTCACACTGACTTGAAATCATGCTATTTGGTCAATGATAAGTAATCAGTTCTACTTTTAACAGTTTTGTTTTTTTTTTCCTCAAAAATATCTCTTGAAGGTTGTGCCTCTAAACTTTCATTAGCATTTTAAACCCAATTACTAAAAATTAAAAAGCTATTTGCCAAGATTATAGTAATTTAAAAGAGAAAAAAAAAAGTATCAAAACAATATCAAATTAAATACTTTTTGCCATGATGGAAATGAGTACCTGAGGTCACATTCCTCCCTGCTGCAGATGGGGTGCACTCCTTCAGTCCTGTGGAGTTCAGTGTGATTCTGCCCATGTATCATCCTAGGTGGTCCCATGAAAAGATTGTAAAATGCATTTTAGCATCTGATAAGTGGAGTTTTACATTCTGACTTGTATATATTTCAATATTCTCATTTATATTGCATATATGGTTATTGTGGGTGATTAATCCAATTTATGAACTGATGTTCATGTACATTATTTACTTGTATAAACTCGGACTTTGTGCTGCATTGTCTAACAGTAATTAGGTATGGAAACCCTCCTGGTTCTGCCTAAGAAACTACTAAGGAGTTTAAGATAAGAACTCAGAGGAGAGGGAATTTCTGTTGTAATCAATGCTGCATACACGGAAATTAACAGTGGCCTTGCTAATGGCTTGTTTAGCAGTAGGATTTATGATGATACCTGGATGTACCTCTGAATCAAAATAAGACCATTAGCTTAAAGCAAAAACCATTTATTTTTGGAAGAAAATTATCACTACTTAGAATTACAAACTGACATGTCCCTCTCATTACTCTTTCTCCAAATGTTTTTATAAACAGTTTTGTGACAAATTGTCCCCTTTTTGTCATTTTTTCACAGTGTTGGGATTAAATCTTATCAAGAGTTTTACTGAGCTGTTTCTGATTTATTGACCAGTCCTTTATGGTGTAATTCCCCTTTTATATAAAATCTTCAGTGTTTCCAGCTCCTATAAAAACAGACAGAAATTTGAGGGCTATACTATAGACATGCGAGTCAAATTCCCTTCAGCAGAAGCCTATGTAACTTGGCTACTGCAGTTCCACCCCAGTGAAGATCTCATTTGCAGCCCATGCCATGACTTTAGATGATTTCTTTTAATACCAAAATGACAAATAATTGCAGGTAATGCTATGCAATTTACCACCAAATCAATACAGCAAAATGAAGAAGGAATGTTAAAAGCAAGAGTGTTTCCCTGTTCGTGCTGGGATCTAGCATGCATCAGATATGTGTGTGTGTTTAAAGAAGGAAAAACATTTGACTGGATTATAAAATAGTTGCCTTCTGTTTTAAAGATGTTATGCAGAAAGACTGAAAAAACAGCTATAGCTCCACCAGGAGGGATTATTTTCTCATGTTCCATCCCTATTCTCTCAGGGCTTTCATATTTGGCTGTTGAATTGGAAAAGGCTCGACCATAATCTCATGTAACTATAAATACCAGTACAATATAGATGATAGTAGGAAAAGAGGACAGATAGTAAAATACAGAGAACCATGATGAGAATCATACAGTTGATAGAAAGGAAAGGGCAAATCCTAGCTAGCGTAGAAATGAATACGTTCAATTTCTCTCAGGATTTGCTTTAATTATCTTCATAATAGCAAAGCCTCCATTTGGTTTTCAGTAATTTTTGAACCTAGAGCATCCAAATATTATAGTCAAAGTATTTATTACTGAAGAGACTAATTCCTCTGCCAGCTAGAGCAGAACCTAATCTTTTTGTCAGCCAGCAGCAGGGAATAATGTCCTACACCCCAAAAAACCTGTTCCACTGGAAAGGTCGGGACTGGTTGTGAATATTATTGTTAATCAGATTGTATTTCATGGATAGAAGGTGTTGGAGAGAAACAAAAGACTGATTTTTAATTCATACTCTTATGCCTTTCAGTTATAGCACATATGCTACAAAAGAACAGAGTGCAGAGAGATTTCAGCAACATTCAGTTGCAATAGCATATGCTAGTGAATATCTGCTTTATTCTATTTCTCTTCTCTAATTTGTCTTGCAGCTTTGAGTCAACTTCATGAGCATGAGTCTGATCTCATTGACAGTTTTATAGTCAGGAATAGCATCATAGAAGCCAGCAAAAGTACATCAGCACAAAATGGGGATTGCTTAGATCCAGCATCAGATCTGCTATTTGGTGCATTCAAGTATGAATGTTCAGAATGGAAAAAGGCATGCTGACCAGTCATAAACGTCTTATTTGAAGGTTAAGGTTTATTAAGATAAGTCAATTATAAAAATACTATAAAATACCCACTCTCAACTTTTATTCCACTTTGCAAAGTAGGTCAAGGTGCAGAGGGGGGAAATACTGTAATCATCTAATGCCAGGTCAAGTGTTTCTTACCTAAGGACTTTAAGACCAAAGAAAAGAACTCTCTGTCCTTCAATACTTCATGATAGCGTACCAGAGGCAGAGTACAGATGTCTAAGGAGAACCTTTACATCAAGAGACTGAGGTCTTTAAGTCACCATGCATAGGAGACCTGGTTCTCTCATGCTGACATATGCCATTAAGAAAGCAGTGATCCTCCAACTCATTTTCATGAGAAGGAAGGTTGAGGCAGACTGCCTCGAAAGGGATAGAACCATGAGATGAAATGGACATGATCTTAATGCAGACCAGGAATAAAAGTTTACCCTTGTTTTCAGAAGCAAGAATGATTAATGGAGTACAAGCATAGGAGACATGAGTGAACTTTAACAGACTCTGTAGCATGCTGAAAGATGATTTGTGAGCTGTATTTTCTCTGTGGGCCTTTCCCATCTATGCTTCATAAATATGCACACTGCCTCAAAATGAGACAGAGAATTCTGTCCTGGCCTTAAAATCTCTCCCTTTGTCTTGCCTGCCTGTGCATGTCTTGCCCTCTTCTTTGGAAAATTTATAGTTGTAGCCTCTTTATACGCTAAGCTTGAGGATGGAACATGAGAACTAATAGTTGGACACTATGAATGCCAGTGAACTGCAGCACCCAGCTGACATTCAAATGTTTCTTATTCTCTCCAGGTGTAATCTAGGTAGGGCAGATGGCAATTTTACCCTGAGAAAGGAGCAGTTCATAGCTGCCCAGAGATTAAGTGACACCTCAACCTTTTTTTCCTCCAATTGTTTTTCTGTAGAGAAACTGACTTCTCCTTCTGCATGCAGCTACTTGAGCAGACTGCAGCAAGGACTGGGAAGCAAGGCTCTGAACTCATCCATCTTTCCTTCTTGCTTATCTGCAGCAGTTTAGCAGTCTCTGTTCTCTATTTAGGAGTTGTAACCACTGAACATGGCACAACAGAGGATTGGAGTGTGCTTGCACTCTCCCAAAGGTCCCTAAATAAGCCTGGGACAATAATGTTTACAGCAGTATTTCCTGCACACAGGTTTGTAAATCTAGTTGCCTTTTTATCCCTGTTGGTTTTTGGCTGTAGGCCATGTTTGTTGTGAAGATCAGCCCCTGGAACCTGTGGGCATTTTTTATCCAGTGACCATTTTTGCAGAACAGCAGCTGGAATGTAAAAAAAATAGTCATAACTCCAAAGAGGTGCTGAGATCCAGGCTTCTGGTAAATGTTTATCTCAAGAGAAAACTAATTGTGCTACCAGAAATGTAGAAACAATTCTGGCAGCCTGTCTGTTCTTTCCTGGGTGAACTGTGGAATCCAGGGAAGAGCTGGCAAGGGTGGAAATGTTTGCAGTGCAGGTTAGCTAGAGCTGCAGCAGTCACACTGTAGTGCCTGGAACCAAGGTCCCTCAGCACCTCTCACATCCTAATTAAGATCAAGGAATACTGTTTTTCAAATAAAGGGATTGATGTGGTTTTGTTTCAAAAAACTGCCCTTTATTGACTTGATTACTGTAAGACTGTTCTTGGAAATGTGCTTAAATATATCCCAAAGGAATCTATCCCTGTTTGTTCATTCTAACCTAAGTCAGCACAGAGCCTCATTGACTTCCAGTTGCAAATTTAGAGCCTATACTGACTTAACAGCCAAATCAAACAAATACTGATCTATTACTGTTTATCAGAGCTGGAGCGAAGAAAAAAGGCTCTTAAATCATCAAGTGAAAACAGAAATTACACCACGAAGCCTTTTTCCCAGGAAAAAATAATCAGGAAAATAATAACTTCCTTCAAATGTAATTGTCATTTTTAATCTAGCTAAGCAAGTGCATGCAATCTATTCAGATGGAAGGCCTTTTTGTCAACAGATTGTAAACTAATTTAAAAAAAAAAAAAGAAAAGAACCCTTTGATTTTAAACTGTAGATAAAAGTTAAACCCACAAAGCAGCTGAGAAGAAGCAGAACAATCAATCATTCCCCTACTTCCAAATGCAGCTAATTGCCTCCAGCACCATCTTAGCACTATGGAACAAATCAGAAATCAAAAGCTATTTAATGTCAACACATCTAACCTATAGCAGTGGTTTTCACCAAATTATTAGAAAGCAATTTTCTTTAATTCACTGATAGAACTTGCATCAAATTTCAGCCTTACCTAAGCTTTGGCAATGCACCAGGAGAGTAAATGCCAACTTTGGTTCTGCTGAGAACATTCCTCTTCTTGGATTTGAGAGATAGCTCTGTTTCCTGCATCCACAGGACCTGGTTTACCCTCAAGGGCACTTGGCACCTAAATAAAGAAATTCTATTACAATTGTGCTTTCTTTCCCTTCACATTATCTAAGTATTCCAGTAATAACCTATGGGCAAGCCAAATGTTTGAGTTACAGCACAATGAAGGTTTAAATCATGCTTCTGCTGTTTTCCACCCTTCCATTCAGAGCTGTTTCTACAATTGGCACTAATGATATGGTCAGGGAATAGAAACCCAAAAGTTAGCATGTCTCATGTTACCACCCTCAGATCAGATGTAGTAAGTGGCATTGTATGCCCTTGGCACAATGCAGTGGTAAAAATAAAACCCACTTACATGCACTTCCAAAGTCACAGAAAATTTTGGCCACTGGAAAAATCCCTACCCATAACTTGCAGACAATATGCTATATATTGTAGGTTAGCTGAGATTTTTCTCCTGATTTTTTTTTCCATGGGGAACTGTTTATTAACTCAATCAACTTTTGGCAAGGAAGGGATGGGGAAGGGAGCCAAATAAAAAGAACTATGGCACGTAAGGATTCATGTCTTACTTTCCACCAGGCTGTCAGGTTTCCTATTCTATTTGATCTGAAGTGCATAAGTAGGTTTTGAACTCTAAGGAAAAGTAAAAATCTTCGGCTCTTCCTTGTGAAAAGAGTATAAATTTTTTGTGAAAATGTTGATGTTTTTGAATCATAGAAAAATCAGTTTCTGCCCTTTTTTATCAGATCCACACTTCAGAGCTCAAAATTTCTTCCAGTAGAGGGCTGTGAGATCCGTGCAGCACTTCTTAGGCAGTTCATTACAATGTTTTCATAACCAACTATGACTTTCACCCCAGGGACATATATGCTGTACTATGAAATGGAATGAGAATATATGTTTAGCCAGGAATTTTCATTGTAAACAATAGTTCAATGGCCACTTTATTTCTCCAACTTTAGTGTTTTCCTCTCAGAAGTGTACATTGTGCAGGCACCTGCAGCTGTGTTTAAAGCAGTTAGGTTTCACACAGGCAGTCTTTGTTCTCAGTTTTGTTTTAAGTATAAAAGTGGGTTCTGAGTTGGTAAAATATATCCAATATATCAAAAGATGGCAATTATTTAAAAGCAGCAGTTTCCAGATAACATTTTTACAGCATAGAATTAACTCCTTAGCTATTTCTGACATTAGATCATATTTTGGAGACATTGCAGTGATTGTCTTTTGAACCCAAAATGATTCTATCTCACTGGGTCCAAAGCCTAGTGTAGGACAGCCTGTCCATGAGGCGGAGTGCAGGAGTTACAAACCACTCTCCTGTGGTTCCCAGAGTACTGCATTCTACTACCAGTGTGATGTTCTTCATATCTGCAGTGTACTGGAGTACACCATTTCATTAAAGGAATACTAAAGATACTCTTGTGCCTTCCTCTTCTTCAAAACACATCTAAATTACATCAAAAGCCAGAGAACAAGAAAAACTCCTACAATATCAGTGAAATATGTACCAGAAAGGAAAAGAGATATTAGTTTTGAGCTTTGGAGAAGTTATTAAACAAGAGAGAAATATGGGGTCATGCCCAACAAAGTCTTCAACTGAAACTCCTCATTATATTAAACACTTTGGTTGATGGAGTACGCCTCGTAATCCTTCTGTACCTTGAATGTCCCCCCCTCAGCCAGCTCACTTTTCCTCCATTCCCACACTCTTTCCCTCTCTTTGTCTCTTGCATTTCTCTGTGTTCATCAGTACTGCACGGTGACCCCCAACAGGTGAACTACTGCTGTTTCCCTCCCTGCCAGGGTAATGATTGCCATGGTCTATGCTGGTCATGGTCTAGGCCTTGGTTTAGAGAGCACTTTTGAGATGTATGATGCCCTGTGCATGTGAACACTGGATTAAAGAACAGCAAGCCTCTGAGGGCTGAATAAGGAAATGGCTGTGAAAAGGATAGGTGCACCCACACTTTAAAAGAAACAGCAAAACTCTTATTGCAGAGTTTTGCACTGCAGAAGTGATAGGCCTTAGGGCAGCTCAGCTTATTACTGGTGGCATGTGGGAGCCACTGGAGCCCTGTCAGTCGAGTGTGGGTGAGAACTGCCCAGCCAGTGCCCCAGGCAGGCTGTGAACCTGCACACTTAGGGATTGCCTTCCAGGGTACACAGAAACTCAGGGCTGAGGGGACATCCAGGGACACAGTGAAGCAACAGCAACAACTCCAGAGAAGCCAGTCTATGTCAGGCAGCATGAACAGCTCTCTGAAAGTGGATTTTTTTTCTCTTTGGGCTTTATTTGAAGCCCCTATGGAATGTTTAGAATAAGGTTCAACCTCTGGAAGGTCAAAGATGGGTAAAATATACATCACAGGTTTCCTTCAACAGTTTGAGCCACATGGGTGTTCTGGGTAATATTCCTGAAGACTATTAATTAATTAAGATGAATAATTAATTAAGATTATTATCTTTTCAGGATAGGGATTTTCTAGGGGACAGATTTGTCTTTGTGTGTGTGTGCCACACTAGATTCTGCAGAATTTGGCAGCTTGAGAAGGCTGATACGATTGCAGAAATTTTTTTAGTTTTGCACTTCAAATTCCATCTTTTTTTTTGCTAAAAAAGAAAGTCTCTTCTGCCATTATTTTTTGCACATTTTTCCAAAAATGTGATGTCTCTTTAGCACTCCACTTCTGTTGTCATGTTACAAGTCTCATCGACGTTTCTGTCAGGCCTGGGGGGCATGGCCAGCATACAATGTTCTCAGTCTCAGCACATACTTACTGATACTGTCAGTAAGGGATGTTCACATGGATTTAAGACAAGATGTTAAAAATCAAAGTTAACAGAATAAAATAACTTAAGACTTGCTTCAGCTTCCTCTGATATCAGTGAGCATATTTTGATTGGATTCAGCAGATTTCAGGTCAAGCTCATAAAGCATCGTCCGAAGGATGCTTAGTTTCTCCAGTCCTTAACCAATATATAAGCATGTGAGAGAAAACATCATTTCTTTTTATACAGGTTAGTCAGCTACTGCTGTATCTTTATACTTGACCAACTATCATGTATTTCAGTGCCTGGAGACTGCCACATCATTCCCCTTCACAGAGTGACTCATTCATTCAATGGGAGAATCAAACTAGAATCCCTGAAGGTATTTCAGCTCCCTCCTTCCCCTCACACTGATTTTGTACTTTATCCCATAACATTAAAAGAAGTGCTATCACTCATCTGTCCTACTAATGCAACAAATGAAAAGTGCATCTCAGAGGAAACAGATACCTTCAGCAGTTTAAAATGCCATTTATATTTATGTTGCAAGAAAAGATGAACTACATTTGAGATGAGGAGCTAATGTAAGGTAGTTCAAATATCTTGGGCTCAGAGGAAGTGCCATTTTCACACTACATTATACTATGTTACTGGTGAGCTCTCCAAATCCATGAAATATGAACACATTTGCCTTGCAGAGGATAATCAAGTAGCTAAATTAGGGTTCACTTCACCTCCAGCACCTTCATGTGTTTGTTAGAATTCCCTTGACATGCATCCCAACATGCCGAGTTAAATATATTCACAAACATATGATTATTTATAGAATAAAAGTAAGCTGCTATTCTGGACAGGATGTTTTTAAACACAGGGACTGTTTGCTGTTTGTATATCATTTACTTTCGTTGGATCATGACAGCAGACGCTGGTGCTACAACAATAAGTCAAATCATCACAGTGATATCCTTGATACACACAAAGCTCCAGCTGCTTTTTAGGGTTTTACTTGAAGATTATTTGTGTCAGTGGGAAAACTGCCATTGACTTCAGTGGACTGCTGGATCAGGGCCCTCAGAGAGATCATTTCCTGAAAGGAAAGATTTAAGCACCAACATCCCTCTGGAACTGAACTAAATAATTACTTTAAAAGGCCTGTACTTCTTCCATTTCATGATGGATTTAGTGAGAAATTCTATGTTGCTTCCTATTTAAATATGTGCACTATTTTATTATTACTTTCTCTCTCTCCATTTTTTTTTTTTTTTTTTTAAACTTCCCTGCTCAGGTTATATGCCCCAAAAGGATCAAAATAGAACAGGCATAAATGACAGCTTA